>CM002489.2:12272500-14772500 GCA_000573905.2 Oryza punctata | reverse complement strand
CAAATGCTTAGTTTCAAAAGGAAAAAAATGGTAAGCATAGATTTTCCTTGAAAAGTCCTATCGTATATTTTTTTATGATTTTATAAACTTATTCTAGTATAAAATTGATGGTCTAAATTTCAAAAGTTCAACCAAAGCTTGTTTTAAACGTGAAATATTTATGATTGGAAGTTGTATATTGTTTTTAGCCAGAAGGTTTTGGTTCACTATATTTTATACTGTTATTGCTTGAAACATATCTAGCAACTATACAGATTCATGTTTCCTTTATGTTTTTGTTTAATCCTCACTTGCATTTAGGAATTGCTATCTCCCGTAAGTGAGGTATGGAGGTTTTTGGTGTTGCTGGCATCTTGGGATGAGCCGATTAAGTCCATGGTGTTTTGCTTTTTATCGTCTTATATCATTATCAGGTATGCTAAACTCTCATGGATATTTTCTTTTTGACTTTATGCTACATAATGCTTTTTAACTGTGGTACACTATTGTGATTTTTTTATAATTTTGTGCAACTTACTAATATAATGTAATATGAACATAAATTACTAGCTTCTTTGGATTGAATGTTGCTTCGATTGTCTCTAATATAATTCTCCCAAATTTAACTAGTTAATGTGCTTTTCATCCACCTTGCTGCTGCTCCATTGACTTGAATTTGAGGATACCATATACTCCCATTTGAGTTGCACCATGGAATGATATCATCTGAGGTGGTGGAACAGTAGATGGTGCTATAGGAAGCTCCTCGTATTAAGAAGAGTGGTGTGGATGATTCTCATTTCTTTATTAAACACTTGAATGATGATTATGCCTTCCTGCATATAATTACGATCAGCGTAAAACCTGCCTGATTTAGGAAGAAGGTTAAACTGGAGGATGAAAGGCAAACACTAGAAAATACCTCTCTTTTTTTTCCGTCAGGGTGCAGGGCTGCTGGTGTTACAATGCCTTCTCCTTAGTCCTTATTACACTGCATAGCAATACCTCCATACAAAAAGTAATAGAGTACTTAATTCAACAGTACATCACCCATTCATCGGTATCTAGCATCTTATTGCAGTGACACTTTCAGCCTAGTACTGCACCAGTTCTAAATGCTGTACCCAACATCAATCCATCCTCAACATGTAGCCTGTAATCACTGGATTTTGACATTGGTAGAATACTGAGCATGTATTAAAGTTGTTGAACGAACAATTAAGAAGCATGGATCATCTGTGAGGCATATTTTCGTAGTTTACACTTGCAGCACATTGCTTCAGTTCGACAAACACTTCAGAAATGAGAAATAATACTTAAATGTATATAATTATTTGGATATTTTGATGTGTCGCTGTATCGACATTTTTCAGAAAAATGTGAATCCTTGTGCCAAGAAGACTCAACCTGTTGATTTCAGCTTTCATATAGGTCTTATACATGTCCATGCATCATCACGATGTAGTTACATCTAAAGATACCAATTAGTCCTTAGCCAAAGTACTAATATAACTGTTACTTGTGATCTATGTTCAGTATATTTAGGAAGTTCTTGGCTACCATAACTTGCATTTGCAATTGCACTCATTCACAAGTACTGATGAGGCTTTGCCTAGCTTGAGAAAGGTTTATCCTCTTGATTAGAATACAGAATGTTACTAAAGGACAAATAATAAACTAGATACAGTTAATAGGAATTTAGCATTGCTAATAATGTTATCTCTAATAATTATTACCTAACAAAGTACTTTCCTTATCTTCCCCAGTGCGTTCCTGTAACATTTCACCCCTGTTGGAGATAATTCGTCTTTGATCAAGAAGTCTGGATAGCACAAGCTAAAACCACCCTTCTCTGAAGTTGTACGCGTAGCTGCCATCCTTTTCCACTAAGCAAATACTTACAAAATGCATATTACTAATCTGCATGTGTACCACCTAGTCATAAGTAGGGACAATATGTCCATACAAGATATCCACGGTGCCTTAGGCCCTCTTTTTGCATGTGGCTAGTATGATGTACACATGGCATGGCATGGCGTTGGACCTGTTCGAAATAGCTGGGACAGTATGTCAACATCTTCATTCTGGTAGCCATGCCCAACAATTTACTAACCCAACATTGCTGCGGAATTGTAGAGGCACTCTAAGCTTCGGTAGTCAGTGTGGACTGCAAATCTCTGCCCCTGTACAACCAATATCGATTTGCCCTTTTCAGTACAATGAGCTCCCTGTCTTAAGGTATGAATTTGGCATGGTGGGCTATAAACCTAGAACCATATGTATTTCGGGCTTGCAGTTGGTCATGATTGTATATAGAAGTCAAGAAGAGCATGACAGTATAAGTCAAAGTATTAGCATAGATTCTACTAGTGACCGGAGTAGTGATACATCCAAGAAGTGTAACATCTTGGCCCAATTAGGATTTGGCTTGTGTGGCCCACGAGAGTTGTGTGCGCATGTTTAGTACCACCTTGTTAGTTTATAAGGCCTCATCCCTTCAACCATACCATTCTTGGGTTAACCCTTTTACATGAAGCAAGGATGAAAATGTAAGTGGGCTTGCCCATCGGATGGGTTGGCTACGCGGTTTTGGAGGGAGGAGGTTACAAATGGTATCAGAGCCAACTGCCCGTACAGGTCGGTGTGCGGGCATATGGCGTACGACGCATGTGGGCTCTGTGTGAGGCACATGGCATGGCATATGGCGCCGTCACTGGACGTATAGACGTGCACTAAGAGGGGCCATGTTCCTGGACATTTGCCTATATGCTTGTGCGGCTATGTGGATAAGTTGGATAGACGGGGACGTCGGGTCCTTTGAGGGAGAGTGTATGTGACATCTTGGCCCAATTATGATTTGGTCTGTGTGGCCCATGAGAGCTATGAGCGCGTGATAGTACCACCTTACTAGTTTAGCAAGAGTGGAACCAACTTATAAGGCCTCATCCCTCTAACCATACCACTCCCGGATTAACCCTTTTATACGAAGCGAGGACGAAAGTGTAAGTGAGGTGGTATGTCTAAGTGGGCCCGCCCGTCGGATGGGCTGGCTACGCGGTTCTACAGGGAGGGTTGTTACAAGAAGTAAAGCTATGACTTTGTGGGCTTTGTGGAAGGGAATGAGAGAAAATATGAGGTATCATGTTTCTGGCCTTGGCTGGAGAGAGTACCAAAATAATTCACTGGTGCTGAGGCTCTGAGCTATGCCCAATTATTCTTCCTAATTAAAACAGATTTTACAGTCCTTGTGGAGAACAGCTCATCTGAATGTTATCGTTCCTAACAATCTTAGCTATAATGACATTCTTCTGTAATAAAATTTCTTCCTTGAAATCCAAGGGGACCTACAATTCTTGCTGTTCATAGAAAATGTGTCCAAATATGATGACTATTTGTTCTTCCGTGATGCATACTACACAATTTTTGCATTCTTCACATTTTTAATATCTTATGTTTCTGTGATGACACAGGGGGTGGTTAGTCTATTTTCTTGTTTTGGTGCTCTTGTTTTCGGCAACTTTCATGTTCCTTACAAGACTAACTAGTCATGGGAAACCAATGACGGAGGTCAAAGTGACATCTCCACCTCCAATGAACACGATGGAGCAGCTCTTAGCTGTTCAAAATGCTATTTCCAAAGTTGAAGAGCTTGTTCAGGATGCAAATATTGTTCTTCTGAAGATAAGAGCTCTATTGTTGGCTTTTCCCTCCCAGGTAACTATATTTCTTAGTTCTTATTCTTCAATCCTTTTAGGGAGCTATTTACTTTGTTCATTCATTTTTGTGCTTCCTAGGCTAAGAAAGAACATTAGCAATATTGTACTATGAATATATGTGCGCTATTCATTGAGTTAGATTTTATTGTGGAAAGGAAACCAAAAGCTACACTTCAGCTTGTCGATGAATGATGCTATGGAGAGAAAATAATGATATGTGAACTCAAGAAAAACAACATTGATTCAACTAGAAATTGGTCAGGTTAACTCATCATTTGAAATCAAATTTACTACCCACTCTGTTTTTTCTAAGCATAGTACAGCATATGCATCTTGTCTGATATACTGCTAATTATTCTACACATTTAGCATATGAACATTTGGTCATCCATTTATTTTTCTTGATGGTCGATAGAGACTTTTCAAATTTTCCAATTAAATTCCTTTTGTAGTTTCAACCCTAATAACAGATTATGCATGTAATTTAATGTTTCGAATTTGTGTAGCTCAATAGAAACTAGTGGATGCTTCTGTGCTTATGTTACTTTTGAGTCCCATTTGATTTTTTTTCCTTAAATAAGATATCTTCATCAATCATGAGGCACAAGCTATTGAAGTTGTTTTACTCTCTGTATCCACTATTATTCAGATAATAATTATTTTATTATTATTCTAAAAGAGAGCATATCAAGTCCCAGTTTCTCTCCCTCTTCATTTTATGAATTGGATGAGCAAACAATCATTTCATTTTAGTTGGAAGGATTTGAAATTTTGAATTGTAAAGTAGTAAATATTAGAAGAAAAAGTAATCATCAAAGAATATATGAAGTAATGCCAGGATCGCAGGCGATGTCTTTCCTTCTTCATCCAATCTAAACTGCAGTTTGTACACCTTACTATGTGGCTCTGTACTGACCTTTCTGCCTTGCTGGTCCTTCTTGGTCTCTCCTTCAGTCTTTTGATTGGCTCATAGAATGGAAGCTAGATGGCATCAATAGGGGTTCAAAACTTAGATGAATATGTTGAAACTGTTGATAGAACTTCTGCATTTTTCTGAACATTGCTGAGCCTTCTGAGATCCAATATATTTTGACAGGCCTATCTATACTCCTTTGAAAAGAATCCAATGGTGGTGCATTGGATCTGCCACGCCACCTATTCCTGTTATAGTTTTTACATATTACACGGTAAACTTCTTAACAATACGTAACAACCAAATCTAAATGGAGAGGCACATATAAAATTAAATTAAAGTGACTATTCCTTATAGCTAAAAGGTGGGTAACATATTTCATGAAAAATATGCTTTTATTTATTTTTAGGAAATATTGTGGGTTTTTTTCGTTATGTCAGTAGCAAAGCAAGGGCATGGGCATGTAGCTAGTTGTTTGTAAACGATAAACATAGCACCCTTTGTTTCAGGGTCTCAGTGACACCTGAAACAAACCTAAAAATGCCTCAACCTGGGGTGTTTCTTTCCTAGCCATGCCTCCAAATCAAAGACAAAATGAAAAAAAAGAAACAGAAAAGCTTTAATAAATGTGACTATTTGATCAAACGATGTGCTTTGCAGTTGTAGCGCGCACGGTACGTTTGAAACAGTATGTTGCAAAGCCATACTGTGGCAATTTCAATCTTGCCATTGCCAGATTCGCTAGCAAATGCTATCTTGCGATTTAGGTGTTATATCAAGATCCCCAATATGTTGTTCTGACCTTGTATATGTGCGTGTCCCTTCGCTTACCTACATTATTTTTGTTGTCATATTTCACAGGCCACTGATAGAACTATACTTGCGCTGGTAGTGATGGCTCTGAGCCTTGCATTCGTGCCCACAAGGTTGCTTGTCCTGATGATGTTTCTGGAGGTATTCACGAACCACTCCCCACCAAGGAGAGCAAGCACAGAAAAGTGGACCAGAAGGTTAAGAGAGTGGTGGTTCAGCATTCCTGCAGCTCCAGTAGTCGTGGAGAAGGATAAAGAAGACAAGAAAACAAAATAAAAGATATATATGTATATTCAATGTAATTATGTGCCATGTTTGGCCGATGGGTTGGGGTGGATCACCAACGCTCTTCTTGTACAGTAACAGTTAGTATTTTTCAATAAAAATGCAAGTTCTCACCTAGAAATTAATTGCTTACCTCGTACTTTAATTATTTCGTGTATAGTTTCATCGGGTGATCGGGAATGTTGGACAACATCCAAGTTTGGGATTTTAGCTGAATTTCTTACAGTTTGTCGTCATTTTTCTTTGGGGTGACAGATGGGTTTAACAACCTAGATTCGGCAGTTAGGGTCCATCTTTTGGATCCACATCACGTGTCTTTGTAAGTTGAGAAGTGTAGTGCAGAGGGGCGCTGATTGGAGGCTGGATGTGTGATGTGACCATGACTTGCTCACATTATGGGATAACTGGAAGACACTAAGATCAAACAGTCCTACTTCTGGAATCCAATTCGACCACTTACAGCAGCGTTGATTTGAAACGGTCGCTAAATCTCCATAAGAGCTTCGTTTTCGGTTCTGAATACTTAATGGAAAGCTCTCGGAATCCTCTACTCAATGGATCCAGTCTCATCTCCAAATTCCATCTCAGTCATCCGCAATTGAAGAAACAAGATGTTGTATAACCTATAATGGGCCTATTTCTAACTTCATCTGGGACCCCGGCCCAGGTAGGGCTTATGTGGGGTGTGTTCTAATCTGGTGGAGCACGACCCTAGGGACCCCTAGGTCATCCTCCCACCTCCATAAATAGCTAGGTACCTCTTTATGGTTTCTCGGGTTTTGTTTAAATTAAAGTTTAGCTTCGCTACTTTGCCGTGTAATCCCGTGATCGGTTAGATCGCCATTTGCTTGTTACGGAACCCCAACTTATCATTAGTATTCAATTCCTATTTACAATTTAGATTGCTTTTATCTTGTTATTGCTTGTTTCTTCGATTTGCTTGCAGGAATAAGGTTGATCTGCACTGGCAACATCAACAACCCACGGAGAGGTGTATCGATCGCTAAGGTGCAACACAACATCTCGTACGGTTGTAGTCGGGTCGTCAATGTTTCTCCCAAATCGTAGTTATCATCAACTCACGGAAAGATCGGGACAACCAGATCCCTAAGCGTATCGAGTGGAGTTCAGCGTTTATCATGTGGTATCAGAGCTTTCGTTGCTCGGTGAGTGTTTATCTACCTATAACCAGAAAATAGCCATACAAAAAACCATTACCTAGCCAACTTTGTGCCATTGTTCTTTTCAGTTTTTCCTTTGTTGAGTTTTGTGTGGTCGTGTTGCTGGTCTTAGTATCTAGTCCGTTTAGAGTTTCGAGTTCTGGTCACGTCTAGTACCACTATCGTCGTCGCCGCCGAGTCTTCATTGTCATCGGGATCTTCGAAAATGGAACTACGTCGCTGCTAGGGTCCGCTTTTCTCGTTTTGGGCAATTTCTATCGGTCAGTTTTAGAGTTGCTGAGTTGCATATAGGGTTTGCTGTTCTAATAGGCTTGTATTCGGCCGTGCTTGTTTCTATTGCGCGAGAAAGAAGAGCGAAGGGGACAGTAGATCGGTTTTTTGGATGGAGTGCTACAATATGTAGATTGGTTTCCTTTTAAGTCCGAGTCCCCACCCCACATGAGTTTCCTCCGCCGTTTCTCCCCGGGCCGAGTCCGACTCCCTCTCCTCTCTCCTCTCGGTTCCAATCTATACCGTAACTTGATAGACACCTTGGTGAAAAATTTTTGAGTGTCAGATTCGAGATCTGTTTACAAAAACGGAACCTATGGGACGAGAGCATTCCACTTCTATATAATTTTAATTTTAGGGATTGGACTTTTACATTTCAGTCCTTGTATTTTTAATATTTACATTTGAGTCCTTGTAATATTGCATTTAGGTCCATGAGTCGTTTTCGCTGAAAAAAAACAAAAAAAAGAAAAAAAAGGAAGATATGTGCTTAAAAAAAGTAAAGAAAGCCGCATAAAAAAACAAGAGAAGAAAAGAGCAAAAAAAAAAGAAAGAAAGAAAAAGAAGGAAGAAAAAGAGAAAAACACTTGTTATCTTTGAGACCGCTTTCATGTATACAAGTTGTGCTATCTTATGGTACCGTTTGTGTTTAGGCTCGCGTCTCTAGTACGTTCTAGCCTAGGATCAGCACGATACTTGACTTTGAACCATTATTCAACTTTGCATTCTCTGATTTGAGCATTTGCTACATATTTAAGCCTACCGAGAGCTCCACAGATTTGATTGTAGCCGTACAACAAGTGTTTGCCAAGGCATCGATACATACAACCTCCATTGGGTCTATGTTGAGTCGGTATGTTCACCATTCCGCTTGCTTTAGTAAGATCTTGTAAGAGCCTGGTTAAAAGCTTGAGTGTGTGTGATATTTAGCCTCCACTACCTAGTAGTTGATAGAAGTGTGCATATTCTTGTGTATGTTTCTTGTTTGATACTAACCATGTGTTGACGATGAAATTTGGCAAGCATATGAATCGGAAACAAAGTCCAATCCGAAGCGGAGTTGAGGATATGCGGAATTCTCGGAAACAGTGCGCATCGGCTGGAAGACCGTATCGGCTGGAGCCAAGTCTGACCTAGATAGCCGATATGGCCGATATTGTATACATGATCAATATCAGGTTCGAAGAAGAGTTTGAGACGATGTTGCCAGACAAGGATAGAGTCCATAATTGGTAAATGTATCTATTAATTAAGATTATCTATAATTTCCTTATAGATATTTTCGGTAAGAGTCCACCTAAGGGACTTGTTTGCTAATTGGATTTGTATTAGGACGATATGAGTCATGTCCATCTTGGACAATGTTTATATTTTCGGGTATAAATATAGACCCGAGGTTTTATGAAAAAATAACAACAGTTCAACCAATCTCGGCGCATCGCCAACCTTTGTTCTTTTTACTTTCGACGAGTTCTTACTTTCGAGTCGAGCTGCATCGGTTTCGATCTTCGGCGAAGAGGTAGGTCTTGTTATGGCGGTTTGCATTATCAGAATTAGTGGTTCCAGCCTCATTTCCAAATTCCATCTCAGTTATCCGCAATTGAAGAAACAAGGTGTTGTATCACCTATAATGGGGCTATGGGCTTGTAACTTCAACTGAGACCCTGGCCCAGGTGGGGCCCATGTGGGGTGCATCCCAATCTGATGGAGCACGACCCTAAGGACCCCTAGGTCGTCCTCCCACCTCCATAAATAGCTATGTACCCCTTTAGGGTTTCTCGGGTTTTGTTTAGATTAAAGTTTAGCTTCGCTACTTTCCTGTGTAATCCTGTGATCGGTTAGATCGCCGGTTGCTCGTTACGGAACCCTAACTTATCATTAGTATTCTATTCCTTTTTGCAATTTCAGATTGCTTTTATCTTATTCTTGCTTGTTTCTTCGATTTGCTTGCAGGAACAAGGTTGATCTGCACCGGCGTATCGAGTGTAGTTCAGGGTTTATCAAGGCGTGCCCGCGTGATCAGTCCGCCCCCTCTAGTCTCTCCCCTCTGTACGTATATAGGTATGTATATGATTTATATACATCAAGTATAAACTTTGTATATATATACGAAGTTTATACTTATGTATATAAATACTAGCAGAGGGGTCCGTGCGTTGCAATGGGATTTGAAAAAAATATGGTAATGGTTCTACCTCGTGGTCAAGTATATATGCAAAGAACGCTCTCAGACTAAAAACTAGATATCTTTCACCCTCAACTATCAATATTGGATGAAAACCTCCCAAGCAGCTTTGCAAGCGGTTTTAGTCTACGTAGCACACCTCTCTCTCTCGCATGCGTCAGATGTCGAGGAGAGCCCCACGCGCCAGCGGAGGCGCATCGGCGACTGCGAGGGTCCTCGCGACGGAGGCCGAGGAGGAGGTGTGTGTCGACCGCTGCGAGCGTCCTCACGGCGGAGGCATCTCGGACCTGGGGAGGGGGAGCCAAGAATGGCGGTGGTGGGCGGGGACTTGCGCGAGAAAATGGCGAGCGGCGGCCTTCCCCGAAATTGCGCGAGAAGACTTGCCCCTCACGAGGAGGGAGAAGAGAGAGAGAGGGGGGTTGAGAGGGAGAGAATCAAGCGTTGATGCCACTCCGAGATGCCTCTGTCATCCTCACCCGCCTGCCACCGCTCCGATTTTCCTCTCCCGTCCCCTCCTGCTACCGCGGTCCTCGGCTCCCTCTCCATCGCGTCGAGCTGCCTCTGCCTTCACTATCCGCCACTGCTGCTCCGAGTTGCGCCCGTCGCCACTACCCTCCTCGGCTCCCCTTCCACCGGCTGCTCGTTGATAGAGAGAGAGTAGGAACCGAGATGAGAAGAGAGAGAGGATTGGGGAAAGAGAGAGATATAGAGAGGTAAGGGGAAAGAGACAGAGGATGAGGCTGGTAGGTTGGTCCCCTCGATTTAAAAAATAAGAATTGTTGACTTTATTACCATATAGTCAAAACCACTCCAGTTTGAGTTAGATTGGTAATTCGTTCGGCATTAATAGTTGAAGGTGAAAGATATCTAGTTTTCGAGTTTGAAGGGAGAATTCATACTTATCCAATAGTTCAGAGGTGCAATACTGATTTTTTCCTAATTTTTTTAATAGAGACGTGGGACAGGAAAAATACCATTAATTTTTATAATAGTAGAGATAGAGAGATTGGATAGTAGAAAGTAGGTAAAGATATACAAGTATATACAAAATATATAATTTTTTAATGTATAAAAAAATATATACATTGTATATAAATTTTGTACACGTACATATTAAACAACCAAAAAAATACCACGAATACAAAGTCTGTATATGTACATATTAGAAAAAGAAAAAAAGAGCGCCACGTGCCCCTCCCTCCCCCCTCCTCCTCTCCCTTCCTCGCGCACATGTGGCTGCCTGCACGGGGGAAGGGGGGAAGCGTGCGTGGCTGTCCTCGCAATAGCAATTTAGAGTTGTACATGTATTCACAATACCTGAGAGATAGCATTTCAAGATTTACCATTCAATGTGTCGTCCATTACGAGGATACGACATTCATGATTGTACTACTATTGAGATGTGATCAACTTCGATGATGGTATGAAGATATGCGGTTTTATATTTGAGGGGTGGTATTTTAGACAGATCCAGTAATTTAGGGCGTGTAATAAACTCTATATTCCAAGTATATAAATCCGTCACAACAAAGTGGCGTGGTTAGTATAAAATATATAGTTACTGTGCTCTTTACATTCCTTTGGTCTTTACATAAGGAAAAATCAGGAGGAAAGAAAATGAAAAGGAAATTTACGTACATGTATACGTTGGGTTTGTTGAATAGCGAATAAAACAAACCAAAGAATGTGAAAAATTGTATATCCTGGCTAAAATAAAAACGTTGACTGCACATCATCCAAAGCCCATGACCATTGGAGCGAATCTGAGGAACCTGGTGAGTGAGTTGGGCAGGAACTTCCTCGCGAACAGGAAGCAGAGCGTCGTGGTGTCGCCGTTGTAGTCGCAAGTCGTCCCCGCCCCTCCCCTGAGCCACCGGAGGAAGTCCGGCGTGACCTCCGTCCTCGTGAACCGCGCAGGGTGCGGGCCCCCGTGGGACCAGTCGACCCACGTCACGCTCCGGTTGGCGACGCGCGACGGGTGGCGGATGCTCAGGAACGTGGGCAGGTAGTGCTCGTCGGCGTAGCAGTTGCGCGTGCAGAGCCTCGCGAAGACCGGGAAGTAGACGTCGTCGGCGATGACGTCGGCGGCGAGGCCCCTGTCCATCTCGAACCACTGCGAGCCTTTGCGCCACTGCGCGGCGGTGACGACGGGGCTCATGCCGCGCTTGTACCGGCCGCGCCCTGTCGCGCCGGGCAGGTCGTAGGACTCGAGGTACACCTTGGTGGTGGAGTTGATGAGGTATGAGTAGACCGTGGGGAAGTCGAAGAGCGGGGCGTGCGACTCCGACAGGAGGAGGAACCGGGCGTTGGACTCGTCCAGCAGCGCGTGCGCCAGGAGACGCCGCTCGGCTTCCACCATGCTTATCTCGCCCCATTTAACCTCCTGTGTATGTTACATACATAACAAATGTGTCCATGTAACAACAAATAGAATAACTACATATTATGGTGGCAAAGTACTCAGCACGATCAGGACGCCACTTGCCGCCCGATGACAGCTAGGAGGCAATGCAAACAGGATCAACGAAGCGCCCAATGAATACTCCACGTGAGAAATGCTGGAGAGTATGGGACAACGACAAACAGGATGCACAGAAACAACATATTTTATTGGAAAAATAAAATTGCTAATTCCATTTTTTAAGTTAGAGAAGGCACTACTAGTAGACTAGTATGTCCAAACAAAGAAAACGATCAAAACCACTTGTCTAGGCTTCTCAGGACACGCATCGCACTCGGATACAGTTTTGGAATTTCCGCGCTTCGTTTGTTTGGAAAAACTAAAGAAACTTCCAGCTTAGGCCAATCAACAACTGGCAGACATCGCTTTAGACCTTTACCTCGCCAAGACGCATGCTTAACTAGTCAAACAACTAAATCAAACAGCGACGCCTGTGACACCTAGCTTGATCAAGTACCACAGTTGGGATGCTTTTCGTGTATATATATCCGGATTGAGCTCCATTAATTGATTGGAGAATCCATCAGATGGTGAATAAGCTACCCACGCACACATTAGGCATTCCACAGGACCTACAATCTTTTTTTAAGTTCGCTCTAGGACCTACGTACATATTTGTGGCTGATGCGTGAACGTCTCGAGTCTCGACTGAAAAAGGCATGCACGAAGTGCCTGAGGTCTCGGCCGAGATCTTGCATCGAAGACATTAAACAAAAAATTACTGTAATCATCAAGACCACAATGGTGACGACGATGACGTATATATACACTACGTTCCCAAAATTAGCGAGTTTTGGTAGCATGCATGCAGTAATTAATTTGGTTAATATCAGGTGGATATGAGATAATTGCGTAATTACGTGGAATATATATGCAAAGCAATGGGTATAGTTTGGTTAATCAGATGCTTATGATCAGTTAATTACAATGGAATATACTACCTCCGTCCCATATAAATCGTAATTCTAGATTGTTTAGTGTTTATTAAGATTTAAGAAGAAAGACTGTGATACCGCTTATTAAACGGTGTGTAGGTAAGAGTGGAAGGACAGTTGAGGGTAAAATAAAGAGAAATTTAAATGAGAACTGATTAATAAGACCATTAGTACTTAGTACGATAATTATTTTCGAATAAGTTTAAAGCCTAGAAATACAACTATTATGGGACAGAGGTGCATGATAAGCAATGCGTATGGTAAGGTAGACGTACCTTGCTGGGGATAGTGCGGCGGTGGAAGACGGAGGACTCGCCGGGGTCGGAGCCGTTGAACGCCGGGTCGGAGTGCACGTAGACGGAGTAGAGCCCGCGGTGCCCCTCGAAGAACTTCTCCCACAGCGGCGCCATCGGCAGGTCCCACCTCGTCAGGAACAGGAACGCCACCTTGGGTCTCGGCCCGCCGCCGCCCGCCCTCACCTCCCTCGGCGCCGCCGCCGCCAGCTTCATCAGCTCCTCGTCGCTAACATCCAGGAATCCACCGGCGACCGCTGCCTGATCGGCGGTGCTGTTGCCGCCTGAAGCGTCGTCTGCCGGCCACGACTGGGACTTGTTGATCGCCGTCGTCGTCTTCACCTCCGATGAAGGAGTCGACGGCTGCTTCTGCCGGACCGCTGACAGGTTCGCTGACACGGCCGGCGGCGGGAGAGGGAAGAAGAGCTCGAGGGATGATGCTCCGGGGATGGCGGCAGGGGTTGCTGACCCAATGAGGTAGACGGCGACGGCGATGCCGAGCGCGAACCCGAAGGCGAGCGGGATTGCGCCGCGGAGGAGCTTATTGGCGGGGCAGGGGCTCGCCATGGCTGCCATCACCATAGCAGGAACAGGCACCACTACATCTACATGATGATGCTGCTGCTGAACATTCTTGGTGACCATGGCAGCTGCACCGATCGATGCTGGTGTTCAATTCTCTCCTCTGCTTTTTTTTTTCTATAATCTCGTGCGCTATATCTAATCTCACATCGGTTTCGGAGATGAGGAACCTATTAGGGAGCTGCACCTGCACGGCATAGAAAGGCAACCGGTGTGGGCGGCATCTGGGCGCGCGCTTGCTAGTTGCTACTAATCATGGGGAATTATATATAGATCCATATTTATTTATAAATATTTGGGGAAGGGGACATGAGCAATTGGAACGTAGATAATCCAGTGCTATTTGCAGATGAGACCAGGGCACGTTAGGTGGGACATAACGAAAGCAGAAGGAAGCGCGGGCGGGGCGGGGCGGCCGCGCGCGTGATTGGACCGGGAATCGGGACTTCCCCGGCTGGCTCTGCTCCGTTCCAGCAGTTGGATTCGTCGCCCGTTTCTGGAGAGATGCAGGCTTTGCCAAGTGCCAAGTTGCACACACGCGGTCAGCAGAGGTTCTGATGACTTTCTGGTCGCGTTTCTCGGCCTCCCGTCCCGTTTGCCGTTGGTCAGAGGACTCAAGAGGGCGCCGTGTGCGTAGAGGAATCCTGCAGTTAATGAGGATATCAAAAGTCTTGAAAACTCGAGACGCATCGTGTTGATCCGTAGAGGAGAATCTCAAGGGTTTAAGGTTGCCAATTAGTATAGGAGTACTACTATGTTCTTAATTAATGGTAACTTGGTAAGAATCGGTTGACCAATTTTTTTTTCTTTAATTCTCATTGTATCTGAAGTTTGTTGCGAACGACTGCAACTACGAAACATGCATATCCCTAGTCCCATGTCCGCTCACAAATATAGGAAATTCCACCACAACTTGCAAGGTCCCCAACTCCACGCCAGCCCACTTCTACTTTGCAATCCAACTGGCATTTTCATGAATCAGATAGTATATGCTGCCTCTAGGCAATGGCACGGTACTATTTTCTTGTGATATAAAAAGATGCAGAAGGAAAGAGACGATGATTATATATGACATCTTTTTAGGGAAAATTCGACAAGTCCACATACGCTTGCCCTGCTGTTAACTGGTCAAGCTCCAATTATTCTGATCAAGGGATAGTGTGGCGAAGACAATTATTACACTCCTTCGATCCTAAAATATATTACCAACTTAGCACTCGATTAGATATAATCTAGTATTACGAATATGAACAAATTTTTTTAGATTTGTAATACTGGGTTTTGTCCAACCTAATATTAGATTGTTATATTTTAATATGGAGGGAGTACATGTTAATATACATATAGTTATTCTGATAGGCAAGTTTAATAGTATAGCTTCATTATCAATTGATACGGCCCTTAACCTTCCCAGCTTGGGTTCAATTGGCTCGGGTGCTCATACTATGTAATCCCGTGAGAGGTGGTGCATGTACACATATGTGTGTTTAATGGTGGTCAAAGCGTGTTTAGACGTGTACTAGGACATAGGATGACATATCCACAAGGGTGTGAGATGCAGGGTTGAATCGAACTTTTTCCATACTAGAAAGAGCATCATGAATATTTTTGTTTACTGTTCTTAATTTGCTTAAAAACTAACCGTTCAGGCATGTTAAATACCTAACAAAGGAAAAAAAATACTTCCCTGAAAATATATGCTCTGGTTCTAAACTTCAACATATAGTCTTCAAAAAACTTTTTCAATACTTAATGGACATGTTATAATAGGACAATCGAATATGTTTATTACCCACCACATAAAGTAAAGGATGATTCGTGCATGCATATGCACTTTGAGTGTCCTAATGACCTTTCAGCACTGCATTGGATTCAAGTATGATATGTGCCTCTTTTCTTGTATGAGAATAATAGGGAGGAAGCAACCGATGAGCTGGACAGAATACTACTGCATGCCCCAGCCCACCTGCAGTATTGCACCTTTTTTGTCTTCCATTTCCAGCAAAGAACTAGATCCAACAAAAAACTGAACTGCACTTGCTCCATTTGTATACATTCGATCGAGCGTGACCACATGCACAAACACTGTTTGAGCACTATTTGGAACATGAATTTTTCTTTTTTTTATTTCTCCATGTGTGTACATCGAATTTTATGTGGTACATGTACTTGTCTGATTTTTTTTCACATTTATATGTAATTTTTTGATGTATTTTAAAGTTTGGTAACATATCACATTGTTTGGTAGAGCTTAAGATTCTCTGGATCGGTGCAATAGCAAAATTTCCCAAAATGAAAAGGGACATTGTGATTTTGCCCTTGCTACTTTTTAAAACTGATCAGTCCGTTTGCCCCAGGTTTGGAGATCCGTTCAGTAGGCCCAAATTAAGTAAATTAAAGAAAAGAGAAAATTACCCGAGTAAATCTAAAAGGACGTTTCTATTCCCATCTATTCAACCAAATCCACTGCCCACTCACTATCCCCTCCCATCCCTCGTCTTCCACATCCCCTCCTGAACCCGACGAGCATGTGGCGATGGCGCGTGGAGGCAACACATGGGATGGGGCGGAGCATGTGAGAGAGGGGCACTCCACCCCTGCTAAGTGGTAACCTGTTCCTCCTCTCAAAACCCTAACCAAATGGAGGAGCAGTACCTGGTGAGCAAGCAGCGGTTCACGAAGGGGAGAGCCGACGTGGGGCTCAAGGCGTGCAGCGGGTGGGACGGCCCAAGACGGTGGTCACTGTAGCAGCGGAAGGGGCGGCACGAGCCGGTCGGGATATAGTAGGGGGAAGTGATGACGTCGCCGGTCGTGGAGGCAAGTGCGTGTTCTGCTTGCTGCCACTCTACCTCAGGAAAACGAGGCTGCATTGCCTGCTCTAGGCACCTCCACCTCCACGCGAAGACTCCAGCTTCAATCTCTCCTAACATGGAGATTGTGGCCTCTAGGTGATGTTTTCACCTTTTGTTTTCTTCCTCTTGATCTGGAGATTTGAGGCCTTCAGGTATTGTTGTGATAATGCATGCTGATAAATTCTGATGGTTAGTTGTATGTGTAGGAAATGATCTAATCATCAGAGAATAATGAATCTTAAGATATAAGGGAACTGATCAAACTATGGTCAAATATGGACATTCATGTCTTTTTACTACTAAAGTTAACACCGTGAGGGTGAGTTAACAGAATAGTGGAAATCATGAGCTTCAGTTAAAAAAGTAAGGGCAATCACAAAGTTTGAAAAGAAGGGACAAAATTAAAATTGTAATCGAAAATAGGGGTAAGAACACAATAGTACTAAAATTAAAAAGGTCAGCTATTAGATCGGGCTAAATGGTAGCCGATGTCAACATTGGGAATGGATTCTAATCACTCGAGGGGATATCCCGTCGTGTACCTTTTTTTTCTAAATTCAATTCTAATAGATAACAAAATTGAAAAAGAATGATAATGTAGAATATAGTGACATCTAGAACTCCACCAAAAATCAATTTCAAATTCTTCATATGAACAGTACCACTACTATTCATATGTTGAATTTATTTATTTATTTTAATATCTCATTGTGTGAATTGAATTAGGACCTAGGATTTTTCAACTGGTATATGTATGTTGTATGAATGTTGTTGTTTTATTTCAGAATTTTTATAACTATTTGGGTGGTTTTTAAGTAAATAAGGGGACATCCATTTCAGAATTTAAAACAGTTTTCCTTCAGCATCAAACTAAAAAGTCCAGAAGGTCACCTCCATCTGGAAAATACAAGACAACTGTGATATGACAAGGCTATCAAGACCGTTTTGACCAATCAAGGGTTTTGTTCTATGCTCCCATTTACTAATTTCTAATTATTTATTTTTCACACGCACACTTCCCAAACTATTAAACAGTACGTGGTTTAAAAAAATCTAAAAAATGTTTTGCTTCTGTATGCTAGGAGATAAGGGTTTTGAATCCATAGGTTGAACGCACCCTAATTTATTGGCCTGAAAAACATACTGAAAGAGCAAATCGTCTGATCGCAGAAGTTCTAGAGAGTGGCTGATCAGACCAAACATATATAGCAGGCTGGCTCGACCTGGCTTATTCGGAGTAGGCAGTTGGCGCGATTAGACTACTCTTTCAGTATGTTTTTCATTTCTCGGCGATGATGGTGGGCGGTGGAGGACAACGGCATCATCTCAGACACAAGGGAATTTGTGTTGCTGATTTGAGCATTACGGTGGAGTTTTTGTGAATGGGAGTGTGGATTTGGTGGTTTTGGGTGTAATTTTTTTCTACCCCGAAAATCCTTGTCCTAGCTGTCAGTTTAATTAACCTTGCCGACTAGGAAGATTTTTTTTTCACAGGTGACCATTGTAAGCCAGGCCGCTTGTGAAGAATAGATTTTGCAGGCAGTCGTCTGCATGTGAAAATACTCTATTTTCACTTGTCTTTAGTCATCGGTTATCTGAAAAATCCTATTTTGATCACATGTGATTACCTTTAAAGAAGTTGTAACTTTCAAGTTTTAAATTGTAACCAACTTTTACTCTTTAGTAGAAAGTTTCTTAACCTGTTAGATGAAGGAAATTGCGGAAGTGTTCCTGTTCAGGATTATCAAGAAATTCTGAAAACTCAACCTTGTCCTTTGCAATTATTTTGAGATCCTCAATAAGCTTCATCCAAAGAATAGCGTTAGAATTTTCTGGAGCTTGATTTCATATACTTTCTTTTGTTTTAAATTATAAGATGTTTTTGGTTATGAATAGATTAATGAATGGATGGATGCATGTGTTTTATATATGTGTATGTTAGTGAATCCAGATGAGGAATGGAGTGGCCAAAATATCATACAATGTGGAACGAAAGGAGTAGAAGATAATCGGCAAGTCTAATGATGAAACTAAAGAACATCTTGTCTTCCGATTTTTATTGTGGCTAGATTTATGATTCGATCCCCTCTGTCAGATGAATGATATTGGACTGAAGTGAGAAGTTGAGTCCCATGTCCAGGATTTAGAGATTGCATATTCAAAATAGGAAAGGATAAAAATTCCTTTTACACCTAAAAACCTAATAATTGGTTTGTATAGTATCACACACTAGTAATATTATAACATATAGTAGATATCTAATATAAATTTGAGCTAATAATTGATCTATATATTGATAGAATTGATCTTACCTCAGTGTTTAATTGTTTAACATATAGAATTACTAATAATTACTTAACATATCAAAGTGGCAACATACGTAACATGAAAAGAGGATAGAAAATGGTAAAATGGTAAGGTCTCTCAATTCCTAACCAATTGCGGGATGGAGATCAGTGCCCCTGCTCACGGGATGGAGAGGGGTTAACTCGCAAGGAGACAACGGGAAATCGATGCCAACCGGCAAAAAAAAAAAGATATTTTGAAAAGAAGAAATTGTTTTCATGTTGGGGATTGAACAACGTTAGGTTGAAATCATACATCCCTTACTACTGCACTATCCTATCAATTGTATCTCCGGTGCCAACCGAATAAGCTACCGAGATGATTAGGGCCTATGACCACGCAAAGAGAAAGCTAGGGTTTACCTTCATAGTTTCGCCGGGGAATATGGATTAGGGCGATGTAGATATGTAGCCGCGTGTTCCGGTGACCCCGAGCCGCCAAGGTCAGTTCAGGTCGAGAACGACGTCGACGCACCGATCGGTCGAGAAGTCGTGGTCGCACGGCGATCGGAGGCTCTCTCCTCTCTGGGGTCTCGGCGTCTGGCGTCTCGCCAATCGGTGGCGCAGCAGATCGAGGCGTCGCTAATCGGAATTGTCGCTTCGAGTGAATTGATCGATCAAGTCGATCGATCGGAATCGATGGGCTGCTACCGGCTGGGTTTCAGGCCTTGATATATGAATGCAAATACACATCGTTCCAGTTTGGGCTGTGGACTTTGGAACGTGGTGGACTGGCCCATTAGAGTCAGATTTGTGTGAGTTGGCCCAAGAAGGTGTGTTTAGCCTCTTTTTTCTCTCTTTTTGTTTGGAATAACTCCACTTCGACTCCCTTAATTATAGGTCTAATCTAATTCGTATTTCTCAACCGCAATACCCGATATCTTAACCCCTCAATTATTAAAATCATTGCAATTTGACTCCTTTAGTTGTTTTGATAGTGGCTTTCGCTGACGTGGCACGCTTATGTGATCCAATCAGTGAGCTGAACGCTAGGTGCAAGCCGCTCCTTCGCGTCGCTCGAGCGGGGGGACACTGGGACAGTGCTCTTGGCGGAGCTCTGCCGCGGTGCTAGCGCTACTCCCGGTGCACAACCGCGCCATGGCTCGCTCCGTCCGTGTCAACCTCTCGCTCCCACCCTCCGCTGAGGCCCACGAGAAGATTGACCCCAATGGCCCCAAGGACGTCGCCCGCGTCTTCTCCTTCCTGGCGTCCATCATCGCCCGTGCCAAGGCTATCACCAACGCCGTCCTCCCACCCGACACTAAGCCCTTCTCCTCCTTCCTGCCTCTCGGCACACACATCTAGCGCATTGTATGTCTCCCACGCCCGTGTCTTCGCCGTATTCGCCGAATGCCGCACCCACCTCAACCCACCTATCCCACCCGCCTACTTCGACAACCTCATCTATGCCGTCTTCATCAGTGTTCCCATCGGGATGCTCCTCGGCGGCCCGCTGGAGCTCGCCGCTGGGCTGCTGCAAAAGGCCATCAAACAAGCACGACGCCAGCGCCATTACCCGGAGGTTGGAGGAGCAGGGGCGTAGCCAAGGGGTAGTCCTGGTGGGCAAGGGCATAGCCAAGGGGTAGTCCCAGTGGGCTCCGGACTACCCCAGAATTTAGCCTAGAGACCCCCTACCCCCCAGAAAAAATTAGGCCCAAACAACCCTTTGGACCCAAATCCAATAGTAACAACCCACAAACAACTAGGGTTGAGTTGAGTGGAGGGAGCCTGGAGCGCTTCCACCTCCAGCCGCTACTCCCTTCGTGGCCGACGCCTGTTCCACGCCGTCACAGCGCCACTGACCACCATCCGCGCCAACACCGTGCCAACGCTCGTGAGTCCGCGTCCACCGTCAGCGCCGACGTCGCTCACTGCCGCATCACACCGCTACCAACGCCCGTGGGTCCATCGACCGCCATCCACGCCGGCGCCACGCCACACCGCCACCGACGCCTGTGGGTCCGCCGATAGCCATCCGCGTCGGCGTTGCGTCGAGCTGGGTGCTAGCGATGGTGCGACTCCTCCTCGTGTCATCGCCTCGTCGGACGTCGGCTGGTTGCTGGCTTGCTGCAGATCTGCCGCCCGCTGTCTCCGGCTCTCCGCTCCGGTGCTCCCATCTGGCCTCCTGCTCGGTTGCTTCGCTTTAGGTAATGAACTCATCTTCCTCTATCCACTCCTGCCTCATAAATCGATTTGTGATTTGTGAGTCTGAGAGAATAATTGAATATGCAATTTGTAAATTGTGGTTGTTGATTAGTGTGTGTGTGTCATAGTTTGTTGGATTGATAAAAGATGAAGAGGAGCGGCAGTCCCATGAGGAGTAGAGATATTGCATCGCTATTTCGGAACCATGAAGCAAAAGCAAAGAAGATTGGTGATGAAGCTCCTGTACGTGAATAAGAACCACCACAAGTGCCTATAGTTGATGATGAAGCCCTTGTACCCGAAAATGAACCACCACAAGATGCACCTTTTACTCCTATTTATGATGTTAATCGTCTTGAAAGTGATCTAGGCCTAAGACTTCCTATTGCAAGCTATCCACCCAATGAGCAAGATTTTGTTTGGAGAGCTTATATTCTGAAGGGTCCATGGCAAAAGTACTCCCATCAATTCTCAGCCAGAAATTTATATGGTAAGCTGGGTTTATAAGTATAGTTGGCTTGAATATAGTGTGGCGAAGGATGCTGGGTTTTGCATGGAATGTTATTTTTTTTGGTAATGGAAGTAGTAATTTTGTTAAGGGTGGTTAGAGGAATTGGAACAAATCAGATGCACTTGACAAACATGTAGGTGCAATAACAAGTGCACACAATAAAGCTCAAGAGAAATATAATTTATTTGTGAAAGATGCACCAATTGATAATACCATTGTGAAGGTTTTGAATGAAAATAAAGTTCGCTATAAGGCTAGGTTGACATATTCACTTAGATGCCTAAGGTTTCTGTTAAAATAACGAGTGGCATTTCGTGGGCATGATGAAAGTGATATTGTAGCAATAGAGGAAATTTACTTGAGCTTTTGAAATGAAAAGCAGAAAATAATGAGAAGTGGATCAAGTGGTTTTGAAAAATGCACCAAGAAATTGCATCTTGACTTCAGCCACCATACAAAGATAAATTATTGAATGTTGTGGTGATGAAAATACTATATACATAATTGAAGAAACTACTATATTTGTACTTGTGTATCGGTTCTATGATGTTAGAAAATTTTAGGATGTGATGTGAACATGTGAACTAGAACTACCCAAGAAAAAATTCCCAGGTACGCCACTGGGGAGTAGCTACTGTGGAGTAGTACAAGGCCAAGCTGTTCCACTACAGCGACGCGGGGCCAACTACATCGGCGGCGGCGGCTCGCCGCGTTTCCGAGTGTACGACGTTGACTTCGGCTTTGGCCTGCCGGAGTGTGTGCGCAGCGGCGGCGACAACAAGTTCAACAAGTATAGAGTATGCAGTGCACTGTATATTGGTCCATGAATTAAATAAGTGGGATATGGACTTAATTATCCTTTTGCTTGATTAAGCCCATGCATCATATCCTGTTGCTTTTTGGAATGTAACAAGTCACTTACAGAGTCACTTACAGGTGGACCTCACTTGTATTTTTGTGATTGGGCTATCATCTCAGCACAGGTTGACCAAGTCAATGGGTCACATTAGCGAAAACCACTCTTAAAACCATGGAGGAGCCAAATTACACCAGTTTTAATAGTTTAGTATCGAGATATCCGGCATTACGGCGGTTCAGTGATAGAAATTAGATTCAACCTATATTTGAGGGAGGCAAAGTGGACTTATTACCTTTTTCTTTTCATATACACACATATTATATACTACATATATATCTAATTTTTGTTCAAAAATCATAGGTATGCATTTGAATTCCCATGAATCTATGTTGGCCAACCCTAAGTGACCCATACATTAAAAAAAAGAACTCATAAACACTCCAGTAAAACAAGAGTCAGGGGAATAATCCTCAATATAACGCCAAACAGATTAGTGATGTGGACAAGGGTTCCCAGTCTTCCGAAAGGTTCTGATAATCAACGATCTAGGGGAGTCGCGATACAAATTGATCTGGCTTCTTGAACGAGCACATTCCCGAACCCCGAAATCGCAGCACCACGTCTCCTCTGGTTATCAACCGTACCGAAACCCGGTTAACCTCACCAAGAAGGCTAATCCCTGCTTGCGAATCGAAGAACACAAACAAAAACAAAAAAAAGATTGCAACCAAAATTGCAGATAAATGATTAAGCTCACAAGTTGGGGTCTTACAAACCGATCTAGCGGCGAAACTGTTCTTGACAGATTAATCTATGCAAAATCGAAAAACTAAAGATGGCGGTGGCTTTTGATATATAGAGTTTAGGGTCGTGCAAGCACCCCTTGATGCAACCCTAATGGGCTCCAACACGATACACGGCCCAATGGCCCAAATACGGCGTCGCAGCGCCGGAACAGATTCTGAACGTCAACTTGTTCGGTCAATTCCCGATGACTCGTAACGAACTTGGACATGGGACGAGAACCATTGGAAAGGTTTTCTTCTTAGCTTTCCATATATATAGAGAAATCCCCAATCCGAGCATGTATGCAACCTGGGCGCCCGTTTTAGTGTAGACTGGTCCTGAACTCTGAAACGGACTCGAAGTCGACTTGGTTTGGGCCTCCACTTTGACTTGAACGTCCTCGCTGATCCTCCACGACTCTAAGTCCTTCTCTAAGTGTTTCCTTGTCCTCCCCATTGTTCCTAATCATAATATAATAATTAGGTAGCAATCTATTCTCAATATCATATAAAGAAGAACTTAGGAACGAGCTCACCTCTAAATTCAATTGTCATACGCGAGCTCTTGTGATTGGACCTTGAATGACCAATGGAGGATTGTTGTGTATATCCGAAGGAATGATGTCTGCATCAATTAGCTCAAAAGCATTGAATCAAACTAATTGAAAGAATGGCTAACAGAAAAAATGAATAAAAAACTTCCTCTACTTACTACCATATATTGTTCCTCCACTGTAGGACCAACATAAGAACAAAAACTATCATATTATACAAATGTTGTTGTTTATTCATTACCCATAACACTAGATAGGTGCCGGTTTTCCCAACCGGTACCTAGATAGCGGCACCGATAACTTTGGTCATCAGTGTCGGTTTCAAAACCAACATCGAGTAATAGATGCCGGTTTTTAGGTTAGAACTAACACCTATTAGGAGAGAAAGGTGTCGATTTCAAACCAAAAAGCCACGTGGCTGTCCTAATAGTTGTCGTTATTTTAGAACAACTGGCACCTATAGGTGCCGGTTTTTGTCCAAAACTAACATGTGGCAAGTACTATAGGTGCTAGTTTTTAATGAAAAACCGGCACCTATATGTTGGGTAAAAAAATAAAAATGGCATGAAACATGTTCAACACCACATACATACAACTCTAAATCCATAAAGCCCCAAATCCATACAACCCCAAATTCATTCACATCCATAAAACCCCAAATCCACTTCATTCACATTCACACAAGTTCATTCACATTCGCACAAATTCATTCACATTCACATTCATATATATATATATGAACACATAGAAATCAAATAAAAATCTAAATGCCTAAGTCAAAATTCCTAAGCTAAAATCGTTAAGTCTAAAAATTCCAATGTTTAAATCCTAAACATTTGCATACATATATATATGTATATATGTATATACATATATGTATATATATATATATATACTAACTCAAAATATGCTAAGTCTAAAATTCCTAAGTCGAAAGATTGTAATTCTAAAATTCCAAAAATTTCTAAATCTTAAGTCTAAATATTCGCATATATATGTTAAGATAGAAATTCCTAAGTCTAAATTTCCAAGTCTAAATTCAAAACATTTACATATATATCCTTAAGTTAGAAATTCATAAGTCTAAAATTAGTAAGTCCAAAAATTTGTAAGTATAAAATCTAAACATTTGCATATATATCCTAAGTCAAAAATGCCTAAGAATAATTTCACATTCACACTTTCATTCACATTCATAACCTCAAGTAGAGAGCAAAGGAGATATTGCTGTGACTCAGCGTGCCAATCAACTTCAGCCTGTGATGTGCCCGTCAAACCACATGAAGGCGGCGACTAGATGTGTTACACTCCTAAGAAACTTTATTAAATCGCTAGAGCTCTACAACATTTCAGATGCTCTAAACTGCATATAAATCCTAAGTCTAAATCCTAAGCATTTGTATATATATAGTAAGTGAAAAATTACTAAGTGTAAAATATGTAAGAATTCATAAGTCAAAAAATATAAATGCGATTGCTTTTTACCTACAATACCAGGTGGGTATGATTTTGAGAGTTCGATCAAGTTTTCTGTCCTCAAGTCATCGAGCCAGTAGTAGAAAACATAAAGTAGAATGCATAATAATAGTAACTATTCAAATGCATTACACATAAAGTACACTTAACGTAATGCTTCCATAATTCATGCATAAACACTAATTAAATACAATTTTTGACACAAATCTAGCTACATGTTTTTTCTCTTAGGAACTAATTTCTCCGTCGATTGGTTCTGAGGGGTAGGGCAGAGGATTGCACTCGTGGTGGGTTCTTGTTGAGATTGTAATCGCCGGTTGGGTCTATGACATGAGTACGGATGAACCAGCAAAGCTCGTCAGTGAGAGTTATGAAGACGTGTGGTAGCATTTCACTTGTATCAACACCCAATTTCTGCAACACAAGGGTGGAAGGCATAGATATTTACTTAGTACTTTAATATAATTGTTTAATTTATGACTTAGGTCCCTGAAACATGTCATACTTGTCACGCCCAGAAATTTATCCCAAATTTCCAGACCATTTTGTGTATAAATCTCTATCCAGGAATCAAGTCAGGGTACACAAAACGACAAATTAATATACAGATCCAAGCGTAAATAAAGCGTAAATACTTACAAAAGAGGCACTTAGTCCCCACACCGAAAAGAAAACAACAGCGGAAAAAGGCGACGATCCTAGCGGGGCTTCAGCTCCATTCCACAGTAAAAACTCAACTGGGATATAAGTTTTGGTCTTCTCGCTTCGTCTTCAGCTCAGAAGCACTACACTTTTGAAAAGGGGAATGATAGCAAGACTGAGTACAACCACCGTACTCAACAAGCCACACCAACGATGCATTCGTGCAAGGGGAGACAAGGAAGGTTTGTGGCTATTTGCATACAGGCGGTTGCAAATATTTATAGTTGAAAACGGTAAAATAGTTTATTAATTAAGGCAAGATTAAACATCTCCACTGAACAACGCTACACCACGTTGAACAGGCCTAACCATTCCACCTGAACTAAAGCAGTTCATTAAGTCAATTTAATTAATGGAGTGAGACTAATCACGGTGAATCTGGTTGATCGCCCATAACCACGGGCACGGCTATTCGAATAGTTTTACTCTGGCCAGAGGTGCGCAACGGTACCCACAAGACACGATTCCACACATGTTGCCATGCCCCGAAATACTACCATGGTACTGCAAAGGGGGGAAATCGTGACAAGACCCTTCGCATAACTCCCCCTAACCAAGCACACCACACCTTAGGTTTCGCCCTCACCTTTAAGCCAAGGTAGGCAGTCCCTCTCGTGCCTTGGTGAATCCGGAAGCCGATCAACGGGTAAACCCCCGCCAACCCAACCCCATCACCCCCACCCTTGCCTGGATGCGTCAGCTAGGGAAAAGCTATACTACAAGTCCAACAGTTACCCATGCCTGCTTGTGGTAAGCACTGTTAGTCTTCTAGGGTTTCCCGAGAACCGGTCCTTAATTGCCATGGGTGCGACTAGCAAAACCATACACCCACAGCCCACCATTATGCCATATTTTAGTTGGTTAATTACGACCAATGAAACATGGCCGACATGTCATGAGCTAGCAGCTCCATAGTGTACTAGCAGTAGATAATGTAATTATCTCATTATGTGAACTAGTGGTATTACGCATGGCTAAGCATAATATAATTCTAGCTAGGTCAACATGAGACACAAGCTAGTCAAATTATCATCCAGTTTGACAAAGAAAGGACATAGAGTAAATATAGCACAAGCGAGCAGATAGGTAAACCCTATTCCTATGCAATTAGCAAAACATGCAATTTATTTGTAAACGGTAAAACATTTTATAAATTGGGCTCAAAATGATCAAGGGGAGTGTGTGACTTGCCTTGCTTCTTCGATTGATCTTACGAACTCATTTCCTCACTACCGCGATCGTCCGAAACGGCGGAATCTACACGTTGGCACGCAAAACAAGGAAAAATTCTAATAAAAATCAAATAAACAGTATATAAAAAGTAAGCAAACATGTAGAGTTCAATTTTAGATGAATTTTGCAAGTTGAATGGCCCAATTTGTAGTTCGTATGAATTAGTTATGAATTTTAGAATATGAACTATGTAATTACTGTTAACCAAAAAACTTTAATTAATTAATAAGTTTTAACGCCCGCGAACGGACAAGATTGACGGAAAACAAACTTCGGTTAACGAGCCTCACGGGTTAGCGACTCGACGAGTCGACCTACCGTGGCACGGGACCACGCAAACGGTCAACCGAACCGCCGAATAGAACCGGCGGCTCAGAAAGGCTCTAGGTTTTAGAACGACTCGGTACGACCAAACTGACATGACACTACGCCACACTACGCGCGAGCGTAAGCAGCGAGCGGCTAGAGAATGCATACGTACCACGGTGAGGGCACGGCTGCGGCTAAGGCTAGGTGCGGGTGTAGCGAGGTCGGTAAGCCGACAACGGCCAAGCGGCTGGTAGGTAGCTAGGGTTTTAGGTGGCTAGCGGCGTGGCAAGCAACACGGCGAAGCGGCAGCAACACGGTAATGGGTCGGCAGCACGACTACTGTGTGCGACAAAGCGGCGGCAGTGGCACGGCTGCAGCAAAATAGCAAAGCGGCAGCCGGCAGGCGGGGCAGCGATGGCGTGCGGCGCTAGGGCAGCGGCAGCGGCACGACGTGGTAGGGCCGGCACGGCAGTGGCGGCTAGCGGCGATGAGGCAACGCAATAGCGACGCGACACGGTAGCAGCGTGGCAACGTCGGCGCGTAGCAAAACAGCGGCGACGCAGCAAGCGGGGCGGTGGCGGCTGTGGCAGCGAGCGGCACGGCAGTGACGCGGCAGCAGCGGTGGCGCGGTAGCGACGCGGCAGCGGCTAGGGCAGTGGTGGCGCGCGGCACGGCAGCGACGTGGCAGCTGTGGCGGCGCGGCTAGGGCAGTGGGTGGCGCGCGGCACGGCAGCAGCGGCGGCGAGCGAGGGCAGCGGCACGGTAAAGTGGCGGCTGAAGGAGATGACGATGACACGGATAAATTAGATGAAACCCTAGGGGTAAACTATAGCGGTGAACGTCACGGGGAAGGGGAGAGCTCACCGGAGAAGACGACGGCGACAAGGGGCGGCGGCTAGCGGCAGCGGCGAGCGAGGGCAGCAGTGGCTCGGGCTAGGGGCAGGGAAAAAACAAAAGAAAAGAGGAGGTAAGGGGGCTTAAATAGGGGGAGGGGCTGGCTTTTAGGTGGACCAGCCCAGGAGAGGGGGTGGCGCACGGCACGAGAGAGGGGAGGTGGCGGACGGTAGAGGGGGGAAAGAATACAGAGGAAGGGAGACCTAAAAAGGAAAGGTGGGGGAAACAAATGCGGTGCCTTTTCGGGAAAGGAAAAGAAACTAAACCAGAATAGGAGTATGACTCGGCTCGTCATACAGAACGAAACCGCGGCGGCAAAAGGGGTCGGCGGATACAACGAACCGTGAACAGGGAGAGTGAACCGGGAACGGTTCACGACCAAAGGAGGGGAAGGAAAGAATTATTAATTCAAAACCTGACATTTTAAATTAACATTATTACTTCCTCTACTCTGGATATTCCGCTGAAAATCCTGTTAACGATTTGAAGCATCTCCCTGACAATTCCGATTATTATGCACATTGTTAATTTAGGGTTTGCTCCTGGTTGAACAAAGTATTTTCTATAGACCATTTGCGGATGATTTAGAAACTACGGAAAAGGGGAAAACTCCAGGGTGTGACAATACCTCAGCATTTCGATAGTGTTGGTTCCCAGCCTCTACAAAATATAGCATGTACCGCATGACATAGAATCCACAGAGGTTGTTGCCCAATGGTTGCCTAAGAATCAATGTATGTTCGAAGGTCTCGCATCTTCCGTACACTTTTCATGACCTACGGTACCTTACATATGCCATATTTAGTGCATTTATATGGTTGGATAGTGGTCTACCCCTATCCTCAAGCTATCATATATGCAAATCTTACTGTAGTCGATATTGATTACAAGGAGGATCCAATGATGGCTGCACATAGGACAATGTATCAATAACTTCGTATGTGTGGAAAGTAAACGTAACTGGAAATCACTGATAGTGACTTCCTAAGCAAGGTAAGGCAGAAGAATGTGGTCACATCCATTTAGCTTGACGAGGGCGTTGAAGAGATAGTCGTCGATTTCTGCTTCTTTGGTCATTTCCTATCGAAGTTCACAACCGATGGGACTAGAAAAGCAACCTTACTGTGAGCCCCCGGTTTTGTATAGCGGAAAAACCCATGTGTATTATAATACCATTCCCTAGATCAGTAGATGGTACACACATGGCACAGCTGTATATCATAAGCTGACATTGTCATACAGGTCTTACAATATTCTAATAATACAAGGGTAGCCCAAATGGGACCCAAATAGACCAAGCATGGTCGACAACAACACAAAATACCAAAACAGATAAATGAAGTAGCGGAAGCGAAGCAGCGGCGGTCCATCTTATCCCACACGCATCGACTGGTGAACCTAGGTCCCTATTCCACCGTCCTCGGTAACTCCTTGCCATTATAGCACATTTACAGGTCGACACCAACACCTTTCTAAAAGATTTAAATAAGCAGGAGTGAGTAGCAACCGTACTCAGCAAGCCACCACTACAGAATGCATATAATGTTCATAGGGGTTCAAGGATAGCTTGGTTTAGTTGCATAAAGCTAGTTTTCACAAATTATTTCACAAACCTCTGACGTAGCAGTTTTAACTGAAAACAATCGTTAGGTTGAAGTTGTCATTTAACCTGCTAGGGTTCATCCACCTTCCCCAAGCCTCGCTTGGTCCGGTTTACCCTCGCATCCAAATTTTCCACAGTATTCACCGTTACGACCTTCCCGCACGTCGGGCAAGGTCACACCTTTCATTCCAATCATATTTTAAGCAATATTAAAAATTGAGGAGGCTAGTCAAGAGTAATACAAGTCCCGGCGCTCATTAACCGCGAGCACGGATATTCGAATTGTTTAGTTTACTCACACTGCAGTGGATGTACGCTTTTAATCCCACACTCCGTGACGCACCCAACACATGAGACTTGTCACGGCCCGGCTTTTTAGTTACCCTCGCATGGCGGCACCCGCTCCAAGGACTATGAATCCCCATTGCACCCCCGGCGCCACATTCCTACCTCGACCCGGTTGTGAGAGGAGTCCTGGCGCTCCCGAGATCTTAGGGGGATTACATAATATATACTTAGGGTGCATTTTAAGTTTTTGCCGGTGTTCAATAGATCGACCCAAGCGATCTAAACCACAATACTTCATCAACACATCAACGAATATCCAGAACCTACCATGTCTGGGGTGCCACCCCACAAGAATTTCCTAGTCCACCGGGTCATACCCCACTCGAGAAATGCGGTCGTACTCTGTTCGTTTCTCGCATAGCTTCTTGACTCGGTCCTTAATTGACCAGGGTCGACGGCTTAACGTTCCCAGAACCACCCATATTCTATTCATGCCGCCCCAGTTGAAATAGTTTTGTTTTATTAAGTTTTTAGTTTTCGCAAAGGTTTTAATGTTGCAGGTGGTGCTTATGTCTCCACCCACCTCCGACAATCACTCCCACTGAGTGATCGCCACATCCACATCCATAGCCACATAACGTAAGTATGGAGTATACAAACGTCTACACATAAGCAACGCTAAGCAGTATCGATATTTAACCGCACATAATAATTCATTCAGGTAACAAAGGCACGTAAATACATAAGGATAAACAATATCAAAGGTAAGGCTTGAACAATGTAGGTACGCATTTTATAAATAGCATGCAATTTTATTTGCAATCAACACATTTATAAAATAGGACCAATATATTCGAGGAAGGGGGCGTAGTAACTTGCCTTGCTTTAGGTTCACATAATCTTCGAGAAATCCGCGTCAGTTAGAATAACCAGAATATCCACGCTCAAAGAATAACCCGAACATCTAGAACGTTAGACAAAAGACCGAAGAAAACCACACATAATCCTAAAAATAAAATAAAAGAATATTCAATACAAACTAATGGTGCCAATAAATAGATCTCGATTTTAGAGAGATGACGGGAGTTGAACGGAATTAATTGGAGTTTCGGTTTGTGAGATATGAATTTCCGAAGTTTAATAAATGATTTATAAAGCGTGGATAGAGGGTTTCTCGGTGGGGAGGTATTCTAGACTTTCCGAGATGGCTATAGTTTGTAGAGGGATGTATCATGGACTTTAGTGAACAAGGAAGCTGACGATGGACTTTGCCTGAAGGCTAAACGACGGATATTGTATAGACTTTTATAAAGAACACAATCTGTCGGGCTCGGCCAACAAAAGGAGGTAATATAGACTTTATATAAGGAGTCAATCTCTCGGGCTTGGACAGGAAGTAGGGGGACGTAAGTAGACTTTAGAGAGAGAACTCACGAAAAAATCTAGAGTGCGGGCCCCACCGGTGGGCCCCACTTCTTTTCTTTTTTCTCTTTTCTTTTCTCTTTCCCCTCTCTCTCTTTCTCTCGTTCCTCTCTCTTCTCTGTTTCTTTCCTTCTTCTTTGTCTCTCGTTTTCTCTCTCTCTCTTGCTCACAGCCGACCAGGCGAGGAGGGAGGGGCGCACGGCGGTGGCGGCCGGCCGGGGAGGGGGGGCGGCGAGGGCGGTGGGCGCCGGCGAGGTGGTGGGTGGCAGCGGTGGGGACCGGTTGCGCCAGTGGTGGAGGCGGCCAGGGCAGTGGTGAGGGCTGACGGCGGCTACGGCCGGCCAGGGGCGGCACATGGTGGCGCGGTGGGGCGGCGTGCGGCGGCGGCGCTGGCGCGCGCGCGCGGGGTGGCCTGGCACGGCGCGCTGGCGGCAGCCTGGCGCAGGCGCCCGGTAGGGGGTGGGGGAAGAGGCGCGGCGCCGGTGAGGAAATGAGGAGACCGGCTGTGGGGGAAGAAGAAGGGGCGGCGGCTTTGGGTAGAGAAGAGGCGCGGCATGACGTTGGCGCAGCACGGTGGTGCGGCCAGCGGCTTGGTGCGACGCGCAGCTTGCGGCCTGGCGCGGTGCGCGCCTTGTGGGTTGGCGTAGCTGTGTGGTCGGCGAGGTGGCACACGGCCGGGCAGTGGGGAAGGGGTTGGGGCGCGGCAGTGCAGTGGATAGCCGCGGTAGGATGGAGGTGGCAGTGACGACGGCTTCGACGGTCCCCCAGCCAAATGCGACAACGTTGCATGCGATGGCAGTACCGCGCCAAGATAGAAACACAGCGAACAAAGAGGGACAGAGAGGAGGGAAAAACAAAGGGAGGAGGAAATGCTCACCTGGCGGCAGCGGGTAGCGGCACACCGAGCACGGGCGTCGGGGTGCGGCTTGGCTCGCGGTTCATCCTCGCATGCCAGGCACTCGAACACAGTCAGAGAGGTTTGTTCTTTTCAATTTTAGTTGATTACGTCCAAGGTTTGAGTTCTATCGTTCTAATCGTTCGTTCGGTTCTTCGTGTAAGGAAGTTCACTGATCGGCGCAGCAACCAACTCCAATCCCCCTTGCCCAACCGAGGCTCGGCTCGTGGCCAGCCGCAGCGGAGCAAGCAGTGGAGCGGCTGCGAATACGCATGGTGGAGGATGGCAATGGTAGAGCAAGAGCAGGGAGAGGAAGGAGGGCAAGGGAATGGAGAGGTGCAGGGGCGTTCAGGTTGTGGCGGCGGTTTTATAAGGTGGTGACTGCCTGTGCATGGGAGGCAAGGTGAGCTCTTCTTTGTGGACTCGGCTTTGCTCTTTCGGTGTGAACTCTTCTCCCTGTGCTGCGTGAATTTGATTGAGGGTTTGTGGATTGGGTGCATGGTGCAGGGATGTTTGCTGCAATGTGGTTGAGAGGGTCCCAGGCATTTGATGGCTGCAAATTGTCTCAATGTGTGTTGTGTCTTGCAGACATTCCATCGAGTAGGTTTGATGCATATGTGTTGGCTGTTGTGATGCAGGGGGAGGCAAAGTGGACTTCTGGCTGAGAAGGAGAGATGGAGTGGCTGGTAGTGAGAGAGAGACCCAAGTGTAATGGGCCCTTTGTAATTTCCTGGGAGAATTGTAATTTGATATGAATTGGCATTTGAATTTTGACTTTGTAACCGGACTGTATAATATGGGACTGTATAAATTGGGACATTTGGATTTGGTATACTTGAATGTAATTGGTTTGTGTAATTGGACTGTTATTTGGGATATTTGAATTTGAATTTGTAGATGGACTGTATATATGGACTTTTGAATTAAATTTGGATGTCGGGGTTGGGTTGTATAAATGGGACAATCGATTTTGGGATTGAGCTGTGTAAATGGGCTATTCACTGGTTGTTGGATTTTTATTTTGAATCCAGGTGAAATAATTCGGTCGCTCAGTCGCTTGAGAATTAAATTTAGGATTTTATTGCGAGCGCTCTGACTGTATCGAAAAAGGAATTTCTAGGATGACGTATGGCATTCAAATCCAACCGCCGCGGTAGTAATAAAATCGGGAATAGTTGTATCGACGTGCAATAGGTAAATTCGTCGATAGATTGTAAATATTTGAGGGAAATATCGAGGTCGACTCGATAGAGCGGTTAAAATTTAACCGTAGAATAAGAGTTTGAGAGAGGGATAATACTGCGGTAGAAGAGAAGAACTTCGGGACTTTAATTAATTAGCACCGAAGCGCTAAAAGAAACAGACGGATAAGATAAAGAAAGGAAAGGATATCGGACAGAGGACAACCTTTTAGGGAAAAGAATTTAATCGAGATCTTTTGGCACCGATCCTAGACACACACAAATAAACAATAAATATTAACAAGCAAGCTAAAATTATGCCTGAGGACTAAACTTTGTCCGAGGAGGTCATATCTTTGAAATTAGCCTATTAGGAATTTATATTTCGAGATTAAGGTTTTTAGTAAATACTTTACCAATAGATATTGTTTTGCAATTAGTTTTCCGAAGGCAGACTCTGCAAGGTTCATAGAAAATAATCAAGCTATATTTCTTTAGTAAAATAGTATTTGTTTTAATAAGCTATCCCATATAGGGTTTTATCAAAACGGTGTTACATATATATATATATAGCTTTATTCATAAAGTAAATATGCCCGATGGTTTTTATTATATGGAAAAGGGTTTTTCGAAAATAATTGACATATGTATAGAGTAGGATATCTCATAATCATAGTTCCTTGAATAGATAATATTTGAAATCAAATACCGACATATTCTCAGACGTTCATCTATTAGCCCACGCATAAAAGAAACACGACAGATCGAAATAAATTAATCCCGGCATCAATGTATTTTGAAAAAGATTTTTGATTATTCCAAATTTTTAATTTCGAATTTCAAAGTCGAAATTTTCAGGGTGTTACACTTACGGTGCATACTTCTACACTGATAAGAGCAATGCTTGCAAAAGGAGAACAATGGTTGAGAACTACTGAGAGTACGTCCAAGGTGCTGGAATAACGAGAAGATATCAAAGGACTCACAATGACTACATTTGGAGGATGTTGAAATCGAGTTCCCTTCTTTGGTACAAGTGGAAGAGTTCCTTAAATTCTATATAGCATAGATTGGGGGCGTGGTGAAAATCCACGTCGGTGTAGGATACAATGATCATTTGTTTACCTTGTGCGGCCTCCTCCAAATACCATTGATCCAGCAAACACGGTTGAGTTCCTAACTCATCAATTTCCGAGTCAAGCACCATGGGTAGTTTATGTTGGAACTACAATACCACCTCGGCCTTTCGAAGATTATCTAAATCGTCCAGACTTTTCAAACTGGTTGACTTTCATAAAGCACTTACTTCAGACTCTTTCTGTGCATGGAACAATTCCCTAGATTGAGTCTGCAGATTAGTTTTCCCAAGAATTCTGCGGAAGTCCGATATAGGTTTCTTAGGTGGCTTCGGTTGTGCGCACTTGATGAAATGATCGATCACTTTCTTAGGAATTGGAATCTTTGGTTCCTCCGGCTTCTTAGGCCCAAAAAGTGAAGTGATGCTTCTACCCACCATCTTCTTAGGAAACGACGTTGTCGGCTTTGACACTGACTACAACATGTAATTTGGGAGTCGCTCCTTGCTCGATGAACCAGACCTTTGTTGATGCACTTGGTGTTGGGGTCTTTTTTCCGAGTGGGGTTGGACTGGGGACTTCTCCGGATGTTTTGGTTGATTAAGTGTGTTTTCACGAGGAGGTGGAATGGGAGTCCTCTATCGAGGTGGAGAAGGAGCTAGATCTGGACCTCGTCCACTAGAAGGGCTGGAACCACCGTCGATTTGATCGCCTGCAACATCATTCGACGTGATAAAGATGTAGCGTTTTGGGCATACGACCACATTGTGAAGAGCGCACCCAGAGTGTCAACCCCTTCCTCCGGAGGAAACTCTAGCACATAACCTCTGTATTGGCCTGGCACATCCTCCACTCCAACCCATGAGTAGCCTGCAGGCAACGGTACACCGTGTATTGTTTGTCCAGCACATACTGGATGTGCCACGCCGCTTGCAATCTCCTGAGTGATGTTATTCTGAAGGGGGACCTAGAGCGTGCACAGAGTATGCATCGTTATGTCGTTCACAGTGTAACACGCTTTATCCTGTTGTGGTGGGATGACTTCCACGGACGCGCAACTGCTTCATCTCCCACCCGGGCGAACCTCTTGCTTACCGGCTTGCTGCTGGCTTTCTGGTATCCCATCAGGAAACATCAATGCAAGTTGTTCCTTTATCTGATGGACCACCTCTGCTGCGATACGATCGTCCTCCTCTTATTTCATGGGGATTCTCCAGGCGCACCGCATGACACGTGGTGGACAATGTGGAAGTCTAGCTGGCCCAGGCCAGTGCGCGAAAGCCCGGGGCAATATAACAACAGGATTTTGGTAGGTTTCTCGGTGAGATTTGAAGGAAACCAACTGGCAACGACAAGATAACACAAGGAACAAGTTTTAAAATAGCCTAGAAGATGGTCTTGTAAGCTCCTCATTGGACTATAGAAGGAAGGGGACACGCCACTTAGAAATGGTTGAATCTTGCTTGGATTGCTTGGATTCATACTTGTAAAAAGTGCTAGCTTGTACTTTGCCAGATCTAGATAACAACAACCACCGAACAGGATTAGGGTGTTACACCTCCGGGTGGCTCGAACCAGTATAATCCTCTGTGTAGGCTTGGATTTTGCTAGCTCGTGCGCATCGGCGTGATATGAAAATTTGTCATTCACGACTAACCCCTTGGTCAAATCTTCATTAATCGGCGTGACAAGGGCAAGCAAACTCCACCGATGGTCGAGGAGGATATTTGCACACAAGTAGTCGCAGAGGAATCATCGCCGTCAAGATCCGGTGAGGAAGGGAGTGGATCGTATCACTCGCCGAGTGACCCCCATCCTTCTCCTGCAAGGAAGAAAAAGGGTGGGAGCGACAATGAAGAAGTCGACTCCGACTACATCCCCCGCGAACCGGTGGTACGTAACATATTATATATGATTAGTTCCGATCGTATTAAGTATATATATGAATTATAACCGATGTCACGTGAAATGCAAATATAGAAGAATGCTCCACGCCAATCTAAAAGGAAAGCCCAAGCTGTACCCGAAGCGGAAGCCTAAGCTGGAGCTGTCGTGCGCATCTCAGCTTCAAGTAAACCCAAGAAAAGAAGGGGCGAGCGAGGGAAGAACATGATGTTGAAAGAAGTCAGCGTGCTGACGCGGATCAGTGAGAAAGGGGAACCCCTATCACCCGAAGATTCATGTTTCAAGTATAGCAACCAATGCGGGGCGATAATTAGGGATATCGTGGAGATCACATGGAAGGATTGGAAGAAAGTTCCTAATACTAGAAAGAACAGCTGTTGGACGTCGCTGCAAAGCAAGTTTGAGTATCCGCAAGGGACAGACGACTCCACAGCGAAGGACTATGCACTCAAGACCATGGGCAAGCTGTGGCGAAACTGGAAAACAGACCTTAACAAGAAATATGTTCAGAAGGGACGCACGCCGTTTACGGAGTACGGAAAGATAACACCAGCCCAGTGGGATGAGTTCGTTGCGGTGAAGACATCGGCGGAGGAAAGGAGAAGAGCCAGAGGATGTCTGAACTAGCAAGAAGGAATGAATATCCTCATCGTTTGGGATCGACCGGTTACCGTCAAGCGGTTAAGAAATGGACAAAACAAGATGAAGAGATGGAAAAGGCTGGGAAACCGATTCCTATGAAAAATCACAATCCACGAACCAGGAACTGGGTGCGTGCAAGAACACCGGCCTTCTCCCCGGAGGGGGATGTAGTCTTCAAGGATCCAAAGCTCCAGAAGGCTGTCAAGATGAAGAACATCATCATGCAGCAAGAGGCCGGGATGTTCGTGCCAGATAGAGACCGGGACGAGCTGACCTATGCGTTGGGCAACCCGGAGCACTCTGGCCATGTCCGGGGAGTATCCTCAAAGACTAGCTGGAAGGATGGATTCAAAGAGGATGCTCATACCTACAAGAAGCGTGATCGCTATAAGGAAGAGATAGAATCCCAGGCTAGGGCTGCAGCTCGTGAGGAATGCCATAGATATTGGAGCCAGAATATGATGCACGGTGGTGCCGTTTCGCAGCCTGATCCGTCCCCTCCAATGGACGATGTAACGGAGGATACTCCTTGCAGGCTCTTGATTCCGGTCGGCAGGGCAGGAAAGAAAATACAGGTTGCAACTGGGAGATTCATACCGGGCCGCAGATTCCATTGCCAAGACATTCCGGATGACTATGCCGAGGTAGAGGTCCGGACGGTCAATAAGGCTCACCGGATGCACGAGATCGACATTCCAACACCCGAGGGGATTGTGTACCTTGGAGATGCCGTTGACCAGTTTATACTGTGGCACAAGAATGATATTCAACTAGGGTCAACGGATGGAACGGATCGTCCACTAAGGATACCGGTGTCACCGTCTCGTCCACCAAGGGACCAAGAACCGAGGAATCCTCCAGTTTCATCACCTCCAGAAACAGATCATCTAGTTGCATCACCTCCAAGATCAGAACCAGCTCTTGCGTCACCTCCAATTGAAAAGCAGATAGAAGTACAATCAGGGCTTGAAAATGATCAATCAGAAAAACAAATTCAGGAAGTGACTCCGGCACAGCAATCAGAGCCTGCACAATCAGAGCCTGAACGGAAAATGCCCGATGAACTAGACCCATCGCAACCACAGCCATCGCAACCAGAGGAACCTAAGGGTGCCGATGTGCCAGTGATGGTAAGGACACACAAGCACAAAGGGAAAAGTGAATCGAAGAAAAGATATATGATAACGGCATTCCGTGGAAGGGACAAAGATATCAAAGATGCCGATTTTGATGGTAGAAAATTAACAGGCCTCAAGCAAACCATGGAAGATTATCTCAATTATATCAACTGCCCGGATGTGCCGCATGAGTTTCAGAATGACCAACCATTCATCCATGCCTGGCAACTAACAGAAGGACCGTGGCAACTAAGGAGGTGGCATGAATGGTACATCAGGGCAAGCACCATAAAAGGCCTTTCATCATTCACAGTTGCCGTGCAGGAGAACATCTTCTGGAGCGGGCCATGCCTATTCCAAGTCAATTTCTCCGATATGCATGCCCTCTACCGTCGGAAGAGGCTCGACGCCAATTTGATCGGCATCTGGTGTCTGTAAGTGCATGACTGGAACGTGTCAATAAATCATTGTACCTATGTGCCTACGTAATTTGACCTAAGCTTATTTTTTGGCAGGATGAATTACGTGGAAACCGAAGCGATGAGAAAGCCTGTCGGCTACCTAAACCCGTGCCAGATAAGCCAGCCGAACGACACCTACATGCTAGACCAGAAGCAGCTACCGGCACATGTTCAGGCGATGACGCGACAAGAGAGGGACGCATATATAGAACAAAGGCATCAGGAAAATATTCGCAGGACAAGGAATGCATTTACGCGCCATACGCCTTTGAGTAAGTTTACATATCAACTACGAGTATATACATATAATCACGGCTGGACTAACCATTTCTTTTGCAGCGACCATTGGATAGTTTTTCTCCTCTATCCAAAGTACAATGAAGTCGTCGTCTTGGATTCTCTTGATAAAGACAACAATACATATCAAGAAATGCTCAGAATTATCGATCTATAAGTTACATACATGGATGTTTCTTATTCTTATATATTCTCATGACGTGTTGTTATCTTTGACGAATCTAAATTAATTATCTCTGCATACAGTGCATATAAAAGATATTACCAGCAAGGCGGACAACGGAAAAACTCAAGACAACGCATTCTCATCCGCAATAAGTGGCCGGTAAGTAAATTTGGATGCCAAACGATACTACTTAATTTTTATAACTCCATGTGTTTTTCCATTTAATTAACTAATATACTTTATAATTGATGTTGAAAGTGTCATAAGCAACCGGTGGGAACCGTACTATGCGGATATTACACCTGCGAATACCTTAGGGTGAATGGGAGATACTGCGCGAATTACGACGATGTAAGTACAAACCGTCAATACTCTTGTTAAGTTAATCGCTAACTTGCATTACTGTGAACAATTTCCTTAATTTGTCATGATCTCGATGCAGCTTCCAAAAATTCCCAAGTCTGAAAGGGAGCTCGATGATAAAACCATTGAGAACATACAACGTGACATGTGCTACTTCATCCACCGTGAGTGCGCACATCAGCTTGGGAGGTTTTTCGACCACGATGGCGTTTTGGCCCTGCCGGAGAACGAATGTTTATCTAACTGGAGCAGGACTATAATATAGATAGGTTTCACGCATATGTATATCGGTCGGGTTGTAAGACATTGAACTACTTGTATATGTGGTGTCGGTAATCGAATTCTATCTATATAGGTGCTTCAAAGTTGTATATGTATATCTGTACATATTAATTTTCATATATTATTTCCGTGTGCATTTATATTAATTATCAATTGCGGCTGCACGAAAGAGAACATACTTTATCGATAGCTCGATTAGTTATATCATCCACTAAAATACATGAACAAAGGTAAGAAAAAAATAATATATATTGTTTCAATTTTTTCTTTAAATATTGCATCTTCGCAGGCGGGCCACGTGTCAAAAATAGGACGATGTCCTATTTTTCCTGGCGGGCACCTCGCTTTTATGCTAGCGGGCCACGTGTCCTAAAAGAGAGTAAGCCGCCAGAGAAGATTATCTTCGCCGGCGGCTGTCTTAAGCCAGCTGCCAGCGAAGATATGGCTTTACTGGCGGCCGACATAAATCGGCTGCCAGAGAAAATGTGGCTTTGCTGGCGCCGACATAATGCGACCGCCAGCGAAGATATTTCTTTGCTGGCGGTCTGTAACTGCTAGCGAATATCTTGATCTTCACTGGCCTTTGCTTTGTGGCGGCGCCAAATACCACCAGCGAAGACCCAAAATGGCCGCCACGAAAGATTGTTTTTGTAGTAGTGATTTGGGTTGGGGTTTGCACCCTCCCACTGTCCGGGGAACCGCTTCTCCGACACATGCCTAGTGCATAGTTCCCGACACATGCCTAGTGCACAACAAGGACCGATGACTTGAGCTCGAGCGCGACAACTTAATAATCAGGTAAAATCCTTCCTTGTTGTTCAAAAAAGTTCTTTTCCAAATGGGGTGCTACCAAAGCCTGATGATGATTTTCTTATGCTTAGGAATGTGGGACACGAACCAGGTGGGAGGAGGAGGAGCCATGACAATGAACAAGTTGAAGTCAACATGAGCAAAGGAAAAGATCAGACTGTAGTTTCGGACTGCGCGTTCAGACCTCCATACAATGGCGACTTTCAGACAGCAGTTTCGGATTCACGTTTGGACCTCCAGGCAGTGGCGACTTCAAGTGGACATAACTCTTTACTCCGTAGGGTGTTAGAGGCCCATGAGCACTTGATGGAAAGGGTGTGATGTCTACTTTCTAATGAATCTAGAAACACAATCAAATTCCATCGGAACTGTCGTGAAACTGTAGAAGAAACGTTCGGACCTCCAACCTGCGAGTTGGGCCTTGTATCCAATAGAGCCCATTAAGGGAGCATTTCAACTAGGGTTTCCCCCACATCCTACTGCTCTCCCCCATATATAAGACAACAACAGCCACCAAAAACACTTAGGTTTTGTTTAGATGCAAGTTTAACTTCAGCTACCTCCTTGTACTCGCGAGTGTTAGCTAAACCACTCGTATTCAGAACCCCACTTTCGTGTATTTCAGTTTCATCATTTGTCAAGTGTCATAAGTTGTTTCCTTGTTAACTTGTTCTTGTTTGTTTTTCGATTGCTTGCAGGTTCAAGGTTGTTCTTGGTATGATAAGAACAGCAACAAACTGGAGTTGGTATACCGGTTGCTAAGGCGCAGAACCCCTATGGTGGTTGTAGTCGGACCACCAACATCGTCTCCTCTCATCGAAAGATCGGGAACCCCGTTGTTGCATCAGAAACCCATAGTCTAAATATATTATCTTACTGCCTAATAAGTTCATGCATTTGTGTATGGCATGTTGCTGTGCATACCCTTCTAGTATTTCTTTGCTCTCCAAAAAATCTCACCACTTCCCTATAAGATTGATTTCCAATAAAATACTTTTGTTTAAATAGCTAGAGATTTCTATAATGTTTATAGGGTAATGTAGTTTGGGTCAATAGGAAGTTGGACTTCTGAAAACTACAAAAATGAACCTTACCGATGGTTTAGTTTTTTAAGCAAAGAGGCAGTGTATCATGGGCCAACCAACAAGCATTGTAGCAGAGAGCGAGCGGGATAGGCCTACTGGTATTTAGAGATAATGGAGATGATGGTATGAAGCCCTCAATTAAAGGGGGTGGTGGGGGGAGGGGGCTTAGAGATGCTCTCCAAACCTTGCATAGGGCGGTTAATCATTGTCATCCATTATTTTGGTTTGATGGTGTAAGATTTGATTACTTCTGTTTCAATTTTGTTCCAAATTATGTATAGAGACCACATTGCGGCTTGGCTACTTTCTCGATTTCTATTAGCACGCTTTCCAAACTAAACGTGCATCTCGTGCAAAAAAATTTTATATATAAGTTACTTAGAAAATCAAATAAACTCATTTTTAATAATTAATACTCAAGAATCATATGCTAATCAAATTTCTCTTTTTTTTGCATATGGCTAATCATTTGTTTCATAACACACTTTAGAACACGCACACACTTTAGAACGCGCACTAAATGTAAAATGGGCTCAGTAAAGAAGCCGTTTGTACACTGCACCATTCAGGTCCGATGCCAAGGGCCGATATTAGGCCAAGAGTTGGCGTTTCTGTCCACACCCACTCTCCCCTCCATTTAGGTAAAATTGTTCAATTGGTAGTTCTATCGGGTAGTATTAATTAGTGGTATACGTGCTTCCGTTTTGCTATATGTATAATCTCTCCATTTCATATTATATTTCCTTTATCCTAGGTTCATAATACTATATAGGTATATTATGGGACGGGGAGGAAGATGTTTTTATTTTTTTTCTTAAAGTCACTTCTCCAAGTTAAGTTTGACTAAAGTAATAGAAAAAATAGCAAAGATTTTTAAGTCAAAATAATACATTATCAAGATATATTTAATGTTGAATTTAATGAAACAAATTTGGTGTTATAGATATTTACTAACTATTTATATAATTTGGCCAGCCTTTAAATTCTTATGATATGAAACGTATGAAACAGAAGGTAGTATGCTTTCTAAGTTTTAACACCTGGTTTTATTGTCCTCCCGTCTCGTGTGTTGACCTGAAGGGTGTCTGCAGTAGTTAGGTGTTATACTGTCATATACTCATCTGTTCGGATGTTGCTAGTTCAGAACTCCAAATTTACCACTAGTAAAATGGTCGTGCCGTGATGTCTCTTGACTGTAGTTAATCCAATGTTGAAGATACCAATACTAATTGTTTTTGACATAACATGTCATGATTACTGGCAAAACTGCATGTAAACTGCTGACCATCCACAATAAATTTTTTTATGACAGCTAGGAAGATTAATCGCAGATAGCATTGGTTTTTGGCGTACAAGAAGAAAGACAGAGACAAAGTTTCAATAGTTACAAGCCCCTGCCACTGATTATTTTTCTACAGACAGGGTAACACCAAACTATACTTAACTGCATGGTAGTAATTTCAGTATGTCCCTGATAAATCTAGTTTGCAGACATATTATACAACTTTGCTCTGCCCAAACACCTAGTGGAAGATCCTCGAGACACTTGCTGTGTCAACATTAGAGTGATTTTACAATCATTGAGGAGGCACTGGGAGGTATCTGCCTCCTCAAGGACAGTAAAAAAAATATCATCAATATAAGCTGTTGCTTATTTGATTGTCCACAGTGGTAACTTAGAGTTGGGCTTGCGAGCTATGCAAGACTAGCAATAGGCAGAGCACAGAGTTCATACACCCTTAGAACCTGGGATGTCGACCCATTGAAGCTGGAGCTCAATTTCCCCGCATTCCACATCCCTTAGTCTGAGAACCACGTTTTGCTTCACCTTCCCCTCAGAGATATATATCGCGCTCTCTTCAGCTAGGCAGTTCTGTCTATTGGGCACCACTTTCTTCACAACCGTGTTGTCAGCAACACCCTCAATCTTCATCTTGACAACCTCCACCAATGGGTGGATGTCCAACTCTGCATTGCCCATTGCATCATCGATGAATGTGTCTTTGTCATACACTTCCTGTTCAGGACCAAAGTATAACTATATATCAGAACCACTCTTTGGTCAAAAAATTATTTATTAAATCATATTATTTAGGGCTTATTTGGTACACTATCCTACCAATTCTTTGGTAGTACCAAAATATAGACAAGTTTTGGCACTACCAATAATTTGGTAGGGTAAGTTTATATTGGCCAAGTTTGGTTTGCTACCAACATAGAGCTAAATTGTGATACTATAGTGAAAAATATTCTAGATTGCTAGCAAATTTAGTATAGGTATTACTGAATAGTTGGCTTCACACCAAATGAATTATAGATACTAATATACTATTCAAGCTACCAAAATATTGGTAGGGCACATTTCAGTAGCAATCCAAAACATTCCTTAGAGAGGACTGCGTCAGCCTGACCATGGAAGGTGAATCCAACAGATCAGAATACTCTTTAGTATCTATTTGTTCTGGTAAATATTAACGAGTTGGAAGTGGAATCCGACAGAGGTGTTCCTCTGACGGGTTCCATTTCCGGCCCGTCACCTCTCACCAGCCACCATAGATATCTCCAACAGATCAGAATACTCTTTAGTATCTATTTGTTCTGGTAAATATTAACGAGCCTTGTATTACTCTGATGGAGTGCTAATTAGTCTTTCTTCAGAACATTAATATTCTAAATTCAGCCATGGAGGCAGGTAGGAGTATAGTCAACTCAAGAAGATATATATAAAGAAATGTTTGCTATATTTCAATTTATTTTTTCCACCAACAAGAAACACCACATTTAGTCCCTTGCTTAACAGTTACTCAAGTAAATAATAAAAAGTAAGAATATTACTTAGACATGATTTGGTGCTTGTACGCAGAACAGATAATTAGTCCGATTAGAGTGGCATCTGGTAGAGAGCTAGCATATAAAATTACAACTCCTCCTATTTGGTTTTAGTATTTGAAATGATGTGGCCGTCTAGTTGATTACGCTTGCCAATCAGTATAACAATCTACTTTAAATACCAAAATGTTTATTATCCATTGTTTCCCAAGAAATGGCATAGTAAGAAATACTCCGTGAAGTTTTCATTTCTTTTTTTTCTTTTATTTATTTGTTCGTGTAGCAGAATAAGAAAGAAAAGGGCGCAGTGAAAAGGAAAGGGGATATATACCAGTCTAACAGGAACTGCTGGATCTTCAATCGAGAGGGTGAGTTCATCGTTCCACTCCGGATTGGTAGTCTTTTTTATGACTCGTGTCTTCAACTTCTGCGAAATGTTAACAAAGATCATCGTAGTTAGCAGGCGAACAAAAAAACCAAGCAGTAATAGGTACACAATACATGAACAATTAACTACGGTAGAAAGAAAAATGGCGAAAGAGAAAGAGCTTGAAGTTCAACAAGATCCCTTTCTGTTCACCTCTTTCGAGCCAAAAATAAAGAAAATGAAATTTACAAATCAAACATCGCCTGAACACTAAAGATGGTAGTTAAATTGCAAGGAACACGATAAACCTTTGGACCAAAATAACACAACACAGCGGTGAAAAGAGGAAGAAGAAGAAGAGAGAGCGAGTGCAAGTCCCGACCTGCTTGCCCATGCGGACGATGACGTAGGGGTCGCTGGAACGGAGGTCGCGGACGGCGAGGTTGACGCCCCTCACCACCCGCACCTTCACCAGCCCAACCAGATGCCCCAACATGGCGGTGGAGGCTTTCCCTTTCCCTCTCCCTCTCGCTCTCGCTGGATGAGTAATAGAGGATGGATCTCCAGAAAGAATCCGTGAACCGGAGATGGATTTGGTTGATCAGCCCTCTTCCTCCTCCTCGTGACCCTCTCCTCTCCTCTATATAAAAGCACTCTCTGATCCAATCCAATCCATTCCAACAGCCCCCTGCTGCTTGTCTGTGGTCAAGTCAGCAACAGCGACCGGCCGGCCGGCCAACGGCGGCGGAACGGAGCGCGTCAGCTGTTTCCCCCGCGTTGGCCTCCCCCTGTTACCGCTGCCCCAAGTAGATTAGATTAGCGCTTGAGAAAGTGGACTTGTCACTCCTTATCACCTCTCCGTTTGGGTCAGTATACTCGAGTAGTACTTGTGTGGCGCGCGGACTTGTGGTGGTCTACCGCCTGCACAGTCCACTCTACTACAATCCAAACCCGGCCTTGTGCGACTTGGCCTTGCTTACGCGCTACCGCTACAAGGTTTGTTTGATCCGGTCGCCGTCCGCTTGTTTTGGACGGGATAGGCTGCCGGGCGGGGAGGGCGGCAGCGCTGACTGGCTCCCATGTTCCCGATTTCTCCCGTAATACACAGCATAGGGTAGGGAACGGCAGCCGGCGAACGGCGTGGCGCTCCTTCCCTCGCGCACGCGCACATGCCTGTTTGGCAAGTAGCAACGGCCTACGGAGAGCGGAGCCATTCGCGGCCGTAGTTTCCGAGTGGGAGGGATGCGCGTCTGGTGTTTGGTCCGCGTCGCGTGCTCCAGATTTTCGAAGAAAGCGAGCCCCGTCGTCTCGTCTGACGCCGTGACGCGCCTTTCCTTTGTTGCGTCATGGAACACACATGGTGGACTCTAGGTATGTTTGGAAAGTTTGTAAGTGCTGCAGTTTTTTTCAGAATCAGAAACTCCTCGAATAGTTTAGCTTTTGATCCAGATTTTAGAAAACTGTAGTTATAGAATTCAGAAAATGAATTAGAAACTACAAGCTGGTTTTTCCAGATTCTTAAAAACTGACTACCAATCAAGTGGTTCCTAAACAGACCCTATACCTACACCTACTTGTGGTTGGATTTTGGAACCTTTGCGGCTGGTAGAGTGGGACCATGTGTCACGGAGACATTCGTTTGATTTCGTTTTCGTAGCACCGAAGGAAAAGAAGAAAAAGGAATTGGAAGTCTCTGGATGCTCGAAAATGTCTCCACATCAGACATCATCATCGGCGTGGACACCACCTTAATTAACACAGTGGTACTGGTACTCCCAACGACACAAGCACATGGGCAATGGGGATCCCTTCCGTTGGGCAGAGCTTCCTTTTCCCAAGTGTTTGTTAACAATGTTAAGCAAAAATACTAAGCAATGACGTTACAGTAGACCGAGCATATCGAGTCTTTAGACTATTCACTACTACTATTGTGTAGTACTAATAACTAAATAATTTGAGTAAAAATACTAAGCAATGACGTTGAGTAGATAGACCGAGCATGACAAGTTTTTATGCCGTTGTGTAGTATACTATATATATAATCTGAGTATTGTTTAGCAGGCTTAAACGTGTGCATTAAGTGCGATAGCTCCGGCACGCACTCCCTGATAGGACCTCATATGTTTCGATGATATTCTACATTGTGGAGGCTATTCATGCGCGTCACAGCAGTAACAATTTGGTAAATTATGTATTTATTTGGAGTTAAGATCGAAACGGGTTTGGAAGAAAATCAGTAACAAGAACAGAGTATAAATCGGCTTCGGAACTGCATCGGCTACGGTGTGCATCGGCTGATATTGAATCGGACAAGGAAACCGATGTAGCCGATTCCAATAAGGGGATGTTGTAACCATTGTCGGGTTCGTTTAAAATGCTTAATGAGGATTGCCACGTATGGATTGAGTCCGAAAAAGACAATTGTATCTATTAATTAGGAATAGTTTGTTAGTTTTCTTTTATCTTTAGAAAAGTGTGTTTAGTGTCCGATAAGAACTTTATGTTTTTCCTTTTATCCATAGGAAGGTTTGAGTCGTGTCCGATATAAACTAGTATCTACCCATGGGTATAAATATGTACACCGGGGGTTTATGTAAATTATCTCTCGATAAATACAACTACTCTCGGCGCATCGCCACCCTCTTTCTGAGGTTTTTACTTATCAAACCGGTGGAATTTGGCACATGACGCGGGGCTGCATCGGCTTTCGATCTCCAGCGAAGGGGTAAGCTCTACGTTCCGTCGGTCCTGGTGAATCTATCGGCTACATTGGTGTTTTTCAAGGCTGCATCGCTTCGATCTCTTGGATTGCTCTGGTTCGGTTGATATATTTACCTGATATCTCAATTCTATCTTAATTGCATTGTGTTTAGAGACGCATCGGTTTAGTTGGGGCTGTCTCGGTTAAGTCTGATCTTCTGTCTTAGCCGATATATCTCTGCAATCACAATGTTGTTTTAAACAGATTTGTTATATCCATCACATTAGACAGATCTATCGGTTCATCAAATATTAGATTATCATATACAATCTCGTGCTGCATCGGTTAGGTTCGACCTACTAGATTGTTATTGATAATATAAATCTTGTTAAGTCGATAGGTTCATGCTAATGTCTTATCGGAGTGCTAGCTAATGAGTTATCTAGTCATTGTATCGGCTTATAAGGGTTACATACAAGTTGGATTTAGCTGATGACAACAAAGGTTTTATTGTTTATATAATCATTTAGATTTATTAACATCGGACCTCCAGCCGATGAATGCTTTAACTTTCGGATCGGTGTTATTTAATCTATCATTACTAGCCGATTGGTTTCTACTGGACTATATTATTGTTTTATTACATTATCATCAGTCGATTATTTTTATGTCATTATTTACGCAAGTATCACGATCTATACTTGATATCGACTGGTATCGGCATCGGTTGGGATCACTCCATCGGGTTGTTAGCCGATTGGTTATATTTTGAACTTCAATTTACATATCTTATCAGTTGCAGGATAAAACTGACTGGTACGCTCGCATCTTATTATTGTTTTGGACCTGCACTGGAGCTAAACAGATCTCCCAGGCCATCGTGTTTTTCATCAACAAGCCCTTCTAGCATAAATTGCTTAGCATAAATTATTTTTAATAATGGGATTCATAGCGCTGCTGCTGTCACAGTCAGCTATTCCGAACGCACCCATGGTATTTTTAAGTCTGGTTACCGAGTACGGACTCAATCTTCTAGCAAAATCGATATAACGGAACCAAAATCAACACATGAGCACCAGCATTCGTGGGATGGCGTGAATGGGCACCGTCATTTTGGCAGAGTGGGGGATATTAGGTTGGGGAGGCTTCATTCAGCCTATTACTATAGACGGTGGCGTGAATGGGCACTGTCATTTTGGTAGGGCGTGGGGGATATTAGGTTGGGGAGGCTTCATTCAGCCAAATATATAGACTATAGACATTGACAATCGCATATGCATATACTTAATACTTGTCGAGCTGCCCCAAAAATGATGGTATTTATTGTGTTATATTATTTACTATGATCATTATTCATATGTAGGAAGTTAAACAAAACTATCATTGCTTAGTCAATACTACTAAACTAAACACTACGTCGGATCACCTCACCTGTGACGGGTCCTAACTATCACCTTTGACAGTTTGAAAAACTACTTTAAATACGATATCTCGATAAACAATGAACTATGTACATACATATGTTCTATTAAAGTTCCTTAATTTATAAAAAAGACAGGATACAAGGTCCTGGGAGTGCCAATGTGTCTTGGTCATTTATGTTAACCCGACCAAACTAACTTGGCTCCCTTAGGACCTCATATTCTGTGATGATGATTCGATAATCAAGGAATTTACTACACTTCACTTACTAAATAGACGATTGCATATGTCGGATGGAAAACTCCGCAGCGGGGGACTATGCAGACCCCCTTTTTGAGTTCGGCCCAGGGGTGCGTGAAAGAGGCTTCCTCAGATCCAGCTCCGGTGAGACCGGTGAGGGTCGAAAATCGCCAGACAGAGGACGGTGACACACGAGCAAGTATACAGGTTCGGGCCACCGATGAGGCGTAATACCCTACTCCTGTGTGGTGGATTATGTGTGTGGATTCTAACTCTCCGGAGTTGGACTCAGCTGGTCGCAATCCAGGGAGAAGAAGTAGAAAGTAGAATCCAACCTCCTTTCTCTAGGTCTGGGCCTTTTTTTATATCTCAAGGGGACACCACAGGGGTCAAACAGGCGGTTTTCTAGAGAGAAAGGAGAAAATTATTTTACAGATGAAGTCTATGTCGTGGCTTGGAGTGGAAGTCATCTGCTACTGAAGCGCCGGGTACGGCGTCGATCAGACCGCCCATCATGGCGGTCGGCCCAGCACGTCACTCTCCATTAAACGGCTGGAATCCGGTAGTCTACCGTAAACTGTGTGGTGCACCAGGTGATTAGACTTGACGCACCAACCTTGACGTGTCGCGAGAGCCGGATCAGCCTTCGCGATCTTGACGCAGCTTCATTGGGAAACGTATCATACCTACCGAGCGTGCGCCGGCACGTGTGATACTGTATGCCATCCCATCAGTCATTCACACCGGTCTCACGCCGGTCAGCTGACGGTGACCGGTGTCAGATGCGTGCGCGTCGCTTCACAATAGATGCGGCACGCGCACGGCGCAGGCGCACTACGCCTGCACCGTCATTAATATGGGTAGGTGAGCGCTGGGAGCGCTCACCCACTTCGTTACACGTGGCGATGGCCCGAGGGGCTCGGGAGAGCCCGACCCCCGCTGGGCCTCCTCCCGAGGGGGTAACGTGTCATGGGAGGGCGGCCACGTGGACAGACGGGGCTGCCTCAAGCCCAAAGTCGACATACCCCTAGGCCCAGGACACCGACAGTAGCCCTCGGCGTAAAGCCTGCGTGGGGCCCCGCTGTAGGTCGACCAGGTTTTACGCCCCCTCGTCGAACTAGTGTGAAGTGGGCCTAGGTTCTCAAGGGAGATAGACAGCCGTTGGTTCTGCGTGTTGGGAGAAAACGCCTCCCAGCAATAATGGGCCCTTGTTCCGTAACGGCCTCATTATCCGGGGCGTAACCCAAGTCGCCTTCAACGGAAATGGGCCGTTACTACGCAACGGCCCATTTCCGGGGCGGCACGCAAAACGGGGCACATCTGGTCAAGAAAATAATGACGGCGTATCTCTCGACGGACATGCGCGCCCTTAAGGCGGGCACGATTCGCCCCTTCGTCTCCGGAACAGTGGCGATGTCCCGTACGCGCGCTGGAAACGGAGTAGTGGGGATAATGGAGGAAGTGCGCGCAAGAATCGAAGAGGGCAAGATAGTGGGCGCGGGAAACGAGGAGCTGGACGCGGTGGCGGCTAGGCTATAAAAGGGCGTCGAGAATGGGGCCTCCCCCTTCCTTCGCCACTTTCGCCCAACACAGCCCTCCAGCGCTCTCGCCTTCCTTGCTTCCCTAGCGCCCTTCTCGCCGCACACTTTCGATTCTTGCATCTCACATCGCCAAGAGCAATGGCGCGGGGATCCTCTCCAGTCGAGGGCAGCGTGCTACCGCCGTCGCGGATCACCAACGACCGTATGGCCAGCCTACCGCGCAAATTCATGCCGGTGGCGGCTGACCGGGAAGCGGTGGTGCTGGGTGAGGTGCGCCCGGCACCGCAGTTCCCCAGACGGGCCGTCTTCTTCCTCCCCTACGCCATGGCGGGGCTCATTCCGCCGTTCTCCGGCTTCTTTCTAGAGGTGCTAAACTACTACAACCTCCAGATGGGCCACCTCACCCCCAATGTCGTGAAGACATTGGCCATCTTCGCACACATGTGCGAGATGTTCGTGGGGGTGAGGCCCACGCTCCGACTGTTTCGGTGGTTCTACACCGTTCAGTCAGTGTCGCCGCCGATGGTGATCGGCGGCTGCTATTTCCAGCCGCAGGCACAGGCGTCCCACCAGTACATCCCCTGCACCTTGCGGAAGAAGTGGGATGACTGGAAGAGTGACTGGTTCTACACCAGCCTCCAGGACGAGCACTGCCTCGGTCTCCCAACTCAGCCGCCGCAGCAGGTGCCGACGTGGCGGTCGATCATGACCCTCGGGGAGGGATACGACGCCATCTTCGACCGCCTGATCGGCCTGCGCGCCCAGGGCCTCACCGGCGCCATGGTGTTCGAAGATTACACCCGCCGCCGCATCGCCCCGCTCCAGGAACACAGGCGGGGCGCCTGGGCGTACTCAGGCTCCGAAGACCCCATCCGAACGCACCCGGGCCGAGACAGGGATTGGAACTCGGAAGATCTTCGGTTGGTGGTTCAACGCGTGCTGAATCTCAGCACCGTGGAACCGTCCCTGATCCCTGCAAGCGTGCTCCCCCGGTGCAGTGACCCGGACTGCGAGAGCATCCGAGCCATAATGATTACGGTCGGGTCATCGGGGGATCAGTGCCACGACGATGTAGGGGGCAGCTGCAGTGGGGGAGGAGGACAGTCCTCTTCCAGCGGGGGCCGCCCACCGCCCGTCACGGGAGCAGTTCCGGGGGCAGCCGCCCCGAAGATGCCACGGGGAAGAGGAAACACTAGAAGAGTCCACCTCCCCCATCTCCACCCCGAGGGAGTGGTGCTGAGAGTACCCTGGGGGGGCAATCCGCGCGCGGTTCACCACCATCGTCCGGGGGAGAGAAGAAGAGGAAGCGGCTCCGCAAGCTGGGGGAGGCCGCACACCGACAGGGGTCAGGACCCAGCAAGGGGGGTTTCATAGAGCCCCCCAAGTGGATATTTAAGCGCCCATCGGCCAGGTACAACCTCATCCCCTACTGGGGGCCGCTTTCCCTCTTCCCTTTGGTCCCAATCTATCATATGTTTTTTGCTCTGCCCTCGATCTCCTTTACCCAGCGATCTCCCGCCTCGGGGAATCCCTCACCAAACCAAGACCGGCCGGCCCGCTGGGGCCGAGGCCGCGGGGCGATCGGGCGAGGAGGCGACCCACTAGGCGGCCGACCTGCGGGCGGCCGAAGCACGCCTGCGGGAAGCCGAAGAAGCCGCCCACGAGGCGGTTCGTGTTCAGGAGTCCGAGGCTGCTGCCCGAGGGGCCGGGGAGACGCGAGCACAGGAGGGGGCGGAGGACCGTGCCCGGGAAGAGACGGAGGCGGCCTGGCTCAGGTAACTGGTGCTGGCCGGCCGTGACAGCAGCGGCGCCCCGGACCCCGAGGCCGGGCATGCCCCCGAGTCCGAGCGAGCCCCCGGAGCTGATCGGGCCCCCGAGCTCGGCCAAGCACCTGAGGCCGAGCCCGTGACACCGCTGGGGCTACGCCGCTGGGAGCCCCTGCTCCAGGCCATGGCGTCGGCGAGCTCCACCATCATGGATGGGCTAAATGCCCAACTACAGTCCCTGGCGGGGGAGCGGGCCGAGCCGGCCGCCGAGTGGGAGCGGCTGGCCGAGGGGCGCCGCTCCCTCGAAAGCATCGTGGACGCTGGCCGGACGGCCTACGCCGCCCAGCTCGCGTCCATCGACGCGTGCACCGACGCCCTAGCGGAAATCACCAGGGAGGTGGAGGAAGAGAGGGTCGCGGTGCTCACCGCGACCGAAGCTATGGACATGAGCACCTTGGATTTGCGTGAGCGGTTCGAGGCGCTCGTCACCGACTTGACGCGTCGGCAGGACGCCGCCTTAGCCCGGGAGCAGAGTGCAGCTGAGGCGGAGGCCGCCATCAAGCGTCGCGAAGACGGCGTCGTGACGCGCGCCAAAAACAACCGCATCCTCGCCGAGGAGCTCAAGGCGCGCGAGGAAACATTGGCGACGCACGAAGCCGCCGCCGCAGAGGCGGAGGTCGTGTTCCGACTTCGCGACATCGCCTTCACCGAGCAGCTCCAAGCCCTTGCGGAGTCCGAGGACGCCAACCGACGGCTGTCCGCGGAGCTGCGCATCCGCGAGGAGCACGCGGCTCATGTCCTTGGTCTTGAAGCGGAGATCTCCCGCCGCGAGGTGGCTGTGATGGAGCGGGAGGTTGCGCAAATGGAGTATGCCCGCGCCAAGCGGGCCACCCTCGACAAGCGCGCCGCCGATCTCGACAAACGCGCCGCCGAGCTCGAGGCGCACGCCAAGGGGGCTGCAGAGACGGCCTGGAGCACCGGGGCGGCCGAGGGGCAGAGCGATCTCGCCGCTCACCTCGCCACAGCCGAAGGGCACGCCGCCGTCCTCCAAGAGCTGCTGATGGCCCGTAATGCGGAAGTCGAGGCGCTCAAGATGGCACAGGACATGGCCCCCGGCATGCTTCAGGACGCCGTCAAGAAGCTGGAGCACGCCGCACGCGAGGCGAAGATCTCGATGGGCGAGGCCCACAAACTCGGTAACACGCCGGCCAGAATCACCCATCGCATAGCCGCTATGGCCGCGAGCCTTGAGGGGTTCGCGAACGAGGTCGAGGAGACCATCAAGGCCTCCTCGAAGGGTCTTGCCGAGGGGGCCGTGGAGCTGGTGTTGGCCACCTGCTAGGCCCACGACCCAGGGTTCAACCCGTGGGCGATCTTTGACGACTTCCCACCGGGAACCGAGGCGGCGGCCCGCGCCCAAGTCCGGGAGGTCGCCCGGGGAGTCGTCCACGCCTTCGGGGGGACGGCCCCTCGGTTTTCTATGCCACCCGCCTCCGACGATGGCGCCGACGACGACGACGACAAGGTTGAGGACGGCAGCAGCGACGGCGGCGAGGCGTGACTCCACAAGCCAAGGCCCGCGGGCGTCGCCCCTTCACCCTTTTCTTCTTTTTGCTTGTAGTTGTACATATTTGGCCCCCAAGGGGGGTCTTGTAATAAACGACATCTTGCTTTAAGTTTGGTTTCGATTTCCTGCAATGAAATATTTTATGGTTTGCATGTCAGTTTGATATCTTGTATGTGTGATCCAAGTGTTTTTCCCCTTGTCGATTTGTTTGGTATTCTGCCTTAAGCGAGGGCTCGGTTCGGGCCGCAGCCCTAAGTGATAGGAACCGACACTAGAGCACTTAGGGAGTTCCACATGTCGAGACTGGCCAGGCCGAGAAGAAAATGTCCACATGTACTATTGATACTTGATTTGTACTGTTTTGTTGATTTTATTATTTTGCTTCAGTTTCCGACGTTTCCGGATAGACCGCTTTTGCATGAGAAGATCTAGAAGACTTTGAAAACCATCAAGGCAAGTCACACAGATCCCAAAATACTCTTTGAGCATATTCAAAGCATTTAAAGCTATTGTTTATATTCAACTGTTGCATTTAATTTTGAATGTCACCGGGTGGGAATGACCTATTGCATGTGATATGACCCGTTTGTAACTTGATTATATGTCCTTCATCACCTGGTTAATAATTGGATTGGCTAAAAACTTTATATGGTTTTAGCTAAAGTTATTAGGATGCTTGGCCATGCTTAGAAACATTAGCTCATTAATGGGGAGAACTATGCTTCACTAACATTGATTGACATGTAGTTCACGATAGCTAATCGTGCTTGATTAATTAAAAAATTGCAAACTAAAACTTGCTTAGGGTGGGTTGTGAGCACATGGTTTTGATGGTCGTGCTCATGACAATTAAGGACCGGTTCACGAGCTATCTTTGTGAAACATTAACGGTACTAACCACAAGCCAGCGTGGGCAACGGCTTTACCCGTGGTATAACATGGTTCTTAGCGGTGCACCAGACTGATAAATGGCGACAAGTCTATGGGGGTCGTTGGAGAGTCCATACCTTTGGTTTTAAGGGGGTGATTATGATCCAGGAACGGTGCTTTGCTTTGCGTTGTGTTATGTTGGGGGTACTGTCACAGTCTCTATTCGAGTACTTTTTCGGTATCGCGACGCATGGTTGACATGATATTGAGGCTGTGTCTTGTGGGTATAGTAGTACACCTGTGGCCAGAGTAAAACTATTCGAATAGCCGCGCCCACGGTTATGGATGGGTCTAACAATGTTTTTCATGATTAGTTCCACACCTCTCACTAATAATGATAATGTGATAAAACTGCAATAATTTGCTTATCTCCTGGTTTGGAATGGTAGATTCCTGGTTTGGAGTTAGGTCTGTGCAACCGGGCATTGTTGTTCAGATATGGTTGGGCCTATACAACATGTATGCTATTTGTTGTTCAGATATGGTTGTGCAGTATTGGAATAATATTAGCAACTTTATTGTTTTTTACAAATTCTAAAATGTTTATTAAATGCTATTTGTGACAATGAGCATATATTATGCCATATTTTGTATCCCTATGCACTTGCATATTTGTTGCGTGACTTGTTGAGTATTCCATATACTCACCTTGCAATAATTCATAGAAGAGGAGTTGTACAGTGATGATGGAGGTCTGGAGGACTAGATGTTGGTGTTTCTTAACGTTCCCAGATAAAATCCTCAAGCGCACTGATATACCGCTGTAGTACTTCACCCAGAAGTATTTACAAGGTATCGAATCACAGGGAATGAATGTGTTCAACTCTTCAACCGGTTCATCCAATGACACAAGTTAATGTAAGCAGAGGGTAGAGAGGATTTTCTAGTGAAGCACATGGTCATTTAGAAAGCTTAATTTAATCCTATCGCAATACTTCAGGCACTGGCTTGCTCGCTGCTACTAGAACTCGCTCTTCCGCGTACCCGGATAGGGAGGACTTAAGTGATCTCGGGGGTTGTCACCACCTCAACACCTACCTCTAACGTACTGTGAGGTACGCAGCAATTACTGGTAATTAACAATCCTAGACACCATGTTTATACGGTTAATTACTACTTTAGTGTTTATAACTCACCAAAGAAATCATTATCTATTAATGAACAATAGTGAACAATAATCCAATATGCTAAATAGGAACTAACTAAGAAATATATACTTCATAGAAAAATCTCAATTACTTGTATAAGATAATATCAATTATATCAAAATAATTGACAAGGTACAAAAAGACTTAGAGGAAAATATCGACAACTCCGGAATTCTTCCGATCCTTCTCCCTTACTCTCGCCCTAATCAACATAAAAGATACAATAGAGCCTCTTATAATTCAACTCAAACTTGGTGTGTGTTGGAGGAAAGGATGAGACTCTTTATATAGGGGTGGAGAGAGTGGAGATTCCAAGCATCTAAAGAGCATCTTCACTCTCCTCTTGCCATGTGTCCTCTCTATGACGCTCTTTAGGTAAAGTTGGTGGTAACCGCTTTAGATAGTCAGTATCTATCAGCATGTAAAAAATGAGGCTGGATGGGCCTGCTGGTGGGTCGGCCGACCCCTGTCAACCTCTTCCAGCCTAGTCCTTTCTCCTAGACACTGACATGTGAATCCCCTCTTATGTCTTCATGGTCCTAGTCCCAGTCCCAGTTCCTCCAATCCCTGTAAGAACATGTCCAATTATCTCCTATATCGGCTATACTTAAATTTATTACTTATGATAATTTCCTCTTGCATACTTTAGCCGATATGATTTCCTTTGACATAAGGCAGTTTTTGGATGAAGAAGATGAAGACATAACTAGCAAGACCAAATCTCCAGTGCTCAATGATTTAAAAACAAGACTAACCGATATTGCTGATCGGCTAGGGGCTTCACTGGATGCTTTAGTTGTAGATTACGGATTAATTAGGTCAAGATTCCAAGAAAACCAAGATCAACTTCCTAAAGATCTCATTGATGCCATATCTCCAGCTGTTTTTCTTGAACAACACAAATTTAAGCTTGAAAGGGCAAAACAGAGACTTGCAGATCGACTAGAGCGTATAGCTCTTGAAGCAACAATTCAAACTAGCCACAACAAGTCAATGAAGAAAAATCTAAGTTAGATGAATTAACAGCTGAACCAGAATCAACTCGGCAAGAATTGGACAGATTAAAGCAAGAAGAATCTTAACTCTTGGTCCAACTAAGACAATGTCCGAGTGAAGATTTCAGAAGCAGAAAAGAAACTAGCCGATCTCTCAGGCCATTGAAGATAAAAAGTCCAAACTTAAATCATCAGTCAAAACACTTGGCTTCCCTCAGCAAATCACTGAAACCAATCCCAGGCTCTGAAGCTGCCGACATGCAGATTATAAACGAAGTTGAACAAATTCGCTTGCGTGCCATATCAGCAATCCAAAGCTTCTTGGATTGATGTAATAGATCATGACATGAAAACATCATTACCTTATTTTGCTGTAATATATCTGTATCGGCCATCGAGTCGATTTGATCCTTCTTATACACTGTTATAATTTTGCTTTTTAAATTCCAATTTTATCCTACATGCCCCCAAGTTTGTAGTAGGGAACATCATGCTGCAAACTTAAAAACGTCTAAGGGCGATGTAGTCAACATCGGCTGCCAACCACACATCGGCACAATAACAGCCGATTATGAACCAATCCAAACACTTGGGTAATATTTCTTCAAATATTTTCCATTGAGAGCTCTTCCAAAACCTTCTCCATCAAGTCCTTTTAACATATAAGCCCCTTTCAAAACACATTTATGAATCCGAAAATGTCCTTCCCAGTTTGGTGACCACTTCCCAAATTTATTATCCCTCGTACCTATCGGCAACACCAACTTCCACACAAGTTCTTTCTCATCAAAAGATTTTGGTATAGCCTTTTTGTTATAATGTCTAGCAACCCTTTCCTTATCTCTCTTGACTTTCTCTAGGGCTCGCAATCTTGATTGGACTAACTCCTCTGACTCATCAACCATCAAATTATGATAGTCATCAGCTATCAACTCATCTTGTAAAGAAATTCTTCTTGAACCGATATTAGTCTCCCATGGTAAAATAGCTTCATGCCCATAAACCAGTTGATATGGTGGAACTTGTATAGCACCATGACATGCCATTCGATAGGACCACAATACTTTGGCCAATATAGTATGCCACTTCTTTGGATGTTTTGACCACAATGCTTTGGCCAATATAGTATGCCACTTCTTTGGCCAATCATCTTGGATTTCAAGCCGCCACTTGGTATCTTCTTCGCCTTGAGTGTAGCCGTCGATGATGCAAAAGACATGATCGACCGTGTGCGGCTCTTTCCTTGTAATCTTTCTTGTTAGGTCGCTCGAAAGGAGGCATGCCGAAGCAGCGTTGGTGACCGATGCTTCGATAATGTCCTGCACTTGGCATCTTGCTTGGGAGAACCGCCTTGCATATTCCCTTGTGGATTCATCTGGCTTCTATCAAATTCCGAAAAGATCCTGATGAGTTTTTGGTTCTTCATAAGTACCTCGGAAATTCATGATGAAGATATCACGCATTTGCTACAATGAATAAATGCTACTTGGTGGAAGATTGAAGTACCACGACCTAGCGAAACCATCAATGGCGAGATATATCACCTTGGCCTTGGTATTCTCATCACCATGAGCTGCTTCGATCGCCGACTCATAGATCGACAGGAATTCACTTGAGTCGGTTTCGCCTGAATATCTTGCGACTGCTGGATACTTGAACGGGGGGAATCAGATGACTCCGCAATCCTAGCTTAGAGGTAGTTTCTTTTCACCGCTTGCTCTTAACCCCGAACCTTATTGGTACTGTGGTGAAAAGCCCGGGTATGGTGGCGTGAAACGGGAAACCATCCCAGGGGCTTGAGGGGCTTGAGATTGGACGGGGGGCATTTGGTTGAACCAATCATGATGAAAGATACAAGATGTAGCCTAGAGGAGGGTGAATAGACGTTCCTGAAAATTACTAAAAACAATCACAGTGGTTAAATTTCACAGGGCCCGGAACCTCCTAGTGAAGAACACCGGAACTTCCTGGCAGCACAGGCAGCCCGGAACTTCCGGAGTTCTAACACAGGAACTTTCGGGTACAAGTAATTTCAGAGAAACGACTCTAAATCTACTGCTACTTCTAGGCTAAGATAAACAGTGTGAAGCACAGTAGATCAGCAGAGTAAATAAATCACAAGGGCAAGCATAGAGCATACACAGGAGAAACAAAGAGGATTTTTTTCCCAAAGTTCGGATCGCACGGATCCTACTCTCTGTTGAGGAACTCCGAAGAGCTAGGTATCGATTAACCCCTTGCCTAGAGCAAAGCCCTTGGAAGAAGTCCCCGGCCTTCAATCCAACACCCCTAGGTCGTTCTCTAGAACTCAAATGACCACAAAGATCCCAACTTGTATTCCTAGAGAAGACCACAAGTGAGGATTGCTCTACCAAGATAACCTTTGAGATCTCAGCATGGATCTTTACTCACTTACCTCGTTTCCTTGCGGAGGTGAGGAAAACCTTTACAAACTTGCCCAAGTCAATCCACAAATTTGACAGAAACTCGTAGGCGACGCATAACCGTCTAGGAGGTCACCCTCCAAGAGTAACAAGCTTCAAGAGATAGCCCAACGAGATACCCCAAGTGCTCAAGCTATCCTAGCCTTCAAAACCTTCTCCAATACTCACCACAACCCTCAAAATCACTCTCTCACTCAAGAAGGGCTCAAGATTTGGGTGGAGGAAGCAAAATCACCATGGGAGAGGCTAGAACAAACTAAGGAACAGAACAGCTGAAGTGAATTGGCCAAAGGGTGAGCTGGGATAGAGTTTGATATAAATAACAGCTAGGTGACGTCATCTATCGTTACTCACATTTTTGAACTAGAAAAGGTGCCCAGAAGTTCTGGTCCTAGGTGCCAGGAACTTCCGGCCAACACTTAGGAAATTTTCTCGACTACCCCTCTGCCCGGAAGTTCTAGCTCAGGCACTTGGAACGTTCCGGGTGGGCCGTGTAGTCTTGGAAAAGTCATTTTCAAAAATGGCTTCTAAAAATATTTCACCTATGGGATAAGAATAAGAGCACTTAGACTATCTCAGAACCATACATGAAACACTATCTCAGAACCATACATGAAACCGTTCTTAATAGTATGGTTTTTCCTAAACTCAAAGCAAAAACATAACCTAGTCTAACTCGGCTCCGAGTCTTCTCGCCGCTTTGAATTTGATGATTTGGGGGGTCTCCAAGCCTCTTAGCCCACTCCTAAGCAACCTGGGACTAATACACCTGCATTTTACTCCATAAACATATTAGTCCCTTAACCTTTTTGTCACTAATCACCAAAACCCACTTAAGGGGTGTTAGATGCACTTTCACGTGGCACCCTGAGGGGCTGGCGAAGGTGTTTGAGCCCGCGAACGCAGGTCGTGCTGGTTCAGCGGCTGCCACGCCACTGCGCCTTGACTTGATCCACCGACGGCTTGAGCCGAAGGGGCTGTGTTTGTTGGTATTGTGTGGGGTTGGTTCAGTTGCTGGAGAAAGGTTTGGAACTACGCTTGGAGGGCCAAAGCAGCGTCAGTCGAAGCTTGGATGACGGGCGCTTGGATCGGGCGCACCGACTGGGTCGGAATGGCAGCTACATGCACGGTAGCCATTGCTGCTTGGGTAACAGTTGCCTGGGGCACGGATCATGCTTGGGCAGCTGAAGACGGTAGATGTAGCTTGCACCGTTATTGTTGCTGCCACCAAAGTGACAACTTGCTTAGTCGAAGCTGCTGACTTGGCCTGCATGGCAGCTTCATACGCTTGATGTTGCTCTTGCATTTGACAAAGCGTGTCCTGCAGCCTTGTCATATCTTGCCGCATGGATTCCATCTCCACCCTCTGCTCTGATGACACATTGACCTCCGTGCCCACAGCGGTCGTGGCAGCAGTCGAAGCCTGAGCCTGAGTTGTGGGTCCCACTTGTTGCACCGCTTCGCCCCCTGCGGGCTCTGAGGCTTCGGCACCGGCTTTTGACGATTCCATCCCGGCTTTGCTCCTTGCAGGGTCTTCAGCTTCGCTCGTCCCCTCGACTTCCGCTTCGCCTCCCTTCCTATTCGTCACCATTCTCTCATGCACCGACTTCTTTGGTGGCATTAGTGATTTCGACCTAGGTTCCTCACGGTCGGCCCCAGCTATTGTCGAAAGACAACTGCGTCCGCCGAAAGGCAGGTTCACTCTTTTGTGGAAAGGTAAAAACCAGAATATTAATATCTGTTCAAAATTCTTGGTATCCCCCATACATGCTATGTGGGGCTTATTTATAGGCTTAGTACAGACCCATGCACTCTAGGTTACTAAGTACAGAGGAATTTACATGGCTATCGTAATGATAGTAATATTTATGTGGGTAATCACAGACAAATGGTCTTGGGCCTCTCTGTGGGCCACCAAGTGAGCCTCCATGGGCCGTATGGCCTACTTGAGCTTGAGCTTGATGTCTTGAGGGCAAAGGCCACTGGCCCCAGGGCGAAGGTTCTTGGCTTCGCCCATTACATCGCCCCGATGACAGTCTTCACGGCCATCAAGTCTTGGTTATCGATCCCAGGTCAAAGGTCCTTGGCTTCGCCCAGCACTTCGCCCTGTGAGTTCGTCTTTGCGGCCATTGGGCCTTTGCAGCCTGTGATTCACCCAGGCGGTAGTGGGTAGGTTTTGGTGACTCGATCGAAGTTCCTCGTGACATGCCTCCAACACCAACCTTATGTATCTTACTACCATATATTCTAACACTTACAGAAAGATTTTGTAAAACACAAAAGGTGGGTAACACACTGACAACAATGGATGGAGTGGTATACAAATGGGCAGAGTGGCCTTTCAATGGTAATTAATGTGTGGGATACTGTTTTGCCAAAAAAAAATACAGCTCCATATTTGTTTCCTTTTCTGATTGTTATCTTCATCCCAAGATATAGCAACTTTTGGCTATGAATCTAAACACAGCGGTATCCAGATTCATACCTAAAATTGCATATACTCTATCTATTCCCAATTGATCATCATATTATAGAAGTATTATAGAAGTGCACCAACACCATAGAAATTCAATAACTCCTCCATACCATGGTAACAGATTTGATGCATGCACCATTCCTCCTAGCCAATAATAAGCCAAGACATTCATGTTGGTTGTACTTGTACAGAATTACGTGCATGGATACATGCACCAATTTACATCTACTTCAATGTACATAAAACAAATATACTTAGCGAATATCATTTGCGAACGACCTCAAAGAAATTATATGATGATCAATTGAAAATGGAAGGAGTATTTTGGAATGGAGGAAGTATCTAAGTTGGTTACAACTAGGTAACCACTAGAATTTATATTTAAAATTTAAATACAAATTGTTACTTGAGTTGTATCCTTCCACTCGATGACGGCCCCTAGTTTCAAAAAAAAAAAAAGATTACGGCCCCTAGCTTAAGAATTTCCATCCTGTGGAGTGTCATTTCGATAAATATCAGTGTTCCAATTAAAGTGACAAAATATGAGGTACTTTGTACCTCAATCAGAAAATGAAAAATTACGGCAATATATTGGAGATCATTCATTAAACCCAAGAAGAAGAAAAAAACGGTGATTATGTTACATTCCATATCTCACGGCCATGCCATACCTACTATACATACAAACAGAACCGTGTGAAAATCTAGGCTTGTGTTCCATAAGCAAAGGCAAAAAGGGCAAGCACAATTATGCTTATGACAAAGATGGCAATGGATTTGCATGGACTGGCCTGTCGACTAACAAGAACCACAGCCTCCTTTTGACCTTTCTTAGCAGCATTATCCAGCTGCACACTTGGGCAGGTTAAATAGCCGAAAAGAAGTCCACAACTTGTTGCCCCAAGATGTGTCCTATAGTTTAACAGCATTAGTTTGAGGGTATATATATCCTTGATAAAAGCAGCAAATATATGCTAAAGGTAAAATATTTTATAAAGTTTCTTGCTCTGTTTTATTTATGCAGTAAAAGTAATATTTTATAATTTCTTGTCATTGACTTGAGCATTGCTGCAACTTGAGATTAATCAGGATTTCGCTGATTTTTTTATGCCCTGTCCAATGGCAAATATAAGTTTCCACAGAGAATCCATGCCTATATATATGTAATATTTTTATATTTGACTATGATTATGCAAAAAAATGAAATTGGTATAATTCATTATGAATAAATTCTTGAAAATATTCTTTGTGATATGCAGTAGCACATAGAAATTAGTTGTCATAGTGGTTGCTTGAAGATGTAATCATTATAGTTATAGCATAATTTGGAATCTGATGGACAGAATGATTAAAAAAATGTTTCTTGCATTCATTTTTCATACATAACCTTAGCTTATAAATGCATTTGCTTGAACAAAAATATTCCATCATTCAACCCAACCTCCTATTTATTACTTGTACATGACAATAACAAACACGATACAACTAAAATCATGAGTCAGTGCGTGCCATGGATAATTTAACAAATTCATACAGTAACATTTCTAATTATGTTGGTTGGCTTTATTGTCAGCTTTTTATTCCCCAGCTATATCTACCAGTACTAGTTCGGTTAGAATGATTCTTAAAGTTTCTCTTAATCATAAAAAAAATCATGATTGTTAGAGAAAATAAATAGCAAGGATGCTGAAACTAATAAAATATCCTTGAACTTCCAAAAAAAATGGCAGTAGAAAGGGTGCATATTAAACAAAGTACATATTACGTAGTTGAGTGTGTACAGAAGTCATAAGAGATATGTTTATGGTGCATCCTTTTCTAGTAAAAAAATTAATCAGTTTACCAGTTGTCGATTCTCCCAAAACTGCTCAATAAGAAGCTTAAAGCTGTTGCCACAACAGCTTGCCTGAACATAGTTTCTGAAACGTTCTTATCAACAGCATCCTTGTTTTGGCTTTGATAGACAAGCCATGCTCCAATTAAAGCAAATACTGGTCCCTGTTCTGAGTTTTAGGAAGCAGCATTAATGTATACACCATTATATACAAACATGCCGTCTAGAATGACTTTTCTCTAACAAGACAAATTTGAAATACCATAATAAGATGGATCCATTTCATTATGATGAATCTGCAATACATAAGCTATATATACTCTTCTCTCAAGGTTGCAAATGGTCACTACATTTGTAATTCAAATTCCTTTCATATAGAATTTGTTAGCATTTACATTCATCTATTCTGGTTTGCCATGTAGTTCTTGACAGTCTCAGAGCATTAAAGTAATGAAACCAATTTTGATGGCAGACACAGTTATATGTATATTAGCTAATAATCCACTATATATCATCATTTTTTCTTAGCTATCAAAAATTACATAACCAAATCTGAGATGCAAATCCCAAGAAAGCGTGCTTATTTCTTAAAGACGAAATTGGGATTGAAATAAGAAACTCACTCCGGTACTCTCTACTGGTAGTAGAAAACAATCTGAACCGTTGATCTCACTTGATCACTGGGTTCAGATTGTTTTCTACTGCCACCGTACTTAGCGGTAGTAGAAATATGGAGGGACATTATTATCCTAAAAAATAGGGGTATAATTATCATTTAGCGGTGACTAAACTTTTTTTACTTCTTTTTTAGCTTTTTGATGGAATATGAGTAATACCAACATAATAGATAACTCCATATCGATCTAGCCGGGAAAAGATATACTTGAGAAAGTTACTCATAATCATCGTAATCATTGTATTAGTAAATTACTTATTTATCTTTAATATTACTGGTAGTATAATACTATAAATAGAGATTATTGTAGCATCGCTCTTGAAATATACTGACCATTCCAATAAATATTACAGATCACCAAGTCACTTACTGTGCCACAGACGGTTAGCTCAGACGTGTGAACATAACTTGTCAAGTTCCCGCAAACTCCTCCAAGTATGTACATCAGCAAAAATGTCGTTTGACCATATGCTCTACACACCCGAGGTCCAAAGATGAGTAATACCCAACATCCAAGTGATATGTGCAAGAACCCAGAGTGCTGCAAAACTCAAATCACAAGAATAAATCAGAAGAGAAAAAGACTTACTTGAACATGCATGTGTCTACTTTACAACCCAAAACTATCAGAGTCGTCTAAATACACCATTCGACACAAAACCACCATTTTTTTTCACTAAAGTGGCAGTGGTTTTTACACTCAAATCCAGTTGGCCCATCATGTTTTTATAATTTTTTATGCGATTAAGCATCTAGCTAGATTGTTTGCTGGACCGGACGTCCCTGGTGACTTAATACTTGAGTGTAAGTAATCCACCACCATTGTAGTTTTGAGAGGTTTTGGTTACAGAGTAGAAGATTTTGTATTTCAAGGTTACCTTAACATACAAAAATTGTAGTGAGGATCCTAAAAATTGCACTATTGTCTCATTTTCCTCTCTGAACCTACATTTTATAAGGGTGATCTGAGCACGAGATTACACTTTTCAGGGCATATTTGGCAAATGAGTTTAGGATATGATTTTTTTTTGATTGAAAGAGTTTAGGATATGATATATTGATAACTCACCCTCCAAAAAGCAAGTTTTATCTTAGCCATCCATTTTCTCACCCATTTCATCATAATCCTCCATTCATTTATGTTTCCCAATCCTTCACCGAACCCACTATCCACATGTCACCTCAATAACTACAGATTTGCATACAATTATCGTCAAATATGTTCTTCTTGCTATTAATCCTTTTTAGCAAATCTATATGTACTCTTTGGGATACTGCGGTCCCCTATGCTCTTGTCTTCTCTGTAATCCTCCACGTAATCCCTCTAATTATATATCTCACATGGCTCTTGCGCATATGCATACGAAGCTTGCCTTGTAGAAGCAAATCTGAATTAATGCATATTCTGCTTAAAACAATAATGTTGGAATTTTAACAGCTTCTCTCTTCCAGAACTAATAGATAGGGGGGAAAAGGAAAATTTCTATGTTAAGGACAAATAAGCCTGAAATTCTAAAATCTAGCACAAAAATAGCAGTCTTACCAAACACATCGGTGTTAGTAGTCTCCACCATTCCCCCGATAGTATTAGGTCATTTATCTTGGCGCCATACATCAAAGGGAGAGAAAGATTTTCAATATCAGAATTTCTCACCGGACTTGCTATTTCGAACAACAAAACTGCAATATTGATCGCAGCTAGTAAATTTCTGCATTCATATACAAGTTCGAAGGGTCAAGAAACCAAAATATGCCATCAAGGAATTAGTTATAACAAACTTAGATATGGAAAATTATAAGTGATTCCTCTTGTCTCGTCTATTTTGCCCACACCCTATCCTTCCTTTCATCTACCACTACCACCGAGCACAAAACAACTCAAGCACTTCCACACATATATGTTAGTTGTACAGAGGAAATGTATGGATGTAGAGACCGGGTTTTAATCTATTATCTTAAGAAAAATATTATGATCCAAGTTACACCAAACTGCAGGGATTTTTGCATGTAACACATAACCCCGTGTACTATAGTCAAAAAGTTTCACAAAACCACATTGTGTATCCAGAAAAGAAAGAGAACTGCATGCTTGCAAGCAGCTCAAGGAAGTTTGTATCTATTATCAGAAGACTATGAGTAATCTTGCAATCCCAACTTGCACCCTTTGTTTCATAAAACAAAATGATTATGTTGTACTCCGTAGAAGACTACACTCCCTATGTCATAAAATAAATCCATTTCTAGCATCCTAAGAAAAAGTTAGTATATCTCAAGAAGAAAAAAAAAATGGAAAAGTTATTACTGAGGAAAAAATACCAAAGCCACACTTATTAATACAAAAGTAGAGTTTACTCGGTCAAATCTGCATATGACGCACTCTTTCAAGGGGCCATTAATTTTGGCCCTTGGGAACACGTCTGAAAATCCCTAGGAAAATGCTATTTCTTCATGTAGTTAGTGTCACACAATTGGTGTTGGACAGCGGACCGCCTAGCACATCGATGCCTCTCGCATCCTAGTAAATGCCCTCTTTGCGAGCAATAGGACGAGACCATTCAACATCTCCCTGTTTCTTGTGTATTTGCTAGACAAGTTTGGTTTCCCCGCTTTGAGCAAGTGATGCTTGGGGTTATTACGCCGTAGCCCTTAGATGTGAATTTGGATTTTGATAAATGCTACAGCGGAATCACTGGTTTGGTTGATGGCAATATCAGGAAGGAAGGGTTTGAATCTTGGTCATTCTTGGCACTTGGACTATCGTGTCTTCAAGAGTGTCTCCTAGCCTATCAACCTCTTTGGTACAAGCAAGAGAGGAAGCCCGTCTATGGAGTTTGGCTGGGATCAAAGGGCTCTCCTTATTTTGGATCGCGGCTAGGTTTCGTCTTTTGTATTTTGGTCGTGTAATCGTTCTTGTGGTAGCTTGTGGGGTTTTTCTTTTGGTGGCGCAAGTGAGTTTTTTACTTCTTGTTGTTTTGACATGTTTTTATCACCTTCCCCTTCTAACGAAATCATACACAACTCTCTTGCGTAGTTGCGTATTTAGGAAAAAAATAGGCAAGTAATATTAGTAGCTAGGTAGTAAAAGGGTATTTGAAAGGATAAACCTTCTTGATTTGTGGACCCAATGTAGGCAAAATGATAGAAATCAACTTATTTTGGGATAAATTTTAAAGTCTAACTTATTTTGGAGCGTGGGAGGACGCAAAATATTGTGTACAGAGTGCAATTTATGTTGAGAACAAAATACTAAAATTAAACAACAAAATATCGATTCGGTACTTACGTCAAACAGAAACTGGATGTTTGATCATCTTGCTGCATGTCCTGGAAGTTCTTCTCATCAAATATCAAATAATTTGTGTAATCCTCCAGGGCAGTATTTAGATAACCCTTTGTACCTAAATCAGCATTACTGTTTTCATGAAGTTTCTTATGTTCCCGAAGAAAAATTTCCGTGAAGTTTGTGATCGCTATGCTTCTGGTCTTAGTAAACTGAAGTTACCTTTTTTTCGTCTGTTGAAGTTGATCTCGAATGATTCCAGCGTATTCCTGAAATCGCCATAATCAGTAGCCATGTTTGCTTCTTCTATGTTTGTGGATAATGGGCCAGTTTTCTGCTTGTTCTTCTGATGCAAAGAATATGGCTTCTGGGCATCCTCATTGTTTAGTTTAGAAAAATAGCATCTCAGTGCCCCCAGATGGTTTACTTCCATTTTTTGCGAGGCCTTAGACAATGTCTCATTGTCCTCATCAGAAATTCTGGAGCTGCAGCTTCCTTCGCCGTCCTTATTGTGTACCTTCACAGCCACATGTAGTCCAACCTTGTTTCTTAGTTTTGACTTCAATGGACGGCAAATGAAGCCCTCTGCAGAGTCACCCAAATAGCCAATATGTTGGTAGCTGTGACAGTTGTATCTATTAGGTGCCAGTGATAAGCAATCTCGTGCAATTTCGGCACTTCTCCTCCCACTTTGTGCACGACCATGCTGTTCACATGACATCATTTTCCATTTTATGACCCCAGCCATTAGATACCTGAAAATGTTCAAGTGTTTGGAGTGTTAGTATATCAAGGGCACAACACCAACTCATTTTTTTGAGCTAACTAGCATCGTATCCGTGTGTTGCAACGGGTCCCAATTAAAAATATATGCTATAAGTCCAAATTATTTAAAGAACACAATAAATAATCAAGTATCTTCAAATCTAAAACTTGTATGTATGATTATACACACGAGAGTACGAGACCAATTACCACCAGGGTGTACTCCTATGGGAAGATGCGATACTTTTCTATAAAAATCATTCAAATAATAGAGATGCGGATGCATATATATTTACAACCACACAAATATCTAGAGCAAGGATCAGTGCAGAACCTAACATCACCCACAACTTCTAAATAGTTGCTGCAACCTATGAATTTATTTATTTGTTGAAACCACGTTCAGTGGTGGGGTTGATAGTTAAAAAGAACTTTGTAGAGTCAATGGTTAAAAACTGATGATTGGTTACATCAATGCACTGGTGCACTTGAATATTCGATCGAGTTTAATGCGATAAAATACAGAAGTAGGATAGATGAACTACCCAGCGAGTGCTCCTCAGAAGTCAAAACGAAGCAGAAACAAATTACATGCATGCCGCAACTAATTGATGAGAGAGAGAGAGAGAGAGAGAGAGAAGAAACCAGGGAGCAGCAATTAACACACAAGCCAGATCGATGCAGAATGGTTTTCTGAAAAATCAAAGGTCGAATTCAGGCACGGAACAATTACGTACCAGCCTGCGGCTTTGCAGCAGAGAGGGCGCCAAGCTAGTAGCAGCAGAAGGCAGCGAAAGCTGGGAGGAAAGCAAGTGGTGTGGTGGCCATCCGGTGGTCCGGCCCCTCCTCGGCTGCTTTGTACATTGCAAACCGATGAAACTGTGGCTGCTGCAGCGGCAGCGCTCGCTAGGAGAGCGACGGCGGCCGCGGCACGGACCCGCCTTATCGGCGGGCGGCCCAATGGCGCGCCGCGCGCGGGCGCTCGTGGGGCCCTGTGCAAGGGAAAGCGGCAGTCGGAGGATCGGAACACCTCCGTCTCACGTCAGTCTCGCGCGACTCCTGTGGCCCTGGCTGAGCTTTGGGGTTCATGTGGACGACGATACAACGACTAGCTTGCCCAATTGGCCGGCTTTGTCATATGGCGTAATCTGATGTAACACAACGTTGCTGTTTGCCTCTAGAATTTCTTTTTCTCTTGATGGAAAAGAGAATGGAGGAAAATACCTGGCTGTCGGGATGTGGGGTTTTGAGAGATGATCTTTATTTGGGACGGCTTGCGTGTCAAGCCATCTGATCAACATCCAACAGTGCACATGAAAAATGCTTTACTCAAAAAGAGCCTTATCGTTTGCCTTAAACAAAAACAGCCGCTACCAAAATTTTAATTTTAAAACTTAATTTTGCAAGGTATTTTCATCAACATTTGCTTTTAAATCGCCAAGAAGATATATATAAAAGTTTTAACTATAAATTATTATTTTTATCATTAATAAGCTATTTTATTATATAATCAGATGTGGCCCACCGAAGGCACTTAAAAGAAATTATACCTAGATGAAACAAGACCTATATAAAACAGAAAATATATTCTGTAGAAGTAGAAACATAGAAGCACATATATGTAGCACTATGGAAAACTTCTCATGCTACACTTCCTCAGTTTCCAAATACTATTCACACTTCACTTTGACTCCTCGTCTCCTTCTCTTTGCAAAAAGAAAAATAAACGTAAACAAATACCGGTTTATCAAAGAGTACTGCATCCTAAACATAATCATTTAAAGATCTTTAGTTTGTCGTAGTCTAAGCATTTAAAAATTATAATTAGTCAAAGTTAGGATAATACTCTCTCTATGTCAAAATGTAACTATTTCTGGCTACACATCTCACCAGAAGTTACGTCATCACCGACCCCAAATGTAGCTTCTCTTATTTCTTAACCAGAAATAGCAATAGTGACATGTATTTGGAAATGTAGGTGAGTAGTAAATTCAATTTTATGTATTTTGCATTTTTAAGTGACAAAAAAATTTAAAAAAAAACTATAGTAAACCTATACATTTAAACTACAATATCATGAAACTACAAATTGGCACCAGATTTATTAGTAAGCTACAGATTTAAATATTGAGTAAATTTCACAAAACTATAGGTACTTTAATCAAATTGTCAGAAAACTACAGATTTAACATAATGTATCACAAAACTACAGATTTAACATTAATTTTATCACAGAACTATAGATTTAATGTAAAATATCGTAAAACTACAGATTTAGTAACAAAATTAGCATAAAACTATAGGTTTAATATCAATTTAATCATAAAACTTGGATATTTATAACTCGAACATAACATTAGTGCAAAGGATTTAAACCCCCAAAATGTATAGTTTTCTGATAATTTTATTATTAAATATGTGGTTTTATGATACTTAGTCTTAAACCTGCAATTTTGTGATAAATTTATTGCTAAATCTGTAATTTTGTGATAAATTTATTGCTAAATCTGTAATTTTGTGATATATGATTTTAAATCTTAAATCTGTAGTTTTGCGATAATTTGGTCAAAATATATGTAGTTTTGTAAAATTTACTCTTAAATATTTAATAGAGTATCTTAATAAAACTAATGATATAGCAGTGGATATGTTACAAAACCGCATACTTCAGAGGTTCAAACCGAGGGATGACATTCAGTTAAAAAAGAAGAGATAAAACTCAGAATAACCATAATAGTTGGATTATCAATAACGAATCTTAGTTAGCATTATTAACCAAAATGAGCCAAATATTCTACGGTTACATTTGAATGATTAATTGTTCCACAGGTAGTGAATTAAATTCCATATTACTCAAGCAAACACACAAAATATATTGAAAAGTAGTATGTCGATAAAATATTGTTAGCAAAATATTAATTATGCAATTGTGTAACAAAATAAATAGTAAACCTATACTTTTGCAACATATTAGCTTAAATATGTATTTGTAATCGCCACTAAATCTATAGTTTTTCTAATTCTTATCGAAGTATATGGAATTTACTCTAAATAATATATGAGATGGTTGACGAATAATGAACATTACCACATTGACTTATACTCACCAATTACAATTAGATTCACCCAAAGTAGGATTCAAATTCCACCACCCAAATTAAGCCATTGCCCATATAGAGAGAGAAGGGGAGGGGGATTAGCTCCAGGGAAAGATATGGCTGGTGAACCTCTAATGATTTTTTTTTATTTTTCATGATTAGATTACTACGTTGGCATCACATGTGCTAGCTCACGTTAAAATAGGCTAAAACAGTGTTTAAAGGAGTTATTTATTCAGTATAAATAGTTGAGGGGTGTAAGATGTATAGTATTTGAGTTCAGACGGGTAATTTGGAGGGGTAATTCGATCGACCGTCAGTTCGAGGGTAATTCAAACTTTTTCCTTATAATTACAATGCCAAAAATAAATTTTTGGCTATCTATTTTTGACCTATCTACACGTGCTCAGGCTTGAAATGAGTCGAATGATTTTACTGGTTTTGGTTCTTATCAAATTACTGTGGTAATGAATAATTGCATCTAATATGTGTTGTTTTAAACAGTTTCAAGGAGATGGCTGCGCGCTTTGATTATAGGAGGAGGGTTACACCAAATTCTTGGCCAAAAACCCTGGACTGATTGTACCATTCATGAATCCTAGTAATTACAAAGATAACTTCGTTGTTGAAGATACTGAAAGAACATAGCTTCGTTGTTGAAGGTATTTACCATATTTTAGTTGCTGAGATTCGGAAGGCTTAGGAGCGAGGACTTCCACATATGATAATTATACCTGTAGCAACACCCAAAACTTTTTGAAAGAATGTAAATCACATCTCATTGGCCTTCGAGGCAAACTAAATTTTATCTCAGTTGCCTCACATTCATTACCATTGGTATTCATGCATGTGCTTGGCAGAAACCGTTAGGACCATTCAAGAGAAGTTGGCTTCTCGAGATTCTCGGCAACACGGGAGGTGTGGCAATTAAGAAATGGGATGGATGTAAGCTATTGCAAATTTCCTCATGCTGACTGATAAAAGACATGGAAAGTGAAACTGTCAGCCTCCTTGGCAGTGGAAACTATTGTGCGATGGAATAATTATTCATAATCATCATGCAAAAATTGGCAACAAGTTGATACAAGACCAAATTAAAGAACAAAGATTCATTAGAGTAGCCACAATCAAAGGTTTGAGAACTTCATAAATATTTGCTAGCCACAAGTAGCAATTTAATAATCACAGCTAGTTAGGTACCGTTGTTGACGACAACCGCCCATCAAAAAAAAAAGGATTTTAGCTAATACATGCCTGGGATAAGATGTTCACTGATACCAAACTCTCCCAAGGTCATTTAACTCTACATGTCAAGCTTGTGTCCATTGGATTATATACTTCCCTTTGATGAAATCGATATTTAAATAGATCCACTGTGTGCTCATTGAACATTATTAGTTTTGTTCAGGTTCGGTAACACATTCTGTGACGCAAGTGCTGTTATCAAGTCAGGCGAGTGCAAGTTGGCCGGGGAGCAGACTGAACTAATTGGCAGCAGGAGCAGTGGAGCAAAGCCAGCAAAGTAGCAACAATGCATCACTTGGGAGAAATTGGCCTTGGTTGGGAGGCCTGGTCTATCAGGCCCAGTATTACTGAGTGTAAGGGAGATGAGCAGACTAGCAGTAGAAGCAACTGGTATTTGTAGTAATAGTCTGATAGACCAGTTAACTCAGCAACTCGTCTCCCAAGTTGATAAAGGCAACTCTCAACTTTATGACTTAACAACGATGGATGCAAGGCACGCACATACCCTCCAAGGTCATGCCTGTCGAAGCGCGACAACTGAAAATACCACAATCTGTGATGTAAGTAAGCCACATACCCTTTTTGTATGCACCGGTTGTGCTCAGTTGCTGTGTCACTTGAAATGGCAGAAGCCTAACTAAAGATTATATGAAGACACCAAGATAGATTTTCTTTTTTCTTTTTAAGGAGAAGTTGCAGGAGCTCTACCTTTCACTGAAAGGAATAAAGCAATATTAGTTCAATTGTTGATACCAACCTTCAGGTCTTGTTTGGATGGGGCTCAATACTGGCCCATCCCGGTGTGTGCAGCAGGATTTTGAACTAAAATTCCAGGCCCACACACATGGATAGGTCGCGATTGCAGCCTATCCAAACAAGGTCTCAAGTGGTGACAGAGCTTGTTAAAAAAAATTGCAGCAGACAAACTAGTACAACTGACACTTGCTTTGTTCCCTCCTTTCCAAAATATAAGCATTTCTGGTTGTCCTAAGTCAAACTATCCTAAGTTTCACGAAGTTTATAGAATAATAATAATAATAATAATAATAATATGACATAAATTGAGCATCATTAGATCCATTATAAATTATATTTCATAGTTTACTTATTTGACATGGTAGATATTAATCCTCTTTATAAAATTGGTCAAACCATCTAAGTTAGGATTGTTTGAATCAGGACAAAACTAGAAATGCTTATATTTTGGGACTGAGGGAATACCTTATTGTTCAAGGGAGCTTTTTGCATTGCATGCTTAACTTGTATCTCCAAGAACTCTGTTATAGCCTGTTTTAGTGGCATATGAAACAACCCCTCAAAAGCGTCTGCGCAAATAACATTGTGTGGTTATGCCAAAACATGAAAGAGACATCGTAGCAATAGGATTCAAGAACTTTACATGTTGCCGTAATGACTTTCTCTACACAAAGAATGTAAAACTCTACCGAAGTGCCCACATATCCAGCAAAGTGATATTGAACATTTTTTCTCACCAAAGTTTTGAGAATAGCCCATTTTCATAGGCTCAGAGGTTGAATACACAAGTGGAAAAAGAAATAGAAAGGAAAAGCAACTGGTTAACAAAATATTCCACTCTGGCAGCAGCTAGAAATTGGCTACCAGGTCAACCTGAAGATTCTTTGCCAATATGCTCAATATGAAAAAGGTAAACATGTGGCTGCAGATATGCTTATCAATTATCATTTATGTAACAACCATGTTGTACCACGTATGCATAAATACTGCCCAGCAAACTGCAGTCCAACCAACGATATGACACAAGAAATCTGAACCCGAAAAGTGCAATGGTGTAACATTGTTCTTCTGAGTTCTGTAGCATACTAATCAATGTACACAATACAATCACTAAATGAGTAGATAGTAGGATGGATTACTGAAATATACAAAACTTAGACTTGGCAGTCCCTTGGTGCAAGAGTAATAGAAACTGGAATAAATTGACATAGGATGTTTTACCACCACTTGCAATCAAGTATAATAACATGGATAGTCTAAAACCAAAATATTGATTATGATGCATAAATAGTTGCAGTCAGATAAGAAATGTCCGCAGTGGTAGTTCGAGGCACAGAGATGATTTAAAATCTGAGGAAATTATATACTCCATCATTAACCAGAAAATGATCATATGATTAAAGGAGGGATAAATCAATCAACCTGACCTCAACAAGCAGGGATAGGTGGTGGAGGATCTACTCATGGAAAAACTTATAGAGGTGGCGCAAGTTTATTGTTAATTGAGGCACTATACCGAACAGGTGGCGCATGACCTGAACACCAGTGGCCTTGTAGACTAAGAAGTTGATGAGTTGACACTAGAAAGCACTAATAGCACCTCTTGAAGTTATACAGCTTAGTCTATTTTTTGAGGGGGTTTTGGAAAAGGAACTTTTTCATTGTCACGATCTAAAAGGAAATATGATGACACTCATTTAGTTTCATAATGACCAAAGACAGAAACAAGAATAGCCAGATTAGTGATATCCCTAGGTGCTGAGACCGCTAGGTCCAAATGCTGAGGCATATTTTGATTGGAATATGAGAAACAGATCAAACCGCATGAAATGGTTGCCTTGGAATAGAATACTGGAGTGTTTTTATGACACCTGAGCAAATGGTAACACATTTTGCGATTGAGGACTATAGAAATTCCTGGTATATTATAAGTCCCTTCAATAGTGTGAACTTAACTACTTGAGACAACAAATAGAATGCTATAACTCAAAATAAATGTCGGTACATCAGAAAAACCACACATACCGGCATAATCAGTAAATTTGTGCCCCATCTCCAGAAGGAAATACTTCCAATCTTCCCCTCAAATTGTCCAGGAATCAAGAAATACAGCTGCCTCTGGTTTCTAGGCACCCGCAATCCTGAAAATAAGATGATTTCAACATGGACTATAAAGATAGCAGATAGGAGATGTATAGTTTTTGTTGCTTTGTTTATTAATAATTTGATATTGACAAACAATTAATGTATTTCACCTTCACCATAATATATCACCAGTCTGCCACTATAAATAGGCCTTCATGTTCATGGTCCAGCAGCTTGTTCCTTCTCCAATGAAGGAAATGCTGCCTTACCTTTTTAGCAGTTTTGAATGCTTTTCCAATCATGTATATTCTAATCAGAAAGGAATAAGGCCAAGCAGTACAGTATATGATGTAATATTGGTGCACATTCTCCACTCTGATAATCTTTAACTTTCCAATCAGGCACCAGTAGAATCATCATTCCAAACAAGAAATGCTACCGTTTGCAGTTTCCTCAACTTTCATGTAAGATAACAGCTTTCATGGCACATGCAGCATAACAGGTGGTATACTGTATGAGAGAGTTTGAAAAATACCATCTAGAGATACATGAGTTGCAAAATACCATCGTATGTGAGAATGACATGTGGGTCCACATGTCAATGACACATGATGGCATTTTTCAAATCTTGAGATTTTTGTGATGGCACCAAGCATGATACTCATAAATATAAATAGCTACAATAACAGTGTACCACTCATAGCAAATGAACAACAACTGTACCTAATGACAATAAGTAACATTGAATTGTAAATTGTAATGCATCACAACTATCTAAAGCAAACTTGTTTCATTATCATTTTTTTCAGTCACTTTCTACTGACTGGTATTGTACACATGTCCCAGAAAAACTAGGGAAATTTTAAACAAATGGCTCATAACATATGTATATAAAGCAACAGGAAAACCACTACCACATATCCAAGAAGAATAAGCTAAGGTATCACATTCTAATGTTTAATTTCACCATTTAGATCAATGGAAATTACACATGCACGGAAGTTGTATGTTTTGTTTCTCAAAGAGTGGCAGCTAAAGAATGTAAGGACACAATATACATCCACATTTCAAATTTTAGGAAGTTCTGGCATAATATAACCAATTTACTGGAGAGTTATTATGTTGAGCTAAACATTCACGCCTTCAGATTGTGGTGGACTATCTGACTTGTTTTTTGCACTTTGTGTTGCTACATCACCCTCACTGTCAGGAAAAACCTCTGGCTGCAGTGAAGGTGCAATCTTGTTAACTTGAAGCCATGTTGCTTCCCACAAGCTGTTCTCTTCACTGGTGCTTGTCTTTGTTAAAACCCGATTTGCTTTTAGCACCAGCAGTATGTTCTTCAGTAGCTCTGGGATAGCCTCTTGTAGCTTCTCAGTCCTCCTCCCTCTCACTTTGACTTTCATAAGTTTCTCTATCATGTCAAGTACTTCCAACCACAGCTTACTGAAGCTGCTCTGTGACGAGAGGTCATTAAGTGACTGCAAGAACACTTTGCATAGAAGTTTTACAGCATGCAAGAGGGACACCTCCATGTTTCTGAAATCCTTCGGTGAGTAATTTTGAGCAATCTCCAGTAATTCATCAAGTAACTGGAAAATAATATCAAATGACATCAACCATGCTGAGGATGACACTGATATCCCATCAACTACTAAGCATCTGTGCAATGATAATAGTGCATGATTCCTCACTTCCTCCCTCTGGTCCGTGCACACCTTCCGTAGTGCCTGCACTAGTCGCAGCCACATCTCAGCAATTCCTTCCAATATCCTGTCAGCCTCCCCACTAGCTTCCTTAACCTCGCGTGACCAGCGTGTAAGACAATTCACTGATTCTGCCATAAGGTTCAAAGCATGGATAGATCTCTCTGCAGAGCCAAGCCGAGACTCTGCAAACTGCCTTGAGGCCTCCACAGATAGGACAAAGTTAGCAGGGGAGAGGTGTGCTCCCTCGGACATGATAAAAACTAGGGCTTCAAAACCAGCATCAGAAGCATCTGGATGACGGGCAGTAATGCAGAGTAATGAAATGATAGTTCGCCAACCCATCTGGGACTTTATGTGAGTTGCATTGGCCTTCACCAGGCGCGTAACCTCCTGGGTGATGTTCTCACAATAAGCATCAGCCACACGAGCATCGAGCTTCAAAATTAGCTGAAGCGACCTCAGTAAATCATCCACAAGATTCTCCTTATAAGGAAGCAAGCGCTGACAGATGTGTAGCAGCCCAAAAACAGCCTTCTCCACCAGATTGCAGGGCATCACTGTAGACTGAACAATATGAGTTATGTGCTCAAAAACACCCTGCCACAAAAGGACAATCCTGTCTCTGTTGTTTAAAGTGACAGTAATTAGAAGCTCTAAGCAAAAGACTGATGTGCTTTCATCGTCAAGTGAGCTGGTGATCTTTTGTGGTCGACCTGCCGCCTGTGTGAGGGCTCTTGCCAGATTCAAGAGTGAGTCAGCTTGTAAGAATTTGCTCTCAGTGAAGATGCTACCTATTTGGCACTTCTTTATGGTCTCAGAAGCATTCCTCTGAGCAGCAAGTTGCTCCTCAGTTGGCTGGAACCTAGATTCTTCAGCATCTAAATACAATAGCTGGCTAAACCTCCCCATGAGCCCGTATGATCTTTTAGGAGTGCTGATTGGCACTACTTGAGGTGCAGCTGGAGATGAGACAAGCTTGCTAGGCAACGTATCTGATGAGGACTCCTGATCATCAGCAGTGTCACCAGTGAGGCAACCAGGAAGTAGGCCTATCTTATGCAATCTTAAAATGCAATCTACTATGTTCCTCCATCCACTGCGTATGTGATCACCATGAGTAGTTGCTATAGTAAAAACAGCCTCGGTTGCCATTCTAGCCTTGGTGTCCTCACCGAAAGTTGTTACAGGATCATCAATATAGGAAGTGTTCAACAAGGTGGTGAACTTACATAGTGCCACGACAAGATCATTCAACACATCATCAAGATGATAGAATGCCGCCAACTTCGCCACTGATAGAAAACCATTAATGCATCCCATAAGGAACTCTTCATGCTCAACATTATCAAAAACCACTGAGATAGCAGCAACCGTTGGTCCAGCCATGATAGTAAACATGTCATGATCAAGAAAAGGGAAGGAGTCACAAGCAATGTATGCTGATGTCCTCTTTGACTTCCACATCAGATCAACCCACCGGCTGAAAGACATCTCAGAGCATCCAGCTCCTTGCTCCGGAATGGTTCTGATTTCATTCCGACAAATAGAATAATACAATTCCGACAAAAAATCCCTTGGAAGATCGTTCCCACCATTGATACGGCGATTATTCCTAATAAAGTCTTCTTCCGTCATCTTCTTCTTAACCCTTATATTGTGCTGATCCGTGTTGAGCATGATTACTGAATATGACAACACCAGAGCAGCATCTCGGTTAACAAACATTTGTGGTGATTGTTCATAATATCTCTCAGAAAAGGCCTCAAGAATCCTTTGTATCTTCTGTGACTCACCAGGAAGCCGAAAAGTTTCCAAGAAGAGCCTTAAGGCAGCATCCAAATTCATCTCCTTGAAGTCAAAGGTTTTAGCAAACTCATGAAGGACCAGAATGGAAAACTCATCATGATTTCCCAGGTAGTCCCCAAGAAGATTCTTATCTAACCCAGGTGTGTACCGGAAAAACAAGGCAACACTGCGTGGATCAAGTCTTTCAGGCAGGAGATGAGCACCTTGCAGGTACTCAAAGCCCTTCTTTTTGTCCCTGTTGAAATGTTCAACACCAACCATTAGCTTTCTCTTGATGCTCTTTTGCCGGTGAACAAATCTAACCCATTGATCAGGATCATTAGTGTTCTCACATTTCAACTGCCAAAAAGGAAAATATTCACTTATTTCAGGCACTATTTGTTCATGATGCTGAGGTGCATTATCAGTCCTCTCTGCTATTGCCTGAATGACAGAAACCAAACCATCTAGAGCAAGCACATTCAGGGTGGACAAAGGACTTTTCACAGGAAATGCACTTTTAGACAGAAGGTTAGCAAGGTCTTCAAAAATATTACTAGACTGTAAATCACAATCCATATTCGCATACATCTCAGCCATAAACTCTTTCTGCCGACAGAAATCCACTAGAGCCTCCAGAGCAACTTCCTGTTGCTGATAACTAGCACCATACCTACTCTGTCCAAGTCTTATGATAACACATGAGAAGAAAGCCTCAAACTGTAGCTTAAGTTCCTGACGCAAATAGTAGAAGAGAGTAAAAACAATGCTGCACACAGTTGACAGAATCAAAGGGCTCATTGACAAGCCAAATTGCATTAGATTGCGGAACAGTTCATCTTGTACAAATGCCAGTAATTTGGGGTGTTTGTTTATGGATGAAGCTGACAACTCAATAGCAGAACTAATCAACCCAAGGGCAAAGAGTGGCACATCCTCATCAAAGTCAATTGGATTAATCCTTGGATTCACCTCAATGTCTTCTGCTATGTTCAAAAGGGAGCACAAGAATTGCAATATCTCTACCATGCAAGGAACCCCAAACAGCTCACTCATAGCCTGGTCTTGAACAACACCAAATCCACCTCCCACCTCATCTCCAGAGCTATTCAAGCACACAAAATCACTCTTCCCATTCCCTATCTCTCCATCACTCAAACCTTGGTTCTTGCTACCAGCAGCCTGCAGAAAAATGCTATCACCAGTATTAATGCATTTAACTTAATACAGGGACATATAAATGAGCCTTCTTACTGCAAATGCTCTTTTCAGAAGTAATGTGATGCAAGTTAAATTTAGAATGGCAGCAATTTGAACTAGCGAGAGAATAGACCATGAACATCTTAACAAAAATACACATTATATCCATTTCTTTAAACTTGCTTATACGAGCATTGCAAGTTAAATTTATCATGTTTAGTGGAATACAATCACAGCATATCTCATCATGTTTCCAACGCACAAGTAACTAAGGCTCGAAATGTTTACAGGAAGGAATCACACCTGCCCGTCGGCAACCACGGTGGCATCAACATCAGGCAGGCGAGCGAAGACACAGCGGATAACCTCCTGCATAGTCTGGCGGGAGACGCGCTGCAACAGCTCCCCCTTAGTGCCGGCCTGCTGCACGACGCGGAAGCAAGTGCTGACGATGTTGCAGACGTGGCGGTTGGCCAGAGCTGGCGCAGCGCGGCCACGCACGCACGCGAGAAGCACTTGGAGGACCCGAGCCAGCACGGTCTCCTCGGACGCCGGGTCAGTGACCTCGAAGCGGCACCCCGTGACGGCCTCCACGACGGCGCCCATGGCCTCGGAGACGTTGGGCGCGTCGGGGCCAACGAGGTCGAGCGTGAGTATCTTGTGCAAGGAGGAGAGCGCGGCGCCCGTGATGGGCGCGCCGGTCTCGTCGGAGCGGACGACGTCGAGGAAGGGGCGGAGGTAGAGGAGCGGCTCGACGTCCCGCCACTGGCGTGTGTCCCACGAGGCGGCGCGGCGGCGCAGGGACTTGAGCCCCGCGATGAGCGGGTGGTCGAGGTGCTCGTCGTCCGCGCCGTCGTCGCCGCCGTAGCGGACGCCGGCCCAGCGGACGTTGCGGCGCATGATGGCGAGCACCGTGGCGACCTCCGACGCCAGCACGCACGCCATCGCCACGCGCGGCGTGGGATCCGATCCCGCCCCGGCGCCTGCGCCTGCGACCGACGACGGCGACGCTGCCCTCAGGCCGCCCATGGATCTGGGCGCGCGGGGTGGGAGAGACTACGCGGCGGCGTGCAGCTACGAGGGCATTTGGCAATTGGGATCTGAGAGAGAGGGGTGAAGGAGGGGATGGTGAGATCTGGTTTGGTGTCTTGCACGGGCTGGATCTGAGAGAAGTCCTAGTAGTAGTCTAGTTCCTCTTCTGTGCTGTTCCATAATTCAATTCTCTTTTGTACAAAAATGGGGTTTTGTCCTTTCGGGTGGTTTTTGTTTTGCTTTAGATTCCCTTGAGGCCTTGACTTGATTTGATCTTCCATTTGGATACCAAAATCAACCCTACTAAATTTTACTAGCTTCAAAATTAATATTGTTGAAACTTGGTAGGATTAAGATGTGTAAGTCAAAATTTGGTAGGCAATTTAGGCAGCGTTCTTTCCTCCCCTTTCCCAACTCCTCTCCCTCGTTTTCCGCGCGCACGCTTTTCAAACTACTAAACGGTGTGTATTTTGTAAAAAGCTTCTATACAAAAGTTGCTTAAAAAAATCAAATTAATCCATTTTTGAAAAAAAATTAGCTAAAACTTAATTAATCACGCGCTAATGGATCACTCCGTTTTCCGCGATCACTGTGCGTGTTCCGAACTCCTCCGCGCGAACGCTGCCTTAGGGTGTGTTCTTCACCCATCTTTCCCAACACATTATTTTTTTCCGCGCGTACGTTTTTCAAACTGCTAAATAGTGTGTTTTTTGCAAAAACTTTCTATAGGAAAGTTGCTTTAAAAATCATATTAATTCATTTTTCAAATTCTTTTAAGCTAATACTTAATTAATCATGTGCTAATAGATCACCTCGTTTTCCGTGCATGAGATATGAGTTGGGAACACTGAGATTGGAACGCAGCCTTAGTGAATAGCCCTCATTCACAAACTTAGAAATCTAATTAGATTAAGTCCGATTATTACCCACAACTATCGCAAAAGTACAAATTATCCTCTCTCGACTCTTATAGCAGACATTCTACCCATCCAACTTCTTACATCGGACGAATTACTCCCTCAGCCCAGTTGAGAGTTGGTTTTTATCTAACGTGGCAATCACAACACCAAATTAATAAAAAAAGATGACGGCATCGAGTTGATATCAAATTGCGGCATGGGCAACACAGAGCTAGCAACATCTCATTGAGCTTCACAACGGAGACCTGCCTCCACCGTCACCTTCTCAACAATGGTGGTAAGGATTGGGGAGGAGTCCGCGACAGCAGCTAGGATAGATGGATGTAACGGCCCTCGTCGCTCTTTGCTGCACGCGCCCTTTGCTCGCCGAGGAAGAAGAGTGGAGGAAGTTGAGGGGGAGGTAAATTGTATTTTTATGATAGTTTGGGGGAGGGGGAGGGTTGGACTTAACTCTTCTATGTTTATATTCCCTATGTTTTTATATCAGTTGCCATATTAGTTTTGTTCTAACTTCCAAGTCAAATATTCCTAACTTTGATGATCAATTACTAGAAATTTATACTTGCTCAACTGCTAATAAGCCATGGAAAAAAATTAATGCCTCCTATTGTGTATAAAGTTTCAGTTTTGGAAATAACTTGACAGAAGTTTTTTTCCTTCTAAAATTATATTAAAATGGTTCAATATAAGTATAAAATTATACTTCCTGCACACCTAGAGGAAGTATTTGAAGAAACAAGTTTCTGGTCTAGAAACAATTATGTGCCCAAGGGATCAATTTATAGAAATAGGTTTAGCTTATAGTAGCTTTAAAATTAAAGAAAATGAAAAATAGCAAATAACCCCCTACAAGTCACTAGTCTTCCTACACTCCCCCTATGACTCACTTTGATACAAAAGACCCCACCAAGTTCAATTTATCTTACATTTTCCCACCTGCCACTAGTTTTCAACAATTTATCGTCGTTTGCTCATATCCGTGTGCAATGTGGGTGTCTAACATGAAGATATGAAGTTGCCTACGCCATCTTGACAACGGTGGGTTCCTCCTACCTTCCGTGGGCACGGCAACAGTGATAATAATCCTCGACACAAAACATAACATTGTTATTCAAAACATCTATAACTAAGGCCCCGTTCGTTCCGAAGATTTAGAGAGATATTTTTAACGTACGTGAAACGAGAAAACTCATTAGCACATGATTATTAAGTATTAACAATTATAAAATTGAAAAATGGATTTATCTGATTTTTTAAACAAGTTTTACATAGAAACTTTTTATAAAAAACGCATTATTTAACAGTTTGAAAAATGTGCTAACAGAAAATGAGGAAGTTGAAGTTTGGAGTTGAGAAAAAGAACTGGGCCTAAGTGTTGTCCGTAGTTGATAAGGAGGTAGACACACTTGTTGATACCGTATGGGGTGATTTCGTATCGCTATGATGGAAGCCCAGGTGGCACGAGAAGTGGAGGAGTTGAGCCAATGATGATAAATCATGGAAAGCTAGCCGAAGGGGAAAATCGAAATGGAAATTGAACTTGTAGGGGTTTCTTCTACGAAATTAAGTTTTAGTGGAATGAATAGAAAACAAGTGACTTATAAGGGGTATTTCGATTTTTCCCTAAATTCAATGCATACAGCGCTCAACATTTTGCTACGCTACTTACCTGAAAATCATCAACCGTTTACCATCTGTACTAGCTACAGCTTTGCTCAACCAGTAATGCAAATGTACTCCGTTCGTTTCTTCTACGGAAGAGAAAGCTATTAACGTATGATTAGTTAAGTTTTAATTATTACAAACTTGAAAAATGTAGTTATCTGATATTTTAAAATAACTTCTATATAGAAAGTTTTCGCATAAAATACACCGTTTAGCAGTTTGAAAATCGTGCTTACAGAGAACGGGGAAAAATTTGTATCTTAAAGTTAGAACGGGGACCTAGCTTTGCATGAATCCTTCGGTTCTTCCTCTTGAAACGCATGTATGTGGAAGGAAAAAAAATGAAGACCAGAGCCTAGCCTATCATTCCATGACGTTTCTAAGCCACTTAAAGAATCAAGACATAGGATTGCCAATGTGTTCATAGCACACCATATACATGAACTTCTCTATCTCAGAGGTTCTTACTGACAGATCAATTTGTCATTCAGCTTGCTGCCACCAAATTTTTGGCCTTCAACCCGGGTTGACGGATTGCCTGATCACTGGATGGTTGATTTTGGGAGTCAACAGAGCTTTGTGCATCAACAACACAGCACCTGATCGGCTTCTGAACCTTGCCGAATGACACAGCTTTTTGGGAGTATAGTTCAACAAACCTGCAGATATAAAATAAAAATTGTTTTGAGTATAAAAGTAGAAATAATAAAGATATTAAAAGGCTAAAAGAAGTTGCAAGATGGATACAAATGCATGGTCCTCTCTGGATTTTTATCCAGAAACCATGGCACTAATCTAAAAGCAAATTGGTCTGAAAACAATTGGAAAACATACTGAGCTCGTGTAAGGTCATGGAGTGTTTATGGATATTGAACACTCCATAAATTGTGTTTTAAATAAAGAAAATGAACATATTCTATGACCGGAAAATGAACTTGGCAGTCTCAGAATCCATAGAGTGGTTATGTAGTGTTTAAGGTTGGTTTAAAAGGAGCTGAAAGCAAACACACAACAACGGTGAAGAAGCAGGAAGAATTTGCACATTAAGTTATGTATGCTGCAGTCTGCGTGATTGAAGGCCTGAACGATATAAAAAGGACAATGAAGACGACAGGTCAAGTATATTGCTTCCTAGAAGAGGCCTCAAACATGTATACCATGGGCATCTATTAAGTACAATATGACATTACGGCGTAAAGTGCATACGTGTATCTAGCTTCACATGGGGTAATAAATCAACTGAAAAACTATGACAAAGAAATCTACGTGAACTTTCAAATTTTAGTCTAGCTATTTATGGAATTTCAATTTCAGATTCATTGTGTATATATATTGCATGTAACAAAACGGAGAAAATTCAAACGAATGAATAACTAATAGGAAAAGAAAAAAAGAAAAAAATGTAAACATCAAATGGGAGAAGCAACTCAATATATTTATGGATGCCCATGCATTTATGAATTTAAATGTCGGTGTCAACCTAATTTACCTAAAGGAACATTTAGCTTGTAGGATAGTGCATGCAGCCTTGGACATCCATAGATAAGTAGAGAAACCATTCATAATCAACAGACTTACGTTGAGCATGAAGTTCAATTTTAAAGTATGCTTTGTCCAAATTTAATCGTGTTGATTAGGGGCCCATGCTGAAATTGGGTGGTACAATTACATTGTAAAGGTATATCACAACTGATAAGTTGTCCTTTTTCACAGCTAAAGCAAGCAATAAAACTACCGTGATCAAAATGAAAACACTTAGAAATAATATAAAAGAATGTACACGAATAAAGCAAATGATCACAACTTCTAGAAAGCCCAATATATAATTGTGAAGCAAGTGTAAACCAATTTTACAAATTAATGACTAAGCTGGATTGAGAATATGAAACAAAAAGTAAACTTGCGTATGAAAACCATTCAGGCATCACAATGGTCAAGTGTTAGAGGCCAAAAAGGATATCACAAAATGGTGCTAAGTTTCTGAAGGAGAAGTACTTGGGCTTGTTAATACAATAACAGGAATTTAGAGAGAGTTCAGCTTGTGACAATCAAAGATCTTGACTCATTATTTGGCCAAGTCATGTGCAGACCATTAGGGCCCATAAAGATGTAGTGATCAATATCTCTACGGCTGGCAGCACAGCATGTATGAACAGTACCCACGAAGTTACTATTCAAGCGTGTGTATTGTCATGCAAATCATTTAGATTAGATAGATTTGTTTCCATAATCTAGAGATAAGCTTCTTAAGGGTCAAGTCATCCGATCTACATAAAGATGGAGTTCTATCTCTGTTCATTAGGCAAGAAAAAAAATCTTTAGTCTCCCTCTTCTTCCTACACTAGTGGTGTGGTGGCCACCATGACGCTGTCATGCCACTTGGGGTTCAAGGACACCTCGAATAGTCCTAGCCATGCTCATCATGGCCATGCATTATGTCTTGCAGACCAACAATATACTAACCAGACTGGGTAACTTGTTCAGCAATTTCTGATTGGATAGAGGGAATGCCAATATGAAGACAACTGCAAGGGGTCCTGGGTATGTTGGATTCAAAGAGCTAAAAGTGTTCCACATGTTACTATTGGCAAAGCTAGAGCGGCAGTAAACCTCAGCCCATATTTGTAAGAATGATCAAAGTAAGGTACTATTCAAACACCAACTTCAGAAAGTAAACTGAAGTCCGGACCTCTTTGACATAAAAGGCATAGACACATACGATGCTACTACCAAAAGAAAGATATTTTAAAGGAATGGTAATGGTGCTTTTCTACTGGCAGTGGTAGCATGAAGCATTCTAAATTTCTGTTATATTCAAAGATCTGGTGAGGCTCTATAACAGGCCTGGGCACTGTAGCGCACACATTTTTAGCACTCTTATTGTAGTAATCTTCAAAAGTCACAGCTGTATCTTCAATTATACTGGCATGATGCTAGTAGTGCTAAAGCTTCTGGTCATTTGTTTTACCATAAGAGTTACATGAGCAAGGAAATGGTAGGATACAAAAGGATGTCCAACAGAAGTGAGGATGGATGTTATTCAAGCCATGACAGAGGATCAGTAGATTCAGCAACAATGATTCCATATGTTTGTGGTCATGCGGAGCAACCAAAGTCTACAACAAAACTTTGCCATTGATAACATGACAAAGCCACATCAGGTTTTGCATCTACACACCATACTAAATTTTTAAAAGATGAGGTGAAACATAATTATCTGGAATTCTATTGGTGCGATTGTGCAAAGCAAATGTAAGTTTGATGGATATAATAAATATAGGCAACGTATCATATGCACACAAGCTTCAGATGCACTCATGGTCACACCAACATATGCCACCAAAATTCCAACAAAAAGATCTACATGTACTTCTAATCTTACTACACACATATATAAAATTTTAAGTACAGATTGATTATACATAAATAACACCAAAATAGGAAATTCTGAAAATTGATTATAAATAGAGGTTCAAAGTTAGCAAAGTTTGTACTTTGTACTAAAATAAATTACCTGGTAGCAGCCTCCATAGATTCCAGTTTAAGAAATGCAAAACCCTTGCATATAGGATCACGAGTCTTCTTGTTTGCAGAAACCGCTGGCTCAATATTTACAAGGCCTGGAAATCCCTTGAAAGCAAGATTCAGGTCCTTGTGTATGTTTTTCTTTTTTGGGAGATTCCAAACACGAACACAAACACCGCCATCATTGAGATCTGTGGCAACATAGAGAGAATTCATCAAGAGGAATGCTTATGTCTAGTAACCGTTTCTAAAAACCAAAGAAGAACATGAGGCAGCTGAGACATCCACTAATGAATGCAGATAAGACAATATAAAAAGCCATTTAGCTCTATATACTGATGTGCGAAAAGAAACGTACAAATTGTAACAGGTGTGTATTGAGAGTTTCTGAAATTCCATTAGTTAAATTCTTACAGATGTTTGTTGCCCTTTGAAGAGGGATATTGTGCATAAAAAGTTTGGAAAGATCATATCTACATCATAGGGACATCTAATTTGGTTCATGTTCGAACCGAACACCGTGAGAACTAATTGATTGGTATTGAAAATGAACAAGTGAGCAATCTGAATTCTAAGAATGGCCCCAGTTGTTCGTACTTTGTAGGGACTGAGAAATCTGAATTCTGAATTCTAAGAATGGCCAGTTTGTTGTTCCATCCAGGATAATTGCATTTGCTACCTCACACTGTGTTTATTGGTCAACCATGTCTTTTGCACCTGTAACTATCAAAACTAAAGTTGGCCCTTTATTTAATTTATCCATGTTTCTACTTTGAAAAAGGGATACTGATCATGGGAAAATTTATGCTTGGTTGACAGCATGGATTTTTCCTAATAATTCTACTAGTATGAATTTTATCTTGAGTAAAAAAATAATTCCACAGCATACCATGTCTGAAAAATGGACTTTTGTTGTAAACCGTTGCATCATTATGGGGTAAAAAGCATCATTTTGGCTGTATTCAACATTCAAATGTTTAGATATACAAAAGAATATCCAAATGGTATACATCACCGTGAGAATGCAGAAACATCTTAGAAAACAGGATTGGTAAGGAAAAGAGTAAAGCAGTTAAAATAGTATGCTATGTGTAAGTTGAATAAAGTTGCATCACAATGAATTACTTCCCTTTTTTTCTGTTGATAGATCACCACATAAGGATGGCACCTTCTTGTGTGAAATAGACTTAGTAACACTGCAACGACTGAAGCTAGAGAAATAACATCACAATGGAGCTCAACTGCCATACTACATTGCAAGAACTAATCAACTATGTACTCAGGGGCGGAGGCAAGCCTAGGGCAGCTGAAGCTTTGAGTCCTAGGCTTGCCTCCATAATCATGTTTAGACCCTCTTAAATCACCATGAAAATTTTGGAGAAAACCAATAACCCATCAGTTGAGGCCTGGCTGAACCCTAGGCTTTCGTAATTTCTGGCTCCGCCCTGAATGTACTATATAAATATTGTGGAGATAGGTAGCGATGATATTTTTTGCATTAAAGATCTTTTCGCATGTTATTTTATCTTTTTCTTTGCTTCTTTGGGATATATTATTGAGCGAAAATTCCTTCTTTATCGATTTACTCAGTACCCAAAAGGACACAAATGGATAATTGGATATTCATCTGACATAAGTACTGTATTTTGCTAGCTCGCAGCATCCAATATTCCAATTCACTAAGGATAAGTCATAGTGGAATATCCGAACTTCATATAATGTGCAGCAACAGAGGATTACTGGTATGATGGTTTTTTTTTATGTATACTGGTATGATTGTTGATGATTCCTAAACAAACAAATAAGGGAAATGAAAAAAAAAAAAAAAAAGAGAGCGCTAACCTTCGCCCGTTCCCTTGGCCGAGTTGGCCGCCGCGCGGTTCTTGGCCGGCGTCGGCCCGCTTCCGCTGCTGCGCCGCCCGCCGCCCAAACCCATCTCCCGGAGAAGCTGCTCCTCAATGTCGGTGGAGTACGTCTTCCCGGCGCCGAATCCAACCGGCTTCGGCCGGTTCTTCAAAAATTCATCCTCATCAACCTCCACCTCCACCTCCATCTCCTCATCGTCTTCCTCTTCCTCGTCGTCGTCGTCGTCGTCGTCATCCTCCCCCTCTAACTCGCCCAAGCTGGTCGCCACGGACTCGCGGTCCCGGCGGCCGTATTTCCTCAGGCGAGGGAAGGCGAAGAGGAGGTGGGACGCGCGTAGCCGAGAAGGCGGTGGCCGCCAGAAGGCGACAGGCGCTGGCGCTGGCGCTGGCGCCAGTGCCGGCCCAGCCACCGCGGCGGTCGGCGGCGGCGACAGTAGCAGCAGCAGCAGTGGCATTTCGTGTACCCTTTTTTGCCTTTTTTTTTTTTAACTTCGGTGACTGTCCTCTTTTATCATCGAGAGGGAGGGAGAGTGAACTGCCACCGTCCGTTCGATCCTTATCAAAACTGCATCGCGGCCTCTGCCTCCTCTTCCCCACGCCGCCGCCGCACTTCTCACTCATCTCCGCCGCTGTGAGGTGTCAGCTCCGTCGCCGCCTCCCCTGTGGAGGGGAGTGGTCCGGTGGGGGGTAGATTAGGGCACGAGGGGAACCAGGGCTCACATATGCTACTCGATCGGGGCGTAACTTTGGATTGCCATGGCGGCTATGCTTCGCCTTCATCCCTGCCCTCTCCTCTTCCCGCCACCGCCACCGCCACCGCACCCGCACCTCCGCCGTCAGGTGACCGTCTATTCGATCCCGAAATCCCCCTTCCAATCCTCCGCCGCGGCGGCTCGAGCTCGAAATCCTCCGCGTCTGGCCGCCGTCGGTGGAGAACAGCGACGGCGCGTGGGTGACGATTATGATGAAGAGGAAGAGGACTTGGGCCAGGCTCTCGAGAGGACGCGGCAACTCGTTGAGTGCGCGATGTTCGCGTCCGTCGCTGGCCTCGCGTACTTCCTCAGCAACTCCCTCGCCATCGAGGTCCGCTGCCTTCTGCCGTTCTGTACTCAAATACAATAACAAGTACATTGGGGTGTTCTATCAATTCTTTTCCTTCTTGTACTGGAAATTTCTAAGCCTCCAAATTGTTTATAATCTGTACTAAACTAATGTCTTTTTTTTGTTTGATGCAGAATTACTTTAGCTGCTTTTTTCCATTGCCGATTGTTATCTCCTCCTTAAGATGGGGACTAGAAGCCGGCAGGAAAACTGCGGTAAATCCAATCAAATAGTTCACTTAGTATTAGTATCTTCTGTTTTTGCCACATTTTGAATCACTGAGACACTTACTGTTTGTGTTGTCTCACCAGGTGGCTACTGTTTTACTGCTATTCACATTGTCTGGCCCTGTAAAAGCATCAACTTATCTGGCAAGTACCTCTATTCTGCATTTTGATTCATGCGTCAGTGGGAGGCGATTCCGGTTTTTTCTTCAAAGCTTCAAAAACTATCAAACTGCATATTTATCTTGAAATTAACATCTATTTTGATGTTACTATTAACATGGAGACTTTGTTACTATTAACATGGAGACTTTGTTGCCTTATCATTAAGAAGCGCTAGGGCAAAGAGTGGAATATATTTACACCTTGAAGTAGTTATGTACTGGACGAAGTAAAAGAGTGATACATTTGATGCCTTGTGTTTAAGGATCAAACCAGTGGTGGAGCCCGGGCAGCCACCTGACCTGCCTGGGAGGTGGCTCTGCCGCTAGATCAAACAATAGGGGACAATAGCAAAAAACATTCTTTTTCAAGACCATAGTTACTGTTTTCTGTTCTGACAAGGGACACTCAACGGATCCTCCATGAACTGGCATGCTGCAGTTCTTTTGTGTGTTATCATGGGCAAGCTTGAATCAGTAATTCTTAGAAACTATTACCCTTATCTTTGCTATGTCTAGGGCTATTCATTGTCTTTCCCTGCGCTTGCATCGTACCAATTCATGGATTTACCCCTTCGCAGTAAAGCCTTCCTATACTTTGCTTGATGTGCCTGAGTCCACCTCATTTACTCCTTGATAATACATCCTCTCACACTCTTAAGGCAACCATAGTACTACTGGCATGGTTACATCAATATGCAGTTATGCTTCAACTTAAAAGTTACCTGATTTAGCACCAGGGCTCCTACAGACAAATGGCCAAAGATAGGCTGTCACAGTCAATCGTGCACCTGTCATGTGGACTCCATTCAAACAGATGTAAGTGTTGTATTCCTGGACTACAATCATATGATTGTCACTAAAAGAAAACAATGTTTCTAGTAGAGTTCACAGGCTGTGATGATCAATGGTAGAGTTATCAGCCATCAACAGACAGCAAGGGACTTTGTAAAAAGAAGAAAATGGGGAAGTTTATAAACTAAATTTGTGTGTTATGTCAAAATATCAGCAAACAAACATCATATAAAAAGAAGTACATACCATGTTTGATGTATTTACTGTAGCATAAAAGAGTTGAAAAGAAATCAATAAAGACAATATGTGCCTACAGCAAGGATTATGGAGATTAAAAGCTGTGGAAAAGTCACAAAGATATTTACAGGTACCGAAAAGGATTGATGATTTTTCATAAAAGATTCATAACTTGCATGCCTTTGTAGTTCTTAAATCGTGGTAGAAGTCCTGTTTCAGTTGATGTACATATGTTTGACATTCTAGTGTTGATTTTGGACCCTAGATTTGACCTAGGATAATTTGAACATATCTAGAACTTTGGAGGTAGCTATTTAAATTAGGATGATGTCACACATTGCGAGAGAAGAGCACTGTTGGTTGAAGTTAGCTCTGCATTCAGTTGCACAGCTGTGCAGGAATTGAGACCGTCTACATAGCTACAGAATGTCAGCATGTCAAAATGGTTAACTTTGGGTGCAAGGTGAATCTGGCTTGTGAGGCTGCCAGTCTAGGCTTTAGATACACATAACTCCAAGGTGTACCGTAGTAAATAAAACAGTTGATGGTGATGGCTAATTTGTGACTACTCTTTATCACCCCCTCCAGCTGACAAGTGGTACCTTTGAAACTCTGGTGAAAAAACAACTGAGACACTGAGTGCTGGGATAACCAGCAACCTCATGCTACAACCAAACACTTGATAATCGTGCAAAAAGCTGTAACATGTTTACATATGCTTGTTCGAATCCATGTTTTTAGGCGTAGTGTAAATCCAAGTAACATGCTCTTTCTACTATACATCCATAGCGTGGCATGGGCAATTGACTATGTCTAGAAATAATAGAGAAGATGTGTCATCACCAAAAGAGAGAACTAACATTTCTTGTAGTCAATAAGAGTCACTCATATAGTTTATAGGGTTGCTTATCATCTATGAAATCTCAAAGATTTAAGTGAGTATGCATTTCTTATGAAATTAGGATTTTATTTGCATTCTTTAATGTGTTACCTGACTGAACACATTCTCTCGTCCCTTGCACTTGTGTTTTCTGCAGCTCATGCATGGAGTAGTAGGTCTGGCCATGGGTATTATGTGGAGGTGAGGAATGCGAAGGTTAAAGATTGAGGCACTTTCTTTTATTATGGGCTCTTTTCACTAGAAATCTCTACTTATGGATGTGTATATGAGATGTATGCAACTGCTGCTTCACATGATGACTCAATGTTACATCGCATTTAATAATCATTTTTTTCTCCTCTATCCTCAGGTTGGAGACCAACTGGATTGTTTCCATCATACTCTGCTCAATTGTAAATTCTCTTTTCTAAACTGGTATTTACTTCTTTTTAGATGTTTTGTTGACCCAATATGTGGAGTCTATCATCCATCTCATATGCTTTGGATATGTACTTGACAACTCAAGATAAACCTATTAAAAGATTTTACGTAGAGCTATGCCCCTGCCCTTTTTATTTTTTGTTACTTCATCTGTCCCAGAATAAGTGACCGCTTTACTAATGGCCAAATTATGAGGGGAGGTAAATGACCTAGATGACCCCTATTAAATGAATGTTGTTTGGGAGTGGGAGGGTAGTTGGGGATAAGATGGGAAGAAATTTGAATGAGAGGTAGTTGATAAGACTAGTACTACTTTAAAGTCGTCACTTATTTTGGGACAAATTTTGAATCCAAAGTGGTCACTTATTTTGGGATGGAGAGAGTACTTAATTTAATTTTAGTCTATACATTTATGCTAAATCAAACTGTCTAGATAAAAAGCTTTGTTATTTGAATGCTGATCTTGTTATATATTTCACACCTATATATCTTTGTGAAGAACTTTCCTCTTTTGGCACAGTTAACAGATAGTATCTTGGTGCTAGTTCTTCACACAAAATTACTGGGCAAATTCCTACCAGCAACAGAAAATCTTGTGTTATTTTAGTTCCAGAAAATGAATTTGCATATTGAATTTACCATCTGTTCGGAGAAGCAACACATCGCTGTTCTTTTAATGCGTATCTAATTTGACCAAGAGAAAATTTGCAATTGTAAGAACAGATAGAACAGATAAGAGCTGCTGTGACAACAGTTCGTGTTTGTGGAGGAAGGGGATAATCCAAGGTCCAAATAATATCAGGATCCAGGATCATTAAGTAGAAATAAACATACATGTAGTTTTGGTTGACAGTAGCACTATATCCAAATCTGGATGGGAATTTTCCTAGTGATATACTACCTCTGTCCCAAGTATTTGTCCAGTTACATAGCTAGGAACCCTAATATTTTGGGAGGGAGGTAGTATTCAGCTGACATGATATCTGTGCCTTTGTTATTCTTTTACTGCGTGGATAGAATTTAATCTAAGCTGTCAATTTTGTTATGCAGACCCGGGCTCTAGGAGCTTGTGGATATGTTTTATTGTCATCATTCCTGATAAGAGAGAATATTCTTGCATTGGTATCTTCACTTATCTATTCAACATTAAGATTGAGGGAAAGATAATATTTGTGTTCAGTAACCTTTGCTCAATTTCAGATAACAGTCAATATACATGCTTCCCTGACATACATTCTGGCGGCAGCTGGGGTGAACACGATTCCTTCCATGGATGCAATATATGTACTCTTTGGAACGCTGGTAATGTTATGACAAATCGTGATTACTAAGCGAGCTTTTTTTCCTCTTGTAACTTTGCTTTCTGTTGCAGCTTCTACTCAACTGTGGATTCTTTATCTTCCTACTACATATAATGTATACAATATTCCTGACTAAGCTCGGAATAAAGCCTTCATTGAGACCTCCAAGATGGCTGGACAAAGCAATTTGAGTTGACAGGTAGAGTGGCAGAGCTTACTAATTTGTAGATGTACCTTGTCTGACTGAAACCGGAACATTCAGTGTCTCAAATGCTTCCTAAGGCCATTCACAGTGCATCGTGCTATTATGAGGTGCCACGTAGGATAAGGTAACGGGTATTATCTCTCTTTATCCCTCACTGCAAAGGAGCTGTACCTGTGGCTTTAATTTTTTATGCCAGCCCCTAATATTTTACATTTAGGTTCTCTAACTTTTCAATTTAGAGAATAGTTCAAAATTTACACAAAACACGCTCAAAATCGGAAACATACATAAAATATCTCCTTCCTCACTTTCCCATTCCACTTTCAGCCAGCGCCGCCGCCGCCTCTCCCCTCCCTGCAGGCAACCAACGCTCTTCTTCGTCCAGTCGCCGTTGGCGCACTACCCCTCCTATCCTCCTCTCCCCGACTAGCAGCCCTACTCCCTTGGCTAGCGCATCGAGGAGCTCGGCGGCGTGGAGCGTGACACGATGAGGTTGGCGGCGTGGGAGGGGGAAATGGTGGGAGTTCGGTGGAGACAGATCGAGGCAAGCAACGGCTCCTCACCATCTCATCTGCATTGCTTCATCTCCGCCTCCGCACCCAATCGTCGGCTGGCGCCGCTCTCCCTCCCTCCTTCGCTCATGACGACGGTGACCCCCGACAAGGCAGCGCGGGCGGTGTAGGTCGAGGCGAGCTCCGAGGATCTGGTAGAGAAGCTAAGGCGAAGGGAGCTGGTAGCTTAGAGCGGCAGTGATTCCCGTCCTCCAAGCGATAAGCTTGGTTGTAGCGGGGAACGGCGGCAATTCCAATGGTAGGCTCCTCTTCTTCCCCGCCGCTCTCGTTCTGCCGCCGCTCGGAGCTCCACACGGGAGGTCGATTGGATTGCGGGGGTGGGGTAGGAGAGAAGTGTCGCACTGTTGCTGGGGAACGGGGTGGGGCAACGACGTCCACAACAGGGTTCTTCTCGTGATTTTTCTCTGCAGTTCTGACGAAGAACGCACGTCTAGTTTGGGTGCTGAGGGGCTTCGCAGGGGGTGGGTCAGGCCCAATGTGGTAGGGAATCTCCATCGTGGCGCATCAATACCACACGCTAGGTAAGTGCACTATGAATGACCTAATGTAGATTCTGCAGTGTCAGCCTAATGTCCTTTTTCTTTGGCCATGGTACATTCTAGATATGTAGGTGGTTTTCTTTTCTAACGAAGATTAATTTGAAGTTAGGATATGTAAAACAGGAAAGATCACTATTAGCTCATGATTCCGATCTAACGACAGGTAAGCACACTATGAATGGCCTAATATAGATTTCGCAGTGTCAGCCTAATGTCTTTTTTCTTTAGTCATGGTACATTCTAGATCTGTAGGTGGTTTTTTTTTCTAACGAAGATTAATTTAAAGTTAGGATATATAAAATAAGAAAGATTACTATTAGTGCATGATTAATTAAGTTTTAATTTTTAAAAACTTAAAAAATATATTTGTTTGATATTTTAAAGCAAATATACAGTAAAAAACGAGCTAACAGAAACCACCAAATGTAATTAAATCATGTACTCTGCTTTTATTGTCTAATATAATGAGTTCTCTAAAAAAACATAAACCACCAAGGTCAAATGTGTCTTAACCAGTAAAGAACACCATGCATGTCATTGTGTTACAGCAAAGCAGCAAAGGGAAGGGAATGTAGTGATAACGTGAGAGGAGAGATCCGTATATACCTTGTTCACGTCCCAGGCCAGAGGCTGAGAGGCAACTGGTTGACTGGTTCCATAAAAGGGAAGAAGTACAATTTTTTTTACTTTTAATTTTTTTTATTAAAAGTTTTGCAAAAAAAATTTTCTGTTTTAAAGTTTGACGAAAATAGCCTCCCGCCGCTCTCTGGGAGGGCGATTATTAAAAATCGCCCTTCCAAATGACGGCGAATGTGACGTGGCAGACGGTCGTTGGCTCTCTGCCGACGACCATCTGCACATTTTGCAGGCGGCCCCCTTGCCGCCCTAGCAGAGGGCGGTTTTTACTGTGCGGGGGGCCGCCTGCAAAAGGGCTCCCGGGGCATCTGAAATTTTGCAGGCGGCCCCCTTGCCGCCCTATGTAAGGGTGGTTTTTAGCCCCTCCCCTGTAAAACCCTTCCCCTCTCTGAAATTTCCAATATAATCACTCGTAATTCTAGAAAAAAAGAAAGAGGGAGGGGTGAGGGGGAGCAGAAGGAGAGCGGCGAAGGCCTGCTGGTTTACGCACTTCATCACAAGTAAATATATCACATTACATTGTGTTGTTAATTTATATTGCATTGCAGTTTTAGTTCCATATTTTTTAGTAGATCTGTAGAACACAACACATTTGTGTAGATCTAGAACACAGTAGATTTTAGTAGGAATTGAGACACTTAGGCCGTAGTGTAAATTGAAAAATGTAGTTTAGTTCGATCTGAAGCACGCCATCTATTTGTAGAATTGTGGACATAGGACACATAACAATATTGTAGAAATTGTAACTTAGTGCGGAGCACCGATGAACATGAGGTTAGATCTTATTAGTACGGTATGAACTTAGTTAACCTAGTTATTTTTTTCATCAGGCACAATGTTAAATAAGGTCCTATTTCAGATAGTTCATGGTGAAGACAACCTTAGATTTGGTCCAGATGGTGTTGATCTGTCAGATTTTGTAATGACATCTAAGGACATCGATAGGCCTGCAGAGAGAACATTTCAGTCAATTTACAGTTGGTTGTTGAGATGATTTATAATAGACCCATAAGTCTACACAATGTCAGTATCTATTGTAGTGAGTCGTGCAACAGAAGGTTATTTTTGGGACCTAATACCGATGGATAGTACTGTTGCATGGAGACGATATGTGGAGATGGCTTTTGAACGGTCATGGCTCCTTGTTATATTTGTGTCGGTGCAAGAGAAAGATGCAAATGTTTCAGTGGGAACCGAAGATGTCGAGGGTCCTAGCAATGCAGGTGATGTTGTTGGACCATCGATGCAAAGTGAGCAAAATCAAACAAGGGTAGAGCAGGCCATGGGCATGGCGGATGAGAGGGAGAGAGTCGGTACAATCGTTGATGAAATGGAGAGGGAAGATTCGGATAATGAGCAAGCGGAGGGCGACGCATCATCCGATGAGGAAGGTGATGTAATACCCACTGATTGGACAAACGAGGATTTCTCTGGACTTGTTATCTCAGAGGGTCATCATGTACCCTGGGAATACAAGGAGAACGAGGTAATTGAGGGTGCTAGGTATGCTCATAAGGATGAGATGAAGAAGGCGGTCAAGCATTGAGCAGTTTCCTTGCAGAGAGAGTTTAGGGTGGTCAAATCAACCAACTATGTGTATGAAGTGAGGTGCATGAAGGAAGATTGTCCCTGGCGTGTCCACGTAATATAAGGGTAAATGGAATGATTATTGGAAAGTTAGCATTGACAGCGAGTACCAGTGCTATTTACAAGGGGTGGAGAAGTATCACCGGAATATCACATCAGCTTTTGTAGCAAGTGAGATGTACGACAGTGTTGTTTCTAACATTGGCTTTGAACCAAGATCAATTATCAGCCACATTGAAAACAAATTCAAGTACACCATAAGCTATGCGAAGGCCTGTAGAGCTAAACAAAAGATTCTTGAGATGAGATATGGAACATTTGAAGCATCCTATGATAATTTGCTTCGTCTGTTACCAACCATTGTCCAGAGGAATAGTAATACTTATTATGACCTCCACACATTTCCATCAGCTGATGATCCAACGAAGATAGTGTTGCAAAGAGCCTTTTTCTCATTGGGTGCTTGTATCAATGCTTTTATGCACTGTTGACCTGTTCTATGCATAGATGGAACTTTTTTGATAGGTAAATACCGTGGTCAGATATTGATAGTAATTGGGTGTGATGGCAACAATCAGATTTTACCTATGGCTTTTGCATTTGTGGAGAGTGAGAACACTGAAAGCTGGTACTGGTTCCTGGAGAGAGTGCGCATAGCAGTTGTGCGTATGAGGCCCAATGTTTGCCTTATACATGACCGTCATGCGGGCATATTGCAGGCTATTGACTACTTGCAGAACGGTTGGGATGAGAAGTGACTTCCAGCAAAGTGGCATGATGTTCGGAGTCGGTGGTGCATGCGTCACATGGGTGCAAATTTCTACAAGCAATTCAAGAACAAGCATCATATGGATCTTTTCAAGAGGTTGTGTTCTCAGAACCAAGAGAAGAAATTTAATAAGTTGTGGAGAAGGTTGGATGAGTTGACAACGAAGCAAACTGACGAGCAATCTCGCCGACCACAAGTTGAAGGTGATGAGCCTCCAATACCTCTTGGTGCATTACATGACGACCCACCAACAATGAGAAGGAGGTCGGGGTCATCCATCAGATGTTTCACTCATTGGATTGAGAATGAACATAAGAAGAAGTGATCTTTGTTGTATAAATAGTTATAAACTGTCCTTACAGAGGGCGGCAAGGGGACTGCTTGCAAAATTCCAGGCGCCCCCGCTGTCCTTTTGCAGGTGGTCCCCCGCACAGTAAAAACCGCTCTCTGCTAGGGCGGTAAGGGGTCGCCTGTAAAATGTTCAGACGGCTGTCGACCGAGAGCCAATGGCCGTCTGTCACGTCATATTAGCCGCTCTCTGGGAGGATGATTTTTAATAATCGCCCTCCCAGAGAACGGCGGGAGACCAATTTCGTCGAACTTTCAAACAGAAAATTATTTTTGCAAAATTTTTAATAAAAAAAATTAAAAATAAAAAAATTCGGAAGAAGTATATGGCGAGATGGAGGCTGAATGGGCCATGTCATCATATGCCGTGCTGTGTGAAACAACTTGCCAAGTGCCGAGCAGGCACCGAGCCCATGACGAGGGAGTGATTTCGAATCTCTGGTCTCGCCAATCGTACTCAAATGTCCTAATAGCGGATTAGCGGTAACCGGGTTTCACATTTTCGTTTGATATTCGAACGAAATACCGAAATTTCGAACCTCCCTCAGAGCACTCGGTTTGTACTCGAATTTTGCTTTAGATTTGTCGAAGTTCTTGAGATATCATGAAATTTGTTATCTTGTTGAGGTTAACGTGAAAACAAGCAAGACGAAATAGCACTTTTTAGTTTACCATTTGTGCATGTCTATGTAATATAATACTCTACCCGTTTCAAAATATAGCAACTTCTAGCATTAAAATTTTATTTTAAATATAGCAATTTTTTCATACTTACTTCAACCAATAAAAAATGTTTAGCTGGTTTCTCTATCTACTTGCCCATCTCAACTAATATCAATAATCCTTCATTTATTTATTTACTTTTGCGATTACAGGACAGAAGCGCACACACGTACCCACTACACACGTGATACCACATGCACATAACTACGAATACACCCCCTAACATACATGCAAAGAGATAAAAACCAGTGGCTGATCTCACAAGTTTCTCTTGAAAACACATTCAACCAACGATACATTTTTGATCTCACTTGTTTATGTTAAAAGCCCAATTACGTGTGTGCAATATTCGTGATCGTTAGGATTGAACCTAATGGGTGGAGTTATACACTCACGACTCCACAACTACATCACTGTTTTTTCATAATCTTCTAATACCTTTGTCCTAGAGTATAAGAACATATGATCGGATGAGACGGTTTCTAGCACTACGAATCTGGACAGGTGTACTAGGAAACGTCTCATCCGGTCGTAGATTTTCATATTCTGGGATGGAGAGAGCCTTTAATTTTACATTTCTTCTTAATTTTGTGAAAAAAAAAACTCGGAATGTAGGGAGTAGTATTCTTGAACAATTTTTTGAGTTGTCCAGATTTTTTTTTCTTCCCTCCATTTTTTTTTTTGCCTGAAATTGCCTAGTACAAGCATCTTTAAAGAAAGAGTTGTAGAGCAATGCAGGAATCAACCAACGAGGAGACCTCGGGCACTTTAATCTACAACAAACCAGAAGAATCAAGATTGGCATATCCTGCAGCCTGACTGATCACCTTGGAGTATTATATATTGATACTTTAACTCATCCGAATCCTTTTTTCTGGTCATCATATATAAAGTGACCCCAAATCTACATGCTAAAACTTGGCTTTTGGCCGCCACGAAGGGCCAACGGACATTGCACCCGTCCACAAACATAAGAGATTCTATCATGTTATTTAGCAAAATTTAAGAATTTTAGGTTGTTTAGCAACGTGACTGCGTTTGTTTCTCACTTCTCCCATCCTCTACCCTCGTTTTTTGTACGCATATTTTTCTAAAGTATTAAACGGTATGTTTTTAAAAAACTCTATAGGAAAGTTACTGAAAAATTATATTAATCTATTTTATAAAAAAACTTATACTTAATTAATTATATATGCTAATGAGTTATTCCGTTTTACGTGTGTGAGGGATTAGTTCCCAACCAAACTATCAAACACCGTCTAAGAGTAAAGTTAAGTACGAGGTGAAGTTATTTGGATGTCTCTCTAAGCTGACTTCATTAGGAAAGATCACATCTAGTCGTGGAATGATGGAATGAATAATATATACTCCATCTGTTCCGTATTACATCTCGTTCTAGCATTTAAATTTTATATCAAAATACTTCTGGTTCTCTTATTTCAAAGCATTTTTAGAGATTATCTTCCCTATCTACACTTTATCGATATAATCATACATTAATACACTCAGGATTCTTATTGGTCTATATGCCATGTAAAATAATAAGGATATACTTGCTCTGTTTTATATTTTATATTGTAAGTCGCTTTTATATTTTCCTAATCAAACTTTAAGTCGCTTTTATATTTTCCTAATCAAACTTTAACTTCGTAAAGTAATCAAGTTTATAGAAAAAAATAGCAACATCTTGAACATCAATTAGTTTTATAAAATTTAACGTTGAATATATTTTGATAAACTGAATCAAACTTAAAAAAGTTTGCTTAAGAAAAAAAAAGTTAAAATAACTTATAATACGAAACGGCGTGAGTATTCTATAAGGGTATCCATGTAATATTTTACATCTTGATTTATGTAAGATTTGTACAACGATAAGTAATATGAAATGGGTAAGTAGATTAAAAAAGTACTCCAGTACTTACTTGCTCCCTTCATCTAAAAATAAAGCAATCTATTATGATATGAGATATATCCTTAGATATATTATACTATAGGATATGTTCTATCCATCTTTTATTTTGGGTTGGGACAGAGAGAATATCTCTTATTTTTTTTTGATAAAACGGAAACCCAAAAATCCCTTGTGGGATGCAGGGAGTAGTTCATACGTCGTGGTCACGCCGTTTCAGGAGCTTGTATGGATGTAAACTGTTTTAAGTCAAAACTAGCCAGAAAGAGCATTAACATTTGATGTTAAGAGTCACGAGTCACGACTACCATAGAAGTGGCTGGCTTGTTTGGACAGCTACCTACCAGAAGTTCAGAACTGAAAATGCAGTTACTCCAGGGTACAGTTTTGCAAGATCTTTTGCTCAAATTTCACAAATTTTGAGCGTCTTGAGCTACTCCAGCTTGAATGCTCGAGCTCTCGAGCTGCATCGAATGCTTATTTATTTTTTCTCAATTTTCATTCAGTATTTGTTTAAAATTGGCGATTAAAATTTGCTCAATTTCACTAGTCAAACAAGATTGTGAACCCTGGGTATATCCCATGGCGTCGGCATAGAGTCCACATGCTAGAGACGGATTGTTTTTGCCGTTCGCCTGTTCGCATCGGTATCTAATTGATGTGTGTGTGAATATTCTACAAGTTGCATACTACGGAGTACTAGTGTACGCTACTGTTGTTAGTCATTACATGGAAGAATTGCCAATTGGTTAAATATTATTTGGTACGTTCTGGTGAGATTATGTGTGATATTCGGAGACTCTGGTAGGCTTAATTTGGTTTTACACTACTTATATGATCTACTTAATTAATTAGGTTAATTTCTTAATGTTTTCTTCTGGTCATTATCCAACCGAGTACTTTTTCTATATTTTATTTTCTATAGGAAAAAGTCCAAATACCCCCTAAACTAGTCCGTCTAGCATCCTGAATTTTAAAACCGCATATCCAACCACCTGAATTTTGTCATACCATCCATATTACTCACTAAGTGGTTTTGGATTGTGGTTTTGCAAATTTTGGAAACTTAAACAATAATTTTGAATAATTAATATAACATATTTGCATATTATCAGTTGTAAATAATCAATTTATCCTTATACAGTGATATCATGTTATTATTATGTTGATACTTGTTTGTAAATGAGAGTTAATAAGAAGTAAAAAGAAATATTTAAGTCAAAATTTTAATATATATGTCTAATGTGTATGTTATGTGATCGAACTTATCCAACTTATAGATAAATTAGATAAAAAACCACTGTGCAAAACTACCTTAGGGGTTATATAAACGGTATTATAAAGTTTAGGGGGTTGAATGTCCGGTTTCAAAGTTTAGGGTGCTACACGAACTTCCCTTCAAAGTTTAGAGGTTATTTGGACTTTTTACTTTCGTACAATTCTTCTATATCTTAAAAGCGAGTACTTTTCCATCTTTTATTTTCCATATATGCGGTTTTACTTTTTTTTCTCTTATTTCCCATTTGTGCGGATTTTTTTATCATTTCTTTACCTTACCTGAATGAATATTTTGTTGTACTGCTTTTTATGCGTCGTACCACTTCGTCAATTGGTAGTTGGTTAGTTCCTAACTTCCCACCACATCATGCCTTGCTCTTTTAATCCCCAAAACCTAGCCTCCACCGCCATCGTTGCTCCTTGTGTGCTTGCATGTTCCGATAGGTAGGCCAAGCAAGTATGATGATGACGACGATGATGACATAAGGAGCATCGTTCTGCTTCTCTTCGTAGGTGATGATGATAAGGTCGAGGAGTATAATGGTGACGATGAAAAGCAAAAGGCCGAGATGGAGGGAAGGGAGCAGGAAAAGGAGGATACTGTTGATAAAAAAAATACACACTAACCTGAAAGATCTGCTTAACTTTAGTGCATGTCCAAATCTTGACTTTCGGGTTTAAGGTGTGCCAGTTGGTTTGATCCTGCAACCAACAAGAACAAAGATAGATAATTAAATTAAGAAACGATAGTCGATCGGCTAGCTAGAGGGCTGATGACATATCGTTTTTAACCTAGCCGACGCTGTTTGATTAAGATCGTCTATCAGGTGTATTATTGAAATAACAGAAAGTACATGAACTATGTCGTATCGGCTGTAGATAGCAGAATTGCTTGTGTCTAAGTTATAGCCGATAAGACAATACTTGAGTACTGGAATATAGTGCACCAGCTATTACTCTGATGCAACCTTATATACATATATCAATATGAGTAAATATATTTGGTGCATACCAAACATATTTATATAAGGGGCAAATATAGCATGTAAAGCATGATTGGATAAATTAAACATGTTAAAACATCTATACCAGGTAAGATCGGCTGAAACCCTGATTCTACCCTTATTGTAATCAAAGACATGTTAGTTTTTATAATTCTAAGCACAGCTAGGGATGATGCATCACAAAATATAAAAAAAAGCATAAAGTATAAACAATCGAGTCTTTGAATAATTTTCATGGTGGTAAATACCTTAGCTAATCTATATCGACAAGATAACTTAGCCAATACTGGCAAAACCCTAAGAAGGATCTGGTCGATAAAGATAAATTGAATCATTGATAAAAATTAATTAAGATATATGATAACCAGTGATCTCATTAGCAAGATTACCACATCTAAAGCGACATAATAATCTTGATAACACAAACCACTGTGACAAGTGTTACCTCTTGTCGGGAGATCGAAACCGATGCCCTAACTCAAAGCAAGAACTCATCGAAAGTAACTAAAAAAAGGTGGCGATGCGCCGAGAGTATATTGAACATCTGTTGTTTTCTTACATGGTTCTAGGCGTATATTTATACCCATAGTATAAACTTGTCCATATTGGACACGACTCAACCTTTCCTAAATTACAAAAACCATACGAACAAAGTCCTTATGGTGGACTCTTGCCGAAACCACCTTGAAACGACAACATCTCTAATAGATATAATTGTCTATAATGGACTCTATCCTTGCACGACAACATCTCTGAAGTTTTCATCTTGAAACTGACAATGACTGTAGCTCCTGTAAGCTTTATCTTAAATCTCTTATCTACATCAGCCTAACTGTCCTTCTAACACAAACTCTATCCTGCAGAAAATAGTCGATATGTTCTCTTTTGACATACGACAATTCCTCGATGATGATGATGAGGAAATAACCAGCAAAACCAAGTCTCCAATTTCAGATGACTTAAGAGCAAGGCTTCTGGACATCTCTGATCGGTTAGGATCTTCCCTAGATGTTCTTTTTGTTGACAGTGGGCCGATTAGAGCATGCTTCCAAGAGATCCAAATTCAACTCCCTGAAGAACTTGTAGACATCATTTCTCCAGCAGTCTTCCTTGAGCAGTATGGATTCAAACTTCAAAGAGCTAAACAAAGACTTGCTGATCGGCTAGAGAAACAATCATTAGAATCAACTATCCAATTCAGCCGACAACAAGTGAATGAGAACAAGGCAAAGCTGGACGAACTAATGGTTGGTCCTGAAACAACCCAAAAGGAACACTATGCATTAAGGAAAGAAGAAGTTGATCTCTTAGTCAAATTAAGACAATGCCGAATGATGATTTCTAAACCCGAGCAAAGACTAGCCAATCTTCGTAAAGCGATTGATGATCAAAAGGCTAAATTCAAGACATCAACAAAGCACTTAGCATCCCTTACTAAGTCCCTCAAACCAATCCCTGGAATTGATGCCGATGATAAAAAAACTCATTGAGGAAGTTGATCAAATCCGCCTCTGTGCGATATTAGCCATTCAAGATTTCCTGGGCTAATTAATAGTTTCAAGTCCCTGAACAACTTTTGCTTGAAACATTTGTGTACTATAAATGATCGGCCATCGAGCCGATTTAACTTTTGCTCTCTATGTACTAAGTCTTAAACATTATCCTATCTAAGGGCGATAATATATATATATATATATATATATATATATATCGGCCATCTCAAGGCGATGTAACTACATCGGCTATCTGTCATATATCGGTATAATAAGCCGATTATGAGTTAACCCATACAATTAGGTAATATTACTTCAAATATTTTGTATTGAGTGCTCTCCCTAAAACTTCTCTATCAAGTCCTTCAAGCATCTAAGCCCCTTTTGGTACGCATCTGTGAATTCGAAAAGGCCCCTTCCAATTCGGTGACCATTTTCCAAATTTATTATCTCTGATCCTTATCGGCAAAATTAATTTCCACACAAGCTCCCCTTCTTCAAAACATTTCGGCACAACCTTCTTATTATAGTGCCTTGCAATCCTCTCTTTGTATCATTTAACTTTTTCTAATGCACGCAATCTAGTTTGTACCAACTCTTCTGATTCATCAACCATTAAATTATGATAATCATCGGCTGATAACTGATCTTGCAACAAAATTCTTCTTGAGACGATGTTAGTCTCTCAAGGCAATACAACTTCATGCCCATAAACTAACTGATAAGGTGGTACTTGTATAGCTCCATGACATGCCATCCGATAGGATCATAAAGACTCAATTAATGTAATATATCACACTTTAGGTTGCTCATCAATATTCCTCTTTATAAATTTAATCAAGTTTTTGTTAGACGCTTCTGCTTATCCATTGGCTTGTGCATAATAAAGAAAAGAATTCAACAATTTTGTCCCCATACTCTCAGCAAATTGAACAAATTCATCCGAGATAAAAATTGACCCTTGATCTGTGGTTATCGTCTGAGGTATTCCAAATCTATATATAATATGCTCCTTGATAAACTCAATGGCATCTCTAGCATCAAATTTATTCAAGGGAATTTCCTCACCCACATAGTGAAATAATTTGTAGCCACCGAAATAAACTTATGTCCCTTACTTGATGGTGGATTTATCTGCCGATCATATCAATTCCTCATCCTCTAAATGGCCACGGCTTGACTATTGGATTCATAACCAATGCATGTGTTCTTTGAATTGCTCCAAACTTTTGACAATCTTGACACCCCTTATAATATCTGAAACAATCTTCCAGCATTGTCGACCAAAAATATCCAACTCTTCTAATCAACTGCTTCATGTTATAAGCCGATTGATGAGTTCCACAGATTCCTTCATTTACCTCGCACATAACAACCTTAGCTTCATCCTCACTCAAACATTGAGCAAAACTCAATCAATCGTCCGATAGTAAAGATTATCATACAACAAAAACATATTTGAGGGCTTTATACTTCAACTTTCTTGATACCGATTGAGAAGGATTTTTTAAATACTCAAATTCCATACCTCCAATCATCGGCTTGCATAGAAGTAATTTCTATCTATATATCCTTCAATATCAGCTTGTATCCAGATGCACCTTGAGCTAAATCATTGGCCTCAACATTTTGCTCCCTTGGAATATACTTTATAGAAACTACCTTGAAAGATTTTATCAATTCTTAGCACTTTTCATTATAAACTCTCAAGATATCATTCTTGCATTCATATTCTCTAGATAACAGATTGATCACCAATAATGAATCACCCATAATCTCAATACCATCGGCTTTAACTTCCCTCAACAATTGCAACCCTTTCAATACTGCTTCGTATTCTGCTTGATTATTAGTATAATAGGGTTTAATTGTAAAAGCAAATTCAAAACTTGCCCCCCGAGGTGATATAATCACTAAGTCAATACCACATCCATAGTACAAACTGATCCATCAAAGAATAAAGTCCAAGGTACTAACTCAACATACCCAACTGAATAACTCCGATGCTCCACAACAAAATTGACTATCGCTTGTCTTTTTACTGCCTTAGTCGATTCATACCTTAGATCAAATTCAGTCAAAGCAAAAAAATCCACTTTCCAATTCTTCCTTTTAACACAGCAGCCGATAGCTTTGCAAACACCACTGTGCACTTATTTGAATGTAAATAGTGCCTCAACTTTGTGCATGAAAAGTATAAACATAGACATAATTTCTCCCCCGGGGTATGCCTTGTCTCAACATCCAAAAGTCTTCGACTTAAATAAAATATGGCCATTTCTTTACCCTCAAACTCTTGAATTAAAACAGAGCCGATTGTTTTTTCGTCGGTTGTCATGTCTAGCTTGTAGGGTACCCCTTTTTGTGGAAGTATCAAAACTGAAGGAGTACTCAAATATCCTTTTATATTATCTACAGCTCTCTGCCTCTTCTCCCCAAAACAAATGCCTCTTCTCCCCAAAACAAATTCTTGATCGGCTTTGATTCTCAATAATGGAGTAAAAGGTTCTAATCTTCCTAACAGATTGGATATAAATGTTCTGACGAAATTAATCTTGCCGATCAAGAATTGTAACTTAGTTTTATCCTCTGAAGGCTCAATATTCTTAATAGGATCCAAACTCCTCTGAGTAATCTCAATCCCCCTTTCATGAACCATAAAACCAAGAAATTGTCCAGCTGATACACCAAATACACACTTTGTAGGATTCATTTTCAAGCCATATTTTCTTGTTCTTTCCAACACTTGACGTAGATCGTTTAAATGTCCATCAACTTCTTTTGACTTCACAACCACATCATCAATGTAAATTTCAACCAATAAACCAATGAGATCATGAAATATATAATTCAACACTCGCTGATAGGTAGCACCAGCACTCTTCAAACCAAAAGTCATGACAACCCACTCATATAAGCCGATGGCACCAGGACACCTGAAAGCAGTCTTATGAATATCTTCTTCAGCCACAAAAATTTGATTATATCCTGCATTCCCATCCATAAAACTTATAAACTTATGTCCAGAAGCTGCATCAACCAACAAATCTGCAATCAGCATGGGGTACTCATCCTTAGTGGTAGCTTTATTCAAATCCCTGAAATCGACGCATACCCTAAGTTTTCCATTCCTTTTTTATCACTTGTACTATATTTGAAACCCACTCAGCATATTGGCATGACCTAATGAATTTTGCATCATAAAGTCTTGTTATCTCAGCCTTAATAGCATCATACATCTCAGGCTTGAATCTCCTTAGAGCTTATTTATATGGCCGATATCCTGGTTTTATAGGGAGCCGACGTTCGACATGGATCGGCTAAGTCCTAATATCTCATAGTATTCCAAGAAAAACAATCTTTGTATTCCTTTAATAATTACATTAACTTATGTTTAAATATACTTGATAATTTAGCACTAATGAATATCGGCCTAGGTCTATCACCTGGTCCAATGTCAACTTCTTCTAACTCATCGGCGAACACAAACCCTTGTCCTAATTTGCCATCAAGATCATCTACTGTACCCTTGGTGTAGAAATTCGATCCCTCCATGACACCCTCAAAGTAAAAGTCGGGGTTCTCCATCTCCGACTGGTTGTATATCACAATCAGACACCTTTAGATAGTCTCCTTCCCAAACTTTCCTTGATAAGAAATCAATTTCTTCCATCTCCCAAACAGTTAAATCGGTATTAGCAACATTCACTGATATGTCAGCTTGCACAATCTCTATTTTGTCTCCTTGCCATTGAATCAGACTTTGGTGCACGGTTGAAGGAATGCAACAATTACCATGATCCAATCTCTCCCCAACAACAGGATATATGAACCCTTCCCATCAATGACAAAAAAATGTGGTTAGAATTGTCTTGTTGCCTGTAGTCAACTCCACATTCAAAACTCCTTTTGTTTCCGAAGAATTCCCCCCAATCTTTCAACACCATACTAGTCTTGATCAAATCTTCTGGAGTCTTGCCTAATTTTCTGAAAGTTGTATATAGCATCAAATTAACAACTGCTCCTCCATCAACCAACATCTTAGACATCGGCTTCCCATTAAGAAATCGCTTAACATATATTGGTTTAAGGTGTCGTGTCGATGCTCTGTTCTTTCAGGCTTTTCAAAAATAGCTTGTTGTGGTGACAATACTAACTTGGCCTGGGATTCTTCAAAAACAACTTCACCAGCTTGCTCTACACTATATTTTGCTAGTAGTATAAAAACCTTGTTCACCGAAGATGATGCCACCGCTTTACCCTTAAAAGTTGCTTGACTCTTTACTTTATCGGCTTGGACATCATCGGTTGGTACTATTTTGCTCTTAATACGCCACTCTTTCCTAGTACATTTTAGCCGATGATCAATCTCCTCTTCAACTTCTTGCATCTGCTCTCAGTTTGTCATCCTTTGAACTCACCTCTTCTGATTCTTTGTGAAGATACCAGATGGACTCCACTGCGGATTCTTAGTTCTAGGTTCATCTTCGATCTCCTCTTCAAAGTACTCTTGATGAATCCACCCCAATCTTTGATGAACATTTAATCTTTTCTAAATAGGCTAATTCTCCCCCTTATATCGTTCTGTCTACTAGAACTTCCAATATATCTCACATCAGGATCATTACAATTTGGGCAATATTCAATCGATGGTAATCTCATGTCCTCATTCCAACAAAACCTGAAAAACTCACAACCCCAATGAGGATAGAAACAAAACTCATCATCTTGATAATGCCTTTGGTCTTGCCTCTCCTGCCTTCTCTTATACTTGTTGATCATCCTAGTAGAATTAAACGTGTTCATCCGATATTCTCTACTATCGGCTTGCTCATTATCAGTTCTTGTATGCACTATATTAATTAGGAAATGATGTTCATCAATTTTCATCGGCTTTTTACCATCATCAAACTTAATCCTACCTTGCTCAATAGCCGATTGAATCTGTTGTCTAAACACCTTGCACTCATTGGTACTATGAGATCCTATATGGTGCCACTTACAATATTTCCTCTTCTTCAACTCTTCAGTCGATGGAATAACATGACCTACTGAAAGTTAAATCTGTTTCTCTTGAAGCAACAAATCAAATATCCTATCGACTTTGGTAATATCAAAGTCATATCTCTCTTCTTTTCCAGTATTTTCACCCATTGGCAGATAACAATCTTTTTATTGCTTGACCACTCTGCTAAGCTAATCTTTGGGTCCTCATCTTCTGAATCAGATGCATAACTATAGATGTTGTTAATATTATTACTGTTCTTGGTAAATTTCCTGGCTTCTTGGAACTTTTGTTCATGAGCCGATACTTTTTGTGCTAAATGAGCCAAACTTTCAAAGTCTTGTGAAGAAAACATCTCCCATATCAGCGCCAACAATCCTTGAAAAGCTAAATCTGCCAACAGTGAGTCAGTCAAATTCAAGCTATAACATCTGTTTCTCGTATCTCTGAACCTCTGGATGTAATCAGGTATTGGCTCATCAGACTTCTGCCTTATGGATGTCAAAATTTCATCTCTTGGATTCCACAGAAGAAATACTTATGAAACTGTTTTTCTAAATCGGTCCAACTTCTGATAGAATTGTATGCTAAAGAGAAAAACCAAGTAAAAGCCAATACATACAAATATAGTGGGAAAAACCTAACTCTCAAAGCTTCTGTAGCCGATGCTTAACCACACTGAGCTAAGAATCGGCTAACATGCTCATAAGTTGAAACATTATCCTGCCTAGAGAAACTTAGAAAAATTTGGAACCTTGTATCGGTTTGGCAAAGAAACTCTATCAAAGTACTCTGGATATGGATGCCGATACATAATCCCACTATCCTTGGGTTTGAGTCCAAACTGCTCCCTCGTCACATCAGCAATCATATCGGCTCAAGGCTGTTGTTGCATTCCTCCTCCACATTGCTGCTCATATTGGTTATATATATATCGGCTGAGGTGGAACTAACCAATAGGGGATCCTCCTGGTCGATATGGCAATGGAGATGGTGGCTGAAACTGACTGTACCCCTAATTTTGCTGAGGAAACTGGAATTGAAAGTTTTGAGGATCTGTAGTTGCATATTGTAACCCGATCGGCTATGACGCTACAATCGGCTGTTGAATTGTTTGTTGAGAGACCATAGGTTGCTAACTCGACATCGGTTGATCTATTGGAACCTGAATCTCCACGACCGACTGTTTCATCTCCAACAATTGGGTCAACTGCTCTTGGGTTAAAGTCTTAGAATTCTGCCCCATGGTATCGGCTGCTTTGCTAATAATGTAGGAATAGGAACTGATGTAGCAGGAGCCGATGTAGAGGCCATATGATGTTGCCCACTTCCTAATTCAGTCTTCACAGTTCTGTAAGGTGGAAAAACAAAATTTGGAAAATTTGTTAGTCCCTTAACCATTTCCTCAGCAATTGATACATCCACTACTGATTTGATCATGCCATTCAATGTGTTGACCAGTACGCTAGATTGATTAATCAATGCATGTTGTACTGCTTAATCAATTCGATCTTGCAGAGTTAGCTTGGGTTCTTCTTCAGTTTTGTTTGGATCGTCTTCAACGTTTTTACTGGTCCCTTCGCCTTTAGTCTTCAGCAACTTAAACTTAGTGTTCTGAATTAATTTCCCTTGCCGAGTCATGCTGAATGAGCTGAGGTAGATCTTCTGGATTTGCTGGAAAAGTTGCTCCATCTCTGCCTTTTGCTCATCGGACAGGTTGTCAACAGTGACTGGAACTATGTTATTGTCAGAGATGTCTGTGATTGATGCAGACATGATGAACGGTCTGTGTTCCACCAAGCGTGCCAAAAGCGCGTTGATCCAAAAAAAACACACACATGCCTAAGAGATTTGCTTAACTCTAGTGCAGGTCCAAATCTTGACTTTCGGGTTCAAGGCGTGCTAGTTGGTTTGATCCTGCAACCAACAAGAACAAAAATAGATAATTGAATCAGGAAACGATAGCCGATCGGCTAGAGGGTTGATGACATCTCGTTTTTAACCTAGTCGACGTTGTTTCATTAAGATCGGCTGTCAGTTATATTATTGAAATAACATAAAGTACATGAACTATGTCGTATTGGCTGTAGATACCAGAATTGCTTGTGTTTAAGTTATAGCTGGTAAGACAAGACTTGAGTACTGGAATATAGTGCACTAGCTATTACTCTGATGCAACCTTATATACTTATATCAATCTGAGTAAATATATTTGGTGCATATCAAATATTTTTATATAGATTGATATATTTATATAAGAGGCAAATATATCATGTAAAGCATGATTGGATAAATTAAACATGTTAAAACATCTATACCAGGTAAGATCGGCTGAAACCCCGATTCTACCCTTATTGTAATCAAATACATGTTAGTTTTTATAATTCTAAGCACAGCTAGGGATGATGCATAACAAAGTATGCAAAGAAACATAAAGTCTAAACAATCAAGTCTTTGACTAATTTTCATGGTGGTAAATACCTTAGTTAATCTATATCGATAAGATAACTTAGGCGATACTGGTAAAACCCTAAGAAAGACCTAGCCGATACAGATGAATTGAATCATTGATATAGATTAATTAAGATATCTGATAACTAGTGATCTTATTAACAAGATTAACACATCTAAAGTGACATAATAACCTCGATAACACAAACCACTGTAACAAGTGTTACCTCTTGTCGGGAGATCGAAACCGATGCCCTAACTCGAAGAAAAACTCGTCGAAAGTAACTAAAAGAAAAGTGGTGATGCGCCGAGAGTATATTGAACGTCTATTGTTTTCTTACATGGTTCTAGGCGTATATTTATACCCATGGTACAAACTTGTCCATATTGGACACAACTCAACTTTTCCTAAATAACAAAAAACATACAAACAAGTCCTTATGGCGGACTCTTGCCAAATCTCTAAGAAGCCAATATTAATATTTCTAATTAATAGATACAATTGCCAATAATGGACTCTATCCTTACACTGCAACATCTCTGAAGCTTTCATCTTGAAACTAACAATGACTATATCGGCTTCTCGCATCGAACTGTACTCATATTACCTAACCGTATTCATCTTGGAATCGGCCGATACACCTTCTAGCCGATGAGCACTCTGTTTCCGGAAATATTGCATCTCCTTCAAATCCGCATCGGATTGATTCTCCATTCCAAACCATATCTTACCAAATTTCATCATCAACAGATACCAATGTTGAATATGGGTGAAAATGAATCGGATTCAGATGGATAGTGTGCGGAGTCGGTGCAGACCCGGTTCGAAAACAAATTAAAATTATCGGATGTTACATGTATATGCAATCAAAACAACATCAACTTAGCAATACAACGTAGAACAACACAATAATCAATAAACGATAAATTGTAATAACTATACGCTTAAGTGCTAAACAAAATGAATGCATTATGTCTATAACATAAAACGTAGCTACGCAAGTATGAGTTGAGACCGTGGGGGCCATAGTAATGAGTCTAAATTAATTGATGAATTAGGTCATTTGATGGGGCAACTCATGTTGTATTCAACATATAGTGTGGTTACATATGTTGACAATTTCGGATTATCCAGGAAATAACCTACTGGATAATTCGACAAAAAAATTGGATAATCCGCATCCACCAGATTTTAAAGATACCATATCCGCATTTGTATCCGCACCACAGTATCATCTGCATTCATATCCATCAGATTTCGATAAACCCATATCATATCCACATTTTGGACGGATTCAGAGTGGATCGGATATTATTCGATCCGTTTTCACCCCTAATGTTGAACATGCAGAATCAAAGGTGGAGGATGAGAGTAAGCAGGAATATGATGTTTGAATTCAGTAGTAGATGGTGGTGGTTATGCTATAGGATTTACATTGATCTTCTCTTTTTTAAAATGAAATCTATTGATTTCCACGGATCATCATCATACTTCTCTCACGCTTGAGAGAAGCAACAAGAGATGGCTAAGGTTTTCAGGGATCGCGAGAGCGAGGTGTGATCCGGTGGGGAGCTGAGAACCGACCAACGAAAAACAAAACAATGGGACGAACGAGAAAAAAAATGATATGATAGAATCATTCTATATTTGTTTTTTAAGTTAGTAGGTAAGATAAAATTAAAAGATTTCTTATATAGCATATCATTCAATGGAAATAAGGAGAAAGACTTAAGCTTCGTTCGTTCTATATTATTCAACGGATTATTGCGATAGATCTATAAATCAAATATTACAAAAGAAAACTTAAAAATAGTTTAAAACAAGTGGTTTAAAGAAAGTTTATTTAGAAAAAATATTTTTCAAAACGTAAAGTAATTTTTTATCTGTTTTGTTATGGCTAATATATAATTTAGTTGAGATTAAAACTTTACACATAAGTATAATACTATTGGAAGTACTTTTATATTTTTTTTAGATTTTCTTATGAAATTTGTTAGTTGGTGTACATGGTGTGGAAATGAGAGACTTGTGTGCATGATATGTTCCTTTTTTTGGGTTAGTTCGATTCATGCCATTGCAACTATATCTTTCAGATAAATGTCATTACAATTCGTCTATTCGTAACCGTGCCACTGCTGTCACGTTTTCCATCCATCTCTTCGTTGTTTTCCATTTTATTCCTTCTTTCTCCCATCTTCTTCCCGCACCAATGAGGGACGAGTGGCAGCGGGACCTCGGTAGCTCGGAGCGCACATCGTCCCATGCACCGGCGGTAGGGAGCAAAGGGGGGGGCAGACGAAGGTGAGAGTGCCGGTGGGCGGCCGCATCAACAAGCACGTGGCCGAGGCAACCGGTGCATGGGACGGCGTGCATCCCGAGCCGCTGAGGTCCCACCATCGCTCGCTAGTCCTACTGCTCGTCGGTGCGGGAAGAAGACAGGAGAAAGAAGAAAGAAAACGGAATAAAAGAAGAGATGGATGAAAAACGTGACGACAGTGACACGGTTCTAATTTTGTAAAATTTTAGTGATACGGTTACAAATAGACGAATTGTAATTACATTTACCTTAAATGATATATTTGCAATGGTATGGATTAAATTAACCCTTTCCTTTTTTTTTTGTCTTTTATCCAAAAGTAGAAGACAAGAGAAGAGAGTGCCTGGTAAGCACACATGTACTATAAATGTAGGATTCTCCGTTACGAGAACCACAAGAGCAAGGATAACAGTGAGCCATAAGTTAACTATAAATTTATGTAGATGAGAGAGATAACAGAAACTAAAGGGTGTTAGCTCTTATGTAAGAGTTAGTTTTGCATGTGCTCTAAGATAAAATCATTGAATGTATAAGTGAGAGAAAGAGAGAGGAGAAGAAAAATTAAAGATAATCTTATAGCTAATCTATCACGTGTGTATATATATATATATATATATTGGTTTTAAGATAAGTTAATAAGTTAGCGGTGAGATATACTGTTAAACTGGCTCAAATGAAACAGGCCTAACCTGTCGTCCGAAAGTGCAGCGGTTACGTGGAACATTTCCCAAATTAAGCAAACAGCTGTGGCAGATTCGGCTTCGCGTTGAGAGATTTTCTCATCATTTAATACTCCATCAATAGTAGTCGTACGGATTCGAGAGCGCCACTCGGTGGTACAGTAACGATCCAGTGTTGCGCACGTCTCCAAAATCGAAGACGAACACAAGCCAACGCAGCCAAAAATGAAGAACGGCCCCTCGGCGCCGCGAAAAGGCAAGGGTATATCGAGGTGGAGTTGTTGGCCCGGCCCCCGGCGACGAATGGGACCAACAGGACGGGGGCAGAGAGAGAGATCGTCGATCCGTCCGTTGGCTTGGCTGGCACTGGCAGCAACAACTCCCAACTCCAGCCAAGATCCCTTTCCTCCCCGTATCGGTACGGGATATTCGAGGCGCCGAGGGAACATTCCACCAGGGGGAGGAAAAAGAATCACCGGGTGATGCTCTATCCACCAGCGAGAGGTGTAGATGTACTACTAGTATGCGGTATGTATGCAAGCTACAAGTCAGCAGTAGTATATCCATGCGTGCTACCATCATTGCACCCCCAATAGCTGTGACCGGCTTCTCCATCCATGCTTGATGTCTTGTGCTCAATCCGTTTCCAAATAGACGATTGTTTTGATCATGATACGTGTAGTATGGTCAAATTTCAAAAGAATGTAATCTTTTTGGTACCTGCAAAAACAACAGGGTGTGGTATATAAAAATGATATTGGTAAATTATCACGAAAACATTTCTACCTCGTTATATTTTGAATAACTTCAATAAGCATGTATACACTGGCTCTGTTCTAAAATAAATATTTTTTGGTCATGTTCTTAAACAAAGTATATAGATATAATTGTTGTATTTAACCTGCACATACGGAAGATGCAATAATAAATATTTTATGGTCATGTTCTTAAACAAAGTATATATAGATATAAGTGTTTCATTGTATTTATCTGCAATGATAAATATTCCCTCCGTTCCAAAACAAACTAATCTAATATAACATATAATAAGTCTAATCAGACTCATAAGTAGTAGGATGAGTATATACTACACATGGTGCATGCAGAAATGTTTGGAAAAGTTGACACCGTTTTGATTTAATGGCTGATATAATCTTTATTGTGGTCCGTTTTAGCCCTACTGTTTCAATTGGATGCATGGCAAATCATCTTAAAGTGTGGGGGTCATGTAGTTATTTGTAGAGATACTGTACTTTCGCGAACTTTCTGAGGTTCATACAGTAGGTTTTGTCACCCAGAAATTAAGCGGCAACGAGAAAATGTATTTTTTTTGTTGATCAATTAGCACGCTAAAATGAGAAAAAAATTCGGGGAATAATGTCTATGGAATTTCCCTAATATATATGTATTTTATTATTCTTTTTTACAAACAAAACAGCAAAAGTGGCGTATGCATGCATAAATATATATCGCAATTCTAATCTCGTAGTAACAAAATGGATCACGAAGCAATCAGTAATTAACCCTTAATTTAAGCTAGCTTAGCTCCAAAATCAAACTGCACTTCGATGTGATGAACTCTCGTACGTACATGTGATGATGTAATCGACGAATCTACACTAATCAAGCGGAGGTAGTCTGCGACGACGACGAGACGGCCGGGGAGGACGAGCTGCCGTCGCCGGCATCCCCGCTCTGCCGGCCTTCCGAACCGGAATGTCTCTGTCCTTGCTGCTGCTGCTGCTTCCGATGCGAATGCGGCTGCAAGCCTGCCGGCAGCATCGCCACCGGAGCGTACACGGGGTTCGCGCTCCCGGACGCATTGCCGGCGGCAAGCTGCACGTGCTGCTGTGCGGCGGCCGCGGCAGCGTATTCCGGCGGGGGTACCCAGATGCTCCCGACGACAACGAACTGCGGCGCGGGCGGGGCGGCGACGCCGGCAGTGGCGCTGCTCTGCCCCGTCGTGCTCGGCCTTCTCGTGTGTAGACGATACTTCTGAACCCAAGCAAAACAATAATTAAGGACATGAAAACATGATCGAGAGGAGTAAACAAGTTAGCTGCGTGTGTTAAGAGTTAATTAGGGCAAGTAGTGTCCGCCATTGCTGACCTGCAAATGGCTCTTGACCTCGTCGTTGGTGAGGCCATCCACCTTCATCAGCTCCCGGATCTGCTTGGGCGTCGCCACTGCATAAGCACGGGGCTAATTAGTTCGTAATTAACTAGTACAAGCGAGATTAATTAGTACTGTTTGTTGCTATGGGATAATGTAATTTGGTCTGTCCGGTCGAGCTGTCACTGAGAAAAAATGGCACTAACCATGGGACCCGCCCAGCTGCTGCAACGCTTGCAGGAAGCGGCGGTGGAGCTCCGGCGCCCAGCACCGGCGAGCCTTCCGGTGAGGCTGCGACTGGCCTTCCTTGTCCTTGTCCTTGTCCTTGGCGTCCTTGTTGTTGTCCTTGTCCGTCTCCATTTGTTTCTCCGTGTCGTCATCGGTGGGCTTGTCGCCGCTGTCTCCGACCACGGTCGAGCTCGCCGCGGCCGTGGTCGACGACGCCGGCAGCTCGGCGCGCTTCTCCTTCTCGAACGGCTGGAACGCTCCGCCGGCCTTCCCGGCGTTCAGCGCCACCGGCTTGCACGGTAGATCCTGGCAGAGTTCATCAGAGATCGACGCGTTAACTAAAAGTAGATCAAGCGTAGTGCAAACTAGCAAGAACATTTTCATCTGCTGATAAATGAATCTATCAATTTAATTACCTTGGCAGGAGTTGGGCTAGGAGACGATGGCTGCTGGGGTGGTTCTTGGCTCCAGAGCTGCACGGACTGGAGCCAATCCGGCGTCACCTTCTTGGCCTCCGGTGGCGGCGGCGGCGACGAATGCCTCTCCGACGTCTCGGCCTCCTCCTTCTTGCCTGACTTAGCGGCGTTGGCGTGGGTGCTCTCCTCCTCGGAGGAGGACAGCGAGAGGCTGGGCTTGAGCGGGATGAACTCCTCGAGCACCGGCGGCGGGCCCTGGTCGCTGACCGTTTCCTCGCTGCCGGCGCCGTCCATCTGGCTCCTCATCCCCTCGATAGCTGCACCACATAATAGTAACCACAATTAGCGCTCACGCGCACGCGGCAGCGATCGAGCGAAGAATGCGTGGCGAGCGAGGCGCGCGTACTCTGGGTGACGAGGTCGAAGCAGAGGGGGAGCTCCCGCTGGAACACCTGGATCTTGCGGCGCTCCTCCTCGAGCGCGAACAGGTACTCGCGGCACCGGCGCCGCGCGCGGTCGCGGTCTGCGTGGTCCACCTCCATCTCCGCCCGCCCGTCTCGATCGATGCGTGGATCCGATGCGAGAACGGCGGCAGCCGGAGATGGGAAAGGGTGGTGTGCGCGTGCGTGGGGGGAGGGGAGGAAGGAAGGAAGGAACAAGGAAGAGGAAGAAGAAGAAGGGAAGGGAATCGGGGTCGGGGCGTCGCGTAGGGAGCGAATCTTTTTGTTACCACTAGTCGTCTTCTTACACAAGGAAAAAAATAATGGTGGTGTCGTCGAATGGAATGGACGGGCGAGCGGGTAGATGGATTGGGACGGGCGGAAATGGTGGTGAATATTCGGAGGGGGATTCCGTTCCTTCGGCTCGGATGTGGGACCCGCTTGTTTTTGTTTACTGGCGAGTCTGAACTCTGGAGAGTGCGCAGGTAGGGATTGGATAAGGGAGAGGGCGACTTGAACGAGGGGAGCGGAGGATGCCGCGGATCGAAGGGAGCGATGCGGAATCTGGAACGGGGGGTCACCTGGGGTGGATGACACGACACGCTGTAGCCTGTAGGTGGTGGGGCCTTGGCACGGCACGACAGCGCGCGGGTAGATTCCGGAGAAATCCTGTATTTATGCTCGCGTCCAGCCCTCTCCCGCAAGTCCACCTCTCTTTTCTCAGAACGCCATTTGATAACGGGCGGATTTCTCTCTATTTTTTTTAAAAAAAAACTGGAAATAACATTGGTATGGAATCTCTAGCACGGTTTGGACTCCTGATCCTGTTCGACCTAATTTTGGTTAGGTTTGGTGCACGAGATTTTAGTTAACCTTAGTAGTACTGTGTGATAACTTAAATGGAAGATTATTTTATATCCCTAATTTTTTGTTAAATTAGTATTGTTTATCCCTTACCTTTTCAAATCTTATATTTTAGGCTCCAACTTAAATCAAACTAATTTTGGGTTAGTGATTACATGATAGTTTAATAAAAATGAACAATGGAATCTCCATATGTGATACACTCTCTTCTCTTGGATATGTTTGGCAAAGTAATTATAATGTGATACACTCTTCCTTCACTCATGTTTCGTAGAGATTATTAGAGAGTGGGATTGTAATGTGGAAATGAGCGAAGGGTTGGATGAAATGATATGGGAAGAATAGATGACTAAGATGCAATGTTATCTTGGTAGGTGGGATATCAAACCCAACTAGCTCTTTGCGTCAATGTCATGTCTAGTCTAAATTTTAGATATATCATATGACAAAGGTCTAAAAATTCAAAAAAAAATTAATAGCTTTAACTCATGATTCGGATCAATTATCGGTATTGATTTGACTATTAATATTTTATGTGTAGTTTGACATAATTAGCTAAATGTATTGTAGTTACTAATTTTAAGTTTGGATTAAAATAATATATCCATCCTCATCTCTCTGCTCTTCTCACTTGTTTTCTCACTTGTTTTTGTTGTTGTCTTATTCTTCTTTCTTGCTTTCTCTAGCTAGTTACGATTCGGTATACCTTTTCCTGTAGTAACACGGACACTTTGCTAGTAATCATAAATATGGAAGATATTAATATTAATTACAATCAACTATAGTTTCAATACAGTGAAGATATCTAACTAAATATTAATATGAAAAGTTTTTTACATAGTAGCCTACCACACGTCAATTTCTAATTTCTACAAGGAGCAAAAAGTAACGAAAACCTACGGAGCTTTAGTACCAGAGCATGCATAACACTAACAAAACTCTTTATCTTGATCAAAGCAAAATGTTATACACCCTGTAAACTAGAACAAAAGGAGACCGGCTGATTGTAGGACCTATTTGAGAGAGATTCTACAACTTCCCACGTACTCTAGTAGCTACAACATCCCCAATAATCTTTTAACTCCTCGAAACATTTCAGATTGTCAACTTCCCCCACAGAATCTCCAGTCCATCAAACATTCTAGATTATCTTTAACTCCTCGAAACATTTCAGATTATCAACTTCCCCCACAGAATCTCCAGCTCCGTCAAACATTCTACATTGTCACCTAGATTCCAAGAATACATAGCTATAGAATTTAAAAAATAAACTAGAAACCATAAACCAAAGTCTCTTTAGATTTTCAGAAACTGATTACCAATCAACATATTTTCAGAATCTAAAATCCTAAAATCCCTAAACAGGGCCTTAGACTCTCGAGCTGCTCCAAGTAAAACCTATCGATCCGAACTTTGAAGTGCTCTTGATAGGTGATCTGAGCATAACAGTTACGAATACACCTGCTTCAGCCATTTGATGCGAATTCCTCCCCAGGCCAAACAACAAAGGTAGCCCACGTATTTTCCCTACTCAACTAATTTACTCAAAAAGTGTTTTGGCCCCCGCACTCTACTCCACAAGGTCAACAGCCCAAAACACTGTAAAGCCAAACGCTAACGGTAACTCACAAACTAGCCGGCTAGCCGCACATCATTTAACTTGATGACAAATGATAACACAATAACATTGCCGCCAAACACATAAAGGAATAGCAGCTAAAATACGTCCAGTTTCACATCAAAAGGATTGACCGTGCAAACCTTTCTATTTTCCAGCAAGTACAAGCACAAATTGAAATTACAGACCTGATAAAACAGATTGGGGCACTGACGAGCCTCTAGGTACATAAACTAAATATCGCTGAGGCGACTATCCAGGAAATCATCTTTAATGTTAATGATAGCACCGGAGGGAAACAAGCATCCAGTTTAACTATGTTGCCTCATTTGTAGAAGTCAAAGTCAGTCTCAGGCTTCTTGACATTGGTTCGGTAACCCTTCTCGAAGTCCTTGGGGAGGATAACATACCGATTTTTGCGCACAGCATGCATACCAGCTTCTTGACAGATAGCAGCAATCTAAAAACAAAATAACACAATGAATTTCAAAACAGCGCAAGGGAAAGCGAATATAAATGCTTACACCATTATATCTTGAGCAAAGACTGAGCAGAAAGTAAATGTGCATGTGTAGCTGCCAGCAAAAAATATTTATGCCAAGGCACAGAATTACAAATGAAAAGAAAAGTTCGATGAGGAATAAGGCTTTAAGGAACCTCTTTAAGTTACAAAAATTATTAGAACATATAAAGGTAATCTATTAGAGGTGGTAGTTTCACATAATGAAAATAAAAGAAGTGTGGAAAACTACAGTCATGTAATGAATAAAATAGAATGCTAAGATTTGGAAGGTTCTTGAGGGGAAATTATTTCTTAGATTTTGTTGTTATTAATGTAATATTGGAAGTTATGACAAGATGAAAATAAAGCACAGTAACGAGCTGAAACTGCAATGCTGTAACTGTTGATAACAAAATTACATTAGCAGGGAGTATACAATATTTGTCAAAAAATCTTCTAGTTTTATACGATGATATTTCAATTTTACTGTTATGGAATAGGAGCAGGGAGCAAGGTATTAAAATTTTAACCAGCACAGATGTGCCACAAGTTACAATGGCATCAAAAGTATCTTCTGCACTGCAGTGCTCAGCCATGAGCTATGCATTAGTCAAAAAATGACCATGTTAAGCAACAGATCAACTGGCAATCCTCTAGTTATGCTCTAGTGGTACAAATGCAGATTAATATATTATTATATTATGATACATGTAATATGAAGATCAAAATGGAATGATACTCACATCAGCAGCACTAATTTTATCTGGTCTGGAAACATAATCTTCCAAATCAACCTCATCACTCAAGTTCATTTTAGCAGTACAGACCTGGGCATAGAGAGAACAATTACCAAATAAGAATATAATCTCAGAAAGGATCTAGAAACCAATAATTTCATCAGTTATAAATATCTTAAACAGATAAATGTCAAACAAGTATAAATAATAAATAAAAATTGTTCATAAGGATATAATATAAACTTATTATGCAAATTACACCCAAGTTCTAAGATATTGAGCCTACAATAATTGTGCACTCGCGTGAAAAAATGAGTATCATCAGATGCAGTACAGACCTACCAACCACTACTTTATTGTTATTATTATCAGATGCTACTGTTGATTTATCCCCAACCAATGCAAGACAAAGAATTAGCTGTGCAACAAAAAGATGGCTGCCCCTCTGATCCAGCTATGTAACTTAAAAAGTCACAAACCAGCATAGACCCCTAACAGTGGATATATGTAAAGAACAAGAATAGAAACAATACCCATCAACAATAGAATACTGAACCTTCAATATAAAACTCTACCAAACAATACCCATCTAATATCCTGCGAAGAACACACTTTTGCAAAAAAAGAAAAGAAAAAAAACTTACTTGGAAAACAAGCCTCTTCTGCCGACGATCTGGAAGAGGGAACTCGATTTTCCTGTCCAATCTACCTGGACGTAACAGAGCAGGGTCTAGGGTATCCGCCCTGTTGGTCGCCATTATAACCTTCACATTCACTGTTTGGTCAAATCCATCCATCTGCATTCGACATTTCAAAAATACATGGTGAGCTTCAACCTTTAAGCATAGGAGTTTCATCAAATATTCTTGACAATATCTGTGTAAATCCCTTGTTTGACTTCATGTATTTCAAGTCACTTGAGCTTCAACTACTTGAATGCATGGGTATGGCTGAGCTTTTCAAATTTAACATGCAACGAATATTTTCAGTTTCTCTATACAAGTATAGGAACCAGATGTCCTACGACAATAAACCTTACCTGATTAAGTAGTTCCATAAGAATACGCTGAACTTCTCGGTCAGCACCAGTCTGAGCATCAAAACGAGCAGTTGCTATAGCATCAACCTCATCGATGAATATGATAGCTGGGGCATTCTCTTTAGCCAAACGGAATACATCTCGAACCATCCTAGGCCCCTAAACAAATGAAATAAAAGAATCTCATCAAGGAAAGAACTAGTATGCCCTAAAACCATAGAAAATCTACAAAGTCTCAACATCCAAAACATAAAGCAAACTTATGCATAATATTATTGAGCATGAAGCACAAAGACTAACAAGTTAATTTGGAGTTGTCATTGATGGTCCAAAAGATTGTTTCCAAAGAATATTCAGACAAAAAATAGGAAGTGTTCAAATGCATACACAGCATAGGCAATTAGCTAGATATTTACTGGCACTATCAAAGATCCCCATAATTTTTCAGCTAAAAAAGATTAGCCTATTTCGATTAACGTAACATTTGAGCAGAACTGCCTTTAACACATTCCTTCTTAGTATTCAGTAGCACAGCAGTTCAAGCATCATGCAGTTGAACCTTATAAGTACAAGGCTAGACTTGTTATTTCAGAGAATAAGATGTAACGAGTGAGCTAAGTTATTAATACATATAAAAACTGGTCCTAACATACCTCACCCAGGTACTTCTGCACAAACTCTGAACCAACAACTCTGATAAATGCAGCAGTGGTGTGGTGTGCCACAGCTTTGGCGAGCATAGTTTTGCCAGTACCAGGAGGACCATACAGAAGCACGCCTCTTGGAGGATCAATACCAATCTGCTTGTACAGCTCATGATGTGTCAGCGGTAATTCAACAGCCTCCCGAATTTCTTGTTTTTGGATGTCACATCCTCCAATATCCTGAAAATAGTCAGAAGGGAGAAATTGTTAAATATTTTATTTGTTGACTGTAAGAATAGATTACAGTGAGCAATAAACAAGCTCCAGGATACGTGAGGATTGTATCACATTATGCACAGTTAGTAGCCATCAGTCAATCTTGGTTAACTATGATAGCCAATCAACAGTTAAACAGCTAAAATGATACTCAACAAAAATGAAACAAGGAATGAAGTCAAGAGATTGACCGCCTATTGAAATTGATCGCTTGGTCAGATAGCTGTTTAATCAAATTGTCAAAATTCCCATATACAGACTTGCCCAACCATATTCCTACGATTCCAAGGCTTCATGTCATGCAATAAACTGTATACTGCTAGAGCAAAATTCAGATCCCCATTGCACTGGAAGAAATTGTCCAAAATGATTTGGCACTGCTAGGAGTACTCAACTATCAGAAAATTATCTAAAATTCCAACGTTCTACCTAATAACTGGCAAAATGTAGGGAAACTGATCCCAGCGGGCTTCAGAAAGAATCTCATGTGTGAAAGTAAATCTCCCTTCGGAAAATTAAATTAACTACAAACATGGCACTTTACAGGCAGATCTGGAACAGATAAATCAACATAAGGTTCACACGGATCAGAAAAATTCCAGCAGAAAACTGACCGTGTAAGTGACGTTGGGCTTCTCCGATGAGCCGAGCAGAGAGATGCTGGAGTCCGCCTCGGGCGGCAGCACGTCGACGAGCGCATTCGAGTGGCGGTGCAGCGCCACGGACGCCGACGGCTTGAGCAGCTCGCGGTTGATGGTGCTCAGGATCCGCACATAATAGTTGCTCCCGGTGGTGGATCCGACGATTCCGTTATTGCCGTCGACCATCTCCATGAACTGGCCGATCACGAGCGGGACGGACTGGATCCGCTTGACCTCCTCCTGCGCGCGCAGCAGCTCGCGCTTCAGGTTCTTCTGCTCGTCCTTGACGTACTCCTCCTGTATCTCGACGAACTCCATGTGTCGCTGGAGCGACTTGAGGCGGCCGTAGAGGTCGTCGTCGTCCTCGGCGGCAGCCGCGGAGGCGGAGGGCGCGGAGGTGGCGGGGTAGGACGGCGGGGGAGCCGCCGGGAGGGCCGCGGCAGGCGGCGGGGCGGTGGCGGCGGTCGACATCGCGGAGGCTAGGGTTAGGGCTCGGTGGCTTGCTCGGGTTTGGGCCTTTGGGGACAAATCGGGAGGGTCGGCTCTGGGATTAAAGGGGACGAAGTTCCTTGCAGGGAGGGAAAGGATATTATAAACAGTGGCCGCCTGCTTTTCCGATTCGACGAGTATTCCTTCCAATTCGTTTCTTTCCACTTCAATTTTGATTGGATTTCTACTCTAATTCGGTTGTCTGCTTCAAAAGATTAAATATCTCTATTTCTATCTCTTCTCTAATATCTACTATCACAAAAATTAAAAACATTTCCAATGAAATTTTGGTATGTCACATGTATTTGAGTTGTTTTTTAAGTTATATGTTTAAGTTGGTTTTACGTTACTACTATCTAATTCGACGTGAGTCTAAAAAATTATTATACACTTCTCCTCCCAACCTAACCCAACCCCCTCCTGCTCCTAGCTCCCAATCAGCCCACACTATCCCACCACCCCCTCTCGTGTGTCTCCACTCGCCACCGCAGCCGCTCTTCCCTTATCACTTTTTTTCTCTCTTTTTTTCTCCGATCATCATGATCCTATGTTTTCTCATCCTTTTCTCTTTTTTCTTCCTTTTGTTTTCTCTTCCAAATTTTTCTCCTCACAAATATTGTTTTTCAAATTATCTTTGTTTAAAGTGTGTATGTGGTAAGTTCTTTACTTTACAAATACAGTAAAAAAACTCACTAATTAAATAGTCAAAATTTTAAACTCTGATTGATGATGTGTAGCCAAATGCATATGCGTCAACTTATGGAATAGTCCCTAATCGATTTGTCAGGTCATGAAAATGTGTACATAAAGGATTTTCATCTGATGACACATGAAGTGAGTGTAACTGGTTTCAAATGCTATATATAATTTCTTGAGTTTGTTTTACCATTGTTTTGTTTATCTTGTAATGGTTTGTCGTTAAAATGGTAGTGTTTTTACCAGTTGTGAAAATTGTTTTCACATGTTGCAACGCACATGTATTTTTACTAGTATTATAAATCTCTTCTATACTATTACAAAAATTAAAAACGTTTTCGTCGAAATTTTGTTACGTACTCTATGTTTAAGTTAGTTTTTGAGTTGGGACGTCATCCATATTTGAGTTGGTTTTACGTCACTCGTATTTAATTCGACGTGAGTCTAAAATAACTACCCCCTCCGTTCACTTTTGATTGTCGTATTGCAAAAGAACGAGAATTCCGTTTTGATCATCGCATTACGGTTGGGAGGCGGAGGAAATCCCGGGCAGGAAGTTAATGACAATTCCTACCGCAGCGCTGCATGCATCTGATTGGTCGGGTCATGCGGCATGCAAAACTGATTAGAAGCAGTTGCATGCATGGATTTAATACGCTCATAGTTGATTGGCCGAGCCATGCGGCATGCAAAATTGATGTCGCTACATTTGTGGATACGAAACGCTAATGCGTGTTTTCAATACTGATCAGTACTCTCCAAGATTATCTTGGTATTGATGCACAAACTATATATGATGATCAATTATGAATGGAGGGAGTACTATACACTCCCCCTCCCAGCCTAACCCAATCCCTCCCCCTCCCAGCTCAACCAAACCGACCCATGCCATCCCGCCACTCTCTCTGCTTGTCTCCACTTGCCGCCGCGCGCGTCCTTTTCCTAATTTCTGTCTTTTTTCTCTTTTTTTCTCCGATCATCTTAATCCTCTCTTTTCTCCTCCTTTTCACTTTTTTTCTTCCTTTTGCTTTGTCTTCCAAATTTCTCTCACAAATATTTTTTAAATTATCATTGTTTAAGGTGTGTATGCGGTAACTTCTTTACTTTGCAAATACTTTTTATCTACATTAAAAAACTCACTAATTAAATAGTCAAAATTTTAAATTTTAGCCAAATACACATGCGTCAACTCAATCGATTTATGAGGTCATGAAAAGATGTACACAATGGATTCTTCGTGTGATGACGCATGAAACGAGCGCAACTGGGTTCAAATTCTATATATGATTTCTTCACTTTGTTTTGCCATTGTTTTGTTTATCTTGTTTCGGTTTGTCATTTAAATTGGCAGAGTATTTACCAGTTGTGAAAATTGTTTTCACCTGTTGCAACGCACGTGCATTTTTGCTATTATTATAAAAATTAAAAATATTTTCGTCTAAATTTTCGTACGTTATCTGTATTTGAGTTGGTTTTTAGTTCGTTGTACATTGTCTATATCCAATTCAACGCGAGTCTATATTAACTATTATACACCCACTTCTCGCCCAACCCGTCCTTGTCCTAGCCCAACCCAACCGGCCCACACCATCCCATCACTCCGTTCTGCGCGCCTCCACTCAGTGCCATGCAATCAGTTTTCTTTTTTCTTTTTGTCCTTACCTTTTCTCCAAATCATCCTTATCCACTCCCTCTCTTTCCAATGACCTCTCTTTTCTCCTCATGTTCTCTTTTTTTTTCTCTTCCAACTTTCTCTCATAAATATTTTTATTTAAAGTATGTATACAGTAAGTTTGTTACTTTGCAAATGCTTTATATCAATAGTAACAAAACTTTCACTAATTGAATAATAAAAAAAATTCAATCTTTGGTTGATGAGGTATAGCAAAATCTCCATGCATTAACTTATGACATAGCCACCCGATCGATTTATGAGGCTATAGAATGGGGTATATAAATGATTCTTCGTGTGATGATGCATAAAGTGAGCACAACTAGGTTCAATGCTATATGTGATTTCTAACTTTTTTCCCGTTTTCATGTTTGTCTTATTTCGGTTTGTCATTTAAATTAGCAAAATTTTTATCAATCGTGAAAATTATCTTAATATGTTACAACACACAGGTATTTTTGCTAGTCTAATTTTCATACTAGAAGAAAAATCTGATGACTATGCTTTTATTTTTGAGATAGAGCTACCAGGCCCTCTTTTACTAGTTTCAAATTTCCCTAGCTTGAAATTTCATATTCATTTTTTATTTTCCTAAAATAACTTGATAGAAACTTTCATAAATTTAAAAGGTTTAATTTGGCTAATTAACGTAGTTATTTATGTTAGAATTTGTTAATTGGAGTTATTTAATTGGGTTAATTGGATCATACCATTATAAATTAACCGGTTTGAAAAATACCATTGCAATTCGTAGAATGCCACAGGAAATATGCAACTACTTACCATTTCAATACATTGAAATTCCTTTTTGGACCAAATTGTCCCGTATCACCTTACTCCCATCCTACTTATCCCTATTTGCCACGCTTTCCTTTTTTTCTACAGTTTTTTTCAACGGTTTTTCCTTCTGTTTTTTCTTCGATTTTTTCTTCCCTTTTTTTTAGGTTTTTCGTTTTATATATATTTACGGGATACAAGTTTGTATACGTGTATACAAAGTTTGTATACACATATACAAAGTTTGTATACACGTATACAAAGTTCGTATACGTGATATTTTTCTTGTTTTTTTGGTTTTTCCTTTTTTATATGTACGGGATACAAAGTTTGTATATATGCATACAAAGTTCTTATACGTGATATTTTTTCTGGTTTTTTCGATTTTTTAATACGTACGTATATAAAGTTTATATATGTATGTATACAGAATCTGTATATATCGTATACAAACTTTGTATACGTGTATATATTATTTTTATATAAATGAATTATAGTAGTAGTACTGGTAGTAGTAGAGTACTAGTAGTAGTAATACTAGTCTACCCTCATTTATCACTCATTCTTCTTACACTCTTTCATTCATCACTTACCGCTCATTGCCTGTTTAGATCCTTCAAAATGGTAAAACTTTTACCATTTTGAAGTACTTTTTGGCAAAATGGATCTAAACAATAGGGTGAAAAAATAGCAACTTGGTATTTGGCATTTGGCAGTCTAGAGTAGTAAATTTCACCAAAAAGTGCATAGGGACGCGGACCACCTCTCATGGTGCATGGGAAAATGATAACTTTTGCATGCCTCTAAACACCAACTTGCAAAAATACAATGCCAAAACTTTTACCACCAAAATTTTTAACATTTGCCATTTACGATTCCAAATACCTCTAAACATGGCCTTAGATTCTTTTATGGACGCGACTACACCGAGAGTACTAGCTGGATAGTGCTAAAGAGAGACACCCTTCTTTCCAAAAAAGCTACTAGTACACTCAATATCTATGTATTTTTTTCCTTCTTAGAGAAGTTTCTCTTAAATTACTTATCCGGTTTATAATCCGATTACGCCGTTGTGTTCATTGCAATTAAATCTTTACAATAAGATCTCACATGATTATATTTTGATGAAAAATCACAAATTACTTTTATAATATGTCTAAATTACTTTTAGATTTCACTAAGTTACTTCTTAAACTATAAAAGTAAATTCAATAAGTCTAAAAGTAATTTATATATATTATAGAAGTACCTTAGAACAAAACGAAGGTAACTTCAGCATGTCATTTGAAGTAAATCCGTTGTAGAGATAAAAACATGACTCTATCTAGAAATTAAATTAATCAGCACAAATTATGGAATTAACTAAAAAGTTATATTTTATCCCTACAATGAATTTACTTCTAATATCGTGACAAAGTTACTTCCGTTTTATTTTAAGTTACTTTTAGAATATATGTAAATTACTTTTAGATTTTATTGAATTACTTTTATACGTCTAAGAAGTAATTTAGTCAAATCTGAAAGTAACTTATGTATATAATAAAAGTAATTTACAAATATAAATATTTTTTCATCGTAACATAATCATGTAAGATCTTGTTGTGAAGATTTAATTGTAACGAACACAATGGTGTAATCGGATTGTAGATCGGATAAATAATTTGAGAGTAAACTTTATTTGAATAGAAAAAAGACACCCACGTGAACTTTATTTGAAAGGAAAAAATAACCACGTGGATGGACATCCTGACGATGTGTACAGTTAATGGCTCTGAGATGCGTCGCGCTGTAAAGCTAAACCGAGAGCGCTCTCGAAATAGATTTTACGTTCTTTTATTCATCACGACGGTTCAGATCTCTCGGTAAAATCCCAATGGTCGAGATCGATCCCACCTCCCTCGATAGCGCCGCACGCCCCCTCCTCTCTCTCTCTATCTCGCTCTGCCACTCGCACCTCCGCCTTTCCCCAATTCCGCTTCGGCACGCGCTGACGCCGGAAACCGCTCCGCCATCAGCGCTCCCCGCAAGAGTCGTCAAGGGCGCCGGATCGCCGCAGTCTCCATCGCTGCCCTCATCTCTCCCCTGCCGCCGCCTTCAATCCTCCCCGACCCCATTGCCCATAGACCCTAATCGGCGCCACGCACGGCGTTGCAGTCGATTATCGCCGCCGCCATCGATCGCCTCCACACCGTCTCGCCAGGGAAGTCGCCGCCCCCTACACCTATCGCGAGCTCCGTCGTCGTCGCTAGCACACCAACCGTGCTACCCCTCGAAAGGTACATATCCCCTCCTCCCTTCCCCCTTCCCCCTTTTCTCTCTGCCCCCATCCCTAATATCTCCTCCTTTATGCTCATCAGTCGCCCCACCACACACAGGCACACAACCGATCGCCGGGGAAGACCTCGCCGCTCGGCCCCCTCCCCTCTGCTGCGCCTTGATATCTTCCGCGTCGGCGACGGTGGTCCAGTGCTAACGCTATGATATGCCTCCTATGCAAGATTTGAGCAGTCTGTCATCTTGTATGCAACCCTGTTTAAGCAATGCAATTTTTTCTTCAATGTAAGCCTGTGACCTTGTTAGCTCAAATTCCTATGATCCAATTATTACTATGGTACATGAGGATACACATGTTCTTGATAGAATCTTGTTAAGGTGCAGAAATTTGCTATTAGTTAGGTTCAGAATATATATTTTTGATTGTACACAAAAGGGTATGATGTACCAAAGCTCCTACATGTTTGATTGTACATAGTTGTTTTTTTCCTTCATTTTAATGAGTTGAAATGGTAAATGGGGAAATTTTAAAATTAGTTTTCTCTGACTTGGATATAAATTACCTTATGCCTTGGGCTTGGCTGAGTGTGCATGCATGAATTTCCTGTGACTGGTTATTTAAAATTACTTTTATTTGACTTGGATATAATTTTTTTTGCCGCTTCTAACTTGAAGGAACGCATTATATACTTGTAAAATTACATGAAACCGATATCCCGTCGGCAACTGGGCATGCATTCATGAGCTTTCAGCTAGCTAGCATTCTGGCTAGCTGGAACAACTGAAAGGTAGGTTTTAATTATTTTGTCTTTCTTTTAAGTATAACTAATCTCTGTTAATCGCCTATTCATATGTCCTTCAATTCCCGGCTCCTTCTATGTATGTTTCGGTCACTACTCATGTAGTTATGTTATGAATAGGAGGAATAGGAAATAATTAACTGAAGGAAAAGCTTGCATGCAAACCTGTATTAGTACACACATAAGTTTCTGTCTGTTGACACTTGGATATGCAAAAGTATAAAAGTTGTTTTTTTTTTCCCGGTCATCGGATTGTAAAGTTGTTTTTGCCCTCTTCGTCCATAGTTCTTTTGCATTCATCTGAATTATCTGATTATTGTTGACATCTTTGTTAGTACGTTTGATTCTTGTTCAATTGATAATTGCCAACTGGCCACACAATGAGGCAATATCTCCTATGATATGTGTTGTAAGTAGGAAAAGCACATCGAGAGCTGTCAAGGTTCATTTAGTTTGGCTTCTTTTGTATCCTGAAGTCTGAAGGTGACTACAATGCCCGATTTCTTGCCTTGGATAAGTGGGCTGAAACACTGGTGATTTTTTCCTAGGTCACAATAGGTTTCTCTCAGTTCCTGTAAAACTTATGATTGAATACTCTGGTGATGACAGTAATATTATGCCCTTTATATTATGGAGTCGGGAAAGATAGCTTTGTAGTTGAGTATGTCACTCTTTGAAATATGATGCTGGCCTTCTGTCTAAAAGATGATGGTGCTCTCTTGATAGAACAAATAATTCTCTATTGCAGATCATTGACTGTGCTTTTTCAGGAAACCTAAAAAAAAAAAATTAGAACCGACTTGAACGTTTATATGGGATGTAAGCTGCAAGAACAAACCTTTTTGCTCTATATTTGTTTTGTCTGAAATTTATCCTTCTGGCTGTCATGTTCATACTGTTCACATGGGACTTAGATAGCCAGCATTCTGTCATGTTAGATGCCCTGACATAGGACAAGCACAATTCTTGCCACATTATGTGACTTCTTCTCATGTTTCTATCTTCCCTATATGTTTGAACCTTTCATCGATCCTTTCAGGGAGGTAATCACCTTTTTTTAACCAATCGGTATGCTCCTTCCGAACAAACTTTGAATATGACATTGTTCAATTGTTTCACAAATTGATAGAAATGAACTAAATTGTTTTCTAATTCTTAAATTTTACAGTAAGATGTTACCTATTGAACAAACTCCCCTATGCTTTTTGGAACAAGCAATTGGTTAGCACTTAAGAACTGCTTATTGATAGTTACCATTTTTTAAGTACAATTGATCACAAGAGGGCCTTTTTTAAAAGTATTTGTTAGAGGATGTTCTGCTCTGCATTTTCCCTTTCACCCTTTTTATAGCTTCTGTTTTGTTAAATACTAACGTTCAAGTTTTCAACCAATATTCAAGTTTACTTTAGATTTGTGTCCATGGTTTATCTGCAACCATACATTGTAAGATCATACTACCAAGGTTAGCAATTGCTTGTATTTTTCTTCTGCAAATAACTTGAAATATTAGCAAGTAATTGACCCATTACATACCAAACCTGAACATGTTTTTTTATAGTAAGTTAAGACATACTTTAAGTTTCAGCAGTTGGGAATTTGAAGAGGTGGTTTTTCATTGAACAAAAGGATGTACTTCTTATTGCTACTTATTTATAGAGCCAAAGAATTTCAAGGGTTTCAGTAATTGAAGTACAATGTGGTTCAGCTAGCCTGCTAGGTTCAATGCTCTTCTGGAATCTATAGGCTGCTAGGGCTGCCTAAAATTTAGATTTCAGAAGAACTAAGCTAAATTTCTTTCGTGTAAGTAGTTTGTGTTTCCTGTGAGTTCTGCATTTTTTTGTTTTTAGTACCTCGGTAGTCGATTCACATTTTCTTTTTTATATCTACTTGAATAGAGTTTCTAGAGAAGTTTATTTCTTGGTAGGTCACAAGGCTGCATTTTTTTGCAGGGACACTAAGCTGCAATATGGGGGTGGACTAAAATGCGATATGACTTGTATCATCTGCATTGGATTCTATAATGGTTTCTCAACTCCATGTGTTCCTTTTAACTGAAAATGAGTTGTTTTATTTCTTCTATCCCAGATTCATGGAAATACAGTTGGGAGGCCTTTGACCTTATGTGGGCTATAAGTATTATGACCCTTACGTGGCCTATAAGCACCCTTATGCAGGTATTGCTTTTTTTTTTGTCTCGTAATTAGAATATGAGACTGCCCTTTCATGACGATACAAACAATGATTTAGAATTGTAAACCAATATGGATGCTCATCTTCAATAATTTCACAGTATCTTTTTTTACCTCACTGCAATCACTTGTTAACAATGCTAATTTAGAGACTATGTGGAAACATTACATGAGCTACTATATCCATTGGATATCCAAAATAGTTACTGATTTATTAAGATTTTGATGAGCCAAGCTAACAAATTTTATATTTATTTAAAATTTCAGGGCATGGCGACTCATTTCTTAAGCAAAGTATATTTTAGATCTGAGATTAACAAATGCTTAACCATGTTCTCTTCAATCAGAACAGGTGGACTGTGTGGGCTATTGTGTGAGAAACAACTTTGAGATTTGTAAAGAACTAAGCTTTTATTGAATCTAACTTTATTGAGTTTCAACTTTGGATCTGATGCTCAAATCAGACAGTTGTCCTATTAATGTCTGAAAATACAAAAGCAAATCAGTGTCCTAACTCCTAACGTACCTTTCAGTTTTTATTTTCTGCTCAATGTTACTGAATTAGCTCTTTTATATAAGAGATTGGCCATGCCATGTCAATACCAGTCTTTCAAGTTTCAATGTCCATATGGTCTTATAATGTTTTTGAAATGATTGTCTAGATGTAGTCCTACAAATTGTTTTCATTTTTTCCAACGACGTGGTCGTGTGGACATATAATATCCTTAAATTAAATATGTATTAAAGTGATTAGCTATAATTGTTGGTGGTATTGAATTATTTTTTAAAAAATATGATTTTTTTACTTTGCCTTATAATATATGACCTTAATCGAACTAAAGCTCAATTGGACTGATTCTTAAAAAAAGGGAACCTAACTAATTTAAAATTTAGTAAATTATTTAACCACAATATTATTATGGCAACGTAGCGTTAGCACGGATATATGACTACTAGTAGTAATAGTCTTCTACCCTATAATTCACCAACTCACTTTTACATGTTACATTTCTCATTCATCAAATCCAACGCTCCACATTCATCCACGTCATAAGATCGAACGTGTAATACTAACCCTGCCTCCCCACAGATCCCGTCCGCCTGCACCTGACCCTTCCTCTCGCCCTCCTCGCGAACAGCTGTCGCTGCCGTTCTCCTCGCGATAGCCCTAATCCCCTCGTCCTCCTTGGTGACCGCCGTCGCTGCTCACTCTCGCTTGCGCCGATCTCGCTCTCTCCCTCGCGTCGTCACCTGCCTCCCCTCGCCGCTCTCCCCTCACCCTCTCCCTCGCGCCATCCGTTGCCCGCCTCCGTGCGGCGTCGCCAGCGATGGCCGCCTCGTCGATCTTCTCCGTACTACCGCCGGAACAACCACCCGCTGCTGCGCGTCGCCAGCGACGGCCACCTCACCGATCTCCGCGCCACCGCCGGAACAACCCGCTGCCGCTTCCACCTCCCTCGCGTCGTCGCTTGCCTTCCCTCACTGCCCTCTCCCTCGCGGTGTCCGTCGCCCACCTCCATGTAGCGTCGCCAGCGATGGCTGCCTCGCCGATCTTCTCCACGCCACCGCCAGAACAACCACCCGCTGCCGCCTCAGCCGTTCTATTCTGCGGCGTCACCCCGTCTTGAGCTGATTCGCCTAAAGGTAAACGTATCATCCTCCTCCACCCCTCTTCCATTCACTTTATTACCCATCCAAATATTTATCCAGAATCAACCAAAATAAAACAACCAAAAGGATCATTTTGGTATTTCCATTCCCATGTTTCTGACCATGTTTCTGATTATTTTACGTTTTTATTTTTGAGGTAATCTCATAACTGTATTTTTTATTATCATGGGAAAGAATGCCCCTATGTTCTCAGTGAAGGAGAGTAATTGAAATGTTCAGAAAAGAAAGGGCATCTATCCACAGTTTTTATCTTTATAACAATTTGCAGACAGTTGTGAAATCGATTTCCTCTTAATCTACCCTGCTGTAATTGGTTCACTGCTAGCTACTGAATGTCAAAAACACAGTCAAAATTTTGAGGCATATGAAGATTTATGGTATATGACACCACTGCCCCTTTGTTTTATTGGTCAATGCCATATATCTTGCCCTTCTGCTCGGTTAAATTGTAGGTTGCAAAATCAACAATAAATTAATTAATTGAGCTATTTGATTAGTTACAGAATTATAGAAAACGAGCTACACTTCACACATATGTTTTCTTTCTCAGGAGAGCTGCACATCAGTTTTTAGAGAAGTATATATCCTTTTTATGAAACAATACTGAACTGTTTTATATTGTGTGCAACCCCCACAAAGTGAAAACATTTTTTTAAATTATTTTGGTTCCAATATGTTGGGTTTAATTAATTCATAAATTGAACATAACGTGTCCGTGCTAATGATACATGAACCATAATGTGATTCATAAATGTGATATATTCTTACGTAATTAACATTTATGGTTCATGTATAATTCATATATAATTACGTGCGTGCATGAAGCGTCAAGCATGTATGTCTTCTCACGTTTCATCTCTGTATATAAATGTGATGTCTTCTCAAGTTTCTTCTCACGTCAAGCATCAAGCATCGAGTTTGTTCGCATTGATCTATAACTATACGTGCATAATTGTCTCACATATAAACAGAGAGGAAAATGTGTCATTTCAAGCTCTTGATTCCCGTGGACTGAATTTCCTGATTATGGATAACAGGGAATCTCTTGTTGCTCGCAGACAGCTCGTGATCTGCCTTCATCTGAGACATCCTCCTTCAATTTGAAAATCCAGCTCAAAAAGGTACGTATCCTCCTTCAATTTGAAGAAATACTACTTTATATAACACTCAGTTTGTTACATAACACATGCTTAATTAAGGGTGAGTAGGTATTTAAAATTGTTAGAATTTTCAATAGTGACAGGAAAATATAAGTCGAGCTCTGAGCAACCTACACCTTGTTGGCAGCTTTGAAAGAGATCCAATTAACTCTCTTTTCTAAACCTTATTGTCAACCTAAAGGACCGCTTTGTTCCTTGGGCCAACTAAGCAAGCTAGCTACCGTGCATGCAGCACCATCTCAGCTGTCCTTGGCCTAGCCCATAGCGAGCAACAGCAGTAGTAGTGCAGCGAGCAGCAGTGCCGAGCAGCAGCAGCAGCGAGCAGTGGGCAGCAATTGCAAGTTTAGTCCCACCTCTCTTAGCCCAGGTGGCAGGTTTCCCTTTATACTTTCTGCTAGAATTGGAACTGTTTGCAAAAATAATAACTACCAAAGCCTTATTTTCTTACATAAGAATAGTAAATGATATTATTGTGTAAAAACTACTACTACGAAACAATTATAATTTGAAGAAACGAAAAAAATCATGGAATTCTTATCTCCTGTTTTGTAAACTGAAAAATAGTCAAGAGATTAAACTTCATTTTACAGGTTGAAGCATAGGGATTTTTCTAGCAAAAATATCTGTCTAAACTTTATTTTGCTGGTTTTGTACACCAATACTGTGGGTGTGCTTTTTATGGTCTGCTGAACTACTTTGGCTTCCTGTGAAATCCGTGTCATTACCTCTATAATGATGTTTTCTATATTAATTACACTATGTATTAATCCATCACCATCATCTGGTAGGAGCAGAAGCTACCCATTCAAAAATCATCGTTGGACAACCACCTTCTTCGGACCCCTTGCTGCTTACCGTCGATGTTGGTTCCTTCTCACTTGCAGGTTCTCCTCTTTTCCCCTGTTTTCCTTGTGTGTTTGATACGTTGGTTAATTCATTAGTAAATGCAGTACTAGCCTTTTTGCTTTCCAGTGTACCGAAATTGACCTAGGTAGCTTTTTGTTTTTCGTTATCATCTTGCGGGTTAGTATATAGATTGTTGATCCTGTTCATTAACAAAAAAAAAAACTGATTCTGACATCTAATTGTTTGGAATTTTGATTGAATTATCAATGGTCATTCTGAATATAGGGTATATTTTGAATTTTGATTGAATTAAACAAGTATATTAACTTTTTTTCTTTTGATAGGGGTAAGTTTGTTTGGAGAAGGTGACATTATGCGCTGCCTCCTCCATCGACGCTGTGCTGTCCCCTCTGCGTCAATTGTCAATCGTCACTGCCGCTGCACTGCCACCATTCTCTGCCAGCAGACCACCATTGCCCTACCACCAATCCCCTCAACAAATTCCCTCACCGCCTTTGTACCTCGACGCTGCCTGAGTCGTCGCTCCCGTCCCTCGACACCGCCCCGACCTCTACTGACTCCATCCGCGTCTGCATTGCTAGCCACAATCTGGACAGTGAACGGAGGAATAGGTCACGTACTATGAACTGACAACTGATTGGTGAATTGCATCGTGCAATGCTCTTAATACATGGATGGCATGTTATTTCCCCTTCCCTGTTGTGATTCCATATTCGTCACAGTGCCCTATTTATGCATTTTCCTATCTAATGAAACAACGATTGTGCTTCTAAACATTGATATAGTAGGTTTCACTTCGTTTCTATAATAACATCATGTCTGGAGGATATAAAACTTAGTGCTCATGGTTTTCCACTTAAAGCAATTTTTTTCTACCACTCTACTTAATTTATGTAAGGAATATTTAATCATCTGTAGATTTTGTTATTATAAGGTTTGCTGTACTATTCCATTTATCCAATAATATGCATTCACTCCTTAATCATCTGTAGATTTTGGTTTATTATTGTACAATATAGACACCGTACAACACAATGATGTTCTTTTGCTGATGTGGATGGAAGGAATTTTATCAAATTTCAATAGTTATTATTAAGCCCGAGACCATATCCTTGTATGAGTCCATTGTATAGTTGGATTGTAATCTAAGCATAGTCTTCAGTAATCTAAGCACTATAAATTTGCAATAAATAATGGTACGATATTCCTTTGGGAGCTGCTATATGTGAAAATAGTAATAGCGTCCAATTCATCCATACTACTTTGGTATATGATTATGAGCTTGGCCATAGAATGCCTTTTATATTTTGAACCAGCAAGATGCATATCCCACTATCAGTCATGCTTGAATCTGCAAATATTTTATTTTCTACTTGTTATGTGCCAAAAGCAAAATGATAACAACTGTTCATATTTCCTCTGTACAGTACACTGATTTATTCAGAAATAAATGTAAGCTTCTATTGAAATGAAACCTATGGTACTGAAGCTATTGTTAACCAATCAATACTATTTTATATATATCTACTATGGTTTATGAGTACAGCTAGCAACTTTGGTTTTAAACTCATTATTCTTCCAGCAATACTCGACATTGCAATAATCCTATGCATGTTTTGGTTTTGAATTGCTTTAACCTTTACACAACATTGTTTTTCAATATATAAATGGCCACTACTTGATTTTATTCAAAAACTTTTCTTTGATCGCAGGACTTGGATTTGGAAAAGGTAGCGTTTGGTGTCTACATTTGGATGATTTGTTGCTGGATTTTAGTAGGGCCTAAGATGCGTTGAATTTTCTATTTCATTCCTTCCTTTGAAGGTGGGTACTGCGCCATGGGATATACATGATATTGTGCAAGTGGTCCTTTCTTCCTCTGGGGACAAATGCCTAATTCTACCTATTATGTGTGCCAATAGTCATAAGTATGGTTTTCATAAGTTGTGCTAACTCTGTTATAATATTACAACGACATTGTCATATTAAATCACTAGCATTGAGCGAATGTGTTAATGGTTTTACTTGAACTGTTGTATTCATTACTTTTAATTATAAAGCACATGATCGTTTGAAATTTTTCCCAGTGGTTTTAAGATATGGATATTTATGAATAATCTGTTACATGGTTATGTTAATGAACGAAAATCACTATGAGAATGGGTCGCGGATTGCATTTAGAGATATGATGCATTAATTTTGAGTTATTACTTATTCAAAAAGTACATCATATGTTTATTGTCAACTTAGGTTTATTTATGATTTGTCATTTAGGTATGGATTCAAATGCTTCAATCAACGGAGGTTGGGTTCCCTTTAGAAATTTAACTAATGTCTCCTCAGGTGTTGTAACTTGTCTATTATTATTTTGAACTTTTTGCCATTACATTTAAATACTACTGTGACACTTCTAAACTATATGTCTCGTTTGTTTGGTTTTGCAAAGATGCACCAAATCAAAATACACCTTCTATTGATGCCCAACGTAGGAAGTAACTAGCGCAAAACAACGTGAATATCACGCAAGAAAGAAGATTGAGTCCAACACAATTATTACACCGTTCGTATTTACAATACCAAAACCATTATCAGAAAATGAATTGTTAGACAAGCAAAAGAAAGAAGAAAAGAATAGAAAGCAGCATGAATGGCGTGCAAGAACCAGACTAAGGAAGATGAGTCAAGCTCTATTGGACATATTGCATCATCTGTCAAAGTCATTGAAAATTTGGCACCAACTGAATTGTTAGCTAGTGGACAGAAAGACCTCGAAGTAGAGAAGAAATCCGAGAAGAGCAGGAAGCAGCATGAATGACGTGCAAAGAAGGAGTCAACCTCTATTGCAGATAGTGTAACATCTGATATTGTCATGCATAGCTTAACACCAGCTGAATTGTTGGACAAAGAAAAGAGAGAATTGTTGGCCAGACAACAGCATGAAAGGCGCGCAAAGAGGAAGGTCGAATTAAACCCAGTTGAAGGTAGTATACCAACTAACAATGTAATTCTAGAGCTAGACTCTACCCATTCACAGTTGTCTGAAAGTCAAGAGTGCTAGCCATCTGAACTATCAGCAAAAGAAAAAAAGAGAGAACAAAGGAACAAATATATGCGTGAATATCGCGCACAAAATAAGGCTAAGTTGAGCAATATTAACGGAGCAAATATTACAACAAGCACCTCTACTATTGGTAACCCTTAATGTCTTTGGCTAATTTCACCTTCCTTTATCAAATATTCTTATGTATTTGGATTTGGTGTGTAGGTACATCCTCTATCATTACTGAAGGGTCGATGCATGGAATGATGCATTCTATCATTATAGAAGATTCCAACGGTGCTAACAAGGAAAACCTTGATTCTAATAATTCGGATGATTGGCTACCTACATAGAAATGATAGCTATATACCTCGATTCAATGCAAGAACAACATCAAGCCTTCAACAGGGGGAGGAAGCTCAGTCCAAAGTGAGACCATTCTTATAATTTTATGCATTGCACTCCATTTTGATTTCAATCACAAACACACACATTGTAATAAATTATTCCCTTCTAATCAGATGGAGTTACTCAATGTCAAAGTATAGAAAAACCTACTGTTCGTGAGGTCAATCCAGATACCGACTACGTTGAATTTGATAGTTCATTATTCGAGCCTGTAAATGAAGATATAGTCGGCAACGGTGAGTTCTAATAGATCATTTAGCAGTTAATGCATCATATCTATTATTAAAATAGATGGTCTCATGCATAATCAACCATCATTCTATAGGTCGTGTTGAGGTCGCAAAAGGTGCGGACAATGATTTTGATGAAGCCAGTCAAATTTTGGAGGACGATGGATATGAGTCATATCGTGTTGATATTAGTGGTGTTAACGGGATTGGTACTGACGATCCACACGATCATGTGTACCATAAACTGCCAAAGACAAACCATGTTTTAAAAAAAGTGCCAGATTGCAAACACTGCCAGGCGATAAGGTTTCAATTTGAGTCTCCTGGGTTCTATTGTAGAGAGTGAAAGATAAATGTTAAGATTCCAACAGTGCCTGCCGAGTTAATACGGTTGTTTACCAGCCAAGTGCATAATGATGCAAAGTATTTTAGAAAGCACATATGGTACTTCAACTCCCATTTCTCATTCACGAGCCTTGGAGTGACAATTGACCAATGAGTCAGCACTGCAGCGAGTACTGGTGTGTATACATTTCGTGTGCACGGTGCGTTGTACCATCGCTTGGACAATTTGGTTCCAGGTTCTCAAGGGCCTCACCATATGCAGCTTTAATTTTATGATACAGACGACGCTGATGCATTGGCACATAGAGTTCGGAGGTCTCCGGACCTTGATATCAACCTTGTTCAGGTCATTCTAGGTATTTTGGCGCAGAACCCATACGTACAGACCTTTAATAGAATCGGATCCATGCCTAACCTAGATGACTACTTGATTGAGCTCAACACTAATGTAACGCCTGACCAGCGAAGATATAATGCACCCACCGCCTCGCAGGTTGCTGCTACCTGGTTAGAAGGGGATGATCCAATGAGAACTTTTGATAGGCATGTCTTGGTACATGGCAAAGGTGATAAACCCTGTTATATCAAAGCATACCATGGTTGTTACGATCCTTTGGCGTATCCTTTATTTAACCCTAAAGGGGAGACTGGGTGGAACCTGAAAATGCCATATGAGGATCCCAACAAGAATCCTTGTGATGTGGAAATGGATGAAAGATGTGAGACACCGACTTTTGTTAATGTACGTACCAACGATGAAAGCACTTTTGATGATCTTCCGGGTACGTACGCTCGTGACTTTTTTCGAATAATTTCTAAAGGTTATGCCCTTTTGCATTGTTTATGTGTAGTAACATGTAAGTTTGGACACATAGAATGAGGTTGTTGATAATTATCTAGACAATGAAGATGATAATGGTGATAATATCATACCTAGCAGAGGAAAAAAGGAAAGGTTTGTCACAGCGAGGGAGTTCTATTGCTTTAGGCTGCAGGTTAGAAGAGGACTTCTAAACATCATTTTGTTCGAAGGTCGACTTTTCCAGCAATGGGCTATTGACATGTACATCAAAATCGAGTCTATGAGACTCGATTGGTACTCAAACCCTGAGAACCAAAAAAAGATACGGGCTGAGCTATACCAGGTAAATGGTATAACATATTTTCATGACTATTGACATTGTCGCCCATCTAGTATCCAACAGAGAAATTATTTTATCATTCTGTTATTTAACGATTGCAGGGCGTGATTGACATGCTTTCTTCTGGAGAGACAAGTGGTTCGGCGGTTGGTAAGAGGGTTGTGCTGCCTTGCTCTTTTCCTGGAGGTGATCGTGATATGCAGAAGGTTTCTCAATGCGATGGCTCTTGTTCAATGTTTTGGGAGGCCAGATTACTTCATCACAATAACCTGCAACCCATACTGGGATGCGATAATAGAAAATCTCGAACCTGACGAGTTACCACAAGATCGACCAGGCCTTGTCGCAAGAGTCTTCAGGGCTAATCTGCGAGACATGCTGGATCTATTTGTGAAGAAAAAATATTTTGGGGAGGTTCAGGCTGATGCGCACGTTACTGAGTTTCAGAAGAGGGGACTACCACATGAACATATCCTGTTGATCATGAAGTCAGGTAGTAAATTGACAAACCCAGATGAGTACGATAAAGTGATTTGCACGGAGATACCAAACAAGGCCAAATACCCTGTTCTGCATCGTCTTGTCATCAAGCATACGTTGCACGGACCTTGCGACACACTGAACAAGAATTGTGCTTGTATGATGGATGGAGAGTGTCGCGTCGACTTTCCTCGACAGTTCAACCAGGCAACACAACAAGGGAATGACTCGTACCCTTTGTATAGGAGGAGAGATGATGGATGGCGTGTCAAGATTAGAGGTGTGGATTTAGACAACAGGTGGGTGGTCCCATATAATCCAGGACTGCTTATGCAGTATAATTGTCACATTAACGTTGAAGCTTGTGCATACACCAAATCTGTGAAGTACCTATATAAGTACATGTATAAAGGACACGACTATACATCTTTCTCGATTGATCCATCTGGGGAAATAAATGAGATACAACAGTACAGTAATGCCAGATACGTGACACCACCAGAGGCTATATATAGGATGCTTGGTTTCCCACTGTTCGGTATCTATCCAGCTGTTTTACAGCTCCAACTTCATCTTCCTAACGTGCAGTATGTCACGTATGATGAGGATGGTAATCTTGAGGATATTGTTAATCGTCCATCTTCTTCTAGGACAACTCTTACGGAGTATTTCAAAATGAATCAAGTAGACCCGGAAGCAAGGAAATTGTTATACAAGGAGTTCCCCGAACACTACCGTTGGATAACCGGACAGAATGTGTGGCAGAAAAGAAAAAAAAGAGAGGCCAGGTTGGACGGGTTGTGTACGCTCACCCTGCAGAGGGGGAGATATACTACTTGAGAGTGCTTCTCAACCACGTGCGAGGTGCAACCTCGTTTGAAGATTTGAGGATAGTGTCATGTACAACGTACTCTACTTTTAGAGAGGCATGCAAGAAGAGATTGCTTGTGGAAACGGACAAGTCACATGATGATTGTTTGAATGAGGCATTCACTTTCCAAATGCCATCTGCTCTGCATCGGTTATTTTCAACCATACTGGTATTTTGCGAAGTCACCGGTGTCCGTGAACTATGGGACAATTACAAGGCTTCAATGTCTGAAGATTACAGCCGAGGGAACACAAACCCTGTAGCAGTAGAGCAGATCGTGCTATGAGACATATGTGATTTGCCTCATTCCATGGGGAAGGATATCACGGAATATGGTCTTCCCGAGATCAATAATATAGGTATTTTTTTGTTATACTGGCACTTATTTTTCTTATTAATTTACATTCGCACCACCCACCGATAGTTTCATGATGCATATATTTGTTTTCACTAATCAAGTGAAGGTTGCAATGATGTAATGACAGAGATTATAGAGGAACTTAACGGGACCAAGACCATTTAGATATATACACGTCCCTTAATGATGAGCAACGTGCAGGATTTGATGAGATCATTGATCATGTAACTAATAAGAAGAGCCAGGTATGTTTCATCGACGGTCCAGGTGGCACTGGCAAGATGTTTCTGTACAAGGCGCTTCTTGCTAGAGTGCGGTCTGAGAGATTAATAGCCATTGCAACTGCAACATCTCGTATAGCAGCGTCGATTTTTCCCGGAGGACGTACCGTGCACTCGAGATTCAAAATACCCATTAAGATTGTGGACAATAGCATGTGCAACTTCACGAAGCAAAGTGGCACTGGGAAATTGCTTTGCATGGCATCCTTAATTATTTGGGATGAAGCTGTAATGACGAAGCGTGAAGCTGTTGAGACACTTGATAGGTCTCTGCAAGACATTATGGGTTGTTCATTGCCATTTGGAGGAAAAATTATTATCTTTGGCGGTGATTTCAGATAGGTTCTTCCTATGGTTACGCGTGGGATAAGGGCCCAGATAACCGATGCAACATTTCAGAGATCGTATTTATGGGAAAACATTAGGAAGATACAATTATGGCGTAACATGAGGGCTCAATCCGATCCATAGTTTTTGGAATATCTCCTTAGGATTGGAAATGGCACTGAAAACACTATCAGAGATTATTATGTTCGCTTGCCTCATGAAATTATGATTGCTTATGGGGATAGTGAGGATTCAGTACACGAATTGATTAATGATGTGTTCCCCTCGCTTCATGATGAAAAGAATGCAAGCTCTGCAGCTTATATGAGCACACGGATCATTCTATCCCCTAAAAATGATTATGTGGATAAGCTGAACGCAAATATGATCGACATATTTTCAGGGTAGGCCAGGGTTTATTACAGCTTTGATTCTGTTGATGATGACCCCCATAATAGCTATCCTCTGGACTTCCTTAACTCCATCACTCCAAATGGTCTCCCACCACACGAGCTAATAGTAAAAATCAATTGTCCTGTGATTCTTCTTCACAAGCTTGATCCTAATAATGGATTGTGTAACGGAATTAGACTTATGATAAGATCATTTCAAGATAATGCAATTGATGCTGAGATTGTTGGTAGACAGCATGCCAACAAAAGGGTGTTCATCCCACGGATCCCTTTGTCTCCCTCTGATGACATATCTCTTCCTTTCAAATTCAAGAGGAAACAATTTCCAATACGTCTCAGTTTTATAATAACCATTAATAAATCACAAGGATAAACCATCATAAATATTGGGATCTATCTCCTAGAGCCCGTGTTTTCACATGGTCAGTTGTATGTCGCATTGTCAAGGAGTGTGTCAAGGGAAACAACAAGGATTTTGGCAAAGCCAAAGAAAGAAGTTGACCCCACAGGGAAGAGCACTAGGAATATTGTGTATAAAGACGTTCTTGACTGGTGAGCAAAGGTATCAAAATTAATTCGAAAACATATTCTAGAAGATAGTAAATTATTGATCGGAATGTTACTCACCAGCGTCCTCTTGTTTCGTACAGCACGTCATCACCACTCAGGTGAAGTATTGTGTGATTATTTTCTCCATACCATCGTGTTCTAGATGCATCTGTTCGCACTAGGATGATAACAGGACTACATGTTAACCCATGTGTCTCTCTAAATTTTTTAACCCGCAACAAATTAATGGAATAACTCTCTACTTTTTAAATACTTTTTAAACATATATTATCCTCGTATATTATATACTGAAGTGATTATATATAATTAATTCTTTGTCAAGATTTCTTGTGTCCACGCAATATCATAGTAAAATATTTTATGTACGATATGAATTTAATTAAAGCTTGATTGCAAAAATCATAGGAAAATATTTTTTTTGCTAACATGAAATTTTAAAAGTTATTAAAGATAAATAGAATTGCACCATAGCATTTAGCACAGATATATTACTAGTAGTAGTAGGAGGAGTAGGGTGGTGGTACTACTAAGTCTACCCTATAATTCACCAACTGCACTCCTACAAATCTCATTCATCAAATCCGACGATCCAGAATCATCTAATCCTACGCCTCAGATCGACCCACGTTCCCTCAGCCTCACCTCCCAGCGCGGCGCCGCCTAACCCTAATCGCCCATTGCTCCTTCCCTCTCCCCCAGACCTCCGTAGCCGCGACGATCCCCTTTCCCAGATCGCCATCGCCGCCACCGATACTGCTTCCCCGTGCTGCCGTTGTTCGTCTCCCATCGGACGCGGCTGGCGCACCAGGACAGGAAGGCTCGAAACCTACCTCCACGGCAAGCATCAAGCCGTCACCCACTCACCCAGCATCCAAGTTTCGCTCGGCCAAACGGCCAGACCCAACAATAGCTGCCAGCAAGGTCTTCTTTCTCCTCAACTCTCACGTGTATATGTTTCCTTAAGCTAATTTTATAGCTCCTGCATGTTGCTCCCCCTGAAAACTAAAAAGATCTGTCTAGCCTCTATATGCACGGGAATTTTTTACTGCATGTGGGTGGTAGAAAGCGAAAGAAAGAACCATAAAAGATAAACAATTATCCACTTGTTTTTGCTTTTTGATAGCAGTGAATGACATAATGATCAATGGAATAAAGAAAGAACCATTAGGAGTGAACTATATTTTTGCCACAATGTTGTTACAGAGAGTAACGGAACATAATTCTTCAGCTGATCTCTGTGTTGTACTTTAATTGTACTTTTTATTGAAAAGAACATGCTACCACAATTTTTGTAGATCCACATTTTGAGTATTATTAAATCCTGATACTGATAATGGTCTTCATAGACTGATTGGCGCTGGATGTCTGTGACTTTGATCAAATAGAGCTCTTGTTTCCAATGTTACTGATGGCAAAATTTTATTTTATTTTCCTTGGTAGGAACTTTTCAAAGTTCAAACCATTTTCATGTTTCAGAAGCTTCTGAAGATATCATTGTGCGGGAATAGTAATGTTGCACAGATCAACACCTGACCACTCTTATCATCTGAATTAAGATTGGTACTACTCTTATCCCATGATAAATACTTATATGCAATACTCAACCTAAGGTTCTTCGGGCTGAGAACGTTATACTGAAAATTATGATCGGGCAAACGCTGAAGAAAACAATGTAGCCATGCTTCAGAAGAAGTAAAAATAACCAACCATACTGTATCGAGGTGTAGATGGAGTCGTGTTTGCTGCACCAATTTCTGAGGAGGCATGCAAATGAATGAAAGGGTGCAAAATGAAAAATATCAGGAGGTACATAATTCTATTTATATACAAATCAAATGAACAATTTAAAGTAGAAGTATATATACAACTCATATACTCTTTACATTTCCACATCTCTTCTATGACAGGACCTGATAGGTTAGGGAAAAAAATGCAACATGCACACCTTACTTTTATAGAGAACATAAAGCAGAAGTCTGCAACAAGACGCTCATTTCTCACCGTTTCTAAATGTTAAGTTGCCAACTTCTAAATAAATTTATCATGGGCAGGTTGCCTAATGATGTGGTTTCCTGCCTAGAATCAGCCTAGAATTTGCCCCAGGTCACCAAAACCCACGTTGCCGTCGACGATCGCTCGCCCCTAGGTCGATTTTGCCCCAGGTCAGCTCCTCTGATTTGAAGGTAAAATTTCCAGTGTTACCTTCAGTGGGAGGTCATAAAGTTTTTTTTAAAAAAAATCATGTGGTTTCCTGCCTAGAATCAAATGATCCAGAGAAGATGTCATTGTTGTTGCTAAGCGTTTCTATCAATAGAGCAGTCTGGACAATTTTAACTGATGGGGAATTGATTGATTTTATATGTTGATGATGATCAGTACAAAATTAAAAATCATATTATCTGTAGAAGATATCATTGATGCGTTATAGCATCTTTGTTTTTCTGCTAATTGAGATACCATGCCTAATATGCAATGAAATTAGCAAATTTGTGGTCGGATCAATAGCAAAAGCAGTATCTCTAATATTTAATATTTAGTTATTTGTCGAATTTCTCAATGTTGAGTCCATTAGGTAGTAACATAATTAATTATACATTAGTTGCACGACTAATTAATATCAGTTGAGTTGCAAATTTATTGTTTCATAATGATTTCAGTTCATCTATCCCTCGCACGCCACCACTGGATTCCTCCCCACCGCCGGCAATCCTCATATCCCGCTCTCACTCGCAGGCCACCGAACTAATCCGCCAACAAGGTTACCATCATGTTTCCAATTTTACAGTATAAATGTAAAATTGTGAAATCAGTGGATGTGAATAATAATGACTGTCATGTTTCTGATGATGTTCTGGTTCAAACAATTTGATTAGCATCTATGTTTTTTTAAGTAATGCAAATGGTTTAACTTCTCTTATGATTTGGATGTTTATGTCCGAAATTCAGATAAAACGTTTTTATTAGTAATGTGTATATACTACCTTCAGGTCAGGGGTAGAGTCGGGGTGCACTGGCATACCCAAAAGTTCGACACAAAATTTAGGATGTAACCGGAAGTGCATTGGTAAATTGGTTATTTGGTTGGCTACTTGATTGATTTCCTGTAACTCAATGGTTCAATTAGTGAACATTGAGACCAATTAGTGATTCTCTCTAACTTAAGACAATTAATAATTACATTTTACTTCTCTCTCAATCTGGTATCCTCTTTCATTTAGCGAGCTTTTGGTTGCTTTTATTTTTAGATAGCTAAACAGGTGTGCAAAATAAGCAAATGGTTTATGAGTAAATAATTCTGAATATGGTTTAAGAAGCAAATGGTTTATGAGTAAATATACTGTATCAATTTAAATTAAACTCATCTTTTTCTACCATCAGAGGAGCATCTGCCTTATCCCAATTCCTTGCATTTGACCACACCAAATTGGCCATTCCTATGCGGCAGACGAACAAACATTTAGTTCCAATTCAATGATTCTTTCGTAACAGGCAGCTTAGAGTCAGCATTATTTTCGTAACCTGTATTGGAAGCAGGTGCGTTGTACGGGATCATAAAGAAAGGAGCTATGAATCATCATAATATTATATTAGGAATGACTTAAGCATGCATTTAATCCATATTACTTTATTTTGCAAATGATATTGTTTATAATTTTTTCGCGGCTCAGGGGAACAACCTTGGTTCAGATTTAGATAGTGTCCTCATTGCACATCCACTACTACTACGTCATCTCAGTAAACTGGACTCGTAAGAATCGACAGTTTCAAATGATCTGTTGTATAAAGTAGGTCATATGATTGACAACAGGAAACACCAAGGTTCTAATACTTTGTACTATATAATGCTTTGTACACAAGAAGCTTCTGTTGATTGACAGAGTAAACCGAAAATAATGTTATATGTTATATTGTGCTTTGTTATTGGCATTGACAGTGAACCAATCATATTGATATTGTCACCTCATTTTAATTATATTTCTATCTGTTAGGAATGGATCCAAATGGTTCGTCCAATTGGGGGCGCATTGCCTTCAAAGATATAACAAATGTTTCTTCAGGTGTCATAACATGTTAGATATTTTGTACTTTGTTGTTGAGTTCTATATACACCCGTGACATTAAAAGAGTTACTTGTATTGTTTGTTTTTGGTTTTGCATTAATCACAGGTACCTCGTCTCAATGTACACCTTCTGAGGTGCAACGTAGGAAGGATGAAAATAACGCAAAACAACGTGAATACCGTGCAAGGAAGAAGGCCGCATCCAACCAAGTTATTAGTCCTTTTGTATTTACAACACCAAAACCACTATCACAAGCTGAATTGTTAGCCAAAGAAAAAAGAGAAGAAAAGAATAGAAAACAACGTGAATGGCGTGCAAAGCGTAAGGCTGAGTCAAACTTGGTTGAAGATAGTGTATCATCTAGCCATTCGCAGTTGACTGACATAGAAGAAGACAAACGATCTGAAATGTCGAGCATAGACAAAAAGAGAGAACAGAAGACCAAATATATGCGTGAATGGCGTGCACGGAAAAAGGCACAGTTGACCAATGTTGATGGCGGTTCTTCTACAAAAAGCACCCTTGCTATTGGTAAATATAAATTTGTTAGCTAAGTATCATCCTTCCTTTTAATTAAGTCTTCTGATTTCGTTTTGTTATGCAGATGCTTCATCTGTTTTTTTATGAAGGATCACTACATGGAACTGTTTGTTCTACCATTCTACAAGATGCCAACGTGGCTAACAATGAAAATTGCGAATTAGAAGAATGGTTACATAGAAACGATGCCTATATACCTCGATTAAGTGCAAGACAAGCATCAAGCCTTCACCAATCACGAGACGGATCAGTTCTAGGTGAGAACATTGTATATACTTCTATATATTACTCTCATAGAAAGTTATGATAACCGTAGTTAATCAATACTTGTCCCCTTCTAACCAGATGGAGTTACACAATGTCAAACTACACAAGTACAAACTGTTCATAAAGCCATTCTAGATACCGACTACGTCGAATTCGATAGTGCATTATTCGAGCCTGCAAATGGTGGTGTCGGTGATGGTGAGTTCTCATCAATCACTTATCATTTAGTGCATCTTGTATATTAAATAAAATATTGTCTCTCGCATAATCAACCATCATTATATAGGTAATGTTGAGGATGCACAGGGTGCGGACAATGATTTTGATGAAACCATTCAAGTTCTGGAGGGCGATGGATACGAGTCATATCGTGTTCATGTTAGTGGTGTTAACGGGTTTAGTACTGATGATCCACACGATCGCGTATACCATAAATTGCCAAAGACACACCATGTATTAAAAAAAGTTCCAGACTACAAACACTGCCATGTGATAAGGTTTCAATTTGAGTCCCCTGGGTTCTGCTGTAGGGAGGGAAAGATAAACGTTAAGATTCCAATAGTGCCTGTGGAGTTAATACGGTTGTTTACTAGCCAAGTGCATAATGATGCAAAGTATTTCAGAAAACACATAAGATACTTCAACTCACATTTCTCATTCACGAGCCTTGGAGTGACCCTTGACCAACGAGTCAACACTGCAGCGGGTACTGGTGTGTATACATTTCGTGTGCATGGTGCATTGTACCATCGACTGGATAATTTGGTTCCAGGTTCTCAAGGGCCTCGCCATATGCAGCTTTACTTTTATGATACAGACGACGCTGATGCACTTGCACATAGGGTTCGGAGGTCTCCTGACCTTGATATCAACCTTGTTCGGGTCATTCTAGGTATTTTGGCTCAGAACCCGTATGTACAGACATTTAACAGAGTTGGATCCATGCCTAACCTAGATGACTACTTGATTGAGCTCAACACTAATGTGACGCCTGACCAACGAAGATATAATGCACCCACCGCCTCGCAGGTTGCTGCTATCTGGTTAGAAGGGGACGATCCAATGAGAACTTTTGATAGACATGTCTTGGTACATGACAAAGGTGATAAACCCTGCTATATCAAAGCATACCATGGTTGTTATGATTCTTTGGCGTATCCTTTATTTAACCCTAACGGGGAGACTGGGTGGAACCTGAAAATGCCGTACGATGATCCCAACAAGAATCCTTGTGATGTGGAAATGGATGAAACATGTGAGACGCCGACTTTTGTTAATGTAACCAATGATGGGAACACTTTTGATGATCTTCTGGGTATGTACACTCGTGATTTTTGTCGAATAATAATATCTATAGTCTATGCCCTTAAGCATTGTTTATGTATATTAACTTGTAAGTTTGGACACAGAGAACGAGGTTATTGATAATTATCTAGACAATGAAGATGATAATGGCGACAATAGCCTACCTGGCAAAGGAAAAAGGGATAGGTTTGTCACAGCGAGGGAGTACTATTGCTTCAGGCTGCAGGTTAGAAGGAGACTTCTAAACATCATTTTGTTCGGAGGACGACTTTTCCAACAATGAGCCGTTGACATGTACATCAAAATCGAGTCTATGAGACTCGATTGGTACTCAAACCCTGAGAACCAAAAAAAGATACGGGCTGAACTATACCAGGTAAATGGTATAACATATTTCCATCATCATTGACACTGTCGAGCGTCTAGGATTCAACAGAGAAGTTATTTGATCCTTTTGTTATTTAATGATTGCAGGGTGTGGTTGACGTGCTTTCTTCTGGAGAGACAAGTGGTTCGGCGGTTGGTAAGAGGGTTGTGCTACCTCGCTCTTTTCCTGGAGGTGATCGCGACATGCAACGAAGGTTTCTCAATGCGCTGGCTCTTGTCCAGCGTTTTGGGAGGCCAGATTACTTCGTCACAATGACATGCAACCCATACTGGGATGAGATAACGGAAAATCTCGAATCTGGCCAGTTACCGCAAGATCGACCAGACCTTGTCGCAAGAGTCTTTAGGGCTAAGCTACGTGACATGCTGGATCTATTTGTGAAGAAAAAATATTTTGGGAAAGTTCAAGCTTATGCGCATGTCACTGAGTTTCGAAAGAGGGGACTTGCACACGAACATATCTTGTTGATCATGAAGTTAGGTAGTAAATTGACAAACCCAGATGAGTACGATAAAGTGATTTGCACGGAGATACCAGACAAGGCCAAATACCTTGTTTTACATCGTCTTGTCATCAAGCATATGTTGCATGGACCTTGCAGTGCACTAAACAAGAATTGTGCTTGTATGGTGGATGGAGAGTGTCGCTTCGACTTTCCTCGACAGTTCAACCAGGCAACACAACAAGGGAAGGACTCGTACCCTTTGTATAGGAGGAGAGATGATGGATGGCGTGTTAAGATTAGGGGTGCAGAGTTAGACAACAGGTGGGTTGTCCCATATAATCCAGGACTACTTATCCAGGTGAGATTATAGAGGAACTTAACGTGCCAGTGGACCAAGATCATTTAGACATATAAACATCCCTTAATGATGAGTAGCGTGTAGGATTTGATTTGATAATTGATCATGTAACTAATAAGAAGAGCCAGGTATTTTTCATCGATGGTCCAGGTGGCACTGGCAAAACGTTTCTGTACAAGGCGCTTCTTGCTAGAGTGCGATCTGAGGGATTAATAGCCATTGCAACTGCGACATCCGGTATAGCAGCGTCGATTTTGCCCGGAGGACGTACCGCACACTCAAGATTCAAAATACCCATTAAAATTGCTCACAACAGTATGTGCAACTTCACAAAGCAAAGTGGCACTGCGGAATTGCTTCGCATGGCGTCCTTAATTATTTGGGATGAAGGTGCAATGACGAAACGTCAATCTGTTGAGACACTTGATAGGTCTCTTCAAGACATTATGAATTGTTCATTGCCATTTGGCGGAAAAGTGATTGTCTTTGGCGGTGATTTCAGACAGGTTCTTCCTGTGGTTACGAGTGGGACAAGGGCCCAGATAACTGATGCAACATTGCAGAGATCATATTTATGGGAAAATATTAGGAAGATACGATTGTCACGTAACATGAGGGCTCAATCTGATCCATGGTTTTCGGAATATCTCCTTAGAATTGGAAATGGCACTGAAAACACTATCAAAGATGATTACGTTCGCTTGCCTGATGAAATTGTGATAGCTTACGGGGATAGCGAAGATTCAGTTCACGAATTGATTAATCATGTGTTTTCCTCGCTTCATGATGAAAAGAATGCACGCTCTGCAGCATATATGAGCACACGGGCCATTCTGTCCACTAAAAATGATTATGTGGAAAAGCTGAATGCAAATATGATCGACAGATTTCCAGGGCAGGTCAAGGTTTATCACAGCTTTGACTCTGTTGATGACGACCCTCACAATAGCTATCCTCTGGACTTCCTTAATTCCATCACTCCAAATGGTCTCCCACCACACGAGCTAATAGTAAAAATCAATTGTCCCGTGATTCTTCTTCGCAACCTTGATCCTAATAATGGATTGTGCAACGGAACTAGACTGATGGTAAGAGCATTTCAAAATAATGCAATTGATGCGGAGATTGTTGGTGGACAGCATGCCAGCAAAAGGGTGTTCATCCCGCGGATCCCTTTGTCTCCCTCCGATGACATATCTCTTCCATTCAAATTTAAGAGGAAGCAATTTCCAATACGTCTAAGTTTTACAATGACCATTAATAAATCGCAAGGACAAACCATCCCAAATGTAGGGATCTATCTTCCAGAGCCCGTGTTTTCACATGGTCAACTATATGTCGCATTATCAAGGGATGTGTCAAGGGAAACAACAAGGATTTTAGCAAAGCCAAAGAAAGAAGTTGACCCCACAGGGAAGAGCACTAGGAATATTGTGTATAAAGACGATCTTGATTGGTGAGCAAAGGTAGGTTCGCATTATCAAAGTAAATTCGAAAACATATTTTAGAAGATACTAAATTGTTTATTGGACTGTTACTCACCATCATCCTCTTGTTTTGTACAGCACACCATCACTTTCCAAGTGGAATACCATGTGATTATCTTCTAGATACCATCTCATACTATATTTGTTAGTTTGCACCGGGCTGATAACCTGATTATTTTAGTAATCTTGAATAAAGATGTTAATGCGATGACCAACAATTGTTATATTGTTATACATTGTGAAACTATTATTTCGATATGTATATCATATCATACTGTTATTTGACTAAATATGCACGCCCTCATGCTATGTCCTCAATGAGCTACGGCCGGCGTGTGCCTTGAGTGACAAATAGAAAAATCAATATGTTATATTTTATAATACGCGCATGGGATGATTAAATATTTTATATAAAAACCGATGTGAAGAAATGTTGTGTGTCACAATGAAAAAAATGTATTTGTAACGTATAAAATATATATGGGACACACCGATAGTTCCTACCATAAAATAAAATATAGTTGCACGATAATATAGTTAAAAATCTTTCATATTTAATTAATTCATGATATAATAGAAAGACAGTGCATATGGATCATGTAAAATATCTTCATATTACTTATCCAATAAATTAAAGTTTGAATGAAAATATATGTTTGTCGTACCAATGGAAAAATAATTGTACTGAGCATCGCACTGCCAACGTAAAAAATATTAGTGACATTATCTCCCAGTGTTGTATTTAACATTAAATATCTTTGGTGTACAACATGAATTCAATTAAATTTCAAATATACATATCAAATAAAAATAACTTTTGCTAACATAAAATTTTAAAAATTATTTAAGATAAAAATAGAATTGCACCGTAGTGTTTAGCATGGGCATATTAGTAGTAGTAGTAGTAGTAGTAGGACTAGGGTGCGGACTGACCACGCGGTGGCGCGGGCGCGCGACCACCCGCGCGTCAACCGCCCCCAGGGGAGTTCATCTCCACCCTGATTCCGTCGGCACCCGTCCTCCCCAATGCCGCCCCGGCCCTCGTCGATTCGCTGGCGCCGCGGCGCTCTTCCTCCCGAATGCTGCCCAGGCCCTCGTCCACACCAACGCCGCCGCGGCCTTCGTCGTTTCGCTGGTGCCGCGGCGCTCTTCCTCCCCAACGCCGCCAGCCCTCATCCTCCCCAACGCTGCCCCGGTCCTCGTTGATTCGTCGGCGCCGCGGTGTTCTTCCTCCACAACACCGCCCCGGCCCTCGTCCACACCAACGCCATCAGCCCATCTGCCTTTGTCAACCCCAACGCCGCCAGCCCTTGTCGAGTCACCGGCGCTGTGGCACTCATCCTCCCCAACTCTGTCCTCCCTTCTCCATACTGGATGGCTGCCTCTGCCAACGGCAGTCATATCCCCCGCCCTCCTGCATTCATACATATGAAGAACTCAGATGGCATACATGATTTCCCCTCTCATTATGCAAATATGCAGAACTAGTAAGCACAAAGTCCCACAAATAATATAGTGACATTGATATTTCTGATCGTTGTATATAATTTTGAGCACTGTGAACTGCATTGATATTTCTGATCGTCGTATATAATTTTGAGCACTGTGAACTGTATGATGGAATTTTATTTGAAATAGCACATCTTTGCTGTACAAGTTCAAATATATTATCTAATTGGTCTTCTTCTAGTCACACTGCTCATAATTCACATTAGAAATTGAATGTACTCAGATGGTTAGGATGCTGAAATTGGAATGGATGAAGGCTCTTGTCAACAAGAATCTGGAGCTTTGTTGTGGTTGGCAGCAAGCCTGTGATTGGGGTTCTGTTTTGGTGTGATTAATTTTTAACCTCTTTCCTAGGGGTGATGCGATGGCATCACCTGATTATTTTTCATCAATTGTACCCTGGTTTTAGTTTACCATTTGCTTAAAATAATAATATATGAGTGTGCTGGTCAGCTTTTTTTCCCGTGGTTTTTGCTAGCGCTATGTACTAATTGCTTCTACAAAGAATCACAAACATGCAGTCCTTTTAACCTCTTTTCCAATGCTGAAATTTGCATTTGATTCCAGCATACATGCAATGGATTTATTTGCTTGTATTAATGGCGAGTCAGATAAAGATAGTACTTTGTATGTAGTAGTGTTTTCGCTGATGTGGAGTACAAAGAGAGTCTACTCTGGACTACCTTTGAACATGCCCTTAGGTGCCATAATACACATGAATTTTATCCTAGGATTAAAAGAATGGTAGGTATCACTACTAAAATCGCTCATAATATAACAACACGTAGTTTTCTTTTTAGTAACAACAATTTAAGTAAGTATAATATTGTGAAAGATAGATTACACAACGAAACAATTCACATTCATCATATAAGAATAAGTGTTAGGTTAATGATATTGCTGACACCCTTACTCCCTCCTAATCTCTTTTGAAAATATTACCGGCATGAAATTTATAGACAACCCATAGCTTAGGGTAATTATTGATAATAGGATGTCAAACTTTGATCCTGAAAATCAAAGTTTGTTTTTCTGCTTATGAAGTCCACGTAATGATTGATGGAAAACAAACTGTATTGAGGACCATAAGAAGGGGGTATTGCATGCTTACAAACTCCCAAGTACCCCCTAATTAGTAATCCATATGAAATGGAGCAGTGCACTATAGATAATAAGGTTTAGTGATGATTATATACTCACTCTAACTACATTAACTTGGTGGGCTGCTTTTAGCCCATGATTAGCCATTCGATGAAGTGCGAGAATGTTAGACCCTATAGTGTGATCGATGGATATGTTGAGCAATTAACATGCTCCATCCTTTCATAATGTTTGACATCTAGGATAAGATTTGGTTTTTTTTTGAATTCTTACTATTAATTTTATATTCAAATAAGTTTATAAAATCTAATAGGATTATGATATTGTGAAAGTAATTTTTAAGGCAAATGTACATGTGTCATTTTTTGGTTTTTAAGCTATCAGAAATTATTGATTTTTGGAGTTAAATTTTTTTTTATCAAATCTTGTCTTAAATATCAAATATTTTTGATTGGAGAGAGTAATTAGGGTATAAATTCATAAACATTAAATATTTATGATCAGAGAGTATAATTAAGCTACTACAAGGGCTTATTTGTTAATATCCCTTGGATTATTAGGGGGACTGGATCTATACCTTTTATGTAATTATAACCATTAAGTATATAAAATTCGACATACGAACACAACAATTATTAATACATCCTAAAGGCTAAACATTAGCATACAAACACGCTATACATCTACACGCTAAGCACGTAAAGATTACTATACAAGCATAGTAAATATTAGCACACCCTAAAGCTTAAGATGTAAGCCTGTCACATCATTTATAATTTATTACATTTTAAAACATAGCATTCAAGTATGATAAATCATCATTTATTCTCACATCGTAATATTCACAATATTTCAACACAAATTCATTTATCATTTCTGTAACATTTAACATACATTCATCCATATATTCTGGAGCAAAGCACAATAGCGGAGCATGTTTGGTACAACTCCAGCTCAACCTCTCCTACAGTTGGAGCACATCCAAATAGTTTTAGCTCCACCTAAAATGGGAGCGGAGCTAGGTGGAGCGTTCTCACAAAATGAACTAGAGAGGTGGAGCTGGGTTTAGGCTACTCAACAACTCCACTCCAAACTCAACTCATGTAACTAAATTTAGGAGTCAGAACTCTACCAAACACTCAGTATAAATGGGTTTGATCCTAGATCACTAAATATCTTATAAGACTCGCCTTTTCAGTTCGAGTTTTTTTTACAAACATCGCCGGAAAAACACCACCTCCTCCATAGTCTTCCAAAACAAACCAATGGGAGAGCGGCTAGTTTATGGGAGTGCATGACTGGTTTCAAATTCCACAATAATGATTATCACATAATCTTAATGCTAGAAATAAGGTCATATAATCCTACCTTGTGATTGAAGTTGACAATACTTAGCAGCCATCAAAACAGCCCAGCGCAATTCGTACAAACAAGCCCATCTAATCCAATTTCTACAAGCAAGCCCATTTCATCCCTATGCTCCCTTATAAGGAAAAAGTCCAATATGACTCCCTATACTTTAGGTTCAATCTAATTTTTATCACTCAACCGCAAAACCAGATATAATGACTCCTCTTGCTATTAAAACTAGTGTAGAATAACTCCCTCGGTAATATTGACAATGGTTTTCCCTGATGTGGCATCCACGTGTTACATTGACCTGCATCTGCGTGGCATTACAATCATGAAAAAAAAAATCTACACGGGACCCACAGGTTAGTGACCAATTCTTTTTTCCTCTATCCTTACCTCTCCCCTCTCTCCCTCATCTCTCTTCACCTCTTCCCAATCTCTCACGGCGGTCGAGAGCCTCGGGGTGGCGATCAGTGGAACAAGTGGCAGCCGCACGGTGGAAAGAGGACTTGGAGATGACGGCAGACGCTGTGAACGTCACGCTCCTTCGCCGCAACATCCCCATCGCAGCGGCGAGTGGGTCCCTTCCTTGACCATGGCGTGGGCTAGGGTGTTGCAGCCCTCCTTCGCCTTGCTCGAGCTCAACATCAGGAGTCGCTGCGGCGGGGGCAGGGCAGCTGCTCGGAGGAGGCTAGCGAGTCGAGGGAACTTCACGTTCGTGGACACTGACAAGGGGAACTACCGCGAATACCATGAGCGGCTTGGGGAGGATAGCGGAGGCGGAGCAGTCATGCACCATCCCCTCATCAGATCGTTCGTGTCACTGATGCTTGAGCAGCTGGTGCCAACCCCATCCAAGCCAACAACCTCATCATTGATCTGCATCCTTGTGGGCTTACACGGATCTAGGCGCAATCGCTGCCTCACCGCACATGGTGGGTGCAGAGCCCATGATAGTCAACCTCTTGGGAGTGGCCTTGGATGAGGAGAAGATGGATGATGGCTGCTGGCGGAGGCGAAGGACCACTGCAACAAAAGTACAGGCACTTTTGTAGAGGTGATTTTCAAATTGCCTCTAAAATCTAGAGTTCTATAGTCTAGAGACACTTTTTAGAGGCACTTTCAAAATCACCTAAAATTCTTTAACTCTAGAGACACCTTTAGCATATTTTATTGAATTTATCTTGTAGAGACATTTTTTCGGTGTTTTAAAATTTGCCTCATAGGTAAAAGCATTTTCTTAAGGCATCTAAATTTCTATAGAGGAACTTTTCCAAATATTAATATATACTAAGTAACTAGATATAAATAACACAAAACACATATTTACAAGTAATTATATGAGGTTGAGATGGTTAGTGCATTGAAGATAAAAAAGGTCAACTTAAGAGGTCATGAGTTCAAGGATTGGTAAGAGATAATATTTTCTTTTTTTTCGCATTGATTTGCTATAGATGCTGTACAATTTAATATCTCTATTTTGCATAGTGACATTTTATAAAATGCCTCTTAGTTCGTATAGATACTTCACCAAAAAACACTTACGAGACATTCTTTAAAATATCTCTACAACACTGTAAAGATATTTTAAAAATATCTCTACGGTATTAGGAAAATATCTCTATAAGGTATATTTGTTGTAGTGGACGACAAGCTGGCACACCTTAACACGGCGGCGTGCCAATGTTTGCGCTAGCCCAACTCAAGCCCTCACCGGTGATTTCTTTCTGCTGCCGCCAAGAAAGAGAGAGAGGGAGAGAGGGGACTGCCTCTAGAGGAAAAAGACAAGCGGAGAGAGGAAAGCCTATATAGGGTTGGGCCTCACGTCTATTTTTTATATCTTCACGATTAGGTAAAATCCACTGTCGCTACTGCTAAGAAAGCCGTTTTGCACGATTTTAGTAGTTAGAGGAGTCCATATACTAGACTTTACGGTTGACGAATATAAATCAAATTCGACCAATCAAGTCAAATTAGACTTTTTCCTCCCTTATATTTTCCGGAGCTTACTATGCTAGCATTTAATTATTTGTCTTGATACTTTTCTCAGATATATGTTACAACTGATACTCTCTTTCTCTATATACACACACGACAGTTGTACATTCAACTAAAAAAGTGCATGTCACAACTCCTCTATCGTGCAGCAACGCGGGTACCATCTCAATTATATAATTAATTAACCACTGAATCACATCCATGTATGAGGTGGATTAGTAAAAGGTCATACATCAACACATCAAGAATTTCATGCAAATCTTTACCTATTATAAAAATGCAAATCTTTACCTATTATAAAAATTAAAGATGAGTCTGTACTCACCTTAATTTTCGTCAGCCATCTGTCATAGATAGTTATAAAACAAACTCCCACTACTACGGAACCTATTTTTCCATGCGGGCATATTTATTTTTCCGTGCGGTCATTTGGCCCGCCTACACCCAGGAGTCTACGAAAATCAGTATTTTCGCGTGCGGGCGGGTCGACCGCACGTGATAATCGATTATCCCGTGCGGTCAAATTATACGGACCGCACGGGAAAATCGTTTATCTCGTGTGGTCAAATTATACCGACCGCACGAGATAATAGGTTATCCCAGTCGGCTAGCAAGTCCTAGGGCGACCGCATGGGATAATGCATTCGTGCAGTCGCCTTAGCACATACTAGCCATTTCTTTCATTTATAAATTAGACGAAATTAGACGGGCTCAATTATAAACATCAAAATATCAAATTACATAGCATATGTACATGTCTAGTGTTTGTAATATTACAAGTTTCCCCTTCGATAGATATCACTTTTAGTCTATAGCATGTTCCCTCTACCACTCCGTTAGGTTCTTGAATTTGGGGTCCGTAGCAAGTTCGCTATGAAGATCGTAGAACTCTCCTAGATGGTTACAGATGTCATGACGAATGAACCGGCACAAGTCCATGCATAAGTTGACAAGCGTTTTCTGATCGAACTGGCTTGCGTTATATGAGACGCTCGGGAGCTATGGAAAATAAAAGAAAAATGATTTATGTTAAAATCAACTTAAATGAACTATTCCAATATGTAAGGAGTAGGAGGACTTACATCTGTAAAATCAGTTCTGTATCTCCCACAGGCCCTGAGCATCTCGCACACGTAATATCCGCATAGGTTTGACAAGCTCGGTTGCTTGTAACACTGCGTAAGAACAGTAGACACGTCAGTAGTAAGAACTGACAATCGTGATATATATAACGAATAAATGCTGACATACCGGCCAGCATCCCTTTACTAGAAGTTTGTCTCTCCTTTGATCCTTTACGAACCCGCCACGTTTTCTATAATAGTCGAGTCCTCTACAAAGATAGAATATTTGATTGAGCTAACTTTAAAATTACAAATGATCTGTACGGAATGTAGGGGGTTTGTTTCGAACTTACAAGTTCAGCAAGCATAGGAACTCCATGTTCTCTTCATAGTCTATCGGATCAAGAACTACGATGATTTGGTCCTTGGGATATACGAGGAATAGTATATAGTGATTGCTGCAAACACGGATTATGAAATTACATAAGACATATTTTGATGTGCGGTTATAATATATGAACAGAACGAAGGGGAAGTTGCTTACGTTAGGTGGTATGGGACCATCAAGACTCGTTTGTCCGCGTGCGCGATCATAGATTGGCCCAACTAATTTGCCACCTCGGCCATCTTTCTCTTATGCAAACGGTCGATGTAGGCTTTTTTCTCCTCCTCAGTCTTATCCTGTAGTACCTCACTATCCGCCTCTATCCGCATAGTGTGGGCCATCCGGCAAACCATCATTGGGTTTACGTATCCCACTGAGGCCCCCGTTCTTTGGGCATCTACCCATTGTGACTTGAGGAAATATGGAAGTTAGAATGACTTACATTTTTCTTGGCAGACATTAGCTAATAACAAATTACATGAAAAACTTACAGGCACCACGCGCCGACGAGATTGATATCCATTTTATCCATCCTAAAGAAGGCGTGTATGTCCTTGAAATTGATGGCGAATTTTCCGTTCGGTCCATCCTTGAAAGCGCCATCCGGGACATGTACAGTAATCATCCCGAGACCCTTCTCACTTGCCCTCAAGTACCGGTCATGCAACAACCTCATTAGCTATGGGAGTTCAAGCATTAAGTTGTACGGCCAGAATGGCTTGCTATATTCGTACTCCTTTGGCACTTCATCAGATTCCCAAGATTGCATTTTGTCTGCATGACATACTATGCTTTTCTGTGCATCCGAATGCTCCTCGGGTTTAACTGGCTTGGTGGTGGACCCCGCCCCTGAAAGACTTGAAAATCATCCGCGACTCATACTCTGACATTTTCTCCTTGTTGTACGTGGAAACCAGTACTGGTATGAGCTAGAGTACCAAGTACTTGCGGGGAGTACTGGTATGATTATATATCTTTCTCCCCAGAAAGATATATAATCATCCGCGCCAAGTACTTGCGGGCTTCGCAAGTACTTGGCTGCTCCTTCGATGTATCTTTCTGGGGAGGTTGCACAGGAGTAGATTGTGGAGTAGGAGGCGACTGATGAACAGGAGACGACTGCCGAGATAGGGGAGTTGGGGAATCCGATGCGGCTTGCTGTGGAGGTGGAGAAGGAACTCTAAGTGGGATCGGGGATCTTGGTGGGAGTGGAGATTCGGGTGGGGTTGGGGAATTCGGTGGGGACGGTGATGCAGGAGGGGCAGCCGTATGTGGCACCGATGGAGCTGGGGTTGTCGACTTACACTGTCGCGTGAGGATGATGTCTCCACGATGCCAGAGGATGAACTGGTTCACCGCATCTCCGAGAAGTTCTATCCCCTCTGGTGTTGGGATGTCAAGCTCCAACGACATCTGATCGGCATTAACCCTTGCCACCTGCACCCTTGCGTAGTCTTCCGGAATTGGGCTATTATGGAACTGTCTCCCTGGTATCACCAATCCGAACGCAACCTCCTTTGTTTTCCCCGCTCTCCCTATTGGAACGACCAGGCTGCAAGGTGTCGGATCGGTAATAGGATCTACCGGATGGGTTGTTGTTTCTACCGACCCGACACTGCTTGGGATCTGCACCGTCTGCTCGGCTTGGGGAACCAAGTTTGGGAAGGCTTGGGGATTTTGTGCGGCAAGACTATAGAAGTGTTGGGTGACTTGTTGGGTTACTTGGTCTGTGATTTCCTGACGCAACTTCACCTTATAGGCGTCCCGCTTCTTGTAACTTTCGGTTTCCTATGGAAACCCTACCTTCCAACTCGTCCTTGAAGATTGCTATCTCACCCTACCGGAGTTTTCGATAGTCCTCAAAGCAGTGGTGAGCTCGTCATGCTCCCGTCGGGGGACAAACTCCCCTATCTTCTCCTTCTCGATGATGTGTTGGAGAGACGTGGTCACGTTCTCGATGTCAGGACACTCGAACAACATCTCACTCTCATCTGTCACTTGCCCCGAATTTGGGAGAGGATTTGGGCGGCGGCGGTTTGGCGCGGGGGAGAGGAGAGGAGGTGGTTTGGGCAGCGGATTCGGGAGAGGATTTGGGCGGCGGCGGCCTAGTGGCATCGGTGGAAATTTTTGGGCACCCGGGACTTAGAAAATTTCACCGAGCCCACCGCCTCCTCTTATATACCAAACATCCCGTGCAGGCCACTTTAACCGCCCGCACGGGATAATCGATTATCCCGTGCGGGCGGCTTAAGAGGCCCGCATAGGAAGATAAATATAGGCAATTTTTTTTTGAAAAATATAATTTGCATGGGATTTATTAATTATTTCTTTAATATAGCCCAATTAAATATATTAATTAATAATTCCCATCTAAATTATAGTTAATTAATAAATAAAATTAACTATATCATGATGAACCACAAATTAAATATAGTCATAGTAATTAAACCACAAATTATTCAACCACATGATTAATACAAATAAATTATTCAATCATACAAATATATATTCACAAAGAATTAGCCAGACATGAATTTAATTCGCATCTAATTATTCATCGATATGATTAATATAAATAAAGTATTCGACCATATAAATTGAGAACGACATATAGTACGGATAAACATGGAACCACATTCATTCGCAAAATAAGTTTCATCCATTAATTGTTTACAAAATAAATTGTACACATCAACATATGTACTAATGTTTCACAATTTTGGAAACACCATCCTTCTGCACGGACGAAAACATCTCTTCGTCAAGGGTTGTCTCAACTCGCTTGATCCGGTTAGGAAGATCTGTGAACATTGGGACGTCGTATTGGTTGTAATCTAATGCGTCTTCAATGTTATCAATGCCAACGATGTGTTTCTTTCCCGGTACAGTAATGTCCATCTTATCGTCGGATGGGTCCTTCACATAGAAAACCTGTGCAATACGCTCAGCAAGAACCCACGGATCATCCTTGTGTCCTAGCTTGTTGCGTTCTACAACCGTAAGGCCGTAGTTATCGATGGATACGCCTATTGTGTCTCTGACCCATTGGTATCGTAGCACCGGGATCTGGATGTTAAGGCCATAGTCAAGCTCCCAAATGTCTTGTATGATCCCGTAATAAGACTTCTTGTTGCCTGATGCGTCAAACGCCTCCACCCGAACTCCGCTATTCTGAGCTGCGCTTTTCTTGTCCTTGCCTATTGCGTAAATCCTATATCCACCAATATCGTACCCTTGCCATGAGGTCACGAGGCTACTTGGGCCAATTGCTAGCCTGCGCAATGTTTTTTCCTTGAGCGATATACCGAACGAAAGCTCTTTCTCCTTCAAACATTTAGGAAATTTGCGTTTCTGTTCCTTAGAGATCCAAGTGGCCGTTCTTCTAGGGTTGCAGGCTCTTATCTCGTTCATGTGTTCCTCAATGTATGGCTCAAGGATGGCGAGCTGTTGCAACACGCTGCTATGTGCTTCCGCTACAGCTTTGTAGTCCTCATCATAGAACCTTTTTCTTGCCTATGGTCCCCATCCCAGCTAACCGACCCTCGTGTACGGGGAGGGGGGTTACACCAATGGGTTCGGCGTCCTTCATGTAATCTATGCAGCATTCAACCACCTCCTCAGTTGTCTACCTCTCTATCATTGATCCCTCCGGATGAGCTCGGTTACGGACATACCCTTTCAAAACCGACATGTACCTCTCATATGCCCACATCTAATGTAGGTATAGGAGATCAATTTCGATAATCTGACGGACGATGTGAAAAATAAGATGCTCCATCATATTGAAGTAAGCTGGAGGGAAAAATGTCTCAAGTTGGCACACTGTCTCGATTGCGAATGTTTGAAGGGGGGCTAACTCTTCAGGATCAAAAACCTTCTGTGATACTCGACTGAAAATGTAGCACAACTTTGTTATGACTAACTTAGTGTGAACTGGCTTGACCTCTCTAATAGCAATCGGTAGGAAGACTGTTAACATCTTGTGACAGTCATGAGCATTGTACCCAGAGATGGTCAAATCTTTCATAGATACAAGTTTTCTGATGTTCGATGAGAAACCAGTCAGGACTTCCAAACTATGCAAACATCTACAAAAGATTTTTTCTCTTCTGGTGTCAGTGAGTAGCACGCGAGAGGAATATTGATCTTCCCATTTGCCAGCTCTTTTGGGTGAAGATCATGCCTTATGTCCAAATTGATGAGGTCGGTACGTGACTTTAACCCATCTTTCGTCTTACTCGGGATGTCCAGTAAAGTGCCAATGGTGCTGTCGAATACATTCTTCTCAAGATGCATTACGTCGATGGCATGACGAATCTCTAGGTCTTTCCAGTATTCTAGATACCTGAAAAATATTGAGTTCTTCTTGAAAGGCAACGTAGTTTCCTGACCGTTATATCTGTATTATCCTGATCCATCGCTTTCTTCCTCTTGGCTGTCTTCTTCTTTCCCTTCCCGAACACGACCTTAATGTTCTTTGTCAGCTCGAAGACTTGTGCACCAGTTCGTATTTCAGGAGCTAGATCGTTCTCTACTGTCTTGTCGAATAATCTGGCCTTCGCACGCCACCTGTGCCTCTGAGGTAAGAACCAACGATGACGCATGTAGCCTAACTTGCTTGAGGAGATGAGGTACTTGTACGACATCTTGTCGATACATAAAGACATCCGAACTTCCCCTTAAACTGCCCCGAGAGCGAAAAGTTCACCGGTAAGTCGTTGATGGTAACGGATATGATGGCACGCAGAGTAAAATGTTCCCTACAGTACTTGTCCCACACTCGTAACCCTTCCTTCCACAGTTCTTGCATGTCCTCCATCAATGGATCCAGAAACACATCTATGTCAATCCCAGGCTGTTTTGGACCTTGTATAAGGATAGACAACAGAATATACTTTCGCTTTTGGCAAATCCATGTAGGCAGGTTATACATGGTGAGCAGCACTAGCCAAGTGCTGTGTGTGCTGCTTAGGTCACCGAACGGGTTCATTCTGTCCGTGCTCAAGGCAAACCTTACATTCCGTGGTACTTTGCAAATTCCAGATGTAGTGCATCAAAGTTTTTCCACTGTCGAGCATCGGCGGGGTGTCGAATCATACCATCATTTTTTCGACCCTCCTGGTGCCATCTCATCAACTCGGCATTAGTACGGTTCGAAAACAGTCGCTTCAGGTGATCTTTCACTGGGAGGTACCACATCACTATAGCCGGAACCTTTTTCTTTGAATCCACCGATGCATCTTGGTCTACCACCTCTCTGTTCGAGCCTCCGTCAGCCATCTTGTACCGACTCATCCAACATGTTGGGCAAATGTCTAAATCCACGTATTCCTTGAGGTACGATATACAATGATTTACACATGCATAACTCGCAACATGTGTGTTTGTCGGCAACATGTTTGGACATATGAGTTTCTTGGCTTGATATGTGTTTGTCGGCAACATGTTTGTCTTAGGAAGCATAACTCGCAAAAGATCCATCAAATCGTTGAAGCTAGTGTCCGACCATCCATATCTGGCCTTCAATCTGAGAAGTTCAAGCACAGAGTGCAACAACGTATAGTCCTTGTCACATCCTTTCGCTTCGTCGTAAAGAAGTTCCTTCACTGCTTTTTCCAACGCTTCCCAATTATCCAACCCTCGTCTTGTACCCGTTAGGACATCTGGTTCAATGTACCGCAACATATCCTCTAGATCAAAATCAATATCTGCATCATCTATACCAGAGCCACAACATTCCGGGATCATTCCCTGTGACATGTCTTCGATTATAAAATTTTCTACAGCATCAAAGTAGAAATCCTCAGCCTCTTCGTTACGACCAGCGACTTCCCCGTGAAAAGTCCATATCTTGTAATTTTTCATAAAACCATGCTCCACAATGTGCGACAAAATATCATTCGGGTTGTGAGCCATATTTTCATTCTTGCAGTCAACGCATGGACAAAAAATCTCCCTCCTATTCTCCCTCAAAGCATGTGCCTTTGCTAGCTCAACAAATTTGGCCGCTTCCTTCAAGAACGCCGGATAAGCTCTTTTTGTGTTATACATCCATGACCGGTCCATCGCCTAGAAAACCTTTTCCATGAGTATATTTAATCATATAAAAAAGATACAACTTAAGCTGACATTTTATTACTCTTCATGCTCTAGTGATTCCAATAACATTAATATTAAAAATTAAAAATTACCTACAATTACTATATTTCAAGAACGAGTATATTCGCCACATTCCCATAAAAAATGAAATAAACGGAGGGAACTAAGAAAATATTAATTTAAAGTTATACGAACAATTTTAACATGCATACAATATTTTAAATCATTAATAAAAAATTATCCATTTCGAAAAATGAAAAAAATCTTTCCTTTATCCGATGACAAATAAATTTAATGGAGTCAAACCTAACAATGAATCGGAGTACTAAATACTTTTGAAAACATCTAATGAAAACATTATATATTAGCTCAAAATCACAAAAAAGTGCCTACACTACTGCATTTATAAAAATGCAAATTTCTTCGCATTGCACCGATATAAACTGATAAAAATGGAAGCAAATGAAGGAGGAGAACAAGCGTTACACCTTTTATATGGAACCCAATCAAAGATTTGAGGTTGAAAACCATCCCCCTAATTTGTGTGAGTTTAGGAGAGAAAACACCGGAATCAATGGAGCAATGTCGAGCTCGGGTTATATAGCCCGAGCATCATCGCGTGCGGTCGGCTTACGTGGCCCGCACGGGAAAATGCATTATCCCGTGCGGCGTCTTAAGCCAACAGCATGGGATAATACGATTATCGCGTACGGTTGGCTTAAGCCGCCCGCACGGGATAATACGTTTTCTCGTGCGGGCGACTACCCGGCGCCAGTCCCCCTATTTTCCCGTGCGGTTCCACTTACGGACCACATGGAAACAAAAGGACCCGGCGTCTAGGAAAATCTATTCTATAGTAGTGTCCGATCGGATTTAGAAAAAACGTCTACCAGCAACCGGATCGGACCGAAAAGACCGGAAAAAAACGTCTACCAGCGACCCTGAAAAAAACCGGGTGAGAAAAAACGGAGACATCATATGCGTATATTATGCAAAAAATCAGGGAAAGATTAGACCGGAGGGTGAGAAAAAACGGAGACATCATATGCGTATATTATGCAAAAATATCAGGGAAAGATAGATGTTATGGGATTAGAACTTGGGTCTACAAAGATATACGCTGCGGGCTGCACTCATCTAGCCAGCAGAACTATGTAATTCTTATGTTCTATTAGGGCACTTCCTCCAACTTTTAACTCCAAATTCTCGCATGCTCATCAAGGATCTAATTGGGGAAAATTTGTACGTCTTTTAGGAAACCAGTGGGACGATTCTCGCATCAGGGGGCTGTAGCAACCGTTTTACTGGCATATCGAGGCAAACATCGTCAGTCCTACTCGATAAAGCGTCGTGCACGCATGAGAATGCAGTTGGGTACACCCAGGACGTGTTTTTTCTTATCCGCATCACTTCCCCACGCAGAACCACCGTATTCAATCAGGCATCGACCTGAACATCCAGCTCGACGATGACAACATAATAATCGAATCATAGATGTGATCTCCTCTGCACCGCCATTGGAGGTACCGACGCGCTATGGAAGAAGTTGATGCCGGTGTCGCAACATGCCGTTGCCTGATGGAGCGGAGTGAGAGTACAACGATGGGAGCTGGACTGTGGTGTGGTAAGACAAGCGAGCATAGGGAGATGGCATACAACGGAGATGGGGGGTGATTGGGGAGAGGGGCATAGACTCTAACACCTATGGCTGGTTCGCTGCCCAAGCTAGACTGTGAGGTCTTTTGGTTTTGCATCTAGTTATTTTTGCAGGCACTTTCGGATGGACGGATGGTTCAACCGTATATAGAAATAGGTTTTGGCCGTATGGAAAAATGCTTTTTGTTATAGTGTATCTTCGACCCAGTGTTAGCAGTTGCCTTTACAACCAGGGGCGAAGCTAAGTATATGTTAGAGAACTCTTGATCATCATGCAGTGGTTTGCACCTTTGCATGAACTATTTTACAACCTCATCATTTGCTCTATATAAAATCATCCATCATCAAAATTTAAATTTTAAAACATAATTTTAAAGTTGATTTTAGATATTTTCAACTCAACTTAGTTTATTTTGGTTGGTTTCTAAGTCGCTAAGGACGTATATTTAAAATTTTTACTCATAAATTATATTTGTAGTCGCGAATAAACTATTTTGGCTTATAATCAGCTTATGGCCAACCGATGAGGATTTAGATGGGTCTCACACAAGTCAACTAAATAGGCAATCTCTTACATCCCATGAATAATCATAAATATTCTAACCATCAATTTTATATTCGGGAATGCTAGGGACCGGCATCCCGATACGACAGTATCGCCTTCCTCCTCATTCCCAGAGCACGAGCACACACATGCGGCAGCGGAGCAGCGCTGGTATCGGAGGACGCGGAGGACGCGGCCGCCGGCGACGAGCTCCGGCGTGACGACGGAGGAGCGGCCGCTGGCGACGAGCTCTGGCGTAGGGCGTTGACGACGGATGACGCAGCCACCGACGTGGGGTGTGACAGCGGAGGACGAGGCCGCTGGCGACGAGCTCCGGCATGGAGCACTGATGACGGAGGACACGACAGCCGACGACTTGCTCTGACGTGGGACGCGACGATGGAGGACTCGACCGCCGGCGTGGGGCGTGACAGGGGGGAGGATGCGGCTGCTGACGAACTGCTCCGATGTGGGACATGACGGCGGAGGACGCGGCCACCGGCGACGAGCCTAGCGTGGGGGCGTGGATGACAGAGGAGCGGCTGCCGGCGACAAGCTCCATTGTGGCGTGGACAGTGGAGGATGCGGCCACCGGCGATGAGCTCCCGCGTGGAACGTGGACGGTGGGACAACCGGCGACGATACTTTGGTGCCCGCCTCCTGATACGTCGCAAGTATCACATGATACATGGTAAGAATCGTCTGATACCTGACGGGTATCACCTGATACCAGCAAGTATCACATGATACGTGGTGGGAATCACCTGATACCTGATAGGTATCACCTGATACCTCACAAGTATCACATGATAAATGATAGGAATCGTCTGATACCTTATAGGTATCACCTGATACCTTGCAAGTATCGCCTGATACCGGTTAGTTATTAAAACATGATACCTCAGAGGTATCAGGACCTGATACCTAACCGGTATCATTCCGTCCCAACGGAATTCCGTGGTATAGCAGCCCCCTTTTATATTACAGTAATTTATAGAATCTAACAAGCTCCTGTACTTGGCAAATCTCAATTGTTTTGTTTTTAAATTGAGAAAACTTGGCAAATCTCAATTGTTTTGTTTTTAAATTGAGAAGTTATTGATGATCGGAATTTTAAAATGCTGAACCAAACCCCTTATTATGAACATCAAATGACTAGATGGGATAATTTTATTAAGCTATTTTAAAAAATGATTTACCCGTTGCAACAGACGAACATTATTTATTGCTAGTATAGAATATAAATTCAAGGTTACATAAAACTACAATAGCGTCGCCGTTTGAAGCATAAATAGCATGATAGCATGATTTTACTTTGTGATACGCACTTTGGAGTGTACTTTGTACAGTGCTGCATGTCTGGATCCCAAGCACCGAAAAACCTTTGGGGCCAAGCAAAGGGCAGATCAGAAATCACGCACGTATGTCCACTGGAAATCTGGAATCTGGATGCTGCCAGCGGTGTGAATTCATGTCCACACAGCACCCGTACAGCATCCATCCAGCTACCGATATCGATGCTCGTCGTGTATCACGCAATCCCGCGCGCGCCGGGCGTCACCGGCACCGATGAGGCGATGATGCTGGAGCCGCTGGAGCACAACATCAACTCGTCTACTTCATGCCCGGCTCCGACTAAAAATTGAACTCGCCTAGCGTACATCTAAATTGTCTGGTTAACTGAACACGTCACAAGCAACTGCACATTAAAGAGGAAATCACTAGAATATACAACAACGAATTAAGCAAACGACAAGCACAAGCAAAAATATCACCGGGCCATGATGATTTACTCATAATTTTGATGCTGACATGTAGATTGGAGATTGCAACAGGAGGAGAAAATGCGACTAGATTGACAAAACTGAACGAAATAACCAAGCAACTGACACTGACAACGACTTAAAAAGAAACATCGTCGAATTATTACGCGCAACCCGACGAACTGTAGTGATGAACTCGGGACAACGATTCCGGCAGGAGGAGATCAGCTCGATCCGGAAGGAGGTATCAGTGACTCACACCTTGAAGCTGAAGCTGAGGAGGAACTTGTTCAGGCCGCCCTTCCAGCCGCCGCCCCGTTTCTTGCAGGGATTGCAGGTCGCGACATTCGCCAGCTCCGGCCGGCCGCCCTTGGCGATGGTGTCTCGCGCCGCCTTCTGCCAGAGCAGGAAGCTTCGGCAGCCGTTGAAGTAGATCTTCTCGTCGGCGCTGAGCGCTGCACACCACGGCGAGAAACAGATGGGCGAGATTCTCACAGAACAAACTAACTAAACTGCTCGGATTGAACCGATCTGGAGTCGGGGGCGTACCGTCGGATCCGCCGTTGGCGGTGTAAAGCAGGAAGCCGGCGGCGTCGGCGCCGAGCAGAGGCATGCGGCCCTCGCGGGCGTAGCAGCGGAGGGCAGCCCGGATGAGGCCGGCGACCGTCTCCCCCTCGTCAATCAGGAACCGCAGCGGCCCGGCGCTGCCGAGCACGGTCACCGTCACCAGCATGCGCGCTCGGCCGCCTGACCCGGCCGGCGCTACCTTGCCGCGGGCGGACTCCGCCTTGCCCAGCTTCATCATCATCGGCGGTAAAGTAACGGCCAAATCGAACTAATCGGAGCAAATCCAACTAAATCAAAGAATCGCTTTCTTTTTTCTCTCTGTTTTCTCGCTAAGGAAGAGGAAGAACTCACGACCAAAAAAAGAATCAGGGGGGGGAGAGTCGAATCGAAGCGAAGAAATCCTGCGCCCGTTGCGCGCTCGTCGCCGGCGACGAGGCGTTCACGGGTCGAGGCCGATGCAGCGGTGGTGCCAGCCCTGCATGCAGCAACCGAAGCCGCGGAAGGAGGCTCTCTCCGGCTGCGGCGGCGAGGCGGGGAAGGTCGTGCGGGCTCCCACCATTCACAAGGGCGTGCTCGTCTTCGCGCGGAGAGATCCGGAGAGCGTCTGCGCTTCTGCGGCGGCCGGATGGGGAGGACAACGGCGCGGCGGCGCGGCGGGGTTAGGTTGGTTGGGGGGCTCGCTCGAGGGATGCGTGGCCGACTATAAAAGCCCAGGAAAGCGAAGCTGGGGATGAGGAGTCGTCCAGCTCGGCGGCCGCGTGGTGGGAAGGCGATCTGAGCCGTTCGTTGTTGGGATGGACGGATGACGCACGGTCTACGGTGTCGACGCGGTGGGTGGTTCGGTTTACTGCTCGCTAGGGTTTTCGATCGTTTCTTCGTTGGACCTTGGCGTCTGCTACACTGCTTCCGTTGCTTGTTTGCTTGGGAGGTACGAAGAAAGTACACGCCTTGCCAACGTGCGTGATTGTCTCGCTTGTAGGCCAGCTACAAGGATTTATATGCCACGACTCGATGATACTCGAAGATAACCAATCCAATTCTCAACATTAAATATCGTCTGATAAATTGGAAACTACTACGGATCGAATGTTTGATTTGATACAAATCATCGAACAATATTGTACTGTACTGTGTTATTGAAAATTATTTCACATATTTCACCTCTCGATAAAAAATATTTCAATAAAAATATTTCCAGAAAAATGTTTCAACATTCCAGATGTTTTGATAAAAAAATTTTGCTCAAGAGAAAAATGTTTCAACACTTGAACAAAATTGTTTCAAGCAAATGCAATATTCAAACATACTGATTGGAACACCTTAATACAATATACGCAACATTGAGTTAAAACGGAATGATTACAATAAAATGCAACAAAAAATACAAATAAGCTGCAACATCACTAAAATTCCCTAACAAAACCCACATGTCTTCTTCTATTCTAGCCACTAGAACCAAGCAACTGGCACGGGAGAGACAAGTAAGGTGATGGTGTAAATGAGGACGAGGCAAGCAGCGATGTTAGGTGGACGACCTCGCCAGGCTAGCCGCGTCGGCATCCGGGCCAACATCTCCTTCTTCGCCTCGCGCTTTTCTGTCGGCGGCAGAGGTCCAGTCCTCGTCCGGTCCTCCCTTCCGCGTTGGCCTACTTCGTCGTTGCCAACGTCCTCCACCCTCTTTGCATCGTGTTGCTCCGCCGTCATCCGTATGGCCGCCAACGACCTCCTCCGCCGTCGCCAGCGTGGTCGCTGGCGTCCTCCTCCCTCTTTGCAATGCACTACCACACTGCCATCTGCATTGTTGTGCCATCTGCATCACTGGTGCTCCTCCCCTCTTCGTGTCTTGGTGGTTGTTCAGAGAAATGAGAGGATAAGATCGTGGGAAGAGAAGTGACAGGATAAGATCATGGTGGGACCTATGAAGCGAGTGTCTGGTATTTTATCGTTCACCAGACGTATGGTTTAAATCGTTTTCGGATAAATTTCGTGGTGATGAGCTATCCATTGATCTGTAGTAAAATTCGAATGTAGAATGGAGTACAACTCTTCAAAATAACAAAAGTGACGAAAAATTATTAACATCATAAACGGTATAATGTTATAAATATAAAAATATTTTAATAATTATTTATTGGTTGGTTGGGTCAGAATATACTATGTGAACCTTTTTTTAGATCTGGTGTGTTTTATTTCTTAAGGACAAGGTACCTGGGTTACATCTCTGATCTCTGAAAGGGGTATAGGTGATACATCCCCAAATGGGTATAGCTTAGAGAACTTTTAGTTTTGAAGAAATTAAAACCCATGAGTAATAGACAAACTACACTTCAAGTGCAACATATGTAAAGAAGGACCTAAAGAGATACAAGAAAAGCAATCAGGTCTTTGCAACGACCACATCAGTGATGGCCGGATCCTCATGCACGGCGACAACAGGAGCAGAAGAACCATGATTAGCTGCAATGGGTAGGCCAAGGAGCATACCCAAACGGGACCTCTCGATAGAGGTTGAAGCCACCTTTTGTAAGGCTGCTGCCAGAGACGAAGTAGACGACCATCGTAGGTGCGGAAGACTCCATGGGTGCTGCCACCTTTTGTAAAGCTGCCGCCGGAGACGAAGGAGATGAAGTAGACAACCATGGTAGCTTGGCTCTTCCGACCAATCTAGATACAGTTCTTCATGAAACATGTAGCTCCATGAATATTACATTCTTATCATTATAGTAAAAAAACCTTATTTTATAGATATTCTTTGCTTTCAAACATTAGTTATCTCCTCGGCGTGAGCACTCTTTGCCGTTATTCATGGCTTGATATAAATTATATGCAGCTCTTATTAATTGGAAGAACTATCCTTTCAATTTATCATTAGCGACGCAACAACACTCCCTTGCCTCCATATCCAACCCCACCAATTCTATTTTTTTAGATAATGACCCCAAAAAAGATTGTTGGCACCATCTTTAGGTTTTAATTGAAGTTGTAGCGCTAGGCAATATCTCCTCAGAAATCGCAACCATAATAATGCTTGAGCTCGACCTTCTGATGGCAACATAACTTGACCTAAGAGATGACAACAGGAGGAACTATAAAGATGTAAACAAATAAAACAAAGGGACCTAGAGTAGGCAATGTGCTACGATAGGAACAAAGGACGTGATTTTTTTTCTTGTTCTTATCATGTGGACAGTTGAACAAAGCATACGTTTGTTTCCCATTTCGAAATTGATTTCGAAATGACCTTGATTCATCTAGAGGGAGTGAATAGGTGTTTAAATAGATATTCCAGAATATTTTCAGATATTTCGAAAATCTTAGATTTTACAATAAATTAGCAAGGCAAGAAAAAAGAATTGCGGCACAAGTAGGGAAATGATTGCACAAACAACAACTAAACTACTAACAATACCACACTAGCACGGAATAGCTCATCTATGTCGGGCGAGAGGCCTCATGTGTGTCGGCGAGGGTTCCTTCACGAACCAAAGGTCATTGATGTAAAAAGTCATATGTATCGGGCTCCTTGTCATCACGGATGACACTTATCTTCGTTGGGTCAAAGTTAAACCTTGTCACCGATAGGTTTGACCCAGCATATAAGTCAAACTAGGGAAACTAAGGCCATCACCGCTGAGTCATCCGTGATGGGTCACCTTTGTCGGTATAGTTTTGTGACCGTCACGGATGACTCATCGGTGACGGGTTCTACTATACACCCGATGTTTTTGGTACTCATTGGTATCGGATTTTTTTAACCCATCACCGATGTGTATTTTACCAAAAATAAATTTTATTTTTTGGCTAGCCTTAGGCCTTTACTTGCCATGCCCACTGCAAAATAAGAGAGAAACACATATATATTTCCAGCATCCCAACATCCCAACATATTTCAAAAATCATCCATACAATACAATCCCAGCTGCCATACATTCATATCACCCATACAATCCATTCCAACAATACAAGCACTTTCATTTGACAAAACCGCCGACATGTGTCTTCAAGAGCTAAGCATAAGAAAAACCTGCAAAACCGAGTTATAAATTGGAACAAGTTTATTGCAAATGTGTACATAAACATTACATGACATTATATTACATATAATTACATTAATGTTACATAATCTCATACTTTTGATAAGCATTTAAAAATGTTCAATAACTTAGAGACGAGCTACTGTTGTTGCAAAAAACACACACTGGCCTGAGAGATTTGCTTTACTCTAGTCCAGGTCCAAAATTAGGGTTTTAGGTTCGAGGGCGTGCCAGTTGATTTGATCCTGCAATCAACAAGAAAAATATGCAAAGAATATCAGTAAACGATAGACAATCGGCCATAGGGCCGATTTCATATCGTATGTGACCTAGCCGATGCAATAAAGCATGAATCGGCTGTAAGGTATGAGTGAAATATGAATCTAACCCTTAAAACTAGTATATCGGCTCTAGAGATCAATGTTATATAATCAATATTTCAATGTTACTTTAGAAATAAGCAATTGGGATAGATCGGACTGAACCGAGACAGTATAAATTGCCTAAGTCTAAAGGTAACATAAAATAAAGATTATGTAAACTCATGTCATAGCCGATATCTAGGTTTAAGCATGTATCGGCGATAGCTCCGATACAACCTTATACTAGGATATTCTCTAATAATAAATATATTCAGCTATAACCAATTAAATTGGTATCAAGCTCACTATATTTATATTAGATTAGATCCTGATATAAGGGGCAGATATAGAATATTAAACAAAGCATAAAACAATGTAAAACATCTATACCAGATAAGATCGGCTGAAACCCCGATACTATCCTTATTAACAACCATAAGACATGTTAGATATCATGATTTTAAATATGACTTAATAGGTTGGACTTAACCAATGCAACATTAAGTATAGAAAGAAGCATGACGTCTAAACGATCAAGCCGATGGTTGCCTTTTCGGGATGGTGGATACATTATATAATCTAAACCAACAAAGTAATCTAGCCGATATCGACGAAACCCTAAAAAGAATCCAGCCGATGCAAGTAGATTGCATTGTCGATCTAAATTATATAACGGATATGATAACTCAGAGATTCACAACATAGAACTAGAGTGTCATAAAGATGTAAGCACTAGCCCCAATGATGCAAATCGCCATGACAAGATATACCTTTTCGTCGAAGATCAAATTGATGCAGCACGACTCGAGAGCACAAACTTGTCGAAAAGTAGAAAACAAAGGTGGCGATGCGCCGAGATTGATTGAACGTGTGTTGTTATCATTTACAAGACCTCAGAATTATATTTATACCCGAAAATACAAACATTGTCCATCACGGACACGACTCATATTAACCTAATACAAATCCAACTAACGAACAAGTCCCTTAGGCGGACTCTTACCAAGAATATCTATAAGGAAATTACATAAAATATCCTAATTAATAGATACAATTGCCTCCTCAGGACTTTATCCGTGCATGGCAATCCATATGAAACACCCTAACACAACCCGATGACGTGTACCGAGTCATGTTACCGAAATCGGCTCAATCGGCTAACCTTGTCCGACTCTGTCTCTGCCGACTCAATCCGCAGCCGATTTGGACTACAGCCGATTCTCACTCTGTTTCCGATACGATCTAATCTCTTCGATCCTCTTCGATTCTATCTTCGTCTCCGATACTTGAATTACCAAATTTGGTCGTCAACACATGCTCCCCAAGTCCGGAATATTTGGTAATGTTTCGGATTTGGCAAATCTTATCTCCGAGAGAATATCGCACTTTCCATTTTTTACCATTACCGCACTGCTTTAAATACCTAACCGACGGCCCCGAGAAACTTCACACCATCGTACTGTTGCCACCGCTTTAGCGATTCTCGTCTCTCCCAACTCCGGCGATCCCCCTCGGTGCAACCAGTCAACCTTCAAGCAATCCTCTATTCATCCAATTTCCGACGGCACCGATGTCGTCTTCATCTGCTCCGTCCGCTGCTCCATCGGTCGAGTACGCAGAGGTAAGTCCCATCGGCTAGATCTCTTTTTTGCTCACCAGATCTTATTTTTCGTAATCTTAGTCCGCTTTCTATCTCTTTTGCTTTGTTGTTGTAGCACCTTGCAAACTTAGTTGCAGTTCCCAGCTTAAACCATGAGAATAACTACTTCCTTGGACCAATCGGCAATCTGGACCCGATTGAGATTATCACTGCCGAAACCAACAGAATCCCCTTTAGGTTAGCAAACCCAAATCTAGGGCACTGGAAGAATACCTTCAAGTCTTGGCCATCCCTAGAAAAAAGCTGCCCCGTATGGTACAAGCGCATATCGGCTAGCAAACAGAGCCACTGGGATGAAATAGGAATCGGCCAAGCTTTATCTCTAACTTTAGCAAATTCATCTAAGGACGAACCATTGATGGCCTCTGCCTCATACTTTTGGTCCAACACCATTAATGCCTTCTTATTCAACCAAGGACCAATGACTCCAAATCTATTGGATATAACTATGTTGAATGGGTTGAATATCACCTCATCGGCCAATCCCATGATGCTGAATTCTAAGAATAGATTTGATTTTAAAACCAAGAGCATAGGAGGATGGTCTGGTTTTATTTCTGCCAACATGGGTCAAGGCTCAGTTACCCCAAGAGAACACACTGCCTTCTTGCTGATGTGGTTAGAAAAATACTTGTTCTGTGTATCTAGCTGTGGCCCAACCTCCAATTGGCAGCACATAGCCGAAGCACTTGAGGAGAAGAAACAATTTTCTTTAGGAAAAATTTTGCTCGGCTATCTATATCAAACCCTTAATAACGCGTCAACCAAGCTTGCTGTCGGCTCAGTGGTTAGTGCAGGTGGTCCATGGTGGCTACTCCAAACTTGGCTAAACTTAGTAGCAATGAAAGCTGTCAATCGGCCATCCCTAACTGAGGCAGAATTCCCAAGACTAGAGCCGATCACCGATGATGATGGAGAAGAAATAACCCATCGGAGGTGTACATCTTTTGGAGAGTATGCTAGCACACCAGCCGATGCTGGAGCAAAGCTATCGGCTGAGCTACTGAAGGATTTGTTCTTCAGTTTCTATGATGGCTTCCAGAAAAATGCCAGAATCTGGTTCTTCTATGAGGACTCAATAAACTTTGAGTTGCCATCGGACTTCAGATTTGAAGAAATCAACCATGAGATTTCAGAAGTCCAGAGAAGTATATACTACTGTCATTAGTCCATGCATCCTTCCTGTCGGCATTCATCAAGGCAGGAACATAAAAGTATCATATGAGTTTTACCACCCCATGAGTTCAGCTAGACAATTTGGTATGGGGTAACTCCCAATCGGCTTGTGGTTTGCCGACAAGATCCAATGTAGAGGAGAGATAACTTCAAGTCTGATGATGGATCGGCTACTTAATATCCTAGGGCCTCCCCTTGGCAGCATCAACAACATTGAATTGGCCATGTTCAGGAGTAAAGCTTTCACTTCATGGTGGGCTGAATAGAAACAACACCTCTTCCACCAATCGGCTACCATCTATATGACAGATCTCTTCCCTGACATGATTCCTCAAGTAAGCCCCTTTACTTTTTCTGTCAATTCCTCCTTTAAACTTATCAGCCGATTCTGTTTCTAATTTTACATGTTCTATTCTTACAGACCACAGATTCATCTCCCCCTCACATAAGCAAAAGTGGCAAGAACATTGAATATGCTGCAGGGTTGCTACCCAGCAGATGTGGTATAACTCCTCCTGTCATCGGCTATCATGCCTCCAAGACATCAAGCCTACTCCAAGGACAGATAAGGGATCCAACCGATGCAGGCAGAAAAAGAAAAACTAAAGCACCAACTGCCATGCCACCAGCTACCAAGAAAAAACCTAGAAAACAACCACTTCCACCAGCCGATGACATCAATGAAGACCTGGAGGATGCAACCATTGATCAGGCAATAGACGAAGCTGCAGCTGAAATGAGTGATGTGGGAGAGAAAACACCACCAGCTTCTCCAGCTCCAAAACAAACTCCCACAACTCCTGCTGCCCCAGCAGTCTTCACTCGGCAACCCAGAGTAAGTTCAACCTCTTTGACATAAAATCTCCTTATTCATTATCAATCTAAACTTCCAAACCTTGTATTTTGCAGAAGAAAAGACCAGCCGAGAAGAAACCAGCACCAGTATCGGCCAAGCCAACCATTCAAACTCCCCTGGTAAATCTCAATCTTCTAAAATTCTAAACATTTATATTAGCTGATACTACTTAATACTTGCATAAATACCCAAAATTTTCAGCCTCCTTCACCACCATCGCTTGCAGCGCAACCAATTTCTAGTGAACATACTGTATCGGCTGCAGGCAGTCACCACGTTGTAGAAGAAGAAGTTTCTGCACTTGCTATTACTGTAAGTACTGCACCCTTAAAATATCAAATCGGCTATACAAAAACACCCCGTTACTTATATCCCCTTTATCTCTCTTGCTTGCAGGTCCTAGCCGATTTATTCTCCTTCGATATTAAGGACTATTTTGATGAAGAAACAGAAAGAGAAGCAACAAGCAAAGCCTTGGCTCCTCTAGCCGATGATGTAAAGAGAAACCTTGAAGACATTTCTCATCAGCTAGGAGCATCTCTGGACAGCCTAGTAGTTGACTGCAGCACTCTCCGGGCAAGATTCCAAGAAATTCAAGCTCTACTCCCGGATGAGTTATCCAATATCATCACTCCAGCTATGTACCTTGAGCAGCATCAATTCAAGCTGGAAAAAGCTAGACAGAGAATAGCAGATCGGCGAGAAAAGAAAGACATCGAAGCCACGATCCAAGCAAATCGGCAACTTGTGCACGATGAAAAGAACAAACTTGATCAACTAGCCGAAGAGCCGATTAAAGCTGCCATAGATCAGTTGGAGGTTGAAAGGATCAATCTGCTAGCCAAACTTGAAGAATGCAATGCCAAAATTGCACTAGAAAAGCATAAATTAGCCGATCTCCCAAAGGCCATTGGAGAGCAAAAAGCAAAGCTGAGATCGGCTATAAAGAATGTAGCCAACATGACCAAGTCCCTGAAAGTGATCCTTGGAACCGATGCTCAAGACGCCCAAGCAATTGCAGAAGTTGAAGAAATTCGACAACGGGCACTATCGGCTATCCAATGTTACCTATCTCAGTAATTGCATGCAATAGGGACTTAGAAGAATTTTGTAACTAATTCTGTAATTGGTCAGAACACTTGTCTTGTAACACATACTCTGATATCCTTTATGCCGATTAATACTTTTGCTGTAATATATGTATCAGCCATCAAGCCGATTTTATACTTAATCAAATTCTGAGATAAAATTTGCTCAAAAAATTTCCAACTTAAAAAATTTCCAACTTTCATCCTTCATGCCCCCCAAGTTTGTAGTAGGGAACACCATGCTGCAAACTTATATGTCTAAGGACGATAAAAATATCGGCCATCAAAAGGCGATGTAAATACATCGGCTGTCAACCATACATCGGCGCACCATAGCCGATTATGAACCAAGCCAAACACTTGGATAATATTTCTTCAAGTATTTTCCATTAAGTGCTCTTCCAAATACTTCTCCATCAAGCCCCTTTAACATGTAGGCCCCTTTAGAAACGCATTTGTGGATTTGAAACGGCCCCTCCCAATTTGGTGACCACTTACCGAATTTGTTATCTCTGGCCCCTATCGGCAACACCAACTTCCAAACAAGCTCACCCTCTTCAAAAGATTTGGGCACAACCTTTTTGTTATAATGCCTTGCAACTCTCTCCTTGTCCCTTTTAACTTTCTCAAGAGCTCGCAACCTAGCTTGAACCAAATCTTCCGACTCATCAACCATCAAATTATGATAATCATCGGCTATCAACTCATCTTGTAAAGAAATCCTCCTAGATCCGATGTTGGTTTCCCATGGTAACACAGCTTCATGCCCATAAACCAGTTGATAGGGAGGTACCTGAATTGCACCATGACAAGCCATCCGATAGCACCACAATGATTCAACCAGAATAGTATGCCACATCTTGGGATATTCGGCTATCTTTCTCTTAACCAACTTAATCAAACTCTTATTAGATGCTTCAGCTTGCCCATTGGCTTGTGCATAATATGGTGAAGAATTCAACAACTTAATTCCCATGCTATCGGCAAACTGAACAAACTCATCAGATACAAAAATAGAACCTTGATCAGTTGTAATCGTCTGTGGCAAACCAAACCGATAGATAATATGTTCCTTGACAAATTCAATTGCATCTTTGTTGTTAACCTTTTTCAAAGGAATTGCTTCAACCCACTTAGTAAAATAATCAGTCGCAACCAATATGAATTTATGCCCTTTACTTGATGGTGGATTGATCTGGCCGATCATATCAATACTCCAACCTCTGAACGGTCATGGCTTGATAATATGATTCATAGCCGATGCTGGTGCTCTCTGAATGGTTCCAAATTTCTGACAATCTTGACAACCTTTGTAATATCTGAAACAATCCTCCAGCATTGTCGGCCAAAAATATCCAACTCTTCGAATTAGCCACTTCATTTTGTGAGCCGATTGATGTGTTCCACAAATACCCTCATGAACTTCACACATAACAGCTTTTGCCTCTTCCATACTCAAACACTTGAAAAGAACTCCATCAATCGTCCGATAGTATAATACATCATCCAAAAGAACATACTTAAGAGCTTTGTATCGTAGTTTCCTTGAAACCGATCTGGAAAGATTCTTTAAATATTCAAAAACGTCAAACCTCCAGTCATCGGCTGATATGCATGCCACTTCTAGTTCAATCCCTTGTAACATCGACTTGTAGCCTGATGCACCTTGAGCTAAATCATTGGCCCCAGAATTTTGTTCTCTGGGAATATGTTTTAAAGTAACTATCTTGAAAATCTTCATCAACTCTTGACATTTCTCGTTATAAACCATGAAAATATCATTTTTGCACTCATATTCCTCGGACAATTGACTTATCACTAATAATGGATCCCCCATGATTTCAATAGCATTGGCTTCAACTTCTCTCAATAGTTGCAACCCTTTGAGAACAGCTTCATATTCTGCTTGATTATTTGTAGAGTAAGGCTTAATGGTAAAAGCAAACTGAAAACTTGCCCCTAGGTGATATAATAACTAAGCCGATACCACAACCATGAGTGCAAACAGATCCATCAAAAAACAAAGTCCACAGCATAATATCAATATTGTCAATGCTGGTATCCCTATGTTCAACTATGAAATCGGCTATCGCATGCCCTTTAACTGCCTTAGCCGATTCATACCTGAGATCAAATTCTGACAAAGCAAAGATCCACTTCCCAATTCGCCCTTTCAGAACTGGAGCCGATAGCATGTACCGCACTACATCGGCCTTGCACACTATGATACACTCATTAGAGAGTAGATAATGTCTCAACTTTGTACAAGAAAAATATAAACACAGGCATAATTTCTCCACAGATGAATACCTTGTCTCTGCATCCAAAAGACGTCTACTGAGGTAGAATATAACTCTCTCTTTCCCTCCAACCTCTTGGATTAAAACCGAGCCGATAGAATTCTGATCAGCTGACAAATACAGCTTGAATGGAATCCCCTTCTGAGGTGGTATAAGAACTGGAGGAGTACTCAAATATTCCTTGATGTTGTCCAACGCTTGCTGCTGCTTTTCTCCCCAGATGAATTCTTGATCGGCTTTCAACCTTAGTAATGGCGTAAATGGTTCTATTCGGCCAGACAGGTTTGATATGAAATGCCGAACAAAATTTATCTTGCCGATCAATGATTGCAACTTGGTTTTGTCTTCTGGAGGTTTTATATCCTTGATTGCTTCAATACTCCTCTGAGGAATTTCAATCCCACGCTCTTGTACGAAAAACCCAAGAAATTGACCAGCCGATACACCAAAAACACACTTAGTAGGATTCATCTTCAACCCATACTTTCTTGCTCTTTCCAAGACTTGTCTCAAATCGGCTATATGTTCATCAACCTCCTTAGATTTAACCACCACATCATCGATGTATATCTCGACCAATGTGCCGTTGAGATCGTGAAAAATATAGTTCATGGCCCTCTGATATGTAGCACCAGCACTCCTCAAACCAAAAGTCATAACCACCCACTCATATAAGCCGGTTGCACCAGGACATCTAAAAGCAGTCTTGTGAATATCTTCCTGAGCCATGAAAATTTGATTATATCCAGCATTGCCATCCATGAAGCTGATGATCTTGTGTCCAGATCCTGCGTCGACAAGCTGATCGGCTACCGGTATTGGGTATTCATCTTTCGGTGTTGCCTTGTTTAAATCTCTGAAATCAATGCAAACTCGAAGCTTGCCTTTTTTCTTGATGACTGGCACTATATTAGAAATCCATTCAGCATATCAGCATGGTCTGATAAAATTAGCATCATAAAGTCTTGTAATTTCGGCCTTAATAGCGTCATACATTGCAGCTTTACAACGCCTTGGAGGTTGCTTGTATGGCCGATAGCCTAGTTTGATAGGGAGCCGATGTTCAACTATCGATCGGCTAAGTCCTGGCATCTCATAATATTCCCAGGCAAAACAATCTCTATAGTCTTTTAAAAGTGCTATTAATTTACATTTAAATTCCTTTGATAAACTCTTACTAATATATGTCGGCCTGGGCCTATCACCTGGTCCAATGCCGATTTCTTCTAATTCATCGGCCGGCATAAAACCTTGTCCTAGCTTGCTGTCGAGATCATCAACAGTGTCCTTTGTATAGAAGTTAGAACCCTCCACGGCACCCTCAAAACAAGAATTGGGGCTCTCCATCTCCTGTTGGTTGTATGGCATAATCAGAAATCTTTAAGTAATCTCCTTGCCAAATTTTTCCGGATAAACAATCAATTCCTTCCATCTCCCAAACAGATAAATCGGCACTAGCTACATTGACTGACCTGTCGGCTGGCACGATTTCAATCTGGTCTCCTTGCCATTGAATCAGACTTTGGTGCATTGTTGAAGGGATGCAACAGTTGGCATGAATCCAATCTCTTCCCAGCAACAGACTGTAGGAACCCTTCCCATCAATAACAAAGAACGTGGTAGGAATTGTTTTGCTGCCGATGGTTAACTCTACATTCAAAACTCCCTTGGTTTCAGATGGATTCCCGCCAAAATCTTTTAGAACCATGTTAGTCTTGATCAAATCCTCTGAATTCTTCCCAAGTTTCCTGAATGTTGTGTATGGCATTAGATTGACGGCTGCTCCTCCATCGACTAGCATCTTTAACATCAGCTTACCATTGACAAATCCCTTAACATACAGTGACTTAAGATGCCGATGATCAGTTCCTTCGGGCTTCTCAAAAACGGCTTGCTGTGGAGATAGTATCAATCTAGCCGATGGCAAACTCTCCTCTCGCTCAACGACTTGGTCAACTGCATATTCGGCTGGTAACATGAAAACCATATTTATAAAAGATGTCATCACCTCTTCGCCCTTATATTGCTGATTCCTGTTATGATCAGCTTTGACTTCATCGGCTGGCACCACTTTGCTCTTTACACGCCAGACTTTCTTCGTTCTCTGCCCTAGCCGATGTTCAATTTCCCCTTCAACCTCCTGGAATTGTTCCCTGTTTTTCATCATTTGGACTCCTCTCTTCTGATTTTTGGTAAAGATTCCAGAAGAGCACCATTGAGGATGCATTGGCTTGGATTATTTAGGTGAGTCATCTTCATCATTGTTTTGCTGCATCGGCCCAAGTCTCTCATGAACCGGTAATCTTACCTGCATCGGCCGATGCACAGTTGTATTCTGTCGGCTTGATCTCTGGATAAATTGTGCATCAGAATCACTGCATCCAGGACAATCTTCAATAGATGGCAACCTCATACCCTCATTCCAGCAAAATCTAAAAAATTCACAACTCCAGTGAGGATCAAAATTTCTTTCACTTTCATGAGAATATGGCTCATCTTCCCGTTGGTGCCTTTTCTGGTATTTGTTGATCATACCAGCCAATCTGATGCTCCTGGTGTAATTTTTCTTCCATCGGCTGTGTTTCGGTTATGACCAGAGTGCACCATGTTGACTGGAAAAGGGTGCCCATCTATCTTCATCGGTCTCTTGGATTCGTCGATCTTGATCTTGCCTTGTTCAATAGCCGACTGGATTTGCTGCCTGAAAATCTTGCAATCATTAGTATTATGAGACCCTGTATTGTGCCACTTGCAATATTTCCTTTTCTTCAACTCTTCAGCCGATGGGATGACATGTCCTGCTGGCAGTTGAATCTGTCTTTCTTGGAGAAGAAGATCAAAAATCTTGTCGGCTTTGGTAATGTCAAAGTCAAACCTTTCCTCTTTTCCTGCATTCTTGACCCATTGACAGACCACCGTCTTCTTGCTCCTAGCCCACTCGGCTGCATTGATTTCTGGGTCATCATCTTCAGAATCAGGGTCATAATTGTAGACATTATTAATATTGTGCCTTTTTGATGAATTTTCTTGCTTCCTGGAACCTTGTCTCATGAGCCGATACCTTCTGAGCTAGGTGAGCTAAACTCTCAAAGTCTTGAGCCAAAAATCTTTCCCTTATCGGTGCCAACAAACCCTGGAAGGCCAAATTGGCTAGCTGAGAATCTGTCAAGGCTAAGCTATAGCATCTATTCCTCACATCTCTGAATCGTTGAATATAATCTGGAACTGATTCATCTGATTTTTGCCTGATTGCTGTGAGGTCTGATAGCTTCATCTCTTGAACCCCACTGAAAAAGTATTTGTGAAATTGTTTCTCTAGATCGGCCCAACTTCTGATTGAATTGTAAGGTAGCGATGAAAACCAAGTAAATGCCGATCCAGATAATGAGAGTGGGAACAATCTAACCCCGAGGGCCTCTGTAGCCGATGCCTCACCACACTGAGCTAAAAATCGGCTAACATGCTCATAGGTAGATACATTATCTTGTCCTGAAAATTTAGAGAAGTCCGGCACCTTGTATCGGTTTGGCAATGGAACCCGATCAAAATATTCTGGATATGGGTGGCCGATACATGCTGCCATTGTCTTTTGGTTTGAGTCCAAATTGCTCCCTCATGACGTCAGCGATCATATTAGCCCATGGTTGATGTGGTGTTGCTCCACCATATTGTTGCTGAAGTGGATCCATCTAGCCGTACTGGATCGGCTGAGTCCGTGGTGAGTGAGGCTGATAGAGATGATTGAAGCCAGCCGACATGCCTTGTGGTGGCACATATGGAGGTTGCTCTGTGTTGTACTGCTGACTTATCGGCTGAGTAATTCCAATCGGCTGTTGTGGAACCGAAGGAATTTGGTAAGATGTGTCGACAACTGGCGGTTGAGGGTTGAGAATACTCATTAATTGTTCCGGTGTTAGCTGAGTTGATGCTTGCCCCCCCAGTGATCGGCTGTGACCTATTCAAAATTGTTGGAATATTTGAGCTTGAATAAGGAGCTGATGGAGCCTGAGTTTGAAGCACTTGTTGACTTCTTTGATTCCCGCTAATGTCAGTCTTCACATTTCTGTATCCTGGGAACGTGCCGTCTGGTAAATATATAGGTCCTTTAGCCTTTACCTCAGCTATCGTCCCATCGACTACTGACTTAATCATGTTTGTCAAAGTATTAATGAGCACTCCAGACTGGTTGACTAAAGCATGATGAACGGCCGAATCGATGCGATCTTGCAATGTGTGGAGTTCTTCATCACTTGATTCGACTTTGACCTGTTTGTCCTTTTCTTCTCCTGATCCGGAAGTACTCGGGTCTTGTTTCACGATCGTCGGCAGTTTGACTTTAGTTCTTTGAACAACCGTGCCTTGCCGAGTCACCGTGAACGAGTGCAGATACTGATTCTAGAGTTGATCCAACATTTGTCTTATCTCTTCTCTCTGCTCTTCATTCAGCTGCTCGATTGTGATCGGCAAGATGTTGTCCTCCGTAACTTCAGTGATGTTTGGCGACATGATGACACAAGGACCCACCGGGCGTGCCAAAAGCGTGTTGATGCAAAAAACACACATTGGCCTGAGAGATTTTTTTTACTCTAGTCCAGGTCCAAAATTAGGGTTTTAGGTTCGAGGGCGTGCCAGTTGATTTGATCCTGCAATCAACAAGAAAAATATGCAAAAAATATCAATAAACGATAGACAATCGGCCATAGGGCCGATTTCATATCGTATGTGACCTAGCCGATGCAATAAAGCATGAATCGACTGTAAGGTATGAGTGAAATATGAATCTAACCCTTAAAACTAGTATATCGGCTCTAGAGATCAATGTTATATAATCAATATTTCAATGTTACTTTAGAAATAAGCAATTGGGATAGATCGGACTGAACCGAGACAGTATAAATTGCCTAAGTCTAAAGGTAACATAAAATAAAGATTATGTAAACTCATGTCATAGCCGATATCTAGGTTTAAGCATGTATCGGCGATAGCTCCGATACAACCTTATACTAGGATATTCTCTAATAATAAATATATTCAGCTATAACCAATTAAATTGGTATCAAGCTCACTATATTTATATTAGATTAGATCCTGATATAAGGGGCAGATATAGAATATTAAACAAAGCATAAAACAATGTAAAACATCTATACCAGATAAGATCGGCTGAAACCCCGATACTATCCTTATTAACAACCATAAGACATGTTAGATATCATGATTTTAAATATGACTTAATAGGTTGGACTTAACCAATGCAGCATTAAGTATAGAAAGAAGCATGACGTCTAAACGATCAAGCCGATGGTTGCCTTTTCGGGATGGTGGATACATTATATAATCTAAACCAACAAAGTAATCTAGCCGATATCGACGAAACCCTAAAAAGAATCCAGCCGATGCAAGTAGATTGCATTGTCGATCTAAATTATATAACGGATATGATAACTCAGAGATTCACAACATAGAACTAGAGTGTCATAAAGATGTAAGCACTAGCCCCAATGATGCAAATCGCCATGACAAGATATACCTTTTCGTCGAAGATCAAATTGATGCAGCACGACTCGAGAGCACAAACTTGTCGAAAAGTAGAAAACAAAGGTGGCGATGCGCCGAGATTGATTGAACGTGTGTTGTTATCATTTACAAGACCTCAGAATTATATTTATACCCGAAAATACAAATATTGTCCATCACGGACACGACTCATATTAACCTAATACAAATCCAACTAACGAACAAGTCCCTTAGGCGGACTCTTACCAAGAATATCTATAAGGAAATTACATAAAATATCCTAATTAATAGATACAATTGCCTCCTCAGGACTTTATCCGTGCATGGCAATCCATATGAAACACCCTAACACAACCCGATGACGTGTACCGAGTCATGTTACCGAAATCGGCTCAATCGGCTAACCTTGTCCGACTCTGTCTCTGCCGACTCAATCCGCAGCCGATTTGGACTACAGCCGATTCTCACTCTGTTTCCGATACGATCTAATCTCTTCGATCCTCTTCGATTCTATCTTCGTCTCCGACACTTGAGTTACCAAATTTGGTCGTCAACAGCTACGCATGTGATATAAAGCTTCCTTTGGAAGATAAGATTTCGTTAAGTATGAAACGTGCTATGTCCTCTCTAATTGCTTCGAAGCCGTGAGGTCAAATGTTGGAATATTTTCTGCATGTGAGGCGACAAGTTAGTGTATGTATATACTTCGAAGTTGTTGGTATATATATTGTGTACACAATGGAAGCACAGAGCTCAAGGTTGAGCAACATCACCTTATCCAAAAAGCCATCATGTTATGGCACACGTGGAACCCACACTAGTTACCAACTTGTTGATGGCATGGGAAGTCCTTTTTGTGATTGAGATTGGGTTGTCCTTCCTTATGCCTTCCGCCTTTTTCCACATATTGGCCCCACGCATCATTCAATGCAGCTACAATCCCCGACCAATCGTATTTCTCCTTATCAATTCGGGAGTTAAGGTAGTATACCATACTTCACTTCGGTACTAAGATAAAAAGAATCCAATGGTACCTGCATCATGAACATGAATATATTGCAAGTTAAATACTAAAACTATACGCGTCGTGGAGGGTTAGCTAATAAAGGTACACACTTACTGTTGATTATAGGCACACATAATGAACTCTTTGTCCTAGCGGGCCCACATACAGTCCTTGATATAGTTTGTCATCCGTACTAGATCGTGCTGCAGAGTTCTCTTGTTGACTTGAGATGTATCTAGTAAGGCGACATCGATACGATGTTTTTGTGTATGGTTCCAACATAACGTACAAGCAAGATGAAGACTTGTATAAGCATATTATATGGATTGTTGTTACCATATTTTTACGCAACAATACTTACAACGAGTAGTACTTAAGGAGATTAGTGTCCACCGCAATATAGGCTTCTGGCCCAAGAAAAGGTTGTGGACCGTGATAGCCTGTTACAGAGGTCTCTCTATTCTTCCTCCTTGTGTTGGACTTCTCCATGTAGTACCCATGCAACTCCTTGCAAGCAGAGCTCTTCTTCGCTAACTCATGGTCTCCAACCAATGGTTTACCTAATTGGAAGCTAGTCGGAGCAAGGCTCTTAGTAGGAACTGATGGTGCCTTGCCTAGATCTAGCTTCTTTGGAGCGAAAAGCGAGGTGTGCAACTTTCCTTTTCTTTTCCCCCTTCCAACAACTATTTTGCTAGTTTTTTGCAATTGTGGAGAAGAATGCACCTTCCTGCTCTATTTGTTAGGAGGGGGAATGTTAGCCATGCTGTTGTTTGTATTTCTTACGTTCATAGATAAAATCCGCAAGCGCACGGAGATACCGCTGTAGTACTTCACCCGAAAGTATTCCATTGAATTTCCACAGGGAACGTGTGTGTTTAGCTCTTCTCAGGTTTATCCAAGGACATAATACAAATGTAGGCCAAAGGGTAGAAAGGATTTTCTTGTGTGGTACAGGGTCGTTTAGAAAGCTTAACTTTAATCCTATCGCTGTACTTCGGGCACTAGCTTGCTCGCTGCTACCAGAACACGCTGTAGTCCATACCCGGACAGGGAGGACTATGGTGATCTCGAGGGCTGTCACCACCTCTACACCAACCTCTAACGTACTGTGGGATACGCAGCAAATACTAGTAATTAACTATCTAGACACCACATCTATACAATTAATTACTACTTTAGTGTTTATAACTCACCAAAGCAATCACTATCTCTTAATGAGCAATAGTGAACAATGATCCAGCAAGCTAAATAAGAACTAACTAAGAAGTATACCACACAAGATAAATCTCAATTATTTAAATAGAATAAAGTAAACTAGAGCAAAGTAATTGTTAAGGTACAAAAGAAAGAAATAGAGAGAGATACCAACAACTCCGGAACTCCTTCAACTCTTTCTTCCTCACTCTCTCCCTTATTCTAAGTATACATAAAAGAATACAAAGAGCCTCTTATAATTCAGCTCAAGTCTTGGTGTGTTGTGAATGAGGGAGGAGGCCTCCTTTTGTAGGCCAAGAGGTGCCTTGGGAGTGTGGAGATGCTCAATGCATCCAATGAGCATCTTTCCTCTTCTCTTGCCAAGTGTCCATCCTAGAGTCGGTAACTATGCAAGAAACAGTCCCAACACTGACTTAGCAAGTTGGTAACTGACGGCACATGGAAAATGGGGCTGAGAGGAGCTAGGCCTGGGTCGGCCGACCCTAGCTGACCCCTAGCTAGCGCATCTAGCCCTGGCCCTTCTCCTGGGTCTTGGTAGGTGGGTCTCCTCTTGGATTCTTCGGGAGTTAGGCCACTTGGATATGATTTTGTCGGGTTTGTGGGCCCAAGACTCCATGGCTTGGATAGAGATGTAATATTTCCCTCTTTCATGTGTATTTCTTCACAACTTTGATAGTTTGTCACTTGCATCCAAATATACACCAACACTTATGGAATTTGTTAGAAATAAAACCTACCACTATGTTGGATGTTGTCTTTGTATAGCTTTCTACAGGTATTGATGACCTAAAAGTGGTCTTTAGTGGCTGTCAACAGCTGTCGACCTCCATATGATTATCCCCAAAATCTGTATCATATTGTAAATCGATATCTTCATCTTGGATTTGATTGGCAGGAGGGGCTGAAGGAAGAGCTGGAGCGGGCCTTGGCGGCGGACGAGTACTTGGGGCATTGGACCTAGGAGACATCTTTATATCAATTTGGTCCTTGGGCCATGGGATAAAGGTCTCACGTGCAGCTCCCAGGGTCAAAATTTTGTCATTCGGTGGATTTTGCAGAGGCTAGTTGAACCATTTGGGCTTGACCACGTCCACTTGTACTTTAGCCTGGTGGGCCATCAAATCTACCCCATGCACTTTGGTTTCCAGTGTAGGCTTAAACGCAACTCCCTCGATCACTGGGCACGTAAATGTTGGTGTCACCCTAACCACTAGGATGCACTGTGCGGGTTCCTGCGATAGATTCATCCATGTTCTTAAAATATGATATAATATATGGATTTGTTAAGACAACCTATGCATTATTAGTTGGTTTTGCCGTTATATGGTCGACTGCGGCAGGGACTGGTGGTTGGTCTTGCACCGCCTCAGTTGATGCGCAACTGCTACGCCTTTGCGTGAGACTTGCTTGTACTCTATGAGCAGTGATGGGGTCGGGGTTCTGTTGTTGGATCTCTCCCCTAATGTGTGCGTCCACCTGAACCAATTTCTTATCGAATTCCGAGCTAAGCTCGGCTCTGATATGTTCTTTCATGCGTGCCTCTTTCTCCGCCTTAGTCAACTTCCGCTTCTTATACTACCATGCATAATTGGGCAACCCAATCTTCCATGGAACAAGCACGCCAACGCCTCTTGTCCATCCAGCATGCTCGGGGTTGCCCAGTGCTTTCCTGAGGATGTCATCCTCATGTTTTGTGAGCAAACCTCTTGCGAGGACTGTTGCTCGGCATCATATTCGATCTGTAGTAAAGTGAAGGTCAGATTAAATGAAGGCTACAATACAAAGTTGTGTAGTATTTAACATTCGATATCACTGACCATTTGCTGGTACACTCAGTTGTCTTCGGCATTTGGGGTACGTAAGTGTCCCATCGCTGTTCTTCACAGCCCTTGCCCTCGCCCAATTCCTTGCCCATTCGTCTGGGATATCGGCAAATGGCGGCGGGGTGTTATATTGTATTGCGGCCTCATCCTCCCTATGCCATTCTTCTTGCTCCCGCTATATCCTCTGATGCCAAGCCAGCGCGAGTGCTGGTTTCTAGCCTGCAGTGCCCTAGCGGCCTCGCTTTTTGCCAGGAACTCGAGGGTTGTTTTTGCAGCAACAAACTAGGCCCAAACGGTTTCGGTGATCCACGGGAACTTGGTATATGGAGTTGGCCGGTAGGGGTTCAGTACGTACTCGCCGACCAACCTTGTCTTCAAATTTTTCCAAGCGTGACCCATCTTTTGGAAAGCACGACGCTTCAGAATTGCCTCATCATCTGGAGGATACTCGAAGCTCAACTTGAACTTCTCCCAAGCTGCCCCGAACTTCTTAACTACCCCCAGGAGCCACCAAGAATCCTTGATCGTTGACCTCTGTTATGGTCATCCGTTCCTTAGGAATCCTATTTTGAGTCCTAGTGTTCCGGGTCGATGTGGTTCCACTAGTTATCGCCGACACGGGTTCACCTTGTTGAGACATTTGATAAATAACTTGTGTACAACAAAAATTAAATACATACATAAATTCACTAAATAAATTACCCTAGTTATACAAAATTATGCCAAAATAATTCACTAAATGCATACCGAAATACTTACATGCATAAAAAATTATACCTAAAAGTAAAATACATTCACTAAAATGCCCTAAAGTCAATAAAATACCCTAAATTCACTAAAATACCCTAAAATCAATAAAATACCCTAAATTCACTAAAATACCCTAAATTCACTAAAATATCCCAAATAACCCTAAAATCAATAGAATCACTAAGTCCCATCTCAGCTAAATATAAATTTCACTAAAGTTCATCTATTCACTACAAATCTAAATTACCCTAAATAACCTAAAATCACTGTCACATATCTAAATTACCCCAAATTCACAAAACCTAAATTACCCTAAATAACCTAAAATCACTAAGTTACATATATAAATCACTAAGTCACATATATAAATGACTAAGTCACATATCTAAATCTCCCTAAAATCCCGGGCTCGGTAGAGAACTAACCGGCGGCTGTCGGGCTCGGAGAGGAGGTGGATGACACGGTAGAGGAGGGCGACGGTGGCGCCTGGCTCGGGGTCTGCGGTGGCAAGCCCGGGGTTGCGAGGGGTTGGTGAGGAGGTGGACGATGCGGTGGAGACCGGCGTGGAGGAGTGCGACGGTGGCAGACGCGGGCTCTGGGATAGCAACGTCGAGCTCGAAGGAGGTCGTGCGGGGTCGGTGGCGCCTGGCTCGGGGTCGGCGGTGGCGGGCTCGGGGTCATGCGGGGTCACTGAGGAGGTGGACGATGTGGTGGAGACCAGCGTGGAGGAGGGCGACGATGTGGGGGTCGGCGGTGCCTGGCTCGGGGACGGTGACGGCCAGGCTTGGAGGAGGTCAATACGGTGGTGGTGAGGGTTGCGGCGGTGGCGAGTGAGTGAGTGAGAGTGAGAGTGAGATCTGAATAATGAACCCTAGACTTGTAAATATGATCAAAACTCCTCCGTGACGGGCTATAATTAAAGACCGATGGAGATTAGTCATCTGTGACGGGCTGTAATTAAAGCCCGATAGAGATTTGTCATCCGTGACAGGCTTAAAATAATAACCGATTGAGATAATATTTCAAGCGGTTTTTTATTAAAGCCCGTCGCCGATAGCATTTTTCCCTTTATTTTTATGATAGTCATCTTACTGATTTTTTTCTTCTTCCTTTGTTGACCATTGTTGAATTTTTCCTTATGCTTTGTAAGGGCTTGGGGTTTAGGTTTTTTAAGGAAAGCAATTCCCATATTAAGAGCGGGTGCCACATTTGCTTCCTCGCTTTTGAAGTAGAAAATTTTGAAATTTTGGATGTAAGCCCGATTTTCTGGGTATTACATAGCAAGCCCGATTTTTGAAACATTGAAGTAAGATACTTCTTTCATTTCATTGTAAGAAATAGTAAATCAAAGTAATGTTTCTTTCATTTTAAGAAAGACATGTAACATATTAATTAGGGTTAATTAGATACGTGCCATTAAAAATTTATTGGTTTCGAAATATACCATTACTATTTGAGTATTTGTAAAGATGCCACTGCTACTCGTTTGTAATCTCAGTGATGCCACTAAGATATGTAATTTATATATATTGGACGAAAATGCCCTCATCTTCTACCTCTCTCTCCATTCCCTCATCCTCTCCCCTCTCTCCGACCCAAATCTCATCACTGCAGGCGACGCCTCCCCACCATCCTCTTCGTCCGTGTCCATGCCCGCGTCCCCTGCACGGGCCTCGACCTCCCGCGTTGGCGGAAGCGGTGTCCCTAGCCACCGCTGCGGTTGACCAGGCAAAGGCAGTTGCGGCACATCGACAGCATCGAGGTCGGGGTCTTGGTGGTCACGCTGGATTCCTCCCGCTCGCCCGTCGCACCCTTGTCGTGCCCCTCCAACAGGGATTCCGTGGGGTTCGACCTCCTGACCGCGAGCTCCACGCCAATCTCGAGGATTGCGAGTAACATGGAGGTGGCGCCATCGAGGTCATCGTCGTCTCCCGTGTTGCTACCGCACCCGCTGCCCCTACCCGATGAGGGGGACTGTGGCGCTTGCGGCCGCTGCCGTCGAGTCATCGCCGTCTCAGGCTGTGGAAGAGAGAAGAGGTGGAAAGGGTTGGAAGGAAGAAGGGAGAAGAAGGGTAATTTTGTCCAATCTTTTTTGTAATGCATCCAAGGGGTAAATAATGGCATGTCTCAGATATGTGTAAAATTATAATGGCACGGTTCCAAATAATTGAATACTAGTGGCATGTTTCAAAACCAGCATATTTTTAATGGCACGTATCTAATTAACCCTATTAATTAAGGGTGACGCCAAACTCGTAGCACATGTAAATCAGAAGACTTATTTCATTGCAAGAAAGGCTTCAATAGCACATCGAAGTAATACAAAGTCTTCCATTACAAGGATAGGATTTCAGAATTGCCTTATCCTCTACGCTGTGATAGTTCTTCTTCAATTTATGCATAACACATACAGTAGTGTGTCAGTTGCATATCCTATATTGAAAGGCAGTGAATGGAGTCGAGTATGTAAATACCTACTACAACAATATGCCTTCCATATGATCTGAACGAGCATATGCCACACCCTCTTTAGGATCATCGTCAAGGTCAATGTTTGGTCTTACATGAAAATTCTGGTTGTATTCTTCTTCATCGACGACATTGTCAACCCCAACAGTACTTCTCTTGCCATCCCTAACGACGTGCAACTTTTTGTTTGCGGGGTCTTTTATGTAGAAAATCTACTTGACCTGTTTTGTATGTACGGATGGTTTATCGGCGTATCCAACCTTGGTTAGATCTACGGTTGTGAAACCTTCCTTGTCGACTTTGACACCGGTACGTAAATTCATTCAACGGCAACGAAACAATGGGACTTTGAACTTCACATAGTTCAGCTCCCAAATCTACTCTATGCGGCCATAGTATGTGCTCGACCCAAGTTGATCCTGAAATGTATCTATACAGACTCCGATGTTTTGTACTGTGCTCTTGTCATCTTGTTTGACGGTGTAAAATGTGTATCCATTAATATCATATCCTTTCCATGTGTCAATATCCCAACAAGGACCCGTGGCCAACCTCCTTATTTTTTCATTTGGCCCATCGGTCAACTTTGCAATATGATTCTTCAATCATTCGTTGAAATGAGAGTTATGCTCCTTGTTGATCCATATATCCGGTCGACCCATGTTCTCCTGTCCGACCTTCGCTTTATCCTCCTCAAAATATGGGGTAACTTCTACCATATGTGGGAGCACAGTGAAATGAGCCTACATAGGCCTTTTTATCTAGTGCAATTTTTTTGCCTATTCTGCCAACTCCTGACAACCTTCCTTCATGACGAGACGTTGAAACTCTAATAGGATCAGTCTTGGACATGTAATCGACGTAGAACTCAATAACCTCCTCGGTCGTGTACCCTTTAATGATGCTCCCCTCCGGTTTTGCTCTATTTCTCACGTACGACTTCAGAACTCCCATATACCTCTTGAATGGGTACATTTCTCTTAAAAAAGTTAGGCCACATAATTTTGTTTGCTTAACAAGATGAACAGGGAGATGAATCATAATATCAAAGAAAAGCAATGGAAAATATATCTCCAAGTGACAGAGCGTTTTGACAATACCCGCCTGCAACTCATCAAGATCTTCGAGATCTGTGACCTTCTGATCGATTGCATTGAGGAAGGCACACAAACGCATGATCGTGTGGTGGACTTTGGGTGGAAAAATACCTCTTATAGCAATTGGTAAGAGCTGTGTGATTAACACGTGACAATCGTGAGACTTCATTCCGACTAGTTTGAGCTCATCCAAATTGACATACTTATCCTTGCTGAATAGTCCGATGGAACTTTAAAATCTTTCAAGCAGGATAACATTGCGATCTTCTCATCCTTCGACAAGGTGTGGAAAACTGGAGGGAGGTGCACTCTTCCTCTCTCTCATCAGTTATAGGCATGAGTTCAATGTGAATATTTATATCCTGTAGATTAGGCGCGCGTTTAACCCATCCGTTGTCTTTCCAGGAATATTCAGCAGTAACCCAACCAAACTCTCGCTCACATTCTTTTCTACGTGCATGAGATCAATGCAATGATGGACCTCGATATCTTTCCAGTAAGGTAGTTGCCAAAATATGGATTTTTCTTCCACATACCCTTGTCCTTTGCCTTACTACATTTTCTTTTCTTCCCAAACTCATTAGTTATGTCCTTGACCATGTCGTGGACCTCATCTCCGATCAAATCCTTGGGAGTAGGTCGAAGTTCTCTCTTACTGTTGAAAATTTTCTTCTTTCTTCTAAATGCGTGACGTAGAGGGAGCCATCTCCTATGACCCATGTAAATCATCTTTCGTGATAATTCAATTTGTTTTTTCACTACATCCACTTAATTTCAATCAAGTCAAAATAAAAAAATCCATGGAGGGAGAGAAAAATAATATGAGAATAGACTATAGTAAAAGAAAAAAAGTAAAAGGAAAAAACCAGCGAATCTTTCATGCTTAAACATTCCGCGAAATGTTTCAAAAGAGCATAAAATTTATTTTCTTTAGCCACCTACTGCGTGTATTTTTCATACAGTCAGAGCAAGCCTTCATTCCTTTGATAGTCTGTCCAGAAAGATTACCAAGTGCGGGGTAGTCATTAATGGTGCAGAACAATAGCACATGCAGCTTGAAGTTCTCCTACCATACGTGTTGATATTTCTTTAACGATGTTACTAGGAATTAGATCCCAGACAATGGCGCTAGAAATATTAGTCGGTATTTTCTTACTATCACAGATGTAATCCGCAAGCGCATGGATACATTGCTATAGCATTTCACCCGGAAATATTTCCAAGGTTTCGTATTTATTTAATCCCAAGGGAAGATATGGTAAGAGAATACTATGTTATTAATGCATCGCACTTATGTTAATCAATGCTCATCACACTTGTGTTAATCAAAGTCTAATGCAAGGGTTAATCAATGTTGAATAAGTGTAGGTTGACACTCAGAAGAATCAATCAAACTAACTCTCTCTAAATAAATATCTAGACTAAGTGGAGAAGAAATAAGAAAAGTCTATTTCTGTACTTCTAGTATATAGCCCTTTTAGTATACACTTGCTAATGTACAATCATATGGCCAAAACCCCCTAACAACGCCCTCCTGGTATATCGAGAAACCACCCCTGATTGCCGAGTTCCTTACGATAATCTGTCATGGCTATACAACCAATTATGGATACGGAGGAGTACCCTCGCCAGGAATAGTTCTTAGCCCTATATACACACATGGAGAAGTACCCATACTGAGCTGTTGTCACACCCGGAGTTTTCCCCCTTTTCCGTAGTTTCTAAATCGCCCGCAAATGGTCTACAGAAAATACTTTGTTCAACCAGGAGCAAACCCTAAATTAACAATGTGCGTAACAATCGAAATTGTCAGGGAGAATTTTTATTTGAATTCTCTTTGCTTCAAATCATTAACAGGACTTTCAGCGGAATATTCAGAGGAGAGGAAGTAATAATGTTAATTAAAAATGTCAGGTTTTGAATTAATAATTCTTTCCTTCCCCTCCTTTGGTCGTGAACCGTTCCCGGTTCACTCTCCCTGTTCGCGGTTCATTGTATCCGCCGACCCCTTTTGCGCCGCGGTTTCGTTTTGTATGACGAGCCAAGTCCTACTCTTATTCCGGTTCAGTTTCTTTTTCCTTTCCCGAAATGGCACCGCATTTGTTTCCCCCACCTTTCCTTTTTTAGGTTTCTCTTCCTCTTGTATTCTTTTCCCTCCCTCTGCCGAGAGCCACCTCCCCTCTCTCTACCGTGCGCCACCCCCTCCCCTGGGTCAGCCCACCTAAAATCCAGCCCCTCCCCCTATTTAAGCCCCCTTACCCCCTCTTTTTTTTGTTTTTCCCTGCCCTAGCCCTAGACGCCACCTGCGTGCTAGCCGCCACCTGCGCCCTAGCCGTCGCTGCCCTCGCTCACCGCCACCGCTAGCCGCAGCCCCTCGTCGCTGTCGTCTTCTCCGGTGAGCTCTCCCCTTCCCCATGTCATTCACCGGTATAGTTTACCCCTAGGGTTCCATCTAATCTATCCGTTGTCATTGTCGTCTCCTTGTGCCGCCGCCTTACTGCGCCGCCACCGCTAGCCACCGCTGCCGTGTCGTGCTGCTGCTGCGTCGCCTCACCACCGCTAGCCACCACTGCTGTGTCGTGCCGCTGCTGCGTCGCCTCGCCGCTGCCGTGCCGGCCCTGCCGCGCCGTGCCGTGCCGCTGCCGCTGCCCTAGTGCCGCACGCCGTCGCTGCCCCGCCTGCGAGCTGTCGCGCTGCTATTTTGCCGTAGCCAAGCCGCTACCGCCGCCTTGCTGCACACGGTAGCCGTGCTACCGACCCGTTATCGTGTCGCTGCCACTTCGCCGTGTCGCTTCTGCGCCGTTAGTCGCCTAAAACCCTAGCTACCTAGCAGCCGCCTAGCCGTTGTCGGTTTACCAACCTCGCTACCGCCGCACCTAGCCATAGCCGCAGTCGTGCCCTCGCCGTGGTACGTATGCATTCACTAGCCGCTCACTGTTTACGCTCGTACGTAGTGTGGCGTAGTGTCATGTAGGTTTGGTCGTACCGACTCGTTCTAAAACCCTAGAGCCATTTTGAGCCACCGGTTCTGTTCGCCGGTTCGGTTGACCATTTGCGTGGTCCCGTGCCACGGTAGGTTGACTCGTCGAGTCGCTGACCCGTGAGGCTCGTTAACCAGAGTTTATGTTCCGTTAACCTTGTCCGTTCGCGGGCGTTAAAACATATCAATTAATTAAGTTTTTTCGGTTAATAGTAATTACATAGTTCATATTCTAAAATTCATATCTTAATGATCCGAGCTCCGTTTTAATCCATTCAAGTTTTTGTGGATTCATTAAAATGTCTAGAATTCATTAAAATTGGTTTATTTTGCTATTTCAGTAGACTTATTGCCTGTATTGCTTGTGTTCTTTGTTTGTCGTATAGAATCCGGCAGTTCCAACGCTCCGGAGTATTTCGAAGTGGTCGCCGAAGTTCCGTCAGTTCAAGAGCAAGGCAAGTCAAGCTTATTCACCCTAACATATTGTACCTAAATTGCGAAGGTCTTATTTTTCTCTAAATATCGCATTGTTTTATACCATATATGGGCTTAATTACCCGTTGTACTCAGCCATATGTTCTAAATACCTTGTTCCTTTGATAGCTTGGGAAGTAATTTGTGTAGTGGCTAGGTTAGAACATGCTTAGCCCTGCTTAGAAACATTAGCACACTATTGGGATGACTAATGTACCACTATTATTTAATGATTGATATTTAATGGTAGCTCATGATGGTTAATCGTAAATGACCAATTAATTGGTCCAACTAAAACCTGATTAATGGTGGGTTGTGAGTACATGGTTGTGATGGTCGTACTCATGATGATTAAGGACCGGTTCACGGGAAACCTGGAAGAATTATCGTATTTTCCACAAGCCAGCATGGGTATTGGCTGGGCTTGTAGTGTGGCTTTTTCCTAGCCGACGCATCCAGGCAAGGGTCGGAGTGACGGAGTTGGGTCGGCGGGGGTTTACTTGTTGATCAGCTGACGGATTCATCTAGGCATGAGAGGGGGCTTCCTGCCTTGGTTTAAAGGTGGGGGTTAAACCAGTGGTGTGGTCCGCTTGGTTAGGAAGGGTTGTGCGAAGGGTTCTATCACAGTCCCTTTCCGGTGTACCGTGGTGATATGCTGGCACGCGGTAACGTGTCGTGGGGCTGTGTCTTGTGGTTACAGTTGTGCACCTCTGATCAGAGTAAAACTATTTGAATAGTCGTGCCCCCGGTTATGGGCGATCAACCGGATTCACCGTGATTAGTCATACCTCTAATAACTTGATCTAATGGAACTGGTGTAGCTCAGGTGGTGGTTTGAGCTTGTCGCAACGTGGTGTAGCATTGGGTAGTGGTGATTTAATCTTGCTTAATTAACTCAACTATTTTACCGCATTCAACTATTGTTTTTAAATGCTTGTTTTATGCAATTCAACTCTTTAGCCTCCTTTGGAATTACTTGCATCATTTTTCCCATTCCGGTATGACTTGTTGAGTACAGTGGGTAGTACTCAGTCTTGCTTTATCATTCCCCACATCAGAGTTGGAGCATGTGTCAGATGATGGCTACTCGGAGGAGTAGGTTTGTTGCTGCCATCAAGGATGCCCGTGGATTGGAGTCGCCACGCTACGAGCGTCTAGTCATCTGGAATAGCTTGTTTATCTCTCCCGCTGCATTTATGTAAGACACTTTTACGGTGTTTGTAAGACGTGGATCTGTGTAACAACTTTATCGTTTGTGTACCCTAGCTAGTCCTGGACAGGGGCTTAATGCACATTCTGCTTGGGATTCGATTTTGCGAATCTCTAGGCGTGACAGTCGTCACCATCAGTGGCCCACCTCTACAGTTCCGTGGTATATAGCACCACTTAATGGTATTTAATAATCTAAGCACCTCGCTAACATTACTAAATACTACTCTATATTGCTGCAGATGACATAGAGCAATCAACTGAATGAACATTAAACCAATACCATTGCATTTCTCTGGTAAGCTAGCCAAATAATTAATATGAAACAAGTATAACTCAAGGTTGGTACTCATATAATTATGCGAGTACAGTAAAGTACCAAAACTATATAAAGAAGAATATTTCATTATTGAATAAAGTCTTACAAGAGAGGAAATAGCTACTAGAACCATATCTAAATTCTCCGGAAGACTTGAAGAACTCTAGAACTATTCTAATTCTAACTCCACTAGTGCTAGAACAAAGTAAACTAATAAGGAGAGCTTTTCTTAATTCCTCTTGGTGTGTGTTGAAAGATAGAATGAGGAGTCCTTTTATAGCCTCTCAATGATGGTTTCGACAGTTGCAAATGTCAAATTCACCCTCCAACCGTCATTGGGGAGGCATCCGGGACGTCCATGTGGAGGGAGATCCCATCGGCACCAAGGTCGGTTCGGCTGAACCCTGACCTGTTTTGTTGGGCCTCCAATTCTTCCTGTGCCTCCTCTTGTGCATCCTCAGACTTATGGTACATTGGTTGGGCTCATTCGAAGATGATAAATTAGGTTTATGGGCCCATCCATCCATATGTCGGCTTCCGATCTAATTTTCCATCATTCCTCCTTTATTTATATAGTCATCTCCTGCAAGAAAATATTTTACCAAGTACAAGTGGAACTAGATTATTTCTAAATAAAATATGCATCCAAACATTGCTATTTCTCTTTTATTATTAGGAATATTGACGGTCAAAATTGGGCGATAACGACCGTCAACAATACGCATCCCAAGTTTCCACACCTTCTTTCCAGAGAGTTTCTAGATCATCCATAACAGGCTCCAAGAACACATCAATATCATTGTCGGGTTGTTTCGGTCCATGCATTAACAAGCACAACATAATGTATTTCCTTTTGAAGCACAACCATGGTGGTAGGTTATAGTTTGCAATAAGAACTGACCAAGTGTTGTGAGAACTGCTCATATCTCTGAAAGGATTCATGTCATCCATACACAAACATATCCTCATGTTTCTGGGGTCGGTTGTGAATTCTTAATGTTTTCAATCAATATTCCTCCATTGAATCGAATCTGCAGGGTGTCTGAGCATATCATCGTTCCTTCTCTCAATGGCATACCAACGTACTAATGCTGTTTCCTTGGGGTTAGCAAAGATTTTCTTGAAACAATCAATGATAGGTAGATACCACACTACCTTTGCTGGACCACCCCGCTTCGACTTCTTTCATTCGTTAGAACTTCTCTTTCGCTTGTATCGAGAAGCCTTGCAGACAGGACAAACCTCTAAGTCTGCATATTGTTTGTGGTACCATATGCCTTTCACCTCAGGAAGCATGTGTTTGGGCAATGTGTTCTCCTCAGGAAGCATGTCTTTCACTAAACCCAATAGATCTGTGAAAACTCTTGTCTGTCCATCCACTACTTGCCTTCAACTTCATTAGGTCCAGGGTAACTGATAATTTGATGTGTTTTGCTTTGCATCTGTCGTATAGAGGTGTTGCAAAGTCACTGACCAACTTGGTGAATTTCAAGGAATCTCTCTCATTGAAAGTTGGGTACTCAACATCGCGCAACAGGTCTTGCTACAAATCGTGATCCACATCAACCATTTCACCTCCTAGTGGAGAAGGTACAAACATGTTATGCTCATCTTCATTTTCCTGATTTTGTGAACCACTATTGCCTGCATCTGCAACATCGTCGACTGATTCTTGCTCGTCATGGTTCGTCCAACATGTATATCCCTTCATAAATCCTCGACGTATTAGATGAGTGTGTACATCCACTCTGTTGTCAAACATCTTCCCATCTCTACAATCATCACATGGACAAGTAATGTAATCGTTGTTTCTTATTTTACTGTCCTCCTCCGCACCGATTATAAAATTTGAAACGCCACTTCTATACTCTGTGGTATATCGCAGAGTTCCGTACATCCACCAATTTCGATCCATTGCTACAAAAATGAACAAACATTAGATAATACTTTTGTAACATAAGTATTACTAAATTTATGGGAATTGTTTATTATTTTTCAAGTGCCTAAATAGACTTTTCTGAATTTTATGTTTTTTTTTGGAAAAAATTGCCCCCAACACCTCCCACCAAAATAGTGAAAAGTGGGATCACCGTTCCTTAGACAGTTGGAGTATTTACAGTGTGCAATGAATATCGGTAATGATCAACAAACAAACACCTATGATTGGTATTATAGTTTGCTTTGTCGGGCCTAAGTCCGAGCCCGTCACCGATAACACACATCGATGACGGGCTTAACCAATTATCTTTGTTGGGACGTATTTCGCGCCCGTCACCGTTGGCACTCATCAGTGACGCGGTTAGGTTTGGGCCCGACAAAGGTAATCTATGTCGGGTCGAAACTTTAGCCCATCAAATGTGTTACCGAAGTTCAAATTCTTGAGGAGATTCTACTCTCTGTTTAGGAGTTCACAATGAGATGGGTCTGTTCCAATCCTATCCTCGAGGTTGGACAAATGCACTCCTCTTCCACTAGTGGTATCTCCTCCCATTCGGAGGTGAAATTCAACCTTCACAAACTTCCCTCAACATAATCGAATCGGTGGCTCAAGGTTGACGCCTAGCCATCTCGGAGTCCTCAACCACCAAAAGTAACAAATTCAACAATGATTTTTTAGGGGTGAATCTAGTTCTCACAAAATCTTCACGAAATCAACAATAAGCACTCAAATAAACTCAAATAAACCACTCTCTCTCACACACACATGGAATACAAGCTTTTAGATCGGTGGAGAGGAAGAAGTTAGAAGGCAAGGCTCAAAGTGAATCTCAAATCAACATATGCCAAGGCACAAGATAAGCAATACAGCTAGCCACCCTAGCTTGGTGGTAGAGGGGGGCTATTTATGGCCTTACCCTCAGATATGTCCGTTGGTGGTAAAGATTCCATTTTTGGAAGTTTCTATAGTGATTTTCGGAAAAAATCTGAACAATGCAAATCTCTATAAACTGGGTGAAATTGAATTTTGCAAATTTCTTCAATGATTTACGGAAGTTCCGAACAGCGTAAAAATTCAGCACAAGTATAGCAGAAAACTAGGCAAACTAGCATTTTGGAGATTCCAAAAATATTTTCAAAAAAACCCCGAAAATCATCAAAGAGCAAAATCAACTTTCAGAAATTCCGAAGTGCACTTTTGGAAATATCCGAAAATCACCAGATAGCAAAATCAACTTTGGAAATACCTACAGTGATTTTGGAAGTTTCTACAGTGATTTTCGGAATGGAAAAGACCTAAAATCACCATAGAGCAAATTTGCTGGCCATATATATTTCGGATATTCTGAAAAGAACTTTCTGAAGTTTCCAAAAATCAATAGAGTGCATTTTTCATGGTGCAGCCTTTTCGAAAATTCTGAAAATCACTTTCGAAAATTCCGAAATCACCAGAATGTAAAATTCAAGAATGAGAAACACTTCAAAAGGATTATTTTTAGCACCGAAATCATTCCTAGAACTCAAAACAACATTCTCCTTTATAGAACAGCTTTCCTACTAACTCAAAAGCAAATAGAAAAGTTATACCAATGCGAATAACTTCATGCCATTTTGTTTCTTTGCCTTGACCAATGCTACTATGGCTTTCGGCTTGATGTTTATCAACGAATCGCATTCTCTTGATATTCGACATTTCATCTTACGTTTCTTCTTTAACAAGGGTTGATCCTCAGCAACTTGTGACATCCTATGGCCTCGATTGGTCCGTCGGTGTTCGGCCAAGCACTTGTTCCTTCACTGCTTTGTCAAGCCTCCGCTTGCCCTTCTCCCATGTATGGTCCATCGAGTAGTCAAGTCTTACCAACCCTTCACCGCATCTTATCATCTTCTGTCACCCTTGCATCACAATGAAACCACAATGTATTACATCTTCTTCATCAGCTCTTCATCGGAATAATCCGTAGCTTATACACTCAAATAAACATATTAGTCCCTTAATCGTTTGTCATCAATTAACCAAAACCCACTAGGGGCATAGATGCACTTTCAGAAATTTCCCTTCTATTTGGTAAAAAGCCCCTCAGGGGGTTGGATTCAGTTCCACAGATTTATTGAAAGCCTACTCCCTCCATCGGAAATATTTGGTGTTTATAATAAGATTATTTGCTCAAGTTCATAAATTATGACCATCAAATATTTTCTTAAATGCTTAGTTCTATAAAAATATAAATAGTTTCATAGATTTTTCTTGAAAAACATGATAATGATACTATTTTTATTACTAATTAATACAGTGATAGGTAATGTAACAGCACGGTGACTTCAACAATATCAATATATACTGGTCTAGTTTCGAAGGTGCTTATAGAGGTACAATATATGTGTGTTTATAGAGATGACTGTGTGCATGTATATACTGGTTTCTGCTCTTGAAAAAAAATACTGTAAACTCATTGCATTATATATTTTAAAACATATAAAATTGATCATTAGAATCTTAAAAGTTGAGAATTATATCCTTGACTCAAGCATTTGTGATGAGCGGAGCTGCAGAGGGAGTATTTGGTTGCATGGATGTTGTTAACAGGATGACACCTTGTTGACGAAAAATTTGTGCTCGGCCGATGGTGCCAGATCTGTGTTGGCACGAACTAAGTCTACAAACGCAACAGCCTAGGAGATCTACTTAGTTTTAGTGCAGGTCCAAAATATTGATGAGATGCAGGCATGCCAGTCAGTTTGATCCTGCAACTGACAAGATAGATAAATATGTGGATCACCAAAGAGCCGATATAGTAATTCCAGCCGATATCGATATTAGCCGATATTGATAGGGTTATGAGCTATCAGCTATATATATATCTAATATAGATCTTGATACTTGAGTAAATAATGATATAAAGATAATCGACTGATAATAATGTGATAAAACAATAATATAATTCAATAGAAACTAATCGGCTAATAATGATATGATATAATAAGTGATCCGATGGTTAAAGTATACATCAGCTAGTGTCCACGATGTCATCAAATCCAAGCGATTAGATAAACAGTAATACATTTGTTGCGATCGACTAAATCCAACTTATATATAATCCTTATAAGTCGATGCAATGTCTAGATAACTCATCGGCTGAAACCCGATGAAACCCTTATTGACAATTAAGAAGCAAGCTAGAGATCATGGTTGTAAGTACGACTTAGTAGATGAAACTTAACTGATGCAGTACTAAGTATGAAAAGAAACATAATATCTAGACAATCAAGTCTTTGACTGATTTTTAGGGTGGTGGATACATTAAATAATCCATTCCAACAAAGTAATCTAGCCAATATCAACAAAACCCTAAATGGAGATCGGTCGATGAAAGTAGAAAACACCATCAATCTAGATTATATAATGTATATGATAACTCGACGTCTTACATGGACAAGATTAGAGTATTGAAGCGATGGAAGCACTAATCCCGATAATGCAAGTCGCCATAACAAGCCTTACTCCTCGTCGGAGATCGAAGCCGATGCAGCCCAATTTGAAACAAGAATTCGTCGAAAGTAAAAGGGTGGCGATGCACTGAAAGTAGATTGTGTTGATCTGTGGAGATATTTTACAAGGACCTGGGTGTACATATTTATACCCATGGGTAGATACTAGTCCTTATTGGACACGATACAAATTTTTCTAAAGATAAAAGAAAAAACAAAAAGTTCTTATCGGACACTAAACACACTTTCCTAAAGAAAAGGAAACTAACAGACTCTTCCTAATTAATTGATAAACTTTCAGACCACATCCTCCTTGAACTCGGGCTCTTTTGGATGAACTTCCTTTAATCGATTAGTTTCCTTAACCAAATCCATCAAGAATACAGCTGCTGACGACTGATAGCTTGCAACGATCGTTTCCAGGACTGTGAAGCCGATACTAACTCTAGGCCAATGATGACTCTGAGTTTACCAAATTTTGGCGTTAACACACACCGTGTTTTGCTACGGGATATATGAATGAATACATGTTAAATTGTATATAAAGGATGGATGAATTTGGATTGAAATATTTTTAAAATGATTTGAGGTTGATGATTTAGCATGTGTATGTTGAGTTGTAGAATATAATAAATTATAAATATAATTATTATGTTTGTATGTTGAGCTTTAATTGCTTGGTGAATTGATGTGGCATGTTTGCATGTTATACTGCAGGAGTACTACTAAATACTATATTTAAATACTATATTTGTATGTTGAGCTTTAGATGCTTACTTACTGGGTTATAAATTTATTAAAGGTATATGTTAAAAAATTGGACTACCTAATATTTCAGTTGCATTTTTTTAACAAATATTCAGTTGTGTTCGATATTTTTCTAAGCGGTGCGAAAACGGAGAAACACTCTAATGAAGTGGCAGACACAGGATTTTGAAGGTGCGTATTTAAAATCTTGAACTGTGAATTTCTTTTTTTTAAAATATGGTTAATATCATCAATGGAAATACTATATTTTTATTGTGAAATATAATTATATTAATGTCACAACTAGTGAATAAACATGTTAGTTATGTTGTTGAATAAACTAGTGAATAAATATTATGCATAACTAGTGACTAAATATTTTTCATTCAATATTTATCTTGTTTGTTTAACATGATTTTGAAACATAATCGATGTATGCTTAAAAGTATTTTGAGTTTATGGAAGAAAAATCCAAAAACAAGAATCAATAATTGGTAAAAACAGAGTACAATGCTGGAAGTCAAACCCAGCACCTGTAGGATACAGGAAACACCTACCAACCATTCAGGCAGAACACACTGCTTGTGCTAAAACTTGAGCATTTTCTTGAAAACCCTAATCCTTATTAAGTTCTTAATAGACCCCGGCATAGCCACTTCGTAAAAGGAAAGGGTATTCACCATGAACGTTGTGGCGTCCGCCCCTGCTCTAATAAGATGATTTCTGCCAATAGATGACGGGATCCTTGTCCCCACCTAAAGCGTTTTCAGCACGTGTTTCTGAAATTCAAGTATAATTGCTGATCTCTATTTTTTTTAGGAATAAATGTATATATATACTCCTTCCTCGTGCATCGTCCCGTTGATCACGGCCAGTGAAGTTGTACCAAGTTGTTCACGTTATCTTCCACCAACCGGACGGCCCTTGCAATTTGCAATAATGCATATGATTCATTTGACTTGACAAACCCAATCTATGCCATGGTCTGGGTGACTGGATTCGGCTAAAATTGACCAACATATTCCAACCAAAGACACAGAACATTTGCTCGTCGGTTCGGCTACCAACCACTCTGGATATATGCAGTCGTCAGGCTACTACAGTCTACAGGAAAGCCCAGCAAGCAAAGCACTTGACTCTCTTTTCCCAGGCGTTTTTCACTTTCACGTAGCTGCAGGCGTTGGTTTAATTTTTATTTCATCTTTTTTTTGCTGTAAGAGATAGCAGAGCAGAGATCGAGGGAATAACCAGCGCGCCGCGCGGCGAGCAATGCCATGCCCACACCATCCACGTGCGCAGCGTGAACTAACTCCACAATGTACGTGGAGAGATCTTATCAAAGGTAGGAACAGGTACGGGAGCGGGAATATCTTCATTTCCTCCAGTGGCACACGCGCGAGCAAAAGCGCCGCTCGAGCAGTTCCCCGAGCCATCTTCTCACGCACGCGCGTCGACCGGATGGTGGGTCGCTAGCTAGATCGACCAGCGTAGCGGGAGGCGAGGTCAGATGTGATGTCGCCATCCACCACGCTTGGCGCTCGTTTAGTCCTGTTTCGATTTTTTTTAAAAAAAAAACCGCAGTACAAATACAGATGCTCACAACACACGCACACTTATCTCTATGAATACACGTGCACAAGGAATACTCTATTTTGCCTTTCTCCACTCATGCCCCCAGTTGAATCGCATCCCTCAACCGTAAAACCGAATATAATCTGTCCCCTGACTCCCAAAACCATTGCAAATCGAACCCCACGCGGTTTAGGAGGTGGTTTCGTCCGATGTAGTAGTTGACACGCTGAGTCAATAGGTGGGATCTACTTGTCAGTAGCCTCTACCTTATCCTATCTTCTCCCTCACCTCTCCCCCCTCTCTCTCCATCTCTTCCTCTTCTCTCACCTTCCATCTGCATAGAGGTAGGGTGGTGGCGACAGTGCATGGGGGAGGGGCACGTTGGTCGGCAGCAACGCGTGTGGAAGAGATCGTCGGCTAGCCGAGCGCAGGGGAGGAGCTTGTCGGATAGCCGCGCATAGGGAGGAGCTCCCGGCTGGCGAAGGAGTTCTACATGCCTGCAGCGACGGTGATATCGAGAGGGTGGTACTGTGGTGACGCCGCCCTGGTCCCTCACCTCTGGCTCCAGTGCTGGGGACAAAGGCTGAGGTGGGGAGGGACCATGGAATGGGGGCGACAATAGTGTGCCCAGCGTGAGCCAGCACCCGACATCTCCGTCCTCCTTGCTGGCATTGGCCGCGAATGGTGACCGTGGCGGCAAGTATGATGTCGTCACCCAGAGCCTAGCACGCCTCTTCTCCACAGGCTGCTTGTAGACGAAAAATCCACGTTGGGTCAATGGTGCCAGATCTGTGTTAGCGCGAACTAAGTCGATGAACACAACGGCCTGGGGGATCTGCTTAGCTCCAGTACAGGTCCAAAATATTGATGAGATACGGGTGTGCCAGTCAGTTTGATCCTGCAACTGATAAGATAGACAAATATGTGGATCGCCAAAGAGTCGATCGGCTGATAAGCCGATATAGTAATTCTAGCCGATGTAGATACCAATCGATATTGATGCAAGCCAATGTCGATAGGGTTTTGAACAATCAGCTATATATCCAATGTAGATAATGATATAAGTACAATTAGCTAATGATAATGTAATGAAACAATAATATAAACCAATAGAAATCAGTCGGCTAATACTGATATGATAAAATGAATGTTGATCCGAAGTTTAAAGCATACATCAACTAGAGATCCGATGTCATAAAATCCAAACAGTTAGATAATCAATGAAAAATTAGTTGTCATCAGCTAAATCCAACTTGTATGTAATCCTTGTGAGCCAATACAACATCCAGATAAATTATCGGCTGAAACCCCGATGAAACTCTTATTATAATCAAAGACATGTTATCCTTTATGATTCCAGGCACGGCTAGGGATGATGTATCGTAAAGTATGCAAAGATGCATAAAGTCTAATCAATCAAATCTTTGACTAATTTTCAGGGTGGTGGATACCTTAGTCAATTTAATCTGGCAAAGCAATTTAGCCGATACCGGCAAAAACCATAAAGCAGATCTACAAGTAAATCGAGCTACCAAACTGGATTAATTAAGATATATGATAAGTAGGTGTTGATGCGAAAAAACACACACTGGCCTGGGAGATATTCTTAACTCCAGTGCAGGTCCAAAACTTGCTTTTGGGTCAAGAGCGTGGCAGTTGATTTGATCCTGCAATCAACAAGATGAAATATGCAAGTACTATTAGTAAATGATAGTCGATCAACCAGAAAGCCGATGTTATATCGTATGGTAACCTAGTCGATGCAGAACAAGGTGAATCGGTTGTGTGGTATTTTTAATCAATAAATAAACCCTAAACTTGATCCATTGGCTGTAGATATTAACAATAGATAATTTATAAGTCAATATTACTTTAGAAATTAGCAATTGGGATAGATCAGACTTAATCGAGACAGTATAAATTACCCATATCCAAAATAATATAAAATAACGATTACATATGCTCGTGTCATAGCTGATGTCCAGATTTAAGCATGTATCGGCTATAACTCCGATAATTCCTTATACTAAGATATCATCTTAAATTAAATGTATTAAACTAATATCAATTAGATTGATAATAAGCTTAATATATTTATATTAGTTGAAATCTCGATATAAGAGGTAGATACAGTATATTAAAACAATCTTCCAGCATCGTCGGCTAAAAATAACCAACTCTCCTAATCAACCATCTCATTTTATGAGCCGATTGATGAGTACTGTAAATTCCCTCATGTACTTCACACATGACAACCTTGGCTTCTTCCAGATTTAAACATTTCAACAAAACTCTATCAATCGTCCGATGATACAAATCACCATCCAATAAAATTTATTTGAGGGCTTTGTACTTCAACCTCCGTGATGCCAATCTAGAAGGATCCTTCAGATACTCAATTATCTCAAATCTCCAATCATCGGCTTGCATAAAAGCAACTTCAACTTCTATATCTTTCAACATCGGCTTGTATCCCGATACACCTTGAGCTAAATCATTGGCTTCAATATTTTGCTCTCGAGGAATATGCTTCAAAGTAACTATCCTAAAAGTCTTCATTAACTCTTGACATTTCTCATTATAAACCACCAAGACATTGTTCTTACATTCATATTCTCCAGATAGCTGATTAATCACCAATAATGAATCACCCTTAATCTCAATAGCATCGGCTTCAACCTCTTTTAATAATTGCAAATCTTTCAAAACAGCCTCATATTCAGCCTGATTATTAGTGTAATAAGGTTTAATAGTAAAATCAAACTGAAAACTGGCCCCCTAGGAGATATAATCACCAAGCCGATACCACATCCATGAGTACAAACTGATCCATCAAAGAACAAAGTCCACGGAACAATCTCAAGATGATTAATCGAATCATCCCGATGCTCAACTATAAAATCAGCTATTGCTTGTCCTTTAATTGCCGTAGCCGATTCATATCTTAAGTCAAATTATGTTAAAGCAAAGATCCACTTCCCAATCCATCCCTTCAAAACTTGAGCCGATAGCATGTATTATATCACATCGGCCTTACAAACTATGGTGCAGTCATTTGAAAGTAGATAATGCCTCAACTTCGTACAAGAAAAATATAAACATAGACATAACTTTTCCACCGGCGAGTATATGGTCTTAGCATCCAAAAGCCTCCTGCTCAAGTAAAATATAACTCATTCTTTTCTTTCAACCTCCTGGATCAACACAGAGCCGATAGCAGTCTGATCGGCTGATAAATATAACTTGAAAGGAACCCCTTTTGAGGTGGAATCAGAACTAGAGGAGAACTTAAATACTTCTTTATATTATCCAAAGCCTGATGTTGCTTTTTCCCCCAAACAAACTCTTGATCGGTCTTCGACCTAAGCAACGGAGTAAATGACTATCCTGCCGGATAAATTAGAAATAAATCGTCTCACAAAAATAATTTACTGATCAATGATTGCAACTTCGTTTTATCTTCTGGAGGTCTAATATTTTTGATAGCATCAATATTTTTCTGGGGTATCTCAATTCCTCTCTCATGCACTAAAAACCCAAGAAATTGCCCAGCCGACACACCAGAAGCACATTTGGTAGGGTTCATCCGTAATCCATATTTCCTTGCCCTCTCCAAAACTCTTCGCAAATTGGCTATATGTTTATCAACTTCCTTTGACTTGACAACCACATCATCAATATAAATTTCAACCAACAAGCTGATAAGATTGTGAAAAATATAATTCATGGCCCTATGATATGTAGCACTAGCACTCCTTAATCCAAAAGTCATAACAACCCACCCATACAAGCCAATTGCACCGGGACACCTAAAAGCAGTCTTATGAATATCTTCCTAGGCCATAAAGAATCTGATTATATCCTGCATTGTCATCCATAAAATTGATAATCTTATGCCCAGATGCTGCATCAACCAACAAATCAGCAATCGGCATTGGGTATTCATCTTTAGGAGTAGCTTTATTCAAATATCTAAAGTCAATACAAACTCTAAGCTTTCCATGTTTCTTGATAACCGGTACTATGTTCGATATCCACTCAGCATATCGGCATGGTCTAATAAAATCGGCATCATAAAGTCTTGTGATCTCGGCCTTGATAGCATCATACATCATCATCTTGCAACGCCTTGGAGGCTGTTTATATGGCCGATAGCCTGGTTTAATAGGAAGCCGATGTTCAACAATCGATCGGCTGAGTCTTGGCATCTCATAATACTCCCAAGCAAAACAATCTTTATATACCTTCAATAATTCTATCAATTTATATTTGAAACTCTTTAGACAAATCCTTACTAATATCCCCTGGCCCAATATCAACTTCTTCCAACTCATCGGCCGACGTAAACCCTTGCCCAAGCTTACCATCGAGATCATCTACAGCATCCTTTGTATAAAAATTTGAACCCCCCTCGACACCTTCAAAGAAATAACCGAGGCTCTCCATCTCCTGTTGGCTATATGTCATAATCAGACACTTTTAGATAATCATCTTTCCAAACATTACCGGACAAATAATTAACTCATTCCATCTCTCAAATAGATAAATCGGCATTAGCAACGTTGACTGACCTGTCGGCTAGCATGATTTCTATCTGGTCTCCCTGTCATTGGATCAAACTTTGATGCATGGTTGAAGGAATACAACAGTTGGTATGGATTCAATCTCTTCGCAGCAACAGAATATAAGAACCCTTCCCATCAATGACAAAGAATGTAGTAGGAATTATCTTACTGCCGATGGTTAACTCCACATTTAAAACTCCTTTAGTCTCTGATGGATTCCCTCCAAAATCCTTCAGAACCATGTTGGTCTTAATAAAATCTTCTACACTTTTACCCAATTTTCTAAAAGTAGCATACGGCATCAAATTAACAGCCGCTCCACCATCGACCAATATCTTCGACATTGGCTTATCGTTGACAAATCCCTTAACGTACAAGGGCTCCCTATTCCTCATCCTCTAAATTCGCCTTTTCTAGTTTTTAGTGAAAATACCAGATGGACACCATTGCAGCTTCATAGTCTTGGATTCCTCCCTAGGCTCATCTTTGAAGTAATCCTCATGAATCGGCCCAAGCCTTTGATGAACGGGCAATTTTTTCTGAATTGACCGATGCTCATTACCAACTTGTCTACTTGATCTTCCAAAATAATTTACCTCAGGATCACTGACACCAGGGCAATCCTCGATAGATGGCAGCCTCATCCCGTCATTCCAGCAAAATCTAAAAAACTCACAGCTCCAGCGAGGATCAAAACAACCTCCATCGTTGTATTGATACATCTCTTCCTCCTTCTGACGTCTAGTCTGATATTTATTGATCATATTAGCCGATTTGAATCTTCTTGCCTGATACTTACTTCTATCAGCTTGATTCCTGTTGGCCCCAGTGTGAACCATGTTTACTGGAAAGGGATGACCATCTATTTTCATCGGCTTCTTCACTTCATAAAATTGTATCCTCCCTTGCTTTGTAGCCGATTGAATCTGTTGCCTAAAAATCTTGCAATCATTGGTACTGTGTGATCCTGTGTTGTGCCATTTGCAATATTTTCTTCTTCTGAATTTCTCAACCGATGGTATTACATGCCCTACCGGTAACTGAATTTGTTTCTCTTGAAGAAGTAAATCAAATATCTTGTTGGTCTTAGTAATGTCAAAATCATACCTCTCCTCCTTTCCTGAACTCTTAACCCATTGACACACAACTGTTTTCTTACTTTTAGCCAACTCGGCTGTATTAATCTCTTGGTCTTCATCTTTAAAATCGGAATCATAGCTATAGATATTATTAACATTGTTGGCTTTCTTCGCAAATTTTCTAACCTCTTGGAACCGTGTCTCATGAATCGATACCTTTTGAGCTAAGTGGGCTAAACTTTCAAAATCCTAGGCAGAAAATATTTCCCTTATCAACGCCAACAATCCTTGAAATGCTAAATCGGCCAATTGTGAATCAGTTAGTGCGAAGTTGTAGCATCTATTCCTTGTATCTCTGAACCTTTGGATATAATCTAACACTGATTCATCCGATTTTTGCCTAATAAATGTAAGATCAAATAATTTCATCTCCTGAATTCCACTAAAGAAGTATTTATGAAATTATTTCTCTAGATCAGCCCAACTCCTGATGGAATTATAGGGTAAAGAAGAAAACCATGTGAACGTCAATCCAAGGAGTGATAGTGGAAACAACCTAACCCTGAGAGCCTCTGTAGCCGATGACTCCCCACACTGCGCTAAGAATCGGCTAACATGCTTATAGTTGACACATTATCTTGTCCTGAAAACTTCGAGAAACCTGGTACTTTGTATCGGTTCGGCAATGGCACCCGATCAAAATATTCAGGATATGGATGTCGATACATGTTGCCATTATGTTTAGGTTTAAGTCCAAACTGTTCCCTCATCACATCACCAATCATATCGGCCCATGGCTGTTGTTGCACCCCTATTCCATATTGTTTCTGCAACTGATCATGTTGGTTGATCGGAGTTGGATATTGAAATCGTGGTGACCCCTCCGATCGATATTGAACTTGCAGAGAATGAGGCTGATATTGATAGTTGAAATTACCCCCTAATCGTTGAGGTGGTGCATATAATGGCGGTTCTGGCATATATTGTTGTTCAATCCATTGAGCGACTCCTATCGACTGTTGCAACGGTAGCTATGATACAACCGGTTGTGATACCAAAGGGATATAAGATGTTGATTGCATGATTCGCGGCTTCATCTTCAACATACTAATCAGTTGTTCCGGCGTGAGCTGAGCTGAACTCTTCCCCCTAGGCATCGGTTGCTGTCTCGTCAAGATCGTTGGAACAAGTCCATTGGACATAGGAGCCGAAGGGATCTGATTTGAAGTCATATGTTTCCCAAAAATTTCGGTCTTGATAGCCCTATAACCTAGGAAAGCATCTCCTGGAAGATAAATGGGTCCCTTTGCTTTCTCCTCGGCTATAGTGCCATCTACCGCCGTCTTGATCATGTTAGTTAATGTGTTAATAAGTACTCCAGACTGGTTAATCAAGGCATGATGTACTACCGAATCGATGCAATCTTGTAATGTATGAAGCTCCGTATCGGCTGTCTCGGTTTTAACTCCTTTGCCTTTATCATCAGGTACCTCAGATGTGCTTGGTTCCACACTCCCGACTGGTGGTAACTCGATTTTAGTCTTCTGAATCACCGTACCATGCCGAGTCACTATGAATGAGTGCAGACATTGGTTTTGGAGCTGATCCAGTAACTTAATCATTTCTTCTCTTTGCTCCTCACTCAACTGTTCGATTGTGATAGGTAACACATTATCTTCTGTAACATCAGTAATATTGGGCGTCATGGTGACACTGTCCCACTAGGCGTGCCAAAAGCGTGTTGATGCGAAAAAAACACACTGGCCTGGGAGATCTGCTTAACTCCAGTGCATGTCCAAAACTTGCTTTCGGGTTCAAGGGCGTGCCAGTTGATTTGATCCTGCAATATGCAAGTACTATTAGTAAACGATAGAAGATCGGCCAGAAAGTCGATTCATATCGTATGGTAACCTAGCCGATGCAGAACAAGGTGAATCGGCTGTGAGGTATTTTTAATCAATAAATAAACCCTAAACTTAATCCATTCGCTGTAGATATTAACAATATGTAATCAATAAGTAAATATTACTTTAGAAATTAGCGATTGCGATAGATCGGAGTTAACTGAGACAGTATAAATTGCCCATATCTAAAATAACATAAAATAACGATTACATGTGCTCATGTCATAGCTGATGTCCAAATTTAAGCATGTATCGGCTATAGCTCCGATACTTCCTTATACTAAGATGTCATCTTAAAGTAAATATATTAAACTAATACAATTAGATTGATAATAAGCTTAATATATTTATATTAGTTGAAATCTCGATATAAGGGGTAGATGCAGTATATTAAACAAGATATAAATCTATGTAAAACAACTATATCAGGTAAGATCGGCTGAAACCTCGATACTATCCTTATTAACAACCGTAAAACAGGCTAGAGATTATGATTCTAAGCACGACTTAGTAGATAAAACTTAATTGATACAGCACTAAGTATGAAAAGATGCATAATATCTAAACAGTCAAGCTGATGGTCATCTTTTTGGGATGGTAGATATATTATATAATCTAAGTCAACAAGTCAATCTAGTCGTTATCGATAAAACCCTAGATAGAGATCGGCCGATGGAAGTAGAAAGCATTATCAATCTAGATTATATAATATATATGATAACTTGGTGATTCACAAAATAGAATTAGAGTGTCATAAAGATGTAAGCACTAATTCCGATATTGCAAACTGCCATAACAAGTTTTACCTATTTGTCGAAGATCGAAATCGATGCAACTCAACTCGAAAGCAAGAACTCGTCAAAACAAAGTAATGAAAAAGGTGGTGATGCGTCGAGATTGGATTGAACTGATGTCGTTTTATTTACAGTACCTCGGGCTTATATTTATACCCGAATATACAAACTTGTCCATAACTGACACGACTCATACTTTCCTAATACAACTCTATCCGACGAATAAGTCCCTCAGGCGGACTCTTACCGAAAATATCTATAAGGAAATTACATAGAATCTTAATTAATAGATACAATTGCTTATCTTGGACTCTAACCTTGTCTGGCAATATCATCAAAGCCCTTATTTTGTATCCGACATTGATTACGCAACCAACTTAACCAATATCGGCTGTATCGGCTAACCATATTAAAATCGATATCATCCAATACATACCTCTAGCCGATGCATACTCTGTTTCCGAGAATCCTGCATATCTTCAAATCCTCTTTGGATTGGATCTCGATTCCGATTTATATGCTTACCAAATTCTATCATCAACAGTAGGTAGACAAACATACCAACTAAACCAGAGCGATCCAAGAGGTTGAGAACGATGTAGCCTTGAACAACACCAATGTAGTCGATACGATTGTCAAGGCCGGCGGAACGTAGGACTTACCCCTTCGCTGGAGATTGAAAGCTAATGCAGTCTCACGTTAGGTGCCAAGTTCCGTTGGTAATAAATAAAAACCTCGGAAAAGAGGGTGGCGATGCGCCGAGAGTAATTTTATTGATCGAGAGATAGATTACAATAAATCCCAGGTGTACATATTTGTACCCATAGGTAGATATGAGTCCTTATAGGACAAGACACTACTTTCCCAAAGGTAAAAGGAAAATATAAAGTCCTTATCGGATACTAAACATACTTTCCTAAAGATGAAAGGAAACTACCAGACTCTTCCTAATTAATAGATAAACTGTTATGTCGCATCTTTCTTGAACTTGGTCTCTTTTGGATAAACTTCCTTTAATTAATTAATTTCCTTAACCGAACCCATCAAGAATCTGATTACTGGCGACTTGATAATTCCCATCGGCCGATTCCAAAACTCTGAAGCCGATACTGACTCTAGGTCGATGATAACTTTGGGCTTACCAAATTTTAGCGTTAACACCGCTGGAGCGACTCCTCCCGCAGCACCGCCAGATCAGTGACGAGGCCACCACTGCCATGGTGCGCGTCCTCTTTGTCCTGCTACTGCTCCTACCCAGCGGGCGTCGTGGTGTGCACCACCTTTGTCACACTCTTCTCTAGTAAGTCGTCGAACACCAGCACCAGCCTATAATACATGATTGCCAGTCGTGCAGTCCCGCTCCCGCTAGCCAACGCCTCCGTCCCGCGCGCGATTGTCCGATGATCTCCTCCCACTCACGTCGCAGACGGCTGATGAGCCCCTCCCCGTGCTCGCCGCCGTCACCTTGCCTCTGTGCTATCGGAAGGTGAGAGAAGAGGAAGAGATGAAAGAGAGAGGGGGAGGTGAGGGAGAAGATGGGATGAGGTGGAGGCCACTAACAAGTGGGTCCAATCTGATGACTCAGTGTGTCAATTAAAACATCAGATGAAACCACCTCCTATACCGCTCGGGGTGTCAATTTGCAACGGTTTCGGGAACTGGGGGACGGGTTATATCCGGTTTTGCAGTTGAGGGATGCGATTCAACCAGGGGCAATTGAGGGAGTCAAATAGACTTATATCCACTCACACCCTACCCCTATGAGCACCTCCGAAAGACAGCCGGTATATCTTGGGATTAACTGTCACGCCTTGAACTAGCCCTAGACGGGAACCAGTTCAGAATGCTCCAAACTGACCTGTAAGCCGATACTAGTCCCAAGAAATAGTGCTGGTATCACAGGAAGACGAAATATCACAGCAATAGAGGTCTCTTTATTTAGAGTAGTCTTAAAGTCATGTTGGGATACGGACAGACTCCGAGCTCACAACTGCATTACAAAAGGGAAAGCGGAAACGAAGACTGGCCCATGACCACAAGCATTGACGTGGGAACTACGACGAAACCCTAGAACTGCTCGAAGCCAGACTACTCTTGGAAGAACTCCTCGTCAGCGGGATCCATCTCCTCTTCTTCAGGAATGGGGGGATTAATTATGTTGAGCAAAGGTGAGTACATGGAGTACTCAGCAAGTCTTGGGAATTATGTGTTTATTGCAAGCTTCAGAGAACGGCTGTTTATTTTCACAATTGATTTTGTTTAAAGCTTTTCAAATGAGTCTAAGAGAGTGCTTCTCAACGACATGAGCTTGACAGTGCATCAAGCCCGGTCGGAGTAGTGCAATGTATCAATCTTTAAAAATCAAGAGTTGGCTCCCAGCCAAACACTTTAGACGGTTTGGGTGGTTAATTGTTGAGGTTTTTAATTTCAAGAAAAAAAAAGAAAAGGTTCATCCAACAACCAAAAAAAGTTGTAACCAGCTGATCCCGTCAGCCACACGGGCCCAGCTGATCCCGTCAGCCACAGTTGAAAACAACGATATCCAACCCGTCATGGCAAGTTCACAAGCAGTAGTCAAACAAAACTATGCTATGGAATCACCTCACATCCGCCCATGACCGTGGGCACGGCTGTTCGAACAGTTTGTTAACCTCTGCAGAGAGCGGTACACTTTACCCACATGACGTTACTAACCCGGGCCACCCAGCCCGTGCAGAACGGCCACGTCTAGTGACTTTGAGGCTTCCACGACAAGGCATTTCCAAAGTCGAAATAGGGTCACCATATACCAACGGGATGGGTCATCGGGACCAACAACAGGTTATGTCCCAGACTGTAGACCCCCGATTTTGGGAATCGGAAATCTTACGTGTTTATCCGTACCAATCCCTGGATCAGTAGTTGGTACACACATACATAGCCGAATCACAACATATCACGAATGAATTCAGGCTAAGGGGTTAAATGCTTACATTAGGGCCAGGCAAGCCAGCAACTATCAGAGAACAACAGCGGAAGACGAAACAATACAAGGGCCCGGTTGACATGCCACAAGCAGTCGACTGGGGAACGAGACCTAGAACGGGACCACACTCCGATCATCCTGTTGAGTACGCAAGCGTACCAACAAGGGCTTCTCTTCAGGCACTCTGCTAAAAGATATATAGAGAGCAACAATGGGTACAAAAGTACTCAACAAGCCACCACACGAGAATGCACATGATAGAAGGTAATTCAAGGAATGGCTTCCGGTTCTTTTGCGTAAAGCAAATTTTATAAATCTTTTCACAAGCCTAAGACCTAGCATAGACTGATCAAATTTTTATACCATAGTTCATTAATCAACGACGGTTCTGTCCACCATCCATTGTCATCCAAGGATAGCTTCCCGCCATTGTGTCGTCATGGTTTTCTGGGGTCTACCCCTTCTCGCTTCTCGAGAAGTTGAACCACCAGCACATAAAAGTCATTATGCATACCCATCCCAATCAGTTTAAGAATTTAGAGTCTAGCCAAGTGTAATACATGTCCCGGTGCTCAATATCCGCGAGCACGGCTATTCGAATAGATTTAGTTACTCACACTGCAGTGGATGTACACTTTACCCGTACTCCGTAACTTGCCCAACAAATGAGCCGAAGTCCCAACGAATGAGACGCGTCACGGCAAAGCCTTTCAATAACCTCACATTGGCAGTACCCGCTCCATGAACTTACATCCTCATGCACTCTAGGCGTACACGGTTTCTAGCAGTGAGAGGAGTTCTGGCGCTCCCGGGAAGGGAAAAACTCACACATGCATTAAGTTATATTAAAATTTAGGTTCACACGTGACGGTCCTACCGGTGGCTACCCCACCGTAGGCCCCGCCCCTCATACACACTAAGAAAACCACTATGCAGGGATACTGCCTCCGCTCGGTTACTTACTCCGCTAGGTCTATACCCATCCGAGAAGTACGGTTGTACGAGGGTCGTTTCATGCTTAGCTTCGTGGCTCGGTCCTTAATTGACCGGGGACGGTGCTAGCCTTTTCCAGATACCACCCAAATCCACCATCCGCCCCAATCGAAAACAATTGTTTAATTTTTATTTTCCTTTCACAAATCATGTCATCAATGTCATGGCAATGTGGCGCTCATGTCTCCACATGCCGCATCTCAATTACCTTCCCAAGGTAATTGCCCAAGCATATAGCATTTTGATAGATATGAGTATGCAAAGTTCTAAGATAGCATTACTAAGCATCTGTCATAATTGACTAGGGACTCATACGTACATGGTTACAAGGGGATATGGGGTAAACAACATTCAAGGCATGGCATAACAACAAGTAGGATGTTTATCATTGCATGCATCTTTATTTGTAAACAAAGTAATTTCGCAATTGGGATCAACATGTTCAAGGGATAGTGATGACTTGCCTTGCTCAGGATAGTCCTTACTCTACAATCTTGATCAACCTTCTCCTCCTGGAAGCTGTGCACGTTGCCTCACGACTAATCGATACACCAATACTATAATGCGCGAGAAAAACCAATATTCAACCAACAATCAAACAGGCGCAAACAAATATAAATGTTGAAGTCGCAACTAGGGCCGCTCATATTACTCGCTTCTATCTAATATAATGGTCGCAGTATCAAGGTCGGATTAACGAATCACTTCGGCGAATTATTTGATTAGTTTACCAATCGAGCCACTATTTTAATTATGGATAGATTTTTACCCGACGCTGTAACAGGTTAATAATTATCCAAGTTTTATATGTTAGATTTGTGAGGTTGTTAATATTAGATGAGCAGATTATCTTATTACACAATGTCATAATGGATAATCCTAATCCACCGTTGGGCTACCATTATATGAGGCCAAGATTTATAATTAGTATTTTCTCTATCTTAGATATTCATCGTATAATCTATAGTTTAATAGGTGCAACCATAAGTGACCGTGTTACTGTATGTGTAAACGGATGTACTGCACATGCGAGTCAAGGATGTATTAATATTGGATTATTTTCTAAACACTTGCCTCCTATTAGAACTGTACAGTATATGTGTGCAAGAATATCCATGGGTTCGATTGCCTATTATCCATGAGCTTTTCAATACAACTTATACCGCATATGCAATTAGGATGGCTCTGTTTAGTTAATTAATGGATGACAACCAAATTATATATACACTACCCCATACAATATGAGATTTATTAATTTCGTGTAGGTGATTTAATAGCATTAGCGCTGTTATTATTTCTCGTAAATAAGCTATGAACTGACCTAAGTGTACTCATATTTTATCTACAAAATTACAAGGCTAGACTTTATTTAAATAATTTATAAGTCATTGGACAGATTAATATATGGCACTAGTATCTTCTATGCTTCAATTAATTTAAAAAAAATTATTTCTAAATAGTTTACATAGTTTCTACAGTGATAAAACATGTTAAAGATAATTATTCTCCTACCTAGTTTACTGTACAATATCAATTTGTATTTATTAGCACACTATTTCGGTTAACTTTTATTTTATTGATTGATATTATAAAATAAATATATTTTATTAAATAGTGAATCATATACCATTGGAAAGAGCATGAATTTATATGAATTTAGGTTTAAGTCACACACAAATCGGAGCTAAAATGAATAAGTTATGTTTGTTCAAAGATTCAAATTATTTTGAGAAAATTGTGAAAATGTACTGTTCATAGGTCATTTACTCTTAATCCATTTTATCCTAATAATTTTCCGTTAGCCGATTAAGGTATTAGTTTATTTCAATTTACGCGATTCCGAATAAATTGGACTCGGATAAATAATAGTTAACCCTAGTCCAAAATAAGATACTCTACATATTTAATACTTATTTAATACTTAGGTTCCGATAATAATCATCCCTAACCGATAAATAGTTGGCTAAATAATGGTAACGACTAATTTCACGTATAATCTAATTATTGTGAAAAAAAAAGTAACTAAATACCAACTAAATAGATGTTTTAAATGATTAACGGACAGTTGCGTACATTCGATAGCAATTTAAAAATGACCGGTAATTAATTCACCGATTATATTTAATCGATTTAGCGAAACTTTAACGAACGAAAATCTAAACAATCGGCTAAGTACCCCGCTAAAGAATAATTATTTAAACGAATAATCTAGTTAGACGAATAATTTAAATTGTAAGTAAATATCCGATTTAATTTTACTTGTCTCTAAAATAATCGACGGCGACGAATATATCGATTTCCCTAAACTAGTATTTTATATTAATCTAGTACGTGTGCTCATAAATTAGATGAATAAAAATTAAATTCCTAATCCTCTAATTTATCTCTCCCTATTTTATTTTTATTTTTCCCTCTCCTCTTCTCTATCTTTTTCTTTTTTCTTTTTCTCTTTTTTTTTTCTTTATGCTCCTTCTTCTTCCTCGGTTCTCTCTCTGCTTGTTTCTCTCCTTTCTCTCTGTGTACAGCCGGCAGGGAGGGGGGGCTTACCAGGCGGTGCGGCGGCGAGGGGCGGTGGCGCAGCGGCGACCAGGCGGCGGCGGCCGGCCGGCAGAGCGGCAGCCGAGCGGCGGCTCCTAGACGGCGGCGGCCGGCGGCAGTGTGGCTAGGGCAAACGGGGTGGCCTCTGGCCAAATTGATGGGCGCGGGAGCAACGGTGGGGCATGAGGGTTCGGTTTTGCTGGTTAGATGGAAGAAAGGGGGCTCCCGGATGTCCGTCCATGGCGAGCTCGCCGGTGGATCAATGGCGGCCGGGGTGGGGGGGTTTTATAGCGCGGCAGAGGGGGAGAGAGGGGGCGGCCGGGGGGATGGGATGGGACGCGAGCGGCGCGGGAGGAGCTCGAGGCGCGGCGCGGGAGGGGCTCGAGGTGGATGGGACGGCGCGCGGCGTAGCAGGCGCAGTAGGAGGCGGTAGGCCGGCAGAGGTAGAAGATAAACAGTGGTTTATCTTTTTTTTTTTTTTTTTTAGAGTTGTTTGATTGCACATTTAGAGCTTTCCCAAAATTAATAATGATTGATATTTAAAACTTATAATAGATTTAATAGTTCCTACTTTCCGGGGTTTTTAGGGTTAGGGAAGAATTTAAATAGGAAAAATGAACAGGGTTTGATCCGTAAATTTCCTCGGCAACCAAATTTAATACTAATGTCTAAAAACCTAAATTTTTCTCATAAGTTGTGATGGTGCAAAGGTATTTTTATTGTGTTAATTAAATGATTTTAGCCCCAAAATTAGTCTAGATAATTTGGAGGCTTTCGATATTTCTAAAACTAATTAAAATATTCTAATGAGACCGCTATTAATATAGTGACACCTTGGTTTAATTTATTTACATATTAGTTTATTTTATCTAGGGGGGTTTGACTTATTTGGTTTTTATTTCATGAAGACATCCATAGACTCGGTATAATATTGATCCCAATATTGAATTAAATACTCCCATGAGCCTATCTTACATGTAGAGGTCAATTTAGTTGTATGACCAATTATTTTATATGAGCGAATTTTATGTGACGGGAGACTTGATAAATTGTTTTAAGTATTAATTTAAATATTCCAATGAAACACCCATATATAATAGGGTCATTGTAGTGGTGTCCATTATTTCATGTGTACGTATATTTCATGACACCCATCACATGGTTAAAGTATTTATTATTTGATCTGTACTTTATATTACAGAAGTTAATAATTACATTGCACTTTATTTGGCTTGCTTTCTTGTGCAAAAATGTTTATAGGGTTAATAAATAATATATTCTTGTAAACTAGATTTATTACCGAGACGTTTATCCTCAATTTATTTCATCAGTGTGACAATTTATAATTTGGCAAACAATGGCAACCATAACGTCCAGCATGATGCAAAAGTTTTAAAAAGTTCGAAATTTTAGTGATTTTTATTGCCGGAATTTTCAGGGTGTTACAAACCTACCCCCTTAAAAGAATCTCGTCCCCGAGATTCAGATGAAACTACAGAGACACTAACCCAGTTCACTTTAAATATTGATTGACAAACAACGCGCTAATCAAAGGTAGAAAATCCGAGGTCTTCGTGGCTTCCAGACGTCATGAGCTGATGAGCGAAGCGAAGTGACATTCTTTGTACTTCCGCCGTCTTGGTCAGCAACGGACTTAGATGACAGTCTTGGGGCACATGATCCGTCCTTTCGCAGAGGAAGTAGGTGATCTTTGTTGTAGGGCATTCTCCGATTTGATGGTCTTCGTCACAGTAGGGGCATTGAGTAACACAATTACTACCGTAGTGTCCTATCTCTCCGCAACGACTACATGCCTTAACCTTCAAAAATCCTTTGGATGGTTCTTGGGCTTTGTTCTCTTCCGGAAGGGTTTGTGAAGACGGCGTTTCTTGTCCTTCATTGGTGCCTTGAGTACAGTCTATTGCATAATGTCCGAATTTTCCACAAGAAAAACAGCAGCCATTCTTCCTTGGTGGCCATAGTTGTATTTCTTCAACTTCTTCAGGCAGATCACCCATTTCTATACCCATTTTAGTGAGGTCAAGCTCGGCATATGTTATCAATGATGATGTCTTTCTGTTCCGATCTCTTTTTTCCCAGGGTTGTGTAGGTCTTTGTCTAGGGAATTGTCGATACCGAGATTTTGGATGCACCGATTGTGGTATTGGTGTTGGTAATATCCCTGAACTTATACCATATATCGGGTGCCCAGGCGAATTCCTTGTCTGTCCAAGTCGCAATCTTCTTTGAGGGCACATATTGGCATAATGTCCTTTTCCGCCACAACTGAAACATGTGATATTTGCCTTCCGTCCTGTTGGAGTCAAATGGTAGCTCCCACCTGTAGGATGTTGCTTTATGTTGCTTAGACCAACGGTGCACTCTTCAGGTCTTGGCGACAGTTGGACTCGTCCCTTGTCACTAGAAACTTGGGGAGGGTCTTCAGAGAGTTGCATGGGTTGATCTATCCCCATATTGCGTAGGTCTTGTGAGTTGGAGGAATCCATGTTTCTTCTTGTTAGTTGGTCCATGGTCTTCTCGTCCTGTTGTGGGTTACTCGATTAGAAGTTAGTAGGTTGAAGGTTAGCAAATTAAAATTCTTGATACCAATAGTAGCATGACAATGCTGATTTGTTGTCCTTATTCTTCATCTAGTCAATCCTTCACTTCTTGATATTATATCCTTCTACAAACTCCGTTGGTGAGGGTCGTGGTGGTATCTTGTGCAGTCTTACTGTCATATGATATTGGATATGCTCAAATCCTTGTCCGAGGGTGAATAAAATCTTGGTATGTGGTATTCATTATCCATATTCCTTCTTACCAGTTGTTGGTTCTCTTGAGGTTTTCTTATCATAGGCTACCCCCCTTAAAATAGGAAAGTTTGAGAAACATTGAAAATGGCTTCTTACAAAATATCCGTTGAAAGCGATGTTTGCAGGGTATTTAAGAATTTCAAAAGATGCGTTTTCTCAACCAACATAATTTGATAATAACATTTTCAAGGAAAGCTTTGTGTAGTCAAATATATATATGTTTAACCAAAGGAACCTGGCAACTAGGAACTTTTGCAACCAACTTTTGAAGCACATTTGATTTTATTTCACAAAAGAAAACTCTTGCCAATAAAGCCCAAAATTCTATATAGCTTGTATAGTTGAAAGAACAATTCTTTTGAACTCTCCAGGAAGAAAACTCATGAAAGAAATTTTCTTTTTTTTTTTGTTAGATTCTTAAGAATTTGCAACCTTTTTATATGGAAATCATCACTTGGAAAACAGTTTTCATAAAGGTTTTGGAAAGGTTTCGCAATCATTTCTTTTAAGGAAAGCTTTAGGCAATAGTTGAAGAAGTCCAGCTTGAAAAACCCTTTTTGAAAGAACGCTTTCGAAGACATGCATTTAGAATTTGGTTTTGCATAAGGTTTTATTTTAGATAATTTGGCAATAGATACTTGGGATCAAAATTTGCAAAAACTTTTACGGAAAAAGTTTTCTTTTCAGACTGTCTCTAGAAATCGAATGAGATAAGAAGTGGTTTCAGAGACCCAATTATGTACGATTACACACTACTCGAAATAAAACATCTCCTTTCATTTTGGCAATCATTTTGTAAAAGTGAATTTCAAGTCCGAAAGCTAATTTGTTTCGCAATATTTTCAAAAGACAACCCATAAATTAAAGTTTTTAGGGGATTTAAACCTGATAAGTTTGATTTGTCCTTGGAGGTTTTGGAAGTAATCCGAGCTGAATCCCAATAACTTTCTCTTTCTTTTATCCTGTATCCGTGTATTCTCATCCACCTTCTAGCTCACGATGTTTCATTTATTAATATTCCCCGACCTGCATACCATCTCGTGTTTGTCTTTGATCCGTAATCCTTCAAATTCTAGTATGCTTATGGAACCAACTAGCAATCTTGTGTGGCCTTCATATAGGTCCGCAGTCTGTTTCCCATAATTTTGGTTGTCCTTCGCGATATTCCCATGCCACCGGAAATACTTTGTGGTTACTAACGGCTTAGTCGAGCCTTCACTTCTACTGTACGAGGGTGTAACTAAAGGAAACTAGTACAAACAGCTATAAGTTGTCATGATTGATAAGTCTGTTTCTGATCTTTCCTTTTTCTTCACTTTGTTTTCATATTATATGATGCAATCGTCTAATTTCGGGGATTAGGCTTCGGCAACACTCAATGATATCCCTATAGCGTCTTAATTTCTTTCGACCTCATTCTAAGATTTTGAAGTATAGGTGAGAGTATAGAACCAATATTTTTCAATAATAAATGAAGTGGTAAGGTCACCTTGTCAAAGAAAGGGTTGAGAGGTAAGGTAAAAATATATATATATTTTTTTTGGCGCATCAGAGTCAGACATTTTTCAAGAAAGGTAAGATGAATCCACAGTATTTGAAGTTTTTCGCAAATTTTTTTTTTTTTACCATTTAAAAATAGCTTTGGAAAATATAGGGTCCTTAAGCTAACGGCCATTCTATCTAGGGTCTCGACCTACAGTCGATATGCTCTGATACCAGCTCTGTAGACCCCCGATTTTGGGAATCGGAAATCTTACGTGTTTATCCGTACCAATCCCTGGATCAGTAGTTGGTACACACATACATAGCCGAATCACAACATATCACGAATGAATTCAGGCTAAGGGGTTAAATGCTTACATTAGGGCCAGGCAAGCCAGCAACTATCAGAGAACAACAGCGGAAGACGAAACAATACAAGGGCCCGGTTGACATGCCACAAGCAGTCGACTGGGGAACGAGACCTAGAACGGGACCACACTCCGATCATCCTGTTGAGTACGCAAGCGTACCAACAAGGGCTTCTCTTCAGGCACTCTGCTAAAAGATATATAGAGAGCAACAATGAGTACAAAAGTACTCAATAAGCCACCACACGAGAATGCACATGATAGAAGGTAATTCAAGGAATGGCTTCCGGTTCTTTTGCGTAAAGCAAATTTTATAAATCTTTTCACAAGCCTAAGACCTAGCATAGACTGATCAAATTTTTATACCATAGTTCATTAATCAACGACGGTTCTGTCCACCATCCATTGTCATCCAAGGATAGCTTCCCGCCATTGTGTCGTCATGGTTTTCTGGGGTCTACCCCTTCTCGCTTCTCGAGAAGTTGAACCACCAGCACATAAAAGTCATTATGCATACCCATCCCAATCAGTTTAAGAATTTAGAGTCTAGCCAAGTGTAATACATGTCCCGGTGCTCAATATCCGCGAGCACGGCTATTCGAATAGATTTAGTTACTCACACTGCAGTGGATGTACACTTTACCCGTACTCCGTAACTTGCCCAACAAATGAGCCGAAGTCCCAACGAATGAGACGCGTCACGGCAAAGCCTTTCAATAACCTCACATTGGCAGTACCCGCTCCATGAACTTACATCCTCATGCACTCTAGGCGTACACGGTTTCTAGCAGTGAGAGGAGTTCTGGCGCTCCCGGGAAGGGAAAAACTCACACATGCATTAAGTTATATTAAAATTTAGGTTCACACGTGACGGTCCTACCGGTGGCTACCCCACCGTAGGCCCCGCCCCTCATACACACTAAGAAAACCACTATGCAGGGATACTGCCTCCGCTCGGTTACTTACTCCGCTAGGTCTATACCCATCCGAGAAGTACGGTTGTACGAGGGTCGTTTCATGCTTAGCTTCGTGGCTCGGTCCTTAATTGACCGGGGACGGTGCTAGCCTTTTCCAGATACCACCCAAATCCACCATCCGCCCCAGTCGAAAACAATTGTTTAATTTTTATTTTCCTTTCACAAATCATGTCATCAATGTCATGGCAATGTGGCGCTCATGTCTCCACATGCCGCATCTCAATTACCTTCCCAAGGTAATTGCCCAAGCATATAGCATTTTGATAGATATGAGTATGCAAAGTTCTAAGATAGCATTACTAAGCATCTGTCATAATTGACTAGGGACTCATACGTACATGGTTACAAGGGGATATGGGGTAAACAACATTCAAGGCATGGCATAACAACAAGTAGGATGTTTATCATTGCATGCATCTTTATTTGTAAACAAAGTAATTTCGCAATTGGGATCAACATGTTCAAGGGATAGTGATGACTTGCCTTGCTCAGGATAGTCCTTACTCTACAATCTTGATCAACCTTCTCCTCCTGGAAGCTGTGCACGTTGCCTCACGACTAATCGATACACCAATACTATAATGCGCGAGAAAAACCAATATTCAACCAACAATCAAACAGGCGCAAACAAATATAAATGTTGAAGTCGCAACTAGGGCCGCTCATATTACTCGCTTCTATCTAATATAATGGTCGCAGTATCAAGGTCGGATTAACGAATCACTTCGGCGAATTATTTGATTAGTTTACCAATCGAGCCACTATTTTAATTATGGATAGATTTTTACCCGACGCTGTAACAGGTTAATAATTATCCAAGTTTTATATGTTAGATTTGTGAGGTTGTTAATATTAGATGAGCAGATTATCTTATTACACAATGTCATAATGGATAATCCTAATCCACCGTTGGGCTACCATTATATGAGGCCAAGATTTATAATTAGTATTTTCTCTATCTTAGATATTCATCGTATAATCTATAGTTTAATAGGTGCAACCATAAGTGACCGTGTTACTGTATGTGTAAACGGATGTACTGCACATGCGAGTCAAGGATGTATTAATATTGGATTATTTTCTAAACACTTGCCTCCTATTAGAACTGTACAGTATATGTGTGCAAGAATATCCATGGGTTCGATTGCCTATTATCCATGAGCTTTTCAATACAACTTATACCGCATATGCAATTAGGATGGCTCTGTTTAGTTAATTAATGGATGACAACCAAATTATATATACACTACCCCATACAATATGAGATTTATTAATTTCGTGTAGGTGATTTAATAGCATTAGCGCTGTTATTATTTCTCGTAAATAAGCTATGAACTGACCTAAGTGTACTCATATTTTATCTACAAAATTACAAGGCTAGACTTTATTTAAATAATTTATAAGTCATTGGACAGATTAATATATGGCACTAGTATCTTCTATGCTTCAATTAATTTAAAAAAAATTATTTCTAAATAGTTTACATAGTTTCTACAGTGATAAAACATGTTAAAGATAATTATTCTCCTACCTAGTTTACTGTACAATATCAATTTGTATTTATTAGCACACTATTTCGGTTAACTTTTATTTTATTGATTGATATTATAAAATAAATATATTTTATTAAATAGTGAATCATATACCATTGGAAAGAGCATGAATTTATATGAATTTAGGTTTAAGTCACACACAAATCGGAGCTAAAATGAATAAGTTATGTTTGTTCAAAGATTCAAATTATTTTGAGAAAATTGTGAAAATGTACTGTTCATAGGTCATTTACTCTTAATCCATTTTATCCTAATAATTTTCCGTTAGCCGATTAAGGTATTAGTTTATTTCAATTTACGCGATTCTGAATAAATTGGACTCGGATAAATAATAGTTAACCCTAGTCCAAAATAAGATACTCTACATATTTAATACTTATTTAATACTTAGGTTCCGATAATAATCATCCCTAACCGATAAATAGTTGGCTAAATAATGGTAACGACTAATTTCACGTATAATCTAATTATTGTGAAAAAAAAAGTAACTAAATACCAACTAAATAGATGTTTTAAATGATTAACGGACAGTTGCGTACATTCGATAGCAATTTAAAAATGACCGGTAATTAATTCACCGATTATATTTAATCGATTTAGCGAAACTTTAACGAACGAAAATCTAAACAATCGGCTAAGTACCCCGCTAAAGAATAATTATTTAAACGAATAATCTAGTTAGACGAATAATTTAAATTGTAAGTAAATATCCGATTTAATTTTACTTGTCTCTAAAATAATCGACGGCGACGAATATATCGATTTCCCTAAACTAGTATTTTATATTAATCTAGTACGTGTGCTCATAAATTAGATGAATAAAAATTAAATTCCTAATCCTCTAATTTATCTCTCCCTATTTTATTTTTATTTTTCCCTCTCCTCTTCTCTATCTTTTTCTTTTTCTTTTTCTCCTTTTTTTTTTCTTTCTGCTCCTTCTTCTTCCTCGGTTCTCTCTCTGCTTGTTTCTCTCCTCTCTCTCTGTGTACAGCCGGCAGGGAGGGGGGCTTACCAGGCGGTGCGGCGGCGAGGGGCAGCGGCGCGGCGGCGAGGGGCGGTGGCGCAGCGGCGACCAGGCGGCGGCGGCCGGCCGGCAGAGCGGCAGCCGAGCGGCGGCTCCTAGACGGCGGCGGCCGGCGGCAGTGTGGCTAGGGCAAACGGGGTGGCCTCTGGCCAAATTGATGGGCGCGGGAGCAACGGTGGGGCATGAGGGTTCGGTTTTGCTGGTTAGATGGAAGAAAGGGGGCTCCCGGATGTCCGTCCATGGTGAGCTCGCCGGTGGATCAATTGCGGCCGGGGTGGGGGGGTTTTATAGCGCGGCAGAGGGGGAGAGAGGGGGCGGCCGGGAGGGATGGGATGGGACGCGAGCGGTGCGGGAGGAGCTCGAGGCGCGGCGCGGGAGGGGCTCGAGGTGGATGGGACGGCGCGCGGCGCAGCAGGGGCGGTAGGAGGCGGTAGGCCGGCAGAGGTAGAAGATAAACAGTGGTTTATCTTTTTTTTTTTTTTAGAGTTGTTTGATTCCACATTTAGAGCTTTCCCAAAATTAATAATGATTGATATTTAAAACTTATAATAGATTTAATAGTTCCTACTTTCCGGGGTTTTTAGGGTTAGGGAAGAATTTAAATAGGAAAAATGAACAGGGTTTGATCCGTAAATTTCCTCGGCAACCAAATTTAATACTAATGTCTAAAAACCTAAATTTTTCTCATAAGTTGTGATGGTGCAAAGGTATTTTTATTGTGTTAATTAAATGATTTTAGCCCCAAAATTAGTCTAGATAATTTGGAGGCTTTCGATATTTCTAAAACTAATTAAAATATTCTAATGAGACCGCTATTAATATAGTGACACCTTGGTTTAATTTATTTACATATTAGTTTATTTTATATAGGGGGGTTTGACTTATTTGGTTTTTATTTCATGAAGACATCCATAGACTCGGTATAATATTGATCCCAATATTGAATTAAATACTCCCATGAGCCTATCTTACATGTAGAGGTCAATTTAGTTGTATGACCAATTATTTTATATGAGCGAATTTTATGTGACGGGAGACTTGATAAATTGTTTTAAGTATTAATTTAAATATTCCAATGAAACACCCATATATAATAGGGTCATTGTAGTGGTGTCCATTATTTCATGTGTACGTATATTTCATGACACCCATCACATGGTTAAAGTATTTATTATTTGATCTGTACTTTATATTACAGAAGTTAATAATTACATTGCACTTTATTTGGCTTGCTTTCTTGTGCAAAAATGTTTATAGGGTTAATAAATAATATATTCTTGTAAACTAGATTTATTACCGAGACGTTTATCCTCAATTTATTTCATCAGTGTGACAATTTATAATTTGGCAAACAATGGCAACCATAACGTCCAGCATGATGCAAAAGTTTTAAAAAGTTCGAAATTTTAGTGATTTTTATTGCCGGAATTTTCAGGGTGTTACACAGACCATACTGTGCCAGGAAGCCCAATGGATCTCCCCAACACCACCCCGGTGAATCCACTTGTCCCATGGCATCAAGGATTCCCAGGCCTAGCTAGTTACTCAGCCAGGGGTGTCCCACTTCACCCATGTGGTTGCAGTGATTATGTTTGGATGAAATCCAAAGGAATTTGTCCTTAAGTGCGAGAACGGGGAAAACAGTACCTCCAGTACATCCCCGCACTCTGATTTTAGAAATCGTTTTATTTCGCACGCACCGACCAAGGTGTCGGGTTTTCCAAGATTTTTTGTAAACCCATATTTTACCCAGCATGGATATTTTAAATTTTGAGGGAGGTCACCGGTGTTCGTGCCCGAGGGCACGAACTCCGAGACCCAAATTATTAGTCGACAAAGGTGGGACAGGGTGTAATGGCCCTCCCTCCAGAACCGTGTAGCCCAGCCCATCAAACGGGCGGGCCCACTTACACATACCACCCCACTTACACTGTCGTCCTCACTTCATGTAAAAGGGTTAAACCGGGAGTGATATGGCTGGAGGGAAGAAGCCTTATAAGTTGGTTCCACCCTTGCTAAACTTGCAAGGTGGTACTAAACATGTGCACACAGCTCTCATGGGCCACACAGGCCTAATCCTAATTGGGCCAGGATGTCACACAGGGTAATCAAGAAAAAAGGAGGATTAATTGCAGCAATTCATGTTGGGCCCATCGATTATCTTGCAAGTCACAACACACATTCTTAAGTGTAACCTGGAAATGCATAGTTTTGCAGAAACAAAATACTTAGTTTGGAAATTATGGGTGCAAGACGATCAAAGGAGACTTGCCTTGCTCGAGACCTTAAGCTTCTTCCTCGTAATCCACGCACTGTGAGTCTTCAGGCTCTGAAGCTACACGAACGAGGCGACTCAACAAAACGGTCAAAAGAAAGTCCTATTAATGACCTCTAAGTGTGCCATTAGGCAGATCCCGATTTTTAAGGAATTTTGGAAGTTGAACGGACTCAATTGGAGTTACGGATCAAGAGATATGATTTTTGGAAGTTTAAATGGATTTTCTGTCTAAAGGAAATTACTAAGAAATTGGAAAAGAAAAGAAGGAGGGACGTGAATCGGACTTCTCAGTTGGGCGTGAGGCGCGGCCCAAGAGATTTGCGCACGTGGCCGAGTCAATCGGGCTGGAGCGCAGGAAGACGGCCCAAGCGGCGTGCGCACGAAGCAGGCCGAGGGGGATAGGCCGGCGGGGTGCAGCCCATGCAGTGAGGGCGCGAGGCAGCCGGTAGACTGTGGTCCACCATGGGGTCCCGAGTGGGGCCCGACGGTCAGCGGCTTGGTTGACCAGGGATGAGCGTATGGAGGGCGGTGGCGGTGGGCCCACGCGCACGGGACAGAGGGGAGGGTGCCGATGTGGAGCCAGCGAGGCAGCCATGCGGGCGGTGAGAGGAGGAAGAAGAACAGTAGCCCACCCAACGACAGGCAGCACCAACATTGCCCGAAGTGGCATACCGGAGTGAAGCATGAGAGAAGAGGAGGCGATTCAATGGCTCCGATTAGCCGGAAGTTCACCGGAGAGGGCAAATTGCGGCGGCGGTCATTGCCGGCGGCGGAAAGGGGAAATCTCACTGGAGCGGTGAGAGGTCAATTCCGAGCGGCAGGAGCATCGTAGCGGGCTCGGGAATGCGTTCCTAGCGGCGGATGGGGCGGAGAGGTGCCGAGGAGGGCCGGTGATGGCGAGCTCGTGCACGGAGCAGAGTGACGACGGCACGGGGATGGTGACTACGCGTGCGGGGGAACGACGGCGAGCTAATGGCGCCTAAGAACGAGAGAGAAGAAGAAGGGGATTTCTACCTCAGCGAGGAGGAGCGCCGTAAAGAATGGCCCGTGGCGCTGGGCGTGATCGCCTCGGCCTCGGGTCGGGGAAGAGTAAGAAGACGGTGCCCAGAGTCTCCTTCGCGCGTCCGCGACTGCACCGGCTCCTCTGGCACACGCGACGACGGACAACGGCGACGGTGGAGTGGCGGTGTTGGTGAAGGTGTTTGGCGGTGAGAGCAGCCAAACGAGGAGGAAGGGGCGGATTTATTGGGCGTTAAGGTGGTGGGAGCGTGAGGCCATCACGGATAGGCGGTGGAGCGCGCGGGAGCTGGTGCTCCGACGCTAGTGGCCAAGCGGCAGTAGAGGAGTGACGCCGGTGGGGAGGAAAAAGAAAAAGGGAGGGAGAAAAGGGGCTTGGTCCCATGCCGGTTTGGGAAAAGTAGAGAAAGAGAGGGGGAGGAGAGCTGCAGTGGCTGCTGCTCTAGGCGTTGGATGCATGCGAGCAGGCGGCAGCCGAGGGGACAGGAGAGGACGGTGGGTCCGGGTGACGACGGTAGCCGGCGCTGCGTGGAGCGACGATCGGGCGGTCGGCCACGACGCGCAGCGCGCGGGGAATGCAACGGCGCACTCCAAAAATCGAACAGCGTCAGCGGGGATCGACGGTGAGAGAGAAGAGTGAGAGAGTGAGAGGAAGAGGAAATCGAGAGAGAGAGAGCTCTCTCTCTTGGCGGGCACGTCGGGGCACATGAGGGAGGAGAGAGAGAAATGGGCTGAGATGGGAATGGGCCAAGCAACAAGTTTCGGCCCATGAAAGCTGAAGGACATAAAATAGACTTTTACTGAGAGAAGCTGATTTGGATGCATTTGAATTTAGAATTTAATTTCGGAGTTGAGATCTGGATAGAGGGAACAGAGATCTTGGCGCACACATAGGCAACGACAAGACCACAACAAGAACGAGCTTCGCAAATAGGGCTTTTATTAAAGTAGGTTTTCCCGCTAACGCCACGACGGAACAGGCGTTACAAACTAACCCCGAGGTTCAGCACCTAAGGTAGCAGCTCTGGAAACTCAGCGCGGAGGCAATCTTCTCGTTCGCAGGTTGCCTCATCTTCAGAATGGTTACTCCATTGAACCTTGTAGAACTTGATGGTCTTCCTTCGAGTCGGACGTTCTGCCACCTCAAGAACTCTGATCGGTCTTTCCGTGTAGGTCAGATTCTTCTCCAGTTCAATGTCTCCCAAGGGAAACTGTTCCTCTGGAACACGAAGACACTTCTTCAACTGAGACACGTGGAACACGTTGTGCACATCTGCGAGACCCTCAGTTAGTTCAATCTGATAGGCCACTTCACCACGCCTGGAAGTGATCAGGTAGGGGCCTATATATCGGGGTGCTAACTTGCCCGACATCCCAAATCTTTTCAGACCATAGAGTGGCAATACTCGTAGGTACACACGATCTCCCACAGTAAACTCGAGATCACGTCTCCGATTATCTGCACAACTTTTCTGTCGGGTCTATGCTGCTTTCAAACGGTCACAGATCAGCTTGACTTGTTCTTTAGCTGCCTTGAGTACCCGGACCGAACACTAGGGCTTCACCCACCTCATTCTAGCACAGTGGGGTGCAACACTTCATCCAAACAGTGCCATATTCGGGGACATCTGGATGCTAGACTAATAGCTGTTATTGTAAGAGAATTCAGCATAAGGTAGACATCGGTCCCAAGTGCCTTCAAAATCCAAGGCGCAAGCACAAAGCATATCCTCGAGAATCTGATTAACCCTTTCTATCTGACCGTCAGTCTGCGGATGATAAGCTGTGCTGAAGTTCAAATTGGTGCCTAAGGCCTCGTGTAGCTGCTGCCAGAATCTGGAGGTGAAATGCGTGCCTCAATCAGACACAATTTTCTTAGGGCACCCATATCGGTAGACCACGTGATTCATATAAAGGTCGGCCATTTTCTTTCCATCGTAGGTGGTTTTCACGTGTACAAAGTGAGCCATTTTCATGATGCGATCCACGATTACCCAGATGGAGTCGTACCCGCTAGGGGTTCTCGGCAATCCGGTGATCAAATCCATGCCAATTTCTTCCCATTTCCATTCTGGAATCCTAAGAGGTTGTAGCTAGCCAGCTGGTTTCTGATGTTCGACCTTGACTCGTTGACAAATGTCGCATAGGGCCACATATTCGGCAACATCACGTTTCATTCCGGCCCACCAAAAGTATTCCTTAATGTCCTGGTACATCTTGGTACTTCCCAGATGAATGGAGTAGGCCGACTCATGAGCTTCTGGTAGGATTAGGTTTCGTAACTCCTTTTTGGTTGGCACACAGATGCGCTGCCCAAACCAAACGTTGCCTTGGTCATCTATAGTATATTCGGTAACTTTCTTTTTGCATATTTTCTCCTTCAGTTCCTTTATTCCTTCATCATCCTTCTGAACCTCTCAGATCTGAGACTCTAGGGTGGGTTGTATCATCAGCTGGCAAGGGCTCCTGACGGAATCATGGTCAATCTCAGCCTTTCCAAATCTCGGCACAAACAATCCTGAGTCAGCCAAATCAAGGCGACGTTGCAGTAGGTTTCGCGACTCAGGGCATCAGCGACCCAAATTAGCCTTACCAGGGTGGTAATGGATTCCCAAATCGTAATCCTTCATCAGTTCCAACCATCTTCTCTGTCTCATGTTCAATTCATTCTGGGTGAAGATTCATTTGAGACTCTTATGATCAATGTAAACTTCGCATCTGTCTCCGATCAAGTAATGTCGCCAAATCTTGAGAGCGTGCACCACGGTTGCGAGTTCTAGATCATGGGTGGGGTAGTTGACTTCATGAGGCCTTAGCTACCCTGGAAGCATAGGCCACCACTTTCCGATCTTGCATCAGAACATAACCCAAACCTTGCCTTGACGTATCACAGAAGATCTCGAAATCCTTGCAGATGTCGGGTAGGGTGAGCACTGGTGCAGTCGTCAACATTTTCTTTAACTCTTGGAAATTGCGCTCACAAGATCCTAACCACACAAATCTCTTTTCCTTCTTTAATTAGTAGTCCAGTCATGGGTCTGGCTAACTTGGAGAACCCTTCGATCAACCTCCGGTAGTAACCAGCTAGGCCAAGGAAACTGCGGATCTCTGACACGCTCTTTGGTGAGTTCCAGGCAAGGACTGACTCAACCTTGCTGGGGTCCACTTCGACACCTTCGGTGGAGATGACATGACCAAGGAAGGCTACTCGGTCCAACCAGAATTCACACTTCGAGAACTTGGCAAACAACTGATGTTCTCTTAACTATTCCATGATTAATCTTAGATGGTCAATATGTTCTTGTTCATTCTTTGAATAGATAAGAATGTCATCGATGAATACCACAACAAACTTATCCAGGTATTCCATAAAGACTTTGTTCATCAAATTCATGAAGAATGCCGAAGCGTTGGTGACTCCGAACGACATCACTGTGAACTCCTACAGTCCGTAACGTGTTGAAAAGGTGGTCTTAGGAATATCTTCGGGTCGGATCTTCAACTGATGATATCCAGACCTTAGGTCGATTTTGGAGAAAACTTTTGCTCCTTCCAGTTGATCAAACAAGTCATCGATTCGAGGCAACGGATATTTATTCTTTATGGTCACCTCGTTCAAGGCTCTATAGTCGACCACCATTCTTTCAGAACCATCTTTCTTCTTAACCAAGAGCACAGGGGCTCCCCAAGGGGACGAACTAGGTCGTACGTAACCCTTGTTTTGCAACTCTTTGGTTTGCTTCTTAACTTCTGCTAACTCATTAGCGGCCATTCTGTAAGGTCTCTTGGCAATAGGTGCGGTGCTTGGTACTAGTTCTATGGATAATTCAATCTCACGGTCAGGTGTCATGCTAGGTAACTCTTCTGGGAACACGTCGGGATACTCACTGACTATGGGCACCATTTCCAATTGCGTGACTTGTAAACTATTGAGGGTTGACCGGTTCATGGAAAGGGAGGAAGGGGTGAAGCAAACTTGTTTCCTTCTAGGTCCTTGCAGTGTGATGGACCTTTTTGCACAATCTATCTGTCCCTTGTGCTTAGCCAACCAATCCATCCCTAGGATGATGTCCACGCCTTGTGAGTCTAGGACTATAGGTTTGGCTAGAAAGCTAGTCCCCTCGATTTTAATATTGATTTCGGGGCATAGCTTAGTTGCCCTTATATCCCTCCCAGGGAGTGTATTATCCTAGGTACTTGCAAATTTTGGGTTTTCCAACCGTTTCTTTTTACAAAAACTTGTGATATGAAGGAATGAGAAGCTCCCAAATCGAACAACACAGTTGCAGGTTTGGAGTTGACAGAGAACATACCCATCACAACATCTGGAGCTTCCTGAGCTGTTTCAGCTTGAATGTGATTCACCCAGCCTCGTCCGAAGTCGTTCGAAGGGTGGGAACCTTGTCCACTTGTCTGCCTGGCGGGACGGTATTGTGGAGGAGCTGGTGTTCTAGCTATGCTACCGTTAGAACGTCCCGAGCTGTAGTTCCCTTGATTCTGGGGGCACTGCCTGGCATAGTGGCCCATCTGGTTGCAAGTGAAGCACTACATATTTGCCATTACTGTTGGTGACTTGAAGGAGGAGACACTATTGGTCACAGTGTTGACACTAGGGGTACGCTGCTGCGGCTGTGGGACAGGGCGTGGCATGGGAGGGCGAGGAACATAGTTCTGCTCGCGTTTAGCCTGAGGAGCGGGTTGGTGATACGGCATAGGCTATCCGAACCGAGGGCGGGGTGCGCCTCGAGATGCATTCCCTTGGTGAGTGGACTTACGCTTCTTGTATTCCTCTGTTGCCTCCTTCCTGGCATCTTCCAATAGGAGAGCTTTGTGGACCATTTGTTGAAAAGTAGGGAAAACATGAGCAAGTAGCTGGATTCTCAAACCCACTACTATTCCCTTCAAGAACTTTCTGATCTTCTTCTTGTCAATGTTTACTTCCTCAGGAGCATACCTAGCCAACTTGTTGAACTAGCTCAAGTACTCATTGACACCTCCTGTACCTTGCTTGAGCCTGTTGAACTCCTCTTTCTTCATGTCGATGGTGCTTTCTGGCACATGAGCTGCATGGAAAGCCTCAGCGAATTCATTCCAACCAATGTTGGTGGCATCATGGTGAGCATTGCAGTAATTTTCCCACCAATCTGCTGCGGGACCCCTTAGCTGATAAGCAGCATAGAGCGTCTTCTCAATGGGTGTGCACTGCACTAAGTTGAGTTTCTTTTCAACATCCTTTAACCAATCATCAGCCTCAACAGGCTCGACAGTGTGAGAAAACTCAGTTGGGTGGGACCTCAGAAAGTCTGTCAGCTTGGATTTGTTGTTGGGGTTGGGCACATAATGCGGAGCCTGAGGCTGCATGTTCTGCTGAAGTCTGGCTATGTCCTGAGCTAACCCTTGCAAGATTTGAGTCTGTACTACCATCATATGCTGAAAATCGGTCCGAAGCGGTGGAGGTGGAGGTAAGTCAGGAGCATTGGGGGCATTCCCGGCCGAGTGATTCACCCGGGCTGGACCATTGACCGGCTCATTCTCTCATTCATGATCTGCCTCTAGTTCTTCCCTTTCTGACCCAAAACCCAAACGACCTGCAGCATGAGCCACACGACAGGGATGACCAGCCATCTAATCTCCCAGAAAAAGGGCGAGGTAAGAACACAGCAGTACTAAAAGGAAAGAAGTAAAGTAAACGAAAACTGAGAGCACACACTAGGCATTAATCTAGTTCTCAAATTATAAATCACCTAATACAACGTGTGTGGACAAGTCACAGAGCTACACCGAGCTTGACTATACGCACACCACCTTAGAGAAGCAAACTACCAAACAACACGCACAATAACACACGACTCCAAATGAGTTGGTGGTGATACAAAAGGTCTAGCACACGAACTCCTACAGAAGACTGCCCCTACTGCCCTCCTGCCTGGTTGGCTCCAGTGGTAGGCTCGTCGGCCGAAGAGACATCAATCGGTGCACGCGAAGGGACCGGCGGGACATGTCGAGGGCCGGTAGCAGCACGGGCTGCTAGCGAAACAGGAGTGGGGTAGTCGAAACGGAACACCGTGGAGGAACCCACAACGCACTTCTGCACGGTGCGGATAAGGCGAAGGCCACGACGGCTAGTGACTGGGGTGTGACCGAAAGTGTAGGAAGGACTGACTGGGTGGGGGTACGGAGAGTACACCGGCGAGTACGACACGTGCAGACTGGGGGACCGCAGACCGCTGGGAGTGCGAGCAGAGCCACGAGAACTTTAGAAGGACAGGTGACTGGAGTGGCAAAGGTGTCCAGAGTCCTAGGAGGTTGTGTCCATGGAGGCGACACCCTCCTCAACAAGGCGGGCCTCCAGAGGAGCGTAGCGGCGAGCCAGACGACGGTAAGCCTTAAGGAGAAGGTCGTGTTGGGTGGCCTGAGCGTCAGACAGCTCCACCATGCGAGTCAGCGCAGGGTGCGACTCGCGGTACGGGCAGGGGTACATAGCGTCAATGCGGCCTGAAGGGAGCTGTGGGATCAGCCGGAAGGCGGAACCCACGAGGCGGTGGTGGTAGTCGTAGGCCAAACGATGAAGTGCAATCCAGGAGAGGTCCTGGTACGCGAGCTGGAGAGTGGGGTGGGCCACGTTGAAGTGGTGAGGGTTAAAGCCTGCGCCGTGTGGGCCTCCACGACGGTAGAGGCACACAAACAGCTCGTAGCGAGGGGGGTAGCGGTCCACGGAGTACCCAGTGTACTCAGGATGGGAGAAGCCAAGGAAACGGGCGAGGTCTTTCAGCTGGTCGACGTGGTGACCCTCACCAACACCGTGGGAACTGTAAGCGACGTTCACTGTCATCTACAATTTTCAAAGAGGGAGAAGTCAGTAACGGTTTTAGCAAGTAAATTACAAAAATAAGAGCAGAAGAAACCCTAGCTTTTCGCAAGTGGCTTTTTAGAACTTAGCATTCTTACGGCCGTCCTAAACGTCAGGTTTCGCCCTAGGGCCAAGCCTGAGCTCTGATACCATCTTTTGTCACGCCCCGAACTAGCCCCAGATGGGAACCAGTTTAGAATGCTCCAAACTGACTTGTAAGCTGATATCAGTACCAGGAAATAGTGCTGGTATCACAGGAAGACGGAATATCACAGCAATAGAGGTCTCTTTATTAAGAGTAGTCTTAAAGTCATGTTGGGCTACGGACAGACCCCGAGCTCACAACTGCATTACAAAAGGGAAAGCGGAAACAAAGACTGGCCCACTGCCACAAGCATTGACTTGGGAACTACGACGAAACCCTAGAACTGCTCAAAACCGGGCTGCTTTTGGAAGAACTCCTCGTCAACGGGATCCATCTCCTCTTCTTCAGGAACTGGGGGGATTAATTATGTTGAGCAAGGGTGAGTACAGGGAGTACTCAGCAAGTCTTGGGAATTATGTGTTTATTGCAAGCTTCAGAGAACGGCGCGAACTCCGAGACCCAAATTATCAGTCGACAAAGGTGGGACAGGGTAATCAAGAACAAAGTAGGATTAATTGCAGCAATTCAGGTAGGCCCATCAACTATCTTGCAAGTCGCAGCCAACATTCTTAAGTGTAACCTAGAAATACATAGTTTTGCGGAAACAAGATATTTAGTTTGGAAATTTATGGGTTCAAGATGATCAAAGGAGACTTGCCTTGCTCGAGACCTTAAGCTTCTTCCTCGTAATCCACGCACTGCGAGTCTTCAGGCTCCGAAGCTACACGCGAAACAACACGACTCAACAAAATGGTAAACAGAAAGTCCTATTAAACCCTAGGTAGATCTCGATTTCAGAAGAATTTTGGAAGTTGAACGGAGTCAATCGGATTTACCGATCAAGAGATATGATTTTTGGAAGTTTAAATGGATTTCTGTCTAAAGGAAATTATTAAGAAATTGGGAAAGAAAAGAAGGAGGGACGTGAATCGGACATCTCGGCTGGGCGTGAGGCGCGGCCCAAGAGATTTGCACGGCGCGGCCGAGTCAATCGGGCCGGCGCGGGAAGACGGCCCAAGTGGCATGCGGGCGAAGAAGGCCGAGGGGTGACAGGCCAGCGGGGTGCAGCCCATGCAGCACGGGCGCGAGGCAACCGGTGGACCGTGGTCCACCGCGCAGGGTCCCGAGTGGAGCCCAGCGGTCAGTGGCTCGGTTCACCAGGGATGGGCGTATGGAGGGCGATGGCGTAGGGTTTGGCGATGGCGGTAGGTCTAGATTCAGTGCACCAGGTGGACGAGGTGGCGGCGAGCCCACGCGCAGCTTCATGGCTCATGGAGCACGACGTGCACGGGAGAGAGGGGAGGGTGCCGATGTGGCGCCAGCAGGGTAGCCACGGGGGCGGTGAGAGGAGGAAGAAGACCAGTAGCCCACCCAATGGTAGACGGCGGCGACATTCCCCGGAGAAGCGCACGGCGATGCTTGTGAAGGAGCACACACTGGAGAGAAGCATGAGAGGAGAGGAGGTGATTCAACAGCTCCGATTAGCCTGAAGATCACCGGAGAGGGTGAATCGCGGCGACGGTCATTGCCGGTGGCGGAAAGGGAAAAATCTCCGGAGCGACGAGAGGTCAATTCCAAGCGGCGGGAGCATCGTAGCGGGTCGGGAATGCGTCCCGGGCGGTGGATGGGTCGGAGCGGCGCCGAGGAGGGTCGATGACGGTGAGCTCGTGCACGGAGCAGAGCGACGGCGCGGCGGCGAGCAGCGGTGGCGCGGGGACGGTGACTACGCTTGCGGGGGAACGGCGGCGAGCTAATGGCGCCTAAGAACGGCGGAGAGAAGAAGAGAGGGATGGCTACCTCGGCGAGGAGGGGCACCGTGTAGAACGGCCGGCGGCACAGGGCGTGATCGCCTCAGCCTCGGGCCAGGGAAGAGGAAGAAGACGGTGCCCGGAGTCCCCTTCGCGCATCCGCAAGCGCACCGGCTCCTCCGACACACGCGACGATGGAAAATAGCGACGGCGACGGCGGAGAGGCGGTGGTGGTGAAGGTGTTCGGCGGCGAGAGCGGCCGAACAGGGAGGAAGGGGCGGATTTATTGGGCGTCAAGGCAGTGGGAGCGCGAGGCAGTCACGGATAGGCGGTGGAGCGCGAGGGAGCTGGTGCTCCGACGCTAGCGGCCAAGCAGTGGCAGAGGAGTGACGCCGGTGGGGAGGAAAAAGAAAAAGGGTAGGAGAAAAGGGGCTTGGTCCCTTGCCAGTTTGGGAAAAGAACAGAAAGAGAAGGAGAGGACAGCTGCAGTGGCTGTTGCTCTCGGCGTTGGATGCATGCGTGCAGGCGGCGGGAGAGGGGATAGGGGAAGACGGTGGGTCCGGGTGACGACGGTGGCCGGCGTGGCGTGGAGCGGCGACATGGCGACGTCGGCGGCCAGTGTGACGGCGGCGACGACCGGGCGGTCGGACACGACGCGCAGCGTGCAGGAAGCAACGGCATGCCCCAAAGATAGAACGGCGCCGGCGGAAATCGACGGTGAGAGAGAGAAGCAAGAGAGAGAGTGAGAGGAAGAGGAAAAACGAGAGAGAGAGAGACAGTTCTCTCTCCAGGCGCGCACGTGCGGTGCACGTGAGGGGGAGAGAGAGAAACGGGCTGAGAAGGGAATGGGCCGAGCAAGGGGTTTCCGCCCATAAAAGCTGAAAGAGGTAAAATAGACTTTTATAGAGAGAAACTGATTTGGAGAGATTTGAATTTAGAATTTGATTTCGGAGTTGAGATCTGGATAGAGGGGAATAGAGATCTTGGCACACACACAGACAACGAGAAGACAACAACAAGAACGAGCTTCGCAAATAGGGCTTTTATTAAAGTAGGTTTTCCTACTAACGCCACGACGGAGCGGGCGTTACATTAACAAAGTCATCACAGACGTCTGTTGTCGACAGGTGCATCGTCTACCACTGAAATTTAGTTATTTACCTGTTTCGATTCGATTTTGCTGGGCATTTTTAGTTATTTGTTAAAGCAGTAACTCTTTAAATACCATTTTCATAATTAATTTTACATTTTGTCACTAGGTGAGAAGATTTTCTAGCTATTTGTCACTTGCACTTCTCACTACTTTTTTTATCTTTGCAGACGCCTCCTCTTTATTTTCAGAGTAAATTACACATTGTGCCATCTTTTTTTTTCCCAATGTTTCATCGGAATAGAAAGAAAACGTAATTCTAGCAGGAATACAAGTGTAAAACAGTGGATTATAAAACATAAGAAAAACACAAGTATTGATTGGACCGCAGGAAAAATATTGGAATTGGATGAGAGAGGGACTGAAAGAAAAAAAAATTCAAGAGGTTGGAGCTCTTGCTAAATTTTCTCCAAAATCTACATGACTGATGCAATGAGCCATTTCATAGGATTTGGAAATCTCCAATCCTTTGTAGCAAAAGGCCAAATAGAAAATTTTCCTATATGATTTGAATCATATGAAATTAGTGCTGTGAGGAATGGCATATTGCAGGAGGTAAATTATCTTATTGTTGCACTTTATAGGGGCTGATTTGCCGGCGAGAGCTTGATCATGAGAACTAGCAAGCCATGCATCAACTAAGATCTTTGCTGCATTCATCTATGGCAAAGTATGGGGCCTCTTCAGTGGAGAGTTGAGCTCATCAAGAGATACTACTATAGAGAACACTATTGATGCCGGTTGGGAAACCTCCATAGGTGCTGGATTTCCCAACCGGCACCGCATAGGCAGAGCTAAAGAGGGAAGCTCATCAGTGTCGGATTAACAACCGGCACCTATAGGGACATATTTGTCGTGACCAGAAAAATACCTTTTCGCAATCGCTCCTCGATAATATTTACATTGGCACATCAGGCCTGACAAACAAAAATAAACAACAGCGGACTAGCGGGTCTATGGCTCCATCTTCATAGATGCTCAACTAGGGTATAAGCCAAGACTACACCTAGGACTTCTTCTCCAAAGCATCTCTTACTGAAGGGGAAAGATTGAGCAAGAATAAGTACAACCAGTACTCAGCAAGTCACACTAGGAGATGCATGATTAATGCAGGGGGTACAAGGAGTAATAATATATGGTTGAATTTTGCAACAAACAACCATTTCGAACGATTTTAGTTCATCAAGGCAATTTTATAAAGTCGAAACTAAGTCTAAACCAGATTATTAATCAAGGTTGTGAACCCGCGGGAACTTGCCTTAACCCAAGGCCAAACATGAGTTAGAGTGAACTGGCAGCATTATAGCTCGGACCTAGCTCGTCCCAAGCTACCTAGGCCAACCATTCTAGGTTTTAGTTGATTAACTAGATTATCCATATTTTAAGAGGTAACACCTATCTTGGGTACATTGCTAGGCCTACCCATAACAAAGGGCACGACTATTCGAATAGTATAAACTCACAAGACACATCTTTATACCGCATTCCATGACCATGGAACCCGTCATAAAAATGTGACATAACCATTCACGCATCCTAGCCGTGAACAAAAGTACCGGCCAACTCCCGCCTACTATCGGTTTTCCTCGGGACAAGTAGGTTATGGTCAAGCCCCACGACATCAGGATATCCTTCGTTAGTGGCCACCCGGATGCCCGTCCTGTGCCACGATAACTCGGTTATCGAACACCCGCTCGAATAACCCGCATTTGCCTCAGAGATATCCATTGCCCGACTTCATCCATCTCTATTCGCGTCGTTTTGTTCATGACTACACTGAGCACCGAGTTAAACCTTACCCACTAGACATGTGGTTAGTACGATAAATGCGTTGTAACAGAGGCCCGAAGACTGGTCCTTATGTCCACCGAGGTGCTACTAGCAAAACCATGCACCTTGAACCCAACCAAAAATATTGTAGGGAAGAGGTTATCCAGAGCTTGCCATTAAACCTCAGTCCAAAGTATCCAATGATGTTTGTGAAACAACTTCCGAAGTCTAATATTGCAAAATGTCTAAGGGTTTCTAATTAAGCAGGGCTAAGTAAATATCTAACAATTACTAGTGAGTACCAACCTATAGAGTCTTCACTACTAGGTTTTTATTTACATAGGGTTGTCAAAGTGGTAATATAACAACAACAAGTAATAAGGCTATAACAAGGAATAATAGGCATGGCTAATTAAAACAATTATTCGCATGAATTTAATAAAGCACAATTCAATAATTTAAATCATAATAATTTTATAAACTGGGATTCAATATGGTTAAGGATGATGTGACTTGCCTTACTCAGAGAGAACGGAATTCTGAACCTTCGGTGATGAACACACGAACTGTAATTCGGGAACCTCCAGAACGACAGGAGCTACGCGAAGCACACAAGCAAAGCTAAAATCCTATAAAGAAGCAATAAATGATGTGACCATGGCTACTATTTATACAACCATTTGTCACATCATAGGACAATTGAAATACCTCGAGATCAAGCTGCAGAAGTTCTAGAATCCAATTCGGCCACCTGCAACATTGTTGGTTTCAAACAACTGGCCAATGTGCATACGAGCTTTGTTTTTGGCCCGTTAGTACTTGATGGAAATTTCACGGAGTCCTCTTTCTAACGGATCCAGCATCATCACCAAATTCCATATCTATCATCCACAATCATAGAAACAAGGTGCTACGTCACCTAATGGGCCTATGAGCTTGTAACTTCATCTGGGATCCCGGCCTAAGTGGCGTCCATGTGGGGTGCACCTGAATCTAGTGGAGCACGACCCTAGGGACCTCTTGGTCATCCTCCCACCTCTTTAAATAGATTAGCCATTGCTAGTTTACCTTGTAGTTAGGTGTGTTGGCTAGACCACCTAATTACTCATCTTCCGAACCTCAACTTATCGTGTGTATGCAATTCCTATTTATAATATCATATGGTTTTTATCTTGATCTTGCTTGTTTCTTTGATTTGCTTGTAGGAATAAGGTTGATCTACACTAGCAAGATCAAAAACCCACGGAGAGGTATATCGATCACTAAGGCGCAACACTGCAACATTTGTAGTCGGGTCATCAATGTTTCTCCTAAATTGTAGTTATCATACAGAGTCGTGAGCGTATCAAGTGGAACTCAGGGTTTATCAAGTGGTATCAGAACTTTTGTTGCTTAGTGAGTTTTTTATCTACCTATGACCATAAAATAGTGGTAAAAAAAAGAATTACATCCTTTACCTAGTCATATTTGTGCCATTGCATTGTTCTTTTTAGTTTTGTTGAGTTTTGCATTGCATCGTCATGTCGTATTGCTAGTCTTAGCATCTAGTCTATTTAGAGTTTCGAGTTCTAGTCACGTTTAATACCACCTTAGCTGTCACCGCCGTGTCTTTGTTGTCAACGAGAGCTACGGAAATGGAATAAGTGTCGCTGCCAGGGTTCGAGTTTTGTAGTTCTCAGAAGTTTATGTCATTAGGTTTTTGAGTTGCATCTAGGGTTTTCTTGTGTCATACCGTATTTCTTTTGGTCCACGTGAGGAAGAAGAAGGACGGGAGATAGCAGATTAGATTGGTTTTCTTTCGTGAATCGCACTCAATTTTAGTTTCCTTCTTGGCCAAAATAGAGACCGTCTCCACCACCTGTGAAGCCCTAGTTGGCACCTATCTCATCCTGTCGTCACCCTCTTTTGGCTGAGTCCGACTCCCTCCCTCCCTCTCACGTTCATCCGGTCCGAGTTGTGCCAAACACTTTGGTGAAATTTTATTTGGGTGTCGGACTCAAGATCTGTTTACAAAAAAGAACCTATGGAAGGAGAGCATTCCATTTTTTTTATAGTCAAGACCAAGCTAGATTGCACGTATATAGTTTCAGGCCGCTTGAAATCGTATTATCCTACTCCTATGTTTTGTGGTGACTATAAAGAATGTATGTTTCAAAAAGCAAGTTTACATCAATTCGGGTTCTAGCTTCTTTTTTTGGATATCTAATTCTTCGAAATCCAACCTTTCATCCGGTTACCAAGCTCCTCCTTTTATACCCAATGGGGAGCCAACCACATGTTCTTGCATGGGGAAGTGAATATGTTCCTCCTTTTGTTCATGACTAGACTGAGCTACAAACTAAGCCTTACCCATTAGACATGTAGAAGTACGGTAGTGATTTGCAACAGAGGCCCGAAGACTGGTCCTTATGATGACCGAGGTGCTACTCTCAAAACCATGCACCCGAGCCCAGCCTAAAACCATTTTGGGGGTTTTTGAATAGGGGAAGGGGTGTTTGTCCAGTTCCAACATGAGCCAACCATTCCATAATATCCAAGTGATATGATATTCTTCCCAAAGTCTAGGGTTATAAAACCAGCTAATGTTGTCTAGTTAACCAGCGAAGCATCTACCTAAATTCATACTAGTAGAACCATGGATAAAGTACACACTAGTTGGAGTTTTATTTTCCTAGGGTGAGCAAGGTGATAATAACAATAGCAATGATAAGGCTATAACAAGGATTAATAGGAAATGCTAAATAAAACAGTGATAACGTGGGAATTTAAATAAATCAGTAATGCGATAATTTAAAATAAAATAATTTTAAATCATGGGACAACAATATGTTCAATGGAGATGTGACTTGCCTTTCTCGTATTCCCAAACGGCGGCTTCAACCTTCAAGTAGAGCAAATCTTTCGAAGCTTTAGCGTCTACATGACCAATGAGCAGGAAAGGACTTTTACTCCAATAAAATCCACATAAGACACAGAACTACAAAAATGAGTTCTTGACTTCTTAAGGAAAAATTAAAGACTTGAACGGGTCAATTCCAAGTTCAAACGACCAAGATATGACCCTTTGATGTTTAAATGTTGTTTAGATGAATATTCTGAATTCTCGAATTATTTTTGTTTTAAAAGAAAACACATTATTGTGTCAGCACCAGAGAGGGTTGCGCGTGAGCTAGGTCCACGGGGAGGATGGGGTTCCAGTAGTCCTTGGGCGTGGTGAAGGGGCGGACAGGGTTGGCGGTGACGCGGCGAAGCTGGAGGTGGCGGCGCCGAGGCGAGAGGAGGTCCCAGCCGAGAGCGGAGCTCCACCGGAGCTCGGTGGCGGTAGCGGCAGAGAGAGAGAGCGGTGACGGGAGCTCGTTTCCGGGGTCGGGAGTGGACGGGGAATGGCGAAAATGGGAGAGGGGTTACGGGAGGGGTTTATATAGAAGCGGGGACAAGGGGGAGGGCTGGAGAGCGGGGATCCATCGGCGGAAAATCCGGCTACCATCAATGGCAACGGCAAGATTTGCGGGAGCAAATCCGACCGATTCAAGAAGAGTGAGAGAGGGGAAAATGGGGGGGGGGAATGGAGATGGAATCGCAGGGAGTAAATCCCCCTTCCAAGCACAGGCGGCGACGGCAATCGTGGCGGTGGCGATGCTAGGTTTAGGCGGGAGCGGCGGGAGGTGGGGGATGACCGGTGGCCCCAACTGTCGGCGGCTACGGTGCGCGGCGTGGTCTGTTGGGCTGGCCCAGCAAGCGCGCGAGCGCAGGGAAGGGAGGCAGACCGGGCCGAGGGGAGGAGAGAGAGGGAGGGAAGGGTCAGCTTTTGGCCCAGAGAGGAAAATTCATTTCTTTTTGGTTTTAATTTTTGTAAAAGTCTGTTAATTGTTTTTATTGCTTAATACTTATTGTTGGTGCTCTGAAAATTTCACTAAAATTTGGTTAAGCATTTTAGGCCTTGAGGAAATATACAAAAGTCCTCCAAGCCTCATTTGATTTTTAGATTGCACATTTTTAATGTTGATGGCTTTAAACCATTTTTTTACTTTTTCTAGTAATAAATTAAGAGATGCATTTTAGGGTTAATTTGGGACGCGACAAAGAACAAGTTGACAAGGAAACAACTAACGACACTTCTCAATTGATGAAACTGGAACACACAAATGGGAGGATCAGAATACAGGTCTCCGGGTGATCTAGCCAACACACGCGAGTACAAGGAAAACATGCATCTAAAAAAACCCAAGTTACAAAATAGTGTCTGGGGTTTATATAGGTGGACGACTAGGAGGGGGTGGTGGGAAGCAAACCATAGTCTCTTTGGACCCCTGATGAGCTCTAGTGAATACAATGCTCAAGGCCAAGTTTCTCATCCAAACATTGTTTTTATTATTCTATGCAGCTCCAATCGAATTTGATGGTGGGGTTGGGCCCATTTGAAAGTAGTCGACGATATGTTTCTAGTGAGTACTCCTAAGATCAAAATAGAGCTCATATGCAAATTTGGTGATCGTTTGAAACCATTGCTATTGCAGTAGTCGAATTGGATTTTAGAAGTTGTGTGGTATGATCTTATGTCTTCATGGTGATGTATGATATGAGAAATGGTTCTATCTATAGTAGGTATAGTCACATCAACACACACCAGCGCCCCCGTCTCATCATCTCTACTTGTGTTTGATCAACCGGCCGACGAACCTACTGTCGGTCAATCTGGTGAGGTTTCACGCAATTTAGTTTCTCTGGTGCTATTGTGCTAACTTAGTTCTCCATCTGAATTAACAAGCACCTCCTTACGTCGGTGCACACACACGTGCAACGCAGCAGCAACAGCGCAACGGACTGAGCCACCCGAAGGAGGAGATCTAAGAGAGAGAAGAGGAGAGAAAGAAGATGAGATGAGGAGAAAGTCACTCACACGTTGATTCCACCTGCTGAGTCAACGAGTCACCCACGGTCAAACTGTCGCATCAGGCAGAAACCGTTTTTGAAACAATCCAAGGAATCGATTTGCATCAGTTTTTGAAGATGGGGAAGATGTTATACCGATCGATGTTGAGGGACTCGATTTAAACTATGAGGGAGACAAATGGACTTATTGCTAAGCTCAAACGAAGAAACAAGGCCCATTAGCCCGTGCCTTGTCCGGCCCATCTCGCGAGATATAGTCTTCATATATAATAGCTCTGCGCCATCCTCCCCTCCGAACCCTAGCGCCGGCGCCTCCACTTCCCTGCACCCTCGTCCCCTCGCGTTCCGCCGCTCAAGTATCTCTCGTCTCCGACTGCGATACCTTCTCCGTTCTTGCCAGTTTCCTGATCTGCGCGTGCGATCTTATCTGTCTCTCCGTCTTGAATCTCGCGGCAGGGCAGGTCCAGGGAAGAGGAAGGGAAGATGTACACCGCGAGGAAGAAGATCCAGAAGGAGAAGGGCCTAGAGCCCTCTGAGTTCGAGGACTCCGTCGCGCAGGTGAGAGCGCCTCTACCGTTGTCCCCCCCCCCCCCCCCCCCCCGCGTGCCTGCAGCGGCGTCGCGCTGCTATATTGCGTTTGTTTGTTCTCCTGAGCTTGTCTGCGTTTGGATTAGCCAAAGTGTGGTCTTCTTATGGCTGCTGCTGGCCTGCTGCTGTCATGTAGGCTTTCTTTGACCTCGAGAACGGCAACCAGGAGCTCAAGAGCGAGCTCAAGGACCTCTACATCAACAATGCAGTGTAAGTTTGCCCTTCTCTCCCTCCAAACCTCCCAAGCCGATTGATATTGTGAGCAGCATTTGCATTTTGATTTGATGTCTAGTGGATGTGTGATCTGGTTGCGGGTGTATGTGTGCAGCCAGATGGATGTTGCCGGGAACAGGAAGGCGGTGGTTATCCATGTGCCGTACCGTCTGTGCAAGGCATTCAAGAAAATCCATGTTAGGCTTGTCAGGGAGCTTGAGAAGAAGTTCAGTGGCAAGGTGAATTACATGATCTCAGTTGTCTACTGTTTTGCATAGCTTGCATTCTAGTAGTACTTTGATACTGCCTATGGCTGCAAAATCTGTAGCTTATGTTGTGCATTGCCTTAACTGGCAATATAAATGTTGTCGGGTCTGATTGTAAGATAAAATCCTGCCCTTTAGCGTTGAATATGTCATATAGCAATGTTACTATATAATACCCAAACATCTTGGAGAACATGGCAGAGTCTCGAGCATAATTTCAGTTGCATTCATGAAACATGCCTTCAGCTGCAACCAGGGTATTTGCCATTCTTGTACTAGTATAATGCTGTCAGGGTCAATATGGACGCTGAAATGTCTGATGTACTCATTACAAGGCCTGTGGTAACCTTCAGTTACTCTGAAGATATCATCAAAAATGTTGTAAAGAGAGCTTTAGAATAGATAGTTATTTCTGTTAATTAGCAAAATCTAGCTAGGGTTTTATTTACATCCATTTCTACGAGAAGGACTTGTCAATTTGTGCTAAACTTATATGACCTTGGTTCCAGATAGTTTTTGAACCGTTCTCTAAAGAATTTTACGATTAGTTGGAATATTTGTACTGATAGTGTGTGTTCACTTCAATAGGATGTGGTCTTTGTTGGAACAAGGAGGATTGTGAGACCTCCCAAGAAGGGTTCAGCTGTACAGCGTCCTCGTACAAGAACTCTGACTGCTGTTCATGATGGAATCTTGGAGGATGTAGTCTACCCAGCTGAGATTGTTGGGAAGCGTATCAGATATCGCCTAGACGGTGCCAAGGTCACCAAGGTAGATGCTACAACTCTACAATGTCTCTTTTAACCATCATTTTAATACTTTATCGTGCTCATCTGTCACTGCATGTGCAGTAGTCTACTAGCTAAATTATTGTCTCCATTATGATTTACAAACACTGAAATGATGTTCCACAACTTCATTAACCAAGATGTTGTTTACCTCGCATGGAGAGCTCACCGTAACTAATCCAGCAGCAGGATACCGCATTCTGTTTGCTACTTTAGTTGAGTATTATTGATCCACTTGTGATCTGGTTTTCAGATCTTCTTGGACCCAAAGGAGCGCAACAATACCGAATACAAGCTGGAGACCTTCTCTGCGGTCTACCGCAGGCTTTGTGGGAAGGATGTTGCCTTTGAGTACCCCATGACCGAAAGTGCTTGAAGATGATTGCTTAGATTGCTCCCTATGTATTCCTGAAAGTTTGACGCCAAACATTTTAGTTGGGTATTTTCTACTTGGGACGGCAATGTTAAAGTTTTGGGCATTTGAATTATAACCTTTGCTCAGCTCGGTTAACTTGTTTAAATCATTTGTCTGTTGTGGAATAGAATGTGCTTGGGCAAAGGAAATTCTTTTTTCGGTATCCTATTTCATCTCAACTTCCGTTTATCACCCGTACCTACTACACTTTTAATTTAGGGTTTTCAAGATTGATAAAAATTCTGTTAATTTAAATGACAAATCAAAACAAGATAAACAGATTGATAAAAATTCTGTTAATTTAAATGATAAATCAAAACAAGATAAACAAAATAATAACAAAACAAAGTCAAAAATCATATATATAGCGTTGAACCTTGTTTCCCTCACTTTACGTGTCACTACACAAAGAATCCCTTATGTACATCTCCTATATGAATCCCTTATGTACATCTCCTATATGTACACCTTTTTATAGTTTGAAATTGTTCATAACCTTGAATCGATCGGACGGTTATTTCATAAGTTGATGCATGTGTATTTTACTATACCTCATGGAAAATATTAAAATATTAATATTTTTATTATTCAATTAGTATTAAGTTTTTTTACTGTAAATGAAAAAATATTTGCAAAGGAACAAGCTTGCCATATGAAAAAAAAATATTTGAGAGATAAGGAGGACAAAAGAGAAAAGGAGAAAAGAGAGGAGATTGGAAGAAAGAGGGAGATGATCCAGATTATCGCGAGAAGAAATGAAGAAAAAGAACGAAAAAGGGAGAAAAAAAAGAAGCCAATCAGGGGAGGAGCGTGCACGGCACCAAGTGGAGGCGTGCGGGATGGGACAGTGGGATGGTGTGGGCCAGTTGGGTTGGGTTAGATTGGGCTGGGAGGGGGAGGGGTTAGGTTGGGATAGGAGTGTATAATAGTTATTCTAGACTCACATCAAATTGAATACGAATGCTATATGACTAACTTAAATATGGATGACGTACGGAATTTTTTATGGAAATATTTTTAATTTTTATAATAGTAGAGAGGGATTAAGCTGGGATAGGAGTATATAATAAATTATTCTAGACTCACATTGAATTGGATGTAGAAGACATATAACCAACTCAAATACGGATGAATACCAAAATTCTGGTGGAAGCGTCTTCAATTTTTATAATAGTAGAGATTGGGTCCATACCATTGCAAATTCGCTGATTTCAAAAAATATCACTACTATTAATGATATTCGCTGAATGCCATTGAAATTTTGCAATATTAGAACCATAACATCGTCGTTACATTTTCCATCTCCTTCCATCTTCTACCCGTCAAGGGGGTTAGCCGTGACGAGGACCTCCCCTTCCCCCATGCATCCTCCCCCATTTGAGGCCATCGCTGGAGCTAGAAAGTCCATTCCCGGTGCTTCCTCCCTTCCCCACCCTTGGCGTGGAGCTTCCAGCGGTGGCGGCCACTGAAACAAGACAGCAGATGGAGCATGTTCGCTGGCCCACCCAGCGTAAGATCCACGCCATCATGGACCTCGCCAGACCCACCGTCTTTGAAGAAGGTAGGAGCCTGTCATCGGACTGCACTACCCCGATCTGCCGAGGACTGCCGAGGATCCATGCCATTGAAATTTATCAATTTAAAAGAAAAGAAGAAAAGATGGAAGAAGATGGAAGAAAATAAAGAAGATGGAAAATATGATGGTGGTGGTATGTTTTGATTTTGCAAAATTTCAATGTCATTTAATCGATATCGCAAATAATAGTAGTGTTTCTTTAAATTGATAAATTTCATGCCAAGCATGGATCCAATCAACCCATTAATTTTACTAGATCCTATCATCTAAACAGGAGCTTGTTTTTGTTACATGTAACCTTCCTAACCTTCCTAGTCACCCTACCCCCTAGCCCCTTGCTTTGCAGAATATCATACCTACTGTGCCATAATCTTCTTGATCATGTTAGGATCTGATTGGGGTGATGCTGTTGGTGGATTTATTGGTTCACTGCTGATAAGAATAGGGAAGAAATAAAAGCACCGTTGTTTTTCTAAACAAGAAAGAAAAATAAGAAATAAGATTTTGTTTTGTATGATCTGTGTAAAACAGAATTCCAAACTAACCGGAGATTAACTCCTGAGCTCCACCAGCGTCCCTGTAAAAGAAACAGGAGGAGAGCAACGGGGACACACTGCTCGCTCTCTCTTTATCCTAAAACCCTAAATCTAAGTCACCCGATCGACTTGACGCTGAAAGGGTTAGTGACGAATCTCTACAATTATTTTTTTCAATCTCATTCGTGAAGAACAGAAGTTGGAAGATGAAGAAAAAAGAAGGAAGAATAGCAAGAAAAACTCAGGTCAGATGACTTTAATGGCTTCACAAACAAGGTCAGTTAGATCAATTTTTGCATTAAGCAGAGGTGATCAGATTTAGGCTAAGACACAAAATTGATTAAGTAAGACTAAACTCCAACACATGCATCCACATGGGCGATATCTGGGATTATTGGCGTTTCATCTGTCTTAGATAATGCCAAATTCTAATCTTGAGACTGCAAGTGGCAATGAAGTTTGTATCGAAAGAACCAGCAATAGCTAGGCGGACCTGGTTACATAATGGGCAACATAGACAAAGGCACATCAATACATCATGGCATCATTCGTTCATTCATTCTATCTGTCATGTGTATGTAAATAAATTGCCGTTGTGAAATAATTTTAGAATGTGCACAGTGAAATTTCCATAGCTTTTACAACTACTAGTACACACTGATCCTATTTAGATTTACCGTCTGAGGATTATAAAATTGGATTTGACAGTCCTCACGATCTTTTTGCATGCCAACATCCAATTTAACCTCACTACATCTCCAGAACACATCAAATTGGGATAGTCAGGTAATATATACAATATACATGGGTGGTAACACCAACTGACATTTTGGCCACAAAGGAAGTCACTTGGTTTCAATCCCCTTCACACCACCAGAAAGTGCGTAGTTCACCTTCAATAAAACGACCATATGTTTTGCTATGTTGAAACAAATCAGTATCCCCAGTAGGGAACCAAATACATCAGATGAAACACTTATTACTGGCCACAGAAAATTTGCTATTTTAACTCTTTCCTTAATTATCATCCACCTCGTTCGCAGCATTACATAATTGTTACACTGCTGGAAGCATCTTATACAGATAATGAAAATGAAAAATTGATTCGGAAAGTAAAAAGAAAAACTGAAGGTAGACATATCTCTATTTTTTTGGACAGTAACCAGCATGTCTTCTCCTCTGAGCTTTATATCTTAATTGTTAACTGACAATATTTCTTAATTGTTAACTGACAAGAACTCGAGTCATATCTGAAATATGTCATCCTTGGTTCTCAAAACAATTGGACATAAAGCATACTGGATAAAGGGGAACGCTGAAAAAAATTTGTGGACTATACTTCTAGCATAAATTGCAAGATGAAAAATAATAACTAGAATAGGCCAACTAGATTCAAGGATAATCACAGATACATATGGGTGGAAAATATATTTCAATAGCATGACAGTTAGTAGTAGTAGAGAAATAGAACCATTTACATGGATAAGAAATTAAATATATATAAGGGCGAAAATACTCTTAAGTCCACAAACCAGACTGATTACTGTCGAGTCTAGCTTTTCTTTTGGTCCATTGGTGCAAAGATCCAACAAACATTAGCATGACCACCCTTTTTTAGTAGAGTACTAAAACTTATTTTTTTAATAATGGAATAACATCCGGTCTTTATTTCAAAAGAAGGTACAACCACTACAAACATAGTTTACTCAACATAGAACTGCTAAAAATTCCAAACATGGTGAAACTGAAACTTGTTATGCTTCTTATTATAACTGTTGTTGCTTGATTCAGTCCCCCCCCCCCCAACCCGCAACTCCACCCCTAGAGAAAATTACATATCTACCATCGCATAAATCTGGCTTCGCTAAAATACCATCCTCAACCTACGATGCATAACTACAGTAAATGCCTTGGTGGAAAGAATGAAAAAACAGTGAAAATAAGAGAAGTCCATACCTCCCGAGATTACCTAGCCAATTATGGTCATCCATGGAGCTGCTGGCATGCAAATTGGTCATCCATGGAGCTGCTGGCAAGCAAGAAGCAAACTCTAACCAAACACACCAAATCGGTAAAAATGACAAATGGGGAAAATCGATAGCTCATGCAAAAGGGGAAGCAAGCCTGGTGAATGACCTGTCCAGTGGTCCGCTGAGTCGCCGGTTACTCTAGGGAGGTCCAAGCAGCCATCTGCCCCGTTCCCTCTAACCTAGGGTTCGGGGGAGGGGTGGCGGTGCTGCTTTAAGGGGCGGATGGGGGGCGGGCACTACTACAAAATCGCTTTTTGCATACGGCTGAAACTGATTTTCGCATGCGGTTGCTCCAGCCGCATGCGCGAAAAGGTCTACGAAATTCGGGATTTTTCCATGCGGCTAGCGCAGCCGCATGCGAAAATCCGATTTTCCCAAGCGGGTGCTTAAGCCGATCGCATGCAAAAAGAAAAATCGCGAAAAAAATAAAATCCCAAAAAAACGCTAGCCCCGCCAGCGCCCGAGCTCGCCGCAACCGCCACCACCGCTCTCGTCGTTGTCGTCGCCAGCCGCCGATAGATCCACCCCGGTCGGATCCACGGCCGACGAATCCACCACCCCGCGACCTCCGGCCGCCAGGATCCAAGAAGACGAGAGAGAGAGGGAGGAGAGGCGGCCGGATCCGCCGCCCGCCGTCGCCTCTCACTACCGCCGCCACCGCCTGCCGCTACAGAGGTCGTGGGCAACGGATACGCACGCCATCGCTGCTCCAGAGGTCGGGAGAGGCGGATACGCCAGCCGGCCGCCCGCCGCCACCGCTCGGGAGGTCAGGGGCGGTGGATCCGCATAGCCGTCACCCCCAAGGGCGGGGGCGGTGGATCCGCCCGCCGGTCGCCCACTGTAGCCGCCACCGCCCGCCGCTACCGCTCCTGACGTCGGGGGCGGTGGATCCGCACGTTGCCGTCGCCCCCAAGGGCGGGGGCGGTGGATCCGCCCGCTCCCACTGCCACCGCCCACCGGCCGCTCGCCGCTCGCTCCCGGCCACCTCGACGGCGGTGGCGCCGCCCGCTGCCCGGCGTCACTTGCTGCTCGGTGTCGGCTCGGAGGGAGAGAGAGAGAGATTGAGGAGAGGAGACTGTCAGAGGAGAGTTGAGAAAAAATATAAGGAGAAGGAGAGAGAGGAGAGGTGTGAAAAATTTGAAGTGGTGGGGAGAGAAAAGAGAGGAGGCGGGATGAAAAAAGAGAGGATATTTTTACATGCGGACCACTTAAGGGCCCGCATGGGGAAAATATTTTCGCATGCTTAAGTGGTCCGCATGCAAAAATAAGCTTATTTTCACATGAGGCTCCTTAAGATGTGCACGTACGAAAATCGATTTTTGCATGCGGGTCTCTTAAGGAACTGTATGCGAAAATAGAGGTCGATTTTTTGCAGACGCTGCCAGTTACGGTCCTTCTGCAACCTAAAGGGGTACTCGTACAGAAAAATCATTTTTGTAGTAGTGGGAGCGGCGGGAGGAGAGGACGGGGTGGAAGGAAGGTGAGGCCAGTAGCGGTGAGGTGGCTGGACGCCGGTGAGAATGTGCCCCTACCTCCACCTCTAAGAGCATGACCAATAGTATTCCTAAATGAAACCCAATACTAAATTTAAGGTTTATTTTGTGAAAAACTTGCTCCAACACTTCCCCTATAGATGTATCCAAGAATTGCAATCCCCTTCTCCTTTCTCGCTCTCCACAAGTCGGGAGACACTCTCACTCCTAATTTCCGCACAGCAAAATGAGAAGGCGACACGTGGAGAGATCGCGAGCGTGGAGATGGGTGGAGCAATACTTTTTTTTATGTATCTGTTGGTAGTTAGAGGTGGTTCTATCTGTTGAAAATGAAATTTATTTACACCTTAAAATTAAATTAGGGATTCCAAAAATAGAATTTTAGAGATAGATTTTTAGGTATCCATTAGACATGCTCTAAGGGTGAGTGCAAGTGGGGCAGCTTGTGGTGGCCTGCCCCACTTCCGCTCGAAATTCAAAGTGGGTTAGCCATAACCCGCAAAACTGCCCACTGGGAGTTTGTGGGTTCCCACTAAAGCCCACGAAGCAGCCCACATACACGATGACGGCAAAGAAACATTCTTCTTTCCTTAGAACCAACGATACGTACTCTTGTATCCTTCTTGTATCCTTCAGTTGTGCATGCTTGCAACCTTGGATTGCTAGTTGTAGCCTGCAGTACGCGAATAGATTAACTAGACAACGAGCATCCGGCTGCTGTTCAGCTGTTGTCGGCTGCCCGACACTGTTGTCCTCGCGAGAAAAGCTCTTCATCTAGACAATGGCGGCCTGACGATGTATGCCTGTGTGGCCAAGCCATTGCTGCCCACATAAAGACATTTTCGAACCAAACTAGCACCAGCTTTTGGATTCTCATCTTCTTCCTCCCTTTGTCTATGCAAAAGACAGGCTGTCACTCCCTCGCTAGTGCCGGAAGGTCGCCATCTTCTCTGACGGCGATAAGTGTTCGATGGTGTCCTCTATTATCACAACGAGTTTCTTTTCAAACTAGTCACAAGAACGTGTTCTTGATCATTCTTCTATTCCATTGTTCTAATTTATGTACCAAATCAAAGTGTTGGAAACACATTCGACGTCGTGTCTTCGTTCTCCGGCGAGACCTGTTAAGCTTCAAATTGCCATCTTCTTGTTGCCCTTCAAGAATCATCTGCATCTCGTCGTGTTTCTTCCATGAGCAAGCAGAACACCCGGTAATGATGAGCTGAGAAAAACACACATCAAGGGGACGGAACGAGCAACCATGAACAGGCGAGCTCCTTGTGTCCTGCTCGTCCATGTTAACGACGCGGGGCGGGAAGCGGCCTCGTCGGGCTGCATCGGGCTGCCGCTTCGACCCGCATGTATTGAAGTGGGCAGGGATAAGGCTGCGTTAGCACCCTCCTCTTCCCAACTCCTCTCTCTCGTTTTCTCGTTTTCCACGCGCACGCTTTTCAAACTGCTAAACAGTGTGTTTTTGTGCAAAGAGTTTCTATACAAAAGTTGCTTAAAAAAATCAAATTAATCCATTTTTTTAAAAAAATTAGTTAATACTTAATTAATCACGCGCTAATGGACCGCTCCGTTTTCCGTGAATACTGTGCGCGCTGGGAACGTTCACTTGCGAACGCAGCGTTGGTGGGTAAGTGTGGGGCGGGCCAACCCAACGGATTAGCGGCGTGGCCCGCCCCACTTACATGGACCGCCTCCGTTGGCGCTCGGTCGACAGGAAAAGGCGAGCAAAGAGAATAACCGGGTACGGTTACGGGATAGAGAGGAAACAGAAAAAAGTCCAGGGGTAGTTTCGGCATAAAAAACTTAAAGGAGAGCAAAATCATTTCTATTACCCTAAAATGATGCAAAAGGCAAAGTGTCAAACCATAATAAGTTGAGGATGATATTTTAGCGAAACTCATTTGAGTGATGATATTCTAGCGAAACCAAATTTATGCAAGGTAGATATATAATTTTCTCCACCCCTAAAGACACATAAATATTTTAGGTCAACTATCTATTTTTCAAGGATTTATGGTTCATTTTGATTATTTCACAAAAATTTTCACATGTACAACCTGCAAACTTTTAATATGAAACTAAATACATTTGAAATATGTATACAGGAACTTTTTGAAAAAAATCATACATGTACAAATATGTGTTTTTCATGGCTTTTCAATTTGAAAAGGTTTTGTTATGTATTTTTCTGATTGTTTGTGCATATTTGAATAATGTTGTTTTCATTTGAAAATCAAACTAGGGAGTAGCGGAGTACTAAAGCTTAGATTGATCGTCATCTCATCCCTTTGCTGCCATTTTGCACATCCATGCTGGGACTTAACTTCTTTACCCGGCAAGAGTATGAAGATTTCAAAATTTGATATGCAGCGAAAGAATTCATGTACATTATTTTGGTGTTAATCACTGAAAATTAAGGATCCGTTTGGATGAAAGGAATTATTATGAGGAGATAGCTAGCCAGCAAAATCAGGAAAATGAATACGGTAGTACTGGTCAGTGCTGTGTGGTCAACTCCACCCTGTCGTCCCGGACTGGTGTTTGTTTATTTTACGTGCTGACGTACTCGTCATTACCTACTTTAATTAAACAACCATCCATCAGGCTTCATCTATACACATTAATAATTTATCCGCCTGCCTTGAGAAGACTAATAAATGTCCGTATGCACCGGCACCGTCGTCTCGTCTGCAGAAGAATAATGCAACGAATGTACCCACCGTTTGTACACCAGTTTATAATATGCCAATTAATTAATTAATTAATGACTGAGATTGAAGCCTAATTAACCTCAGAAAGTATAGATATAACTTTCAGGTTTTGTTGACCCCCAAATTCACCTGATATAGTTAATTAAAGGGGCAAGCTAAAGGATGTTTTATGTAACACAGGTTTGGGACAGTATTAATTAGTTAACATTGATCAGTCTTTTATGGTGCCTAATGGAAAATCAGTGGCAAATCAGTCTTTTTTTCCCTAATGGAATTGAATTTGACATACATAATTACTGGCAAAATTTGTTTAGAGTGACCTTTCGATTTCGATTTAGGCTTAACGAGCGACATCAGCCGTACGCGAGAGAAGTACTACTACACGTCTACATACATGCATGTTATTTTTCTATGCATGTCTTTTTCCTTTTTATAAACTTTTCTCTTAAATTACTTATCCGATCTACAATCTAATTACACCATTATATTTATTACAATTAAATCTTTATAACAAAATCTTACAGAATTATATTATGATAAAAAATATTTAGTTTGTAAATTATTTTTATTACATATATAAGTTACTTTTATCATATATAGAAATTACTTTTAGATTTGATTAAATTACTTTTATTATTATTTTTAGTCAATTCCATAATTTGTGATGATTAGATTTAAATTCTGGATTGGTCCATGTTTTTATCCCTATAACGGATTTACTTCTAATGTCATAACACTTACTTCCATTCTGTTCTAAGTTACATTTATGATTTATGTAAATTACTTTTAGGGTTTTTTAAATTTACTTTCATAAATATATTTACTTGAAAATCTTCTAATTTACTTTCATAAATGTATTTACTTGAAAATCTTCTCTACACTTTGCTTATAAATTTACTTCACATAGTTTCTTATTTCAACTCAGTCATAATGTAATTACTTTTATTGCATAGCTAATTTACTTTTACAATTTAAATAAATTACATTTAAATTAATAAAATTTTTGAATATATTCAACTTGGATCTTGTTTTATCACATATTTTTTGAGTAGAGTACAATGATGCAAATAGATCTTAAAATTTATATGTGATTTAAAAGATATAAGTTATTAAAGAGGTTAAAAAAACATGCACCATTATATTTTTTTTAAGCTAAAGGGGATTTATACTAGGGTTGGAGTGGTCGTTGCTTTAAGCAAACCAGCGACTGGTCACTCTGTAATCGTATCCATAATTAATTATATACAGTAACATAAGACAAGAAAACAAGAGATCCTAAGGCATATAACAGAATTAGAATTTTTGTCATCGGCATATTTCTACAACATAGTGTTTGTTGACAACACATGTATACCAAAATTTCGCAATATATAACTAATTATTAGTTGTGTCAGAAATACCTCGATTTAAAAAGAAAAAAAAAGAAACCAAAGACCTTACATATTGTTGTTATGTACTCTTATCCATTCTAAACGTACTCCAGCATTGTTATGCTGTTGTCATTGAATTTTTTGGGCTCCTGTCTAACTTTTGTCCTCTCATTGTCGTGCTAATAAAAATGCTATCACTCTCGAGAATAACTGAGTTCTATTTTCCAGCATTTACTTTTATATTTCTTAAAAATTTTAATTTAGATTTAATTTAATTTTTAAAATAAATCTCTTGCCATATGGTGACAAGCAATATTTGTTGTCAACTTAAGGCTATTGTTTATGGTATGACATCAGGCCACTCATGGTGGGGTTGCGAGCTAGTCCGCAGTTTTCTTTCTCTCTGTCAAAAAAAACCACTCCTATGTATAAATTTGATTGGAAAACTACGAATTACCCCCTAACTATCGGGGCCGACCAAATTACACCCCTGAACCAAAAAACTAGACATTCTTCACCCCTAACTATGCCAACCGGACAAATAACCCCTGGTTCAATCCGCGGTGGTTTTGGTCCTATGTGACAGTCTAGTCAACATTTTTTTTAAAAAGGTGGGCCCCACCCATCAGTTTCTCACCCTCTCCATCTCTCTATTCTCTGTCTTTACCGAATCCCCTCTCTCTCTTCTCCCTCCCCTCACCTCCATCACCCACCGGAGGCTACGAGCCGAGGATGGTGGCAAGTAGGGGCGTAGCTAGTTGGGGATGGCGGAGGGGGGCTGAAGACGACAGCGAGCGGGGACGGAGCTAGCTGGGGTAGTGCCGATGGCAGTTTCAACTTCGGCAGCCACGCGGCGGCGGGTCTCTGTCACGGGAGGAGAGGACCAGCAGGCGACGCGCGAGACGAGGGCAGCGAGACAGGAAGCAGCCTCGCCTTCCATCGACGCGCGGTAGGGCGGAGGGGCAGTGCGGTAGTAGGGGCACAGGTGTCGCCCCTCCTACTAATGTGGTGGTCAGCGGCCGCTCGAGCTCAGTGTACGAAGTCGTACATGGATGGCTCCACCGCGATGTATGAGGAGTAGGTTAAAAAGACGATGATGATGAGCTCGAGCGCGGTGGTAGCGGCAGGGGCTCGGGGAGAAGAAGCAGCGGTTAGCGGTGGAGTGGCTATGGGCGATGGAGCGGAGCTTTGAAGCGGAAAACAAGCTGAACCCCGAGCGGAAGGCACGGATCGCCCGCGACCTCTGCCTCCACCCTTGCGAGGTCGCCATCTGGTTCCAGAACCACCGCGCGAGGTGGAAGATGAAGCAGATCGAGCGCGACTTCACCACCATGCGCTCCTGCCACGACGTCCTCTGCCTCGAGTGCGTCTCCTTCCGCTGCGACAAGGACGTGCTCGCTGATGCGATAGGCAGATGTCGGCCAAGCTGGAGGCGCCCACGGAAGACCACGGCAGCCAACCCGAGCTCGCCTTCTATCGACACGCGGGAGGGCGGTGGGGCGGCGCGACATGATAGCAAGGGGACACAGGTGGCGCCCCCTCCTGCTAATGTGGTGGCCGGTGGTGGCGAGAGGTAGAGAAAGAGGATAGGGAGAGAGGTAGAGAGAGGAGAGAGGTATACAAGTGGACCCCACCAAATTTCTTTGAAAAAATTGCTGACTGGACTACCACATAGGACCAAAACCACCGCAGATTGAGCTGGGGGAGGGGGTGTATTTGTCCGATTTGCATAGTTGGGGGGTGAAGGATGACTGGTTTTGTGGTTCAGGTGTGTAATTTGGTCGATCGCGATAGTTTAAATGGTAATTCGTACTTTTTTCTAATTTGATTTGACAGAGAAACTTTTTTTTGAACGAAAAGCAACAAGGTTGCCTTATATATTGATAGAGCAGGGAAGCATGAGTTATATACAAGTCATGGGAGTTATGGTCGTCCCGGACCAATAAGCACAATTCTACTCTCTGAACGGGTACATCTCACTTAGTTTTTTTTGCCCCAGCAACTGCCCAGAGGTGGGCTTCCTCCTTTATTCTCGAGAGGATGAGGGAAGGGGTACCGGCCAGGTTCCTGAAGATACGTGAGTTCCGTTCTTTCCACAGTTCCCAAGAGACTAGGATGACCATCGACTTGAGCTGCTCCCGTGGGGTTTGCTGGGCTGAGGTTATTGCAATCCACCATTCTTCCACCGTTTCGCAGGCGGTCCAATCCGACGGCTAGATGTTTAGTTGGGACAAAGCCCCAATAGCTTCCCAGATTCTCTTGGAGAGACGACAGTGTGTAGGAGGTGGACCGCCGTTTCAGGTGCTGTCTGGCAAAGCGCACAGTGGCCTTGGTTTGGCCATTGCCTTGTTTCTAGTCTGTCGGTCATCCAAACCCGGTTTTGCACTATCAATCATGAGAAGAACTTACATTTCGGTGGTGCCCAGGTGTCCCAGATTAACTTTTTGAAGACCGTAGGGATTGTGCCTTCGAATTGTAGCCGGTACGCTGATTTGGCAATGTAGTGTCCGTGTGTCGTCAATTTCCAACGTATTGTGTCGTTTGCGTCGGGTTGTAGTTGCACCATTTGGACTAAGGCCCAGAGCTCAACATACTGTTCATAGTGTTGCACGGTGGTGAAGAGGAGAGGTTGCAGATCCGCAACCCATTTATTTCCGGTTAGCGCATCTTTTACTGTTCTGTTTTTTCTCTTCGATGTTTGATAGATGAGTGGTGCGAGAGCTTTGAGAGCTTGATTGTTTATCCAGTTGGAATTCCAGAAATTAGCCTTCTCACCATTTCCTATGTGGTACTGTCACCCTTATTATCATTGATGACGTGACCAAAAGGTTCATATATGTAAATAAAATTGTAGATAATTTATTTACAAAAATATATTGACAGGTTTGAAAATACAAAAAAATAGTGTAATAATCCACTATAAATAAAAGCAAATTCAGATCCCCTTTATCACGGTCGTTTAGTAACGATTGTGATAAGTGTAAGCAGCTTATCTAGAAACTCATAGATTTTACAAACGAATTAAAATGGATGCGATATATATGTGTATATATATATGTGAAAATTAAAGAGATTTACTTCCTCCGTTTATCCGTTTCATATTATAAGTTATTTGATTTTCTTCATAGTCAAAATTCTCTAAGTTTGACTTAGTTTATAGAAAAGTATATTAGTATTTTCAACCTAAAACAAACATATTATCAAAATATATTCAATATTATATTAAATGAAACTAATTTGATATTTTTATGTTGCTAATTACTTTTATAAACTAGGGCAAACTTAAACTTAACAAAGTTTGACTAGGAAAAAATTAAACGACTTGTAATATGAAACGGAGGGAGTAGTTAATTGTAGCTCTAGAAAAGTTCTACAACATTGTAGTTAACTTATTTCAAGTTATTTGTTATCTAACAATCCGTCAACCGTTTCAAACAAAAAGGTCAAAACGATAAAAGTTGAATGCTATATATCAGTGAGGATCTGTCCAATTACAAACAGGCAGTGAATGGGTCTTTGTGCTATGTATATTGACCACTAGTGCACCTTTTCATTCTACGCTAGAAATTTTGCAATTCATTCAAAACTATGCTTTTTCTTAACCCGAGCCTCTCAGCTAGACCTAATGGCCCTAAAACTCATGTGCTTCTCTCTAGCTATGCCCTACGTCCGAATGAGTATAAGCCGCGCAACCAACTATATATATATGGCCGGGTGTAAGGGAACATGAGTTGGATATATTGATGACCAAGGAAGGCTATTAACTAGCAATGGTGGTGGCGCTCTACACAGATCTGAAAAATAGTTGCGTCTTGATACAACACTTTATTTATTTTTAGAAAGTGAAAATAATGGGAATCTTTAGTGCTAACACGCATTCACATTGTTGTGATGAGCTATAGTTTATGAGGTGACCATGATAAACATCGAACAATTGTCAAAGTTGAGGAATTTAACATAGAACTGTTTTAGAGAATAGATGGAGGAAGAAGATAGTGCCAGCTAGAAGAAATTGAAGAGGAGGTTCTGAAACATAATGTATTTGCTTGGCTTAGAAATTTAAAAATTTTCATACCTCTTTCATCCCCACTCTGAATTAAAGTGCTCATGTACAGGATGTTCTATTCTTTGATAGTGACTATATGCCACAAAAGTTGTATGTACTACCTTATTTCCCGTGCACAAATTTTAATGACCTACAACCTTTATCCTATTTTTAGTGCAGTTGTGGATATCTGTATCCAACGTTTGATCGTACGTTTTATTTAAAAATTTTATGAAAAAATTATAAAAATTATTTACATAAATTTCTATTTATGTTTATCATCTAATAACAATAAAAATATTAATCATAAAAAAAATTCAAATAAGACGAACAGTCAAATGTTGAATATGAACCGTGTAAAACTACACTCTTTTTTATATTCAGGGAGTATATTCTAAGTAAAAAAAAGAAAATAGCTCCAAAAGATTATATTCGCGCGAAAATGAAACATGATCGAGTTAAGTAAAGTACTCCAACTTCAAAATCAAGATTGTGAGTAGTTGTGCACACGCTGCATTCTCTGTCTCATCTCTCTCCGCACGCGCATGTCATTAATTATTTGATGGCACTGTTGAATTCTTTAACACTCAACAGTTTACATGCTTATTATCCTCGCAAAATAACAAATTAACAAACAAACAAACAAACACATTTTACGTCATTTAACATCATCCAAGCTAGTATATACCGTTGAGCATACATGTATACTCCTTTTGTGAGCAATAACCACATGTATGAGAAAGCTAGCGAAGGTCGTTGCAACAACAATGTTAATTACCCCGTTCACCCAGTTTGGTTCAGTGTCACATCATCCCCAATTGACCCCCTCTACTTAATTACTCCATGCCACCTTATTTGACATGATACCACATTATTAAACACCAACTCATCTCACACAAACATGCATGAATGACAAAAAACCCCTTTAATTATGCCACTGCTCCCTTTTGCAAACCTCCTGTGCGCACAATACAAGTATGCAACTATAGCTAGTTTGGTAGCTTAGCTGTTTGCATGTGCCAGGTGCGTGTGGTTGCTACATATGTGATGCATGTGCCCTAAAATTAAAGTGAGATCGATCGATGGCTCAAGTCAAACGGGCTTATTCTATTGGCTCCATGTCTATGCGCTTGGTGCCAAAACTATCATGGGTATCAAGACCTGGGGAAAAGGGTAATACATGCATGTGGTGATCTGTGCCATGTACCCCATAATCCATATACTACTAGCTAGTATGTTTATGTGTGATTGTGTGTGCATCGTCCATGCGACGCCGTGCCGTCACGGCTACTCGATCGATCAATATCCATCCTTTTTTGCACGGATTTTTACAGCCAATCTGATCGATCGATCTATCCCCTACCCTTCCTGCGACGTACAACTCACTTAACGCGACCATGAAACCGTTTCCCAAGAAGTGAAGCAAAAACGCCACTTGAGCTAGCAACACAGCTAAGATATAGTTACAGTTTGCTGCAAGTTACAGCGACTGTGCACTGTACATGAGCATATCATCAATTCTATCTTATTCCATACATTTCCGCCTTCTTTGAAACACAAGAAATGCACAGAAAATCAGTACGGCTTATGTAGGAATAGGAGAAAATCCCACATTAATTCCGAAGGAGTCGACCTTGGCTGTAATAATGGAGATAATCAAACTAGACAACAAATAGCAAAGAATAATGTGAAAAAAAAAGAAAGGAACAGGCATATCCATTAATTAATTCTCTCCTCAACACAACTACTATATGTACTATAGCTAGTGACATTTTTTTTTCCTCTTGTTTTGAAGCTTTCTGATATGATATGATCGTGGTACATACATGCAAGAGCACACACACATCGGCAATGCTTTCTTGAATTCATCCACAGATTGGAATTGGAATTAATGTTACTGTGGTAGCTAGCCTTTGGTCGATCGATGAACACAGCAAGAACGGTGTAGTAGTGTACATATATGTGCGCGTGACTCACCGCGGAAAACTCATGCACCCATCAATGGCGAGCCGGCATCAATGGTGCAGGGGGTTGGGGCCCGTCGGGACCAGCCTCTTCTGCACGCCGAACCGCGGGTCGACCTCCTCGCCCTGCCCAGCTGCCGTCGGCGGGACACCATCCCTGTTCCACCGATCATGGCCGCGATGATGGCGGTGGCCGTGGTGCGTGTGATGGTGATGATGGCGATCGGGATGATGATGATCGGTGGTTGTCAACGACGACGGCGACGAGGCGTCGAAGCTCGCCACGGCGAGGAGCATCTTCCTGGTGGGGAGATGGAGCGCTAGAGCCGGGTGTTGGAGGAGGATCCGCCGCCTCGCGGAGCCGAGGCGGCCGCCGTAGTAGCCGTGGAAGGCGAAGGTGAGCACGGCTAGCCACAACAAGAGGACGGCCGCGGCGCCGAGCCGCCGGTTCATGGCCACCGCGCTGCAGGCTGGCAGCTCGCGGCACCGTTAGTCATGGACCACCGGCCGGCTGGCGATCGCCAGCCACCGGCGTACGACGACCTCTCTAGCCAACAAGCTACAAGCAGCAAGCTAAGCAAGGAGGAGGATTGGAAGCAATGGCGGTGTGTTTAGCGCTAGGCTACGCGCGCGTGCGGGGTAGAGGGAATTGAGGAAGACAAACGGTGAGAGAGGGCGTGGTTAAGAGGAGGAGGAGTTTGCTTGCGTGGGACTCCTATTGCAGGGCTCGGAACCGATCGATTTGACGCTACTAAGCCGCGCGCAGCTCAGCTTGCGTAAACCACCCGCGCCGCGCGCGCGCGCCGAGCCGAGACGCGACGCGGAACTCACCCGCCTTTCCCGGGCGCGGCGCGCGCGTATCATATATGCCGCGTCGTCAACGCATCGCATGGGCCGGTGGTGGCTTCGCGGTGACGGAAGATTTTTCGTTTCTCACGGGTGGATGGATGGCTCGCGCTAGATAAGCTCGCTTAGAGGCCGGGCAATCAGGTTAGTCTTTACATGGCACATCGCATTAACAACGGCGTGTGATGTACGTGCGCTTACATTTTTATTTTTGGATTTGGATGTGCATGTCGTTTTTAATTTTCTTCTTTTCTCTTCTTTGGAAACTTGGGACCGATCGGTTTCGGTGTATATTTGTGGGCGAACGGAACGGACACAGGGTTGCTGGAGGGTACCTTTTGGGGGTTGGAGTTGCGAGGTACGAACAATTCTGCTTAAAATATTGGAGGTACAAATTAAGGTCATGAGGTTGATTGAGTTAAGTACTACATATATATGTCGATATTTTCTTCTTCTTAATTTTTCCATTTTAATTATTTCCACGATCAGTCCTGAAGGAAATGCTGGCTTTCACCCAACTTCCGGTTTTGACTTTGGGCGTGTGTGTAGGCAAAAGTGGCAAACAGCTATTACTAGGTAGGAAGCTGCACTACACAAAGGGAGGAGGAGAGATGCACAAATCACAAAGTGAGGTGCCATGTTAAGGTCAGAATCGTCATCACAGGTGTCATTGTGTCAAGGCATTCACATACGATTCAATCAACTTCTCTGAATCTCACTTGTCCTCCGTTGTTGTTGAGCCATTGAAAAGGTCAGACTCTCAGAGTCGGCCAGGACTGTTTAAAATTAATCTCTTTCTCTTTCATCGCCGTGTTTGAGTGTCAGGGTTGATAAGCATGGCGATGGTTGTAAGTTGTGACTTGATTAATGCAAGTCAAAGTGTTAGGTTTCGCAATGTGTACTTGCTACGTAGTAGTCTATGCGTTGCAGCAACGGCGGTCTTCGAGTGATACACAAGGGAGAATAGATGGACAGCGGATGCACAGCTCACCATTGCACACATCCAGAATATTGGTTTTGCTAAACTAGATTGGAGCAATTGCAATCTTTAACACCGTTTTGAATCGTTATTACAAAACTACCAGAATATAAAAACTATTATTCAAATAGTATTCTCGTAAAATATAAGCAAAATATAAAAAGCCAGTGGCACATTCGTCTCCATCAGCAGCAGGACAAGTAGCTGCAGGAGGCATGTCACGTCTTGGATTTGGTTGCTCCTAAAGCGAGTGCCAGTACAGGTACTGCAAATTTCAGGCACACAAGAAGCAATTCGCACGGTAGCAAGAAAAAAGAAATCCGCCATGCGTCGATGGCCATCAAGCAGTTTTTATTCAACCTTCAGATATATCGCAAGCCATTCCTCGCTGTGTGCGAGCATACAGCGTGACACGTCATGACATATATACAAAGATTACTAAATTCTTAGTGTACAAGATAATGTTACAAACCGACTAGCATGAGCTGGACACCGGAATATGCATCCAGCCAAAACCATTTCAAGATATACACTACACATACTCGTACAAAGAAACTGCTGAACAAGCTGGTTTTAACTTCTGGTGGCGCAACTAAGCAGATGGTATTTCTTCTTCCAGGTGAAGAAAAATGCCTTCCTTCTTGGGGTGGCTACTTACGTGTTGCCATGATCGGCATTTGAGTCCTTGAACTTCCAGAACCGGCGCTCTGCCATGACGACGGCTTCACCCTGCCCGCCATCAGCGCTGAGGCAGCACCAGCTTTTATATTTCGCCTCTTCACTGCAAGATCCAGCTTGTTCTTTGAAGTTGAGCTTGATGACTCCGGGAAGATGGAAGCAGCCTTAATTGCTGCTCTTTTGTCCCTTCTGCTCTTCTCAAATTTTGATGCAAACTTCACAGAAGCCGCTGCAGTGGCATCTTCTGCAGAGGGCGGTAAAAGACGTACTCCAAGTCCCATCTTTCTAGCTGATCTTTTCTCTTCAGCAACTCTCTTCTTTTGGCTCTACACAAATAGGACAAGTGGATAAGAATCATGACACTTTCAAATAACTATTTTGGAAAAAAAAATATGATAAAGGATTTCATTGGATGACCCTAAGACGATCACGAAGGGCTCTGTTAAGAGCGTAGTCATCAGAATGCCGGCTATCAGAGAGTCGTTGAAGGCGAACTAAAACTGGTTCAGCTTCTTTCTTCTTTTTAAGATCCTCTTCCTGGTGTTCAAGCTTATACATAGGATCCGCAAGCTTGTCTCTTTCTGAAGAAAAATCAACAGACAAGTAATCATTTTAAAACAATGGCTTCATAAATAGGAGTACAAGATTAATTTGTGCAAGTATTAGAACCTTCATCTGCAGGTAGCAGTAGTGTCTCTGCATCTTCCACATCATAATCTTCAGTCTTTTGCTGAGCTCCACTAATTATGACGTACTCAGTATTCTTTGGGTCTGTTTGTATAACTATTTCTTGTTTGCAGCATGGTGATTTCATGGTGAAGCTCCATATCTAACACAAGAATGATTGGCAAAACAAAGTTAGCACCATATAATGTCAGCTCACACAATTATGCAATAGAAGGTCGTCTCCCTGAATGGAAGTATAAAAATAATGTCATCAAGTAGTTTGGAGTTGAAAAGCACAACTAACATAGTATGGTTAATGCGCACGAGTTGCATGCAGTTCTTTTTTCTTGTAATTAGGGTGAGACAGCAATAAAGAACACATTCAATGCAAGGGCAATTTAAAAGGCACAAGTTATGGGGTAAATTCAACTTGTAATGTCAATAACACACAACATACTTCCTTGTTATGATCGACTTAAGTTGATAAAATAAACTTCAAAAAGAATACCAAGGCTCATGAATATGATAAACCAAAAGTACATCATTATGTAGGTTCCATACATGTAACCAACAAAGCAACAAGCATAACTAAAATAAAATTTTGCGTTCTTAATTTCTTTCAGGTTGCCAAAAGCATGGCTAGTCATTGTCAGATTAACTCTATTATACTAATATTTCACAGATTGAAGGAGCGGGAAGTCCTGGTCTAAAATTACGATATCCAAGGATAAAAAGGATATTCAGTCTGGACGGTTGAAAGCATGAGGCTGAATAGATGCTGTACAATACTGTACATAGTTCTCACATGCAACAATAGACAAGCGCTATCCTGTTCCCAACATTATCATATCCCAGACATTTTGGATGTGGTCCCGGACAGCAAGTTTGACACTGGTACCTAGGCATAGGCAGGCAGCAGCTTGCCACAGCAGCAAGCTCATGGCATAAAAGGCATGGCAGGATTTTGGTTGGGCCTTGTAAAGGATGTAAGTTATGCATCTATCAGGTAGGAGTTTTGTGGGAGTTAGAATAAGTTAGTTGGATATAGTACCTTAGCTAATGTTTGCTAAATTTCACCTTCTATTGGAAGGCATTTGATCCCATAATGAAGGCATGTAATGAATAAGAAAGCTCCCTAGACAACATACTCCTGCAATGATCTTTCTTTTGTTAGCTATTATAGGTCCATTCCTCCCCCATATGGTGCTCTCATTTACCTAGCACAACTCCATTTCAAATCACCACCATTTGACCTCTTCAGGAAAAATGTACCCAGTTGTGTACACCAACTTCTGGTAAGAACTCTGATTAGTTTCTTACTCCCTCCAGTTCTATATTTTTGACGTTTTGGACAACAATGCAGTCTCCAAAACATATCTTTGACTATGATTTTCTATTATAATATATACAAAATACAAGTAAATATTTAAGTTTATTTAAGCATTTTTTAAGACTAATCCATATATCGTGTTCTAGTGTCTTCAAACTGAATATTTTAAAAGTTATTGATTGTCAAAGTTCTAATTGTTTGACCTCAACCTTGTCCAAAACGTCAAGAATTATGGAACCGGAGGGACTATGATGGAAAGCCAACCTCTACAGCTCATGACATTTATGCTGGATTGAGTAGCATTTTAATTAAAGGTGAAAACAGTTAACTCAGTTTTGATACAAAGCCACCAAACAAGTGATCCTCGGGAGTCAACTCCAAATTTGAAGGCATAAGAAATAATATCATATATTTAAATGGCTCCAAAGTTCAAGGATTTACTTGAAGTAACACAAATAAATATGATACACTCTATGCTAGTATGTCCAAGAAAAGAACATGACTCTGCTTATAAGGCAAGGCATCAGTAAGACACTACCCAGTCATTAGTCAATACACAACATGGTAATATACTTCTATTGGTGATAGAGTGGGTGCTGACTGATCACCTATTCTGTTTCAGATGATGAACCAATGGAGTCCTAAGTAAGAGCAAGTCTTGTGTTTTCTACTGTAGTCGTAGGAGAGGATAGGCCATTGAAAAGGCAGATGTGGACCCATTATATTTTTTAAAGAAATAAAAGAAACTCACAATAAAATGGATAACTATAATACAATGGTGCTTTATCAATGGAATATACTATAGTAGCTTATGTCTTGCTATGCCATGCAGATGCAGGAGATGAGTTGATGAAAAATAGAGATAGTTGAATGGATAAAGAACACCAGTTTATGCACCTACAGTTTTCTCAGCTATCCATGGGACCAAAACTAAAGATGAGACTTACAAGGATAACTAAAGAACAAAATACTCCCAAAACAAAGCTGCAAAGGAATTCAACTTCAGATGAACTTTTTATTCCAATCCAGGACAAACCTTGGTAGAGTAATAATTCCCAACTTGTTTCTTCTCAGCGTTAAACCTCACTCCCTTTGCTATCATGGAGTTGCATCCACCACACCAAATATTGAATGGCATCTCGAATCTGCACATCAGAAAAACAAATTAAGAGAGTCAAACACTTGAGAAGATAAATTATATGTAGAAAAACATTAAGAGGACATCAACATTGGTACTCCGTCCGTCCCAAAATATAACAACTTTTGGGTGGATGGGGCATATCCTAGTACTATGAATCTAGACAAACAAATTAAGAGTCAAAACTTGAACATACACTTGAGAAGATAAAGTATATGTAGATAAACATTAAAAGGACATCAACATTGGTAGTATGTATCTTTTATCTTCTAGATCTGTAGAGCTAACATAATGTTCTCGACTACATACATCACCTAGCTAGCATCAAGTGACCAATGTACAGAAAAGTACTTGCCCATCAATTTGTTAAGACATAGTAATGAGAATGCATTCTACCAGATAATATAGATTCAGAAAGTAGTTGTTTAACATTATTAGCTGACTATGACAAAAACTAAGCAGTAACTGGAAGACAGAACAATGGTATCTACAGATGCATCTATCTTCACCGTCGTTACTTACGTAATGGTGGTAGAGGCAGTAATGGATGGTTGCAGCATCAATCCATCAAATATAAAAGTATGGACACATGGAATAATCATGTCGACACCATAGAATCCTTTCTATGTTAAAGGCTAAACTCAAATCAATTATCATCTCCTTTGTCTGAGGGGACTTATCATACTTTATTTACACTTTTGCAAATTATAATGTAGTAATGGAACTTCTCCATTTGCAACTAATCAAGTACAATAATATTGTCTGGTTGTTCATGCAGATGCAAAAATACATATAAGAAAATCATCAATCAATTAAACTAATTTGCAATTGCAAACCCACAGTTTCAGAATCGCTAAAGCAAAAGGAAATAAATAAAATAGGTAACCACAACAATGGCAAAGGCTAAAATATCCAATCATCTATTCTCTGGTTAACTGTTAGGCATTCGACGTTACCATGATCCATAAAAATCTAAATAGGCAATGTCCAAAATCCCCATTACTAGGACCAATAACATTTTCCCTCCTATTGTCCACTTGTTTATTTAGACAACACCTAAAATCGTTCCTGTTTTGTTAATCCATATCCTTGGTCCATTCATTTTAACAAATCCCTAAACTCGTACAAAATACACAGCCATATGGATGAGCTAAGATAGCAGTTCTCTTAACTGGTTTTCACTGTGTAGAGCAAAGAAAAGCATTCTTCGACAACCAACCTTATAATCAGGATGCCCTGGTCCAGCTTCCTCGCCCTCTCCCTGAGAGCATGTTGTCCATGGAACTTGTTGAGCCCACCCTAATTTGATCCAAGAAAGAATAAAAACACCCACATACATCAGCATCAGCAACCACAACGCATGAAAACCAAATGAAAACGCTATACGATTCACCGAGGAAGAGACGCGTACCTTCTTTGGGCTCCATTCCGGCGGGTAGTAGAAGTTATCCGCCCTTGCCGCGGCGAGCGACGACTGCAAGGAGAAACGTCACAAATCCGTCAATCAACCGAATCGCAGGGAAAGAAAACAAAAGATCGTGTCCGCAACCAGAGCACCAATCTGGACAAGGCCAGCAGAAGAAAAACCCTGGAGGCGAGCCCCACACGATTTGGGGATGGGGAGAGATGGAATCGAGAGCAGCTAATTAGGGTTAGATCTCCCACGTACCATCTTGCCTCCTGGTAAGAGGAGGAGATCGGCGAGACTGCAACCGACTTGGTGGCTTCGAGGTGGTGGCCACGCCGATGGGGAAGCGCTGTCCGGCCGGCGGTGGAGACGGCCGACGAGGTCGGCGGCGAGAGGAAAGGGGACGATGCGGATTCAGGTCGTTTTTATTAATTTTTATATTTTTCTCGCCTCTTGGGATAGACTCGTCTGTGTATGTCAACTGGTCGACCCGAACCGACTCGGTGGATCGGTCCGACTCCGCCTGGTACGAGCTTTTGTCTTGGTCCTCTGAAATTTAAATGGGCCGCAGTTCAGTCCGAGTTATCATTTGTAGTGATAATAAGTCTATTATCACCCCTCAATTATTGTTAATCACCTATCTCAACCATAAAACCGGATATAGCGTCTCCCCCATCTTCAAAAATCGGTCCAAACAAGTTTTTGGTTTATCTTCCCCCGCGTCGTCCATGCGTGGAGGACACGGGGGCGAAACCCTTCGTTACCATCGCCGCTGGAAACCGTGTGGCATGCCGGGATGGCGGCGGCGGGGCCAAACACCCCGGCAGCGCCATGCCTCGGCGCGAGGAGGCGGATGGAGCGCGGGGCAGGTGTTGACGATGAAATTTGGTAAGCCTTAAAGTCATCATCGGCCTAGAGTCAGTATCGGCTTCAAAGTTCTGGAATCGGCCGATGGGTATTATCAGATCGCCAACAGTTGTGTTCTTGATGGATTCGGTTAATGAGATAGATCAAAGTCCGAGTTCAAGAAGGATGCAGCATGGCAATTTATCTATTAATTAGGCAGACTCGTTAGTTTCCTTTTAATTTTAGGAAAGTGTGTTTAGTGTCCAATATGGACTTTATATGTTTCCTTCTATCTTTAGGAAAGTTTGAGTCGTGTCCGATATGGACTAGTATCTACCCATGGGTATAAATATGTACACCCGGGGTCTATGTAAATTATCTCTCGATCAATACAACTTCGGCGCATCGCCACCTTTTACCTTTTACTTTCGACAAGTTCTTCTTTCAAGTTGGGCTGCATCGACTTCGATCTCCGACGAGGAGTAAGGCTTGTTATGGCGGCTTGCGTTATCGGGATTAGTGCTTCCATCGCTTCGACACTCTAATCTTATTCATGTAAGTCGTCGAGTTATCATGTACATTATATAATCTAGATTGACAATGTTTTCTACTTGTATCGGCCGATCTCTATCTAGGGTTTTGTCGATATCGGCTAGATTACTTTGTTGGCTTAGATTATATAATGTATCCACCACCCTGAAAATCAGTCAAAAGCTTGATTCTCTAGATATTATGTTTCTTTTCATACTTAGTGCTGCATCAGTTAAGTTTGATCTACTAAGTCGTGCTTAGAACCATAATCCCTAGCCTGCTTCTTGATTGCCAATAAGGGTTTCATCGGGGTTTCAGCCGATGAGTTATCTGGACGTTGCATCGGCTTATAAGGATTACATACAAGTTGAATTTAGCCGATGGCAACAAAGGTTTCACTGTTTATATAATCATTTGGATCTATTGACATCGGACCTCCAGCCGATGAATGCTTCAACCTTCGGATCAGTGCTTATTCAATCTATCATTACTAGCCGATTGGTTTCTACTGGATTATATTTTTATTACATTATCATCAGCTGATTATCTTTATGTCATTATTTGCTCAAGTATCAAGATCTATACTGGATATCGGCTGGTATCGGCATCGGCTGGAATCACTCCATCGGCTTGTCAGTCGATCGGCTATCTTTTGATCTTCAATTTATATATCTTGTCAGTTGCAGGATCAAACTGACTGGCACGCCCGCATCTCATCATTATTTTGGACTTGCACTGTAGCTAAGCAGATCTCCCAGGCCGTCGTGTTTTTACGTCAACACAATTTGGCACGCCTGGTGGGACTACGAATTTTATACCTACATGTCTGAAGAAGTCAACGACAAGATCATGGTCGCAATGGAGGATTTGACGGAGGAACAGAAGCAAGAGTTGGAGAAATTTAAAGCTGATTTTCAAAATCGTTATCTTCAATGTTTCGTCATGACACCGGAAGGGCCAATTCAGAAATCTCAACTTCCCGAGCCGATGATTGAAATACTTCAAGATAAAGTTGATGAAGCAGTTCATCGCGCATTGTTTAATCAATCTGGAGTTTTGATGGATACATTGCAAGATTTAATCAAGGGGAAAGTTGATGAATTAATTGTTCAAAGAGGCCAGCTCAGGGGGCAGATTGAAGAACAACAACAATATCGGCCAGAGGAACAATGCCATCAGATGAACAATGGTTGGGCCGATAGAATTGCGAAGTTGGTAGAGGAGCAGTTTGGACTTAGACCTAAGGAGCAGATCCATATGTATCGGCAGCCATATCCTGAATGGTTCGATAGAGTTCCGCTTCCATACCGATACAAAATTCCAGATTTCTCCAAATTTTCAGGGCAAGATGATATATCTACAATGGAACATATCAGCCGATTCTTAGTGCAATGTGGGGAGGTATCGGCTGAAGAGGCTTTGAAAGTTAGATTTTTTCCATTGTCTTTGACTGGATCGGCTTTCACATGGTTTTCATCATTACCTCCATACTCTATCAAGGGATGGGCCGATCTTGAGAAGCAATTTCATGACTATTTCTTTGCTGGAAACAATGAGATGAAGCTTTCAGATTTGATATTGGTTCAGCAGCAAAAGGGAGAATCAGCTATGGAATATATTCAAAGATTTCGTAATGCCCGCAGCCGATGCTATAGTTTGAGCCTAAGTGATGAGTAGCTAGCCGATATTGCATTCCAAGGATTGTCAGCGCATATCAGAGATATATTCTTTTGCCATGAGTTTGATGATCTAGCTCATCTAGCGTAGACGGTATCGGCTTACGAGAGCCGATTGCAAGAAGCAAAAGAAGATCAATTTTGGAGTAATCAAGGCGAGATAAAAGAGCAGGCCGCGCAACGGCGTGGCTCGTGGTGGCGTCTCCGGCATCGCCGCAACCGGATCTGGCGCTCGGAGGAGATGGCATGGCGGAGGATGACGACGTGCGGTAGGCGCGGGCGATAGAGCAGCGGAGGTCGACGGATGCGGCAGGCGCAGGGACAGAGCAGCGGAGGCCGGCGGCTCGCGGCAGGCACGGGTGACGGAGCGGCGGAGGCCGGCACGGCCAGTGGCAGCGCGGTGTGGCGCAGAGGCCGGCGAAACGAGGCGGTGCGGTGCCGCCAGCGCGTGCAGGCAACGGCAGGCCGGTGCGGCGCGATCGGCGCTTGCAGGCGGCAGCGGAGGTTGGCGTGTGCAGGAGGCTGGCACGGCGGCAGCGGAGGTCGGCACAGCGCAAGGAGGCGCTGTCAGTGACGACGGAAGTCAGTACGGTGCAAGGAGGCGCGGCTGGCAGTGGCAGCGGCCTGACGGCTATCCGGTTGCGTAGAATGGGAGGCTGCGTGGAGGCACGTGGAGGCTGCCCGGCGGGGGGTGTCGGTACAGCGGTGTCCATGTGTCGATGGTGAAGGGTTGGTGGTTAGAGCAATGGCGAACAGCTTTCCCTCTTGGGGGTGTTGTTGAGCCATCCCCTTTCCTCTCGTAAGGCTACCGGGTAAAACCTGTCCTGGTTCTCTTTGAGACCTCGACGGACGACGGCAGTGGTGTCATTGTTGCTCCTCTCCCTTGAGACATCGTCTAGGAAGCCCTCTTACCAAAGCTTCTCCCTGACAACTGGCGCACGCTCACTCTAGATGTTTCGTCCTCTTGTAGTGGTGCCCTAGCTTAAGCAAGTTGATCACGTTGGATGGCCTAGGAAGAGAGCGGTTCCATTCTTCTCTCTCACTCTCTCCTCCTCAATCCCAAAGATGTGGCTAGAGTTGTGTTGGTGCTCGACTGTTAGGGCTTGGTCTTGGGTGGTCCTGGCTGTGGTTCCCTTGTGGGTTTAGCGGCGGCCGGTTACGCTTAGCGGTGGCCTGTCCGGTGCTAAGCCTTCTCCTTGGTTGTGTGTTGGTTTTTTTCTTCTTTCCTAGCTAGTGTCTTCCACGGCTCTAACCTTGTAATTTTTTCCTGCTATATTCAATGAATCATCGTATTACCTGGTGCTGATTGTTAAAAAAAAATGGTCCAAATCGATTTCTCAGGTAGTTTTACAGTTGGTTTTGTTCTATATAATGCTTAGGTGGCATTATAGACAAATAAATTAATAATAACAGCGGGTCCCATATATCGGTGAAGCAATCATCTTACTTCCTCCCCCTTCTTCCACACCCCTGACAGCCCCGAGCCAGCGACTCCGGTGAGCTCACGGCACCACGGTCACGCCGCAGCCTCCTCCATTTCCCAATCCAGAATCCCTATCGGAGAAATCTCCTCTCACCATCCCTCTCTCTGCTTGGCCGCCATGAGCGCCCCCCCTGAGATCTCCTTCTCCACGCCGCCTCCTCCGGATGCGGCATCTGCAGCCACCGCCGTCCTATCGCTGGTGCCCACAATGGCAACCACCGTTTCCTGCTCACTGCAGCCACTGACGGCGTCGCCCACGTCCGACGATAGGATCCTCATTTCAGGTAGGATGTTTTGGCACCAGTATTGGTGCCCCTGTTCCTTATTTATGCGCGATTGTTGTGGTTAGTGAATGCTGAATTGGCGCGGCCGTGTTTTTTTTATTGCAATTGAAGTGCTTCTGCACGCCACAAGCACGGCTCGAGCCGAGGACGTTCGCACGGTGGTGCCGTGGTGGACAGGTTCATGCTTGTTCTCAGTTTATCCCTTTTTTTGTTATTTCTCGGGAGATGAGGGGGAGAGTGAGAGGCTGAGCGCCTCCTCGAGCTGTTTGTGCCTTCACGGCCTCCATCCCTGATCTGTCAACCTCCATAGCGCAGTGGCCTGCCGACACGAATTTGCTATCTCGCGCAGCTGCGCCATAAACGAACCTCGCGCGCACGAGAAGGCGCTGGCCACAGCACTCACACCCCTCCGCGAGCGTGCAACAGAAAGCCAACTCGGTCACGTAATTAACGCTAATCACATTCGTAATGACTTTCTTACAAAAAATAATAAATAATTAGTTGATTGCAAGTTTTAAAATACTAACGCTACGATAATATTTAGTAATACAAATAAAATAATTAAAAGACCACATATGATATATCTTTTGCCAATCAAATATTAAATGAGATATATTTTTGATTTAAAAGGTAGAGAGCTCTCCACCAACATCGCACGGACATACACAAAACTAACAAGATTACACCCAAACGGCACGGCGTCATAAGTTGGGTCTCCACCCACATTAGTTACACCAAACCAAATACTACACATGTAAATCTGTAACGGTCATACGTGTCATACGTTCGAACGAGTGGGTCACGAACCGTGCATGACCATTAGATTACCACGTGGCACGTTTGGCAGCACACCGATTTTAAGCAATCCTATATGGTTATTCAAAACAATTACAGTGATTCAACCCATGACTCATACAGTTCGATGATAGTACATGGATACGCATCATTTCATAGGAACGTCACAAATAGCAATATAATACGAATCTGTTAAATTTCACCAAAGCTACGTAATAAGGCTATGTATATCAATTGGATGAACAAATTCAAGAGATGGAGCCCACCATTCCAACCAGATTTTCACACTTAGTATTTCATTTTCGCCGCCTCCTATATATCAGCATGTAACATTTTCACAAGGCTATTCGAGTCAGGCATCTTTCTAATCTTTTTTTCATGTCTTCCAGCCACTTTTGTTTACAAACACCTCTACTCGGTGCAAGACTCCCATCTTTGTGTGACTGCATCTGTCAAAGTGAAGGGGAAAAAGATGGTTACCTTGTAACAGCCACTATTACCTCGATAGTGCCATGCTGCTCTAGCAAATCGCCATGGCCCTCCATAGAGCTGCTCACAAAGATTAGAGAACATAATTTGGCCAAGCTGAAAATAATAAAAATACGAAGGATTAAAATAATAAAAAAAATCAAGCACTCGGTGCAGCAACTACTGAACAAAGAACCAGCGAGAAATTCTTTTCTGCTCAATTAACCGAAAAAATATTTGATTTCCCCTGTTCCACGTGCAGCTTCAGCATTAGAAAGCTAAATTCAATTCTTCTGGCAGCCATATGTTTAATAGAAAACAGTGTACTTGTTTGATATCCAATGCCAAAACCATTGATAAATAAAAGAAACCTGTAGCGAGCTAAATGAAAATACTGTTTGGCAAAGGATGAAAACGGACAGATTACCTAGAAATTTATTGAACAATTTTAAATATCATGTCACATAAGCAAAATTGTAATAATCACTCATCAACAGGTTTAGCCAAAAACAAGATTAGCTGTGTACTTCTGTTCCCATTTTTTTCTAGATTTTCTGCAAATTTTAGAAAGGAATACAGCCAATGATCTGTTTAGTGCAATAAAATTTGTTCAGAGTAATTCCTGATGACCGGTAAACAAATGGATTTAATCAAGTTATTATTGGTTAACTCATCAAACATATGCATACAGTCTTAGGGAATGACCTGAGCCTCCCATGGAGTGACTGGATCGATCTTCCCGGCACAAATTCCAGAATATTTAATGAGTTATCCCACACCATTCCAATATATTGCTGTTCAAACCATACCAGATAGATCAGACACTATACTATGTGATCACAAAGAGTAGGCATATATGGAGAGTAGAATATACATAGTTCTAGATGGGCAGTACTATTTGATCCATTTGAGAAGAGTGACAATTAGTGATCCAACATGTTTTAGTTAAGCCCAACATTTTTCTAAAGCCCTTGAAAGCATAATCATGTATTAATCCCTTGAGACTTCACTTGATACTATCAAGTACCGATGGTCGGCGATGAAGTCCACCGGCGGCGGAGGCGGCGGCCGCTTCATCCCTGAACATCCAACTCGCCCCTTCGCCATGGTGATGGCAATAGCTTTACTTCCTTCCTCGTTCACCTCGATCACCGCCTTGTGGATGACTTGGCTCACAAACAGTTGTTCTGCATATGAATATATTATGACATATTAATTTTCAGTAATTAAGCTCAACTGAGAGTGAATACAAAAAAGCATTACAAGCACTGAAGGGGTTGAACTTCTATTTGAAGCATGATTCAGAGTATCTTAAGTCAAAACTTGTAAAAATGTGAAAGGGAAAATTGCAACTCCAGGAGATAGTGTATATCAATATAGTTCTTTCAGAAATATGCAAACAGTGAACCATATCAATGTTAATGGGTACCTTTTATCATTAGATGAAGCATGTAATTTCTGTGCAAGTACTGGTTTACCTTTTTGAATGTTTGCCGGTGGCGGCACGGAGGAGAAGGGGGCCACCACGGTAGAGCTTACGGCAGAGGGATGGCGTTGGAGCTTGATATGTCAGGGACAACAACACGTTGGTCTGCATGGGGCGGCGGTGGAGCTTCCGGAGGGGGAACAGCAGCGGTCGGCGGAGATCGATGGTGGCGCCGAGGAGACCAGCCAGGCATGCAACTTTGATCTGGCAACAAAGATCGGTGGCGGCGCGGAGAAGGTCGAGCAGAGATCGGGGGCGACGCAAAGGAGGATGGGAGGGGATCACGAGGAGTGGCGGCGCAGAGCTGGTCGTCGAGGCGGAGATCGTCGGCGGCGCGAGGAGAGCAGCAGAGGATGGGAGGGGATCGGCGAGGCGGGCGTCGGTGTCCGGCGGCGTGGTTCGGTGGGGGCGTCGCCTCCCTAGCGGCAGCAGCGGCGACTAACAAGGCGGAGGAGAACGACAGCTACGGGGAATGGGTGCGGCGCGGAAGGCGAGCGGCGATTGCGGTGCTGAGTGAGGAGATGTGAGTAGGGCGGCGTCACCGATGCGAGCAGGGGCTGGGGGCGTGAGTGGCTGGCAGTTGCGTGGGGTCGGGCCGGAGTGGGGAGCGGTGGGTGATGGGGAAGGCAATCTCACCCGTTCGATCTGATGTAGGTGAACACAGAGCGTTGGATTTGATGAATGAAGTACGAAGGATGTAACACCCAGTTGGTGAATTATAGGTAGATGAGTTGAAAGTTTCATTTTTTACTTTTGGGTTTAGGATGATAGTTTTCAAAAATTTGAATAGAGAGTTCCAAATTTCAGGTAGAGTTCATTAAAATTTTGAAATAAAAAAGAAAATTTCAATTTTTCATTAGTTTTTTGAAAAAACTGACCTGAAAGTTTTTGAATTTTGAGTTGAAAATTTATGAAATTCAAGTTTAAAGTTTTCAATTTTGATTTGAAACTTTTTAATTATTAGTTGAAATTTATGCTGGAGGTTTTTTGCTTTTATTTTGATGTGATGAAGTTTTCGATTTTGAGTTAAGAGTTTTAAAATTTGAGTTGAAAGTTTTAAGACTTTGAGTTGAAAATTTTCAAATTTGATTTGAAGGTTTGAAATTCTGAGTTTCAAATTTTTGTTGATTTTTTATTCTGATTTCAATGTTTTAAATTTTGAATTTCAGTTTTGGGATAACTAAAGGTTAGTGTGTCTAAAAATCCCGGCAAAATTTGGTATGGGACACTCAAAATTTGTTCTGAGACACCCAAAGATCCAAAGAACATGTATCTTCTCGTGGACACTGCAAAAATGTGGTAATTAGTTGATGAACACCCACCGCATTATTTTATTATTTCCGATGAAAACGGAGAGAGAAACATTAGTTAAAGAAAAGTTTGCCCATGGGCCCACTTGTCAATCTCACATATCCTTTCTTTCTCTCTTTCTCTTCTTCCTCATATTGCGGCCTTCTCTCCCTTATCACTCTCTTCCTCTTCCCCTTCAGGTGGGAACGAGGCATCACCGATGAGCACGATGAAGGAAGGGTAGTCGGACGGCGAGGCAGACTGAGGGGATTGCGGCGGTGAGCGGTGATGGGCGGATTGAGGCGATTACGGCGAGATGGGGACGGAGGGGATTGCAGCGGCGAGCGGCGAGCGGTGATGGTCGAGGGAGCGTAGGGGTCATGCTGTTGCCTTCTCTCTCTTCCTCTTCCCCTTCATCCGGGAGCGAGGCATCGCCGATGAGCGTGACGAAGGAGGGGCAGCTGACGGCGAGGCGGAATGAGGGGATTGCAGCAGCGAGTGGCAATGGCCGGACTGAGGGGATTGCGACTAGATGGGGACGGAGGGGATTGCGGCGGCGAGCGGCGATGGTCGAGGGAGCGAATGGAGACAGCAACCCCATCCTCACCTCCTCCATCACAACGCCCTCCATTCATCTTCTTCCGCATCACTGGATCCCGCACCCTCTTGCCGGCTTCGTCGCCAAGAACCATAGGCGCATGGGGGAAGAGGCATCCCAGCTGTCGTCGTGCTCCTGTTCCGCGGTAGCTTGCAGCCGCACCAAGTCACTGCCGCCGGGGGAGGGGGTGACGGGGATCGGGGATTTCTTCCTCTGCTCGCCAACCTCACCACTTCTCCCACCAGCTCGCAGGCCTCTCCACCATCGGCACGCTCTCCCACGCCTACTGTCTCCTCTGTTGCCACCGCTACTGTCGCTGTTTGGCCGGAGCGCGACCCCCCAAACCCATCCCCTTTGTGACTCGATATCGTGCTGGAGCAGGAAGAAGAACAATGCCCAGGGGCATCGTACTTTTCATGGTTTTCTCTCTCTTCATTTGCACCAAATATAATAAAATAATAGACCCGGTGTCCAGCAGCTAATTACCAAGTTCTGCAGTATCCATAAGAAGATACATGTTCTTTAGGTGTCTCACAGCAAAGGCCACAAAATTTAAGTATCCTGTAGCAAATTTTGCCAAAAATCCTAGAGTGCGAAATTTGCATGCATTCAGATGTAGTTAATTATAACACACCGTGAGGAACGTGGTTCCTAGAAATTGACATACACATACATGCATGTTATGGGGACTCAAGATAGATTAGGGATGAATGTCACGTGAATGATTGGAGAATCCTCGCGAGATCCGTTTGTTGGCGTGCTTGCGGGAATTAGCCACATCTCCCAATGCCCCTTGTCCCATTGCAGGAAGCTGTTCGCTAGGAGCTTCAAGCTCCTCGCGTCCATGGCAGAGGAGATGAGGGAGAGAGGGCCGGTTTGGGTAGTGGAGAAATTCATCTCTAATAATGATACACTAGGTAGTGAAGAAGAACTACAGAAAGCTAAGGTTCATATGAACTTCTATATTGCTAATGTTTAGTTTACACTTAACACATATATGCTTAGAATGCTAGGACTTAGTTCTACGCACCCAGGTACTACCGAGAGACCACTCCCTACTAGTCCGTCAGCATGGTTATGGCATTTTACAAACTCTTACGTCATACCCGGACGTGTAGGAATACAAAGAACGGACAGGGTTATCACCACCTGTCGCCAACCTCACTTTCCGTGGGGCATACCTGAATCCAACGATATTTAACTAACCTAAGCATCATGCTTATGTTAATAAATAATGTCACTAGTTCCCTCGGAACTCCCACCCTTCGGATGGATAAGTTAGAACTAGTGCAATCCGTTAATATCATTGGATTATTACCGTAGCATAGATCGATTAGCCTAATCAAGTGAAGCATATAAAGGAAGTATAATCTATTCATAAAACACATACTCCTTCCGTCCCAGAATACAACGAGCTTTAGCCTTGGGCACAGTTATTAAGGAAGCCAATAAACAGACCATACTACCCTCCATAACATGCCTTGGCAGAAACCAGTGGCGTCAGTCCCTGTTGTGTACTACTGTTGTGTACTAATGCAGTGGCACCAGAAACTAAATAGAGAAGGCAAAGTGTGAACACATTAAAAACCCACTCAGTAATCAGAAGAGATGGACAAAACAAATTTTGAACTGCTAAGTGCCAAATATCACAGCTGAAGGTGCCAAAAACCACTGCTCAGGCGCCAAAGTTACATGCCTTACCGCTTACATAAATCAAAACCAAGCACAAAAAATCACTAGTTCTAGCACACTTAAGCATCAAAGCACCCTCCTCCATCCACAACATATCTCCATCGAGAGAGACCACACACCATCCATCCACAACCCAGCAAACTCATCTACGGGGTACACATGAGGCCACCATGAACATAGATCTGAACCTAGCACTACAAGAAGATGAAGAGCACGGTGAAAAACATGGTCTCCAACAGGATGATGTTTTCTTGGTCTCCGAGAGGATGATGTGCAAGATGAAGAACACGGTTATGTTGCCCTCCAACTCGATCTCGACCTGCAAGCTGAAGAAGAGAACTATGGAAAACAACCAGGTATGTGTTATAAAGAACATGATTCAGTTTTTGCATAACAAAAAGAGATTATATGATGATATTGATTGTGATGAGCAGAATTCATGACCAGTGATGAAAGACAAGAAGATTAGCACTAAAGATAATGAACCTCACAACATTTTGTACTTTCCATTCATGATTATGCCAGCTAAGGATTTTAGTTTCAGGAGGGATCATGTGTAGATGATAGATTAATCAATAGCTTGCTTTCCATGCATGATTTCAACTTAGTATATGCATACCTCTAATCGGGAGAGGAGTGGTTTTGTTGACACTTTTCTTTATATGCACACAGCTTCTTTCTTGATGGCAGGACTCAGGGCAGGACATGATAATGGCAGCAATGTCGGAAAAAAAAAAAATCAGATTTTAGTGTATAAGTATATGAACTACTTTATGGCCAAAACCCAGCAAGTAGTACTAGTATATGATCACAGATGTAGTATCGTGCTTGGAATCTAAAAATGCATTTGACATAATCTAGAATCATACATGAGTACATATGAATGGCATGTAACAAATCTAACATCCACATTTACACTATACTTGTCATAATTTATATCATGGCAAGATGAAGAACAATCCCACCAAACTGAAGAAGGTGAAGAACACGACCAAGAACAAGTATAGGAATATCATGTCACTGTTGCCCATGATTTCGATCTGAACATACAGATCGAAGAGGAGAATTATCAAGATCAGGTATGATTACAACATTAAAATCATAATAACAACATGGATGTAGTTATGTCCACAAATAATTAAATATCCAATTATCATAGTATGAAACTTATTGACAAGGTAAAACTGATTGACCCATTTTGATATTTGTAGAATTTGAATCTTATGGAGAACAAAATAGATGCACTAGCAATTTTCGTGTGAAAACTAGATGCATTACTGTCAATAAAGAATTATGAAAATGGTGAGTTTCCTAGTTTGAACTCTTACATAGTCAACAAATACCACATATATAAGTTTGCACTAATAAACCATGCCTTATGAACAACTATTGTTACTGTAAGATCAAAACAAGAAATAAGTTATTTTCTTCGGTTAAAAACAGATATAAATATACATTACCTAAGTAGCCATGCCCGAGCCAATGAAGATGGTGAAGTCCAACAAGAGCAAGAACAAGCATAGCAAGTCCAGGGATATCATGGTGATGTTGCGTGTCATTTTGATATAAACATGCAGGTCGAAGAGGAGGATTATGAATATCAACCAGCCACGATATAGAATCTACTAAAACATATTTACAACACAACGTATGTACAATGTCCACAATTTATGATAAACACATCTATTTCCTCGATATAGTCAAACAAATAGTATAATCAGTATGCATAATTTACGAAAATTTGAACCTGAAGGTTATTTTTGTTGCAATGAATAGATGACGACTTTGCCATTTATGCCAATCATGGGGATATTGTTTATGGAGTACAATTAGAGGATTCAGGTAATCGCAGCCCAGTTAAATTGTGCATTATATTTTACAAGTATATATCACATTTGAAAACAAATTCATGCCTCACATTTTCAGGAGGGGGACAAGACGACATAGATCATAATGTGAATCAAGTAGAACATGCAAGCGTGACCACTAGTACAAGAACTTGCTTGACAGATAAGGAGCGCCAACATGTTTTTGGTGCATGTTTTGCAGACAGTGAGAACCTAAAACTTAAAAGGGACACAACCACCATTGTTGCAAGCTTGTTTATCATTAAGAAGAGTTTAGTTCAGAGTATTTGGAGGAAAGAAAAATGTTGTCATGCAGAAGGTGTTCCTCTTGATCTTACATCTAAAAAGGAGAAATGTGGATACTGTCGAGTCGAAGTGGACTTATCTCTGGTCCCAACAATTCCTTTGAATAGACGCACTACTATTAGAGGTATTGCATCTGAGTTGCATGTTGGTAAAAGCACAACGCACATGACTTTTAAAGATGGCAAGCTTTGTCGACAATCTAACACAATTAAGCCCTTTGTTGAAGGATGAAAACAAGAAAGGCCACATCCAATTTTGTGTTTCCATGCTAGATAATGATACTTTACCCAATCATCCAACCTTTAGTGACATGCAAAACATAGTGCATTTGGATGAAAAATGGTTCAATACCACAGTCAAGGTCAGGAGGTTCTACCTACACCCTGATGAACCAAAGCCATATGGGACAGTACATAATAAAAACGCAATCGACAAGGTTATGTTCTTGGTTGCAGTTGCTAGGCCAAGATATGATCATGAAGGAAATTGCACATTTGATGGGAAGGTAGGCATGTGGCCTTTTGTTAAGAAGGTGGGCCTATACTTTTTGATTGTCATAACTTGATTGCTTTAATGTTGCACTTTTATTTTGCTTGTACTAGTACTAACATTTTTATATTTGTCTTTAAAATACTAGGAACCGGCAGCGAGGAATAGTCGCAACAGGCCTAGGGGCACAATGGTGACAAAATCAATCATTGTTAATAGAGAAATAATTAAAGAATACTTGGTTACAAAATTTATTCTAGCTACTGCGGCAGCATGGTCTGAAGGAGGGGGGACTATTTGGATTCAACAAGATAATGCCAGGACACATATACTAGTAGATGATGCAACATTTGTCAATGCTGTGGAACAAATAGGACTTGATATTCACATCATGCATCAACCTCCTAACTCTCCTAACATGAATGTTCTTGATCTAGGTTTTTTTTGCTTCTCTTCAATCATTGACAATACGAAGGATTGCTGCAAAAATCGATGAACTAATCACTAATGTTGAACAGGAGTATTTTTATTATGATGTAGCTAAAGCTAATCGTGTATTCCTTACACTACAGTCATGCATGATAGAGGTTATGGACAGTGGAGGAGGCAATGTGTATAAGATTCCCCACATGAACAAAGAAGGAATGGAGCTTCATGGGGTTCTTCCAACTAGACTTAGTTTTGATCCCATATTAATATATGGAAGCACGATGCAAACCTTAGTTGAGTGATGGATCCTACAATATATGATAGTGGGATGCAACCATGGAATCATATTTTGGAAATGTTTTATTTGGAAGAATTATCAAATGTTGTCATGTTGTTTTGGAAGAAACCTAATGTGTGTGTGCATAACTGTTTAATGGTCATGATCTGAATATGAAGTTTGAATGATGATATGTTGTTGTGTGCTCACATGTATATGCACTCGATACTACTGTTTGCAACTACCTTGTGTAATGAATAAGCAATTAGTAGTAGCAGTTTAGTTAATTTATGTGTTAAATAGGTTTATGTCCATCCAAGACTTAGGTGGAGAAGCCAACTGATTGTTAAATTATTTAACATAAAAATTATGTATGCCAAAATCAATTTTAGAGGCTATCTTGACAGGATTACGAATTTGTTTATTAGATATGTGATTCAACTTCAAGAATTGATAAGACTCTACTCGATTGATGAATTGTTCTCTTTCAGGAGTACTCCTCAAATGTTAAGGTGAGACAAAGCAGAGTAATGAAATGAGACAACTCTGTTGAATTCAAAGCATGCAACAAATCCATTTAATAGGAAACATTGAGCATGAAAGGTCTTAATTAATTAAACAAATTGATCCAGCAACCCATGCTTACAGAGAAAGCAAGGGCATGCTACTCCATTTTCATTTGTTACATGTTCAGTTCATCCATCCACATCATAGTAGTTCAGCCAAAAGAGCATTCCATATTTTTAGCCTTGATCTCCTAAATAGACACCTAATATTTCTACAAATACTACTCCTGCCGATACTAATACTACTGCTACTAATACTTGTACTGGTAGTACTAATACTCCGACAATGCATATCCTTCGTATAGCATTATTAGTGAGGTAGATGAAAGTAGTCCGGGACTAAAAGCCTCAACATACCTTCGCAGGTTTCAGCAAATTCGTCGACGCCCTCATCGTCGGGAACTATGTGCTTATCATTTTGTAGGACAGCTACCTCCTCCCCATCGTCTAGCTCTTCAACGTCGTTCATCTGTTGGTCCTCCAAGTCTGCAAAGAGGTTGTTGTCCGGCTGCTGCTCTACATCAAAGACGCCACCACCCACCTGCTCCTTAGAGTTAGGGACAAAGCCGATATCCCGATGCAGCTCAGAGTCAGGGATGCCGCCACCCAGCCGCTCCTTGGAATCGGTGACAAAGACACCATAGAGATGCAGCTTCGTGTCGGAAACATCGCCACCACCCTACAGCTCTGACTCGGGGACGAAGTAGATGTCCTTGGCGCCAAGCACCACTCCACAATGCGACCATCCACCACCCGCCTACTCCTCGGAGTTGGGAGGGAGGCTGCCGCTGGGATGTTGCTCCACATCGAAGATGTTGCCACCATCCTGCTGCTCCAACTCAGTGATGAAATATACGTTGTCGGCACCGACCACACCAACAGCATGCCGCCCGCCTCCTCGTCTCCTTTTGCCACTTGAGGATGGTGAGTCCGCACTGCTTTCATCCTCCGACATGAAGAGGAATCTATCAGCCCCACCCTCCTCTAAATCTTGAACAAAATCCCTTTCGTTTACAAATATGGATCCCTTGTTCTTACCGTTGAGAGCCACCCAAAACCCATGCCTCCAGTATCCTACTTGTCGTTGAACAGAGTCCTCGGTAGACTCCACTTCTGCCGCCGCTTTTGCCGCTGCTTCCGCCACCCTCCGCTTGAGTGAGGCCCTTCTGGCCATGCGCGCCATGCCCAAATCAGCCGTGGTGCATGGTGAAGCGGCGCGTAGCCGCCGCGCCATCATCGACCACGGAGTGAAGAATCGAGGAAGGGGATTGCGGATCTGAGGCGATGCAGATGGATGAGGGATGCGGCTGGACGAGGGCAAGGCAGTTGGGTGGCGGCGTGGGGCGATGGCCGGGTGGGGAGGCCAACGCTTTAGCAGGGCGCTGAGGTGATGCGGATGGATGAGAGCGAGCAGGTGGGTGGTGGCATGTGGTGATAGGTGGGAGGGCGATGCGTGCGTGAGGGTTGGGTGGGTGGGACCGTGGGACTGGTGCCTCCGCCTCCCCGTGATGTTTTCATGTGGGCCCGGTACTAGTTGGGTGGAGGAATTAATTCCGGGGTAGTATGGTACTTTATGGTAAAAAGGTACATTTGACAGGTACGAGCTTGCTAAATTTGGGACAAATCTGAAAGGCTAAAAGTTTTTATTTTCTGGGACGGAGGGAGTAACTAGTAAACTATCCTATGAACTATGAACACAAAATAATAAAGATGATAATTCTTTTATTGCAACTATAGTCTTCCAAGAAGAGTAAAGTACTAGAGACATACCAGAATCTCCGAGAAAACTATAGGACCGAAGACTATTCTAAGCCTAACTCTACTTCTACTAGAGATAATACTATATATGTAATGAGAGAATTGCTCCTTGAAGTGTGTAGTGAGAGTGAGGGAGTGATATCATTTTATAGCTGCTTATGACGGTTGGGGAGGTTTGTAACTCTCACAACCGTCATTGGGGAATCACCAGGAAACAACAAGTGGAGGGTGGAGATGAGGGGCACAGATGTCGGTTCAGCACCACCTTTCACCAGGGGTTGCCAGGTGGGTTCGCCATGGCGGTTGATGATGAGTTGGCCCCACTTCAAGTCAGTTTGAGCTGACTACTGGCCCATCAATCCGTGTGCTTGCATGTGATTCGCCAAAAGTGCGTTTTTTCTTGCATGTCGACTCATTTCTCCTCTACTTTAGTGTTTAACTCCTGTGACCATAATATTTCTCAAAAAGACAAGTGGAACTACATTATTTATAAATGATATACGTGTAAGAAATGTTAGTTCTCCCTTTATTTATTGTGATAGTTGGTGGTCGAAATTGGTACTTAACGATCGTCAGCAAGCACCAAGACCCCCTACGTGATGCGCCACTATCGACGGGTTAGACCCGACAATTGTATTTTAGGAGTATGGGGTACATTGTTGGTTAATTGCCCTAGAGGCAATATAAAGATAATTGTATCACATACTATGTTTACATATTTATCATACGTTGTTTCTTTAAATAGATAACTCATTATTGGTTAATGAATATGTGATTCATTTATGGGACTCTTTTATGTTGTATGTTGCAATTTTTAAAGGATACCTGATCAAATATCATATGTGGAACAAATTTGGTTTAATGATCAGTACATGTATTGATTGATAATCATGTCTCATATGCATGGATCATGGTATGGAGATACTAAATTAATAATGTGGACATATGTTGGGGAACATATTGTTGGATAAACTCAACATGAGACACTGCAAGAGCTATATATGATGTGCCATAAGTGATCTCATTAGTGTTGGTGTAGAATCCTTAGATCTGAGATTATCATGGTTCCCAATATATGTAATAGCTTACTTAGGGGCTATCAAACGCTACTCTATATTTGGGTCATTATAAAAGTAGTGTTCAGATATGCTATTGTTGCTATTTCTTATTATCACAGATAAATCCGCAAGCACATGTATACCGATGTAGTACTTCCCCTTAGAGTGACCCAAGGTATCGTATTTATAATTCCGCAGGGAAGGTGGCAGTGTAAGATATAATTTATATCTCTTTAATGAATCCATAATTAATTCACCATAGTCTAAACAGGGGTTAGGATAACATGATAATGGGATAGTGGACACACAAGAGATTCACCTCTATGATAATATTTAGTAGAAAAATAGCACTACAGAACTATGACACAACTGTACTTCTAATATATTCATGATTAGTATACACTTAACATATACATGCTTATAACATAGGATTTAGTTCCAAGCACCCAGCTACTACGGAGAGACCACTCCCTGCTGGTCTGCCAGCGTGGTTATGATATTTATGCACTCTTACGTCATACCCAAATATGGAGGAATACAAAGAACGGACAAAGTTATCACCACCAGTCACCTACCTCACTTTCCTTGGGGCACACCCGCATCCAATGACATTTATCTAGCCTAAATAGCATATTTATGCTAGTAAATAATATCACTAACTCTCCCAAGACTCTCACCCTACAGATGAACAAGTTGGAGCTAGAGCAACCTATAAAGGTCATTGGACCATTACCGTAGCATGTATCGACTAGCCTAGGATGAAGCAGATATACAAAGTATATACTACTCATAGAACATATACCCAATAAAAATATATAGACTATGAGCATAAATAAATAAAGAAGATAATTCCATTAATATAACTATAGTCTTACAAGAAGAGTAAAATACTAAATACACACCGGAAACTCCGAGAAAACTATAGGACCAAAGCTCCTCTAGACTTTATTTCTACTAAACTTATAGAGAATACATTATGGAAGAGAGAAGAATTGCTCCTTGAGGTGTGTGTTGTGAAGTGAGGAAGTGAGCTCCTTAAAAAGGCCACTTATGACTGTTGTATGGCGGTTAAACACCCATAACCGTCATTGGGAGTCGATAGGGAGTCTACACGTGGAGGGTGGAGATGGGCCGCCGCTATGATGGTTCGGCCGAACCCTCGCCGCCGCCAATCTCCACCGACTTTCTCCAATGGCTGCTAGGTGGGCTCCTTGGTCGGTTCCCGGGTTGTTGCCCCACTTTGAGTCGGTTTGAACTAAATTGTGGGCCCCTCAATCTGTGTACTCGCACGTGATTCGTCAGAAGTGTGTTTCTTTGCATGTCGACTTCATTTCTCCTTCACATTAGTGTATAGTTCCCGTATCCATGTTTTCTCCAATCCTAATACAACTACATTATTTATTATTGGTGTAGCGTAAGAAATGCTAATTTACCCTTTATTAATTGTGCTAGTAGGTGGTCAAAATTGGTACTTAACGATCGTCAACAGCTATGAAACATGTAGTGGGATATGAATAATCAAGATGGGATTTTCCCCTCCTATGGAGAGATATCTCTGGACCCCTCAATGTTATAGATTATGGAGGTGCATGGCCATGCCAAAAGTGATCGAGAAGGAAATCATAGGTTAAATAATCTATGATGAGGACATCCTCCATTATTACCCGTTGGCAAAGACGCAACAAGATGGGCCGAGTGGCCTAGTTGTAGTCGGGCGGCGACCGTGTGAGCCTCTGAATAATCCCACCTTGCTTAGCTTGGGAGGAGGAAGCCACCTTAAAAGGGAGAGCCACCCTTCCCCTATTAGACTAGTCTTTTAGGGTGATTGGGCCTTTCCCCGAGTGGGTGCGTCGGAGTTGCGGTGCTAAGATTATAGGGTTTGGTAAAATCCAGATCGGTGTGTCGTGCTTCGGGCGTATGGTGCTAAGATTGCGGGATTCGGGGAATCCGGATCGGTGCGTCGGGCTTTCGTCCAACCCCACCTGGCCAGACTTATCATTTGGTATCAGAGCTGGGCCCTTGTTAAGAAGGGGAGAATGATGAGGACATCCTCCATTATTACCCGCTGGCAAAGACGCAACAAGATGGGCTGAGTGGCCTAGTTATAGTCGGGCGACGACCGTGTGAGCCTCTGAATAATCCCACCTTACTTAGTTTGGGAGGAGGAAGCCACCTTAAAAGGGAGAGCCACCCTTCCCCTATCAGACTAGTCTTTTAGGGTGATTGGGACTTTTCCCGAGTGGGTGCATCGAAGTTGCGGTGCTAAGATTGCAGGGTTTGGTAAAATCCGGATCGGTGTGTTGTGCTTCGAGCGTATGGTACTAAGATTGCGGGATTCGGGGAATCCGGATCGGTGCGTCGGGCTTTCGTCCAACCCCACCTGGGCCGGACTTATCAATCTATCACAGAATTGAGTGAATGATTGAGCTATTAAAGGATGGCATATATCTAGCCTTAAGCTTAATCGATATTGTGAGGCAAATGGTTCATACAAGTGTACACTAGAGGTTCAGCCAATATGATCTTTATTTATGCCAGTGAGTCAATATGTTTTGCTAGGAGCCGCTTTTGACACGTGGACCGAAAATTAGTTTTCGGGTTGCAGCTGAGTGTACATGAACCTACGAGGTCGCACACTTAATGGGCCGTAATAAGGGGATTGGATGGAGATCTAATATGTGCTCGATTCTGATAGGGATCCGATTAGGACTCTTATGGGCCTTGGAGGCCCAGTTATGAACCCTATATATTCCTTAGGTGATGTGACTGGTGTCCCGTGAGAAACCTAGTCATCACTCCTCTCCCGAGCCAAACCCTAGCCACACGTGGGTGCTAGCACGTCCGTGTGTGGCGTTCCGTCCCTGGATGTGGGGATACTGGTAGAGGCGCCCTGGTTTGTCGTGCTGATCAGCGTTTGAGCACGGGAGGCGAACGCACGAGGAGAAGGTCAGGCTGCTGCGATTGACTACTTCCTCTACATCGACGCGCGCTACGTCGCCGACGTTCCTTCGGCTTCTTAGCACCTATTTCTGTTGCACAGCATGTCGAGTAGTAACGATTCATGATCTCATACTTGCACGGTTCCTAGTTTACGAGGTAGAAATTTTTTTGTTTATGCTCTCGTAGCCTACGCGTATCCCAACAGTTGATACTATGGTATAGACAAAGTTGTAGTAAGGAGACGAGAGATAAGGATTTTTATACTGGTTTAAGGCCCCGAGGTGGTAATAACCCTAATCTAGTTTATATGTATAGCTTTGAGATGTATCACACCGATTACAAAAGGGGAAGCAAGCTAGCTAATCTAGCGTACTAACTAAGCTTTATCGAAACCGGTGACTTAAGAGTCAGCGACTAGCTATAAGCTTCCTCCTGACGTTTCTTCGATGTGGCTTATGGGTATGACTTATAAGTTGATGCCTTCCCTCATGGGGAGTATTATATTTATACCGGCATGCAACCCCTTGTAAAAGTAGAATTCGGAGAGTTCACGTGGGTACGAGTAAATAACACATCTTTCCTTACCGGGAAAGGAGTTTTCGTCTTTATCTCCATTACTAAGTAATGCAGTGTTTCTGGGATTACCAATGTCAATCTAAATATAGGAGGTATGTCTAATTCGTAACCCTAACATAAACCACATTGAATTTTTCTTAATAATAGTGTGGAGATTATGGGTACCACATACCCACAGATCTAGTTATCCGACTGATTATAGGGGATATACTATGTATATAGAATATGTATAAAACTAGGACTCGGGTATTACGTTGACTTATATATCAAGTCACGGCCTGTAGTCCTAGTTTGTTAAGATTGTAGATTAGTTATAAGAGATTTAAACCGTAAGGAGTTAAATTTCTATCTTGTAAACCCTTATCCTCCGGCTATATAAGGAGGACAGGGTGCCTCTCACGGGCATGAGCACAACTAGATCGTTAGATCAATACACAACTCGGTGGATACAATCTCTAAACAGGAGTAGGGTATTACCTCTCATTGAGAGGGTCTGAACCTGTCTAAATTTTTGTCTCCCCACTTTTAGGTCTCGTGCGCTACCCCTTTTCATATTGTCGAATTTTTGTTTGGACAGTTGGCGTGTCAGGTAGGGGTTGCGTTGAGTTTTTCATCGAGAAGTGTGATGGAATCAACTTCAGTCACCGAAATTACTTCCTGTACAAATCAATCGACAAAGGATATCGTTTTTGTCCTTTCAATCTGTTATTATAGTTAGACTGCTTTCTAACTGCGGATTAACCTCCTATCACTCTCCTGATTTTGCATGACGGCTGAGACCAAGATCAATGGTTGTTATCCCGGCGCGTCTGCCAAGTGCCTAGTGTTCCCCGATGCAATCTGTACAGATGCCGGTGTAACCCGTGCACGACAGGGGATCAACGCGGGTCCATGGACAGCGCTAACAGCTCGTACACGGGACGTCAATGACCAGGAGAAATTCGTATGCATGTGTTGACTAATCAACATGCACGACTTAATCAGCCCGGACACCTTGCCAGAATCATGCATCAATTAACTAATTATGCATGCATGCATGTCTCACACATACATACGCAAGCTTACCATATTTATGCTTTATGCTACTATACAGATTGATTTGTTGCCTGGTTTGTTAATTCATAATATTTTGCATGTACCCACGTCGGTTACTGTCATCACCGTCGACTGGTTTCTTCGCCTCCATGGTTGGTGTACTCCGCCGCCATTGCTGATGACGACATCATCTTTACCACTGGCTACCGTCATCGCCGCTAACTGGTTTCTTCACCTCCACGGTTGGTGTACTCCGCCGCTGTTGTTGATGGCGACATCATCTTTACCGCCGACTGCCGTCATCGCTGCCGACTGGCATCCTCACCTTCATGGTTGGATTTTTATTCCACCGTTGTTGATGGCGACATCATCTTCACCACCGGTTGCCTTCGCCGCAGCCGTTACTGATGGCGATATTGCACCACCGGCTATCGTCATCGCTGCTGATTGGTACCTTTTCCTTCGTGACTGGTTAATTCCGTCACTATTGATGGATGACCTCACTTCTACATCGGTCACCTTTATCATCACCGAAGAAAATACCAAAAACCTAAGTCATTATTATTTTATTCTTTATATGATATGTTCCTTTTCCTTTGACTCACTACATCATTTGGTTCTTCATTGAGGTGTGAGTCGGGAGCTACAGATGCTATATCATATTTTTCAATAATTTTCATAATGTTTATCTTGATTGCTTGCGAAATAATCCGAGTAAAAATGTACCGATTGAGTTATGGAGCTCTATTTCTCTATGCCTTCCGTTTGGTTTTTCGATGATAGTTACCTTTGGACCGATTCCTAACACCCGGGGCTCTTTGGATGGAGTGTATAACGCAAGGTGCTAAGTATTACTTGGAAGAAATCAAAAGCATAGAGATAATATAATTTGTTTTCTACTCCTAACAATTGCAAAGATACTCGAGTAGTAAATTCTAATTCATGAAATTTCGTGCCATTAATGATGAACTCATATCAATGACTAGTCGGGCAGAGTGTTTAAACGTGAGGAATCATCAACTCAGGAAAATCAAATCCGACAAGAGGAGAAATACATATTTATAAATATTTTAAAATGCTTGAATTTTTCTCAAGTATTATATTTGTATCAGATGCTACTCATCCTATATGTTTATACTGCAGAATCCAAATCCAGATATGCATCGTGGGGATTCATGGCTTTAAACTTATCTCCTATGCTTCGGGAATGGATCAATCAGAACACCACTGTCGGCCTGCCTTCACTGCCGCCGACTGGTATCATCGCCTTCCCGGTTGGTTGGTTACACCACCGTTGATGGGCATCTACGACTTCACCGCCGGCCTGCATTCGCCGCCGCCAACTGGTGTCTCCGCCTACACGGTTGGTTGGTTACACCATCGTTGATGGGCATCTACGACTTCACCGTCGGCCTGCATTCGCCGCCGCCGACTGGTGTCTCCGCCTACACGGTTGGTTGGTTACACCACCGTTGATAGGCGTTTACGACTTCACCTCTGGCCTGCATTCGTTGCCGCCGACTGGTGTCTCCGCCTACACGGTTGGTTGGTTACACCACCGTTGATGGGCATCTACGACTTCACCACCGGCCTGCGTTCGCCGCCACCGATTGGAGTCTCTGCCTACACGGTTGGTTGGATACACCACCATTGATGGGCGTTTACGACTTCACCGCTGGCATGCCTTCGCCGCTTTGTCGACTGGTGTCCTCGCCTTCATGATTGGTTGGTTACACCACCATTGCTGGGCGTCTACGTCTTCACCACCGGCTCGCATTCATCATCACCGACTGGTGTTCTCGCCTACACGGTTGGTTGGCCACAACACCGTTATTGGGCGTCTACGTCTTCACCACCGGCTGGTCTTCGCCGCTGCCGACTGGTGTCTCCGCCTATACGGTTGGTTGGTCACACCACCGTTGTTGGGTAACTACGTCTTCACCGTCGGTTCACCTTCATCATCACCGACTGGTGCCCTCGCCTTCACGGTTGGTTGGTCACACCACCATTGTTGGGCGTCTACGTCTTCACCGCCAACTCGCCTTCATCATCACCGACTGGTTCCCTCGCCTTCACGGTTGGTTGGTCACACCACCATTGTTGGGCGTCTACGTCTTCACCGCCGGCTTGCCTTCCTGTTGCCGGCTGGAGTCCTCGCCTTCACTCTTGGTTGGTCACATCACCGTTGATGAGCGTCTACGTCTTCACCACCGGCTTGTCTCTGCTGCCGCCAACTGGCATCTCCACCTTCACGGCTGGTCTATTATGTCGTGATTGATGGACGCCTTCGTTTTCACCATCATTCAGCTTCTTTCGTCACCGACTGGTTTTGCCGCTACCGACTGGTGTTTTTATCTTCACGACTACGCGTCTTTGCCACTGGTTTGCTTTTGTTGCCGCCGACTCATGTCCATGTCGTCACGGCAGTGCAACTCTATCACCATTGTGGGGCAACTTCATCTTCAATGTCTTTGGCACCGACAAACTCTATTGCCACTACTTCGAAAGCTTCACTACTTCACTAATCACGACGTCTCGAAGAGCCTTGACATATCAGCATGTACCACCAAATATGATGTCGTGCTAATCTACTACAACAAATTGTGTTTCAATCCGCAAGATTTCTACTCGGACATCCTCAATGCGTATCTTCATTCAAATGATGGCTACTCAATGAAAGCTACAGTTCTTGACTCTATAATTAGTTCTTTTCCAACTAAGCATAGAGTCGAGGGCTACACATATACAAGACTCAAAATTCGATAGACATTATGTTAAGATGAAGCAATCAATTAACCAGCCAACGAGTCAACTCCGGGAGTCATATCTTCGTCTTTGTCTTAGAGCAGACGTTCTACTTCAGCAACACCAATTATTTAATCGGTAATTTTGGTTTCTGGATGCTGCCACAATGTACTCCAAATTTCTCAAGTATCATGCTCAAGATTATTTAATCTACATGTCCGAGAGTTTGGAGTTATCAACCAATCAACTCAGATTTGACGAGTTGGAAAACATCTGCTTTTCTCCAAGTGAAGCATCTGCAACAGTTACAAGACCAAGTTCTACTGCCATTGTCATAAATCAACGGGCATTGCATCAATCTTCATCATGCAAGCGTTAGCGTCAAGGAAACTACTCGAGCCTTGATATATTCTCAACAATTCGATGGACTATTGTTACTGAAATCATCAGCACATTCTCCATCGATATTATCATGATCTCCGGTCAATTACCGTCAACCAAGGTGGTTGCTTCAGGGGTCCAAGCTTAATCAATATTGAATATCTGACTGGATCATTTTTGTTGACTTTTTGCTAAGCCTCCTTGGTATCGCCTCTACTTCATCAGCCCTGACATCTCCGCAGTCGCTAATGGATGACTATGTCTTCGCCTTCGGTTCCCTCTGTCATCGCCGACTTTTTATTTTGCCTTCACGGTTGGCCTACTACGCCGCCACTGATGGGTGACCTCGTCATTGTCATCGGCTGCTACACCGCGGTTGACTAGATCACTGACATCACCATCTTCATCAACATCATGCTATGCCTCTTCTGCCGCGCCTATTCTGTTGCTGTGGATGAGAAACTTCGTCTTCATTACCGGTCGTGTCTGGCATTGCTGACTGGTTTCTTCGTCTCCACGGTGGGTGGAATTCGTCAGTGTTGCTAACGGACAACATCACCTCCACACTGGTCATCTCGCCTCCATGTCGACTGCATCAGCTACTACCAATGGATAATTTCAACTACGACAGAAGGACCAACTACATGCTTAGGAGCTTACCAGCTCAAGCACAAGGATCATATCTTCAATCTGGACTTGTTCTGGATACACACTACATGGATTCATGGTCAGGAGCTTATTTCCTACACTCAAAGATTGGACCAATCTTTATTCCTTATGAGGGGCATCGACTGAGTATTTGCACCAGTCAGGATTCAATTATCATATCTACTATGGTATATTCCATGAGGGGTAAATATTCGGATCAGAAGCTACTCAGATGATATGCATTTAATTTACATCACCCGGAAAATTTATCACTCAGGAGCATATTAATTGGTGTGCTCTACACATCATATTTCAAGGGTATCGGTGGGCATATTTTTGGGTCTAGGCCTAATATATTTGCAGCCCATATTTTCAGGTGTGGCCAGTCATGTTCTTTTAGGGACTTAGGCATTTTTTGCTTAGGCAAAAGTGTGCGTGATCAAGTGCTCAATACCTTAAAATCCTTTTATACCGCTATTACTTAACATTTTAGGAGTTGGTACAATGCACTTTAAAAGGTGACAAACGATGAAGCTTTATATAGCTGCCCCGCTGACTTTTTATATATGTATAAGTCAAGGCACTATTTGGGTTTATAAAGCAACCAATTAGATATAATATCGTTGCTTTTCACCACGTAACTGTGCACTTCTATTGACCAATATTGTGGCTTAGGCTAATTATATATTTTGGTCATTTTCCAGGCGGTTGGTAAATCCTCCATGAGTTTATTTACTCGGATTTTATACTACATATGTCATATATTTCCAGGTGAAACCATGTGTCTTTTAGGGACTTAAGTGTGGAGATTATGGGTACCCCGTACCCACTCAACATGGTTATCCGATTAGTTATAGGGGAAAGCTTATATCTATATAATATGTAATGGATCATGACTTGGGTATTACGTTTCCTTATGTATTACGGAACGGCCTAAAGTCCTGGTTTGGCAATATTGTAAAGTAGTATTAGGAAACCAATACCGTATTGGTTAAGGTTTCTATCTTGTAATCCTGCCCCCTATCCTATATAAGGTGGGTAGGAGGCCCTCTAGGGGGCATGAGCACACAATAGATTGTCAGATCAATACAACACCCGGCGGATAAAATCCCCAAACAGGAGTAGGGTATTACCTCTCATTGAGAGGGCGTGAACCTGTCTAAATCTTTGTCTCCGCATCCATCCACTTTTAGGTCTCGTGCGCTACCCCCTTTTCATATTGCCGAAATCTAGTTTCGACAGTTGGCGCGCCAGGTAGGGGTACGCCGAGTTCCCCATCAAGAAGTGCGATGGAATCAACTTCATGAGTCGCCGGTTTTTGTCTTCGCTTCACCAGCTTTGATTTTCTTGCCGTCGACAACTTCAACAAGCTCTCTCTCTGACTTGATTTCAAATCGGTCGAAGGAGATTCAATCAGAAGATAACAACCACTCTACCACAGCGAGTCTTAGATCCAATCTACTATGGCTGCTACAAGCATCACCTCCGTCATCCCCATGATCCAATCTACAATAGCTTGGACTTCATCGCTGCCACCAAAAATCAGCCATGGAGATACACGAATCCGATTAAACAACATACACCGGATCTGGAGAGACCTTATATCGAAGTCGGCCATCCACACAGCCTCGCATCAGGTTATCAAGGTCCCGCTGCGGCTGTTCCAAGTCGATTTATATCTGCCGCGGGAATTCCGGCTGTTCAGTCTTAAATCAAGAGTTTCTGTATCACAAATCTTTATCAGGTTTATCGTTTCAATTTTCTTACACAAGCTAGATTAAAACTGATTCTTCTAGCCATCTTATTCACAGATCTCTAATTATTGTTTGATCTGTTATTTTGTATGCACTTACATCGGTTGCCTACGTCGCCGCCGACCGGTGTCCCCGCCTACACGGTTGGTTGGTTACACCACCGTTTTTGGGCATCTACATCTCCACCGTCGGCCATCGTCATCGCCGCTGACCGGTGTCTCCGCCTACACGGTTGGTTGGTTACACCACCGTTGTTAGGCGTCTACATCTTCACCGCCGGCTACCGTCATCGTCGCCGACTGGTGTCCTCGCTTACACGGTCGGTTGGTCACACCACTGTTGTTGGGCGTCTACATCTTCACCACCGGCCATCGTTATCGTCGCCGACTGGTGTCTCCGCCTTCACGGTTGATTGGTCACACCACCGTTGTTGGGCGTCTACATCTTCACCGTCGGCTACCGTCATCGTCGCCGACTGGTGTCCTCGCCTACACGGTCGGTTGGTCACACCACCGTGGTTGGGCATCTACGTCTTCACCGCCGGCCCGCCTTCATCGTCGCCGACTGGTGTCTCCGCCTACACGGTTGGTTGGTCACACCACCGTTGTTGGGCATCAACATCTTCACCACCGGCCGCCGTCATCGCCGCCGACTGGTCTCTTCGCCTACACGGTTGGTTGGTCACACCACCGTTGTTGGGCGTCTACGTCTCCACCGCCAGCCATCGTCATCGCCGCTGACCGATGTCTCCGCCTACACGGTTGGTTGGTTGCACCACCGTTGTTGGGCGTCTACATCTTCACCGCCGGCTACCGTCATCGTCGCCGACTGGTTTCCTCGCCTATACGATCGGTTGGTCACACCACCGTTGTTGGACGTCTACATCTTCACCACCGGCCATCGTTATCGTCACCGACTGGTGTCTCCGCCTTCACGGTTGGTTGGTCACACCACCGTTGTTGGGCGTCTACATCTTCACTACCGGCTACCATCATCGTTGCTGACTGGTGTCCTCGCCTACACGGTCGGGTTGTCACACCACCGTTGTTGGGCATCTACGTCTTTACCGCCGGCCCGCCTTCATCGTCGCCGACTGTTGTCTCCGCCTACACGGGTTGTTGGTGACATCACCGTTGTTGGGCATCCACATCTTCACCACCGGCCGCGGTCATCGCCGCCGATTGGTCTCTTCGCCTACACAGTTGGTTGGTCACACCACCGTTGTTGGGCATCAACATCTCCACCGTCGGCCATCGTCATCGCCGCTGACCGGTGTCTCCACCTACACGGTTGGTTGGTTACACCACCGTTGTTGGGCATCTACATTTTCACCGCCGGTTACCGTCATCGTCGCCGACTGGTGTCCTTGCCTACACGGTCGGTTGGTCACACCACCGTTGTCGGGCGTCTACATCTTCACCACCGGCTATCGTTATCGTTGCCGACTGGTGTCTCCGCCTTCACGGTTGGTTGGTCACACCACCGTTGTTGGGCGTCTACATCTTCACCATCGGCTACGATCATCGTCGCTGACTGGTGTCCTCGCCTACACGGTCGGTTGGTCACAACACCGTGGTTAGGCATCTACGTCTTCACCGCCGGCCCGCCTTCGTCATCACCGACTGGTGTCTCCGCCTACATGGTTGGTTGGTCACACCACCGTTGTTGGGCATCAACATCTTCACCACCGGCCGCCGTCATCACCGCCGACTGGTCTCTTCGCCTACACGGTTGGTTGGTCACACCACCGTTGTTGGGCGTCTACATCTCCACCGCCGGCCATCGTCATCGCCGCTGACCGATGTCTCCGCCTACACGGTTGGTTGGTTGCACCACCGTTGTTGGGCGTCTACATCTTCACCGCCGGCTACCGTCATCATCGCCGACTGGTGTCCTCGCCTACACGGTCGGTTGGTCACACCACCGTTGTCGGGCGTCTACATCTTCACCACCGGCCATCGTTATCGTCGCCGACTGGTGTCTCCGCCTTCACGGTTGGTTGGTCACACCACCGTTGTTGGGCGTCTACATGTTCACCGCCGGCTACCATCATCGTCGTCGACTGGTGTCCTCGCCTACACGGTCGGTTGGTCACACCACCGTTGTTGGGCATCTTCGTCTTCACCGCCGGCCCACCTTCATCGTCGCCGACTGGTGTCTCCGCCTACACGGTTGGTTGGTCACACCACCGTTGTTGGGCATCAACATCTTCACCACCGGCCGCCGTCATCGCCGCCGACTGGTCTCTTCGCCTACACGGTTGGTTGGTTACACCACCGGTCTTGGGCGTCTACGTCTTCACCACCGGCCGTCGTCATCGCCACCGACTGGTCTCTTCGCCTTCACGGTTGGTGTGCTCCGCCGCCGTTACTAATGGCGATATCGTTTTCACCGCTAGCTCGCCTTCCGCCATTGCCGATTGGTGTTTTTGCCGTCATTGATGGATGACCCTCTCCCCACATCGGCCACTTCTGCCATCACCGAAGGGAATACCAAAAAGCTAAGTCATCATTATTTTATTCTTCGTATGATATTTTTCTTTTCCTTCGCCGCACTACATCAATTGGTTCTCCATTGAGTAGTGAGTCGGGGGCTACAAATGTTATATCATGCTTTTTCAAAAATTGTCATAATGTTTATCTTGATTGCTTGCGAGATAATCCGAGTAAAAAAAGTATCGATCGAGTTACAGAGCTCTATTTCCCTATGCTTCCCGTTTGGTTTGTCGATGGATAGTTGCCTTTGGGCCGATTCCTAGCACCCGGGGGCTCGTTGGATGGAGTACATAACGCAAGGTGCTAAATATTACTCGGAAGAAATCAAAAGCATAGAGATAATATAATTTGCTTTCCACTCTTCACAATTGCAAAAGTACTCGAGTAGTAAATTATCATCCGTGAAACTTTGTTCCATTAATGACGAACTCATGTCAATGACTAGTCGCGCAAAGTGTTTAAACATGAGGAATCATCTACTCGGGGAAATCAAGATCGATAAGAGGAGAAATACATATTTATAAATATTTTAAAATGCTCGAATTTTTCTCAAGTATTCTATTTGCATCAGATGCTACTCAGCCTACATTATTATACTGCAGGATCCAAATCCAGATATGCATAACGGGGATTCATGACTTTAAGCTTATCTCCTACGCTTCAGGAATGGATCAGTCAGAACTTCACCACCGGTCCGCCTTCATCGTCGCCGACTGGTTTCACCGCCTACACGGTTGATTGGTCACACCACCGTTGCTGGGCATCTACGTCTTCACCGCCGGCCATCGTCATCGTCGCCGACTGGTTTCACCGCCTACACGGTTGATTGGTCACACCACCGTTGCTGGGCGTCTACGTCTTCACCGCCGGCCATCGTCAACGTCGCCGACTGGTTTCACCGCCTACACGGTTGGTTGGTCACACCACCGTTGCTACGCGTCTACGTCTTCACCACCGGCTATCGTCATCGTCGCCGACTGGTTCCTCCGCCTACACGGTTGGTTGGTCACACCGCCGTTGTTGGACGTTTACGACTTCACCACCGGCCATCGTCATCGTCGCCAACTGGTGTCTCCACCTTCACGGTTGGTTGGTTACACCACCGTTGTTGGGCGTTTACGTCTTCACCGCCGGCCATCGTCATCGTCGCCGACTGGTGTCTCCCCCTAGTTGGGCGTCTACGTCTCCACCGCCGGCTACCGTCATCGTCACTGACTGGTGTCCTCGCCTACACGGTTGGTTCGTCACACCACTGTTGTTGGGCGTCTATGTCTTCACCGCCGGCTACCGACATCGTCGCCGACTGGTGTCCTCGCCTACACGGTTGGCTGGTCACACCACAGTTGGGCGTCTACGTCTTCATCGCCTACACGGTTGGTTGGTGACACCACCGTTGCTGGGCGTCTACGTTTTCACCACCGGCTATCGTCATCGTCGCCGACTGGTTCCTCCGCCTACACGGTTGGTTGGTCACACCGCCGTTGTTGGGCGTTTACGACTTCACCACCGGCCATCGTCATCGTCGCCAACTGGTATCTCCGCCTTCACGGTTGGTTGGTTACACCACCGTTGTTGGGCGTTTACGTCTTCACCGCCGGCCATCGTCATCGTCGCCGACTGGTGTCTCCGCCTAGTTGGGCGTCTACGTCTTCACCGCCGGCTACCGTCATCGTCGCCGACTGGTGTCCTCCCCAACACAGTTGGTTGGTCACACCACCGTTGTTGGGCGTCTACGTCTTCACCGCCGGCTACCGACATCGTCGCCGACTGGTGTCCTCGCCTACACGGTTGGCTGGTCACACCACCGTTGTTGGGCGTCTAGGTCTTCATCGCTTACACGGTTGGTTGGTCACACTACCGTTGTCGGGCGTCCACATCTTTACCACCGGCCATCGTTATCGTCGCCGATTGGTGTCTCCGCCTTTACGGTTGGTTGGTCACACCACCGTTGTTGGGCGTCTACATCTTCACCGCCGGCTACCGTCATCGTCGCCGACTGGTGTCCTCGCCTACACGGTCGGTTGGTCACACCACCGTTGTTGGGCATCTACGTCTTCACCGCCGGCCCACCTTCATCGTCGCCGACTGGTGTCTCCGCGTACACGGTTGGTTGGTCACACCACCGTTGTTGGGCATCAACATCATCACCACCGGCCGCCGTTATCGCCGCCGACTGGTCTCTTCGCCTACACGGTTGGTTGGTCACACCACCGTTGTTGGGCGTCTACGTCTTCACCGCCGGCCATCCTCATCGTCGCCGACTGCTTTCACCGCCTACACGGTTGGTTGGTCACACCACCGTTGCTGGGCGTCTATGTCTTCACCACCGGCTATCATCATCGTCGCCGACTGGTTCCTCCGCCGACACGGTTGGTTGGTCACACCGCCGTTGTTGGGCGTTTATGACTTCACCACCGGCCATCGTCATCGTTGCCAACTGGTGTCTCCGCCTTCACGGTTGGTTGGTTACACCACCGTTGTTGGCCGTTTACATCTTCACCGCCGGCCATCGTCATCGTCGCCGACTGGTGTCTCCGCCTAGCTGGCGGTCTACGTCTTCACCGCCGGCTACCGTCATCGTCGCCGACTGGTGTCCTCGCCTACACGGTTGGTTGGTAGACTGTGCCAATAGAAAGGTAACTCTCACCAGCAGTGATGGTCAAGTTGTAACTGTTCACGCTTTGCCTTCCGAACCTTTAAGGTCGAGCTGGAACCAAATAACTTTGCAAGAGATTCCCATAGTACGGGACTATCCTGAGGTGTTCCCGGATGATTTACCTGGTATGCCGCCTAAGAGAGATATAGAATTCAGAATAGATCTGGTACCAGGGACAACCCCAATTCATAAGAGGCCTTACAGAATGGCAGCCAATGAATTAGCAGAGGTGAAGAGACAAATAGATGACCTGCTTCAGAAAGGATACATTAGACCAAGCTCGTCTCCATGGGGAGCTCCGATCATTTTTGTGGAAAAGAAGGATCATACTCAGAGGATGTGTGTGGATTATCGTGCATTGAATGATGTGACCATCAAGAATAAGTACCCTCTGCCTAGAATTGATGATTTGTTTGACCAGCTTAAAGGTGCCACCGTTTTCTCCAAGATCGACCTTCGATCAGGGTATCATCAGTTGAGAATCAAAGAGGAAGATATACCTAAGACGGCTTTTACCACTCGGTATGGGTTGTTTGAATGTACTGTTATGTCTTTCCGACTTACCAATGCCCCTGCTTTCTTCATGAACCTGATGAATAAGGTGTTTATGGAATATCTGGATAAGTTTGTGGTGGTCTTCATTGATGACATTCTCATCTACTCCCGAACCAGAGAAGAGCATGAAGAACATCTTCGCCTTGCACTAGAGAAGCTACAAGAACATCAGTTGTATGCCAAGTTTAGCAAATGTGAATTTTGGCTGTCTGAAGTAAAGTTTCTTGGGCACGTCATTTCAGCCGGAGGAGTTGACGTTGATCCTAGTAATGTGGAATCCATAACTAATTGGAAACAACCAAAGACAGTTTCAGAGATTCGTAGTTTCCTGGGTCTTGCAGGCTACTACCGGAGGTTCGTAGAGAATTTTTCCAAGATTGCTAAGCCAATGACTCGTCTGCTTCAGAAGGACGTGAAGTTCAAGTGGTCAGAAGAATGTGAGCAGAGTTTCCAAGAGTTGAAAAACCGCCTTATATCAGCACCCATTTTGATCTTGCCTGATCCAAAGAAGGGTTTTCAAGTGTATTGTGATGCATCTAAGCTTGGGTTAGGTTGTGTTTTGATGCAAGATGGGAAGGTGGTTGCCTATGCATCTCGTCAATTACGTCCCCATGAGAAGAATTACCCTACCCATGATCTTGAGTTAGCTGCAGTGGTTCATGCCTTGAAGATTTGGCGCCACTACCTCTTTGGTACTCGTACGGAGGTGTATACGGATCACAAGAGTCTGAAGTATATCTTTACCCAGCCAGATCTGAATATGCGACAACGGAGATGGTTGGAACTGATCAAAGATTATGACATGGGAATACATTATCACCCGGGGAAGGCTAATGTTGTAGCAGATGCCCTCAGCAGGAAAGGCTATTGCCATGCTACAGAAGGACGACAGTTGCTGTGGGAGTTATGCAAGGAATTTGAAAGACTGAATTTGGGAATCGTCAGTAGAGGTTTTGTTGCAGCTTTAGAAGTGAAGCCCACTCTCATGGATCAAGTTAGAGAAGCTCAAATCAACGACGCTGATATTCAAGAAATCAAGAAGAATATGAGGAGAGGAAAGGCCATCGGTTACATAGAAGATGAGCAAGGAACTGTGTGGTTGGGTGAAAGAATTTGTGTCCCTAACAACAAGGAATTAAAAGATACAATCCTGAAAGAAGCTCACGACACTCTATACTCCATTCATCCTGGTAGTACCAAGATGTACCAAGATCTCAGGGAGAAGTTTTGGTGGGCAAGTATGAAGCGCGAGATAGCAGAGTATGTTGCTGTGTGTGATGTATGTCAACGAGTCAAGGCAGAACATCAGAAACCCGCAGGTTTGCTGCAACCCTTGAAGATACCAGAATGGAAGTGGGAGGAAATTGGGATGGATTTCATCACTGGTCTGCCCAGAACATCGTCTGGCTATGATTCTATTTGGGTGATAGTCGACAGGCTTACCAAAGTTGCTCATTTCATCCCTGTGAGGACAACATATTCCGGAAATCGTTTGGCGGAATTGTATATGGCAAGGATTGTGTGTTTACATGGTGTTCCTAAAAAAATAGTATCCGATCGAGGTAGCCAGTTTACTTCAAAGTTCTGGCAGAAACTTCAGGAAGAGATGGGTTCTAAGCTGAATTTCAGTACAGCATATCATCCGCAGACAGACAGACAAACTGAAAGGGCGAATCTGATTTTGGAAGATATGTTGAGAGCTTGTGTTTTAGACTTCGGTGGAAGTTGGGATAAGAATTTGCCTTACGCAGAATTCTCATACAACAACAGTTACCAAGTTAGTCTTCAAATGGCCCCGTCTGAAGCATTGTATGGTCGGAAGTGCCGTACTCCACTTTTGTGGGATCAAACAGGGGAACGTCAGGTTTTCGGAACTGATATTCTTAGGGAAGCAGAAGAGAAAGTAAAGATCATTCAAGAAAGATTGCGTATAGCCCAGTCTCGTCATAAGAGCTATGCTGACAGTCGCCGCAGGGACCTGAGTTTCGAGGAAGGGGATCATGTGTACCTTCGTGTCACGCCTCTTCGGGGAGTTCATCGTTTTCACACCAAAGGGAAATTGGCGCCGCGTTTTGTCGGACCTTATAAGATTGTCAGTAGAAGAGGAGAGGTCGCTTATCAGTTGGAGTTACCTCAGTCTTTGGCAGGTGTCCATAATGTGTTCCATGTGTCGCAGCTGAAAAAGTGTTTAAGGGTACCCACTGAAGAAGCTAATCCTGAGCAGATAGAAATCCATGAGGATCTGACCTATATCGAGAAACCAATTCGTATCTTGGAGACAGATGAGAGAAGAACCAGGAATCGAGTTATTCGTTTCTGCAAGGTCCAATGGAGTAACCACTCGGAAGAAGAAGCTACCTGGGAACGAGAAGATGAATTAAAGTCAGCTCATCCGCATCTTTTCGCCAGCTCTTCCGAATCTCGTGGACGAGATTCTGTTTAAGCGGGGTAGGTTTGTCACACCCTAAATATCTCTAAATTACAAATTGTTGTTTAAATGGAATTAGAAGAAATGATTTTAAAAGTCTAGAAGAAAAGATCTAATTTTAGTTAATAAATTCCAATATAAAAGTGGGCTAGATAAAATTTTAATAAATACTTCTCTTGTTTCAATTGTTCCTAGATTTTTTTTCTGGGATTTATTTGAGCCAAGAAAGTATTTTTTTTAATCAATGGAACTGCATTTCATGCAACACATAAAAAGAAAATAGTTTAACCCCTCTCTCTTTAGGTTTTGGGCCAAAAGCCCATTTTCTTTCCTCTTCCCCCCCTCCTCTCTTCGGCTGGGCTGCAGCCCACCAGCCCACCAGCCCTGGCAGCCGCCCCTCTCTCTCCCTCTCTCTCTTTGGCACCTCCAGGTGGGTCCCACCTGTCGGCATCGTCTTCTACCTCCCGCCGCCTCCAGCCGAGCCTCAGAGTGCCATTGTTGCCGCTGCCCCTTCCAAAATCTCTCCGGTTTTTGCCCGATTTGATTAAATTGATAGAGGGGAAATAATCCCCTTGATCTCCTCTATCTCTTCCCTATAGAAAGTTTCATCTAATTTGTTTGGAAATCGCCGGATTTGGAGATTGATTCGGACTCGTTTTTTTCCTTTTTAACCCTAGTTTTTCCATCTCCGATTCCGGTTGCCTTGCACCGAGCTGCCGCCCCTGCCCCTATAAAATGGAACCCCCTGGACCTCCTCTATCCGCCACTGCCTTCACCCCAAACTCTCGTCGACCGTGGAGCCCTAGCCGCTGCAGTTTGTGCGCCGTTGTCGCCGGGAGAAGTTTCAGCCGAGCTTTGCCGTCGTTCCGGTCGTCGTCGTCGCTCGGGAGGACCACCGTTGGGTTCGCAGCAACGAGGGGAAGCCCGGCCACCCACTCATCTCCGCCAAAAGTCATCGGAAGTCGCCACCACCACCAACCCTAGCTGCTGCTGCGCTGTCGGTTCGTCGCCGGCGTTTCTGTTGTTTTAGGTGAAATTTTTGTTAATCTTCGGAAATTCATAACTAAATCATCGTAACTCGGATTTGAGTGGTTCAAGTTGCTAAATTCGTCTAAAATCGAGATCTACATGTTAAAAATATCCACATGTACTGTTTGTGCTTGTTTTTGTACTGTTTTTTTGATTTTTGTTCATTCGCTTTAGTTTCCGACGTTCCGGAGGAAAGCGTTTACGTGGAGGAAGGTTCCGAAGTGTTTCACGAAGTTCAAGGCAAGTCACCCAGATCCTAAATACACCTTTGAGCATGTTGATCCCATTTAAATCTATTTGTTTGTATTCAACTACTGCATTTATTTTTGAATGTCATCGGGGTGGGAACAACCTATTGTCTTTGCTAAAGCCCCTTTGTTTTGATTACCTATACTTTGTCACATGGTTAATAATTGGATTAGCTAGAACATTATATGGTTTTAGCTAAATTAATTAGGATGCTTAGCCATGCTTAGAGACACTAGCTCACATGAATGGGATAATTAATGCTTCACTATTATTTGATGATGGATTAATGGTAGATTATGATGGTTAATCATGATAGGGTGATTAATAAATATGCCAACTAAAACTTGATAATGGTGGGTTGTGAGCACATGGTTTGGATGGTCGTGCTCATGACAGTTAAGGACCGGTTCACGAGTTTCGGTTGTAAAACATTAACCGTGCCAACCACAAGCCAGCGTGGGCAACGGCTTTACCCTTTGTGTAGTGAGGTTCATTGTGGGGCACCGGGTTGAGAAGTGGCGGAGATAAGCCCACGGGGGTCGCTGGGGAGTCCATGCCTTATTTTATAAGGGGGTGATTATGATCCAGGAATGGTGCACTGCTTTGAATTGCGTTATGCATAGGGTAATGTCACAATCTCTATTCGGGTACTTGCTAAGTATCGCGACGCATGGTTGACATGATGTTGAGGTTGTGTCTTGTGGGTACAGTGGTACGCCTCTGGCCAGAGTAAAACTATTCGAATAGCCGTGCCCGCGGTCATGGGCGAGTCTAACAATGTCTTTCGTGATTAGTCTCACACTTCTCACCATAATAAATGATTCTGTAATTGGTAATAATTTGTTTAGCTCCTGGTTTGGAATAATATATTCCTGGTTTGGAGATAGGTCTGTACAGCTGGGGATGGTTGTTCAGAATGGTTGGACCTGTGCAACGGGTGTGTTGCATAGCGTCGGATTAATATTGTTTAATTAAATACTTTACTGTTTTGCTAAATTCTGTAGTATTTATTAAATGCCATTTGCGCAAATGAGACTATACTATGCCGTCCTTTGTTATCCCTTGCACTCTATTATCAATTTGTTATTGTGTGCCTCGGCTGATTCCTGGACGAGGGTTTACACACATGTAAGCGTTTGGAGTTTTGGATAGAAATTCCGGGCGTGACAGTCACACCACCGTTGTTGGGCGTCTACGTTTTCACCGCCGGCTACCAATATCGTCGCCGACTGGTGTCCTCGCCTACACGGTTGGCTGGTCACACCACCGTTGTTGGGCGTCTACGTCTTCATCGCCTACACGGTTGGTTGGTCACACCACCGTTGCTGGGCGACTACGTCTTCTCCACCGGCTATCGTCATCGTCGCCGACTGGTTCCTCCGCCTACACGGTTGGTTGGTCACACCGCCGTTGTTGGGCGTTTACGGCTTCACCACCGGCCATCGTCATCGTTGCCAACTGGTGTCTCCGCCTTCACTGTTGGTTGGTTACACCACCGTTGTTGGGCGTTTACGTCTTCACCGACGGCCATCGTCATCGTCGCCGACTGGTGTCTCCGCCTAGTTGGGCGTCTACGTCTTCACCGCCGGCTACCGTCATCGTCGCCGACTGGTGTCCTCGCCTACACGGTTGGTTGGTCACACCACCGTTGTTGAGCGTCTACGTCTTCACCGCCGGCTACCGACATCGTCGCCGACTGGTGTCCTCGCTTACATGGTTGGCTTGTCGCACCACCGTTGTTGGGCGTCTACGTCTTCATCGCCTACACGGTTGGTTGGTCACACTACTGTTGCTGGCATCTACGTCTACACCACCGGCCATCGTCATCGTCGCCGACTGGATTCACCGCCTACACGGTTGATTGGTCACACCACCGTTGCTGGGCGTCTACGTCTTCACCGCCGACTATCGTCATCATTGCCGACTGGTTTGACCGCCTACACGGTTGGCTGGTCACACCACCGTTGCTGGGCGTCTACGTCTTCACCACCGACTATCGTCATCGTCGCCGACTGGTTCCTCCGCCTACACGGTTGGTTGGTCACACCACCGTTGCTGGGCGTCTACGTCTTCACCACCGACTGGTTTCGCCGTCGCTGACTGGTGTTTTTATCTTCACGACTACGCGTCTTTGCCACTGGTTTGCTGTTGTTGTTGCCGACTCGTGTCCACATCATTACGGCAGTGCAACTCTATCACCATTGTGGGACGGCTTCATCTCCATTATCTTCGGCACCGGAAAACTCTACTGCTAGTACTTCGGAAGCTTCGCTACTTCACTAATGACGACGTCTCCAAGAGCTTTGACATATCGACATGCACCACCAAATATGGCGCCGTGCTAATCTACTACAACAAGTGGTGTTCCAATATTCAAGATTTTTACTCGGACATCCTCAATGCGTATTTTCACTCAAATGGTGGTTACTCGACGACAAGCTACAGTTCTTGACTATGATCAGTTGTTTCTCAACTAAGCATAGAGTCGGGGGCTACACAAATACAAGACTCAAAATTCACAGACGCTATGTCAAGATCAAGCAATCAATTAACCAGCGAACGAGTCAATTCCAAGAAGTCATTATCTTTGTCTTCAACTCAGAGCAGACGTTCTACTTCAGCAACACCAATTATTTATTGGCAATTTTGGTTTCTGGATGCTGCCACAATTTACTCCAAATTTTTGAAGTATCAAGTTCAATATTTAACCTCCATGCCCGGGAGTTTGGAGTTATCAACCATTTAGCTCAGATTCGATGAGTAGGACAACACGATTTGCTTACCTCTAAGCAAAGCATTTGCAATAGCTACAAGACCAAGTTCAACTGCCATCGTCATAAATCAACGGGCATTGCATCAATATTAGTCATTCAAGCGTTGGTGTCAAGGAAACTACTCGAGCTTCGACATATTTTCAACAATTTGATGGATTATTATTACCGAAGTCATCATCAGCAACTTCTCCGTTAATATAATTGTGATCTCCGGTCCATTACCGTCAACCAAGGAGTTTGCTTCGAGGGTTCAAGCTTAATCAACACTGAATATCTAACTGGATCATTTTTCGTCGACTTCTTTCTGAGCATCCTTGGTATTACCTCTACTTCATCGGCTCTGACATCGCTACTATCGCTAATGGATGACTATGTCTTCGCCTTCGGTTGCCTATGTCATCGCCGACTTGTTATTCTGCCCACTGATGCGTGACCTCGTCATTATCATCGGTTGCTACACCGCTATTGACTGGATCATCGACATCTTCATATTCATCAACATCATGTTATGTCTCTTCATTCACGCCTATTCCATAGCGGAGGATAAGCAACTTCGTCTTCATTACCGGTCATGTCTGGCATTGCTGACTGGTTTCTTCATCTCCACGGTTGGAGGAATTCACCATCACTGCTGATGGACAACTTCGTCTCTACCATCGACATTTTCGTCACCTCTGATGAGCGACATCATCATGCCGACTACATCAGCTACTACTAATTGACGATTTTGATTACAACATAATGACAAGCTATATGCTCAGGGGCTTCATCAGCTCAGGCTTAAGGATTATACCTTTGATTTGGCTTTGTTCCGGATACATATTCATGGCCATGAGCTTATCCCCTATGCTCAAGGTCTGGATCAATCTTTATTCCCCATGAGGGCCATCGACTGAGTATTTGTGCCAGTCGGGATTCAATTATCATTTTTACTTTATTATACCCCATGAGGGATAATTATTTGGACCAGAAGCCACTCGGATGAGATGCACTTGGTCTACATTACCCGGAAGATTTATTACTCGGGAGCATGTCAAGAGGCATGTTATATGCGTCATCCTTTTGAGGGTATCGAAGGCATATTTTTTTGGTCTAGGCCTAATATGTCTGCAGCCCATATTTCAGGTGTGGCCAGTCACGTTCTTTTAGGGACTTAGACATTTTTTGCTTAGGCAAAAGTGCGCGTGATCGAGTGCACAATACCTTAAAATCCTTTTATATCGCTGTTACTCAACTTTTAGGAGTTGGTACAATGCACTTTAAAAGGTGACAAACAGTGAAGCTTTATATAGCTGCCCCGCTGACTTTTTCATATATATAAGTCAAGGCACTGTTTGATCTATAAAGCAATCGATTAGATATAATATCGTTGCTTTTCGCCACATAAGTGTGCACTTTTATTGACCAATATTATGGCTTAGGCTGATTATATATTTTGGTAATTTTTCAGGCGGTTGGTAAATCCTTTATGAGTTTTATTTACTCGGATTTTATACCACATATGCCTTTTGTTTCCAAGTATGGTAAAGCCATGTGTCTTTTAGGGACTTAAGCACATCTGTTAAAACAGTGTGAGCATGGTGTATAATTAGTGCTTTGGAAATTTCGTTATTCACAACATACAAGCTTTTTTATAGCTGTTTTTGCTATGTGAATTTTCAAAGATGTGGTAACTTTATGTTGCCTGTATCATACTTCATAAAGCAGTCGGTCTATCACTTGAGTTTTATTTACTCAGGGATTCATACCGTATGTGCTATCGTTATGCTACTTAGGTAGCTTAAAACCACTCAGCTGGTTAATCTATTTATTCCTTGACTATATGCTTAGTTTGTTCAACTAACCACATAGTCGGGGGCTACACCTATCATGTGCATCTAATCGATGCACCTAAGTCTATATTTTGTTATTTTTTAGCCCTCCACAGTCTTCTGATTTGGTAAAAGTATTCGGGAGATCATGGCGAAGATGATTGAAGCACTCGGTTTTGGAGTAATTTAGTTCGAGAGAAGATTATCTTTTTGACTGTGAAGGTCTCAGGGGCTACTGTGGAAATTATGGATACCCCATACCCACTCAACATGGTTATCTGACTAGTTATAGGGGATAGCTTATATCTATATAATATGTAATGGATCATGACTTGGGTATTACGTGTCACGCCCGAAATTTCTATCCAAAACTCCAAACGCTTACATGTGTGTAAACCCTCGTCCAGGAATCAGCCGAGGCACACAATAACAAATTAATAATAGAGTGCAATATTTATCTAATTAATCGACGAATATAAAGTCATTACAGAGGTAGATAGTTCCTCCCAAACAATAAAGATCTAAGCAGCAGAATATAAAATAAATAACGCAGGTGACTCCAATCCACAAGCATCTTGATCAGGGCTACGCCTAATCCTCCACACCTTCAGCATCACTGTAGAACTCCTCCTCTGATGAATGATTGCAAGGTGAGTATATGGTATACTCAGCAAGCCACACAGCAAATATGCAAGTGCAAGGGATAACAAAGGACGGCATAGTATAGTCTCATTTGCGCAAATGGCATTTAATAAATACTACAGAATTTAGCAAAACAGTAAAGTATTTAATTAAACAATATTAATCCGACGCTATGCAACACACCCGTTGCACAGGCCCAACCATTCTGAACAACCATCCCCAGCTGTACAGACCTATCTCCAAACCAGGAATATGCCATTCCAAACCAGGAGCTAAACAAATTATTACCAATTACAGAATCATTTATTATGGTGAGAAGTGTGAGACTAATCACGAAAGACATTGTTAGACTCGCCCATGACCGCGGGCACAGCTATTCGAATAGTTTTACTCTGGCCAGAGGCGTACCACTGTACCCACAAGACACAACCTCAACATCATGTCAACCATGCGTCGCGATACTTAGCAAGTACCCGAATAGAGATTGTGATATTACCCTATGCATAACGCAATTCAAAGCAGTGCACCATTCCTGGATCATAATCACCCCTTTATAAAATAAGGCATGGACTCCCCAGCGACCCCCGTGGGCTTATCTCCGCCACTTCTCAACCCGGTGCCCCACAATGAACCTCACTAAACAAAGGGTAAAGCCGTTGCCCACGCTGGCTTGTGGTTGGCACGGTTAATGTTTCACAACCGAAACTCGTGAACCGGTCCTTAACTGTCATGAGCACGACCATCCAAACCATGTGTTCACAACCCACCATTATCAAGTTTTAGTTGGCATATTTATTAATCACCCTATCATGATTAACCATCATAATCTACCATTAATCCATCATCAAATAATAGTGAAGCATTAATTATCCCATTCATGTGAGCTAGTGTCTCTAAGCATGGCTAAGCATCCTAATTAATTTAGCTAAAACCATATAATGTTCTAGCTAATCCAATTATTAACCATGTGACAAAGTATAGGTAATCAAAACAAAGGGGCTTTAGCAAAGACAATAGGTTGTTCCCACCCCGATGACATTCAAAAATAAATGCAGTAGTTGAATACAAACAAATAGATTTAAATGGGATCAACATGCTCAAAGGTGTATTTAGGATCTGGGTGACTTGCCTTGAACTTCGTGAAACACTTCGGAACCTTCCTCCACGTAAACGCTTTCCTCCGGAACGTCGGAAACTAAAGCGAATGAACAAAAATCAAAAAAACAGTACAAAAACAAGCACAAACAGTACATGTGGATATTTTTAACATGTAGATCTCGATTTTAGACGAATTTAGCAACTTGAACCACTCAAATCCGAGTTACGATGATTTAGTTATGAATTTCCGAAGATTAACAAAATTTTCACCTAAAACAACAGAAACGCCGGCGACGAACCGACAGCGCAGCAGCAGCTAGGGTTGGTGGTGGTGGCGACTTCCGATGACTTTTGGCGGAGATGAGTGGGTGGCCGGGCTTCCCCTCGTTGCTGCGAACCCAACGGTGGTCCTCCCGAGCGACGGCGATGACCGGAACGACGGCAAAGCTCGGCTGAAACTTCTCCCGGCGACAACGGCGCACAAACTGCAGCGGCTAGGGCTCCACGGTCGACGAGAGTTTGGGGCGAAGGCAGTGGCGGATAGAGGAGGTCCAGGGGGTTCCATTTTATAGGGGCAGGGGCGGCTTGGTGCAAGGCAACCGGAATCGGAGATGGAAAAACTAGGGTTAAAAAGGAAAAAAACGAGTCCGAATCAATCTCCAAATCCGGCGATTTCCAAACAAATTAGATGAAACTTTCTATAGGGAAGAGATAGAGGAGATAAGGGGATTATTTCCCCTCTATCAATTTAATCAAATCGGGCAAAAACCGGAGAGATTTTGGAAGGGGCAGCGGTAACAATGGCGCTCTGAGGCTCGGCTGGAGGCGGCGGGAGGTAGAAGACGATGCCGACAGGTGGGACCCACCTGGAGGCGCCAAAGAGAGAGAGAGGGAGAGAGAGGGGCGGCTGCTAGGGCTGGTGGGCTGGTGGGCTGCAGCCCAGCCGAAGAGAGGAGGGGGGAAGAGGAAAGAAAATGGGCTTTTGGCCCAAAACCTAAAGAGAGAGGGGTTAAACTATTTTCTTTTTATGTGTTGCATGAAATGCAATTCCATTGATTAAAAAAATACTTTCTTGGCTCAAATAAATCCCAGAAAAGAAAATCTAGGAACAATTGAAACAAGAGAAGTATTTATTAAAATTTTATCTAGCCCACTTTTATATTGGAATTTATTAACTAAAATTAGATCTTTTCTTCTAGACTTTTAAAATCATTTCTTCTAATTCCATTTAAACAACAATTTATAATTTAGAGATTTTTAGGGTGTGACATTACGTTTCCTTATATATTACGGAACGGTCTAAAGTCCTGGTTTGGCAATATTGTAAAGTAGTATTAGGAAACCGATACCGTATTGGTTAATGTTTCTATCTTGTAATCCTACCCCCTATCCTATATAAGGTGGGTAGGAGGTCCTCTAGGGGGCATGAGCACACAATAGATCGTCAGATCAATACAACACCCGGCGGATACAATCCCCAAACAGGAGTAGGGTATTACCTCTCATTGAGAGGGCCTGAACCTGTCTAAATCATTGTCTCCGCATCCATCCACTTTTAGGTCTCGTGCGCTACCCCCTTTTCATATTGCCGAAAATCTAGTTTCGACAATAAGCATATTTGTTAAAGCAGTGTGCGCATGGTGTATGCCCGATACTTTGGAATTTTCTTTATTCACAGCGTACAAGCTTCTTTATAGCTATTTTGTTACGTGAGTTTTCAAAGATGTAGTCAAATCTAGGTTGCTCACATCATATTTTACAAAGCAGTCAGTTTAATCACTTGAGTCATGTTTACTGGGGGGTTCATACCGCATATGCTATTATTATACTACTTAGGTGGCTTAAAACCACTCGGATGGTTGATATTATTGACCTTGACTATATGTTTAGTTTGTTCAACTAATCACATAGTCGGGGGCTACACCTAATTAGGTGCATCAACTTGATGCACCTAGCTATATTTTTGAAATTTTTCCAGCCATTCACAACCTTATGATTTGGTAAAAGCACTCGGGAGACTATGGCAGAGATGATTGAAGTATTCGGTGGTTTTTGTTTTAATTCGGGAGAAGATTATCTCGTCGACAGTGAAGGTCTCAGGGGCTACTGTGGAGATTATGGGTACCACATACCCACAGATCTAGTTATCGGACTAATTATAGGGGATATACTATGTATATAGAATATGTATAAAACTAGGACTCGGGTATTACGTTGACTTATATATCGAGGCACGGTCTATAGTCCTAGTTTATTAAGATTGTAGATTAGTTATAAGAGATTTAAACCGTAAGGAGTTAAATCTTTATCTTGTAAATCCTTATCCTCCGGCTATATAAGTAGGACAGGGTGGCTCTCACGGGTATGAGATCGTTAGATCAATACACAACTCGGCGGATACAATCCCAAAACAGGAGTAGGGTATTACCTCTCATTGAGAGGGCCTGAACCTATCTAAATTCTTGTCTCCGCATCCATCCATTTTTAGGTCTCGTGCGCTACCCATTTTCATATTGCCGAATTCTTGGTTGACAAATAGAGATAGTGATAACAGCAGCTTTTGTTGATATCTATAATTCATTGAATTGAATTCAGTGGATAACGTTTGGACTCCGTTTTCACTATTATCTTTTGCTTCACAGGTCATGGACACAATAATAGAGCCTTGCTGGATGAGCAGACCAGTTCCATGATGTAGAATAACTGGTAAACTAGTATTATCTTGTCATAGATAATCCAAAGACATGTGATCATTTAATATAAAACATGAGGTCTTTAATTTTGGACAAAAAGTTTGCAGATGACTTAAAAATAATATTAATTTAGTCCTGTTGTATCTTTGTGGAGCATTATATTTTTCTAGATTTATTATGATATCGACATGTGTACTGTAGTACAGCGCTGTACATCCTCCAAACAAAAAAAAATCCAATTCTGGATTAACATGTGAGTACTCAGTGTCATCTGAGAGATCGTCTGTTCCGACCAATTTTTAACTGTCCCAACTACTTCTAGTCTACTACTAGTTAGGAGCACCTTCACACGGGAACATGGACATGTCTTTTGTTTGGCTCTGTTAGCTATGAGCATTTGGTGTCCAGCTCCATCAGAAAGAAATATTTCCATGACTACCGAGCGTGATGTAGCTCCCGGCACTGATCAGTGATTACCGGGCGTTTCCGAGCCTGACGATCTTCCGCAGCATGGTGTGGGTAAGGTGGTGGTTAAGGGCATCCTCTTTAGAAGTAGGATTTTGAAAACACGCCAACATGTAAAACACAAGAATAGATTGCATGAAACACAAGAATATTGTTTGATAGCACTACAGAAAAAAAGCATAAAAAATTTGAAGTCACAAAGAAGAAAAACATAAGATCTAGTCTCACGTTAATTTTCCTACTAAATTTCTACGAAATCCGACATTTCATATGAATTTCGATGGATTTTGTAGCACTCATTTCTTCCTTCCAAAGTACTCCTCCTCCATTTTAAATATAAGTATTTCTGCACGTTTTTTCAAATGTATTTTAAAAACCGCAAAAAAATAATATACTCTTTTTATAAAAAATTATAAGAACCTGAAATCGGATAGGATATTTTCTAATACTATAAATCTGAACATAACTTTATTCAGACAAGTAAAATAGAAAATATTTTATGCGATCATTGTTTCTTATACTTTGAGATAGACGTTATATTTAGGAACAGTGATAGCACCATGTAGGAATATTATTCAAAAGTACGAAGTCGGTGACGTGCGGCGGCTGGGCCGTGCTAGGACAGAATGCCTTCCAAACAGCGTTCTGATCTGTTCTGGACATGGCTGGAAACTACGTCCATGTCTAATGGCATCAGCAGTGTATAATATATTATAAGGTGGGTCTATATGGGTCTATTCTTTAGCTAATAACGATACTTGCTGCAATGTATAAATGGCAAAGAAGGCATTACGGTGGGTCCCACCTAAAAGATCGTATCATTCTTTAGCTAACCCTTCCCTTCTCCTCCTCCTCCTCATCCGACCCTCAGGGCTAGCACTATATTTTAGAGGGCGAACTTCCTAACATAGGCTCTCAAGACTAAATATATTTTTACTTGTAATGTATAGTTTTATAAATTATACATTGTTGAAAATGATATGAATAAATGTCATAAATACCTAAAACTATTATGTAAATTAATCATCGAGGACAAGATAAAATCGTATCTCAATTTTCAGACCAAATAGATGCGAATAAGAAGATGATAAGATCACAAGACCTCCCTCTAAGCCCTAGCCACGATGAACAAGGTGTGGTTGTGTGAAAGTTAGACATGAAAATGGAAGCTGGGTTGGTTAATTATGGGCCCCATACCAGCTTGGACCCTAGGTGGTCGCACAACCGGCCTAGGGCCCTAAGATGGCCCTGCCAATCCCCTTCTCTCGTGGGAGGTGGAGGCCGTGACGACGACGCTCGTGGGCGTGGCTTGATCCGGCATCGACGGTTGCGGCGGCGCTCGCCTAGGTGTGGCCAGATCTGTCGACGTAGGCGACGATGCTCGCGGGCGTGGCCAGATCTATTGACATCAACAACGGTGCTCGTGAATAGGCTGGATCCGACGATGGTGCTCGCGAGCGGGGCGGATATGGCGGTGGCGGAGGTGTTGGCGTTGGTGATGGTGCTCGCGGTGGAGTAGGCGGCAGCCGAGGCGGCTCTCGCGATGGATCTCTAGCGATAGCAACTCCATTCAGGTGCTTCAAGCCTGCTCCTCGTCTTCCCCTTTCACATGGCAGGTTCATCAACTTCTTCCTCTCCCTATGATGGCAAGCAACCGACTTCCATGGTAGGAAGGAGAAGAGCGATTTTTTTATTGCTTGTAGCAGCTCCTTAGGTGTAATGGTAGCTCATCCAAAAAACCCCTATAAAGACCACTTCTACAATGTATATGGACTCCTTAGGGGGCTTAAGGCCCCTCTATTTCTACATTGTTGATGCCCTCATGATTTCTGGATCAGTGCCCTACCTATTTTCATTGTTTTGAGCTGCTGAGGGATATTTTTTTATAAAGGTACTCCCTCTCACTAATACAAAAATGATTTTTCCTGGTGGCCAAAATAGGTTTTCAGAAGCGGCCATCAGCACTGCCAGAGAGCAAAGGCCAGTGATAATACAATATTTTCACTAGCATTTGCCAACCGCCAGCATCGATCCATTTTCGCTGCAGTTTTCGTAACGTAGCCACCTGAAAAAAATAAATTTGCACAGGCGGCTACGTTGTATCGTCCGCCAGTGCTAAAAAAATGGAGTGACGCCGCTCCGTACACCTCCGTCAACGAAAAAATTCCAAAGTCCACAGAAATTCCCAAATCCACAATTTAAAACCATCACAGTGAACAAATCCACGATTAACAAATCCATCAAAGTTAACCAATCAACAAATCCATCACAGTTAACAAATCCACAAATCATCACAATTTAGTCATAAATTTTCATTCACAGGTTTTCAATTGGATCAATCTCCATCTCCATTCAAACTAATCGGACTAATTGGACTGGAATGGATCATCGTCGTCGTTGAGAGAGACGAGGACTGAGCACCACCGCCCATCAGATCTAGGAGAGTGGATGGGGTTGGAGGAGTCGTCGGGACCTTCTTCGTCGTGGCAGCTGCCGTCGTTGTCATGGTAGTTGCCGCCGAATCCACCTCCTCCATCGCGAACGCCCCTCTCCTTCACCGCCCGCCACCGGATCTATCCACTCCACCGTCACCACCGCTTCCTACTACTCGTGCCCCACCCGGCCGTGGATCCACCACCAACGCCCCTCCCGGCCACGGATCCGCCGCCGGATCCATCCCCTCCACGGTCACCGCCGCCGCCCACCGCCAGATCCATCCCCTCCACCATCACCGTCACCGCCCGCACCCCTCCCGGCAGCGGATCCACCCACCACGCCCCTCCCCACTGCTGGATCCACCTCCTCCACGGTAAACCGCCCATGACCTTCACCGCCTACCGCTGGATAAGTTCCCTCCCCATTTCCCGCGGCCCGAGACTCCCCGTGTTGCTATATCATCTACGGATCCGTTCCCCCTGTGGCCCGCGCGCGGGCTGATCTGTCCTCCCTGTGGCCCGGCGTGGACGGATCCGTCCTCCTCGCGGCACTGCATCAGAGCTATTTTCCTCGCTGTCGCCTTCCTGAGTAGCTGCCACCGCCTTCGCGAGCCACCGCCTTCGCGAGCCACCTCCTGCGCGAGCCGCCGTCGGAGCTACCCCCACCTGCACGAGCCACCGCTACTGGACCCGCTGCCTGCGGGGTGGGAGGAGGAGGGGGTGCAGAGGAGAAGATGAGGAGGAGGAGAGGAGGAGGAGTTGGTGGCGGTGGATCTGGAGGAGTGGGTGGCGGTGGGTGGCCTTTTTGACGTCGCCTGTTTTTAGTGAGGCAATATATTTCGCTGGTGGTTCTCTTTTTGTAGCTGGCGGACGTTTAAGTGGACCGCCAGCGAAAAGGTGTACATCTTCGCTGGTGGCCCTCTTAACCTGATTGTCAGCGAAGTTCTATTTTCACTGGCGCTCTATAGCCCCTCACCCTTCTGAGTATTTTCGCTGGCGATGATCGTGTATAGTCGCTAAAGAAAAAATAGGTTAATGCTATGAAATCGATTTTGTACTTGTGATCCCAAAATATAAGGAGTTTTGGTTGGATGGGACACATTATAGTACTACGAATCTGAACAAGCTATCTGTCCAGATTTGTAGTACTAGGATGTGTCCCATCTAACCAAAACTCTTTATATTTTGAGACGGAGGGAGTATTTATTTTGACCTTTATTTCAAACAAGATAAAACTAATTATTATAAAATCAACAATTCGAAACAACTGAAAATTATAAAATATTGTTTGATACAAAATAAAATAAATTACAACTCCATCCATCCTAAGATATAAGCTATTGTACCTTTTAAATTTATCATAAAATATATGGTATTTTATGATCCAAGACAATACTTTATTCCTCACCTAACCACTATTTTACCTAACCACTTATGTACTAATCTATGTCATCAACAATCACCTTTTGTACTTTTATTTGTTCTTTGTTCTTTTGATACCTACTTACTTTTTTAAATAAATAACGTAATCCCTTATAATATAAGACATGGTAGAATATCAGTGTAAATATATAGTAAATATAGAGATGACAAGCTACTGATGCTAAATCTCTATTATATTCGTGGTTGGTGAAAATCTATATCATATAGTTCTTGTCATCTTCAAACTTTTGCAGCACGGTCCTAAAGTTGAAACCAGTATAGAGAACATCATCGCTCCAAGTTCGAAATTTTAACTCGAAGTCGCAAATAGATTCATCGAAATCAGCATTCTATCGATCAGATCTCGTGTTTATATACCTCTGTTCTCTGTTGCTGATTACAATCGAAATAAAGCGGAAGATAGGGTTGTTGACAGCAAATCAACGTTTCTCTTCACCTGAGAGGGAGAACTGGATGACATCGCCGATATAGAGAGAAACATTTGCCCAATTCAAGGAAAAATTAAGGGTGATAGGCAATTGGTATGGCCCGACTCATTTCGATAATTCCATACATTTCCTCTCTGCAGGCCTGTATATAGCGTGATAAACATCGCACTTGTACTTTATCAAACTGCGTTAATTATTTGAGCGAATTGCAAGAAGAATGACAAAATTAAATTACATCCACCACATAATATACAGTACAATAGCGCATTTATTTTAAAGCCATAAAAATTAAAATTCTGACATTGTCAATCTCGAAATATCTTTAAGGACAAACAATTTATATTTTAACTTTTGATTTAGGCATTTAATTTCGTATGGATTTATGTGTTCCTATCAATAATTTTTACCCACATTCTTCAACATTATTACTGCATATTTCAGGAAAGCGTCCGTCTCTTATAGCTGACAATTACTTTACCTTTGGGCCTCATGGAAAGCATGTCCTCAGTTTCGGGGAAAGGTGATTCTAGTTTGAGCTCGAAATTCCTCAGCAGGTGGCTCAAAATCACTTTTATCTGCTGGTAGGCGTAGCCCTCGCCCATGCATGCATGCTTTCCGGCGCCGAACGACAAGTAGGCAAGATCACCGGCGCCGGCAACGGCCTTGTCCTCCGCCCTCCCGACGGCGAATCGGTCCGGGTCGAACACGTGAGGGTCCTTGTAGATGTCGGGGAGGACGTTGTTGACCACCAGGGGGCTCGCCAGCAACCGCCCGGCAGGGACGCTGTACTCGCCTCCTTCCTTGGCGCGCACGGTGAAGCCCCGGCGCGCGCGCCGGAGGATCATCTGCGTGATCGGGTGGAGCCTCAACGCCTCCTTGATGCAGCGGTGCAGGACGTCCATCTGCAGCAGCACGCCGTAGTCGATGATGACAACGCCACCGCCGTGGTGATTGTGCTGCTGCTCCGCCACGAGCCGCTCCTGCTCCGCCACGACGGCGCGCAGGTGCTCGGGGTGGGTGAGCAGGCGCAGTGCCGTCCAGACGGCTGCCGTGGAGCTCGTGTGGTGGCCGGCGAAGAGCAGCGCGACTAGCAGCCCGGTGACCTCCGTGTCCGTCGTGGCACGGCCGTTCCCGTACCTCGAGTCTATCAGGTCCTGCAGCATGTCGTCCTCGACACGGCCAGACATCTTGCGCGTCTTGACGATCTGGGAGAATATCTCCCCAAGCTTGGCGCGTGCCTTATCGCGCCGGCGGTGCCCCGGCGTCGGGAGGTAGGGGAAGAACATGCTGATCAGGTGCATACCTCCCATGAGCTCGTGAAGCAGCGAGGCAACCTCGTCGAACATGTTCTCCCGGACCTCCTTCCCGAGCAGGCACCGGCTCGCGATCAGCATCAGCACGTGTTCCACCTCTTGCATCAGGTCAACCACGCCACACTCTCCCCATTTCCCAAAATATTCCTATACAAACAAGAGTAGCTTACGGAGATGATAACAGACTTGATCTGAGCTTTGAATTTATAGGATTATTTATAAGGCGAAAGAGAGTAATGGACAAAAAAAAAAAAAAGTACTTGCCTCGACCTCCCGGACCATGGGAAGAACATGGCCCCTCAGCTTGGCAGGCCTCAGCATCTTGGCGAAGAAGCGATGCTGCTCGTTCCTGGTGTCCAAGTCGATGTCGTAGCCGACTCCTTTGCCGAATATGGGCACGGTGGCCTCGTACACGCCATCGATGGCTATCTCACACTCTGGCGCGTGGAAGAAGTGGTCGGAGCACTCCGGTCCGACGAGGAACGTCACGGCCAGCCCAAGAGACCTGAGCGTGAACACGCTGCCCAGCGCCCTGTGCTGCTCGCGGATCACGGCCTGCAGGCCCCTGCGCAGCACGGCCGGAATGAACCCGACCAGAGGAGCACCTTTCGCCTCCGGCGGAGGCCGCGGCTTGCTCGTCTTCTCTGCAGGGAGAGTTATTGATGATCTTACCACCTTCGCAGCTAGCGTGATGATGAAGACGAGGCCTATGCTGAACCATGCGATGGTGGTCGATATGTGATCCATGAACACAACCCGGCCGGAGCCTCTGCTTTAGTCTATGTTATGCTACGGAACGAAATTAACTACGGAGGTATGCACAAGCGAAGCAGACTTCACTCAATATATAGAGCCGTGCGATAGTGAGGAGTGGGAGTGGGCGCCGGCCACCCCATCATTTTGTATTTTCTTCTCTGGGTCTATTAGAGCTAACTAAGAAGGAAGCCCGTGCAGATGCGCGAGCATCTTATTTATTGCTTATAGAAATAACTAGTATAATATCTATACGTTGCACCGGGTAACATCACAGTGGATTAAGTTTAATAACTAGCATATATAACTAGCATAATGCATCATGACTGGCAGTCTGTAAAGTACGTGTGTATGTTAAGAAATTCAATCCCGTGTGAAGTAGGTACGGTATATGTGTTTCTCAATAATTTTTTTTATTGAAATTCAATCCCGTAGATTACTACAATCGAACACAATGGCACTGGATCGTAATTATCTCAAGACCTAAGCTAAAATATCTGGTCACCTGGATGGATAGACATCTCTCTGGATGGATATTTCTGTATGGATAGACATCTCCCTCACTCGTTTCCTCTCTCTTTTCCCATCTCTCAGTCTCTCTCTCCTGAGGAGTCCAGCAGCCACTGTCTACCACCTTACACTTACAGCCACTGTCCGTCTAGATCCACCACCGTCTCCAAGCCATTGTTGGTGCTTTTGTTGATCTGTCTTCTTCCCCCTTGCTGCTGCTGGATTTAGCTATATCGATGGCGCAGTTCTTATTGGTTGCTTATAGAAGTAATGTTAAGAGAATTAAGTCATATCTCACCATGTGCATATAATAAAGAGTAAATTCCCTGTATACCCTTGAAAACTCACTCAATTCCTTTTATACCCTAAAATTTATCTCATCCCTTCTATACCCATGGAATTTTAACTTGATCTCTTCCATGCCCCTGCCATTACATATTCCTTAGTTTCGCTGTTATGTTTGGTGGCAAATGTCTTTAATACCCTTGATGATTTAGGTTTGAATATAAGCTTAAAAAACGATTGAAAATTTTGTTTAAATGCACAATATGTGCATTTTATGTAACTAGTGGGACTAAATAATTAGTACGAAAAATTTTGAAAAAAATTGAAAATAAAACAAATGTAATAAGTTTAAATTTTTATTTAAAATTTCATAGGAAAATAGATTTTTTTATCGGGAGCATTCTTAAAAAAATATCGTGAGCGTTGGTAGTCCTATCTTTCTACAAATGCTCCTCATTTTTATGGTATTTTAATAATAAATACATTTTTATTTCATTATCTAAAAATAAATTATCATAATTAACGTGTCGCATAGCAAACTCATAACTATTAATAATCTCATGTGACAAACTTTTACATTTTCAATAATGTAATTCATAAATGTCTATGTTCATCCAAAGGGTAAAATGGTTATTTTTATAGAAATTAGATGGTCAACTAACAGTCAATTGATGGGAGGGGCATGGAAGGGATAAAAATCAAATTTTGGGTGTATACGAAGTAAGCAAAATTCAGTGGCATAGAAGGGATTTAGCTAAATTTTATCTCATAATAACAAACATCTATATCATGAAATATACTGTAGACTTTAATATAAACGATAAGAATGTTTCTTACATTTAAACAAAAATCAGTTTTATCCGGGTTATGTAAACTTGTCTATTGTTGTGACCATTACTTATTATCATTATCGCTAGATGCCATTTAATAAATGGAACTGCATCTATACTACCAAAATAAACCTAATACATCATTAATACATAAAATGCATCTCCACTACATACCTAAATCTTTATATCAACACTTATTTCTAAATCTATAAATAAATATTCTTAAAATGTTGCTTCTATTGGTTAATGGGATAACACCGTTAAAAATTAGATATAAATGTACCCTATAACGGGTGGAGCTACCAAGGCTTTATTTCTCTATTGCCTTTAAACATGGTTCCACATCGATATACTCATGCCTCTCAAGGCCAACGTTGAGTACAGTTTTAAGGCCTAATTCACTATCAACACCCTCAAAGATAATTGCATCAGAAAGTAGGAAGTTAAGCACTATTGAAGTTGAGCACTATTGTCAACGGAGGCCTCCACTGGAGCTACCTTAACTCAACCATATGTACATATGGCCCCCTAATATACTTGTAAAGTTGCTAGATGCCCTTTAGAGAAAGCAAGAAAAGATGGGTGTGATGAAAATAGTTCTTCCCATAAAAAAATAGCTGTTTTTACGTTTTGTGTGGACATAATTTATTTTTAGTATTAATCATTAATGCTCAAATTTTTATGGTATAGATACAATATTCTCTTTTGAAAGGAGTGTGGTTGATCATTAAAAAATGTATCGCTAACAGATATACGACCGTTACAATCTTCAAAGTATCATATCATTGTTTATATTTTGACAAAGATCTATATTTTAAGTGTCTGGTTTCTTTTCGTCACCTATTGTTCATCCTTGCATGCTAATTCTAAAATGTATTTATTTTCCAAAATTATTTACAATAACTAATTTATTGGAGTGCACTTATAGTAACGTCAGTGGGGTGTATATGGCATACATTCATCAACTATCACTTATGCTCGACATATTAGAATTCCTCAATTATAAGAAAATATATAATGAGTAGTTTAACACACATCTTATAGGATTGTTCATTTGTGTGAACGGAGTAGATCGCGACTACGGTACTTGCATGGTATGTGGATCGTTGGTGCTAGGGTGTACGCGAGATTGAGGTAAAAGAGACGGAGACAAGGATTTTATACAGATTCGGATCCCTCGGAAGGTAATAGCCCTACTCCTATTGGTCGAAACCGATGTGCTCTTATATATTAGTATCACTCGAGTATAATATTTGGGATAACCTAATATAGTTATCGTTGATTTGCCGGCATGGATCTCCACACGTAGTCAGGGTTGAAGCTATAGTAAACCACAGGGTCAGTCGACCCAATGACCTCTGACGAAATCCATGGTTATATTGTTTAGGCAGTTAAGATGACACTAGAAATTAATCAAGATTAGTGTATTCTAACCCCGGTGACCCTGATGAACTAATTTTCTAGCTCCGCCCCTGCACGTAGTCAACAACATGGTGGTCTTGTTCCTCGAATATAAACTCAGCGAGATAGATGGTAGTGCTAGATCTCTCATGTGGCCTCTGTGGCTCCCGGTTGGGTCTGTCTAGGCTTGTCCCTTATGTTGGTGTGTCTTCGTGTGTATTGTGTCGTGTCCCTTCTCCTATGGGGTCATATTTATACCCTCGGATATCCCCTTATCCAAGTAGAACCTTGGATGTCTCCTCCAAGTAGAACTATGGAGACAAGTCTGGATACGTGGATGACTTCACATGGTCGAGGGATAACTAAACCTTGTCCTCGATCGGCGGTGGTAGTCATCCTCTCATCATCTCTCCATGTTGCCTTTGAGTGGTCGAGGGATACCTACACCTGGTCCTCGGTCGGCGGTGGTAGTCATCCTCTCACCATCTCTCCAAGTTGCTTTCGAATGGTCAAGGGATTACTGCACCTGGTCCTCGGCCAACGGTGGTAGTCATCCTCTCACCATCTCTCCAAGTTGCTTTCGAGTGGTCTGGGGATAACTGCACCTAGTCCTCGGCCAGCGGTGGTAATCATCCTCTCATCATCTCTCCGAGTTGCCTATGGGTGGTTGAGTACATCTACATACCTAGTCCTCGACTAGCGGTTTTAGCAATTCTCCCAGCACCTCCACGTGTGGTTGAGTATGTCTACATACCTAGTCCTCGACCAGAGGTTGTAGTGATTCTCCCAGCACCTCTACGTGTGGTTGCGTATGGTTACATACCTGATACTCAACCAACAGTTGTAGTGATTCTCCCACCACCTCTACGAGTGGTTGAGAACGGCTACATACCTGATCCTCGACCAGCGATTGTAGCAATTCTCCCACCACCTCTACGAGTGGTTGAGAACGGCTACATACCTGATCCTCGACCAGCGATTGTAGCAATTCTCCCACCACCTTTACGAGTGGTTTAGTATGACTACACACTTGGTTCTTGACCAACGTTGTAGCAATTCTCTCAGCACCTCTACGTGTGGTTGAGTACGTCTATATACCTGGTCCTCGACTAGCGGTTGTAGCAATTCTCCCAGCACCTTTATGGGTGGTTGAGTATGTCTACATACCTGGTCCTCGATCAGCGGTTGTAGCGATTCTCCCAGCACCTCTACGTGTGGTTGAGTATGGTTACATACCTGGTCCTCAACTAGTGGTTGTAGCGATTCTCCCACCACCTCTGCAAGTGGTTGAGAACGACTACACACTTGGTCCTTGACCAACATTGTAGCGATTCTCTGACTACCTCCACGAGTGGTCGAGTATGACTACACACTTGGTCCTTGACCAATATTGTCGGTGATATGGGCCCAAGGGTATGCTGACTTTGGGCTTGAGGCGGCCCCGTGCGCCTATGTGGCCATCCCCCGAGAGGGGATCGGGCCCGAGGGTGACGTGGTGGCCGCCCGTCCTAAGTCGTGGCGCCTCCCGATGAATACCACGGTAGGGGTCGGGCTCCCCCGACCCCCTCGGGCCACTGCCACGTGTGTCAGAGTAGGTGAGCGCTCCCGACGCTCACCTACCACCATTTATGGCGGTGCAGCCGGAGTGCGCCTGCGCGCGCGCGTGCCGCATTAAATGCGAGGTGACGCGTACACACGCGCACACACGCGCACACACGCGCCTGACACACACGCGTGCCGCATTAAATGCGAGGTGACCGGTGCGAATAACCGATAGGACGCAGTACAGTACCGGGCGTGCCGTCTGCACGCTGTTAGGTACGCTGCACGCCCTGTCAGGTCGCATCAAAATCATGTGAGCCGACGCAGCTCACTCACCCTACCGGGGTTGGTACGCCAGGTCTAATCACCTGGCACACATCGCCGTGCGCAGTTGGGATAAGCAAGTCTCCGGCCGTTTAATGAAGAATGACGCGTGGCGTCATGCATAAGAGATGGGCGGTCTGACAGGAGTCGTGTCGGCGCTACAAGACGGTGGACTTCCGCCGCAAGCCACAGTGCGGCCCTTAATTGTAAAAGAACATTATTTTCCTTTTCTTTAGAGTATAGCCTGTTCGGGCCATGTGGTGTCCCTTTGGAATATAAAAGGAGGCCCAGGCCTAGAGAAAGGGGGTTCGACTCGGAAGAACAAGAACACACAGATAGTCGATCACACAGGAGTAGGGTGTTACACCTCACTGGTGGCCCGAACCTATATAATCTCTCTTGCCACTGCCCTCTCTTGCGTGGAACTTTTTCCCTTCCTTTCTCCCTCTACGCAATCGATGCACAGAAGTCGAAGCCGGGGACACCTCTCTTTTGTGCCCTGGGCCGAACTCAAAAGGGGGCCTCCACAATCCCCCGCTGAGGAGTTTTTCCTCCGTCAGGTGGCGCGCCAGGTAGGGGCGCATAGACGCATCCTTCAGCTCCCGATTCTTTCGTGCGCGCCAAGTTTTGCCAAGTCAGCCCTATTGCTGAAGAGGCAGTGGTTCGCACACCCACACCGAGCATAATCGACGACGGCGGAGAGCTGCATCCTCGCCGTCGAGCGCATACCCGATCACCGCCTCCACACCGGAGTCCGAGGCGGGGAAAAGCGCTGGAGGTGCTGGAGGGCTCTGCCACCTCCCCGCAGCCCAGTGACGAGCGGCGGCGCCGTCCCAAGGCGTACCGTCGTCTGGTCTATGGCGACGGCAGCACCCCTCAGGGCATCCTCCAATCGGCGGGAGCGCTCCTGCGCCACCCACCCATCGCCGCAGACCTAGAGGCCCCCGTCCAGCGATGGCTGGACGATGTGGCTAACCTGGTCAAGGCGGCGCAGCAGTAGCTGGACGCCGGCGGCCTCTCCTTAGCAGCCGGATCGTCCGGCACCGTGACTGCTGCCTCTTCGTCTGGAAGGAGAAGAGCTCGACGAGCGGCGGGGCCGCTCATCCACACTTCCCTTGTCGAGGCCCACGGCCACACGCGGGCGTCACGAGAGCATATATGGTGAGCCGAACGCCCGGCTCAACATCGAGCGCCGGCGCGACGAGTGCTGCGCCACCCAAACGGGAGAAGGCGCCGCGTCTACAGCCGCCGTGCGTCCCAGTGGCCATAAGGGCCAGCCCCCCGTTTCCCCCGTCATCGGGGCTGGATGCCGTGGCTTTGTGGCGAGTCTTTGGAATGTCCGATGGCCCCCAAAGTTCCGGCCCAGCATCCCGGAGAAATACGACGGTAGCGTCAACCCTATCGAGTTCCTCCAGATCTATATGATAGGAATAGAAGTGGCGGGGGGTGACGACAGGGTCATGGCGAACTTCTTTCCCATGGCCCTAAAAGGCCAAGCGTGGGGTTGGCTTATGAACTTGCCACCCACCTCGGTCCACTCCTGGGAGGACTTGTGCCAACAGTTCACCACGAACTTTCAGGGCACATATCCACGCCCAGGAGAAGAAGCTGACCTGCACGCAGTGCAGCGCAGGGACGATGAGTCCATCCGGTCATATATACAGCGGTTCTGCTAGGTCCGCAACACCATCCCCTGTATCCCGGCGCACGAGGTGACATACGCGTTCAGGGGAGGCGTGCGGCATCACCGCATGTTGGAGAAGATAGACTCCAAGGAGCCCCAGACCACCGCGCAGCTTTTCGAGCTCGCGGACCGTGTGGCCCGAAAGGAGAGGCATGGACCTAGACCTCCTCCGGCTCTGGCGCGGTGGCTACGGCTGCCCTCGAGTCCGCTGCTCGTTCTGGGCAGCGGGAAAAGAGGAGGAAGAAGAGGACTGCCTGCTCCGGTGACGAGGGGCATGTCCTCGCCACCGAAGGCGCTTCGTGGCCCCCGCGCAAGGGGAGGGCCGCAGACGATGGCAGAAGGAACACCGGCGCTCCTGGTCGAGAGCGCCAGGCAGGCAAATGGTGCTCCGTGCACAATACCTCCCTCCACGACCTCGCCGACTGCCACGCGGTCAAGGGCTTGGCCGAGCGCGTCAAGAAGTGGGGGGAGGAGCGGGGGCAGGAACGCCGTGGGGGTCAGGGCCCCACGGCCCCTACCCGCGACCAGGGAGGTGAGGCCAAGCAGAAGGCCCCCGCTGAGGATGATGGCGATGATAACTTGGGCTTCCAGGAGGCTGAGGCCACCGTTGCTACCATGGATGGGGGAACATGTGCTCATGCTTCCCGCCGCAGCTTCAAGTCCATGAAGCGCGAGCTTCTAGCTGCGGTCCCCACCCATGAGGCCGCACGGCGGGCTCGGTGGTCAGAGGTCCCACCCACTTTCGACCAAACCGACCACCCCCCATGCGTTGCCCAGGGTGGACAAATTGCGATGGTGGTCTCCCCCACCATTTGCAACGTGAAGTTGAGGCACGTCTTGATCGATGGCGGCGCCACCCTCAACATCCTCTCCCCCAAGGCCTATGATGTTATCAAGGTCCTGGGGATGAAGCTCCGGCCGTCCCTGCCGATCATCGGCATGACGCCGGGGCACACGTTGCCCCGAGGTCACATTGACCTCCCGGTCACGTTCGGTGGCCCCGATAATTTCCGCACTGAGCGGATTGACTTCGATGTGGCGGATCTCAATCTTCCCTACAACGCGGTGCTGGGGAGGCCCGTGTTGGTGAAGTTCATGGCGGCCACCCACTACGCCTACCTCCAGATGAAGATATCGGGCCCGCGTGGCCCCAACACCATCCACGGTGATCTCATTGTCGCACTGGCTTGCACGGAACAGCGTGCGAGCGACCTCGCCGCGGTCCCAAAGCCCACAGGCGGTGATGAGAGGCCTGAGGCCTCCTCATCTCACGCCCCGAGGAAGTGGATGACCTCAGGCGACGAGGTCCCCATGAAGGAGATGGTGTTGGCCGGTGATCCGTCCAAGACCGTCAAGATTGGCGGTCAATTGGACGACAAATAGGAAAACACGCTCGTCTCCTTCCTGCGGGCAAACACCGACGTCTTCGCGTGGAAGCCGTCAGACATGCCCGGGGTCCCCAGGGAGGTGATCGAGCACAATCTGGCCGTGCAACCGGACGCAAGGCCCGTCCGGTAGAAAGTGCGGCGACAGGGCCCCGAGCACCAAGCCTTCATCCGCGAAGAGGTGGCGCGTCTATTGGAGGCCGGATTCATCCGAGAGGTCATACATCCGGAGTGGCTCGCGAACCCGGTCATCGTCCCTAAGGCGAACGACAAGCTCCGGATGTGCATCGACTACACCGACCTCAACAAGGCATGCCCTAAGGACCCTTATCCCCTGCCACGCATAGATTAGACTGTCGACTCCACTGCAGGGTGCGACCTTTTGTGTTTTTTTGGATGCATACTCAGGGTATCATCAGATTCACATGGCTAGGGAAGATGAGGAAAAAACTGCATTTATTACTCCTGTAGGCACTTATTGTTATACAACTATGCCTTTTGGTCTAAAGAATGCAGGCCCTATTTTTCAACGTACTACTCGTATTACTTTGGGTAGTCAAATAGGGCGTAATGTTGAGGCGTATGTCGATGACTTGGTTGTGAAAACGCGCAACCAAGAGACATTGCTCTCGGATCTAACGGAGACCTTCAAGAGTCTCCGCTCCACGCGCATGAAGCTGAACCCCGAAAAGTGCGTGTTCGGCGTGCCCGCGGGCAAGCTTCTCGGGTTCTTGGTCTTGGCCCGAGGCATAGAGGCCAACCCCGATAACATTAGTGCGATAAATAGGATGCGACCCCCAACAAGCTTAGGGATGTCCAACGCGTCACGGGATGCATGGCTGCCCTTAGTCGGTTTATATCGAGGTTAGGAGAGAAGGCGCTGCCCCAATTTAAACTCCTCAAGTGCTCTGGGCCGTTTAGGTGGGCGGAGGAAGCTGAGCAAGCCCTCAACCAGTTGAAGGTTTATCTCAGTTCCCCCCGGTCATAGTTGCCCCCGAGCCCGAGGCGCTGCTACTGCTCTACTTAGCGGCAACCCCGCAAGTAGTCAGCGCCGTGCTAGTGGTGGAACGCGCCGAGGAAAGCCCTCGACTCGCGCTCCGCCCACCCATGTCAGTACAGCCCGGGTCAGAGAGCGATGAAGGAGCCCGTCAGTCAGGGGAAGACCCCGGGGCCCCCCAGGTTGACGATGGCCCTGCATCCCCTCGTTAGACGTCGTTAGGTGCCCCCGGTCCCCAGGAAGGCCCCGAGGCCACTGAGGGGAGGAGTGGCCCGGCACCATCTGACCCCGAGGCCACCGGCATGGAGATGGAGTGGGCCCAGAGCGGCCCCTCCCATCATCTATGTGCGGGATCTGACGCCCGTAGCAAAGAAGCTAGGCCCCGCCGAAAGGTGTGCAGTGGCTAGTTTACTTCGTTAGTGAGGCGTTGCGGGATGCCAAGACCCGGTATCCTCAGACCCAGAAGCTGCTCTACGCAGTTCTGGTTGCTTCGAGGAAGTTGCGCCATTATTTCCAGGCGCATCGGGTCACTGTGGTGACGTCCTACCCCCTCGGGCAAATCCTTCCCAACCGACAGGGGACCGGGCGGGTGGTCAAGTGGGCCATCGAACTCTCCGAGTTCGATCTCCACTTTGAACCACACCACGCAATTAAGAGTTAGGCCCTCGCTGATTTCGTGGCAGAGTGGAGCCCGACCCCGAACCCGACCTCGGGTTCCCCGACCCCGAGGTCGGAGCCGATCCCTCACAGCAAACCACCTGCCTCCGTTGGGTGATGCAGTTTGACGGCTTGCTCGCCCTCCAGGGTGCTGGTGCTGGGGTCATTTTGACCTCACCAAACGGGGACATCCTCAAATATCTGGTTCGCCTAGATTTTCGGGCAACCAACAATATGGCGGAGTATGAGGGGCTACTTGCGGGACTCAGAGCGGCGGCTGGAATGGGGATTCACCGCCTCTTGGTTCTTGGTGACTCTCAGCTAGTCGTGAACCAGGTCTCCAAGAAATACCGCTGCTCCGACCCGCAAATGGAGGCATACGTCCGCGAAGTGCGGCGTATGGAGCGCCACTTTGATGGGTTGGAACTACGGCACGTGCCCAGACGAGACAATGCGCTCACCGATGAGCTATCAAGACTCGCCTCGTCATGCGCCCCAACCCCACCGGGTGCCTTTGAAGAAACGATCACCCAGCCGTCGGCGCATCTTGATCCCCCAGGGGACTCAGACGCTGCCAAGCCACCCTCGGGGCCCGAGGGAGTCCAGGCCCCGAGGCCCGAGGGGGTCGAGCCCGACCCCCCACGACAGATCGCCTGGATGACCGAGATCCAGGCATTCCTCAAAGATGAGACTCTCCCCGAGGATCGCGAGGGGAGCGAGCAAGTCATCTGCATCTCCAAGAGGTACGTGTTGGTAGAGGGGGCCCTCTACCGACGCAGTGCCAATGGAGTCCTCCTCAAATGCATCTCTCGGGACCATGGCATCGAGCTTCTCGCCGATGTACATGAAGGCGAGTGCGGCACCCATTCCGCCTCACGCACCTTGGTTGGCAAGGCCTTCCGACAGGGTTTCTACTAGCCGACAACGCTCCAAGATGCAGCCGATCTGGTCAGGCGATGCAGGGCGTGTCAATTTCATGCCAAACAAATGCATCTGCCGGCCCAGGCCCTGTAGAACATCCCGCTCTCATGGCCCGTCGTGGTCTGGGGGCTGGACATCTTGGGTCCATTCAAGAAAGCATTGGGCGGGTACAAGTACCTCTACGTCGCCATCGACAAGTTCACCAAATGGCCTGAGGCCTACCTGGTCATCAAGATCGACAAGCACTCGGCCCTCAGGTTCATCAAGGGCATCAGTGCCCGGTTCGGGGTGCCCAACCATATCATTATGGACAACGACACCCAGTTCGTAAGTGAATTGTTCGGCGACTATTGTGAAGACATGGGCATCAAGCTCTGTTTCACCTCTCCCACCCACCCCAAGAGCAATGGTCAACTGGAGCAAAGGCCTCAAGACCAAGACGTACAACGTCCTCAAGAAACACGGCGACTCGTGGATCGATGAGCTACCAGCGGTGCTATGGGCCAACCGGACTACCCCGAGCCGTGCCACAGGAGAAACACTGTTTTTCCTGGTTTACGGCGCGGAGGACGTCCTCCCATCTGAGCTCATCGTGGGATCTCCCCGAGCCGCCCTGTACAACGAGGCAGATGAAGAGCACCTCCGACGGGACGATCTCGACTACCTTGAAGAACGAAGGCGGCGCGCCGCCCTTCGGGCCGCGCGTTACCAGCAGAGCCTAAGGCGCTACCATCAGCACCATGTTCGGGCCCGATAACTCAACATAAACGATCTCATCCTACGCCGTGTCTAAACGCGTGCTGGACTGAGCAAACTCTCACCCATGTGGGAGGGGCCGTTTCGAGTGATCGGCGTCCCCTGGCCGGGCTCGGTCAGGCTGGCCACGTAGGATGGCACCGAGTTTCCTAACCCGTGGAACATCGAACACCTTCGTCGCTTCTACCCATAAAGGAGTCGCTGTTGTTGTACCTCGGGCTCGGGCCAACCCCGCGTGCCCCCTCGGGCACGCCGAAGTTGGCCGGGGGGCTCCCACTATCAATATATTCTCCTTTCGCATTTATTTTCTAAGTAGCAGAGTCCTTTCTTACATATATATTCGGACCAACTGTGGTTTCTTCTTTGCATAATCTGTTGGGTGCTTTATCTTAACTCGGGGTGTTTGTGCTCGTGTTACTCCCGGTGATTCGGACCGCCTAGACACCGATGGGGCCCAGAGCGAGCCGTGCCCCGAAACACGTTGAACTCCGGGAGAACTCGCCAATGGCCCACAATTGGGTCCGCACTTACCCCGGTCATCGTGCTCTCGACCTGGCCAGTCTCGACATGTGGAACTCCCCAAGTGCACTAGCTCCGGTCCCTACCACTTGGGATAACAACCCGAGCCTAAGCTCCCGCTTGAGTTAAAACACCGGACGGATCAACAAGGAAAATCCAGTTGGATCGAAAGACAAAATCGCAAACTAACATAAATTCATGGGATATTCATTGCAGGAAAAAGCAGACATAAGGGAAAATGTTGATTATAACATAATTGGCACGAAGGCCTAACAGACAAGCATAATAAAAAGAGGCAAGGAGCGGGGAGCTAGCATCCGCGGGCCTCGGCCTGCGGGGTTACGCCTCACCACCATCGTCGCTGTCGCTGCCCTCGAAGGAGTGGACGATCTCCCGGGCAGCCTCTCGGACTCGGGCGTGAGCCGCTGCCTCGGTCCCCGGCGGGAAGTCATCGAAGACGGGCCACGGCGAGAAGTCGGGGTCGCGAGCCTGGCAGCTGGCCAACACCAGCTCCACCGCCCCCTTGGCGAGGCCCTTCGAGGAAGCCTTGATGGTCTCCTCGATCTCATTGTGGAGCCTCCTGAGGTCCTCGGCCATGTCTGTGAGGCGGTGGGCGACCCCGGCCGAGGTGTCGTCAAAGCTGTAAATCCGGCCCTACCAGACGCCCGCCTCACGCCCGGCACGCTCCAGCTTCGCGACGGCATCCTGGAGCATGCCAGGGCCCATCGCGTTGGCCAGTTGGAGGGCCTCGAGCTCACCGGTTCGGGCCGTCAGGAGTTCCTGCAGCCCTGCGGCGGTCTCCTCGGCGGCGGCAAGGCGGGCGGTGAGGCTGCTCTGGGCCTCAGGCGCCCCGACGCCCCGCGCCATCTCCTCGACCTCCTTGGCCCGTGCCTTGAGCTCGGTGGTGCGCTTCCCTAGGGTGGCCCTCTCGGCACGGGCGCTCTCCATATGCGCGGGCTCGCGCGCCATCAGGGCCTCCTCACGCTTGGAGACCTCAGACTCGTGCCCAGCAATCCGGGCTGCGCGCTCCTCTCGGACACGCAGGCTCTCGGACAGTTACTGGTTCGCGGCCTCGGACTCCGCGAGGATTCAGGCCTGCTCGGTGAGGGTGGCCTCACGGAGCCGGAGCGTAGCCTCCATCTTTGCGGTGGCAGCCTCGTGCGTCGCCAGGGTCTCCTCCCGCGCCTTGAGCTCGTCGGGGCGAACCCGCAACGTCCTCTTGCATGCCGCCAGGCCCTCCTCGCGGCGTTGGATGGCGGCTTCGGCCTCGGTCGCCTTCTCCTCCAGGGCTGCGGCTGCGTCCAGGACCCCCCGTGCAGCGTCGCGCCGGCGTGACAGGTCGATGGACAAGGACTCGTATTGGCGGTGGATGTCCAGTGCGCTCCCCTCCATGGTCGCAGTCACGGCGAGCGCCGCGACCCTCTTCTCCTCCACCTCCCTGGTGATCTCCGCCAGGGCGTCGGTGCGTGCGTCGAGTGACGCGAGGTGGGCGGCGTGTGCCTTCCGGCCAGCCTCCACCATGGCCTCCAAGGAGCGGTGCCCCTCGGCAAGCCGCTCCCACTCCGCGGCCAGCTCGGCCCACTCCCCCGCTAGGGCCTGCAACTGGGCGTTGAGCCCATCCACCACCACGACGGAGTTGGCCATTGCCATGGCCTGGAGCAGGGGCTCCGCGCCCAGCGTCGTGGAGGCGGAGAAAGAGGTCCCGTGGCCCGGCCACAACGGGGACTCGGGCTCGGCCTCGGGGGCCCCACCTTGGTCTGGCCCACCCTCCGGGGCCAGGTCGGCCTCGGGTCCTGAGCCGCCGCTCGTGTCCCTGGCGGCCAGCGCCAGTGCCCGGAGCCGGGTCACCTCGACCTCCTCCCGGGCGCAGGCGACCTCGACCTACCGGGCGGCAGCCTTGGCTTGCCGCGCACAGGCCGCTCCGTGGGCGGCTTCTTTAGCCTCCCGCAGGCGTGCCTTGGCAGCTTGCTGGTCGGCCGCCTGTCGGGCCGCCTCCTCGGCCTCGGCCCCTGCGGGCCGGCCGGTCTTTGATTGGCGGGAGGCGCCCCGAGGGGGGAGGTCGCTGGACGAAAATAACCAAGAACAAACCGCACATAAATAACATTAAAGGAAAAAGAGGGGGGCGGCCCCTGTTGGAAGAGAAGGTGTACCTGCTGGACGGACGTTTGAACGTCCTCCTCCGCTGTGGTTGCCGCCAGCGCCATCGTGGCCCCGGTCCCTCGAGGCACCTATCGCGGTCGTGATCGCCGGGATATTGTCGCGGTCCGGGTCGCAGCACAGGGGGATAACTCCCGCGGGGATCAGGGACGGTTCCACCGTGCTGAGATTCAGCACGCGTTGGATCACCACCCGGAGATCCTCCGGGCTCCAGTCCCAGTCGCGTCCCGGGTGCGACCGACCAGGGTCCTTGGAACCGCTATACACCCAGGCGCCCCGGGTGCGCCACTGGAGCGGGGCGATGCGGCGGCGGAGGTAGTCCCCGAAGACCATGGCGTCGGTGAGGCCTAGGTGCGCAGGGCTGACTAAGTGGTCCAAGATGGCGTCGTACGCGTCCCCAAGGGTGACGGTCGACCGCCATGTTGGCCTCTGCACCGGCGGACGGGTCGAGAGTTGGAGGCGGTGCTTGTCAGGGAGACCGGTGTAGAACCAGTCGCTCTTCCAGTCCTCCCACTTTTTGCGCAAGACGCAGGGGATATACTGCTGCGTCGCCTGCACCCACGACTAGAAGTAGCAGCCGCCAATCTCCGTCGCCGGTGACACCAGCTGGGCGGTATAGAACCATCGGAACAGCCGGAGGGTGGGCCTCACCCCCACAAACATCTCGCACAGATGTGCAAAGATGGCCAACGTCATTACGGTGTTGGGGGTGAGGTGCGCCATTTGGAGGTCGTAGTGGTCCAAGACATCCAGGAAGAAGCGCGAAAATGGCAGGATGAGCCCCGCCATGGTGAAGGAGAGGAAGAAAACCGACCGGTGAGGGAACTGCGGCACCGGGCGCGCCTCGCCCAGCATCACCGCCTCCCGGTCGGGCACCACCCGCATAAACTTGCGCGGTAGGCTAGCCATATGGTCGTTGCTGATGCGGGATGGCGGCAGCACGCTGCCCTTGACCGGCGAAGATCCACGTGCCATCGCACTAAAGGAGGAAGAGCGCGAGAAGGAGTGTGAGCGGTGGAGAAGGGCTATGGGAATCGAAGAGAGCTAGGGCGCAAGGAAGCTGTGTTGGGCGAAAGTGGCGAAGGAAGGGGAAAATCCCCTACTCGACGCCCTTTATACCCAGCCACTGCTGCGCCCGGCTCCCCGTTTCCCGTGCCCACTATCTCGCCCCCTCGATTACCGCGTGCACTTTCCCCACTATCCCCACCAATCCGCTTCCGGCGCACGTGCGAAGTCCAGCAACCGTCACGAAGATGGAGGGACAGATCACGTCCGCTTTCATAGCGCGCGTGGTTGCCAAAAGATGCGCCATCATCACAACTCTGAGCATATAGACGGACGTGTTCCATTATTCGCACCGCCCTGGATAATGAGGCCGTTATGAGGTAATGGTCCATTATCGCCGAGAGGCATTTTTTCTTTCCTTTGCACGGAAATGGCGATCGTTCATCGCGTGCACTTCCCCCACTATCCCCACCAATCCGCTTCCGGCGCACGTGCGAAGTCCAGCAACCGTCACGAAGATGGAGGGACAGATCACGTCCGCTTTCATAGCGCGCATGGTTGCCAAAAGATGCGCCATCATCACAACTCCGGGCATATAGACGGACGTGTTCCATTATTCGCACCGCCCCGGATAATGAGGCCGTTATGAGGTAATGGCCCATTATCGCTGAGAGGCATTTTTTCATTCCTTTGAGCGGAAATGGCGATCGTTCATCTTCTCCAAGGACCTGGGCCCACATAACGTTGGACCAATAAGGTGGCATTAAACCTGGTGGACCCATGGTGGGCCCCCACAGGCTTTACGCCGGGGGCAACTGTTGGTGACATGGGCTCAGGGGTATGCTGACTTTGGGCTTGAGGCGGCCCCGTGTGCCTACGTGGCCATCCCCGAGGGGGTATCGGGCCCGAGGGTGACGTAGCGGCCGCCCGTCCTAATTAAGTCGTGGCGCCTCCCGGTGAATACCGCGGCAGGGGTTGGGCTCCCCCGACCCCCTCGGGCCACCGCCACGTGTGTCAGAGTAGGCTCACCTACCCCCATTCATGACGGTGCAGCCGGAGAACGCATGCGCGCGTGCGTGCCGCATTAAATGCGAGGTGACGCGCACGCCCGCGCCTGACACTAGTCACAGCCGGCTAACCGGTCTGTGACCGGTACGAATAACCGATGGGATGCAGTACAGTACCGGGCGTGCTGTCTGCACGCCGTTAGGTACGCTGCACGCCCCGTCAGGTCGCATCAAAATCATGTGAGCCGGCGCAGCTCACTCACCCTACCGGGGTTGGTACGCCAGGTTTAATCACCTGGCACACATCGCCGCGCGCGGTTGGGATTAAGTCTCCGGCCGTTTAATGAAGAATGACGTGCGGCGTCATGCATAAGAGATGGGCGCACTGACAGGAGTCGTGTCGGCACTACAAGACGGTGGACTTCCGCCGCAAGCCACACTGCGGCCCTTAATTGTAAAAGAACATTATTTTCCTTTTCTCTAGAGTATAGCCTGTTCGGCCCATGTGGTGTCCCTTTGGAATATAAAAGGAGGCCCAGGCCTAGAGAAAGGGGGTTCGACTCGGAAGAACAAGAACACACAGATAGTCTATCACACAGGAGTAGGGTGTTACGCCTCACCGGCGGCCCGAACCTGTATAATCTCTCTTGCCATTGCCCTCTCTTGCGTGGAACTTTTTCCCTTCCTTTCTTCCTCTACACGATCGACGCACAAAAGTCGGAGCCGGGAACACCTCTCTTTTGCGCCCTGGGCCGAACTCAAAAGGGGGGCCTCCACAGTCCCCCACTGAGGAGTTTTTCCTCCATCAAATGTTGTAGCGATTCTCCCACCACCTCTACGAGTGGTCGAGTACGACTACACACTTGGTCCTTGACCAACGACCACTACGAGTGGTTGAGTATGACTACACACTTGGTCCTTGACCAACGTTGTAGCGAATCTCTCACCACCACCGCGAGTGGTTGAGAACGACTACATACCCCGTCCTCGACCAGTGGTTATTGTGATTCTCTCACTACCTCTGCGATTGGTTGAGTACGACTACACAACTGGTTTTTGACCAGCTTGGTAGCGATCTCATCACTCCTCGTGCATCAATCTCTGTAAGTGTTTATACATATAAAATGTGCAATATTTGTCCGGTGATCCCTTTGTTCTTATATCACTACGTCTCGAAGTCGATCCTACTATCCTCTTACACTAGTCTGCAAGCTTCGGGGTCCCACGGACCTTGGCTGGAGACACCTAGCTCTGTGAAAGCTTGACAGGCCATGAAGGGTCAAACAACCATGTTTAGATTTGGTCATGTTCAGAGTTCCCACTTGAGCGTATTAACCAAGCCGTGTAACCGGGAATTGGTTTTCTCGACTTCATGGTTGGGAGCTAGGACTTCGCAGCTTCAGCATAGTTTGTTATAAGATTCAAGCTGCCTTTGTGGAAAGATGACTTTTGCATAAAGACAGCTAGGGGCTAGGAAGGGTATCATACTCTTATTGTTGAGGGCAGCTTTGGCGAGAGTACTCTTATTGTCATAAGTAGATTTAATTTAATTTCGATTTTTCAATTCATATTTTACCTCCAAGCGTTTGCTCGAGGGTTTTTTCTATCTAACAATTTGCTCTGAGTAATTGATTTCAGGAGTCAGATATTAGATTAGTTAAGTCAAATATCATGACTTTGTCGCCTACTCTGCACCTACTCGGCTATTCGAGAACGACTGGTTGAGTTCAACAAGGGTTATTAGGTAAGGCGATGGTGTACCTGCCGAGATGGAAGCTTTTGACTTCAATCCAAATTCTCGATCGAGGCACGACAAGGAACTTAGTCGCATAACTCCACTCCTTCTCGGTTTCCCGAGAATGGTTAGGTAAGTTCGACAACTGTTGTTTCAAGGTCTTCGGTCGAGAACATTAACTCGTTCATTTGCATTGAAGTCGGGGGCTACTATCAGTGTTATAGATAAGCCATACCCAATAGTCTTGGGTTGGGCTTGTCGGGGCCCACCATATACCAAGTCTTATACGACATCAGGCCTCATATATGGAAGGTGTTCCGGATAAGGAAAGAGAAGTAGAGTTCAAGTTGGAAACTACATGGACTACTCGGATCTTATCCATACTTGTCTCCATAATTCTACTTGGACAAGGAGACATCCGAGGTTTTACTTGGACAAGGGGACAACCGAGGGTATAAATACAAGAGCCCCTAGGAGGAGAGGGGACATGGCACAATACACACAAATACATACCAAGACACACCAACAAACACCGAGATGACGGACAAGCCAAGACTGACCCAACCTGGAGCCACAGAGGTTGACTTGAGGGATCTAGCGCTATCCTCTATCTTGCCGAGTTCATATTCAAGAAAGAAGAACACCCTGTCATCGATTACGTGTGGAGATCCATGCCGCCAAGTCGACGACAACTATATTAGGTTATACCAGATATTGTACTTGAGTGATAACACCGGCTTCAGCCAACAGGAGTGGGGCTATTACCTTCCTAGGGGCCCGAACCTGTATAAAAATCCCTGTCTCCCATCTCTTTCACCTCAATCTCGGATGTACATGGCCCAAAAGCCCTTCCTTGAGTACCTGGGTACCAAGTACCCCACAGTAGCCCCAAAGTACTAAGGTTGATGAAGACTCTGGAACCAATGATATCAGTCAAGGAGGCAAAGCTGGCTGAGTACTCCCTCGATAGTTACCAAAGGAATATATGACATATCGCCAAATTTCAAATCCGACTACCATCTGCGTGGTTTTCAAAACTAGGAAGGTCTCGTGGACTTATGCCATAATGAATCCTTTCCTGGCCGGCCCGTTGAACACGTTGACGGTTCTACATACCTCGGGCAGGAGCGCCATTGCCCTAGATTCCCAAATTGAATAGTAACAATCTCTTCCTCTTCTTCTCTGTGCGCTCAAACTCCTCGCCACCCAGCGATTTAGGGTTTTCTCCTCGAGGCGAATCGGATCGAATCCGGTGAGATCCACCCCAGAGTCCTCCTCACTGGAGCCCTTCAATCTTCTCCACCCCATGTCGTAGTCGACAGTGGAATCCGTCCCGATCCCGGACCAGACTGTCTCATGGACGCGGTCGATAGTGACCATGGTGATGCTGGATGAAGGCATGGAAGAGGGGATCCTCCCCTCCCAGGAGCTCTTGCGCTGGCGGGATGGTGTTCCCGACCCCGAACACCGACGAGGTCATGGTGTTCCTCTCCTTCAGGTTCGGTCTCGGGCTGCCTGCTAGCGACTTCATCCGAGGATTGCTTGATTTCTACAGTATCAACATTCATCATCTCAATGCCAATTCTCTTCTCCAAATTGCTATCTTCGTCCATTTGTGTGACATACTACGGTATTCCTCCGCACTTCGCATTCTTCCGCTACCTCTACCAACTCAAGCCACAGCCGGGAAAGAAGAACCCCATGGTGGTCGGAGGGAGCGGCATTCAGATCCGATCCGATCGAAAATCGAAGTTCTTTGATCTCCCGCTCAGGTCCAGCAACAAGGGTTGATGCTCTAGGTGGTTCTACTGCTCGAACTTGCTGCCTGGTCTGCCTCCCTACACCGGCCACGCCCTAGTTGTGAGAGATTGCTAGTACACCCTCCCCGGCCGTGATGAGATGGATCAAGTCAGGGGGCTACTGAAGGGGGTGCACTCTCTGATCAACTCTGGCTTGACCGGGGTCGGTGTGGCCTACAACTTCATCCTCCGGAGGACCCAACCGCTAAAGAGCCGCGCTCATCCGGCGTGGGAGTATTCAGGGAAGGACGATCTGACCCGGGAGAGCAAGGAGCTGGCTGACAAGGGTCAGGCTCTTGAGAGGCTGAACCAATTCTTCGACCCCGGGACACTGGTGACCACGGACGGGTGCCCCCAACCCCTCAACTACCTCAAGAATTGCCTAGAGTATGCCTTGTTTGAATCCCTTCGCGCACATGAATTAGTTTGTGATTATGCGAGTCCATGTATTTGTAGGGGGCCACAATAAGAGCAGAGTTTTTCTCCCTTGGGAGATATGAGCAGGGAACCTGCGCCGGTGCCGGACTTCATGAGAGAGCCGTCGAAATAGAGTTGCTAAAGTGCCAAGTCAGCTGTTGCGCCTAGCTGTTCTTCTATCCACTCGGCGCTGAAGTCAGCTAGTGCTTGTGACTTGATGGCTAGCCTCGGCTGGAAGGAAATGTCAAAAGCCATCAGTTCGAGTGCCCACTTGGTGATGCGTCCGTGTCTTCCTTGTTGAACATGATGTCTCGTAAGGGGAAGGTAGTGATGACTGAAATCGTATGAACTTGGAAGTAGTGGCAGAGCTTGTGGGCGGTGATGAATATGGCATAGAGCATCTTCTAGATCTGTGTGTAACTGGTCTTCGAGTCGCTGAGGACTTCGCTGATGAAATATACCGAGCGCTAGATCTTCTGCACAGACCCCTCTTTGTCCCGTTCCACCACTAGCACTGTGCTGACGATATTTGTTGTGGTGGCAATGTACAACAGGATGGCCTCTTCCGGGAGTGGCACCATCAGGACGGGTGGACTGGTCAAGTATCCCTTGAAATCGTCGAAGTCCGCCTGAGCTTCACCACTCCAGGTGAAGTTGTCAGATTTTTTGAGGAGCTTGAAAAATGGCATGCCTCGCTCACCCAGCCGAGAGGTGAAGCGGCTGAGTGACGCCATGCACCTGGTCAGGTTCTGCAATTTCTTCAAATCCGTTGGTGGCTCCATGGAATGGATAGTTGCCGAGGTTAGCTTCGATGTCGTTCGTAGAGATCATGAAGCCGAGTAGCTTGCCTGACGGTACACCGAAGGTACATTTGTCAGGGTTGAGTTTCATCTTGAAGGCGTGAAGGCTGTTGAAGGTTTCTTCCAGCTCGGCGATGAGGTCTTCCTTTGCTCGAGTCTTGATGAAGACGTCGTCCACATAGGCCTCCACATTGCAGCTAAGTTGGTTCTGCAGGCATCTTTGCATTGCACGTTGATATGTTGCTCCAGCGTTCTTGAGTCCGAAGGGCATGGTGATGTAGCAGTAGGCGCCGCAGGGCGTGATGAAGGAGGTCTTGAGGCAGCATCTTCTTTAAGGGCAATCTAGTGGTAGCTCGAGTAGGCGTCGAGGAAGGAGAGGAGCTCGCATCCAGCTGTGGAATCAACCACCTGGTCTATGCGAGGTAGACCAAATGGGTCTTTAGGATAGGCCTTGTTGAGATCTGTGTAGTCAACGCACATACACCATTGCTTGTTCTCTTTTTTTACAAAAACTGGATTGGCTAGACATTCCAGGTGATACACCTCTTTAATAAAACCAGGCGCTAAGAGTTTTGTTAATTCTTCTCTAATGACTTCCCTCCTATCTGGAGCAAACCAGCGAAGCCTTTGCTTGATGGGCTTGGTGTTGGGACGCACGTGAAGAGAGTGTGCAAAAACCTCCCTCGGGACACCAGGCATGTTAGAGGGTTTCCAGGCGAAAATTTCCCCCGGAGGAAGGTGACGAGCGCGTCTTCTTATTTGTCGCTAAGGCAGGCGCCGATGGTGGCCGTCTTGGCGGGAGTAGCCGGGTCGAGCATGATCGTCTTGGTAGGTGCATCAGACACGTCTATGGAGATCTTTGAGGCCTTGGCAGTCGACAACTCTACATCACCGACTGACTTTGCTGATGCATCCTTGGCGATGGCCTCCTGGTGGAGTGAGGCCTTGATGGATTGGGCCATGTCAAAGCTTTCATTGTCGTAGACAAAGGATTGCCTGATGTCTGCCCATAGGGAGATGATGTCATTGGGGCTAGGCATCTTCATCATCGCGTAGGCCTAGTGCAGGACGACCATGAATTTGCCATCGCTGGTCTGCAGAAGATGGCGTGGTAGGCCGTTTCAAAGTTGGCGACCTCGAAAACATCGCTTTCGGTGCAGAAATTATCCGGGCATCCGAATATGACTTGGAGGGTCACTTGGCCAAGTAGAGTTGATGAAGTGCCAGGGATGACGCCATGAAATGGTGATTTACTGGGTCGTAGCAGAGATTGCGGGAGCCCCATGTCGTTGAAGGTCTTGGAGAACAAGACGTTGAGGGTGCTGCCGCCGTCATTGAAGGTGACTCCGTGAGTGGCCATCTCCTCCTTGAAAAAAGTTATCGAGCGCCCCCTACCTGGTGCGCCAACTGTTGATTTCTAAGATCGGCAATATAATTTAGGGGGTGCACACGATCAAGGAGAGATAGTGACACAAATTTATACTGGTTCAGGCCCTCTGAAGAGGTAATACCCTACTCCGGTTGGTGTGGATTAGATCTATGTCAAGGTGCGCAGATCAACGATGGGATAGCTAATGACGCGTTTGTATGTGAGAGTGTGTAACCGTTAGGGTTTCCACCGACACCCTTTATATAAAGCTAAGGCAGCCGATGGCTAGATGGTAAGGTAGCCCTTATAATCCGGGTACGTACCATCTATTTACATTAGATAGGATTGAATTCCTTACCCCATATCTCATTCCTATATTAGAAAAAGCACTGCATAGGCTTAGGCCACTTGGCCCACCCCATGGCCCATGCTACACGGCCCAGAAGCGCTTCCTTGAGTACCTAGGTACCATGTATCTCACAGTCCGTATCTCAATGTGTATTTTTTTTCATTGTACGTACATAACTATTTACATCGTACGTACATAAGTACTTCCGGTAAACGGATTCTCTCGGACATAGAAAGCATAAACTTTTATATAGATCTAATCTGATGGTGTAAAATAATGGGTCCACCAATTTAAATGAAAATTGATGATGGGATTGTACAATGCCACATGGCGCCATAGGAACGTTTGTAGAAGCGTCACGTGGCAGTTTAGAGCATCTATAGGATGTTTAATGGACTTTCAGTATATAACTAGTATTGTGCCCGTGCTAATACAATGGTGGCAATACAAAGAAAAAAATTGTTTCAAACAACATGACATGAAGTGAGATAGATTTAACATTCATGAACAAAGCAAAATCATAGAAATAGTTGTTATTTTTGTTGTTATTGTTATTATTATTATCATTAAATACATAGCTGTGTGCACGTTAAATCCATGTGACCATAATATATGAAATAGAACATCTTCAGTCAAGAATGATTTCATCAGCAACTAAAGGACTGGATTATTCCAGCACTTACATTGCAAGTTTGCAATGACATGCTACCTTTTTCTCCTGCTTACAAAAAGTAAGATAATTGAACAATGCATGCATAAGCTAAATACAGTAGCAAAGTAGATAAAATTTCTCTTGAAAACCATGTTACCCCTAGAAAGGTCAAATTAAAAAGAAATCTGAAGATGGCACATAAATTTATATGAAAACCACTTAGACTCCAGATATAGCGAATTGCAGATATAACCAAATTATATCACGAATGTACTATCATGGAGCTCTTCTGCAGCTAGCCAACTAAAGCCTTTTCTCATTCTATGTGGTACCGCTAGTTATCGATGCAGGGTTAATTAATAGAGATATAGTGAATAGGTGCATGAACAGATCTGTTAGTGAATAACTTTAGCAAGAACAGACACCATGGTATTGAAATATATAGTAGCTTTCTTTCTTACCTTGAAACAAGATATCCACATGAACTCCATATATGACAAGATTAGTAGCTGCTCTTCCCTAGTGTCATGTCGATAATGCTAGTTTTCATCTGAGTTTGATAAAAACCCTTTCCTCCTTATTTGATCTATCTCTTATTCCACTAATGGGAAGGCTTTATATATCAACATTCTGAAAATTCTCTCTTAATATAAGAAAGAAAATGCTGAGCCACTAAATAATTGAGAACTAAAGAATAGGTGATCGATTGACTACTTTCGTACAAAAAGTGAAGGGGGCCCGGAGAATATACAATAATAAGCAGCCTGATTGATTCATACTATAGTAATCATGTAAGGTACAACCTTGATTAATGAACCAATGATCTTGTTCAGATAGAGTTCGGCGAGCGTGGCAAATAGTGGTGGCCACCATAGCAGTTTGGTAGACACTAAAATCAGGGCCAAGCTAAGAAGAAAGATCACCTAAAATGGCAAACAGTAAATTAGGGCCAGACTATACTTAGGAAAATTCATTTATTTTTTTGCAAGAAAATACATATTCAGGAAAATTTCTATTTTCGCAGATTTTTTGATGCATGCACGGCTGTCCGCATGTTTTGGCCGTATGCAAAATGAAATTAGTACTATATCAATCAAATGTATTGTAGACACCAGACGAAGCGGCCGGCCAGCCCAATCGTCGGCATCCCAAATCTGTAGTAGTGATTAGGCCCCTATAACGAAATCATACTGCTCCAAATGCAGTAGAACCCAGTAAATTCATGTCCTCGGATCCAAATCACCAATGATGCTAGCTGATGTGTGATATTTGATAGAGTTGAGGTCCTTCTTACTACCATGCATGCTCAATGTCGGGAAATGTATATATACCCTGCAGTTGCGCCAACAGCGTGCACACATACTTGCATGGCCCGACTGATCTCCGGCTTCACGGCCGCACGGGTGATGAGTAAATCTGTTAATTAGATACACACATGCCAACTACTCAACCAATGATGCAAGTGCCAATAATTCATGTGCGAGCACGTCAACTTAACCTCACGTGAATACGTTTGTAAGCTTGCATACAAACGTATTCATGGTGAAACGCACATCAGGCCATGTATAGAGGTGGAACCATCAAGTACAAGTCAATTCTTGTTTGCGGGTTCGGGTCTCCTAACAACATCAACTTCAAACAGACAACCGTTGATTCAGAAGGTCTCGGGGGGCTCATGAGTACTTGCAGAATATAGGTCTGTTTTAGACCTTGGACCTTATAATAGAGTACTATTGAGCCGACCCTAGTTATGGTATACCTATCCCATCCTGTAACCTATAAATAGCTGGTTGTCATCGTCTTTAGGGTATGGGTTTAGCTTAGATTTTGCCACTATGTAGTTTTATCGCTAGATCAATTTGTCGAACCCAAATTCGTTTGCTAATCATTCATCTACATTGTAGATCGTGTTTTCAACTTGTACCAGAGCTAAGGTTGCCCGTTAGGCCAGTATCATATGTTTCCTATCTATTCAATTTGTCCATGAGTTATACCAACCGACTATGTTATTTGAGGGATACAGGTGTTGACGTAAAAACACAACGGCCTAAGAGATCTGCTTAGCTCTAGTGTAGGTCCAAAATATTGATGAGATGCGGGCATGCCAGTTAGTTTGATCATGCAACTGATAAGATAGATAAATATGTTGATCACCAGATAGCCGATCGGCTGACAAGCCGATATAGTAATTCCAGCCGATATCGATGTCAGCTGATGTCGATAGGGTTTTGAACTATCGGCTATATATATCCAATGTAGAGTCTAACTCTGAGTGAAAAGACAATCGGCTGATGATAATGTAATATAACAGTAATATAATTCAATAGAAACCAATCGGCTGATAGTGATAGATTGAATAAGTATTGATCCGAAGGTTAAAGCATTCATTGGCTAGAAGTCCGATGTCATTAAGTCCAAACGATTAGATAAATAGTGAAACCTTTGTTGTCATTGGCTAAAACCAACTTGTAAGTAATCCTTGTAAGCCGATGCAACGTCCAGATAACTCATTGGTTGAAACCCCGATGAAACCCTTATTGGCAATCAAGAAGCAGGCTAGAGATTATGGTTCCAAGCACGACTTAATAGATCAAACTTAATTGATGCAGCACTAAGTATGAAAAGAAACATAATATCTAGACAATCAAGCTTTTGACTGATTTTCAGGGTGGTAGATACATTATATAATTTAAGCCAATAAAGTAATTTAGCTAATATCGATAAAACCCTAGATAGAGAATGGTCGATGTAAGTAGAAAACATTGTCAATCTAGATTATATAATATATATGATAACTCGATGTCTTACATGGACAAGATTAAAGTGTCGAAGCGATGAAAGCACTAATCCCGACAATGCAAGCCGTCATAACAAGTCTTACCCCTCGTCGGAGATCGAAGCCGATGCAGCCCAACTTGAAACAAGAACTCATCGAAAAGTAGAAAGGTAAAAAGTGGTGATGCGTCGAAGTTGTATTGATCGAGAGATAATTTACAATTACCTCGGGTGTACATATTTATACCCATGAGTAGATACTAGTCCAAATCGGACAGGACTCAAACTTTCCTAAAGATAAAAGGAAAACATAAAGTCCTTATCAGACACTAAACACACTTTCCTAAAGATAAAAGGAAACTAACAACTCTACCTAATTAATAGATAAACTCCGCATCCTCCTTGAACTCGGTCTCTTTTGGATAAGCTTCCTTTAATAGATTAATTTTCTTAACCGAATTTGGTAAGAAACCGACTGTTGGCGATTGATAGCTTCCATCGGCCGATTCCAGAACTCTGAAGCCGATACTGACTCTAGGTCGATGATGACTTCGAGGCTTACCAAATTTTGTCGTTAACAATAGGGTACGACTGATACCAAGGTATATGCAAGCATAGAATAAGAGAACGATAAATAGGGATTTTTATACTATTCTGTGTCCCCTGAGGTAGGTGATAGGCCTACTCCAGTTTATATGTATTGATTTGTGGATCTCTCGGACCGAGTATAAAGAGGGAGCAAGCTAGCTATCCTACATATCAAACTAATTTTGACAAGAATGGGGACTACTTATAGTCGGCGGCTAGTAGAAAAGGCTTCCTCTTGCCGTAGCCTCGATGTGTCGTGGTCTATGGCTTATCATTCGATGCCCTCCCCTCCAAAGAGGCCCAACATTTATAACTGAAGATGACCCCTTGTCTAAGTAGAACTTGGGGATCTCAATTAGGATACGGGCAAACAAGGCCATGTCATTCCCGAGTCGGACTACACAATCCCTCCTTAGCAAACATGGCTCATCCTTGTCTATATCATTATCCATATTTAGTGACATCTTCATGTATAAGAATATGCATGTGGTATTCCTAGTTATAGTAAGTGCACGTATATGGAGTATGTCATACCTATAACATTGAAACTTTTTTGTTTCCTTTAACTAGAGTCTAGAAAAAGCCTAAATAAAAAAATATACCACCATTTTGATCTTAGTTCTAGTTTTCCGCTATCCAAACCATTTTGTGCCTTTGCAAGTTTAATTTTAGTTTGGCTTAGTGGAGTTTGTGTCCTAGGTTGAGTCCGGTTGTTGGTTTAGAGTTGTGTCCATGCTTTCTGGTTCGAGTTGTTGCTTTACATGAGAGCCTTTATTGAGATGTTGAGTTCTACTCGGTTTTGGATTGCTAGGGACCTTGTGTTAACAACTTGCTATCACAAGTCTTTTAGATAGGTCGCAAACCATCTTCTGTCAAGCCCTCTACATTGCTAGCTTCCTTGTCAGTCGTTTGACCTATTTTGGAAAGTTTTCCATAGCTTAACCAGCAAGGTTGTGTCACGATTCAAGCCACCTTTAGTAAAACAGACCTAACATTTGCATACGAACTATGTTTAGATGTTCTTGTGCTCGACGGAAAGCTAACTTTGAGCCCAACAAGAATAAAACAACATGACAAAGTCTTGTTGCCCTAAAGTACCTCAAAAAATAGATGTTTTCAAGGGGTTTTGGCTCTTTCATGTTTCAACACCTATTTTGCTGTTGTGTTCATGTAGTTTGAGACATTGGTGCTTCCAAAATGAGTATTTCTTGTTTGCATACCTTGTTTTATCGTATTTGTAGTTGAAAAAAATAAAAAAGAAGGTAAATAAAAGAGAAAAAGGAAGGAAGGAAAAGAGGCAATGAAGTTCTGAAAAGTGTGTGATAATACATTTTTTCTTCGTACTTCATACTTGTGCCTTTATAGAATTGTGTCCTAAGTTTCCTTTGTTCCTTACTCTCGCTTGCTTAGACTACTTCTAGCAATGTGTGATTGCTAGTACTTTCTGTTCTTATTTAGTCTTGATAGTTTGTTATTGAATTTTGCTAATCCTTGCTACCATACATTGCCTTTTGAGATCACATACTTCTCTGGCTAGTACAAATTTGATCCTTGCAATTGCACTTAGCCATCATCAACTGTCACATAAATCCAGTCGTACCACCTGCTTTCAATTGGTAAGAATTTCTTAAGAGTAAGGTAAGATACTTGAGAGTGTCTTTCCACCTTCCACCACCTATTTGTTGATAGGAATGGTGTATGGTGGGAGCCAAAGGCCTTAGTAGCATTTAGCCATAGATGGTCGTAATCCTAATATATTTCTTTGACAAGCCATTTTGTGCTAAACCTGACCTAATGGACTTGCTTGAGTTGTTTCAGACTCTTTTCTTTCTTAATATAATAATGCATAGCTCTTGTGTGTTTGAGAAAAAAAATAGTTGATAGCGGTAATACTTTTGTGCTGTTTTATTTTATGTACTGACCATGTCATGTGAGGTGAATCACTTTGCAAATTGTGCTTCAAATAAGAGGTTGGATGATAGGCTTGAAGCCAATGTAACTATGAGAAATGCTATTCAAATGGACATCTAGATGATATCTAGGAATCTTGCTTGTTGCTACTCTCACCGATGACCTAGATGAATTGGACGTGGATCAACAAGTACCACATCTAACTAATATTGACCATGGGTGTGAGGGACATAACAAAGATGAGGATGTCGACAAGGGTGATGCACGAGCTGCCTCTTGAGAAGAGCCCCTACAACAATGACTACAATTCAATTGGGGAGGTATGGGAGGTAACTATCATGGTATAGGAGGTAATCAATGTCAGGCTCGGGGTAATGATGATCCTTTCAGTGAAATTAAGTTTTCATGCCTTCCTTTTCTGGTAAATATGATCCTATACTTATTTTTGTCTTTGTTTCTGTTGAGAGCTTGTCCTCTAAAGAGAAAGGGAGGCGATCTCCTTCTCCTCGATTATGTCAATCTATCCGGATTGTGAAGGGTGTGCGATCAAGATTTCTCTTGGGTTCCTACTAGAATTTCCTTCTTTTTAATCGTGTATGTTGTGCACAGGATGATCCTTGTGTTTATTTTTACTACTGCAAGTATTGGTGATTGATCATCACGGATTGAAGTTACTTGTCAATTGAATATTTTAATAAAAGGTGATTATTTTATTATGTTGTGACAGTTAGTCATTCTCATGCGTGCACGAGTTGCTCATACTTTAATATAAGCTTGTTAGCTATGGATAATCTCTACTTGGACTGATGTACATGTTTGGTGGATTAGCCTTGGTTGGGCTGAGTTAAAGTACTTTCAATCTATTTATATATTTACTTCTATTTGATTTAGCTAGTTTTACTTGATAATTAGTTGATGCTCAATATCTAGTCAAGATATAGCCCATAGATGGTAGTGAGCCACACACCTAGTTGAGTGAAGCCATAGGCGAGGCAGGTCGTGCGGCAGGCCAAGGTAGTGAAGAATGAGAGGTTCTAATTGTCTCCTATAGGTGATTTGAGTAGGCTTTCTTGCAAATTAATAAAAACTACACAATGGAACTAGTTTGTCAAAATTAGATGCTCGGGTTTCCAGAACTAGATACTCCAGTTTTGTCACGAAATACACAAACAAAATGATCTTAGGCCTAATTGAGTTGTACCTCAAATCCATTGGTGTGGGGAGTGTCTTGGGTTGTTCGTCAAGATAACCCAAACACAAGGACAATCGATAAGATTGAAGAAAGGAAAAAATAAAATCAAGAAGACAAGAACTCAAAATTTAAGCAAACCAAATTGAATACAAAAAGATTTATTTCCCAAAAATTGGGCTCTCCACCAAGAATCCTTCATCTCCATAAAGGAGGCTCCCAAGGGAGTCAAGTCTCTTTTGACTGCTTTCGACACTTCATTATCTTGCTTCTTCCCTTGTCTCTTCTTCTTGAGCGCATTCTCCTTGAGATAGTGACTTGGATTCTTTATTATCAACAACCAACTTCATGTCCACAAGTCACTAAACAAAAATGTTTGATGCTTAGCAACATATATATATCTCACCATTGCATAGCTCCTTCGGTGCCAAGCCCTTTGCTTGCTTTTTACAAATGCATGGTCCTTCGTAGCCAAGTCTTGCCAACCTTGCACCATCTACTCGTCTTGAGTCAATTATTGCATTGCATCAACACTACGATTAGATTATATTCCATTTCTTCATCATTTGATCTTTACTTCAATATTTCAACTTTTGTCATCCTTGACTAAGGAGGCTATTCATCTTGAAATAGTAAGCCCTTGATCATATTGTTATTATGCTACAATCTTGATCAATATCAATGCATCTTCAGTCTTTCTTGATTTATGCAAGCAAATCATCAATGAGACCATTTAAGATCAATATCAATGCATCTTCAATCTTTTCCCATTTTTATGTTTTGCTTGTCTCATTGTAGCCATGTCTCCTAGTGTCCTTGTTTTTAATTCTATGCTTATCTCAATGAAATCAATATCAATGCATCTTCAATCATCATTGTATCCTTGTCCCTTTTCCGTTTTTAAATTTTTTGCTTGTCATTTCTTCACTTGCTTGTTACTTATTTATTTGCACACCATTTGAGCACATTAAACCTTCAGAACTTGATAATTGTTCATTGACAAAATATTCATGGGATTAATCACTTGTTTATATACTTGTTAAACACATTAATTCATTAATCATTTAGTCATTCAATCCACCAAAACCCGCTTAGGGGATAGTTAACGCCAAAATTTGGTAAGATTCTTAGTGGATTCGGTTAAGGAAAGGGGTAATCAACCCATCGAATTTTATCTAGAAGAGATGGAGCTCAAGAAGCAATCATTAAGACCATGACATGACAATTTAAATTTTATCTATTAATTAGGCAGGATTTAGTAACATTCCTTTCTATATTTAGAAAGTTTTGTCTAGTATCCGATCAGGACTTTTAATTTTCCTTTTATTATTAGGAAATCTTATTTCGTGTCTAATATGGACTTGTATAAATTTGTACACCCTGGGGTCTTTATAACCTATCTCTCAATCAATACAACTTTCGGCACATCGCGACCCTAATTTACTCCCGGTGAGTTTTTAGTTTCGAGCATGGGCTGCATCGGTTAAGTCCGACCTCCGGTGAGAAGTAAGTTTCATCATCTTCGCTTGCATTGGCCTAGCTAGGACTTCCTCGGTTCGGTCTGATATTCTAATCGGGTCGAAGCAAGCGTTGCCTATCTGGTATATCATCTCTACTTACGATCGCATTATTGTTTAGTTTTACATCGGCTTAGTTGGGACTTCTTTGGTTCAGTCTGATATTCTGACCAAATTGATGTTTCTCTAAACATGATGTTATTTTAATATAGATTTGATATATCCATAACGTTCGCATAGGCTTATCAGTTCATTGAGTAGTAGATTATCATATACAATCTCGTGTTGCGTTGCTTTGGTCTAACCTACTAGATTGTTATTGATCACTAAGTCTTGTTAAGTCAATAGGTTTCATGCTTATGTTTCGTCGGAGTGCTAGCCAATGAGTTATATGGTTACTAGTTCTACATGTTACATCGGCTTACAAGGATTAGTATAGTTGTTGGATAAATCTATCTATATCAACTTTAATCTTATATTGTCACGGTTAAGTCCGATCTATCAAGATTGTCTTTGATAAAGAAAGGTTTGCAATAATTATACACAAATTGGTTTTAACCCTTGTAGCAAAGGCTTCATTGTATATCTAACTATTTGAATCTATTTGTATCGGACTTCCAGCCGATCCAATTCTACGACAAGCTTACACTCGATCGTCCAGAATCTCATCAACATCAGCTGATCCCAATGACCAAAGGCATTAAGCACTAAGTACTAGCATCGAATCCTTTAGCCGATTCTACACCAAGCAATCGACTATCGACAGTCGGCTGACACACGCTTTTGGCACACTTGAGACTCAAACGTGCAATCATCATCAATGTCTAGGTCTCCAAGTCTCCAACAACCAATTGTTCAACCTATCGGCTAATCATTGCTACTCAACATCTTGTTATTTGCAGGATCAAACTGATTGGCATGCCCGCTCCTCATCAAGATCTAGGATCTGCACTGGAGCTAAGCAGATCTCCCAGGCCTTCGTGTTTTTCGTGTCAACAGGGATCTAGATGCACTTTTGATGAAGGCCTCATGGACCAAAGCTTGACACTGGAAAAGGCCTAATGCTTGGTCAACATGAGCGGGTGAAGCTAGGGACAAAGTCCTAGCCATGGAGCAGGCTAGCCAATGCTATAGGGACGCAGTAGGGTTGTAGGGATGAGATGGGGAGTGATAGTAGCCAGCTGGTTCTGTGTCTTCACGAGGAACTTTAAAGAAATGCTTTTAAGAGGCTACTGATACAAAGATGCAAGGATGTCCATAGTGGGAAATACATCAAGAATGTCAAAACAAAGCCTAGATTGATCATGCACCAAAGAAGATAGTCCATGACACCAGAAGCAGTCAGTTGAGTGGCAGGGCAATCATTCTTGTGCAAATACTAACGAGCTGGCCACCAGGAGAGTCATCAACGAGGGTGCAAGGAGAGAGGCGGGCATGCCAGATAGCTTGAGGAGGTCCAGCAAGAAGTCGAGCTCATTTTCAGCCGATGTATTTGCAGGTGAAGAAAAGGGAAAACACATTTCATCAAACAAAACATGTCATGACAAGATAACCTAGTGACTAGTAAGGTTGAGACAGCAATACCCCTTCTGGTTTTGTGGATATCATACGAAAACACATGCGGTGAAATTATGTGCTAGTTTATGTGGAGTGGTAGCTAAGAGATTAGGATAGAACAAACAACCAAAAATGCAGAGGTGATCTAGGGTAAAGGTAATCCAAACAGTTGTCCAAAAGGAGTGAAAAATGAAATGGGCTAGTAAGGTCATCAATTGATAAGATATGTGGCAACTGATAAGGCCTCTGCCTTACAGGAACCCGTGCATGTGAGTGTAAAGAAGAAGACACTAAACAACATCAATATTGTTGGTACGAATAGAGTGCTCCACTTTGCCATTTTGTTGAGAGGTGTAAGAAGGATGTTGTGATTATTGAAAAAATGAGAATGATAGAGTTGAGGAACTCACAGTCATTTTTGGCTTTAGAAAAATGTCCAATAAAAATTAGAAAAAACATTGACAATAATTAAGTGGTGTCAAAACTAGAGTTGCTCAAGATAGTGGAGGTCCAAATATCACAATTCAATAACTGAAAAGGCATTGCAGTACCGAGACTTGGAGCGAGAAAAGGTAGTTTCACATGTTTGCCTAACCAACAAGTATGACAACTAGATGTACTAGACTTATTGCATGCCATAATAAGGTTCTTCTTAAGGTAGTAGAAGGCGTCAAATCCAAGATGTCCCAATCAACCATGCCAAAGAATGGTGGAGGTGGTCATCGAGACAAGGGCTTGTGTCACAGTGTAGATGGCAGAGGCAGGAATAGTGCACAGGTCAGGGAGCTCTTGAAGCGTTGTTTTCGTGGTCCCCATATACATGTCCTTGATAGAGAAGCCAAAAGGATCAAACTCAAGTGAGCAAAGATTATCACGTGAGACAAGATGATCCGAAAGTATTTTTTTAATAGGGCGCAAACAACTAAAACATTGTAATAGCAAAGGACAAGGAGGGAAAGTTCATAAAGGTGTTGCCGACATGATATACTAGAGTAGTGATAGCAGGAAAGGACAGGGATTGGAAACTGCTGAGGATACCGTAGGATGAGACCATGTGGAAGGCAACACCTTTGTCAACAACTCTACCACTATTGTGCGAGTCTTCCATAGAAAAATTATTCAAGGCACTGATCAAGCCACATTGATCCTAGACCGACTGTCCAATAGAATCAAGTGTGGTGTAGGTTTGCTGATGCTAAACACCGAAGAGGAAGCTTCCTCTGTGGAGGCCCAGGCCACCAAGTGGCCTATATACCTCCATGGCTATGGCAACGACCAACTAGATGACCATGGAGCATCAGCCCAGAGGTTGAGTATCTATGGCCTAACTAGTTGGTGGGCATGGGGTAGCCTGCTAGAAGCCGAAGGCCACCTCCTGCTGCTGAAGCCACCACCCCACATCATCTTCTAATGAGCTCGCCTCCTTTGCTATAGTTCTCGCTGCTCTTGTCTTCTCTCCAACTACTACCACCACCACGCCAACCCCCACCCCCTCTCCCCCATTTTGTCCCTTGAACGAGGAACAACGGTTCTCAGATCTACCACTTGAGGGGGGCGGTGGAGGGACTTCAGTGTGCAACAATAGTGAAGTCAGTTGAGATGTTGGCAGGGAGTTGCATCTCAACGAGTAGGAGGGATGAGTGAGACCAGGTGAAGCTTGGAAAGGGGAAAAACAAGCATCGTCGCTTGTGTGCTGAACTGAGGAGAAAGACCTTGGCTCATGTTGACAATGAGCGTGCGATTGGAAATGGGCTCATCGAGGGTCTTAAAGCAGTGCCAGTACTCTATCACCAACTTGTCTTCTTGCTCAAGGCTACAGAACTCCATTTCTTGATTGATCGCCCTTATCTCCTTGTCCCAAAAGAGAGCTTTTGTTGCGGCCCATAGAGCGTTTGCCAATTAATAGGGCTCCATGATGATGTTGAGCACATTACTAGACATGGAGAAGTAAAACATGGTGAGGACCATAAAGTTATCCTATGCCCAAGCAATAGTGCCGACTATGGTAGCGGTTAGAGGCATGTCGAGGATGTGAGGAAGAAGTCCAAATTTCCCAAGGAAGATGATGAAAGATGGTTCTCTACTTTGTGTAGTGGGGTTCTTTATGTCAAGAATGATGGGAACGTGGGTCTTGACACTTGCAATGCTGAGGACCACCGCAAGTAAAACTCAAGTGATAGAATAATCTAATGAAATGTTGAAATAGTATTTCCATTACTGGTTTGCAACACAAATCAGCTGTAAATACATGCCAAGATGTGTAGAAAGTGATTAGCAGCAAGACTACCAAGATAACTATATCTATTTAGTTGTACATGATTAGCAATGGCAATGGGGCCATGTTCCCTGTAACTCAGCGGGTTTTCCTCTACTAAGGGTTAATAATAGGGATGGCAAGGTCCGGGTCAGGTACGGATAGAGTGATTCCATGCCCGACTTGAGACCCACGTGCCCGCGCCTGACCCATGCCCGCAAGGTCTATCGGGCAAAATCTCATGCCCGTGCCTATGCCTGTCAGGCACGGGTATGCCCGACGGGTACCCATCGGGCCTGCGCCACCGCCTGCATCGTGCGGCGCTGCTTGCGCCTTGCGCCACCGCCTGCGTCGTGCACCGCCGTCGTGCGCCGTTGCTTGCACCGTGCGGTGCTGCTTGCGCCTTGCGCCACCGCATGCGTCACCACCGCTGCATGCTCCTGTGCACCACCGCTGCCTGCGCCCATCCACCACCAGCTGTCGTGCGCCGCTGCCGTCTGCGCCCGTCCTCCGCTAGCCGCCTCTGCACCATCGCGAGCCTTCGCTAGATGCCAGCCGCCTCGTCGCTAACCTGCGCCGCCACCACCGCCAGCTGTGCCGCCAACACCGCCATGTGGATTGGGGTAGGTGAGAGGTGTGGGAAATTAGGTTAGGGTTTCTATTAGTGCAGTATATATGTCCCTAGTTAGTGAGCCAAATGGGCCAAGAGAAAAGGGTATGAGGAATAAGAGATGGGCCAAAATTAGCTAATACATATGTATTGGGTCGGGTATGGGTTACCCGCGGGCAAAAAACAATACCCGGCTACTTCCCGCTACGTTCTCGGGTCTCGGGCAGGCATGCCCACGGGCAAAATATTACACCCATACCCATGCCTATCGGGACGGGTATCCACGGATACCCGGACCCGTGGGCAAAATTGACATCCCTAGTTGATAATGGGGCCATTCTTCCCATCACTGGGAGGGTGGTGGGAAGAATCATCCACCCATAAGGTTAAGCGGGGCCAGGGGTGTTCTGCTAGTCCCCATCCCGTTCTCCATGTGGGCCCCAGCATAAATGAGTAAGTGGACTTTGGATGTGCTTGAGTGTATATATGTTAGATCAAAACCCTATATTGTTCTAAAAATCCCCAATCCCAAACCACAACCACCGCTCAAAAGAATGAGACGAAGACGTGATACTCATCCTTGCACCTCCATCTCCATCTACTCCATCCCTTCTCTTTTCCAGCGTGAGGCAGCAGGGCTAGCAGCAGTCGGCATCTATTCCATCCATCACCCAGCACGGCTGCTTCCTCACCAAAGCGGCTTCGCACGGCCGCTGTTGACTCATCCACTAGCAGTAGTCGAACTCGCGAGTCCCCATAGATGTGATAGAACAAGTGCATATGAGCTATAAATTATAGAATGCCTATGTATGGCTTGTTCTCCTCTTGCGGTCTCTCTTTTTCATTTTCTATATTTTCGTTGTGGCTATGCAGCAGATTCCTGGGATTAGAAATAAGTATCTTTTACAAGTGTATCAACTCATTCACTCACCAATTCTTCATGCTTATAGAAATATGTTTTATTTTTGTTACCCTTCAAGCGTAAGGAACATGACTATTATTTCTGAATTTTTATCTACCATATCATCATGGTTGATACTCAGGGCAGGAGTTAAGTAATTCTCCATAATGTCTATCTTCTCAATTCTTTTATCTTCTTGACATTTCATCGGATTGACAACCATCTCTTCATCTTTTTCTTAACAAACCTGAACATTAGGAGAGACAACACTAAAAGTAGAGATAAGTTTGTTAGAATCAAAACATCCTCACATGCTATGCACTCTAATCCTCTATTTCTATGTGGTGTATTTCTCTCACTCTCATTGTAGATGCTCTCAACCTCATATTTGCTGGAATCACACAACTCACTCTTTTTATCTCTTCCACTCAATTTGGCTATGTGGTTCTCATTCTCCCTTGGGTTTAGATGCATCCCAATATAAGCATAATAAGGGGCAGCAATAGAAGAACTGTCGTCAACCGCAACCTCCTCCAATGCCAGTTGAATAGTAGGAGCAAAAGTTCCAGCATCAACAATGGTCTTGTCGAATGGATATAAACAATTTGTGGTAGGGGTGGAATCGTCATCCTCCATCTTCTTAGCAAGACAACGAAAAGATTGTGCACGGGAGTACACAGAAGTAAAATGTCATCAATCACATACTCCTGCTGCACGATTTGAGAGGGTGCAGCACAAGACACACCCTCAAAGCATTGATCACTGATTGCCTCTAGCTGAAAGATTTTAGCTTCTCCAACTCCACCTTCTTCATGTTGAGCAAATTTTAGTCTCTAAAATTCATGATCTTGCTCAACTATCGTCATACTCTCAACATATGGTTCAGCTGCAACATGCTCTTTCTGGATTTCATCTAAACAAGCAAGCTTTAGGGTAGCACTCACTTCTAAAGAAGAATCAACCAAAGAACACGTCATTGTTGCTTGTCTCTTCCTAGCACATTGCCTTGGAGCTTTTTCTCCATCAAAATCTGCACACACATTCGTAAATTCTTGACTTGATTTTACTCTTGTAATAGATGCACTTGCAGCAACATCTTCCTTCTCAAATTCATCTCTCAAGCTTAACTTTTGGACAACATTCTCATTCAGATATGATGCACCACTATCAATGGAACTATCGGCAAACTCTATATCAATTTTTGATTCAGATCTACTACATTGCTGCATAGCAACACTTCCACATGACTTTGGGCACTGAATGTCACCACTTTTTGTATAGGAACCAATTGGCAAACAATGGGACATAGTTGTTACTTTCTTCTTACATGGTGTTGATACTTCTCTACTTATTGCAATAATATTCCCACTGGATGATAAAGTAGCATTCACATTTCAGAGGACATTTTAGCACAAATCAACACATTTTGCAAGACCCTCTTGCAACCTCTTGACTTTCTTGTCCTCTTTAATGGCATAGATCAAGAAACCTCGCAAACTTCTTGCATATTTTCCCTCAATTGCAGCAGCAATTTTAGGATTGCGAACTATTTTGAAATACTCAATTGCATCTAAATCATCAATGACATTTGCTCGGCACATGCAAGAACACAACTCATCATAATATGCTTGGACAGATTTGCTTCCTTGCTTCACATGCTTCAAACGACGAAGTAAAATCAGCTCATACTCTTTTGGAACAAATTCCTATCTCATCACCTTCTTCAAATCTTCCCAACACTTCACATAATGCTTGTGAGGAAATTTCTTCCACCAAGTACATGCATAACCTTCAAAACTCGAGGGTAGCACACTACAATTTCTTCTCTTTAGAAAAATATTGGGCTTCAAGTTCAATTTCCATTTGATTTACCCATTCAAGATACTCCTCCGGATCAGTGCTTCCATAAAATGGGAGATCAATATACCTCCTTCCTGCAATGGTTAGTAAAACAAGTAGCAAAATATATGTGGAATATGATAGTATGCGGAATCTCTCACAACCTCACATTCTCTTACCAACCAAAGCTCTTATGTTTCCCCTGTAGGTTACAGAAGTATATGTGTTGCGGTAAAAGTGTGATGGTTAAGCGAACACAAGACCAAGAGGATGTAAACGATGGTTTCTTTGTGGAGCTTGGTGGGGTAAACCTACACTAAGGAATCTGAAATCTAGTTGTTGTAAAGATAAGTAACAGTCCAAACTAGAAGTTCAATGCCTAGTGTTGATCAAAAATGTTTGGAATAGAAACAACAAAAATCACGCACAAAGAAAAACAGATTTTGATGCAAAACAAAGGATTGTGCTAGGGACAAATGATTCACTCTTGAGACCTAGCAAAATTTGCACCAAGAATGATAACAAATTGTGGCATTGTTTCCTGTAATGGCAGGTTCTACATTATGTCTAGTCATGCATTTGCCAAAAATATGGTATAAATGATTAGCACCTGTGCACACACACCAATAGATCCTTTCTCCACTGTTCTTCTCACAAAAAAAAATTTCACCACTTTTCTTTAAGCAATTCTTTACCCTTTTTGTAGCACCCTTTTTTCTCAATCTTTTCAGCACCTTTTCATTTCACGGATGAACAATACAAGAACAAATATAACACTTGCACAAATGATAGACTGAACCAAATATATACAACCAGCAATTAGAACATAATAGGATCAAGGGATACGCAAATGATATGTATGGTTTACTATTTTTTTGTGGGGATTTTTAGAGACAACACGAGATCGGCTCAAAGGACACGCGAAGGAGATTATGATCAGCAACTAAACATAGACTCTAATGGACTGGAACTTAACAAAACTCACTAGAATAACAGACGGAAAAAAACGCTACGAAATAAATTTTGTATGCTTTTTCTGGATAGGAAGAAAACAAATATATCTAGCTAGGATAAAGAATCCTACCGTGACAACGAAAGCTCTGATACCAAATGATACGACCCAGATAGGGGTGATGTCCGGATCTTCACGACGTAGGATCATGAACCGATAACTAGCCTCAAATATACCAAGATAACTAGCTGCAGCTAAGATAGTAGTGCAACCTGACGATCGTACTCGAAGCCAACCACCTTCTCTAAAGCGGCAACCTGAATTGAGGGTTCGCCCAACCACACTCTAAGTTATCAACAAACACGATCTGCAATCAATCAAGGAAAACCTCAAAGGGAGTAGGAGCACCAATTGGGGGGCATCGACCACCGCTTCTGTAATCCCACAAGGAAATCACAAGAGCAAAGGGGTAGAGATCTCTCTCTGAATTTGTTAGCACACAGCTAAACAAAGGGGTTCATATTCTCACTGTCAAAAGTCTTTTAAATGATAAAACATAGGGATATACTAGGAACAACTCTCCTAGATGAGGATAAAATGGCTACTGAAATTCAAGGTCAGTTGGCTAGCTCAAAGGTCTCCATGATTCATTCCCGAGCATGTTCGCTGGGCCCTTTCAGCTTCTATGCAGCAAACACTAAATAGATATTACTCTCTCATGGGAAGTCGAAATGACAAGCCGTTTATTGGAGGTCAAACTAGACTTGATTATCTTTCCAACCATATATATTATGCATGGAGGAACCTGACTGGCTAGGTCACACATCACCTGGAAATTGGAGCATCTGCGTGTAACCGGTCTCCTTGTCATGAACCATCTTGACTTGAGCAAGTGTCACTTCATCTTCTGTACAATCCTTCCCATCATTGATGCAGTCATTCGTTGTTGTAGCACCGACATGATCCTCGGAGATAAACCTTAGAAATGCAAATATACACCATTTAGATTGTATAAAGTTCACATCAATACTAAAGTTGAATTCAGCAAGAAGAATTAACCTTTTTCTCGTATTTTTATTGAATGATGTTGAGTACTCCATCCATGCTTAGCACAATCTCTCAGTGATGGAGTAACAATATGACTTAGCGTTGTCAGTCCTCAAGATGGTGACACTAGTCCAATTGATGGTTTACGTTCACATGATAGCAAGGGTAGTGCACGATTACTTTGCCTTGGTGTAGTGGTGGTATTTGTTGAGTAAACAATCCGAGTCAAGTCTCTCTCTTTAAGCACAGTGATATGCTTTAACCTACAATCATACAAGCCAAGTAGCAACTTTTCATGATTAAAACAATGATAGTTGGAGTTAAGCATAGCGTTAACCTTGCATAAATGTGTAACAATCAGAATATGTGTGAATGGCCTGGGCCGGTGCGTATCACTTTTCCTATATTTTAACTAAAGCAATAGTGCTCATAACGCTAAAATATGATAATCACTACCTTTTAACCCTAGAACATGAAACATGGATCAACCTTAAAATTCAAAATGTGTTAAGGATATAAATATTGTGCCAAATCATATACTCCCTCCATCCCAAAATATAGGGTGTAACCACTTTTTTCATATCCCATAATTACCAGGCGCACATGCATGCAATTAATTAGCACCTCTCTCTCCTCTAAATTTGTTTTTTTAATCAGCCACCTTCAAGATATTTAATCCCATTAGGTGCATGCATTGTATTTATTGGAGTGATCCAAAAGAAAAGCTGGTAATAATTTTTTCTTGGTTTTTGGGTTAGTGGTGGTTGTGCCTTATATTTTGGATGGATGGAGAGAGTATAAGGTTAGTTCGTATACGCATATAATATAGAAGCCACAAGAGAATGTTATGTTTGACCTTTGGCTCTAAGGAAGCTACATAACATGCATATACTAATAAATTGTAAGTGATTAATATCAACACACCTCATATTTTACAAGAAATGAAATAAATAAGTCAATATTCAAAACTTGATTGAAATCAATCTAATAACTTGCTTGAGAAAGACTAAAATACCTTAACAAATGACCAAACTCCATGAAACTGGATAAAATCAGGAATGGATTTATATATATGGACACCCACACATGCTAAAACAAGGTTTATAAAAAGAATGAAAGCCCACCTTGAACCTATCAGTTAGAGTAGAGGTTCATTGCCAATTCACATAATTACTAAAAGCTGTTCTGCACCTATATAAGTATAAGTTAAGGACACACTAATCAAACCTTATTGATAACAATGTTTTTTGCCCAAAATATTTGTGAACACCAATTTATATTAAAGAGCCTGACATGATAATAACTTAAAATTCCATATGAATTCAAAGTTAACTTCCGGAAAAAGAATAAGTGGAAAAAGGTATCTAAATGACTATAACAATGAATCGTCAAAATAAATTGTTGAGGTGTGTTAGTGACATTACAACAAGTTTAGGCCTTAGACATGCCTTAGTTTAGTTTTGCCCAACCTTTAGAAGCCTTCTAGGTCTAGAAAGGAGAAGAAAGCTAGCAACCACCTAGTTCTAGCCCTAGGTTTAGGCTTTGTTGTTTTGTGGTTGATTGTGTATTTGTTTCTTCCCGCGTTTCTAGATTGTGTTGCCTTTGTGAGGAACGTGAAGGTGCAACAATAAGTGAACAAATCAATCAACAGATCACCATGAGCAAAGGCAAGTCATCACACCCCTCTCGATCATATTGATCCAAGTTTATAAAATGTTTTGTTTCTAAATTCATGCTTTATTTTAAACTATGATTATGAAGAATTGGTTTGTAAATAATCTCCTACAACATTATAAATGACCTATGCCAATTATTTGATTACCCAAACCTTGCAAACTATATATCACTAATTTATATGTGATATTCACGCTTAGCCACACCTAGATAAATTCGGGTGAATTAATCGCTCAATGTCTACTAAAATTTTACAGTGCAGTCATCATGGAGATGACTGGTTGAATAAACAGTGAATCAGTTGGGATGTTTTGAAACTAAAGGAGCTTTCTAAATAGGATTTAGGTGTGCGGGATGTTAGGGACCGATGTCGATGTGGCATGTCTTTAGTTGCATGCCCAAGTCAATAAAGTATCGGTTCCTTTTGCATCCTCTAGCTATTTACATGTGTGCCCACATGTCTGGAATAGTGTGTGGGTACAACGTACAACCTCTACATAGTGAAAATTATTCGAATAGGCATGCCCACGGTCATGGGAGGATCTAGCTATGACTATTTGGATTAGTTTTGGTTTTACAAAAACTTGGGATTGGGGGAGGAAAATGGCAATTAAGTGTGAGCGCACAGCTCCAATGACTTGTAGAGCACATGTGGGTTTCCTGTCCGCCGCACTTGGCATTGAGAGGCTAAAATGATCTTAGGTGGGTACGCTGAGGTAGTACGAAGCCAAAGGATCTCCATGTGGAGATGGGGTATGGATTATGTTGGGTTATTGTTGACGGCTATTAACTGTCAAATCTACGTTGTCAATGCCTGCATAAATCTGAACATATAAAACATTCAACGTAGTGGTAGGGTTTAATTCTAACAATGTCCACAGTGTTGGTGGATATTTGGATGCAGGTGATAAATCAATAAAGTTGAGAAGAAATATGCATAAAGAAGGAGGAGAATTAAATTCATGCTTAAGTCTATGGAGTTTGGGCCTGCAAACCTAATGAAACACATTCAAATGGGCCATTCACCATACATGGACTGAGGAGTCCTCCATCAGAGCCCAGGAGAAAAAGCTGAGCCAAATGGGCCAGCTAGGGTTCGACCGAACCCCTGATTCAGCCGAACTGACCTCTGCTCTTATTGCCATCTGCTTCCACGTGGATGCTCCAGATGGCGTCCCAATGACGGTGGAGGGGTAGTTAGGACAATTCCAACTTCCATAACCATCATATGAAGGCTATATAAGGTGCTCAAGTGCTTCATTCCAATACGCACCGATTTTGAGCTGAATTATAAGAGGCTCTTTGTACACTTTATATATACTTAGAATAGGGAGAGAGTAAGGGAGAAAGATCGGAGGAATTTCGGAGTTATTGGTACTTTCCTCTAAGTCTTTTTTACCTTGCCGATTACTTTAATATAATTGATATTATCCTACATAAGTAATTGAGATTTATCTATAAAATATATTTCTTAGTTAGTTCCTATTAGCTTACTGGAATATTGTTCACTAGAAATAGTGTTTACTTTGGTGTTTAATCAACATTAAAGTAGTATTTTAATAGTGTAGACATGGTGTCTATATTCTTAACACCAGTATTTGCTACGTACCACACAGTATATTAGAGGTTGGTGTAAAGGTGGTGACAGCCCTCGAGATCACCGTAGTCCTCCCTGTTTGGGTGCGTACTAGAGTGAGTCCTGGTAGCAGCGAGCAAGCTAGTGCCTGAAGTATTGCGATGGGATTAAATTAAGCATTGTAAATGACCCTGTGCTTCAGTAGAAAATCCTCTCTAACATTTGCCTACATTAACTTGTGTCCTTGGATGAACCTGTCAAAAAGTTGAAAACCTTCGTTCCCTGTCGAAATTCGATACCTTCGAATACTTCCGGGTGAAGTGCTACAGTGGTATATCCATACGCTTGCGGATTTTATGTGTGACCATAAGAAATACCAACAGTTATCCTCTCATTTATGAGGCTCCAACCTATCATACAAAGATGTGCATAAAATCAGTTGGTGAAAATGGAATTTAAATCTATTATTAAGCTATTGCAACTCTGGCATTATGCAAATTAATCCTATAGCCATCCTTTTTATACCCCTATATATCACCGGTGGCGTTCCTACTGTATCTTCCCATGTCCCCGGACACCGGGTAGCTTGCCTATTTCTAGGTGTTTTAGATCATACTAATCACTATATTACTAAAAAATTGGACTATAAGTATGTCAAGGACCCTCGGTAATTTTTTATTCTAGGCACCGTATATTACTGCATATTATGTGATGGCTCGCGAGTACGTAACTACTCATTCTTGCTCAAATTGTGGATATCTCTAAGATGGGACCAGAAGACCTTGCCAGAATGCTTGCATGCTTAGCAGGAGTAACAAAGTGTTGATCGAGTGCTAGGTTGTGACCCTAGTCAACTGCTTGTGAACATGTTGTTTGGGCCTACTACTAATTTGCTTTTCCATTGTTGTTTATCTGATAGGACATGGCATAATTAGCTTCATCAACCGTGTTAAACTTTTTTAGCCTAATTTCATTTCGATTTATATTTTGTACTAGCTATATATGCGTATACCAACTACTGATCTAGCGATTAGTACAGGAAAACGTATGAGGTTTCCGGTTTTCAAAACCGGGGGTGGATATAATCAATGAGATATGGCTACACAATGATGTCAGCGAGATAGTCCGGCCACCAGAGGTAAGGCCTGGATGTGGTGGCTCCAGCGGCAGTAGGAAAGGGTGGCGAGGAATAGGACAGTGCCGCGGCTGAATCATTATAGTTGAATGTGGGTGGAACACAGGAAATTTCAGAGGACTCAAATCCTTTAATGATTCAAAGATTACGCCATAAGTATCGATGTTTTGTATTGATAATAATTTAAGGGGGGCTATGCATGAGACACTAAAAGTGGATAAATGCAGAAGACAAAGGTTTATATAGGTTCATGCCCTCCATGTATGGTAATACCCTACTCCTGTTTTGGTGGATTGTATTTCACCGGATGTAGTGATCTTGGTGTTTCTGTGTTGTGTCAATTTGGTTTGTGTTTTGCGCTTGGGGGCTCCCTACCCGCTTTATATTGGTTAGGGGCTAGGTTACAAGGTAATAAACCTAGTCGGACATGGCTTCGGCCTCCTTATTTATATATACTATTATTTGAGTGGGATTTTATACCTACTTTGGGATACAAGGAAACATGGTAGTCAAATTCTTCTCTATCTCATATTACATAGACCCGGCTCACCTACTATCTCTAGTTGGATAAGTTGGTCATGTAGGTATCTGGTACCATATTCTCCACAATATGAAACATGTGTCCCATCCAAATTTCAAAGCAGCCAGACCCTGTAAGCACCTAGTCCCATGTTTAGGGTTTTGGTGATTATTGATAACATTAGGACTAACCATGTTAACTATGTGTGAAAGGACTTTGGTTCCCAGGGATTAATAGGGTTTGTTTTATATGTGACCATACTATAAACAGAGGATGAAGTTAGTAGCTTGACTCTCATGTTGCTAGGAAGATATGTGTGATGCACACTAGGTCTTTTCTAGCACCAAATCTATACTATATCCCAAGGAAGAGAAGTGGAGTTGAGCAGGGAAAGTTCGAATTGCAAATCAACAATTTGTCCTTGAGGCTCAACGTACCGGACAGTCAGGTGTTGCACCTAATAGTCTACTCAATGGATCCTCTGTTGATCTGGACGTACCATGTGTACATATCGGACAATTCGATGTTGACCAAATGCATGTTTCATCCAACCAAGACCAAATGTTGGTTCCGAATGTGTGTTGGACTGTCTGGTGGATGGACTGTCCAACCAGACCATGTTGTGTACACGGACTGGACAGTCCGACTGTGTGTCGAATCATCAAGTGGACGGATCAGTTTGTCCAAGCCAAGCGGATACATGGACTGGACAATCCGATCAAACTACAAGGAGGGTCTAAAGGTTGTACGAACCAGTATGGTGCATAACCAGATTGTTCGCCTTATACATAAATCAGATAGCTCAGGTATGTGCAGATTGTCTGGCTCTTTATGATCCAATGGATAGATGTCGTTTATATACGGTCGGACAATCTTACCATGGTCAGATTATCCGGCTCTATGTAAATTTTGCTGCATACCTGCAATAACGAGTTTGAGTGGTTGGGACTATAAACAGGGGCAGAGGGTGGCCTGGCTTCCCCAAACATTTTGATTTCTCCTTGACTTCTACTCGTACTCTTACTTGCTATCTTCTGCTTTGGTCAGTTATGCAGTCTAGCACTTTTGTAGCTAGATGACCACCAATTAATTGGCCGTAGCAGCCTAGCAACTACTCCTACGAGTAGTACTAGCCAGGACACAAGCTACAAGGCTCAAGCAATAATTATCTTATCAAATGATCGTAGTTAATACTACTAGTTGGTATTTTTCACGTATAGTAATTATTTTATCAAATTTTGTTCTAAAATATAGCAATTTCTCCCCCTCTAATTTGTCATCTAATCTAAATCACGATCATCTCTAATTTAATTCCTTCACATAATTCTTGTCTCGATCAATCCTTCCTATCCTTAAAATCACAATCCCATAGGGTCCATTTAGTTGGGAGGAGTTTTTAGAAGGGATTGAGAGTTTAGAGGGATGAGATTATTAATTATTTTGTTTGGTTGGGGGACATGGGAATTTGGGTGAGATAGGGATGGGTGTTGGTATTTCTTAACATTCACAGATAAAATCCGCAAGCGCACGGATATATCGCTGTAGCACTTCACCTGAAAGTATTCCAAGGTATCGAATCTCAGGGAATAAATGTGTTCAACTTTTCAACAGGCTCATGCAAGGACACAAGTCAATGTAGGCAAAGGGTAAAGAGGATTTTCTAGTGAAGCACATGGTCTTTTAGAAAGCGTAATTTAATCATATTGGCGATACTTCAGGCACTGACTTGCTCGTTACTACCAGAATTCGCTCTACTACGCACCCGGACAGGGAGGACTTAAGTGATCTCAAGGACTGTCACCACCTCTACACCCACCTCTAATGTACTATGGGGTACGCACCAAATACTGGTATTTAATAATATGGACATCACGTCTACACTATTAAAATACTACTTTAATGTTGATCAAACACCAAAGTAATCACTATTTCTAGTGAACAATATTCCAGTATACTTAATAGGAACTAACTAAGAAATATACTTCAGAGATAAATCTCAATTACTTCTAAAAGATAATATTGATATATAATTGATAAGGTACAAAGAGAAATTAGAGGAAGATTAACGTAGACTGGAATTCCTCCGATTCTTCTATCCTACTCTCTCCCTATTCTAAGTATACAATAAAGTGTACAAAGAGTATCTTATAATTCAGCTCAAAACTTGGTGTATCTTGAATGGAAGAAGGTGTTGTCCTTTTATAGCCTCCATATGACGGTTATGGTAGTTGGAATTGTCTGAAACGCCCTTCCACCGTCATTAAGGAGCTATCAGGGACGTCCATGTGGAAGGTCAGGATGTTTGGGTTTGATGTCGGTTCGATCGAACCATGGGTTCGGCCGAACCCTAGCCAGCCCATTTCGCCCTCTCCTTTCTCTTGGGCCTCCTCTTGTGGTTCCTTATCCCAGTGGCATGGTGGTTGAGCCCATTTGTATGTATTTCATGAGGTTTTGTGGGTCCACAACTACATAGACTTAGGGATGAGTCTAAATCTCCTCCTTCTTTACATATACTTTATCTCAACTTTGTTGTTTTATCACCTGCATTCAAAAATACACCGATGCTATGGAAATTATTAGAATTAAACCCTACCACTACGCTGGATGTTTTATATGTTCCGTTATATGCAGGTATTGATGGTGTATGACTTGCAATTAATAGCCGCCAACAAAGGGAATTAAGGGACGAATTCTCTCCTTTTCAATACCTGGGTACGGGTGGTAATTGGGAAAAAATTCCTCCTTTACTTTGTCTAAATAAATCTCAACCATCTTTTTTCATTTAAGATCTAGAGAAAATCCAAGAAATGCCATTGACAAACACCCAAATCTAAGAAATACCATTGACCCGTGTTGTTAAATACACTGTTCATCCTATAGCACTTAACAAAGGGTTACTAACGGAACCCTAACGACGATGGTATTTCTGGGACAAAGTCACTTGACAATGGCATTTCATGGAACTTATACTCGTCGATGGTATTTATTGGAACTGGGTGTTTGTCAATAGCATTTCTTGGATTATCTCTAAGATCTAATCTCAACCTAAACTCCCAATCAATTCCCACCACCTCTACCAAATAAGAGATTGTGACTAAAAATCAAATTCACGTATTAATCTCACCATTAATTTTCTTGTCTAAACTCCCAATCCTCTTCCCTCAAGTTGCCAAACAAGTCACATCTAGATCCCCAAACTCTCAAAATGCAGATCAAGGTCCCAGAACTTGTCAAAGTGTGTCATCTAGGTCCCAAATCGCCACAGCCCCCCCAGGATCCTATGTGACACGGATGTGGTATGTCACACGGAATGACGTGGTATCATCTTGACTGACAAATGGAATCCACTTAAAAATTTTCCTTTCCTTTTTTTCTTCTTTCCTTTTCTTTTTCCTTTTCTTTTTCTTTTTGTTTTTCTTGTCTTTGGAGTCTCTAAACGCAGTGAGAACTTGAGAAGTTCTAGAGTACCATAGATCATTTATTGATCATTTGGGCAAATACAGGTATTAGTTATAGGCCTTGTGGTGAACTCCCCCCTCTTCCCCCTCCCCCCACCCCTCCCACCCCGACCCAACTCGGGACCCTAATCCATAGGTCCCTACTGGAGTTTGGGGGTGTTGGTATTTCTTATGGTCACGGATAAAATCCGCAAGCGCATGTATATACAGTTGTAGCACTTCACCCGGAAGTATTCCAAGGTATCGAATTTCCATAGGGAATAAAGGTGTTCAACTCTTCGTCAAGTTCATCCAAGGACACGACTTAATTTAGGTAAAGGATAGAGAGGATTTTCCAGTGAAGCAAAGGGTCGTTTAAAAAGCTTAATTTAATCCTATCGTAATACTTCAGGCACTGGCTTGCTCGCTGCTACCAGGACTTGCTCTACTACGCACCCAGACAGGGAGTACTACGGTGATCTTGAGGACTATCACCACCTCTACACCAACCTCTAATGTACTGTGGGGTACGCAGCAAATACTTGTATTTAACAATATAGACACCACATCTACACTATTAAAATACTACTTTAATATTGATCAAACACCAAAATAAACACAATTTCTAGTGAACAATATTCCAGTATGTTAATAGGAACTAACTAAGAAATATACTTCATAGATAAATCTCAATTACTTATATAGGATAATATCATTTATATTAAAGTAATCGATAAGGTAAAAAAGAATTAGAGGAAAGTACCGACAACTCCGGGATTCCTCTGATCTTTCTCCCTTACTCTCTCCCTATTCTAAGTATACATAAAGTGTACAAAGAGCCTCTTATAATTATAATTCAGCTCAAACTTGGTGTGTATTGGAATGAAGCACTTGGGCTCCTTATATAGCATTCATATGACGGTTATGGTAGTTGGAGTTGTCCTAACTACCCCTCGACCATCACTGGGACGCCATCTGGAGCGTCCACGTGGAAGCAGATGACAATCGGAGCAAAGGTCGGTTCGGCCGTACCAAGGGTTCGGCCGAACCCTAGTTGGCCCATTTGGCCCAGCTCTTTCTCCTGGGCTCTGGTTGAAGATTCCTCAATCCATATGTATGGTGAATGGGCCCATTTGAATGTGTTTCGTTAAGTTTGTGGGCCCAAACTCCTTAGGCTTGAGTATGAATCTAATTCTCCTCCTTCTTTATGTATATATCTTATCAACTTTATTGATTTATCACTTGCATCCAAATATACACCAATGTTGTGGAAATTGTTAGAATTAAACCCTACCACTACGTTGGATGTTTTATAAGTTCCGATTCATGTAGGTATTAACGGCATAGATTTGATAATTAATAGCCGTCAACAGGGGGTGCCGTCGGCGCCGGAGTTGAAGAAGGGTAGGAGCATGAATTTCAAAGTACATCCGATGGCTCAAAATCTGCAAGATTTGGAGGTTGATTTTTTGGTGAATGACATTTAGCGATTCCAAAAAATTATGCATGCAAGGGTGTGACGGATCGGTTTACCTGAAAAATACCAATTCGCAGCAGGTGATTGCGCCAAACGCCAACCTCTGCAGCCATGGGTGCAGCTCATCGAGGACATCCACGCTCGGCACCCGTGCAGCCGTTGTGCTGACCCACCTACCTCGTGCCCTTGGCCCCTCACCCCGGCCCCGGAGAGCCTCGTCGATGAGCTCCCAGGCCCGGGCACCTCCAACATTCGGTAGCTCATCAACCTGTTCGGGAGTAGGGGCATGGGAGACGACGATGAAGCGGTGGTGGTGACGGTGTTGGATTTTGGCAGCGGCGGTCTCCGGGCTCCGACTACTCCGGCAGTATCTAGATTCGGGAGGGAACCCAACGGCAACCTCTGGACGATGGCACGGTAGAGAGGAGGTCGGGGGCTGGAAACGGAGGTGACGTAAAGAAGCTCGTGGCGGCGCGACGTGGGATCCGGGCAGCGGGCCTGATGGATGGCGAGAAGCATGTCCACCAGGGAATCGCTTGCTACCTTCTACCGAAAGAGATGGGAATAGGCACCGGTCGTCTTGAAGTGCATCGCGGTGAGAAGAGGCCCAGCACATGCCATGTGCTTTTCTACCACGGGGATGACCAGCATCTTGATAGAAACCGAATGCATGCAGAAATGAAATGCTAGATGCGAGAATCACACACGATATGGACAACGACGTACGAAAAATTCGAAATCGAGCGCGGACGGTAATCGGGCTCAGACAATGACGACGTACCAAAATTTCGGTAAAAATATCTTCAGTTGTTATAATAGTAGGGATAGGGATATAACGTTGGTTCAAAATTGATGGCTAAAATTAAAGTTGGATTGAATCTTATCCTACACTAAATATTTGTGATCAAAGGAGTAATTTATAAAAGATAAAATTGCATTAGTGGTACATAACTTGTCACTGGGTGCAACATAGTGTATGAACTTGTAAAACGTTTGTTTTGGTGCACGAACTTGTTTGGTGCGTGTGAGCTCAGGCCAAAATAGCACCACAAGGTTAATCTTGTTGACTTTGTTGTTGTTGAATGCTATGTAAACCTGTATATAAGGATATCTTCTAGACAAAGATCTATTCAGCAAAACATAGAATAAGGCATAATAATTGCATAAAGAAAGAAACAGAAAATCGAGTAATAATAAATGGGTAGCAACAAATAAAGATAAAAGAAAAACAAGAACCAAGTTTACAGATATAGCCTTTCTACCGTATGTTACTAATTTATGATGTTTAACTTAGAAGAATTAGCCTTGTCGTGTCATTTTGACTTTGGTTCCTACACACTAGATAAATTCATGAAAAAACAAGCGTTTTAGAACTTTATTACACTCACCTAATAAGTTTATATACCGCTGATGTAATTTATTCTTTATAAAAACTATTTCTATTGTAATATAGAATTTATTGAGACCTACACCTCTGAATACCTACCTAAATGAGGATGAGGATGGGAAAATGAGGCCAATGACAGCTAAACATGCATGAACATAGGAAGACGTATACCCTGTAAATAACTAGATGACACTAGTGCACAACTCTACTCAAAACATAAATATCTCGGTTAAATTTAGAACTGGTGGTAATTTCTAGTACCGCTTCTAAAAGTACAAATCCCAAAAACATTTATAGTTCTGGTTGGTGATACCAACCGATAATAAAAATACATCTTTAGTACCGGTTGGTAATACCAACCCGGACTAAAAATAGAGGATCTTTAATCTCGGTTAGCGTAAACAACTGGTATTAAAAATTCATTTTTACTACCGGTTGATAACACCAACCAGGACTAAAAATATTTTTAGTATCTGTTGGTGTTACCAATCGATACTAAAAATACCTCCAGGGTTAGATAAAAATAAAGCATCTCTATCTATCCAAGTCATATATGTGTAGTAGGTTAGACGGTAGCAAGCGTGAGGGCTGAGGTGAGATCTTAAGTTCGAACCCCATATCTCACACATTTATTTTGATTTCGTATGCATCTTTAGTACCGGTTAAAATAACCGGTACTCAAGATCTAGATTTTTTTAGTCTCGATTTACTATACTAAAAAGGGTTCCCAAAAGATCTTAATTTACTATAACCGGTACTAAAAAGGGTTCCTAATCGGTGTTAAAAATCACCGGTACTAGATCTTTATCTTTTTAGTCTTAATTTACTGTACTAAAAATGGTTCCCAAAAGATCTCAATTTACTACAACTGGTACTAAAAAGGGTTCCCAACCGGTGTTAAAAATCGCCGGTACTAAAGATCGAGATCTTTTAGTCTCGATTTACTACAATCGGTACAAAAAAGAGTTCACACAGGATCTCGTGTTAAAAATCACCGGTACTAAAAATCGAGATTTTGTAGTCTCGATTTACTATAACCGGTACTAAAAAGGGTTCAGAAGATCTCGATTTACTACAACCGATACTTTAAAAAAGAGTAGTGTAAGGAATTAAGGATAGTGGATAGAGATGTGGAAAGTGTAACTAAACGGGGACGATGATAAGGAGGCATACGGTATACCGTATAATGAAAGGCAATGGAGCATATAGTCTTTGCTAGCTATCTCTAGTGTTTTTTTCTATTCCCTTCTCATCATAGTAGTCATGGTCCTCGTACCATCATTGCTAAAATTGGAAAAAGGCTAGAGGCAGCAGCTGTTACGCATCCGTCGGATGCGTCGTCGTCTCGTCGATGCGTCATGCACGGATGCACCCGTTCAAAAGCGGGAGCATGTTGTTATCCCTACAAGCGAGCTCCGATCACCACCTCATTGGCGCAAAACAACCCGACTCTTTGCTACGCGTACACGCAGTTGCGTACACGAGAGAGAGACGCCACGAGAGGGGAACGGAGGAGCTTAGAAAAACCCCCCACCGAGAGCCCGAGGGGGCACACGCCCATGCACCACCTCGCTCCAGGGCTCGCGCCGCAGCACACCAACAAACCTGGGCCGCCGCGAGGAGGTGGCTGTGGTGAAGGGGGAGGGCGTCGCGCGGGACGACCAAGCGGTGTACCGCGGTAGATCGATGGCCGGAGGAGGGGGAGGTGGAGGCGGAGGCGATGGGGGTGCGGGTGGCGGCGGCGCGAAGAGGGTGCCGATGCGGCGGCTGTTCGCGTTCGCGGACCGGCTGGACGCGGCGCTGATGGCGGTGGGGGGAGTCGCGGCCGTGGCCAACGGGGTGGCGATGCCGTTCCTCGCGTTCCTCATCGGCGAGCTCGTCGACGCGTTCGGCGCCGCCGACCGCGCCCACGTCGTGCACGTCGTCTCCAAGGTTTCCGCGCGCGACTTCTCTCTTCTTGTGCGCGTTTCGTCCATCGCTTTACTTCCTTTGGGGGCATCAATCGATTCCATTCGCATTCGTCGGGTTTGATTCTTGGTTCTTGGGCCACTAGTTTCCGGGGTTTTTCTTTTCTTTCTTTCCAGAGGGTTTATTAAGGGTTTTGGAATAAGAACATTCCTTCTTCAAGTATTCGGGAATCGGGATGTGATAATCGGAGAAACCAAGCTAGTGGATGGGACTCGACGAACCAACTGAAAGTTCTCTTGATGGATCGCCAATCTGAACCAGGGGCCGGTCACAGATTCGTGATTATTTTCCTTCGAAGTTCCCGTTCTCTTTGTTTTTCTCCATGTTTCCGTTAATCTGTCGAAAATGCACCATTGGATGCTAGTTTACCATATCTGTTCTTAATCACAGCATTTATGAGAGTTTGTCGTGCTAGGCCTGAATATGAATTATGCTTGCAACGATTTGTTCCAAACTTGTATGGAGCTTAGGAGTTAGGAGGCGCCTTTTCCACGGATGCCTACAAATACGAGCCGATTCGAGCACTTGGGAATTTGCAAAAAGTTTAGATACATGCAACGTAGCAGGTTTGTAGGAGTACAAAGTTTGTTGAAGTTTATTTCAGTGAGTCGTTAGACTAAACGTGTTAGTTAAGATGGTAGTACTACATTATGGTGAAATTGGTTTAAGTTTCTGTGCGATTTACTTCATATGTAAGAGAAGACGAGCTCCCCACCAAAACAAGCTTTACTGATGGGATAATTTGTTTCTTGGTTAAAATTGTTAATTAATGATTCTCCAAAGGATGTACAAGAGGAATTGCCCGATACAGTACAAGTGTATTTGTGCAGATGCTTTTTTTTTTCCAAGCATGTTATGTTGTAAACTTGTAATTACGTGTTGCCTAATGCTGTCAGAAACTCACAGGCATTATAATTGTAGTTTGATCCATTTCTGTTTCTGATCTTGAATTAAGATGTTCAATATGCAGGAATAATTTCATTTAATTTCTTTGACCAGCTGCTGCCTTGGTGCTTTATTTGCTCTATCCTTTTAACCTTTTTAGTTTCAATATTGTCCATTTTCAGATTTCTCTCAGATTTGCATATGTGGCAATTTGTTCTGGAATAGCAGGATTTCTTCGTAAGTGTCGAGAATATTATATCTTTCTTAAAAGTATTATTGTATAACAATATCTACTCTGGTAGAGAATAAATACTTCCTGAGATAAATCTATTTGCTTAACTCTAGAATATTTCCTTAGTAGCAGTGTTGACGAATAATTCTTTGGTACCTTTACTCACGAATATTTCTTCCTTTTCTATGAAGAATTTGGGCTCATGTAGTCCTGTTCAGGTGACTTCTTAGAAACTGTTGAAATTTAGAACCAAATTATAGAGTCACATTTAGTAAGGACGCATCTTAGATGTGCTTGGACTATCAGTATTTGTCTCAATGCTAGCAACTAATTCTCTAGACATTCTCCAAGTTAATTTTGGAAAAAAAGTGAGGATAGAATTTCCGTTGCTGTTGAGGGTGTAGGAAAGCCTGCACAATCATAATAGCTCTAGTTAACTACTGCTTGTCCAATTTGCATGTTAAAGGATGTGCATTTGTTTGCTTCATATGTATTTTGTTTTCACCCCAATAATTTGAGGTGAATAATGGCCAATACTCTTGGAAACTACATGGTATAGATATTAGAGCAGAAGTCAATAATGCACAGAAGAGACATCACAAAACTTAACTGTTCTACTAAATCCATGTAACACTGAACATAGACAGTCATTATTCTGTAAGATATTTGAAATGATATAAACAGCAGCTGTTTGCTTATGTAATGCAATATCCTATTTCCGATTTAAAGTTTATTTTTACTAGACTGCATTTAACTGTGTACCTGCAGAGGTGTCATGCTGGATGGTGACCGGTGAAAGGCAAGCTGCCCGCATCCGTGGGCTGTACCTTGAGGCGATACTTAGACAAGATATTACATTCTTTGATTTGGAGACATCAACCGGAGAAGTTACTGAAAGGATGTCTAGTGACACAGTGTTGATCCAAGATGCCATTGGAGAAAAAGTGAGATAACCCATATTCATTTCTATCTACATATTAATTATCAGCTTTGTGAAGTGCCCCATCCCAGTGGTATTTCTTTTTTAATGTGGTGTTATGTGAACACCTTAAGTTTTCGGTTTTACCTTCTTAGAACATATCATGCAGCATGGTCATAGTTAAGCCAAGTCTATATGGTTCTGGCAATCATTCATATGGCTCCGAAGGTCAAAGGTGTTCTCCTGCCTGTGTAATGCACGTGCATGAATTATGGTTTTTAATTTACATAGATTGATTTTACTATATGAAATTGACTGATTCTATATGATGCATAAAACCGCTATATTGTGAATCTACTGTTTGACAGATTTCTCATTTTATCCATTTATGAAGGTGGGGAAGTTTCTCCAACTGCTATCAACATTTCTTGGTGGATTCATAATAGCATTTGCAAGAGGCTGGCTTCTGTCCCTAGTTATGTTGTCAAGTATCCCTCCTGTTGCACTTGCTGCTGCAGCCATGTCAATTGCCATATCGAAGCTAGCAAACCGTTCCCAGCTGGCCTATGCTGAAGCAGGGAAGCTGGTTGAGCAGACAATAGGATCAATTAGAACTGTAATATCCTAAACCTTCTTAAGAAGTTCAACATTTTTTATTATCCTTTTTTCCTAAACCTTTTCAGATCCTTCTATTTTTTCATTGTGAAAATTTACAGGTGGTATCTTTCACTGGTGAGAGGAGAGCAACTGACAAATACAACGAATTCTTAAAAATATCATACAGATCAGCTGTTCACCAGGGTGCAGCTATGGGACTCGGAATTGGTTCAGTTTTGCTTATTGTTTTCTGTAGCTATGGGTTAGCGGTATGGTATGGTGCAAAGCTGATTATTGAAAAGGGTTATACTGGGGGATATATCATTAATGTATTGATGGCCATCATGAGTGGTGCAATGTTAGTATCTTGATTTGCATGACAACAATTCTTTGAATACACAAAAATCGGAACTTCAATGACTTCTGTATTCTCACTACAGCTCCTTTTTTATTTTACAACTTTTTTGTAGGGCACTTGGTCAGAGCTCTCCATGCTTAAATGCTTTTGCATCTGGACAGATTGCGGCTTACAAAATGTTTGCAACAATCCATAGGGAACCTGAGATTGATGCCAGTGATAGGAGTGGCCTTGTATTGGAGAATTTTGTTGGAGATGTTGAGTTCAAAGATGTCCATTTCAGTTACCCTGCAAGGCCTGAGCAACTGATCTTCACTGGCTTCTCAATTAGCATTCCAAGTGGCATGACCATGGCATTGGTTGGTGAAAGTGGAAGCGGGAAATCTACTGTGATTAGTTTGGTCGAAAGGTTCTATGACCCACAATCAGGTGAAGTTCTCTTGGATGGTGTTAATATGAAATTGCTAAATCTTGGCAGGATAAGACAGAAAATAGGGCTTGTTAGCCAAGAGCCTATTCTTTTCACAACCACCATCAGAGAAAATATAGAGTATGGAAAGAAAGATGCATCAGAGGAAGAAATCAGGAGAGCAATTGTCCTTGCCAATGCTGCGAAGTTCATCGATAAGCTACCAAATGTACACTCATCCATTCAAACACCCCCTCTCTCTCTCTCCTTTTAGCTTTGACTTATGGATTCTGCGATCTCTTTTTAGCATTTATTTCATCTTAATTTGGGGCCAATAAATCATGATCATAAGTGATAACTATTTTCAGGGACTAGATACAATGGTTGGTGAGCATGGCACACAGCTATCTGGTGGACAGAAACAAAGAATTGCAATTGCAAGAGCAATTTTGAAGGACCCTAGGATACTACTTCTTGATGAAGCTACAAGCGCCCTTGATGCTGAATCTGAGCATGTAGTTCAGGATGCACTCAATAATATCATGGTTAACAGGACCACCATAATTGTAGCCCATCGCCTGAGCACAGTGAGAAATGCTGATACAATATCCGTGCTACATCGTGGACAACTTGTGGAACAAGGTAACAGAGATCTTTGTCACTTTTCTTCAAAACTCCTGCCACACAAATTCAGCAAGTTTTCAATTTCGATTTATAAATCAAAATCATGCTCAAAAGATAATGTTTGCTAAACAGGACCTCATGCTGAGTTGATAAAAGATTCCAATGGAGCATACTATCAACTTTTACAGCTTCAAGAGGTGAACGCGAGAAGGAATGGAACTTTTGAACCTGACCCCAACAGGCTATCTGATGCTGCAAACAGACTATCTGATGCTACAAACAGACTATCTGATGCTGCGAACAGACTATCTGATGCTGGAAATTCTGTAAGTCGACATAGCATCAGAAAGTTATCCTTTGAGAGATCTATGAGCAGACATTCGTCACTGGGTGGAAGCAGAAGGAATTCACAGACATATGCATTGACCGAAGATGAAATCGAAGTGTGTGATGATACGAAGTCTGGCAAGAATGTACTTAAGCGCCTACTACACCTTCATAAGCCTGAAACTGCAATCCTTCTGCTAGGATGCATTGCCGCCTCCGCCAATGGAGCTATACTTCCAGTGTTTGGCCTATTGCTTTCAAGTGCCATCAACACATTCTATGAACCACCACACAAACTGCGAAAAGATTCAGTGTTCTGGGCAGAAATATACGTGATCTTGGGTGTTGTATCCATCTTTATCATACCAGTGCAACACACTTTGTTCAACATGGCAGGTGGGAAGCTTATCGAGCGTATACGTTCCTTATCATTTAGTCGGATTGTTTACCAGGATATTGGATGGTTTGATGACCCTCTGAACAGCAGGTACTATCATTTGCTACATTGCCATTATAGAATTGCCATTTCCTTTCTATTACCTAATTTTTCTGCATTACTGGAATTACTCAGTGGCGCAATAGGTGCTAGGCTATCCGCAGATGCCGCATCCATCAAAAGCATTGCTGGAGATGTTTTATCATTGATCGTTCAAAGTATAAGCACTGCTCTTGTTGGCATTGTAATAGCCATGATTGCAAACTGGAAGCTAGCATTCATAGTCTTGTGCTTCGTTCCTTGTGTAATTGCACAGAGTTATGCTCAATCAAGGTTAATGAGGGGATTTGGTGCTGATGCAAAGGTATATATATAGTCCTTTTTTCATTGCTATGAAATAATTATGTTGTTTCTTTGCTGAAAACCTGTGATATTTTCCTGCAGGAAATGTATGAACAAGCGAGCACAATTGCCAGTGATGCCATCAGTAACATTAGAACTGTCACTTCATTCTGTGTAGGAGAGAAGATAATTGAAAGTTACCGAAATAAATGCAAAGGTCCTGTGAAGAAAGGAGTCCGTCAGGGAGCTATAAGTGGTGTGGGTTATGGATTCTCATTTGCCTTGCTCTTCTGCTTTTATGCTGTATCGTTTTATGTAGGAGCACGCTTTGTACACAATGGAACAGCAGACGTTGGGGAAGTTTTTAAGGTTAAAACTCAAGAAACTGATAGATGCATCTTTCTGCAATTTTTCCTCTATTCATCTTTTTTGCTCCTTATTGAAAATGCAGGTCTTCTTTGCTTTAACAATGATGGCTGTTGGAGTTTCACAATCAAGTTCTCTTGCTCGGGATTTTAGCAAAGTGCAAGATGCGGCAGCCTCCATTTTTAGGATTATAGATAGGAAATCCAAGATTGATGCAAGCTCAGATGATGGAATGGCTCCAGAGAAAATTGAGGGGAATATAGAGTTTCAGCATGTGAGCTTCAAGTATCCAGCTCGAACTGACGTGCAAATCTTCACAAATTTGTGCTTGAGGATCCCATCTGGCAAGGTACATGTGGTTCTCATGGTTAAGCAATTTGTTCACAGTGCTTTATTCTCATAATTACCATCAATTTGGTCCTAATTTCATCTTAATAACTCTATAATGTTGAACACATTGCTACATAACTGAGGCAAGGTAACAATTGCTCCCTCCATTCTTTAATAAATGGCCTTTTGAATAAATCATTTGTTTCAAAATATTTGTCGCAACAACCCTTTTCCCATGGTGAAATTCCAAATTTTCCCATGATCTCCCGAAACTATAGTGGTGGGCCCAACAATCTTCCACAGATATTTTTGGGTGCTTTGCTTGGGTTTGTTCTGAAATTTGAATGAATAGCCTGCCATTTTGTTCAATGCTTGCTTGGGTTTGTTGTACACGTGGCCTATCCTCTACAGTACATCCTAGGAGCATTTTTGTCACAATTTTTCAATACAACTGATGCCTTGTTCTCTGTGCGTGGGTAAAAGAAGTGCACCACAAGTTACAATTTATAATATAGAACAAGCTGAATCTTAATAGGTCGTTGAAATGTTACTAGAATCTGAACTGAAAACGAAATCCATTCAATATAACTGATGCCTTGTTCTCTGTGCGTGGATCAAAGTATCAAATGTTGAGAAACAGAGGGAGTAACAACATAACAATTAACCTGAATAGCTGCACAGTAGCTTCACAGAATAGTTGAATTATAGTCTTCCTCAGCAAAAGTAAACAAAGAAGTGCACCACAAGCTGAATCTTAATAGGTCGTCGAAATGTTACTAGAATCTGAACTGAAAACGAAATCCATTCGATACTGAAATTTATTTTCTTTTTTTGTGAAGATACTGAAATTGTTTCTGAGGATGACAAGTTTGATCCTCTGTTGCAGACTGTTGCGCTTGTTGGTGAAAGCGGAAGCGGTAAATCAACCGTAATAGCCTTGATAGAGAGGTTCTATGACCCTGACTCAGGCGCCATCTTTCTAGACGGCATGAACCTTAAGACCCTCAAGCTCACCTGGCTCAGGCAGCAGATAGGGCTAGTGGGCCAAGAACCGGTTCTCTTCAACGACACCATCAGAGCAAACATCGCCTACGGCAAGCAGGATCAGGTGTCCGAGGAGGAGATCATCGCTGTCGCCGAGGCTGCCAACGCCCACCGCTTCATCTCCTCGCTCCCGCACGGGTACGACACCAGCGTCGGCGAGCGCGGCGTGCAGCTCTCCGGCGGGCAGAAGCAGCGGATCGCCATCGCGCGGGCGATCCTCAAGGATCCCAAGGTGTTGCTCCTGGACGAGGCGACGAGCGCGCTGGACTCTGAGTCGGAGCGCATCGTGCAGGAGGCTCTGGACAGGGTGATGGTCGGGCGGACAACGGTGATCGTGGCGCACCGGCTGTCGACCATCACCGGCGCCGACAAGATCGCGGTCATCAAGAACGGCGTCGTTGCTGAGGAAGGCCGGCACGAGCGGCTGCTGCGGTTGCCCGGTGGAGCTTATGCGTCCCTTGTTGCCTTGCAGTCTAGCAGTTCGTGATTCGTGAACTGATATCAAGAGTGAAGACTATTGCTTCCTAGGACGAGCTTTTTTTTTTCTCGAAATTTTATTGGCATTCCACGCCGTAGTTCAATCCCAAAACAAAATGACCACGTTGTTGTTTTAATTATAAAGAGGATCTTCAACATGTTTAGAAGGTAATTGAAGTATGCTAGTATAGTGTTCTATAATCTAGATCCTTGCCATGATGTTACAGGGCCTTCTTTCATACACTGACATGATTCAAATTATTTTTGACTTTGCATTTCCTGATGATGCCTTATCCCAGAAAAAAAAAAGAAACTTGTGTTTTGTTCATTTTGTGTCAGTTGCTTGGGCTTTCTTTCTTTGGTCGTGCAGATGCTGATTCTGGAGGCATTATGGTTTATTTGGTCGGGCTATTGCAAATACGTACTCACAACAAACAAGCCATTAGTTGAAAAGTACTTGCAAATACCAGATGCGCAGAAGTGCTGACACAATTTGAAATCATCTCTTGCAGCATTCCTGCCGATTACAAATGTTCTGTACAACCTGTAACAGACCCGTTGTAGCGGCAACTTGACTTCACATGCTAAACGCCGTAGTGGTGTAGAACCTATCAAAGCTTCTCTAGTATGTTAGCTATACAGCAGTTGCAAAAATTCGATTTTCCCAGCAATCAGCTTGGGGCAAGGTAGCCAGATTTGAAAACACCGTGCTGCAAAATTTAGACAAACAACCTGATGTATGCAGAAGTAAATTAAACAGATTTTCTATACAAATTATGATAGTTTAAGATAATGGTCGCTCCAAGAAAGCAAATGTTGTCTCTCTTTCAGAACAAAATAATAGTCCATCGATCCAAAATACAGCTACCTTTGTAGTTGACAGAGGAACCATGCAAAGCTTATGCAAATAATCTTTCTGCCGATCGATATTACGGATTCCGGAAACAGGTCAGGAGGGACCGAAAGAAAAAGAAATTGAGGTGAGGGATGGGCTGGCAAATTGACTGTAGGAACTTTGTCTTCATAAAGGACTGGACGAACCTTCGTCACCGACAGTGATGCACTTGAACGAGTGGGCGGACGACATCGGAGAGAAGACGGATTCGGAGGCAGTAAATCTTACGGTTTTTAGGAAAGTACCTAAGTTTTACATAAAAAACATGGTACATTCAAATACTTTCTAAAAAATTATAAAATTACCGTAATGACGAAGAGAGTACGTACGGTGGTGGAAGCTTGGACGACTAAGGCAAATAAGCGATGGCCGCGTAACACCACTAGGTGTGGTGGGGGGGGGGACAGAACGAAGGGGAGTCGGAGCATCGAAGGGATTGGGAAGGAGCACGCTGTGCAAACAAGTCCCGCAATGAAATGAATGATATCAAAGCAAGACCTTCCTGCGCAACACGGATCCATGCTCATATAGCACGAAAGACTTTGGGATTTGTTTGATTCGATCATAGAGCTTGTCAAAGGTTATCATACCTCATATTACACAAGTTTGAATAGTTCATAGTCACATTTGTGATAAAATTTCTTCTCGCTTCTTAAAGCTCGACATGTCATCAACACAAAAAAAAAAGTGTGGCATAATCCTAGTTAAGGTGTGGCTCACTTTTACTAGCCACAATTTAGATAAGGGGTAGCATCAAAATATGATAAATGGCGGTAAATTAGTATAGCATCCAAATAGCTCGTTCACCTACCGTGCACATGTTCACTTAAAATCTCAAAGCAAACCTTCCTAACTAAGCCTACTAGGCTGAGGGTGTGCTTCAGAGCTGAGGGAAAAAAGAAGATCGAGAAGATATTCAAAGCGAGGTGAGTCGCTAACACATTATTAATTGAGTATTAATTATTTTTAAATTAAAAATATATTAACTTAATTTTTTAAAGTAATTTTCCTATAAAATATTTTTTAAAAAAAATATTTAGCAGTTCAAAAAACGTACGTGAAACATGAGGTTTTCTTCTCCCTTTCTATTAGGAACCAACAGAGCCTTAGTTTGAAGCACTGGTGTAATTTATTCTCTACACACGGAAAATGAGTTAAATCATTAACACATGATTAATTAATTATTAGTAAAAAATAAAAAATAGATTAATATAATTTTTAAAAACAATATTTATATAAAATCTATATATATATATACCTTAAAAAATATATAAGGCTTCCGGTTAAAATGTCGTCCGTATTCTGTTGTCCGGTAAAATTCTACGCGTTTTTTTTATCGTTTGGCCGATTCCGTCTCGTCCGCTTGCTTCACACACACCCGATTGCATCCGATTAGGCCGCGGCGTTGTGATTGCATCTGACTCGCGCGTCGCCTCGCACACACCCGCTGCCCACATGCGCTCGATCGTGCGCCCTCGCATGTGCCTGTTGCACGCGTCGTGCACGCATGTGCCTGCCGTAGAATTGCCGCTCTCCTTCCTGTTTAGCTGTATGCCCTCTTGGGCAGTTGGGCGTCTTCGTCATAGGTAGAACCCACACATCCTCTTCTTCCAAAAGTACCATAAATGGAATCGTCTTGTCCGGGAACACGTGATGCTCCCCAGTTTCCATACGTATCTAGATCGAAATCATCAATTCCATGCCTAGGGTCTTCATGGTCTCAGGTTTGGACCAGCGTTCCAGCCAGTACAAGCATTTTTCATGGAGAACCGATAAGACCATCGCGCACGCATAATTCGGGAACGCATTTTGCTCAGGACGTTCTCGTCATTCCATCACCATAGCCCACATCCATCTTCCCAGATCCCTTCTTTGTGCCTCTCGTCCGTGTATCTATTAGGGAAGAAGAAGCACAGTACCAGCCTGGTACTGTGCACTTCTGGTTCGATGGAACCAAGTAAGCATGTGAATTTTGAACTCGATCATACTGTTCACATATGGCTTGACTCAAACCAATTGGTTGAACCTTAATAGCTATTACGTAAGATGAATAATAAACAATAAAGTTTTGCTTGCTGTTGCAACCATGCTTTAATCCCGGGATAATTTGCTGCTGTTGATGATATTGCTTGCTGTTAGAATTACACATTTTAACACGTGACATCGGAACTTCCAATATAACTCACTAAATTGTGGTGTGATTTGTTTTTTTCCCTCCTCTTTGCTACTAGCTAGCTATAAGAAGAAATGCGATGAAGCAAGGTTGTTACTGGCCCATCAAATGCTTAAAAAATACATAAGTCTTCCGATGGATTTTTCATCTATCATATCGAATTCTAATCGTATCCGTCGTTTCTATTAGGATTTTCTCTTAGGCTAGGGTTTTACCAAGTTCACCAAAATTCACGTGATTTCCTTTAGGATTTTTAGGGATTTCGTCGGGGAAAGGAGGAGGATTAGGGGATTCTGTTATCACATCCAATTTGGTAAGGGAAGCAACCACATGATTGGATTCAGTACGGGATGCTGCTCCGGTATAAATGTACAGGCTCAGGACTTCAGCCAGAGGTAGGATATGACACTGTAGCACTACCCCACGTGTCGGCGGAGAAAGGGAGATAGGAGCGCCCTGCGCTGGTGCAGCTGCTGGGCCCGAGTGGATAGAGGGATGGTGGCCCAAGAGGGAGAAGTGGGAGGAGAGGAAGCAGGCTGGTTCGGGAGGAGGAAGGAAGAATGGGTTAGATTTGGCCCAAACTTAGAAGATGGTTTTTAGTTTGTTTTCAATTTAAATAAATTATTAAAATTATCTTTGTATTATTAAAATTAGCAATTGAGTTTTGAAAACTTCATGAAAATTCTAGAGAGTGTGATTAATCATGAAGAGTTTATAAAAATTAAATTCAACCATGTTATTTTATTTCCCGCACTTACCATATTTGTAAATTAATTTAGTTCTACACCTACCTACTTAAAAAAATACACAAATATTCTCGAAATTTTACGTGTGTCGCCCGTTATTGCACCATTCCGCTTTCTCATACTCTCCACTTCGTCCATTGTCCGCACAGGAGTAGGAGAGAACACGATGATCGATAGAAGAGAAACACGTCCGCGTCGAAGGCCCGCGTCCAGATCAGTCCTACGGTCGCCCGCACACAAGTCTGAGCCTATATCTTGTGCGCGAGCTATGCACGCTCAACAGTACAAGGCTACGCTAAATTTTGTTAGGCCAAACAGTGGTAATATTTAGTAATTATTAGTTTTCAAGTTAAATGATTAAAAAATCTTACATTGATGGATAGTGTCGAAATCAATGTGCAGTTATATTTGATTACATGTGTTTTTAGTTTCCTTAGCTCTTTTGGTGAGAAGATGCAATCAAATATTTATATTTCTCACAATTAGAGCGTGTAGTTATATCGATGCATGGAGGGTTCGGTATCTGTGAACTGAAAGAGAGAACCCATTAAGTTGAGCATGGTCTCTTCATTTATTCATATGCATTCAAAAAATATATACGTTTGGTCGATTGGTTTGGCATCAAATAGAATTGTATCAAAGAGTTAATGCATGATGTATGTTAGGATTGAATTGAACTAACTATAATTTCTGATGTATCGTGTTTGCAGCTTAGTGAAGATATCACGTAGGTGTCGTGCTTATTCAGACTATTTTGAATAGGTTAATTGGTAACTCCACGGACGGAAAGGCTATATGTTTAAATCATGATTAAACTTGAGTCCTGCAAATCTGATTTATTGTAATTTATTTTTTTCCGTTAGCACGAGTATTTTTCGAGTATTTTTATAAAAAACCCACGTGAAAGTGAAGTGCCGAACACACTACTCATCTTCATGACTCTTCGAGGAACGTCGATTTGCGACGGGTGCGGCGGCTGTGGTTGCGCTCCTTGCTACAACCGTGTGAGACCAGGCCCGTACTACGCAAACTTAATTTGAACAAATTATAAGGCCCATAATAAATAGAAAAGGAAAAGAGGCCCAGAAATATTACAAGACCGGAAGACCCAACCCATGCATGGTACTTTGACGCTTCGTTTCCATCGTCGCCGGCGCCTGCCGTCTTGAAACTCGTCAACTCCAGAGACGTAAACTCTCTCTTCCCTAATCACAAATTCACAAATCCTAATATCTACTGTTCATAGAAGCGAGAAGCAATTTCACATCACAGCATAAAGCATAAAGGTATTTCATGTCACAACTGTTTTTTTCTCTATAGGTAAGTCCAAAATTCATATTATATACAAATGCGGTGGAGTTCCTAAGAGTTATAAGAAGAAACACATTAAATTTTATGCTTTTTTTAACGACTCCACAACGCGAGATTCATATTGATAGAGCAGGAGAAGAAATTTATATTGATAGAGTAGGAGAAAAAATTACAAAATTACAATTCTGAGAGATCGTAACCAAGAAAACAAACAAAATTAGCCACCACCCACACACCGATAGCACCAACACATTTACCCCGAAGAAGGCTAGCACCGGATCAACCACCGTAAAAGCGTGACTGGCTGCCGCTAGGCTAATAAAGGAACTACAATTGAGATCGCCCAGAACCCAACCCTAACAACCGGCACCAACTCCACACTAGCCACATCTTTAGGATTGAGGGAGAGAGAGTGGGAGAAAAGATGGAACTGCTTCCCCCTTAGGCCCTCCAACGTGGCCTACTTGAATAAGCTAGGGCGCGGGCACAAGAAGATATGGGTCTAAAGCGAGCTTGCACCAGTTGGCTTGGAGGTTTCGACAAGGGGGCTGCCTAGACGATGTCTCTAGGGAGAGGAGTGACGAAAGCACCGCGCCGCCGTCCATTGAGGCCTCAAACAGAACCAGACTAGGTTTTCACCCGACAGCCCCGCTACAGGAGATAGGACAACACGACAACGTCCTCAGGAGGGGAAGTGACGCTCAGAAACAACGATGTTGCCAGCCCAACCGAAATCGGGCTAGGTTTTCACCTGCCGCCCACCGCCTGCCTATCCACGACTGACCTTTGCTCCACCACTATCTAGCCTCGATCGACGCGTGGGCACCGCTGCACCGGTGCCCCTCGCCAGCCAGCCTCCGCGTGCAGCCGCGTGGCTACCCTCGTCGCGCGCTCCATGCCGGCATCCTACTTGCGTCCTCGCGTCGCACTGACCCCGCCGTCGACTGTGCAAACTCGCGCATCGCCAGCCTACCGCCGCTGTCGGCCACGCATCTCGCGCCGCGCTAGCCTCACACCGCCGGTCATGCCACCTTGCTGCACCACGGCCACCCCCACCTCCACGGCCTCCTCAGCGCCTCACCCTCCTCAGAGGTGTCAGTCCTAGCCGTCCCACGCCTCTTCCGCATGAGCACACAGCAGCCTCTTCCGCCGACACCGCGACCTCCTCCACCGGCGCCACGCCCTCCTCCGTCGGTCCTCGATGCGGTGCGGCTGGCGCCGCTTCCTCCCGATCTGGTCGTGAGGGGGCAAGATATGTCGCCTCCGACCACCGACGGTGTTAGAAACCACCATCGACCCATCATCGTCCCTCCGCTCGTTCCCCGTTGATGCCCTAGCTGCCGAGTCTTTGAGTGAGACCACTATCCTTATCGTCGCCAAGATTTGTCGGTGGCTACTTAAGCGGTGGCGAGACGGAGGAGGTGAGAGAAGGGAGGCTGGTGGCGGGGTTGCGAGTTACTGCCCGTGTCACCCTAGAGTGGAGCGACACGGGTGATTTTAACAAGCTGTGATAATTTTATGCTTTCATTATGCTATATTTTTATATTTTAGAGCCTTATTTTACATATATTACTAAATGCATGAGAATTAAGTAGCTTAATGGCTAGTGAATTGGGTGGCGCATTAGAAAATTACACACCATTCAAGATGTTTAATTAGGACACTCCTAACTATAGTGTAGATGGTATTTAATGCATGGGATTATGGATAACGTGGCATGTAAATAAAGAGAAAACGTAGGATGTTCTCTTTGCACAGGGTACAACTCAAATGCACAAAACAAGAAAATCATTATCGACGGAGTAGATCGCGAGTACGGTATTTACATGGTATGAGAATTGTTGGTGCCAGGGTATACGCGAGACTGAGGTAAAAGAGACGGGAGACAAGAATTTTTATACAGGTTCTGATCTCTTAACTGACAGGTAATAGCCGTACTTCTGTTGACCGAAACTAGTGTTGCTCTTATATAACAGTATCACACAAGTACAATATCTAGGATGAGCTAATCTAATCGGTGTCAGCTTGGTGGCATGGATTTCAAACACGTAGTCAACAGTAGGGTAGTCTTCTTCTCCGAATATGAACTCGACGAAATTGGGGGCAGCGTTAGATCCCTCATGTGACCTCTGTGGCTTCAGATTAGCTCTATCACTAGTGGAGATAGGCACATCCATGATGATCTACTTTATCATGGAAGAAGCAAAATTCATCATAAAATAACATCTATGACAAACTTATGACGAATAAGGATTCATCATAGAACTCGTGTCACATATGTCTCTATGACCAAATTGTAAATTCGTCATAGAAAATGCTTCTATCCATGATGAAGGTGCTTGTCACAACGTGAAGTCCATGTTGGATGTGACGTGGCAGATGACATGTACACCACGTGGAATCAACTTCTCCATTACACCGAAGCCACGTGGCAGTCGTATTTAACCCCCCACATGTTTGTATTTCGTGTTTCCACGTGGGGGAGCCCACTGTCTCCACGTGGCCGGAGTTGGAGGCACCACATGCTCTCGTTTTTAAGCACCACGTGTATGTATCTAATTTGTGACATGTGTCTTCACCTGAAGAAGCCACGTGTCAAACACAGTAGGGATAAAGGCCCGCTCATTTTGTTCTGGCTTTGCACGTTTGACCATACATTTTACATATGTATCTGGTCCAATCCATTATTAGGCCTAGAAAATTTCCAGCATAAGCCCATTTGGCCCAGCATCACATTGTAGATAGACCCAACATCAACATTACAAACCATTATTACAGCTAAACACAGAAACCAACTTTGTAGGCCCAACATCAACTTTACAAACAATTATCACAGGAACACAGAAACCAACTTCACAGAGCACAATATTACAAACAAGATCACTTATTTCTTAGAGCTCGTCTCCAGCCCAACATTCTTCAAAAATGTGGTATTGGAGTTATCCTGCGAGAGAACCTTGGACACAACTTCTTCACTAGTTACTTCTTCACTAGTTCTTGGTGTCTCACCATTAGGTACAGGTTCTACCATCATAACTTTCATACTTTGACTGTAATAATAATTGAACATTAGCTAGGAAAATAGAAACATAAAAAACTGGCAGCTGCATAAAACATTCAAAAAAATGGCAGCCGCATAACACATTCAAAAAGTCACTGGAAACTGAAAAAGCTACCAGGAAGCACAAGCTAAAGATAAGAAAACTTATGTAGATAGAGTTGTATAGAATGCAAATGTAACTAAATTAGTTTTCCATAAGACAAAACAAAAACAAATTAAATGAGTAAGCCCAGTGATCCCATATTTAGAAAAGTAGGATTTTCTCTACTGTCATAGAGACTAGAAACATTTTGAGCTCTAACTATCATAGCATGTAATTATTTTCTATCTAGCCTCTAGCAGTAATAGAGGACAGTGCTTCTTGACCTCTATATAGGATAGTGTTTTATCATTTATCATAAGGGTGACTTCATACAATGTATTCGATCAGCTTGCATGGCAGTTTGTGATTGATGGAATATCTTGGTAGCTACAGCAGAACATGGTTTTCCCCTCAACTACTTTCATAAAATTTGGAGGGGTGCGATTAACACTTAGCATTGGTCATTTTCTATTCCATCCTATGATGCCTTAATATTTTTCATATAAACCACTAATGTTTAGACAAGGAATACCAGCGTGGAGTAAATAATCCATCATAATTAAATTTTCTTTTCCAAGTTACAATGAAATAAGTTTTGAAGCATTAAAGGCTGAAATATATTCAGTGTTATGGTCATATGATTCAAAACCTCAATACAGGCAAACACTACTACAATAACGTAGGTAAAAATGATATTCCATGAATCACACCCTCATACCTAGGATACTGATAAAAATGTAAACTGCAACCTGCATCAATTGCTCAAAAAATGATTATGTAGATTATTTGGCATTTTAACCTAATCTCAACTTATGTTATATATGATAAGTTGTCCAGCGGCAAGTTTCCAGCAGCTACAAAATTAGTTTGGTATGTATTCTAACATTGTTAGTGTCTAGAAATCCCATTAAGCTCAAATAATCTAATAATTGTGTCAATTCTGTATGTCAATTGAGTATGGCAATTCAAAAAAGTGTAATGCTTTGAACAGATGCTTGAAATGTAAGTTGTGTTTGTACAGATTTAAAGTGGTTTTTGCTGCTTGAAATGTCACAGTCTCTGTACAGATTTAGACTGATATGCAGAAATGTCACTTGGGTTCGTGGGTTCGATCATCCTAAAAGGACAATTCAAAAAAAAAAAATCATCTGCACGAAAGTTCCTCGTAGCATAGTGGTGAAGCTTGACCTTAAGCAATTGTGCAACGCGTGGGTTCGTTCCCCATATACAGCATAAGTTTTTTGGACAAAAAAATTTCACATGGGCTGCAAATAAACGCATGGGCTGCACATATTTGGGCTGCAAGCACACACACTTCTGCGGGGCCGATAAACGCACATGGGCTACATCCGTGGACCGAATTACTAATAAAACAATTGGATAATAAAACAAATATTGGGACACATTGTATCTCACTTATATGTAGTGCCTAGTGAAAATTTGGATAGGCACAAATACGAGGTGGGACCAACAGGACGGATAGCCACATATACGAGGTGGGACCAACAGAACAGTCAATATAAATTGTATTAATAAAGAAGTGTCATAAATAGGTTACGTGAACGGTGCGTATCATTTGTGATGAAATTTTCTATTGTTCTTTGACGCCATTCTTAATTTCATTATAGAGTTTTGGTACCTACCCTACCACGAGTGATCCATGAAGAAATAGGAAATTCCATCATAGATGCTCTCTGTTCAATGACAAAATTATACAATGTCACGAGAAAAACGAGAAAGACGTGATAGATGGGCGATTTCCTACTCGTGCGTCTAGGCTTATCCCTCATGTTGGTGTGTCTTCCATCTCCTCCTAGGGGTCTTATATTTATACCCTCGGATATCCCCTTGTCCAAGTAGAGTTATGGATATAAGTGTGGATACGATCCAAGTAGTCCCTATATAGTTTCCAACTTAAACTATGCTTCTCCTTCCTTATTCGAAACATCTTCCGTATATGAGGTATGGTTCCGTATGAGACTTATTATATGGTGAGCCTCGCCGAGCTCAACCTATATTGGGTATATACCTTATCCATAACTCATATTGTAATTGGGGAGAAGAAAATGTCTTTAACTATACATCTTTTAATAATTTCTCTGACCCAAAATAAGTTTACGTTTTATTCATCCCATACACATCAATGCGAAGACAAAAAAAAAGACATAACGCCGTTCACTTTAATAAACCTCAATTCAATTCCCTCCCACTTTAGTTAATCCCAATATATTTATTCCACTCTTAAACCCTAGAAGCAAGTATTCTAAGAGTTTGTATGTTACATTTAAAAGTATCACATGGTATTAGTGATGAGATGAGGAGAGAAGTGAGAAAAGAGATGATAAGTCACCCTTCATATATGGAATAACCTCTATATAATCTCTTAAAACAAGAGTAAGATAGTGTGAGAACGAACTGATTAAAAAATTTAGGGGATTGTGTACTAACGTAATATGTAAATTTAGGGGATTGTGTACTAAGGTAATATGTTGTAATATGTTGTAGTGTACGTGTTATCTCTTAGATGATATTGTTAAAATCAGAGACAGTAGTAATATTCACTATAAAACTTGCTCTAATGCATTTGTCCTTCACTTATACAAACTTAAAGAATGAAGAATGAAGTTATTTTAAAACGAATAAGGTGATAATTTATTTTATGATGAAGGGAGTAGATCGATAAAACAGTGGTAAGGAGTAAGGCTTTATTCTTTCCCCCCTTTTCCTAACTCACATCTCTTATTTTCCGCGCGCACGCTTTTCAAACTGTTAAACGGTGTGTTTTTTGCAAAAAAGTTTCTATACAAAAGTTACTTAAAAAATCAAATTAATCCATTTTAAAAAAAATTTAGCTAAATCTTAATTAATCATGCGCTAATGGATTGCTTCGTTTTCCACGTTTACTGGTGCATTTTGGGAACAAGCAACAGCGAACACAGCCTAAGGACGCTCTAGAGTCCAGAGGCAGCTATGATTGATTGTATAGCATGCACCCGTGATGGCGTGATGGCTATATGTGCCACCAATAATCATTCTCGCATCATCGTATTAATCGTGTGGGCGCGGCGAGAGCCCAAGGGGCCAATCAGCCAACACCGGCAGTTCGGGAAGGGGGGGAGGGAGGCTTGTACGGCACTCGGTGGCATGGAGTGTGCTTGCGACCAACATATCCATCCATTTCGATTCGCCCGTCGATCGGCCGCACCGCACGCACGCGACTTCGCCATCGGAATTCGGAAGGCTTGACGCTTGATTCCGCCGGTCGTTTTCACGCCGCGTGCACGTTTTCCTCTGGCCCTTGTGTGTGCATGCATGCGCGCGTACGCGTGGTGCGGATTAGCGGCACGTAAGTGCGTGCGTGACACCGGTCCAAATTAACGAGAGCAAAGCGCGTGAACATATTATATTCATGCACGCATGCACCTCCATCCGTCGTCCTCCGGTGATGTTGTGTTTCAACCGGACGATCGAATCCGTGCACCTGGAACGCGTGTGTCCATCAAATTAAGGTGCGTGAGCTGAATCTGTCGCCCGATTGGGTAGGCACTAGGCACCCTTCTTCCAGGTACTGTACTACTTATATGTAAGGGGCACGTTTCCATTGGCACCTAAATTTGGGTGCTCCGAACCTGATTGAAACACATCAAACATGTAATGGTGTGTTTCACCAATCACCATTAATTTGTTCATTTTATATACGGTGTTACAATGTGTGTTATATTCAAGCAAGTTTTTAATTATTGGTTCCTTGTGATGCTTAAGATAGGATAAATTTCTTTTATCTTAAAAAATGAAAAATTCAATTTGACAACCCTAAACGCCAAAGGCATGATCTCATATGTTACAAATTTATCAAAAATATAGTGTTGCTGATTAAGAGGATATTTTATATATACATGAAAATCAAAACGGGTCCGGTAGTTGGACGCTGTACCAACTTTGATCGGGAATCGCTGCTGATGTACAGTGAGGAGTATATAACCATTTTATATATGTGTATTTACCATAAAAATATGCAGATCTGCTAAATTCACTTAAAAATATAAAGTTTTGCGAAAAGGTAATTGCATAGGCCTACGAGGTTCGTGTCACTACTGGGGAACTGGTCTTTCTTACCGGTTTACAACCTCTTTAGTCCCGGTTGTGCAACCAGGAAGTATAATCCAGAACTAAAGATGAACCTTTTTACTCCCGGTTGAAATAACCAGTTCTAAAATGGTAGCATCATGTGACTGGTGCTATCATCTTTAGTCTCGGTTAGTGTTACCAACTAGGACTAAGGTATTTTAATTGTTTTATGTTGCTTGCATATTGTTTTTTTTTTGCTTCTTGCTTACATCACAGATCAAATGAATATACTTAATAACAAAATCATCCACAAATTCACAGATCAGATATCACAGATCGAATGAACATACTCAACAATAAAATCATCCACAAATTCACATATCATCTAAAAAAATCAACAAATTAGGCATCGTCGCCTGCCGCCCGCTCACCGCTGCCGCCGCCACCTGCCGAATGGGAGAGGAGGGCTCCACGGCCTGCCGCCCACTCGTCGCCGCTACCGCCTACCGGAGGGGAGGGAAAGGCTCCGTCACCTGCCGCCCACCCACCGCCGCATCCACCTGCCGGAGGGGAGGGGAGGGCGCCGCCTCCCCCATCGTGCACCGCCGCCTACTGCTTCCCCTTATGCCGGATCCGGCGGAGGGGAGGGAGCCACCGCCGCCTCCCCCCTTGTGGGCCGCCGTCTGCCATCTCCCCTCCCACCGGATCCGACGGAGGGGAGGGCACCGCCGCCGCCCGCCGCCTCCCCCATCGTGTGCCGCCGCCTACCTCCTCCCCTCCCGTCGGATCCAGCGGAGGGGAGGGCACAGCCGCCGCCCCGCCACCTGCCGTCTCCTCTCGTGTGCCTCCCACCCATCCACAGTCGCCTGCCGCTGCCCGCTACAAACGCTGCCCCGTATGCCGAGGCCGCTGTTTCGACAGCCGACGGAGAGAGGAGGGGGAGGAGGAGGAGGGGAGGAGAAGAAAGAAAAGATAAGGATGAGGGAGAGAGATGGAGACTAAAGTGCCGATCTTTAGTCCCGGTTGGTGATACAAATGGGACTAAAGCTCTCAGGGGACTGACACGGCCTAACAAATGGTGAACCGGGACTAAAAATGAAACCGGTACTAAATTCATTAGTCTAACAAACCGGTACTAAATACCATCTTTTGTACTGGTTCGTAATACAACCGAGAAATTTGTGATTTTCGGTCACCGAAGAAAGATCGGTTCTCCAGTAGTGATACTAAGGTAGCCTAATAATATGGGAAGTTTTATATAAAAAACTTTATAAGTTATATGAACATAGTTGGAGCCGCATTATGATTAATTAACAAAGAATAATCTTGTCATATCTTTTCTTTTGAAGTCAAATGAGAATCGATTTTTCCGGACGAGACTCCCTCTAAATTGCAGGTGGACCATAACTGCTCCCGTGTACAAAAATCACTCCCTCAAGGACGGTTCAAGGATCCATGTGAAAATCAATTTTCATAGGCGGATATCTTAACAGGCCCGCCTGCCACCAGTCCACAGATCGAGCTCACCTTAAAATATCTAAGTCCCCTCTCTATTTATCCTCATACTCTCCTCTGCTCCACTTCCTCTCCTCTCCACTCCTCTCCACCTTTCTAGTCGCTCCTCCACCCTCTCCTCATCCTCTCCGCTCCATCTCCTTTCCTACACTTCCTCCTGTGGCGGGTGGGAGCAGGAGTGGCCATGAGGAGAGGCACCACGATAGGGATGGGCAACAATGGTGATGAGGAGAGGTGTCACGCTCGGAAATTTAGCCCAAATTTTTAGACTATTTTGTGTATAAAATCCCTATCCAGGCATCAGTCAGGGTACACAAAATGATAAATTAATATGCAGATCTAAACGTAAATAAAATATAAATATTTACAGAAGAGACACTTAGTCTTCACACAAAAATAAAGCAGCAGCAGCGGAAATAGGCGATCCTAGCGGGGCTTCAGCTCCACTCCACAGGCAAAACTCAACTGGGATATAAGTCTTGATCCTCTAACTTCATCTTCAGCTCAAAAGCACCACACTTCTGAAAAGGGGAATAATAGCAAGGCTGAGTACAACCGCTGTACTCAGTAAGCCACAACAACGATGCAGACGTGCAAGGGAAGACAAGGGGGATTTGTGGCTATTTGCATAAAGGCAGTTGTAAATATTTTATAGTTAAAAATAGTAAAACAGTTGATTAGTTAAGACAAGATTATAACTCCACTGAACAACACTACACCGCATTGAATAGGCCCAACCAAATCACCTGAACTAGACCAGTTCATTAAGTCAAGTTAATTAATAGAGTGAGACTAATCACGGTGAAGCTGGTTGATCACCTATAACCGTGAACACGGCTATTCAAATAATTTGTCTGACCAGAGATGCACAATTGTACCCACAAGACAACCCACCATCATGTAAACGTCTCAGGCCAGACACGTCACCATGCCGAGTGATTGTGATAAGACCCTTCGCAGAACTCCCCCTAACCAATCGTTCCCACCTCATGTTTCACCCCAACCTTTAAACCAAGGTAGGCAGCCTCCCTCGTGCCTAGGTGAATCTGGCAGCCGATCAACGGGTAAACCCCCGCCGATCCAACTCCATCACGCCCACCCTTGCCATAGTACATCAGAAAGGGAAAAGTTAGACTACAAGTCCAGCAGTTGCACATTCTTACTCGTGGTAAGCACTATAAGTCTTCCAAGGTTTCCCGAGAACGGTCCTTAATTGCCATGGATGCGATAAGCAAAACCATGCACCCAAAGCCCACCATTAAACCATATTTTAGTTAGGTAATTATGACCAATAAAATATGGCCAGGTGTCATGAGCTTGCAGGTCATCAAGATACTAAAAGTATATAGTGACTATCTCATATTGTGAACTAGTGATATTAAGAATGGCTAAGCATATATAATTCTAGCAAAGTCAACCTAAGTGACACAAGCTAGTCAAATTATTACCCAAATTTGACAAAGAATGGATAACAAGAAAATATGGCACAAGCAAGCAGATAGGTAATTCCATAATCCTGTGTAATTAGCAAAAGTTGTAATTTATTTGTAAATAGTAAAAATTTTTATAAATTGGACTCAACATGCTCAAGGGGAATGTGGAACTTGCCTTGCTTCTTCAAACATTTTTCCAAATTCTTTTCCTCTCGATCGCGATCTTCCGAACAGACGGAAACTACACGCTAGCACACAAAACGATGAAAAACCCTAGTAAAAACCAAGTAAATAATACATGGAAAGTAAATGAAGAGCTTAATTTTAGATGAATTTTGCAAGTTGAATGGCTCAATTTGGAGTTCATATGAATTATTTATGAATTTTAGAAGTTTTGAGTCATTTAAATGGAATTCTAGAAATTAACTCGATTTATTCCGCAATTATTATTCAATTATGACGTCAGCCGAGGGGAATAGGTGGTGCTGACAAGCGGACCCCACCTGTCAGTGAGTCAAGGGGGTCGGTCCACGGTGAATCGGGTCCACCCGTGGCACGGGCGGGTGCACCACGTGGTGCACACGTGGCACTGATGCTGCACCAACGTGGCGGCCATGGGGGCAGACACATGGAAGGCCAGATCTGCACCGAGGCGGATTGGACGGCCGAGGCAAGAGGGAGCCAGCTCGCCGGCCAGGCCAAGCACACGGCAGCGCATGGGACCCAAAGGCCACCGGCGGCGAGTGGTGGCGACGAGCGAAGAGGAAGAGGCGCCCACGAAAAAAGGAGGGGAAAAGGAAGAGAGGGGCTCACCGAGATGGCAGCGACCGACGCGGGGAAGACGGCGATGACCATGGCGACAAACAGCGCTGGTCCGGCGAACAAGGGGGCGGCAAGTCTCCGGTGGTGCCTAAGAAAGGAGATGAGGGTTATTAGAGAGTGAGTGAGGGCGTAGGGCGGTGGACATCACCGATCGGAGGAGGAGGAAGTGGAGGGGCTCACCGGTGCATGGAGGGGATGGAGCTCGGGCGGTGATTGGAGTGAGTAGGGGGTGGCCGATGTGTGGCGTGGAGCGGCGAGAGCTGGTGGTGGTGGCGTCGGAGCGTGGTGACGATGCTAGCGGTGGCGGTGGCCGGCGGGAAAGCGATGGCGAGCGGCGGAGCGAGTGCGCGGCGTGGGAGAGAGGGGGCGGCGAGCTCGGTTTTGGAGAGAAAAAGAGAGGGGCAACGGGGAAGCTTTTTATAGCCTTGGGAGGCTAGGATCATGACCGAGGGGCTTGGGAAGTGGCGGATTCGGAGGGGAAGAGTGGGGCGGCATCATGGCGCGGGAGGTGGAGGACGTGGGGGAGCGACCGCGTCCCACCCACGTGCGGACAAGGCGGGGAGAGAGGGCATGCGCGGGAGAGGCACGACGACATGGGGAGCGGCTGTTGCTGGTCGACCGGCTGGAGTTAGGGGATGAAGCTGATAGGTAGGGCCCACGGTCCCACCTATCGGCGAAGGGAAAGAGCGAGGGGGGCGAAGTAGACTTCGTCAGGGGGGCGAGTGGACCGGGCCAAGGGAAGAGAACAGAGGGGGATGGCCTGGCCCGAGAGAGGGAGGAGGCGAGAGGGCCGAGGGAGGAAGGCTGGACTTGGGCCGCGGCCCAAGGACAGGGAGGAGGTTTTTAATTTGTTTTGCTTTTTATTTAATTGCTAAAACGAAGTTTGTTTTCTTAAAATTATTTCTTGAGCTCTGAAAATTCACGGGAAATTTCAGAGAGTATATTAAGGCATGGAGAATATTACAAAAATATTTCCAGCCACGATTTTTAAAGGAAAATTTTAATTTCCTCATTAATTTCACTTGATTAAATTGCTTTTGATTTTAACATAAATTCTAGAAATGCATTATTTAATTATTTTTAATCACGAGAGAAAATCGGAGCATCATAGGCCACGTGACAAGAGGCGCCGCAACGGGGGCGGCCATCGGCCCCGAGCAGATCCGGCATTGATGACATGGGCATGCGTGGATCTGTCATCACTGACCTCCCCATCAATCACATATGGGGGAGTCACGGATCCGCCGTCACCAGCCTCCCCCCTCCTTCACGCATCCAATGACGGCAGCAGGGGGAGGCGCAGATCTGCCATCACCGACCTTCCCCTCCCACACGGATCCGGCAGCGGTGGCACCGGGAGGCCCGGATGCACCGTTGCAGGCCTCTTCCTCCTTACAGATCTGGCAGTGGCGACAGTGGGAGGCGCAAAATCCGTCATCGTCGGCCTCCCCTTCCTCATGGATCGGGCAGCAGTGACCTCCTCCCTCGCAGATTCAGAGACGGATCCGGTATTCTCGGGTATGGTGGGGTCTCGACATCGATGATGATGGCAGCGGGCTGCATTGACGACAACCGCGGCTAGAGAAGATTTTAGCTAGGGCTTTGACTTTTTGATTTTTCTTTTGCGATTTTTGTTTTTTATGATGGGCGTCATAACAGACCGATTTCGCATGCGATTGTGCTGTCCGAATGGAAAAATATTATTTTTACAGACACCTGAGTATAGACGATTGTGCTACCCGCCTGAAAAATTCTATTCTAGCCGCATGAAGCTTTATGTAGTAACGTAACATACGCTAGGAAAAATGATATTCTTAAATCAAGTGTAGAAATGATATCCGAATAGTTGAATATCTAAGTTAGTCCAACTTATCTAATTAAGTTAAAAGTGTGTGGCGAAGCTAAGGCAATGTGTGGCTACGATTCAAATTAATAGACCATGCATAGCTCGTGGTCTCCACAAATTTCAAACTAGTACATGACTTGTGAAAAGAACAAAAAGGCTTTCTCATTTTCTTTTCATTTGTTTTCCTTTTTGCCTCGACTTCTATATCAAATTTAGGGTTGTAATTTTGATGGTGGTGGTACATGACACCTTAAGCTATGTTATCTATCTTTCTGAAAATTTTATAACTATTTGGACAGTTTAAATTAGGTTAGGAATACCAAAATTATTATATATAGTGCTAATGTTGCACTAAAAATTCCTCGGTACGTTTATACGTACTTAAGAGAGCTACTATTTGGTGACAATACGATCGATAATGAGCTCTTTTCCTCCATCCAAAATAGGTCATTCTATTGTGCAATTCTACCCTTTTCATAGAAGAAACTCCCAACCAAGCCATGTTTTGTTCAAATGAACCCACGTCACTGGAAGAGAGAAAGCACGAGTGATCAGGTGGTGAAGTAGTGGTTAGTTGACTTCACCCATCAGAATTCGAATCCTGCGCTTTTAATAAAAAAATTAATAAGGATTGAAGTTTGCTGTTGGTATCTCTCTTTTTTGCTTTGTTCCCTTCCATGACATACTTAAAAAGGGGCAGCGAACTAGCGTATGATTAATTAAATATTAGTTTAAAAAATTTAAAAAAATGATTAATGTAATTTTTTGATAGTAATTTTCTTGTAAAATTTATTTTAAAACATATTATTTAGTAGTTCGAAAAACATACGCGTGGAAAATGAGAAATTATATATATAAGTTTGAATCTCTCACTGCTGAACGCATCCTATAGTTTGCTTGGAAGGGGTGGTGTGTGGGGCTGTGTGCACTTTCTGCGTAAATAGAAAAAACGACATTGGAAGAATTATAAGCTTTAAATATTGAGACGGAGTGTTCGTTAGAGAGGAATTTGTTTAAGAAATGGAGCACTATCTCAATAATCGCTGTTTCCTGTTGGGCCTTCCTTAATTAGGGAACATATAGCTATCGGTTGCGTAGCCTTCACGTACTTTAGGCCATGCTAGCTAGTTTGCTTCAATTCCTGCTCTCAACTTGACTCTTGGTTCCTCCTAAATGGCTTAGTAAGGCAAGGCCACTGCATCACCCGATCCTAACACTAACGCTAAGCAGAGAGAGAGAGAGAACCGTACCAACATTTTCGTCCAAAAGCATCTGCCGTTCCCATAGCAACTCAGGTACAGCCAAGGGTACATGTGAACTGTAGCGACTATCAATGGACGAATCGGGGTGGGTCAGGTCAGCGAGCAACGGACGCCGACGACTCAACCAACCATCTTGGCTAGCCGGACCCGGACGCGACTCTCGACCGTTCAACTCCCGTAATCTCGCTGCTTTTCGCCATCAATGGCACAGTGGCCGCAACCGCAACGGCGCCTCTCACAACCTGCACCCAAAACTTGCATGGGCCAGGTGGTTGCACGTCTCCCAACCCCCAATTCCCCCTCGCAAACCTCATGCCAAAAATCAACCAAAACCAACACAATTAGGCGCAACTAATCTAGTAGTACCACGCCTAATTAAAATCTCTAAACCGACTGGTGTTCGCAGTACGCTTCCTGGGCCCCACCTGTCAGTCAGAGGATGTAACCTGTTCGAGTAGGGCGTAGTGGTAGCCTCCTAATTACGGCTCACGCCTGGCACGTGACGGAAAAGGACGCCGCCGAAAAGGTGAAAAAGTGGGCGCGGGCGGTCGAAACGGCACGCGGGAAAGTAATTAAATCGGCTGCCAGCTCGGACGCGGGGGGGTTTAACCAACTTGATACTCCATTGCTTTGTCTGTGTAAAGTTACAGCACCTATTATTATTGCGATTATTACAGCCACTAATCGCGCTGTTACTGCGGCGCCAGCTGCAGGGTGAGCTCGAGCCGCCGTGGTCGCCGTCGTCGTGGCCGCGCCGGCCGTCGGCGGCGGCCGCGAGCTGGTGGTGGTGTCGGGTTGTGGCGACGGCGTGGTGTCGTGGTCGTCGGTGCGGCCGCCGCAGACGGCGATCCAGTCGTCCACGCTCCAGGTCCAGTCGGGCGCGACGGACGCGCCGGCGGACAATGCGCGGAGGCGGTCGGCGGGGGCGAGCGCCACCGTCGTGTCGGAGTCCGTCGAGGTGGACTCCCATAGGCACTGGTCGAGGATGCTCTTAGGGGAAACGCGCTGCTCGATCTGCGTGGCCTTGGAGGTGGAATTGGACGCCGCGGAGGCGACGAACGGGTGCTCGAGTAGCTGCTCCGCTGTCCACCGCTTGGCTGGGTCTCTGATCAAACACCTTGCCAGGAAGTCCTTCCCTTCGGCGGAGAACCACGCGGGGGACTCCGGGACGTCGCCGGAGTGCGCGACGTGGTGGAGCGCAGCGACCGGATCAGCGAACCGCGGCCACGGAGCGCCGCCGGTGGCCATCTCGATGACAGTGCACCCGAGCGCCCAGATGTCCGCGGCCGTTCCCTGCGCCTCGCCGCGCGCGGCCTCCGGCGCCAGGAACATCGGCGTGCCCCTGATCGTCACGCCGCCGGCATTGCAGTCCTCGGCCGCCATCCAGCGCGCGCACCCGAAGTCGGCGAGCATCGCGCGCCCGTCGGCGCCGACGAGCACGTTCCGGCCCTTGACATCGCAGTGCGCGATCCCTGCGCCGTGGACATACGCCAGGCCGCGCAGGACATCGCCCAACCTCGACCGAATCAGGGGCTCCTCGCACCTGCCGCCGCACCGCTTGATCTCATCGGCCAGAGACCCGCCGGGCGCATACTCCAAGAATAGATCATAGCACGCCCCGCCGCTCCCGTCCACCGCCGCCGACACGTCGGAGCCGACGCACGACACGACGAACGGCGAGGTCAGAGCAGAGAGCATGCTCTGCTCGCGCCGGAGCACGCCGGCGCGCACCACGTCCACGGACTTGACCGCGAACACGTCGCCCGTCCGGCGCTCCGTGGCGATCGAGACCGTCGCCGTCGCGCCGCGGCCGATGACTGGCCCCCGCCGCCACTCCCCGATCGCGCCCATTCCTGCGCTCGGAGAAAGCGCAAGAATGGGAGCAGAGGTGAGCTGAAAGCTTCCACTTCCACTCCTCTTGTAGTAGTTGTTGTCGTTGGTAGCGTAGAAGAGGCAACTGCAGCTAGATATGTGTGTTTGTGCATATATAGGAGGGGTGGGAAGGAGGTGATGCTTTGGCAAGGGAATGTGGTTAAGTGTAGGCTGTCCAACCAAAGCAACAAGGCAAAGAAAGGGGTGAGATGAGAGAGTCCAAGCTGGCACAGGGGGATTCTCCACTTGGCCACACATGAGTGGTGGACGCAAGTTTTGGAAGGGGAGGGGAGCTACCTAACAAAACATTAGGACTTGAGGAGGAATAATTTTCTCTATCTTTTTTTTTTCTTTTTTAATCATGGTAGCTAGAAGGGGACACTTGTCCATGTTGTATTGTGGTTTTGCCAAGCTCATGTGGCTGGAAAAGCCTTTTGTTTTTAATTGGTGGGTTGCGTATTCTGGTGGGGTTGGGTACTAGTACATGAGTAGAATTTTAGATAGTTGAGAACGGATAGGGTAGAGGGTATTGGATATATGTCATAATTCCTAAACTAAATCTGGTGTGGTATTAATAAGTTCATACATAGGTTCATTTTGTGAAGTTATCAGGGGTACAAAATGGAAGAGGTTAGTTGAAGTAGTTAGTTGTGTTGTGCCACTCATTATGGCCACTCTTACCTTTAATCTGGAGTTTCTCTCGGACAGACCTTTCCTATTGATTTCAGCGACCTAGCTATTTGGACTAGTGTCGCTCTACAAGCAAAAGAACACAGCTCTCTCACCACAGTTTAAGCATCACCCAATTGCTTGACAAGTCTCCATCCTTTCTCTCTACAAGTAACCTTTAGCTTTGTACCCAAGAATCGCCATGATTATATTATGTTCTTTTTAAGGGGAAGGCAATCTAGGTAGTTAGTTATATCTTCCTCCTTTCAGTTTCTTGATGCTGATATTAACACTTTAATTTTGTTGATGCTACAAAATACAAAAAAAAATTATAAATCAGAGATAGCATCTCCTTTATATACACAGATTTCATTTTCTGGTATCATGTACTAGTAATTAATCATTTGATGTCTGATTAAAGTAAGTCAGCTATCATTTTGAAGAAACAATTTGTGGATACACGATCAATTGATAACTTGGGCCTAATTCCCAAGATATCAAGGCACATTTGGAATGTGGCATATCACTAGTTGTCTCACAACCAGTATATTTTTAGATAATATCATGGCCAGTATATAGGAGATGTAGTAGCTAATTACTAATTAATATGTAGTGCCATGTGAAATACATATCATTGCCACTAATAACAAATAGTATATATAATAAACCATAGTGCTCTTCCCGTGCTTATTTTTTTCTCTAAACCTAATAGTATGTGTCTACCTCCACCCATATGTGGTTGTCAATAAACAAAGAAGTCTCTCACTCTATTTTGCATTTATTGTACGTAGCAATCCTAGAATGGGTACAGCTTGACCTAAAAACACAGTTGGGGCAGATCAGCGTTGTGCTTGCAGATCTGGTTTTTAGTGGCAATGCTACTCCAGCATCAAGGCGCACCAGATTGAGATTTTCTTGCGTCCTTGCAAAATAATTATTATATAGCAACACATAGATCAACGAGGCCAACTTGGGATTAAATTGATGGTGCAAATTAACTAACCACCAGATTATTAATCACGATTTCAGATTTTAATTACACCGTTAACTGAAAATTAAATTGCTTTCCTGGATCGTGTGTGACACATGCTTGTCTTTTATATATGTTTATTTCTTGACGCAATTGGCTTCAGATCTGTTGTTAATTAATTAGGTGGTGAGATAATTGATCTTGTTCTGCGACGGGAAGCACCTCGGGAGTGATCTTCCACGAGATATTTAGCGGCTAACATAATCCCTTCTTGGCTTATTAACCTGCATTTGTTTAAGACAAGCTGCACGTTTAGGTGTGATGTCTATGATTTTTTTTTATTTGTTTTGGGGATGCTTTTGCCGGCACCTTGGCACAGAAGAGAAGAGATATGAGATCCGGAAGAACAAGATACAGGGGATAAAAGCAAGTATGGTGTGCAAGTAAAGACCCACAAAGTGTATATTCCTTTTGGACTAATTATGATGTAGATAACGATTATTTTTGTTGCTTTAGCATAAATAGCCTCTAAGTAATTAATTTATCCTTTTAGACCACTCGTATTTGCCCCTTTGGACATAAGAATTTCATTTCAAAGTGTCCAATAACTTCCAACAAAATAGAAAAAGAAACATTGTGTTGGATCGACGAGATCTTGAATTATAACAAATCTCTAAAGATTTTGGAGGAGCTTGTTACTACTTTTTAACAAATCAAAACTATTGTAATCCAGTCTTGGTTCCACCTTTCGATTTTGACATTATAAATTAAAAGATGATGTATCTAAAGAGAAAAGTATTACTAGTACTTCTCTAACTATGATCGCTGCTAATCAATACTCTGATGGCCACACTTAAGAGCAGGCTAGCTAAGCTACCCCTAACGACCAAAATTCCGCATCAAACCGTCTCAACACAACAGTGACCCGCATGCAGCAATGCAGGGCGGTAGATAGGGTGGTGGTGGCCACACCAACCGGTTTTTCTCCTACACACAGTTGTGCCGTGACAGCAACCGCTTCCTCCCCTCCCTCCTGTGGCCTCAGCTAATCGGAGAAGAGAGGACGGCCGACGTGGGCGGCTTCTGCCCACTGGCAGAAATATGCCCTGTGCGGCTGCCGCTCTGTCGAGTGTCGAGTCGTTATTCGGCTGCTGTTCTGACCAGTATGAGTACTTGCTGCTGCTGTGGCAGAGATCTGTGTCTGAAGCGTTGGGTTCGGTGCCACCGAAGCGGCTGCTGTGTTGAGAGTTCGACAGCGGGTCCAAGTTGCAGTGTTGTGTCACTGCTTGTGTCTGGTCTTTTTGTGGAGATTTGTGAGAGGAGTTCATCTGTGGATCTGTTCATTTTTAGTTACAGTGTAGGTAAGCTAACAAATGTTGTTCTTTTTCTTTTTGGCCATATGCGTGAATATGTGATCGAAATCGGTTGTGAAGTTGAGCAGAAGATCAAGCAGATATTTTTGACCTAAAAGGGGATAGAACGCTGCTGCTAAACCTGTTGTTTACTCTTTCCTTCTTTTGTTTTCTTTATAATTATGAGTGAAATCGTCCAGAATATCAGCTCATACATGAGCCTTTTGCTTTTTCTTCTTGTCCTGATGACTGAAAGTCCGAATCTGGTCTTTGATTCTTTTACTCTTAAGTCTGAATCTGGCCCTCCATTTTGCTGAGAAATGCTAGTGAAGAGAATTTTTACCGGTTCTACCATTTCTGGTCAAACATTTGGTTATGGTCCTATACGGCATGTGGTTTGTACAGATCGAACTGCCTTCACGCACACAACCAAATAAACCATTAATATTCTGAAAATGACCAATTTGAATTAGCAGTGTAACAAGCAGGTATGCAAGTAGAGAGGTTGCAATTTCTTCAGACATATATAGAACTATATATGCAAGTTGGGCAGTAGTTAGCACTGGTGCATTATGTATAATTCGAGATACTATTTATTTATTAATTGTCGAAACTATAATTTAGCAATATGAAAAGGGATAGCGCACGAGACATAAAAGTGGATGGATGCGGAGATAATGATTTAGACAGGTTCAGGCCCTCTCAATGAGAGATAATACCCTACTCCTGTTTGGGGATTGTATCCACCGAGTTGTGTATTGATCTGACGATCTAATTGTGCTCCTGCCCGCGAGAGGCACCCTATCCTCCTTATATAGCCGGAGGGAAAGGGTTTACAAGATAGAGATTTAACTCCTTACAATTTAAATCTCCTATAACTACTTTACAATCTTACCGAACCGAGACAATAGGTCGTTTCCTGATTTACAAGTAAATTTAATACCCAAGTCCTAACTTGTTACATAATCCATGTATATAATCTATCCCCTGTATCCAATCGGATAAATTAGATCTATGAGTATGTGGTACCCATAATCTCCATAGTAGCCCCTGAGACCTTCACAGTCAACGAGATAATCTTATCCTGAATCAAAATACATACAACCGAGTGCTTCAATCATCTCTACCATAGTCTCCCGAGTACTTTTACCAAATCATAAGGCTGTGAAAGGCTGGAAAAAATTTCAAAAATATACCTAGGTGCATCGACTAGATGCACATAATTAGGTGTAGTCCCCAACTATGTGATTAGTTAAACAAACTAAACATATAGTCAAGTTTAATAATATCAACCATCCGAATGGTTTTAAACCACCTAAATAGCATAATAATAGCATATATGGTATGAACTCCCGAATAAACAAGACTCAAGTGATTAAACCGACTGCTTTGTAAAATATGATGTGAGTAACCTAAAGTTGACTACATCTTTGAAAACTCACATAGCAAAACAGCTATAAAGAAGCTTGTACGTTGTGAAATAAAAATTTTTCAAAGTATCAGGCACATACCATACGCACACTGATTTAACAAATGTGCTTAAGTCCCTAAAAGACACATGGTTTCACCACACTAGAAATATACAATATATGTGGTATAAAATACGAGTAAATAAACTCATAGAGGATTTATCAACCGCCTGAAAAATAACAAAAATATATAATCAGCCTAAGCCATAATATTGGTCAATAAAAATGCACACTTACGTGGCAAAAAGTAACGATATTATATCCAATCAATTGCTTTATAAACCCAAACAGTACCTTGACTTATACATATATAAAAAAGTCAGCGGGACAGCTATATAAAGCTTCACTGTTTGTCACATTTTAAAGTCTATGTACCAACTCCTAAAAAGTTGAGTAACAGCGGTATATAAGGATTTTAAGGTATGGGGCACTTAATCACACGCACTTTTGCCTAAGCACAAAAATTGCCTAAGTCCCCAGAGACACACGACAGGCCACACCTAAAAGTATGGGCTACGAACATTAGGCCTAGGCTCAAAATATGCCCACCGATACTCTTAAAATATGACGCGTATAGCACGCCTATTAAAATAATCCCGAGTGACAAATCTCCCGGGTGATGTAGACTGAGTGCATCTCATCTGAGAAGCTTCTAATCCGGTGGTTATCCCTTATGGGTTGCACCAAAGCAGATGTGATAATTGAATCTCGGCTGGCACAGGTACTTAGCCAATGACCCTCGTGGGAAATAATGACTGATCCAGACCTTGGATGCAAGAAATAATCTCATGACCATAAATTTATGTCGCATATATCCGAAATAAGTCCAGATTGAAGGTATGATCCTTATGCTTGAGTTAATAAGTCCTTGAGCATATAGCTTGTCCTTCTGTTGTAGTTGAAGTTGTCCATTAGTGATAGCTGATGAAGTTGGCATAGAGGTGAGATGATCAAAATGGAGATGATATCGCCCATAAAAAATGATGAAGATGTCGGTGGTGGAGACGAAGTTGTCCATCAACAGCGATGGCGAAATCCAACAACCATAGAAACGAAGAAATCAATCGGCGATGCCAGACATGACTGGTGGTGGAAACAAAGTCGCTCATCCACAGTAATAGAATAGGCGCGGCCGAACAAGCATAACATGATGTTGATGAAGACGATGATGCTAGTGATCTAGTCAATAGCAGTGTAGAAGCCGATGATAACGACGAGGTCGCCCATCAGCGGTGGCATAGTAGGCCAACCGTGAAGGCAAAATAACAAGTCGGCAATGATGGAGGCAACCGAAGGCAAAGACATTGTCTCCTATTAGCAACAGCGGAGACTTCGTGGCCGATGAAGTAAGAGCGATGCCAAAGAGGTACGACATGAGGTCGACGAAGATGATCTAGTCGGATTTTCAGCGTTGGCGAAGCACGGACCCGTGAATGATAATAGTCCATCAAACTGGTGAGAAGATGTCGGAGCTCGAGTAATTTCCTTGACTTTAATGCGTGTAATGTCTATTGATTTATGACGATGGTAGTAGAACTTGGTCTTGTAGCTGTTGCAAATGCTTCACTTGGAAGAAAATAGATGTTGTTGTCCAACTTATCGAATCTGAGTTGATTGGTTAATAACTCCAAACTCCCGCACATATGGATTAAATTTTGAACTTGATACTTAAGAAATTTGGAGTAGATTGTGGCAGCGTCCAGAAACCAAAGTAGCCGGTGAAATAATTGGAGTTACTGAAATAGAACGTCTACTCTGAAGTGAAGATGACGATAATGACTCCCGGAGTTGACTCGTTGGCTGATTAATTAATTGCTTCATCTTGACATAACGCATGTCGAATTTTGAGTCTTGTATTTGTGTAGTCCCCGACTCTATGCTTAGTTGGGAAACAACTGATCATAGAGTCAAGAAGTGTAGCTTGTCATCGAGTAACCATCACTTGAGTGAAGATACACATTGAGGATGTCCGAGTAGAAATCTTGAAGATTGGAAAACCACTTGTTGTAGTAGATTAGCACGGCGTCATATTTGGTGGCGCATGCCGAGATGTCGAGGCTATTAGACACGTCATGGTTGGTGAAGTAGCGAAGCTTGCGAAGTAGTGGCAATAGAGTTTCCCGGTGCCGAAGACAATGAAGATGGAGTTATGCCATAATGGTGACAGAGTTGCACAACCGTGATGACGTGAACACGAGTCGGTGGCAGCAGAGGCAAATGGGTGGCGAAGACGAGGTTCCATCAACGATGGCGAAGACGTGTAGTCATGAAGATAAAAACACCAGTCGGCGGTGGCAAAGCCAGTCGGAGAAGGAAGAAGTAGAATGGTGATGAAAATGAAGACGTCCATGAGCTGCGGCATAATAGGACACCGGTCGGCGGTGACGAAGGCGAGTCGGCGGTGAAGACGTAGACGCCCAACAACGGTGGTGTGACCAACCAACCGTGGAGGCGAGAACACCAGTCGACGGCGGCGAAGGCAAGCCGGCGGTGAAGACGTAGACGCCCAATAACGGTGGTGTGACCATCCAACCGTGAAGGCGAAGACACCAGTCGGCGGCGACGAAGGCAAGCCGGTGGTGAAAACGTAGAAGCCCAGCAACGGTGGTGTGACCCACCAACCGTGTAGGCGGAGATACTAGTCGGCGGCAGGGTTCGCCCTACCGCACGGTAACCACGGTTACGCGTAGTTACCGCGCTTACCGCGGGGGGACGGTAGCGGTAGCCGGCGGTTAGGGTTTGCCGAGTTTCATCCAAATTCAAAATTTCCGAAAAAAATAAGAAAAACCAGAAAAAATCTTGGATGTAGTTCTTGAATTTTAGTGTCATATGGTGAATAAATTTTTTGAAAACTAGTTAGAGAAATTCAAATTATATGGCTAAACCGAAAATGAATCAAAAAAATCTAAAATTTAAAAACAGAATGGGCTGCAGTTCGCACTGTTCATTCGGCCCATTACCTTTAGTGGAGAAAATTTCTCCCAGCTCCTCTCTCCTATCCCTATCCATACCAATCGGCTGGTGGAGCTCCTGGGCGACAGAAGAGCGAACATCGTTGCCAGATCCGGCCTGGACGCGCCGGCGAGTGGCGAAACCGTGCGATTTGGTGCGGTAATCGCGCGGTCTGGTGCGGTAACCGTCTGCGAGAGCGGGACCGAGGTAAGTCACTGTTTCCTCGCAGTTATTGCGCGGTTTTGGAAGGTAATCGCTCCAAACCGCGCGGTAATCGCGGGTATCCCATGATTTTCGCTATTAAACTGCCGATGTAGTACTTTTGTATGATTTACCTGCTTCATAAGATCAATAGAGAAGAGAAAAAAACTAATGAAACACTAAAGAAAAATGTAAAAATATATAGGATTAAAATGGGACAAAACCATTGTTTTTTTGGTAGAAGGACATTATTAGAAAATTATACAAGGGAAAACGTTTGAATGTTATTTTCCTGTTATATGCTTAAAATGTAAGTAGTTTTAAAGTAGTGAAGTTAATTAAATGGATATGATTCTAGTTAGTTTTTCGTTTGATACGTAGATATTATGGTAACCACCTCTAGTGGACAGTAACTTATTACTCCTTTTGTTAAAAAGACGAAGTAAATTACGGAATGGATCAGTTTTTTATTAAAGTTTCATTTTAACTACCCCAATTCAATATTTTCACATAATGCAAATAATCTTTTATATTTTTTTCACTACATACCACCCCTCTCCATCCCTCTTCTCTAATCTTTATGTTCAGTGATGTATGTAAATTTATCTGTAATGGTAATGTGTTATGTGTTGCGTATATGCAAAACTTGGTGAATTCTTTTATGATGACATTCTTTTTTCATATTAGGGGTGAAGATGTCAGATAGTAAGGACATTGTGTGGGAGCACGGGGAGAGCATAGGCCATGGATTTCGTTGCAAGTATTGTCATCAGCATAAGAGCGGTGGTGGGGCAACTAGACTAAAAATTCATTTGCTTGGAAAAGAGAAGGGGACAACATATTGCAATTAAGTGCCTCCAGATATCCGTGATTTATTCAAGCGCGAGTTGGAAAGGATACAAACTGCTGGTAGCAGGCGTAAGACTGAAAAGTGAAGAAGGGTTGAAGCGGCAGGGGTCAACTATTATGACCTTACTAGTGATGCCAACGAGGAGGAACAAATGGAAGCAACCATGAATGCCTCACGGCAAGAGGAGAGCTACAGGAGGGATGTGGAGCATCGAGGTGGCACATATGAGCATGGCGGTGGCAGTGGATCCACTCAGCCTGAGGCACGGGGTAGAAGTAACCCAATTGCCAATTTGTTGCGTAGGGCTACATCTCATAGGGAGTCACCTACTTTGAGAGATTATAATCTAGCAGCTGCTAAGTCCCCTGTGCAACCACGCATTGATACAAGTTTCTTTACGAAGAAGGGAAAGCAAGCTAGGGAAGCTATTGGTGAGTCTTGGGCTAGGTTCTTCTTTACCTCCGGCATTGCTGCAAGAAATGCTGATAATCCTTACTTTGTCAGTGCCGTGAGAGAGACACAGAAGTGGGGTACGTAACCATTTAATGTCAATTTACATATTTGTGAACAGTTCAGGAACTAACATTTCATATGTCATATGTAGGTGAAAATATACCTTCTCCATCAGGCAAGTACCTGGATGCCACAGAGATAGACGTGAAGAAGCAATTTGAGAGATTCAAGCGCGACTGGGATGAGTATGGTGTTACTTTGATGTGTGATTCATGGACAGGTCCAACGGGTATGGCTGTCATCAACTTTCTGATATATTGCAATGGAATAATGTTCTTTCACAAGTCAATCAATGAGACGGGACAAAGCCAAGATGCTCTATTTGTACTTAAGGTAAAAAACTGGATGTACAATATTTTACTAGTTTGTGGTTGTAAGTTATATGTGGTGGACTTATTTGGACTCTTTGAATTTAAAATGCAGGAGATGAGGAAGGTGGTACGCGAAGTAGGCCACCAACATGTCATACAGATCATCACTGACAATGGGTCGAAGTACAAGAAGACTTCTAGACTGTTGCGGCAAGAGTACCCAACTATTGTGTGGCAACCATGCGTGGCTCACACAATTAACTTAATGCTTAAGGAGGTTGGAAAGATGCAAGACCATGATACGGTGATTGCTAGTGGTAGAAAAATTTGTATATGGCAATACAATCATTCTAAGTTGCATGCTATGATGGTGGCAGCGATAGGTGGTGAATTGGTTAAGTGGAATTCTACGCGTTTCGGCACCAACTACATGTTCCTGCAGAGTTTCCTTAGGAAGAGAGATCATTTCATGCAGTGGATGGCTTCGTCTGGATTCATGCAAAGTAAGTTCAATGGGACACCGGATGGTAGATATGCACATGCCTGCCTATCTAGCATTAGTTGGTGGGAAAACTTGGAGGCGGTAGTGAATGCAGTGCAACCGATGTACTCCTTCCTTCGGTTTGCTGACGAGGACAAGAACCCAAATTTGAGTGAGTTTCTTCTGAGATATCAATTGTTGAAAATGGAGTATGACAGTCTATTCGCTCGTGAGAGGGAGAAGTACAACGCTTACATGGATATTGTAGACAGACGGATGCACGACCTCACCACTGAGACACTCATCAATGCCAATAAGTAGCGGTCTTTACGTACTGTTCAATTCGTAACACTTGATTGTTAACCTAATTTGTGCTGACATTTTTCTAGCTGCGGCTTTGAATCCAAGGACGCACTATGCTTACACTTGCACTGCGAGCGTCTTCCAAGACCTCCGTCAAGCTTTCGAGTGGCTGACAGACATCGACACGGCCGCAGCCGCTCTGTTGGATGTAGAGATGTATCGTCGTAAGAGTGGCGAATTTGGGAAACTGCTTGCAAGAAAGATGGAGTTGGATGGTAAAACTTCACCTGGTATGTTATTAGCATTGTAAGGAACAAAATTCATAGTGTTTTCCGATGTGTTAAGAACAGTTGAATGACATGTTATTCGTATTTTGTAGCACAATGATAGTCTATGTTCGCTCAGACACGCCGAACTTGAAGAAGCTTGCTTTGCGATTGGTTAGTCAATGCTGCTCTTCAAGTGGATGCGAACGGAATTGGAGCACATCTGCATTCATACATACAAAGGTCCGTAACAGGCTTACACACAAGAAGCTAAACAAACTTGTGTATGTGAACTACAATCTTCGCCTTCGCATACAACAAGCAAATGCCCACATTAGGAAGGATGATGATGATCCCCTTCAGAGGCTAGCGGACATTTCCTTCTATGACACCAACAATCAAATCAAAGACTGGATGGACAATGCTCGTTCTAATGCTTGCCCTGAACTCGATGAGGACTCAACTGAGAGTGAAGCCCCGGTGCCAAGTCCACTAGTAGCTGACCAAGTGGATTTGACTGACCTCCGCAGGACTACCGGGGCTTCTAGTGTTGCCCAGTGGGCTAATGAAAACATAGGTGATAGTCACATTGGAAAAAGAAAGACTCGACAGGGGCCAAAAGCACCTCCATCCAAAAAATCAAAGGGCAAAGGTACATCCACACGGTCTACGACTGTCGATAGTGATGAAGAGACTCAAGGAAGCCCGGAGTACCAAGAGTCCGATGACAGTAGCTCCAAAACTGATACAGATGATGAAGATGATGCTGGTCAAGGAGGCCAAGGCACTACTGATGTGCCTTCGAGGGGTCACACGCCTCTGTCAGATCACTATAGCTTGATTCAATTCACTGGTACGATGTTGTTCACTTTGTTTTACAACCTTCTCCTTGTCATTCACGACTCATTAATCTTCTTCGTACTATTTCATTTGTAGTTGAGGCCGACTTCACTCACGCTACCCAGGACCAGGATCATGGTGCTCCAACCTCGCAACTAACTACCACTAATCCAAGTGACCGTCACCAACAACAATAGTATGACATGCCCCAGGATAGTTATAGCTCATTCAGTGCCTCCAGCATTGAAGGTGTCTATCAACCGTACATGTACAACCGTCCCCAAGCCTCCGATTATCCTGCTCCTACATGGGTGTATGAATGGAGAGAGCCCGAGTGGTATGCTCAGTGGTAATCAACAGCATCATGGACAGGTCAAATTTGCCAAGACTACAAGACGAGGTTGCTACACTCTCACGGTTTGATGCTCATGTCTACTGAAGAGTACAATATGGCTTACAATCGGTGGAACACCTAGCTATGTCATTCTATATCCTTTATTTCAAATTACAACTTCCTATATTCGTGTTGCATGTCATATTACCCTCAAGGTTTCAGCTTTGTGTGGACTTCGTAATGCTTTCAAATGTGATGTTGTTGAATTGTTGTTGATAAATTATTATGCTATGAAATGTTGAAATGCTTCGAACTCCATAATAGAGCAAAGGTCATGCTGAATTTTTTTATTTTACACTCAATAGTTAAATGTCTAAGTATTGTACATATTTAACCAATTATCCCCATTTTCTATACGCATTTAACTATATTTTTGTTTTTATTCCCTATTTTCCTTTCCATATTCAACAATCTGCACAGCCGGCGATAACTGCCGCGATATCGCGGTTACCGCGGCAAACCGCGCGATTACCGCGCTCAAACCGCGATATCGCCAATTTTTTGAATTCGAATATTTGATCGCGATTTTTGTGCGGTTTCTCGCGGTTACCACGATAACCGCGAAACCGCGGGGTGCGGTAACCCCGGGCAAAACGGGAAGGTGAACCCTGGTCGGCGGTGGCGAGGGCAGGCTGGCGATGAAGTCGTAGACGACCAACAACAGTGGTGTGACCAACTAACCATGTAGGCGAGGACACCAGTCAGCGGCAGGAAAGGTGAGTCGGTGGTGAAGACGTAGACGCCCAACAACAGTGGTGTGACCAACCGACCGTGAAGGCAAGGACACCAGTTGAAGGCGGGGAAGGCTAGCCGGCGGTGAAGACGTAGAAGCCCAACAACGTTGGTGTGACCAACCCACTGTGTAGGCAGAGACACCAGTCGGTGACGGCGAAGGCAAATTGGTGGTGAAGACGTAGATGCCCAATAACGGTGGTGTGATCAACCAACCGTGTAGGCGGAGACACTAGTCGGCGACGATGACGGCGACCGGCGGTGAAGATGATGACGCCCATCAGCGGCGGCATAATAAGCCTGCCGTGAAGGGAAATACACCAGTCAGCGACAAACGAGGCAGCTGAAGGTGAAGACGTAGACGCCCAACAACGGTGGTGTGACCAACCAACCGTATAGGCGAGGATACCAGTCGGCGGCGACAAGGTAGCTGACGGCGAAGATGTAGACGTCCATCAACGGTGGTGTGACCATCCAACCGTGAAGGCGAGGACACCAGTCACCGGCGGTGATGGCGTAGACGCCCAACAACGACGGTGTGACCAACCGACCGTGAAGGCGTGGACACCAGTCGCCGACGATGAAAGCAAGCTGGTGGTGAAGACGTAAACGCCCAACAACGGTGTTGTGACTAACTAACCGTGTAGGTGATGACACTAGTCGGTGGCGGAAAAGGCTAGCCGGTGAAGATGTAGACGCCCATCAACGGTGGTGTAACCAACCGATCGTGAAGGCGTGGACACCAGTCAGCGATGATAAAAGCAAGCCGGTGGTGAAGACGTAGATGCCCAATAACGATGGTGTGACCAGCCAACCATGTAGGTGGAGACACCAGTCGGTGGCAGCGAAGGTGAACCGGTGGTGAAGACGTAGAAGGCTAACAATGGTGATGTGACCAACCAACCATGTAGGCAAGGACACCAGTCGGTAGCGATGAGGCAGCTGACGGTGAAGACGTAGATGCCCATCAATGGTGGTGTGACCAACCAACCGTATAGGCGAGGACACCAATCGGCGGCGACGGAGTCAAGCCGGTGGTGGTGTTCTGACTGATCCATTCCCGAACTGTAGGAGATAAGTTTAAAGCCAGGAATCCCTATTACGCATATCTGGATTTGGATCCTGCAGGATATACATGTAGGATGACTAGCATCTGATGCAAATTTAATACTTGAGAAAAATTGAAGCATTTTGAAATATTTATAAATACGTATTACTCCTCTTGTCGATTTTGATTTCCCTGAGTAGATGACTCATCACGTTTAAACACTCTGCTCGACTAGTCATTGACATGAGTTCGTCATTATTGGAACATAGTTTCACGGATCAGAATTTACTACTCGGATACTTTTGCAATGGTTAAGAGTAGAAAACAAATTATATTATCTCTATGCCTTTGATTTCTTCTAAGTAATACTTAGCACCTTGCGTTATACACTCCACCCAACGAGCCCTGAATGCTAGGAATCAGCCCAAACACAACTATCCATCAACAAACCAAACGAAAGGTATAGGAAAATAGAGCTCCATAACTCGATCGGCAGTTTTTTACTCGGATTATTTCGCAAGCAATGAAGATAAACATTATAAAATTATTGAAAAAATATGATATAATATCTGTGGTCCTCGACTACAGATATCATAAAACTTAATAAAGAAGAAAATTAATAATAACTTAGCTTTTTGGTATTTCCCTCGGTGATGATAAAGGTGATCGATGTAGGAATATGGTCGTCCATCAATAGCGATGAAATAAGCCAGTTGTGAAAGTGATGTCACCAATCGGTGACGATGACGACAGCCGACGGTAAAAGACGATATCGCCATCAGCAACGAGGGTAGAGTACACCAACCATAGAGGCGAAGAAACCAGTTAGCGGCGATGACAGCAAGCCGACGGTGAAGATAATGATGTCCAACAACGGTGGCGTAAAAAGTCTGCCTTGAAGGCAAGGACACTTGTCGGTGGCAGTGATCGGAGGAATTGCAGCGACCGTCATACATGCAACAAAAAAATCAGGGAAAGATAAATCGGTGTTAGTCTGTTGGAAATCAATCCAAATACAGAAGTCAGGAGGTGGCAGCACAGCCAAATCCCATCTCTTAGTAGTGGATAATTGTTTGATCTTGATTGCTATCCCGTTTGCATGTACACAAGACCAGCAACATTGTCTAACCAATATGCGTATTGCATTGACACGATGAGAATGTACCGGCTCGCCGTGTGGCTCCTGATGTAGACATAGCCATCCCATGACATGCACTCACACCGAGTGGGACTCGGATTTGAGTGGGCGGACCGATTCGTCTTGAGCGGCGGCACCTTACCAGTACCCCGATGGAGCATCACGGCAACCGGCAATACATGCGAATAGGAAAAACAATAACAACATCAATCTGTGAATAGAAATTGAATCTAATCTAGTTAGTTAGCATCAGAAAATTAATTAGATGTATGGTGCATGCATGACTAGGTAAATCATGCATCTTGATCTATTGAATTGACTAATGCACGTGTTTTTCTCCTGGTAGGCTAGCCAGTGACCAGCGATGGCCACCACATGCCGTCGGCACTGCTCTGCTGTTTGGGTCACGTAGGCACGTAGAAAACTTCGACGCGTGAGGACACGGCCAACAACTTCGCCTCGATCTCAGCCGACCGACCCATGAACACAAGAAAATACCAGGAAGTTATTCTAGAGTTAAAAATCAATCTAGAAAATAATAACATATTGAAACAATAAACCCGATGACGTCGAAAATTGGTTCAATCGCACTTGTTGATAGGAAACTCGACGCACCTCCTACCTAGCGCGCCAACTGTCGAAACTAGAATTCGGTAATATGAAAAAGGGTAGCGCACGATACCTAAAAGTGGATGGATGCAGAGACAAGGATCTAGACAGGTTCAGTCTCTCTCAATGAGAGGTAATACTCCACTCCTGTTTGGGGATTGTATCCACCGAGTTGTGTATTGATCTGACAATCTGGTTGTGCTCCTACCCACCTCCTTATATAGCCGGAGGGGAAGGGTTTACAAGACAGAAATTTAACTCCTTACGATTTAAATCTCCTATAACTACTTTACAATCTTACCGAACGGGACAATAGGTCATTTCCTTGATTTACAAGTAAACGTAATACCCAAGTCCAAACTTGTTACATAATCCATGTATATAACCTATCACTACAACGGTCACCCTCATCTCAATCGGGCGGTAACCCTTATCTATGTCGGGCATGGAGCCTGTCACGGCGCAAAGGTCAATGATGTGAGAAGTCATCTCTATTGGGCAAATAGCCGTCACGGATGACTAACCATCTCAATCGGGCCCCAACTAAAACCCGTCACAGATGACTAACAACTCAATCGGGTTTTAACCTAAGCCCGTCACGGATGTTGTCATCTCCATCGGGTTTAAGTTAAAGCCCGTCACCGATAAGTGTTTCCCCCCAATAAAATAAGTAATGTTTTTGGCTAGCCTCAGGCCTTAACTAGCCATATCGACTGCAAAATGACAGAAACAAATATATATATTCCGTTCCCCAACATATACAACCATTCACAAGAAACCCCATTCAGAAATCATATATGCCATTCACATATTTCACACTTCCATTCACATATACATCCATTATTCACATATTTTACAATAACATCTTCAACTCCTAGGCATCAAAACCTCCACATATCATCCATTCATCCACATATCACTAAAATCTACTAAAATGTACAAAAATCATCCATTCATCCATGCATCCATCCATCTATCATCTATCAGGGCGCTGGGCGCTGAGGAAGTGAGGGAGCTCGGTGGACTTACCTGGAGCACAGGGAGCTCGGGGGGCGGCGGCGCTCGGTGGTCGGGCTCGGGGATGGCAGTGCTCGGTGGCAGCGAGGAAGGACGACTGTGTTGGGCTCGGGAAAGGTGGCGCTCGGTGGCGGTGAGGGAAGACGACGGTGCCGGGCTTGGGAGGGCACGGCGACGGTGGTGGAGTAGAGGATGGCGGCGGGCTCCCAGAGGGCGGCGCTAGGGGTCCGATTGAGAACTTAGAAATTTTCGCGCTAATGTGTAGATCTGAATCGGTGAACCCTAGACTAAATGATTTCAAACCATATCCATGACGAGCTTAAGTTTAAACCCGATAGAGATGATATCATCTCAATCGGGCTTAATCTAACGCCCGTCATGGATTACATTCATTGGTGATAGGTCTAATAGTTATCTCAATCGGATCTCAAGTTGGAGCCCGTCACCGATATTCATCATTAGTGACGGGCTTCTGTTAGGGCCTGACAAAGATATCATCGGTTATCTTTGTCGGGTCATGATGTGAGCCCATAACTGATAGGTATCATTCGTGATAGGCTCGAGTTTTATGCACATCTAACATGTCTCTTTTTTAGATCCGTTTGAGATGACTTCGTTGTGACAGCCCGCAAAACCTAGGTATATGAGAGGCCATCATAGATGAGAGGATCTGTACTAGTGTATCCCCTATATCCAATCGAATAAACTAGATCTGTGGCTATGTGGTACCCATAATCTTCACACAGTGGTGTGCTTCTTTGCCCTAAACTATATGTGTATCTCAAGTCAAATAACACGAATTAGTCACGTGCATCATGTACTAATTAGTAAAATGGTGGAACGAATCTCATCAGTGCATATCACACTCAAGCGGATTCGCGTTTGTTCAGAGAACAGATTAAGATCTAGTAGTCGAGACATTGCTATCGCTATTCAATTTACTGTAGAAGACATCGCACATATATCCTGCAGCTGAAACAATTATCCTGGCATCCACACTGCAAGTATTTCAGCCGGAAATTACATATATATGTATATACATGTGTCGCATGCGGTAGTCATAGTTTCTGTTACTCTGTTAACGTATAATAAATAAATATATAATCAAGGTAGAATAAGAATCAATCACTTTCTTACTTGAGGACCGGAGCTTTGTGTTGCGAAAAATCCAAAATCCATATGTCCGTGGACTGAAGGACAAATTGATCGTTTTTTGGAGGTGTCTCATGTGTAGAGAGAAGCCGCTTTCAGCTTTCATCTGGCAGGGAGCCAGGGACCAGGGAATGATCTCAAGTAAAATGCAAGAATTTTTTGCTTGGTTGCTGGCTAAAGAAAGTATTAATGGGTGAAGTGTTTTGAAGGAAAAAAATAAGTGCTGATTAATACTATCTCCATATCCCAAAATATACCGCAACCTAGTACTATATTAGACATATTCTATATCCAGATTCGTAATACTAGAATATGATCCTGTTTGGGGAGCTTAACATTCTGAGAAGCAGCTGGTTGGTAGCCAGCTTCTAAGAATCTAGAGAAGCTGGGTTTTTCAGCTTCTGGCTTCTTGTTCATTCTTTGGATAACTACATATTCTGAGAATCTGGGTGAGAATCTGGACTATTTAGGGAGCTTAAACTTCTGGGAGAAGGTGCAGCAGCTAAAAGCTCCCCCAAAAGGGCATATGTCTAATCCAGTACTAGCTTAAACTATATTTTAGAACGGAATGAGTCCGTGATAAAACTAGCTGACACCCCACGTCTTGTGGGTTTTGTAGTTTTATCGTCAAACAAAATCGTACTTTTAAATGGTTAGGTGCAACTCTATGTATATACAAAATATATAATAATGTGGCTTTATATACCTTATGTTATTAAAATATAATTCATGCTTTATTTTTTAAAGCGTTATTGTGTATTGTTATAATATATGAATATTATTTTCATATGTAATATGGGTATCGTAGTAGTTAGACAATTTGTATCTCTCTACTTCACTCAAACTTTTTCTGAAAATGGATTTAGGTTACGATACCTAATAATTATATGCTATCTAATCATACATAATAAAACAAAACACAAATCTTGATGTGAACCCGCTAGGGCTTGTGTCCCGATCTTTCGATGAGAGGTGGGGGATAACTCGATTGGATGAAAACGACGTTCACGGCCCGACTACAACCGTCCAAGGACACTGCACCTTAGCAACCGATACACCATCTCCAATGGTTATCTCGAACTTATGATGCGCGACACCCAGCCACGAGGGCACTTGTCCTGCAAGCAATCGAAGAACAAGCAAGAACAAGTAGAACAAGCACTGAATTGCTAGATGAAGATGAAAGTTTCACTATGAAAAACACAATACGGCGGGGTTTCGATTACAGGCAGACGGGCAGTTTAGCCAACACGCGTGCTGCGAGCAGGTAGCAAGTAGCTAACTCTAATCATCAACACCCGAGTGTTCTTGGCGGCGGCTAAAGGTATAAGAAGAGGGGGAAAACGACCTTAGGGTCGTGCTCTAACCCTAAGACACGCCCCTAATGGGCCCAACTTGATACACAACCCATTGGGCCCAAAAAGAGGTGACGCAGCCCGTGGGCAGAAAACACTCGGTAGTAAAACGATAATTGCGGCCGCTCCAGAATAGATATGGATATGTGGCTAGATCCATTTGAAAGTAGACTTGATAATCTTTCCATGAAGTACTTGCACGCCCAAATCGTAGTTCACATGAAGTCATGGCGGCCGTCAAAAGTTGGTGCTGTCCTGCAATCCGAATCCACCCCACGCGAATCCTCTCCCCTTTGGATCCTCTCCATCATTCCTGAGTAAAACAAGAGTGCACGCATCTCCGGGGTATAAAGAAGAGGAACATGAACTCAAGAATGAACTCACCTTATAGTTGAGTTGACGTGCACGAGCGCGAGTAATAGGACCATGAAGCTGTACTTGTGGGGACGTGAATGTATCGATGGTGTTGTATTCATAAAACATGGTGTTATGTACAAAATATGTAATAGTGCTATGTGTGACTACGAGGTGGAGCAAACAGAGGTGAATTAATAACTAATAAATGATTGAATTGGATGAATAAGTAGCTAATGGATAACTAATCTTGATCCAACAGTTGTTATCTTTGTACTAATGTGATCTGATGGCTTAAAATTGTTGATGATGTGGCTTCTTGCATGTCTTGCTTCATATGAGTAAATATGCCCCTTAAGTGGTACCAACTATATAGAAAGATAGGATTCAAATCCTCATCAGATCCATAATCAAATCCACATCTAGATAGCACTATATCAATTTTTCACTCCATTTTCAACATGCAAACAACAACACAAGCAAATAAAATAGCATCGCCGTCGACCGTCGTTGTGCTGCTCATCATCGTCATAGCGCCGTCGGTGGTCGTCGTGTTGGTTTGTCGTAGGTGGAGTGGGAAAGGGAGAACTTAGCTCGGCAAGATTTGGAACCGTGTCGAACAAGCCGAGCCGAGCCACACCGCCTCTCCTTCCTCCACTGTCGATGAGAGGACGGAGTGGTCGTTGCCACCACTCTGTCGGTCGCTGCCATGGACGAGGTCTCCTCGCCGATGCAGTGGACAAGGATCCACCATCGAAGCCCCACCGAAGCCTGCCCACGCCCACCCCATTGAACCTGACACCTCCGCCGGATCTCCGCCCTAGCTCACCACCACCACCGGATCCACAGCTTGCCGTTGTCATCGCCACAACTTTCCTCCCCTCGCGCCACCAGATCCACGACTTGTCATCATCATCGCCACCGCCTCTTCCCGTTCCACTGCCGGATCGACCGCCACCGGTTATGTGGATTGCCATTGCCGTCGCCACGGGTCTCCTCCTCTTCCGCCGCCGGATCCACCGCATCTGCAGCTTGCTATCGCCGTTGCCACCGGCCTCGTCCCTCTTCCCGCCTCAAAAAGTTGAGTTGTTTTTTTATGGCAGATCTTCTAAGTGTCCATCAGTGAAAATAGGTTTTCGTTGGTGGCTCGTGACCCGAAATTCTCCACAATATATTTTTACATGCGTTTGTTTCGTTAGTCCGCTAGTAAAATAAAAAGGTAGTGTCATGAAAAATTGTTTTTTTAAGTAGTGGTGGTAGCATGAGGTGGACGAGGAGTTCAGGGCAGTGCCACTGGACACGGTTATCAGGAGGCTGGGGGTCAAGGATAAGCTTGGGCCAGATTACCGAGGCAGATTGCAAAGCTTCTCGAGGCACAAGGTCAAGGTCCACCTCTTCCGCACGCGAGAAGGGGGGGTTTTACTCAGGGAGAGAGATCAAAGGGTGAGGAGAAGCGATACAGATGCCCCTCTTTTTTTGGTAGCTAGACAAAATCACTCCAGTTTAGACCGAGTAGGATACATTAATTAATGGCTCCTCAATAGTTGAGGGGGTATACTATTCGGATTTGAGGTTGAGGGGTGTATGTTAAACAAATATGATAGTGGTGAGGGGTCATGGCCTAATCCCTTGTTGAATTGGGGCGAACAAAAATTATCAGAACTAAACCAGGTTGAGGGATTAAGTCGGACCGTATATGTACAACTATTTTGAAGTTTTATGTAAAATTTAGATTAAGAGAAGACACTAACTAGAGAAAATTCTATATAAAATTGGCGAGTTACTTATATCCTTCTAGACTAGACAACCTAGGCCATAGCCTAAAACTGAAGACACCTTGTACGGTGCAAAATTTTACTGTTGTTCGCACAAATATAACTAAAATATTACTATTGCTCAAATATCAAAGGTGATTATTGTGACAAATATGCAAAATACCTTCTATCGCTCTAGGTGCATGCAATTCATATGGGCTTCCTTTATCTCTCTCTGCATGCAAGTAATCTTTATAAGGGCGCATTGAACAACTTTTTGGAACCGCTATTTCCAATTACAAACTGTTCAACGATATATGTTTTATGCGAATATTTTCTATATAGAAGTTTCTTTAAAAAATCAAATAAATTCATTTTTTTAGTTTGTAATAATTAATACTCGATCAATCGTTTGCTAATAACTTATATCATCGAAAATTTCAGCTTAAACGCTGAACGAACTCAACCTTAGCAAGGATAACTGCTCTATTAGCAAGCTTCAAATAATGTTTTTCTCGTAAACTATTTATCTGATCTACGATCAAGTTACATTAGTGTAATTAAATCGTGATGATAAGATCTTAAATGATTATATTATGATGAAACAAATATGTATGTTTGAATCGTTAAAATTTGATGTGTCATGTGCGAGAACATAATGTTTCCACGGGCACTTTAGACCATGTTTGGATCCTTTAGTCCCTGGACTAAAATTAGTCCCAGGACTAAAAATTTTTGTCCCCTCCTATTTAGATCTAGGGACTAAAACGGACTAAAGATCATTAATTACACTGTATAAAAACAATGTTACCCCTAACCATGTAATCCGCAAGGACAGTAATCAGACCACGCAGCGGGGTAGTAGGTGGAAAGGAAAGATTTTAGTCCCTATAAACTCCTCCCACAGGGACTAATGGACTAATGAACTTTTAGTCCCTTTTAATCCAGCATGTTTGGGATTTTAGGGACTAAACAGAACTAAAGTGGAGGGACCAATGGATTAGTCTTGTCGGTGTCCTGGACCCAGGGGTATACCGACTATGGGTTTGAAGCGGCCCCGTCCATCCACGTGGCCATCCCCCGAAGGGCGAGAAGGCCCGAGGATGACATGGCGGCCGTCCTCCCATGGCGCGCTACCCCCTCGGGGGAAGGTCCTGCAGGGGTCGGGCTCCCCCGGCCCCCTCGGGCCGTCACCACGTACCACGAAGTGGGTAAGCGCTCTCAGCGCTCACCTACCCGCATTAAATTACGGTGCAGGCGTAGTGCGCCTGCGCCGCGCGCGTGCCGCATCTATTGCGAAGTGACGCGCACGCATCTGACATCGGTCACCGATGGCTAACCAGCGCGAGACCGGTGCGAATAACTGATAGGATGGCGTACAGTGCCGCGCGTGCCGGCGCACGCGCGGTAGGTATGATACGCTTCCTAATGAAGCTGCGTCAAGATCGTAGGGGTCGATCCGGCTCCTGCGCCACGTCAAGGTTGGTGTGTCAAGTCTAATTACCTGGCGCACCGCACGGCTTACGGTGGACCACCGGATTCCAGCCAATTAATGAAGAATGACATGCTGGGCCGACCGCCATGATGGGTGGTCTGAACAACACCATGCCAGATCCACAGGAGCGGAAGACTTCCACTCCAAGCCACAGCATAGTCTACATCTGTAAAATATTTTGCTCCTTTCTCTCTAGAAAACCGCCTGTTTGGCCCCTGTGGTGTCCCCTTGAGGTATAAAATGAGGCTCAGCCCTAGAGGAAGGGGGTTGGATGCTTTTTTCCACTTCTTCTCCCTGGGTTGCGGCTAGCTAAGTCCAACTCCGGAGACTTAGAACCCACATAGATAATCCACCACACAGGAGTAGGGTGTTACGCCTCATCGACGGCCCGAACCTGTATAAACGCTTGTGCGTCACCGTCCTCTGGCAGGCGATCTCGATCCTCACCGGCCTCACCGGAGCTGGGCCTGAGGAGGCCTCTTTCACGCACCCCTGGGCCGAACTCAAAAAGGGGGTCTGCACAGTCCCCCGCTGCGGAGTTTTCCATCCGACAGCTAGCGCGCCAGGTAGGGGGCGTGTAAAAGCTTCCTTAGCTTTCTGCTCCTTGCGTGATCGCCAAGCTTCGCCAAGTCAGCCCTATGGCTGAAGAGGCGGTACTCCACACCCCCACACCAAGCGCGGGCGACGACGGCGGGGAGCTGCATCCTCGCTGCCAGACGCGCGTTCCGTCGCCGCCTCCTCGCCAGAGCCCCGGACGGGAGAAGGCGCCCGAGGAGTCGGAGGGCTCCGCCGCCTCCCAGCACCCCAGCGACGAGCGACAGCGTCACTCCAAGACGCACCGCCGACTGGCCTACGGAGACGGTGGCACTCCTCAAGGTGCCCTCCAGGTGGCAAGGGTGCTCCTGCGCCATCCTCCCATCACCGCGGACCTAGAGGCCCCCGTCTAGCATTGGCTGGACGACGTGGCCAACCTGGTCAGGGCGGCGCACCAGCAGCTGGACGCCGGCGGCCGTCCATCAATGGCCGGGTCATCTGGCACCGCAGCTGCATCTTCTTCGTCCGCAAGACGGAGAGCGCGACGGGTGGCGGCGCACGTACGCCGCACGTCCACACCGTCCTCGTCGACGCCCACGGCTACTCGTGGGCGCCACGAGGACTCATACGGTGAGCCGGATGCCCGGCTCAGCATCGAGCGTCGGCGCGATGAGCGCCGCGCCACCCAACGGGAGAGGGCACCGCGTCCACGGCCACCGTGCACCCTAGCGGCCATAGAGGTAGGCCCCCCGTTTCCCCCGTCGTTGGGGCTGGATGCGTGCCTTTGTGGTGAGTCTTCGGTGCGTCCGATGGCCCCCAAAGTTCCGACCCAGCATCCCGGAGAAGTACGACGGAAGTGTCAACCCCACCAAGTTCCTCCAGATCTACACGACTGGAATCGAGGCGGCGGGGGGTGACGATAGGGTCATGGCGAACTACTTCCCCATGGCCCAAAAAGGTCAAGCGCGGGGTTGGCTTATGAACCTGCCACCCGCTTCGGTCCACTCCTGGGAGGATCTGTGCCAGCAGTTCACCACGAACTTCCAGGGCACATATCCGCGCCCAGGAGAGGAAGCCGACTTGCACGCGGTGATATACTCGTTTAGAGGAGGCGTGCGGCACAACCGCATGCTGGAGAAGATTGCCTCCAAGGAGCCCCAGACTACCGCGCAGCTCTTCGAGCTCGCGGACCGCGTGGCTCGTAAGGAGGAGGCGTGGACCTGGAACTCCTCCGGCTCTGGCGCGGCGGCTACAGCTGCCCCCGGGTCTGCCGCCCATTCTGGGCAGCAAGAAAGGAGGAAGAAGAGGAGGACTGTCCGCTCTGGCGACGAGGGGCACGTCCTCACCGCTGAGGATGCCCCGCGTAGGAGGGAGGCTGCGGAGGGCAGCAAGAGGAGCCCTGCTGCCCCTGGCCGAGAGCGCCAGGTTGGCAAATGGTGCTCCGTACATGACACCTCCCTCCACGACCTCACCGAGTGTCGTGCGGTCAAAGGATTGGCCGAGCGCATCAAGAAGTGGGGGAAGGAGCGGGGTCAGGAGCGCCGTGAGGGCTAGAACCTCACGGCCCCTACCCGCGACCGGCGAAGTGAGGCCAAGAAAAAGGCCCCCGCTAACGATGATGACGACGACGACTTAGGCTTTCAGGAGTCAGAGGCCACCGTCGCCACCATGGACGGGGGAGCGTGTGCTCACGTTTCCCGCCGCAGCTTCAAGACCATGAAGCGCGAGCTTTTGGCTGCGGTCCCCACCCACGAGGCCTCACGGCGGGCCAGGTGGTCGGAGGTTCCTCTCACCTTCGACCAAACCGAACACCCCCCGTGCGTGGCTAGGGGTGGGCAAATCGCAATGGTCGTCTCCCCCACCATTTGCAATGTCAAGTTGAGGCGCGTCCTGATCAACGGCGGCGCCGCCCTCAATATTCTTTCCCCCACGGCCTATGACCTCATCAAGGTCCCGGGGATGAAGCTCCTGCCGTCCCTGCCGATCATCGGCGTGAAGAGGGGGCACACGTGGCCTTGAGGTCACATTGACCTCCCTATCACGTTCGGTGGCTCCGACAACTTCCGCACAGAGCGGATAGACTTCGATGTGGCGGACCTCCATCTACCCTACAACGCGGTTCTGGGGAGACCCGCGTTGGTGAAGTTCATGGCGGCCACCCACTACGCCTACCTCCAGATGAAGATGCTGGGCCCATGCGGCCCTATCACCATCAACGGTGATCTCAAGATCGCATTGGCTTGCGTGGAACAGCGTGCAACCGACCTCGCCGCGGTCCTAAAGCCCGCGGGCGGTAACGAGGAGCATGGCGCCTCCTCGTCTCACGCCCCGAGGAAGCGGATGACCCCAAGCGACGAGGTCTCCATCAAGGAGGTGGCGTTGGCCGGCGACCCGTCCAAGACCGTCAAGATCGGCGGTCAGCTGGATGGCAAATAGGGAGACGCGCTCGTCTCCTTCCTGTAGGCTAAAGCTGATGTCTTCGCATGGAAGCCATCAGACATGCCCGGGGTGCCAAGGGAGGTGATCGAGCACCGTCTGGCCGTACGGCCGGGCGCGAGGCCAGTCTGGCAGAAAGTACGGTGGCAGGCCCCTAGGCACATACTGTTATACAACTATGCCTTTCGGTTTAAAAAATGCAGGCCCTACTTTCCAGCGCACTACTCGTATTACTTTGGGTAGTCAAGTAGGGCGTAATGTTGAGGCGTATGTCGATGACCTGGTTGTAAAGACGCGCAACAAGGAGACACTCCTCTCGGATCTAGCGAGACTTTCGAGAGTCTCCGCTCTACCCGCATGAAGCTGAACCCCGAAAAGTGTGTGTTCGGTGTACCGGCGGGCAAACTTCTCGGGTTCTTGGTCTCAGCCCGAGGCATAGAGGCCAACCCTGAGAAAATTAGCGTGATAAGTAGGATGTGCCCCTAGCAAGCTTAGGGATGTCTAGTGCGTCACTGGATGCATGGCCGCTCTTAGCCAATTTATATCGAGGTTGGGAGAGAAGGCGTTGCCCCTATTTAAACTCCTCAAGCGCTCCGGGCCATTGTGATGGATGGAGGAAGCTGAGCAAGCTCTCGACAAGTTGAAGGCGTACCTCAGCTCCCCTCCGGTCCTGGTCGCCCCCGAGCCAGGGGAGTCGCTGCTGCTCTACTTGGCTGCGACCCCACTAGTGATCAGCGCAGCGCTGGTGGTGGAGCGCGCCGAGGAATGCCCTTGGCCCGTGCCCCACCGACCCACGATGGCACAGCCCGGGACAGAGCATTACATGGGAGCCCGTCGGTCGGGCGAAGGCCCTCAGGCCCCCCAAACTGACGATGGCCCTACGACTCCTCGTCAGGCGGAGTTAGAGGCCCCTGGACCCCAGGAAGGCCCCGAGGCCATTGGGGGGAGGAGCGGCCCGATGACGCCTGACCCCGAGGCTACCACCGTGGAGGGGAAGAGGGCCCAGAGCGGCCCATCCCAACATTCCCACGCGGGACCCGATGCCCGCGACGACGAAACTAGGCCCCGCCGAAAGGTGCAGCGGCCAGTTTACTTCGTTAGCGAGGCATTACGGGATGCAAAGATTCGGTATCCTTAGGCCCAGAAGCTGCTTTATGCGATCCTGGTGGCCTCGAGGAAGTTGCGCCATTATTTCCAAGCACCCCGAATCACAGTGGTAACGTCCCACCCTCTCAGGCAAATTCTTCGGAACCGAGAGGGGACAGGACGGGTGGTCAAGTGGGCTATAGAGCTCTCTGAGTTCGATCTCCACTTTGAACCGCGCCACGCAATTAAGAGTCAGGCCCTCGCCGACTTTGTGGCAGAGTGGAGCTCGACCCCCGACCCCGATCTCGGGTTCCCTGAGCCCGAGATCGGAGCGGATCCCGCGCAACCGGCTGCCAGCCCGCATTGGGTAATGCAGTTCGATGGCTCGCTCTCCCTTTAAGGAGCTGGAGCTGGGGTCACTTTGACCTCACCGAACGGGGACACCCTCAAATACTTGGTTCACCTAGATTTTCGGGCAACCAACAATATGGCGAAGTACGAGGGGCTCCTTGCGGGACTCAGAGCGGCGGCAGGCATGGGGATCCGCCACCTCCTGGTTCTAGGTGACTCTCAGTTGGTCGTGAACCAAGTCTCCAAGGAGTACCGCTGCTTCGACCCGCAAATGGAAGCCTATGTTCGCGAAGTGCGGCGTATGGAGCGCCATTTTGACGGATTAGAATTACAGCACGTGCCCAGGAGAGAAACCATGCTCGCCGACGAGCTATCGTGCCTCGCCTCGTCACGCGCCCAAACCCCACCGGGTGCCTTTGAAGAAAGGCTCACCCAGCCGTCGGCGCGTCCTAATCCCCTGGGGGACTCAGACGCTGCCACGCTTACCCCGATGCCCGAGGGAGTCCGGGTCTCGGGGCCCGAAGGGGTTGAACCCGACCCCTCAAGACAAAATGCCTGGATGACTGAGATCCGGGCCTTCCTTAAAGATGAGACTCTCCCCGAGGATCGCGAACAGAGCGAACGCGTCATTCGCATCTCCAAGAGATACGTGCTGGTAGAAGGGGCCCTCTACCGGCGCGGTGCCAACGGAGTCCTCCTCAAGTGCATCCCTCGGGACCATGGCATCGAGCTCCTCGCCAATGTCCATGAAGGCAAGTGCGGAGCTCACTCCGCCTCGCGCACCTTGTTCGGCAAGGCCTTCCGACAGGGTTTCTACTAGCCAACAGCGCTCCAGGACGCGGCCGATCTGGTCAGGCGATGTCGGGCATGCCAATTTCACGCCAAGCAAACGCATTTGCCGGCCCAGGCCCTCCAGACCATCCCGCTCTCATGGCCCTTTGCGGTCTGGGGGCTGGATATCTTGGGTCCATTCAAGAAGGCGTTGGGAGGATATGAGTACCTCTACGTCACCATCGACAAGTTCACCAAATGGCCCGAGACTTATCTGGTCATCAAGATCGATAAGCACTCGGCGCTCAAATTCATCAAGGGCATCACTGCCCACTTCGGGGTGCCCAACCGTATCATTACGGACAACAGCACCCAATTCACAAGTGAACTATTTGGCGACTATTGCGAGGACATGGGCATCAAGCTCTGTTTCGCCTCCCCCGCCCACCCAAAGAGCAACGGTCAAGTGGAGCGCGCCAACGTGGAAATCCTCAAAGGCCTCAAGACCAAGACATACAACATCCTCAAGAAACACGGCGACTCGCGGATCGACGAGCTACCAGCGGTGCTATGGGCCAACCGAACGACCCCGAGCCGCGCCACAGGAGAAACACCTTTCTTCCTGGTTTACGGCGCGGAGGCGGTCCTCCCATCCGAGCTCACCCTGGGGTCTCCACGAGCAGCCTTGTACAACGAGGCAAATCAAGAGCCCCTCCGACGGGACGACCTCGACTACCTCGAAGAACGAAGGCGGCGCGCTGCCCTCCGGGCCGCGCGCTACCATCAGCGCCATGTCCAGGCCCGATCGCTCAGCATAAACGATCTCGTCCTACGCCGCGTCCAAACGCGCGCCGGACTGAGCAAACACTCACCCATGTGGGAGGGAAGTTTAGAGTGATCGGTGTCCCCCGACCAGGCTCGATCAGGCTGGCCATGGAGGACGGCACAGAGCTGCCCAATCCAAGGAACATCGAACACCTTCGTCGCTTCCATCCATAGAGGAGTCGTTGTGTTGTACCTCGGGCTCGGGCCAACCCCGCGCGCCCCCTCGGGTACAGCAAAGTTGGCCGGGGGCTCCCACTATCAATATATCTCTTTCTCATCCATTTTGCAACAGCTTTATATCCGGTCCAATTGTGGTTTTCCCCTTACGGGTTTTGTTAGGTGTTTTCATCTTACTCGGGACGGTCGCGTTCATGCCGCTCCTAAGTGGTTTGCGCCGCCTAGACGCCAACGGGGCCCAGAGCGAGTCGTGCCCCAAGACATGTTGAACTCCGGGGGAACTCGCCAATGGCCCACAATCGGGTCCGCACTTACCCCGGTCATCATGCTCTCGGCCTGGCCAGTCTCGACATGCGGAACTCCCCAAGTGCTCTAGTCTCGGCTCCTATCACTTAGGGTTGTGACCCGAACCCGAGCCCCCGCTTAAGACGAAACACCGAACAAGCCAACGAGGGAAGAAAACACTTGGATCACACATACAAAACATCAAACTGATATTCGAACCATGACATATTTCATTGCAGGAAATTGATATACAAGCATATGATGAAGATTCAATCATTATATGGCTGGCGCGAAGGCCGTGCCGATTATTACATGATCGGCACGAAGGCCTAAGGGGGGCGCAAATAGAGGAGGAAGAATCCCTCGCCCCCTCCGCCGGCGGTAGCGGCCGTCCCTGCTCTTCCTACGAGCAGCAGCGGCCACCCTCGCCCCTCCCGCCGGTCAAATGGAGGAAGAATCCCTTGCTACCTCCACCGGCGGCAGCGGCCATCCCTGCTCCTTCCACGAGCAGCGGCGGCTGTCCCTTCAGCCGGTCAGCGGCTGTCCCTTCAGCCAGTAAGCGGCGGCCGCAGTCTTTGCTCCTTCCGCCAGCGCCGGCGGCAGCTTCTGCCCTGCTCGGCGTCGGCGGTAGAAGCGGGGCGGTACCTGCTCCCACAGCAGGTCCTCCCTCCGCCAGCAATAGCGGCAGCTTCTGCCCTACTCGGCGTCGGCGGCAGCGGTAGGGTGGCTCCTGCTCCCAGAGCAAGTCCTCCCTCCCTCACCGGCAGCAGCGGCAATTCCTGCCCCTCGTGCCGGTCGGCGGCGGCGGCCCCTATTCCTACAGCGATTCCCGCTCCTCGCGCCAACCACTGCGGCGACCGGGCAGCGCTGCCTGCCGGTGTCACCGTCTTCGTCTTTGACGGGGATGGTGGCCGAGGAGGCGGGTTAAGGGACCGCCTAGCGCCTTTGAAACGGCCAGCCGTGGCCCAAGGTGCAACACGACGCAGCCGGTTCTTAACGGCAGCGAGGTAGAGCGCGCCGGGTGAGTACAGGCTGGCAAGGATGTGCCTCACCCCGCCATCTATGGCTAGGAGCGGCTGCGATGCCGGGCACATCCTGCCCAGCATCGCTGATTCTTTGTTGATCGCCGCCGACACGAACTTGTGCGGTGGGTCGCCTATATGGCCATTGCCGATGCGCGACAGTGGCAGCGCGCCGTCTTCGACCGGAGATCGTTGCCGTCTTCCCGGCGGAGGAGCGCTGCGAAATGCCAGAGCGCGCGGCAAGGAAGGCGCTAGGACCAGAGGAGGTAAGGGCGCAGGAAAGCTGAGTTGGGGAGAAGTGGTGAGTGAGGGGAAAGATCTCCTCCCCTCTCGACGCCCTTTAATACCCTGGCCGCTGCTGCACTCACCTCCTCATTCCTTGTGTCCGCTCTCTTGCCCTCTCGATTCTCGCGCACCTGGCCGTTGCCATTCACGCCGCGCCATTTATGGCGCACCCGTGAAACATCGCCACCGTCATGGAGATGGAAGAATGGGTCAAGCCCGCCTTAAAGGCGGTACGGTTCCCAAAGGGATAAGCCATATTTATCCTCTTGGGCAGACGAGTGGACGTGCCCCGTTTTGCGTGCCGTCCCCGGAAATAGGGCCGTTACGCGGTAATGGCCCATCTCCGTTGAGAGGCGATCTGGGTTACGCCCCGGATAATGAGGCCGTTATGGAAAAGGCCCATTATTGCAGGGAGGCGGTTTTTTCCCAACGCGCAGAGCCAGCGGCCGTTCATCTCCTTCGGAAACTTGGGCCCACTCCGCACCGGTTCGACGAGGTGGCGTAAAACCTGGTCGACCTGCAGCGGGGCCCCACGCAGGCTTTACGAGCGGCCGTCCATCTCCTTCGGAAACCTGGGCCCACTCAGCACCGGTTCGACGAGGTGGCGTAAAACCTGGTCGACCTGCAGCGGGGCCCCACGCAGGCTTTACGAGCGGCCGTCCATCTCCTTCGGAAACCTGGGCCCACTCAACACCGGTTCGACGAGGTGGCTAAAACCTGGTCAACCTGCAGCGGGGCCCCACGCAGGCTTTACGCCGGAGGCTACTGTCGGTGTCCTGAGCCCAGGGGTATGCCGACTATGGGTTTGAGGCGGCCCCGTCCATCCACGTGGCCATCCCCGAAGGGCGAGAAGGCCCGAGGATGACGTGGCGGCCGCCCTCCCATGGCGCGCTACCCCCTCGGGGGAAGGTCCTGTAGGGTCGGGCTCCCCCGACCCCCTCGGGCCGTCGCCACGTACCACGAAGTGGGTAAGCGCTCCTAGCGCTCACCTACCCGCATTAAATGACGGTGCAGGAGTAGTGCGCCTGCGCCGCGCGCGTGCCGCAGCTATTGCGAAGTGACGCGCACGCGTCTGACACCGGTCACCGATGGCTGACCGGCGCGAGACCGGTGCGAATGACCGACGGGACGGCGTACAGTGTCGCGCGTGTCGGCGCACGCGCGGTAGGTATGATAAGCTTCCTAATGAAGCTGCGTCAAGATCGTAGGGGCCGATCCGGCTCCTGCGCCACGTCAAGGTTGGTGCGTCAGGTCTAATCACTTGGCGTACCGCACGGCTTACGGTGGACCGCCGGATTCCAGCTGATTAATGAAGAATGACGTGCTGGGCCGACCGCCATGATGGGCGGTCTGACCAACGCCATGCCAGATCCACAGGAGCGGAAGACTTCCACTCCAAGCCACAACATAGTCTACATTTGTAAAATATTTTGCTCCTTTCTCTCTAGAAAACCGCCTGTTTGGCCCCTGTGGTGTTCCCTTGAGGTATAAAAGAAGGCCCAGGCCTAGAGGAAGGGAGTTGGATGCTTTTTTCACTTCTTCTCCCTGGGTTGCGGCTAGCTAAGTCTAACTCCGGAGAGTTAGAACCCACATAGATAATCCACCACACAGGAGTGGGGTGTTACACCTCATCGGTGGTCTGAACCTGTATAAACGCTTGTGCGTCACCGTCCTCTGGCAGGCGATCTCGATCCTTACCGGCCTCACCGGAGCTGGGCCTAAGGAGGCCTCTTTCACGCGCCCCTGGACCGAACTCAAAAAGAGAGTGTGCATAGTCCCCGCTGCGGAGTTTTCCATCCAACAAGTCCCTTCAACCAACTAACTGTGTTTCACGTAACATTTCAGTGACTTTTTTTTCCACCGTGTATATCTTCATTGCTTCACTGACAGTCAACTGCAACACTTTAATTGTTCGGATTTTCCAACAAATCAGGTGACTGATGTATAGGTATCCCCGAACTTAATTATTACCTCCCGGATGACATGAGGAGAGGTGGGATAAAAACTTAGTGCTAGCATGCACTCACTCTTCCAAAGTATAAGGCACAACCACCTTTAATTCAAAGACCAATAAATCAATATTATCATCTCTTTGTTTGAATCTTCTCAACTAATATAATACATGCACGTAATAGAATTAAAGATCTTGTGAGTGTAGGATGTAAAAAATACTAATTTAGAGAAGATGAGGTGTTAATTAATTATATGTATGCATGCATGCAAGTTTTATACTATAAAGTGCTCTATATTTTAGAATTTTAGAATGGGGGAGTACTAACTATAGTTCATTTCACGATCCTGTAAAAACCCGGTGGTCCATTTGAGAATTCCGAATCTGGACAAGGGAAAACCTCGGACAAATGAGCTTTCGAGGGCTTGAATTCCCACAACCCCATGTGACGCCCAGGTGCCACATGAGTTGAGCAAAGTTCTTGCTAGCTTTCAAACGTGGGCGTGCGCTAAGCTGTGTGCCTGTGTGTGGTCGATGGTCGATGAGCTGAGCGCGGCGCGGGACCATGCACGCACTGACGCACGCCGGAAGGCAAGCAGAATGCCTCTCACCACTGCGTCTTGCGTGGTTGTGCTCAGAGAGATGAGAGCTAGCTAGGCATGTACTTCCTCCGTTCTAAAAATAATAAAATTCTAAGAATGTATTTAGATATATACTGTTTAAATCGTTCCGTAGATTTAATTTTTTATAAGACGGGGGAGTATGCTCGATACGCACGCGCAATCGAGTTATGACCGTAAGGTATACAATACGCTGGACCGGACAGCTCCCGCCTTTTGGGATCACACGTCTCCACGCGACGCATTTACTCGCGCGCGCGCCTCTGCACCTAATCGATCCTACATGGACCATGAATGGGCATGCAAATGCATGGACTGGCATGTGTGATCTTGACACGATCCAGCGAGCGTCAATCCGTCGTACCACACCACGGCTCGGCAGTACGTACAACAGTGCGCGTACGTGTGCCCAATTAATCTGGACAAGTGCCTTAATTGTTCTGCCGTAATGGATGGATGGATGGATGGATGATCGTGCACAACCGATCGAGGACGATGTTCTTAGCTACTAGAGTACTAAGAGTAGAGGGCGAAACACACGAGGAATTAGCTATCAATTCTTGATTGCTGATGACACTACTGGACTGATTGTTCATCGTGCGACACTTCGACTCTCAACTCACTGATGGCTGTCTGTGCTCGTCACGTGCGTCTGTCGACTGCTCGGGTTGATGGGGGTATATTGTTGAGAAAATTCTCAGCATGTCTCTACAAATTTTTGCAATCCCTTCTATAGTCCTATTTTCGCCCTTGAGTTCCCATCTTGATCTCCTCTATTACCATTCTGTTTGTTACTTGACCGTGAGTTGACCGATGGATTTTCTAAAATAAATATGGAGTCATTTTTCGTACTAATATACTATCTTCTTCATAAATTATAATTTGAAAAATTGTAATTTAAAACAAAGTAAAATGGGTAGAATTATTTGATGTAAAGTTTGAAAACCAGTTTTAAATTTTTGAACAACTTTTTTTGACTAAATCCGTAGAAGAGTTTCATCCATAAATTGAGAACCAATATTATTTATTTATTGGTTAATTTTGATGAAAATGGTGTATTAAAAGTTAATTCGAAATTATTTAAAATTTTAATTTATTTTTTAAAATTTTTGGTCAAATAATTATATTCCCTTTGTTTTCTACAAAATAAATCCCTTTTCACATGAGAAGTGTGCTTATATCACTAAACTAGCATATAAGTATGAGAGAGGGGCAATATAGCCAATATGAAAAATATTTAATGGTCAATTCATGATCAACTAACAGAATGAATATAGAGAAGATCAAAATAAAAACTCGGAGACGTACAAGGATGAAGAAAAATTCAAGGGCACATAAGAGATTGAGCGAACTCTCGGGGGCACATAGGGTTCTCGTTGTTGTATGATATTCTAAGTCCCCTTTGAATAGTGGGATAGAAAATGTAGGAATCTAAGTACTGTGTTTTTCTAACTTTGTAGGAATCAAAAATATAAGAAACATGAAGAGAAGGCATTTGATTGCACCATGGGAAAAATTAAACCAAAGAAAAGTACTAACATCTTTTTTTTCAATCTTATTTCTTCTATTCCCTCTATCCCAAAATAAATGTATTCTTCTACTTTAAATTTGAACTAGAGGAGTGCATTATTTTGGGACAGATAGTAACATTTCAATCTCATACTATGCATCCATATAATTTGTTGCTGCATGGCTTTACTGTCTATATCGTATTCAAATTAAATAAAACTTGTAAAAACACTTATACAATGGTAAAATCGTCTAAAAAATGCTTCTAAAAACTAAACTATAGGTTACATGATTGTTTTGCACATATCTCTAATATGCCTCTAAGAAAGGCATATAAACTTGTAACTCCTGGTTTTAATGACAATATCAAAATTGCCTCTATGAAAATGTCTTGATATAAGTTCGTTTTTGTTGCAGTAAGTATCTTAGGTCAACATTTTGTTTAAGCAAAGTTTATTGTAGAAGATCTATACTTCATAGTTTTAACTCCTGGACACGGTAAAGGTCGATATTTGGGGAAAAACACTCTCGAAATATTACTATTTGTTGTTGGACACTGTGCACATTCTCCATACATTTTCGATTGAGGAGAGGAACAATTTAAAATATCATAAATGTCCCTGGCCCCACTCATCATATTCTTCCCCTTCCCTCCCACCAGCCTCTACCAACATAAGCCAAGGGCTTACAACTGGCCCCACGTTCTACACGGTTATACACATCTGTAGGGCCGAGCCTTGCCTAAGCTCGAGCTCCCCTCATTCAAGCTTTGTCATTGCCCAAGCTCCACCACCGCTCTACCCTCACCTCAACCCTCACTGTGGAAGCCCACCTCAGACTATCACCAAAAGCAAGAGAGCTCATATCGACGTTAATTTTCTACCATCTACCCAGAGATACCCGATCCTCCACCATTGCTGGGCACGAACTCAACAAAACCCTAGCTCGACCACCGTAGAAAAATATCCAATTTTTTTGCATTTGAGCTCCCTCATCTAAAATTGAGGTGTCTATTTTCCTCCATGTGCACTAATCCTCCTTTCCCATCTCCTCCCACTACCCTCTCGCCACCAGTGTTCGATAGATCAACCCTCCCAACCATTGCCTCCACTCTGCTTTGTTTTGGACTGTCAGGGCGCATGGTGTGTCGCTGCCCCGGCCGTCTGAAGCCAACACACCACCACCAACTTTCTTTCACTGTCGTTTGTGCCGCTGCTCGCGGAAAAGATAGAGCGAAAGAGAGAAGAGAGATGGAAGAAGTGGCCCTCACATGTGGGGGCAGGGGCATTTGGGACCTTTGATACTGTTTCCTCCTCCTATTCAATCTAGAATGGAAATTTTAATGTATGGTGTTAATAGCCACATTTTGACAGTGTCTTCTTTCAAAGATTGACTTTTGCTATACCCATGAGATAAAACCACCAAATCATGATGTCCTAAGCAAAGTTTACCTTTTATGTTTTCCACATAATTCAATATGCCATCTGTTAGGAAATGAATTTATTTAATTTGCTCTGATCAATCACGTTTTTATACATTGATAACTTCTACTTCCTCCATGTTAGAATGTAAGTATTTTTTAAGGTAAGCACGAATATTAAGAAGTAGGTAGAGATGATTGAAGAAAGGTTGTGAGTGGTAGATAAAAGAAAGTAAGTAAAGAAAATGATTGAGATTGATTAAGATAAGATAGTATGTGAAGAAAGTCTTATTTTAAAATAAGTTATTGTGCTAGAAATAGTTATATCTTAGAACGGATGTAGTAGATAGAGTTTATATTGTTCAATCATAGTTTATACGAGGTGGTACAGTGAGGAAGTTTTAGCATCACATATGATTGCAATTAGTGGGTGATTATTATATATATGATGCTATAGGATATGCTTTTGGACATATACTTTTCCTGCTCTGTTGGTCGTTTGCTTGCATGCATTACTTTGCCATCCGACAATCGCTTACTGTCACAATGCCCTCTGCAATAACCTCTTTAATGTCAAAACCAACCTTCTAGGGTCTAAAGCTCACACTACAACTAAGCCGTGATTTGCAAGCCAGACAAGTTCCACTTCGCTTTTCATCCCAACCACCTTATCCCATCGATCCACAATGAATCTCCCTCCAATTGCCTTTGTCCCAGCCGATTCAAGCGTAATTACGACATAATTCTCGCAAAAAAGAAAGTAATTACGACATAATTGCAAGCAAGGCATATTCTTCCTCTCTACTTGCTAGCTAGCTTGTTCATATTCATTTCATATCATTGTTTGTTTGTTAATTTGTATATCTATCTCTTCCTGCTCTCCTGGATTTGATTACCTCTATGCCAACTAGCAAAGCTGGATCGACCGACTACCTTGCTGTACTACTTACTACTAGTTGGGGTCTCCAAAGCTATGGACCAACGCATGCATCCACGTGAAGGCATAGCTGTTCTTGCCTAGCTGTAGTATGTAGCTGTTCACCGTGATCAGATGGGCGTCAAAGTGTCAAACCAATGGTTTCAATAAAGCCATGGAAAGGAACAGGTAATGCACATGTTAGCTATATTTACCGAACGTTTTCTCAGTTTACCGGCCTCGCCTGGAAAAATATCAAAATACTGATAATTATCGAAGTGCCATACGGAATCACACCGTTTATCTTGATCAGCTAATGGTCACTTTTGTTATCTACTTGGATTCCTATGTTGACTTCTAGAATAGGCCTCATTCAAATTAGGGCTATGGAATTAATGATCCTCATTGGTCAATCCAACTGACCTCCCAATTACATATGGGAACACTGGAATTAATGATGCTAATTGGTCAATCCAACTGGGCTAAGCATCAATTGAATTGGGCAATATCCAGCTGGGCTAACCATCCCAGTTAGTACATGGGAACACTGAAAATAATGATGCTCATTGGGCAATCCAATTGGGCTAAGAGCATCTCCAAATAGCCCTCCAAGCTAAATTTTAGCAACTCTAGTGAAAAAACATACTCCAACAGTCTCTCCAATTGAATGGCCAAGCCATCCGGCTGACCAAATACCTCTCCTCGTTAGTCAAATCTAGCAGCCACACTCACTTGCCAATGGTAGGCCCCACACATTATTCCTCCTCCTTCACATGGCTACAATCTTATCTCTCTGCTTGGCCTCCAAGGCCAGCCACCGACCGCCGACTGCCGCTCCTCGCCAACACCGACCTTCATGCCCGCATCGGCGCCATCAGAGCTCCAGGCCTTCTCCGGGAAGAAGAGGATAGAAAGAAGGGTGAAGAAATAGGTAAACGCACTAGCCGCTGCAGCCGCCATCCCCGCTCTTGTGCACCGCCACCATCCGCCTATCCGAGGAGCATCGTCGCTTGGGCTCCCCATCGTCGCCATCCGTCTAGCCGAGGAATGCCATCGCTGGATCTACCGTCTGGACCTCCGGTTACCAACCCTTCTCGCTTCCCGCATCGATGACGAGACGCCTGACCAAGAACTGTCCCCGTCACCACCTCGACCGGCGCCCTTCCTCGACCTTGTGGTCGTCACGCTCGCATCATCACCGCCGGGAGGCCCTGCGCGTAGACCCTCGCGCTTCCCACCGCCACTGCTGGGATAGGAGAGGCATTGGAGAAGAAAGGAGAGGAAGAAGAAGAAAAAGGAATGGGAGACTAACATGTGGGATCCAATATTAAATTGGAGAGTGTGATGGAGAGACTGTTGAAGTAAAAGGTAAATTTGGCTCTCTAATTTTTTGGATGACTAGCCAAGTGAGCATTTGGAGAGCTCAAAATAGCCAAACTGTTGGAGATCTCTAAACATGTATGTTATTACATGGTTTGTGTTGAAGTAGCATCACTGGTGTGTTGCAAGCATAGTTAATAAGCCCAAAACGATGCTACCATTGGTTCATCAGTCCATAGGTTGAACTGCCCGTTTACCTGTCAGTTAAAAAAACAATAATATAATTGTTTTATTAAATTATTGGTTGACTCAAATGTTAAAACATATTTATTTTGTCACAACAACCAATGACAGCCATAGCTCAGTTGGTTTTGATGGTGCGCTCATAGTGCTAGGTCATGGGTTTCGTTCCCCCTTCTCAGTAGTGGAGCATGTCGGATTGGTTGAACCCACATCCTTTTCACATTCACCCTTGCGTATTATTTTTTCCATATAAATTCATTACATCTTAGATAAATAACCCCACTTAAATATCGAGCAATGATAATTGACCTCATAAGGTAATTTTTTGGCTCCGCCACTGCCCTTCCCCTTTCCTGTGCGTTCGCTTTGATTTTTCTTTAGAAAAATTTCCCACTAGTCCAACAGTTATGGTTTTCCACCAATTCTACACAAAACCGTGAGGTTCAACCATTTTTTTTCTACTAGTTCAATAGCAAGCGCAGTCTTTTAGTTGAAGAAACCAGACCTAACTACGTTCCGTTTGAATAGCAAGTGAGGTCTTTTAGTTGAACCAGCCAACTGGACTAGGGGGCTGGTTCCGGTCTTATTCTGGTCGAACTAATAGTCTGGTCGAGTTTTAATAAATGTGGGTGGTGGGGATGCGCGTATATAACTCCGTCCAATAACATTCAAATCCTGGTATCAAGAAATTACTCCAAATATGCAATGGAATGTGTATGTTTTCTAAGTTTGTGCGGATGTACTCAAGGTGCATGCAAATTTATAAGTTTTATCGAAAACTAAAATATTGTACGTATTCTTCTAATTAATCTTGCTCTGCGAACATTTAAAATTATAAATGTTATCATAAACTCTAAAAAAATATGCATATATGCCTCTAATTAATCTTGGTCCACTTACATTTCAAATTTTAAATTCATTATATTTTAGCAGTAAAAAAACTAATAGTTCTAAGCGCATAAATTTGTCGCACTATTTCTTTTCATGTGCTCTTGATGTATAATCAACTCTTGTGGATATCAACGTGTACATGATACTAGGCTTGTGAAGAGGCAGCTTGTCCGAAGCCGGCCCAGTTCTTGGTAGATAATTATTCAAGGACATGAACAAATAAATTAAATATTAGAGTAAATTTCGCTTTGGACCAGTATTTCTATCAGAGTTTCACAATGGACCGGGCCTAACATAAGGTTTTCACTTAGCACCATATAATTTTGCACTAGATTGCACTTTGGACTAGGGGTTGGTGATTTGGGATAGGATGTTGGCTGTGGACCATCCACATTAGCAGGGAACACCCTCTCTTCTTCAGCACCGGCATTGCTGATCCGACCACCACCAAGCAACAAGGGTGTGGGTGAGCTCTGCACATATGCGGGGAGAAGAGCAGCTCCAGGAGCAAGCATCCGAGAAGGTGCAGCAGGTGGGAGAAGCAACGATCTCGGACGACAGGAATGTGCTTGGAGATTGTTGGGGTCACCTGTCACGGAGAGATCGACGACGACCCCGACTGGGTCGAGGACGTGGAGACATTGGATCCAGAAAAAGAGATGTTGATGGTGGCAGCTAGGTTATGGATCCAACAAGTACGTGATGTGGTGGTTGGGAGCCTTAGCGATGGTTGTGGCTTGGCTTTGGTGGCGGCGGCGTTGTCACCAGCGCAGTACCATGGCAAGAAGATGGCTAGCAGCTGCAGCTCTGCCTGCTTGTGTAGATGGTCCAATTCAAGTTGCTAGCCTAGTCCAAAATGTAATCAAACGCAAAAATATATGGTGTTAAGTGAAAACTTTGTGTTAGCCCTGGTTCTTTGTGAAACTTGGATCAAAAGAACTAGACCAAAGCGAAATTTACTCTAAATATTATCAAGTTAAAAAGTTGTTTTAAAAAGTATTCTAAGAAATAATGATGAAAAAATATTACAGAAATCATACTCCAGCTTAGAAAGCGTGTCCGTAAGAACATGAGCCTTAGGACAATCAATATGCAAAGAAAGTAGTCATGATTTTTATATCCTCCACATCAGGAAAAAATTTCCTCCATCCCGTAATATAACCTATGACGGGATATGATATTCATCCAAATTCATTATAGAATAAAATATCTCATCCCATCCTAGTTTACTGGACAAATATTAACAGACAAAGGGAGTACCATACACTACTTTCACTAATGCAAACACTACTAATTTGTATTTGAATTTAATGCTACTCCTCTCTTATTATGTATTATATCTTAGATGTTGTGTAGAAACCATGTCTCATGACGGCAACATGACCACTTGACCAGGACTAGCATCGATGTCTCTCTAGACAGTATGGCTCCGATCCTACCATGCCTCCACGGTCTTCATTAGCCCAAGGCCCCAAGTAGTTCTATCTAGTATAGGAAGATGTGTAGAGCAGTTTTTGGTAAAGCCGATGAACAAGAATTAAGGAAGACCAGCCAGTTGTTAGGCATTTTTTAGTTGCATCAGCATAATTAACCGACATAGATACGCTGACGGTTCTGCTATAATCCATCCCAACCCGAGTAAGCTGTATCGGTATCACTATAATTCCATTGTGACGTGTGCATCCAATAACTCAGGTACAAAAGGTATGCATACCTGATGTTCTCTCTAACTCATGCTGCTAATACTAATAAAGATCACGACAATAAAAGGGACTGCACAGCAGGATTTTGGGGGGTCATCACAGAACGACCTCGATGGATAAAATGTAATGATGTTCAACCAAAGAGAGGCAATTTAGTACAGGACAATTAAATCCGAATTCCTTAATCCTCAGCTGTTGCACAAAATTTGATGATTGGGAAAGTAGCAAAAGTTTCAAGTAGCTTAGTCTCCAAAACATCTAGAAGTCTAAAGAAAATAACTTAGAACACTCGGTACACCTTTCCCATGGTGCTCTTCAGGTACAAGCACCTAACCTGCAAGATGATACAAATAACATGTCAATTGTCAGAATAACTAGGCATAAGTCTAAGTGGCAGATAAATTTTGTATCTACGCTATAAGGAACACAGGATCACATACGTTCTGCCAATTCTTCTTCAAAAGAGAAACAAGGAAGTTCACGCTCATCTGCACGTTTTGGAAGATCTGCTTCTCCTCCATAGCACAGTTGCCAACAGCAACACCCATGCAGAGAACCTTCTTCAGCTGGAATTTCACTGTAGCCTTAGTCTCGTTAACCTTGGACTCAAGCGATTCCTGGTGCGTCACCAGAGTTGGGAATTTGCCTGCAGTCGATAAATGCAAGGCATATGAACAAACGAGGGCAGAAAATAATAAAAACAATTGCTAGCACCTACTGCATGAAGTATCAATGCATAGCTCATGTTATCATAAGCTCTATACAGTATAAACAACAAGTTCGTAAGCTAAAATCTTGGTTGATATGGAGTTTATGTTTCCAAGGAATAAATAACAAAACTTCTGTACCAGCAGAGCATGATTCTGTGAAAAGGGTAAAAAAGATCTTGATAATCAAGTAAAAATTCTTGACACTGGAACTTCCTAGCTACCAGTTTATAATTATTAACTCAACAGAAAAGGCACTGAAACCACTCAACCAGTTAATAACAGCTATATACAACAACAGAAACCAAGTGGAATAGATGGAATAAGGAAAAGGCCACTTGCCTGCCTTGTTAAGACCAGGACCAAGAAGTCGAGGAATCTGCTTGATGATAGCCTCAGAAGCAAGGAAAGCATGATATTTCTTTGCAAGCTTCTTAACTAGCTTCTTGTTTTTGTTCATTTTCTTGAGGGCTTCCACATCCATATAGTCTAGGCCCATTTTCTCTGCCTGAAGAACCAAAATTGTAGCATATAGAATTATCAGCTGTAGACTCTAAAATAGTATGATGAATAAGCACTATACTCAAGAATACAAATTTCCATATGCCATCAATTGGAACCAATGATAAAACTTAAGTTTGGGATTTTGGAAGTAAGGTATAATAATTGAGCATTCAATATCTATCATTTTGACAATAGGATAGACACACATTTACACTTAACAAAGATTATAATACTGTATCCAAGAGTACAAATCTTTGTTTTATCATTGAGAAAAAACTAAGTCAATGCAGTCCTTTGGTTATAATGGTTAAGGGGAGTTTAGTTTTAACTAGAGAAAGAAATATTTGCAAAACAGCAGAGATCCCACAGCAAAATACACATTCACTTGCTAAGTAGTAACTAACCAATTGCGATAAAAGTTCCATCCACACATCTCATATCAAAACCAAGTCAATGCAAAATCGGTAGAAGCATAACATACCTCTTCGACATGCTGAGCATCACCAAGCATGCAAACCTTCATCTTAGGCCGAGGGATGTGAGGCAGCTTAACAGAACCACTGAAACGCTTATCCTTTTGAGGGTCATAGTTCTTCAGTCCAATCTGCAGCTCAATGGTTTCCACAAATTTGCGCTGCTTCTCACGAGCATCATTAGCAATTTGAGAGATCGCTTCTCTCAGAGCATCACTCTGCAACTTACTGCAACAGTAGACAATAATCAGGTTGGCATTAATTAACATGTGACAGAGTCTATTGTTATGAACTCAAATTGTTCACTATCAGAGATAGTATTTTTTTAAAACAGGATACAATTGCAAAAAATACAAATACAATTGGATAGACCAAAGTTTACACCAGAATACATTTGTAAAAATGTTTATGACACAAGTTTCTTTTCTAGCAATTCTATAAGATAATGCAGTCAACAGCTAACTACAAGTATGGAACAACAAATTAAGCATCTACTGAAGCTATACAGGTTAGCCCAAACAACGACAAGAGGCCATCTTACAGTAAAAATAAGAGCCTCATCAAAATATTTAAGAAAATACATGACATAAAACGGCGCAATGACAATCCTGTTAGCTAGACCACCAGACATAACGAACAAGCTCCATGGCGAAAGCTGCACTAGACGTGAGTAGGCGGAGAAAAACTAATTCCACCATTAGGGAGATATCAACATAGCCTGATATATCACTCCATCACAATGTGGACAATATCAGGATCCTAGAACCCAGCATCATTGACTATCAACGCGACCACCTCCCGATGGTCTTCTATGGTTGTTGCACGCAGGCAATGCAGCATCGAGAATCGTTGCTCGCGATCTCTCCCCTAGCTTCATTTCCCACCACCCAACTCCCCACGACCAACGCCGCAATCCCGCGGTGTAGCCGGCCGAATCCGTCACGCAGTTCAATCAACCTGCCTAGATCCACCGCTCCTACCTTCGGCGAGGCCGCTCTTCCTGCCTATATCCCCCAGATTTTTACCCCCAATTCGAGGCGGCGCAGTTCCGCAGGCAAATGCGGCGCCTAGTCCCAATTTTTCGAACACACAGGCAACTACGAATGGGCAGAACGAACAACTGAGAGACTATGAACAAGTGAAATCCGTACCTCATGGCGCCGCCGGTGGTGCGAGCACAGATCCTGCACAGCGAGAGGGAGAAGGAGGCAGGATGAGGCGAATGGAGCAAGCGTCACCATCGAGTACGAGAGAGAGAGAGAGAGGATACAGGAAGAGGGGGCAGTGCAGCTTACCGCGACGAGGGGTACGGGGGAGGCGGCGCGGCGGAGAGGAAACCCTAGATGGCGGCGAGGAAGAGAGTAGTTTATATACTGCTACCTAGCGGGTGAGCCCCCTAAACCCTAAAACACACCCCGCGCGAGTGAGGAAGGGGGCGGACGATGATGGGCTATGGGCCTACTTGGATTTAGCCCGTTCTGTTTTTATCTTTTAGTTGGAAAAGGTTTATTTGAAGACCCTCAATTATTGACCGGATCTGATGCACATCCCTCAACAACAAAACTGAGTATATCTGCCTCCCTCAACTATCAATATCAGTACAATTTGCCTTCTCAAATAATTTGAACAGCGCTTTTATTCTATGCGGCGTACGTTGACCTACTACGCAGCATCTACGTGGTATTATAATAAGGGAAAACTAACGCATTGTCCATGCAGCCACCATCTCACCTCTCCCCTCTTGCTCCTCTCACACCTTCCAGCAAGGCAGCAACAGTAGCGACATGAGAGGCTAGGAGGGGGGCGGCGATGGTGAGCCGGAGTCAGGGAGGGCTCCGGTAGCTCCTACACTCTTCTCTCCCTCCCTTCTCTCTCTTCTCTGGTCAGGGCGTCAAGGCCATTAGAGGGTGGGAGGGCACGGAAGGCGATGACTGTTGTTCTGATGCTAATGTCCGACCTTGCTCCTCTCTCAGGAGTTCTTGTTGTCCTAGGGTTGATGGACACGCATGCCTTGTTCGCCAACAGTGCCAAGCTCGTCTGTGCCTTCAAGATGCCCTTGGGTCACCTTCCGTCGCCACAGGGACAACCTGTCGCGAGGCCTCGCTCTTCTCTCCGGGCTTTTCCCTCCGGCCGCATGAGAAGGCCCCACGTCAATGCATTGCTTGTGGCTGGGCCACCTTTCTCCATCGACATTCATCTATAATTGGGTTGGCTAAGCTCGACCTTGCGTGGAATGCACTGGATGCCGCCACTACTTCCCTTTGTGAGTGGATGCGCAAACATACGGGGTGAGGAGGCAACTGCTTTTTAAATTTTTTTGTTTGTCACTTACATGCGGACCCATCTGTACTTTTTTAATTTCTTTAATAACTGAGATACCACATGCATGCCGTGTGGATGCTACGTCAGTAAAAACCACAGTTAATATTGCCAAGTAAGTCTTCTGCGCTGTTTTAGTAGTTGGAGGAGTCGTAATAATCGGTTTTGCGGTTGGGTGATATGAATCAGCTTCAACCTCTAGTTGAGGGAGTCAAAGACTTTTTCCTTTTAGTTTTGGGGCACCTTTGAAATAAGGGATTTCCCTAGGAATTTTGATACCCTATAGAAATTTTTCCCATGATGCCCAAGAATTTGAGTGAAAATTTTCTATATGAATCTACCATATCCTCCTGTTCTTGGAGGATTTCAAACATGAACAAGAATATTATTGTTTTGATTTTCTTTGAGATGCCCAATGCACTATTTCTCTTCATCTCTCCTTTCAACTATATTATAAAAAAATTTCCTCAAAAATATCTGTAAGTTTTCTGTGGAGTATCCAAATGATCAATTGGACCGATTCTCTTGTAGAAATATATATATATATATATATATATATATATATATATATATATATATATATATATATATATATATATATGTCATGACATCCAATGCTTGTGTTTTTCCTTTTTCTGCTTTTTTTTCAATTTCTGTGTACCAAACAAGCCCTTGTACATGTTATCTTATTTTTGTAGAGGCTGGTTTATCTATATATTTGATTTGGCCTTTGCAATACTCTTGATTGATACTCGTTATTTGATACATCACGAATATGACATTTGAGTCATCCGATTGATTGTAAGAAAAAGGATTGCTCATATTCGTCACAAATGGACTTTATTTCTTCTACTGAAGTGAAGAATGGACTAAACTTAACTCTACATGAAAGTAGCCATCGCAGATGGTTTTACAGGCTTCACGAATAAATAATTTTGATATTAGCTGAAAATATAGCTAGAAATGGTCGGACACTTTCAGCTGCTGAAGCAGTGTAAATACTTTTTTCCCTTTCCAGAAAGAAATACAAGTTCCAATAAGCAAAGAGAAATTGCTCCTGAGCTCATGCTACGTGCGATGGAGACTGAGGATCTTGCATTCACAAATCAAACTGTGTGCTCTGATTGACAGTCAACATCATTAGATTGCAGTCACCTTGAAGTTATGGTATCGGCAATGCAATTGGCGAATTTAACACAGCGGAATGAGTCCAACCAAAGCGCACACTAAGTTGGTCATGATTCATGTGAATGAAATCAACAGACATTATTAACATAATCACACATGGAAAAATGTAAAGTGCTTGACAATATGATGCTCGAACTTACCTACGGGGGTATATATTATATTACAAAAGCTAATTAAGCAAAGATGGTAAAACTGATAAGGGAGAATACTGCTAAATTAGCATATTATATGAGCATTAAATCCAAATGATCTTACCGCCAGGAATTCCTTGGTATTCTACGATAAGAGTAAACTTGATTTTTTTGCCAAAACTGTGATGGAAAATTTTCTGCAGTAATATATTGACTAGGTTCTCCAATCCCATAGGAAAAAAATATTATACTTGAACTTATTTTGAACTGGAGAGCCTGAGGTCAATTGACTGCAGCTGCTCCCGGAGATGCTGGTTGTCCTCCAGCAAACGGTCATACTCAAGCAGCAGGCTTTCAGATTGTTTCCGAATAGCAAGAGCCTTGTCCTCAGCAACGTGGACTTCCTCTGTCTTTTCTTGGACTTGTAGCTTCAGTTTCTTCATATCCTCATTGAGAGCGGCAATCTCTTCCTGGTATTTCTTTGTCTCCTCAGATCTTCCATGTTTTGCTTCCTCCAACATTTTATTATGCTTAGTTACAGCCTCAACATTCTTCTTTAGTCCACGTAGTTCTCTGATGTATCGGTGGAGCCGGTCAATAACTAGAGCAAGAAATAAGGAATACCCTGAAAGAATATCATAAATGCTCAGAACTTCAACATAGGACAATATACATACAGAACTAAGGAACAAAGTGGAATACATTTTAGAGCAATTAAAGACTATATTCCATATATATAGCTGCTAATTCCATCCTCACCCCCCTCCCTCCTCCAGCTTATGCCTTATAGGGGAAAAGAAGCACCTTATGGGTCCCCACTTCACATCAATGTTCCGCAAAATGAAAAAAAAAAAGATCTGATGAAATTACTGATTGCACTACTGAAACAGAACAAAAAAAATATTATGGGAGTGTAGCAAGCAAGAATTATTGAAATCGAGCTTCTCCATTGGTGAAACTGTTGTGAACTGCCCCACCCCACCCATCAGCCACAGCAACTGTGCAATGCTTAACCGTAGCATCAGGAGGCCATGGAATTATCTACTCCAGTTTGTTTCAGTTTAAATCAGTTAAAGATTAGGAGGTTATTTTCAAAGTTGAGCTATATTGAACTTTCAGTGCAGAAGTAATTGGTTCAAAACAGAAACATATTTACCCTAAAAGGAAAAACAGAAACATAATGCCCAATTAGTATATATAAACATATCATGGGCCACAACGGTGATCCTGCCTCATATTGCTCATATTTTGTCAAATTGCGTAATCTCTGATCGAACACTCACTATCTAATATAATGCATTTCACATATTCGAATTTTTTTGGCATGATATAGAACACATGTCCTACATAACAAAAAAATATTTTCCCTGAACTCATTTATCTGTTAGACCTTTATCGATTGGATTAAAAGACTAATTTTGTGTAGTTTTTAGAACATATGAAATACTGCCTGCCACTGGTTATCCTTTTCTAAAAAAAAGAGTGGAACTGTTTGTTTTTAAATAAAATGAAACAAGTGTACCATGAGAATATCTTGCAATTAGAGTAATATATGGTTTCAACTTTCTAATCCTCTATGGTACTACAACAGATACTAGTATACTACACCTAGCATAGCTTTAAAGTGACAAAACCTGAACTAGTGTATTTCACAAGTAAACCAAATACTAAATTAAACTAACAACTGACAAGAGGACAAGTATAAAGTTAACCACAATTAAAGAAAATGGTTGCAAACCTAATAGCTTTACCTTGAAATATGATATGTTTTTAAACGAATTCAGGGGGGGGACCTAGTGGCAAAGTTCTTATATGCATGAGACATTTTCGTTTTTTCAGAGGAAGCCTGACATTTGAACATAATATGGACCATTTCACAATGCACATGCATGCAGACTTGGGATCTTCAACTGAACTAACCAGATATGAACTTTCCATGACCATATTCAAGACGGAACTTGTACAAAGAGTGGGCAGTGGGCACAGCTGGCTGCACTGGCTCAGCCAATCTCCATGATAAGTCAGTTAACTGCTTGTTGTGTCACAGTGCATCTTAGAAGTCAAGGGCATGTCAGAACTAGAAATGCCAAGCTGGAAGTTAATAGGGTGGACAATTTAGTGGAGACGAATGTTGCAGCAATGACGGCTGTGATTCATGGTTAGGACTACCTTGGCATGGACATCAAAGATATCAAAGGGTTTAAAGAAAAAGGTATAAGGGATATGCAATGTGGTTTGGACTGAAAAGAACTTCAATTTTGAACGAAAGAAAGTCCACATTGGATGACTGAATGCAAAAGAAAGCACCATGGTAACATAAAATATGCTGGGCGTTTACACATAAGTACATCACATAATGCAACCTTCATCAATAAGTTATACTAATGTAACTAGCTATTTATGTGTTTTGGCCTTGCATAACCACTACCATGCAATCCTTAGTCATTTTTTTAGGGAAAATTTCCTTAAATAACACAATATTTGCATTATCCATTATATGCACTCATTTTCTCATGGACATAATGACGTGGCCTGGACCCACATTATGAACGAAAGACACTAAGGTATTTCACAAATAGTCAGTACCATGTAAGGAATTAATCCTTCACACAATCATTGCAACCATCAATTTGTAGCTCTGCACCCTCAACGTGTAAGATTTTTTTTTCCTATTGCAGTTACTAATGATCATTACAATTATATAACTTCAAGCCATACAAGTACAAGTGTACAACAGACCACACTAGCACTATTGTAATACATATGTTTACCTATGGGATTACCTATACATATGTTGACAAATTTTCTTTCAAAAATTTGATAGATATAATTATAGTACAATCGTGGTGTAATTACATTGTAACTTGCATGCAATTACAATGTAACTTATATGCAAGTTACATTATAGTTATATGCAAGTTACAATGTAATTACATTATGATTTTACTATAATTACATCTGTCAAATTTTTAGAAGAAAATTTGTTGACAAATATATAGCAAAATTGTTACCTATATATATAATCTGACTACATAAAAGGACAAAGCATGCAACAGATGCAATAGAGAAAAGGGAAAATGCTGTCTATGTCACTAATGTTGAGCAGTTCTTGTTAACACAGTAGAAGAGTGGCATAGATGAGAGGTGCTTAAAATAAGTGGAATATACGAGAAGTGAGAATTTCCTAATGGCATAATCAATTTTTCCTTAGACTAAAAGATGAGTGTAGACAAGCAACATTGTTGTATTTTCCACACCCCCCCCCCCCCCAAAGTTCACACTGCAAATTTATATTGTCCTTACTCAGAACACTAATCAGATGTTTACTGCTATGGTCCATGGGATGAGTTCATTACAATCTTTTCAGCAGTGGAAAAGTATACTTTTTAGTTAAATATGATATCAAAACACGGAAACAAGAAACAGCTCAGATGGTCAAGCGGCAAGAAGCCCAACTGGCTGAATTTAATTCCTCTCAAGGGACTGAGTTTGCTTCCATCGAACAACTTGAGACTTTTCTTGAACTTTTGATGTATCGTTAGTACAAGAAAATGCCTAATTAGACCATAAGATTGTTTCACATGTTCACTTGTGTTTGTGCATTCATCGCTGAGGCATGATTATGGGAATCAGGTCCAAGACTATCTACAACTCTCTATAGCCTAAGCCATCATTTGATCCATTTATTCCTTCTAACATTTTCAGTAGCGATCGGACCAAAAGGTTTGTACGAAATGGATTTCCACATTGGTGAAAAATGATACTACTGTTTAATACGACAGCACAAGCAAAACAAGAGAGGCCATTAAGGTATCCCAACCCCAAGACGAAAGCGGATCGGGGCCGGCCAACACCTACCCATGAGGGATGCCTCGAGGAGGTGCCGCGAGAAGAGGACCTGGTCGGTGGGCGAGAGGGAGCCGCCGCCGCCGCCGCCGCCGCCGCCGGATTCGGGGTCTCCCCCGGCGCGGCCGCTGATCTCGGCCATGCTGTAGAGCGTGGAGGCGAGCAGGGCGAGGACGACGCCGGCGACGGTCTTGACGGCGACGGGGGCGCGGCGGCCGCGCTTGAGGCGGTCGATCCCCATCACGGCGAGCTTCCGCAGCGGCGTCTTGAAGAGGAGCGCAGCCGCCACGGCCGCCTCCGCCACGAGCACCAGGAACAGCAGCTGGATCATTGCCCTCGCGTGGATTGGTTTCGTGGTTCGATTCGATGGAATCGAGGAAGAGGAGGAGGAGGAGGCGTTTGGGGGTTTAGGGCTTCGGACGAGGCGGGGATCAGAAATTTTCGAGTTGTTTTCTTCACTTCAACTCCAGTTTCTTCACATGCATGAATCTGGCTGCTGAGGGCTTGATTTTGGAACAGGCCATGCGTGTCATAATTGTTTCTTTTTAGTTTTTTTTTTATTTTTGCCTTTTTTTAACAGTATTTTTAGTATTGTGACGTGGCGAGTAACATCGGCTCTCCACACCAAAGCCAAGACATCACTTCACCTAGGAGAATTATCTCGTACAGTAACGTAGCTAAAAATTTCTCAAACCTAAAAGGGAATTAGTGTGATTTCTATATATTTGAATTTTTTTCTTCTAATTTTTAAATTTTGAAGTATTATTTCCATGGGCATTTAGACTTAGGAGTGGGATCTAGCCCTGATTGCCCTACTGCTAATACTACCTCTGATCGTAGGATTGTGTATGTATTGGCGATCGTAAAGAAATCTTATAGTGGAACAGCTTGATTGCTGTGGCACATAAAACCATCACCCAAGAGACGAGCTCTTTTTACCAGTTCAAGTTTCTATACATTAAGAGTATGACTAACAGAAGCCTAAAATGTATCAAATACTAAATTTTTGGGTTTTATAGAAAAAGTGGATTTAACTGTGCCTTGTAAAGGATACCCAAAATTGGAATCCCCAACACTCGATTTCTTTTTCTCCACTTCTGAGAAAGTGTGCTTGCTTCTTATCCTAGATGGCGAGGAGGGAGGGCTGCGAGATCATGCAGTATCAAGGAGGGGAGATATTGGAGGTTGTCGGATGGGAAACTCCGCAGCGGGGGACTGTGCAGACCCCCTTTTTGAGTTCGGCCCAGGGGCGCGAAAAAGAGGTTTCCTTAGGCCCGGCTCCGGTGAGGCCAGCGAGAATCGAAGATCACAAGATAGAGGACAGTGACACACAAGCAAGTATACAGGTTCGGGCCACCGATGAGGCGTAATACCCTACTCTTGTGTGGTGTATTATTTGTGTGGATTCTGGCTCTCCGGAGTTGGACTTGGCTAGTAACAGTCCAGGGAGCAGGAGCAAAAAGCCGAACCCCCTTCCTCTAGGCTTGGACCTCCTTTTATACCTCAAGGGGACACCACAGGTGCCAGACAGGCTGTTGTCTAGAGAAAAGTGAAAGTTCAAGTGCCATTAATTTGGTTTTGGTGATTAATGATAAATCCAATTATATGAGACTAATGATTTATAAGCATTTCTTTTCCTAGTCTCATGTGGATATGAAAGTGAAATTTGTGAAGAGGTGATTCCTGGACTTTACATGAGTTGAGATAGAAACGTTCTTTAACGGTGGACCTAAATCACAAGGATGAAATGTATGGAGATCAAGCTATATGTATCACTCTTTCTCTCCATGCACATATTGATATATTCATATATAATATTTTCATGCGATTGATATATGTATTTAAGACTAATGTTTTGTTTGAGCCGTATTTTGTATGCCTCTTCATATTGAGAACATGGAGATTATGAAGGTATGCTTCTATCTTAATGTCTACATATATGATCAATACCTTCTATTCTTGTATAAGATAAGCTCCCACTGTTTTATCTCTAGTTATGCATACTTTTGCTTCACACAAAATATTTTGCATGCATACATTTAGGGGGAGCAAATCCTATACCTTAGTTATGCATGTACTTGATCCAAGTTATTCACTTTCATTCAATTGGGATCTTTACATTTGAGCACATATTTGAGTATACGACACTTGTGGTGTTGATTAATACTCATCACTTATTCATATCATTTTTTATGCGATCGGTTGGTCAATATGTGGAGGTTGACAACCGGATCATTGGGACTAATAATTTTATTGAGTTGAATAAGAGAAATAGGTCCCAAGGATTGCAAAGGTGTTGATGCTCAAGTGATATCATTACACCTAAAGATACCAAAGATGATAAAATGGAGATATTGAAAATGTGAGATACAAAGTGGCTACTATGGCAAGACGATGAAGGGCAAACGATGCTCGGTCGCGATGGACCATGCGGCGGTAAAGGGCAAGCAAGGGGCTTGGCACCGAAGAACCAAATCCGGTGGTGAAGGGCGAGTGTCGGCTTTGTCATGATGGACCGTGCGAGACCATTTAAAGCTACAAGTAACCACATCAATCATTTGAAGAATATATGGTGAAACGGTTTTGATGTTGGCGTTCCTTAAAGACAAAGAAAGAAAGATGGAAACAAGACATTCCTATTGGTATGATTATCTTCCTATTTACTTTTGAGTATAGGAATGTCATACTATTAAGAGGGATGCAACGTCGATATGTTTGTGTATGTCTCGGTACTCAAAGTGACCCATCCTAGTGCTACCTTGAGAGAAATCCAAGCTTTAATCTATCCATTGAGTGGTTTTAAACTTTATTTTGGTTGAGTTGGGTAGCCTTCTGAGTGAGCTTTCCATAGAGTCCAAGATCATCAAAAACGGACCCCCGAGGGAAAAGTTATGGTCGTTTTACTCTGTGATTTTCGGAAATTCCGAAAAATTCTCGGAAAGCCCGAAAATATTTCGGAAAGTCCGAAAAATTTTCGGAAATTCCGAAAATGGTTGCGAAGCTGAGATTGCTCTCTATAAATTTTCGGACTTATCCGAAAATGCATTTCGGAAATTCCGAAAATCGCAGTCTTGGCCTCCAACGGCTAGTTTTTAGAGGCTCGGGTATATAAACTCCTCCACCCCTCCTTTGAGTGGCTGCTGTTCTTGGGCATTATTAGACACATCCAAAGCCAAATAGCCATCCCCATTCCCCTACCTTTGTGGTGTCTCTTTGTGAGAGGGATTTGAGAAGGGAAGAGAGTAGGATTGGGAGATTGAGAAGTTGAGAGCTAGTGAGCATCACTCCATACTTTGAGCACTCGAGTTCATAGCAAGCAAATCTTCATTTGTGTTTGTTACTCTTGGGGACTAAGTCTCCTAGACGGCTAGGCGTCGCCGGTGAGCACCCAAGGTTGTGGTGTGCCACGGAAAGTTTGTGAAGGCTTCGATTTCGCCTCCGCAAGGGAAGAAATCAAGAGTGAAACCGAAGAGTGCATTTGTGCAACCTCGTGAGGAAAGGGTTGAAATAGACCCGGCCTTTGTGGCCCCTCAACGGAGACGTAGGATCCGCGGATCTGAACTTCGGGAACAAATCAACGTGTCTCCTCTCTTGGTTTGCTCGTTCTTGCCATCTCTCATATTGTGCTTGAGCTTGTTTTAACCCGATCTACTTGTATGCTTACTTGATATAGTTGGTGACATTATATCTTGCTTAGATATCTTGTTTGTCACCTTTTGATTCATATACATTTTGTTTATTCAAGTTACAAGTTCATAGCTAGTGTTTTATTCCGTTATCCGCCAAACTTTTTGGTTGAAACCGAAACTTTCAATCCTATACCGGAAGTTACGATTTAAACCAAAAGTTCCCATCATTCTCATATGCTATGAAGTTGTGATAATTTTTAGGAACGCCTATTCACCCCCCTAGGCGACATCAAGGTCCTTTCAGGAAAAAACTATTTTACAAATGTAATCCACATCGTGGCTTGGAGCGGAAGCCTTCCGCTCCTGCCGCACCGGCATGGCCCCTGTCAGGCCATCCATTATGCGGGTCGGCGCAGCACGTCATTCTCCATTAAACGGCTGGAGTCCGCTAGTCCAACCGCAGTTTGTTCGGTGCGCTAGGTGATTAGACCTGACGCACCATCTTCGGTGAGGCGCGAGAGCCGATCCGGCTCTCGCAATCTTGCGGCAGCTCATTGGGAAGCGTATCATACCTACCGGGCATGCGCCGGCACGCGCGGTACTGTACGCCATCCCATCGGTCATTCACACCGGTCTCACGCCGGTCAGCCGACGGTGACCAGTGTCAGATGCGTGCGTGTCATTCCGTAATAAATGCGGCACGCGCGCGACGCAGGCGCACTACGCCTGCACCGTCATTAATGCGGGTAGGTGAGCGCTGGGAGCGCTCACCCACCTCGTTACACGTGGCGACGCCCCGAGGGGGTCGGGGGAGCCCGACCCCTGCTGAGCCGCCCCCCGAGGGGGTAGCGTGTCACGGGAGGGCGGCCGCCACGTTGCCCTCGAGCCCTCTCCCCCCTCGGGGATGGCCACGTAGGCAGACGGGGGCCGCCTCAAGCTCATAGTCGATATACCCCTGGGCCCAGGATACCGATAGAGGTGGTTCACTTTTTTATTTTACAGAGTAAAGTTTAGGATATTTCTTCGAGAGATTTTTTTAATTTTCAACCCTCTTCAGAGTTTTTTTTAAAAAAGAGAGATTTAGGGAAACATTTTTAGGGTGCTACTGGCCAAGCTCTCAATATCCCATTAAAAGATATAAGGTGTATTACTAACATATGATAAAAAAAAAGGTGTATTACTTACATGAGAGCCCTACCTGATTGCCCTAACATCGCCTCTCCACACCAAAGCCATCACTTCACCTAGGACAATTATCTCGTACAGTGATGGAGCTAAAAATTTCTCAAACGTAAAACTGAATTAGTGTGATTTATATATATTTGACTTTTTTCTTCTAATTTTTAAATTTTGAAGTATTGTTTCAATGGGCATTTAGATTTACAAGTGGGATCTAGCGCTAATTGCCCTACACCTGATTGTACCCCTTATCTACTAGGATTGTGTATGTATTGGTAATTGCAAAGGAATCTCATATTGGAACAGCTTGAGCGCTCTGGTACATAAAACCATCACCCAAGAGATCAAGGGTGGCTTTTTTTTTTTCTTTTACCAATTCAAGTTTCTATGCATTGAGAGTATGGTTAAAAGGAGCCTAAAATGTATCGAGATCTGATAACTTGTTATCCACTTCTAAGAAAGTGTGCTTGCTTTCTATTATAGATTAAGAGAGAGCGGGCGTTGTGAGATCACGCTGTATCGAGGAGGGGAGATATTGCAGGTGGTTCACTTTTTTTATTTTACAAAGTAAAGTTTAGGATATCTCTTTCAGAGATTTTTTTTAATTCTCAACCCTCTTCAGAGATTTTTTTTTTTAAAAAGAGAGATTTAGGGAAACAATTTTAGAATGCTACGGCCAAGCTCTGAATATTACACTAAAAAAATATAAAGTGTATTACTTACACGAGGGCCCTACCATATTTTATCTAAAAACAACATATGCATTTGAAAATCCAAGGGCCGGATCTCAAAGTTATTTTATAAAAGAAACTTTTATAAAATCTCTCACAATAAACCAACAATATTACAATTTTGTTATGGTGCCTATGAGCAAATATGAGAAGTATATCATAGGTGGTGATAGTGGAGTTTGTGGGTATAGGACTACATCCTATTAGGGTTTAAATCCTAATACCTCTTAATATAGCATGTGCGAGTGTGCTTAGTAATTTAGTAAAACCAAGGCCGCTAGCCTCCGTCTTTTTAGCGTGTTAGCTAGAGCGGTGCATTCGTCAATATGTGTGCGTGTGATACGTGAACATATATAATAGTGTATCTTCCATGTAATAATAAAAACATTTATGTTGTGCTGATCCAATACCAACAAAAGAAATTTCATTACTTGAAAGCACACACCATACTCACAGCCCTATTATTTCACTTATACTTATACTTATAATACTTATAAGTCAAATTTTAAATTTTAAAACTTGATTTTGATCTTGATTTTATTGTTTTTGGTTGATGTTTATTTTACAACATTTGCTTTTGAATCGCTAAGAGTACGTATATAAAAAATTTGCCTATAACTTTTTTAAAGTTACTAATAAGTAATTCAGATAAGCATATGTATAAGCGAAAAGATAGAGCATTATGTTAGTGATATGCCCTAGAGGCAATCATAGAGATGATTGTATCACATACTATGTTTACATATTTATCTGATATTGTTCCTTGAAATAGATAACTCATTATTGGCTAATGAATATGTGATTCATTTATGAGACTCTTTATATTATATGTTGCTATTTCTAAAGGATCCCTGATCAAATATCATATGTGGAACAAATATGGTTAAATGATCAGCACATGTATTGATTGATGATCATGTCTCATGGATCATGGTATGGAGATACCAAATTGATAATGTGGACACATGTTGGGGAACATGTTGTTGGATAGATCCGACATGAGACACTGCAAGAACTATTTGTGTAGTGCCATCAGTGGTCTCGATTAGTGTTGGTATAGAATTCTTAGACCTGAGATTATCATGGTTTCCAACATGTGTAGTGGCTTACTTAGGGACTGCTAAACGCTATTCCGTAACTGGATAGTTATAAAAGTAGTCTTCGGGTGTGTTATGAAACATGTAGTGGGATATGAATAATCAAGATGGGATTTGTCCCTCCTATGGAGAGATATCTCTGGGCCCCTCGACGTTATAGATTATGGAAGTGCATGGCCATGCCAAAAGTGATTGAGGAGTCAATCGCAGGTTATATAATCTATCACAGGATCGAGTGAATGATTGAGCTATTAGAGGATGGCACATATCTAGCCTTGAGCTTAATCGATATCGTGAGGCAAAGGGATTCATACAAGTAAACACTAAAGGTTCAGCCGATATGATCTTTATGTATGCTCGGTGGGTCAATACGTTCTGCTAGGGGCCGCTGTTGACACGTGGACCGAAAAGGAGTTTTCGGGTTGCACCCGAGTGTGCATGAACCTACAGGGTCGCACGCTTAAGGGGCCGGAATGAAGGGATTGGATGGAGATCCATTATGCGCTCAATTTCGGATAGGGATCCGAGTAGGACTCCTATGGGCCTTGGAGGCCCGGACTTGGTCCCTATATATACATGAGGGGGTGTGGCCGGCGGGATTAACAGATCACGCCACGTAAAACCCTAGCCGCGACTTCCCTCCACGAGCATACCCTAGCCGCGCGCGGGTGCTAGCACATCTGCGCGTGGTGTTCCTTCCCTGGACGTGTGGATACCGGTGGAGGCGCCGCTGTCCTGCGGTGCTGATCGGCGTGGGAGCACGGCGAGGAGAACGCACGAGGAGGAGAAGGTCAAGCAACTGCGATCGACTACTTCCTCTACATCGGCGCGCGCTACATCGCGAGGATTCCTTCGGCTTCTTAGCGCATACTTCCGCTGCACAGCGCGTCGAGTGGTAACGATCTATGATCTCATACTTGCATGGTTCCTGGTTTACGCAGTAGAAAAATTTTGTTTTATGCTATCGTAGCCTACGCGTATCCCAACAGTGGTATCAGAGCCATCTTGTATAGTTTGTGATCTAGATCCATGCATATAGTTGATATGCGGGTGTAGTAGATGAGATCTATTACATAGTAGATGAGTTCTTACTTAATTGGAACATGAGATGGACCGATAGGCACATGGGTTGATGAGATCAATCGGTATAGATGGGCGAAATTGCGTTCATCGGATGGTCCGATGTCAGCTGGAACCGCGCGCCATTGAGAAAACGAGCCAATGAGATTGACTCAGTTTCGGCATAATTTGATTACGCCGTTAAAGTTTTCACATGGCGAATCGTAGATGAGATCTGTGTACCGCCGTGTGCGTCACCCCTTATACTTCGTTTGGGGCTTTATATTAATGAATAGAATTTAATTCTATGTCAAACATGCACCAACTGAGTTACATGAGGATAGAGATCATGTCACTCTTTGGATTACAGTGCAACACAGTTTAATGTACTAGCATATGATGTTTATCTATCTTACATTATTGCCGTTGTATATTTGATATGATGACATAGTATGATAGATTCCCTCAGAAAAATTAAGTATAATATGCTCTTCCAATAATTGTACCTATCACGATTGTGATCATAAGTGATGGGTCTGCCAAAGTAGAGTGTCACTTTTCATCATAATAAGATAGGATAGATGTCAGACATCTATATGCGGAGATTGTTGGTTTACTTGATAAGGTTATCAAAACGGTTTTGGACCTTGGAGTATAGGTTGGGTTGGTACATGGAGATGTCACCTGACAGTACGAGAGTCACATAGGATGTGATTAGCAAGGTGTTGCTTACCTATTTTATTAGTTGTCTAGCCGTGATGCCAAAGCTCACTAGATACTATTAAAATGAGGATCTCGACTCACTATGTTATTAGAGGGAATTTTGTTGCACACTACATAGTGGGAGCATCTTTTGTTAAATTGTTTAATGAAAGATTAAATGTAAACATAGTGCTGATTTTGCATATATATTTCTGTTGTAGATCATGGCAGTTCCTGCACCACCCAGTTTTAATTTGCGGTCTATTCTTGAGAAAGAGAAGTTGAATGGAAACAACTTTATGGATTGGTATCGCAACCTGAGAATTGTTCTCAGACAGGAGCACAAAGAGTTTGTGCTTGAAGAGCCTTTTCCAGCTGATTTACCTGCCAATGCTACTGCTGCTCAACGCAGGGATCATGAAAGGCGGCGGAATGACTATCTGGATGTAAGCTGTCTCATGCTTGCTACCATGTCCCCTGAACTTCAGAGGCAATATGAGGCATTGGATGCCCATAGCATAATCACGGGACTGCGTAACATGTTTGAGGACCAAGCAAGGGCCGAGAGGTTTAATACCTCAAAGTCTTTGTTTGCGTGCAGGCTTGCAGAAGGTAATCCAGTTAGTCCACATGTGATCAAAATGATTGGTTACATCGAGAGTCTGGAAAAGCTTGGTTTTCCCCTTAGCCAAGAGTTGGCTACTGATCTGATTCTCCAGTCGCTCCCTCCCAGCTTTGAGCCGTTCATATTGAACTTCAACATGAACAACATGACCAGGACCTTGGCCGAACTGCATGGGATGCTAAAGGGTGCCGAGGAAAGCATTAAGAAAAACTCCAACCATGTGATGGTAATGCATAAGCGTAAGCCCAATAACAAGAAAGGTGGTCAAAAGAGAAAGCTAAAATCCGATGAGATCGGGAGTACTAGCAACTCTAAGGCCAAGGTTCAAAAGACTGGGCCCGCTAAGGAGGCAGAGTGTTTCTTTTGCAAGGAGACAGGTCATTGGAAGAGGAACTGTAAGAAATACCTAGAGCAACTCAAGCAAAAGCAGCAGGATGGAAAGAGTTCCACCTCAGGTATTAATGTTATAGAAATTAATCTTGCTACTTCCTCTACTGATTCTTGGGTATTTGATACCGGGTCAGTTGCTCACATATGCAAATCGTTGCAGGGGCTGAAAAGAAGTAGGAATTTGGCAAGAGGCGAAGTGGACATTCGCGTGGGCAATGGAGCAAGAGTTGCTGCTGTTGCGGTCGGCACTATGCCATTATCTTTACCATCAGGATTAGTTATGGAATTAAATAATTGTTATTGCATTCCAGCTTTGTGTAAAAACGTTATCTCTGCTTCCTGTTTGCAAGCAGAGGGTTATGGTTTTAGATCTGTGGACAATGGTTGTTCAGTCTATTATAATGACATTTTCTATTTCCATGCACCCATGATGAATGGTTTGTACACTGTGAATCTTGATGGATGTTCAGTCTATAACATTAATGCGAAAAGGCAACGTCCTAATGATTTGAATCCCACTTTTATTTGGCATTGTCGCTTGGGCCATATAAATGAGAAACGCATGGAGAAGCTCCATAGAGATGGACTTCTACACTCGTTTGATTTTGAATCATTTGAGACATGTGAATCTTGTTTACTTGGCAAAATGACAAAGGCACCATTCACAGGACAAAGTGAGAGGGCAAGTGAACCATTGGCACTGGTACATACTGATGTATGTGGACCAATGAGCTCAACAGCCAGAGGTGGTTTTGGGTACTTCATTACTTTCACCGATGACTTTAGTAGATATGGTTATATCTACTTAATGAGACATAAGTCTGAATCCTTTGAAAAGTTCAAGGAATTTCAGAATGAGGTACAGAATCATTTGGGCAAGACAATCAAGTATCTACGATCGGATCGTGGAGGAGAATACTTGAGCCTTGAATTTGGCAATCATCTAAAGAAGTGTGGAATTGTTCCACAGCTCACTCCGCCAGGAACACCTCAATGGAATGGGGTGTCCGAACGGAGGAATCGTACATTGTTGGACATGGTGCGATCAATGATGAGCCAAACTGATCTCCCGTTAAGCTTTTGGGGTTACGCTCTAGAGACAGCAGCGTTCACACTAAACAGGGTTCCATCAAAATCAGTGGATGAGACACCATATGAGATATGGACAGGGAAACGTCCCAGTTTGTCTTTCCTAAAGATTTGGGGTTGCGAGGCTTATGTAAAACGTTTACAATCAGACAAACTCGTGCCTAAATCAGATAAATACTTCTTTGTGGGGTATCCTAAGGAAACGAAAGGATATTATTTCTATAATCGGGAAGAAGGCAAAGTGTTTGTCGCCCGACACGGTGTTTTCTTGGAGAAAGAGTTCCTCTCAAGAAAGGATAGTGGGAGCATGGTGCAACTTGAAGAAATTCAGGAACCACCAGAAAATGCTTCAACATCCACACAACAAGTTGAGCAAGATGTTGTTCAACAGGTTGAACAAGTTGTTGTTGAACCAGTTATAGAACCACAGGTTTCACGAAGGTCCGAAAGGATACGGCGTACACCTGCAAGGTATGCGTTAGTAACCACAGGACAACGTGAAATATTGTTGTTAGACAATGATGAACCTACAACCTATGAGGAAGCAATGGTGGGACCAGACTCTGAGAAATGGCTTGGAGCCATGAAATCCGAAATAGAATCCATGCATGACAATCAAGTTTGGAATTTGGTTGATCCACCCGATGGTGTAAAAGCTATTGAGTGCAAATGGGTCTTTAAGAAAAAGACAGATGTAGATGGAAATGTTCACATCTACAAGGCACGATTGGTGGCGAAAGGTTTTAGACAGATTCAAGGTGTTGATTATGATGAAACTTTCTCACCAGTCGCCATGCTGAAATCTATTCGGATAGTTTTAGCGATTGCTGCCTATTTCGATTATGAGATATGGCAAATGGATGTCAAAACAGCTTTCCTCAATGGAAATCTGGATGAGGATGTGTACATGACACAACCTAAGGGATTTGTCGATCCACAATCAGCTAAAAAGATATGCAAGTTACAGAAATCCATTTATGGGTTGAAACAAGCATCTCGGAGTTGGAACATTCGTTTTGATGAAGTGGTCAAGGCGTTGGGCTTTGTCAAAAACGAAGAAGAGCCTTGTGTATACAAGAAGAATAGTGGGAGCGCGCTGGTGTTTCTAATCCTATATGTAGATGACATATTGTTGATTGGGAATGATATTCCTATGCTTGAATCCGTTAAGACATCGTTGAAAAATAGTTTTTCAATGAAGGACTTAGGGGAAGCAGCATACATTCTGGGCATAAGGATCTATAGAGATAGATCAAAGAGGCTAATTGGATTAAGCCAGAGTACATACATTGACAAAGTGTTGAAAAGGTTCAACATGCAAGACTCCAAGAAAGGTTTCCTGCCAATGTCACATGGCATTAATCTTGGCAAGAATCAGTGTCCTCAAACAACTGATGAGCGGAACAAGATGAGTGTGATTCCATATGCTTCGGCAATTGGATCTATAATGTATGCTATGCTATGTACACGTCCAGATGTTTCGTATGCACTTAGTGCAACAAGCCGATACCAATCAGATCCAGGTGAGAGTCACTGGATTGCTGTAAAGAATATCCTAAAGTACTTGAGAAGAACTAAGGATATGTTCCTAGTCTATGGAGGAGAGGAAGAGCTTGTCGTAAATGGTTACACCGATGCTAGCTTCCAAACCGACAAAGATGATTTTAGATCGCAGTCTGGATTTGTGTTCTGCCTGAATGGCGGCGCTGTGAGTTGGAAGAGTTCCAAGCAAGATACAGTTGCTGACTCTACAACAGAAGCCGAGTACATTGCCGCTTCTGAAGCAGCAAAGGAGGCTGTTTGGATAAAGAAATTTGTTTCTCAATTGGGTGTGGTGTCTAGTGCTCTCAGTCCTATGGATCTCTATTGCGATAATAGTGGGGCCATTGCGCAAGCCAAGGAGCCTAGATCGCATCAAAAGTCCAAGCACATTTTACGGCGGTATCACCTCATTCGCGAGATAGTGGATAGAGGAGATGTGAAGATATGCAAAATACACACGGATTTGAATGTTGCAGATCCGTTGACGAAGCCACTCCCTCGGCCTAAGCATGAGACACACATTAGTGCAATGGGTATTAGATACGTGCATGATTGACTCTAGTGCAAGTGGGAGACTGTTAGTGATATGCCCTAGAGGCAATCATAGAGATGATTGTATCACATACTATGTTTACATATTTATCTGATATTGTTCCTTGAAATAGATAACTCATTATTGGCTAATGAATATGTGATTCATTTATGAGACTCTTTATATTATATGTTGCTATTTCTAAAGGATCCCTGATCAAATATCATATGTGGAACAAATATGGTTAAATGATCAGCACATGTATTGATTGATGATCATGTCTCATGGATCATGGTATGGAGATACCAAATTGATAATGTGGACACATGTTGGGGAACATGTTGTTGGATAGACCCGACATGAGACACTGCAAGAACTATTTGTGTAGTGCCATCAGTGGTCTCGATTAGTGTTGGTATAGAATTCTTAGACCTGAGATTATCATGGTTTCCAACATGTGTAGTGGCTTACTTAGGGACTGCTAAACGCTATTCCGTAACTGGATAGTTATAAAAGTAGTCTTCGGGTGTGTTATGAAACATGTAGTGGGATATGAATAATCAAGATGGGATTTGTCCCTCCTATGGAGAGATATCTCTGGGCCCCTCGACGTTATAGATTATGGAAGTGCATGGCCATGCCAAAAGTGATTGAGGAGTCAATCGCAGGTTATATAATCTATCACAGGATCGAGTGAATGATTGAGCTATTAGAGGATGGCACATATCTAGCCTTGAGCTTAATCGATATCGTGAGGCAAAGGGATTCATACAAGTAAACACTAAAGGTTCAGCCGATATGATCTTTATGTATGCTCGGTGGGTCAATACGTTCTGCTAGGGGCCGCTGTTGACACGTGGACCGAAAAGGAGTTTTCGGGTTGCACCCGAGTGTGCATGAACCTACAGGGTCGCACGCTTAAGGGGCCGGAATGAAGGGATTGGATGGAGATCCATTATGCGCTCAATTTCGGATAGGGATCCGAGTAGGACTCCTATGGGCCTTGGAGGCCCGGACTTGGTCCCTATATATACATGAGGGGGTGTGGCCGGCGGGATTAACAGATCACGCCACGTAAAACCCTAGCCGCGACTTCCCTCCACGAGCATACCCTAGCCGCGCGCGGGTGCTAGCACATCTGCGCGTGGTGTTCCTTCCCTGGACGTGTGGATACCGGTGGAGGCGCCGCTGTCCTGCGGTGCTGATCGGCGTGGGAGCACGGCGAGGAGAACGCACGAGGAGGAGAAGGTCAAGCAACTGCGATCGACTACTTCCTCTACATCGGCGCGCGCTACATCGCGAGGATTCCTTCGGCTTCTTAGCGCATACTTCCGCTGCACAGCGCGTCGAGTGGTAACGATCTATGATCTCATACTTGCATGGTTCCTGGTTTACGCAGTAGAAAAATTTTGTTTTATGCTATCGTACCCTACGCGTATCCCAACACATTAAACACCTTCAATGCATTGCACCACCAGCAACATCTTTTTATCACATGGAAAATGTAAATGTGCACATACACCACACACACATGCACGCTATACCCACCCCGTGAATTTGCCTCCTTTTAACTGTTAACATATTCTCAAGAGCCCGAAACCTAATGATAAAACTGAACCTCCATAAATCGATCCTTGTCAAATTAAAGTGCACCCGCGTATGCCTGAGACACGTGGTCATGTTGTGATAGTTAAAAGGTTGCAACGCATATCATCTTCCCCGGTACATTAAGCTAGCGTGACATTTTCGTACTTGTGTTGTAGAGAAGCACTGGAAATTTGACCGTGTAGGTGTGGATACTGGGTACACGACTCCATCCTTAAGAGTTTAGCACACATTTATACACACGTTGATGTATTTTTAACAGGGATTTAGTAAGTTCATATGTAAATTTATTATTGTGCCTCTCTTGAGCCATTGAGTCGCAGCTAATATGCCGTTGTGTATCTTGTGTATATACCGGTGCAGGTGCGTGTGCGTCTTTCATACAATCTAATAGAAAACTAATAATTTGTTTTGTCACGTAGTATCGAATTGAGATTTTTGGCAGCGTGCGAGCCATGCTCCTATCATGCATATTCTCCAAGCTGGCAAAACAACACCTGACTATCAACACTTTAGTCAACCACAATAGGTTTGCACAAGCTGGATGCATGGGAGCTCTTCTGAGTTCTGAAGAACACTCCCAACAACCAATACTCATGGACAACCCTTTTATTGCCTCTCGGTGCCTCACTACCTCCACCCATACATACTCCTGGCTAGAAGCTACTGACTACTGAGACAGACGTAGTTGGCCAAATGGACAACCAATGAAACAAAAAGATGTACACACACTACACATATAGACTGGTTAACTGAAACAGGAAGCAGAGGGACGAAGAAGATCGCCACCGGGGACGGCGAGCTAGAGGCCTAGAGCATGTCCCTCAGCACCATGATCGCCGCCGCGTGCTTCTCCTGCAGATCGACGTCAAAACATTTATTCTTCAGAGAATTCGAATCGAGAGTACGTATACGTGTATGTCATCGTGCAAGTCTAGATATCATCATCACCTTGTCGCGTGCCCTGTCCCGGACGCCGCTGCACACCGGCCGGCCACGCTCGTCGTACAGTATCATCCCGCTGAACCGCGGCAGCTGGCACTTGACGCCCATCAGCACCTTCCTCTGCCATATCGGCCGCGCCGGCGTGCCACCCGCCGCCACCGTCGCCTCCGCCCCGCACTTCACCACCTTGTGCGCCACCGCCGCTTCCTCCTCGATCTCCAGCACGTCGGCGTCAGCGTCGCCTCCCAGTAGCCCGTACGGGCCACCACACCCGCCGCCAGCGCCAGCGCCAACGCCAACGCCAACGCCTCCCACGTCCTCCGCGCCGGCAACCTCGCCGCGCCGCCGCCCCGCGTAGACGACCTTCTCCTTCCACACGGCCACGGATGACATACAGATCCCCATTAGCAGCTAGCTCGCTTGAGCTCTCGAGCAAACGCCAACGCCAATGAATCGAGGATGGATCAGGACGGCGAGACAGCTAGATTAGCTAGGTAGCAGCTTGTACGTGGTGGTGGGCTTTCTTAAGGCGGGTGGCGCCAAGAATGAGCCAATGCGCGCACAGGCCGCCCGTGACCGCGACGCGAGAGTGCCGCACACTCATCGCCCGCTTGCGGAGTGGAGTCACTGAGCGCGCGGCCTGGATCGGATCGATGCGTGTATTTACGTTTCACCGTTGGCGTCCTGCGCGCGCCGTTCGGCCGGCGCGTGCATGTGAAGCATGCCCAGCTTGGCAAAATGGCGATGATTTTGGCAAGGACTGGTGGTTTACGGAGTAGGAGTAGTAGTTTTCTTGAGATTGGAGAAACCAAATCTTCTCGGATGGCGATGGTGATCATGGGAGTGGTAGGGTTGGTTGGGTGCCTTAAGTGGTGGAGGTGGGTTAATGTGCCGTGGTGTCATTGCTTGTGTTACTAGATTGGTATCCTAGAAATGTACTTACCAGTGTAATTGTGGAAAAGGAAGGTGATCACAAGTGTTTCAGTGTATGCGGTAACTGATGCAGGGAAAAATTTAAGTTGGAACCTTATGAATAGAATGTGCATGGAATATGCTTTAGGATAAAACCGTATGATTGTCCTCCTATTTTTGTTTGGAACTCACAAAATTTTGTTACTGTTTAGTCAAGTTACATATTACAATTTAAATACTAATAAAGAAAACAGCAACAGATGATGGGGATACATTCTTTAAAGCCTTTTTGAGCAACTGCAGGGGGTTTTCTTCGTCCATCGAGGAACGACAGCACCCAAGACATTCTTGTGCGACTAGCTAATGATTTCGAGATGCTCCTGAGTGTCAAGATTAAAGTCCAAAAATCATGTCAATACAAGTTAGCTCAGTCTCGATGGTTTGGTGCTCTCCTAGCAAGTAGAAAAAACACAAAAATTCAAAGCAGCAAGTCAAGTTGCATTAAAATATCTGCCATTCAGTTTTTAGGGCAGAATAAATCCCTACTCGTGATTAGAAAAGCTAGGTTCCCAAGTTTAATCTCTAAAGAAAACAAGCTGATATCCAAAGACAAAACAAGGAGAATCAACACTGACCTGTCACTAGGTACTGCAACAGTCTCTTCGGAGCAACAACCCAGTGGTGACAAAGATGATAAACAGTTCATGGCACCTAATTGCAGAAATCAGGAGGTACAGTCTCTTCTGTGAAGTATTCTTTATTCACTGTCTCGACATCACAAAATCTCACCTTATGTACAGGAATAACAACAGTGAAGGGGTAAGATTAAGTGCCATTTGGTAAAGAACTTCTATGCAGAGGAGTAGAGAGGAGATCTGACCAGTGATGCATATTGCTTCAACAAAGGTTTAACAAGCTGCCACATCGGCTGAAACACAAACGGTGCATCAACAAAAAGAACTTGCCCGAGCCGCTTTGGGTAGTAATAGTAGAACACATCAATCTGTACAACGTTAGGGAAGTAGGGTCAACAGGAGTACAGAAAATAAAATGGTTATGCATCAAGTGTGGAAGACAGAAAGTTTCAATGGATCAACTAACATAATAGTACAAACTTATGATCACAGAATATATACAGAACATGGTCTTTTTTAGTAGTAAAATAATATAGGCCTTAACATGGTTTTGGTAGAGTGTTATGGATTGGCAAGGGTAAGGATCCGAAGACCGGAGAATATGGCACTCGCTCTCTAATAGCAGCGGCAGGGCTTCTCCCTGCTGAGCTAAAAGAGGCTCTCAGGCTTAGGGCTAATTTTAGATTTTCATTGATTGATTGATAATAGAGTACATGAGGTCCCTTTATATATAGGGAGGACAAACTTGACATCGAATGAACTAATCTCTAGTATTGTAGAAACCAATCCAATCTCTACCTATCTAATAAACCTCATCTCTTTCCTAACTAGATACCATGCCTAAATTGCTGCATGAGCCTGGCTCATGCCCATAACATATAGCAGAAAATTCTTGTTCACTTCTAAATAATTCTTGTTTAGTAATGATGTTAGTTGGCATTCTTATACTATTGCAAACTGTTTAAGGAAAGTAACTTTTTTCTATCTTTGATAAACAAAGGCAAATCGGTGATAATTGTATGCATGTTCAACCCTTCAATGACTCAGCAATTAATCTGAAATGCTTGGTTAGTAGCTTCTGAGGGACAACTACGTAGTTGGGTATAGCACAAAATGAATGAACACAACTTACCAAAAACTTCAAAAACTGGAGATCACCATTTTCCACCTGAAATCCTCGAAGATCAAAAATGCCAAGTATATTCTCTGTTCCCAAGGGAAGTCTACTCAATGCCTTCTCAACTAAAAAGGCACACAGCTTCTCATTTTCAACTGGATCTTGTTTCTGTAATTGTGTGGACCAGTAACATAACCGAGAACATAGAAAGATAGACATTAAACAGAAATCAGAGTACAAAGTCAAAATGAAGCTATGTGGTGTAAAGAGTAAATCATGTTTTTAGTTGCTCTCAGACTCTCAAAGTTCTATGCCACAAATATTTCTGTAGTTCTACTATGTTCCATGTGCTGTTCTAGTGCTTTGAGAAAGCCTGTACCCACTGTTTAGGCTAAGCAACATCAACAGTTCAACATGTCTAAATCATGGTTAACAACATAAAGAACTTACAGAAGGGAAATGTTTGGACGCCACCACTACTAGCACAGGTCTACCATAGATGTCAAAAGAATCATGGACATATGCCTTGCCAGTTTGATACAACCCTTTAACTGATTCTTCTGATAATTCTGATACTTGAAAATCCTGGCGCCATTTCTAATGCGGATGAAAGGAACACTCATTAACAAATAGGATAATGTAGATAATATAACATAGAGCTTTACCAAGGGGGTATGATTTTAGGTCAACTCTGTGAATAGGAACACGTGTAGTTCTTAATAATTAAGGTTCAAGCATGTGAAGCTTTCTCCCAGAAAAGGAGATACAACTTGAAAAAGAATTGGAAGACATATATGAAACACTGTACAGTTAAGCCTATGCAAGTTTGGAAAAGAGAATATGGCAGTAGTTTGACTGAATAACTCAAATTCCTGTTTCCACCAGAACTCAATATTACCATCAGTGAATGTACCCAAACAGCAAATCATGTATTAAAAATTCTTGTGCCTGTAAAAAGTAAAAGTAATGGCAGTACTGAACTTAGAAGTATCTGGCTCTATTCTGCTTTTTCAATACCTTATATGGATTGTGATTTTAAGAAAACATTCGTTATAGAGGCACTATAAAACAGAACAATCTAGGTTTCATGAAGAAAATTATGAACAAACCAATAGACTAAAACAAGAGCATTTATCGAAACAGGAAATGAAGGTCATGTTTCTCATGTCAACATAGTTTGTAGGATACAATGGCCTTGGTCAGTTTAGAAACTGTTTCATCGACAGAGAACTTCCTGTCCTTCAAGAACCAGAGGATCATCTCCTCATCATCCCTCCCGTTCCTGCCCGTCGGGAGGCCCGGATGCTCCCTCTCCAGCCGCTCTTTGACCTCCAAGACGAGCTTCACAACACAACGATAGAAGCAAATACAAGCAAGTAAGGCACAATCTACGTCTCTATCCTGTCTACGCATCCAGGACATACTGGGTTTGCTGGCACCTTGGAGGAGGCGGCGGCAGAGGTGTTGCCACTGGGAGGAGCGGCGCTGCAGCAGCGCACCCCTCTCCTGGCGAGGCCCCGCAGGGGCGGTGGAGCTCGGGCGACAGAGCGGAAGGAGCAAGCTGCAGCCATCGCCTGCTGTTCTCGTCTTTCTCTCTCTCTTGTGAGACGCCGGAGCAAGGGGTGCTCGGATCGAGCGAGGGAGACGGAGTGTGAGCAACGGAGCGAGGAATTGGGGAAAACTGGAAGAAGGGTGGGAAATTTTATTGTTATTAGATTGTACTTGATATATATCATCTTTCTTTTTTATTCTAAACTATAGTTGATTTGAACTTATTAATTACCTGATTTAAATATCTATATTATTAATCTAAATTATTTTTCAAATTAAAAATATTAAAATATTATAGATATATCAAAATGTTCTAATTTTAGAGAGGGAAGACAAAGTACATTCGTTGATTTCAATTTATAACATGATAAAGAAAAAAATGTTAAATTAGATTCATGCTATGTGGCACAGTATGTCCTTTAGAAAAATTTGTGGAGTGAAAACTTCTTATAAGAATACTCTTTAATAAATAAAAAGATATTTTATGTGACTATGAGTAGTTTGTGGTCTAGACTCTTCTTAAGAAACTTATGTGAGTTTGGATGAGTTCAAATTATGTGAGCTTACATTTTTCGTTCTAATACAACTATTCTAAGGGTGTTTGGATGAGATTCAGTAACCAAATTACATCTGCTAAAAACAAAAATCAAAATTAACAACTTGGAAGTAGGTGGAGCAGGGAAGAGGCAGAGGCAAAATACCTGATGAGGTGTGGGTAGGGAGGGATGCTCACCGGCGAGCGACGATGCGGCGGAAGCAGGAGGACGCCGGGCGCCACCTCTGCTCGCAGGATGGGGATCGGCGCAAGCGGCGGGCGAGGAGACGGAATTCGAGGCCGAGGCCGAGGCTGAGGCCGGATGGGATGGATTAGGATGCTCACCGGTGAGCGATGATGCGGTGGAAGCAGGAGAACGCCGGCGCCACCTTTGATCGCAGGATGGGATGGAGATCGGCGCCGGCGGCAGGCGAGGAGACGGGAGTCGAGGGCGGCGGGCGAGGAGAGTCGAGGGCGTCGGGCGAGGAGACGGGATGGATTGGGGAGCTCGATTGTGGGGCGGGGCCGTGCAGCGCTCTGCTGCCGCCGTACAGGCCCATGAGGCTGGAAATTTTTATCTCGGAAAAAGTTCACCTAAGGACCGTCGTCGAGTTTTACAACCGTCCCTTAACCGGAATAACAGAATATAGATCTATCCTAATCTTGCAAATCGAATAACAGATATAATGTATCTTGCAAATCACATTTGTTCCCAAGACATTTGTTCCCAAGACAGTAATGCTCTCTGATTTTTTGACACGCCGGCCATATATAATGTATCACTAATCTTGCAAATCACATTTGTTTCCGAGACAGTATTGCTCTCCAGTTTTTGTAACGTGCAGGCTGAGTCAGTGTGAGGCCCACGTGGGCTCCACATGTCAGTCGATAATCTTCTTCCACCTCTCTCCCCTTTCTTCACATCTCAATCCAAACCGCCAGGGCAGTCGGCAATGGGTAGGGAGAAGGGTGGCGACCGACGGCCATGGCAGGGACAAGCTCGACGGTGGAGGCCGTTTGCCGGCATGGCTCTCAACGGCCGGGAGAGCTCGTGTCATGGAACTGCGCATGCGCGGTGGCCGAGTCCCAAATGCAACTGCAATGTCATCTTCACCTGTGCACGCAAGGGCTGGGGCTTCCGCCTCGTCACGCTGGCCAATCCCTTATCCCCCAAGCTCAAAGCCGTCCTCGCCGAGTTGCTCAAAAGCCAATGTGTTCAGGTGTCCCCGAGCTCCGCCTCTCCCCCGCGGAGGCGTACGTGGCTCCGCCGCATCGTCTTCGAGGTCAACTCCATCTACTCCACGCTGCGGTCGCATCGTCCTCAAGGCATGTGCCCTTCTCCCCGCTGCCCGTCGTCGTCAAGCTTCTCGCTGGCTACCAGTCTTCTCCCTGCCCATAGTCGGCCGCCACCGTAGCCCAACGGCTGCCACCCTTATCCTTGCCAACCACCAGCCACTGCGCACCTCTCCCGTGGATCACACCAGCCACCGTCCGACATCCTCTTCGTGTGCATGCACCGGACGCTCATTGAGCCGGTGGTGCTCACGACTGTGCACGGGCATCGCAACGTACTCCATCTCCCGTCTCTCGGAGATCCTCTCGCCAATCCTGATGGTGCGGCTGACGCGCGTCCACGACGTGGACGCAACACATATGCGCGATGACGTGGTGGTGTGTCCCCAGGGGACGACGTGCCTGGGTCCGGGAGCCCTTCCTACTTCGCTTCTCCCGCTCTTCGCCGAGTTGAGCCGCATTTCGCTGCGCAGGTCCATGACATGGCCGTCGGCCGCCACTCTTCTCCCACCTATTGCCGGCTGCCCTGGAGGCCGAGTTGAGACGGCTGACATGTGGGGCCCATGTGGGCCCCACGCTGACTCAGCTGCCATGTCACCAAAATCGGGGAGTAATACTGGCTTGGGACCCAAGGTGACCTGGTTTTGCAAGATTAGGGATGTGTTATATATGGTATTTCTGTTGAAGAACGATTTTGAAACTCGATGACAAGGGACCTCAAGTGAACTTTTTTCGATTTTGAAACTCGATGACAAGATAAGGGACCTCAAGTGAACTTTTTTCCTTTCATCTCTCTTATTGCTCTTTCTTTTAAGAATAGCAAAGATGCCCGTGCGTTGCAACGGGAAATCCAAATTAAATATGTAATATATTTTTTTAGTGTACGACGGCGGAGAGTTAGATGATGGATATTTGGGGGCCTTTTTCCATGAACCTGGGTGGGTCTTGTGCATTTCATGAATGGAACATATGATAGAGATGTGGATTTCACGTAGAGATAATCGATACCTGAAGGTGTATTTACCTATTGGTGCTAGGTAGGAAGATTTTATTTTGCCGCAAGGGCAATTATCACTATAATAATCAATTTTTGCATCTGGCCATAACCAGTTCTCGCAGGCTGCCAGGTATAAAGATTTTTTTTTGCTGCAAGGGCAATTATCACTATCGATGTTGTAGATCACGACTACGGTATTTGCATGGTATGGGGATCGTTGGTACCAGAGTATACGCGAGATTCAGGTAAAAGAGGCAGGAGATAGAGATTTTTATACAGGTTAGGGCCCCTCTCAACTGATAGATAATAGCCCTACTCCTGTTGGCCAAAGCCGGTGCTACTCTTATTCATCAGAATCACTCAATTACAATATTTGGGATAGCCTATCTAATCATCGTCAACATGGAGACATGAACCGCCACCCATAATCGGTGACAGAGTAGTCTTCCTCCTTGAATATGGACTCGGCGAGATCAGAGATAGCGCTAGATCCCTCTTGTCGGCCTCTGCGGCACCGGATTGGGTATGTCTAGGGTTATCTCTGATGTTGATGTCTGGCGGCGTGTATTGGTGTCTATTATGACGATTCCCTGCCTCCCTTCTTCTCCTAGGGGTCTTGTATTTATACCCACAGATCTCCTTTTGTTCAAGTAGAACTAGGGAGACAAATATGGATACGACATGAGTAGTCCTTGTAGTTTCCATATAGAACTCTGCTTCACCTTTCTTATCCGGAATACCTTCCGTATATGAGGCATGATTCCGTATAAGACTTGATATATGGTGGGCCCCGCGAGCTTAACCCAAGACTATTGGGTATGCCTTATCCATAAAACTGACAGTAGCTCCCATCTTCAATGCAAATGAACGAGTTGATATTCTCGACCGAAGTCCTTGAAACAACAATTGTCGAACTCACCTAACTATTCTCAGACAGCCGAGGAGGTGTGGAGGATGCGACTAAGTTCCTTGTCTAGCTTTGATCCAGAATTTGGGATTGAAGTCAAAAGATTCCATCTCAGCGGGTACACCATCGCTCCATCCAGTAACCCTTGTCAAACTCATCCAACCGCTCTCGGATAGCTGAGCTGGCGCAGAGTACGTGATAAGGTCCTTCTCTTCTCCTGAACCAAGAAGTCGACTTGAACTTGAACTCACTAATCCGGCATCCATCTAGTCGAAATAAAAATTCAACTATTGTGTGCCCAAGGACCAGTATATGTCTGTTAATTGAGTACAAGAATTATTGGTTTGAGCTTTAATTAGTCAAAACTGACTATTATAAAGCCTCCAACTAGTCTCTATCACTCAAAAAAAGGCTAATTGCTCTGATATCTGATTTTCCTAAAATCAATTACTCAAAGCAAATTGTTAGAATGAAAAAGCCCCGAGCAAACACTTGGGGGAGGGTAAAAGTATGAATTGAAAAAACTGGAAGTAAATTAAATCTACATATGACAATAAAAGAATACTCTCACTAAAGCTGCCCTCAGCAATCTGAGTATAGTACCCTTCCTAGCCCCCAGTTGTCTTTATTGAAAAGTCGTTTTTCCACCAAGACAACTTAAATCTTATAACAAACCAAGCTCGCTCAAGCTGCGATTACCTAGCCCCCAGCTGTGAGGTTGGGAAAACCAATTCCTGATTACACGGCTTGGTTAATACACTACTATTGAGCTCTCTGACATGACCAATTATGATAGGGTTGTTTGGCTCTGCAGTGCTGTTGACGTAAAAACACGATGGCCTGTGAGATCTACTTAGCTCCAGTGCAGGTCCAAAATATTGATGAAATGCAAGCGTGCCAGTCAGTTTGATCCTGCAACTGACAAGATATATAAATTGAATATGAAAGAGCCGATCGGCTGACAAGCCGATAGAGTGATTCCAGCCGATGCCGATACCAACCGATATTGATAAGGTTTTGAGCAATCGGCTATATATCTAATGTAGATAGTGACATAAAGATGATCGACTAATGACAATGTAATGAAACAATAATGTATTCGAGTAGAAACCAATCGACTAGTAATGATAGATTGAATGAACGTTGATCCAAAGATTAAAGTATACATCGGCTGGAGGTCCGATGTCAATAAATCCAAAACATTAGATAAACAATGAAACCTTTGTTGTCATCGGCTAAATCCAAGTTGTATGTAATCCTTATAAGCTGATGTAACGTCCAGATAACTCATCGGCTAAAATCTCGATGAAAGCCTTATTGGTAATCAAGAAGCAGGCTAGAGATTATGGTTCTATGCACGACTTAGTAGATCAAACTTAACTGATGTAGCTCTAAGTATGAAAAGAAACATAATATCTAGACAATCAAGCCTTTGACTGATTTTCAGGGTGGTGGATACATTATATAATCTAAGCCAACAAAATAATCTAGCCGATATCGACAAAACCCTAGATGGAGATCGACCGATGCAAGTAGAAAACATTATCAATCTAGATTATATAACATACATGATAACTCATCGACTGGCACTCCGATAAAACATTAGCATGAATCTATCGGCTTAACAGGATATAGATTGTCAACAACAATCTAGTAAGTCGAACCTAACCGATGCAACACGAGATTGTATATGATAATCTAATACTTGATGAACTGATAGGTCTGTCTAATGTGATGGATATAACAACTCTATTTAAACCAACATTGTGATTGTAGAGATATATCAGCTAAGACAGAAGATCAGACCTAACCGAGATAGTCCCAACTAAACCGATGCGTGTCTAAACACAATGCAATTAAAATAGAATTGAGATATCAGGTAAATATATCAACTGAGCCAGAGCGATCTAAGAGGCCGAAGCGATGCAGCCTTGAACAACACCAATGTAGCTGATAGATTCACCAGGACCCGACGGAACGTAGGGCTTACCCCTTCGCCGGAGATCGAAAACCGATGCAACCCTGCGTCAGGTGGCAATTCCGCCGGTTGATAAGTAAAAACCTCAGAAAGAGGGTGGCGATGCACCGAGAGTAGTTGTATTGATAGAGAGATAATTTATAGGGATCCTGGGTGTACATATTTTTACCCATGGGTAGATAGTAGTCCATATCAGACACGACACAAACTTTCCTAAAGGTAAAAGGAAAAACATAAAGTCCTCATCGGACACTAAACACACTTTCCTAAAATTAAAAGGAAACTAACGACTCTGCTTAATTAATAGATAAATTACCATCCTGCATCCTCCTTGAACTCGGTCTCTTCTAGATAAACTTCCTTTTATTGATTAGTTTCCTTAACTGAATTTGCTAAGAATCCGACTGTTGGCGACTGATAGCTTCCATCGGCTGATTCCAGAACTTTGAAGCCGATACTGACTCTAGGCCGACGATGACTTCGAGCCTTACCAAATTTCGTCGTCAACAAGTGCCTGACATTACTTTATCAGCTCTGGGCGTCCCCAGCCGAGGACCGTGAGGACCTCAGAGGTTTGTCAGACCAGCGTAAGAGGACGATAGGTTCGACTTCGAGACATAAGAAAAGGGGATCAACGGATAAATACTGCAAATATTATATGTATAACCACTTACAGAGATTGATGGATATAGGGTGATGAGGTGACTACCACACTAGTCAAAGACTAGGTGTGTAGTTGTACTTGATCACTTCGCGGAAGCAGTGAGAGAATCGCTACAACCACTGGCCGAAGACTAGGTATGTAGACGTACTCGACCACTCGAAGATGTGGTGGGAGGATCGCTACAACCGCTGTGTCACACCCTGATTTTCGTTCGGGATTAAAGATCATTAAATAAATCATTCGTAGAAATTAAGTTAAAAGTTAAAGTAATTAATCAAGTGAAATTAATGAGGGAATTAAAATTTCCTTTAAAAAGTCATGGCTGGAAATATTTTTGTATTCTCCATGCCCTTAAGTACTCTTTGGAATTTCCCGTGAATTTTTGGAGCTCAAGAAGTAATTTTAATAATACAAAGATCATTTAACTAATTAAATAAATTGAAAACCATTTAAAAATCCCCTCCTGCACTTTGGGCCGCTTCCGGCCCAAAGTCCATCTTTCCTCCCCATGACCCATCCCCTCCTCTTTCCTTCCCTCCTACTCGGGCCAGCCACCCTCCCCTCTCTCTCCCCGAGCCGGCCCGGCCCATCCCTTGAAGTCCACTTTATCTCCCCTCTCTAATCTCCTATCTCTCTCCTATAGGTGGGACCGTGGGCCCCACCTGTCAGCTCCTTCTCCCACCTCCGGTCGGCAACCGCCATGGCCGCCACACACCCCTCGTTGCCACCATTCCCGCCACCTCCCGCTCCCACTCTTGCGTTCAAATGGTGGAAACCGAGTCACCTCCCACTCCTCCACATCTTCCCCCATTTTTCTCCAAATTTTTGGCAACGAATCGAGCCTCTACCCGCCCCACGTCAGCACCTCCTCTGCCGGTCATTCGCACTACCTCGAGCACGATCCTGCCTCCTCGCCCATATAAAAAGAACCCCCCAAGCTCCCCTCAATCTTTTTCCCCAACTTGCCGAGTTCGCCGCGTCCTCGAACTACTTTCCCACCACTCTCTCTCTCTCCACTGCCCGCCGCCGTGATCTGGCCGCCCGCCGTCGCTGCTCTAGCCGTCTCCACATCGCACCATTCGCGTCGTCGGCATCGCAGCGCCGTGCTGCATACCGTTGGCCGCTCCACTCTTCCAATCCGCCGCCGAAACACCACCTTCGTTGCCCACCTGAGCCACCGCTACCCATTGCCATCTCCGGCCGCCTTTCTTCACCCCTCTGGTCTCCCCGCGCCACCCTAACCCATCCATCCTCTTCGCCAGGTTGTGGAGGTCCTTGGCTGCACCTCCGTGTTTGCCAGGCGTCGTCGTAGCTTCGTCCATGCCGTCGATCTCCGAGGCACCGCCGCCTCTCCACGTCGCCGGTCACCCTTCCGCCACCTCCTCGCTGTCGCATGGGCATTGTTAGAATATCCTCGACCTCCCTTCCCCCTCCCATCCCCTTCCGCCGCCGCCGCTCGTCACTGGTGCTTCTTATGCTAGGGCATCACCGTCGCCGTGCGCTGGCCGGCCGTAGCCGCGTGCCCGCCAGCTGTGGCGTGCCACCCGGCCTATCCCAGCCGTTGGATCAGCCTCGGGCCGATCTAACCCATCAGCGCCCGTGGAGCACCCTTGCTCCGGGTCCACGGTGCGGCCTCGGCCGCGGTGGACCGAGTCCATCGTGGGCCGCTCCCTTGCCCGCTGACGGGCCCCGCCCATCACCATTTACCCAATTGATGACGTCAGCGTCGCCCTTTTTGTTTGTTAAAATAATTAGTAATTGCGCAACAAATCTGGTTTAATTCCAGAAATTGATTTAAATGGCTTAAAACCTCTAAAATTCATAACTAATTCATATGAACTCCAAATTGAGCCATTCAACTTGCAAAATTCGTCTAAAATTGAGGTCTACATGTTTTTACTTTTTGTGTACTATTTATTTGATTTTTATTAGAGTTTTTCCTCGTTTTGCCTGCTAGCGTGTAGTTTCTACCGTTTCGGAATATCGCAGTCGCGAGGAAAAGTGTTCAGAAGATGTTTTGAAGAAGCAAGGCAAGTCACACATTCCCCTTGAGGATGTTGAGCCTACTTTATAAAATGTTTTACCGTTTACAAATAAATTGCATGTTTTGCTAATTCCATGGGATTATGGAATTACCTATATGCTCGTTTGTGCCATATATACTTGTTATCTGTCCTTTATTAAACTTGGGTGATAATTTGACTAGCTTGTGTTACTTATGTGACCTAGCTAGAATTACATATGCTTAGCCATGCTTAATTACCACTAGCTCACCTAATGGGACAATCACATTAGTTACATCTAGCTGTGAGCTCGAGACATTTGGTCATGTTTTATTGGTCATAGTTATCCAACTAAAATATAGCTTAATGGTGGGCTGTGGGTGCATGGTTTTGCTAGTCACACCCTTGGCAATTAAGGATCGGTTCACATGAAACCCTGGAAGACTTACCGTGCTTACCACAAGCAAGCGTGAGCAACTGCTAAACTTGTAGTATAGCTCGACCCTTTCCTAGGCACCGAGGCAAGGGTGGGCGTGATGGAGTTGGGACGGCTAGGGTTGTACCGATTGATCGGCTTCCGGATTCACTGCGGTGCACGGGGGGAGGGGCTGCCCACCCCAGATATAGGGGTGGGGGTGAAACCTCAGCGTGGTGTGGATGGTTAGGGGAGGATTATGCCCCTTTGCAGTACCATGGTGGTACTTCGGGGCATGGCAACATGTATGGAATCATATCTTGTGGGTACAGTTGCGCACCTCTGGCTAGAGTAAAACTATTCAAATAGCTGTGCTCGTGCTTATGGGCGATTGACCAGCTTCACCATAATTATCCCACTTTATTAATAACTTGACTTAATGAACTGGTGTAGTTTATGTGGTTTGGTTGGGTCTGTTCAACGTGGTGTAGCTTTGTTCAGTGGAGATATAATCTTATCTTAATTAATCAATAATTTCACTGTTTTAAACTATAAATGTTTACAACCACCTTTATGCAAATAGCCACAAACCCTCTGTGTCTCCCCTTGCACGTCCGCATTATTGGTGTGGCTTGCTGAGTACGGTGGTTGTACTTAGCCTTCCTATTATTCCCTTTTTTCAGAAGTGCAGTGCTTCTGAGTTGAAGACGGTGTTATAGGACCAAGGCTTATACCCCAGTTGAGTTTTGCCTGTGGAATGGAGCTGAAGCCCTGCTAGAATCATCCCCTTTTTCCACTGCTGATGCTTTCTTTTCGGTGTGAGGACTAAGTGCCTCTATTGTAAGTATTTACGCTTTATTTACGTCTGGATCTGTATATTAATTTGTCGTTTTGTTTACCCTGACTGATGCCTGGATAGGGATTTTATACACAAAATAGTCTGGAATTTTGGACTAAATTTCTGGATGTGACACGTTGGTCGACTACCAGGTGTAGACATACCTCGACTACTCGAAGACATGGTGGGAGGACCGCTACAACCGCTGGTCGACGACCAGGTGTAGACATACCTCAACCATTTCGAAGAGTACTCGGAGAGACAGTGAGATAGTTACCACCCCTGTACTTAGACCAGGTGGGTAGCCGTATCTCGACCACTCGGAGAGATGGTGAGATAGCTACCGCCCCTGTATTTGGACTAGGTGGGTAGTCGTATCTCGACCACCTACTAGGAACATAATCCCCAGCAATGATGTCAGAAATATTAGTCGGTATTCTTACGGTTACAGATATAAATCTGCAAGCGCACGGATATACCGCTGTAGCATTTCACCCGGAAGTATTCCAAAGTTCTGTATTTATTTAATCCCAAGGGAAGATATGGTAAGAGAATACTATGTTATTAATTCACATCACACTTAAGTAGATCAAAGTCTAATGTAGGGGTTAATCGATTATAAAGTAAGGGTAGGTCGACACACATAAGGATCATTATAAGATTACTCTCACAAATAAATCTAGGCTAAATGGAGAACAATAAAGAAAAGCCTCATTTATGTACTTCTAGTATATAGTCATTTTAGTATACACGTGCTAATGTACAATTATATGGCTAATACCCCATAACTATTCCCTCCTGGTATATCGAGAAACCACCCCTGATTTCCGAGTTCCTTACGATAATCTGTCATGGCTCTCCAACCGGTTATAGATATGGAGGAGTAACCGCACCAGTAACCTTTTTTACCCTATATACGCACGTGGAGGAATACCCGTACTGGGCTGTCACCACCAACGGCTTACCTCTACAGTTCCGTGGTATATAGCACCACTTAGGCTGTGTTCGCAGGATCGGTTCCCAGTCGCGCACAGTGATTGCGGAAAATGGAGCAATCCATTAGCGCGTGATTAATTAAGTTTTTGCTAAATTTTTTTCAAAAATGGATTAATTTGATTTTTTTAAGCAACTTTTGTATAGAAACTTTTTGCAAAATACACACCGTTTAGTAGTTTGAAAAGCGTGCGCGCGGAAAACGATGGAGAGGAGTTGGGAAGAGGGGGAGAAGAACACAGCCTTAATGATATTCAATAATCTAAACACCGCGCTTACATTACTAAATATTCCTCTACATCTCTGCATATGACATAGAGCAATCATACGAATGAACATTAAGCCAACACCACTGCATAGTTTTGGTAAACTAGCCATACATTTAATACAAGTCAAGCATAAACTAAAGTTGGTACTTGAATAATTGTACGAATAAGGTAAAGGACCAAAACTATATAAAGAAGAATATTTCATTACAAAAGGGATATAAGCTACTAGAACCACACCCGAATTCTCCGGAAGACTCGAAGAACGAGGAAACTATTCTAATTCTAACTCCACTAACACTAGAACAAAGTAAATAACTATGAGAGCCTCTTTCTCTTGATTCCTTCTTTGTGTGTGTTGGAAGTGAAGATGAGGGGTCCTTTTATAGCCTGCTTATGGCAGTTTGGCGAGCAGAAATTGGCCACAACCGTCATTGGTAGGTTGGTAGTAACTGCCTTTAGCTGGTTCTGGGCCAGCTGGGCTAGGCCTAGGTCGGCCAACCCCTGGCCAGCTCCGCTGGCCCAAGGCCTTCTCCAGGATCCTCTCTGGTGGGTCCTCGGTCCAGTGGCATGTCTGTTGGGCCCAATTGCAAGTGTTCCATTGGGTTTGTGCGCACTTCCATACATTTATTCACCACTCGTTGACCTCTGACTGATTGATCGGGTGTTTTTCACCATTTCCTCTCCATTTATGCAATGATCTCCTGTAAGCAAATGGAATGCCAAGTACAAGTGGAAATAGATTGTTTCTAACTAAGTATGCATGCAAGCATTGCTTGTTCTCTATTATTTTTGGAAGTATTGATGGTCGAAATTGGTCTATAACAACCGTCAACAGTAGTCGTATCTCAACCACTTAGGGATATGGTGAGATAGCTACCGTCCCTGTACTCAGACCAAGTGGGTAGTCGTATCTCGACCACTCGAAGGAAACTCGGAGAGATGGTGAGATAGCTACCACTGATGTATACAGACCAGGTGGGTAGTCGTATCTCGACCACTCGAAGGAAACTCGGAGAGATGGTGAGATAGCTACCGCTCCTGTACTCAGACCAGGTGGGTAGTCGTATCTCGACCACTCGAAGACATAGTGGGAGGACCGCTACAACCGCTGGTTGGTGACTAGGTGTAGACATACCTCGACCACTCGAAGATGACTGATAGGTGGCGAAGGTCGCTATAGCACTAGCTGACAACCAGCCGTAGTCATCTCTCAACCTCCTGAAGACAACTGATAGGTGGCGAGAGGTCGGTACAGCGCTAGTCGATGACCAGCCGTAGTCGTCTCTCGCCACCTGAAGGCAATTGATAGGTGGCGAGAGTTCGCTACAGCGCTGGTCGACAACCAGCCGTAGTCGTCTCTCGACCACCTAAAGGCAACTGATAGGTGGCGAGAGGTCACTACAGCGCTGGTCAACAACCAGCCGTAGTTATCTCTCGACCACCGAAAGGCAACTGATAGGTGGCGAGAGGTCGCTACAGTGCTGGTCAACAACTAGCCATAGTCGTATCTCAACCACCTGAAGGCAACTGATAGGTGGCGAGGGGTCGCTACGGCGCTGGTCGACAACCAGCCGTAGTCATCTCTCGACCACCTAAAGGCAACTGATAGGTGGCGAGAGGTCGCTACGGCGCTGGTCGACAACCAGCCGTAGTCGTCTCTCGACCACCTAAAGGCAACTGATAGGTCACGAGAGGTTGCTACGGTGCTGGTCGACAACCAGCCATAGTCGTCTCGACCACCTAAAGACAACTGATAGGTGGCGAGAGGTTACTACAGCACTGGTCGATAACCAGCCCTAGTCATCTCTCGACCACCGAAAGGCAACTGATAGGTGGCGAGGGGTCGCTACGATTGGTATATCCATGCGCTCGCGGATTTCATCTGTGAACATAAGAAATATCAACAAGCATTTTTGGCACCATTGCCGGGGAACGGTTGCTATTTATCTTCGAACCTTGTTCATCCTCGTATCTTTTTAGTTTCCTTTTCTTTCTACCTCTACCCCTACTACCCTTAGAGAAGTTTTTCTGAAAAACGCTTTCTACCATGGAGCACCTACCCATCTATCAATTATCAGCTCCTAGGGGTGTATTTTATGAGCCATCTCCTTCACTGGAGCCAATTCTTACATTTAACTATGAAATTCGCCCTAAATTCATAAACATGGTTAGAGAAAAACCTTTTTCTGGGCTAGATCAAGAAAACCAATACCATCATCTGCGAGAGTTTGAGCAGTTGTGTTCATGCCTCTTGATTCATGGCATGACACAAGAGACCATAAAGTGTAAATTGTTTCTGTTTTCTCTTCAAGAGGGAGCGAAGCAATGGTACACTTATACCGTCGGGAGTGTAAACAATAACTGGGATAAGTTGCGAGACAGGTTCTGCCTTGCCTTCTTCCCAGTAACCCGTTTTATGGCCCTTCGGGTAGAAGCCCTCAGCTTTTAGCAGGACTAAGGCTGCGTTCGCAGCAACGAATTCGCAGCTTGCACAGTAAACACGGAAAACGAAGCGATCCATTAGCGCGTGATTAATTAAGTATTAGCTAATTTGTTTTCAAAAATGGATTAATTTGATTTTTAAACAACTTTCGTATAGAAACTTTTGCAAAAAACACACCGTTTAGCAGTTTGAAAAACGTGCGTGCGGAAAATGAGAGAAGTGAGTTGGGAAAAGGGGAGAAAAAACACAGCCTAAAGAATCAATCGGTGCAGCCTAGGCTAGATTTGCTTCATTAGTACGATCTGGACCAAACTTATCTATACCCGATTATGCTTTACTGCAACATTTCCACACGGGTTTAGATAAGGGGTCTGCATTCCATCTTGACATCACTGCCGGAGGTTCGTTCATGCATAAAACCTCATCCGAAGGCAAGGAAATTCTAGATCGAATCTCGGATAACACCTCCTTCGTTGGGCAATATTCTGAACCCCTCCATAAGGCATCTCTGTCAAGTCGAGAGGAAACCTCAATAGTCAAACCTGAACCCGACCTTTCCACATCATTGGATTCGACTAAAGAGTCCTCCCTCGAGCCATCACCTCTAGAAAACGAAGAAATTCGAGTTCCGGGTTGCGCTCCTGAATTCAGGGTTGTTTTTCATGAAGATTATGGAAACACCATGAATTATTTTAGCAAAAAAGCCATCTATTCCTACTCCACCTCCTGATCCAATCGAAGACGATTAACTCAAAGAAACTATTCGGGAGTTAACCACAATCATGAGCAACGAATGGCTGAAAAAAGTAAAGTTCTCTCCCTAAGTGATTCGGATTAAGTCCTCTCCTCGCACCATTCCTTGCCAAATAGGAGGGAATACATTGGACATTCTGTACAGTCCTACGGTTGGTGCTAATCCTATCTCTGAATCATTCGCTTTCGCTTATTTAGGCAATAGAGCACTAACATCGACAACCAAATTCTTCAAACACCCAGCCGGACAATTAATTGAAGGATTTGGGATCATACAAGACGTACCTATCCAACAGAACAACAAAGAGGCTATCCTGGATTTCCATGTTTTTGAAATCCAAGACTTTAACGTTCTAATAGGGCACCCAATTGAGAAACTTCTCATCTCATCGACACCCCACCTTCAGGAAGCCTTGAAATTTCTTTAGGAGGGGATGAGTTTTCCATTTCGTTTTCATGGTCAAGAAATGCCTTGGCCGACCCCCTTCCCGAGGACACATGATAAATGGTAGGTGAGGATATGAGAGGATTCTTATGGGTTACTTATCTTGGTTTAAGTTAAGGTAAAACTCTATCAATTGTTTCGGGCACCGGCTTACCCCTAGTCTACCAAGGAGACTCCGGCCTCCAACTCTATGATGTACCAGAACATGGAGGATTACGAAGGACGGACAGGGCTATCATCACATATCACCTACCTCTACAACCCGTGGAGCACACAACAAACAAAGGTAATCTCTCCAGTCTATACACCTCGTCTATGCTATTAATTAGGGACAATTGCTCATTTGACTCTATTTTAAAGTGTAACACCAATCTGACCCTACTTATTTAGGTTTGGTCATTTGACCCTGTTTTTCAAAATCGTACTTACCGTCTGACCCTGTTTTCACTCTACCGTTAAGATTCTATTTAGGAAAAAGAAAAAAATGCATTTACTAGTCCAAAATGACCAAAATGCCCTCTAATTCCACATAACCTTATCCAGGTTGCTGCCACACACGCGAAAGGAGCCGCGACGGCGAAGGTGCCTACTGGATGCACGGAGGAAGCGGCGGCGGCGGCTGCACACACGGGAAGGAGCGGCCGCAACGACACGAGCCGATGGTGGGACCGGCGGCTGCGGCACACGCGGAGGGCTGGAGCGGTGGCGGTGGTGCACGTGGGAGGGAGCGGCTGCGACGCCGGGAGCGACGTCTGGGGACGCGCGTGAAGGGAGGGAGGAGTCGCGGCTGTGGCACGCGGAGGGCGTTGGCGGCGCAGCTGCGGCTCGCGCGGAGGACGGGAGCGGTGTCGGCAGCGCACGCGGAGAGAGGGAGCAGTCACGGCTGCGGCACGCGCCGAGGACAGGATCGACGGCTGTGGCACGTGCGGAGCGCGGGAGTGGCGTCGGCGACACTCGTGGACGGAGGGAATAGCATGGTTGCAGCACGCGGAGGGCGTCGACGGCGCGGCTGCGGCTCGCGCGGAGGACGGGAGCAGCGTCAGCGGCATGCGCAGAGAGGTAGCAGCCACGGCTGCGGCGCGCGGGGGGCGTTGGCGGCGTGGCTGCGGATCAGAAGGATGATGGGAGCGACGTAGGCGGCACACGCGGAGAAAGGAGCAGCCGCAGTTGCGGCACGCAGAGGGCGTCGGCGGTGCGGCTGCGGCTCGCGCGGAGGATGGGAGCAGCGTCAGCTGTGCACGTGGAGATAGTGAGCAGTGGCTTCCACGTGCGTGCTGAGAAGGTATAGGCGTGTGGCTCGCCGGCGTGCTGCATAGTCATGGGGGAGGCGGCATCTCGCCTGGTGCGGTGCATGTAACACCCTGAAAATCAACCTAAACATAAATCGTGCTTTAATGCATTTCTGGAAATTTTAAAAGCCTAAAAGAGCCTCCAACAATTAAAAGTCACCAAGGTTTATATAAATTGGCTTGTGGGTATTTTTAATAAATGCCCCATGCTTCAAAATTTTTAACCAATTTTTACTTGAATTTTCAGAGCATCCTAAATAATTTTAAGGCAACAAAAACAGTTAAAGGAATTTTATATAAAGGAAAATGTTAAAAGAATACCCTTCTCTTGGGCCGCTCCTGGCCCATCTCTCCCTCTCTCCCTCTCTCGTTGCAGCCCGGCCGCTCCCTCTCTTTCCTCCCTCTCCCTTCCCTCTCTCCTCCCCGTGGGCTGCGTCCCCTCGCCCGCACCGGTCTAGCTCGTCCCCTCCTACTACGGACTGAAGACCGTTTTGCCTCCCCCGCGCGCCCCAGCTAGCTCCCTCCCAATGATAGGTCGACCCCACCGTCATCCCTAACCTCCAACCGTCTCTCTCCTCTCCGGCCGAACCTAGTGCCTTGCTGCCTCCGATTCGCCTCCTCAACTCACCATTCTACCAAATTGATTGAGGGGAATTAATCCCCACCTAATCGTCTCCAACTCTCCCATAATTTTCCACCCAATCCCGCATTATTCGCGGTGGATTTTGTTTGCTCTCATCAATGGCGAGCTCCATCATGGTCGGCGTCTATCTCCATCCCCAGCGACCCTATCCCTCCTCTCCGACCTATAAAAGGGAGCCCTCGGCCTTCTCCTCTCTCCCCACACACCACCCGCTGTCCTTTCCCTCTCCCCGGCCGTCGCGCCGTTCTATTCTTGAACCGCCACCGCCGCGCAACTCCAGCCGCCCCTCGTCGGCGGTTGGGATCTCCTCGGAGCCCGATGTCGCCACCATCCGCATCGCCACTTCCTCCTCTTCCCCGTCCACCCCTTCGTCGAGCTCAAGAACCACGGGAACAACGCCGGCACTGACGACCCGAAGCTCCCTGCTATTTCTCCCTCACCACCGGCATCTCCGTTGACCTCTTGCTATCGCGTTCGCACGGTGAGAACCGGAACCTCATCCCCTTTCCATTTTTCTCTTTCCACACTCTGTCGCACTGCCGCCGTGCCGTCGGCCATCACCGGTGAGCCGCCGGGCTCGAGTGCTGCTCCTGCCCGGCCGTGCCTGTGCACCTTGAACATTTGGATAAACTAGACTATGGTGGTTAACAACTAAAATAAAACTGTATTAGTTATGGACTATTGACTGGTTTGTCAATAGATGGGTAATAAAATGTTTTTGCAACTAAAATATATTTTTGGGCTGAGCTCGGGGTGCTAGCTAGTTACTTTGGTAGTTGCACCCCGGCTAATATAAGGACCGGTCTTCGGACCTATGTTGCAAGTCATCTCCGTGCAACCACAAGTCTAGTGGGTAAGGCCTGACTCGAAGTTCAGATCTTCTCAAAGCAAAGACCATTGGTGGAAGGGTGTGGTGCCAGGATTAAGGCCGATTTTCACCCGACGCAAGGGGAGCCTATCTTGTCCCGGGGGATCCGTTGACTTTCACATCATCGGGGACCTACGGGTGGCGAACCCTTAGCCGGTTCTCCTGTTTTGGGTAGGCCTAGATGGATAGTCTTGTCACGACCTCTATCCGAGTACTGTGGTGGTACCCGGTGCGTGGCAACGCGTGTTAAGGTTGTGACTTGTGGGTAAAGTTGTACGTCTCTGATCAGAGTTGAAAACTATTCGAATAGCCGCGCCCTCGGTTATGGGCAGGCTGAGCAATATACTCAAAGTTAGTCTTGTTTTATAAAACCTTGTGTCACGCTTTGAAAACGCTTAATTTAATATTACATTCTTTAATGCATTTTTTAGAAAATATTTAAAAGATTAAAAGAGAAACCCTAATAAATTCTTGATAAATTTCAACATAAAAGTGGGCTAGATAACATTTTATTAAATAATTTGCTTGTTTATCTATTTTCTGGATTCTTCCCGGAATTATTTGAGAATTGGAAGTATTTTTAATAAAAGAAAGATCATTTCAGCAATTATTTTATTGGAAAAAGAATCAAAATCCTCCTTCCAGTTCGGTCCAAATCCGATCCATCTCCTCTCTTCTCCCCGCTCGGCCCAAGCCGCAGAAACCTCTCTGTCTCGGCTAAAGTCCGCTTTGCCTCCTCCTCCAATCGGGCCGAAGGGAAAAGAAGTGCAGCAGAAGTCTAATTTTCTCCCTGTCGCTACAATGCTTCTTCAACCTCGGAACATAGCTCCAATCAAGCCCGTTGCCGCCGCATCCCCTCCAAATCTGGCGCATCTGTTCATCCCCGCGTCCAATTAGTTGAGGGGAAATATTTCCCTTATCCTCCTCTATCTTTTCCCCCAAGAACGAACCTTATCCCTTTAAAACCGACGCGGAATCAAGCTCAGATCGAGCTTATCTCACTCCACCTAACCCTAGTTTTTCCCGGTGCCGTTGCGATCACCTCGGGCTCGATCTCTCCCTCCCAAGCCAATAAGTTGGACCCACTAGCCCTCCTCCTTCATTTGCCTCCTCTGCCCACCGCTGCCGCTGCCCGTAGCACCGTCGCCACCTTGCTGTGCTGCCCGCCGCTGTCGACCGTCGTCTTCGGTAGCCGTCACCACCGTTGGATTCGCAAGGAGGACAAGAACCCTGGCCACCTCTCCGTTCCCGCCGCACCTCGCCGGAACACTGTTGCTGCTGACGACCCGAGCCGCGCCGCCGACTCGACCTCACCACCGTCGCCGTCTGTTGCCGTCTATTGTCGCCGCCACCATCGGTGAGTTCCCCGCGTCGCCCTGGTTGTGCCGGTGCCCTCCGTTAGCACCGCCGTGCTTTAGATCGCCGGTGACCATAGGGTCCCGTGCTGCCGGCAGCGGTGGCGGCGGTGATGACATCATCGCTGACATCAGCGCCATATCAGCTGCCACCGCCACGTGGTACATCGGATCGATCTCGGCCATCTGATCCGGTCATGCTTAGCTCAAATGGATCTCGGCCATCGGTTTCGTAGACCGCTTCTGTGCACCCGGTTTACGGTGGACCGAATCCTCAATGATGCAATAAATCCCCTTTTCCTTTGTAAAGATAAATCTTTATTGTGTCATAAATCATAAATATTATCTGTTTAAGGTTTAAATCTGATTAAACTTGTAAAATTCATAACTAATTCATCGTAGCTCAGAATTAGGTGGTTCAAGTTTCTAAATTCATCTAAAATCAAGATATATACATTAATAATATCCATATGAACTATCCATGCTTGTTTATGTACTATTTTGTTGATTTTGTTTAATTGCTTTAGTTTCCGACGTACCTGAAGAGTCCGTTTACGCTGACGAAGGTTCGGAAGTGTACGAAGACCCGCAAGGCAAGTCACACGGATCCCAAACACCCCTTTGAGCATGTTATACCTATTTAAAGCTATTGTTTCTATTCAACTATTTCATTATTTTCGAATGTCACGGGAGGGTTATCCTATATCCTTTGTTAAGCCGTTTTGATATTGATTACATGTGCTTTATAGATGGGATAATAATATGATTAGCTAGGACATTATATGTTTTAGCTAAAGCTGTTAGGATGCTTAGCCATGCTTAGCAACATTAGCTCACTAATGGGATAACTAATGCTTCACTTACATCTCATTGATGGATACTTAATGGTAGCTCAATTAATTAATTTGCCATTAATGGACTCCACCGATGGCTCATAGTCCGGCAATGCGACGACCTCCTGGCTCCCTTCCGGGGAGAAGTTTAGCTGGAGGAGGCCAGCTTCCAGGATCATTGGGTCTTCTTGGGGCTTAGGCTCGACTGTTTCCTCCTGAGATAGAAAAAAGAACTCAGATTGAGGGGTTGTGCTAGGAACAAACTAGTGCAAAAGAACCTGTACTTGGGCTTTTGCTGCGGTGTGGCTTGCATTTCTTGCAGGGAGAAGGTTGAACTGGAGAAAGAGCAGTAGTGTTACGAGAAGCTTGCTAGCGTGGGGAGAAGGGGGAGAGATAGGGCCTGACCTCTCCATGTTCCCTGGACAAGCGGCTGCGCCCACGCACAGTTGAAGCCTCCCTTGTTCTCTAGCGGCCACGGTTGTCTTGGTTGCATTGTAATAGTTGCGATCTTCACCGTGCTCCCTGCTACTGGTACAACCAGTGATTCTGCCCCACAGGGAACGGGATCAGCTCCGCTGGTGCGGCCTGGGTCAGCCCCGGTCACCATCTGGGTCTTCTTCTGGCTCCCGCTCCGTGTTCGGCTTAGGCCTACCGCGAACGGGTGCGGGTAGCATCATCATAGACCCCGTAGGTCCACTCGTAGGTCTTGTAGATCATCGGCTGTAGATCCTCCAGTGTGTCAAGGTGAATGTTGATCAGGTAGGTCCATCCACCTTTGGGACCCATCGGCGGCGGGTTGTGCATTGGATCAATGTCGGGGAGGGGAGTGTTAAGGGGGACCGGCTCCTCATCTGGGTTGGTTATGCCCAACCAAGCCATCTTTGGAATGGCTCCTGGATCGTTGGTCCATACCCAAAGGTCTAAGGTGTTGTTATAGTTGCGCCTTCTTGCATATTCCTCGATGAAGTTGATGGAGCATTTGGGCCCGATAAGCTTTGAAGCAACTCCTTCCGTGCGATCATGCATCGAAATGCCCTCGATGCACAACCGAACCCGGTAGCGGTAGAAGATCTGGTGACCCTCGTACCGTGAATCCCAGGCCCAGAGGTGGTAGGATCTGCCCGAGAGGCAGTCCAACCTTGGGTTGCGCAGCACGAGATCGTGATCCATCGGCTTGGACATTGTGACGAAGAAGTCTTCCGTGTAATACTTGGTAACCTGCATGTCCCTGCAGTGGAGGCGGAACACAACTCGGAGATCGTCCGACAAAGGTCCCTTCTTCAACTCGCTCGCCATGGTTGTCGACAGACCACGCCATGAAGGAGCACACCGAGAATCTCTCTCTGTTGCGCTCCAATTCTCTAGTGGATGCGACGGTCACTGTGATCGACTCCTGCCTCCTCTCAAGCAGGTCATCCATCGCGGACGACCCAGCTCGCATGGTGGCTGGAGTAGCAGCAACAACCTTGGTGGCCTTCGAGTGTCGGTGGGAGAGGGGTGGGAAGTCAGCTGGATTTGGGAGGAGAGGAGAAGCCGAGATGGAGGTAGCTGGGATTTAAACACAGCGTTCCTTCTGGTGCAATTGAGTGCTTCATGTCCAAACCCCCTACAGTGCCAACACTTAAATGGCTATCTGCAATCTTTCACTTTGTGCTCTGAACCAAGACATCTGAAGCATTTACCTTCCATGTGTTTGAAAAAACGAGCTCTTCTTCTCAGAGGCTTTTTGTTTCCAGGTACTTATTTTTAGTTCATGTCACATCGGATATTTAAGCGCTAATTAAGAGTATTAAACATATACTAATAATAAAACTAATTGCATAAATGAGAGCTAATTCACGAGACAAATTTTTTAAGCCTAATTAATCCATAATTAACACATGTTTACTGTAGCATCACATAGGCTTATTATGGATTAATTAGGCTCAATAGATTCATCTCGTAAATAGTCCAGGTTATGAAATGGGTTTTATTTTTAATCTACATTTAATACTTTTAATTAGTGTACAAACATTCAATGTGATAGTAACTTAAAAAAAATCCCTGGAAACAAACTGGTCTCAGCCTGTAATGATCTTGTAGACTGGGTTGGCTACTAGAAGGATGCTGTCTTCTCCGCTAGTGCCTTGCCTTTACTTCTTTCCACTGCGATTGAGAGGAGCTTGAAGCCACCATACTGAGTGGCACTAGTCGATTGGACACATGAGTAATCACTCTTCCGCTCTTGAGCACCCTAGATCGAGCGACTACTCTAGATGCATCAGCTGGGAGAGGAAGCTTGATCAGAAAGGGAGGCAAACGATTCTGAAGCAGCGTGCTTGGATCAGTGAGTGCCTTTGAGGCTGAAAAGACCACGGTTGGTGGGGGCGCTGGAGCTTCGTTACTCCACCAAACAGGGGAGTAAACAGGGGCCTCGTCAGTGCCTCGATTCCTTCTACTAGCCGGAGACCAGGTGGTGATAGTGGCATGTTGTGTATTGGGGAGATCTAAATGTCGGGGTGAACGAGGGTAAGGGAGAATAAGGTAGAATCACTATAGCTATATGAATCTTAATACAATCGTACGGTCCAAAATTTAGAAGATTCTAATTTTTTTTCATGTCAAATGACATGTAGGCAGTCACTTGTTATACTAGCGATCACATATAACATGAGTGGTTTATATATTGTCGTGATGTGAAAGGATTAAGATTACACACATGGGTGACATCTAATTTTTTCGGAATAAGTCCACTTTGACTCTCTTAAAAGTGACCCGAATCTAATCCGTGATCCTGAATTACAAAACCAGATATGTTGACTTCTAAACTATTAAAACCGATGCAATTTAACTCCCTCGACGATTTTGGAGGGTGGTTTCGCTCACGTGGCACGTTACGTGGTAGTGTTAACTTGGTCTTCGTCCTACGTGATGTTGACGTGGCACTTATGTGACATTAGAATTAAAAACATATGTGGGATCCATTTGTCATTCACGAAAAAAATCGTGGGACCAACAGACAGGTGGGGACCACATGTTAGTCTATCCCTTCACCTATCTCTCTATGTCTCTCATCTTGTTCCCACTAGGATGTCCCCGATGAGCTCGACGCGGCGGGACTATCGGCGCCGGCGGTGGCTGCCCCGGTGGCATCCACTAGAGCTCCCTCGCCAAGCTCTATCCCGCTGCCATCACCGTCCACCACCGATCACCGTCCTGCGCTCCCTCGTAGGCCCCCGTGAAGAAGAAAAGGAGACCGGGGAGAAGGTGAGAGAGAGCTAGCCCGTCACCGCCCGCGCCGCAGCCCTAGAGCTCTCTCGTTGAGCTCTGTCCCGCCGCCGCCTCTCTCTCTCACCACCCCTCCATCTCTCCCCCTAACCCCGGCATCGGCAGCTCATATCCAAGACGGAGGCCGGAGGACGTGGAGGTCCACGATGGGCAATGGCGGGTGGTGCGAAGCTTGGGAAGCGACATGACTCGCTTCACCAAGCATGGCCCACCGGCATTTGCTCCTTGTCGTTGTCGTCGTCCTGATGGAGCTCCCGCAGGTGTGGGGCGGCGTCGACCACCTGGGAGAGATGGAGCTTGCCGGAGCTCCTCCGCTACCGCCTAGATCTGGCCGAGGCTCGAGAGAGGAGCTCGGCGTCGACCACCCAAGAGAGATGCCGAGCTCAGCGGCAGCACCTCCTTCTCGAGCGACGGCAGGCCGCCTTGCTCCTCCTTTTCAAGCTCCTCTCTTCATCGAGCACCCCCTTCTCCGAGCGATGGCCGATGACCACAGCGGCACCACGCCACCCCTCTCCTCCTTCCCGCCTGTTTGGAGAGAAAATTAAACTTTCGTCTCTCCGCCCAGAGAAAGGTAAAAGTAAAAGTAAAAAATACGGGCGTGCCAGTGTACAAAGTACACACAAAGGAAAATGCATTTTATTATAATTCTTGATGAATTACAAAAATAAAAATTCCTTGGCGAATTGCGCTCCACGGCCTATAGGCAAAGTGGATCTGACTTGACGATTGTGTTCTCACGGTTCCCGGGGTCTCGAAAAAAACACCTGGTTAATTACTCTCACGGTTCAAGCCCGAGAGACACCTCCGATTAAGCTACGCTGGTCATCATCGTCGGTCTTCGCTTCACGTTCTCCCATGCATGATTATGAGGGTGGTGATGGTGTAGATGTGTATGGGCGCCGGTAGCGGTCCACGGCCTCGTCGGTCCGTGCGCCGGTGTTGGTGATGTAGCCTTCGTGTAGGCTTCATCAACCCCCGTCGTCTAGCCTCGTCGGTCTTGAATGACGTGTTGGTGTAGATTGTTGTTGAAGACATGCATGGAATTGTGTAGCTTCGATGGCTCGACGTCGCAGCAGTTGCGCCAGGATTAGATTAGAAAGGTAGAAGTTATTAAGGATAGTCGATGCAAATAATAGTCGAATTAGTCATGGCTTGAAAGTTTAGTACGGAGCAGAACCAAATGAGTATGAATTTGCTAGCTCATGCTTGTCATCGTGTATAGGAGCATGCATGCACGTTTTGCATGTTTGCTTGTCACAATGTGCAATAGTATGCACAAGACAGCCAGTATCTAAGCGTCATGCGACGGCTCCCCGGCTTAGCGCCCTAACAGTTGCTCCGACGCTCATCGAGAATACTCTGGCGAGGCAGAATGGCGATGACCTTTTCCCGCGAGTGACGAATGGTGACAGGAACGAGCACCGTTTGGCAGCACCTCGTCGTCTACGGGCGCGGCTAGCTCGGCGGCGTCCCCGGCGACTCCAACGGGCCGGTTCATGACGTGGCCAGAGTTGATGATGCCATGTGGGCACCGAGCAGTGGCGCTCCGGCCGGCGTTCTCTTCAAGCAGCAAGCCGATGAGTGTGATGAAGATAATAGCGTCGACGAAGGTGAGCGGACATCAGCGGCGTCGCGAAGAAGGAGCTGCGACCAGCAAAGGTGATGATGTCCAGGCATCTTGACTACGGCTGGCAACCTTAGACTCGAGCACGTCAATGGCGGATGCACAATTGGCGCCGGTGACGACAACAGGGTTGAGCTTGTCGTCGGTAGCGGCCACGAAGATACACATGCGCCAATGGTCGATGACGAAGACGACGATCACTTCCGGTTCAGGGGCGAGATCGCATCGCCGACGTCGATGATAGTCATGAAAATACTCCCGATGATGCGAGTCTGAGAGTATGACCGGGGATGGCGACGAGCATGAGGAAGACATACCGCGACGCCGGTGAGGGTGAGTAGATGTTGGTGGTCTCTCAAAACAGAGACCACGGCCGTCCGGGCGAGGATGTCCAGTGATGTAGCTGCGTTGGGTGTCCGAGTAGATACGTCATCGACGATCAGCGTCTCCGCGTCCATGGACGAGTAACAGTTCATCGTCTAAGACAGGAAGCTACGTCGATGGTACTCATGTGGTGTGGCACGTGTAGAAGATGGATCGACCGATGTGACTACTCCGGCGGTAACGATGCGCTCTTATATCTCCTCATGTATGCATGTGCTCTGCAGATAACAGAAGAAGGCAACGATCATGGTTAGCTTTTACCTTGGGCAAGCCATTGATCTCCTTCTCGTGCTTGCTGATGATCAGGTTGCTTTCCCTCCTCCCGTGTCCTTCTGCCGGGTGCCGATGCCGAGCACCGGCAGCACGTGCTCTCGCTCCGGCGAAGTCGTTCCAATGAACGGACGCGTGATGGATGGAAGTAGATGAATGTGGATGAGTAGATGGAGGTGCTTGCTGTATGTGTGTGAGTGAGTGACAGCCTTCCTTCCCTCTCTGTGTGTCTGTCTGTGTGTGCGTTTGTCTGTGCGAGCTTTGCCTGTGCCAGCTCCCCCCTCTCCCGTGAATGTGTTTAGCTATTTTATAGCAGGGTCGCAGAGGCAATGCAAGGCAAGTAGTACTGCTGGATGGACAGTAGCATATACGGCTTAATTAGCCGATCAATCAAATTATACGTGATTTGATTAGGCTCTCCTTCCTTCCAACCGCCTGCTCACATTCTCTTTTTTTTAGATATTGCATGGGTATTCTGAATATCCCACCTTCCTTTCGCTATGACACCAGTAAATGAATTTCCATTGTGCTGCTAAAAATTATTTCTATATACATGAATAATTCCATTTAATGGTACACGAGTAATGATTCTTACTTATTTACTTATTTATTTTCAAATTAGCTTTATGCACGACAAATTGGAGAGATAAGCTGCATGTGGTGGCTTTCCATCCACGAAAGTATTTTCCATTATATCTGTCCGTTCATGGGAGGAAGTCAGGAGAACAGCCTAATAATCCCTTTCCATTTCATTTCTCTTTACCAAAAATGCTCCGATTTGATCAGTTGGACGTGTATGGTAATTGGGTCAGGCAAAGCAAATAACGTACAACTATTTCTCATGCTAAAGATATTACACATACATAGGTCCAGCAGATAAGATATGTATGTGTCTTTAATTTCAGGCAAAACCTTGCCTGTAATCAACAACACTGCATCTCGTCAAATTAAGCTACTAGAAGATGCACACAGGAGCTGTGTACTTGTTCGTTTCAAAATTGTTTTAGTATTTGTATCTACACGCACGATATTCTCTTCATAATTCCTTTTCTCTTAAAACACAAAATCTCGTCGAACAAATGCCCCCTCACCAAGTTAAATTCGAGCGTGGAGCAGCTCGGAATTAACTCGGTGAACCTTTATTTCTCAAGGAATAACAATCGATTCTAGCACAATTCATCTGGAAAATAATGATCTCTTTTCTCTGATATAAGCTCGTATATCCTAATCTGAAAACAATGATCTGTCGGCGGTATACATATGGGTATCATTGCCAAATTCACAGTCATCACTTTCCATTAGCCAAACACTTCCAAATATGAGGGTAGGTTAGGTGCACTATAAATACCTAGGTATTATACTGCTCACGTATCATCCATAATCTGATCAGACGATACACAAGCTTTTTCTTCAACTTCCTGTACCCCCTTTAATTTTCATTGCCTAGCGTATTGCTCTTCATCTATTCCTGCTGTTCGTGCGATATTTACTCTGCTCTTTTTTTTTGTTAGCAGTGTTGCTCATGGCTCGTGACGCTGGCAAGCATTCTTCTGGTGGTGTTGAAAAGGAACGGACATCAGCAGGTGGCTCGTCTCGAGGCCCTCGTTCAGTCCAGAGGCCGTTATCAGCTGGAATTCATGACGCGGGTATTTCCCGCCGTCCAAGATCAACGCCCGATGGTGACCTCGGCGCTCGGCCACAACATCATCTTGCTGGTGGGTCGAGATCTGCACAACACGCCTTTCGGGCTCGTGAGCACGCAGATAGGCGAGCAACTGCACCACCACCTCCGTCTCGCCCTCGTAAGTCTGCACAAGACCCGTCGCCCCCGCCAGTTCGTCGTCGGGGTGTGAAGAGGCTTCGCTCTCCAGGTCTTGCGAAGGCTAGTTCTTCCAGGACACCTGCTATAACCCCAGTAAGCAGCAGCAGTGATGCTCCTGTCGCGACAAGTGATTCCTCAGATGACACTTAATCCGATGATAATGTTCCTTCCGTAGAGCACGTAAGCCTCCTTTTCGTTCTACTCCCCTGGCGAATATGTTTATGCATTTTATTCCTTTCTTTACTGATGAGATGGTATCTCTAGGTTCCCGCCGTATTGGGCAGTGGTACTCTTTCTCCGGGACGCAATATTTCCATTCCCCGGGTCTCAAAGGTGTTGCAGCAAAGGAGTGGCATCGCGGGGAATGCGCAGTCTAAGATGGTCCAACCCCAACCCTCGCGTCCGGAAGTACGGAAGGCGACAAAGGAAGGGAAGCGTCCAGTGGTGTACAAACTTGATGAGCCAGAGAATGATGCCCATAACAATTCATCTCTTCCAAAGGTAATTAAATTTTCTTTTATTTCATCGTCCTTATTTATTTGTCTCTCCTTCAGTTTTTTAAGGGGATATCACGACATGTCATTTTTTACTATGGTTTGCCCTTTCAGGTAACCTCGCCAGTGACGAGGCTCAGGTTGACCTGATGCAAGATTGTGGCAAGAGACTCAAAGCGGCACTAATCAACCAGCTTGACGAGTCGCAGTCTGCGGAACCGAGGCTCCTCCTCATGTCCGTTCGATCCATTGATGATGAGCCCCCAAGGCTGAACCTGCCCTCTGATGGTCTCATCATGGTCCGTCATGCAGCGGCGGTGCACCGTGATATGCATGATTTGCAGAAGCTCTTGAAAGAGGAACCCCTCAACAATCGTATGATTGTTGACGCCATAGGAGTGATTACCTCATCCTGGAAGTAGCACTATGCGGAGCCACGCCCTGAAGATTTGGTGAAACTGATGTCCGACCAGGAGGATTTGGTAGGGTTCCTAAGCGGCAACTCGGGTCCACCTTCCTTTGAAGAATTGATGGTCACTTCTAATGAGAGTGAAGCCGCTTCTTTGCTACAGAGGTACGAGAGCGCGTGTACTGACGCTTCTCGTGACCTGAAGATTTTTGCCGAGGATGAGGTGAATATGCAGAACATCGGAAAACATCTCAATGCTTGTCACGCCGACTGGCATACCAAGGCGGAATACTATGAGAAGAAGGCCAAAGAAGCGAGAATTGCCGCCGCAGCATATCTTCAGTTAGTGAAGCGCAACGAGGAGATGATTATTAACCACCCCGCTGCTGTTGGCGCTTTGTCCCAGAAGGTGACTGAACTGGAGAACAGGCTTGACAAGGCGAAGACCAACGTTGAAGCCGCAAAAAGGCAGGAGGAGGTTGGGACGTCTGCATCACCATCCATCCTTCACATCTTGTCCTATCCGTGCAACCCATATTTTGACCTTCCAGCATCTCCCCAGTGATAGTTTAACCGAGTCATCTTACAATTATCCGAGCTATATTCCAAGAGTTATGTTAGACTATCTTTATCCTTTACTTTAAGAACAATAGTTGTGTCCTTATCTGGTGATTCAATAAATGTTTTGTCATCTTATTGTAAGAGTCTGAGGCATCCTTAGATGCACCCAAAATAATACGAGTATTAGTGCTTAATTGACACCAATTTAGTATTATTGTTTCGTGCTCCATATACATGCGTGCGCCTGTTTTGTGCTTCTCCTTTCCTCTGTTTTTTTTTATGGCCATATGGTCTACCTGGAATCAGACCATCTCTGACTTAATCAATCTTAATCTTGCTTAACGAAAATTATTGCTGTACTCTCTGCCCAGGTGCACGCTACTGTAGGTAAGTCCATGCCATCATGCTTAGTCTATGCGACTAAATAATCACACCATTGAACTACAAGTGGAGTTCAAGTAATGAACAAACAACCCAGGCGAACTTGGTGTGTTGTTTTATTTTATTTTAATTTTTTTTTAAAAAGGAGCACATGTAGCTGCCACCGTGTTGCTTTAAGACATTTAATCCTTTTTACTCGCTGGGCATATGTAGGGACCCCCGTTTTGCAACAGGAATCACTCGTGTAATCTGTGACATTTCCCTGGATCAAGTAGTTTGGCACACACGATACATAGTTGATTTACCATAAGCGCATACATACGCGTCGGGTACGGATTATTACATCATAAGCCCGAAGGCATAGTCTTAGAACAAAGGACCAAGCGGTCCGGAATACAGTCCAAAAGCAGAATAAGGATAAGTAACGGAACGAAGGCAGCGGCATTGTCATTGCCACAGGCAACGACCGTATCTAGATCTAGTGGGCATCCTCATCTTCCGCATCCTCTTCGTAGTAGGCGTATGGATCTTCCGCGGTGTCATCTTCGGCTTCTGATGAAGTTTATAATTGCAAGGGTGAGTACCAACCGTACTCAGCAAGTCACCACAACAACGGTGCATATGAAGGATTTTTATTCAAGGCAAGGCAAAGGCTCAGTTGCATAAAGCTGGTTTTGCAATCATTTTCACAAACCTAAGACCTAGCATAACTGGTCAAGTTTTAATACCAAAGTTTAATTTAAACAACGACGGTTCTGTCTACCATCCATTGTGATCCCAAGGATGGCTTCCCGCCGTTGGTCGTCATGGTTTTCTGTGGACGCCCACCTTCCTTGCTCTCAGGGAGTGGCTCCAACAGCATAAAATTCATCATGCAATAACCCATCCCACACAAGTTAAGAGTTTAGAGTCTAGCCAAGTGTAATACATGTCCCGGTGCTCAATACCCGCGAGCACGGCTATTCGAATAGATTTGATTTACTCACACTGCAGTGGATATACACTTTACCCGCACTCCGCGACTGCCCAACACATGAGTCTCGTCCCAACACATGAGACGCGTCGCGGCAAAGCCTTTCGATAACCTTGCATTGGCAGTACCCGCTCCATGAACTATCATCCTCATGCACTCTAGGTGTATCTGTTTCTAGCAGTGAGAGGAGTTCTGGCGCTTCCGGGAAGGGAAGTCTCACACGCACGTAAAGTTTATAGTTTATAGTTTAAGTTTAGATTCTCACTCTCACACACGTGGCAGTCCTACAAATGGCGACACCGACGTAGGGCACGCATCGCGGTCCTACCTCAACGGTTGCCCCACCGTAGCGCACCTGCCTCACACACGGGGGTGAACCATCTATGCAAGGATACTGCCTCTGCTCGGCTATCTAGTCCGCTAGGTCTATACCCATCCGAGAAGTGCGGTTGTACGAGGGTCGTTTCATGCTTAACTTCATGGCTCGGTCCTTAACTGACCGGGGACGGAACTAGCCTTTTCCGGATTCCACCCAAATCCACCATCCGCCCCAGTCGAAAACATTTGTTTGGTTTTATTCCTCCTCTCTTAAATCATATCATCATGTCATGACAATGTGGCGCTCATGTCTCCACATGCCGCATCTCAATTACCTTCCCCAAGGTAATTGCCCAAGCATAAAGCTTTTGATAAATATGAGTATGCATGATTCTAGATTAGCATCACTAAGCATTTGTCATAATTGACTAGGGACTCATGTATAAGCGCGGTTACAAAGGAATGTAAGGATAACCAATAAGCAAGGTAAGGCATAATAACAAGTAGGGTATTCATCATTGCATGCAACTTTATTTGTAAATAAAATAATTTCGCAATTTGGGTTCAATATGCTCAAGGATAGTGATGACTTGCCTTGCTCGAAGTCCGGTGGTTCTTGGTCTTCGGTCGGACTCACAGCTCCCTCGGGATCTATAATTACGTGCGAAAGGAATTGAATTCATTTAGAATTCAATTTAAACTCCAACAAAATTCAGTTTAAAGAAAAGATTCGAGCGCGAGCGTTGAACGACGACGTCGATCCCATTTCGTTTAAAAATAATACTATTTTGATTTTTAATACCGTTGTTCTAAAATATTAGCGCTAGCCAATTTAAACTATTAATCCGATTTGATTTATGCATCTTGAATAAATTAGAAACCGATAATAAACGGTAACCCTACCCAGTGAATAGTCGGCTAAAATAATCACGACGGGTAATTTAGCGGATAGCCCTATTATTGAGTAGGAACCAGCTAGATACCGACTAAATAAATATTTAAATAGATGCGAACGATCGCATACATACGATAGCAATTTAAAAACGACCGGTAATTAATCCTCCGATTATATATATATATATATATATATAAACGACTAGCGAAATTTAACTAATAAAAATCTACATAATCGGATAAGTACATTGCTAAGTATTAACCATTAAAGAATAATCTAGTTAGGTGAACATTTTAAATCGCCATTAAATGTCCGATATAATTCTACCCGCGTTTCCAAAATAACCGATGTCCGTTTATCTTATTATTTAATTAAACTAACACTCTATATTAATCTAGCACATATATTCGAGATAAACAAAATTAAGTTCCTAATCCTCTAATTTTACCTCTCTCTATTTTATTTTTATTTTTATATTTTCTTTTTGTTTTATTTATTTATTTATTTATTTATTTTCTCTCTCTCCCTTTTCTTTTTCTCTCTTTTTTTCTTTCTGTTTTCTCTCTCTTTTCTCTATCTGCCTATCCTCTCTCTCCTTCCTTCTCTCTCGGCTCTCTCTCTCTCAGCTTGCTTCTCCCTTCTCTCTTTCTCTCTGTGCAGCCGGCAGGGAGGGGAGGGGCTTACCCGGCGGTGGCGGCGGCGACCGGCGGCGGCGGCGCCTAGGCGGTGGCAAAGCGGCTACCGGCGGTGCGGCGGCAGCCCTCGGCGCGGCGGTGGTGAGCTCCAACCGAGCGGCAGCGGCGCGGTAGGGCAAGGGAGAAGAGGGGTAAACGGGGAAGGAGGGAGGCGGGGAAGAGGAGGGCTTGGCCGGGGCTTTTATAGGCCGGCCGGTGGGGAGAAAAGGAGGGAAAGGTAGCCGGCTCGAGGTGGCGACGTGCGGCGGCATGGCGCGCGGCGTGGGGCGCGTACGGGGCGGCGCGGCGGTATGGCGCAACGGCGTGGGGCGCGTACGGGGCGGCGCGGTGGCAAGGCGCAGCGACACGGGGCGCGTACGGCCGGTACGGCGGCGTGGCGCGCGCGGCGCGGGCGGGCGGCATGCGCGCGTGCGGCGCGGGGCGGCGGCGAGCGGCGCCGTGGGTGCGCGGGCGTGGGGGCGGGCGCGCGGGCGCGGGCCGGGGGACACGGCCGAACACCTGGCGGCCAATGAACAGTGCCGCCAGGGTGATTTCTAGATATGTAGGGTTTCTTTTTTTTTCACCAAAATTCGTTCTTAAAATTTGTAAATTTAGACAAATCAAAGTGACCAATGTTTCCAATGTTTGCAATGATTTATTTATTTTATTATCATTATTATTATATATTTTTCTTGTATATACATGCTTTATTATTTCTCCTTGTACCCATTATTCTCACACATACCTACGTATACTTGCATATTTATTATAAGTCCTTCCTAATATATATATATATATTATTTGCTAGACGTAATATTTGTTTAAACCCCGCATAAAACCTAATAAGAAGCGCGAATAAATCCAACATGATGTTTATTTCAAAAGTTTTTTTTGACGGTCCGTGATTTAGGGCTTCGGTTTTTGTCGGTCGCATTTTTAGGGCGTTACAGCATCTCTCACAGTACTTGTAGATTATTCCACTAAGATTTTGCAACATAGCACAGTATGAACTTTTACGGTATATAATCCACCAGTATGTACCGAAGCAAGAGAAATCCATGTCAGGGTCTAATGACTTAAACAGAATATGAGGCGAGAGTCCACACCATAAAAAAAAAATTTTTTAGACCTATACATTCGTGATAAGGTCTAAAGTAAAATTAATTAGACAAACAACCATACCATTATTATCAGATATTCTTCAGACTTGTGTATTACTGGTGGGGTCCAGCGAAATGAATTAGGCGAACAACCACACCATCATAAACAAATATTCTTTGGACCTCTATAGGATTGATAAGATCCAAAGCAAATGGATGAGGCGAACGACCATGCCATTAGTAACAAAATACTCTTAAGACCTGTATATTCTTGATATGATCCAGAGTAAATAGATGAGGCGAAAATCCATGCCATAATCTGTTCTGGCCATGGCGAAAAAAAAACGTGCCATGTCCTGAGAGAATTTCATCAACCCACACACGATCGTTAAAATTCCACGATGTCAACTGAATGGGTTGAAGGGTTTCACAGATTCACACTAGCCCCACTGGCGTGTTGTACTGCTCCCAAAATCTGCATAGCGGCACATCCATCGCTATTTACCAGAAATCAATAGTCATCCAAGATAAACATGAACATTGAAGCTTAAGTGATCATTATGTTATATATTATTTCAGTAACATCATCATATATCTTAATGAAGGTATCAGTTGCGGAAAGAGAAAAGAAAGAAGAAAGAAAGAAAAAAATAATGTTTTTTTTTTTTGAAAATGTTGGCTTTCTCCTCAAGGGCCAGCTACGGAGATGGCTTCGGATAAGGCTGCCGAAGGACTTTGTCATTTTTAACGTCGCCGAATGACCATGGCGAGTATGGCTCAGTGCATTCCGTTTCTTTCGATGTTCATGGATGTGGAGTGATGATGCTTCGGTAGGGTTACCGGTTAGCTGCAGATCTCCCGATGTTTGTCTCATCGAACCGGAGACTTAGGTGGGCTAAGATGTTTAGTATGGGTTTGATGGAGTCGGCTTAGAAATTTCACCATTACTTTTGTCAAGGGATGTTGGATAACCACTCTCCTTCTTCCATGTCATGGTACGTGACGCATTCTCCATGTTTATTTATGGGAGAGAAGAAAACTTTACTGCTCGACCATTGATATCTTCTCTCTTCTTCTTCTTTTTTTTTTTTCTTTCTTCTTCTTCTTTTTTTTATGTATGGCGCTTGGATACATTTTCAAGTGAAACCCATATAACCATTGGTCGTGTGTTGAGTACTTCTCATTCTACACCTCATATAAGATTGTAGCCTTCATCTTCCAGAGAATTCAGAGAGTGACCACCCAACTACGTGTCTAAATATCCCTCGCAGACTTTTATATATATATATATATATGTATATATATATATATATATATATATATATGTATGTATGTATGTATGTATGTATGTATGTATGTATGTATGTATGTATGTATGTATGTATATTTTGACCCTTGTTCTCGCCTCGCAGGGTTGGCAAGTGGCTGCACACTGAACCACAACTTCCGTTGGGACAGGTAGCCTTTTCGTGCTCTTCTTCCTATAGTCTTACCCTGGGGCTTGATGTCTCCATTGGTCTCAGACTCACCGAGAAAACTAGGGAGATATCAACCCCATTACTCAGTAGTTAACTAAGCAATATTTTCCGCTGGCTTTGGCAACCACTGCTTGGCATATCTGCTGTGTGATGAAACGTGAATGGAGATATTTCATTCTTTGTCCTCTTTTTTTTTTTAGTCTTGTACAAGTCCTCCAGCAGCCAAATCGTCAGCCTTGAGCTAGCCTCATTGTGAGAAAGCCTTTTTATGTAGGACTGATAGTCCATTTATAAAGAAGCGAAGAGGGAAAAGGAAAAAAAAACAGAGTAGAGAGAATGCATTTAAAAGAGGACTTCTCTCTAACTCTTTTTTTTTCATTATTGTTGATGCAAAAAACACACACTAGCCTGAGAGATTTGTTTTACTCTAGTGCAGGTCCAAAAGTTACTTTTAGGTTCGAAAGTGCGTACCAGTTGATTTGATCCTGCAATCAACAAGAAGAAATATGCAAATTTATCAGCAGACGATAGTCAATCGGCTAGTTAGCCGATATCATATCGTGTTGTAACCTAGCCGATGCAATATAGTATGAATCGGCTGTAAGGTGTAGTCAATGATAGAACTAACCCTAAAATTGGTACATCGGCTGAAAAGATCAGTGTTATATAATATATAAATCATTATTGCTTTAGAAATAAGCAATTGGGATAGATCGGACTGAACCGAGATAGTATAAATTGCCCAAGTCTAAAATAACATGAAATAACGATTATACAAACTCATGTTATAACCAAAATTCAGATTTAAGCATGTATCGGCTATAGCTCCGATACAACCTTATACTAGGATATTCTCTTGCAACAAATATATTCAACTAATATCAATCAGATTGATAGTAAGTTCAATATATTTGTATTAGATTAGATCCTGATATAAGGGGCAGATATAGCATATTAAACAAAGCATGAAACTATGAAAACAACTATACCAGATAAGATCGGCTGAAACCCCGATACTATCCTTATTAACAACCATAAAGCAGGCTAGAGATTATGATTCAGAACATGACTTAGTAGATCAAACTTAACTGATGCAGCACTAAGTATGATAAGAAACATAATATCTAGACAATCAAGTCGATGGTTACCTTTTCGGGATGGTGGATACATTATATAATTCAAACCAACAAGACAATCTAGTCGTTATCAGCAAAACCCTAGATAAAGATCGGCCGATACGAATAGATTGCATTGTCAATCTAAATTATATAACGTATATGATAACTCGAAGATTCACAAAATAGAATTAGAGTGTCATAAAGATGTAAGCACTAATTCCGATGATGCAAACCGCCATAACAAGACCTACCTCTTCGTCGAAGATCAGATTGATGCTGGTCGACTCAAAAGCATGAACTTGTCGAAAGTAGAAAACAAAAGGTTGGCGATGCGTCGAGATTGATTGAACGTGTGATTGTTATTTTATTCATATGACCTCGGGTCTATATTTATATCCAAAAATACAAACATTGTCCATCACGGACACGACTCATATTAACCTAATACAAATCTAACTAGCAAACAAGTCCCTTAGACGGACTTTTACCGAGAATATCTATAAGGAAAATACATATAATCCTAATTAATAGATACAATTGCCAATTCTGGACTCTATCCTTATCTGGTAAAGTTATCCCGAACTCTTCTTTGAACCCGATACTTACTTCACATGCAATATCGGCCATATCGGCTATCCAAATCGGACTCGGTTTCCAGCCGATACGGTCTCCAGCCGATGCGCACTCTGTTACCGAGATTTTCGCATACCTTCGAATCCGCTTCGGATTGGATCTTGTTTCCGATTCATAAGCTTGCCAAATTTCATCGTCAACAATTATAAATATTTTTTTTGCAGGAGGAAAAGAAGAAAGAAAGAAAGAGAAAAAAAACAACGACAATGGTCAAGCAGAAAGAACGAGGGGACATATTATGCAAAATATTTCTTTAAAAATCTTCCATTAATGGGGGGCATTGGTCTGATTCCTTGACAATCTATCAGCTGATATGCTCCTCCATCATAAGCTTGTTCAACAATATACGGCCCTTCCCATTTAGGTTCAAATTTCCCTCTAGTTTTATGAGTGACCACAATGGGGCGCCGCAGTACGAGGACAGATTCCCCTTTTCGAAAAACCCGTTGTTTGACGAGCTTGTTGTAAGCCCGCACCATATTTTGTCGATATAATTCTAGGTTTTGAACGGCATGGAGATGCCCTTCTTCCAATGTGTCCAGCACCTGAAACCGAAGCCGGATTCGCTTGTCTTGAGTGATCTCTTCATGGATGGCCACTCATAGAGAGGGTACTTCAACTTCGAGTGGGAGAACGGCCTCACTCCCATAAACGAGAGAATATGGAGTGCACTGTGTAGGGGTATGGACAGTAACATGGTATGCCCAAAGAGCTTCGAAGAGACGATCGTGCCAATCCCTTCGGTGCCGACTAACAACTTTCTTTAGTATCTTGCCCAGCGTCTTATTGAAGGCCTCGATCATCCCATTTACCTGAGGATAATAACCACTGGAATAATTCCATTGAATCTTGTACTTTGCAATAAATCTTTGCATTTTATGGGACTTGAAAGCTTTACCATTATCCGAAATGATGCGATGAGGGACTCCGAAGCGATAGATTACATGTCGTTCTAGGAAGCTAATGACATTGTCAGCCTTCACTTCGCGTAACGACACCGCTTCAGCCCATTTAGAGAAGTAATCTGTGATGGCGAGTATAAAACGATGCCCCCTGGAAGATGGGGGATCAATCGGCCCGATGACATCTATTCCCCATGCCTCGAACGGCCAAGCAGGCACTGTAGGATGAAGGGGAACTGGTGGTAAGTGCTTGAAGTCACCATGAATTTGACAGCCATGACATGACTTAGCAACCTTAAGGCAGTCGGCCATGATGCCGGGCCAATAATACCCGGCGAGGCGAATGCTATGATACATCTTGGGTCTGCTTTGGTGTCCCCCACAGACTCCATGTTGCACTTCTTGCAAAACCCTATCTGCTTCGCCCCTGTCTACGCATCGAAGGAGTACTTCCTGTCCATAGGAGCGTCTGTATAAAACACCAGATTTATACGCATAAGAAGGTAAGCGACGTTGAAGTTGGCGTCTCTCTACCGAATTATCAGGAAGGCTGCCATGTCTGAAATAATTGAGGAAGGGAATTCGCCAATCATCCTCCTTCGCAGTGACGGTCATGACGGTATCGACCTCATACTCGTCTGGGATGAGCTCTAAGACAGCAGGTAGCAGCCACCTTTCCTCGACCACTACTTGTGTAGACCCTCCATGTGGGAGCACAAGTGCTGCTGCAAGTTTTGCCAACGCATCAGCAGGGCATTCCTACTGCGTGGTATGTGTAAGACTTCAATGCGTTCAAATTTTTCCATAAGCCTTCGGACCGCACTGTAATAGGACACCAATTCTTGCTTACGGACTTCATATATATCATTTATTTGTCGGACAACAAGTTGAGAGTCACCATAAGCTCGTATAGAACGTACCTCCATGGAAAGGGCCAATAAGAGGCCGAAGATTAACGCCTCGTATTCAGCTTCATTATTGGAACATTCTTCTTTGAGTAGAGAGAATGAATGATATATCACCCCGCCTTGTGGTGTTTTGAACACCAGACCAGCACCAGCCCTCCTCCGAGGAGTACCGTCACGATCATTCTCTGTGCATGAGGCTCCGTCAAAGTATAACTCCCAAGGGGGTTCTGTCTCGATCGTGAAAACTCCCTCATCTGGCAGCTCTGTAATAAGTGGGGAATCATCTAGCAAGGGGTGTGCTGCGAGGAATTCGGCCAAAGCTTGCCCCTTCACTGCCTTCTGCGGAATGTAGGTGATATCAAATTCCATCATAAGCAAGGCCCATTTCCCAGGCCTCCCAGCAAGTAGGGGTTGATTTAACACATACCTTATAGGATCCGCTCTTGCGATAAGCTGGATCTGATGTGTAAGCATGTAATGTCGTAGTTTCTTCAATGCAAATAGTAGGGCCAAACATAATTTCTCTATGGGAGAATAATTACGCTCGGCACCTACCATCATGCGGCTGAGATAGTAGCAGGCCACTTCTTTTCCTTCATCATTGTGCTGAGCAAGCAAAGCTCCTATTGAGACAGGTTGTGTAGCAATATAGAGAATAAGAGGGCGCCCTTTTACCGGAGCGGCCAAGACGGGAGGATTTAATAGATACCTTTTAATACTGTTGAATCCCTTCTGGCACTCTTCATCCCATTCAAACGGTGCCCCCTTTTTCGTGAACTTGGCAAATGGTTGGATGCGACCAGATAGGTTCGAAATGAAGCGCCTGATATATGCTAATTTTCCTTGTAATGTTCTTAAGTCCTTCAGATTTTTAGGAGGAGGCATGTTAACAATGGCTTTGCTTTTCTTAGGCTCAATCACGATACCCCGGTAGCGCACAACAAAACCAAGGAAAATACCTGATTGGACAGCAAAGGCACATTTGAGTGGGTTCATTTTGAGCTGATGCTTGCACAATCACTCAAAAACCACCCGTAAAGCTTCCTGGTGACGTTCCCGCTCCTTAGTCTTTACAACCATGTCATCGACGTAGCACTCAACTGATTGGTGTATGAGATCATCGAGCACACACGTCATTGCTCATTGATAAGTAGCTCTGGCATTCTTTAGACCAAAAGGCATTACAGTGTAATAAAAGTTTCCCTTTGGAGTTCTAAATGCGGTGTCGATGGCATCCCTCGGATCCATCTTGATTTGATTATATCCTGACGATCCATCCATAAAAGATAGAGCACCGTAACCGGTGGTCGAATCGATGACCATTTCAGTGATGGGTATAGGAAAATCATCCTTGGGGCACACACGATTCAGGTCCCGAAAGTCAATACAGACCTGCACCTGGCCATTCTTTTACTCCACGGGCACAATGTTGGCCAACCATCGAGGATATTGTACTTTTTTGATAAATCCCGCTGTGATGAGCTTGTCTACTTCAGCAATGACTTGATCTTGAAATTCTGGTCGTAGACGACGTGGCGGCTGCTTCACAGGTCGAAATTGTGGGTCGATGGCAAGTTTATGTGTTGCAACGCGGGGATCAAGACCAGGCATATCCTTATATGTCCAAGCAAAGCAATCCTGATACTCCATCAGGAAGCTTCGATAATTCTCTTTTTCTTCAGTCGAAAGTGCGGCACTAACGAATGTAGGGCGGGGATCATCCTCTGTGCCCAAATTAATTTCCACTAGATCGTCAATGGTGGGTTGCTTCTCCTCTTTGAGTTCATCAGGCATGAAGGGGTCTTCTAATTCTCCCTCTTCCTATGTAATCATGCTAGCGTACGAGTCCTGAGGTATTTCGTAGGAGCAACCAATGTCATCTTTTGCCTTTACAGACAAAGTATAACATTGGAATTCAGTATCATCATCAAAGCCTTCGCTTTCACTATCAGACGAATAAGGCTCAGAATAACCGAGCCCGAACTTCTGCTGAACCTTGCATCTTTTCCTGATCATTTCTTCTGCTTGCCCCCACCATTCTTCACATATAGCCGGCAGCGGCGTCACTCGTCCGTTTCGTTGAACATTGATCCCGGCCTTTTTCAATAAAGGAATTAATTTGGCATCCGCCTTCATAGCGGTAGCCACTTCTTCTGCATCTGTATGAACATTAGGGAGTTCAATAATTGAGTCACATGGCTGTACTCTCGGTACATTATAAAAAATAGTATGATTGGAGGTATTAGTGGATCCAGGAATAGCCCAAACCTCTAGAGAAGTAGTCATAGAAACATAAAGTGACGGGGGCTGTACATTTTTAGCTCCCCGTACGAATTCTTCAATTTCTACACCCTTTTGTTTAAAGTCTTCTTTCGGTGTTATTTTCTCTTTTAACTTTGAATTGTTGCAAGCTCCGATTGTGATTACTGTCGGCGCATCCTTGCTGATACCTAGCAATTTGCGGCCTTGAACCCCTGCAACATTTCTTGTTAGCAAGATCTCTTGTTGGGAAGACAATGACCTTTTTGATGAGGAAGCCTGTAAATCAACCGGAACTTTCGCCACCGACCTTAGTTTCGTTGGGGCCTGCAATGGCGTCCCTACTTTCAACAACAAAGGTGTGAAAGTTGGTACCATGAGAGCAGCACCCTTCTCCACTGGAACCGCGGGGCTAGATTTTCCGGCTCCCATATATGGCTTATTCCCATATCGTGCACTCATGGATGACTGGTGGCGAGTGTTGTCTCCGCGAGTTCGAGTAGAGGGCCCTGCTGCGCCAGCAAGTGGTCCTGCAGTGATGAGCCGTCTTAGCTCTGGAGTAGGTGTGCATCCAGGAGTAATTAGGAGGTCCACCGCCAGAGTTGTTCAACCAAGAGTCTGATCGGAATCATTGATCAGAAAATAGTACTTCGCATCGGCATGATGCGATTCTTGAATAGTGTATGGAGAGAGGTTGCCGACGATCCTCTGTTGTTTCCCATTACCATCTAGAAACTTTAAGCATTGGTGTAGCGTTGAAGGTACTACACGGTACTTGTGAATCCATGGCCTACCCAGGAGGGCCGAGTACGAGGTATTTGCTTCAATGACAAAGAATCGTACTTTGAAGCTAAATGTAGACATTTGGATTTTTATTGTAATAGCTCCTAGAGTTGGTTTCCCTTGATTGTCGAATCCACAAATCATCACATCAGTGGACTCCAAATCATCTAATGTATATCCAGCCCGGGTCAAACTACGCATGAGTAGTATGTTCACGGCGGATCCCGGATCAATTAGGATTCGTCGCAAATGTGCGCCCCCAATATTTCCTTCAATATAAAGTGGACGGTTGTGGTCTTCTTCTTCCACGTATTTGTCTTGTTCATCAAAGGTGATTTCGTTTACGTACAACGGATTAGAGAAGAGATGATGCTTTGCCATGGCCACCTCATAGAGCTCCGGGGCTTGTAAGGCTTTTACGAGAGCCTCCCTTAGATTCGGCACCAACATAAGAGCGTCATAGACACTTAACAACATAGGTACGCGCTTTAAATGTGCAAGCACATTATAATCAACTTTTGATATCTTTGCCTTTTCTTTCATGGGCGCCTCAGCTCCCTCCTCTAATGGCGGTACTTCCTTTGGAGCCACAATTTTGGTAGGTCTAGTTAACTTGATCCTTGTCGGTTCTGGGAGAACCTTCCCTCCCCGCAAGTTCATGTTAACTTCTTCTACTTGTGCTTCTTCGGAAAAAAAACATCGGCCTGCAGTGCTTCGCGCTCATGAGAGGTGAACATCTGTTCAGGGCCAGTGCTACTAGAGCGAGATAAAACATTACAAGTGGCAATGTTTTCTGTGGGTGTGCTATGGGCATCTTCTTGCGTTTCTTCCCCATTTTGTGCAGACTTCTGCTCCCAGCTTGGTGGCATAAATTGCACCAATGTCGGGAGTATATAAGCTGGGCGAGGGAAAGATTCATCTCCCTCTGACCAGGGAACAAATCTTGCTGGCATGCGTCGACGGCTTGGGTCATGCCACCTCCGTGGTGCCGGAGTGCCGAGCATCGTTGAATTTGAGGAAACGTGACGTGGAAGCGAGCGTCTTTGTGGCCGGTGATGATGAAGCGAGCGTCTTTGTGGCCGGTGATGATGAACGATTTTCCATGGCTCCTTGTTGTAATTGATATGTGGTATTTCTCTACGAGCAACGGGTCTTGGTGCTGCGATGAATGCCATGTGGGCCAATCGGTGCTCCACTTGGGAGAGCGGCACCCAAGTTTCCTGTTCTTGTTTGGCCTGTTTTGACAAAGAATGAGATTCTACAGTCACCACATTGACCGTGTGATAGTCTGGATTGATAGCATCTTGGTCCAGGTTGATTTTCTTCTCTATGATAGCTCGCTGAAGCCATTCCTTGAAAGAGATACAATCTTCAATACATGCCCAATATATCTATGATATGGACAGTACAAAGGATTATTTGTCATGTTGGCTTGTTCAGGCCTTCTAGGCTCTGGCAAATTCAATGCATGATGGTCCATCAATTCATTAAACATATCTTTGATCAACTCTCGTTTGAATATATATTGTTTCCTGAGAAGCTCTTGCAAAGATGGGCGTTGCCTGCCCCCGGTTTGCTCATATCTAGCACCCAGCACGGGCAATCCTCCATGATGTATAGCAGAGAGCAGCCTAGTCGCGTTGGCTTCCACCGGCGCCTTTGGTCTGCTCCCGTTACTTGGGACCTTTGCTGTTGAGTTAAATCTCTTGGTAGGATCAAAAGCACTAGCATTTTTGTAGAGCTCCATGATTTGCGGAGACTTCTCAAACTCTAGTTTGTCTCAGCCACTGCTGAGCTAAGAGCACTAAATGTCCTTGGCTCACGGCGTGGCACCTCCAACGTCCAGTGTTGTAGCATCCCATGGACACACATTTCGATTGCGTCCTCTAGATGCATTTCTCTAGCAAGTCTTACGTAACTATTACGGAACCGGACAATATAATCATCGATGTTCTCATCCCGACGCTGTTTGACTTGTGCGAGTTCTACCACCAAGAAGTCTTTATTCATTGCAACAAAATGTTTTTTGAAAACCTCTTTCATGCCAGCCCAATTGCATATGGACCCAATAGGCAAACGACTATACCAATGGAAAGCCGGGCCAGTAAGAGATCCAGAGAATTGGCGCAGTAACAGTGATGAGTTATTGGCGATGTCGCCACAAGCTGCCTTAAAATAGGCTAGATGTTCCCTTGCGTCTCCGGTTCCATCGAATTGGCGGAACTTTGGTGGATGCCACCCTGAAGGAAAGGGCACAAGGTCGTGCCATGCTTCGTATGGCTTCTCCAATTCACTTTCAGAGGATTGAGGTGCTTGTTCAACGGCGGTTTGTTTCAACTTCTTGTTTACCATGTCTTCAACAATATCATGATAATCCTTAAGCGAGCTTGGGGATGGCATCATGTTTACCGATGTAATCGGGTTTACGATACGTCGAGGATGAGCAGTACCTTCGAGCTCTTCAATTTGTGGATCAATGGGTTTTGCCGGCGAGTCATGGTGTGGCACATGTTGTCCGCTGGTTTCCATGAATTTAAGGAAGTGCTCGAATTTTGCAGCCAACTGTTCCATCATTTGTCTTTGTTCGATAAGTTGTTCTCGCAATTTAGCTTCACTAGAACCGGATGCATTTGAATCCATGTTTATGTTTACTGATTTCTCGCCTGTCTTATCTTCGATCACTTCCTCGCAGGTCACATGCACTGGTGCGGTATGGAGATCATCAAAATGTTCATCCTCGTCCGACGGAAGGGATGGATTAAGATCACGATAACGAGGTGACATCTCGTGATTTTCCAGCGAAGAAGAGGAACTGTAGTCGTATACATCCTTCTTCACTTGAGTCCTCCTGCTCAGTTGTTAGTTTTGAAGTGTTATCTTTCATTCCCTCGAGTGCAATAGATTTTAACCGGGTATTTGACCCTGGTCTGCTTGCTACTCGTTGAACTAGCAGGGGATTTTGAGGAAGATGAGATGCAAGGTCTCTGTAGGAGCGAGAATATAGACCGTGAACCTTTTCTTGAGGTTAGAGGTAAGCATGGCGCCTTGGACCTTGATTCCTCTGACGTCGTGGCCGCAGCTTCCTTTGCCCCATCATCATTTCTCTTAAACAGCGAGTGTACCAAACCAAAACTGGGAGTTATGGTTTTACAGAAATACGCCTTCGGGTTTGGTGCAATTTCTTCGTCAGAGGGGTATGATAGCTCTTGGGTTACACGAGGCGGCGCCCAATTAGACGTGCTACCGCCATGAGCTATCACCGTGCCACACAATGCATCGTTATTTTTTCTTTGATCTGTATCCTTAATTTCTTCTTCATTATTATCAACGTCCTTCTCCGCTTGTTCTCTCCTGTGGCGTGCAGCCATAGCAGGTTGCTGTTCAATGCCGTCCATGGGGACAGATTGATCAAGCGCCTGCTGCCTCGCTGGCGACGGGGTTGTCGATGGGGACTTTATTTCTTCATTATTTCTCCAGAGTATAGTCAAGGGGCGCTGCACATGAGACGCCTCATCTTGCCCAGTAGTTCATGCCCCACGCGACTTTGGCGTCAAGCGAGCAAGGAGGTAATTAAACCTCTCACTTTGCTCCAATTCCGCAGAGATACGAAACATGACTCTTTCATCTTCTTGGTGAATTTCTCCATCGGAACGGACACTGACCTGCGTGTGCCTTAGGACCAACTCTTCTAGTTCTTGGTGTAATGCATGGCGATTGGCTCACTGCCTCTCTCGCTTGCGTTGATTGATAGACGGTTCATGAGCCACCGGTGGAAACGGCGGCGTTGGGAGAAGTGGCGGCAAATCCTGTTGCATGTGAGGTAGTTCTCTCGGTTGAACTTGAATTGGTTATCTAGGTGGTACAGGAGCTCGGGAGGGAGCTAGACCTTGAGTGGGATTACGTGCTCTCCATTGATAATTAGCACAAGGTGGTGCCATGTGGTTCCGTTGATGTTGCCAATAATCCCCACGCCAGGGGGGTCCTACTTGCCTATGCGGAAAACTCGATGTAGACACCGGCGCTCGACGTGGTGCCCAGGTTCGGGGATCCCGTTGTGGGAGATAATTTGAGACGGGATATCGAATCCCACCCCCGGTGCGTGTTGTGGATGACTCAGGTGCTTCGGGATGACTTAATTGTCTCTGAAGTTGGTTCATTTGATCTTGCAATCGTCGAAATTCTTGACGTAAATCATCATTACATGGTGCTGGTGCCTCAGTTGCCAAAACAGCAAATCTATTACTGGTGTTAAATGATGAGGAAGCACCTGCTGCAGAGATATGCAAGCATGTCTCCCACGAGCTTTGCCGAGGAGGAACTCCGTGCTTGGTGTAGGCGGCAGTTGGTCCCGGTAACAAAGTTGTTTTCTGAGACCGACGCTTCCAAAATTCTCTCATGATCTCCTGCCGTACCAAGAGCTTGACTTTGCTTGGTTCATGCGGCCATTCATCAGGGAACAGATCATACGGAGGTGTTAAAGTGCTACGGTACTTAAAGACTTCGTCAGCCAACTCCATTGCATCAAGAGACCAATCCGTGTCGTGGACGGTGCTCTGCGCAATACGTGATCGTACTAGCTGGTGTAGTCGCTGCACCTTACTATACTTCCTTCGATAGTTCCGAAGTGGATGAGGACTGTTTGTCAGACGAGCATTAGTCATTAGTCGCCGCAGATTGTTTGAGACAGCTTCTAATGACTCCAATAATTCCACCTCCGAGCGTTGCACGGTTGGTTTCGGGATGTCTTGATCATTAACTTGGGGTGGAGGGTGAAGGGAAGCGGCTTGTGCACGCCTATTGGAAGCTTTTCCACGCAGCTGCTGAGCTCCTTCTACATCTCCTTTTAGTTCAGTGATGACTGATTTCTTTAGAAAACAACGAGCCTCCAACATGAGTGTACGATGTTCTCTTTTCGCCTTGGTAGCAGCCCGTTTCCGAGCCTTCTTTGATTGCATCACTTCAAATTGAGCCATCTCCTGAGTCTGGTGAAAGAACACCTTCGAACCTTGCTCAAACACCACCATCGGAGGAAGCGATCCAAATTGGATCATCCTTGGCACTGGAATGTTGTCAGAGGTGGAGGATCCCCCTCAATAAGGATACCCTTATTAGCATATTTGTTCAGGGAGCGGTCTTCATGCATTTGGATGCACATGTGGGCTTGAACGAGCGAAGGCAAATCCGACGACCATTTGTGCGTAGCAAAGATGGGAGGAGAACCATGTCCCACCGGGCGTGCCATTTTGTTTGGAAAGAAAATTACACTTTCGTCTCTCCGCCCAGAGAAAGGTAAAAGTAAAAGTAAAAATGCGGGCGTGCCAGTGTACAAAGTACACAAAATAAAATAGACAAAGGAAAATGCATTTTATTATAATTCTTGATGAATTATAAAAATAAAAATTCCTTGGCGAATTGCGCTCCACGGCCCAAAGGCAAAGTGGATCTGACTTGACGATTGTGTTCTCACGGTTCCCGGGGTCTCGAAAAAAACACCCGGTTAATTATCTCACGGTTCAAGCCCAAGAGACACCTCCGATTAAGCTACACTGGTCATCGTCGTCGGTCTTCGCTTCACGTTCTCCCATGCATGATTATGAGGGTGGTGATGGTGTAGATGTGTATGGGCGCCGGTAGTAGTCCGCGGCCTCATCGGTCCGTGCACCGGTGTTGGTGATGTAGCCTTCGTGTAGACTTCATCAACCCCCGTCGTCTAGCCTCGTCGGTCTTGAATGACGTGTTGGTGTAGATTGTTGTTGAAGACGTGCATGGAATTGTGTAGCTTCGATGGCTCGATGTTGTAGTAGTTGCGCCGGGATTAGATTAGAAAGGTAGAAGTTGTTAAGGATGGTCGATGCAGATAATAGACGAATTAGTCATGGCTTGAAAGTTTAGTACGGAGCATAACCAAATGAGTATGAATTTGCTAGCTCATGCTTGTCATCGTGTATAGGAGCATGCATGCACGTTTTGCATGTTTGCTTGTCACCATGTGCAATAGTATGCACAAGACAGCCAGCATCTAAGCGTCATGCGACGGCTCCTCGGCGTAGCGCCCCGATAGTTGCTCCGATGCCCATTGAGAATACTCTGGCAAGGTAGAATGGCGATGGCCTTTTCCCGCGAGTGACGGATGGTGACAGCAACGAGCACCGTTTGGCAGCGCCTCGTCGTCTATGGGCGCGGCTAGCTCGGCGGCGTCCCCGGCAACTCCAACGGGCCGGTTCATGACGCGGCAAGAGTTGATGACGCCTTGTGGGCACCGAGCAGTGGTGCTCCGGCTGGCATTCTCTTCAAGCAGCAAGCCGATGACTGTGAAGGAGATAACAGCGTCGACGAGGGCGAGCGGACATCAGCGGCATCGCGAAGAAGGTTCTTCGACCAGCGAAGGTGACAATGTCCAGGCATCTTGACTACGGCTGGCAACCTTAGACTCGAGCATGTAAATGGCGGATGCACAGTTGGCGCCGGTGACGACAACAGGGTTGAGCTTGTCGTCAGTAGCGCCACGAAGATAAACATGCGTCAATGGTCGATGACGAAGACGACGATCACTTTCGATTCGGGGGTGAGATCGCATCGTCGACGTCGTCGACGTCGATGATAGTCATGAAAATACTCCCGATGATGCGAGTCCGAGAGTATGACCAGGGATGGCGACGAGCGTGAGGAAGACATACTGCAACACCGGTGAGGGTGAGTAGATGTTGGTGGTCTCTCAAAACAGAGACCACGGCCGACCGGGCAAGGGCGTCCAGTGACGTAGCTGCGTTGGGTGTCCGAGTAGATACGTCATCGACGATCAGCGTCTCCGCATCCATGGATGAGTAACAGTTCATCGTCTTAGACAGGAAGCTGCGTCGATGGTACTCATGTGGTGTGGCACATGTAGAAGATGGATCGACCGATGTGACTACTCCGGTGGTAACGATGCGCTCATATATCTCCTCATGTATGCATGTGCTCTGCAGATAACAGATAACAGAAGAAGGAAACGATCATGGTTAGCTTTTACCTTGGGCAAGCCATTGATCTCCTTCTCGTGCTTGCTGATGATCAGGTTGCTTTCCCTCCTCCCGTGTCCTTCTGCCGGGTGTCGACGCCGAGCGTCGGCAGCACGTGCTCTCGCTCCGGCGAAGTCGTTCCAATGAACGGACGCATGATGGATGGAAGTAGATGAATGTGGATGAGTAGATGGAGGTGCTTGCTGTATGTGTGTGTGAGTGACAGCCTTCCTTCCCTCTCTGTGTGTCTGTCTGTGTGTGCGTTTGTCTGTGCGAGCTTTGCCTGTGCCAGCTCCCCCCCTCTCCAGTGAGTGTGTATAGCCATTTTATAGCAGGGCCGCAGAGGCAATGCAAGGTAAGTAGTACTGCTGGATGGACAGTAGCATATACGACTTAATTAGCCGATCAATCAAATTATACGTGATTTGATTAGGCTCTCCTTCCTTCCAACCGCCTGCTCACATTCTCTTTTTTTTAGATATTGCATGGGTATTCTGAATATCAAACCTTCCTTTCGCTGTGGCACCACTAAATGAATTTCCATTGTGCTGCCAAAAATTATTTCTATATACATGAATAATTCCATTTAATGGTACACGAGTAATGATTCTTACTTATTTACTTATTTGTTTTCAAATTAGCTTTATGCACGACAAATTGGAGAGATAAGCTGCATGTGGTGGCTTTCCATCCACGAAAGTATTTTCCATTATATCTATCCATTCACAGGAAGTTAGGAGAACAGCCTAATAATCCCTTTCCATTTCATTTCTCTTTAAAAAAATGCTCCGATTTGATTAGCTGGACGTGTATGGCAATTGGGTCAGGCAAAGCAAATAACGTACAACTATTTCTCATGCTAAAGATATTTACACATACATGGGTCCAGCAGATATGTATGTGTCTTCAATTCCAGGCAAACTCTTGCTTGTAATCAACAACCCTGCATCTCGTCAAATTAAGCTACTAGAAGATGCACACAGGAGCTGTGTACTTGTTCGTTTCAAAATTGTTCTAGTATTGATGTCTACACGCACAACATTCTCTTCATAATTACTTTTCTCTTAAAACAACGTACAAAATCTCGTCGAACACCACCTCTGCTCATGCATGGAGCCCATCCCATTGACTGAGCTCGGAGAAGACAGGGTCCCCGGGGCGACCTCGAGCTCACGATGAGCTCCACCGCCGCGCGCATCCCCTCTCCTGCCTCTTCCTCCTCTCTCCCTCTGCTCTCCCACCGCTGACGAGGATGCAGTCATCCCCCGGCGCCGCCGCCCTCCCGCCCGCTACCGCCACTCCAGCCCCCACCAGCCGTCACCTTCTCCGTCGCCGACCCCCGTCCACTGAAGGGGGAGAGAGAGATAAGGGAGAGAGGGGGAGGAGGAGGAAGGGAAGAAGGGATAGATTGACATGTGAGCCCCACAAAATTTTCTTCTGTGTGAATGACGAATGGGTCCCGCATGTATGTTTTTAATTCTAATGCCACCTAAGCGCCACATCAACGGTAGACTAGATTAACGCTGTCACGTAGATGCCACGTCAGCAAAACCGTTCTTCAAAACTACCGAGGAAATCAATTTACACTGATTTTAACAGTTTAAGGATCAATATACCGGTTTTGTGGTTCACAGTCTCAGAATAGATTCAGATCACTTTTAAGGGAGTTAAAGTGGACTTATTCCAATTCTTTTTCATACCCTAAGTTACGAGCATCTCAGGGCTAATGGATTAATGGGCCGTTTTCTACACAGAACAGCCCAACAGGCCTCTATTCTCGAGGCAGATCGCGTGGCTGCCGACCAGATGTAGGTCACCTTCCAGCAAAAGCAAAACCCCAGCACACTCTTCCCCGCCGCTGTTTCTGCCTCACACTTTGAATCGCGAACCACTACGGCCGCCGCCGCCGCCGCCGCCGCAACCACCACCTCCACCACCACAGCCTCCGCCGCGGGCGGTCCCCCCATTCGGTGACCATCGGGCGAACAGCTGTCCTCCCCACCGCTCGCCTCCTGATGCGCGGGCGCATGGCCTCCTCGGCCTCCGCCGCGGCTCTCCTCCCCCTCCCCTTGCCTTCCTGCTCCTCCTCCGAGGACTCCGACGACGGCAAGCACCTCCCGTCTCCTCCCGCACTGGAGGCGAACACCTCGCCTGCGCAGCAGCAGAAGCAGAAGCAGAAGCGGCGGCGGCAGGAGCGAGACTACAATGTGGCCATGAAAGCCCTGGCACTCGACGGCGACGTGGACGAGGTGGTCGCTGTCTTCGCTGAGCTAAAGCGGACTGCCGGCGAAGGTGGTGATGGCGGCCCGCCGCCCAACGTGCTGTGCTACAACACGCTCGCCAATGCGCTCGCGGAGGCTGGGCGCGAGGGGGAGGCCCTCAAGGCGTTCGACGAAATGCTCGCGTCGGGTGTAGCGCCCAACGCGTCGTCACAAAACATCCTGATCAAGATGCACGCAAGGCGGTTGGAGTTTGACCTTGCTTGGGAGCTTATCCACAAGAGCGGGGTGGAGCCTGACGTTGGTACGTACTCAACGCTCATCGCGGGCCTGTGCCGGGCAGGTAAGGTTGTTGAGGCGTGGGGCGTGCTTGACTGGATGCTGGAGAAGAACTGCCGCCCGATGGTGCAGACTTACACGCCCATAGTACAAGCATATTGCCGTGATGGCCGCATCGTGGAGGCCAAGCTGCTGATGGCCGAGATGGAACGTCTTGGCTGCCTTCCCAATGTCGTCACATACAATGTTCTAATCAGGGCCTTGTGTGATGGTGACAGATTTGATGAAGTTGAACAGGTTTTAATGGAGAGTAGTACCAAAGATTGGAAGCCCAGTACGGTCACGTACAATATATATATGAATGGCCTCTGCAAGAAAGGTAAGGCTAAGGAAGCACTTAAGCTGTTGGATGTTATGTTAGGTGAGGGATTGGAACCCACAGCTTATACTTCGAGTATTCTTCTGAATTGCCTTTGCCATTCCTCGAGACTTTTGGATGCTATATACTTGTTAGGAAGGAGCACAGAGTTGAAATGGTATGCTGGTGTTGTTGCATACAACACTGTAATGAGCAGTTTGTGTGAGATGGGCAAATGGAGGGGTATTATGAAGCTATTAACAGATATGATCAAAAAAGGTATCGAGCCAAACACAAGGACATTCAACATTTTGGTTCGTAGTCTTTGTGTTGGGGGAAAGTTCTCCTTAGCCAAAAGCTTGATCCATAGTCAAGGATTTGCTGCAAATGTTGTGACATACAATACACTCCTTCATTGGTTTTACTACCGGGGAAAGTTAACTGAAGCGAATCGCTTAATTTCAGTAATGTTGGAAAATAATGTTGCTCCAGATGAGGTCACCTATACTATAATAATTGTTGGATTATGCAGAGAAGGAAAATTTGATGCAGCTACTGCTTATTTTCTTAAATCACTTACCAGTGGACTATCGATGGATGTTCTTACTGTCCTTCTCAACAGGCTTGTTTATGCTGATAAAATATGGGAAATCAATCGCATATTTGATGGAAAAGATTTTGTCCCTGATTATCATGTTTTTGACCTTACAATTAGAACATTCTGTAGAGCTGGCTATTGTCACTATAGAACTTTTTATAAGCTAAACCTTATTCTGGATACAATGTTGAAAAGGAAGTAAACTGAAGCCTTGTGGATCGTCGGAACATATCAGTTACTGTAGGCAAGATGAGAACAGGTGACTTAATCTCTCTGATTTTTTTTCATAGAATTAATTTTGTAGATTGATCAGCATGATTCTCATTGCTGAACATTTCCAGATGAATAATAACAATATACGGCTGCTCCTACAATTTATTCTAGTAACTTTTATCTATACATTATTCATGCAATCTAATTCTATTACTGTGACATGACGATTGTTATACTCTATATAATTGTCAATGAGTCCTCAATGACCTTTTGCAAACAATTATATGTAGGTCCCCTTGTAAGAAATTTGACCTTTTTACTAAATGAATAAGCACGGTCCTCAGTTTTTTAACTGGTGCTTCCAGGAGTTCAAAGGAGCATTGGAAAATATGGAATCTTAACCAATAGCTGTGATGGCCTACTTGTTGTAATATATATAATAAATGATAGCTCGTCAATGGTCTTTGTTCCACACAACTATCAATATGCACTTGCATATTTTCTCTTCAAGTTCTGAATAATGTTGCATACCTTAACAATCAAACATTAACTAGCATTATCACCTGTGAAAAAAAATATTTCTAGTCGATATATTATATGTATATAATAATGAAACTAAAATGATGTTCCATCATGTAACACTGCCATTTTGGTTAACAAACTTCCATCCTTCGAACCTAAAATCTCTAATCAAGGCTTTCCTGAAGTGCTTAAGATGTGTATTAGGAGACAATTATAAAGAGACTATCTTTTTGAGGAAAAATAATCTCATGGCTAAAAATAATTTGACCATACCGCATAATCTTTATTGATTATCAAGTTAGTCATATTCTTTTCTTAGCCTTTTTTTTTTGGCGAAGCCTAAGGCTGCATACTTAGGGTGTGTTTGATAGAGCTCCAAATCGAAAATGGATCAGTAGTTGTGGAGATGTGAAAAGGTAGCTCCATGCTTCGTACACATTTTCTAGGGCAGATCCACCTGTTTCTAAAAATTTGAGAATCTAGTAGCACTGGGTTTGGCGGGTTTTGCTCCAGCTCCACCGGACAAGGATCCAAGAGATGGGAGCCCTGCAAAACAGGCTGTAAAACATATACTTATTTTTTCTGATTGGTCTGTTATATGGTTTCTTCATGAATAAAAAAAAACAGTTTCCTCTGTTGGGACATGGAACCTATTTATATGAAATTCAGTTTAATCTTATAATTGTTCGAGGCCAATTATTTTATGTTTGGTATGAACTATAAAGTGTTGTCTTTGCTATTTCATCTCAAATCATGATGGCCCATTTTTGGTTGCTGTTGTATGATGACAAAGTCAAATTTTTTACCACCATTCACTTTCTTACTCGAGAGTTATCATCTGAGTTATACATAATCAATTTCAGCAGTGGATTTCCATCATTGCCAAACTGTTCAACATGCCAGGCGGGAAGCATTTTGACTGGCTTTATCATTTAAGCTGCTTAAGAATGGAACTGTGGTGCAAAAAGCCAAGGTATATGGTCCTTTTGTTCTTTTTTCATGGAAATCAAACAGTTTTGCAATGTTGTACTGAAAATTGTGTAATGTGCTTGCAGACCAAGCACATTCTATTGGTAAAATTAGAACTATTGATTTGTTCTGGGAAGAAGAGAAGTGAATCAAAATCCATTAAAGTAAATGTGGAAGTCCTGCGAAGAAAGGAGTTTGTTAATAGGTCATAAGGCAGGTGTGGGATATGGGTTTGTCATTTGTGTTGCCCTTCTGCTTTTATGCTGTATATCATTTTATGTTGGAGTTCACTTTTGCACATTACACAATGGAATATCATACTATGGTAAGTTTTGAAGGCAATAACCAGAGATGCTCATTAATCCATCTCTATGTCCTGCTTATTTGGCTTATAGCTGTTTATCGAAAATGCAGGTCCTCATATTCGTGATATCTGTTGGAATTTTGCTGTGAGCTCCCTTGCTTGGGATTTCAACAGAGTTCAAGATGCATTACTGTCCTCCTTTAGGAATTTCATTTGGAAATCAATGATTGCTGCTACGTCTAAGGACACACTGGGGGAATTTATAGCTGCAGCAGGTGAGTTTCAAGAACTTCCCTCAAACTGAAGTGTAAATCTACAAAGGTTTGTGCATGAGGATCCCATCTAGTGAGGGGCACTGTTTTTATGGTTAAGCAATCCATTCATAATGTATCTTATAATTTCCTTCAATTTGATCCTAGCTATATTTACTTTCATCTCAATGGAACTTCTTCACATAAAAGTCTTGAATGTACAGCTAGAGAACTAAGACTAGGTGAAAATAACTAAAACTAAGGTAACTTTATAAATAGAAGCCTATTTAAGCAAATACAGATGCAGTAGCTTAACATACATGAAATAGATTTCTGAAGGGAAAGAAGAAAATGGAGCATACAGACACAAATGAGAACCAGTCCTCAGAGCTGAAATTTAGTTTTTGTAAAGAAAGCCATCCTCGTAATCTCTTTATTTTGTTTTTTTTTATTTATTGATCAGTATGGTGACGCAGTACTTTTTACATATGTTGGTTCCACATAGACGCCATTGAAAACCACCCCAAATTTGGGGCCAGAGTTGAAATGTGCATATTTCAATGAGCTGAGGGACCAAAACGAACAATTTTACAGTTGAGGACCATATGAGTGGCAGTGGTGTGGAGGTGTCTATTCCGCTTGTGAAGAGGAATATGATGAGGAGGAACAGGGCGAGGAAGAGGAGCAGGATGAGGGTTGCAAGGACCAGGAACAAATGAAGGAGTCCAGCGATGGAGAGGAAGAAGCAGAGGGCTCACCGCTGCCTCTCCTCTTGTCCATCGCTACTGTCACTGCTGCCTCCTCCCAATCGCCTCAGCCACAGCCTTCTATCTCGCCCCATCTCTGCCCCTCTTACCCTTCGGTGTTTTCCGTTCCTTTGCCAAAGTCTACAACATTGAGGCCAAGGCCAGGAACAAGCCAGAAACACACCCACCCCTCCCTAAGGCCTACAGTCCTACACTGCCTCCATGCTCGCTCCCTCAGAAGCACCGTTTTAATGTACTCCACGCCCAGCCTACATGGACAGGAGCAACTGATGTGGTATTCTTTGCCCTCCTCTAGTAATGACAGGATCAAGTTGAACTTAAGCGAAGGTGCATATAAGCACAACCGGTAACAGGTAAGGATATGTATGAAATGTCAGTAGCATAAAATAGATATTGCCATATTGATTCTAGATAATGATTAGTTGAAAAACTCTAGAGGTAGATCTAGACAATGATACTCGAGTAAGTACTCTAGGTTTACCTAAGAAATTTTGTGACGAGAAGAATAAATGCATGCATCGCTTTTGGAAAAATGGGATTACAGAATTTACGGTTGCTGGACAATGAGTACATCGAATTGTCAGAAGTCCAAAGAAATAGATCCTTTCACCTTTTTGCAATTTCAATGAAGAAAAAGGTTTAAGCATTTGAAGATACTCCCTTAATCCAAAAGTCTAAGACCTATACTATCATTTTTTTGGTTTTTTTTTTTCCAAAAGGTAGCCTATTTGTAATTACTATATGCTAAATTAAATTATTAATCGGAACCAAGAAGCCATCTTAACACTTATTAGTTGCATGTTCATTGGTTTTATCACATGGTGGATGAGTTAATTACTCCTTAGTCTTGGTGACAAAAGAAATAAGTCTTAGACTTTTGGATGGAGGGAGTCCAATAAAGTGTAATCAATTGAATAAATGCTTAAATCATGACCTTTACGTTGTCTCTACTGGTAGTATTTTATTACTAGTAGAAATGGTCCCACCCGTTGATTTATGAGTTCTACTACCAGTAGTTCAAATTATTCTACTACCATTGGTTGGGGTCATATTAAATAGACATGATTCATTAGATTAGAAAATATGAGTACTACCAGTAGAGACATTATAAAACACGTCTTAAATTATATATTTCAGAACTTATGCATGGTTACTAACTCTATCTATTACTATTCATAGCATTAGCAGATTTTACTTTGGTTAGTTATTGTTTTTGTTGTTACCTAATATAGTTACATCAGTTACAATTTAGAACTAGTTTAAGATTTTACCTTGATTGTTTACCCAGAGTTCATTCTTTTTATTAACTAAGAGCAGTTGAAGTGACATCTATGGATTAAATGGACATTCAAAATTTCCAAATATTTTTCATGGTTTGTAAGTTTTGCCTGTTTAGCTCCCTTTATGGGTCCAAGTAACAAATTTTTTTATCTTGCTAGGTGTTCTGCTGCTATTTCATGGTTATGTAACCTCGCAATGGTTCTCTAGTTATGTAACCAAGAAATTTGGAAACACATCAATGAGATGTTTGGTTGAGTGCCAACCTTTGCCATACTTGTGGCAACCAAGTTTGATCAATTAAGGCTAGTGTTTGGTTCATGCCACAAGTGAGTTATGCCATAATATTTTAGCAAGCTGGTCCACTTGTAATTGAGTGATTTTTTTGCCATAACTTGCCACAATTGTAGCCAGCAAATTCTTAGCCATACAATGTGTGGCATGCCACACTTTGCTAAATTTTTTGTGGTAAACTATGGAAGTCATCCAAACAGCCTTTCAATAGCTCAATTCGAAGGATGTCAATGAAGGCACACTTTGATGCTTAGCCGGAGCTTCAAAGCTCCGTGAGATGTTAGCTAGGTCGATGGCCCTTGCGGCTTAAGTGGTCTTGTTTTTCTGTTTTTAAGTGTTTAGGGTGGGGAGTTTCTGGATTCCCCTCCCTATGTGTATCATCTTCTTCTTACTGTGCAACAATGTCCAGGTGCATTGTATTTTAAATTTCCGTGGGCACGGGTGCATGCTACATGTCTATCACAAAAAAAATATTCTTTGCCTGTTAAAAGTTCACTACCTGTGCAAGACCAGAAATAATACTTAATGCCGTAGTTTACTTCATAATTTCTTGATCGTTTTGGCTTTGAGGTTGACGACAGATTAGAGAAGATCGACCCAACACATACGCTAGGTTAGTAGGTTAGCATGGTATTTTCGATCTGACAAATGCATAAACACATACTCCTTTAGTCTCAATACGAGTTAACCTTTAGTCTCAATACGAGTTAACCTAATATGGGATACGACATATCCTTATGAATTTAGACATGTGTTTATTCAGGTTCGTAGAACTATGATATGTACTAGCAGAGGGGCTTGTGTGTTGCAATAGGATTTGAAAAAAAATATGTAACAGTTCTACCCTGTGATCAAGTATATTTGAAAAGAACCCCTCAGACCTAAAAACCAGATATCTTTCACTCTCAACTATCAATACCGGATGAACCCTCCCAAGCAGCTTTACAAGCGGTTTTAGCCTACACTGCAATCCAGTCAGCAACTATTTTATTCAAAGATCGATGGAGCCCACATGTTAGATCTCTCTCCTCTCTATCTCTTTCCCCTTGTACACCTCTCTCTCGCGCGTGTCAAATGTCGAGGAGAGCCCCACATACCGATGGAGGTGCACCGGCGGTTGCGAGCGTCCTTGTGCCGGAGGCCGAGGAGGAGGTGCACGCTGGCGGCTGCGAACATCCTCGCAGCGGAGACAGCTCGAACCGGTGGAGGGGGAGACAAGAACGGCGGCGGCGGGTGGGGACTTGCGCGAGAAAATGGTGAGCGGCGGCCTTCCCCGGAGTTGTGCGAGAAGACCTGCCCCTCGCGGGGAGGGGGAAGAGAGAGAGGGGGGTTGAGAGGGAGAGAATCAAGCGTCAGGCGCTGCTCCGAGATGCCTCTGTCGTCCCCGCCCACCCATCGCCGCTCCAAGTTTCCTCCCCCGTCCTCTACCGCCTTCGCCATCCTCGGCTCCTCCGCCTTCCCTACCACCGGCACTCCGAGTTGCGCCTGCCGCTGCCCTCCTTGGCTCTTCTTCCACCGGCTGTTCCGTGATAGAGAGAGTGGGAATCGAGATGAGAAGAGAGAGATGATGGGGAAAGAGAGAGAAATAGAGATGTAAGGGGAAAGAGATAGAGAGGATGAGCCTGACATGTGCGGCCCGTCGATTTAGAAAAGAAGAATTGTTGATTGCCACGTAGACAAAACCACTCTAGTTTGAGTCAGAGTGGTAATTTATCCAGTATTAATAGTTGAGGGTGGTAATTCATACTCACTCAGTAGTTAAGGGATGTAATACTGACTATTTTCATAGTAGAAGAGATAGAGAGGTTGGATGGTAGAAACACTACGAATTTTTTTTTGGTAAAGACTAAGTTAACTTATTTTAACCTATTTTGAAATAGAGTACTGGGGTCAACCGAAAATCTGAAATACACGCAGATTAATTGTGTGTTAACTCCACCCAAACTACATAGCCTGTCCATCGCAATTTTTGTTGGAACTTATTATATGCATCTGCGGATATGCCATCGTGTTTGGATGCCTCTCATGCTTCCTCTCCACTGCATCTTCCCAAGCTCCAGAGCTGCACTATTCCATAATACATCACACACTGATATTTAGCCGCTGCTTCGCCTCAAGCTAAGTGGCGCAACTTATTTCTCAGATTTGTCATCCTCACAAACAACAGCCTCACCCGAGGCATTCCATTAGCAAATTAATAGTTCATCAGTCCAATTGCTTTACTTAACTAACAATCATCTTGATGGGAGATCCCTTTTCCTATCTCAATAGCTCATCACTTGTACTGTTAGACCTTGCAGTTAATAACCTTATTGGGTCTATCCTGGAAATCTCAAATATCTCCTCACCGTTGGCGTATCTCTCAGAGATCAATCATACCTTCCTCTATAACGAATTTTTCCTCGCTTCGGTGTTGCACAAGGAATCATTTCCATTGAGTATAAGCAGAATTCCAAATTTGCAACATCTCGACTTGTCAGTTCCAACTTCTTTGTTTAACATGTCAAATCTTGCATACTTTGGGACGCCCTAGCTAGCATATGAGTATGCCATGCAATTCTATTCTTCTTCCTTTTTTTGTTTTTACTTTCTAGCTTCGGTTGCTGCTCCTAAGTCCTAATGCTGTCGGGAAAAAAAAAAGAAAGAAAATATTACTTTTTGATTTTCTACACCTAGGTGCAATCACACCCATTTCTGCATGCAGCCTAAATAATTTTAGAAAAAAATGAAAAAGTTAATTAGATATATTGTGATACTAGAAGTCCATATACAAACATGCAATGCTAAACAGAAATAGCAAAATTTGATTGTGTAGAACATAGCTTATTTTTTTCTCCAAGTGTAGAGCGAATTTATAGTTACATGCATGTTTGTGTACAAACTTATAATCACCATTTATGTTACCATTTTTTTACATTTTTATTTAACTATTTAAATCACATGTTGACTTGCATGCACTGTGCTAAAATGCTTTCTGTTACCTCTGCAAATGCAATACAGCACGAGTGGATTGCCAATAGCCTAAGGACTGATCTTGAGCGTGTCAACAAATCTTGTGCCCCGAGAAAAATGTTCAGAGAGCCCAACCAAGAAGTCCCTGGCTTTCATTTTCTTGTACAGTGCCGGCCTCTTCTCATCTACCAGTCCAGCCACCGGCTCGATCGCTCGCTCAGGATCCAGAGCATAGAACATGGCCAGCGAGATCCTCTCTTTCTCTGCACTGGTCACAACCCTATGCACCGGGCTTCTGAACACCCCATTGCTCATTACCTGCGGTGAAACACCGTTCGATTCGACGCGTCAAGATCCAAGAACTCTTGAATTGTATTGTACCATCAGTGATGTATCGTGCCAAGAAACAAGAAGAGATTGGTGATTATTTTTACCTCCATGGATTCTCCTACATTGATCAGCAGGGCGTGAGGGCTCGATGCTGGCACGCTGTACCAGACCCCATCCCTGAGAACCTGAAGCCCGTCGGCGCCGCCGGCAACCAGAAGAACAGTGATGACCGTGCCGTCAGAGTGAGGCTTTATGCCCATCACGAGATCGGGCCTTGGGCACGGTGGGTAGTAGTTGAATCGGGCATGCACGGTCGCCCTGCGGCCGAGCTGATTGATGAAGTGGTCGTCGTCGTCGAGCCCCGACATCCTCGCCATCGCTCTAAGGACGTCGCGTTTCACCGTCCTGCATCTCACGGTGAACTCATGCAGGGCATCCCTGCAGAAAGAAAGCTCAATTCTTTTGACGTAAAACACACATTTGGCACAAAGCTGATAACAGAATGTAAATCCATTCTCAGGGTTCCATATTTCAGTAAGAAATTTCGAATTTCGGTCCTACGATACTTTTTTCGCCCGAATTTTTCTTTTTTTTTTTGTGTGAAGTTAGCAAAATTTATTCAACCTTCATCCAATTTTGTTCAAATTATTCCAGACCGAAAAATTTCCGAAATTTTAGATCAGTACTCATGTTGTTTTTTCTTTCGGCAATATAAAATCCTGTTTCTCAGTATGTGGGATGGTTGAAACAGAATGATTTGTTGGTCACCTGAAAGAACTGGGATGTTTTGGCCAGAGTGCGAGATTCCTCTCGTCTTCAGGTTCCACTTTCAGGTAGATCCGATCAGAAACCAGTCCAGGATCTGGTCCTTGTTCCTCACCTTATCATTCCCATACCCTTCGGCCCGGAATTGCTCGCCGTCATTCAGATTGCTGAATTCTTGCTTCACCTGGAGTGGTTGTCTGAAGAACTCTTCTGACGCGCTCATCAGTTGGTCCATCAGAGAAGCCTCGATCCCATGGTTAGTAACCTGAACAAGAAGGATTCTCTTCGACGAGTGATAAGACAGCTCAACCGAAAAGCGGAAATGGAGATAGCTAGGCAGGTTACCTGGAAGAGTCCCCAAGAATCGAGCGCTCGCCGGAGCTTGGCGGCTTCGTCGCCGCCACCGTCGTCATCATCTGGCGATGGCGAGGACAGACGGCCGAGGTCGACGAGGGGAACCGACGCGGGAGGCGCGGCGGCGGCGTCCGGGCGGTGCTGCTCCGGCTGCACGTACCGGCCAGGTGGCTCCTGCACGGTGGCTGACAGCTCCTGCACCAACGCCGGGACCTGCCATTGCTGCTCGTCAGCTGCCATTGGTGGTTCACTGGTTCTTGCTCGCCGTTAATTCTCCGTGCAAATTGATAACTCCATTATGGAATGTGCACGGCGGCCACGACAACCACGCAGATAAGATTCGCGGTGGTGTCTTGCTGACGGATCGCTTGCATGAGCGGGAATTTTTTTTAATTTTTTAATTAAAAGTTTTGCAAAAATAATTTTCTGTTTGAAACTTTGACGAAATTGGTCTCCCGCCGCTCTCTCGGAAGGTGATTATTAAAAATCGCCCTCCCAGAGAGCGGCGAATGTGACATGGCAGATGGCCGTTGGCTCTCTGCCGACGGTCGTCTGCACATTTTGCAGGTGGCCCCCTTGCTGCCCTCTGCTAGGGCGGTTTTTACTGTGCAGGGGGCCGCCTGCAAAAGGGCAGCGGGGGCGCCTGGAATTTTGCGGGCGGCCCCCTTGCCACCCTATGTAAGGGTGGTTTGTAGCCCCTCCCCTATAAAACCCTTCCCCTCTCTGAAATTTTCATTATAATCACTCGTAATTCTAGAAAAAAAGAAAGAGGGAGGGGTGAGGGGGAGCAGAAGGAGAGCGGCGAAGCCCTGTTGGTTTACGCACTTCATCACAGGTAAATACATCATATTACATTGTGTTGTTAATTTATGTTGCATTGCAGTTTTAGTTCCATATTTTTAAGTAGATGTGTAGAACACAACACATTTGTGTAGATCTAGAACACAATAAATTTTAGTAGGAATTGAGACTTAGGCCGTAGTGTAAATTAAAAAATGTAGTTTAGTTCGATCTGAAGCACGCCATCTATTTGTAGAATTACGGAGATAGGACACAAAACAATATTGTAGAAATTGTAACTTAGTGCGGAGTACCGATAAACATGAGGTTAGATTTTATTAGTACGGTATGAACTTAGTTAACCTAGTTATTTTTTTCATCAGACACAATGTCAAAAAATGTCATATTTTAGATAGTTCACGGTGAAGGCAACCTTAGATTTGGTCCAGATGGTGTTGATCTGTCAGATTTTGTAATGACATCTAAGGGCATCGATAGGCCTGCGGAGAGAACATTTCAGTCAATTTGTAGTTGGTTGTTGAAAGTATTTAGAATAGACCAAGAAGTCTACACAATATCAGTGTCTGTTGTAGTGAGTCGTGCAACAGAAGGTTATTTTTGGGAACTAATGCCGATGGACGGTACTGTTGCTTGGAGACGCTATGTGGGGACAGCTTTTGAACGGTCATGGCCCCTTGTTATATTTGTGTCGGTGCAAGAGAAAGATGCAAATGTTTCAGTGGGAACCGAAGATGTCGAGGGTCCTAGCAATGCGGGTGATGTTGTTGGACCATCGATGCAAAGTGAGGAAAATCAAACAAGGGTAGAGCAGACCATGGGCATGGCGGATGAGGGGGAGAGAGTCGGTACAATCGTTGATGAAATGGAGAGGGAAGATTCGGATAATGAGCAAGCGGAGGGCGACGCATCATCCGATGAGGAAGGTGATGTAATGCTCACTGATTGGACAAACGAGGATTTCTCTGAACTTGTTATCTCAGAGGGTCATCATGTACCCTGGGAATACAGGGAGAACGAGGTAATTGAGGGTGCTAGGTATGCTCATAAGGATGAGATGAAGGAGACTGTCAAGCATTGGGCAGTTTTCTTGCAGAGATAGTTTAGGGTGGTCAAATCAACCAACTATGTGTATGAAGTGAGGTGCATGAAGGAAGATTGTCCCTGGCGTGTCCACGCATATAAGGGTAAATGGAATGATTATTGGAAAGTTAGCATTGTTACCGACGGGGGCAGCCCCGTTGCCATCCCTAATTACAATTTTGTTTGGGGTTGTTCTTGCTATTTCAAGCCATACCATTTTTTTTAAAAAGTTACTAAACATGTACATACATTTAGTTTCTTACCAAACTTTAGTAAATACATAAGAAATCCTGCCAAAACTGATTAATTGCCAAACTGAACAGCCCCTTAGTCTGCTACAATCTGAACAGCCCCTTAGTCTGCTACGCAAGTGTTCGAGCGACACCGCGCTAACAGGCAAGCCCAATGTGCACGCGCTTGGAAGTCCGATTCGAAAATAGAAAAAATACAAAACCAATATCATAAGTCATTTAAAACTTGACATTCTCCCTCGTATATTATTTTGTTGCAAATGCCTATTCCTATTCAGTTTTATTGAGAAAAAAAAATCTCAGTGCACACTTACTAAACTGAATCAACCCATCGTATGCTATGGTATCGAGTCAATTTTATTGAAGTGCTTGTATTAGATTAATTCTTCATGTTTCATTGAACATTTTTGCATATAACAAAACTTAATGCAATAACCTTTAGCTCTCATCAGCTATTCCATTTATGCTATCTTTAAAAAAGTGACACTACACTTCCAGAAGTATTTAATTTTAGTACATCTAAAGTAGTGAAAAAACTAAAGTTTCTCATCACTAGATGGAACCACATATAAGAACCATGAGATGCAACTAAGATTGAATGTCTGCCATCATATCTTAGGGTTAATTGGATTCATGCCATTATAATTTCTTTGGTTTTTCTTCAGTTTTGAAATATACCATTATTATTTGTGATATTGCAATCATACCATTACAATTTTATACATGTTTAACATATGTCACTACTTATACCCATTCAATGCACTTAGCAATATTTTTAGTCCAAATTACCTCTGTCTTCTCATTCCCCTTCCCTCCTCTCTTTCACCACTCAACGGTGAAGTCAGGCTCAGGCGCATCGCATCGAGCAACTCAGACAAAGCGGGTCAGTTGATTTGGTAGCGGAGATGAGCGGGGACAGACGATTCAACAGCGACGACACTACCACAAAACCTCTAATACAAGTCGGCACTATAGTTGCCAGAAGTGGTAAAACCGGTACCTATATTGCTTTTCCCAGCCACCCGAGCGTCCGCGGGGGCGCCAAAGGGAAAGCCCGGCATCTTTCAGGAGAAATAGGTGTCGGTTCTAAAGAAGCCGACATCAATATTATAGGTGTGCCCTTAATTTATTGTAGGTACCGGTTTTTTAAAAAAATATAGCACCCAATAAACCGAGTCGAGCCGCACAAGGAGGGAGAGGGAGAGAGAGATATTTTAGCTGTCATCCGTTCCTAGCCACACGATACCCTCTCTCTCTCTTTCTGCTCCTCCTCTTCTCCGAACTTATACTCTTCACCTCCCCCCTCCGACAGATAGCCCCATCCCTCTAGCGAGGGCGGCCATGGTTTCGGCCATGCTTGTGCTTGCACGGTGCACGTAAACCCATCCCCCACCTCCTCCTCATGGCTCCACCCACCTCACCTCGCCTCGCCTAGCCTTGATAATCTCACTCCCCCATGGCGCCCCCTGCTTCCTCCCTCCCCACAGCCGTGCTTGCATGGTGAGTGCCCCCCTCTCGAGCTTCCCTTGCTTGCGGGGTGGTGGCTGATGGTGGGTTCTTTGTTGCTTTTGCAGGGGTTCGGGGAGGACGGGAAACTGGGCATGTGCGGCCAGATCTGGTCCCCTTCACCCCCTTCTCCGACCTTCTCGGCAAGATCCGGTGATGTGCGTCTCCCTCCGCCCCCTCTTGCCTCCCTCCTGTGGCGGATCCGGCGGTGGTGGTGGCGTCGACGTTGGCCGCGGGTGGATCCGGCGGCGGTGGAGATTTTTAGATGCTATTGTTGTTGTTGTCATGTGATGGATTTCTTTTGTTTTTGTGATGATGATTCTATGATGGATTTTGTGATTGTGATTTTGATTTTGTGATTGTGATGATGAGTTCGTTGTGGTTGATTTTGAGGGCAAAGTGTGAGAGAAGCGGGGTGGATGCACAAGATGCGCTTGCATCTGCTCGATTCGAGCCGATGCATCGAGCTGTCCTTTTTTTTAGCATTCCTGGAACCTCAAAGGTGTCGGGTCCTTTGAGAGAAATCAAATGTGCCGCCCGCGGGGTGCCGGTTGCCAAAACTGACACCCATGTGGGGTTGGCAACCGGCACCTAAAGCATTTTCCGTAGTAGTGCGAAAAATATCGTCTTGATATTTCAATGAAAAAAAATTCATGAACATTCTCAATACTCAAGCACAGATCTAGGACAATTCCATGAAACCAACAAGAAACCAGTCCCCCAATGAAAAATCCCCCAGAACAGAACAGTACCGAACAGAAATCCCTAGTCTAGAAATAGTGGATCCAAACATCGACCCACATCCTCAGCTCCTTCACCCACTGCACAAACACGTACCGTTCCTCCACACCCCATCACAGGCTGGGGATGTGTTAACGAAAAATCAACACAACGATGGTGCTAGATCTGCGTTTGACGTGAATTAAGTCGACGAACACAACGGCCTAGGTGGTCTGCTTAACTTCCGTGCGGGTCTAAAATATTGATGAGATACGGGCGTGCCAGTCAGTTTGATCCTGCAATTAACAAGATATATAAATTGAAAATTGTAGAGCCGATCGGCCAACAAGCTGATACAGTAATTCCAACCGATGTCGATAGGGTTTTGAGCAATCAACTATATATCAAATGTAGATTATGATACTTGAGTAAATAATGATATAAAGACAATCAGTTGATAATAATGTAATAAAATAATAATATAATCCAATAGAAACAAATCGGCTAATAATGATATGATAAAATAATTATTGATCCGAAGGTTAAAGCATACATCGACTGGGGATCCAATGTTGATAAATCCTAATGATTAGATAATCAGTGAAACCTTTGTTGTGATCGGCTAAACCCAACTTATATGTAATCCTTATAAGCCGATGTAACGTCTAGATAACTCATCGGCTGAAAATCCGATGAAACCCTTATTGGCAATCAAAGGAATGTTAGCTTTTATAATTCTAAGCACAACTTAGTAGGCCAAACCCAATTGATGCAGCATTAAGTATGAAAAGAAGCATATAGTCTAAACAATCAAGCATTTGACTAATTTAGAGGTAGAAGTGATGCAGCCTTAAACAACACCAATATAGCCGACACAATTGCTAGGGCCAGCAGAACGTAGGAATTACCCCTTCGCCGGAGATCGAAAGCTGATGTAGCACTGCGCCAGGTGCCAAGTTCCACCGGTGATAAGTAAAAGCCTCGGAAAAGAGGGTGGCGATGAACCGAGAATAGTTGTATTAATCTATGAGATAGATTACAAAGATCCCAGATGTACATATTTATACCCATGGGTAGATACTAGTCCATATCTAACACGACACAAGTTTCCTAAAGATAAAAGGAAAGATACTAAGGAAAGATACCAATGTAGGCAGAATTGGGCGCAGTTTGGAGGGGAAAATACTAAGTTTTTTCATACCATGGCCACATAACGGTTTAGAAAGAACATCATAACTCACCTCACCTCTACTTATGATGTCACTGTCACAGATCATGCTGGAAAGGCTGCTTTATTGTTGTAGGCCTCTAAGAGGCGACTTGGAGTATTTGAGTAACTTGTTATGGCTTTTAATTTGCATGATTTATTTTCTCCAATTGAAGGCTTAGATGATATAGTAAGGCCTTTTTCAACGCAAGAAATTGATAATATTGTGAATCACATGCCAACAGATAAGGCTCCAGGTCCAGATGGTTTCAATGGGTTATTCTTTAAGAAGTGTTGGCCTATTATTTCTCAGGACTTTTATAGGCTTTTTGCTGACTTTCATGCTAGGTTGGCAAATCTGTGTGCTCTGAATTACTCTTTTATCACTCTGGTGCCAAAAAAGCAATCTCCTGAGACTGCTAATGATTATAGACCAATCTCTTTAATGAACAGTTCTGTCAAACTCATTTCAAAGGCCATGGTTGATAGGCTACATGAAAAGATGGTGGACTTAGTCCATCAAAATCAATATGGCTTCATCAAGACCAAAACAATTCAAGATTGTTTAGACTGGGTTTTTGAATATATTTATCAATGCAAGCACTCTAAGAGAGAAATTGTGCTGTTAAAATTGGACTTTGAGAAAACTTTTGATATGGTTGAGCATTCTGTCATCCTTCAAGTTATGGAAGCTTTGGGGTTTCCGGCACAATGAAATGAGTGGGTGGGTACACTTTTTAATTCTGCTTCAACAGCAGTTTAGCTAAATGGGGTTCCTGGAAAATTCTTCAATTACAAGAGAGGTGTAAGGCAAGGAGACCCTCTCTCCCCATTGCTCTTTGCTCTTGGAGCTGATCTGTTGCAGACAATTCTAAACAAGGGCTTCCAGGAGGGTTTGTTTCATCCCCCAATCCCTGTGAATGGTGATTCTAATTTCCCATTCAGTATGCTGATGATACTCTCCTGTTTATGCAAGCCTCAGCCCCCAACTTTTTGCTCTTAAGCTCTCCTCCAGACAGTCTCCTCATCCACAGGGTTGAAAAGGAACTTTGCGAAATCTTGTATGATCCCTCTAAATCTTGATGAAGATAATGCTTTTCTGTTGATCTCAGCTTTTGGATGTTCTTTGGGCTCTCTTCCTTTCACTTATCTAGGCCTTCCTCTAAGTGTTTCCAAGCCAAAAGTGATTGATTTCTCGCCCCTCACTGACCGAATAGAAAGAAGGATGGCTGTCACTTCCACTTTTCTTTCCTATGGTGATCGATTGACACTGGTCAACTCAGTTCTATCTGCTATGCCTAACTTTTATGTGTTCTCTGCAATTGCCCTCTACAGTCATTGTTGATATTTCTTAACGATATTGCTATGAATATAATTTCCAGCAATGACGCCCAAAACATTAGTCGGTATTTCTTACGGTTATAGATATAAATCCGCAAGCGCACGGATATACCGTTGTAGCATTTCACACTGAAGTGTTCCAAGGTATTGTATTTATTTAATACCAAGGGAAGATATGGTCAAGAAAATACCATGTTACTAATTCATATCATACTTATGTAGATCAAAGTTTATGCAGGGGTTAATCAATCATAAGGTAAAGGGTAGGTTTACACACAGAAGGAACAAGAAAACTCTTTCTAAATAATAAATCTAGGCTAAGTGGAGAAGAATAAAGAAAGTCCTCATTTCTGTACTTCTATTATATAGTCATTTTAGTATACACTCGCTAATGTACAACTATATGGATATAACCCTCTAAGTATGTCTTGGTATATCGAGAAACCACCCCTGATTACCAAGTTCCTTACAACAATCCATCATGGCCATCCAACCGGTTATGGATACAGAGGAGTACTCGCACCAGGGACCTTTCTTAGCCCTATGTACACACGTGGAGGAATACCCGTACTGGGCTATCACCACCAGTGGCCTACCTCTACAGTTCCATGGCATATAATGCCACTTAATGATTTTCAATAATCTAAGCATCGCGCTTACATTACTAAATATTACTCTACATCTTTGCAGATGACATAGAGCAATCATACGAATGAACACTAAGTCAATACCATTGCATATCTCCAGTAAGCTAGCCATATAACTAATACAACCTGAGTATAGACTAAAGTTGGTACTCAAATAATTGTGCGAATAAAGTAAAGGACCAAAACTATATAAATAATAATATTTCATTATAGAATAAAGTCTTACAAGCGGGATATAAGCTACTAGAACCATACCTGGATTCTCCCGGAAGAACTAAAGAACTCATGAGCTATTCTATTCCTAACTCAACTAGCACTAGAACAAAGTAAATGAACTATAGACAGTTTTTTTCTCTTTTCCTTATTGGTGTGTGTTGAAATGGAGGTGGAGCCCTTTTATAGCTTGTTGAAGTCGGTTGGAGCGTGGGAACTAGCTACAACTGTCATAGGAATGTGGTTGTTGCTGGGCTGGGCTTTTCCTAGGTTGGCTGACCTCTGCCGGCTCCCCTGGCTCAGGGCCTTCTCCAGGACACTTCTTGGTGGGTCCTTGCTCCAGTGGCATGGTGGTTGGGCTCATTTGCAGGCGTTTCATTGGGTTTGTGGGTCCTTCCATCCATGTGTACACCACGTGTCGACCTCTAATTGGATGAACGTGTATTTTTCACCATTTCTTCTTCATTTATAAGGTAATCTCCTATATTCAAATATTTTGCCAAGTACATGTGGACCTAGATTATTTCTAAATAAATATGTATGCCAGTATTGCTAAATCTCTATTAATTTTCGAAGTATTGACGGACGAAATTGATCTATAACGACCGTCAACAGTCATTGATAATATAGATAGGGCTCGAAGGCATTTCCTTTGGAGGGGTAAAGATCTCACTTCCACTAAGAAATCTCCTGCAGCTGGGGGAAAAGTTTGTCGTCCAAAGAAGAAAGGAGGTTTGGGAATCATAGACCTGAAAGTACAAAATAGAGCTTTGTTAATGAAACATTTGGGCAAGTTTTTTAACAAGCAACTTCACATCCCTTGGGTTCGGTTAATCTGGTTCACTTACTATGTCAACACACTTCCTCAGAATGCTAACCTTTGTGGCTCCTTTTGGTGGAAAGACATAGTTCAATTTGAAGTGTTTTTTAGAGGTTTTGCTAAGCCTACTATCCAAAGTGACTCTTCGGCTTGTTTTTGGTCAGATATTTGGAATGGAAAAGTGATGGCACAGTCTTACCCAACTCTGTCTTCTTTTGTTAAGCATAAAACAGATAGTGTTGCACAACACTTTGCAAGGGTAGTGGATGATTAGTTTTTTTCTCCCTCTCTTTGTCCAAGCATATGAGGAATACAAAGTCTTTGTTGAAGAGGTTGTTACTCATGCTGATGTATGGACCTACATATGGGGAAATGATAGGTATTCATCACAGAAATTCTGTAAACTCTCCTTTTGGTCACTTCAAGTTCCCATAACCTTGTCATGGATATGGAAGTGTAAAGCTTTTATGATAATCCAAGGTTTTTGCCTGGCTTTTGCTCATGGACAGATCAAATACTAGAGATTTGTTGGAAAGAAAACACTACAGACCTCCTCATATCCCACTTATTTGTTCTCTTTGTACTGCTGGCCCTAGGGAAACAAGAGAGCATCTATTCTTTTAATGTCCTTTTGTTGATTCTTGCTGGAGATCTATTGGTTTTCTTTGGGACACTTCTCTGGACTTTCATCTCATGGTCTAACACCAAAAGAATTCTTTTGGGGCTCAATGTTTTATGGAGATCTTTCTGGTGGTGGCTTGGCAGTTGTGGAAGCAAAGGAATGAATTTATCTTACAAAATGTGAATCCTTCTCTTCTTCGATGGAGGAATCTCTTGAAAGAGGATTTAAGTCTACATCTTCTTGGATTTAAGATTTCTGATAGACCATTTTTAGAATCATGGCTTGACAACTTGTAACACAACTTTTTGTACCGTTTATGTTTTTCCTTATATGAAAATTACAGTGGGGGCTTCCCCCACTATCTTCCAGTCAAAACAAAGGAAAGATACAAGTCCTAATTGGACACTAGACAAAACTTCCAAAAGATAAAGGAAAATTACTAAAACCTACCTAATTAATAGATAGAATTAAATTATCATGCTATGGTCTTCATGGTTCCTTCTTGAACTCGGACTCTTCTAGATAATCTTTCCATCGACTGATTATGTTCTTTCCTTAATCGAATCCACTAAAAAATCTTACCAAATTTTAGCGTTAACAGGATGTCGATGGTTGAGTGCCTGCGACAGCAAGGGAGGAGGCGGGAGATGGCAAGGATGGTGTTGCGGGAGTCAGTCGAGCAGGTCCCAGATACGCTCAGCACTAGCTCTTGAGGGCCACTGGTGCCTACGACACGATGGTCGAGCAGGACGAAGGGACGAGGACAGCACCTCTGCATGATGCATACTAGCTCTTGAGGGTTGCTTGTGCCCTGGGTAGCGTCGCGGACTCACGATGGTTGAGCGGGAGGAAGAGAAGGCGCCATGGGGAAGAAACGAAGTCGTGCTGCTTCTAAGTCCTGACGCCTAAGCCAGTGATAGTGAGGATTGAGATAAGGGAAGGAAGAAGGTGAAAGGAAAAAGACGGCAATTTCGACCAAAAATATTGATAAGTGCATGAAAAGGCTAAGTGGTGGTATATATAAAAAATTAAAAATTATGGTGGCATGATTACAATATCATGAATAATAATGGTATATTTCAAAATTGCAAAAATTGTAATGGCAAATATCCAATTAACCCTATCTTAAATGGGCCTCGATAAAACAATGATCAAAGGAGCGACAAGTATTCACGAGTCTTTGATTGGAAAGCTCACGAGTAACGAATACGCAACGACCACATGTTGGAAATTGGTTCAACGACCACATGTTGGAAATTGGTTGGAGCGAATGAAAAGCAAAAGGAGAAAAAAAAGAGAAACAAGTACATAACCAGGACTGCCAATCATCTCAATTGGCCTCTGCCCCCATCCGGCGCCTCTAGCATCACCCTCTTCCACCGCACTTTCCCATCCCACACGTCCCCCAGATTTGGTAGCTCAAGGAGAACCTTTCCCCTAACCCCAATCATCCACCGCCTCTAGCCAGCAGTGAAACGCTAGCTGCTGATGAAAAAGAATATCAAAGATAGAAATGGGAGGAGGAAATAGCTACCAGTGGCTGCATTTGCTCGCCTACCAACAAGGAGCAGAGGCGCTTGAGTCACATGGTACCAAACTGGTGAGGGAAGAAGCTGAGATTTGAGTGGAAAGATGGAAGCACATCCTCTGACTTAACTACAACAAGCAGTTGAGTCTCCAACATGTGGGTTCCATTTTGCTATGGTTCACATGTTAGTGGTTTAATTGTAATGTAGTTAAGTAAGAGGATCCTTTCAGTGGAAAGATAGAATGGTTATTATGGGATACGTGGAGAAAGAAGAGATGGAAAAAAATGGCTTGGACGGGGATGTATGGCTGCAATGTTCTCAATCTTCACGTAATCCTATCAATTTTGTATTTCCATCCCTATCAAAATTTATTAAATGCTTCGATAAATAAAAGTATTTGCATAAACACCCCAATCCTGGATAATCAAGTAATAATGTAGTCGTTAGAGTACCAAAGAAAAAGGGAGAAGGTTCTCCCATTCTAGCAGTGGAACATTTCTCTTGTGATGCTGGTGCTCTGTATTCTATAGTTGTTCCGTTCATATCTTCATTTACAATTCTATGTGATAAAAGGATAAAATGAATCTTATTGTGAATGAAAATTGTAAGTAAATTAGCTATACAAGAAAAAGGTTGTATACCATCAACGAGTAATACTTAGCTAGATCCTAAATTTCTTCGTTCAATCCATATACTGTAAATAAATCATACCAAAATCTTATTTATGTTCTTAAACAGGATATAAAGTTACCAAAGCATGACTATTTAACTAGTAATATGTGAAAACATGTTGATTTAGTTAGCATGTGCGCACTGTGATTTTTTTTAACAAAACTAAGTAGGTTGATATGCCACAGGGTGCGACTTTGATTGACCCGATCTTTCGGTGAGAGATAACTATCATTATCATTTTGAGGCAGGGATTGGTGTTGACGATGTAGCTACAAACCTGAGGTCAGCATATGCAATCACTACACCACACCCTTGTCGTTATCAACCATGGCACATCCGGGACCTGTTCATGAAGAATGTTTCCTGCAACTTAAACGAAGAACACAACAAGAAATAGATCGAAGCAACTCAGATTGCTAGATAGGTAAATGCACACAAATATGAAGAAGCAAACTTGTATTTGCTAGATAATAAAGTGGCTAACTGATAGTAAAGAGGTTCTGAAGATACAAACGGCGATCTAATTGATCATGGCCAATACCCAAGTATAGCTATAGAAAAAAATACAACCTAATAAAAAACCTAACCTAAAAGTGATGACCTGGGGTATATAAAGGGTATGGGCGTGAAGAGTGAGCCTATAGAGGATTACAAGTGGTTAAAAAACCCATGACCCACTTTGACTCTGACAGGAAAATTGGTTCGATTTGTTTTGATGATTCCGGATAGCTCCGAAGGAATTTTGAGGTAGAACCAAATCGGTTGGAAAGACCACGGAAATAGATTTTCATGAAGTATTTAAACAGCTCAGTCGGACTCCAAATGAGGACGTGGTGGTCGTTTAACTCCGGGTTGATTGATGGAGGCCAAATCTGTTTCCAAAACGTGTTGGAGTTGATATCCTGCTTTAATTGAGCCCAAATTAACATGGTATCCTCCAGCACCATGCTCTTCTACGATACCTGAGCTCATAGAAACATTATATTCGTCTTTAGGTAGCACTCTGTTTACTTCCTGTAAACGTGACTAGCAAAACACAAGAACGAATTTACTTGATAAGGTGACAAATGTAGGTGTTGTGTGTGTATCCAATTATAGTGATGTTCTCATAATACATGGATGGACATTTACAATAAAATAATTTATGGAATAGAATATCAAACTTAAGTGACTTATGGAATGGTTTTTGCAATTTTCCCAATAATGTAACTTGTTGGGTCTTTCTATTATGGAAGCCCACATGCAAATAGTCCACTCTCACTTTCAAAGCTATTCCCAGCCCACCTGATTTTGGCTCAACGAGCATTGTTTTTGGCCTAGAAAAAAGTTTGGCAAAATTTGCTACACAACACCCGTACTTTGCGATCATTCCTTTAGGACACCGCAAAACGTAACACTGCTATTGAGCACCACGAAAACTTGGTAATTAGCTACTAGACCGCAGAGTCATTATTTTATTATATCCGATGCAAATAGGCAAAGACACGGTGTGGAAAGGACAAATGTACCCCTAGAGCCAAGTGCTTGTAAGATGATTGGGTCTGGTTCGAACCAGATCTAAACCACTCTTCCTTCCTCGGTGCCCTCTCTCCAAGCACTATTAGAGGTTCGAATTAGACCCAATCGGATTTAAAGCAGCTTGCCCCATGAACAAAATTGTCTGTACTGAATGTTTTTCCCTCCATTTTCACTAGATATAATAAAATACAATAATAACTACGATGTCCAATAACTAATTACCAGGTTTTCATAGTGTCCAGCGTCACTGTCATGTTCCTGCGGTGTCATACAACAAAAACCACAAAGTTTGAAAGTACTGTAGCAATTTTTGCTAAAAGTTTATACATATCAATTTTATACATTATACATACAAACTTCTTTATGTATAGCAAATTCTGTACATATAAACTTTGTTCATGCAAACATTTCGGTACTAAATTTTCTGCAAATGAATTTGAAACAGATTAAAAAAATGCACAAGTTAAAAAAAAAAGAATAAAATGCCCACTTAGGGCGTGAGGCCCATGTGGTCTGTCTACTGCTAGCAGGCCTCATAATTAGCCCACTTCAAAATAAAAACAGTCTACCAAAAACATGTGAAAAAGAAAACCCACGTGTCTAGGTCAGAAAAGGAAAGAAGGAGATGGACTGATCCAAAAGAGAAGTTGGTAATAGACAAAAATAGAAAAGTAGTCTGTTCACGCGGGCGGAACCTGTGCGAGAATGTTCGTGCAAAAGCAAAGCCTTTTCGCTGGGTGGGCCCTTCTTCTACCCATCCATTGGAGTTTTTCTTCCATGTCGACAAACAATGATTATTTTGATGATTACTGGTGATTATGATGCCACAATAATCAGATGCCAAATCAATATTCAATGTGTTTTAATGCTAAGCTAATAAGAAGGGGAATATCTCCTATGCTTCCCGTACACACTCCAAAATAAATATCACGAACAATTATAAAAAAATTGGACATTTGCTCATAATAATATTATATATATCAGCGTATTCAAATTTATTAGGTTTTAGCCCTACCAAAAAAAATGAAATATTTGACAGATTTAAGAGTAAAAATCTATCAGAATTTTATCTTTTTTTGTTATGGCTAAAATATAATGAATTTGAAGATAAGATTTCACACGTAGGTATAATACTATTGGAAGTATGTGTTTATTTTTTTACAATTTTATGTGATATTTACTAGTTGGTGTATACGGAGTGTGCATAGGAATTTTGTATCATTGGATATGTTCCTAATAATAAGAGATGGTTAGGGATTTATTCTATCACCTCGCTTTTTTATACCTCACTTTCTATCTCAATTGTGATTTTACCCTTATTTTTTTAGGATTTATGAATTTGCCCCTGCTTTTTGCAAACAAAGCCACCGTTTTGCTCCTATTATAGATGGCAGTTAGGTAGGTCGCACAAAACTGAGTTAAATTGATAGAAATGAAGAAGAAAAACATATTTAGAAAATATGGTATTATCTTTCTACCCCTGAATTAGTATAGTAACCAAACCAATCATCATCTAGCTTCAGTACACTCCCAGTCGACCAGTCCCCACCATTCCCCATCCTCGCCTCGACGAGATACAGAAGCAGGCGTCAGCTCCGGCGAGCTAGCGTGACGAGGCAGGCAGACGACCACGGGTGTAACTCCGGTGGCTCAGCATCCTGGCGTATCGAGGCAAGAACGCGAGCAAGTTGCGGCGGCTCCGGCTCCGGCTCCAGCGAGGCAAGCAGGCCTGCAGGCGGCGGCGGGGGGAGCTCCGATGTTGCGGGGCATGGAGGCAAGCACGCGACGCGGCGACGGCGGTTCCTGCGAGCCGGCGCGAGGAGGGCTCCTCGAGTGTCTCGGCGCATTGGGCAAGAATGCGAGCAAGCTACGGCGGCAGCTCGGCTTGATATGCCTGCGTTTGTTCAATATGAACAGTCACCGCGCGTGACCCGGCTGCAGTGCTGCTGTGCTTGTACAACCTTGATTAATTTCTTCTGCAGGGATATGACTAAGTAGGGATGAGGGATATTACCATGTCTTTCGGGCTCTCCATGCCTCGCTCTATGTTATCACTAACAAGGATGGCACTTAGCAAGCACTGGGTTATCGAGCAACATGAAGCTTTGCAACAACTTGATGTATTATGTGATTTGTGAAGCTTTGCAACATCTCAGATATAAATCATTTCACAAATTTTCAGTTCAAGCAGAATAGGAGCGAAAACACAATCAATGTCCAAAAGTACGGACACATATGTAATGACAAGGAAGGATATAAATGTAGTTTTGTGCTCGAACTAACACCGTCAAACTAATCATCCAAACCAGGAGCAAAACTTTTCTTCATTTAAAAAACACGGGGTAAAAATGCAAACATTAAAAAATAGGGGTAAAAAATACAATTGCCCCTTGATTATTATGTGAAGTATAACAACTGCAATGATGTTTGTAGGACTGTCATGGAAAGGTAAAGGAGAAAATCATGTCAGTATGAGCTTTATGCATCAGATTGCCGAGTAAATGTTCTGTCTTATGCAGATGCATGCGCTACACTAAATAATGTCAAAACAACCTGCAACATGTTTTACTTGCTGTAACATTTTAGATAGGGTGGAGCTACGGTAAACCATCGGGATTAACCGACTCTGAGGAATCCATGCATGGTTATATTTTTCAAACAGTTAAAATAACACTAGAAATTAAACAAGATTAGTGTATTTTGATCTGATGACTCCGATGAACTAATTTTCTAGTTCCACCTATTTTGGACTAGACGAATCGAATGAACATGAAGAGTTGTTGATTCATCTCTACCTTGTGTTTTCTGTATAGGGGAAATTCCTGTTTCAACATAGCAATCAGTACTTCCCTCGAAATACTTACTAGTAGCAATCAGGAAAACCACTGGAGAGCAACTGATGATATCCCTTACTAGTAGCAATCCCAATTACATATTTCTTACATGCGGTACTGATCATAATCTTGTGCATACAAAAATGACCAATGAGCCTCATATAATCGGTGGATGGAATAGAAAGAATTTCACAGATTATACTGTTCATGGGCTGCTTAATTAACCATTTATTTGCTTCCAACTGATCAATAGATGTTGTTGCCCTCCAATTGAAATTGCTGTCGGGATTGAAATAGGCATCCCTTCAATAAGCAAGCAGAAAGGGAATCTACTTATACAGTAGTACCCTCCGTTCCAAAATATAGTAATTTAAGACCGGATTAAACACACTTAAGTACTACGAATATAAATAATATAAATAGTAATGTGCCTATAAATTTAGGACCGGATTAGATGACACACTTAGTCTTAAGTTATTTTATTTTAAGATGGAGATAGTATTACTAATACAGATAATTGGCTATACATTTTAGTGTGAATGTGTGGCTTTAGCGACTAGTTATTCTGGAAGCTGTGATTATTAAACAGAGTAGATCAGTGGACCAATCATCTGGCCTGTGAACCCTGTCCTAGGGTTTACATTTCTGACCGAGCGCCAGATCCCAATTCCTGACGGTATGATATTTTTCAACATTTTTTGGTTAAATTCTAGTCAAATTTTACTGTTTCAAATTTAAATTCTCAAATCCAGTAATAATTTTACTTGAAATCTACTTTTGTCCGCTTCGAAACCATAAAGCTTGGTTTTCGTTGAAAATGGAAACCCTGGTTAGGCCTCTTTGGATCCACCGGTCACGTTGAAAATACATTTTATTCTTTTCCTATTTCATATATAGCTGGACCGATCATTTTGAAGCCGAACATAAGATTAAGATTATTGCACTTCATGATTCGCAATAGTACATGGAATACGGGATAGCCAAACCATGGGTAATCATTATTATATATGTATTATGGTATACCCTCTGTTCCAGAAAAACTCAAATCCTAACTATGAATCTGGATAAGCATTTATCTAGATTCATAGCCAGGATTTGATTCTCTTTGTGACGGAGGGAGTATGTATGTAGCAGAATAGTTCTACCCATGTTGCTGGGTAACCCTATGTACATCTCACTTGCTAATGGAAATACTACCTTCGTTTCATATTATAAGTCGTTTGACTTTTTTCATAGTCAAACTTTATTAAGTTTGACCAATATAAAAAATTAGCAACATCTAAAATACCAAATTAGTTTCATTTAATCTAACATTGAATATATTTTGATAATATGTTTGATTTGGGTTGAAAATACTAATATATTTTTCTATATATTTAGTTAAAATTATAGAAGTTTGATTAGAAAAAAGTTAAATAACTTATAATATGAAACGGAGGGAGTAGAATGTACAAATCCTGAATAGTTGTATTCCTGTGTTTCTTAAGTTCACAGCAATAACATCGATTTGTCGTAGCTTCAAACTTGCACGACTGCTAGTGTACATACATGGGAAATATACTCAAAGCATTTCTTCCGGTCTTCGTTGGGAGATTTCGACCTTTTGACACGCGTCTATAGGAGGTCCCTCAGTGTTGTAGCAGCCTTGGCATTCCTCTTTTTCCACTGAAAAAAACATACGGGGTACTCAAATCTCAATAATATGCTCAACTGAAATCTGAATCTCTAATACTCATATATCTTTGTGCAGGAACAGCGCTGCTGCAGCAGGTCATTCACAACCCAAAAACTATCAACTAGTTTCCATACTTATCATATCATATAGACACTTTCCATCCTTATCACGTCATATAGACACTATATATAGAAACTATGTATCCAATGAATGATGTTTTAAAATTAAATTCTCTTCCAATCACCTCTCTTCTCTCTCCTTTTATCCACCTATCTTCATGTTTTTATTCTTGTTCCTTGTGTAGATATGGTTTCTTACATGAGACATGGTTTCTTCGTCCTTTTATCTCTCTCCTTATTAAATCTATTGCCATATCAGATTTGTACTTATATGATAATGTATTAAATGCTATAGACACTAGATAACATGAATGGTCAAGGATAACCGTAGTCAATATAAACTGAGATCTTCTAACTTACTTTTCTCTAACAGAGATACAGGTCACTGACACGTGGATCCTCTACCAAGTAGACCCACGTGCCAGCGACTTAGAATTAGAGGAAAATAAGTACTACTATACGATTTGCTTCCGTAGCGAGATAGGAAGTACGCTACTAACCTGGGGGTGGCTTCTGCCAGGCGTGGCGCCCCGGATTGGGCAGCCATGCTCGTCGTACAGGATGAGCCCGCTGAACCGCGGCAGCTCGCACCGCATCCCCATCAGTATCCTCCGCTGCCACACCGGCCTCATCGGCGTCATCGGCGGTGCCACCATCGGCGTCCTGCTCCCCGCCTGATCCTGTGGCGGCTGCGGCGGCGTCTTTCTCGTCGGGGCTAGGGGCATCTCCTCCGCCGCGACGGGCTCGACCGCCCAAGTGCTGCAGGTGCCCCCGCACGGCAGCCTGACGAGCTTCGGTGCGCACCGCCTCCTGTCCAGCACTCCTGGATCAACTTCGTGCCTCAACTTCTCATGTCCTGATGATCTGCTGTCTGCCCTGCCACTGCCAGCAGGTTTCTGCGCGAACTGTAACTGGCCAAAGCTCTGCGCCTGGAACGGCGGCGGCGGCGGCGGCGGCAGCGGCAGCCGGCGGTCGCCTCTGACGACGAAGAGCGGCGGCTTCGGCGTGCCGCGCGTCGGCTCCTGCTGCCGCCTTTTTGTCATCTTTCGCAGCATGGATATGCAATGTCCCATTGGATTGGAGCAGTTCACGGTTTCTGGCACGCTTAGGAGTTAGGACAAAGGAAATTTGCAGGGAGGTTGCGAGGGCTATGCATGCATAGTGTTTGGTTAATTTGTATTGGGTTTTCGTTATGTCGCAAGCAACCAAAAACGCAAGAGGTGGCAAAGGAAAGGTAGTTTTAGCCATTTGGGCTTTCTAGTTCTCCCTATTTTTTCTTCCTTGCATCGGAGTATATATCCTAAGCGACGCCAAAGAATAAATGTGGGGTTGATTTCGGACGAATTACTTCCTGCTTGGACTAAATGTATCCGCTTGTGAGAAAATAAGTTGTGTGCGTCGTCGGTGTTCCACTGCCGCCGGGGTGGTGCAAAGTGATGATGTGCCTTTCTTGCATGGGACGTTAGTATTCCCAACTCCCAAGTATATATGTGCTTATATCATGGTTTTTCTTGGTGGACCTGGGAGAAGACATTGTTGTTTTCTTTTCCGACTCCCACCTTGTAGCTGCATAGTAAAATTCCTAATGAATAGCCGAATCTCTCTAATACTATATATAGCAGAGAGACAGAAGTAATTTCTTGTATAATTTGCAAAATTGTAACTTTTCTACCAAAATGCTCTGTAAAACTACGATAATTGATCGCACATTTCATATAACTAGTTCAGTTGTACCACACATATCGAGAAAACTCATCGATCAGAACCTCTAGTTGTAAAAATTATGTAGTCCGTACGCACTTGCACTACTACAGAAATGGTTTTTGCAGACAGACGAAATCGATCTTCGCATGCGGTTGGCCGGTCCGCATGCGCGAAATGGTCTGCGAAGATCACCATTTGCGCATGCGGCCGGCCCAGCCGCATGCGAAGATCGATCTTCGCATGCGGTCCCTTAAGAGGGCCGCATGCGAAAATCGATCTTCGCATGCGGCCTATTTAAGCAGCTGCATGCGAAGATCGATCTTCGCATGTGGTCCACTTAACTGGACCGCATGGGAAAATCTATTTTCGCATGTGGCTGCTTAAGTGGACCGCATGGGGAAATCAATTTTCCAACAGCTAAATTAATATTCTAACAGTTTGGTAAGATGGGTGTCGTATTTAATATTATATTTTGTATGATCTATTACCGTAGTCTGGAATATATATCATATGAGATAATCGGATTGTTGTTAATACTGTAACAAACATGAAATGCATAACCAGAAATTCAAACGTCATTTACATATGAAGTGTGTAGTACAAGTGCCACAATTGTTTCGTTACATATATAAAAGTAGTGTTCATGTCATTGCATATGTTCTTTCTCCCACTTTCTGAGAGGTCGAAATTTATCTTCCAATGCGAGTTCACTCTGGTTGTCATAGAAAAGACCTCTTGCGTTGCAGATATCATGACGTATGAATCGGCAGAGGTCAGCGCACATGTTCCAGATAGTTCTGTCGTCGAATCGTTGTGCAACGTAAGGGATTTTCGGGATCTGTGCATAGAAAAGACAATAAAAGGTTAGTAAGTGAAATGTGTTTTCTATCTGGGTTTATATGTTAAGCAGAACATGCTCACTTACTCAATCACTAGTTGTTTGGTACCTCCCGTTGACTTTGAGCATCTCGCACACGTAATATCCGCACAAGTTGGTTCCCGTTGGTTGTTTGTAACACTGCGATATAGTAATAAGGGACGGATCATTACAAAGAATCCAGGGACTAATGTACTATAATTTGTTAGTATTGGCATATATATGTTCGTACCGGCCAACCAGTCTTGACGGATAACTTCTTCTTGGCCGGATCATTGACTGGTCCACCTCTTTTGCGGTAGTACATGTGTGCTCTGTTTGAAGAACACAATTGTTTCTTCATTACTTAGAACACTGCAACTAGCAAAAAATAGCTATTGAAATGTTTATCACTTACAAATTTAAAATAGTGAGGAATTCCATAAACGTCTCCTTGTCATAGTGTGCGGGGTCCAACGATACAATCAATTGGTCTTTTGGATATACGAGGAATAATATGTAGTGGTCGCTGCAATTAAGAAAGACTAATTACAGTCAGAAAATAAAAAAATTGATAAATTAATTTAACACACAGAAGAGAAAGCTTACGTCAACGCGTATGGGACCATTAAGATATTTTTATCGGCCTGCGCCAACATTGCTATTGTCAAGTATGTTGCTATTTCTAGCTTCTTGACCTTGTGCAGTTTCTCGATATATTCATCCTTTTCGGCTGGGTGTAAAGGTTTCTGAGCAGCGTATATAATATGCGGCCACTCCACGTCTTCGACAACTCAATCTTCTTCCTGTCATCGCTGCGAGTGCAGGAGCTAGGTGCAAGCTCGGTTTCATCTTCCCCAATTAGTTGGTGTTGACCAAGTGATTGCCCTGCTTCGTTTATGTATTGCATCACTGTTTTTATCTCCATCAATCTATTCAGTGAATGCATGTGTTGAACACCTCCAATTAATCTAATCGAATCTACATATCTGAATATTTCCCAGTCTAGATTTTGTTACGTACCTTTTGTGCATGGTACTCGTCATCTTGATTAAAATATTGCAGTTATAGGTTACCAGTAATTGGACAGCATAATGATCTGCTTGGTTTGGTTAATTCTGTCATGTTTATAATTTGATAACTGACATGATAGGCAATATGAGTAAATTCTCATAGTGATTTATGAAGTTTTGCTTTGTCGATTCTATTGGCTAGTCTTGCATAAGTAGAATCTTCTCGGTAATCCAGTCCTCTCTCCAGAACTGTGTAGCTCAGTCCATTCGATGAGCGGGCCCACTTACACACACCACTCCACTTACACTTTCGTTCTCGCTTCGTGTAAAAGGGTTAACCTCGGAGCGTTCTCGCTTCGTGTAAAAGGGTCAATCTGGGAGTGGTAGTTGGAGGGAAGAGGCCTTATAAGTTAGTTCACCCTTGCTAAACTAGTAAGATGGTATTAAACATGGGCACACAGCTCTTATAGGCCACACATGCCAAATCCTAATTGGATCAGGATGTTACAAATCATTTGCAATATCATGATGCAATTAGGTTATGCCTTTTATATAGCATTCGGATGATTATGATTGGAACTAAATTAGTGGCTATCTATGGTTAATTCCAACATTATGGTATGTTGTAGTTATGTTATCCACTAATTTCATAAATATATGATTAAAAAAAGAGAATATACTCTACACCACTGAGTATGTTATAGTTCAATGATTTGCCACTAACATTATTTCTTTTTATAATATACCAGTAACATTATTCAACAATACGTCATTGGGTTAGGTCTTTTTTTTAAAAAAATACCCAAAATACCTTTAGAGACATGGTTAACAATCAATTTATCTCCTTAGAAAATTTAAAAATATATAAAAATTTTTATAAGTTTTAAGTGTTTTTATGTTTATTTTGTAGAAAAAATTTTTTGTGTAGTGTATGAGAGAGAATTTGCTTACAGAAAAAATAATAAATAACACAAAAAAAAATCTTATGTAGCATATGAAAGATGATCTACATTAAACACAACAACACAAAAAAGTATTTTACATAGCATATCACAGATAAATTATATTTTACAAAAAGTAGGAATGCAAAAAAACTTAAAACTTATACACAAACTTTCATGTTGGGTTAGGAGGGAACATTAAAAAAATCATATTTTCTTTGAAACATCTAATGAGATAAATCAATTGTTAATCTTGTATATCCATTAGGGTATTTTGGGTATCTCAACTCCTTTAAAAGTCTGTACTGGTGATCGTTGTTCCTACAACTATTGTTTCTGACCCTTAGATCCACGAGATTCAATGGACGAGATTCATCTGGCGATCCTCCCACTCGCGATCCTTCCCTTTTCCTTCTCCTTCGCGTGAAAAAACTGCCCCCGGGAGGCACCCCCTCCCCCGTTTGGCTCCAGGGCAGGGGCGACACGGGCGGCGACCACTGCCACTGCGCAACCACCCCGTCTTCCTCCCTCCTCCTCCTCGCCGCCGGAAACTGCGCGGCAGCAAGGACGGCGACGGTGAGGCCTTCCTTTTCCCTCGAAGTTGTGGGGTCAGAGCTCATGACTCCGACAACCCCCGGGGCGGCGACAGCGTCGGGCTGGGATTGGCGCACGAGGCTCGGGCCGCCGGCACCGAAGAGGAGTTGACGGCGCCGACGGCTAGGTGGTCCGGGTGGTGACGGCGAGGCAGCAACACTAGATCTGGCGTCCCCGCCAGATCCAGCCTCCTCCCGTTCGGATCCGGCCCCCCGGAGCGGGAGGCCAGTCCCCGAGCCAGCGGCGGCGGCGGGGTGCGGTAGCGTGGAGGCGGCGGCGTGAATGTGGGGGAGGCGGCGGGGTGCAAGGGCAGCTGTAGATCCGATCGCCTCCCGCCTAGGAGAGGCGACGAGGTGCAGCTCCGGCCTCCCTGGATGGGAGATTGACCCCCAAGCTTTGGAGGCGGCGATGCAGACATGGAGGTGGCAGGTGCGATGGCGTCGGTAGGGAGACCAGTGGCTGGATGGCGGGTGATAGTGGCGTTGCCAGTGGCGTGAGGTCGGTGCCAATGGCTCAATGATGGGCGCGACTAGGAGGACGAGGTGGCACGACCGGCGATGATGGACGTCGGCTCGGTGCGAGGAGATGCGGCTGGCAGCGGAGGCCAGCACGACAAGTAAGATTATTTATAATTCTTCCTTCTCTTTAAATTGGAATTTCATTCTCTCCTATATATGTAACAAATGAAAATTTGAAACTATTCCTATGCTGAATGAAAGACGATATCAAATGTTATATGTACTGCCATTGCATCCTTATATTTACTTTTTCTATGTTCACAGAAAAACGATTATTCAATTTTATGTTATTGCCTAAAAAATGGCAGTACGTATCGTTGTTGGCAGGCTCGCCAGGTAAAAAGATAGAAACCATAATACTTCAATTTAGTTTGTATAGGTAGTAATAAGTCCCATAAAAGATAATACTAAGAATTTTGGTTAAAAGTGCATGTTTTATCCATATAATTTTCCTGTAATAGTAATATTATTACTGCATTGATCTGATCTGCAAGAAGCAGGTTGTTTAGTGTTGGTTCAGATAGGTGCTTTAGAACAAACAGGCTGAAAATTATCTAAGGCCCTGTTTGTTTCAAATTATTGTAATACAGATTATTGAGTCAAATTACTATAAGCTGAATTATAATAAGCTATAGTAAAATAAACTATAAGTTGCTTGTTTCTCTGCATTATGGTAGAATAAGGGTAGTGAGTCTTTAGCCACCCAATAATCTAAAAAAAGCAACTTTAGAGGAGATTACCAAATTATACTAATCTAGCTTATAGATTATAATAATCTACCACCATAATCTACCTGTTTGTTTCAGATTATTACTAATAATCCAGATTATAATAATCTTGAGCTGAAACAAACAGGGCCTAAATCTCTCGGGCACGCCTGGGGAGAACGAAGAGGGAAGAGGAGGAATCGAGAAGAAGCCGGAAGAAGAGGATAAGGGAAAAAAAGAAATGAAAAGAAAAAGAAAAGAAAGAAAAGGAGTGGGACCCACGTGGCCCCACATCCCTTAATTACGGTAGCATAGTAATCCCGCTCTAATCCTCCCCTAATATGTCATTGACAAGTGGGCCCGACATTAGTGTATGGTAAATTCCTTCCTAATCCTCTCCCTTATCCCATTGACATGTGGACCCCCCACCTTGAGAATATAATGAAGTCCATATCACTACCCTTGTTCTTCGTTGGGCCAAGCCCAAGAAACCATCCCCTACTAAGGTCTATACTACGTCCCTCGGGCTGAAGCACCAGTAGCCACCCCCTTCACCAAAGTCCACATCATATCCCCCCACACCCAAGCCCCTTTCAAAAAGTCTAAATAATATCCCTAACTGGCCTCCTTTAACTCTCAGCTGGAACCCAGGCTCACCCACAAAGTCTAATATACATCCTCCAAAATTCATATCTCTTTGACCGTAAGTCCGATCGACTCCGTTCCACTTCCATAGTTCTTCTAAAATCGAGATCAAGCAAATGGCACTACTGGTTTGTAATGGGTTAGTAATTTCTTTGTAGGGTTTTGTGTGGTTTTCTCTTATCAGTCGCATAGCGAATGTTCCGGAAATTCAACTGACATGGTTTTCTCGAGGATATACAAGAACCTAAAGCAAGGCAAGTCACTACGCCCCTATACTTGAACATGTTGATCCTATTTTTATAAACATGTTGATTGCAAATAAAATTGCATGCTAATTATAAAATGCGTACCTAATCTTATCTGTGAACCATCCTTGAAATTGCTATTTATATCCTTGTCGCCTGAGTTTATTATTTATGCGTGGTCAATTATTTACACTGCTTAGCATTGTTTGTATAAACAATTATACACTCCATGCTTATTATATGGATGTGGTTGTAGCGATCACTCGGTGTGAGTGATTGTTGGAAGATGGGTGGAGACATGAGCGTCACCTGCAACTAAAAACATTTTGCGAAAAACAAAAACTTAATAAAACAAAATATTTCGACTGGGGCGGCATGAATAGAATATGGGTTAGTTCTAGAAACGGCAAGCCGCACCTTGGTCAATTAAGGACCGAGTCAAGAAGCTATGCAGGAAATGTACTGAGTACGACCGCATTTCTTGAATGGGTATAGACCCGGTGGACTAAGAAATCCTTGTGGGGTGGCACCCCAGTCATGGCGGTTCTGCAGTTGTTACAATTATGACAGAAGTTATTGGATCAATCATTTGAATGCCACGGCAAAAACCTAAAATGCACCTAGTATCTCAAGAGCGTCAGGACTCCCCTAACTACTAGCTCGAGGTAGGGTTGGTGTGCCGGGGTGCAATGGGGATCCATAGTCCTTGGAGCGGGTGCCGCGACACGAGGATGAGTGAAAAACCAAGCCGTGACAGGTCTCATGTGTTGGGGCTAGGCTCATGTGTTGGGTACATCACGGAGTGCGGGATTAAAAGCGTACATCCACTGCAGTGTGAGTAAACCAAATCTATTCGAATAGTCGTGCTTGCGGTTAATTGAGCGCCGAGACTTGTACTACTCTTGAATACCCTCATAAGTTTTAATCTTGCTTAGAATAGGTTTGGAAGGTGTGACCTTATCCGATGTGCGGGAAGGTCGAAATGGTGATGATGGTATAAAACTGATGCAAGGGTAAACCGGACCAAGCGAGGCTTGGACAACTTCAACTTAACGTTGTTTTCAGTTAAAACGCTAAGTCATAGGTTTGTGAAACGATTTGTGAAATCTAGCTTGATGCAAATGAACCAAGCCATCCTTGAACCCCTACGTGCACTAATTTCATTTTGTAGTAGTGGCTTGCTGAGTACAGTTGATACTCACCCTTAATTAAATCTTTTAGAAGGAGAAGTTGGAGTCGACCCATCTGTGTGCTATGTTGATGAAGAGGTGTCGAAGACGGTGGAGTAGGGACCAAGGTTCACTGGTCGCTGCCTGTGGAATAAGTTGGACCGCCGCTGCTTCGCTTCCGCTACCTTATCTACATCTTTAGATATTGGGTGTTGTAAGTTGTCACACCCTGATTTTCATTTTATGGATTTATAAATTATTTAATAAATTATACCTAGAATTTATATTAAATGTTCATTAATTTACAAGTAAAATTAATGTGGGAAAACAATTTCCTATATTAAACATGGTTGGATTTAATTTTTATTAAATTCTCCATGGTTAATTCTACTCTCTGGAATTTTCTTAGATTTTTTAGAGCTCAATTATTAATTTTAAACATACAAAGAATATTTCAGTAATTATTTAAATAATAAATTAATCATTAAATGGTCTAGTTATAATTTTTATAAATACTTTGAGTGCCCAAGTTTTCTCAAGAATTTTCTTGAAACTATTTGAGCATCAGAAGTATTTTTTAAAATTCAAAGATCATTTCAGTGATTAATTTATTTTGAAAAGTAATTAAAAATCCTCCCTTCCAGGTTTGGGCCGAATCTGGAAAAGTCTGCTTTCTCTCCCTTTGATTATTCTCTGTTGCCAACCTATTTCTTTCCCTCCCCTAAGTATATGCTTTGCCTCCCTTCCTTCCTTTTCTTTTTCTTTTTGGGCCGGCCCTTTTACCCAAAAGTGTACTTTACCTCCATCGCGCTAGAGTATCGTCTTCCTCCTCCAGACAGGTCCGACTGAGCCCTGTGTACTATAGCGGCGCCAACTCCTCCACCAAATCCGGCCTCTCCGTTGCTCCCCTTCCAAAATTAGTTGCGGGAACGGATTCCCCTCAATCTCCTCTACCTTCCCCAAGAAATCACCATCAAATTCGTGGTAAATCCCACGAATTTCGGCCTCGTTCTTATCCAGTGAACTCGGGATAAACCAAATTTTCCATAGCAAAATCCCTTCGAATATAGCCTCCTCTCTCGTTTTTTTTTTAAAATTAGTTGAGGGGATTTGTACCCCTTAACCTTCTCTATCTTCTCCCCCAAAAATCGGGCTTTATCCCTTTGAATCCGATGCGAATTTGAGTTCGATTTGAGTTTATCTCTCTGAACCGAAACCTAGTTTTTCCCGGCGCGATTCCTTGCGTTCCAAGCCCGATCTCTCTCTCCCGTGCCTATATAAAGGACCCCTAGCTCCCCTCTACCGTTCCCCTCAAGTCCCGGCCGCCGCCTTCACCTCTCGCGCCGCCGCCGCCGTCGACCCGAAGCCGCCGTCGCAAGCACTTCGTCGTCGGCCTTTCCTGCCACCGGTTTTTGTCGCCATCACCACCGATGAGTTCCTCTTATCATCCTCATCGTAGTGGTGCCCTCGGTTTGCACCGTTTCACCTTCGTTCTCCGGCAACCATAGGAGCTTGGGCTACACCGGTGATGATGTCATCGATGATGTCATAATGTCTCTTTTCCTTTTTAAAAAAAATCTTAATTGCTGTTCAATGTTAGAAAATTCATAACTAAATCATTGTAACTCGGACTAATGTGGTTCAAGTTGCAAAAGTGGCATAAAATAAAGATCTATATATGAAAATTATTTATAAATTGTGTTATAAATTTATTTAATAGGCTTTAATTGGATTAAATCTTGTAAAATTCATAAGTAATTCATATGAAGTCGGAATGAGGCCGTTCAAGTCTCTAAATTCATCTAAAATCATGATCTACATGTTTGTTTACTTTTGTGTACTATTTATTTGGAATTTCTTAGTATTTTTCCTTGTTTTGCGTGTTAGCTTGTTGTTTCCGTCGTTTCGAAGGTTCGTGTGAGCGTCGGAAGTATTCTAGAAGACTAATTGAAGACCGATTATTGCAAGACAAGTCACACAGATCCCAAACACAATCCTTTGAGCATGTTGATCCTATGTTTAAATTCTCTATTTATTTCAAATGTGCATTTATTTTCGAATGTCATCGGGTGGTGTGAACTTATTCCTTGGTTATGGCCAGTTTGTATTTATTACCATATTCATTGATACCTTGGGTTATAAATTTGACTAGTTGAACTTTATATAATGGTTCAACTAGATATTAGATATAATTTCTTAGCCATGCTTAGAGACATTAGTACACTAATGGGATAATTGATGTTTCACTTATATCTTAATGATGGCTATTTAATGGTAGCTCACGATGGTCAATCGTGATTGATAAATTAATTAACTTGCCAATTAAAACTTGACTAATGGTGGGTTGTGAGCAGATGGTTGGAGATGATATTTGGATAGTTGTGCTCATGACAATTAAGGACCGGTTCACGAGCTACTGTTGTGAAATATTAACCGTACCAACCACAAGCTAGCGTGGGCAACGGCTTGACATTTGATGTAGCACGATTCAATGTGGAGTGCCAGACTGTGAAGTGGTGGAGATAAGCTCACGGGAAATCGCTGGGGAGTCCATACCTTGGCTAAAAGGGGGTGACTATGACCTGGGAGCGGTGCACTGCATTGAGTTGGGTTATGTCAGGTGTCTTGTCACAGTCTCTATTCGGGTACTTTTCCAGTATCGCGACGCATGGTTGACATGATGTTGAGGCTGTGTCTTGTGGGTACAGTGGTACATCTCTGACCAGAGTAAAACTATTCAAATAGCCGTGCCCGCGGTTATGGGCGGGTCTAACAATGTTTTTCATGATTAGTCCCACACTACTCATTAATAATAATAATGTGATAAGTGATGATACTTCAATTTAACTCCTAGTTTGGAATGGTTAATTCCTGGTTTAGAGGTTTTATCTGTACGATCGGGGTTGGTTGTTCAGGTTTGGTTGGGCCTGTGCAGAGTTGGTGGGCTGTTCAGTGTTAGTTAATATTGATGATTATAATTACTCTACTGTTTTACAATTCTCAAATGGTTGCTAAATGCTGCTTTTGCAAATGAGCCTATATATTATGCCATCCTTTGGTATCTTTGTGCACTTGCATATTTGCTGTGCGGCTTGCTGAGTATTCCATGTCCTTCCCCTTGCAATAATCAATCAACCTCAGTTGAAGAAAGTTCCGAAGAAGAAGACGTTTGGCTTATACCCTAGTTGAGCTATCTGTGGGAGTGGAGCTGAAGCCATCGCTAGATCGTCTATCCGCTACTGTTTTCTTTTCTTTTGTAAGTATGTAACGTTATTATGATGATGGATTTCTATATTAAATTATCGATTTGTGTACCTCGGCTGATTCCTAGACGAGGATTGTATGCACAAATTAGTTCGGAAATTACTAGTGAATTTCCGGGCGTGACATAAGTGACCATGCTTGATCTATTTGGTCCTACTTGGGAAACCCTTGTATTATTAATGTAATGTAAAACCTGTGTAATAATGATACCAGCTTTGTGATATACAACTTCGCCATGTGTGTACCATCTACTGATCCAAGGAAATGGTATTGTAATCACATGGGGTTTACGGTGTATAAAACCAGGGACCCACACCGATGGCCTAGGAGGACGATGACAACGGCGGCCGCACACCATGGCCATCAGCAAGGCCAACGCGTTAGGCAGTGACGGAGGCACGGAGTCCATGAGGCTAGCGTTGGCATGGGCGACGGCAGGGAGGCCGTTGCTGCAGATAGTGGTAGGGAGGCCGTCGTGGCGAGTCTAGCGGCGGCGGCGATGGTCAGCTGGCGAGGCGCACAGCATGCACGGCACGGTGCTTGTGGCTGACGTGCGCGGCGTGGAGGTTGAAGTGGTGTGGCGGCCATGGTGGGCCGGTGCGGTGGCGAGGCTACCGCAGTGGGAGGACAGAGGCGGGAGGACGAAGGCGGTAGCGATGCAACCAAGCGTCCCGTCAAGGGCAGCTTGGCGGCGACGGCGGTAATGTCATGAGGTGAGAGGTGAAGGCTTCGGCGATCTCCTTTCTGGGCGTCAACCCTCCTACAAAGGTGGCTTGCCGTCGCAAGATGACCACGCTGGACGGACTAGTACAGGGGAGAGGGGATCCATCCTTCTCTCTCACCCTTTCCCTCTTCAACCCGACCACGTAGATGGATCTGGAGCGACCCGAAGATTGTGATCCTACTCTGATGGCCAACCGATGGCGAGGCATCGGTGTGGTAGCCGTGCGTTGAAGGGGATTAGTTGGTGGTGGCTGCTGAATCTGACAGTCACTCATTGACGCGGGAGAGTAGGAAAGCAATGGTGAAGGCCTACCCTTCGGTTCGGCAACGGCGACACCTATGGGCATCACATTCTCCTTGGAGCGTTGTTGCGCTTTTCTCCTCCTCCTTTGGTTCTCTAGGTGAAAATCGCGTCCTGGTTTTCTAGGACGGGCGACAGCGGCACTCTTTAGCGTCGCTTCCTCCTTGGAGGCATCATTTAGAAGTTCCATTCATGTTGTGTGCCTGTTGGGTTCATGCAGCAGGATCAAACGTAGGCGCGTGGTATGGTTGTACTTAGTTTTTCCTAACTACAGTCTCCCAGGACTGTAGACTTGTATTTTCTTCTACTATATCAATAGAAACGTCGCACTATCTTATGCGGGTTGTTTAAAAAAAAGATTGTTTCTAAGTTTTACTTACCTCCATTTCTTTATATATGACGCATTTAACTTTTTTTAGTTATTGTCTTTTCTAGATATATTTGTGCAAATAATATTGTTGATCAAAGTTTGAGAAAAAAAATTCATCTGCTTCATGTGTTAGATTACACAGGTAGCTAAAAATGTAAAATACTCTATCACATGCATATATGTACCAGTTAAATAAAAAATACAGATATGCATATGAAAGCATGTTGATTGTACACGGTACTTATGTACAAGATATGCCATTACAATTTAACTAAATTTTAACTTGTAGAAAAGCATTAAAATCGTGAGTGGTATAGTCGGTTAGCAGCGTGCTCTTGCGCCCCTGAGGTTGTACGTTCCATCCCCCACCTTGTTTCCTAGATTTTTATCTATTCAAAACACAATTGGCAAGTTAATTTCCTTGTGTTCATCTTCTCTAATGGAAGTCGTTGCTGTGATTTGTCCATGTTTTAAATGAACAGATGAGAATCATCGGCACTCTCGAGTGTTATATATTTATTCAAAACCCAATTGGCAAGTTAATTTCCTTGTGTTCATCTTCTCTAATGGAAGTCGTTGCTGTGATTTGTCCATGTTTTAAATGAATAGATGAGAATCATCGCCACTCTCGAGTGTTATATATTAGTTAATTAGTACATCATTTAATACATAACATTAGATAATGTGGACGTCCATTCCAATGATACAACAATACCTACTACGTAGTAAGGACCAATAACATACCACTACATAGCAAGGACCAATAACTAGAGCTCAAGTTCATGGACTAAGTCATTCCTAGCTATTCGTACATGTTCTTTAAATTATGTGGTACCAATTGGCTGTTGTGATCTTTGAAGTGTGAAAGAGGAAACCAGATTCAGGAACAATCCTAGCAACACCATTTTGATGAAGTCAAAGCTCTATACTTCAGATGACAATAGGGGCAAATGAGTACTCACTAAAAAAGATCCCATCATCTACTTTCAGATGAGTCTAGCCTCACCATCAGATTCAAAAGGTGCGCTTGTCGTAACAGACCAATGAATATCCAGACTTGCTACTTGGGCCTAGGCCTTATATCTAGAAAAGCCCATTAGGGTTGCATTGGCTAGGGTTTGCTCCTACCACCCCTCTTGGTAGTTTTCCCACGTATTTAACCCCCCCTAGCCGGCAATTTTAGGGTTGGGTTTTGTTTGGATGCAAGTTTAGATTCAGCTACTTCCTTTTACATGCATTTATCGGCTAGACCACCTAGATACTTGATTTAGAATCCCAACTTCGTGGGTATCGGTTTTATCTTTTGACAAGTGACGTGAATTGTTTTCTTATTAACTTGTTCTTGCTTTGTTCTTCAATTGCTAGCAGGTTTAAAGTTTTCTTGGCACAACAAGAACTCAACAATCCAGAGTTGGTGTACTGGTTACTAAGGCGTAGCACCCTTGTCGTAGTTGTGGTTGGACCGCCAATATCGATATGTCCCCCAAATCACAATTATCCTCCTCAAAGAATGATCAAGAACTGTGTGGTTGCATCAAGTGGTATCAGAGCTTAGGATTGCTTGGTGAGATTTACCACTCCTTAGCTTTTACCTACAGTCCAGAAACCCATATAAAATAGGTCAGATCCAGAATCCCTGTTGTTCTACTTAGTTCTTTGCTTGTTGAGTTTTTAGTTGCATTGTTTCGTCGAGTGTTGGTTCTAGTTGTTTAATCCTTTAGACATTCGGGTTCAGGTCATGTTTTAGTCACCACAAACACCATCTCCATCATAACCATATCCCCCACTGCCACCAACACTAGTTCCATCGCCATCATCACCGCCAAAATCACCATTGTTGTCTCCACCACCATCACCATCAACTCAAAATTTGTCACCACCAGGTCTACCACCACCACAGCCCTTTTGATGCTGCCACCCTCAACAGCCAATTAGTTTTCAACTTGATGAGAACCAAGTAATCCTTCCCAAGAAGCCATGACAGCCATATCCTAGCCCAAGAAAGCATTTTAAGTGATTTTGTTTTGGACTTGTTGATTGGAGCTAGTACCCCTTCCCAAGAAATCATTAAGTGCTTTCACTTTTGACTTGGCTGCTAAACCAAGTAATCCCCTAGTTCTATTTTAATTGACGTTTTGAATAGTATTGCAAATACCAATGAGTAATTAAGTACGATCCATATTTCCTTTTATACCCTTATTAAATACAGTCAGCCGCAGCGAATGCACACTTGCGCGAGCTGCTCCACCTCCATGGTGTCAGCGCTGTTGTCCTCCTGCACAAGGTGCTCCACGATGCCGCATGTCGTCATGTCGTCCTCCGGCGCAACCTCAGCATCCATGTCTTCATGCGCGACAACAGCGTCCTGCAGCTTGGCGTCCATGGTGTTGGTGCCAGACGAGCGGTGGTGGCAAGAGGTGAAGCGACGCGACGGCCAGAGGTGAGCAACTAGCTAGCGCTATCAATACTCCACGGCCAGAGTACTAGGACTCCACGCAGAAGTTAATTTTTGCCTTAGAAATGTTTCAGTGGGGATGGAAATTTGTATACTCTAAAAATGGAAATTTGTATACAATGAGAATAGGGAATTGAGAGAGAAACTCTCTAGGAGGGAATTCCTCTTTTACTTTGCCTAAACAAATCCCAACCATTCGTTTTTATGTAAGATCTAATCTCTAACTAAACTCCCTATCGATTCCCACCACCTCTACCAAACAAGAGATTGGGACTAAAAGTTTCATTGTAATCTCACCATCAGTTCCTCTCCCAATTCTCTTCAGTCTACAAGTTTAAGTTATATAAGTTATTTACATCTTCAGGTGTCTGATAAATAAGAAAAGAGAAAAATATAAGGTGACCAGAAAATAGCAAAATTGTTGTAACAATCTTCAAATCGCATGAAACATCCCCAGGTTAAAATCTAGTATAGAAAGATAAATCATTTTACAAACTCCCAGTACTCTTAATAAAGTTAGTGAAATATTTCTTGTAAGCAGATACATAACACCAACGTTCATGTTTGAAATGTATTTGAATTTAATTATATATTCATATATATAACCAAACACTAAAAAGTATTAAAAGTATACTCTAAGATGGAAATTTGTATTCGGCGATGAGCGGATGGCCAAACTAGAATTGTACACCCATCAAGATTCAGCGCATGCTTTGTCTTAGCGAACCATGATTTAGGTTTCTGTCACTTTGTAAGAATAGCCTCTAGCAGTTGTGCAGTAGAAGATCTCAGAGTAGGGGATACTGGAGAACTACCGAAGAAGCCATCATATAGCGCATAACTAACAGTGGCTGATGTTATTTCAGCATCAACTTGACATGGATCTTGGTTTCCTGCAATTGAGATCTACAGCAACAGAAGTATCAGTTTTGAGTCCTGTAAATCTATGCCTTCTTCTCCAAGCTTGTTTCGTTAAAGTTATTGTAAGGAAGGTAAAAATGGGTATTGATTTGCATCCTTGGATGGTGCCTAGTATAATGCTAGATACTTCATGTAAAAAAGGGGATCAGTAATATTAAAAAAGTATGTTATGTTCACAGATAACTGCGATGCTATCACCCTATGAGCTGCCTATCACTCAGTGTTATCTTGACACTGACACAGGTGTTAGAATTTGACTTGATTCAGGTGTCCTATTCCACAATCTTGAAAATTTGTGGGCAGAACACCTCAAAGAATCCAAAACATCTGATTATTTGAGTTTCACTTTACGCTGGTTTATCCAAAACTTTCACTTTACACAAGCCCAATCAGTTGGGTACAAACCGTTGCTCTCTATGCCTACACTGTTTCAACAACGGTCAAATAATACGAAATTTTATTTGGGATGTGCAACAAAGGTCAAGTTCTATTCAGGGTTAAAGAGAGCTTAAGTTCTGCTAGCTACTTAAGTGAAACTCAACAATCTACCAAGTGCAAAATGCAATTTACTCAATAGAAAACAACAGCATCAAAATAACACGATGTATAAAGGAAAAACAAAAAAGATCGTTACTGACTGAAATTCTTTGTGGGAAGCCTAATAATATTTTTGCACTGGCCTACCAAATTGTTTCACAATTTCCATAAATATCAGTATACCTTTTTGGATTCAAGAGATATTTTCTCTTGCATTAATATTGTATACTGGACTGCCAAATTGAAACACTAAATATTCTCTTGCATTTCATCCTATTGAATTATACCGCTGTTTCTTGCCAATAATAACATTCAAGCTTTCTCTATGCCTGGGTTTCTGTTCACAGGCATTAAGCTTATTATCATAAATGAGTAATAACACCTGACTTGATAATGAGTTGGCACTTGGCATATATGTCAGTGCATGAAAAATGGCATCTATTATCTGGAAAGTACTTCTTTTTCAAAAATAATTGTACTGGACACCGTAGTTAATTTTCAAGAAAATTCAGATTTAATTTAACTGGAAAATTATGTATTTTCAACCTTTGAATGAATGTAATATTAAAGCAAAACTGAATGTGACTCACCAGAAGTCTCGAGGGTTCAAGCCAAGTTAGATAGACAGTTGTTCCTTGTTTGAGACTACGGCCCAGAAAGGTTTTCTGGAAAGTTGACAGGCCCTGTTCTTCCTCAGCACTTGGTTTTTTTATTTGACGAGAAACAATGTCATCTAGAGCCTTCACAAACGTCTTGCCATCAACATCTCTGACGAGAATTATACTCAATGATTTCACAACTGGTGCTGCACAACACAGCTTCCATCAGCTAATATTACGATTTTGTGAGCATTTTTCATTGGCAATTGGTACTTACCTTTAAAAATGGAGTCAAAAACTGAGGAAGCATCAAAGGTCTCAATACCAACCTTTTCTCTCCATCGCATAGTGACAACGCCGATTGAGCAATCAACATAGAATGCAGCAGCATATATTTTTAGAAAGAACTTCTCTCTGTAACCTAGAAGTGAGCTAAAATTCAAATTGCAAACTGTAAACAAATATAATGTGGCACACTTAAAGGTTAAATTTAAACAGTTCTTTTACCCATTTATATGCACACAAAAAACTCATGCAATGCAGATTAACACTTTCTATGTCATCTAAGCTTACTTTTTTTTCCACATTGGAAGAGGATGTAGTTAGCAAGTGCGGATATGTCCATGCATACCAACATCTAGGTATTCCGCCTTGAATAGCCAAATAGGTTAGCTGGGGCATGTATGGGTTATTCCCCAAAACAGTTTATTAACTCTGGCATAACTGTAGCTAATCATGTGAGAATCCACCAATTCAAGTCATATAGACCAAATTCAGACAAGGTATCACACAAAGAGTATCAAAACAAAATCCTACTGGATGATGTTTAATGATAAAAAACTCAATAACAGTGAAGATTTGGACACAGTGACACTCAAGAACACTCCATCTGGCACATTTCTTCATTTATGCAGTTGATTGTTTTAGACCCATTCATGCAGTCAATTGATCAGTAGTCACTAAATACATATTGCTTGTGATTCATAGATATATTTTACACTTGCAGTCTTCAAGAAGGGGTCATGAGCAGAGTTCATGACAGGGTAAACACTATTGGGAGGATAGTTGGCACAACATCAGCTGCCAGGGATGAAACATGTACACTTAAGACTGAGAGAATCAACATAGCGGAGGAACTAGATTGACTCATTCTTTCTTAATCCAAAGAACATAGTTAGCTGGCTTATTATAGCCACCACTAATACATGAGACTAACAGATATGCTAATAGGTAAGAGTAAGCTAACAAGCCAAACCTAGTATGAAGATAATGAAATCTCTAAACAGAAGGTCTGCTGCTGCTGTGCGCCTAGCTGTTGTGTGCCTTTCATTACCTTGCTTGGTAGCCAGCCCACAGCAACTGTCCAAAGAAATGCGCGCTCACGAAAAAAGATAACTTTGACTGGTAGTTTCTGCCTCTTAATGTTACATAGAAAGTATGACATCAGGGAAGTGTTTCTAGAGCTAGTTTAATTGTGTAAATGTCATCATGTGGCAAATCTTTTTACTTTAGACAAACAGAAAAGTTATGGCCAATTTGAATATCTACAATTACATTAGTGTTCAAAGTAAAATATATCGACTACATAGTTCAAACTTATACAAGCCATAGCTTCACCATTTTTGAACTGGCATGACAGTTCACTGAGGTACTATTGTCCTAGGTACTACAAAATACTATCCAGTATCAACGTGATCTGCAGTATTTTGTCAGACTGCAGTAATGAACAGGTAGGAACACTTTCATCTTTCCAACAACGATATCTATTGTTAGTTCCTAAATATTGGTGAACTGTTTAATATCCATCTAGTTTCCAGGTTAATATTTAGTTTGATGCTATATATAATTGCTAGAAGAGCACCTCTATGTGATAGGCCTAACGCTATTTTCAAGCAAGAAATAAACAAAATCCCTAGCCTCCCTTCCTTCTTTGGTCAGCTCAGAGAATTAATGGACACTGTGCGGGAAATCCTCTAGCCATCTGGTCAATGTCGAGTTATATACACTCCATGCACATGTAGCATGGAGCTGCTCCAAGCCTGTGGTCAACTGTTCATTTACGAAATCTTTCATAAATTACAATGAACCTTTCATAATTTGGAAAGATCATGATGTTTTGCATGAAACTATGTAATCTAAACTGGTGGATAGAACTAATATAGTTAGATTAGATACTTCAACAGGGAAAATTATTCCTAGAACAAGATCCAACTACTGTAGCTCAGTTGAGCTGTTAAAAGACAAATGATTATGTGAGATAAGTAGATAAGACATATTCAACAAACTGTAGCAGATATTTTGGAGTTACCCAAAAAAATGTCATACTAACTATGGAAGCAATATGTAATGGCTGATGAAAAAATTCAAATGATTCTTCTCATTGTGTCAATCGGTCAAAGAAATGGATTGACAATACCATGCTATTTATTTGTTACAGAGCAAAACCTATGAGGTATTTCTTTTAGCAAGGATGTGAAGTAGCATAGTAATGCCGATTTAATCTCATATAGGGAAACGGACAAGAAAATGTACCTGTTCCAAGAATAACCAAAGGCTCGGTGCAGCCTGGAACAGCTATCTCTCGAGGAAATTTCACATTTGTTGTGTCTTCTATAACAAAAGCATCCCCAACTACAGGCAAAGTATAAAAATATGTGATGAGTGGTTCTTATGATTAAGATATTATAAATCATTTATTGGACACAAGCTTGAACAAAATTTCAATGGCAGAAAACTGATGGAAAACTTTGATGGTACACCTGCTGCTCTAGAATACAGGCAATAGCTTTCATTATGTTCCTAAATGCATGCCATTCACTTTTAGAGAGAAGTTTCCATCCTTCCTGATTCACTCATGTTTACTTATACACCCCTCCCTTCATAATGGATTGAAATAAAACTGAAGTGTGGTACTTTGGAATCCACTCGCTGCAATAATCATTTCTAAGTCCCACAGTTTGTACCTTTCTTTATTTGACTAATCAAGCAGTATACATATGCTCTATCTTCTACACAATTACATCTACTTTTTCCGAGAATCAGTTGGCTGCAAATTCATCAACTTTCTATTTTGCGGTTGTCAGCTTTTGCGATTTAGTATTATCATAATTAGTACGCCTATATTTTTTAAAAAACAAACACAGTGCCCAAAGTTGTGGTGGACGACAATTTACATATACAATAAGGTAAAATGTAACCAATATTCTCAAGCGAAAGCACTCAATGCTGTGTCCTCTATTTTGACAACTCGACATAACATCAGCTCAAGTTGACGTAAGCAAAGAGAACACAAAAGGTATGTTCAGGTCCCTACTTGAAGGTTACAATTCCCAGATTGATATGGTAACTAACTATACACTTCGTATAAATAATTGCAATATTCTTGCATTGTAGGTCTAAAGTTTATGGGTTTAGAATCTTGTGGATCATGACCAGAAAGTTGTGATGGAGTTCTCAGCATTCGGTAACAGTAACAACTCCATTGAAATTAGCTGATGGTCCTCTGGCAATGTCATGCGAAATGAGATTAGGGACCATAAATCAAGTAACGTCCTGACCATCAACGAAACTGAAAACCGAGCAATCAGGCTCATTGTCCATCCCGAGCTTGAATCATTGTACAATGTAAAAATGTCCTTACGAGAATACTCAACTGCATCCGTGCCCTACACATTCTAATCTCCAATATCGGTATAACACTATAACCCCAATTCGCCCTAAAGACTAGAATGCATGCGAATCCTGAAGTCCGTATGAATGCTTCCAAGGAACAGAAATCTCTAGAGTCCCTCACCTGTGCCGCCCCCCGCTGCGGATGGGATCGGAAGCCTCCGGGCGGCGGCGGCGGCGGCGCTGCGGTAGCGGTTGGCAAGTCCGGACGCGAGGGGCACGGAGCCAGCCGGCACGCCGTGGGGCGGACGGACTCGGAGGCGAATGACGGACCCGGAAGCGGGCCTGGCGACCGCTGGTCCGGCCAGCGCGGAGGACACGACGGGCACCACTACGCTCATCGTGCGGCGGGCGGCGCTGCGCGTTGGGAGTGGCGACCGGAGAGCGAGTGGAGAGTGGAAAGTGGAGACCGGAGAGGTGGTCGCGACAAGCAAACCTTATCCGACAGGAGGACCCCACATAAGTGTTTACTTGGTCAACGAGCTGCTTTCTCTGTTCTCAGTTTCTAGTCACGGTTGACTAGCGCTACTTTTAACTTTTACACGGGGGTCGTTTAAGATGCAGATTATGGCCACGTTCTAAAACTCCAACAACATAGATTTTTCCTCGGTTTTCATTAAAACGTTTTTTAAAGTGTAAACGGTGTGTTTCTACGAAAACTAATTGCTATAAAAAAATCAAATAAATCCATTTTTCAAATTTTTAATAATTAAAATTTAACTAATCATATACTAAGGATATGTCTCGTTTTACGTGCACACTTTATCTTCATGCTTGTTGAAGAATCAAACGGGACCTAAGTCAAATAGATCTTATAATAATGAGCTATAAGCTTACTATATAATCTTATGTGGAGGAGAGAGGTAACAAAAAATTAGCGTGTTAGCTCTCATGCCAGAGCTAGCTTAACATAAACTCCAAGATAAATACATTAAATGTATAAGTGAGAGATAGAGAGGAGAAGAAAATTATAGCCAACCTTATAGCTAATCTATTATATATGTTGGCTTTAAGATGGACTAATAGTAGGAAGTGAGCTCTACTATTATCCTTGCTCTTATGAGTTAGAGGTCTTGTTCATTTCTGATTAAGATTCAAATTTTACCTCGGTTTTCGCTAGCACGTTTTCAAAACTACTAAACGGTGCATTCCGTGTGAAAACTTTTAATATAGAAGTTGTTTTAAAATATCAAATATATTCATTTTTAAGGTTTGTAATAATTAAAACTTAATTAATCATGTGCTAATGACTTTATCGTTTTACGTGCGCCAACTTAATCTTCATCTTCATCGGATTCAAACACCACCCGAGAGCGACTAGGGGAAACATGAATAGGATACTTCAAAAATCAAGCTCCCACATCACCTGATCGATCTCTCATGTGCGAAGCAACATTAGTCTCTCAGCTCCTTGCCCCGCCGACTGTAGCAACAACAAGGGAGGGAGGGAGGCATCAAGGAGACGAAGCGATGGCGACAGGTGGCTTGCCATCCACCCATGCGACAGCAGTACGTACCTCTCCCCTACCTTGATACCCGATACTGGACCTTGTACTTATGGGTACCAGCCAGACCAGGTGCTTAGATACCAGCTCTAATACACCATGTGGTGCATCAAGTTTTGTCCTTGGGTACCAAACTTGATACCTAGGTGTCAGGGTTATGGATAAGGCATACCCTCCATGTTTTGTTTATGGCAGTTGTTTAGACTTCAATTCAAATTCGATTTAAGACCATTGCTCTTCCGTTATTGATGTCCCATGTTTCATGTCTTCTTGGAGAAACAAGAACTATCTAGAAAACATGATGTCGATAACTGAGAAGTCTGGGTGCGAGAACGAGTACTCTTTTGATTTGAAGTCGGGGGCTATTGTCAGGGTTATAGATAAGGCATACCCTCTATCCTTGGACTTATGCAATATACTGATACGGTATACTCATACGTATACGGAAAGAGTTTGTCAGATTAAAGAAATTGTGTTCATGTAGCGGAAGTAACAGAGTCCTACTCGGGGAAGAGTAGGATATTATCTGTACCGTACAGGGTCCGATGTTTTTGAGTCCTACTTGGAGATTAAGGTGATTTACGGTATAAATAGAGACCCCAGGAGGGGGTACGGGCATCTAATCTCAGGACCAGACACTCGTCACCACAGACACAATCAGGAGGACTTGAAGCCAATCTCGTCGACAAGATTTCGTCGGGCCGATCTCGACAAAGGATCTCGTCGGTAATCTTGGAGTTCAGTTATCCTCTTTCGTACTCTGTGATATTTCTGATAATCTCATATAAAGTGGATTAGGTCTATTACCTTGCGAGGGGCCTGAACTAGTATAATTCTTGTCTTCTGCGTGCTTGATGTCGTGTCGTGCAGATCATTGTATCAATGAACCCCAATACCATCCGAATACGGTCTGCGGGTATCGCCCATCGACAGTGGTGCGCTAGGGTAGGGGGACTTGGTGCTCAAGGTTTTGCCGAGATGACTTCAGGTTGCCCCGACAAACTGCATCTTCACCAGCTTTGGCCCAGGAGATCCAATCCGGACATCCTTGGTGTGGACCCAAGTTGGATCCATTGTCTTTCCAATCTACGCTACGACACCGATCTTGCCTACCCCAGAGTCTATCGGGAACGAGAACCACGCAGCCGCGACAACAAGAAACGACACTACTCCGGCTGCTCCTCCTGTCCCGTTAGAAAAAAGGATGCCGACTACTTCAGCTCTGAGCGGAGGACGCAGGGGAAATGTTGTCAGAGGCATATGTTAGGAACAACAGGGAGAAAAGATAACGGAAGAAATAAAGTATGACATGGCTTAAGATTTCACTTACTTGGCTTTTTGTCGCTTCAAGAGTCTCCCACGCGGTCGAGTGGGAGCAATGGCGGCAGCCTAAGTAAGAAGGAAAGTAAGGGTGATGTCATCTTTATCAAATTCATTTGATAAGGAGAAGTCAGAACTCACTTCGGAGCCGCTTGTTTGGACCAACGTACCAATGCCCGAAGAAAGTTTGGGCATCATCGCCCATTTTCTCTTCGGCGCCTTGGTACCACTCCCACTTGGGGCAGTCGTGGAGCCGGCCTACTCAGCGACAACCTTCTCCTTCAGCAATGAGGATGTCTGATGGTCAGCGAGGGGACCGATTGCATCCGTCAGAGGAAGAGCCTGTATAGCTTTAGATTACTACATCTTAGAAATCAAAAATGAGGAAAGGGATGTAGTAAGATAAGGTTACTCACATTGATGATCTCGTTCTTATATGTAACCGTGAGGTCGCAGACGAGACTAGGCAGTTGGGCGAAGTTGGAGGCGGGGCTCACGAGGACTTGGCCTACCCGGGCCGTCACGGTGTTGTCATCGAGATTTGCAGAAAAAGTAAGTATGAGTGGAAAGTTGAATACAAAGCCAATACACGATCGAGGATAGGTGGGTTGCGAGAACGAATACCCCGTTTCGAGAACTATGTATCATCACTAGTCCCCCAGTAATCGAACGCGGGGTGAGCGCGAGCCTGGAGTGGTTGGATTCGATGACATATGAAGTCTACAACGACTTCATACCCCGATAACCCTTGTTCTTGAAGGCTTTTGATTTGTCTACAAAGGTTTGAAGAGAAGGAGTTGAGAAGGGTCTCGAAGTCCAAGATGAAGAGCGCTCAGGCTGGTCATCTGGGACAAGTGAGAACAGAAGAAAGTTTTTCTACATGGAGATAGAACCATTTGGATCTCCATGAACTCCGAGATGAATGGCAATCGAAGGGGATGTACTCCGCATTCATCCTGTCTCGGAGACGAAAACCCCGCAACATCCAGAGATTCTGCGGGAGTCCATCCACCAGGGCTCATAGAAGTAGAGGAAAAGATCAAGGAAGGGCACTATCCCAAGGTAGGCCTCGCAGAGATGAGAAAATATGCTCAGAAAGGCGATAGAATTTGGGTTTAGATGAAGAAGATCAAGGTCGCAGAAGTTCAGAAGGAGCAGAAGAAATTTAGAGGAAGGAGGTAGAAAACCACACCGAACAAAATCCTCTAAGACTACGATTTGTCCTGGGGCAGGTTTGGGTTCAGTAGCTCCTTCAGTGTGTTCCAAGATGTTACGCCCGGGAAGGGATCCTTCCACTTGCAATTTCTTCATCTCAGGAACGTCGGTGACGGATTTTCCCAAATCCATGGAGTCGGGCTCAGAGATGGCAGAGATAGGAAAGGTGGATTAGGGTTTTTGGAGGGCGAAAGGTGGACTTAGGGAGATGCATGTGCGGGGAGACGAAGAGAGTTTTGGCAAACGGATCAAAAATGAATCTCGGAATCAGAATTTATGGCGCACTCCCGATGGTTCAAATTTTGAGGAAGAGAGAGAATGTGTAACGCCCCGATTTCCGCCCCGTCGAAAAATCTATTGTATTAAAAACCTATGTTCAAAAATTTGGTTCTTTGAGTGTATCTAGGTTTGTGTGCCAAAGATCTCAATTGACCCATTCCTTGTAAACTCAAATTCTTAGGCAAATCTTTTCCTTCAAAATTAAATTCTCCTGATTCGAATTTTCAAGTTCGAGTTTTCCTCCTAAACACTTCCAAAAGTCATACGGTTAAGATTTCGCTTTCAGAATTTTGACCGTGCCGACAAACAATCTTCCTTCCATGTAAGGAATCTAAAAATATTTATTTTAGACTTCGACCGCCCGAAAAATATTTCCTATACGTGTACATATCAAAACCAATATTTTGTACACGTACGACCCAAAATCAACGGCCATTTCCCTCGTTGAATTTAATTGCGCACCGATGGAACCAACAAAAGCAAAGTTTTTCCTCCAATCATCATCTCCCAAATAAAATCCCCGTTTTGGAATCCGAATCGCGTCCTAAATCACCACCTCCAATTTCTATCTTTTCTAAATTATTTCCATTCATTCCATTTGTTGCAAATATTCTCAAAAGGCAAGACCCCTCCAACCAAATTTCCTACCTATCAAAAATCCCAAACAAATCATTGGAATCCACAGTCCAATTACAGTTCTTTTACAAGTTCAAAATTGTCTGCATCTCAAGGGAAAAATATCAGTAGACAAGCATGCATGCACTTCTTCCTTTTCTTCACTGAGACAAGCAAGCAAACTGTTCATCTAACACCCGTGCATGCATCTGTTCCGTTCCTCTGCCTCACTGTTTCCTCGTTGTTAAGCGGCAAGCCCGTGATTAGGCACCACCTCCGCCTTCTCCGCTGAGGTTAGGCATCGCCTCCGCTTTCTCCGCTGAAGTTAGGCACCGCTCCGCGCCGCTCACCGAGCAGATCTAGCAGGTAGCAGCAGAGAAAACTATGGAGGAAGAGGAGAAAACAGAAGCAAGCTTATCCACCGACCGCGTTGTCCATCGTCCCGTACTTCCCCATGGCAACCTCATCGTGCTCCCTATGCAGTGCTCCATTGCACCACGCCAAGAGAGCACAGAGGCAGTAGTCCACGCTGAAAGCAAGCGCCGCGTCCACCCCACCCAGCACCGCGGCTGTCCTCGCTCTCCTGTGCCGCCATGCCGATGGCGTCAGCCGAACAGAGCAGTCGGCCCCGCTCGGCTGAGCCACCCTCGTCGCCACCGCCAGCCGCGACGGCTATAAAAGCCACTGCGACCATCATCTTCCTCTGTTGGCCTCGAAGCTCCACCTGCCTCCCATTGTCGCCACCTCTTTTCCGCCAAAACCACCGGCGCCCATGTCCTCCTCCTGCCTGGTGCGCCACCCCGTGCGCCGTCCTCCCCTAGCGCGCCGAGCCGCTTCGGCCGGCACCACCCCGACCGCCGATGCCACCACGGGCCCCCGCCACCCCGCGCGTCACCTCCGCCGGCTACGCTGGCCGCGAGTGTGCGGCCCGGCCGCGAGAGCCACGCCATCGTGCCCGGCCGCTGCCCTGCATCGCGTCGCCACCGGCCGCGCGAGCCACGCCCGGCCGCTGCCCCGCGCCGTCCCACCGATGGCTCGTGCTCTCCCTCCCCTCGGGCTCTCTCCTTAGGAAGAGAGAGGAAGAAAAAGCAAAGAAGGGAGAAAGAGATAGAGAAGAAGAGATAAGAAGGAGAGAGGAGGAAAGAAAGAAAAGAAAAAGGAAAAAGATGGTGGAACCCGTCGGGTGGGACCTCTTCCTTAATCTCCTCACAGAAGTTCAAATAAGGTCCCTCTACATCCCGGGCCCCCTTCCTAAAAGTCTATATCACTTCCCTCTTCTTTGTCGGGCCAAGCCCATGAAATCCTCTACAAAAGTCTACCAAACATCCTCCTGCACTTATTGGGCCACCCAACAATAGAGTCTATATTGCTTCCCTCCCTTCAAATTTGAGTTAAAGCCCAAGCTCACCGATACAAAGTCCAATATACCTCCCTCTACTCAGTCCCACAGCCAGGGAATATTCTTGGAAATATTCCTTTCCAATTTAATAAATTCATTTCCATATTCCATGAAGTCCATTAATCTTCCAAAATTCGTATCTCTCCAACCATAAGTTCGATTGACTCCGTTCAACTTCCAGAATTTTTCTAAAAGTGAGATCTATCCAATGGCACTATTAGTTTATAATAGTTATTATTTACTTTATAGGGTTTTGGATGGTTTTCTCTTTCGATCGCGTAGTGAACATTTTGAAGATGCAACGGATCGAACTTTCTCGAAGATTTGAAGACCAACAATAAGGAAAGCCACTCCTTGATCATATTGCACCTAGTTTATAAAATATGTTGTTTGCAAGATTGCATGCTTAGCGTACACCATTATTTGAATCGGCTATCGGTCTACAAGCACATGACCGACGGATCAACCTATGTAGTTGCATTATTTCCTATAGGACTTGGTTAAACTTAACCCTTGTTGCTCCACCACAGGAGTACCTCGATACTTGCGCTCTCTGTTCGCAGGTGTCCTTTTTCACCATTTGTTTATATCAGGCTTATACATGGTTATCAATGTGGGAAAACATGGGGTTGTGAAAGGTTTATAAAACCCGACTCAGGGAGTCAGTGTCTTTTGAAAATAAAAAGGTTTTATGGAGAAAACTTGCGGTGCGAATCCTCTCCTGTGTGGTTTGGTTTCGTAGTCGCGCATAAGGACTGATTCCTTGGGATTTAACATCCGAGCATCTTACAGTACGACCACACGGGTAGAATGGGATGCCCCTGGATGAGTAACTAGCTGGAACATAGGTGTCTAGCATGTTGGCAGTTGAGGAGCACCGGTATGGTGGCGTGGAAATCTCCTGCAGTGGGGATGTGTCGGGGTTCATACGGTGGGGCCTGGGTAGATGATGGCCTGAAATTTGGCCTGATGCTTGGTGGAGAGATTCCATCCTTCTATGTGACATGGGACATTTATGGGTTAGCTAGAGAAAGGCCTTGTCACGAACTTCCGGTACCGGCCAGTATCAGTGTAAGCTTCGTGTCTTGTGGGTAAAGTGTACAGTCTTTGCAGAGGTTTAACTGAACTATTCGAACAGCCGTGCCCACGGTCAAGGGCAAATGTAAGGTGAGTCTCACAGCGTAGATTTATTTTAAAAATTATTTCCTAAATTGATTCTTGGGATGAGAACCGTTACCAGAGTCCTTCTTTGTGACGGATGGCCAGCCTTCGTGGTTGGGAACAGGTTTGTGTGACCTGGGGTGTCGTTTGGCACCATAGGGACTGAGAGGGCCGATTTAGGGGCCGAGAGGGCTGAGTTTGGGTTGGCAGGTCGGGAGGACCGGACCTGAAGTTGTTAACCTTGAGACTTGGTTAACGGATGATTTATGGAGACTATGTTAGTTTATGTTTTGAAGGAGAAGAGAAGCTAATGAAGGAGAAAGTGTTTTAAATAAGTAAATTTGGCTTTTCCACTCAGGTTGTTGCAAAGCAACTCGTGTTTGGATTGAGGTGTGACACCTCCTTTCGAAGGAGAAGTTTATTTTTGAAACCTACACTTAGACCTTTCAAAAGTGTTTTAAAATAAATGCTTTGCCAAATAAACCCAGCCTTTCTTTGAAGCTTGCATGTACACGTTTCCTAGTGGCTTGTTGAGTACGAACGTACTCAATCCCCCATTGTTGTTGTTTTTCTTTCCTTGGCTTAAGTTCAGGAGGAAGACAAAGGTTGGAGTTTCGTCCCTAAACCCAAACTACTGCCGGTGGATTTGGTGTCCTAGCTCTGCTAAGTTTCGTTGCTGTTGACTCTGATTGATGGTTGCAACTCAGGGATTACCCAAAGCTGCAACGTAGAGGTATATTGAATTTATGTAAATCCTGCATTGATTCATCATGTTACCGCTGGTACCAGCATCGTTATCCTGGGACTGGTACCTGTTTTCGCAGTTCCGTGGGAAAGCGGTTCGCCGTTCTCCTGCGGCATACCCTCCTCGGTGCCATTTGTACAGTGGCGCAGGGGCGGGGTGTGACAGGGTGGTATCATAGCAAGGTTTGGCTTTAGGAACGAAACCCCTCTTCCTTAGGAGACCCCAATAACACTATTTTGGCTAAAACAAAACTATTTGTGAAAGACCTCTACTCTCTTCTCTTAATCCTGGTTTTTAAAGGGAGCTTTTTCCAACTAAAAGTGTATCAGCCTTAGTCTCTTGTCTAAATTCTTCCTTAACGGAAAGGTTCTATGTTCGATCCAGACACCCGTCACCACAGACGCAATCCGGAGGACTTGAAGCCAATCTCGCCGACAAGATTTCATCGGGCCAATCTGGACAAAGGATCTCATCAGTAATCTCGGAGTTCAGTTGTCCTCTTTTGTACTCTGTGTTATTTCTGATAATATCATATAAACTAGATTAGGTCTATTACCTTGTGAGGGGCCTGAACTAGTATAATTCTTGTCTTCTGTGAACTTGAATTCGTATCGTGTAGATCCTGGTATCAACAAACTCCAATACCATCCGAATACGGTCTGTGGGTATCGCCCATCGACACTAGGTATCACTCGTGATACCTTGAGGTACTAGGCCTGATACATGTGGGTGTTGTGAAAGTTCAACAAGTGCCAATCAAGGATGACACACCCATGACGTACCTGCACACAACATAAGTGAGTTGTGGGATGGACTAATAAGAAGTTCCACCAAGCCATGTCATTCGACTCCAAGGCCGTTGACGCACATGGAATCCAATGGCACTATAGTGCCTGAGGGCAAGGTGACTAACACGAAGCCCCACCTTAGGCACAATACCCATACGCGAAAGGGGCCCCTTAATGTGGCGAGCCCCCTGTTTGGGGTGACGCGGCACTCCAGAGGAGGCGGCGCCTTCCCCTGTATAAGCGGCACGGCGTGCATCACGCCGGTGCTCTATGTCGAGCCTGGCATCGGCTCCTGCGTATATGTCCCCCTGGCACCCGCGATCACCCTTGGGTGTCAACGAGGGGGATGATGTGGCCATGCGCGCTATGGTTGCCACTCGGCGGGCCCTCCATCTTGAAGACGACGAGGCTGCGGTCGGGCTCCGGGATGTCCCGACCGTTGGTGCTCGCCCGTTAGCGATCAGCTGCTGCTGCGCGGTGGTGACCAGGTTGGCCACGTCCTCCAGCCAGCGCTGGATCGGGGTCTCCAGCTTTGGGGCGATGGGTGGGTGGCGCAAGAGCGCGCCTACTGCCTAGAGTGCACCCTCAGCGGTGCTACCCCCGCCATAGGTGAGGCGTCGGCGTATGCCACCACGGAGGCCTCCTCGGTGAGCCGCCAAAGAAGTCTCAGAGCCCTCGGCCTTGTTCCCGGCGCCGCCACCCACAGGAGATGCCGGATCATGCTCCTCCACCCACCGAAGCGCTTCGGTGGTGCGGTGGAGATGGAGGAGTGCGGCCCCGGTGCCGAAAACTCGGGCTGTGGCCCCGCATGTCTCCATCAGCCGCCTCGCCATCTCCGGCCTAACCAGGTGGAGTAACGCGCGGGGTGGGCTCTCCAGCCATCTTGCTTACTACGTGAAACGTAGTGCGCAAGAAACACAATAGGCCTCAAGAAGCACGGACGCGCCCCCTACCTGGCGCGCCAGCTGTCGGGAGGGGAAACTCTTCTTAGCAGGGAACCGTGGGGTCCCCTTTTTCATTCGGACCGAGGGCACGGGTGAGATCTTGAGGCACGAAAGGATGTAAGGTTGGAAGGGCCCGAGCCCTTCAGGGATGAAGAAGACGCAGTGAGTTATACAGGTTCAAGCCGCCGTGGAGGCGTAATACCCTACTCCTGTGTATGTAGTTGATGTGTGTTTGTTATGTGGGAGAAATACAAGCGTTTGCTCTATCTCCCTTGGTGCTCGCTGGAAAACTAGAAGCTAACCCCCTCTCCCTCGGCCAGGACCTCCTTTTATCCTTCAAGGGGTTTCCACATAGGCCTCAGACTTAGGTTCGAGGGAGGGAGAAAAATAAAGGTGCTACCGATGCGAAGACTTGAGCACCCTCCTTGTTAACATGCCAGGATGCGCACGTCCCATCGTAGTACGCCTTGAGTCGTCATTCAATATGACTAGGTGGACACCCGGTTATTCTTTCCTTTAAAGGCCGAAGACTTTCGGCCTCTTGAGTCCTCCACGTGGCTATGTAGCACCGCAGTGACCGTAGGAAAAAAGGGGCCAATCAAACCCCATGGACGGGCAAAAAGACCCGCATTAAATGTGATGGGACGGGGCATGCGCCTGGCGCGCCCTACGCCGGTAGGCGTGTGCGCACGGCGCACGCTGTCACATCCATCATCGCATCTCTCACGTCAGCCCACATGGCCCTCATGTCAGCCCACGTAGCTTTCTGGCACCCTCACCCATCGCATTGAATGCGGTAGGTGGGCACCAACGACAGCTGCCCAGCGGACGCACGTGGGGTTGACCGCAGGAGCGGAGCTCGGGGCAGCCCGACCCCCCCGCGCGGGAGTTAGTTGCCGCTCCACGCATGGCCCGTCCCCCTTCGGGATGCGCCACGCGTACTCGGGGCAGCCTTTTCCCTTTGCTCGCGATACCCCCGGGCCCATATCACCGACAGACTCCAAGGCCATTGACGCACATGGAATCCAATGGTGCTATAGTGCCCGAGGGCAAGGTAACTAACACGAAGCCCCACCTTGGGCACAATACCCATACGCGAAAGGGGCCCCTTAATGTGGCGAGGTCCTCCAAATTTTGAATCTCCTTTGCCATGAGGTTGAGCGTGGAGAAAGGTCCTCTAGATCCACCATCTCTCGCTCATCGGTATTTATCCTTATCCATTATAGCCATTGTGCCTGTGGAGGCACGGTAGTCAGTGAAGCTCTTGATGACGACCATCTCGAATGGATCTTCACAGCACAAAGGGATGGGAAGCTCACGATGAAGATGAGAGGGTGTTATGTAGACGAGCAGTGGGGGTGGATTGGAGTAGGAGGTGAATGGGAAAAGAAATAGGAGGCCACCATGGAGGTACTAGTGCAAGGTGAGCTCCTAGTTGGTGAAGGGGATGAAGAGGAGTGGGGAGGAGAGGAGGAGGTGACATAGGAGTAGAGAAAGGAGATGGAGAGACGTGTATCTTAGTCTAGTTTTCCTGTTCCACTAATGATTTTTAAATTAATAAACAATTTTATATTGTTTATGTTTGTTTTGTACAAAATTTTAATAATATAATACATTTTGAAAATATTTATGATGTCAAAGTTTGAATATAAATAGTGTCAATCTTTTTATCTATAATAATTGAGTAAAATACATGAAGGATCATCTAACTTGTTTACGTGTGTCATGTAGGTTATTCTACTTTAAAAATACATATTTAGGTCACTAATATGAGTTAAGTGAATCACTAGCCTATCAAACTATCCATGTGAGCACACATTTTACATATGACATACCACCCTAGGATTGAAACTTTGCTTCTGGAAATGAACAGATCACCCTCCATGCAATTTATCTAAAATTGAATATGTAGTAAATAGTAATAAATAGTAGTTCAGAAAGGCAATAGGAAAATAAGAAGGACGCTACCACGTCTAGCGTCGAGCTTGGAACGCAGTTCAAAATAGCGTCCGCCTGATGGGTCGACCTAAAACCAGATATCCACTCGGCCCTTCTCACGCATCGGCGCCGCCGTCCGGCCAGTAGCGACTCCTAATCGCCGACACGTTGAGTCCCGCTGTCGTGTGGCTCCCCTCCCCGGCCTCTCGTCTCATGGGAGGTCTGGATCGACCGCTTCCTCCGCTCGTCGCGGCGAGTCCAAGCAACGCCGGCGTCCCTCCGCGCCGCAGCTTCCTGTGCTGAATCGCACATCTCTCGCCGATCCCCGAGTCCGGGAACGCACCGAGCCCCCATGGCCGACGCTAGGTCCACCCCTGAATCGCTGCCGCCCGCGTTTCTCGAGTTCCTCCAAGAGAATGGCTTGGACCCAATGATGTATTCCATGGCCGACACCATCCCACGATACATAAGGTGAGGAGGAAGCCTGAGATTAATTCAGAGCTACTTATGCTCTGATGAATCACCAGAAGGCTTTCATTTTTGTTATTGTCAGTTTACTTGCCTTGCATTGCGTTGAGTTTGCTTTGTGATGCCAAGGCTAAAACCAGGCATGGAGCCGCAGATTCCAGAGATTCAGAGCGAGCTGAAGTGCCATCTCAACAAGGTTTCCTGGCTGCCAGATTTCTACGCAATTCCGCCTCAAGTTCAGATTGCTAGCTCCAAGGCCTATCAGCAAGGAAAGGTGAGAAGACACTAATATTTACTTTTGATCTGTTCTTCTTCTTCCTCTTCTCTTTTTTACAGGCCAGCACAAACGCATTGGATTGCATACTCAGTTAATGGTATCCTAGATTAACCGAATGTTATCTGGTGTTTATGCAATTTTATTTTTATTCTATAAAGTGTTTGCCAGATAATTTATCCTAGGTACAACTCTTAAAACATCTTACTTTTATGTGCAACGGAGAAAATGTCTCAAGTACTCCTTATAACACAACTTGTAATGTTACAGTATAAAGCTACTGTGTAATCATGTCCTATCATGTGTTCTTTTATTTGCTCCATTGCTTCCTGCTAAGACATTTTGAATACATTTTGCTAGATCTATGGAATTGATGCAGCTTCTGGAGCTGCTGTCTTAGCACTTGATGTTCAACCAGGAGAACATGTTCTCGACCTCTGCGCCGCCCCAGGTAGTTAATTCAATAATGTTATATATTACATCACACCAGTAATTTTATCTGTGGCAGATGCCTACCATATATAATAATGGCCCTTTGCCAGACTTGTTTTCTGCGCCACATGTAGTCAGCAGTAAAATTGGTGGTCAAACTTGAATGCCATTTTTGCATGATTGTTTTGTCATGAGTCTTTAGTTTCTATTAGATTATTTGTTAGTTGTGGAATTATTCTGAATGATGTGCTCATATCATGTGCAAGGTGCCAAGCTTTGCATGCTTGCAGATATGCTTGGCGACAGAGGTTCTCTGACTGGCGTTGATGTTGCAAAGCACCGTCTTGCGGCCTGTCGTACGATGTTGCAGAAGTATTCTCTCGGAGATCATTGTCGTCTTTTTGTTGCTGACGGGACTTCATTTTCTATATTACCTGTGAATTCTAGCTTGGGCAGTGGAGAAGGTAATAGTTTACCTCTTTCAACAGAGTAAAGTCCTTGCTTTCTGTCTTATTGCTCGTGGAGCACATGAAAGGGTGTAGTTTCTGTTGACTGTTGAGTAGATGCATCTGGTTGCTTCTCTATCACAGGATCAACTTGTCTTAAGGACAATGGAAGTACATTGTCGGAATGGACTTCAAAAAGATCGTGGAAAGACCGACAAAAGTCTAAAAAGGCAAGAACGGCGGGTTCACCTCATCTAACATCAACTTCAGAACCTGAACTGATATACTATGGCAAACATTCAGGATTAGTTGGATTATGCAAATGTGATGCTCTTCGTCCATCAGCTGATGATGAAGCCCAGACATCTGGCTATGACAAAGTATTCCACAGAAACCTTAAAAGATACTGTCCTTTCTTTCTTCAGTACAATGTTGTTTTTTAGTGTTACTGACAAAAAACTAATGTTATTTTTAGTTTTTTTATCTGTGCACCTTGATCATTTTAGGAAGGAAATATCTTGTGATTTAGTGTGCTATCTTGAAAAGTTTGAAGACTTAGCCATTCCAAATGTTGCACGCTTCATGACATAAATCTAGTGTCTCGTTTAGTCATCAAGCACTCAATACATCTTATTCAGAACTACCATATTCCCTTGTCCGCTAAAGTATTCATGGTTATACTTTGTGTATGTAACATTTTGACTCTTGATAGTTTCCTTTCTATAATTAAGCAGTGCTTCTGTGTCCACCGGAAAATTAACTTGCATGCTCGCCAGAGAATCAGCTTGTACAATATTTAAAGAAGTGTAATTAGTAGTGGAGTTTCATGCAGATGCAATCATGCAAATGAGGCTCCTGAACTTCTCTTAATATTGCAATGTCACTTTGTGAGAGAGAAATGAAGCACTCTTCTTATGCAGCATACTTTTCCAGTAGGAATATCCTTTTGCAGTTTATTTCACAGCTTGGATAAAATTTTTAGTTTGTTATGTTTCAAATGCACACAGGTCCTAGTTGATGCAGAATGTACTCATGATGGATCCATAAAGCACATTCAAAAATTTGAGTTCTGGGGATGGAAAACCTTAGATCGGCGTGTACTTGATGCAGAAAGAACTGATGACCTGCTTCATCTTCAGGTACTACTTTCAGTCTTGATGCTTGCTTGAAGGGCTGGCAATTGGCACCTGATCAAGCTATGTACATTTTAGATATAATTACTTATTTCGTTAGCATGTGAGTGCACAATTTCATGAGTTTCATCCGCTGTGCAGTTACACCTTCTCACTAATGGTTTTAAATTATTGAAAACTGGCGGATCACTAGTATATAGTACTTGCAGGTGAGTAATCTCTTCACATTCAATTCCAATATTTGATGCCTTCTCAATCGCTTCCCAGCAGTGTAGTCACCTTTTCCTATTGCATTTCGTGTGTCTTACTTAACTACTGATGGCTTGCGTTGAAATAGCTTGACAGTTGCACAAAATGAGAATGTGGTTCAACAGTTTCTTTGCAAACACTCTTCAGCAGGTACAAAATAGCTGTGTTCCTCATTTCAGTATTATGTATATCCCTTATATTTTTACTTTGAAGATGAAGATTGATATTTTTCTCAAATGGTCTGATTAAATTGATTGTGGTACTTCTAGTCAGGAAATCTTTAGTAGTGTACTTGTTCTCACTTCTTAGTGTGATTAAGTGAACCTTATGTATAACAAGATTATTTAGTTTGTCTTAGTTCATTGAAGTTGTCAAAGTTCAACAGATCTGCCCTGATGACCTTCTGGGATTTCTTTTGCAAACATGCAGAGCTACAAAAGATTGATTCAGCTGACAGTTGGCCTTGCAGAAGTGGCAGCATCTTCAAAACCTTGCGATTTGATCCTGCAACTTCACAAACGAGTGGCCTTTTTGTTGCCAAGTTCACTAAATTACAGATTTAGAGCATATCCGATCGGTCTCCATGTACTTCTAAAGATGTGCATTTAACTAGTATGATTCCATGTGCACGTTAGATGTTCACAAGCAACTGTATGCTCCAATAATGAAGAAAACAGAGAGATTCAAATTCCTGGAGCCATTCGGTTATGGTTTGCGAAGTCAAGTGGTGCAAACTGTCAGCTATCCGAATCTAAACTTGCAATTTGGAAGGTAAAAGCTTGGTTCAATTCTTTGAACAACAATTCAGGCAGAGGTCCACACTCCTTTTCAATCATTTACAATTTTGTGGTTTAAAAGGTTGTTTTTTTCATCATCATTGTTGTCTGCTTTCATGCTTTGGTATATGCTATTTATTCATTAAGTCGAGAGTCGATTTTACATAAGACATTCTCGTGTTTGTTGAATTTTTGGTACTACCGGTGACATGTGATGTGTAATTACTGGCTTCAACCTGAAGTACATCCGAAGACAGATAAAGGTGTCATAGAATTTTTGCCACGCTATCTGTCAAGATATAAGTTTGGCATCAATACACAGTAAAAATTTCCAGGGTTGATAACATGGCCTTGTATGTGTGTGTTTTCTCAGAATGTATATTTTCCTGGACTGATATCATGTCCTTACTCAATGCAGCAACTTGTGGACTGTGTAGATGTCCAAAACAATATGGAGTAACTTACCTTGCGTGTATAGAATTTAAGATATAATAATAATATGCAGTTCGCACGTTCTTTCATGTTTTTTTCAGTTCATATACGGATTAGTATTTATGTAACTATGTACTTTACATGGACATTGCTCTTTTACTACTACGTTTAAAAGAGGTCCAAAAGCAATTCAGAATGCCAAACTTGAACTACCAACCATATCGATACCATGGCAATTAAACCAGCCTTTCTTTGAATAACAGACGAAAAAGAAAGAAATCTCATAAACATAAAAATACATTTATAATCTTATAATGCAAAACTTTGCGTGTAGGTAACCAAAATAGCTAGTAGAAACTGTCGACTGTCGCCACTAGATGCTGCTGCTTCTTGCGATGTAGCCCGTGAAGCTGCCTTTGTTTCAGCAAAGCAAATTGCAAATATGATCATATTGCATCTCCAACATTTTAAGAACTATACCCGTGAAATGGTCCAATAATCCAATATGGACACAAGTGGGTGCTTCAGTCCAATTAAATCAATTACGGCAGATGTTCCTAGAAAGCACAAATTTACTACCATCAGGAACAATCTTGAGTGTGTTTTTCGCAACTTCTATGTACAAACTAACATCAATACGCACAAATCAAGCCATACCTTTTTAAAAAATAATGGATTAAAAACTTGCACAAGCGTACTCAGGCAATGAGTAGTCAAACTGTTAGCTATAAAAATTGACTCATCATCTACTACCCATAAAATAGTTTTATAAAATACTTAGCCTACCACTCATACGCACACAATATTTTAGAGTCCATATTACAGCTAGCTATAAAATTATAGCCTGCTTTTCTTCTCTCCTCTCTTCTCTACATGCGTTTATAAGTAACTTATAATTCGCTATTGTACTTGCTCTAATTTATATTACAAATTGAGCCATACCTGTACAGTTGGACCAGCGTACATGCCATTGCGCCCATTAATATTCGCCGGTTCGTCTATGTTCTCAAGCCAAAAACAACTATCTGGCACATGAGCTACTTTTGCATGTCCAACCGCTGTAGTTGGAGCACAAGTGGTTAGTGAGAAAATCAAAACTACATACAAGTTTTTCTTAGATAAATGAACATAATGTACTAATGTACGTGGTAATTGTTATTTCCAACACCAAAAAATTGAATAGAACAGTGACTAAATAATAGACCCTCTATCTCAAAATAAGTTCATTTTTCATCCATTCCACACATATCAATACAAAACCAAAAAGACCAAAATATCTTCACTTTCTTAAATCCCAATACAATCATTACTCTCTAGATCTATTCCCAATGCATTTTTTTTCTTTTTTCATAAACTTTGATATAATGATTACTTAAAAAATAAACTTATTTTGAGACAAACCAAAGAAGCGAACTTATTCTGGGACAGGGTGTATGTAAGTTCTGAACGAATACCATATGGTTAATATTTTGCCTCCACCAAAGAAATGGAGTTAAGTTAAATAAGAAACCTGACAAATATGTAACATGATGACAGTGAGGGGTTTCACTTACAGAAGCTAGAAAATGGGTAATCGTGAAAATAGGAGCAAACATGCCCAGTAGATTCGAACTGGTATTGTGGGTCAGGGGTAACGACATCAAGAAAAGCACAAGAGTTCACTGAAGTAATGCAGTGTATGTTCCCATCACTTTGAGGATATAAAACAGCGGTTGGACAAGGGGCATTCATAACATCATCCTTATGTAACTTGCCAAGTCTCACTGCAAATCAGGAGGAAATTAAAAAAGAGAAACATTAGGATCCCAAAAAAATCTTGAAAGCCAATCTAAAACGACGTGTAAGGGTGTGTTCGTCAGTATAGTTTTTCAACTTCTACTTTCTCGTTTTTCACGTGCATATTTTTTTAAACTGCTAAATAGTGTGTTTTTAAAATAATTCTTATAGAAAAATTGTTTTAAAAAATCGTATTAATTTATTTTTCGAGTTTAAAAAATAGCATTAATTTATTTTTCAAGTTTTTTTAGAAAAAAATTGCTAAACGGAGTAATACGTCATCAATCATACACTAATCCGGTCTTACATTTTGCGAGCCGGTGGAAGGATTCCCAACCCAAACACTAAGACAGCCTAAGCAACACTACCGTATTACAAACACAATTTTGTTACAAACACAATTGTTCATTAACTTTGTACTCTAGAAAACAATGCAAGTATAAATGTTTTACACTTCTATATATTCTCATTGACAAGAAACTGATTACTCCATGGAAACTAATAAATCCATGCCACAATTAGTATATATTAATAGGTGATAATAGATAAACAAAAAAACAAATATTTGACACAGAGTACAGAAAATAACCTGGCTTGCTGTTATTGTTACTTGCTAGAACAGCAGGCTCCACCCAATCATACGATTTCACGTGCATCGAACCATACAGTAATTTGGTCAACACAGTCATTCCCGGATGATCATGGAGAGGAATGGCGACTGAAGTTGGTAAGCAGAAGATTCCAATCTACAGGACACACATGAAACACCACCAATTTGCAGAGTAATTAGCAGAGGTTTCGGTCGCAGAAGTGCTACAGGAAGATATGGCCATGTTGAACTTGAACCTACAGAAAAGGCATCACAGTTGTAGACGTGCAGATACTGATACATGAAAGGAGGCACCACTGCTGAGACTGAGAGTGAGTCCTTCAGGAGGTTTGATTCATCGACATTATCATCTCCGAGTCCAACATCCGCAGGAGTGATGGTGTCTGAACACAAAACACATCATTTCTCACCGTACCAATCAGCGTAGGAGAGATGTTGCAACGAATGGAGTAAAGTAACCAACTGGGCAATTGGTGCTGGCAATCTGAAGTTGTGAGCATAATAACAAGAGACAGACGTTCAGGACGATGAGATGAGCGTGGACGCGGAGGGAGGTGGTGTACCCAGGAGAGAGGAGACGGCGCGGATGGCGTGGTGGTCGGGCGGTGGAGAGGAGGACGGGGGCGGGAAGGTGCGCTTGCAGAGGTCGTACAGCGCCTGCACCCGCGAAGGCGTGGACGGCGGCGGCGGCCGCGACCGCGAGGGCATCATGTGTCTCCGTCGGACGCACGAGGATTTGGCCCGGGCTCGACTGGTCAGGTAATTGCAGTTGCTTCCACGATTAATTAGTATGGACTATGGTAACCGGGATTTTAGTGCGACTAATATTGCATGTTGGACTGCTATTTTTAACAGTTGCAGCTTAGACTAAAGACCGAGTCAAAACAGTGGGCCGATCGATCAGCCCGCGTTTCAAATCCCGTTTAATTTACGACGCCTTTTACTAAAAAGGTACCCACACTATGCTCTGGGATTTTTTAAAGAGTAAATCACACGAGTGGTGTATCATTTAGATCCCTAAACTCTCAACATGCATTTTCGAGTTCTCGAACTATCTTTGGTGTCACAAAGATCCAAACGGGTTCTAACCCGCTCCATGCGCTGACGTGGCATGTCAGGGTGGTACCTACGTGTTAGTATGGACTCACATGTAAGTTATATGTATAAAAAAATTTAAAACCATATTTTCTCCTCTTAGGTAGAGAGAAAAAAGATAAAATTTAAAAAATATTAATTCTAAAGTAGAGAGGAGAAAATATGTTTTTAAATTTTATTTTTTCTATATAACTTATATGTGGGTCCCACTGATACGTAGGCGCAACCGTAGCATGCCGTGTTTTTACGTCAACAGCCACGTCAGCGCATGGAGGGGTCGAAGTTATATGATACCGAAGACAAGTTCGAGGACCCAAAAATACATTTTTTAAGTTCAGGAACCTAGATGATACACCCGCACAAGTTTAGGGACCACTCATGTATTTCACTCTTTTTTAAATATATCTTCATAATAATATGGGCATTTTGATAAAAACAAATTAATTGTTTTGGTTAATTAATGCTATATACGTGTTTTTAGAGTGTAATATGGTATCACATAGTAACCATGTGGATATCACCTTTACAATTTTGAATTTAATCTATAAGAATTGCATTCCTTATTCAATTTATAGCATCAGTTTGGATGTTTTCTTATTTTGAAATCTCCTATAAATATAAAAAATTGAGTAAATTATATTACCAGTATACAACCTTATCAGGTGGGTGCACTTTAGTATATGAACTTGCGAAACAGTAACTTTTCTGATGTGTGCGAAACAAGGCTAAAAGGACACGCCATAGCCATTTTTTCCAGGTTATACCCTGGTTACGACACGTGCACACACGAGGTGGACATGAAACATGCTATCTTTGTAAACTTCATTTGTGTTTTATTATTCTTTGTTCTACCCCTCGCATCGTTTCTTGGTTTTTTATGTCTTTTCCCATGCAATCTTTAGGCACTCCTAACCCTTTTACTTAACAAATTTATATATGCGTAGCATTATGTATCTATGTAGCATCCTAATTAGCACTTAAATAAGCAAGATTAGCCATGTTTGTTCTTTTGGCCTTGTCGCACGTACCTGATAAGTTCGTGTACCAAAATAAGCGTTTTCCAAGTTTACGTACTAGGTTGTATCTGAAATGATCTTGATGTCGCCTAGAGTGGGGTGAATAGGCGGTTTAAAGATAAATACGGAAGCTAAAACTAAACATGGTCGGATTGTCTGATACTGGGTCAGATAATCCTATAGATCGGCTTGTCCGAACTAAGATCGGACTATCTGACATGCACGGCAACAATCAAACAAGCAATAACATAAAAGCTCTAGATCCAATCCACAAACAAGTAGATGAGCTAAACCAACAACAAGGTTAGTATGGCACAAAGCAATGCAACAAGAAGGTAAAGAAAGTGAGGATATCACCGAGATTTACGCGACAATGTATTTCCCGGAGTTCAAATCCTTGAGGGGATTCTAGTCTCCATTGAGGAGCTCGTAAAGAGCCGGGTCTTTTGCAACCCTATCCTCGTGAGGTTGCACAAATGCACTCCTCCTTCCACTAAGGGTATCTCTTTCCTTGCGGAGGAGAAATCCGGCCTTAACAAACTTCTCTTGTCCAACCACAAGTAGATTAGTGGCCCAAGAACGACACCTAGCCGTCTAGGAGTCCTCAACCTCCAAGAGTAATAAACACCACACAACTCTTGGACAAATCCTAGTGCTCAATATAAAGAGAATCACACACAAGGTTCCCAAATTCCAAATCCACACTCACAAAGATCCAAGTCACAGAGAACAAGGGAGATTTGAGATAGAGAAGGAGAGAGCTCAAAAATCCAAAGCACTTAGCACAAAGCTCAACTCAAAGCAATATTGGAATGAAATGAAATTGGTAAACCCTAGAAAAGGGTTGGTAGGGGGTTTATATAGGTCCCCAAAATGTGACCGTTGGAGGGGAATTTTTCAGCCTACGTCGAACAGTCTGATACAAGATCGGATAGTCCGATATTTTAAACCTGAAAGGCAACGAGAAACAGAGAACAAAGTTCCATGAAATTTCAGAATTTCTGAGACATCGGACTATCTGATGTGAAATCGGAGTGTCCGATATTTTAGAAGCATAAACTTCATCCTCAAACAAAGACTCAAGTTCCATGAAATTCCGGAATCTCTATGTCATCGGACTATCTGATCCAAAATCAGATACTCCGACACTTAGAAAAACTCACTCGAGAGGATTTTTCAAAATCAAGACAGAGAGTGAAGTTCTGTGAAAAATCGGATAGTCTGATTTCAAATCGGATAGTCCGATGTTGCTTAAGTAAAAAGGCAACAACTTTTACTTCGGAGTCCGATTTCGAAGATCTTGGACTCTATGGAAAACTTGTTTCATAGGATACCAAATTCACCGTAGAACATGAGCCAAAACCTTAAAGAGATGTTGAAAAACTTGCAAAGAAACCCTGTGTAAGTGTTGTGACATGTGAAACAACCCGAAGTTGAAATTTGGCTTAGGTTTTTCAACTCACACTGTCGGTGTCATGGGCCCAGGGGTATGTTGACTTAGGGCTTGAGGCGGCCCCGTACGCCCACGTGGCCATCCCCCGAGGGGGGATCGGGCCCGAGGGTGGTAGCGGCTACCCGTTCTAGGTCCCGGCGCCTCCCAGTTATTACCGTAGCAGGGGTCGAGCTCCCCCGATCCCCTCGAGCTGCCGCCACGTATGTTGGAGTAGTGGGCGCTCCCAGCACTCACCTACCCCCATTAATGGTGGCACAGCCGGAGTGCGCCTGCGCGCGCATGCCGCATTAAATGCGAGTGGACGCGCACGCGCGTGCTTGACACCGGTCACAGCCGGTTGACCGGTACGAATGACCGATGGGATGCAGCACAGTACCGGGCATGCCGTCTGCACGACGTTAGGTATGTTGCGCGCCCCGTCGGGTCACATCAAAATCGTGTGAGCCGATCCGGCTCACTCACCCAACTGGAGTTGGTATACTAGGTCTAATCGCCCGGCACACATCACCGCGTACGGGTGGGACAAGCAAGTCTTCGGCCGTTTAATGAAGAATGACACGCGGCATCATGCACGGATGATGGGCGACCTGACAAGCGTCGCATCGGCACTGCAGAACGGTGGACTTCTGCCTCTAGCAACAGCAAGGTCCTTAATTGTAAAAGAATATTTTTCCTTTTCTCTAGGATATAGCCTGTTCGGCCCCTGTGGTGTCCCCTTGGGAGTATAAAAGGAGGCCCAGACCTAGAGGAAAGGGGTTCGATTCTCCGAACAAGAATTCACATAGTCCATCGCACAGGAGTAGGGTATTATGCCTCGCAGCGGCCCGAACCTGTATAATCCCTCGCGCCACCACTCTCTCTCTCTCGTGCGAAACTTTCTCTCTCTCTCTCTCCACGCCACCGGCGCACCGGAGCAAGGGCCTGAAACGCGTCTCTCACGCCCTGGGCCGAACTCAAAAGGGGGGCCCTCACAGTCCCCCGCTGAGGAGTTTACCCTCCGTCACACACAAAGATGAATTATTTTGAGCACAAGTGTTCGACCAATTATATGTATGTGATATTCCTCTTAATAGTACGTCATCCTAAACTCAAATGTAAAAGGGAAAGTTATACCAATAGGAATACCTTCGCAACATTTTCTTTCTTCACTTGGAGGGTTACCAACGTCAAGGTCATTTGATCATCAGGACTATTCTCAAATCTCATCTTCTTGATATTTGGTATTTCATTTTCCATTTCTCAAATGATTGATGCAGATAATCCATGGCTTCAAATGGCCTCGCAAGATCCATCACAACAAAGACTTCACTCGCCCTTCACCACTGGTTTCGGTTCGTTGGCATCAAGCCCATTGCTTGCCCTTCATCACCGCATGGTCCATCACAGCCGAGCGTCACTTGCGCTTCACCGCCTTGCCATAGGTAGCCACTTCATACACCACATCTTCAATATCTTCTCTTTAATTCTCATCCATCGATAAGTCCATCTAATAGCTTCTTCTTCCGACTAATCACTTGCTTATACATTCAATAAGCTCATTAGTCCCTTAATAGTTTGTCATCAATTAACCAAAACACACTAGGGGCATAGATTCTCTTTCAATCTCCCTTTTTGGTGATTGATGACAACACGATTCAAGCTTACAAAAGATTGATAATAAATGATTTTGAATCCAAAGGTTAGTTTGAGCTCCCCCTAAATATGTGCATACAAATATATGAAGTGAACTCATATGCACATATTTTTGAAAATGTGAGTATTGTGTGTGACAGGAGATACCAAAAGTAAAACAACACATACAACTCAAATTCTTGGTACCGATTTAAAATGTGTCAAATAAAATTCTTGATGCCAATTGCAAAAACTTGATTCTATGCCAATTGATTTGGGTACCGATTGAGAAAGCATGAGGCATGCATTTCAATAATTTCTCACAATTATCTCACCCTTTGATCAATCTTTATCCCCTTTAGTATACTTCTTCCCCTTTGACATCTAAGACCAAAAAGGGCATTAGTAGGGAAAGAACAGCAAAGGGATCCTTGATGAGGGATCATCGAGTACTTTCCTCTCAATTTTATATTTCATCACTTGTGATTAGGAAATGAACATTAATTTAACATAAAGATCACAAGTAAATCAATAAGCATTGAGATACAAATTTTGCACATAGAAAGCTGACATCCAAAGGGTTTAAAACATAGAACAAAAGTCTCATCTTTGCATGTGAATGACATTTTTTCTTTTTTTTTTAATTTAATGTATCCCTCCCCCTTAGTCCTTCTCTCCAACTTTAGCATTTAAGCATGGTAAGGAGATGACATGATATACAATGAAGAGGATCATCGAGATTTGAACTTGCCAAACCACTTCTTCGCAAATTCGAGTAAGATTCAAAAGTTTTTTTAAAAAAATCTCACCCAAGATTTTCACAAAACATTTCGCAAATGAGTTTCTCATGTATGAATCTCATAGTTTGTGCTAAGATAAAAAATTCACATAGAATGATGTCTCCGAGCACATTGATTCACTTAGAACAACTTTGTGACTAATACTCGCTTATTGATTAAACAAGCATTTCATCCCAACATTTTGCAAACTCAGCTAATTAGCAAGCAATGAAACTCGATCAAGATGCACAAAGACAAGGCAAGTGATCCAATTATACCAATTGAAATAACAAGCTATGGATCATCAAGTTACCTTCCTTGTCGATTTTGAGATGCCCACTAAATAAATTTTATATCTTGATGCCAATTTGAATTTGGCACCTTGATAGGCTTGATGAAGTCTCTTCCTTGATTTGCTTGATTTCAATCCCGAGGAAGAACTTAAGCTTTCCTATCACCAACAAGTTTAACTCCTTGATCACGGCCTACATCTTGATAGTGCTTGTGCTCTTTTTGTAAGGCCATGACCTGATCCGGTTTTGCATGTGCATCATCTTACTTTTAATATTCTAAAGACAACAAGAGAGAGTAACATTCACAAAATTTGCAAATTGAGAACGAATAGTTACTCCTTTTTGTATGTCATCGAGGATGTTGTAGGGACGATCTCATTGAACGATGGTTCTTGGATGGCACATCGATGAGACTTGAGCTTGCATGGAGTAACTTTGCTCTTGAGTGCCCTTGGCATCAATTCCATCCACTTGTGCCGCAAGCATGTCTTTATGTTCTTCATAATCAATTGCAGTAGGTTGACTTGAGTTGATTGAGATTGATCAAGTACTCCACCTTGGTCATCATGAACTTTTTATGGTCTCACCTTCCAAAGTGTCTTCGAAGATTTTTTTTTACTTCCCTTGAGACTAATCACCAAAAACACACTTGATAACAAGTTAGTCTCAAAAACACAAAATATAGGATATCCTCCCCCTAAAAGTGTGCATCCAAGTTCTTGAATTACTTGTAGAAATGCATTTGTTTAATAAAAACAAATGGGGAGTATGGCCTATATTTTGGAGAAAGGCACATATAGGATTCTTAAGAACATACTTGTGCCAAAACATAACACATATCATAAAGAGAGCATGTAGATTACCGAAAGATATTTCAATAGAAGCATGGCAATCTATTGAATGAAAAGCTATTCATGCTACGAGGGTTCTTGCAAAGAAGGGGAGGTTAACGGCTCAATCTTTAAGTATGCATATTACAAGCATACCGGAGCTTTCAGTCCAGTGAGCTTAGAGCCTCCGAGCTCAATGGCAACATGATAGATGATCTCGATGGCCAATCAAGCGGTCTTACTGAAGCCTCTGGTCTGAAAAGAATCTGCAATAAATCTAGTAGATAGGTCATATAAAAATGCATATTTTTCATTTTTTAAGCTTTATCCAAATTTTGACCAAAAGGTTGCCATAAAAATCACAAAGATTCAAAAAACTGAAGATTTTAGGATTTTCAAATTTTGGACATTCAAAATAAGCTTGAAAAGAGCATTGAATCACCATCCTAATGACCATAGAAAAATCCAAGTAAATTTATTGAAGAAGTCCAACCAAAGAGGATCAAAAGTCATAAACTTCTTCCAGTTTGCAACCCATTTTGAGAGTGGGAGTGCGCGACTATCCTCTCATTAGCGGTTTCGAGTAGGGACTGGTCGAGTCTCTATGGAGGATATGATTTCTAGGAGGTCGCCGACAGAGAGGAGGAGGATGGCCCCACCGTAGCCAAGCAGCGACGGAGAAGGTGCCCGTTGCCTTCGATTCTGATGATGAGGAAGGCAAGGTTGTCGAAGGTAGGGAGCACTGGATAACTATGTCGTAGCGCTTGAGGTCATTGAAGGAAGCTCATATCCAGTCACCGGAGAGCAAGAAGAAGCTAGATCTAGAGTACTAGCACATTTTTATGATTTTTCCATGTTTCAACCCATATGTTTTTGAGAAAATCCAAGAAATGCCATTGACAAACATCCAATTCCAAGAAATGTCATCGACAAGTACGAGTTCCATGAAATATCATCGTATAAGCGATTTTGTCCGAAAAATACCATTGCCGTTAGGGTTCTGTTAGCATCCCTCCGTTAAGTGATATATATGAACATCGCATTTAACGGTTCGGGATGGATGGAACCCTAACAACGATAGTATTTCTGGGACAAAATCACTTATATGATGATATTTTATGAAACTCTCACTTGTCGATAGTATTTCTTGGATTTAGGTGCTTGTTAATGTTATTTCTTAGATTTTCTATATGTTTTTATGTCTATTTGTATTGGATCGAAATGTTTTAGTAGAGATTTTTATGGTGTTTCGTATCTTTGACTTCTATTCTTAGGGATATGGTGATGTTTTAAAAGTTGAAGCACAATGTTTTATGTGCACGAGTAAAACGTTTCAATCATTGTTCAACTATGTTTCACCATTTTAATCATTAAAACAGTTTTATCTAGTGGTGAAATATTTTTCTAGTAATTCTGAAACATCACCTAATTTTTGGGGAAAAATGAATGCGCGATTTGTGTCGCTTTGACACAACTATGTAAGTACATTCAATAACTAGTTAAATGTGTAAAAAAATTACTCCAAATAATCAAGTTGCACTGACATACTCACATCATAAATTGTAAAAATCTCACGCATTGTAACCGTATACAGTCTTATACATGAATGCATCCCATATATTAAGTTGTTATATTAGCATGCTCACTTTTAAAGATTTTAACGTACAAGTTGATGTATTTATAAGTCAATAGATGTAAGAGAGAGAAACAATCGTAACCGAGAGAATACACCAATATTGTTGATTGCTTTTTCTAATCCCATGTATTCCTTGGTGTTCACGTGTCTGCTTGTGCTTTAGGTCAACAAATAAATTGTTGAGAACATGTAATCTAACGTGACCAAAATGGAGATCTAATATTCAGCATTCCAGCTCACAAAAGCAGGTGAGGAAATGAGACAAAAAATTTAAAACCTCTAGGTTTAAATTAGTTTTACTACTCATAATATATGTAAACAACGATTAAAAATTTTCAAAAACAGAGATAAATTATAATGCATATATCAATCCCACCAAATTTTATTGTAAATATGACTTAATATAGAGAGAAACGATAAAAACTGTTAGGAGGTAAGGTGAACTATTTTCAATAGTTTTGAGCCAAGAAATTGTTTAGGAGGTTAAGTGCTCCGGTGAAAAAGTTCGGGTGAGTAAAATGATTCCTTTTCTCCTCTAAAAAGAGTTTCATACTATTTTATAGCAAGATGGATAGCAAACCCAAAAATAAAAATAATAAAAAACAAAACACCCTTGAATCTCCCGGAAGCCGCTCCTCTGACGTAGATGATTCTACGGCAGAGGGACGTGCGACGCAATATTCCCGTTTCTTCCGAATTGGACGACACAAAGCAATGAAAGCTAAATCCCATCTCTCGCTCGGCCCATAAGCGTGAGGCCCAGCTACCTGGTTGGCCCTGTTTCAGATCGAACAAGCGGAAATACGGCGCGAGAATGCAGAAAAGAGCGCGAGATGAGGCAGCGCAGGTGGAAGTTTTGGCGCGAGGAGATGAGGAGACAATCTTCTGGTAAGTCTCAACAATCTGCCTCACCTTTGCCTTCTTTCTCATGAATGGCTCACTCAGTGCGATCAAACTTCCATTATCAGGTTGTTTTGTTTGATCAAACTTGCCTTTTTTTCTCATGGAAGAAGTAGCTGGTTGACAAATCTTGTTAAGATTGGTTGTCAAAGTAAATCTGATATTCATGCCTACGATAGAAGGACATAGGTATGTAATACAGTGTCATTATTGTTCTATACGAATGTATGCTAATATTGAATCAGTGATCTTAGCAAGCTTTCCCAATCTTTTAGGTCAGCGTATATATCTTTACACTAGTGTCATGCTCTGCAATATTCTTTTTCAACATATCCATCCACTCAGTACTATGTTTTTTCTTCCATATACAGAGAGAACTTGATTCCTGGTTTGCTACCTAAAGTTGGCATGGAATTTACAAATCCGGATGAAGCTTGAGCATTTTGGCTTAGCTACAGTGGGCAAAAATGTTTTGAGGTAAGGAAAAGATATTCAAACAAAAGGCCATCCAATGATAAGGTTACATCATGTAGATATGTTCGTGCAAACGAGGGTCATAGATTATAGGACAAAAGGGATCATTTGATAAAATGCCCTCGAGCTGAAACTAACGCTGATTGTCAAGTCCACATGACTATTAAAATGGGCAGAAAGGAGGGCAGATATAAAGTCTCTGATTTGGTATTGGAACACAATCACAAACTACACCTGCCAGAAACCTTACATTTAATGGTTATTGGTGATCCTTTGAGGCAAATAGTTGTATGTAGCTGCAGGCAATTTGATAGAATTGGAATATTGTGTACACATGCTCTTAAAGTTCTTGATTTGATGAATATCAAGTTGGTACCGCCACAATACGTGCTGAAGTGATGGACACGGGAAGCACGGTGTGGAACTATACAAGACAACCAGGGCAGGAATATAATTTGAAAATCCAAAGATGGATGATATGCTTCGCTACAGATTTATGTGTCACAAATTTCTCAATTGGCACATCGAGCAGCCAACTTTCTAGAATGCACGATGTTAGTAGATGGTGCACTTGACATCCTTGGTAAGCAGATTGAAGACAAAATTGATGCATGTGCAAGCATTTCTGGGGATCCATGTACAACTGACGCAGATGTTAGTCCACCAAATGAGTTGTTGAGTAATGCGCGGCTAAAGAAAAAGAAGGTCCAAACAAGAAGTTTAACCAAAAAGAGGTTGGCTCAATAAAAAGCACAAGGCCAGGAAAAAGAGACAATAAAAAAAAACCAATAGTTATGGAAGAAGCAAGTAAAGATGCTGCACAAGCACAAGTGACAGATGCCAGTGCTTCTAGGGACAAACAGGAGTCCGAAGATTACAATACTATCGATAGCTTTACTCAACTGTTGATGGTAATATAATTAGTTTACAAATATATAGATGATAATCAAACAAAAATCTTAATTGTTTATTTAATTTTCAGGGACCCATCACAGATGATCTTTTTACTGGAGATTTTGTGTCCTGGCGAAAAGTACTTGGGTTGTTGGCAATCTTATGCTCTAAGTTGAGGGTCTAAACAACCTGTCAAGAACAAGCATTATGTTGCTCTAAGTATCTTTTGCCATTTTGCAAGCAAGCAGTGTATATATGCTTAGCTTTATGTTGCTCTTAAATTGACAACACCCAGTTCCTCTCTCAAATTGGCAGCACTTAGTGATGTATATGTGTTCAGCTTTCTTTTGCTATTTTGCAAGCAAACATCGTGGGAAAAAATATATATTTAATGTTCAGCCATCACATGTTCACTGCAACAAATTTGCAACAAATTGACAGCACCCTGTTCTTCTCTCAATTTCATTTGCTATACTGAATTAAACTCAAAAGATTGATACCAATACGATCTTCTCAATTCTCAAAGTGACACAATAATAAGTCTCAAATTGAAAAAAAAAAACTCAATCATCCCATTTAGTATGGAGTCACAATCTCAATTCACATCAATTTAAAATCACAATTCTTATCCATCCTCAATCTCAATCGTGGCTTCTCAAGCTGCTACTATTGCCCTCCACCACAAGGCCTCCAAGCCGGAGCAGCAGACCACCTGTGCGGGGGAGGACACAACCACGCGATGGAGAGGGATGGGAAGGAGGCCGGCGGAGGAGGGGTCTTCTTCAGGGACGTCGTCAACGCAGATCACCCACGCCGGTGGAAGCCAACGTCGTCGACGCAAAGCTCGACCTCCACACCGAGGCAGCATAACTCCCACGCGGAGAAGAACACGGGGGAGAGGAATGGCGAGGAGGGCGGTATCGGAGTGGTCTTCTTCAAGACCAACTCCACCCAGGGCAACAGGGCCAACCAGGCAGCTGGGCTTCACACTTATGGGCCGAGAGAGGGATGAGATTTAGCTTTCTTTGTGCTGTTCGATTCGGAACGAACGGGGATGCTGTGTCGCACATCCCTCTCTACCATAGAATCATCTACGTTAGTGGTTCTACGGTAGAGGAGCCGCTTCCGAATCTCCCCCTCTCGGTCTCGACGCGGGAAATTTAATAATATGCCACTATATAGATGTGACTTTAACTGAATATCACCTTCTAGAATGTACTTATAAAAATACGAGGTACTCCTTAATAAAATATTACTTTGAGCTATTTAGAGTTTTTCTTATTTTGTTTATATTTTTTTACCAGATTTCGCACGTGAAATGATCGAAATGCCCTTGATGCATTTTTTTCTTTCTCGCTTCCTCTCGGTCCCCCGCCCCTATGTATGAGAAGGCGATGAGGGAGGAGGAGCCGCTTGCGGCTACCGCGAAGGGGAGAAGGCAGCCCTTCGGCGAGCTCGCGTTGTCGTCATCGTCGTCGTCCCGAGTCAAAGGGGAGGGAGCAGGCGGTGGCAGCGGGTGGGAGGGGAGAGGGGAGGAGTGAGAGGAAATCCGTTGCTACCGTGCGTCACCATCGCCTGTCCGCCGCCACCATCGCCCGTCCGTGCACCCTCGGCTGCCGTCGCCCGTCCACGTGCCCTTGCCTAGCCACCGCCGCTGCCACCGCCCGTTTGCCCCATCCCTGGCCCTCTTCCCCCTCACCCACCACCGTCATCCCGCCACCGCCCACACAAAAGAAAGGACCCAGAGACATTTTTATCATTTCACACGGCAAAAGCCTCAGAACAGTTTAAAGTGGTATTTTATTAAGAAGTATTCTCTATTAAGTAAATAGAGAGGTATTTTTATAAGGATATTCTATAGGTTGGTATTCTGTTAAAGTGGATTGAATTGAGATATTGTTAAATTTCTCCTCTCCGTCGCCTTGTTCCTCCCCACCGCCGCCGCTGCTGCCTACAGCACCACCGCCGGTTCCCCGCATCGCGGTCGCCGGCTCTCCCCCATCCACGCCTATAGATGGCCATATGGCCCGCCCGGCACGGCCCGGCCTAGACACGGTCGTGCCTGGGCCGACTTCAGTCGGGCCGGCAGAGCCCGACCTACACGTCGGGTCGTGCCGTGCTAGCCCACGAGCTGCACACACAGCCCAGGAACGGCCCAGTAAGACTCAAGCCGTGACGGGTCGGCCCGAAGGCACGACAGCCCATCATGCTTCTCCACAGAATAAGTCTATTTGGCATCCCCAAACTGTGTGGGCTGCGTCCATATGGCTGGAGAATAAGTCTATTTTGTATTCCTCTTGTCTTTGGGCCTTGCCTTATATGGTTAATTAAGTCTATTTAACATCCCTCTACTATTATTTTTCGATCGTGCCGTGCCAGGCTGGCCCACGTGCCGAGGGAGCGGCCCAAGCACGGCCCGGCTGTCGGGCCGGGCCGGCACGAGCACGACCCCAGTCGGACCGTGCCGTGCTTGGGTCGGGCCAATTTGGCATGCCTTGGGCTGGGACATGGGCCTCGGGCCATATGGTCATCTATATCCGCGCCTCCTCCATATCCCCCGAATTTTTTCTATTTTTATATTTTTTTAAAAATATTTACAGAAATATTATAGCGCTGGAAAAAATTACAGAAATAGACCCTGCCGCCCTGACACAGGGTGGCAAGATGACGTGGCACACGGCGCCGTGTGCGCTTTCACGGCGTCGTGTGCGCGTTTGACGGTTCTGTCCCTTGCCGCCCTCTGCAGGGTGGCAACTTTTCATTTGGCCCCTTGCCGGCCAGCCTTAGGGTTTAGGTAGTCTAGGTTGCTAACCCACAATTCAGACCTAACTAATTTTAATTTTTTTTACAATAAGTTAAACTTTGTTGATTACATTTAAAGAGTTATTTGTTGATAAAGCTTGTTTATAATTTTTTGAAAATTCTATTGAAGTCTGTTGTTTTGCAATTCCTATTTTAAATAAGAGTTGATGTTGTAACTTATTTGTGGTATTAATGTACGAAAATGATATTGGTCTATCATAGTCTTGGTCGCAGAAACATTATATATACTGAAACAAGGATAATTATGTCACGTAAATAAGTAGTAGCACAATTTAAATAGGATACATCTGATTCCATTGCGGTTACATAGATGAGAATAGATTCAAACTAGAAGGAATGTAGTGCAAGAGTTGAACACGATGATGATATAGTAATGGGACAACGAAACATGACATTACATATTTGAGTAAGGTCAGTTGCCCGATAATAGCTAACCCCTAGGTGAGGATCCCTCTCCCCTCTCAAACTGCGCTTTAGTGAACCTGTATTGCTCTGGCAATTCAAGCTGCACCACACGGGAATTTGGATCTCTCAGAACCTTTTTGGTGTCTATCCATTGTTTGTATGGACATGTTCTTGGAGGTTCCTGGGAGAAACGAATAGATGTAAAGCAAATAAAGTTAGTGAATCTTGTGATAAAATAGGATTCATGGTAATGAAAATATTTTTACCATGAAATCGTCGTCTAGAATATTTGGGCAAACAAAGAACCGCTAACCCAAAGTACTAGGCTTTGTAGAACGGAGAACCTGACAACGATAACCGCATCTGCATTTTGGATGGGCTTCCCATGGAGGGAGTGCGCCCGTTAGCACCCGCCAGTCACATTGTTGTTCACGACGTTGGCATTCATAAGCTATCTTTCTCTGCAAGTATTGCTCAGTACTTTCTGATGAGAAATACCAGCGTCATTCTTGTAAACAGGTGGTCATGTCGAGAACGGGATTTTCTGTATCGACCCATTCGATGTATCCACAAGCCGTAGCACGGATCTGGCCTCCACCGGTCGACCAAAGCTGCTAGGAGTGACCTGTCCACATCCCAGCGTCTGGCCGGCTCGTCGTCGCCGGTGGCGGCCTCCACCAGCCGACACAACGGTTGGAGGCCAGCCTCACGCAACTTGCAAAAGCAAATTCATATATCATTTACATTATTAACACAATGAAAAAGTATAAAAAATGTACACAGTGCACTAATTAACACAGGAAATCCATACCTCCCGACGAAGGACTCGTGAACAAGAAGTCGCTCGCGTGACGACCATGGTCGGAACGTCCCAAGCTGAGTCCCCTCCACTTTGCCAATAGGAACAAGAATAAGATAAAAGCAATCTGAATTGCCAATAGGAATTGAGTACTAATGATAAGTTGGGGTTCCGAAGAACAAGCAGACGGACGGTCTAGCAGATACGCGCGCTGCAAGCAAGTAGCAATTGCTAAACTTTAATCTAACAAAACCCCAGAAACCCTAATGGGGTACCTAGCTATTTAAGGAGGTGGGAGGATGACCAAGGCAGCCCTAGGGTCAGGCTCCACCTAATTGGGGTGTACCGCACATGGCCCCACATGGGTCGGGGTCGCAAATGAAGTTACAAGCCCATAGGCTCATTATAGGTGATGCAACACCTTTTTTCTGTAATTGCGGCCAACTGAGATAGAATTTGGAGATGAGCCTAGATCCATTGGAAAGAGGATTCCGAGAGCTTTCCATCAAGTACTCACGGGCCGAAAACGGAGCTCGTATGCAGATTTGGCGGCCATTTGAAGTCAACACTGCTACAGGTGGCCGTATTGGATTCCAACACTTGGAGGACTTGATCTTGCTGTCTTCTTGTTGATCCATGATGTGAAACACGGTTGTATCCATAGTAGCCATGGTCACATCATCCTCCCCTTCTTCACGGAAAACCGTCCTCGATTTTTCCATACGGTGCTTTTCACGTAGTCCATTTAAAACAACCTGTTTCACCAAATCAAAACAAGACAGACTCGAGATAACATGATTAGTCGTTACGATACTCTCTAGCCTGTTGTTGCCTTGTATAACTACAGGAGGTTCCAAATCTGAACATGTATGAACTCTATACACCAAATATATTCCTCTATCAGTATATCCACCAAAGATATAAAAAATAGTATTAATTGGACATCTCAAATCAGACTTAATAAATAATTTCTCCTTCAAATTGTCGAGCTCACAAAATTCATCAAACTGAATATAGCCCAAAATATTTACAGAAGATATCAATTTACGTTTCTCTACTTCATTAGCAATGTAAATAACATGCTTAAAATCAGCACATAAAGAACTAACACTATAAATAGCATGTACTTGTGGCATGGGTATAAGTGAAGCATTATCACACAACTCTTCTTTATCACAAGGAACAGCAAATAAAGCAACTTGTGATAAAGGAATATCAACAATTGTTTCCATCAATGATTGCTCTACTATAGCATGAAAAGTGAACATGTGTAGCTCATCTTCAGAATACGCACCGTCATTTATCTCAACACCATTTAATTTACCTTGAAAAGTTTCTTGAGACATTGCAGGTGCTTCAAGCTTCTCCTCCGTCTTCTCAAGTACGTCTTTCTTCTTCTTTTGACAATTGTTTACTTCCTGCAAATTATTAGCAATAGGAGGCACGTGTACAACTTGTTGCTTCTTTACATCCTCAATTTGTTTTTCCGCATCGCAAGCAAGTTGTAACAAATGATAAAGAGATCTATATCTTTGATAAGCAAGCATGTCCTGAATTTATTTGTTAAGCCCACGTAAAAACCTCAATTTTGTAGCTTCTTCGCATTGATCTAAACCACAACGTAATAAACAAGCACACATATCATGATAGTATGAAGTAACAGTTCTAGTATCTTGTTTTAAACATTGTAGTTTGTTAAGCAGAATATCAGCATAATACATAGGAACATAAACATCTCTCAAATATCTTTTCAGGTCTTTCCAAGATTGTGGTATTTTGTTATGCCTACGAAGATGTTTCCAATCATCAGAAGCATATTTAACTAAAACACTAGAGGCAAACATAACCATATGTTTCTCAGACAATTTATGTTTTTGAAATTCTTTATAAAAAGCTAGCTCCCAATCAATGTAAGCATGAGGATCATAATTTCCTTTAAAATAAGATAGTGCAGATTTGATCTTAGCTAGAACATCATCACTTACCTCGTAATGGTCATATTGATTACTCCTCATGTCTCGACGAAGATATCGATGTTGAGCACAGTTATTCCCAATTGGCTTCCGTATCGCTGCCATTGTTAGTAGAAAACAAGAAACATACAAAAATATGCACGTTCCTATTAACTACGAGGTAATGGGGGCTCAAATATCACACACACTGAAGCTTTTAACCGAGCTCTTACAAGTTTTTACCAATGCAAGCGGAATGGTGATATACACCGACTCAAACAAGCACCCCAATGGAGGTTGGATGTATCGATGCCTTGGCAAACACTTGTTGTACAGCTACAATCAACTTTGTAGAGCTCTAGGTAAGCTTAAATATGTAGCAAAGGAGTAGCAAATGCTCAAATCAGAGAATGCAAAGTTGAATAATTGTTCAAAGTCAGTATCGTGCGGGTCCTAGGCTAGAACGTATTAGAGACGCGAGCCTAGACACAAACGATACCACAAGATAACACTAGGAACAACTCAAGCACAACTCTGATATACAAAAGAAAACTCAAAGATAACAGCTGATTTTCTCTTTTCTTTCTTTTTTTTCTTCTTTTTTATCTTCTTTCTTTCTTCTTTTGGTGCGGCTTTTATGTTCTTTTTTTAAGCACTTTTTTCCTTTTTTCTTTTTTTATTTTTTTAGCAAAAACAACTCAATGGATGTAAGATTACAGGGACTCAAATGTAAATATAAAAATTACAGGGACTCAAATGCAAAAGTGCAAACCCTAAAATTAAAATTATACAAAAGTGGAATGCTCTCGTCCCATAGGTTCGTTTTTGCAAACAGAACTTGAATCCGACACCGAAATAAAATTTTAATGATGTGTTTGACAAAAGTTGACCTCGCAGCACACGTGGAAAAGAGGAAGTCAGACCGTGGAACCGAGAGGAGAGGGAAGGAGTCAGATTCGGCCAAAGTGGAAAGCTCAACTTAGATGGAAACAAACCAACCAAACTGATCTAATATAATCTCCCATCAATCTAATCTATTATCTCTCGTCCTTCTCCTTCCTCACGTGCACCAAAAGAAACACGGCACAAGCACACCGTAAACCCTAATACTTATACAACTCCAAAACCGACCAACTCCACAACTAACCGATAGAAAATGCCCGAAACAAGAAAAACGGAACCCTAGCGGTGTCAAGATTCCGTTTTTGAAGATCCCGATGACAACGAAGACACGATGATGATGACGACAGTGGCACTAGACGTGACAAGAACTCGAAACTCTAAACGGACTAGACGCTAAGACCAGCAACTCGACTCGACGATGCAACACAAAACTCAACAAAGTAAAAACTGAAAAGAACAATGCAGTAGCACAAAGATAGCTAGGTAAAGGATGCAATTTTTTGTATGGCTATTTTCTGGATATAGGTAGATAAAAACTCACCGAGCAACGAAATCACTGATACCACTTGATAAACCCTGAGCTCTACTCGAAACGCTCAAGGCTATGATTGGCCCGATATTTTGGTGTGTTGAGATAACTACGATTTGGGAGACACGTTGACAATCCGACTACAACCGTACGAGACGTTGTTGTGTTGCGTCTTAGCGATTGATACACCTCTCCGTGGGTTGTTGATCTTGCCGGTGCATATCAACCTTATTCCTGCAAGCAAATTGTAGAAACAAGCAAGAACAAGATAAAAGCAATCTGAATTGCCAATAGGAATTGAGTACTAATGATAAGTTGGGGTTCCGAAGAACAAGCAAACGGATGGTCTAGTTGACACGCGCGCTTTAAGCAAGTAGCAATGGCTAAACTTTAATCTAACAAAACCCCAGAAACCCTAAAGGGGTACCTATCTATTTAAGGAGGTGGGAGAATGACCAAGGCAGCCCTAGGGTCATGCTCCACCTAATTGGGGCGTACCCCACATGGGCCTCATATGAGCCGGGGCCCCAGATGAAGTTACAAGCTCATAGGCCCATTATAGGTGATGCAACACATTGTTTCTGTAATTGCGGCCAACTGATATAGAATTTGAAGATGAGGCTGGATCCATTAGAAAGAGGATTCCGAGTGCTTTCCATCAAGTACTCACGGGCCGAAAACGGAGCTCGTATGCAGATTTAGCGGTCATTTGAAGTCAACGCTGCTACAGGTGGCCGTTTTGGATTCCAGCACTTGGAGGACTTGATCTTGCTGTCTTTTTGTTGATCCATGATGTGAAAAACGGTTGTATCCATAGTAGCCATGGTCACATCAAAACCGCTCCCTGAAATACCTACATGTCCCATGTAAAATGAACTCCACTATACCAACTAGTGGGAGTCCACGAACACCGCGCATCACCCAATTGTAAACTTCCGCCAAATTTGTTGTCATTATACCATATCTAGCACCACCTGTGTCATAAGGCTTGGCCCATTTCTCTTTTGGCTCATTCTCAATCCAATGAGAGAATTTTCGAATCTGCTCTCTAATTCTCCTAACCAATGTTGGACTATCTATTGGGAGAGCTCCGAGTGCTTGAGGAGGGTCAGGAATGGCGCTCGCTGGTCTCACTGCACGCTGATCACTGCATTTTGCTGTCAACTCGTCCAACCTCTTCCAAAGCTCATTGAATTTCTTCTCCTGGTTTTGATTGCATAGCCTCTTGAACATATTCATCAGCTCCTTGTTCTTAAATTGCTTGAAGAAATTAGCTCCCATATGCCGCATGCACCACCTACTCTGTACATCATCCACTCACCAGGGTATCCTCTATCCATACTCCCAAATTTTAACTCTTCTATCGCTCAAAGCATACCAATGTGCCTGTCATGTATTAGGCACACATTGGGCCTCATACCAACTTCTTTTTTAACCAGATGGAGGAACCAGTACCAGCTGTCAGTGTTCTCACTCTCGACAAAAGCAAATGCCCAGGGCAATACCTGATTGTTCCCATCTACTCCAATTGCTGTTAGTATCTGGCCCCGGTACTTCCCGGTCAAGAATGTCCCATCAATGCAAAGAACTGGACGATAGTGCACGAATGCCATCTTGCATGCATGTAGAGCTAAGAAGGCTCTTTGCAGCACAGTCTTGCTAGGATGATCAATTGAGGGGAATGTCTTGATTGCACAAGAGCTCCCAGGGTTTCTTTGTTGGATAACAGATAGCAGACGTGGTAAATTGTCATATGAGGCTTCATAAGTTCCAAATCTCATCTCTATTATTTTCTATTTTGCCCTCCACGGCTTGGCACAGCTAATAGTATACTTGAATTTCTCTTCGATATGACGGATTATTAACTTTGGTTCATATGTCAGATTGTCCACGACGTGCGCATACATCTCAGATGCAACAAATGCACATGTAATATTCCTGTGGTATTTCTGAATACCAGGTAGATAACATGTATGCTTGGTAACGACTGACACTATCCAGTAATCCTTCCATTTACCCTTATAAGCATGCACTCTCCAAGGACACCTATCTTTTTCGTTAACACACCTAACTTCATATTGTGACCGGTTCGACTTGGAAACCCAAAACTCTCTTTGCAGTGACACTGCAAAATGTTTCACCGCCTCCTTCATGTCTTCTCCATCACCATACCTTGCTCCCTGAATAACCTCATTCTCTTTGTACTCCCATCTCACATTTTCCCCTTCAGATACGACCAGACCAGAAAAATCATCACTAGCTCATTCAGCTGAATTAATATGTTCTCCTCATCATCTGACGAATCATCTTCCTCTACATGCCCGTTGTCAGAATCCCCTCTTTCCATTTCGTCCACAATGGCACCGACAGTCTCCCCCTTGTCAGCCACTCCACCAGGTTGCATGCCTACTGGAGGTATTACGACATCTTCTTCTAATGTGTTGACTTCATCCACTCCAGTCTCATTCATTTTAGCACTTGGTCCCTCGCCATCATCCATGTTCATCTCCACATTTGGATCCTTCGGATGAACATATGGAAGCATAGCTAGAGGCCACCCGTGTTACAATGCATTCTCCACATCATCTCCACATCCGAGAATTCTGAACTGGTATTAATTCCCAATTAAAATCCTCAGTTGCCCGATTTACTATAACATAGATTGTAATATTACTTGTCTGTGGATCAACTCCCAAGCCCCTCATCAACCATTTTTTAATAGAAGTTATACTTCTCTCAACTGGTCTATCAATTCCCCTTGCTGTTACAATAAATTCTAATAGATCTACCCTAGTCGGCCCGTAACGGACGTTTCCTTTACCATGGTATAGTTGAAATATAAGTTTACTAGACATATCTGTAAGTAAATCACTATGTCACTATTTTACGTAATAAACGAGTACAACGTAATATCTTGTTTGAAATGTACCATAATTTTTAAGTATGCTACTGTAATGCTACTCACAAACATTTAAAACTACAAATCTAATTACTATAATTACTACAGATCTACTAAGTTACCTATATCTAACAATACAAAGTGCTACAATTCCCCTACTAAAACTCTAGATCATATAGTGCATTTATTTAAAAATAGTTCTACAAAAATACAACTAAAACCCTAGTTAATATCATATATTTAATCATGTATATGATCTAGAAATATTACCTGAAATCGGAGTTTCAAATGAGCTGCTTTACAAGGCGGCATACCTTATATAGGCGCTGGAGCCTGCCGCCCTGGCAGACGGTGGCAAGGGACCGCCTGCAAAATGGTAGGCCCCAGGTCAAGGAGCTGTGTGAATTTTGCAGGTGGTCCCCTTGCTGCACCTTACCAGTACACCCTAAACGATCGTCCCGCGCGTGTATGCTACGTCACCTTACCGTCCTGGGCTAGAGCGGTAGGATCTATTATTTCTGCAATTTTTTCCAGCGCTATAAAAAATTCCATATCCCCCCACCCCCACCCTGTCGCCGCCTTTCATTTCGCCTCGCCGTCGCCATCTCCCCTCCGCACCGCCGCTGCGCACGAGCCTCTCCTGCCACCTCCCCGCCCGCGTGGGCCGCTCGCCGTGTCTTCGCACTGAAACCCTACTCGCCGATGGATCTTCTCTCCGCGGCCTACGGTGCCACCTCCGACGACGACGACGGCGGCGGCGGCGGCAACGGCGCCGAGGCCACCCCTACCCCAGCCTGGGCCGCGACGAGCTACGCCTCCGCCGCTGGACCTCCCCCGAAGCGGCCGCGGTGGGAGCCTCCACCATACCTCCCACCATCTCCTCCGTATCCCATCCATCAACCGGCCATGCCACGCGGCGCGCCGCCGCCTGCTAGCACCGCTAGCGGCAGGTACGTCTCCAAGAGGGAGCGGGCCCTACTGGCCGCGTCGAGCTCGCCCGTGGATTCCTCTTCACTGCTTCCTCCATCGGCGGCAGCTCAGTTTGGTTCTCCTGGTGAGGATCTTTGGCCCATGATAGCAAAGGATACAATATGATAAGCTACCCTTTTACCCCTCTTTGTGTTCTTGTCCATGAACTGATCTGTTGTAGTAAAAGCCTGTCATCTGAATGTCAATTTTGGATTGGGTGATTAGCTGCAAAGATTGGAAACAGGGACTTGCATCTTCACCTTATGTTCACTTGAGTTTTTTTTCAGGAGATTATTGTGTCATCTATCTCAAGGCAAACTGACTTAAAACAATATAAGAGATCTTAAATGCACTTGATCTTGTCTATCTGGATTTCTCAGAAGGCTGAACCTGAAACTATGTGAATACCTGTGGTGACGTTTTGGGCAAATGCCAATTGAAATTCTGCCACAAAACGAAGTCCTATTTTATACTTAATTCTGCAGTTGGTCTATTATCATTGATGATGGGTTTATATCATCGATGATGGGTTTATGGCTTTAAGCAGTTAAACATGCATAGTTTTTTTCCCCTCTTAAGGTTTTTGTATCACTTGCTTATGTGTTCTGTACATTTTGTTCCAGTTGTTGGATCTATCTCTGATTCAAATTTGCGAGCTGATATTTTTCATTCTTTACGATGCCAACCAAAACCTGGATCAACCAGGAGGATGCCTTTGAAGCTCTCAGTCTCTTTGACGGGTCACACCAAAGCAGTCAATTGTGTAGATTGGTCACAAAGTCATGGTCAGTATTTATTATTTTATAGTTTCACTTCTCAGTTTGACTTATATTTACCAAAAGTAAATACACACTTAACTACTTAAGACATCTCTCAGTTCTAAGACTTCTGCATTAGAATATGTCGGAAAAATGTTGGAATCTTCCATTCTGGCTTCTGGGACAATAAGGTGTTTTAACTTTTGAGGTCTGGACAATTTAATACAAAAACATTTCATGACTTTGTGATTAGTGATAACCACTAATAATGCATGTGCACTTCATGCCATAGTATTGACTTTTGCAAAGTTAATGGTATGGTATGGTGAATATTGTCTATAATTTTAGCCAGCAAAGTAATTTCTATATCTAAGAAAACATCAATATTTTCTTTGAAACATGAGTATGAACTTTCCAACTTGCTTGACAAACTTTCTGGAGTCAATGTTGATGTTTTTAACAGTGTATCTGAACTTCTAGTAGTAAATGTGTTGAGGGGTGGGCAGAAAAAGACCAAACTGAAAAGACCGAGACCGAGAAATTCAGTCATCAATTCGGTCCTAGGCAGTAAAAGATTGAATTTTGTTCGGTCAATTCAGTTAGTCTCCTCGGTTAACCGAATAGACCGAAAATACCGAATTAACAAAAAAAATCCAAATGCAACCTACAATCCACTAAGTTCAATAGGATTAAACTCTTTCACATCTGTACTTCTAGGTATGCAACCTAATAAGAGTCTTTACTACTCATACGTGCTTGCGAATTTTTTTTTTGTGTGAAAATTTCCATTATTTCTTTGCATATATGAAAATGTTGCTGAATTTCGGTCAGGACCAAGACTGAATTTGTCGGTCCTGATATTTTTGTGTTGAAATTCGGTCTTCACTTTTTTTCAAAGACTGAACTGACCGAAAGACCGAAGACCGAGACCGAAATTTTCAGTCAGACCGAATACCCACCCTTCATGTGCACAAAAACTAATCAAACTCTCGTGTCAGTTAGGATGCTTTTGTATTTCTTTTCTTTTTTTTAATACTGTTGGTCTGAGAGGACTAAACCATTTTACAGCTTAAAACGTTTGCTGTTTTAACTGGAGAGATATGAATATTTTGAAAACCTATATACATTGATACTGTTAATTGTTAACCCCCCATGCTCTTCATGTTTGATTTTGTACTGCTGCTGAATGTTTTAAATATCGTGCAGCTAAGTAGGTATTGAGCACAAGTGACATTTAAGACATGTTAAATTGCACAGAAGTTCCAAGCACGTGTATATGTATCATTGGGATGCATGGTCTTGGTTTCAATCAATATTTTTGAGATGAGATGAAACCTTGGCTCAGTCATAACTGCCATTTAACCACATGATAGATAGGTAAATTCATGGATAATTGTTTTCTTATATTTATAGGATGTTCACTGTTGGACAAAGTATACAAAGTAAACAAAGAGAAGATAGGGACAATGTACTTATAATCTTTTCTAATAAAAAATACAAATCTTAACAATTGTGCACTCCATAGCCTACAGATGGTGATCCATCTCTAGTGATGTGATCTCCTGGTTTCTGGAGTCCCGAGGGACTTCTGATCAACTATCTATGCAGGTCAAGCTTGCTAGAGAACCTCCAATTAAGCAGGGGTAATGGTCATATAGTTTGGTCTTTGCTTCACGCGTTCTCCCTGCATGTGGTGAGTGGGAGTAGATGTTGATAGGGTGCTAGCATTGTCTACTGTCTCGCTGGTCTGTGCATGGTGTAGCCTTCATGTCAGCTCCATCTTCCCTTGTCCTCCTGCCTTGTTAGACTCGAATGACGTGTATGTGTAGATTGCTGATTGTTACACAAATACTCCTGTTATACAGATTTTTTTTAGAGGTGTTATACAGATATCAAAAGTAAATATCTTAGTTTCGTGTTGCTTAAGTTGATAGATATAGTAAGATTTTTTTTTCCTTTGTATGTCTGTCGTTTTGTATTAAGGTGTTCACTCCTAATGGTTACATCTAAATGAGATGCACCATCCATTGATGAGTTGAAGGCAACTTTCATCTCCATAAATTGTGTATGCTAACAAAAGAAATATTACTTTGCTTTTTAGATGAAGACTACTTCTATACATACAGAATACAAAGTTTGATTTTGCATAGTATTTTAATAAATTAGAATATTAAGTCAGCAAAAACTCACAAGGAAGAAAATTTACAGCACATCTTCTCGCTTCTGCTGGAATGGACCATACAGTCCACGTATTTAATGTATGGAACAAAGGAAATACTACTGCTTGTGTTTTCAAATTTCATACCGCTGCTGTGAAGGATGTGAGGTGGTCCCTTAATGGGCTCTCTTTGCTTTCTGGAGGATTTGATTGCTCCTTACGGTTAGTTGATGTTGAGGAAGGTAAAGAAATAAAGGTGTTCAAGGAGGATCAGGCTGTGGAGGTCATCAAGTTTAATCCAAGTAACTCCAACCTGTTCCTGTCTGGTGGGTCCAAGGGTTCTCTTAGACTATGGGATATTCGGAGTGGTTTGGTGACTAAAGAATATCAAAGAAGTCTTGGTACCATCCTTGACATTGAATTCAGTTCTGATGGGAAACAGTTTATCTGTTCAACAGACACATCCAGAAGTAATGTTAGTGAGAATTCTATAATTATATGGGATACCCTGCGACAAGTTCCTTTATCTAACCAGGTAATAGATATAGATTGCTAATTTATATTGGTAACTATTTGTATATAGCAAACTATCTTCTTTTCACTGAGGATCTTTCCCATTCTTATTCACATGTATGCATACTTCAGCAGTTTGAAAAACAGAAGAGATATTTATCCTTAATTTTAGTATTCGATTACTTGCTAACATGCATGTCTGTGATTGCTCATGTAAACTTCACTTGAATTACTCTGTTATGATAGCTATAGCTTCAAATTTAGAAGTTCAGGATGTACACTAGCAAGGAAGCATGACTTTATCTGTACATATGAAGGTGGAGCATGTTGAATTTTGTTCTAGACCTTTTTTGGTAGTTTTAATATGACATGGTGCCTTGCTAGTTGTTGCTTCATATTGATACTCCATGACAAAACCAGTTCCATTTTGTTCCCCAAATTCTTATAAATGCCTGATATGTTGGTATGTGTATTTCAGTGTCCATTTTGGTCTGGTAATGGAGATGTGTACTGGTACTTTATGGGCTAATGTTTACAATGAACTTGTCAACTTGCAGTTATGTTAATCATACTAATATGCTATTTGCTCTGCATACTAATAATTTATTACTTGAAATCAAGAAGGTATGCTGTTGTGTTGATTAAAAACACTTTTTAATATTGACAACTTTGAATTAGAGAATAATATTTCAATATAACAAATATTAAAAAAAAGGTTCGTACAGAAGCGTAAACGCTGAATGCACTGAAGCTTGACACAATGACATTTTGAATGGCAGGTTTATACAGAAGCATATACCTGTCCTTGTGTAAGATATCACCCATTTGAAGCTTCTTTTGTTGCTCAATCCAACGGTAACTACATTGCAATCTTTTCAGCAAAGTCGCCATTCAAGCTAAACAAGTATATGCGGTATGAAGGACATGGAGTGTGGGGTTTCCCGATAAAGTGCAATTTTTCTTTTAGCGGGAAGGAACTTGCATCTGGTTCATCCGATGGTTGTATCTATTTTTACGATTATAAATCGTCGAGACTTTTGAGTAAAATAGAGGCCTTCAAAGAACCATGTACTAACGTTGCATACCACCCTGTAGTACCCAATGTGATTGCTTCATGTAGCTGGGCTGGTGAAATATCTGTTTTTGAATGACACTATAAAGCTTATTTATTTCGCTTTTTCTTGCCATAGATTGAGGCTATCCTGTAAAATCTATTCACTGATGTCTGTTTCCCTTGGCCATTTGATTCGAATTATTTCATTTTTCTGAGTCTTGAGCTTTCGCAAGAGAAATCATGTCGGCCTTGATCACGGTTTTAAGAAACTTGCCGGTAATCAGTTTGGAGCAGGGTTTACCTTACGTTAACGCAGTTATCACATGGTAACCGTGAAAAACTGAATGACATTCATGTTTAAAAATTGAGAAAATTCCTTGTTCGTCGTTGAAATTCTTGCCGATCTCTCTATGCCCTTGAGTTTAGTTCAATTTCTTTTATGCCCCTGAATCTTGATTTTGATTTCTTTCACATCCTTACCATCATTTTGACTATTAGTTTACAATTTAATAGATGAAAAAAAGGTCAATTTTACCCTTTGACATGGCAGAGATGTAAAAATATGTGGAATGGACTGTTGGAAATTTAGTAATTTATTATTGTGTGATTAATAATACTTTTATTGTATAAGGAAGTATTAAATGTATATATTTAGTATATATTAAAATACGTGCAGCATACTTTTTTAAGATGGTAAACGCGATTTTTTTTTACGAGAGGTAAACACGATAGTTAGACCTGTACATTATTTCTTTTTGATAATACATACAACATGTGACAAATCCATTGTATGTAGCATCACAAAAATATGCTGCATGATCTTTTTAAATAAATGAAATAAATAAATGTTAAATTTTTTCATCATTACCCTAAAAATAAACTTTATTGCGAGTAATACCTCATGCGACAAATCCATAAATAAAAAACAAACTTGTACACTACAGATAATATACTCCACAAATCACTGTGTTCCTTCTATGCCAAAGGGCAAAATGGACCATTTCATAGTCATTAAACGGTCTGCTGACGAGAATGGTAGAAAAGAGATCAAAATTAAAATTCGGATGCATAGAAGGGAGTGAGAAAAACTTAAAGGTTTAGGAGAGATCCTCTTTTCTTTTATATAGTTGATACTCACTCAAAAGCATTACCAGTGTAAAGCTGCAAAATCGTGAAGCCACGTTATCTGAATTGGTGAGCCATTCGATCTGAAAGTTCCACGCCATTCCATCTGAACGTTCAACTTCCCTCGGTAGTCAAATCCATACCTCCGTTGCTGATCAAGCCCAGACCAAATAATTAACCGACTAGAACAGCCCATTCAGTGCCAGCCTCTCACTTCCTCTGATCCCATTGAGCATAGTGCCAGCCTCTCACCTCCTCTCACCGTCCATGGCGGCAGCAAAAGCAATTAATTGCTTCTGCAAACCAATACCATCAAAAAAATATATTTAAAAACCGATGCTATCATGATGGGCAAATAAAGTATTACTCTTAATGGATTATTAATGTCTCCTATTCTTTTCATATCCCCTCTTTCCATACTGCCTATAAATTAACATAATCCTCATGAGTTGATAAATCGGGCCAATGGCATTTCATTTTTGTTGCTGTACCTTGCTCGCTGGAATCATATGCATCCCTACACCACCATCTTCTTTAATCACTATAGTGAGCTAGCACATGCTATTACCCATCAACTTCCTCTTTCCTTTTGGTGGATTGATCTGGATTGTTTTGTACAAAACAGGACCACCATTTCAGTTACTACATGTATTTCAATTTCAATGTGTAAGCATGCTATACATACTTGCATTAGTTCCTCAGTTCGGCGCTCTCACATTTTGTTACACCAATTTTACCCATGTCAATTCCTTCTTACCACGCATTCCCATTCTTTTTCCCATGATTTTAGATATTACTTGGTTACTGACTTGGTTAATTTTCTTTTTGTTATCCCGAATCACAAATCATTTTTCATTACTGCAGTCACAAAGATGTATAGCAAACAAAATCATCTATACCAGTTGGTTGATTTGTCACCTACATATTCAGATCTAATAAGAATATAACTCAACAAGTTGGGTTACTCATCTTTCAGCGAACGATGAGTTCTAACTTCTAATATGTATTTCAGTTATGACCTTTACCTGGTGAAGTTATTTCAATTAGTATATATACGGTAATATGCTTTTCAGACACTATTAAGAATGAGGGCCAGCATAGCTATGCTGGATTGCCTCCTTTCTTCACTGTCTGAGAATCAACTAACCTCTTACCATTGGTAAAATTAAATCAAATAGGGAACCGCACCTCCAAGTCTTTTTCATAAAAAATAGTACCAGCAACAAAAATAAAAATTAATATCTACTCCATTACTTACACATCTTGCTGCCTCCTTTGTTAGAATAATCGGGCTAGACCCAATTTTCTATTAAATCTCAAGAGCCCATAATAAATGTTAAGGATATTAATACCACCCTGGAAATTAAAAGTGAAGTATCTCAACTTAAATAGGGAGTTATTGGAGGCTCCCTGTTGACCGGTTGAGGTGGGGATTGGAAAGCCACACGCGCGTGCCGAGCCTGCTGGCGTGGGCGGGGCGGGGCGTGCGCTGCGTCTCTCTCTATCCTTTTGCAACGGATTGGAATCTGCAACGGTCTAGCGCCGAATTAATCGCGATGTGATTGCCTCCGTAACGGAATACGCGATAAGTGCCGCATTGAGCGCGCCGTTACTGCGGTAACGAGCGGATTCCTCTCCTGCGCTATTTAAGGGACTGAGAGCCCATCCATCGGCTAACTTTCCATCGCTGGTTCTCTTCCTCCTCGCGGGCCTGTGCTGCTGTTGCTGCTTCCCCGGTTCTGATCGCTTGCGCGCACGAGAGATCGGAACGAGCAGGGCCTCCAAAACCACACCTTCGCCTGAGATTTGCACCGGGTAGGCGGGTGATCAGGTTTTTGGGGAGTGCTTCCGCACGACTGCTCTTCTTCCTCCTCTGTTCGTCGTCTCTGCATCACCATGACTGGAGCTGGTGCACCCGCACCCAGAGCAGGAGATGGTACACCGGGAGCCGGATCTAGCGCACCGATCGACAACACCAACGGAGGCATTTCTGCCTCACAAACCAGCGGTGGGACATTCACAGGGTATACCTTTCTACCGCGATCTTTGTGTATATTACTTCTATTAGTCGCAAAGCTATTGCGTTCTCTACATGATGATGATGCTTATTTTATTCTAAGCATACTCCTGGTTATGTTTAACTTTATCACTAGATCACCTCACATTGTTCATGCCATGATTATTGTCTTAATATTTTGGATTAAAATATGCCGATATATGACTATATTTCCAACAATCCAAAAACCTGATAGGTCATTTTCGGTAGTTGGCTTTGCTGCTGCACTGAAACCACATGCATTTGATGGTTCTAATTATAAGAGATGGAAAGCACGTGCACTACTGTGGTTGACAGCGATGCAATGTTTCTATGTTTCATGGGGTAAACGAAGTGAACCACCTCTCTCTCCTGAGGAGGAGGTTAAGTTCGAGGCTTCGGATTGCCTGTTCCGTGGAGCATTGATCAGTGTACTCGTGGGATGCACTTGCGGCCAAGTTCGGAGTTTCCGACGCTGGCAGCGAGCTGTATGTCATGGAGCAGTTCTATGACTACAAGATGGTCGATGACCATTCTGTAGTGGAATAAGCTCATGAGATTCAGATGCTGGCTAAGGAACTTGAGAACAACAACTGTGAGTTGCCGGACAAGTTTGTGGCGGGTGGCATTATTGCCAAATTACCACCTTCTTGGTCGGACTTTGCCACTTCTTTAAAGCACAAGAGACAATAGTTCAGTGTTTCTGATCTCATTGGCTCTTTGGGTGTTGAGGAGAAGGCGAGGGCAAAGGACAACCGGGGCAAAAAGGTTGAGGGAGGTTCCAGTGCCAATATGGTACAGAAGAAGAACCCTAATGCATCCCACAACAACAAGAAAGTCAAGCCTGATGTCAAACCCAAGGCTACAACCAATTTTAAGAAGAAAGGCAAGGGAAAGGCAAAGGGAGACTGCTTTGTGTGTGGCAAGCCTGGGCATTGGGCCAAGGACTATCCTGACCGCAAAGACAGGAAGTCTGCCAACATGGTCATTAGCGAGGGCGGAGGAACATCGGGGTACGGTAAAATTTTACCTACGGTTCTCTCTGTTTTTCATTCACCTGATTGGTGGATTGATACTGGTGCTAATATTCATGTATGCGCTGATATTTCCCTGTTTTATTCTTATCAGGTCGGGAGAGGATCCTCCTTGTTGATGGGAAACGGCTCACTTGCGGCTATTCATGGTGTTGGTACGGTCAATCTGAAGTTTACTTCGGGAAAGACCGTGCAGCTGAAGAACGTGCAACATGTCCCTTCAATAAAGAAGAATCTAGTTAGCGGCTCTCTACTGTGTAGAGAAGGTTTTAAACTTGTGTTTGAATCCAATAAATGTGTCGTATCTAAATATGGAACTTTTGTTGGAAAAGGCTATGACAGCGGAGGCTTGTTCCGCTTTTCCTTGGATGACATGTGTAATAATAATAATGCTGTGAACCATATTAGCGAGAATGATGAGTCCAATGTGTGGCATTCGCGACTCTGTCATGTGAATTTCGGTTGTATGACACGCTTGGCTAACATGAGTTTAATTACAAAAATCACTTTGGTCAAAGATTCCAAGTGTCATACTTGTGTTCAATCGAAACAACCTCGCAAGCCTCACAAGGCATCTGAGGCGAGGAATTTGGCACCTCTAGAACTTGTTCATTCCGATCTGTGCGAAATGAACGGCGTGTTGACCAAAGGGGGAAAGAAATATTTCATGACACTGATAGATGATTGCACTAGATTTTGTTATGTGTATCTATTGAAAACAAAGGATGAAACATTGCAAACCAACTTGAAAGGAAAATCAAACGGTTGAGGTCTGATAGGGGTGGAGAGTATTTTTCCAATGAGTTTACATCTTTTTGCGAAGAGTTTGGAATTATTCATGAGAGGACACCTCCCTATTCACCCCAATCAAATGGGGTAGCCGAAAGAAAGAACCGTACTCTAACTGAGATGGTGAATGCCATGTTAGACACTGCGGGACTTTCCAAGGAATGGTGGGGTGAGGCAGTTTTGACTGCCTGTCATGTCCTGAACAAAATTCCAATGAAGCATAAGGAAGTAACACCATTCGAGGAATGGGAAAGGAAGAAATTAAATCTCTCATACCTATGAACATGGCGCTGTTTGGCCAAGGTAAGTGTACCTATAACCAAAAAGCGTAAACTTGGATCGAATACTGTTGATTGAGTGTTCCTTGGTTATGCTATTCACAGAATGGGTTATAGATTCTTAATAGTAAACTCTGGTGTACCCGACATGCGAGTTGGTACAATTATTGAGTCCAGAGATGCTACATTCTTTGAGAATGAATTTCCCATGAAAAATACACCTAGCACTTCTAGTCAAGAAACTGTCATACCCCATGAGCACTTTGCACCGATAGAACACAATGATCAAACGCCTGAGGGAAATCCTGAGGAGGATAACATTGTAGATACTCGTAAGAGTAAGAGACAAAGGGTTGCAAAATCCTTTGGAGATGACTACATTGTATACCTCGTGGATGACACTCCAAGAACCATAGAAGAGGCATATTCATCTCCTGACGCTGACTACTGGAAGGAAGCAGTACGCAGTGAGATGGACTCAATTATGTCTAATGGTACTTGGGAAGTCGTTGACCGTCCATATGGGTGCAAGCCTGTAGGATGCAAATGGGTTTTCAAGAAAAAGCTTAGGCCTGATGGTACAATTGAAAAGTACAAGGCAAGGCTTGTGGCCAAGGGTTATAGCCAAAAAGAAGGCGAGGATTTTTTTTCGACACCTACTCACCAGTTGCCCGTTTGACCATGATTCGAGTACTACTTGCTCTGGCAGCCTCTTATGGTCTTCTCGTCCATCAGATGGACGTTAAGACAGCTTTCCTAAACGGAGAGCTGGAGGAGATCTATATGGATCAACCAGATGGGTATGTACTAGAAGGTCAGGAGGGAATGGTGTGTAAACTGTTGAAATCCTTGTATGGCCTTAAGCAAGCACCTAAGCAATGGCATGAGAAGTTTGACACCACACTTACATCTGCTGGCTTTATTGTGAACGAAGCTGACAAATGTGTGTACTATCACTATGGTGGAGGAGAAGGAGTGATCTTGTGTTTATATGTCGATGACATATTGATCTTTGGGACCAGCCTCAATGTGATCGAGGAGGTCAAGGATTTTCTATCCGAGAGCTTTGAAATGAAGGATTTGGGAGAGGCTGATGTTATTCTTAACATTAAGCTACTGAGAGGAGATGAGGGTGGGATTACACTTGTGCAATCCCACTATGTGGACAAGGTTTTAAGTCGCTTTGGCTACAGTAACTACAAGCCAGCTCCTACTCCTTATGATCCCAGCGTGCTATTAAGGAAAAACCGAATAATAGCAAGGGATCAACTGAGATACTCCCAAATCATTGGTTCATTGATGTACTTGGCTAGTGCAACGAGGCCTGACATCTCATTTGCTGCAAGCAAGCTGAGCCAGTTTGTCTCAAATCTGGGAGATGATCATTGGAAAGCTCTGGAAAGAGTAATGCGCTATCTAAAGGGCACTATGAGCTATGGAATTCACTATACCGGGTACCCAAAAGTACTGGAAGGGTATAGTGACTCAAACTGGATATCTGATGCTGATGAGATAAAGGCCACAAGTGGATATGTGTTCACACTTGGAGGTGGCGCTGTTTCCTGGAAGTCTTGCAAGCAGACCATCTTAACGAGGTCAACAATGGAAGCAGAACTTACAGCACTAGATACTGCGACAGTTGAGACCGAGTGGCTTCGTGAACTCCTGATGGATTTGCCGGTGGTTGAAAAACCAGTGCCAGCTATCCTAATGAACTGTGATAATCAAACAGTGATTATTAAAGTGAACAGTTCAAAGGACAACATGAAGTCATCTAGGCATATCAAAAGAAGACTGAAATCTGTCAGAAAGCAGAAAAACTCCGGAGTGATAGCATTGGACTATGTCCAAATGGCTAAAAATCTGGCAGATCAGTTTACCAAGGGGCTATCACGTAATGTGATAGACAGTGCATCGAGGGAAATGGGCTTGAGACCCACCTAAGGTTGCACAATAGTGGAAACCTATCCGTTGTGATCGGAGATCCCGTGAATTTGGATGGCGAAACAAACTATTGTGTGGCTGAGAGAAGAGACCCTTGAAAAGGGCTCATTTTCATGATCTACTTCTCTTCTATTCTGCATGGTAGGATGGCTTATGCCTTAATGTGATCCAAGTGGCTTTTCTAAGCAGAGATGTTGACCTGCAGAACATCTCAGAAGGAACACACCTATATGAGTTCGACTGCTAGTCACAGTCTATGAGATTTGGGCGATCTCTAGATACTCATGAAAAGGCCTGGAGTTTGACTTATATGCTCCAAACAGAGGGGATGCAAACGGCAGCCCAGTACCAGTCAAGGGTTTGAGTGAAACCTGATCACACAAGACTGACAATTCAAGGCATAGTCCATTGTTCAGTTGTGGTCTGATGTAGCTCTTTTCCTAGGTGGAAGTTCAACTTAACAGTCTCCACCAAAAACACTGGTATATCAAACAGGTTCAAATTTGAGAACATTTCTTATGAACCATGAAAGTTGGTGGGGATTGTTAGAATAATCGGGCTAGGCCCAATTTTCTATTAAATCTTAAGGGCCCATAATAAATGTTAAGGATATTAATACCACCTTGGAAATTAAAAGTGAAGTATCTCAACTTAAATAGGGAGTTATTGGAGGCTCCCTGTTGACCGGTTGAGGTGGGGATCGGAAAGCCACACGCGCGCGCACGCCGAGCCGAGCCGGCCGGCCGGCTGGGCCGTGGGCGTGGGCGTGGGCGAGGCGAGGCGTGGTGTGCGCTGCGTCTCTCTCTCTATCCTTTTGCAACGGATTGGAATCTGCAACGGTTACGCACTTATCGCGCCGAATTAATCGCAACGTGATTGCCTCCGTAATGGAATACGCGATAAGTGCCGTATTGAGCGCGCCGTTACTGCGGTAACGGGCGGATTCCTCTCCTGCACTATTTAAGGGACTGAGAGCCCCGATCAGATCCATCGGCTAACTTTCCATCACTGGTTCTCTTCCTCCTCGCGGGCCTGTGCTGTTGCTGCTTCCCTGGTTCTGATCGCTTGCGCGCACGAGAGATCGGAACGAGCAGGGCCTCCAAAACCACACCTTCGCCTGAGATTTGCACCTGGTAGGCGGGTGATCAGGTTTTTGGGGAGTGCTTCTGCACGACTGCTCTTCTTCCTCCTCTGTTCGTCGTCTCTGCATCACCATGACTGGAGCTGGCGCACCCGCACCCGGAGCAGGAGATGGTACACCGGGAGCCGGATCTAGCGCACCGATCGACAACACCAACGGAGGCATTTCTGCCTCACAAACCAGCGGTGGGACATTCACAGGGTATACCTTTCTACCGCGATCTTTGTGTATATTACTTCTATTAGTCGCAAAGCTATTGCGTTCTCTACATGATGATGATGCTTATTTTATTCTAAGCATACTCCTGGTTATGTTTAACTTTATCACTAGATCACCTCACATTGTTCATGCCATGATTATTGTCTTAATATTTTGGATTAAAATATGCCGATATATGACTATATTTCCAACAATCCAAAAACCTGATAGGTCATTTTCGGTAGTTGGCTTTGCTGCTGCACTGAAACCACATGCATTTGATGGTTCTAATTATAAGAGATGGAAAGCACGTGCACTACTGTGGTTGACAGCGATCCTTTTGTTTACATTACTACATGTGGTTATATGCATTTACTATAGGTAATATTCAAGTAAATTATATATAGCAAATATTTAGCATGCATTCCAATGTATCTTAAGTTAAGAATTCCCAAGAAAATGATCACCTGTCATTTTTCTTGATCATTGTTTTACAACTTTACTTATGACTTCATAAAATCTCGTAGCAAAGCGCGGGGTATCACCTATTTATCTAAAATTCCATAGGCATATAAGAACACCCTCAATGTACAATACCCCTTGGTCATAAAGTGGATCCAGATATTAGATAAAATAGTTGTCTTAATGCATATGGCAAGAGAAGACATTAGGTTAGGTCTCGCTGAACCCACTCAATTAGCAGCCATGTGAAAGAGGAGAGGTGAGAGGAGACAGAAAGTAGTGTTATTTTTTCTTTAAAGCTAACCGTTATGTATATATGTAGCTCATAAAACTGCTATATGGACCACTCTAAAAACAATAATGAGGTTGGCCATACACAACTATAAAAACCACCTTTTCCATGAATTATGGATGCTTAAGGAATTTCTTCTTAATAATTGAGAACTCAGGGATGGACACGTTATACGATTCGTAACCATTGGTAACCACACGTTAATCGCAATATGATATTTAGAAACCTGAAAATTTTAGAAAACTAAGAATAACTAGGAAAGACAAGGAAAAATGTAGAAAATTTAGATAAGTGTAGAAGAAATCCAGAAAATGCGAAAGAACAGGAATTATACAGAAAATTTTGCATGACCTTTACTATATTTGATAATTGAAATAAAGTAGGAGTCACATCTTAATCTCGAATGGGCTTTATGAAAAGTGCTCACTGTTGGCCTAGCACATTTTTATTTTCATGTTTTTAGTTTCAACTAGCAAAATACCCACACCCATGTGTTGCAAGGAGGTTGGATATATTTTTTATTCTCTTTCCATAGCTTGGGAGTGAATAATACATAAGTGACACCCACATGTCAACTGATAGTGGGAGTAGGTAGTGACACATTCACCGATTTTAAGTCCCCACATATCAGTTGGTAGGTGGTGGTAGATTCACCACTCGTCATCATCCCTAAAGTTTTTTAAAGGAGTATAGATATTGTTTTGGTTACTTTATATATTTCTTTTTTTTCACCAAATATCATTAAAGATTTCTAATTATACGATTTCTTTGCCAAGGTAATAACTACCTTCTTTGGTCTGGAGTCAAGGACCGGTTATGGGCAGGGGCGAAGCTAGAAAATTAGATCATCGGTGTCAACGGGATCAAAATACACTTCCTAGTGTCACCTTAATTATCTAAACAATATAACCATGGATTTCGTTGAAGGTTATCGGGGTCGGCTAACCCCAATGGTTCTACTGGTTAAGGGGTCGATTATCAGCTGGGAGACTATGACCGAAACCGAAAATATAAATTTAATAACTAAAATTAAATTTAAAACTCCTTCCACCAGTAATCAGTTTCCAGCCTATACTGAAGTTTATTTTAGGATTTTTTAAATACAAATTCTATCTGGCAAAACCCAAAAACCAAGGAAAAATATTCACGATGAGTAATACTCCGGTGAAACCCTCCTCCACGAAAGATTTAGTTAACGTGACGGGATCCACTTTTGTATGGCAAGTGTCACTGGACCAATACTGTAGCATTTGTCACGCCCCAATTTTCGTTCGAGACTAAAAATCATTAAATAAATAATTTCTAAAAAATTATACTAAAAGTCAAAGCAATTTAATCAAGTGAATTAATGAGGGAATTAAAAATTTCCTTTAAAATTCATGGTTGGAAATATTTTTGTAATATTCTCCATGTCTTAATATACTCTCTGAAATTTCCTGTGAATTTTTGGAGCTCAATATCTAATTTTAAAAGCACAAAGTTCATTGAATCAATCAATTAAATCGAAAAACCAATTCAAAACCCCCTCCTTCGCTTTGGGCCGCTTCCGGCCCAAAGTCCTTTTTCCCTCCTCACCAGCCGTCCTCCTCTCTCTCTTCCCGTGTGGCCCGGTCGGCCCGCCTACCCTCCTTTGCAAGTCCACCTTTCCTTGCTCGCTTGGCCCGCTCCCCTTTCCCCTTGGGTCGCCCTCTCATCTCTCTTCCTCAGCATGGCCCAGCTCGCCCGGCCCGCTCGCTCCTCCCTCTCCCAAAGTCTACCTTTGCTCCCTCCTTTCCCCGAGCCACTGATCGGTGAGGCTCAACTGTCGGGGTTATCCCCTACCTCAGGCCTCCCTCCAACCGCCATGGATGCTGCCCTCTTCGCCGCCAAATCCGCCACCTCCCGCTCGCGCTCTCGCATTCAAACTACGGAGACCGAGTCGCCGCCTACTCCTCCACCAAATCCCCCACTTGCCCCACGAAAAAGGCGTCGGTTGAACCCCACGACCTCCACATCGCCCTCCATCTCCTCCGACCAACCACGCTATTCCCCGTGTCTTCCTCGGCTTCCTGAGCCTATAAAATCCTTCCCCGTGTCTCCCTCTCTCTTTTTCCCCAACTCCCCAAGCTCGCCGCCCACTCTCTCGCACTCTCCACGCCATTCTCCGCCGTCACCACTCGCCACTGTGCTTTGGCAGCGCACAACCGCCGCCCTATACACCGCCGAGTCGCGCCGCCACCACCATCGGCTCCAATAGCCACAGGAACTCCCTCCCCTCCGCTTGGTGATCATCCGCCGCTCTTTCTCGCCTACGGTCGTTGATTCACGCCGTCGGGAACCTCCACTCCCCCTCCTAACCCATGTACCACCTTCCCTAGGGCATCCCGCTCCCCGACCGCCCCTCCTTGAGTCACCGACGGGTAGGACCCGCCGGTCGGTGCCAGCTCCCCCTCGGCTGATGCCATAAATGGTATTAATTGTGCAATAAATCATAGTAATTCCAGAAATCCATTTAAATGGCTCAAAACTTCTAAAATTCATAACTAATTCATACGAACTCCAAATTGAGCCATTCAATTTGGAAAATTCATCTAAATTTGAGCTCTACATATTTGTTTACTTTTCTTGTACTGTTTATTTGTATTTTATTAGAGTTTTTCCTCATTTTGCATGCCAACCCATAGATTCCGTCGTCTTGAAAGATCGCAGTCACGGAGGAAAAGAGTTCGAAAGATTGTTTTAAGAAGCAGTGCAAGTCGCACATTTCCCTTGAGCATATTGTGCCTACTTTATAAATGTTTTACCGTTTGCAAATAAAGCTGCATGTTTTACTAATTACATGGGATTATGGGATTACCTATCTGCTTGCTTGTGCCATGTTTACTTGTGATCCGTCCTTTGTCAAACCTTGGGTGATAATTTGACTAGCTTGTGTCACTTATGTTGATCTTACTAGAATTATGTTATGCTTAGCCATGTTTAATTACCATTAGCTCACATAATAGGATAATTACATTATTTCACTCTAGTATCTCGATGAATTGTGAGTTCGAGACACCTGACCATGTTTTACTGGTCGTAATTATCTAACTAAAATATGGTTTAATGGTGGGTTGTGGGTGCATCGTTTTATTAGTCGCACCCATAACAATTAAGGACCAGTTTGCGGGAAACTCCTATAAGACTTACAGTACTTACCACAAGCAAGAATGAGCAACTATTGAACTTGTAGTATAGCTTTCCCCTTTCTGACGTACCGAGGCAAGGGTGGGCGTGATGGAGTTTCGATGAATCGTGCTGCGGTCTTTGCAGCTTTCGGATTCACCTAGGCACAAGAAGGGGTTGCCCACCTTGGTTATAAAGGTAGGAGTGAAACTTAAAGTGGGTACGATTGGTTAGGGGGAGTTATGCGAAGGGTCTTATCACAATCATTCGGCATGATGATGTGTCATTCATGGCACAGTAACATGATGGTGAGTTGTGTCTTGTGGGTACAATTGTGCACCTCTTGCCGGAGTAAAACTGTTCGAATAGTCGTGCCAGCGGTTATGGGCGATCGACCAGCTTTACCGTGATTAGTCACATACCATTAACTAACTTGACTAATGAACTGGTCAACGTGGGGTAGCGTTATTCAGTGAAGATTTAATATTACCTTAATTAATCAATTGTTTTACTATTTCAAAACTATAAATGTTTGACAACCTCCTTTATGCAAATAGCCACAAACCTCCATTGGTATCCTCTTGCACGTTTGCATCATTAGTGTGGCTTGCTGAGTACAGTGGTTGTACTTCCTCTTTTCAGAAGTGTAGTGCTTCTAAGCCGAAGACGAAGTTAAAGGACCAAGACTTATACCCCAGTTGAGTTTTGCCTGTGGAGTGGAAATGAAGCCCCACTAGGATCGTCTCTTTCCGCGACTGCTGTTTTCTTTTCGGTGTGAGAAGTGACTCTTCTGTAAGTATTTACACTTAATTTACGTTTGGATCTGTTTATAAATTTATCGTTTTATGTACCGTGGCTTGATTTCTGGATAGAGATTTATACACAAAATAGTCTGAAAATTTGGGTTAAATTTCTGGGTGTGACACTATCGGGTACCGTTTTTCAACCGCTGAATGATGTGTTTTTTTAAAAATATTATTTATATAGGAGTTGCAATAAAACATCAAACAAATTATTCTTTGAAGTTTATAATAGTTCCACTTGACTAGGCTGTGTTCTTTTTGCTAGCTTTCCTAACTTAACTCTCTCGTTTTTCCGCGCACGCTTCCTAAGCTCCTAAACGGTGTGTTTTTTTAAAAAAAATTATATACGAAAGTTACTTTAAAAAATCATATTAATCTATTTTTAGAAATAGAATTATTAATAATTAATCATGCGTTAATGTGTCACTCCGTTTTACATGCGAGAGTAATTACGAGATCACAGCCTAATTATGCGTTAATTGGGTGTCTTCTTGGATATAAGCCAACCTCCAGAACAAAAGGGTATTCTAACAAGTGATCTGGTGACGTGGCCTGTCTCTGGTCAGACACAGCGTCCATCCCCAGGCCCCAGCCGCCGCCCCTCTCCTCTCCGGTGAAGTTGGGTTGCTTCGTCACCGTTAACGGCAGCATCCAATAGCCGCCGCCGTTACGTCACAACTGCACCTTCCAGGTAAACCACCACCCGCCACCGCACCTGCCCATAAAACCTGGCCACATCCGGACACACCAACAATCAAAGCAGCAACAGCAACTAACAACCAGTTCAGTTTGGACAGGAGCTCGGAAAGACGAGGTCGGCGGGACCTACCATCCCCCCCTGACCACCTGCCCGCTTTCCCGCACAAAGTTCACTACTAGTAGGACTAATCCTCCGTCCGCTCGAATCCCGGACTCCCCGGTCGGATGCTCACTCGTCTTCCCCACCACTCGCCGCCTCTCGTCTTCCCCTGGCGCCTCTCCGCCGCCGCCCGGACGCTCTCCACCACCGTCAAGGTATACATACGCGCAGGCCTCAACCTGCTTCAGTACTCCTCGTCGGTGGTCTCGATGGCAAAGCTCTCTCGCTATCGTTCCTTGGATGATGGACCCGTGACCTGATCAGTGCTCTGGTTTTGGTTTCTGATCTCTGTGTCGGTGTGTTGGTCAGATGGCGCGGTCGGCGCTCGACGAGGTCACCGACACCGGCGCCTTCGACCGGTCGCCGTCCACCTTCCGGAGCTCCGTCTCCAGGGACAGCTCCGCCAGGTTCCCCGCCGTGCCGGGGAGGTACCACCTCTACGTCTCCTACGCGTGCCCCTGGGCGTCACGCTGCCTCGCCTACCTCAAGCTCAAGGGCCTCGACCACGCCATCGGCTTCACCGTAAGCAACAAATCCATCCATGGTCTGTTTCGCTTTAATTTCGCATCCCATGGGGAAGAAGAAATCCATTGACTCTTCTTCTGTGTGTAGTCTGTGAAGCCCATCTTTGAGAGGACCAGGGAGACGGACGACCATCTGGGGTGGGTTTTTCCGGCCACCGGAGATGACGAGCCCGGCGCTGACCCGGATCCTTTCAACGGAGCCAAGACCATCAGGGAGCTATATGAGATTGCCAGTCCAAATTACATCGGGAAACCAACTGTTCCGGTGAGTCGCCTGAGCTCTGAGCCTGGGGATCGGATTCAAGAGTTTCCTCTTCGCATTTCCTATGAACAATTGGATTGATCTTGTCATGTTATTGTGTTGCCTTCCAGGTTCTGTGGGACAAGCAGCTCAAGACTGTGGTGAACAATGAGAGCTCGGAGATCATCCGAATGCTCAACACCGAGTTCAACGAGATCGCAAAGAATCCTGACCTGGATCTCTATCCTGCTCATTTGCAAACCTCCGTCAATGAGATCAATGAGTTGGTGTACGATGCGATAAACAACGGCGTGTACAAATGTGGCTTTGCTAAGAAACAGGGGCCATATGATGAGGTAAATTGGTTTGTGGTTTCTTTGAAATGGATTTGGTCAAATAGGATGGTTCCCATTGTTGACATGTCCTTTTCTTCCACATAGGCTGTCACGAGATTATATGAGGCTCTGGACAAATGTGAGGAAATTCTAAGCAGGCAACGTTATATATGTGGCAACCAGTTGACAGAGGCTGATGTTCGCTTGTTTGTAACTCTTATAAGATTTGATGAGGTATGGATCTCTTCATGGAAGATAAAAAACATCCGAGTGTCTTATCATGAACTACAATATATATTACATGTTGTCTGAACTATGTCAATATATTTAGTTTTGACTGTGCTGAAGTCTTACCCAATTTTATTGTTCGTTTTTATATATCTTACTTGTGATGGTAGCAATTAGTATGATCTCAAATCCTGGACGATAATAAGAGCAGTAGGAACCATGCTGCGTAGAGTGATTCTTTTTGTACTGCCCCTTAATTGAGTCCAAAAGTATCTGCTGCTTTATTCTGAAAACTATAAAGCTGAACATAGCACTTCATCTTTGTAGTCTCTAGAGCTGCTATATGCCTATAAAGAATGGGGCCATTTCATATGCAGGTCTGTTCAAGGATATTTTTGCATTTGGTTTATGTTAAGATTGTATGGGGACATGCAAATTGAATCGATTCGAGTTTCTTCTTTATAAATTACTACTTAAGGGCTGCAACATAGATCAATACTGAGATTCTTATTCCAACATACCCAACATACTCTATTAAAGTTTATCCAACTCTATAGTTGCAAAACTGCTCTACATTGGTATTAATCTCATTAATTATTTAGCGGACACTTGTCAAACAATAACAGAAAACCATTGTACCCCTTTTAGAGGTTAATTGATGACCACTCTGTGTGCTGTTGTAGTTTGTATAAACATTTTGAGTAAATTTCATAAAACTACAGATACTTTGATCAAATTATTACAAAACTACAGATTTAAGCTGATGTATCACAAAACTACAGATTTAACACTAAAATTCTCACAGAACTACAACTTTAAGGTGGAGTATCGCAAAACTACAGATTTAGTAATAAAGTTATCGCAAAACTACAGGTTTAGTAACAATTTAATCACAAAACTTACACGTTTATAACTCAAACATAACACTAGTGCTAAGGATTTAAACTCCAAAACCTGTAGTTTTGTGATAACTTTGTTATTAAATCTGTAGTTTTGCGATACTCCACCTTAAATCTGTAGTTTTGTTATAAATTTAGTGTTAAATCTATAATTTTGTGATAATTTGATCAAAATATATGTAGTTTTGTGAAATTTACTCAATATTTTCTTTCAACTAATAGTAAATCTTAAATCTTAACCCAACAATGATTTATTTTTAATCCAACAATGACTTGTTGATGTGAACTTGTGTCAATATGTGATCACCAGTCAAATAATGGCCATATACTATTAATTCACTTGTGCGTGTGTCAACATTCTCCGTCTTCCCTTCCATGTTCTCTTTGGGGATAATAGTTGCAGCAACCTAAACTTTCCCTTTTTCCAAATGGTGATACCGTAATTGGAGTACTATTTACATGAGTTTGCCAGTTATCTGTTAAACACTACCTTTTCTCTCTTGGGCTGCTCGTGTTTGTTATTATTCATATTCTTTTAAATACATAATTTATTGTATGAACCATCATATTTATTAGAGAAAAGGCTTTACGCTTTGCTTTTTAAGAAAGCAACCATCATATTTTATCATTACAGCAGTTCATGATTCAGAACACTGCATCATTTCTGCATGTATATGACGGGGAGCTTCATATGTGCTTGCTGAACAGATAACTTTTTGACTTCTTGCTGATCTCCTTTGTCATTCCAATTGTCACTTCCCACTTTATTGTTTATTTGGGATGTTTCAAGCTAATCTATACTAATACTACCATTCTACTTTTGCAAACTTATTTTGAAATGAGATCACATATCTAATAATAAAAATTATACTCATTAGCACACATAAACCATTGATTTGTAATATACATATAACTACTCAATTTTCCCCGCAATTGCAATCATCAAACTTTTTTTTTTTTTTGCAGGTTTATGCTGTCCACTTCAAATGCAACAAAAGGCTCCTCAGGGAATACCCCAATCTGTTCAATTACACCAAGGACATCTACCAGATTCCTGGCATCAGCAGCACGGTTAACATGGAGCACATAAGAAAGCACTACTACGGGAGCCATCCGTCGATAAATCCCTACGGGATCATCCCTGCAGGCCCTAACATCGATTACAATGCTCCACACGACAGAGAGAAGTTTGGTGCCTAGGAGAGGATGGTAGTATCTCTTCTGGTACTTTACTGTATGAGTCAGTATGCTTCCTTGCTATGATATCGTGGCTGTGGCTATCAATGCTTCTAGGGTTGGTTTGTGTTTTGGTCGCTGTATTATATAATACAGGGATTGGAAAAAAAAAAGTAACCGATAGAGAATAAGAAGTATCACTCGACCAAATAGAAACAAGCAAAAGTAATAAATGACAAAAGTTTTTGGTTCCAAGAGTTTACTGTTCACAAGCGCAGAAAATTATTCACCGCATATTTAACGGTGTCATGTGATCCGATACGTATTTAGAGGTTAGATTAAATTAAATTCCATTATCGAAATTAACAACGTTTACGGCCCTGTTCTTTTAGATTTTGGCCACATGATTTTCAGGCGAAAAAAAATATCTATATAAAAATCTTTTGAAAAAGGGTGTGTGATGGTTAATATTTAGGTCATGTTTGTCGCAATTCTAGATTCGAGATTGTTTTGAAGCTGGGTATTCTTAGCTCCATCAGATCTGCGATTACATTGACATAAGTTATTTTGTTCACATTTTACACTACTATAATTTAAAAACTACCGTGCCAAACAAAACTTTAATAATCATTCGCTGATTACAGATCTCCCATGAGTCATAGCCTAACTAGTCCAAACCCCACTGCAGAACGGGGCCGTACAACCCAGTGGTTGGTATCAGCCGTGGCCGAACTTGAAGGCCTTGGCGAGGCCGCTTTTGTCGCCGGCGTCGCATTTGCCGAGGATGTTGCAGCCCATGATGCCCTTGGAAAGCCCGCTGGTGCCCGGCGACCTGCTCCGGCCAGCGTAGGCCTCCTGCAGGCTCGACGCCAGCGTCACGGCCACAAGCACCAGGGCCACCAATACCACCCGCATGCTCACCTTCTTCTCCATCAGGATCATCAGTGTGGAGAGGAGAGGTTCCTTTTGTTCAGTGATTACTATTCTGATTGGATTTCACGATGGCCTGCTTTTGTTGGAGTTGATGTCCTAAAATATATGCGGATGGGAAGGAGTTTAGATCCCCAGTGGATTAGCTATCTATACTGCTGCGCTCCAATGTTGCAGGAGCATGCCATTTCTGACCGGCTGGCTATTGGACATTGGATGGCTGGCCAAAAGGGAAGAGAGGAGGGGAAATTTTGAGGAGAATAAAAGTTAGTTGGATTTTTCTGGTTGAATTTTTAGTTTGGTTGGCTTTCAAACTAGTTCAATTTTAATGGCACTGGTCAACAATCAACCAAATAACTTAAAGGTAATAGTATGATTGATGTGCTAATCTGTTGGTACTTTTGCTACGTAACATATTATGCCTTTTTCCTTCTTCTATGTATGGTTGGAATGGTAGAATGAGATTAACAACTTAGGCCTGGTTTTCTTTCTGTTGGTTATGTTTGTTTTACTTTGGTTGTATTCACTTTGTAAGGCTAGGTAGGTTCAGCCCGTGTATTTTGTTTTGGCTACATACATCCACGTTGAATTTAGAGGCGGGGGTTTACGCATGTTAGAGCCTCGGGTGGGCTGCACATGGGCCAGTTTAGCTAGGCCCAATCAAACCCACGGGAGGCCAATACAAAAGAAGAATAGAGACTGCAATGCCTAGCATCGATAGATCAGTTGGCGAACGGCGAACGGCGAACGGCGGCGGTGACCTGGTGGCCGATTGGCACCTTGTCGATTTCCTTCCTCTCTACCTTCCTTCTTCCTCTACCTTCTAGAAGTTTTTGGCATCTTCCACCACTTGTATTCCCTTAGTTCATCCTCCTTTCCACATCTATTTACTAGAGTTTGGTTGCTATTGCACTGGATGCTTGCATATTTGAGTGGAATTGAGATTAGAGGTTGGGGTTGCTAACAAACTGGTATCAGAGTCGTTCGATTGCTGGGATTCTTCTCATGGTTGTGTTGGTGAGGCAGCCATGCAAGATGGAGGAGGGTTTGGGTTGTGAAAGTGTCCATTCGAGCATCGCCCACCAACTATTCGATGAAATGTCAAGCCCATTGGAGGTGTTCGAGGAAGACGTTCTTCTTGTCATGTGTGAGGAGAAGATCACCTGGGATGAAGCAATGTATATGTTACAAGAGGAACTGAGGGATGCTCAGCGTAGAATGGATGAGAAGCTTGATTAACTAATAGAGATGGTTGATGTGATGAAGTGTCCCAACAACAGCTTCACGAGTGCAACGGAGAGATCCAGTGACAACATTGAGGTGCACGCTCTGATGGTTGTCGGGTACTTGGAAGGGCGCTCTAATCATGGCATTAGAGCAGCGGGCCTGATGCCCACCAGGTGTTCGACAGAATGCTCTAGCATCGACGTCGAGCCTGATCTCTCCGTGGCTGTGGTCGTTACGTGCACCACCACTGCTACATCCTCTGTGGAGCTGGTAGTTGCTGAGGACACAATCGGTGCAACCTACATCGATAATCCCAAACAGCCCAAGGTGACGCTCTTCATGTGTTTGAAGAATTGCTCCAGCCCTGACGCCATCCTTGACTCCACTGAGACTGCAAAGGTTACGTGCATCTCAATTTCTATGGCCTCCATGGAACTGGAAGTTGGTGAGGATGTCACCTGCACCACCGGCATCAACGTCCCGCACCGTCCCATGGAGACGCACACCAAGTGTTCGATGTTAGGCCTCGACGTCAGGTGTGATGCCGACCAGGCTGTGATTGCGTTCCTGACCATGACGGGTGGATCCAGGGTTGTTCCAACATCTATGAAACCAGTGGACATCTTTTCACCAAGGGCGATGGTTGACCCTAAACAAGACACAAACATGCCTTGTTTGTTGAAGTGCCCCGATGGTGGTAAGAGGGAGCTGATGGAGCACCCCAAGAGGAATCCATGGCCACCTCCTACTCATAACTAGGGCTGGATATCGAGCCAACTCGACTCGTCTCGCTCCAGCTCGCTAGGATAACGAGCTGGCTCGGCTCGGCTCGTTATCCTAACGAGCTAAAATGCGAGCTCGGCTCAGCTCGTTTGAAAGCTCGAGCTAGCTTGTTAGCTCGTGAGCCAGAGCAATAAAACAAGGGATGAGCTTGTGCATAGAAAAAAATAGCAAATCCTGGCATCAACACGCACATAGCAAGCACAAAAGCATCAACATCACTTCATTACATAGCAAGCACGCAAACATCAGTATCACTTCATCAAGCAAGAAGTCAACAACATATAAAGCCAACTAGAAGCAAAAGGGGATATTGCCGATGGAGTCGTAGCAGGGTCGGCCGGTTTGCATGACCCTACTGAAGCTTGCTCATTGTCGACACCATCCATGCTGACGCCCTCCTCCATCCGGTGGCTTCTCCTTCGTTGCCTGCTGCTGCCCACCATCCTCTGCTGGCACTAGGTGATGGCGGCACGCCGGGCTCTATGAGCAAGATGACGGGGCTGCCAAGAGACGTCGGAGATGGGAGTGGCTGCTACAAGCATCTCGGGCGTTGTTGCTGCGGGGGTTTCCGACGAGAGTGATGGCACATTTTGACTGGGCCGAACCCAACGAGTCAATCCCCTTCCACAATGAGATGACGACCTGGCGTGGAGAAAGAATAAGGTCGTGGCCTTGTGGGCGATGAGCGGCAGCGCTAGTGCATGACGCTCATTGCTGGCAAAGGTGGATTGGCGACTGGCGAGGGGCGCGCCGCGATCGCGATGGTGGCGGCGGAGGGAAGAGGAGAGTGCGAGAAACTCTCGGGACTTCGAGATCGAGATCGAGAAGCACCAGGCAGCTAGGGTTTACTGGGTTAGTACTGGTACTTTATGAGCCTATCCGCCTATGGGCTTTGTGGCCTTGTCACCTGTGGCCTGTTGGGTTATCAAAGCTCGTTACGGCTCGCGAGCCAGCTCGAGCTAGCTCATTATCTCTAATGAGCTAAAAAGCTAGCTCGGCTCTTTAGGAAAATGAAATGAAGCGAACCAAGTCGAGCCGAGCTTGCCACGAGTCGAGCGAGCTAACGAGCCATGAGCTTTCCGTCCACCCCTACTCACAACGATGCATTGGTTAATGGGCGGGCGTTGCAACTAACCTTGTTTGTGCCCAATTGTTTTAGGATCAGACTGCAACGGATGCCACCTTGGCTACCATTGATTTGTTTGATTCAAGAGCATATCCGTGAGCAAGAACATATCATGTGCAGGCTTTGGGATCCAGGTCAAGATAAGGTTCACTGACACAAGATCTTGCTGGATGATTGGCTTCCACAACACAACTTCTATTTGAGGTTTTGGGACCTCGATGATGATAATGTTACTGGACACTTAATTGGGTTGGAGTGTATGTTTAAATCAGATTCCTTCTAGTTGGGGCATATTTGGTGGAATCTTGATCATCCTATCAGATTTGGACAACCTACGGTATACTTTCAGGTTCATTTGCTTGCTCTCTATTGCGCAATTGTTCACCCTAATACTATTGGTGTGGAGCAGAGCAGGGTATCAGGTGGCAGTGAATTGTAATTGTTGCATGAATTGTACTCACATTTCTATTCGATTTTTTGGATTAAAGGGAAAGAGAACTGCTACCTAAAACCAACTAAACAGCAATCAACTTGCTGTGATATTGACAAGGTGTACTAATTTTGTTGAGTAGTTGGCCTCAATAGTACTATTTTCATGTGAGGCAAAATTGGTGGAGCACTGCACTTGTCATCGATGTTGTGAACCCTGAAGATCTTACCATGCAAGGCAGTTTTTTAGCAATTGTCAACAAGGCAACATGCTTGCTAGTGCAGCTGGACCATTACTCCTATGGCTTTCTTATGCTAATTCTTGGTTGTTAGACAATTGCTATCAAACAAATTCTTGGGGATTGTCAGTCAATTGCTATCAAACAGGGATGGAGAGAATAACAACATTATCAGTCTGGTCATCTTCTGAATACATTTGTGGTCGTGTGCAAGAGGGGTACCCATGGGCATTACCTTGTCAGAGCAGTTCTATCTAGGTACTACCATTGAGTAGGGGAGAGAAGTGGATTATGAGAAATATTCGCATGGGAAAATCGAGCTTTAAACCTTGGCTGCAAGCAAAGTTGTCCTGTATTGATAATCAAATCAATTCAACACTGCTGCCATGTATCATGTTAAATATGTGATCCAAATTTCAATATATTCGGATTAGTTTTCTAATAGGACTTTGTATTATAGGATTAGTTTCCTACTGGAACTTCGTGTATTTGCCTATTAGGGCTCCTAGATTTCTCCTATATATCCCTTGTAAGCCACATCGAGAGGGTGCGATAGCCCAATGTATCCCCTGCGTTTGTATCCAACTCCTCTATACTGATTATTGTCGGTCGGTGGCCGTAATTTTTACTACCCGCAAGGGTTTTCCACGTAAAATTCATGTCTCCGTTGTACATCTATTTTCTTAACAAGTGGTATCAGAGTATTGGAGAATTGATCTGCACCACGTCACGCTGTCATCAAGTTCATCGCCGTCTTGCTAAAGTGTTGATTCAATCTGGTCGGTAAGATCTGTTTGCTGTCCAGTCATCGTCGTGTTTGTCACCTCATCTGCACGGTCGCCATCGTATTCGTCTCTCTCGTCGAATCATCCAAGTCATCTGTTCGACGAGACCGATTCTCAAGAGCCGGCCGCAGAGTCAGATTGGTTCTTATCAACATTAAATCCACTCATCGTTGCAGCGGCAATCTACATAGAGAAAAAATAGCAGTAATCTATCTGTTGCACACGCATCCCGAGGAAGGAGAAAAGTCTTAGCCTGCCTTGGTTCTGTTCAAGAGGAAATCAAGTACTGTGCATTGCTTTGTTTGGGATTAGGTGAATACAAATTCACGTTCAATTGCTACATTCACAAAGCCAATTTACCAGGAGGTTTATACGGAGATCAAAATACTTCATTTATGCACCCATAGTGTTTCGCGTTTCTGCTAGGGTTCCACAAATTATACTAGCAGATTCAGAATTTTATTCCCAAGACGAGTTTGAAGTATGATCTACCGCTCCTGAATTGAGATATGATATTCTCGTTATGGCAAGTGAAGGTGCAAGTCGGCATATCTACCATGGAGGAGAAGCTAATAGTATCGTGCACCAGTCTATTAGTTGCGCATATATGTATCAGGACACATAAGCGAAGTCGTCAAGAGGGAGCCTCAAGGTTCCTGTCCAGATCAAGTGAAAGTTATCAAATTTCCGGCAGAATTGCTGCGTTTGTTTGCCCAAAATACCAGGAGGTTTTATTAGGAGATCTAAGTACTTCGCTTTGAGCATAAGAGTTTCGCGTTTCTACTACAACAAATTCATGATTTTATTCCCATGGCGAGTTTGAAGTTTGTGCATCAGGTCTCGCGTCTCTGCTAGGTTCAGACAGATTTATACTAGCAGATTCAGGATTTTATTCCCTATGGCGAGTTTGAAGTATGGTCTACCTCTTCTGTGTCGAGGGTGTTATATTGTAGTCATGCAGACTATTTGGCGTGCAGTGATTTTATCTACATGAGATTATTTAGAGATTGAAGTTTTTTATGCTACAAGAGAAATTCGTCTCAAGGTGGAGATTGTTAAATATGTAATCCGAATTTCAATATATTCGGATTAGTTTTCTAATAGGACTTTGCATTATAGAATTAGTTTCCTACTAGAACTTCGTGTCTTTGCCAATTAGGACTACTAGATTTCTCCTATATATACCAATATATATCCCTTGTAAGCTGCATCGGGAGGGTGCGACAGCCCAATGTATCTCCTGCGTTTGTATCCAACTCCTCTATACTAATCATTGCTGGTCGGCGCCTGTGGTTTTTCCCGCAAGGGTTTTCCACGTAAAATTCGTATCTCCGTTGTGCATCTATTTTCTTAACACATCATGCAGCAAGGATTTAAATGGCGTAAGGAATCATGCATGGTGAAGATACTCGATCTATTCATTTTCACTAATGACTTAATATCTGGCATCAAAGAATTGGAGCAGCCATGGGATCCAGGAGGTTTGCTTCATCGGCTTGGAAACAAGCCGACTCTTGAGGAAAGGGGATTGTTAGAGCGTCGGGTGGGCTACACATGGGCTAGTTCAGCCATGTCCAATCAAACCCAAGGGAGGCCAATACAGAAGAAAAACGGAAACTGCGATGCTCGGCATCGATAGATCAATTGGTGAACAGCAACAGCGGTGCCGACCTGGTGGCCGGTTGGTACCTTATCGATTTACTTCCTCCCTACCTTCCTTCTTCCTCTACCTTTTAGAAGTTTTTGGTATCTTCCACTACTTGTTTTCCCTTAGTTCATCCTCTTTCCCACCTTTATTTACTGTAGTTTGGTTACTATTGCACTGGATGCTTGCATATTTGAGTAGAATTGAGATTAGATGTTGAGGTTACCAACAACGCATTATCTAAAAAAAACCCTTTTTACGACGAAAGTCACTTGCCACTTGTGAACAAAATGTTGTCCTCGTTAAGCAGCTCGCTGGACCATGCAAATCTAGGCTTCCATATGCCGTCTGACAAGCAGGTGAACGCAGAACCATTAGATAATATAAGCCCTCGGCTTCTTTTTTTTTTTCTGACATATTAACAAAATCTAGAGTTCATAGGAAGATAAGAGGGAATGGCTACAACATTGCACAGGAAGCAGGACTTTTCTGCCTTTCTGTTCACAACTACAGTAAGCCTTTTGTCGCCTTCGACCTAACCTTTTTCCTTCATAAATCTAACCTTTCCACTCTCATTAAGACTATATACACAAAAGGAAAACACTTTTACTCCCCTAATCATCTGGGAGCTTTCTGCATCCATGCATCCCCGTCAATGCAAACCAACAAAATGCGGCATCAAGTTCTCTGTTTTGTACATTTCACAATCCAACAGTCAGCATCTACTGCAGATAAATTAGCCTCTTTCAGAAAAACCTTCCGGTAGGCCGATTACTTGAATCTTTTAACTGGAATTATCTTCCCTTGGGTTTTCAGGGAGGTCACGCCTTTCTTGTGTGGCATCTTGCTGGGACATGGAGATAAATGTTCCGTTCCACAGGATCTGCGCAAAGATGGAACACGGAAGTAAACAAGACCTTGTTAGTAAGCAGCAAAAGAAACAAAAATGGAAAAGTGATTATCTCATGTTAAGTAAAATAGTTAAGAACAAAAATAACATGCATAGAATGAAATGTGTACTATTGTAGCATTACCAACATCAACACATAAATAACTAAGAAAATTTCCATTTCTCAAATTTCATTGAGCTTCCAATTCACTGCGCTGAAAACAATCCTAACTCCTCAAGTGAAATGCACAACGATAATATTATTTATAGAAAAATGCTAGGTAGTACACTAACCAAGTAGAAACTGAAAAAGAAAAACTAAGCTAGTAATAGTGTACTTTTTCAGTGGCTATAAACTGTCCATGTGCCTGAAAAATCTGAGAATATATAACCTAATTAATCTGAAAGGTTAGTATGATTGTCTTGCATCTAATGGAGTGATGCAATTGACATCCTCAGTTCATATCCAGCTCATCTAAGACTTAGCTTAGCTTCAAAAATTATTTTGTACCCTTTAGTTCTACTCTAGTTAGCTTCAGATATTTCAAGTGATCCTTCCGGATCAATGTTATTTACATTTACTTAGTTCAGCATCATTCTTTACAATTACAGTACCATCATTAACCATTCTAGTAAAACTGCTCCAGAACTGCTGTCAAGATCGGTTGTCAAGGCACTTCAATATTCAATATATAAGAGGTAAATGGTATTTTATGTATTTCATAAGGGTTAAGTAAGAGCTCAAAAATGGAATAAACTAAACTATTGTGTACAACTGACATTACCCTGGAATTAAATGATGGAAATGGAAATGAAAACTGTTTTATGCAAGAAATATCTCCAACTTAAAAATTTCTAACTGCCACTACCAACAATAAAATGAAAATGAAATTGAAACACTTTTCTTTTACCTGATTGCTATTTTCAGTATGCTTGGGATCAAATAGCATAGGGCGGCAGCGCTTGTCTTCATTCATCAAGCTTGAATTCTGGAAATGATTTACAAGTGCAGCTTTCCCCTGTATTCGAGCATATGCCAACGAGACTACTTTCTCACTGTTAAATTTTTCCCATTTCCGACCAGCAAATGCCTGCAAGAAAACACTTATGCTTAGAATCTAATGTAAGCAACAAAGTTAAGTGGATAATTAGTTTCTACAAGATAATCCATGTGGTGGTAGCTAAAAACAAGGCATTCAATTGAGCATCCTTAGCAACAAAAGTAATACAAAGCTATAAAATTTAGCTCACATCCTTATAGTCCAAATCAAGTGGTAAATTCTGCCTCAGTCATGTTCTCTAATTCTTACTTGGATTAAAAGCTTCTTATTGACTACAATTTTCCATACAAAGATGGATATTAGCAATGAGCTAATAATAGATATATAACATTGCTACAAAAGATATTCCCCAAAAACATTGCTACAAAAGATAGGTGTGAAGGTAAAATCAGAGTTCAAAGCATAAGAAAACTAAAATGTAAAAGAAACAATAATTAGCTATAAAAACAGGAATAACCTTATACAAAGAAAGCCACAAACAAGGCAAAAAGAGGTTGAGCTTAAGAAATAACCTTATAGAAAGATACAATATTAACAGGAGATGCCATATTAATGAAGGCATAGCCAACATTGCATTTATTCTGCAGAATTGAAGCTCAACAATCAGCTGTAGGCAAAAATATTACAGAGAAGTGTATAATCCAGAATATATAAAAAAATACCTTGAAATCAATAGGCAAGTAGAAGAAATCATAAGTCCCTTCATGAGTTTCATCTATTACTTCCAAAAGCATATTTGATGTATACCTAAAATTTAGTAAAACGTGAGCAACAAAAGTAGACAGCATGACACTGTAATAACAGAAGGTTACGCCAATTAATTCAAGAATATCATACTTGTTTGGTATGTTCTTTATCATCAACGTTGTTCTGGTGTCTTTACCAACAATGATCTTCTCCAAATCTAGTTGATATTGCACTCTGCTATCTTCCTGACACCCAGAGTTTCCAACTGTTTGATTTCTGCCACGCTCAAGCAGACTTTCAAAACCAACTGAACCTGGAATATTATCGAAAAGGAGGATTTAAAAACAAACAAATTCTCATAAATTAGTGCTAATCATTAAAAAAGCTAATATTTCTTACCATTTTGCATGGACGGAACATTAATGCGGGGATAGGCACCAAAGTTCGTCATGAGGCTTCCACCAACACGTGTGGGGCCTGTGCCGCCAAACTTTACCTGTCTCATGTAAGATGTGTCTGGGGACTCAGAGAGATAGCCGAAATTACTCTCAAAAGGGAAAACAGATGGGGCAGATCCAACATTAAGCTGGGAGAAGTGCTCGGATGCCCCAAAGGAACCACGCAGATTCCGATACAGACTACTCTGGCGTTGTGGCTGGTTATTGGGAAAAAGTAAGTTGCTAAGAGCTTGAGATTGGAACGATGAAGGCTGGCCATGATCCCTTAAGTTATTGTTATTACCCCAGAGAAATGATGTTCCAGTTAGTGCAGTAAAACCAGATGCAGTAGAGGCTGACGAAGCTGCGGATGACACAAGCGGGCTGGCACTTATAATTCCACCATGATGTTCTGGAAACGAATGTGAATTGTGCAAAGTTGGGGACCCATGGAATATATTGTCAGCACGGTTATTCCAATAGGAGCTCTTCCCAACGGGTGATTTCATGGGAGGATATCCTGAAGAGAACCCAGAAAGATGGTTACCGCCCAAAGGGCTCATTCCCCCATTAAATGCAGTTTCATTGAGTGCATTTAATTTATTTTCGTCTGTTGGGCTGCCAAGTTGGGACCACAAACCTGAGAACAAATTGGAACACTTAAACCAGATGTAATAATATAACCATATGAGAACAAGGAAATAAATGATGTAGATTAAGGGCTAAAAAATATTATAATACTTGGTGGAGAGTTGGCAGAAGGTGAACCAATCTGGAATGAATTATGCCTTGTTTCGTCTTGCTCAAATTCGTGGTTAAAATGCTGTATAAAACTGCATAACAAGAATACAATCATGAGAATGTGCAATACTCTGTAGACAGTAAAGGAAAATACCGAAAAAGTGAAAGTTAAATGCATAACAAAAACAGATAATAGAGGAATCCACAATTGGATTTTTTTTCCCTCAATAACCAATCAAGAATATTGTCATTTGAAACATCACTAGACAAATTGATCCAGAACTTGAACATGCATTATACTAGATAATGTGATGCATAACAGAAATGCAAAAAAATCATTGTAACATGGAAAGTAGTGTCTTGTAAAGGTTACTATGCTTTGTGGCAACAAAAGCTCCTTAGGACACAAGTGACAGGAACTTCTAAGTCCGAGGGTTCTTGATGTTGATGTCAAAAAGGCCATTCAAGTAACATACCATAGGGATACTCCCTCCATCGAAATTTGTTCGGCATGGTTTGATTTTTTCTACAGTGACAATTGTAAGGCACGCAGCAGACATGGGAAAAGTTCCGTAGATTTTCCAACCCTGACCCATTAATTTCTGTACCACGAATTATAGTGCATGCATGCATAAACACTACTACCATATAATCTGGTCATTTAATGTCCCTTCTTAAACTCCATGCTGAGGTACAACATGCCTAACCTAACAAATTCCAATGGAGTAACTATGTACAACAGGAGTTAGGGGATTCAAAGTACATATGTTAAGCCAGCCCACATGCAGTAATTTTCAATGCTAAATAAAAAGTTAAATGCACACAAAAACATCATCTAAAATTTCAGCAATAACTGAATGAATAAAAATAAGTCACAAAATCAACATCTCAGCGAAAAAACCATGACAGCTTGCAACCAAGCAAATCACAGAAGTAGCTACGGTACAATGTTATTTAGTAAACACAAAAGATATGTGATGTACAGCAGTACAGACCTTCGGCGAGCTCCACCAGGACGGCTAGGTTCCAACTTTACCCGTTTTCCAGCAATGTCACTCTTGTTTAATGAACGGAGGGCAGATTCTGCAGCCCTAACATCATAGAACTCGATAAATCTATGGTGTCGCTTATGTGGTGTCTCTCTTATCTGCAACAGGCATAAAGCACAAAATTATGTAAAACATGCTGTTGAAGTTAATTTTAACAAAGCTTTTTAGAAGGATATATATGGGTTCCTAAGTGTACAGTGCACAATAATTGGATCAGTTAGGAGGTACAGAATAACACTTTTTACCTCCCTAACTTCACCAAATGCACCGAAAATTTGAAGGAGTTCCTCATTTGAAACAGCTGGTTCCAGATTAAAGATCACCAGGGTTCCTTGGTTCATATCTTTATCTGATGGATTCTCCTGTGAAAAGACAAATCAAATAAATCAACAGAGGATGATATTGAGAATAGGATAATTAAAATAGCTGACAAAAGTATTGACCTTGGGAATTGAATAGTGAATATCAAGTTTCCTCCTCCTTAATGGTTTATTTTGCAATGCAGTCTTCGCATTTCTTGCATGACGGATATCGTAGTAAGATATCATAACGAATCCTCTGTGTTTCGTTGCAGTGTACATGGACCGAATATCCCCAAATGGCTGAAAAGAAGTATGCTTAGCAAAGCAATAATAATTACTATAAAATATACATACATGTTATAATAAACTTAATGAAATGAAAAGTGGAAGGTTTACTACACATGAGAAATTGCAAATTCAATCGAGACAGATTATAACAAGCAATGAAAAACTGGTTCCATGATTTATAATAACAAAATGTGAACTGAGAACAGAAGAAGTGCCCTAATACCTTGCTACTTTCTATTTGGTTTTCTTTATTCTTAAGACAGTAATCCTCAGGTATTATACATACAATAATGTAGCACCTTAATTCACTAAAGAGAGATCTTATTACCATGGAATATTTTAGAAAAGGAATGTTGTTCAAATGGTATTTGCAGGGCCTATGGTTATTATATAAACATGTTACTATGTTAGACCAAACTATAAAGGTTACTATTAAAGACCAACATTTCTATGTATAAAAAGAAACCTCTAAGCTTAACTGCAACAAACAATAAACAGAACAGAATAATACTAATAATGCTTTTGTAGTATTGTGAAGTGAAAAGTTTTTGCATGCTAGTTTGTTTGACACAACCAACATTTTATTGTGAGATAACACAACAACTGAATTCAAACATGTTTTGAGTAATATAAATTCATCAAAATAAAAGGTTCATCTATGCTACATGCTAATAGCCACGTTATGATCTCTGAAAGTTTAGACTAATCAACACCCAAGTTATAGCTGTGTATTTGTATGTCAACACAGTATTACTTGGATCATGTAGTAACAGTAGTATCACAGAAATATGCTCTATAAAATCTTTTTAGGATAATGAATTTTAGGTTGTTATCCTGTTGGCAACTTGGCATGAGTTCAGGTATTACTTTGTTTGGACAAACTTAAATGAGTTTTAAATTACTAACACAATAAAAAATGTTGTTTATTATCATATGATAAGAGGGATAACCAGGAAAATGTTAAGTAAACATAACATGTAGCGTAACCATGCTTCTCTACATGAACAGCTTGCAGTCTGTTCGCATGCCCAAAGAGAAGGACAAAAGTGAAAATATGAAATGCATAAGTGCATATTACAATCCAATCAAAGCTCATGAGATAGCATCTTGTCTTGGTGGAGTGCTGATTGTTTTTTATACTAGTTACCGCCCAACATGATGTAATACCAAGCTTTCATGCACAGGATATATCATCAAGCTAAAGGAGACATTGAAACCCAAAAACAAAATGTTTTTGGTGGGTAGGGATGGTTTTCCTAAATTCATAATGTGAGTTTTACCAAAAAAACAATTTCGATTATCTTAGTTCGACCTTATTCTAACCACAAAAAATTAGATTGTTAACCCTAACCATGTTTAGCAAAATCAAACACAACAGTGGAATGGTAATAACTTTATATTTTAACCTTACGTACAGAATATATTAGTATGACAACTCTGCACATATGCTATATGGCTATGTACCAAGGTGTCATAGAGTAGCACTATTCCTGTATGTTTCTGTATTATATACGTCACACAATATATTAATATTAAACTTCAGTAGACAATAAGTGCTCATGCTGGATTGAATTGAGTGCACTAGCTTCCCTTCTAGTGAAATAGCTCAGCCTTGAGCTGTAACAAGCATGGCAAACTCCTCCAATGAGGTGAAGAAAATATGTTAGTGTTGGATCCTCGTTTTTGTGGTCCAACAGGGTAGGCATAACTAAGCAGTAGGAGACATTGTGTTGGCTCAGATACCAAATTGCCTTAGTGCATGACAGGTAAACACCATATAGAAGAGGGCCAGCTGGAGGGAGGGCATCTTAAGGAGAAATATGAAGCCACAAAATATGTTAAATAACTAGATTTCAAGAATATTTTACCAGAAAATACTATGCAGAACATCAAGCAACAACATAATTAAGCCCCCATGGACTTCCGAATATACCTCAAACAATGAGCGCAGTTCTGAGTCTTCAACATTACTATTAATGTTCCGAACGAACAATGTCCTGGATGGGTGCTCACCATAAGGATGCTCACCAGTAACTGTTCCAGCACCATTTTGGATGCTGTACTGATTAGTGTTACTTCCAGTACCATTGACGAGGCTAGCCTTTGCTGTACCAAAGGTGATGCTTTCCAGAGGGTCAGCATCCAGCTCCATACCCCCACTATTGCGGAAAACATCATATTCTTCTGATTCCTCAACTTGGGTTCTCAATTTAACATGATCAAAATCTTCAATTACCCCAGCCAGGAGCTCATCTTCATCATCTGGTAACAGATTTCCAATCAAATGCTGTGCTACATCATCCATGGGGTCAGCCTCTCTAGTATTAGTGCTTGGCTGCTTCATTATGGGAAACATATCATCCTTTGGTTGAGCATTGTACTCCCTTTCTTTACCTGGCACTGCATGAGACACCATGATGTGAGTTCATGTATGGGGATTGATGAAAGATTAACAGAAAAAGAAAATTTCCATACGTTTTCCAAATTGCAGAACTGATGGCAACGAGGTGGAGAACAAGACAGTATCACTCGATCCGTTGACTGTAGCTGAAGAAGGACCTCCCCATGCCCATATGTTTCTCATCTGATGAGTCCTTTTGGATGGAATGAATGCAGGTTCTGTACAACATCATAAATATTCACGGATTAGAGTCTAGCAAAAATTTCATCACCAATAGAGTGGTATTAAAGTACCTGATGATTTGGTATGATCCTCACGCTGCTCCATTGCTTCAAATACTGAAAAAAGAAGCAAAATCATGTCAATGTTGATTTACAGCAATTCATGATGTACAAAAATACCTTGTCATATAGTACAATTGTAGTAGAACAACAGGACCACAACCAGTCAACCACCCTAGTACTACTACCACCACAAATGACATCAATAGGGTCCAAATAAGGGAAACAGAACTTCTCATCTTTGCAAACCGTATCAGGGGTGGATCTAACATGAGACATAGGGGGTTCAATTAAACCCTCAAACTTTTTGGGGGAACAAACAAACTGATTAGTATTGAGGTTAAGGCAAAAAAAATTAAGGGAAGACCCATGTCTAGACGAGAAACAAGCAAAGGGGTTAACGCAAATTGGAGGAAAATCTACGCAGGCGGCGGGCGAACTCACCAGGAGTCGACGCCGAGGCCGAGGTGACGCACGCGCGACGATTTCCTCTTTCTTCTTGGGCACAATCACACAGGGATGCCTGGGAATATCAGATATTGTTATCTTTCCTAAACTTATTTCTCTAATCCCCACTCCACCCCAGCAGGGCCGAGAGCTCCTCGTGCCCCTGATTTAGCGCTCAAAACAGTCCAGTCCAGCGGCGATGAGGGGTGTGGTGTGCGCCACACCACGCAATGGCGTCGTCTCGTCGCCGACTCGCCCTCGCCGCCGCCGCCGCCACTCCTATCCCACTCCTCACAACACAACCGAAAACTGGAAGGCCGAACTCCTCGTGTACCCTCGTCTCTCGCGCCGGCGGGCGCGCGGGGCAAGCCGAGAGGCGCCACGAGGGGAGGAGCAGAGGGGGAGAGACGAAGGGGAGAGAGAGAGAGAGGAGTTGAGAGGGAAGAGAGAGGGGAGCGGAAGGCAGGAAGAGGGGGAGAGATGAAGCAAGGCGAGGGATATTCCACCAACCTCCTGGATCTTCTGTCACAGGCCTTTTCCTAGCGGCTGCAAAGCGGGACGTTGCTGTGGCATGTGTCTTCTTTTGGAAGTGTACACATGTTAGGTCATAAATGGGGTATAGCTTTTTAATGTACATACAAATGACTTCATTGATTTTACTAGGCCAAAAAGAAAGAGATAGTGTTTATCTCTTTGCTTGCGTGGATGTGGGAAGTGCTGTCAGTAGAAAGGATGAGAAAATAACAAGATTTCATATGGTCCAACTGATAATATATGTTTCATAAAACTATATGATCCAAGAGATAAAAACATGTTTCATAATATTACGTGATCCAAGTGGTAGCATCACATTTACCGTGTTTCATTGCAACCAGTGATATCCATAATAAAGCTAAACCACAATGGGGTGTGGAGGGGAAAAAGAGTGGTTCCAACTACGTAGAGCAATTGTGAATAAACCAAATAGGTTTGGTCCATCTTTTTCTTATCTATAATTATTTTTGGGTTTAATTTTCTTCCAGCCCTAAAGTAGAATCTCACTATTCGAGAAGCTAGGGAATCACATGCCCCTTACAAACCTTATTGCTTGGGGGGAGAGCTGGTCCATGGAGAAAATAGAGTGGAAAAGACACTGTACCTGCACCGTTGCTAGATTTTGCCATGAAGAGTTGAGGGTGGGAAACGACAAACGAAGTGTTGGATGAGGGCAACACTACATCGCTAGATCTAGATGAAAGTGGTCTCTGCACTCGATAATTATGTGTGTGTAGGATTGAACTGGTTGGATCCACAAGAATAAGGTTGATATATGGAATTGTATATTTGCATCTAAGGCGTAATACAATATCTCTATTCAGTTGTAGCTAACCCAGCAATGTTTCTTTACAAAATCTTAGTTATCATCACTCATCAAAAGATTGAGCCACCTAAAAGATCACACTAGTCGTAAATTAGCGGACGATAAGTGTATGGTGAATGATAGTGGTGATCTGGGTCATGGAGGAGCGGGTGGGCAGCGGCCACGCCCAGGCTAGTCGGGGATGAGTAACGGGCAACACCACCACGACCATGCCTACCCCCATCTGCTGATGGCTTGGGGATGATAGGTGTTACGATGACCGTTAGAAAGGCAAGGTAATGATCTTGGTGCTGGACGTAAAAATGGAGCGATTGGGATTTTTGGAGGAAAGGACAAAAGGGAGGTAAAAAAGGAGATTCGCTCGCGAAAAATAAAATCACACATACATCCTTCTTGTGCCAGTTCCATAGTTCGAGTGTAAAGTAAGTTAAAAAATAATGTAGGGATTAAATGTTTGGGAGAAATATTTGAGTAAATTGGGCTTTTCTTCTTCTTTTGACTAAGAAGTATAGATCGTCAAAAAGAAAAAGTGATTGCTCTCTCTTGGCATACATCAAATTACTAATAACAAAAGAAAGAAATAACCATCAGTAAATGTGATCAAATACCTCGCTCTTCAGCTTATCAGTTGCAACCAAAATTTAAACTTTAAAGCTTAATTTTTGAGTTGTTTTGATTTTTCAAATCATAGTTTATTTTTCAGTATTGACTTTTAAGTCTAAGGATAAAATTTACTGATAAACTATTTGTGTCGCTAAAAGTGTTTCGGTGTACAATCAGACATTCATTGTTATGTCACTGGTGGGAGAAGGGGTTTTAACCGCGGTTCATAACCCCCTCTAGTCCCGATTATACAAGGCGCAACCATCTTTACCAACCGGGACTAAAAATATATTTTTTAAAATTGCTAGTTCTGCTAGCTGCTCGTTTATATATTATGCATATATATGCATAAATACATATATATACATAATATATGTTTATATGTAATATATGTATTTATACATATATATATATATGCAGTATGCATATATGCCTATATGTGTGTGTATATATATGTTATATGTGTGTATATATATGTGTATAAATACATATCTTACATATATATATATATATATTATCAAAATATACTCACACACATAAGTAAATATATACACATCTAAATATGTACATATATTATAATCTTTTGTAAAGTCTAATGTTCTATTATAAATTACAAAGAAACCTAAGACATGTTATATATAGGGATGATGATTAATAGCTCTTCTACCGTGGTGGAATTCTGCAGGAACTAAGGTCACTAGAAAAGAAAAGAATTGGATCTATCGCTTTCGGACGGATACAGTCAAAACAAATTACTTGAGATTTTTGAGAATGTACCAAAGCTTACCCGTTGTAATTAATGAAGCTTAATCAATTCATAAGCGTTAGATTAGTGCAGTTTGAAATGACTAATTAAGCATAGTAGGTTTTGTGGCGGAAGCTTGAGCCCGAGACTCGCGGCACGGCTACCCCTATTTTCCTAAGTGCGTTTCCATGTAATACTTGTGTGCATATTTTTTGTAAGAGTAATTTGGCTTACATAATTTTAACTAGGGAATTGTCCAGTTCAATTTTACACGGATCTATATAGTTCACGTAGAAGTAATTTAATATATAACTCTAATTTTTTATTTCTATAGGTACCACTAGGTAAAAATATATTTGGATTTTAGATGCAATTCTTAACTTTCTAGTATATAAGGTTTACATTTTATATACAACTCATAGATTCTATTTCTATAAGCTTAGATTTCACTTACGACTTTTAATTTCTAGTTTTCTAGATATAATTGTATTTTGTATATGATTACATCAATCGATTTATATTGTTATAATCCAAACCCATCATAATGTAACGGTTAAGATTTTTTTCCGTTTCAATGATTATCGTGAAAATTTCTAGTCTTTACAATGAATATAGTGCCTCCTCTCAAGATTGTCTTAATAATAATAATATATAGATATATAGGTAGTTTTATCCATAAATTCTACTCCATCTATTTCACATTATAAGACGTTTTAGGTTTTGAATTGATTTATACATAGATCCATATATATGCTTCATATATGTCTAAATTTATATGTATACTAGTGAATCTAGACGAAAGATGGAGATGCCAAAACGACTTATAATGTGAACAAAGGGAGTACTAGCTTACATAGGAAAAAGTTCACATAGCCCCCTAAACTTTTGATATAAATCCATCTAACACCCTGAATTTTAAAACTGGACATCCAACCCCTAAGCTTTGTAATACCATTCAAGTTAGCCCCTAAGGTGATTTCTGATAGTTGTTTTAGGTATTTTAAAGCTTAAATGAGCGGTTTTGAATAACTGATATAACATGTTCTTATATCATCAATCATTCAACATCAATTAATATTCTATGGTGATGCCATACTAGTAGTAACATCTGTTTGTAAGTGAGAGAAAAAAAATAGAGGTCAAAATGAAAGGTTTAGATAGAGATTTTATAATATATATATACATACACGCACATATATATATATATCCAATTAATATAGCACATAATCAAATTCGTACAATATGTAAATCAGATAAAAACCACTCTGCAAAAAACCATGAAAGGGTGTTATATAAACGGTATTGTATACTTAGGGGATTGAATATCTGGTTTCAAAGTTTAAGGTGGTGGAATTTAAAGTATAAGAAGTATTTGGATTTTTTCCAGCTTATATAAATTTGATATGTTTCTTCTTGTTCTTGTACGACATGCATGCAAGCAGTTTAGCCACAGAAGATTAAAGCATGTACTAATCCACTTAATGCCTCCGTCACAACTCGCAAGAACGTATACGTGTTGCGCTGGATGTTGACATTGTTAGTGATATGCCCTAGAGGCAATCATAGAGATGATTGTATCACATACTATGTTTACATATTTATCTGATATTGTTCCTTGAAATAGATAACTCATTATTGGCTAATGAATATGTGATTCATTTATGAGACTCTTTATATTATATGTTGCTATTTCTAAAGGATCCCTGATCAAATATCATATGTGGAACAAATATGGTTAAATGATCAGCACATGTATTGATTGATGATCATGTCTCATGGATCATGGTATGGAGATACCAAATTGATAATGTGGACACATGTTGGGGAACATGTTGTTGGATAGACCCGACATGAGACACTGCAAGAACTATTTGTGTAGTGCCATCAGTGGTCTCGATTAGTGTTGGTATAGAATTCTTAGACCTGAGATTATCATGGTTTCCAACATGTGTAGTGACTTACTTAGGGACTGCTAAACGCTATTCCGTAACTGGATAGTTATAAAAGTAGTCTTCGGGTGTGTTATGAAACATGTAGTGGGATATGAATAATCAAGATGGGATTTGTCCCTCCTATGGAGAGATATCTCTGGGCCCCTCGACGTTATAGATTATGGAAGTGCATGGCCATGCCAAAAGTGATTGAGGAGTCAATCGCAGGTTATATAATCTATCACAGGATCGAGTGAATGATTGAGCTATTAGAGGATGGCACATATCTAGCCTTGAGCTTAATCGATATCGTGAGGCAAAGGGATTCATACAAGTAAACACTAAAGGTTCAGCCGATATGATCTTTATGTATGCTCGGTGGGTCAATACGTTCTGCTAGGGGCCGCTGTTGACACGTGGACCGAAAAGGAGTTTTCGAGTTGCACCCGAGTGTGCATGAACATACAGGGTCGCACGCTTAAGGGGCCGGAATGAAGGGATTGGATGGAGATCCATTATGCGCTCAATTTCGGATAGGGATCCGAGTAGGACTCCTATGGGCCTTGGAGGCCCGAACTTGGTCCCTATATATACATGAGGGGGTGTGGCCGGCGGGATGAACAGATCACGCCACGTGAAACCCTAGCCGCGACTTCTCTCCACGAGCAAACCCTAGCCGCGCGCGGGTGCTAGCACATCTGCGCGTGGTGTTCCTTCCCTGGACGTGTGGATACCGGTGGAGGCGCCGCTGTCCTGCGGTGCTGATCGGCGTGGGAGCACGGCGAGGAGAACGCACGAGGAGGAGAAGGTCAAGCAACTGCGATCGACTACTTCCTCTACATCGGCGCGCGCTACATCGCGAGGATTCCTTCGGCTTCTTAGCGCATACTTCCGCTGCACAGCGCGTCGAGTGGTAACGATCTATGATCTCATACTTGCATGGTTCCTGGTTTACGCAGTAGAAAAATTTTGTTTTATGCTATCGTAGCCTACGCGTATCCCAACAGTGGTATCAGAGCCATCTTGTATAGTTTGTGATCTAGATCCATGCATATAGTTGATATGCGGGTGTAGTAGATGAGATCTATTACATAGTAGATGAGTTCTTACTTAATTGGAACATGAGATGGACCGATAGGCACATGGGTTGATGAGATCAATCGGTATAGATGGGCGAAATTGCGTTCATCGGATGGTCCGATGTCAGCTGGAACCGCGCGCCATTGAGAAAACGAGCCAATGAGATTGACTCAGTTTCGGCATAATTTGATTACGCCGTTAAAGTTTTCACATGGCGAATCGTAGATGAGATCTGTGTACCCCGTGACCGCCGTGTGCGTCACCCCTTATACTTCGTTTGGGGTTTTATATTAATGAATAGAATTCGATTCTATGTCAAACATGTACCAACTGAGTTACATGAGGGTAGAGATCACATCACTCTTTGGATTATACTGCAACACAGTTTAATGTTCTAGCATATGATGTTTATCTATCTTACATTATTGCCGTTGTATATTTGATATGATGACATAGTATGATAGATTCCCTCAGAAAAATTAAGTATAATATGCTCTTCCAATAATTGTACCTATCACGATTGTGATCATAAGTGATGGGTCTGCCAAAGTAGAGTGTCACTTTTCATCATAATAAGATAGGATAGATGTCAGACATCTATATACGGAGATTGTTGGTTTACTTGACAAGGTTATCAAAACGGTTTTGGACCTTGGAGTATAGGTTGGGTTGGTACATGGAGATGTCACCTGACAGCACGAGAGTCACATAGGATGTGATTAGCAAGGTGTTGCTTACCTATTTTATTAGTTGTCTAGTCGTGATGCCAAAGCTCACTAGATACTATTAAAATGAGGATCTCGACTCACTATGTTATTAGAGGGAATTTTGTTGCACAATACATAGTGGGAGCATCTTTTGTTAAATTGTTTAATGAAAGATCAAATGTAAACATAGTGCTGATTTTGCATATATATTTCTGTTGTAGATCATGGCAGTTCCTGCACCACCCAGTTTTAATTTGCGGTCTATTCTTGAGAAAGAGAAGTTGAATGGAAACAACTTTATGGATTGGTATCGCAACCTGAGAATTGTTCTCAGACAGGAGCACAAAGAGTTTGTGCTTGAAGAGCCTTTTCCAGCTGATTTACCTGCCAATGCTACTGCTGCTCAACGCAGGGATCATGAAAGGCGGCGGAATGACTATCTGGATGTAAGCTGTCTCATGCTTGCTACCATGTCCCCTGAACTTCAGAGGCAATATGAGGCATTGGATGCCCATAGCATAATCACGGGACTGCATAACATGTTTGAGGACCAAGCAAGGGCCGAGAGGTTTAATACCTCAAAGTCTTTGTTTGCGTGCAGGCTTGCAGAAGGTAATCCAGTTAGTCCACATGTGATCAAAATGATTGGTTACATCGAGAGTCTGGAAAAGCTTGGTTTTCCCCTTAGCCAAGAGTTGGCTACTGATCTGATTCTCCAGTCGCTCCCTCCCAGCTTTGAGCCGTTCATATTGAACTTCAACATGAACAACATGACCAGGACCTTGGCCGAACTGCATGGGATGCTAAAGGGTGCCGAGGAAAGCATTAAGAAAAACTCCAACCATGTGATGGTAATGCATAAGCGTAAGCCCAATAACAAGAAAGGTGGTCAAAAGAGAAAGCTAAAATCCGATGAGATCGGGAGTACTAGCAACTCTAAGGCCAAGGTTCAAAAGACTGGGCCCGCTAAGGAAGCAGAGTGTTTCTTTTGCAAGGAGACAGGTCATTGGAAGAGGAACTGTAAGAAATACCTAGAGCAACTCAAGCAAAAGCAACAGGATGGAAAGAGTTCCACCTCAGGTATTAATGTTATAGAAATTAATCTTGCTACTTCCTCTACTGATTCTTGGGTATTTGATACCGGGTCAGTTGCTCACATATGCAAATCGTTGCAGGGGCTGAAAAGAAGTAGGAATTTGGCAAGAGGCGAAGTGGACATTCGCGTGGGCAATGGAGCAAGAGTTGCTGCTGTTGCGGTCGGCACTATGCCATTATCTTTACCATCAGGATTAGTTATGGAATTAAATAATTGTTATTGCATTCCAGCTTTGTGTAAAAACGTTATCTCTGCTTCCTGTTTGCAAGCAGAGGGTTATGGTTTTAGATCTGTGGACAATGGTTGTTCAGTCTATTATAATGACATTTTCTATTTCCATGCACCCATGATGAATGGTTTGTACACTGTGAATCTTGATGGATGTTCAGTCTATAACATTAATGCGAAAAGGCAACGTCCTAATGATTTGAATCCCACTTTTATTTGGCATTGTCGCTTGGGCCATATAAATGAGAAACGCATGGAGAAGCTCCATAGAGATGGACTTCTACACTCGTTTGATTTTGAATCATTTGAGACATGTGAATCTTGTTTACTTGGCAAAATGACAAAGGCACCATTCACAGGACAAAGTGAGAGGGCAAGTGAACCATTGGCACTGGTACATACTGATGTATGTGGACCAATGAGCTCAACAGCCAGAGGTGGTTTTGGGTACTTCATTACCTTCACCGATGACTTTAGTAGATATGGTTACATCTACTTAATGAGGCATAAGTCTGAATCCTTTGAAAAGTTCAAGGAATTTCAGAATGAGGTACAGAATCATTTGGGCAAGACAATCAAGTATCTACGATCGGATCGTGGAGGAGAATACTTGAGCCTTGAATTTGGCAATCATCTAAAGAAGTGTGGAATTGTTCCACAGCTCACTCCGCCAGGAACACCTCAATGGAATGGGGTGTCCGAACGGAGGAATCGTACATTGTTGGACATGGTGCGATCAATGATGAGCCAAACTGATCTCCCGTTAAGCTTTTGGGGTTACGCTCTAGAGACAGCAGCGTTCACACTAAACAGGGTTCCATCAAAATCAGTGGATAAGACACCATATGAGATATGGACAGGGAAACGTCCCAGTTTGTCTTTCCTAAAGATTTGGGGTTGCGAGGCTTATGTAAAACGTTTACAATCAGACAAACTCGCGCCTAAATCAGATAAATGCTTCTTTGTGGGGTATCCTAAGGAAACGAAAGGATATTATTTCTATAATCGGGAAGAAGGCAAAGTGTTTGTCGCCCGACACGGTGTTTTCTTGGAGAAAGAGTTCCTCTCAAGAAAGGATAGTGGGAGCATGGTGCAACTTGAAGAAATTCAGGAACCACCAGAAAATGCTTCAACATCCACACAACAAGTTGAGCAAGATGTTGTTCAACGGGTTGAACAAGTTGTTGTTGAACCAGTTATAGAACCACAGGTTTCACGAAGGTCCGAAAGGATACGGCGTACACCTGCAAGGTATGCGTTAGTAACCACAGGACAACGTGAAATATTGTTGTTAGACAATGATGAACCTACAACCTATGAGGAAGCAATGGTGGGACCAGACTCTGAGAAATGGCTTGGAGCCATGAAATCCGAAATAGAATCCATGCATGACAATCAAGTTTGGAATTTGGTTGATCCACCCGATGGTGTAAAAGCTATTGAGTGCAAATGGGTCTTTAAGAAAAAGACAGATGTAGATGGAAATGTTCACATCTACAAAGCACGATTGGTGGCGAAAGGTTTTAGACAGATTCAAGGTGTTGATTATGATGAAACTTTCTCACCAGTCGCCATGCTGAAATCTATTCGGATAGTTTTAGCGATTGCTGCCTATTTCGATTATGAGATATGGCAAATGGATGTCAAAACAGCTTTCCTCAATGGAAATCTGGATGAGGATGTGTACATGACACAACCTAAGGGATTTGTCGATCCACAATCAGCTAAAAAGATATGCAAGTTACAGAAATCCATTTATGGGTTGAAACAAGCATCTCGGAGTTGGAATATTCGTTTTGATGAAGTGGTCAAGGCGTTGGGCTTTGTCAAAAACGAAGAAGAGCCTTGTGTATACAAGAAGAATAGTGGGAGCGCGCTGGTGTTTCTGATCCTATATGTAGATGACATATTGTTGATTGGGAATGATATTCCTATGCTTGAATCCGTTAAGACATCGTTGAAAAATAGTTTTTCAATGAAGGACTTAGGGGAAGCAGCATACATTCTGGGCATAAGGATCTATAGAGATAGATCAAAGAGGCTAATTGGATTAAGCCAGAGTACATACATTGACAAAGTGTTGAAAAGGTTCAACATGCAAGACTCCAAGAAAGGTTTCCTGCCAATGTCACATGGCATTAATCTTGGCAAGAATCAGTGTCCTCAAACAACTGATGAGCGGAACAAGATGAGTGTGATTCCATATGCTTCGGCAATTGGATCTATAATGTATGCTATGCTATGTACACGTCCAGATGTTTCGTATGCACTTAGTGCAACAAGTCGATACCAATCAGATCCAGGTGAGAGTCACTGGATTGCTGTAAAGAATATCCTAAAGTACTTGAGAAGAACTAAGGATATGTTCCTAGTCTATGGAGGAGAGGAAGAGCTTGTCGTAAATGGTTACACCGATGCTAGCTTCCAAACCGACAAAGATGATTTTAGATCGCAGTCTGGATTTGTGTTCTGCCTGAATGGCGGCGCTGTGAGTTGGAAGAGTTCCAAGCAAGATACAGTTGCTGACTCTACAACAGAAGCCGAGTACATTGCCGCTTCTGAAGCAGCAAAGGAGGCTGTTTGGATAAAGAAATTTGTTTCTCAATTGGGTGTGGTGTCTAGTGCTCTCAGTCCTATGGATCTCTATTGCGATAATAGTGGGGCCATTGCGCAAGCCAAGGAGCCTAGATCGCATCGAAAGTCCAAGCACATTTTACGGCGGTATCACCTCATCCGCGAGATAGTGGATAGAGGAGACGTGAAGATATGCAAAATACACACGGATTTGAACGTTGCAGATCCGTTGACAAAGCCACTCCCTCGGCCTAAGCATGAGACACACATTAGTGCAATGGGTATTAGATACATGCATGATTGACTCTAGTGCAAGTGGGAGACTGTTAGTGATATGCCCTAGAGGCAATCATAGAGATGATTGTATCACATACTATGTTTACATATTTATCTGATATTGTTCCTTGAAATAGATAACTCATTATTGGCTAATGAATATGTGATTCATTTATGAGACTCTTTATATTATATGTTGCTATTTCTAAAGGATCCCTGATCAAATATCATATGTGGAACAAATATGGTTAAATGATCAGCACATGTATTGATTGATGATCATGTCTCATGGATCATGGTATGGAGATACCAAATTGATAATGTGGATACATGTTGGGGAACATGTTGTTGGATAGACCCGACATGAGACACTGCAAGAACTATTTGTGTAGTGCCATCAGTGGTCTCGATTAGTGTTGGTATAGAATTCTTAGACCTGAGATTATCATGGTTTCCAACATGTGTAGTGACTTACTTAGGGACTGCTAAACGCTATTCCGTAACTGGATAGTTATAAAAGTAGTCTTCGGGTGTGTTATGAAACATGTAGTGGGATATGAATAATCAAGATGGGATTTGTCCCTCCTATGGAGAGATATCTCTGGGCCCCTCGACGTTATAGATTATGGAAGTGCATGGCCATGCCAAAAGTGATTGAGGAGTCAATCGCAGGTTATATAATCTATCACAGGATCGAGTGAATGATTGAGCTATTAGAGGATGGCACATATCTAGCCTTGAGCTTAATCGATATCGTGAGGCAAAGGGATTCATACAAGTAAACACTAAAGGTTCAGCCGATATGATCTTTATGTATGCTCGGTGGGTCAATACGTTCTGCTAGGGGCCGCTGTTGACACGTGGACCGAAAAGGAGTTTTCGAGTTGCACCCGAGTGTGCATGAACATACAGGGTCGCACGCTTAAGGGGCCGGAATGAAGGGATTGGATGGAGATCCATTATGCGCTCAATTTCGGATAGGGATCCGAGTAGGACTCCTATGGGCCTTGGAGGCCCGAACTTGGTCCCTATATATACATGAGGGGGTGTGGCCGGCGGGATGAACAGATCACGCCACGTGAAACCCTAGCCGCGACTTCTCTCCACGAGCAAACCCTAGCCGCGCGCGGGTGCTAGCACATCTGCGCGTGGTGTTCCTTCCCTGGACGTGTGGATACCGGTGGAGGCGCCGCTGTCCTGCGGTGCTGATCGGCGTGGGAGCACGGCGAGGAGAACGCACGAGGAGGAGAAGGTCAAGCAACTGCGATCGACTACTTCCTCTACATCGGCGCGCGCTACATCGCGAGGATTCCTTCGGCTTCTTAGCGCATACTTCCGCTGCACAGCGCGTCGAGTGGTAACGATCTATGATCTCATACTTGCATGGTTCCTGGTTTACGCAGTAGAAAAATTTTGTTTTATGCTATCGTAGCCTACGCGTATCCCAACAGACATGGTCTTTCAAAATACAACTCTAAAAGTGTTAATTAGTACTATCTCCGAGTCGATAATACTTATCGTTTTAATAAGAAACAGTTTTCAAAAATTAGTTTTAACCACTATTTTTTATTACAATATATATAAAAATATTAATAAATATATGATTTTAACGAAGTACTTTCTAAGACCAATCTATACATATTATCACCATATTTCTAAAATAAATATTTTAGATGTTATTTATAGTTAATGTTTTAAGTTTGATAATATGCTTATTCAAAACGATTAGCGTTATCAATCCGGAGGGATCGAGTATAATACTATGGACATATTGATATGTAAATAATTTTTTAGATTTCCTTTGTTTACATTTCCAAGATTAACTTAGCTAGCTGTGCCATTATGCTAATCAAAATCATAATTTAATTCATATGATAGTACTATTTGTTTTATCCAAAAAGAAAAGAGTGGACTTATGAGTTGTTGGATATCAATATAATGGTTTGGAAAAAAATAATTGATTGACAAGAAAAGAAAATATCAGTGACAAATAACCCTTAGAATTCCTATTGCAAAACATTGGAAAACCCAAATAGAAGTATAATACTGTAAAAAGTATTTTAACAGTGAAATATATTTTTTAACAGTGAAAGTAATTAATTTTTAACCAGTGCACCAATTAGTTTTGAATGCTGCTAAACTTTGTTTGCTAGAGTTGCAACTCCAATACCATATCGAATGTGCTTTATATATTAAGTTTTTAGATCCAAATTTTCCAAAAAGATATATTATTTTAAAAAAATATTAATATTCCTGGCCTTACCTAGAGAGAGAGCATCGAGTTTAGTGTGAGCATGATTATGTTGCTTTATGTTTGAACTAATAAGACAACCATGTATTGTAGTGCTGATTAATTTTTTTTAATGAACTCACAGGACTGGAAATGAGCCGGGTTGGGGATAGAGCAAATAGTATGGGATTCAACTGATTTTTTTGTTAACCAATCTTTTTTACCCTACCCGTAAGGATATCTTATAGACTGGTCGTAAATAAGAATACATTTGGTGAGTCGTAAATGGGGATCGAGCAAACCTGTTGATATGTTCTGTTGATATGTTCCACTAAGCTACACTCATCGTATTGGCTCAAGAAGCATGCTAACAGAAAAACGAATAAGTTGCCTAGATCTCTTGTAAAGGGAAATATGGTGTCGCATGTTGCAAGTGATGCGAAGGAGGTAACACACAGATGACTCTTTCTAGAGGAGTACTAAGGCATTGATAATAAGGTCCTCCTTAACACAAATATATTCTTTAATTTAGCGTGAGCCTTTGTTAAATCACTCTTTCTAAAGACTCGGGCAGTTGCACAGCTTATCACCGAAACACCCATCCGCAGACAATCCAGAGGAGGGCAACTCCACTTCGGCGAATTTGCCGTATTTGAGTCGAACAATTTGCGTCCGTTGACATTGCTTTGCCCTCTCGTGCGGATCAAAGCGCTAACTGCTCTTCTACCGCCGGTATTTAACGTGCTAACTCGATAATTAAGTTAAGATATCTGATTGGTGAAACCTTTTGCATCATCATCCCAAAATACTACTCAATGATTTCATGACAGCGACGCTGAATTCTCTCATCCACTTGCATCGTCGTCTCCATTTTGATTAACTAAAAAAATCATAAGTGCTGGTGCTTTCGTGTGAAGACTCTCTAGTAGGATTAATTAGGCTATGTACTAATTAATCACAGGTGTGGCGTGTGTACTCAGAGTTCAGTTATAGCAACTCCCTTATTTACCGTCAGCACTTTTTCCAAACTGTTATACGTACAGTATATTCCTTTAAAGACTTTTATATAGAAGGTTTTTTAAAATAACCCAAATAAAATCATCTCAAATTCATAATACTCAATTAATCGTTTGCTACTGACTTATTTCTTTTGCGTGCCGTGAACTTGCAAATCCAAAGTCCCGAACGAACTTAATGCCTAATACTAATACTAATACTACATAGCAATTCAGTCACCTGTTGGCTGTTTGCTTGTTCCTAGCTGGTGAATTAATTTTGTGCCCATGTTTGGCAAACACTAGTACTATTACCTGCAGTAGTGTACTACTGCTAACATGATGTTTGCATATTTGTCCTGGACGTTGCTGCAGCAGAAGTAATAAATAAATTAAAGCGTTTCCGAATTCGGCAAGCATCGAATCCTATTGGTGGGAAGCACCAATGTGAAGACCGCGTCATCAGATATTCTTTTGTACTTCAAGGCGTGTGATGTGATGATGTCAAGGATATTTATTGAATTGCTCAACAGATTCTCTACGAAATAATAGGCTCCATATATGTTATGGAATGTCTGGTTCCCCGTCAGTAGTTTACTGATTCAGTTTGAGTAAATTTTAGCCAGTTCTGCTATTTGTTAGTCATACAATTTTAGCCAGTTTGAGTAGTAGTTAACTAAACATGCACAATAACAAAAAGAAATTGCAGCTTTGATTCAAATTCACATCACTTTCTATTTTCCATTGTTTTTTTAATTTTCCTGATGAACTTGGAGTATTTGATTACTTATGCGGATTATATTTGTTTGTTTTATATCCACAGCAATCTAATATATTTTTATGTTAGAACACTATCTGTTTTATCCCTAACAAAAGAAGAAATTTAAGTTGTTGGATGTTGATATCTTCTAGTGTTTGAAACAAGTACTACCTCCGTTTCATATTATAAGTCGTTTAACTTTTTTTTCATCAAACTTCTTAAAGTTTGATCAAATTTATAGAAAAATATATTAGTATTTTCAACTCAAAACAAACATATTATCAAAATATATTCAAATGAAACTAATATGTTGCTAATTTTTTCTATAAACTTAGTTAAACTTGAAAAAAGTCAAACGACTTATATAATATGAAACGGAGCCTCGCCTTCGCCTCTGTTTCATATTGACTTTTTTCCTAGTCAAATTTTATTAAGTTTGATTAAGTTTATAGAAAAAAATAGCAATATCTAAAATATCAAATTAGTTTCATTTATTCTAACATTGAATATATTTTGATAATATGTATGGTTTGGGTTGAAAATAATAATACATTTTTCTATAAACTTTATCAAACTTAAAGAAGTTTAACTAAAAAAATTCAAACGGCTTATAATATGAAATGGAGGGAGTAATAAATAGATTAAACATAAGTCGCTAAAAATAATGCCGAAAAGCTCATAGGAAAAATGGAATATGTATATATCACTCAACATATTCCTCGTCTTTAAATCTTTTAAATGGTTGAGATCACTTTAAGATCGTGCAGCACCCTCCAAACCGTAACCCATGATTCCTCTTCTTCATTACTCACTCCCGCTACTGTTGTCGATGGTCTCTTCCCCTTGCGATCTCTGCCGCCACCATCTCCTCATCCTAAGAACACTGAAAAAAAAATCATTTTTCCATACGGTCAAAAGCTATTTTTCCATGCGATTGGGATGCCCTTTTACAGGAGAAGGTCTGCGAAAATAGCATTTTTATATATGGGTGTTTATGTGAACCGCATGGAAAAATAAAAAACCAAAAATAAAAAAAAATAAAAAACTCAAAAAAAGGAAATTGAAACCCTAGCTAGCTCCGACGGTGGTGGCGGCGTGGATCCGGCCGTCACGCGGCCAGTGCTGGTGAATCCGGCCATCGCGCCCGCGCTCGAGCCTGTTGCTGCTGCCGACCGTCGCACCCGCGCTCGAGCCCACCGTCATCGGCCATCGTGTCCGCGGCCACTCACCCTCGCCTGCCCGAACTCGCCGCCACCGCCGACCAACGCAACCCGCAGCCACTTCCGCCGCTGGCCGCCGTGCTCGCCACCGCCGCTCTTCGCCCCTAGCCTATAGTGTGAGATAGAGAGGAGAGGAGGTAAGAGAGAGGAGAGGAGAGTATAAGATAAATAATAAGAGTAGGTGAGAGAGATGGATAGAGGATATGAGATGAAAATTTTTTAAGTGTTGAGAGAGAAAAGAGGGGGTAACTCAGACTTATAGACGAATTCTTAGGAGACTAGCATGCGAAAATTGATTTTCGCATGCGGCCCCTTAAGAGGGTCACATGCAGCCTCTTAAGAGATTCTCCTGCAAAAATCGATTTTTGCATGCGGGCCTCTTAAGTGACCATGTAAAAATAGAGGTCGATTTTTGCAGACGCGGTTAGTTACGGTTCCTTTGCAATCTAACGAGGATCTTATCTACGAAAATCGTTTCTGTTGTAGTGGAAGGCTCCCTTAACCTCGCCAGTGCTGAAAGCCACCAATAGCACTAACAAGGCCCACCAGCCTCCTTCCTCCTCTCATTCCTTCTGCTGAGTAGCGGCGAAGTGCCCCGGCCACTTCCTTTCTTCTTTCTCCTCGATGACCCCCACCTCCTAAACAGTACCTTAACTTAGGGCTTTACTGCTAACCTTTACCTATCGTTCCCTTCGATCCCACAACTCCGTCGCTGTTCACGGTCATCCCTCTAAAACCGCTCTCGCTGCCCCTTAACCTTTTCCCTACCTCCCTATCGCGAAGTGCTAATTTGTAGTCTGTCGAGTTTGGTGCTCTCGAAGCTTGCTTGAGATAAAGATGAAGCACGAATCTCAAAGCATATTTTTTTTAAAAAAAATTGTGTGGTTACCCTTTTTCCCTATAATGTGTCATCCGATGGGATGTACACCATTTCCGAAGAAAGTTTCAACTAATGGGCAATGGGGGCCGGTGTCCCCTTGACCTGCAGAGAGCCACGCTTTGAACGGGCCTTCAATCTCGGCCCATTTACATTTACAGGCTTAACCCAATTGAGAAAGCAGAGAAAAGACCAATGCCGGCGACACTTCCTCCGACGAGATCAACCCCCCTGTGTCGGAGGAAGCGTCACCGGCACTGGTCTTTTCTATACTTTCTCAGTTGGGTTAAGCCTGTAACTGTAAAAGGAGAATCCATTATATACCATTGAGTTTATCATGAGTCTACGATTTACCACTAATTTTGTTACGTTCTATAATATGCCATCGAATTTTGTTTAACTTCAATGATTTACCATCACTGTCCAGTTAGCCTTCGTTAGTACTGTACATTTTATCCAAAATGACCAAAATACCCCTAGGACAAAACCTTCCAAAATTTGGATAAACATTCTAAAATATCAGATTTTAAGTTTTTGCCCAAATTTTGGATGTTTATAATCTTATGGTTTTAATATGATATTTTGGAATTTGTGTCTAAATTTTGGAAGTTTTTGTCCTAGGGGTATTTTGATCATTTGGATAAAATTGTACAGTACTAACGGAGATTAACCGGACGACGATGGTGAATTGTAGAAATTAAGCAAAAATCGATGATACATTGTAGAATGTGATAAAGAGAGAGTGGTAAATCATAGATCTGTGATAAACTCAGTGTCATATAATGGATTATCTCAAATGTAAATGGGCACCAAGCCTTGTTGGACTCCATCTTGAAGGTTTCTGGGGTATGACACCTTTTCTAGAAAGCAAATGCCATCATTAGTTGCAGCAATTGTTACACCTCACCAGGATTGTGATGACCGTTGTAGTAATACTTACTCTGGTGATTGTCATGGTTGTCATAGTATGCTAGGTGAGCCTTGCAATCATAGTGCCAAATGTGTGCTCCTGGGAGGTTTATCAGAAGCTAAGAATTTGAAGTTGGTAGCTGGACCTGAAATGGTAAGCCTATGTTAACATCTTATCCCCATTATGTTATTTCCTGCGCCTTATTTCTGTTCCCTTAACTATATTCATCATTTTGACATTTTAACAATCTCTCTTTCTAATGCATTGCTACTGTCTTGACTTTTAAATTATGGTTTTCACATAAAAACATGGTTGATTTAAGATGGTGACATTTCTTTAGCAAGTTGAAGACTTTGATACTCAACGAGTAGTGTGTTGCTACTGATTTTGGGCCTCTAGCTTGTATTCTCAAACATTCTCCAGTTCTACATAAGCTCACACTTCGAATTTCCAAGGTATATGTTTTAGAACCGCTGCACTAGTGCATTGTCAAAGTTAATCTAAAGTAGTGAAAGAAATAAACTTTCTCCAATCCTGATTGAGCCATGTCATCTGATTAATCTAAATTAATCCTAACCGTAGGGGCTGAGTAAAATAGGCACGGTAAAAGATGAGTGTCAAGAATATGCACGGGACATCGGGAAGAAGCAAACGAGAAATATGCCAAAAAACAAATAAAAAGAAAATCGTTAGATCATGCAAACTCCTCGCGTACGCGCTGCCGCGTGCTCTCTCGTCCGCCGTCATCTTAGCTCCTGCAGTACCTCTTCCGCATCACCACGGTCTACTCCTCAGTGTTCCCAGCTCCGCTGCCTCTTCCTCATCAAAAGCCTGCCCCGCCGACCCCTTCCTAACTGCTTCGCCACCGGAGCAGTTAGAATGTCGAACTCTACCTCATGCTATTCCCACACTGCTGCCTCGTGGAGGCGGTGTCCGCATCATATCCCCACCAGCGCCTAGTGAGGGTTGTCAGTTCGTCACTCGGCAGAATCACGCACCAGCTAACGAACTTCAGACTATCCTAATTTTGTGGCCATTCGCCGTCTGGGGCCTTGATATGGCCAGGCCATTCAAAAAGGCACCCGGGAGCTTTACCCATCTCTTCGTCTGCATCGGTCGTCAAAATCACCATAGAGAAAACGCGCGAGTTCATCAAAAGCACCGTATACCGCTTCTGCATACGCAACCGCATCATCACCACCGACAATGGCACCCAGTTGACCAACGCCGTCTTCCAGGAGTTTTGCGATGACATACGGACCAAAATATGCTACGCATACATCACAAGAGCAACAACCAAGTGGAGCACACAAATGGCATGGTCCTATACGACATCAAAACCCGCATTTTCGAACGATTGATACCATACGCTAGTAAATGGGTCCAAGAGCTTCCATCAGTACCGTGGTCCCTCTGCACCACTGTTAGCACTAATCTTACAAGGTTTGTATTAGTTAGATATATGTGATGTGTTCACGTATTAGGCATCTAGTAGTATTCATGTATGTCATGTACTGGACTAGTGTGCAAGCATAGATGGGTCAAATTAGCTAGCTAGTAACTGCATGTGCGTGTGCTGCATGTGTGGTAGGAGTGAGTCTCAGGTTGTTAGCTAGATTATAGGATCAGCAAGTGGTGTGCGCGGTGGAATCGGTAGCTGCATGCATATGAGTGGAGCACGTTGGAGCGTGACTTGCGAGGATGGCTGATGCATACGTATGACTCGGCCAAGTCGTTGGAGCTGTATGTATGTACACGAGGCTACTTAAGCCGTGTATCACTTGGTTGTCAGGGTGTGTGTGTCACAATACAGAAAGCCAGACGTGCATCGTCGCCGGCGTTCGTCGCCAAAATCTCTTGTGTGTGTGACTCAGTTTTGCTACTGTGTGTTGTGTTCATACTACGCGTGAGTTTGCTGCTCCATTAGTTCATTGTTTCCTGAGCCAAAGCTAACAACCACCCCAAGCTGGGCCACGGGCCAAACACCTTTCTTCTTGTGCTACGGAGCTGAAGCGGTGCTCCCAACGGAGTTAGCACTTGCCCCTCCCTGAGTCTGAGCCTACAAAGAAGACATGGCCGCGAGAATGACCCAAGAGAACACAGTCAGCCTAGAAGAAGCACGCGAAACGGCAACCATCGAGTCAGCACGATATCAACAACTCCAACGCAAGTACCAAAGCTGCAACATCCGCGACCGTTCCTTCTCCATTGGCGACTTGGGTCCCGCATCACGTGCAAACCACCAAAGATCATCACAAACTATCCCTGACTAAGGAAGGGAGACACACGGTGATCACGGTCACTCGGCCCGGTGCATATCGTTTACCAACCATGGACGGCGAACTCATCGACAACTCCTAGAACATCAAACACCTCCGACAATTTTATGCTTGACTTGTAACACCGAGTTTTACGACTTAATAAAAGTATAAGTGCTTTACCAACTCCAACTACACCCTTGTACGGCTCACGTGGCCCTAACTATGCCCTACCCGACTTTGTTGCTCTTACCACATGCCTGGGGGCTACGCCCTTGTATGGCTCACACAGCCCTGACTACGCCCTACCCGACTATGTCATTCTTACCACACGCCCAGGGGCTCCACCCATGTACGGCTCACGCCGACCCGGATTACGCTCTACCTGGCTACGTCGCTCTTACCGCATGCTCGATGGCTACACCTCTGTACGGTTCACACAGTCCCGACTATGCCCTACCCAGCTATGTCACTCCTACCGCATGCCCAGGGGCTTCGCCCTTGTACGGCTCACGCGGCCCCAACTACACCCTACCGGCTATGTTGCTCATATCGCATGCCTGGGAGCTATGTGTCACGCCCCGTTTTCTGTTCGGATTAAAAAAATCATTAATTAATGTATTTCTAGAATTTATATTAAAATCAAAAGCAATTAATCAAGTGAAATTAATGTGGGAAATAAAATTCGGTTTAAAAATCATGGCTGGAAATATTTTTGTAATATTCTCTGTGCCCTAAAATACCCTTTGAAATTTCCCGTAAAATTTTGAAGCTCAAGAAGGGTTCATTTAATCAATTATATAAAATGAAAAACAAATTAAACAAATTAATCTCTCCTCCTTGTTGCTTCGTCCTGTTTGCCTCCTCTCTCGCTCGAAGTCCACTTTACGTCCCCTATATAGTTTCCTCTCTCTCCCCAACAGGTGGGATCCACGACCCACCTATCATCTCCATCCTCTTCCTCAAGCCACCCGCTGGCAACTGCCATGATGCGGACATCATTCCTTCGGATATACACAACAATCTTCCATTGGTCATTCAAGGTCCAATCACAAGAGCTCGTGCACGACAATTGAATTTAGAGGTGAGCTCATTTTTAAGTTCTTCTTTATATGATTTTGAGAATAGATTGCTACCTAATGATTATATTATGATTAGAAACAATGGAGAGGACAAGGAAACACTTAGAGAAGGACTTAGAGTTGTGGAGGATCAGCGAGGATGTTCAAGTCAAGGTGGAGGCCCAAACCAAGTTGACTTCGAGTCCGTTTTGGAGTCCAAGACCAGTCTGAACTAAAACGAGCGCCCAGGTTGCATACGTGCTCGGATTAGAGCATTCTTTATATCGATGGAAAGCAAAGAAGATAACCTTTCCAACGGTTCTGGTCCCATGTCCAAATTCATTACGAGTCATCGGAAATTGACCAAAAAATTTGATGTTCAGAATCTGTTCCGGTGCTGCGACGCCGTATTTGGTCCTTTGGGCCGTGTATCGTGTTGGAGCCCATTAGGGTTGCGTCAAGGGGTGCTTGCACGACCCTAAACTCCATATATCAGAAGCCGTCGCCATCTTTAGTTTTTAGGTTTTGCTTAGATTAATCTTTCAAGAACAGTTCCGCCGCTAGATCGGTTTGTAAGACCCCAACTTGTGAGCTTAATCATTCATCTGCAATTTTGGTTGCAATCTTTTTTTGTTCTTGTTTGTGTTCTTCGATTTGCATACAGGGATTAGCCTTCTTGGCGAGGTCAACCGGGTTTTGGTACGGTTGATAACCAGAGGAGACGTGGTGCTGCAATTGTAGGGTTCGGGAACGTGCTCGTTCAAGAAGCCGGATCGATTTGTGTCGCGACTCCACCAAATCGTTGATTATCAGAACCTTTCGGAAGATCGGAAAGGTACGTGTGTAAGCTTGTCCTTCAAATTGACAAAAGACTCCTGCTGTGTTTTTCCCCAATGGAAGACCACCCCTTTCTTCGTCAACTCATTCAAGGGTGCAGCAAAGGTGCTGAAATCTTTGACGAAGCGGAGATAGAATCCTGCAAGACCAAGAAAACTTCTCACCTATGTGATGGTTTGGGGAACTGGCCAACTCTTAATGGCTTCAATTTTTGTCTCGTCTACCTCAATTCCCTGTGGAGTAACAACATAGCCAAGAAAAGAGACTCGTTCCGTGCAAAAGATGCACTTATCAAGGTTAGCAAACAAACATGCATCACGTAAGGCATTAAAAACGGCATGTGAATGATCCGAGTGTTCATCCAAAGACTTGATGTAAATCTAGATGTCATCAAAGTAGACTACCACAAATCGTCCAATAAAAGGTCTTAAAACCTCATTCATTAAGCGCATGAAAGTACTAGGGGCATTAGTCAAACCAAAAGGCATTACTAACCACTCATATAATCCAAATTTGGTTTTGAAAGCTATTTTCTATTCATTTCCAAGTTTCATTCTAATTTGGTGGTATCCACTACGCAAGTCAATCTTTGTGAAAATTATAGAACCACACAACTCATCAAGCATGTTGTCTAACCGAGGAATAGGATGACGATACCGAATAGTAATATTATTAATGGCTCTACAATCAACACACATTCGCCAAGACCCATCTTTCTTAGGAACCACAGGCACTACACAAGGACTAAGGCTTTCACGTACATACCCGCGGTCCAAAAGATCTTGGACTTGCCGCTGAATTTCCTTAGTCTCCTCGGGATTGGTTCGATAAGCAGCACGATTTGGCAATGTTGCTCCCGGGATCAAATCACTTTGGTGCTCTATCCCTCTCATAGGTGGCAATCCCGGGGGTATCTCAGCTAGAAAAACCTCCTCATACTCCTGCAAAAGGTTAGTGACAGCAGGAGGTATTGAGCTAGCAATATCATCAAGAGAAAATAAAGCTTGTTTGCATATCAAGGAGTAGCAAATATCATTAGAAGAAATTTCAGCAATGTCAAATTTTGTTGCAAGCATAACACCACCCTTCAATTTAATTCCCTCGGCCTTAGAACTAGGTGAAGGCTTATCCTTTTTGGGTGGAAAAACAGATTTAGCAACTTGCTGATTTTCAGATTCATCAAGTTTCAAACTAGCAGCTTGTTCTTTATCAGCTTCTACAATTTCAGCAGGGGTTAATGGAACCAAAGTAATTTTCTTTCCTTTATGCACAAAACTGTTTCTATTACTTCTACCATGGTGTGTAGCATCATTATCATGTTCCCAAGGACAACCTAACAAAAGTGAACAAGCTTGCATAGGAACCACATCACAATCAACAGAATCAACATATGAACCAATGGAAAACGAAACTCTGCAAGATCATGTTACCTTTGCTTTTCCAGAATCATTTAACCACTGAATATGGTATGGATATGGGTGTGGGCGTGTGGTCAAACCAAGCTTCTTGACCAAGTCAAAACTCACCAAATTATTGCAACTACCTCCATCAATGATCACACGTGCATGATGGTTGTTGATGACGAAGAAAATCTGGAACAAATTACAGCGTTGCAACCTTTCAGATTGTTGTACCTGCGTGCTAAGCACCCGTTGTACAATAATGTTCATGTACGCCGCTGTGTCCTCACATCCAAAGAATTCGCCATCCTCAGCATCAACTCCTTCCTTCTCTTCTTCTTCATCATCTTCAATATCGGAGGTGCTGATATAGCCATCTTCTGTGGCAATGTATGCCCGTTGACTAGGATAATCTTTCTGCACATGGCCAAATCCTTAGCAGCGGTGGCACTGAATGTTTGGAGTGTGTCCCGTCGAAGCGACGGATGAAGCACTCTTAGCGGGTACCTGCGAAGGACTTTTACCTGAATTTGCTGGTCGTGGTGGAGGTGATTTTGGCACTGCAGAAATTTCGGATGCAGCTAGTCGCTTGTTCGCTGGAGGGGGTGTCCGAAAAGAGGTGGCCTTGGTCGGCTCCGAAGGTGGCGTCGTGCACGGAGTGTATGCACTTGCCTTGTTCTTGCCCTGCTGATCACACCCCTGCAACTCCTTCTCTGCAAGCATAGCAAACTAAAACAACAGGTTGACAGTGTTAAATTCCTTATAATCAACTATGTTCTGGATTTCAACCCTCAAACCCGAATAAAAACGACAAATGGCATCCTCGGTCCCCTCCACAATGCTACAACGCATTAATCCCTTTTGTAGCTCGCCATAGTAATCCTGTACAGATTTATCCCCTTGTTCTAAACGCATTAGTTTCTTGCATAACTCTCTATGATAGGATGGAGGAACAAATCTATCGTGCATAGCTACTTTCAGTTCTTCCCAAGTAGTAGGTAAAACACCCTCGGCAGCTAACCCAGTCCACCAAATGATAGCAAAATCTTTAAACTCCGTACTAGCTTGTCGAACTCTATGTTGCTCAGGCACAAGATGGGCACTAAATTTTTGCTCTACTGTCATCTCCCAATCAAGATATTTCTCAGCATCATAATAACCCGAGATGGTAGGTATTTTAAACTTAACCTTAGCATAAGGATCATCGGGCACACGATTATTATTATTATTATTATTATTATTATTATTATTATTATTATTATTATTATTATTATCTTGTTGGTGGTGGTGTTGAGCGCCACCCATACCTGTCATGTTGAAGCGAAGACGACGTCGTAACCGTGCTTGTCGTGTAGCTTCTTCATCTACATTACCATTGGAATCGTACACCGTGTCTTCTGGATGTCCACCGACGTTGCTGCCGTTCACTTCCTCATTGGATGGTTGTCGAGTCTCCAATGCAGCAACCCGATCAGTTAGCGTAGACACCCGCTTGTCCAACCTCTCCATGTGTTTGCCGAGGTCGAGTTTAATGATGGCTTCTTGGATAGCCCTTGTGACTGCCTCCGTCATCTCTTTATGAGCATTTGCTACAACAGTTCATAGTTGCTCTTGACTGACATAGTCAGCAAAATCCTTGGGAGTTGTCTCCTTATCGTCTCCTGCCATTGAAACACCAAAACAACAACCAATGGTGAAGGTTATCCCTAATAATCTACTATGCAGGTGTAGTGGTGCCTCTCAACAACTCAGCAGTATGGAGCACCTTAACAAGCCCTTATAAGGTTCTTACCAGATAAGCAAAGGATACCTGGAAGGCGTAGTCAGTGATTGCAAGGATCGAGAACCTGTGCTATCCAGAAGTAATATGTAGAGCTAGGAAGGCCAAATATATGTGAGTGGTACACAATCCAATGACAGATAGTAATGCTGAATAAAGAATCCCAAGTCACTTGCCCTCAGATGCTGGTCTACTCGTGTCCTAGGTAGTAGTGGTACCAATGATGGTGCAAAGGAATATGACACTGGTAAACAACTAGGAAAGATGGACAGGCAAGCTTGGGCAAACTTTTGTGCTCGAGGCACTAGTGGAAATCAACTTTTGTTTTTTCTTTTATTTTTTTTCTAGGAGCACGAAAATAGGCACACCACAAAGTTACAGCTCAATCGGAGTTGATATGTGGCCTATGGAATTTTCTGAAACCATTATTAAGAAAGTGCAGAAACTTGAGAGCTCAAACAGACAATTTTTTGGGCCAAATTTTGGAATTCTGATTTTGCCAAACCTGCCAAAGGGAGGGAAACGGATGTAAAAATTTTTTCTCTTATCCGAAAAGTTAAATTTTGCTTGATTCTGAGTCCGTATGCAAAAGTTATGGCTGTTTGAAGTTGGGGCTTCCGGCTAGGTTTTCCAGAGGGAATATAACCTAATCGGTTTTGGCGGTGAAGATGGATATGGTGGCAGCGGAGTTTGGGAAGGTGTTCTGGTGTTGCGTGGTGATCTTGGTAAGTGTTTATGATGGCGGAAACGGTTTCTCAAAGGATGAACCCTAACAAACAGGGTGAAGATGGTGGTGGCTAGGGTTACAAAGGAAAAACACACGACTAAACTAAAACACGAACTAAACCAGCAACAAGAACTTAAACTAGGACTCAAACTCAACCCTACTGACTCTAAAAAGGATCATGCAAAGGCTAAACACGGTCTAGGTTAAGGAGAGAGTATCGACTACAATTTTTTTTGGCTTTTCTGTAGACTCTAGGATAACGGCGAAATCAAAAACTAAACTAGGGTAAAGAAACTGAGCGAACCTGACGGTGAACCTAGAGCTCTGATACCACTTGATGTGGACAAGGGTTCCCGATCTTCCGAAAGGTTCTGATAATCAACGATTTGGTGGAGTCGCGGTACAAATCGATCCGGAACAGATTCTGAACATTAACTTGTTCGGTCAATTTTTGATGACTCGTAATGAATTTGGACATGGGACCAGAACCATTGGAAAGGTTATCTTCTTAGCTTTCCATCCATATGGAGAACACCCCAATCCGAGCATGTATGCAACCTGGGCGCCCGTTTAGTGCAGAGTGGTCCTGTACTCCGAAACGGACTCGAAGTCGACTTGGTTTGGGCCTCCACGTTGACTTGAACGTCCTCGCTGATCCTCCACGACTCTAAGTCCTTCTCTAAGTGTTTCCTTGTCCTCTCCATTGTTCCTAATCATAATATAATCATTAGGTAGCAATCTATTCTCAAAATCATATAAAAAAGAACTTAGGAACGAGCTCACCTCTAAATTCAATTGTCGTGCGCGAGCTCTTGTGATTGGACCTTGAATGACCAATGGAGGATTGTTGTGCATATCTGAAGGAATGATGTCCGCATCACCACCGTCATGTCACCGTGTCAAGCCAGACACGTCACCATGCCAAGTGATTGTGACAAGACCCTTCGCTTAACTTCCCCTATCCAAGCGCAACACACCTTAGGTTTCGCCCCCACCTTTAGCCAAGGTAGGCAGCCCCCTCGTGCCTAGGTGAATCTGGAAGCTGATCAATGGGTAAATCCCCACCGACCCAACCCCATCATGCCCACCCTTGCCTTGGAACATTGGAAAGGGAAGAGCTATACTACAGGTCCAACAGTTGCCCATTCTTGCTTGTGGTAAGCGTGGTAAGTCTTCGAGGGTTTACTGAAAACCAGTCCTTAATTACCATGTGTGCGACTAGTAAAACCATGCACCCACAGCCCACCATTAAGCTATATTTTAGTTGGATCATTACGACCAATAAAACATGGCCAGATGTCACGAGCTTACCACTCATCAAGATACTAACAGTAGATAATGTGGTTATCCCATTTTGTGTGCTAGTGGTAATTAAGCATGACTAAGCATATATGCTTCTAGCAAGGTCAACCTAAGTGCCACAAGATAATCAAATTATAACCCAAGTTCGACCAAGGACGGATATCAAGTAAACATGGCATAAGCATGCAGATAGGTAAACCCTATTCCCATATAATTAGAAAAACATGATATTTTATTTGCAAACGATAAAAAATTTGTAAATTAGGTTCAACATTCTCAAGGGAAGTGTGTACTTGCCTTGCTTCTTCATACAATATTCTGAACTCCTTTCATCGCGACTGCGATCTTCCGAAACGGTGGAAACTACACGCTAGCATGCAAAACGAGGAAAAAATATAATAAAAACCAAGTAAACGGTACATGGAAAGTAAACAAACATGTAGATCTCAATTTTCGATGAATTTTTCAAGTTGAATGGCTCAATTTAGAGTTCGTATGAATTAGTTATGAATTTTAGAGGTTCTGAGCCATTTAAATGAATTTCTAGAATTAACTCGGTGTATTGCGCAACTATTATTTATTTTCCAAAGGAAAAGGGCCACACTGACGTCATCAAAGGGCGCTGGTGCTAACACGCGGGCCCTACGAGTCAGCCGATCAAAGGGAGCTAGCACACGGTGGACTTGGTCCACAGTGGTCGAGATGGTGTTGTGGACAAAGTCCACAGGAGGTCCACGGGTATGGATGGCCCAGATCACCCCGAAGGGGATTGGGAAGGCTACGGTGAAAGGGGGCGGCGTCCGCCGGCCGGCCGGGAGGCAGCGGCGCACAGCGCGAGGGTCATCGCCAGCGAGGAGAGGCGGCGAGCGGCAGCGACGTGGGAGGTGGGTGCGGGCAGCGGAGGCGTTCAAGGGCGCAGTGAGCTTGAGAGAGTTGGGGAAAGGAGGGAGGGGGTTCGGGGTGATTTTTAAGGGCTCAGGAGGCGCGGCTTCGAGGCCGGAGAGGCGGGAATGGCAGCAACCGGTGGCGGAGTGGATGAGACATCGTGGGCGCGGCGGAGCTCGATTCGGGTGCGACTTTTATGGGAAACTGGGGGAGAAGGCGCGGGAGTGAGTGACGTGGCCGGCCCAAGCACGCGCGGGAGTGGGGTCCGACGAGCTATGCACGGAACGGTCGCACCGGCTTGCGCGACGTGGAGGAGGAACTCCCGGATGGCGGTTGGGGATGACCCTGATAGGTGGGCCCCACCTGTCGATGATCGGAAGGAGGAGAGAGGCCAGCACGGGGAGGAAAGGTGGACTTCAAGCGAGGGGGAGGCGAGCAGGCCGTGCCGGGAGAAAGGGAGGAAGGGAGGAACGATGGCCCAAGAGGAAAAGGAGATGGGGAGCGGGTGTAGAGGTGGGGGTGGACTTGGGCCAAAAACTGCCCAAGAGGGAGATTTTATTATTTTTCCAATTAATTTAATTGATTAAATAAACATTTTGTGATATTAAAATTACTACTTGAGCTCCGAAAATTTACGGGAAATTTTAGAGGGTATATTAGGGCACGAAAAATATTAAAAAATATTTCCGACCATGATTTTTAAAGGAAATTTTTAATTCCCTCATTGTTTCACTTGATTATTTTGCTTTAACTTTTAACATAATTTCTAAAAATGCGTTGTTTAATGATTTTTAATCACGATAGATAATCGGGGCGTGACACAAACCGTTCAGCGGTAGAGCGAATCACTAGGGACTCGGGGGCTTGACCCCTCTCGTTGTCTGGGTGTTGCTCGCCCGAGGGCTCTCAAACCCCTTATGGCTCATTCGTCCATAGCCATTCCCCAACTGGCTAAGTCAGGAATACCGCTCTGCCTGCCCCGGGGCTCTCAAATCACCCAACGGCACAACGGACAACCACGAACCTGACAAACAAACATCATCAAGCAACACAAGACATGGGTATGATAAAACTCCAAACATTTCCACAAAGAAAAAGTTCTATTTATAAGTTCGACTAACTGTTCCATGCAAGGCAAAGACATAAAATTATTTACAAGTCCATGTCCTATACGAGCGTAACAGCTGATGGGGCAACCTCACCCAAGATCCAGTCGACATCCTCCTTGGAGCAGTCAGCCGCATACCCCTCCTCAATACCATCCAGATCGACACGAGGATAGTGCGACTTTACCACTGCGAGGACGTGGCTAGCACTGAGGTTCACCACCGACTCGGACAGCCGATGAACTCTAGCCGGCCCCTCCGGAACCAACTACGCAGCCAGTTACACCGGATCTTTGCCCTGATAGTGAGACGGAAAGAGCAACTTCAGGGTGTGGTCCAGCGACTTGACCAGATCATCATGAAGACCCTTGGCCGCGTGCAAGTCCCGCTGGAAGTGCTCGTATTGGATCTGAGCATTCTCCGCATGCATATCAACTCCCGCCTGGCGATTACGAAGGGCGGTGTGCTTCTCCACCAGCTTCTCTAACAGGGCCGCTCTCTCAGCAGAGGCAGACTCGGTCGCCGCTCGTGATACTTTCAAGACAAACGATGTCAACAACAAACCAAACAAACAAGACCAAACATGATTCAGAATCTGTCCGGATGCTGCATCACTATCTTTGGTCCCGTTGGCTCGTGTATCGTATCAAAGTCCAATAGGTCTTATAAGTTGGTTCCACCCTTGCTAAACTAGTAAGGTGGTACTAAACATGTGCACATAGCTCTCATGTGCCACACAAGCCTCATCCTAATTGGGCTAGGATGTCACATAAACTCTATGGATCTCCAAATGAACAGTACATAAAAATAAACAGACATGTAGATCATGATTTTAGATGAATTTAGAGACTTGAACAGCCTCATTCCGAATTCATATGAATTAGTTATGAATTTTACCAGATTTAATCCAATTAAATCTATTAAAGAAAAGACTATTCCAAATTAATTAAACAACTTACAAATAATTTATAACTGAGACAAAAGAGAAAACAACATCCTCTGGTACAAAGATTAGATAAATTTAGTAGATGACATATAGTATAAAGGAACAATATGTCATTGAAAACATATAGAAATTATCTGTATTGACTTTTGATGGCGGAGATCGGTTGATCGGATTTTGACCTAGAGCGGACGGCTGAGATTGAACCTTCATGGATGCCACATGGGCAGGACACGCAAGCGGCAACGCGAGCAAGGAGGGTGAGGTGGCACTGAGGAGGCGATGACTAGGCGACCACGTAGGATCGATGCCGGCGAGCACGGGAGGACGACGGTGACAGTGAACGGTTATGCTCCGGCGAGAGGCGACGGCACCGGGAAAGAGAGGAGATCAAGGCAGTACTTACTAGCGGTCAAACAACGACGAACAACTGCGGAAGATGGCTGACGATGAGCTTCAAAAGGCGGCGACCTCGGGTAGACGGTGACGATGACATTATGGCGATCTTTGGCAAAGAAGAAGTGGTGGACGGGGTGCTCCTCGCAGCTACGAATCTAACGGAGGCGATGGCGAAGCTTGGCAACGACGGGAGGAGTGGCAGGGCATCGCCGGAGATCAAAACACAGTGGCGAACTCGGCCTACATGGTGACGAAGGGCTTCCCGGGGTCTTTGGCTTCAGGGAAATGAAGACCGGTCCTCGTCTCTTCGCTGCGGTCCCGATTGAGGCGACGTCGCTGACCGGTGATGGAGGAGTCGACGGTTACCGCCGGCTGGAGCGGGGGCCGGTGGCGGAGACAGAAGAGACGCGCGGTGGCGGTGCTACAAATGACGATGGAGAGAGGGAGAGGTGGTGGCCAAAAGAGGAGAGGGAGGGGTCTCTATTTATAGGCTCGGGAGGATGAGATCGAGCCCACATTGCCGGGAAAAACGCTGGGAAAGTTTAGGGTTTTTGCCGAAAAAGGAAAGATTTGATCTGCGAAATTGGAAAGGGTTTACTTTGGATTTCAAGCGGATTTCTGAGGGAGAAAGGTAGAGGAGATCGGGAGGATTCCATTACCGCAACTAAATTTGGAAGGGGAGCAACAGGGAAACCGGATTTTGGAAGGGGATCAGCACCGGGTCGGGTGGTTTCGGGTTCGGCCGGCTCTATCTGGAGATTGAAGATGATTCGGTAGCTAGGCAGGCGAAGTAGACTTTCTGCCGGGCTGCTTGGCTTGCTGGGCTAGCTTGAGGAACAGCAAACAAACTTTTCCGGAGATGGAGGGGTGGCAGACCGGGTCGAGAGGAAAAAGGAGAGTGAGAGGCTGGGGAGAGAAATGAAGAGCCAAAGTAGAGTGCGAATTTGGCCCAAGAGAGAGGATTTTAATTACTTCTCCACATAAATTAATCAATGAAATGGTCTTTGAATTTAAAAAAAAAATACTTTGCTCAAATAATTTCAAAAAAATTCCTGAAACTACTTGGACACTCCAAGTATTTAACAAAATTATAACCCGATCATTTAATGATTAATTTGTATGTAAATAATTACTAAAATATTCTTTGTATTATTAAAATTAATAATTGAGCTCTGAAATATCCGAGAAAATTCCAGAGAGTAGAATTATCCATGGGGAATTTAATAAAAATTAAATCCGACCATGTTTTATGCCGGAAATTTTATTTGCCACATTAAACATCACTTTTAAATTAATGAACATTTAATATAAATTCTAGGAATAATTTATTAAATAATTTATAAATCCTTAAATGAGAATTAGGATGTGACAGCTCCTAGGGGACATTACTCGCGCTTTCCCAAGCCGAGCCTTCCTACTTCATAAGTTGGTGATGGTTGGTCCAAACCGAATGCATAGCCGGTCTGACTCCAATCTGTCTGTTGTGCGAATGGATATTACGACTACTCCATGGCTACATTTCTCGATATACTCCAAGTCATTCTGATGTAGACTAGGGTTCCCGATCTTCCGAAAGGTTTTGATAATCAACGATTTTGGTGGAGGCGCAACACAAATCGATCTGGCTTCTTGAACGAGCACGTTCCTGAACCCCGCAATCGCAGCACCACGTCTCCTCTGGTTATCAACCGTGCCAAAACCCGGTTGACCTCGCCAAGAAGGCTAATCCCTTCTTGCAAATCGAAGAACACAAACAAGAACAAAGAAGATTGCAACCAAAATTGCAGATGAATGATTAAGCTCACAAGTTGGGGTCTTACAAACCGATCTAGCGGCGAAACTATTCTTGACAGATTAATCTAAGCAAAACCCAAAAACTAAAGATAGCGACGGTTATTGATATATGGAGTTTAGGTTCGTGCAAGCACCCCTTGACGCAACCCTAATGGGCTCCAACACGATACACGGCCCAAAGGCCCAAATACGGCGTCGCAGCGCCGGAATAGATTCTGAAGGTCAACTTGTTCGGTCAATTTCCGATGACTCGTAATGGATTTGGACATGGGACCAGAACCATTGGAAAGGTTATCTTCTTAGCTTTCCATCCATATAAAGAACGCCCCAATCCGAGCACGTATGCAACCTGGGCGCCCGTTTTAGTGCAGACTGGTCCTGGACTCCGAACGGACTCGAAGTCGACTTGGTTTGGGCCTCCACCTTGACTTGAATGTCTTTGGGCCTCCACCTTAATTTGAACGTCCTCGCTTGAAAGACCAATGGAGGATTGTTGTGTATATCCGAAGCAATGATGTCCGCATCACATCCTGGCAAAAGCACTACTCCTCTAAGCTGCCTCTCGTGGTACAATAGGAATGGTTAGTTCCTGACACTTATACAAATAAAATTTTGGGTTAAGTAATGAAATCTCATTTCTATATCCGGGGAAGAAAAATATGATTGTTGATCGTTGAGGAAAGATTCTCCATCTTGGTATAGATGCTTTCTAAGGTGTTGTCATTGGCCATTAGCTTCTTGAATAGAGTTTCATTGTTTTTGGCCTGACCGAAGACAAGATCCTTCAAGAGGGGATTGAAACTTCCATTGTTACCTCCTTAATGGTATGGACGTGGTTGGTTCCACCCCTGACCTCGTTGTGGTTGGTACCCGTTGTTGTTGTTCTACATAAAAAATACTTCCTCACGGGTCTCAGGGCAGTCATTCCCGGAGTGTACAGTATTGTCGCAAGTTTCACATGTCATTTGAACTTTCAAGGCTTGGGAAGTACCGTACATCTTCGCCTTATCACGAACGCGTTCATCCAAGTGCTTCATGAGAATGTCTAGTTTAGCGATGGGCATGTCCATTTCCTTAACTGTGTGCATGCCCCGCTGATGAGGTTGGAGTCGTTATTCGCTCCAGCCTTGGTTGGAGACCATTTTCTCTATCAGGTCTATTGCGCGAGTGAAAGTTCAAGTGCCATTATTTTGGTTTTGGTGATTAATGACAAATTCAATTATATGAGACTAATGTTTTAATAAGCATTTCTTAGCCTAGTCTCATGTGGATATGAAAGTGGAATGTGTTGGAGGTGATTCCTAGATTTCATATGAGTTGAGATAGAGACGTTCATTGATGGTGGACCTAAATCACAAGGATGAAATACATGGAGATAAGCTATATGTATTACTCTTTCTCTCCATGCACATATTGATATATTGATATATAATATTTTCATTGACATATGCATGCGAGACTAATGTTTTGTTTGAGTCATGTCTTGTTTTGTCTCTTCACATTGAGAACATGGATATGATGAAAGTATGCTTATATCTTAATGTCTACATATGATCAATACCTTCTATTTTTGTATAAGGTAAGCTCCCAATGTTTTATCTCTACCTATGCATACTCTTGGTTCACACAAATATTCCATATGCATACATTTAGGGGGAGCAAATCCTATATCTTAGTTATGCATGTATTTGATCCAAGTTATTCACTTTCATTTAATTGGGATCTTTACATTTGAGCATATATTTGAGTATATGACACTTGTAGTGTTGATTAATACTCATCACTTATTCATATCATTTTATATACGCGGTCGGTTGATCAACATGTGGAGGTTGACAACCGGATCATTGGGGCTAATAATTTCATTGAGTTGAATGAGAGAAATAGGTCCCAAGGATTGCAAAGGTGTTGATGCTCAAGTGATATCATTACACCTAAAGATACCAAGGATGACAAAGTGAAGATATTGAAAATGTAGAATACGAAGTGGCTACTAAAGCAAGATGGTGAAGGGCAAGCGATGTTCGGTCGCGATGGACCATGCGGTGGTGAAGGGCAAGCAAGGGGCTTGGCACCGAAGAACCAAATCCGGTGGAGAAGGGCGAGTGATGGCTTTGTCATGATGGACCGTGCCAGGCTTTTTGAAGCTACAAGTAACCGCATCAATCATTTGAAGAATATATGGTGAAATGGTTTTGACGTTGGCATCCCTTAAGACGAAGAAATGATTATGGAAAGAAGGCATTCCTATTGGTATAATTCTCTTCTTATTTAAATTTGAGTATAGGAATGCCGTACTATCAAGAGGGATGCAACGCCGATGTGTTTGTGTATAGCTCGGTGCTCAAAATAACCCATCCTAGCGCTACCTTGAAAGAAATCCAAGCTTTAACCTATTCTTTGAGTGGTTTTAAACTTTTTTATTGCTTAAGTTGGGTAGTCCTCCGAGTGAGCTTTCCATAGAGACCAAGATCATCAAAAAGGACTCCCTAGCGAAAAGTTATGGTCGTTTTACTTTGTGCTTTTCAGAAATTCTGAGAAAATCTCGGAAGGTCTGAAAATATTTCGGATAAGTCCGAAAATTTTCGGAAATTCCGAAAATGGATGCGAAACTGAGATTGATTTTCGGATTTGTCCAAAAATGCATTTCGGAAATTCCGAAAATTGCAGTTTTGGCCTTCAACGGCTAGTTTTAAGAGGCTCGGGTATATAAAAACCTCCACCCCTCCTTTGAGTGGCTGCTGTTATTGGACATTATTAGACACATCCAAAGCCAAATAGCCTCCCCCATTCCCCTACCTTTGTGATGCCTCTTTGTGAGAGGGATTTGAGAATGGAAGAGAGTTGGATTGAGATTGAGAATTTGGGAGCTACTGAGATTCACTCCATACTTTGAGCACTCGAGTTCGTAGCAAGAAAATCTTTGATTGTGTTCGTTACTCTTGGGAACTAAGGTCTCCTAGATGGCTAGGCGTCGCCGGTGAGCACCCAAGGTTGTGGTGTGCCTCGGCAAGTTTGTGTAGGCTTTGATTTCGCCTCCGCAGTGGAAGAAATCAAGAGTGAAACCGAGGAGTGCATTTGTGCAACCTCGTGAGGAAATGGTTGAAATAGACCCGGCCTTTGTGGCACCTCAATGGATACGTAGGATCCGTGGATCCAAACTTCGGGAAACAAATCATGCGTCTCCTCTATTGGTTTGCCCGTTCTTGCCTTCTCTCATATTGTGCTTGAGCTTGTTTCTACCCGATCTAATTGCATGCTTAATTAATATAGTTGCTGACCTTATATCTTACTTAGATACCTTGTTTGTCACCTTTTGATTCATATACATTTTGTTTGTTTGAGCTACAAGTTCATAGCTAGTGTTTTATTACATTATTCGCTGAACTTTTCGGTTGAGACCGGAACTTCCAATCCCATACCGGAAGTTCCGATTTGAATCGAAAGTTCTCATAATTCAAGTATGCTATGAAGTTGTCATAACTTCTAGGAACGCCTATTCACCCCCCTCTTGGTGACATCAAGGTCCTTTCAATGAGCATCAATCAAAGATTAGAAAGCTCCTCCAGTAGCATTGTCAATATGATCACAGGCTATAGGAGTCAACCCGTTGTAAAAGTTATGAAAAATGAGCCAATCATCCATCCTATGGTGAGGACATGCCAGGATGTAATCATGGAACCTTTCCCATGCCTTCGGGAATGACTCATTTGTCGCTTGCTGAAAGATTGAAATCTTTCCTCGAAGAGCATTGGTTTTGCCCATCGGGAGGAACTTCGCTAGGAACGGAAATTAACAATTCTCCCAAGTGTCCAAGACACTTATCTTGGAGTAGAACCACTGTGTCACTCTCCCGAGTAGAGATAACGGGAACAAACGGAGCCTGATGGTGTCCTAAGTGACTCCCTTGATGACAATTGTGTTGAAGAGTTCAAGGAATTGCTGGATTTGAGCGTGTCGATGTTCTAGATCATGACTAATGTATTTGCATGGTATGGGGATCGCTGGTACCAGGGCATTCGCGAGATTGAGTTAAAAAAGACAGGAGACAAGGATTTTTATACAGGTTTGTGCTCCTATTGGCTGAAGCCGGTGTTTCTATTATATATCAGTATCACTCGAGTACAATATTTGGGATAAATTATCTAGTCATCATCAACACGGCAGCATGAACCACCACACGTAGTCGACGACGGGTTAGTCTTCCTCCTCGAAGATATCGATGTCTGACGGCGTGTATTGATGTGTATTCTGACTATTCCATCTTTCACTTCTGATTGGGCCCTCCCCTCTCCTCCTAGGGGGTCTTGTATTTATACCCATAGATTTCCCCTTATCCAAGTAGAACTAGGAAGATAAATATAGATATGATCTGAGTAATCCTTGTAGTTTCCCTATAGAACACTGCTTCTCCTTCCTTATGCGGAATACCTTCCGTATGCGAGGTCTGATTCCATATAAGACTTGATATATGGTGGGCCCGCTAAGCTTAACCCATGATCATTGGGTATGCCTTATCTATAACCCTGACAGTAGCCCCCAACTTCAATGCAAATGAAGGAGTTGGTGTTCTTGACCAAAGATCTCAGAACAACAATTGTCGAATCCACTTAACTGTTCCTGGACGACCGAGAAGTGTGGAATATGCGACTAAGTTCCCTGTCTAATCTTGATCAAGAATTTGGATTGAAGTCAAAGAATTGCATCTCGGCGGGTACACCATCACTTCATTCCGTAACCCTTGTCGAACCTCAACAACCATTCTCAAAAAATCAAGTAACAGTAGAGTTTGCGCTATTCTGATATCTGATTTTCCTAACATCACTTCTCAAACCAAATGGTTAGATAGAAAAAATCCCTGAGCGAAAGCTTAGGGGTAACATGATATAATTGAAAATAAATTCAATTTACATATGACAATAAAAGAGTACTCTCGCTAGAACTGCCCTCAGCAATTGGAGTGTGATACTCTCCCTAGACCTAGCAATGCCCTTAAGAACTCGTTCTTGATGGGTGTAGCTTAAAAACCTATAAGCTGGCCTAGTCGAGCTGCGAATACCTAGCCCCCAACCGTGAAGTTGGGAAAACCATTTCCCGATTACACGACTTAGTTAATACAGCTACCGATGAGCACTCTGACATGACCAGATATGACATGGTCGCCTGGCTCTATGATGTCTGACATCACCTTATCTACTCTAGGCATCCCCAGCCGAGGACCGTGAGGACCTCGGAGGTGTGTCAGACTAGTGCAAATGAATGTTAGGTACGACTTCGGTGTTGGGTGTTGTCACACCTTGGAGTTCCCCCTTCTATCTCTAAATTCATAAAATAAATTGCCTAAGAGAAATTGTTTATTTAACCTAGAGCAAACCCCAATAAATAAAGACACTTAATCAAGTGGAAATAGCAAGGTGAGATTTTTTTGGAGTTCCCCGTGTTAAAATACATTAACAGGATTTTTAGTGGAATTTTTAGAGCATTGGAAATAATTTTAATCTTTTAAAAAACCCCCACAGCAATAAATTAATCCCTGGAAAATATTTCTTTTCTTATTTTTCTCTTTTTTCCCCTTCCTTTTTCCCTTGGGCCGCCGGCCCACTCCCTCCTCCCGGCCTCCTTCCTTCCCTCCTTCCTTCCCGGGCCGGCCTCCCCGCACTCCTCCCTCCTTCCCGGGCCGCCGGCCCACTCGTCCCCTCCCCCTCCTCCCTCCTAGGCTGGCTCCCTCCTTCGTTTTCCCTCTCCCTCCTTCTCGGGCCGGCCCGTGGCCGCCCGCGCCGCGAAGTCTGCCGCGCCTCCCTCCTCTTCCCGGGCTGCCGACATGTGGGGCCCACCTATCGGGTCCGTCTTCCCCGCGTCGCCCGGCCGCAACCGCCGCTACCGCGCCGCCCGGCCATCCCGCCCTCCTCCTTGCAATTTCCAGCCACCCTGCCACCTTCCCGCTCCTCCTGGCCGCCCCGGCCCCTACTTAAGCCGCCGCCATCTCCCCTCCTTCCTCTTCCCTCCTTGCCACCACCGCCGCATCTTGCTGCCCGACCGCGCCTCGCCGCGTCGCCGCCCGGCTCGCTCGCTCGGCCCCGCGCCTAGCCACCGCTTGCCCACGCCGCCGCCTCGCCTTGCCGTCCGGCCGCGCACCGCTCGTCGCGCCTCACCACCCCGCTGCGCGCCGCCGCCCGGCCCGCGCTCGACCGCCGCCATCTGACCCGCACCTAGCCGCCGCCACCGCCGCCCGGCCCTGCGCTCGGCCGCGCATCGCCTGCGCCGCCGCGCTCAGTCGCCGCCGTCAGGCCCGCGCCGCAGCCTGCACCGCGCGCCCCGCCCGGTGGACTCGATCCACCGTGCCGAGGGCCTCGGGCCACCGATAGGTGGGGCCCACCTGTCGGCGCCGCCGCCCCGCTAACGTCAGCCCTAGCCTCTCGCTGACGTCAGCGCTGGTGCCGCTGACTTCAGCCCTAGGGACTTATTACGCAGTAATTAGGGACTTATTACGCAGTAATTAATTAAGGACTTTTCTGTTTTGGTAAAATCGTCTAAAATTCATAACTAATTCATTTGGACTCCGTTTGAGTCCATTCAAATTGCAGTAAATTCATAAAAATGCCTAGAATTCATTAAAAACGGTTTTGTTCCCGTTTTTTGTAGTCTTATAGCCTGTTTGCTTGTATGCTTTGTTTTTCGTTTAGATTCCGGTAATTCCGACGCTCCGGTTTACTTCGAAGTTGTCGCAGAGGCTGACCCAGTGCAGGAGCAAGGCACGTCATACCTATTCACTTGAACATATTGTACCTAATTGCAAATGTCTTATGTTTCCTCTAAATGTTACATTGTTCTATAATGTCCTATAGGGGGTTAATTACCTATTGTTCTCAGCCGTATGTTCTAATACATGGTTCCTTTGATAGCTTGGGAAGTAATTTGAGTAGTTGATAGGTTAGGACATGCTTAGCCCTGCTTAGAAACATTAGCACACTATTGGGATAACTAGTGTACCACTATTATTTAATGATGAATATTTAATGGTAGCTCACGATGGTTAACCGTGAATGGTTAATTAATTGGTCCAAATAAAACCTGATTAATCGTGGGTTGTGAGTACATGGTTTTGATGGTCGTACTCATGACAATTAAAGACAGGTTCACGGGAAACCCTGGAAGAATTACCGTACTTTCCACAAGGCAGCGTGGGTAATGGCTGGGCTTGTAGTGTAGCTTTTCTTAGCCAACACATCCAGGCAAGGGTGGGCGTGATGGAGTTGGGTCGGCGGGGGTTTACTTGTTGATCAGCTGTCGGATTCACTTAGGCACGAGACGGGACTGCCTGCCTTGGTTCAAAGGTAGGGGCGAAACTTGTTGTTGATGCAAAAAAACACACTGGCCTGAAAGATTTGCTTTACTCTAGTGCAGGTCCAAAATTAGTTCTTTAGGTTTAAGGGGTGCCGGTTGATTTGATCCTGCAATCAACAAGAAGGAATATGCAAATATGTTAGTAAACGATAGTCCATCGGCTAGCTAGCCGATTTCATATCGTATAGTTACCTAGCCGATGCAATAAAGCATGAATCGGCTGTAAGGTATAGTCAATGACAGAAGTAACCCTAAAACTAGTATATCGGCTGTAAAGATCAGTATTACATAATCAAGATATCAATATTACTTTAGAAATAAGCAATTGGGATAGATCGGACTGAACCGAGACAGTATAAATTGCCCAAGTCTAAAGATAACATAAAATGACGATTATATAGACTCATATCATAGCCGATATCTAGATTTAAGCATGTATCGTGTCACACCCCGATTTTCGTTTAAGGGATTTATAAATTATTTAATAAATTATTCCTAGAATTTATATTAAATGTTCATTAATTTACAAGTGAAGTTAAATGTGGGAAATGAAAATTTCTAAATAAAACATGGCTGGATTTAATTTTTATTAAATTCTCCATGGTTAATTCTACTCTCTGGAATTTTGTCGGATTTTTCAGTGCTCAATTACTAATTTTAATCATATAAAGAACATTTCAGTAATTATTTAAACAATAAATTAATCATTAAATGGTAGAGTTATAATTTTGATAAATACTTTGATTGTTCAAGTATTTGCAAAATGTTTCTTGGAATTATTTGAGCATCGGAAGTATTTTTGAGAATTCAAAGATCATTTTAGTGATTAATTTAATTAGAAAAGTAATTAAAATCCTTCCCAAAGCTCTGGGCTTAATCTGGCCCATCTCTCTCCCTCAGCCCAGCCGATCCAGCAAGCCTCTCCCTTTGCTCTGCAGGAGTCTGTTTCTGGTCCCTGTCTTTCACCTGGCCCAAGCAAGGAAATAGAAGTCCAGGAAAAAGTCTGCTTTACCTCCCTGCGCTACTGTCCGGATTGTTCCTCCTTTGCCCATAAATATCACCCCCTTGGTCCCCTCCTCCGTTTCCCTTCTTTTTCCCGAGTTTTCTTGTGCCCTAGCCGCCTCCCTGCGAGCTCCTTCTCTCTCCATCGCCGGCCTTGCCTCCGGTCGCCTTTTCCCATCTTCTCGGCCGACGCCATCCAGCGCCGCCACCTCCTCCGGCTTCGCAAGGCCGAGCTCTACCCCGGCCACCCCTTCTCCTCCACCGAAACTCGCCGGTTTCCGTTGTCACCGTGTAGGCCAAGTTCGCCGTCGTTTTTTTGATCTCTGGCGAAGCCCTGTTGCTTCTCCCGTCGTTGCCTTCGGTCGCTGCCACCTCCATTGGATTCACAGCTGCGAGGAGAACAGCGTCCACCCCTCCATTGCCGCCGAAGTTCACGGAACGCTACCGTCACCGTCAACCCGACGTCACCGCCGCATCTACCTCATCGCTGGTCATCATCCATCATCGTCGGTCATCGCGCCGCCCCTCGGTGAGCTTCTCTCGTCGTGCTCTTCCTTCCGGTACCCTCCGTTTGCGCCACCATGCCATGGTTCATCATCGTTACCCTCGATTCCTTGTGTCACCGGCATAGATCCTACGTGGTCACCACATCATTGTCAACGTCATCGCCTCGTCAGCCGCCACCTTAATACCATGTCATCTTCCTATCCCGCGTTGCAGCCATATGTAAACCTTAGATCATATCAATCTGAGCCGTTCGATTTTGGTCAATTCCGTCAATCGATCTTTGTCATTCAAAGTCAATACAGATAATTTCTACCTCTTTTCAATGACATATTGTTCCTTTATACTATATGCCATCTACCAAATTTGATCCAATCTTTGTATCGGAGGATGTTTCTAATCTTTTCTCCTAGTTATAAATCATTTTTAAATTGTTTAATTAATTTGGAATAGTCTTTTCTTTATTAGGTTTAATTGGATTAAATGTCGTAAAATTCATAACTAATTCATATGAAGTCGGAATGAGGCCGTTCAAGTCTCTAAATTCATCTAAAATCATGGTCTACATGTTTGTTTAGTTTTTATGTACTGTTTGTTTGGAGTTTCTTAGTCTTTTTCCTCATTTTGCGTGTTAGCTTGTCGTTTCCGTCGTTTCGAAGATTCGTGTGTGCGTCGGAAGTGTTCCAGAAGACTAATTGAAGATCGATTATTGCAAGGCAAGTCACACAGATCCCAAACGCAATCCTTTGAGCATGTTGGTCCTATATTTAAATTCTCTATTTATTTTCGAATGTCACCAGGTGGTGTGAACCTATTCCTTTGTTATGGCCAATTTGCATTGATTACCCTATTTTTTGATACCTTGGGTTATAAATTTGACTAGTTGGATTTTATATATTGGTTCAACTAGATATTAGATATAATTGCTTAGCCATGCTTAGAAACTTTAGTATTATTTCATATGGGATAATTAATGTTTCACTTATATCTTAATGATGGCTATTTAATGGTAGCTCACAATGGTCAATCGTGATTGATAAATTAATTAATTTTCCAACCAAAAGTTGATTAATGGTGGGTTGTGAGCACATGGTTGGAGATGATATTAGGATAGTTGTGCTCATGACAATTAAGGACCGGTTCGCGACCTACTGTTGTGAAACATTAACCGTACCAACCACAAGCCAGCGTGGGCAACGACTTGACATTTGATGTAGCATGATTCAACGTGGAGTGCCAGACTGTGAAGTGGCGGAGATAAGCCCACGGGGGTTCGCTGGGGAGTCCATTCCTTGGCTAAAAGGGGGTGACTATGATCCAGGAGGGTGCACTGCATTGAGTTGGGTTATGTTGGATGTCTTGTCACAGTCCCGTTTCGAGGTACCGTGGTGGTACTGAGGGCATGGTAACATGTTATGGGATTGTGTTTGTGGGTACAGTGGTACATCTCTGGCCAGAGTAAAACTATTCGAATAGCCGTGCCCACGGTTATGGGCGGGTCTGACAATGTTTTTCGTGATTAGGCCCACCCTACTTATTAATAATAATAATGTGATAAGTGATGATACTTCAATTTAACTCCTGGTTTGGAATGGTTAATTGCTGGTTTGGAGGTTTGATCTGTACGACCGGGGTTGGTTGTTCAGGTTTGGTTGGGCTTGTGCGGCATTGGTGTGTTGTTCAGTGTTGATTAATATTGATGATTATAATTACTCTACTGTTTTACAATTCTCAAATGTTTGCTAAATGTTGCTTTTGCAAATGAGCCTATATATTATGCCAATCCTTTGGTATCTTTGTGCACTTGCATATTTGTTGTGCGGCTTGCTGAGTATTCCATGTACTCACCCTTGCAATAATCAATCAAACCTCAGTTGAAGAAAGTTCTGAAGAAGAAGACGTTTGGCTTATACCCCAGTTGAGCTGCCTGTGGGAGTGGAGCTGGAGCCTTCGCTAGATCGTTTTTCCACTGCAGTTTTCTTTATGGTGAGGACTAAGTGCCTTTTCCGTAAGTATGTAACGTTGTATTATTATGAATCTGTTATTAAATTGTCGATTTGTATACCTCGGCTGATTCCTGGACGAGGATTGTATGCACAAATTAGTTTGGAAATTACTAGTGAATTTCCGGGCGTGACATATCGGCTATAGCTCTGATACAACCCTATAGTAGGATATTATCTAGAAACAAATATATTCAACTACAACCAATTAGATTGGTATCAAGCTCAATATATTTGTATTAGATTGGATCCTATTATAAGGGGTAGATATAGAACATTAAACAAAGCATAAAACAATGTAAAACATATATACCAGGTAAGATCGGCTGAAACCCCGATACTATCCTTATTGACAACCATAAAGCAGGCTAGAGATCATGATTCTAGATACGACTTAATAGGTTGGACTTAACCAATGCAGCATTAAGTATAAAGAGAAGCACGAGATCTAGACAATCAAGCCAATGGTTGGCTTTTCGGGATGGTGGATACATTATATAATCTAAACCAACAAAGTAACCTAGCCGATATAAGCAGATTGCATTGTCGATCTAAATTATATAATGCATATGACAACTCGGAGATTTACAAAATAGAACTAGAGTGTCATAAAGATATAAGCACTAGCCCCGATGATGCAAATCACCATAACAAGACTTACTTTGTCATCGAAGATAAAACTGATGCAACACGACTCGAAAGCACGAACTTGTCAAAAGTAGAAAATAAAAGGTTGGCGATGCGCCGAGATTGATTGAAGTTGTGTTGTTTTTCTAACAAAACCTCGGGTCTATATTTATACCGGAAAATACAAACATTGTCCACCACGGACACGACTCATATTAACCTAATACAAATCGAACTAACGAACAAGTCCTTAAGGCGGACTCTTACCGTGATTATCTATAAGGAAATTACATAAAATATCCTAATTAATAGATACAATTGCATTTTTTGGACTCTATCCTTGCACGGCAATCCCTTCGTAAGCTCCTTGTTGAATCCGATGACGTGTACCGAGTCACATTACCGAAATCGGCTCAATCGGCTAACCTTGTCCGACTCGAACTCTGCTGATCCTGTCCACAGCCGATTCTTACTCTGTTTCCGATACGATCTAATCTTTTGGATCTTCCTTGATTCTATTTTTAACTCCGATACTTGAATTACAAAATTTGGTCGTCAACACATGCCCCCCAAGTCTGGAATATTTGGTAATGTTTCGGATTTGCCAAAATCTATCTCCGAGGGAATATCGCACTTTCCGTTTTTCGACCGTTACCGCACCGCTTTAAATATTAACCGTCACCCCCGAGAAAATTCACACTGTTATACTGTTTCCACCGCTCTAGCCACCTTCATCTTCTCTCTCTCCGGCGATCCCCTCGGCGCAGCAAGGCGATTTCAAGGCGACTTCCTCTTCATCCACTTTCCGCCTGCAACAATGTCGTCTTCAACCGCTCCATCTGCTGCTCCATCAGCTGAATATGCAGAGGTAAGTACCTATCGGCTAGATCCCTTCTTTTATGCAGTAGATTAGATTTTCGTGATCTCAGTCCACTTCCTTTTCCTCTTTGTCCTTCTTTTGTAGCATCTTGCAAACTTAATCGCAATCCCTAGTCTGAACCATGAGCACCATTATTTTCTTGGTCCAATCGGCAACTCTGATCCCACCGAATTTATCATTGCTGAGACCAATAGAACCCCCTTCAGATTAGCAAATCCCAATCTAGGGCACTGGAAAAACACTTTCAAATCTTGGCCGTCCCTAGAGAAAAGCTGGCCCGCATGGTATAAACGCATATCGGCTAGCAAACAGAGTCACTGGGACGAACTCGGAATCGACCAAGCCTTATCTCTCACCATAGAAAATTCGGCTAAGGATGAACCATTAATGGCCTCTGCTGCTTACTTTTGGTCCAACACTATAAATGCTTTTATGTTTAGCCAAGGGCCGCTGACCCCAACTTTGCTTGATATCACTATGCTCACTGGCCTTGACATCACCTCATCGGCTAACCCCATGACCTTAAACTCCAAGAACAGATTCGATGTCAAAACTAAGAGTATAGGAGGATGGTCTGGGTTCATCTCAGCAAATATGGGCCAAGATTCTGTGAACCCTCGAGAGCATACAGCCTTCTTGTTGATGTAGCTTGAGAAATTCCTTTTCTGTGGATCAAGCTGCGGCCCAACTTCAAATTGGCAGCATATAGCCGAAGCCCTTGAAGAGAAAAGGCAATTCCCTTTAGGAAAAATCCTTCTCGGCTACCTATACCAGATGCTGAACAATGCATCGGCTAAGATAGCCATCGGCTCTGTGGTCAGCGCAGGCGGTCCCTGGTGGCTACTGCAATCTTGGTTAAACATAGTGGCCATGAAAGCTGTGAATCGGCCAGCTCTGACTGAAGCCAAATTCCCAAGATTAGAGCCGATCACAGATGAGGATGGAGAAGAAATCACCCACCGAAGGTGTACATCCTATGGGGAATATGCATCCACACCAGCCGATACTGGAGCAAAGCTATCGGCTGAGTTACTGAAGGACTGGTTCTTCAGTTTCTATGATGGCTTCCAAAAAGACGCCAGAATCTGGTTTTTCTATGAAGATTCAATCAACTTTGAACTGCCATCAGACTTTAGATTTGAAGAAATCAACCATGAGAAATTCCAGAAGTCTAGAAAGGTCTTTGCTGCTGCTACCAGTCCATGTATTCTCCCTATCGGCATCTACCAAGGCAGAAATATCAAGGTGTCTTATGAGTTCTATCACCCAATGAGCTCAGCTAGGCAATTTGGTATGGGTCAGCTGCCAATCGGCTTGTACTTTGCCGATAAAATCCAATGTAGAGGAGAAATCACTTAAACTTTGATGATGCATCGGCTGCTCAATATCCTAGGACCTCCCCTTGGCAGTATCGAGAATATTGAGTTAGCCATGTTCAGGAGCAGGATTTTCAATGCATGGTGGGTTGAATGGAAACAACATCTCTTCCATCAATCGGCTATAATCTATATGACAGATCTGTTTCCTGACATGATCCCTCAAGTAAGCCCTTTACTTTTACTGTCAATTCTTGCTTTAAATCTATCAGCCGTTTTCTGTACTAACAGCCCTCAAGTAAGCTTTAAATCTTTGTTTCTGCAGACAACAAACTTATCTCCTCCTCGTACAAGCAATAGCGGCAAAGATATTGAGTATGCTGTACGGCTCCTGCCAAATGGATGTGGCCTAGCTCCACCATGTATCGGCTACCATGCCTCCAAAACTTCAAGTCTACTTCAAGGACAGATAATGGAGCCAGCCGATATCGGCAAGAAAAGTAAAACCAGAGCATCAACTGCTGTTCCATCGGCTACTAAAAAGAAGTCCAAAAAACAACCAACCAAACCAACCGATGATCTGCCAGACATTGAAGAATTCTTGGACGAGGCAGAGATTGACAAAGCTATCGGTGAAGCTACAGCTGAACTCAGTGATGTAGAAGAAAAAACTCCATCAGCTTCTCCAGCCCCCAAAAGAACTCCTCCAACTCCTGCTGCCCCAGCAGTATTCTCTCGGCAACCAAGGGTAAAACCATCTTTTAATTACAAAATTTCTTCATTGCCAATCTCCTTATTTAAACTTTGTACTTTTGCAGAAGAAAAGGCCAGCCAAGAAAAAGAAACCAGCTCCAACACCAACTAAACCGGCTATTCGGACTTCATCGGTAATTCTCAACTCTATAAATTTAGCCTTATTTCAGCCAATATCAATCAACACTTGTTAAACCTTGAAACTTTGACAGCCTCCTCCTCCACCATCGCCTCAAGCACAGCCAATCTCTAGTGAACACACTCCATCGGATGTAGGCAGCCACCACATTGAGGAAGAACAAGCTGCTGCTCCTGCTATTCCTGTAAGTCTTATATCTCTAAAATATCAAATCGACTGTATAACATGTTCTATTACTTAATTTTCTTTAATTCTTCCTTCTACAGGTCTTAGCCGATCTGTTTTCCTTCGATAATAAGGACTATCTTCATGAGGAAGCAGAAGGAGAAACAACGAGCAAGGCTCTAGCTACTCTAGCCGAAGATGTAAAAAGGAACCTTGAAGACATATCCCATCGGCTAGAGGCATCTCTAGACAGCCTGGTAGTTGATTGCAGTTCTATCTGGGCAAGATTCGAAGAAATCCAAGCTCTGATCCCGGATGATCTGTCAAATATAATCACTCCAGCTGTATATCTTGAGCAACATCAGTTCAAGCTGGAGAAAGCTAGACAAAGAATGTTTGATCGGCTAGAGAAGAAAAGCATTGAAGCTACAATGCAAGCAAACCGACAACTTGTGCACACCGAGAATGCCAAACTTGATCAACTTGCCGAAGAGCCGATTAAAGCTGCTATAAATATGTTGGAAGCCGAAAGGATTGCTCTCCTGGCCAAGCTTGAAGAATGCAATGCCAAAATTGCACTGGAGAAAAAGAAACTAGCCGATCTCCCGAAGGCCGTTGGAGAACAGAAGGCAAAACTGAAATCGGCTATCAAAAATGTGGCCAATATGACCAAGTCCCTCAAGATTATTCCTGGAACCGATGCTCAAGACGCCCAAGCAATCATTTTGCGTTGAAATCCCACAATTTCGTGTTGAAATCCCACAATTTCTATACATGTATATGTATATGCCCCCCGTATTTTTGCATGTTGAGAAAGGAGGACAAAATTAAAATTTGACTAAGGGCGATATAACATAATCGGCCAGCATACATCGGCACAACACAGCCGATTATGACAAAATAAAAAGTCTAAGGGCAATATGAAAATATCGGCCATCTGAAGGCGATATAAACACATCGGCTGTAAACCATACATCGGCAGAGCTCAGCTGATTATGAACCAATCCAAACACTTGGGTAATATTTCTTCAAATACTTTTCATTGAGTGCTCGACCAAAAATTTCTCGATCAAGTCCTTTTAGCATATAAGCCCCTTTAGAAACACATTTATAAATCCGGAAAGGCCCTTCCCAATTCGGTGACCATTTGCCAAATTTGTTATCTCTTGCTCCTATCGACAACACCAATTTCCAAACAAGTTAATCCTCCTCAAAGGACTTTGGCATAACTTTTTTATTGTAATGTCTGGCAACTCTTTCTTTATCTTTTTTGACTTTCTCAAGAGCTCGCAATCTGGATTGAACCAAATCTTCTGACTCATCAACCATCAAATTATGATAATCATCGGCTGTCAGCTCATCTTGTAAAGAAATCCTTCTGGAGCCGATGTTGGTTTCCCATGGTAACACAGCTTCATGCCCATAAACCAGTTGATATGGAGGTACTTGAATTGCCCCATGCCAAGCCATCCGATAAGACCATAGTGCTTCGGCTAATATAGTATGCCACTTTTTGGGATATTCTGCAATCTTCTTTTGACCAACTTAATCAAGCTCTTGTTAGATGCCTCAGCTTGTCCATTTGCTTGTGTATAATATGGCGAAGAATTCAACAATTTAATCCCCATGCTATCGGCAAGCTAAACAAACTTATCGGACACAAATATTGAACCTTGATTAGTAACTAGTACTATGTTTGAAATCCATTCAGCATATCAGCATGGTCTAATAAAATTGGCATCATAAAGTCTTGTAATTTCGGCCTTGATAACATCATACATTGCAGCTTTACAACGTCTTGGAGGCTGTTTGTATGGCCGATAGCCTGGTTTGATAGGGAGTCGATGTTCAACAATCGATCGGCTGAGTCTTGGCATTTCATAATACTCCCAGGCAAAACAATTTCTATATTCTTTAAAAAGTGCTATTAATTTACATTTAAATTCTTTTGATAAACCCTTACTAATATATGTCGGCCTAGGCCTATCACCTGGTCCAATGTCGATTTCTTCCAATTCATCGGCTGACATAAATCCTTGTCCTAGTTTGCCGTCAAGATCATCAACAGTGTCCTCGTGTAGAAATTGGAACCCTCCACGGCGCTCTCAAAATAACAATTGGGGCTCTTCATCTCCTATTGGCTGTATGGCATAATCAGAAACTTTTAAGTAATCTCCTTGCCAAACTTTTCCAGATAAGCAATCAATTCCTTCCATCTCCCAAACAGATAAATCGGCACTAGCTACATTGACTGACCTGTCAGCTGGTACGATTTCGATTTGGTCTCCGTGCCATTGAATCAGGCTTTGATGCATTGTTGAGGGAATACAACAGTTATCATGTATCCAATCTCTTCCCAGCAACAGACTATAGGAACCCTTCCCATCAATAACAAAGAACGTGGTACGAATCGTTTTACTGCCGATGGTCAACTCCACATTCAAAACTCCCTTAGTCTCAGATGGATTCCCGCCAAAATCTTTCAGAATCATATTGGTCTTGATTAAATCCTCTGAATTCTTCCCAAGCTTTCTGAAAGTTGAGTATGGCATTAAATTGATAGCTGCCCCTCCATCGACTAACATCTTTGACATCGGCTTGCCATTGACAAATCCCTTGACATACAGTGGCTTGAGGTGCCGATGATCAGTCCCTTAAGGCTTCTCAAAAATAGCTTGCTATGGAGATAACATCAACTTGGCCGATGGCAACTCATCTACTTGTTCAACTGCATATTCGGCTGGTAGCATGAAAACCATATTTATTGCAGATGACATCACCCCTTTGCCCTTGTCCTGGAAACTTCTTTCCTGATCGGCTTGGACTTCGTCGGCTGGCACTACCTTGCTCTTCACACGCCAAACTTTCTTTGTTTGCTGCCTCAGCCGATGCTCGATTTCTCCTTCAACCTCCTGGAATTGTTCCCTGTTCCTCATCCTCTGGACTCTTCTTTTTTGATTCTTGATAGAAATCCCTGAAGGGCACCATTGTGGTTGCATATTTTTGGGCTCTCTCTGCGAGTCATCTTCATCGTTGCCTTGCTGGATCGGCCCAAGTCTTTCATGAACTGACGACCTTCTCTGAATCGGCCGATGCAGACTTGCACTTTGTCGGCTTGGTCTTTGAACAAATTGTGCATCAGAATCAATACACACGGGGTAATCTTCAATGGATGGTAACCTCATACCTTCATTCCAGCAGAATCTGAATAATTCACAACTCCAATGGGGATCAAAATATCTCTCATCATCATGGTGATATGACTCCTCTTCCCTCTGGTGCCTTTTTTGATACTTGTTAATCATACCAGCCGGTTTGGTGTTTCTGATATAATTTTTACCTTCATCGGCTTGATTCCGGTTAAATCCAGAGTGAACCATGTTTACTGGGAAAGGATGTCCATCTATCTTCATCGGCCTCTTGGATTCATCAATCTTAATCTTCCCTTGTTCGATAGCCGATTGGATCTGTTGCCTGAAAATCTTGCAATCATTGGTGCTGTGAGATCCTGTATTATGCCATTAACAATATTTTCTCCTCTTCAACTCTTCAGCCGATGGAATCACGTGTCCTGCCGGCAACTGAATATGTTTCTCTTGAAGAAGAAGATCAAATATCTTGTTAGCCTTAGTAATGTCAAAATCAAATCTTTCCTCTTTTCCCGAATTCTTGACCCATTGGCAACCACTGTCTTCTTGTTCCTAGCCCACTCGGCTGCATTGATTTCTGGATCATCATCTTCGGAATCAGAATCATAATTGTAGATATTGTTGACATTGTTGGCCTTCTTGATGAATTTTCTGACCTCCTGGAATCTTGTTTCATGAGCCGATACCTTCTGAGCCAGATGAGCTAAGCTCTCAAAATCTTGAGCCGAAAATCATTCCCTTATTGGCGCCAACAATCCTTGGAAGGCCAGATCAGCTAGCTGTGAATCTGTCAGGGCTAGACTATAACATCTGTTCCTCACATTTCTAAATCTCTGGATGTAATCTGGTACTGATTCATCTGATTTATGCATGATTGTTGTGAGGTCTGACAATTTCATCTCTTGAACACCACTAAAAAAGTATTTATGAAATTGTTTCTCCAGATTGGCCCAACTTCTTATAGAATTGTAAGGCAAAGATGAAAACCAGGTAAATGCCGATCCGGATAAAGAAAGTGGAAACAATCTGACTCTGAGGGCTTCTGTAGCCAATGCTTCACCACATTGAGCTAGAAATCGGCTAACCTTCTCATAAGTTGACACATTATCTTGTCCTGAAAACTTAGAGAAATCTGGCACCTTGTATCGGTTTGATAGTGGTACCCGATCGAAGTATTCTGGATATGGATGCCGATACATGTTGCCATTATCCTTAGGTTTGAGTCCGATCTGTTCCCTCATGACGTCAGCAATCATATCGGCCCACGGCTGCTGGGGTGTTGCTCCACCATATTGCTGTTGAATCGGGTCAAACTGGCCGTACTGAATCGACTGAGGCCGTGGAGAATAAGGCTGATAGATATGATTGAGATTTGCCGATAGGCCTTGAGGTGGTACATAAGGAAGTTGCTCTGTGCTATACTGTTGGCTTATCGGCTGAGTAATTCCAATCGGCTATTGTGGAACCGAAGGAATTTGATATGAAGTGTCGACAACAGGCGGGTTTGGATTGAGAACACTCATCAATTGCTCTGGTGTTAGCTGAGTTGATGCTTGCCCCCCAGTGATCGGTTGTGGTCTTGTCATTATTGCTGGAATATTTGAACTAGAGTAAGGAGCCGATGGGGCCTGGGTTTGAAGTGTTTGTTGACTCCCGCCAATTTCTGTCTTCACAGTCCTATAGCCTGGGAACGTACCGCCTGGTAGATATATGGGTCCTTTAGCCTTTTCTTCGGCTATAGTTCCATCAACTACTGACTTGATCATGTTTGTTAATGTGTTCACAAGTACTCCAGACTGGTTGATGAGGGCGTGGTGCACAGCCGAATCGACGATCTTGTATCGTGTGGAGTTCTTCATCACTTGATTCGACCTTGGGCTGCTTGTCTTTTTCTTCACCTGTTCCGGATGTACTTGGATCTTGCTTCACGATCGTCGGCAACTCAACTTTAGTCCTCTGAAAAACTGTGCCATGTCAGGTTACCGTGAACGAGTGCAGATATTGACTCTGGAGTTGATCTAGCATCTGCTTCATCTCTTCTCTCTGCTCATCACTCAGTTGTTCGATCGTGATCGGCAGGATGTTCTCTTCTGAGACGTCAGTAATGTTTGGTGACACGATGACACAAGGTCCCACTGGGTGCGCCAAAAGCGTGTTGATGCAAAAAACACACACTGGCCTGAGAGATTTGCTTTACTCTAGTGCAGGTCCAAAATTAGTTCTTTAGGTTCAAGGGCGTGCCAGTTAATTTGATCCTGCAATCAACAAGAAGGAATATGCAAATATGTTAGTAAACGATAGTCCATTGGCCAGCTAGCCGATTTCATATCGTATAGTTACCTAGCCGATGTAATAAAGCATGAATCGGCTGTATGGTATAGTCAATGACAGAACTAACCCTAAAACTAGTATATCGGCTGTAAAGATCAGTATTACATAATCAAGATACCAATATTACTTTATAAATAAGCAATTGGGATAGATCGGACTGAACCGAGACAGTATAAATTGCCCAAGTCAACAGATAACATGAAATAAGGATTATATAGACTCATATCATAGCCGATATCTAGATTTAAGCATGTATCGGCTGTAGCTCCGATACAACCCTATACTAGGATATTCTCTAGCAACAAATATATTCAACTACAACCAATTAGATTGGTATCAAGCTCAATATATTTGTATTAGATTAGATCCTGATATATAAGGGGCAGATATAGAACATTAAACAAAGCATAAAACAATGTAAAACATATATACCAGGTAAGATCGGCTGAAACCCCGATACTATCCTTATTAACAACCATAAAGCAGGCTAGAGATCATGATTCTAGATACGACTTAATAGGTTGGATTTAAGCAATGCAGCATTAAGTATAAAGAGAAGCACGAGATCTAGACAATCAAGCCGATGGTTGCCTTTTCGGGATGGTGGATACATTATATAATCTAAACTAACAAAGTAACCTAGCCGATACCGATAAAACCCACACCCCCTAAAAACTGGATCCAATGGAACTTGTGTAGTTCAGGTGGTGGTTTGGGCCTGTCGCAAGGTGGTGTAGTGTTGGACAGTGACGGTTTAATTTTTCTTAATTAACTCAACTGTGTTACCGCATTCAACTACTGTCTTTAAATGCTTGTTTTATGCAATCCAACCCTTTAGCCTCCCTTGGTAGTACTTGCATCGTTGTTCTCCTTTCCGGTATGACTTGTTGAGTACAGTGGGTAGTACTCAATCTTGTTTTATCATTCCCCACACTAGAGTTTGAGTACGTGTCAGATGGTGGTTTCTCGGAGGAGTAGGCTTGTTGCTGCCGTCAAGGATGCCCGTGGATTGGAGTCGCCACGCTACGAGCGCCTAGATATCTAGTTTAGCTTGTTTATCTTTTCCGCTGCATTTTTGTGAGACTTCCTTTATGGTGTTTGTAAGACGTGGATCTGTATGTCAACTTTGTTGTTTGTATACCCTGGCTGGTCCTGGACGGGGATTTGAATACACATTCTGCTTTGAAATTCGGGTTAGCGAATCTCTAGGCGTGACAGGTGTTGTATGGGTAAGGGATCTCTGGATAAATATTGCATGCTTTAGATATATAAACACTAACATAGGTTGATGCACGGGGGTGATGAAATGACCACCACACTGGGCGAAAACCAGGTGTGTAGTCGTACTCGATCACTTCAGAATCGGTGGGAGAATTGCTACCATCACTAGTCGAGGACCAGGTATGTAGGCATACTTGACCACTCGAAGATATGGTGCGAGAACCGCTACACCATTGGTTAAAAACCAGTAGTAGTTGTATCTCGACTATTTAAAGTCGTAGTGTAAGGACTGCTACGACGTTGGTGGGAGGGCTTGGTGGGAGTCGTACCTCGACCAGTCGGACTATTTAAACCAGTATCTTGACTATTTAAACAAGTAGTAGTCGTACCTCGACCAGTCGGAGACTTGGTGGGAGGGCCGCTACGGTGATGGTCGAAGACCGGCCATAGTCGTACCTCGACCACTCGGAGACATGGTGGGAGGACCGCTACGGCGCTGGTCGAAGACCGGCCGTGATCGTACCTCGACCACTTGGAGATGTGGTGGGAGGACCGCTACATCACTGGTCGAAGACAGGCCATAGTTGAACCTCGACCACTCGGAGACGTGGTGGGAGGACCGCTATGGTGCTGGTCGAAGACCGCCCGTAGTCGTAACTCGGCCACTCAAAGATAACTGATAGGGTGGCGAGAGGTCGCGACATCGTTCATAGATGACCGGGAATAGTCATCTCTCAACCACACGAAGGCAACTGATAGGTGGCGGGAGGTCGCTACCGCGTTGGTCGATGACCAAGCGTAGTCATCTCTTGGCCACCCGAAAGCAATTGATTGGTGGCGAGAGGTCACTGCAGCGCTGGTCAACAGCAAGCCATAGTCGTCTCTCGACCACCCAGAGGAGCACTAGAGTTGGTTATTGCATGTGTATCTCATATGGCTAGCATCAGCTATGTCGGGTGATCAAACCGGCAATGTTCGCGGGGAATTATCCGTTGTCAACCTGTTCTCAGATAGTTCGGCCACGGTCGGGACTATGCACAAGATAGGTCGTCGGTCTTCGTTTGGTAGGTTTGGTCCGTCAACTCCGTATTTCTCAAGAATACTCTCGATAATGGTGTTGTGCCCGCTCGAGTACTCGATTATTCCTGAAAAGTATTTACTACAAGGCAAGATATATAGCAGAAAATATCGAGTATGTACTAAAAACTGCATGCAACTTCTAGTCTTATCAAGATATAACGAGCAGACATAGATTAAATATCGAGCACTATGTTAACCGTAAACAAGCATAATTTATATGGAAGAAACAGAGCGAGCCCCAGTATTATACCGTTGTCGGCCTTATATAGGAGACACCGATATTGTATAAAAAACATACTCTAGGTAAACATAATAAATTAGATCTGACGATATCGTATGGATTTTAAAATAGGTACGGTTAATTGCATATAAAAGTATCTTTGTAGATATATACCGGATATATCTACGAAGTTAGTAGATTAATTTAAAAATTAATCTGACTAATTACATTTGTTGATTTACACGTAAGGCAGACAACTTCAATGTCTCTGTTTGTGCTGGACACGTGTGATATGCGATTGTTTTGTATTACGTCATTGATCCAGCAACTTCGTGGAAACCTCTGTTATGCTGTGTGCACACCAACTTTGTGGGGCCAGCCTCTCACAGAAGATAGGAGTTACACCGAACAATTATCAACGGGGGCTGCTATACCACGGAATGCCGTCCGAACGGTATTGGCTACGCGCGCAAGAGTCTGGGAGCACGAGCTAGCCTGTGTAACCACCTCACACGCTCTCCGTTGTCTATTCCACATGCGTGAGGAGGCGCTAGCCCCACTGGGCTCCACCACTGTAGTTGTTTGTGTTTGTGTGAAGCTGAGAGTTGGGCGTTTTCCCATGGAATAGTGAGTGCAGTGTAGTACTAGTACTAGTTTAGTTGAGTGGGTTAGTTCGTACAAAAAGAGAGGGCATAGTTCCCAATGAGATATCAGAGCATTTTCCTATGCAATAATCTAGCACTAGTATTAATTGAGTGGGCTAGTTATATCTGTACAAAGAGAGAGGACATGGTTCCCAATGTGATAGTGATTATACGGTCCAATTGAATGGGCAACAATAGGCTATAGTGTATATAGGTGAGTCACCTACCACATATCGTCACACCCAAGGAGCGATGCTTCAAAGCTAACGAGGATAATCCATGTAGGTATTGATACCTGACTAGCTCCAAAAGATGATACCTGATAAGTACCAATGATACATATAGGTAGCAGTAATGATACCTTTCACTTATGATATGATACCTGTAGGTACCAATCATGATACCGTAAGGTACCAATGATCATGCTTATAGGTATAGATGTTGATCCATTTTAGTTACGATACCATTAGGTACTAGTGATGATACTAGTTAGTTACGATACCTGTAGGTACTAGCAATAATACTTATAAGGTATCAATGAAGGTACATATAGGTAATACCGATGATATATGTTAGTTATGATACACGTAGGTACCAGGTACATGATGTCAGTTAGGTATCAACGATGATACCAGTCAGTTACAATATATGTAGGTACCAACGATAATACCTATCGGGTAGCAATAATAATATACCAGCGTACCTAAAGGTATCAATTAATATATATATGCATGTGTCGGTGATAATATCTGCAAGTACTAGAGATGATACGTATAAGTAGTGATGATGATACTCGTAGGTACCTGTGATGATACATGTAAGTACCAGTTATGATACATATAGGTACCGACAATGTACCTATAAATATTGGTGATGATACTTGTCGGGTATTAGTGATGATACTCGTAGGTACCTGTAATGATACATGTAAGTACCAGTTATGATACCCGTAGGTACCGGCAATGATACTTGCAAATATCAGTGAAGATATTGTTAGATACTAATGATGATACTTGTAAGTACCTATGATGATACATATAAGTACCAGTTATGATACATGTAGGTACCGACATTGATACTTATGATATCAGTGATGATACTTGTCAAGATACATGACAAGTATCATCATATGATACCCGTAGGTACTGACAATGATACTTGTAAATATCAGTGAAGATATAGTTAGATACCGATGATGATACTTGGTAGGTACCGGTGATGATACATGTAAGTAACAATGGTACCATATGAAACCTAGAGAATATGTATCATGGTACCTTGAGGTATCAAATGATATCTTGAAGAGTCGAAGGTAAATTATACATCGAGGGTACCGGATATATCATGGTAAGGATATGATGAGAATTTAGGAGTCCTAGTTGGCACTCGTTTGAACTCTACTGTCTAAATGCTATGATATGGAGTAGAAATTCTTATTTTATAATGGTACCTAGAAATATTGTTGAATTCCATCTAGAAGCATATGCCTTCTCTGATAAGCTGTCACATCACAACAGTCCACACACATGATCTTGTGTAGTCCGATCAACAAACAGGATATAAGGTTACACGTGACCTAGGGCAAAAGACAACAAAAAGCAAACCATGGCTGAACCCAGCTCTCTACCGCGTAGAAACAAATGTCCTCTTCTGGGTCCGACGGGCATGTATTGGGGTTCAGTTGTGCCACCGGTGGGGTCGCACGGAAGGCACTAGGGACTACGCACACGCATGATGTGGAAAATGTAGATACCGTTCAAGATGAGTACATCGGAATACCGACAAATAGCATTTCCATTATCAACCGGTAGATTATGTGACCGGAACGATCTCGTTCTCGGTCCAGAGGAGCCTCGTGCCGGGCGTTAATTCTGATATGGGTCAGGACTTTGGAGGGGCTCACATTGGGTTGATTTTGAACGCCGCGAAAATGGTGAAGGTAATCCGCCGCGCCTTTTTCGACGGATGGTGGTTCAGGAGTAGATGATCCGGGGAGAGGCCCATGGAGGATAATATTAGACCATTGTTTTTCCGTGGCAGTGATGTCTCGAAACTTGATCGATCTAGATAGATCGAATTGTTGGCGATGATGGATCCAGTCTAGTAGGAGAAAGTACTTTCACCGGATCGGATCTCCCAGGATCAAAGTAGTTGAACTATTCCTCATCAAAAAATCCACGACGGCGTTGACTTGGCAAAGCTTGGGATGACGAGGGTCTCGATGCATCGGAGAACGCGCTTCGGTTGGGTCATATCTCCCACAGTCGAAGTCGTTGAGAAGTTGTTATCGGAGAATCCATCTTATTGGAACCCATCTCGTCGAAACCTTGAAGCACCAAGTTCCCCTACCTGGCGCGCCACTATCGATGTTCTAGATTACGACTATTGTATTTTCATGGTATGGGGATCGTTGGTACCAGGGCATACGCGAGATTGACGTAAAAGAGACAAGAGACAAAGATTTTTATACAGGTTCGGACCCCTTATCTGACAGCTAATATTAGGGGTGGCACTGGGCCAGGTCGGGCACGGGTAGACCAAAACCATGATCGACCCGACGCCCGAACTTGCCTACCCGAATTCTACCTGACATGGTTACAGCGGGCAAAATTTGATGCCCGTACCCATGCCCGATGGGCACGGGCATACCCGGTGGGTACCCAATAGGTAACAGAGTAATAGCCTCTACCACCACTTGCCTGTACCTCTGCCGTCGTCGCCCCTAGGAGCAGCCATCGCCACCGGGCATACACCTTCCTCCACCACCACACCGCCCTGGACTTAGGGTTTGGGTCTGGTAGTGGCATATATATCTCTCTGATTTACGGGCTAAATGGGCAAATAGAAGGAAACAACTAGTACAACATTGTAATGTTGGGCTGAAATTCATATTGTTTATATACCGGGTCGGGCATGGGTTACCCACGGGTAAAAATTAAACCCGACTGCTGCCCATTACTTTTTCGGCTACGGGGCGGGCATACCCACGGGCAAAATAAAGACCCACGCCCATGCTCATCGGGCCGGGTATCCGCGGATACCCGGACCCATGGGAAAAATTTCCAAGCCTAGGTAATAGCCCTACTCCTGTTGATTGAAGCCGGTGTTTCTATTATATATCAGTATCACTCGAGCAAATATTCGGGATAACCTATCTAGTCATCATCGACACGACGGCAGGAACGACCACACGTAGTCGACTACGGGGTAGTCTTTCTCCTCAAAGATATCGATGTTTGATGATGTGTATTGATGTCTATTCTGACTATTCCGTCTTACCCTTCTGACTGGGTCCTCCCCTCTCTCTGGGTCTTGAATTTATACCCATAGATATCCCCTTGTCGAAGTAGAACTAAGAACACAACTATAGATATGATCCAAGTAATCCTTGTAGTTCCCTATAGAACTCTACTTCTCCTTCCTTATGTGGAATACCTTCCATATGCAAGGTCTAATTCCGTATAAGACTTGATATATGGCGGGCTCCGCCGAGCTTAACCCGTGATCATAGCGTATCCCTTATCCATAACCCTGACAGAGCGTTTGCATCCTCATTAATTTTCTCACAGAATGGGCTAGCCTCCGCCATTTTGATGATATCCGTCTTGATTGCAATGTTGGAATCCCTGGTGTTGATAGCGGGCCCAACGGGTATGTTGGCAGCAGAGGGAACCGAGTAACCGCGGAGGGTCTTCTAAGCCATTGGCTTGGAGCTTGATGGTGCAAATTTGTCACACCCTGATTTTCATTCCACGGATTTATAAATTATTAAATAAATTATTCCTAAAATTTATATTAAATGTTCATTAATTTACAAGTGAATTTAAATGTGGGAAATAAAATTCTCCACGGTTAATTCTACTCTCTGGAATTTTCTTGGAATTTTCAGAGCTCAATTACTAATTTTAATCATACAAAGAATATTTCAGTAATTATTTAAATAATAAATTAATCATTAAGTGGTCGAGTTATAATTTTGATAAATACTTTGATTGTTCAAGTATTTGCAGGATTTTTCATGGAATTATTTGAGCATCGGAAGTATTTTTGAAAATTCAAAGATCATTTCAGTGATTAATTTCATTAGAAAAGTAATTAAAAATCCTCCCTTCCAGGTTTGGGCCGAATCTGGAAAAGTCTGCTTTCTCTCCCTTTGACTCTTCCCAGTTGCTAGCCTATTCATTTCCCTCCGCTAAGTCTGCTTTACCTCCCTTCCTTCCTTTTCTTTTTCTTTTTGAGCTGGCCCTTTTACCCAAAAGTTTATTTTACCTGCCTGCGCACTGTGCTTCTTCAACCTCCAGACAGAGCGCTCCCTCCCGTGCGTGCACAGTACTGCCACCTCATCTCGCATCAAATCCGGTCTTCCCATTGCTCCCCTTCCAAAATTAGTTGCGGGAACGGATTCCCCTCAATCTCCTCCACCTTATCCCCAAGAAATCCCCATCAAATTCATGCTATATCCCACGAATTTCGGCCTCGTTCTTATCCGGTGAACTCGGGATAAACCAAATTTTCCGTCGCCAGATCCTCTTGTTTTGGGCCCGGGTTCTTCCTCTTTTGCCTATAAATATCAACCCCTCGGTCCCCTCCTCCGTTTCCCTTCATTTTCCCCAGTTTTCTCGTGCCCTAGCCGCCTCCCCGTGAGCTCCTTCTCTCTCCGTCACCGGCCTTGCCTCCGGTCACCTTTTCCCATCGTTTCGGTCGCCGCCGGTCAGCGCCATCACCTCCTCCGGCTTCGCAAGGCCGAGCTCTACCTCGGCCACCCCGTCTCCTCCACCGAAACCCCCCAGTTTCCGTTGTCACCATGTAGGCCGAGTTTGCTGTCGCTTTTTTATCTCCGGCGAAGCCCTATTGCTTCTCCCGTCGCCGCCTTCGGTCGCCGCCGCCTCCGTTGGATTCGCAGCTGCGAGGAGAACACCGTCCACCCCTCCGTTGCCGTCGAACATCGCCGGAACATCGTCGTCACCATCAACCCGACGTTGTCGCCGCGTCTACCTCGCCGCCGGTTGTCATCCATCGTCGTATGCCATCGCACCGCCCCGTGGTGAGCTCAACTCATCGTGCTCTCTCTCCCGGTGTCCCCTGTGTCCGTCGTCGCGTTGCCGTTCGCCATCGCCATTGTCCTTCCGTGCTTGCCAGTGTCGATCCTATGTGGCCGCCACCTCATCGCCTCGTCAGCCGCCACATTGTTGCCTCCTCTACTGTCATGTCTCCCTATTGATGCAAAAAACACACAATGGCCTGAGACATTTGCTTTCCTCTAGTGGAGGTCCAAAACTTGCTTTTAGGTTCGAAGGGCGTGCCAGTTGATTTGATCCTGCAATCAACAAGAAGAAACATGCAAATTATTAGTAGATGATAGTCCATCGGCCAATTAGTCGATATCATATCGTGATGTAACCTAGCCGATGCAATGAAGCATGAATCGGTTGTAAGGTGTTTTATCAATGATAAACTAACCCTAAACTTGGTACATCGGTTGAAAAGATCAGAGTTACATAATCTGTATATCAATATTACTTTAGAGATAAGCAATTGGGATAGATCGAACTGAACCAAGACAATATAAATTGCCCAAGTCTAAAATAACATGAAATAACGATTATATATACTCATGTCATAGCCGATGTCCAGATTTAAGCATATATCGGCTATAACTCCGATACAACCTTATACTTGGATATTCTCTTGCAACAAATATATTCAATTATTACCAATCAGATTGGTAGTACGTCCAATATATTTGTACTAGATTAGATCCTGATATAAGGGGCAGATATAGCATATTAAACAAAGCATGAAACTATGTAAAACATCTATACCAGATAAGATCGGCTAAAACCCCGATACTATCCTTATTAACAATCATAAAGCAGGCTAGAGATCATGATTCAGAACACGACTTAATAGATCAAACTTAACTGATGCAACATTAAGTATGAAAAGAAGCATGATATCTAGACAATCAAGCCGATGGTTGCCCTTTCGGGATGGCGGATACATTATATAATTCAAACCAACAAGACAATCTATCTGTTACCACCAAAACCCTAGATATAGATCGATTGATATAGATAGATGGCATTGTCAATCTAAATTATATAACGTATATGATAACTTGGAGATTCACAAAAAAAAATTAGAGTGTCATAAAGATGTAAGCACTCATTCCGATAATGCAAACCGCCATAACAAGAGCTTCCTCTTCGCCGAAGATCAAATTGATGCAGCTCGACTCGAAAGCATGAACTTGTCAAAAATAGAAAACAAAGGTTGGCGATGCACCGAGATTGATTGAACTATTGATGTTTATTCATAAGTCCTCGGGTCTATATTTATACCCGAAAATACAAACATTGTCCATCACGGACACGACTCATATTATCCTAATACAAATCTAACTAGCAAACAAGTCCCTTAGGCGGACTCTTACCGAAAATATCTATAAGGAAATTACATATATTCCTACTTAATAGATACATTTGCCAATTCTGGACTCTCTCCTTGCCTGGCAACATCGTCGCAAACTCTTCCTTGAACCCGATACTGACTTCACATGCAATACCGGCCATATTGGCTATCCAAATCGGACTCGGTTTCCAGCCGATACGGACTCCAGCCGATGCGCACTTTGTTTCCGAGATTTCCGCATACCTTCGAATCCGCTTCGGATTGGATCTTGCTTCCGATTCATAAGCTTGCCAAATTTCATCGTCAACACATGTCCTCCAATTCCGAACTATTATATAATGCAACGGAATTATCTCTTCATAACCGCAAAAATCTAGGGTTTCCTCTATGACCGTTACGCACCTAATTTCATAAATACCAACCGCTTTTCCAGAGATTTCACGACGTTAACTCCGTTTTCATCGCTCAAGCCACCAAACTCCTCCGCATATCCCCGGTGATTGCTTTCTTCTTCTCCAGCATCCCCCGTGCATCGATGGCGTCTTCGTCGAGCCCTTCAAGCACCACGGCCAAAGAGTTTACTGAGGTAAGTTCCCATCGGCTCAAAATTTACTTTGCGTTTTTCATTCGTTCTTCTCTCCTCGGTCTATCTTTTCAATCTGTAGCACCTAGTCCATCAAATAGCTATTCCAAGACTCAAGGATCCCAATCATTTCTTCTTGGGTCCGATAGGCAATATAGATCCAACTGTTATCATCAACGCAGATACAGAAAGAATCCCTTTCAGGCAATCTAGCCCATCTCTTACCTATTGGACAGCAACCTTCAGATCCTGTCCCTCTCAAGTAGATAGGTGGACAAATTGGTACAAAAGAATAGCTGCAAGCAAGCAAGACCATTGGGAGGAGATGGGTATAGCCCAATGTATGTCTCTGTCCATAGCCGATATGAAGAAAGATGAGCCGATGCTGTCTTCGGCTGCATACTTTTGGTCAGATACACTAAATGCTTTTCTGTTCAACCACGGGCCGATGACCCCCACTTTGCTTGATATAATCATGATTACTGGTCTGGATATTACCACATCGGCTAACCCCATCAGCCTAAAGACCAAATGCACATACAAGTTCAAAACTAAAAACATCGGGGGGCTGGTCTAGTTTCATTGCAGACAATATGGGAACAGATCCTGTATCGGCTAGAGAAACATACTACCTTCTTGATGATGTGGATGGACAAATTCTTATTCTGTGGCTCCACCTGCGGCCTAACAGCTAACTGGCAACATCTAGCCAAAGCCATCGTATCAAAAAAGCAATTCCCCTTAGGCAAATATCTGCTTGGTGCAGTATACCAGACTCTGAGCCAATCATCAGCTAGATTAATCATGGATTCAAGTGTCAGCACAGGTGGTCCTTGCTGGTTCATACAACTCTGGCTAATTCTGCATACTTTGAAAGTTGCATTAAGAACATCACTTCTTGAGGCAAAATTCCCATCCTTAGCTGATACTGGTAGTGATGATGAATCAAGCCCAATGCGCGGATGTATGTCCTTTGGCGAGGCAACTACTGGCTATGCTGGTTATGGACCATCGGCTGAGCACTTCCAAAACTGGTTCGGCAATTTCTATGATGGATTTCCCAAAGATAGCCGAATCTGGTTTGCTTATGAATCCTTTGCTAAATATGAACTGCCAGCCGATTTCAGATTGGACAAAATAAATGATGAAAGATTTGAAAAACCCAGAGAGGTTTTAACTGCTGCAATCTCTCCATGCATTCTCCCAACTGGTATATCTCAAGGCAGGAATGTTCAGCCATCATATGAATTTTACCATCCGATGGTGGCAGCAAGACAGCTTGGCATGGGGCAACTATCCATCGGCTTGTATTATCGGAGATATTGTATCGGCTTTGATGATGGATAAATTGCTCAAAATCCCTGGTCCTCCTCTTGGCAGTATCGATAGATTTAACATCATCTTGATGAGAAGCATACTTTTTGATAGATTGTGGTCTGAATGGAAAACTCATATATTCCATCTGTCGGCTCAAGCATATCTTACCAAGATTCTACGAGATCTGGTCCCTCAAGTAAGTTACCTCTCCTTGTATCCTGTATTTTTATTTTATCAATCTCTTAATACTCAATGCTTTTCATCTTCCTTTGTTGACATCGGATTCTCTTCCTCCACTCATCAGCCGAAGTGGCAAGCCGATAGAGTATGCTGCGGCTAAACTTCCTAATAGTTGTGGTCCAGCTCCCTCAACCATTAGCTTTAATGCTCCTAAGACAACTACCCTGCTTCAGGGCCAACTTAGAGAGCCGATGCAAACTGGTGATAAGCGCAAGAGGACCAAACAAGCTGCCATCAAGCCATCCATCTTAAAGAAACCAATCAAAAAACACAAGAAAGCAGCGATGAAGAAATTCCTCTGGATCAAGAGGTAGATGAAATTTTGAAAGAAATTGAAATGGAAGAAGCCATAAATGAAGCTACTGCTCAGATCAGTGAAACTGCCGAAGTCACAACACCCAGAGCCGATACCCCTCCTGCAGTTCAATCTAAAGCTGTCAAGACTCCAAGTCCCCCAAAACGACTCCAAAAAGTGCAGGTGAAAACATTCTAACAGCCATCTCCTCTTTTTATCCATCTTCTCTTTTTATGACTCATAATTTTAACTCAATTATCCCTTTCAGCCGAAAAGAAACAAGTTGCTGCCAGAAAGAAACCAACTCCACCACCAGTATAGGTAATCCCAACTCATCTCAAGTTTAATTTCATTTTCGGCCGATACTGATCAATACTTGTTATTGTTTCAGCCACCCTAGCCATCATCTCCTCATCAACCTTCGAGTGAGCATACCCCATCGGCCACAGCAAGCCGACATGATGAAGAGATTGCTACCACAACTCCAACTCCTCATATCCCTGTAAGTGTACTTCCAGATTTGTGTCTATCGGCTAATCTCCAACATTGTCATCTAATAGTATTTCTCTATCTTCAGCTCTTAGCTGACATGTTCTCATTTGACATCAAGCAATTCTTGGATGAGGAGGAAGAGGAAACAACCAGCAAAGCTACCTCCCCTGTATCAGAAGACTTAAAGAATAAGTTAGCCGATATTGCAGATCGGCTTAACGCTTCCTTGGATGTGCTGGTTGTAAATTGTGGGCCAATCAGGGCAAGGTTTGGAGAAATCCAAGATCAAATCCCTGATGAGCTTATTGAGATGATTTCTCTAGTAGACTTCCTTGAACAACATCGCTTCAAGCTAGAAAGAGCTAGACAAAGAATTGCTGATCGGTTGGAGCGCTCTGCCCTTGAAGCTAATATCCAAACTAGCCGACAGGAAGTTAACAATGAAAAGATCAAGCTGGATGAATTGGAAGCTGGCCCAAATTCAACTCAACAGAATTTTGAAGCATTGAAGAAGAAGGAAGCTGAGCTGCTAGCACAACTTGAAGCCTGTAGAGCTGAAATCAAAATTGAAGAACAAAAACTAGCCGATCTGCCGAAAGCTATCGATGCACAAAAATCAAAGTTGAAGAAATCCATCAAGCATCTATCTTGCTTGAGCAAGTCCCTCAAGCCAATTCCTGGCACAGACGCAGCCGATGCTCAAGCTATCGATGAAGTAGAACAGATAAGGCAGAAGGCCATATCGGCTATTCAGAATATCTATCTCGACATAATATTTAAATAAGCCTTAAACATTTTTGCTGTAATATATTGATATCGGCCATCGAGCCGATTTATACTTAAGTGTAATCTGTATCGGCCATCGAGCCGATATGATATCAACTGATCAATCTTGTCTTGTACAATGTTGCTCAAAAACTTTCAAAAATTTCAAAAATTTCCAACTTTATCCTCCATGCCCCCAAGTTTGTAGTAGGGAACACAATACTGCAAACTTATACTTCTAAGGGCGATAAAAATATCGGCCATCTAAAGGCGATGTAACCACATCGGCTGTAAAACGTACATTGGCAAAACACAGCCGATTATGAACCAATCCAAACACTTGGATAGTATTTCTTCAAATATTTTCCATTAAGAGATCGTCCGAAAACTTCTCCATCAAGTCCTTTCAACATGTAAGCCCCTTTAGAAACACATTTATGAATCCGAAAAGGTCCTTCCCAATTCGGTGACCACTTCCCAAATTTATTATCTCTTGCTCCTATCGGCAACACCAATTTCCAAACAAGTTCATCCTCCTCAAAAGACTTTGGTACAACCTTTTTATTATAATGTCTGGTAACCCTTTCTTTATTCTTTCTAACTTTCTCAAGAGCTCGCAATCTAGATTGAACCAAATCCTCTGACTCATCAACCATCAAATTATAATAATCATCGGCTGTCAACTCATCCTGTAAAGAAATCCTTCTGGAGCCGATGTTAGTTTCCCATGGTAACACAGCTTCATGCCCATAAACCAGCTGATATGGAGGAACTTGAATTGCACCATGACAAGCCATCCGATAAGACCACAATGCTTCTGCCAATATAGTATGCCACTTCTTTGGATATTCAGCAATTTTCCTCTTAACCAACTTAATCAAGCTCTTGTTAGATGCCTCAGCCTACCCATTAGCTTGTGCATAATATGGTGAAGAATTCAACAACTTAATCCCCATGCTATCGGCAAACTGAACACTCATCAGACACAAAAATAGAACCTTGATCAGTTGTAATTGTCTCTGGCAAACGAAACCTGTATATAATATGCTCTTTGACAAACTCAATGGCATCTTTACTGTCAACTTTCTTCAAAGGAATAGCCTCAACCCACTTAGTAAAATAACCAGTAGCAACCAATATGAATTTATGTCCTTTACTCGATGGTGGATTGATCTGGCCGATCATATCAATACCCCAACCTCTGAACGGTCATGACTTGATAATTGGGTTCATAGCCGATGCTGGTGCCCTTTGAATAGCTCCAAACTTCTAACAATCTTGACATCCTTTATAATACCTGAAACAGTCCTCCAGCATAGTCGACCAAAAATATCTAACTCTTCTAATCAGCCACTTCATCTTATGAGCCGATTGATGAGTTCCAGATATCCCCTCATGTACCTCACACATGACTACCTTTGCTTCTTCCAGACTTAAACATTTCAACAAAACTCCATCAATGTTCCGATAGTACACTGCATCATCCAACAAGACATATTTGAGAGCTTTATATCTTAATTTCCTGGAAACCGACCTAGAAGGATTCTTTAAATATTCAAATATCTCAAACCTCCAATCATCGGCTGGTAGACATGCAACTTCTACTTCAATCCCTTGCAACATCGGCTTGTATCCTGTTGCACCTAGAGCTAGACCATTGGCTTCAACATTTTGCTCCCTAGGGATATGCTTCAAAGTAACTATCTTGAAAGTCTTCATCAACTCTTGACATTTCTCATTATAAACCATCAAGACATCATTCTTGCACTCATATTCCCTATATAATTGACTGATCACCAACAATGAATAACCCATGATTTCAACAGCATCGGCTTCAACCTCCTTTAACAATTGCAACCCTTTCAAAACAGCATCATATTCAGCTTGATTATTAGTAGAATAAGGTTTGATAGTGAAAGCAAACTGAAAACTTCCCCCTAGGCGATATGATCACCAAGCTGATACCACATCCATGAGTGCAAACTGATCCATCAAAAAACAAAGTCCATGGCATGATGTCAACATGATCAATAGTAATATCCCTGTGCTCAACTACGAAATCGGCTATTGCCTGCCCTTTAACTGCCTTAGTCAATTCATACCTCAAGTCAAATTCTGATAAAGCAAAAATCCACTTCCCAATCCTTCCCTTCAGAACTAGAGCCGATAGCATGTAACGTACTACATTAGCCTTACACACTATAGTGCACTCATTGGAAAGCAAATAATGCCTCAACTTTGTACAAGAAAAATATAGGCATAGACATAATTTCTCCATAGATGAATATCTTGTTTCAGCATACAAAAGTCTTCTGCTCAGATAAAATATAACTCTTTCTTTACCTTCAACCTCTTGGATCAAAACTAAGCTGATAGAGTTCTGATCGGCTGACAAATATAACTTAAAAGGAAGCCCTTTCTGAGGTGGAATGAGAACTGGAGGCGTACTCAAATATTCCTTGATGTCATCCAAAGCTTTTTGTTGTTTCTCTCCCCAAACAAACTCTTGATCAGCTTTCAACCTTAACAATGGTGTAAATGGTTCTATTCGGCCGGATAAGTTTGATATGAACCGCCGAACAAAATTAATCTTGCCGATCAAGGACTGCAACTTAGTCTTATCTGCTGGAGGTTTTATCTTAAATTGCTTCAATACTCCTCTGAGGTATCTTAATCCCTCTCTCATGTACCAAAAATCCAAGAAACTGTTCAGCCGATACACCAAAAGAACACTTAGTTGGATTCATCTTTAACCCATATTTCCTTGCTCTTTCTAATACTTTCCTCAAATCGGCTATATGTTCATCAATTTCCTCAGACTTAACCACCACATCATCGATATAAATTTCTACCAACAAGCCGATAAGATCATGAAATATATAATTCATTGCTCTTTGATATGTAGCACCAGCACTTCTGAACCGAAAAGTCATGACAACCTACTCATACAAGCCGATTGCACCAGGATATCTAAAAGCTGCCTTGTGAATATCTTCCTCAGCCATAAAAATCTGATTGTATCCTGCATTGCCATCCATAAAGCTGATAATTTTGTGTCCAGATGTTGCATCAACCAATTGATCAGCAATCGACATTGGCTACTCATCTTTTGGTGTAGCTTTGTTTAAATCTCGAAAATCAATACAAACTCTGATCTTGCCATTCTTCTTGATCACTGGTACTATATTTGAAATCCACTCAGCATATCGGCATGGTCTAATAAAATTAGCATCATAAAGTCTTGTAATTTCGGCCTTGATAGCATCATACATTTTAGCTTTACAACGTCTTGGAGGTTGCTTGTATGGCCGATAGCCTGGTTTGATAGGGAGCCGATGTTCAACAATCGATCGGCTAAGTCCTGGCATTTCATAGTATTCCCAGGCAAAACAATCTCTATATTCTTTCAAAAGTACTATTAATTTACATTTAAACTCTTTTTTAAACCTTTGCTAATATATGTCGGCCTAGGCCTATCACCTGGTCCAATGTCTATTTCTTCCAATTCATCGGCCACATAAACCCTTGTCCAAGCTTGCCGTCGAGATCATCTACAGTATCATTTGTGTAAAAATTGGAACCCTCCACGACGCCCTTAAAATAACAATTGGGGCTCTCCATCTCCTGTTGGTTGTATATCATAATCAGAAACTTTTTGATAATCCCCTTGCGAAACTTTTCCAGATAAACAATCAATTCCTTCCATTACCCAAACAGATAAATCGGCACTAGCTACATTGACTAACCTGTCGGCTGGCACGATTTCAATATGGTCTCCTTGCCATTGAATCAAGCTCTGATGCATAGTTGAAGGGATACAACAATTAACATGGATCCAATCTCTTCCCAGCAACAGACTGCAGGAACCTTTCCCATCAATAACAAAGAATGTAGTAGGGATTGTCTTGCTGCCGATGGTCAACTTCACATTCAAAACTCCCTTGGTTTCAGATGGATTCCCGCCAAAATCTTTCAAAATCATGTTAGTCTTGATCAAATCTTCTGAACTCTTCCCAAGTTTTCTGAAAGTTTAGTATGGCATCAAATTGATAGCTGCTCCTCCATCGACCAACATCTTTGACATCGGCTTCCCATTAACAAACCCCTTGACATACAATGGCTTGAGATGCCGATGATCTGTTCCTTCAGGTTTCTCAAAGACGGCTTGTTGTGGAGACAATATCAACCTAGCCGATGGTGATTCATCCACTTGTTCGACTGCATACTCAGCTGGTAGCTTTGTATGCCTCAGCTGATTCTCAATTTCACCTTCGACCTCCTGGAATTGTTCCCTGTTCCTCATCCTTTGGTCACGCCTTTTCTAATTTTTCGTAAAAATTCCAGAAGGACACCACTATGGTTGCACTTCCTTAGTCTCTCTTTGGAAATTATCTTCATGGCGGTCTTGCCAGATCGGCCCAAGTCTCTCATGAACTGATAGTCTTTTCTGAACCGGCCGATGCACACCCAAATTTTGTTGGCTTGACCTATGAACATATCGAACATCAGGATCACCGCATCCAGGACAATCCTCAATGGTTGGTAGCCTCATGCCTTCATTCCAGCAAAATCTGAAGAATTCGCAGCTCCAATGTGGATCAAAATACCTTTCATCATCATGACAGTGTGACTCCTCTTCCCTCTGACGCCTTTTCTGGTATTTATTATTCATATTAGCCGATTTGATACTTTTAAGAGGATTTCTGCTCCCATCGGCTTTGCTTCTGTTGAATCCAGTATGAACCATGTTTACTGGGAAAGGATATCCATCTATTTTCATCGGCCTCTTGGTTCATCAACCTTGATTTTTCCTTGTTCTATAGCCGATTGAATCTGATGTCTGAAAATTTTGCAATCATTGGTGCTGTGAGATCCTGTATTATGCCACTTGCAATATTTCCTTCTCTTCAATTCTTCAGCCGATGGTATCACATGTCCTGCCGGCAACTAAATCTGCTTTTCTTGAAGAAGAAGATCAAATATCTTATCAGCCTTGGTAATGTCAAAATCAAACCTCTCTTCTTTCCCCGAATTCTTAATCCATTGGCATACTACTGTCTTCTTATTTCTAGCCCACTCGACTGCATTAACCTCTGGATCATCATCTTCGGAGTCAGAATAATAATTGTAGATGTTGTTAACATTGTTAGCCTTTTTGACAAACTTCCTGGCTTCTTAGAATCTTGTCTCATGAGCCGATATCTTCTAAGCTAGATGAGGCAAACTCTCAAAGTCTTGAGCTTAAAATCTTTCCCTTAGCGGCACCAATAATCCCTGGAAAGCCAGATCGGCTAACTGTGAATCTGTTGTTAACATTGTTAGCCTTTTTGACAAACTTCCTGGCTTCTTAGAATCTTGTCTCATGAGCCGATATCTTCTAAGCTAGATGAGGCAAACTCTCAAAGTCTTGAGCTTAAAATCTTTCCCTTAGCGGCACCAATAATCCCTGGAAAGCCAGATCGGCTAACTGTGAATCTGTCAGAGCCAAACTGTAACATCTGTTCCTCACATCTCTGAACCTCTGAATGTAATCTAGCACTGTTTCATCTGATTTCTACCTGATTGCCGTGAGATCTGACAGCTTCATCTCTTGGATGCCACTGAAGAAATATTTGTGAAACTGCTTTTCTAGATCGGCCCAACTCCTGATGGAATTGTAAGGTAAAGATGAAAACCATGTGAATACCGATCCAGACAAAGATAGTGGAAATAATCTGACTCTGAGGGCTTCTGTAGCTGATGCTTCCCCACACTGAGCTAGAAATTGGCTGACGTGTTCATAAGTTGACACATTATCCTGTCCTGAGAATTTAGAGAAATCTGGCACCTTGTATCGGTTTGGCAGTGGCACTCGATCAAAGTACGCTGGATACGGATGCCGATACATGTTGCCATTGTCCTTGGGTTTGAGCCCAAATTGTTCCCTCATTACATCGGCAATCATATCGGCCCATGGCTGCTGTGACGTCCCACCGTAATGTTGCTGGATCTGATCATACTGGTTGTACTGCGCCGGTTGAGGCCATGGAGAATGAGGCTGATGATGTTTTTTTTGATCGGAAATACTACCAGGCGCCGCCCAGTAGTTTAATTTATTAAAGCATAAACAGAAAAATACAAAAGAATACAAGGAGAAGCCACAGTCCCAGAAATTACAAGGTTTGTAACCAGGAAGAAACCGAATTTAAAAGATCACCATTCATCCTATAGAAATGCAGGAGAATTTCTTCCTTAAAAGACCTAAACCAGTTTTGAACCAAAGGTGGAATATTTCTGAAAATGAGAGCATTCCTCTGCTTCCAAATGTGCCAACAGGCGATGGAAATGATCTCAAAAAAACCCTTTCTTCGAAAATCTGACCTTGCCAGAGATAGCATTTGATTCAGATCAAGGCTGCAATTCCAAGAAAAACCCAATTTATGCCAGCAAACTTCACTAAAGAGAGAGCTAAAAAAGAGATGTTCTCTCGTTTCTCTTAAGCCTAAGCCACACAAAGCACATGTTAAATCATCATTCTGTTTTGCACACTTTCTCCAGTCAAGCATATCTCTTGTATTTAGGCGATCCCAGAGTAGCAGCCACATGAAGACCCTTATCTTGTTAACACATTTTGATTTCCAAATCCAGGAGAACGATCTTGGGGAAGAAAGGATCACAAAGTTCAATGCATAAAACTTCTGTGAAGAGTAAACTGAATTATTCCAGATAAAAGACCAGCTGTCCCCGTCCCCATGATTTAGAGTTCAACTATTCAGCTCATCTTTTAAGATTAGAAAATCTTGGTAACCCCTAGCAGAAAGAGGTAATTGAAAACAGTCTTCAAATTCCTTTAACACAACATCCTTCACTGAGTCAACCTTATTCATTGCTAGGGCATATAAAGAACCAAACTCTTGACATCTAATCTTTCCATTCCATAGATCTTCCCAGTAAGTAACAGAGTTACCACAGTTCACCGAACATTGGGCAATAGCCCTAAAGATATCAGCATAGTAGATAACATCTCTCCACTAAAAAGAACCCTTGTTCTGAATAAGGTGAGGCACTTTAGAGTTATAATAGGTATTCCAAATCAATCGAACCCAAGGTAGATCAACAGAAGTATAGAACTTGTGGAGATGCTTAAGAAGTAAGGCCACATTTTGAATATTCAGATTAATAACTCCAAGCCTGATCCTCTCTAAAGGCAATTTCTCCTAGCAGAATCAATAGCTGAGATTACAGTTTTTGGTAACTTTAATGTGCACATATAATAAGTGAGCATAGCAAAGAGAGTACAAAATTTATCAAAGTTAATATCCCACCATAACGTAAGAAAGAAGCACTAGAAGTCAATCTTCTCTCAACCCTGTCCACCAATGGGGCAAAATCTATTACCTTCGGCCTTGTTGTACCCACGGGCAAACCTAGATAGGTAAAAGGCAAAGTCCCAACTTTACAACGCAGCAACCCCGATAGAAGCTCAATTTTATTTTCATCAACATTTAAAGGATAAATGTTGGATTTATGGAAGTTTATCTTCAGTCCAGTGGAAGATGCAAAAGCGTTCAGCAGCGCTTTAACACAAAAGAACTCTTTTTGATCAGCTTTCAACTAATAATTGTATCATCCGCATACTGAATAACAAGAAAACCACTGCCATCATCAGGCCTAATAGGTTTGGTGATAACACCTAACCTGCAGGCTTCATTGAGAATTACCTGAAGCAACTCAGCTACCAGAACAAACAACAAAGGGGATAAAGGATCTCCTTGTCTTACTCCCCTTCTACATTTAAAACCTTTCCCTAGAACTCCATTCAACAGGACAGCAGCACTAGCCAAATTCAGAATCATATTAACCCAATCTAGCCATTTAGCAGGAAAACCCATATGTTTTAATGCTTAATAAAGCACTATGTTCAATGGAGTCAATAGGCTTTTTCAAAGTTAATTTTCACTATTACAATCTCCCTTTTGGATTGCTGACATTGATGAATGTATTCAAATGCCCAAGCTAAGCAATCCTGTATTGTTCTGCCTTTAATAAAACCATACTGATTTTCGTGAATCACATTTTTGATAACTCGTTGTAATCTGTCTGCTAAAGCCTTTGTGAGGAGTTTAAGACTGATGCTCATTAATGAGATGGGCCTGAAATCATTTACAACTTCAGGACTAATTTTTTGGGACCAAAGTAATGAAAGATGAATTTATAGCCTGAAGGTCCACATAGCCTGCATAGAAGTGAGCCACGAGTCTGTAAAAGTCCTGAGCCACAATAGGCCAACAATTTTTTAAAAAGAAACCATTAAAGCCATCTGGCCCAGGGGCCTTATAAATTGGCATTCTTTTGACCAAATCATCAATTTCCTGGGTGTAGAAAGGATCAACCAAAGAGTCCAAATTTACATTTCTTGGAAAAAGAGTGGACAAATCAAAAGCCATCTTAGCAGCCGTGGTAGTACCCATTCTCTCTTTAAAAGCCAAATGAAACATTTCAGCGTTTTCCTTATGGGAGGTAATTAGGTTTCCAGAACCATCTGTGATATGAGAAATTGTATTGATTCTGAACCTCTCAGTAGCCATAGCCTGAAAAAAATTTGTATTTTCTTCCCCCAAAACCATCCATCTGTTTGTACATCTTTTCTTCCAATTTTTTCTTCTATGCATCAGTAGCTTGAGAATATGCCTCTTAATAATCTCTCTTAGATTCCATTCAGGCAAGGCAAAGACTCTAGACTTTTCTATGAGATCCAGAAAATTAAGAACATTATAGCTATTCTCTATCAATCTATTTAACTGTGACAAGTTTCTACTCCATTGAGAGAGAGCTTTCCTCAACAGTTTGAACTTAATAGAGATGCATCTTGCTGGGTCTTCCAAACCAGGGTCAGATGACCAAATGGAAGCAACTTTTTCAAAAAAACCCTGTACATCTACCCAAAAATTCTCAAACCGGAAGATAGTACTTTTTGGAATTGTGGTTGTAATTTTGACCACACAAGGAACATGATCAGACATCACTCTAGGTAGAGGAAAAAATGTGGTATTGGGATAGATGAGAGTCCAATTTGGGGAGGTAAAAAACCAATCCAGTTGCTCCAAAAGGGGATTTTGCTGCATGTTACTCCAAGTAAAAGCTCTTCCTTTAATAGGGAGTTCAATCAAACCCAAGGTGCTAATGATATCGTTGAAAATAAATATGTCATTCATATCAGCTCCCAACTTATTTCTATTTTCCACTCATCTATAGAAGTTAAAATCCCCTAGAAAAAGCCATACATCATCTTGATCCAACTGAAGATTCTTCAACCAAGTTACAAAATTGTCCCTTTCCAGACCACTACAAGGACCATACAGACATGCAAGGAACCAAGAATCCCTATTCTGTGTAGATATAAATTTCACCAACAGAGAATGATCAGTAATGGAATGTAAACTCCCTTTAAAAGTCCTATCAACCCAGGCCACTAAAAGACCACCTGAAGCACCTCTTGAGGGGACAAAAAGAAAACTATCAAACTTTTTTGGCAGCACTTTCTTCAAAAAAATTTATCAATAACTTCCTTTTTTGTTTCTTGCAAACAAATAACCTGGCAATTACTATCATTCGCAGCCTGTCTTAGAGCTTCCCATTTCTCAACAGCATTCAGACCTCTGACATTCCAGCAAAGCACATTCCAATCTCGAGAGTTAGAGCTAGCCATAACACAAAATGCAGAGAGCATAAGGATAACAGAACAAACACAGTTTGTCTGGTACTGACTGAAACAAAGGTTCTGCTTACGGAAACTGTGATATTGGGGAAATGACAAAGTGCAGTATAAAGACCAAAAACTAAAACTTGTTCCACAAAAGTATATCTCACAAGACTGACAAAAAATATCTAAACTAAACATCATCTTCAGAATGTCTTGGAAGTTTCCCTAGCTTCTCCCCCTGAAGCTTGGATTCGGCCACATCCTCAAGATGAAGACCGCACATCTCTGTTCCCATCTTTTGCAATAAAGGAATAGAACATTCAGATGGAGTTGAATTAGTGAAAGATTCAGATTCAGAATATAAATCAAGATGGAAATCCGATTCAGAAATAACACTGTCAGTGGGTAACTTTGCAATACCTGCCAATTCCTTTAACTTCCTTGCTGACTTGCCCCTTGGTTTGCCAATCCCCATTCTAGGATCCAATCCAACATAATCATGGGCAGAAGCTTTCAGTCTAGAACTCTGCCTTCTTTCTGGATCAAACAAGACAGTTTTGCCATCCTTCTTCTTAACAGGAGCCTTGGGAACCACAAGGACTGCAGAATTAGATATAGTTGGGGAGCTTGGTTGAACTTGCATATCTTGAGGTCCAGAACGTTCAGCAGGCTGTATGTCCATGAAGGAAGAGTTACCCCCAACAGGAGGGGCATGCAGCAAAAGAACTTCATCGGAAGGCAAAATAGCCAATGGAATAGCAGATAGTACATGGCTCTCTTCTGAAGTCAAGATCACAGATAGACTTTCATTTTCAGCCCAACCAAAGCTCTCACCCAAATTGGGCCTTTTCAGAGAAAGGGCTGAACAGGCAGGTGCAGCCTTTCTTTTGGGATAAATCAGCTGTGTAAAAGGGGCAGCAGGCTGAATCGGCCTTGGGACTGGAGTTCTATTGTGCATGTTGTCCAAGAATTTCTTTCTCAAAACAAATTCATCAATCTTTCCCTGCATCTCAGGTGTGATATAGAACTGTGGCACTTCATGCTCTGCTAGCATCATCACCTGCATATTCTCACTGCCCCCATTAGAACTCATACCTGACTGACCAGTTCCCTGCTGATTATCAGCTTGCTGATCCCAATTTCCCCAACCCCCATCTCCATCATTGTTCAAATTCTCCTCTCAAGCTGGATCATGACGATGAGGTGGACAAGGAGGCAGTGGAGGAGCACCAACATGAGGCAAATCTTCATCTTGTGGTTGTTGATCAGCAAAATCATTATTTAGAACAAAGACCCCAAAAGTCCATGATTCTCCCTGTCCACCATTGCTTGGAATCTGCTTGATAACTCTCCTTCTAGGGACTAGATCGACATCATCAAAGAAAGCCCTCAACATGACCCAGCCAGGGATAGCATCAACTTCTTGCCAATAGTCAAGTTTTCCAAACAAACCAACAGCCCTAGAAATATAGCTAGTAGAGCGGAAATCAAGGGGAAATCCCAGAAACATTATCCAACCCACTCTATCAGCATGAGCCGCTCTCCAGTTTGCCCCTCTATGATGATTCATGAATCTAACCACATTACCACCATTGTAATGGAAACCAAAAGCACCAACGAGGGTATCCCTAATAAGAGTTGATCTAACCGCAGACAGACCAACCCCTAGAGGGTGAGGACAACAATGAGTAACCATTATACCTAGTTCATTCTGAAGATGATTTCGAATCTGCAATCTGTGGGCATCCCACTCATCTTCATGCACCTCGGGCTCAACCACCGCCAGCAAATATGCCTCATGTTGTTTCTGGGGAACAGGCACCGTAATGTCTGCCTTGGAAGCCTATTAGGGCTACCATCCTGAATGTGTTGTCCTACCTCCAAGAATCTACCCGGATTGAAGACGATATTCGCCATTGGAGGATCTTTCAAGGTAAGATTGGATTGAGAGGAATTGGGGTTTTGCAGAGCAACAGTTATTTGCTTAGAAGAATCCGGCAGAGGAGTAGGAGAAAAATCTGGCAGGGAAGAAGATTTGTTTACTTCCTTTTGCCGTGAAGACTCTTTAACTACCCACCGAGAGACCGACTTTCTTTTATGGCCCACGCACTGATGGGCCTTATGACCATATCGGGAGCAAAAACTGCACCGAACCTCAACAGCACAATTTGAAACCCCATGATCCCGCCTATGACGACAGGAACAAAACCTATCCAGAGATTTATGATTCCTGGCCCCAATTCGACTACGAACTGAGATTTTTCCTGAAACATTGGGGAACTCCAACCTATCAAAGGCTGAAGAACGATTTGCACATTGAAATCAAGCCGATCCAAAACAGAAACAGAAGGCTTCTCTAGACTTTTCTCAGGAAGGGCTTTTTAATTGAATTAAAAACCTTGCTAGCTGGAATGGGAGCCCTGAAAGAAGAGGTATTGGCAACAATCTTCGCAAAAGAAACCCCAGGATGAACAAATCCATTTAAGACGGGCTTGGATTTCTTAGAGACTTTCATCCAGGATTTTTTCTCTTCAAGAACCCACCGAGTATATTCATGATACCAATCAGGACCCCCATTTCGCCATACGTGACAATGGATCTTGAAAAATTTATTCTCGAAGAACTTGAGGGAATAGATCCAGAGGCCTACTTTCTTATCAGTTACCCAAAAACTATAACAAGAGTTTTGCAGATGCCGAACATGAAAATCAGTAGGATTACCTCTGAGACCGCAAGAAAGGGCAAGAGCCACCGAATTCATAGAAAGCCAAAAAGAAAAATGCGAAAACAGACCACCAAACGGAAAGCCGAAGAAGGAGAACTAGAAGAATTCACCGGCGAACGAAGTTGAAACCACACCCGGGATGCAAAGTCCAATCCCGGGGAGAAATCCCACTTGTCGACGAAAGAGAAATCCTCCATTGTGGAGGAATCATTAGATCGCCCCAAAATCGCCTCCGCAAAAACCGGACCTCCATTTCGGAAATAAGGCATTTGAGGCTGATAATGTTGATTGAGATTAGCCGATAGACCTTGAGATGACACATAAGGAAGTGACTCTGGACTGTACTATTGGCCTATCGGCTGGGTGATTCCAATCGGCTGTTGCGAAACCAAAGGAATATGATATGTAGTGTCGACAACTGGCGGTTTCGCATTGAGTACATTCATCAGCTGTTCTGGCGTTAATTGATTTGAAGTTTGCCCCCCAGTGATCGGCGGCTGTCTTGTCAATATTGTCGGAATATTTCTGCTGGACAGAGGATCCGATGGAGCCTGAGTTTGAAACGTCTGTTGCTTCCCGCCAATCTCGGTCTTCACGATCCTGTAGCCTGGAAACGTATCACCTGGTAGATATACTGGTCCTTTTGCCTTTTCCTCGGCTATAGTTCCATCAACTACTGACTTGATCATATTCGTTAATGTATTCACGAGTACTCTGGATTGATTGATGAGAGCATGATGCACTGCCGAATCGATGCGGTATTGTAATGTGTGAAGTTCCTCGTCATTCGACTCGGTTTTAGGTTCCTTGCTTTTTTCTTCGCTTGTTCCCGATGTACTTGGATCTGGTTTCACGATCGGTGGTAATTCAACTTTAGTTCTCTGGATAACCGTGCCCTGTCGGGTTACCGTGAACGAAGGCAGTACTAAGTCTTGAGTTGATCTGTCAATTTCCTCATCTCTTCCCTCTGCTCTTCGTTCAATTGCTCGATCGTGATTGGCAGGACGTTGTCGTCTGTAACTTCAGTTATGTTGGGTGTCATGATGGCACAAATGTCCCACTGGGCGTGCCAAAAGCATGTTGATACAAAAAACACACACTGGCCTGAGAGATTTGCTTTACTCTAGTGCAGTTCCAAAACATGCTTTTAGGTTCGAAGGGCGTGCTAGTTGATTTGATCTTGCAATCAACAAGAAGAAACATGCAAATTTATTAGTAGACGATAGTCCATCGGCCAGTTAGCCGATATCATATCGTGATGTAACCTAGCCGATGCAATGAAGCATGAATCGGCTGTAAGGTGTTTTATCAATGATAAACTAACCCTAAACTTGGTACATCGGCTGAAAAGATCAGTGTTACATAATCTATATATCAATATTACTTTAGAGATAAGCAATTGGGATAGATCGGACTGAACCGAGATAGTATAAATTGCCCAAGTCTAAAATAACATGAAATAACGATTATATATACTCATATCATAGCCGATGTCTAGATTTACGCATGTATCAGCTATAGCTCCGATACAACCTTATACTAGGATATTCTCTTGCAACAAATATATTCAATTATTAACAATCAGATTGGTAGTAAGTCCAATATATTTGTATTAGATTAGATCCTGATATAAGGGGCAGATATAGCATATTAAAGAAAGCATTAAACTATGTAAAACATCTATACCAGATAAGATCAAATTGATACAGCTCGACTCGAAAGCATGAACTTGTCAAAAATAGAAAACAAAGGTTGGCGATGCGCCGAGATTGATTAAACTGTTGTTTTTTATTCATAAGACCTCGGGTCTATATTTATACCCAAAAATACAAACATTGTCCATCACGGACACGACTCATATTATCCTAATACAAATCTAAGTAGCAAACAAGTCTCTTAAGCGGACTCTTAACGAAAATATCTATAAGGAAATTACATATATTCCTACTTAATAGATACATTTGCCAATTCTGGACTCTATCCTTGCCTGGCAACATCGTCGCAAAGTCTTCCTTGAACCTGATACTGACTTCACATGCAATATCGGTCATATCGGCTATCCAAATCGAACTCGGTTTCCAGCCGATACGGACTCCAGCCGATGCGCACTCTGTTTCCGAGATTTCCGCATACCTTCGAATCCGCTTCGGATTGGATCTTGTTTCCGATTCATAAGCTTGCCAAATTTCATCGTCAACACTCCCGCTGTGCCATGTGGTACTACCTCAAAACCCTAGATCAAGGTTCAATTTAAGCCGTCCACTCTAGGTCAAAATCTGGTCAACCGATCTCCGCCATCCAAATCAGTATAGATTATTTCCCCTCTCTTTTCAATGATATATTAGTCTTTCTAATATATATCATCTACCAAATTTGATCCAATCTTTTTACCGGAGGATGTTTTCAATCTTTTCTCCTAGTTGTAAATCATTTGTAAATTGTTTAATTAATTTGGAATACTCTTTTCTTTAATAGGTTTAATTGGATTAAATGTTGTAAAATTCATAACTAATTTATATGAAGTCGAAATGAGGCCGTTCAAGTCTCTAAATTCATCTAAAATCATGATATACATGTTTGTTTACTTTTTATGTACTGTTTATTTGGAGTTACTTAGTCTTTTTCCTCATTTTGCATGTTAGCTTGTCGTTTCCGTCGTTTCGGAGGTTCGTGAGTGCGTCGGAAGTGCTCCAGAAGACTAATTGAAGACCGATTATAGCAAGGCAAGTCACACAGATCCTAAACACAATTCTTTGAGCATGTTGATCTTATATTTAAATTCTCTATTTATTTCAAATGTGCATTTATTTTCGAATGTCATTGGGTGGTGTGAACCTATTCCTTTGTTATGGCTAATTTGCATTGATTACCCTATTCCTTGATACATTGGGTTATAATTTGACTAGTGGGACTTATATAATGATTCAACTAGATATTAGATATAATTGCTTAGCCATGCTTAGAAACTTTAGTATCATTTCATACGGGATAATTAATGTTTCACTTATATGTTAATGATGGCTATTTAATGGTAGCTCACGATGGTCAAACGTGATTGATAAATTAATTAATTGTCAACTAAAACTTGACTAATGGTGGGTTGTGAGCACATGGTTGGAGATGATATTTGGATGGTTGTGCTCATGACAATTAAGGACCGATTCGCGAGCTACTGTTGTGAAACATTAACCGTATCAGCCACAAGCCAGTGTGGGCAATGACTTGACATTTGATGTAGCACGATTCAATGTGGAGTGCCAGACTGTGAAGTGGCGGAGATAAGCCCACGGAGGTTCACTGGGGAGTCCATACCTTGGCTAAAAGGGGGTGACTATGATCCGGGAGCGGTGCACTGCATTGAGTTGGGTTATGCCAGGTGTCTTGTCACCCTCTATTCGGGTACTTTTCCAATATCGCGACGCATGGTACACATGATATTGACGCTGTGTCTTGTGGGTACCACTGGCCAGAGTAAAACTATTCGAATAGCCGTGCCCGCGGTTATGGGCGGGTCTAACAATGTTTTTCGTGATTAGTCCCACACTACTCATTAATAATAATACGATAAGTGATGATACTTCAGTTTAGCTCCTGGCTTGGAATGGTTAATTCCTGATTTGGAGGTTTGATCTGTACGACCGGGGTTGGTTGTTCAGGTTTGGTTGGGCCTGTGCAGCATTGGTGTGATGTTCAGTATTGATTAATATTGATGATTATAACTACTCTATTGTTTTACGATTCTCAAATGTTTGCTAAATGCTGCTTTTGCAAATGAGCCTATATATTATGCCAACCTTTGGTATCTTTGTGCACTTGCATATTTGTTGTGCAGCTTGCTGAGTATTCCATGTACTCACCCTTGCAATAATCAATCAACCTCAGTTGAAGAGTTGCGAAGGAGAAGACGTTTGGCTTATACCCCAGTTGAGCTGCCTATGGGAGTGGAGCTGGAGCCCTCGCTAGATCGTTTTTCCGCTGCAGTTTTCTTTATGGTGAGGACTAAGTGCCTTTTCCGTAAGTATTTAACGTTATTATGATGATAGATTTGTATATTAAATTGTCGATTTGTACCTCGGTTGATTCCTGGACGAGGATTTAATGCACAAATTAGTTCGGAAATTACTTGTGAATTTCCGGGCGTGACAAAATTTGACTGGTTTGGTTGCCGAGAGCCTGATTTACGAAGGAATGAAAACAGATCGAACTCTTTTGAAAAGCTTTTCCGGGTTATCGGTGAAGTTTGTTGGCTGGTCGAAACCAGTCATACATGACATTTTTTCACATGAAGAGAAAACAATCAAGGTTAACCTGTTTGACAATAGTTATTAATTATAGTTAGAATCATGAACATATACAGTCTATTCTTTAACCATTGCCTTCCCTGGCAACGGTGCTAGAAATACTTGTTGGTATTTGATACAGGTATAAATAAATCCACAAGAGCACGGATACCATTGTAGCATTTCACCCGGGAGTATTCCATGTGTATCGTTATTTGTTTTTCCACATGGAAGGCCGCAGCTTAAAAATAAGTTGATATATTCATAATTATGCTAAATTAATATACCATAGTGTAACAAGGGTAAAATGATAATAATAATATTATTTTTGTAGTATGACACACATAAGAATCATCTCAATAAATAAACTAACTAGTGGAGAAAGACAAAGGAAAAGCTATGGTTTCATATGTACTTATATACTTATCATGCATAGTCCATACAATAATCATATACATATACATGGCTAGGACTTAGTTCTAGCCACCAAGACACAACCAAGAGATCACTCCCTGCTGGTATGCCAACATGGTTATGGTATTTTACGAACTCTTACGTCATACCTGAATGTGGAGGATTATGAAGGACAGACAAGGTTGTCACCACCTCCCGCCTACCTCTGCATTCCGTGGGGCACACCCGAATCGAACGATATTTAATCAATCTAATCACCATTCTTACATTGCTAAATAATGTCACTAATTTCCTCGGGACTCCCACCCTTCGGATGGATAAGTTAGAACTAGTGCAACCCGTTAAGATCATTGGACTGATGCTGTAGCATAGATTGACTAGCCTAAACATATATAGCATACAAAACAGGTATAAACTACTCATAGACCATATAATGACAACAGTATATGAACTACGAAAACAATTAAGTAAGAAGATAATTTTATTATTGCATTCACAGTCCTACAAGAAGAGTAAAGTACTAAAGACATACCTGTATATCTGAGAAGACTAGGAAAAGAAAGAATTATTCTAAGCCTAAACTCCAACAAACTAGAGAGTAATACAAATGTCGAATAAAGAGATTGCTTCTTGAGTGTGTATTGAGAGTGAGAGCTTATCCTCCTTTTATAGCTACTAATGATGGTTGCCAATGTCGGTTAACGCTCATAACCACCAAGAGGAGTCACTCAGGAGTCACCACGTGGAAGATGGTGGCAAGGAGGGCTTGACCTGGTTCGGCTGAACCAATGGCACCGCTTCTCCCCACCGATCTTCTCTTAGGGGATGACATGTGGCCCCATAGGATGGTGCACAGTGGATTAGCCCAAAATAGGTCAGTTTGGTCTGACTTTTGGGCACTTCAATCCATATGCTCTCACGTGATTCACCGAAGATGTGTTTCTTTGCATGTCGGCACCTTTTCTCCTTAGTTTTGTAGCATATCCCTTCATTCATAGCATTTTTCCAAGGATAATTGAAACTATATTATTTCAACTAATATTCTGGTAAGAAATGTTTGTTCTCTTTTATTTGTCGAGGTAATTCATGGTCTGAATTGTTACTTAACGACCGTCAACAATAACGTTGTTTTTATGTGGTGATAGCTTATTTTCTATTCCACCGGCTGGGAGGTCGTGGCTGCCGGATTCAGCGGGCGCTGCCTGGGCCTGGCCCAGCGGTGGCGAGATGAAGGTGCAGTGATGAGGCTAGGTGCGGGGGAGAGTGGGCGGCGGCGGTGGTGGCGGAGTACGCTAGGAGAGAAAGGGAGCGAGAGGGGGAGGGCAAACTGGTGTCGTCTAGGGTTTTGGTGGAGGAGGATGTGGATATATGTTTGTTTAAAAAAATCCCTTAGTTTTCATTTTTCCGGGCGTGATCCTATTTTCCGAATTTTCTCATCTTTATATGGGATAATCCAGGATGTGGAGGGCCTACACGTAAGAATCCAAAACCTGAAAACGTACAACAAAGGAACTATAACAAAATATCAATAAAACCAAGGGTTTATTTGAAAAATGATCGGAGTCGACGTGGCCGCTCGGAAGCTCGCGAAATACATTCCAGCCTCGCTGACGTGTCGCTTTCCGCCGGTGGCCACGTTAGTCCAAAATGCTGGACAAGGGGTATATCCCAGCAGGTTTGAAGATTTTAATTAGATTGCCACGGATATTTTTTTTGTGACAATACCATAGTGGTAGTAGCTCAATTTTCTTGTAGGGAGCGTTGCACAGGAGCGAGCCACTTTGCTGCTGCCCTAGCTACCCCACGGTAAAAGTCGACCTCATCCCAGCTGACATCAGAGCACCACAAGTTCACTTTCTCCTTCCACTCACATGCGCTGCCGCCTCTGCGTTTAGTTCATCCTTTGCCATGGCCAAGGGCGAGTTGCCCTCTGCCCAGCCAGTCAGCCATCCTATAAATAGCACCCGGGCCTCCCGGCCATTGCCAGCATCCACTATTCACTTCCACATCAACACTCTGAAGCTTCACCATATTCTGTCCGAGCTGTCGTGAAGCGCTGCTTGAGCACTTAATTAGTGCGCGACGGCGTACGCTGCCGCCGATCCAGTCTTCTCCAAGCAAGACGTACCATGAAGCACTGCAATCTACCAAAGCATGGAGCCACTCTTCCTTCCCCGTCTATACAGCGCAGCCCTCGTGCCACGTAAAAAACTTAAACTGTGCACCAGTCTGCAAAACACAACAATAGCGCACATCTAGTCAATTTGAAATTACTAAACCTGGAATCTACTAAAGCCCTACAAAATTGGAATTACTCCTCTTGGCCTGTCAAACATATGTAGTACTTGTGATTAAAATTCTCTGGCTTCCTGCATATCCGCTCCACTACCGTGGAATCGTCTCGCAGAATGGGCATTTCACAAGAAGATCGCTGACCTCGGAATTCCCGCTATACCACGTGAGGCGGACAGTTGGGAGAAAAGGATGAAGCAGACGACATCATCTTCGCCATGGGGTTGCAGCCACCCACGCCCCGCCGTGGCCGTCAGGGTCCGCACCGCCTTCGCCTTGTCGCCCCTATGGAGAAAGCGTTTGCCTTGAGCTCAACGTCACCGTTGGGGTATGACGCCTGATTCGCCTGGCCACCGTGGATCATCAGGACTGGTGGCTCGGGCCGTGTTGGAACCAAACCAACTCCTTACGAGCCTGATACCACATGGGCTTTCAGGTCTCACCATTTGTAACTTACAGGGGCATTTAACTATTTGTATTTTTAATATGTGATAATTAATGATTTATTACTCGCAATCTATGATATGTATGATATGTGATACTTATGTGACTGATAGGTGGGTCTAGTGGTAAATCTTTAATTACCACTTGTAAGAGTGGTAAATAGTTAAATATATCTAATTTACATGTGGACACTTTCTTCCTTGAGGCTATTGTGTTTTTGCCCCTGTTTTGATGTTCAATTGTTATTTTATCATTATTTTTTAGGGTTTGTATTTTTACCCCTACTTTTCTCAAATGAACCAGAGATGTATATCTGTTTTGGATGGTAGGTTTAACGTTGTTAAATCGAGCATAAAAGGACATCTATATCCCCACTAGAGATTGTACATTTACCCATACTTTTGAACCACATTTATATTTTTACATGAAACCTGCAACTGTTTTGAACTGAGATGATGTGAAATAATTCAAACTGATTTTTGATAAAATTTTATTTTGATAGAATTTGAATACATTTTTGGTAGAATTTGGACATAATTTTCATTATAGAATTTTAAGTAAGCTAGCACAAGTCATATATATAAGCAATCATAAACGACTAATCTCCTCTGTCATCGCTGGACCACAGCAGCGATGAATGCATCATATGAATTAACAGATCAAGTCATCCTTCTCTTCCTCTCGCGCAGCACTGATCTGCAACAGTCAACGACGCAACCGCGCTGATGCCTCCGCAGTCTGCATCGTCTCTCCGCTCGCGCAGGCGCCAACATTCATCTGCCCACCGTTGTTAGTAACTTTGCATCCCCGCAGAAATTTGACTCTGGTGAAGCAGGAAGCAACCCGATGCAGACAAGAAATCGATCCGGCCGGGGGATGTAGATCGAATTCGGCGGCGGCAAATCGAGGAGTTCTAGCATTAGCAAACCTCACCTCCGGCTGCCTTATACCGTGCTCCACCGAGGAACCGTCACCTGCTGCTCGTGTTGTGGAACCGCTGCTGCCCGCTGCACGCGTCGAGGAAACGCCGCCACGACCCGCTGCTCACGTCCCCGCACCGAGGAGATGCCGCTGCTTGGTGCTCGTGTCACCGTGGCCGCCGACACGTGTCGTCGCGCCGATTCGCCGGAGGTAGAGCCAGAGCCGCTGCCTGCTCTACTCTTGGGGATGGGAACGATGGGCGATGGGGTTTAGGGGAGAGTATTGAACTATTGATATCACTCAAGGATAGAATGGTAAACCCATAATTCCGAAGTCATTTTCTCTTTTTATTTTTATTTATTTTAAATCAGAATTGTGGGGGTCCAAACTAAAATTCAGCAATATGAAAAGAGTTAGCGCATGAGACCTAAAGTCGATGGATGCGGGAGATAAAGATTTAGACAGTTTTAGACCTTCTCGATGAGAGGTAATACCCTACTCCTGTTTGGGAATTGTATCCGCTGGGTGTATATGATCTAACGATTTTATATGTGAATCTATGTGTTCATGCCCGTGGAGGGGGCTCCCTACCCACCTTACATAGGATTGGGGCAGTATTACAAATGAGAAACCTAGCCGGATACGATATTAGTTTTCTAATCTATTACATGTTAGTATCCAATCGAGGACTTTATACCCTGCCTTAAGATACAAAGCAACATAACAACCGAGTTCTACTCTATTACATAATGCATGAATCTAGTCCACCTCCTATCTCTAGTAAAATATAGAGATCGTGTGGTACCCGGTTGTCATATTCTCCACAGTAGCCACTTAAAGCTTTACAGTCGAAAAGATAATCTTCTCCCGAACTAAATCACCAAAAGCCGAGTGCTTCAATCATCTTCGCCATGTTCTCCCGAGTGCTTTTACCAAATCATGAGGCTGTGAAGAGCTGGAAAAATTTTAAGAATAACAAAGAATATATACTTAGGTGCATCGACTAGATGCACCTAATTAGGTGTAGCCCCCGACTATGTGTTTAGTTGAACAAACTAAGCATATAGTTAAGAAATAAATAATTTAACCATCCAAGTGGTTTTTATTATATAAACGCATAGCAAAAGCTAAATGTGTCTTGCAAAACTTACATAGCAAGTAACTTTGATAACAAAGCTTGTTGAATAACGAATATTAGGTATTGGTTTTCATATTGTGCGCACATTACCAAAACAAATATGCTCAAGTCCCAACAAGACACATAATTTTACCATACCTAATAGGTATATGGCACTCAAGGTAAAAAATCCGAGTGAAATAACTCATAAATTGATTTACTAACCACCTATAAATGACCAACATATAATCAGCGTAAGCCATGATATTGGTCTTTAAATAAAAATACACACTTACGTGGCAAAAAAGCAACAATATTGCTCTATAAACCCCAATAGTGCCTTGACTTAAACATATATAAAAAAGTCAGCGGGACAGCTATATAAATCTTCACTTTTTACCACCTTTTAAAATGCATCATACCAACTCCTAAAAAGTTAAGTAACAACGGTATAAAAGGATTTTAAGGTTTGGACACTTGATAACGCACACTTTTGTCTAAGAAATAAATCCCTAAGTCCATAGAGACACGTGATAGGCCACACCTGAAACACGGGCTGCAGACATACTAGCCCGAAATATGTCCACCGATAACCTTAAAATATGACGTGTATAGCACGCCTATTAATCTGCTCCCGAGTGACAAATCTCCCTAGTAATGTAGACCGAGTGCATCCCATCTATGTGGCTTCTGATCCGAGTGGTTATCCCTCATGGGATGTACCAAAATAGATGTAATAATCAAATCCTGACAACCGCAAGTACTCGGTTGATAGTCCTCACGAGGAATAATGATTGGTCCAGTATTTGAGCGTAGAAAATACACCCATGACCATGAATTCATGTTGCACGTATCTAGAATAAGTCCAGATTAAAGATATGATTCTTGTGCTTGAGTTGGTAGGCCCCTAAGTATGTAGCTTATTCTTCTATCGTGATGGAAATTGTCTATTGGCGGTAGCTGATGTAGTCGGCGGCATGGAGGCGAGATGACTAACATGAAGATGATATCGCCCATCAGAGGTGACGAAGATATCGGTGGTGGAGACGAAGTTGCCCAGCAACGGCGATGGCGAAATCCACCAATTGGGGAGACGAAGAAACTAGTCGGGATGGTAGACACGACCATCGGTAATGACAACTAAAGGCAGCAGAGGTGGTCGCCTATGAAAACAAAGTTACCCATCAACAGCAACAGACTAGGCTAGGTCGAAGAAACATAGCAGGATGTTGATGAATATGATGATGTCGGTGATCCAGTCAGATTTCAGGACGAAGCCCAGCCTCCCGAAGTAAATAACCTAGTTGTCAATTGTTGACCAGAGATGAAGATAATGCCGATAAAGAAGGTGTCGATGGTGACGTCAATGATAATAATCCATCAAAATGTTGAGAAGATATCCATGCTCGAGTAGTTTTCTTGGTGTTAACGTGTGGATGGCGAAGATTGGTGTAACCCCTCTTATTTTATGAAGATGACTATAGAACTTAGTATTTTAGTTGTTGCAGATGCTTCACTTGGAGGAAAGTAGATGTTGTTGTCCAACTCGTCAAATCTGAGTTGATTGGTTGATAACTCCAAACTCCCAGACATGTAGATTAAATCTTGAACTTGATACTTGAGAAATTTGAAGTAGATTGTGGCAGCGTCTAGAAGCCAAAATTGACGGTGAAATAGTTGGAGTTGCTGAAGTAGAACATCTGCTCTGGAGCGAAGACTAAGCTGATGACTCCCGAAGTTGATTCCATAGAACTCGTCTGCTGATTAATTGATTACTCCATCTTGACATAAATCTTGTCGAATTTTAGTGTTGTGTTTGTGTAGCCCCTGACTCTATGCTTAGTTTGGAAACAACTGAACAGAGAGTCAAGAACGGCAGCCAGTAATGAAGATAATGTTGCCATCTGCAATGGGCGAAATACACCACTCGTGAAGGCGAAGAAATCAGTCAATGGCAATGACGACAGCTAGCGGTGAAGACGATGTCGCCATCTGCAACACCGGTGGAGTAGGCTCGTGGCCAATTGATCGCGAAGCGACGCTGCGAGTCCATGACCGTCATCAATCGCCTCAGTAGTGTCGCGTAATTATATGCAAACAACAACAAAAAATAGCAAGAGATTAAATCTAGGATTAGAAATCAATCTAATAAACAACGATATGTTGAAAGAGAAAAATCAGTGACGTCGAAGATTGGATCCATTGAACTCGCCGAAATTGATCTCTCAGGTAGATTGGATTTGAGCTAGAGAGGGAAAGCTTGTCGAGGCCATCGGTGAGAAAGTCGAGGCTTCTGAAGCGGAAAGCCTACCTTCAAGCGAAGACGGATCCAACAGCTCCTAAGATTGATTCCATCACACTTGTCGATGATACTCTAGATGCACCCCTACCTAGCGCGCCAACTCTCGAAACTAGAATTTAGCAATATGAAAAGGGGTAGCGCACGAGACCTAAAGTGGATGGATGCGGAAGACAAAGATTTAGATAGGTTCAGGCCCTCTCGATGAGAGGTAATATCCTACTCCTGTTTTGGGATTGTATCCGTCGGGTGTATATTTATCTGACGATCTCATCTGTGAATCTGTGTGTTCATGCCCGTGAAGGAGGCTCCCTACCCACGTTATATAGGTTGGAGGGCAGGGTTACAAAGGAGAAACCTAGCCGGACACGACATCAGTTTTCTAATATATTACATGGTAGTACCCGGCCAAGACTTTATACTTTGCCTTAAAGATACAAAGCAACATAATAACCGAGTCCTACTTTATTACATAATACATGATCCGATTCACATCCTATCTATAGTCAAATATGGAGACCGTGTGGTACCCGGTACCCATATTCTCCACAGTGGGGCCCATCTAACTGCCATCCATAGTAGGGGTAAACGGTGAGTTCATTTGAAAAAAGTAGGGGTAAATTTTCAAACCCTAAAAATAAGGGTAAAATCACAATTGAGATTAAAAGCTGGAGCATAAACACAATTCTCTCTTCTTCCTTAGTCGAATCAAATACACACAAGAATAATGGAGATGGAGTTTGCTGGCTAATTACCAAATTTACATATTTTTTCCTTAAAAGTTTCACTTTTACGCTATCCTATAGCTAAAATCTTATAGTTAAGTTGAAACTGTAGCAAAATTTACCATATTTCAAAGTTACTTGTTGTTTCGTCTAGTACACGAAAAGAATTCAAGTAAATACTCTCTATCTTGAAACATTGTGCGTTATGACTTTGGTTTTGACAATGATAGCTGATATACATCAAAAGTCTTCAAAGAGAAAAGTCATTGGGCATTCTTTTTCGTACATATATTTATATTTATGAAGGTAAATCAAAGAGGGTGGCTTATCGATTTGTGATAAATAGCTATTATATTCTTTACAATTAAAATTTTATAATAATACGGTTGTTTATTGGTGAAATGAATATACGTATTTTAACCGTTAAAATTTATATTTGATGTGATATAGCATTTTTTTTCTAAAACACAAACATATAAGCTTATAGTGTGCATGCACGCCATGAGCTAGCACTTTTGGAAGACTAAGCTAATATATATTAAAATTAACGAAGTCACAATTAACGTATCACTGTCAATACGAGCACCAGGTGAGTTGGTTTCACTGAAAAATCTAACCAGTTTTTTAGAAACAGTACAAACATTGGTACTCACAACACGCGCACACTCACCCTATGAACGCACACACGCACACTCTACCCTCATGAGATTGAGATTGATGGAGTCGCTATCTACCCTCATGAGATTGAGATTGATGGAGTCTTTACAGATGCCTTGCTGTCAACGGATATGTCACCTACCACTAAAAAAATAATTAGCAGTAAATACGAGCACTTGTGTCAAATCTAGGATTTAAATCCGGGTGAGTTAATTCCACCACAAGGAATCTAATTAACCAGTTTAATTACACTCACTTCGCAAGATAGCAAAATGTTTGAACTGTTGTTTTACCGTGTGTCATATTGTTTTTCCAAATGTTTGAACGACTAAATTCTTTTATTTTATAACGCATAACTTGTTATTTCACTAATGTCAATTGAAACATTTAATCGCATGATCGTACGCCCGATGCGTATTCCATCTCCCAAATTTAATCTAGGACCTTGGAAGCGTTGTCTAATAACACATATATATGTACGCGATCCTTTTAATAATACCAAGAAAAAAACGGTGTACCTCTGGTACGGTGCCACCGCCCACAAGCGTGCCAAGCATTCTGGTCCATATAATCATATAGTACACGTGCTGTTTTGTTTTGCATACCCGGTTGACTAGTATCCACTATCCAGCAAGCGGAGAGAGATAGTACACACCGTATAAGAATTTTCAAAATTTTATCTTTACCAGAGGGTACCTGAAAGAGGTTCTTCCCGTCTTTAGAGTATAGTTTTTTTTTTGATATTTTTTATAACTATTTAATTTGACTTTGATGGTTATTACAAAGGAGTCCCCATGAGGGAAAAACACCAGCTCCTATCATAATCTTGTACTCCATATTGAATTAAAAAAAATACAATGATGTAGTGATATAATTTTTCCATGGAAACATACAAATACAATCTGAATTTTCTTTTAATCCCGTAACAAAGTATGGGGATTTTGCTAGTTTATCTTTAAAATATACTCCTTCTATTTTTTAATATATAATAACGCCGGTGATTTTGAGCATGAAGTTTGATAATTTAGCTTAAATAAAAAATTATATAACAATTGTTTATTTTGGTATAACTTGTTTTATTATTTAAGAAACTTCAACTATAACTATACTTTAGCATATATACACTTTTTTTAAAGAGGGAATGATCAAATATTATTTAATATTTTAAAAGTTAAGGATGTCATCTGTTAATAAAAGAATCGTGAAAGTACTCAAAGCCTTGACCCATTAATTTCCACTCCTGGCTGTACCCATGTCCTATGGGGTGTATCAACAATTCAACGTACTCCTGTATAATGTAGGGTTCCTATACTGTACTGTTTATAACAACTTTAGGAAGGTAGCCAGCGTATTCCCGCGGGCAATGTATATGTATCATAAGTTTTGTTTGAAAAATTTATAAGTTCAGAATATCAATCAAACAACAACAATCACACTTCAAAAGTAATATCTTTTCACAAATTTTCTTCATCGGTATTGCTTGGATAGTTTTTTCAAGCTATTTGTTAGCTTTAAACTACAATATTCAATTCAGGGAAGTTTTGCAATTTATCCAAGCAACATTGTTTGTATTAATTACATCTATGTCTTAAAAGGTCTAATACTTAAGTGGTGAGAACCACGTGAAAAAAATTTGCTCGAGTACTATCCGATAATAATTCATACATATATAAGTTAATACATGTTGTGCTCTTCTAGTAGTTATGAATATTCGTACAAATATTCGTGGGATAATATATGATGGAATAATTTATTTTGTCAAATTTTATTTTATTTTACTAATTATAAGACTATTTGGATGAGAATGACATGAAAGAGAATAAATTTTGGTTCCATGTGATATTTGTTTAATCAAAATGTACATAATGTATCTATAAATTGTAAAAAAAATATGAGTGGTCAAGGTTTGTTGAATACAGTGGCTACTATTAGTTGTTTATAAAAACAAAGGGTAGAGAGTAACTTTTAAGACTATTTGGATAAGAAAGACGGAGCTAAATATATTTCCATGTAATATTTTAAAATTAAAATATAGTTAATACTAGTATACTTACTACTAGGAGAGCATGACGCTCCTAGTTACATCGAGCATCTCTACGAGTTCACGTAGACCACGTAGCGCACATCTTGACCCACACCACACCCACGTCCACTACCCATCCCCTCCCCTCCCCTCCCCTCCCCCACCTAGCTGGGATAATCATTTTACTCCACCCCACCCATCCAATCCCCTCCCCTACCCAGTCTGGATAATCTTTTCACTACTCGACTTTATCCTATCCATATATACCATCCATCATCCCAATCAGTTTTGTTCCCATTTTTAACGAATCTACCAACCTCCCTCTCCACTCCGCCGCACAATGGCATTGCACCGATGAGGGGTTGCTTCATCGCCGTCATTGCCAGTCGGTGAAGTAAGGAGGGTGCATGGGTGTTTTACAGGACATAACCGATGCGCGTGCGGTCAGATCGTGCTAGGGCGACATGCTGTAGGTTCAGGGTGGTGTTTGGCGGTGCCCTCTGTTGAGGTAAAAATACGGTGGCCTAAGAGATTTGCTTAACTCCAATGCAGGTCCAAATATTATATTCGGGTTCAAAGCATGCCAGCTGGTTTGATCTTGCAACTAACAAAGATAGATGATAGAATCACGTCTTCAGACGATAGCCGATCAGCACAAAGGCCGATTACGTATCGGTTGTGATCTAGCCGATGCAATTGAACTGAATCGTCTTATATAATCAGAATATAAAGTAAAAGAAACCCTAAACTTATTTCATCGGCTGTAGAGATTAACAATTATATAATTTATAACTCAACATTCTTTTAGATATGAACAAGTGGGATGATCGAACTCAATCGAGACAGTTGTTGACGTAAAAACACGATGGCCTGCGAGATCTGCTTAGCTCCAGTGCAGGTCCAAAATAATGATGAGATGCGGGTGTGCCAGTCAGTTTGATCCTGCAACTGACAAGATATATAAATTGAAGATCAAAAGATAGCCGATCGGCTGACAAGCCGATGGAATGATTCCAGCCGATGCCGATATCAGCCGATATCCAGTATAGATCTTGATACTTGAGTAAATAATGACATAAAGATAATCGGCTGATGAAAATAAAATAATATAATCCAGTAGAAACCAATCGGCTAGTAATGATAGATTGAATAAGCACTGATCCGAAGGTTGAAGCATTCATCGGCTGGAGGTCCGATGTCAATAAATCCAAATGATTAGATAAACAATGAATCCTTTGTTGCGATCGGCTAAATCCAAATTATATGTAATCCTTATGAGCCGATACAACGTCCATTTAACTCATCGGCTGAAACCCCGATGAAACCCTTATTGGCAATCAAGAAGCAGGCTAGAGATTATGGTTCTAAGCATGACTTAGTAGATGAAACTTAACTGATGCAGCACTAAGTATGAAAAGAAACATAATATCTAGACAATCAAGCCTTTGACTGATTTTCAGGGTGGTGGATACATTATATAATCTAAGCCAACAAAGTAATCTAGCCGATATCGATAAAACTCTAGATGGAGATCGGTCGATGCAAGTAGAAAACATTGTCAATCTAGATTATATAATGTATATGATAACTCGACGACTTACATGAACAAGATTAGAGTGTCGAAGCGATGGTAGCACTAATCCCGATAACACAAGCCGCCATAACAAGCCTTACTCCTCATCGGAGATCAAAGTCGATGCAGCCCAACTTGAAACAAGAACTCGTCGAAAGTAAAAAGGTAAAAGGTGGCGATGCACCGACGTTGTATTGATCGAGAGATAATTTACATAGACCCCGGGCGTACATATTTATACCCATGGGTAGATACTAGTCCATATCGGACACGACTCAAGCTTTCCTAAAGATGAAAGGAAAAACATAAAGTCCTTATCGGACACTAAACACACTTTCCTAAAGATAAATGGAAACTAACAAACTATTCCTATTAATAGATACAATTGCATTTTTCGGACTCAATCCATACAAGGCAATCCTCATGAAGCAGTTTAAACGAACCCGACAATGGTTCCAACATCCCCTTGTCGGAATCGGCTACATCGGCTTCCTTGTCCGATTCAATATCGACCGATGCACACCGTAGCCGATGCAGTTCCGAAGCCGATTTATACTCTGTTTCTGTTACCGATTTCCTTCCAAATCCGCTTCGGTCTTAACTCGAAATTTGATGTATGATTTACCAAATTTCGTCGTCAACAACAGTATAAGTTGCTTCATCCAAAATCATGTAAATTAAAGATTATAAGTGTTCATGTCATGGTTGACGGTTCAATTTAAGTGTGTATATCGGTTATAGCTCCGATATAACCTTATACTAGAATATTATTCTAAGGTAAATATATTAAACAAACATCAACCTTAAATAGAGTAAGTTTAATCTAGATTGATTAGAAACTTAATATATTTAAATGAGTAGTATTTTAATATAAGGGGCAGATATAACTTGTTAAGCAAGATTAAACAAAGCAAAATAGATATCTCAGATATGATCAGCTGAAACCCGATGATACCCTTATTGGCAATCATAAAGTAGGTTAAATCTTATAATTCTAAATACGACTTAGTATGTCAAACCCAATTGATGCAGCACTAAGTATAAAAGAAGTATAAGATCTAAACAATCAGGCCGATGATTGATTTTCAGGGTGTTAGCTACCTTAACTAATCTAGATTAACGAGAAGTGTTTATATTATATCGATGAGGCCCTTAATAAGGTATAATCAATATAAACAAACAAACTTGTCGACTTAGATTAGCTAAGATATATGATAAACAAACAAGTCTTACCTCTTATCGAAGATCGAAGCCGATGCAACTCGACTCAAAACAAGAACTCATCCACAAAATCGAAAAGAAAACTTTGGCGATACGCTGAGAGTATATTGAACTGGTGAACTGGTGTTAAAAAATCATACATGATTATATGTCTATTTATACCCAAAATACAAACTTGTCCATGCCGGACACAACTCAAACTTATCTAAATTACAATATCAGACAAACAAGTCCCTAAGCGGACTCTTGCCACGAAATTATTAAGATAAACTACTTATTATCCTAATTAATAGATACAATTGCCTACTTCGGACTCTATCCTTGATTGGCAATATCTTCAAAGCCTTAATCCAGATCCAACTCTATCTGTATTGGCTTGCCGTGTTCAATTCGATATCGGCTGATATAGCTCTCAACCGATGCGCACTCTGTTTCCAGATATATCGCATCACCTCCAAATCCGCTTCGGTTTAATCTTCATCTTCGAATCTTCTTTACCAAATTTTGCTCTTAACACCATCTGAGGAGGGAGGAGGTCATCGCGGAGGCCGTGGAGGAGAGCCGTGATGACGACAGTGTTTCAGGAAGGGTGGTGGTGCCCTCTGATGGATGCATGAATTTTGAATTACTTCTCTCTACTCCGGTTCTTTTCCTTTTTTTTTTTCCATTATTGATGGATGCAATATGGATCAGGGGATCCCTTTGCTCCTGTTCTTTTCTTTTTTCCCTTCTTCACGATTTTCTGGTGTCTACGCAAAGCAGCGCCACCACCATGTCACCAGGTAAGGATTTCTCCCGCCCATGGTTAAGCAGCTCAATTTGCAATCATTCTTTGCTTTCTTTTTCCTTTTCCCCCTTCTTTTTAGATTATTTTTTCCTTATGTATATGATTGATTTGTGTAGGGATCTGTTGCGCTAGATGAATATGGTTGTAGGCCAGATGTAATTGCATGTAAAAAATGTGTCGGATATTAATACATGACTTAGCAGTATAATGATCAAACATCTGATGAACTTTTTTTCTCAGGCACCATTGACAACCAAACAAGCACAAGCTCAGGCTGCCTAACCAGGTAACATACATTACATCCTTGAATGGTACTTAGGATTACAAATTTCTCAGGCACGAAGGTGAGGACACCAACCAAATAAGCTCGATGTATCGCGAGCAGGTCTGGATGACATGCACTGAAGAACGAGGTAGAACACATGATGCCTTTGTATCACCGCCAGTAGTGAAGTGCTCGTCGGAGCTAGTGTCCCCTGCTGCTGCCTGCACACCTCTCTAGGTGACCGACGCTATCCGGCGGCACGTCGAGAAGCTGTCAGACGTGGTACCTAGCTGCATTCTTTTTCATTGTAATTATTTTATTCCTTTGGATGTTAATGTCACAAGTTATTTAGAGTGAGTATTGGAGTAATTGTTTTACTGTGTAACGTGATTGTTGCAATGAGGGATAAAACTAAAATGTTTTTATGTTGTCTTTCTGTTGCCTTGCCTGTGAGATGCATTCCTGTTTTTCCTTTCTGTTAGATGTGTATCTTTTCTCTACACATAGATTTGTATGATTGAATGCGATACTATACAAAGTAAAAATATTTTTATCCAGTATTAAGATAATAGAAAATTATTTTACTAACTTTTTTATCAGATATATGGAAATAAATGTATTACTGATAAAAAATACATATTAATAAAAAAGTTACTAACCCAAAGTTATACCTGATAAAAAAATACTAATAGAGGACCGATACAAATGTCAAACGCGTATTTTTACCATGTATAATTCTTTTACTTAGGCCTACTGAGACGCATGAGAGGCAATTAATTAGTAGTCATCCTTTTACCTAGGTCTTATGACCAGCAAGGAGTGAGAGGGATGTGCGGAGCAGGAAAATCAAAAGCATTATTTTTGTTACTCGGTGTAACGAAAGTTTTATTGTGTATAATTCTTTTACTTAGGCCTACTAAGACGCAGGAGGGGCAGTCAGTAGTAATCCTTTTACAGTTTTACTTGGGTCTTATGGCTAGCAAGGAGTGAGAGGAATGTGTAGAGTAGCAAAACCAAAAGTAGTAATTTTCGTTACTCGGTGTAACAAACGGTACTTGATCTGGTTGGTTTGATCATAAGGGGTGGGGAGAAATCAGGAGGAAAAGGAGGAAGGATGAAAAGAGAAAAACAAGGAGACCAGGTGCCGGTGTGTGGTGCTCGAATTAGTATTGTGAGTGGTTACGCGTGTATTAGCACCACCGTAATATTAGATATAATCCTATATATAATTTAGATACATTTAGTAGGGGACGGGTGGATATTTTCTTGTACGTACAAACATGATAATGTTTTTGATTCAAGATGTAGTCATATCACGGTGGTAGTGGTGGCTGGCATACACACGGATGCACCCATCAACCCGGTTTCAAGTCTTCCTAAGCACGCTCAGCACAAACCATTAACCCTAAGTTCCTGTTTGGTGTCTAATTTTTTTATTAGAGAATTAAGAAGGAATGACCTTTTTTCAATTGTAAGTATGTATTTTTTTTGTTATGGTTTTTTAGGCGTAGTATGTATACATGAGTGATTTGTTTTTGTTTTTTCTCCAGTGAATAGTAGTGGTACGTATAAAATACGTAAACAGGAGTTTTTTTAGGTTTTTACCAGTAGTTCTGGTGAATAGTACCTAGCTCAATACCCGGATATTTTTTCTTTTTTTTTTCTCGATGAATAGTAGCACGTACGTATTTAGGGAGGACTAATCAGTTTTTCTTTCAATCGATTTTTTTGTTAGTTTTTTTCGAAGGGTAGTATGTATGTATGTATTTATACATACATAGATTTTCTTTATTCGGTGGAAGGTTAGGTGGGGTGTGCGGTCACCGCGGAAGGAGGCGCGTGCAGATCATGTGATGCGGTGCTGGCGAAGTGGGTAGGCGCGGTCCAACCATTTTTCATGGTTCGGCTGGTCCCCAATATAAGTGGAATATTCTCTTTAGCCACCAATCCATCCCACCTAGTCCCTTAACCAAACAATTATAAAAATGGGTTCGACCCAACCCAACCTAAAAAATCCCTCCAACCAAATACATAATTAGTAGATTTTAATCTAATGGTTAAAATAATTAGTACATAATAATGGGTCCACCGCTTTAATCGGAAATCGTGGGTTACCTATTTTTCTTTTTTTGAATTTATAAGTTTTTCTCTAATAAATTAGAGCGCTATGTGGTGGTAGAGGAATGTTTATAGGAGTGCCATGTGACGGTTTAGAAGTGTTTGTAGAAAGTTTAAATAAATAGGTAGAATGATGAACTTTTAGTATATATTAAATAGATAGATAGTATAATGGACGGATGGCAGCCAGGCATTGGCTGCAAGGAAAGTACTAGGATATTCTAATCACTCACGTATCGTCCTTCTGGCCGCCTCCTGGGTACATAGCTAGAGCGCGCGCCCATGGGAGGCGGGCATCTACGTATATATATACATATAGCTTTACCGTAGGCTTGCGTTAAGTTGTTGCCAAATGAGTAATCAACCGAACGAGATAGCCAGCGGGACGGAATCATCGATATCGACGCCGCCGGATATGATGAGCCACCGCCACCAAGCGGCGCTGGTGGCGTCCGCGAGCCGACGGAGCCCGAGCTGGGGTTCCGCCATCTCGCAGTCGTTCCGGCAGGTAGAGGCGGAGGACCCGTTCCGGCGGGCGCAGTCGGTGCATGGGCATGACGAGGAAGAGGAGGACCTGCGGTGGGCGGCGCTTGAGAAACTTCCCACCTACGACCGGATGCGACGCGGCGTCGTCCGGAGCGCGCTCTTGCGTGATGATGACCACAAGGCCGACGGCACGGACGACGACGCCGGCGCGGGTGCCAAGGCGGTGGAGCTCGTCGACATCGGGAGGCTTGCCACCGGCGACGCTGCCCGCGGCCTCGTGGAACACCTCTTGCAGGACGACAGCGAGCGGTTCCTGCGCCGGCTCAGGGACCGCATAGACATGTATGTACGTCGTTGTACCACATAAGGCTGTCTTCTACTTAGCTTTTCAGCTCAACCTCGTTTTCGGTTAACACATTTTCTCAAACGGCTAAATGAAATATTTTTGAAAAAAAGTTCTATACAGAAGTTCCTTGTAAAATTTACCTAAATTTATTTTTTATTTATAGTTAGTACATAGTTAATCATTCTATAATGGTTCTCTTTGTTTTTGTTTTATGTCTCGCTAAAAGTTCGAGTCAAAGTGCAGAGTCCAATTAAACCGAAGCCTTTATTTTCTTTGTTCAATTTCTCGTAATTATTTACATGGTCCTGTGCTGCTGCATACACGCAGGGTTGGCATCGAACTTCCGAAGATCGAAATTCGGTACAAGCAGCTCTCCGTTCAGGCAGACGCCTTACTCGCCAGCCGCGCCCTACCCACCCTTTCCAACTCTGCCATCAACTTTCTCCAGGCACGTGCCTCAGTCCCAACTCAGTCCCAAAATGACGTAGATAACATAGGCATGAAGTAACTATATTTTGGCAAAGAAAGTATATACTATATTTGCTCTATTTTATAGAGGGAAAATATCACCAACAGTTAATGAATAAATTGGCCCATTAACATCAAATGAGAGAACACAAATTTCTTAAGTGTATTTTGTAACTAATATCATTAAATGTTACTTCCTCTGTTCTTTAATATAGCAAATCTGGATAGTGAACGATGGTAAATCGTAGAAGTAAATGGAGCTTAACTGAATGATGTAGAAGTAAACGGAGCTTAACTGAACAGTGATAATAAATTGTAGTAGTTATGCAAAATACAATGACATACTACATATAGAACCAAACGAAGTCAGATTGTAGAACTAGGCTAAAGTACACTGCTACACGACAGATTCTTTCGAGAATATTTAACTCGAACCACTGATGTTTCTTAACATGTAATGGTTAGAGATATTATAGAACTAATTCATTTCTAATGGTTCATAATCATAATAGTTAAATATTTTAAATGGTTGTTGATTACGAGCTATTACTATGTTCGTTCAAACGTGGGTTTTGGTTTGGAATGTTTGTGGTATGCAAAATAAGGTTAGCCATTGTATCTTTTTTCTTGTTTATCTTCTTCCTTTTACATGAACCCAAGATTGACTTTCTTGTTTATCTTTTTCCTTTTACATGAACCCAAGATTGACTTTTTTTTTATGTTTTGAACCTTTTTAATTTTTAATTTTAAAAATAAACCCATCCAAAACTTATTTCCAAAATATGAACCTTTTGGCCACGCTAGCCCGCCTGGTGTGGCAAAACAACACTAGCACACCACCTGTAGCGAGCGTGACAGTTTTATCTTTCCACGTCAGCAAGACCGACGTGATAACATAATGCTATCACGCTAGCTGGAGCAGCGTGGCAATATTGTTTTGCTACACTAGTTTGACTGGCGTGGCCATAAGGTTCAGATCTTGAAAATATATTTTCGATGGGTTTATTTTTAAAATTAAAAATTAAAAGGTTCAAAATATAAAAAAATTCCCAAAGATCTAGCTGTCATGATCAAATGAACATCAAACCGCATAGTTGTTCTTTTGGACGAAGTATGATATAGAAAGCCTTTTGGAATAAGTGTAAAATTATGATAGCGATGGTCCATTGAGAAAGAATTGATGCATAGGGATTGAATTTTCTAAATGAAATTCATTGGGGTGGGTGTCCATGTATGCATGTACAAAGTCATTAGAAATGGGCTCTTAGCCCTTATTAGGAATATTTACTGGCATCCAAGAGGGAGAAGAAAGGATAGATAAACACCATCACTATGGCTAACAATGGCTCAATATTGATTATTAGCCTTTGTAAATGGAAACTTTGATGCATGAGAGGGAAAAGAGAAAGACTAGTAATAAAAAAGTATTATTTTTATAGATTAATGGTTAGAGTATTTATTGTCTCAACCGTATTGCCATAGTCTCTAAATAAACGTGTCCTATACATATATTTTAAATTGCTAAGTAGAATTACACGTGGCACCATATCATTGTAAACCACCCTGGTTTAGTTCTAAGGACGAATCATAAACACTTTCAAGAGCTCAGAGACCAATGGTGGTTTCACACTTTTCATTTTTTTTTTACTTAAAAGATTGATTTCATAGTTGACAGACCAAAATCGAACCAACACCATATATGCAGGACTAAATAAGAAATGTTTCCTTTTTTAAGTTAAGCCTGATAGTTGAGAGGTATAATATAGACTTATTCCTTATTTATATGTTTGTGATGAATATAATGTGAAGTTGTTTTGATTAAATGGCAGGGGCTTATTGGACAATTTGGTTCTTCAAACAAGAAGACCATCAATTTACTAAATCAAGTCAATGGTATCCTCAAGTCATCCAGGTACACACGCAAGGAAATAAATGTTGCTCAAAATAGTATGATCAAATTTCACATACCATAAGAATACAAAGAGTATACAACATATGATACCCAAAGTCATTTGACCTAGATAGCACATTTATCGAGCAGTAGTAGATCAGGGTGCATAGTCACCGGTTTATAATTTATATGTATAGATAACAAAATTACTTTTACTGATGTAAACAAAATCAGATGTGATGTAAAATTTTACCACTTTTTTTCTAAAACACTATTACACAATAGGTAAAGCTTACACAATCCTAAAAAAGTTGTGGACCGTATGGTTAAATGGCTAGGTGTAGAATATATTTTATTTAAAGATCATAGCAAAACTGTTTGTGATTTATTAAGAAGAAGGTTACTCATTTTAGCGTGAAACGAGGCCAAACATAATATTTATCCAAGGAAAACCGAACTAAAACCATGGACACAACCAACTCACTACCAAGCTAATCTAAGCATGAAAACATGGGTGGCAGGCTTAAAGGGCAATAATACTCTTGCATACAGCCACCAACAAACTGCCATCATCATCTCACCATCGTACCCAGGATTGGGCAACTCTGACTTCACTAAGAAGAACTAGGGAACAAAACAAGCAACCCAACCCACATTCCCAACTCCAGTGGACCTATGCCATCATTGCAACATGTCACGCTCCGGCAATGTCACAGCTAATTGGCATTGGTAGAAACTCGGCAAAACCTAAGTATGGTGTATAGGGTTAGGATCACCAAAGAGATGCTTGTAAGGAAGAGTTATCGACAAGATTAACGTCACAACTCAGTTTGATAAACTATATCTAGGTTTTCAACTAGTGGGCCTTTGAGAGTGGAGGAGATAGGACACCCATGATAACGCCTTCAAGATGGAGAAAGATGCTAATTTCTCACACCAATCCTGCACAACTCCATGTTGGAAAAGTCATGAAATAATTGCAAAAACCTCCAATAGATATGCTAGGATGCCACAAAGGTTCCCTCGAACTTGATTTAGAGATGGGTTTGACATGGAGATGAGTTACCACTGCTGTTAGGGTCTAAGTAACGTTGGCATTTGCTTCATTGGCTGCAACCTCCACATGAGCCTCTACCAACACCACCTTGTCCGCACTACAACAGATGGCAATTGCTCCTCCTCTAACACACCTAGCACTTCTCCATATCACGCAAGCCATGAGGCCACCCGAGCAAGCTCCACCTCCAATCGGCGATGCTCAGGTCCACCATGGGCAAAATGTTGCTTGGTCGAAGCCGCATCAGGTCACATGTGCAGGCGGCCACAACTCCACTTCCAGCCCGTTGCTCTACACAACCACCTGATCATTTGTCAACCTTCATTGGTGTGCCACTGCACCGCGTGGGATGCCACCCGCATGCTACACCCAACATGTGGTGTTAGCTCAGGATGGTTGCAGATAAAGGGCAAGGGTGATCCCACCACCACCTAGCTATGGAGTCAACCTAGGACATCCAGCTCTGTTGGAAAAGGCAAGATCTGAAAGAAATGGAAAGGATATAGATGAAGAATGGGGAAAAGAAATAGAAAGGGCAAAAGAAACAAGGAAGGTGATCCTAACGTTGCCGATAGCCGCGGTTGTTAGAGTTTGTGTTGAATATGTGTATAGAGTCGGTTACAGTTTAGGACTTGAAGTTGTACCGGGTGTTAGGACTAGAGTAAGAGTTGGACTCTATCCTAGGATCTTTATGAAATAGAGGGAGCGGCTACCGACGGCTTCCGACTGTGAGTTGTTGTAACTCTGATACACTGTAATATGTTAGATCAGGGAGGAGCGCTCGTAATCAGTGCCACGTTACCAATATCGTGCCTTAGTGTCATTATCGTGTTTGGATCAACTATGGCGTTTCTTCCGTGTTTGGTTTTCGATGGTGATTTTGGGCCGGTTTTATAACAAGTGGTATTAGAGACTGTGTGAAATCCACGATAGATGTACGAGGGAGGTGCTCCATGCCACGACGACTACACAAGATGTCCAGGGATGGACATGGACGCAAGGTGGAGCACGACGGTGATCAATGGAATTTGATCGTTGGATCTAACACTTCTGGCGACGGTCTGAACCATTCAATGGTTGCAATCAACAAGGAGACGATCAGACGTGGTGCTTAGGCTGATGGTAGCGGAAGTGATTGGCAATCGAATTAGTGGGTGAGATGGCACGAGACTTTCGATGAGCTGCATTCGACAGGGAGACAGCTAGACGTAGTGCTTGGGTTGTTCGGCAGCTGGGAAGACGACATGGTGATTTGTTGGCTTCAGCTCACGGCGAAATTGATGGATAATCATTCGGAAGTCGGAGCGGGTTTCGGGCTCGAGGTGGAGCAGCAACGGTGGCAAAGAAGTCCTGAGCAACAGCGGGTGATAATCGTCGAGGACATCAACGTGTTTGCATGATGGGGATATACGGAATTTGTGTCACTGAAGAGGAAGAGTGAGCGTTATGTTGGTAAGTTCTTCCGGTGATTCAAGGCAACGACGATTTTCTCAAATTATCAGGTATTCAGTCTACGGATGCGGGAAAGCGAGGATATTGGATATATTAGCTCGATTCATAAGAAGATAAGGAAGAAAGGATTCTCTTCATGTCTGGTGAGTTTGATGTATCTATTGGTGATGACATTAGTTATCTGGCCTTGGATTAGATCAAGTCAAATTTAAGACGGAAGATGGAGGTGAACATAGTCTTCGAGGAGTCTATGATGTGACAGCTAGAAAGGAATCCAATTTCGCTTGGCAGGATGACTGTGGTGATAGGTGAGAAGGTGGAACACTGTTGTAGGTGGAGTCAAGAGGAAGAAGTTACAAGAATAGCGGAGTCTCTTGTTATTGTGAGCCTGGTATCAGTGGGGTAGCTCGATGTGAGCTATGGAAGAACCAACTCAAGTCCTGGTGTATGGAGGTTTGAGCGAGTAATGAATTCAGATTGGCGTGGCATATTCACCAAGGTGGAGTTTGTTAGAGTTTATGTCGAATATGTGTATAGAGTCGGTTATAGTTCACGACTTGGAGTTATACTAGGTGTTAGGACTAGAGTAAGAATCGGACTCTATCCTAGACTCTTTCTTAAATAGAGGGGTGAACCTGTTGTAACCGCATATGATGACTTAGCATAGTGAGAGGACGCAACTACCGGCGGCTTCCGGCCCGTAAGTCGTTGTAACTCTGATACGCTGTAATATGTTGGATCGGGGAGGAGCGCCTGTCATCAGTGCCCCGGAAATGTATGCTACGGCTGAACTCCGTTACCAAATATCGTGCCTCGATATCGTTATCGTGTTTGGATTTCCTATGGTGTTTCTTCCGCATTTGGTTTCCGTTGGTGATTTAGGACTAATTTTATAACAACGGTGATGGGTTGACTATGGAGGGCTAGAGGGACGTGAGCGAATCACCTCCCAGGTCACCAAAGGAGAGAATGCAGGAGTAACGGGTGCTTAGTAGTCCAACCCCAATCCTCCCTATTGCCTATGGTTGCGTGTATAACATACTAAAATTTGCACCCACCTATGCAATAGTAGTTGCATCTATATTATCACCACGACAACAAATCATTGTTATCAAACCAACATACCATTCATGCTCTTCCATACCAAGTTACTAATTGTGACATGCTGTTTTCTTTTTAGAAAAATGATTTCGTCCAAAACGGATTTACCTTTGTACCACTGATAATTTATTTTGGATTCTCGCCTGAACTAGTTCTCTGTTCATTAGAATACCATGGCAACTAGTTTCCACATTTTTCTTCTCATTACCTCACTCAACTTTACTCTCGCATATTCTTTTCTGCCTTGTTTTTTCACTTTTTTCCTTTTGTCCCTCTCGTCCTCTCCATCCATCATGTCCTATTTCCAATGCTGGAATGCTCCAGCGCATCGCCGTGTTCTTCAACTCAATGCCTATCCGGACACCTCTGCATCTTTGTCTTCACCTGCCTTGTTCACGCCAGACCTGTTACGGCATCGTCAAAATTCAGTGACGGCAGTTAAGGAGTTGAGGAAGAGATGGAGCAATTAATGGCAAGTGGAGAGGGTTGATAGAGTTGAGCTGGACAACAACGGGTGCTCAGCTCGCAAACCAGCTGATGGATGGAATGTGGTGAGTGATTCCTGGGCCTCTTCTTCCAAAGGCCACACGCAGAGAGATTAGGGATGAACAAATTTCTATAGGGAAAGATTTGGTATTTCACCAAATGAAAAAAATGAAAATCCTTAAGTAGCGGAAGAAATGAACAGTAGTGGTAAAATGGAAACCCAAGAAAAATTTGAGAATGGAAACCGAAGAAAATTTGAGTATCAATGTGTACCATCAAATTTCACGGGAGTAAAACTAAAAAGTCCATATTTGTGGTATTAAACGAATTTTCCATTCTTTTCTTCATATAAACACTTGCTCGCAGCAACATGGTCCTTTCTTTTTTGTTCTTTCCTCTTGTGGGCTGGTGATTCGTGTTAAGAAAAACGTAACTGGTTAGTTTTCATGCCAGGGAATCCTAAGCATAACCGGTTTTTCTTCCCTAAGATAATGACTAATAATTGTTCTAATATACCTAGCATTCTTTTTTTTTTGCGGGGTAATATACCTAGCATTCTAGCAATACAAAACAGAATGTAGGTATAGGATCGAACAGCAAGAACTAAGCCAACCAGAGAGGGGTGAATGGTTGGTATGCCCAAAAACCAAAACTTTTAGTGGAAATAAAAGTTACCCTCAAATTCGACGGATCGCGGTCTGACCGAAAGTGTTGCGCCGGTCTGACCGTCTGGTATACGTCGGTCTGACCGAGATCGAACTCCAGTCGAACCGCCGAGATCGCTTGCCTCTGCCTGTTGACGCCGCCGGTCTGACCGCCGATCTGCCGCCGATCTGACCGCCACCTTGCCGCCGCTCTGATCGCCCGTATGTCACCGGTTGGACCGCTGAAGCTCGGTGAAACATAAATCGAAGAACTCTTAAAGTGGATGACGACTTTATTGATTCTCTATGTGTTTACAAAGTGCACCAACAGCACTCCTTACAAAAATCTCGACTAAACTCGAAACCCTAACAAAACTATCAACTTAATTGCTCTCAAAAGCGATACCGGGAAGCCTCACGCTCCCTCTCTATTTATACCCAAAGTAGGCAGCCTAAAGCCACGAATCAATCTCATACTAGAAGTCCTAATCACCCTAGGAAATCTTCTCGTACAAGAAACAAACTTTACATAACCAATTCCACCAAAGTTGGACTCCTTCCAAATTCGACTCCGCATCCCATACGCACACAATACCTCCATTGTATGCCATATGGAACCTTCACCTTCCACGTGTATTGAACTCTAGCCTTAGTATCCCGCATGATCTCTGACCACCCTGGCAGTTTGAAGATGAGCAACACGATCATAATCCGAACGAGAAATCCCACTTAAAAGAATATTGCGAGCTTTGCAATTTTGTTCAAACTCAGTTTTTAAAGCAGCAGTATTAATTTGTTCAGGGATCTCATAAGGATGAGAAACTTTTCTCCAAATATCATAATCCTCAGCCATAATATAAGACTGCATTCTACTACACCAATGAGAAAAATCCGTTCCATCGAAAACATGAGGCTTAGTTGAAAACCTAACAGCAGCCATGGCAAAAACTCTAGATCGGTTAAAATCCAAAGAAGAAAACAAGGCTCTGATACCACTTGTAGGATCGAACAGCAAGAACTAAGCCAACCAGAGGGGGGGTGAATGGTTGGTATGCCTATAAACCAAAACTTTTAGCGGAAATAAAAGTTACCCTCAAATTCGACGGATCGCGGTCTGACCGAAAGTGTTGCGCCGGTCTGACCGTCTGGTATACGTCGGTCTGACCGAGATCGAACTCCAGTCGAACCGCCGAGATCGCCTGCCTCTGCCTGTTGACGCCACCGGTCTGACCACCGATCTGCCGCCGGTCTGACCGCCTCCTTGCCGCTGGTCCTTCCAAATTCGACTCCGCATCCCATACGCACACAATACCTCCATCGTATGCCATATGGAACCTTTCAGCTTCCACGTGCATTGAACTCTAGCCTTAGTATCCCGCATGATCTCTGACCACCCTGGACGTCGTCTTATCCCCAAGCCGACTCCCGGTCCATCACCGCAAATACTCTCCCGCCATTAATTCACCTACACATGGAACAAATAAAGAAACCATATTCCGAGACCAAGCTATCCCCAACTTGACTCATTGTTAGCAAACAACAGTATTACATACGCATAGTATCCATCTAGAAGTCATATTCATGAAACAATCACGGATATCCAAACAAACAACCCGAAACCGAAACCAACTCAGCGTCGGCCGGTCAGACCGCGGGCTGCGCCGGTCTGACCGCACAATACACGCCAGTCTGACCGGCAGCCACTGCCCGGTCTGACCGGACCCAATCCAGTAGTACCTGCATCTCACCTGTGAAATCCAATCATCTTCCAAAACCACTTAAAAAATAAATTCCACATATCAAAACTAATAATCTCCAACGCCAATTGTTCATCACAGAATAACAATAAAAACACCTTTGATTTTACAATCTCTCCCTTGATGAACACATTGGCAAACCCATCAAAAATGTTTTGGTATTTGGAAAAATAAAAACAATAGTGGTAAAAAAACACACTTCGTACAAAACACACTTCGTACAAACGTACACATCGTGCTTGAAAAATTTGCTTCTCAAAAATTCACCTTGCTTCTCCCAAAAACACTTCTCCCCCTTTTGACAATGATTTCATCAAGCATAAGAATTATGTTCATTAATGTAGAGGAGCTTAGCATACATATAGCATACCAAACCATGTGTCGCAATAAAAAGAAGATAAACCCATCTATAACAGAACAAGCATGCATTAAAGTATAATCATGAACCAAAAATTTTACAATTAAGCTTGAATCAACAATCAAAATTCATGATTTCATACGATTTATAATGCAACATCTTAACAAGCACATAGGTTGAAGAATAAACACTAAACACATATACCTATTGCATTTATCATTCTTTCTCAAGTAAACTTTAGCACAAAACAACCAAGAGAATTTTATAACTTTTCTTTTTCTTGAGCCTTTTTTTCATTTTTATCCCGGGTACATCCCTGTCGTCAAGACTGTTTCCAGGGATTCGGCACCCATTATTTTGCTTATATCGAATACGTCCTTGTCGTCAAGACTATTTCCAAGGATTCGGTATTCATTTTTTTTATATTTTTTATTCTCTTTGCACAATGAGCAACAAAGCTATTGGAGGAATAACAATTCAATAAAGCATATATATAATGCATTTATAAATCAAACCATATGCTAGCATCAATATTACACATTTGCTTAAATCAAGTATAGAATTTAAGTGTCATGCATCATCTCCCTTAAAAGCAAAATCTAAGTCTCATAAAAAGACTAGAATACATACAAGCTAAGCTAGAGACAGATAAACCTTCATAGTATTGCTAGCATGCACAAGAAAATACCATATGTATAGAACAAAGCTCTCTTTTTCAATTTTTCTCATTGTCATATTGATTGCTTGATAAAACCATGAGGTACAAACTCCCCTTCAAAACATGCCAAAAGGATGAATTATGCCCAATTCACCACGAAGAAAAGCAAAGCGATTAGAATCCAAAGGTTTAGTGAAAATATCAGCAAGTTGCAACTTCGTGTCCAAAAACTGCAATTCTACATCTCTCTTCTCAACATGATCCCTTAAAAAATGAAAGCGAATATCAATATGTTTTGTGCGTGAGTGTTGAACAGGATTCTTAGCAATATTAATAGACTAGTATTATCACAAAAGAGAGGTACTTTCTCAAAAGTAAGACCATAATCTTTCAAAGTAGATAAAAGCCAAAGAATCTATGAACAACAACTAGCAGCAGCAACATATTCAGATTCAGCAGTTGATTGAGCAACACTAGATTGTGTCCTAGAAGACCATGCAATCAATGATGTACCAAGAAAATGACATGTTCCACTAGTACTTTTCCTATCAATTCTACAACCACCAAAATCAGCATCTGAATATCCACTTAAGCATATAGAAGATGAACTAGAATACCAAATTCCAAACTCAAGTGTATGATTCAAATACCTCATTATTCGCTTGACCGCTTGACGATGTGAAGCACGACGAGAAGCTTGAAAGCGCGCACACAAACACACAGCAAATTGTATGTCTGGCCTAGAAGTAGTTAGATACAACAATGATCCAATCATACTTCTATACTCCTTTTGATCAACAGCTTCACCATCTTCATCAGGATCCAACACAGTTGTAGAACCAATTGGTGTTGAATTGGCTTGCAGTTCTCCATCTTGAACCGTCTCAAAAGATCCTTCGTATACTTCGTTTGATGCACAAATATACCATGAGGTGTTTGCTTAACTTGCAATCCCAAAAAGTACGATAACTCACCCATCATGCTCATCTCAAATTCCCTGCGCATAGTCTCAGCAAACTCTATAACCAAAGCGTGAGTCGAACAACCAAAGATAATATCATCCACATAAATCTGAACGAACAGTTGATTATCACCATGCTTAAGAACAAAAAACGTTTTGTCAACCTTTCCCATTGTAAAACCTTTCGCAAGCAAAAAGTTCTTAAGCCTATCGTACCATGCTCTAGGTGCTTGTTTCAAACCATACAAAGCTTTAGATAATTTAAAAACATGGTTGGGACAATCAGGATTTTCAAAACCAGGTGGTTGTTTGACATAAACTTTCTCCTGTATAAAACCATTTAGAAAAGCACTTTTCACATCCATTTGATACAATTTAAAACCTTTTGAAGCTGCAAAAGCCAACAAAAGTCTAATTGCCTCAATTCTAGCAACAGGAGCAAAAGTTTCATCAAAATCCAAACCCTCCACCTCAGTAAAACCTTGAGCAACAAGTCTAGCTTTATTTCTCACAATCAAACCATCCTCATTTTGTTTATTTTTGAAAACCCACTTGGTTCCAATAATATTATGTCCAGAAGGTGGTTCAACTAAAGTCCAAACTTTATTTCTCTCAAAATTTTCAAGTTCTTTATGCATGGCGTTAATTCACGATTCATCAGTTAATGCATGTGCACATCTTTGGTTCAAAAGAAGCAACAAATGCAGAATTTGCACAAACATCATGAGTCGTTACCTTAGACCTAGTAGTCCGCTCACCTAAATTACCAATGATTTGTTTTGGCGGATGTCGTTGTTGAATGTGCAAAGGAGCAGCGACTTCTGAAGTTGATTCACGTTCTGTATCAATACCGGTCGAAGTTGAAATCTCTGGAGGACCATCTCCAATAGCATCAACAGAACCCTCAGCCGACGACCCTGGCCGGTCTGACCGCACGTCCTGCACCGGTCTGACCGGAGGTGTGCCGGCGGTCTGATCGGCCTGGCGCCCGGTCTGACCGGCCGAGCCGACCTCGTCGTCGTCGTCGCTCTCGTCTTCAACAATACGACCATCCTCCCCCTGAACCTGTGACAATGTACCTGCAATATCGGGTCTAGTACCTGGACTAGCCTCATCAAAAGAAACTTTGCAAGTCTCAACGATTTTGTTAGTCTTCAAAATAAGTACACGATAGCCACGAGAGTGTGCGGGGTAACCAAGAAACATTCCATCGGTAGAGCGTGCCTCAAACTTATCCAAATTTTCAGATTTCAAGACAAAACATTTGCAACCAAAAACAGGCAAATGTGAAACTTTGGGTTGATGTCCAAATCGAAGCTCATAAGAAGTTTTTCCAAGTTTTGATCTCAAGAAAACCCGATTTAAAATATAGCATGCGGTGTTAATCGCCTCAGCCCAAAATTTTCTAGGAGTGTGATACTCATCCAACATCGTTCTAGCCATCTCAACCAAAACACGATTCTTTCTTTCAACAACACCGTTTTGTTGCGGAACATGAGGAGAAGAAAATTCATGTTCAAGACCTCTTTCGTTGCAAAACTGTTCAAATGAAGCATTCTTGAATTCACCACCATTATCACTTCGAATTCTTTTCAAAGAACCAGGAGATTCAAGATCCAATCGAAGAAACAAACCACGAAAGTATTGAAACGCCTCATCCTTAGTTTCCATAAAGAAAACCCAAGAGTATCTAGAAAAATCGTCAACAATAACCAACACATACCACTTTCCTCCAACTGATTGCACTCTAGCTGGACCAACAGTGTCCATGTGTAATAGCTGTCCTGGTGCATCAGTCATCACAGAAACAATAGGAGCATGTGAAGAAGCAACCATCTTAGCATGACGACACGGTGTGCAAACCAAATCAAGATCTTTCTTAAGTTTAGGCAAACCACGAACAAGATCCAAACCACTTAACCTCGTGAGATGATCAAAACCAATATGTCCAAGTCTACGATGCCAAAACATCACATCTTTATTAAACTTAGCAACCAAACATGTTATCACATGTGAAACAGGATTTTCAAAATCAGCTTTAAACACTCTACCATAGCGAGAAATATTCAACACAGAATCACCACGAAAATCAAAAACTTTACTTCCAGTTTTCTTAAAATGAACCTCAAAATCTTCATCAAGAATTTGTGAAACTGAAAGCAAATTATACTTTAAGTCCTCAACCAAAGCTACATTCTTCAATTCAAATTTGTCATTTACCTTAACCAAACCTGTAGCGAGAACGGCACTAGTAGAAGCATCACCAAAGATAATAGATTCAGTCTTTTATGCCCGTTTGAGGGAGGAGAACCAATTTTTATCACCGGTCATGTGCCGCGAACAACCGGAATCCACGATCCACATGTTCTCCTTCCTTGCCACGAACGTCTACACACAAGCAGAAGTTGAAGCCTCAGTACTAGGGTTAGATGAAAATAAAAATTTAGGAATCCAGTACTGAGACACACGACCAGAAGATCCAATAGGCATATATCCACGTGCAAAAACAGTTTGAGAATTTTCAGAAAAATTTCTCCGAGGCCGGTCTGACCGAGGTAAAGTGGCCGGTCAGACCGAGGTAAAGTGGCCGGTCTGACCGGGGGCTGGTCTGACCGCCTTTGTACCGCCGGTCTGACCGTGGGACCCACTGCGGTCTGACCGGTTTCCTCAAGGGAAAACCAGATTTTCTCCACCTTGATTTTGCAAAAGCAATATCTCTCTCTCCTTTTTCTGTTTATGAGCTAATCTGAAACAAAAACCAACAATATGTCCATCTTTACCACAAAACGAACAAGTATGTTTTTTACGATGAGTAGAAACATTGGTAGAATCAGATGACTTAGCAACACAAGCAACAACAGGAGATTTTGAAGAAGATGCACTCAAAGTGGACATGATGCCAGTAGATTTAAACACAGTGTTATTAGTTTCAGGTTTAACCAAAATTTCACCACTTCTAGCACCAACACCTAATACAACAGGAGGATATCTAGTATGATGAGCATAAGGATTAAAACCTAAACATGTGCTAACCTTAGATTAATCTAGGATCATGTTGAGGTTCTTTTTACCATCAGAAAATCTTACCAAAGAATTTTTCAAATAAGAAACCTCCTTTTCCAAATAGCACAATTTTCACACAATCTATCATGACAACTTTACTTTTACGACACTTGGGGCAAGAAAGCACTTCATTGTTTTTCACAACATCTTCCATGTACTCAACACGACCTAAAGCATCTTTTAATTTCAACTTATTCAAAGTACATGTTGAGCAATCCAAAACATCATGAGGTTGTTTTAACTTTTTGACACAAATCATGTTAAACATCAAACTAGCATGAAAAGCAATTTGATATTTTTGCAACAACTTTTTAGTTAAAATCAACTCATCCAAAGTGCGTGTGTGCAAAGCAAAACTAAGAGCAAGGGAAGATTTACTTTTCAAATCATGTGCAGCCTTGACATCTCTAACTTTAGAAATTTCATTCATTAAAACCTCACAACTTTGACAATCATCATCATTAGGAATAAGAGATTTTAATCTATCAATTTCAGAATTAAGAGATTCAATGATAAACTCCTGTTTTCTATATATCTTCTCACACTTCATATTTTTTGCACTTAAAATATTAATAGCTTCTTCAAGAGCACTTACCTCATTGTCTTCACACTCTGAATCCGATTCACCACATGCCATGAAGCAAACACCGGAGATGTTCTTTCCCTTATAATCATCTCCACTCTCACCATCTACATCGCTTAGTGGCTCAAACGCGGCGTAGACTTGATCAAAAGCCTTTTTGGGACTCTCCCTGATCTTCTTTCCTCCTCTAACTGTACTCTTTGGCTTGTTGTCATTGGTCTTCTCATCACTATTATCTTCCCTCTTATTTCTCCCAAGCTTAGGACAACGTGAACGAAAGTGATCCGTAGCACCACATTCAAAGCAACGATTTGGTCCACCTCTTTTCCTGTACCTAACATTAGTCACAACTCGAGAAAGTCTGTTAGATAACAAAACCAAGTCCTCCTCGAACTGTTCGAGTTGATCATCGGACATGGCATTAAACAAAACAAATACGAAAGACTTTGATGAAGAAGCATCAACATCCAAAGAAGTTGAGGAAGAAACCAAAGCACTTGACTTAGAATTAACTTTACGAGAAACAATATTCATCTCATGTGTTTTCAGTTTTGTGTAAAGCGAATCCAAAGTCAAAGTAGACATATCAACAGACTCCTGAATAGATATAACTTTCATCTCCCAAATAGACATGTCAAGACCGTTCAAAAAGTGGCGAGAAATCTCAGATTGTGTATAATTAACATCATAAGAAGAATCAACACATCTAAGATCACTCAAAATTTTATTAAACCTAGAAAGATAGTCATCCAAAGCTTCTCTAGGTTTCATCTCAAATTTAATATACTCCTTTTTGAAAAGATCTCGACGAAGTTCTTTAATGTTATTTGTTCCTTGATGAAAATTACTCAAAGCAATCCAAATCCCATGGGCAGTTTGAAGATGAGCAACACGATCATAATCCGAACGAGAAATCTCACTCAAAAGAATATTGCGAGCTTTGCAATTTTGTTCAAACTCAGTTTTTAAAGCAGCAGTATTAATTTGTTCAGGGATCTCATAAGGACGAAAAACTTTTCTCCAAATATCATAATCCTCAGCCATAATATAAGACTGCATTCTACTACACCAATGAGAAAAATCCGTTCCATCGAAAACATGAGGCTTAGTTGAAAACCTAACAGCAGCCATGGCAAAAACTCTAGATCGGTTAAAATCCAAAGAAGAAAACAAGGCTCTGATACCACTTGTAGGATCGAACAGCAAGAACTAAGCCAACCAGAAGGGGGGTGAATGGTTGGTATGCCCATAAACCAAAACTTTTAGCGGAAATAAAAGTTACCCTCAAATTCGACGGATCGCGGTCTGACCGAAAGTGTTGCGCCGGTCTGACCGTCTGGTATACGTCGGTCTGACCGAGATCGAACTCCAGTCGAACCGCCGAGATCGCCTGCCTCTGCCTGTTGACGCCACCGGTCTGACCACCGATCTGCCGCCGGTCTGACCGCTGCCTTGCCTCCAGTCCTTCCAAATTCGACTCCGCATCCCATACGCACACAATACCTCCATCGTATGCCATATGGAACCTTTCAGCTTCCACGTGCATTGAACTCTAGCCTTAGTATCCCGCATGATCTCTGACCACCCTGGACGTCGTCTTATCCACAAGCCGACTCCCGGTCCATCACCGCAAATACTCTCCCGGCATTAATTCACCTACACATGGAACAAACAAAGAAACCATATTCCGAGACCAAGCTATCCCCAACTTGACTCATTGTTAGCAAACAACAGTATTACATACGCATAGTATCCATCTAGAAGTCATATTCATGAAACAATCACGGATATCCAAACAAACAACCCGAAACCGAAACCAACTCAGCGTCGGCCGGTCAGACCGCGGGCTGCGCCGGTCTGACCGCACAATACACGCCAGTCTGACCGGCAGCCACTGCCCAGTCTGACCGAACCCAATCCAGTAGTACCTGCATCTCACCTGTGAAATCCAATCATCTTCCAAAACCACTTAAAAAATAAATTCCACATATCAAAACTAATAATCTCCAATACCAATTGTTCATCACAGAATAACAATAAAAACACCTTTGATTTTACAGTAGGTCCCGCTATTTGAAGCCCGAGGGCGATACCAGCACCCCATTACTGCTGAAATCCTAAATCACTACTTGTTTATAGTCACGAGTTATGAATTCCCTTTCCAACTATAAATACATCCCCCGAAGTTGTAAACAGTGGAGTCTGGAGCTTTACCAAGCCTGGGCAAGTCCGGCCTAGACTTCCGGAGATATTCATATAGGGTAGGGTATGCATGTGTGTTTATAGGGTTGAGGGTGCGCGTGTTGTGAGCGTGTGTTTGTACTGTGTTTCTAAAAAAAGTGCTACACTCTAATATGTTCATTTTTTCTATAAAGACATAAAATTTTACAGTGCAAAATTCTTTTAATAAAAGCATGGTTGAAAATGCATGTAAAAATTGACGGGTGAAAGAAAGGATGATACGACATAAAAATTAAGCATTTGGCAGTGCTGCCACCTGGACGGTGCACTAGCACGCTAAAAGCAACTCTACGAAGCAAAAAAACTGTATATCAATATCAATGGAACATGTAAGAAAATAATTTATATTTATATTTAATTAGACTGAAACGTACCACTGATACATCTATTGTGTGTATAGGCAACCTCATTTTTCAAATATGGTGATGAAGATCTTGCATGATTGGTTAGGGTAAATTTGTATCTATTATTTTAAGACTTATCTTATATATATCAACTAAATATTACTTTATGCCTGCAACTCTAGCAACAATAATTCAGTCTAACCATTCAAGAAACTTGGTATTAGAATTGAAATTTAGCGAGCTGTTCAATGCTTCTTTACATGTCCATATGAGGCATTGAGGCTAGGACATGTGAGGCAGGAGGCCAGAGGCAGCCGAGGCCCAACCCAAGCGTTTGTTGCAGCCTACATCCTTGTTGTATTTATCTCTAACTAATATGCACATTTTCCAGGAATTAATCTATTTTAGCGAACGGTTAGCGCTTGATCTCCAGGGATCGTCGCCGTGAAGCCCAGGCAGCTGCCCATGCTGCCTGGGAGATGAATCCGCCACTGGTTTTGAACACATTAATAAATAAACTGCCCGTAAATGAAGAAATCATGACCGTGAATCACTTCCAGAAGTAGTGACATATGCCCATCTTACTCTTGCATTCACAAACCATTTAGCTTATTGTATTAACTAGAAATATAGAATTTACATACGAGGTCTACTGGCATTCAGCACCTAAATTTTGCAGCATTTACATTTGGTAACAGAAAAAACTAAAAAATAGTGTGGTTTTGAGGTAAACCATGATTTGCACCATCGCAGAAAGGTTCAAGGATTGCCATTCAATTGACTATGGTTGAGGTGGAACAGGACACTGATGCAACCATTGGTGGAGCTGGAGATAGGGGGATGGTGATTTACTAGATGACTTGTGGACAAATAGTACAAAGTGCAAGCTTTAGTAACAATACCTAGTCAAAAGTAAAAATATGTGTTAACACGTAGTCCAATGTGTTTTGTATATAACAATAAGAAAAATCTAGAAACATATGCATTTTGCTCGATAAAAAAATAGTTGTTGGCTACTATCGACAGTTCGACTAGCTGATCTGGAAGGATGGATAATCATGGCCGTTCAAGATCTTCTGGAGCCACCACCACAATAGACAAGCTAGATCCTCGATCGAGAATTGTTAGTGCAGCCACGGATGTGACCATCTTTTGGGGCTAGGGAACTGGTAGTGGGGCAGGAGGATGAGGCAAGAGGTGTATGTGCAGGGGAGGGGAGAGGGGAGCGGTGCACTAGACAATAAGGGATGAATTGTCATGGCTGGGATATAGGAGTTTAGAACAGAACGGATTTATGGATTTTTCATACTTGTATATATAATTATAAAGTGTTGTGAGGGTCTATTCATAGTTGAAGTGGCCCGTTTACAGATTAAAATTTATGTCCATTTATAGTTGTAAGATCGACTTAGGGTTTAGGGTTTAGGACCACCTCAATATATTTGTTTATAGATTCAGGGAGGTGGCTACGTTCTACCACCACCCTGGGCCCTGTATAGTATAATAAGCATATAGAAACCAATCTTCTTAGAAGAAATTTTAATGCCATAATATGATAAGTAGAAAAAAGTGGTTAATCTGGCTAGTATTATTTTCAGGATGACTCTCCTTCTTGGACCTCCATCTTCAGGAAAAAGCACACTTATGCGAGCGCTTACTAGGAAGCTTGATAAAAACCTCAAGGTTCTATTCGAATCCTGTCATCTCATGGAATACTACTATTATATTGATTATTATGCATCACTGCTACCTGCTTGTTCATTCTATCACAATCCAGGTCTCTGGTAATATCACCTATTGTGGACATAAATTTTCTGAGTTCTATCCAGAGCGGACAAGTGCCTATGTTAGTCAATATGATCTCCATAATGCAGAGATGACCGTGAGAGAGACATTAGATTTCTCTAGGCAGTGCTTAGGCATTGGGTCAAGATACGAGATGCTCACAGAAATCTCTAGAAGGGAACACAATGCAGGCATTAAGCCAGACCCTGAGATCGACGCTTTCATGAAAGCTACTGCAATGCAAGGACAAGAGACTAATATCATAACAGATGTTATTCTCAAGGTGATATATTGTGTTGTTCTTGCATATAATCTACTGGGGGTGAAATAACAAACAATGATTATTGAACATTGTTAGGTGCTTGGGCTCGACATTTGTGCTGATATTATTGTTGGTGATGAGATGATTAGAGGAATTTCTGGTGGGCAAATGAAGCGTGTGACAACAGGTAGAAACTAGACACTTATATTAAAAAATAGCCATAGAATGTCTATTGTTTACAATTCTTACTTTTCTTGGTGGTAGGGGAAATGTTAACTGGACCGGCAAGGGCTTTGCTCATGGATGAGATATCCACCGGTCTAGATAGCTCTAGCACATTTCAGATTGTAAAATTTATTAGGCATTTGGTCCATATAATGAATGAAACCGTGATGATCTCTCTCCTCCAACCACCAACGGAGACATATAATCTCTTTGATGACATAATTCTACTGTCAGAAGGATACATAGTCTATCATGGGCCACGCGAAAATATCTTGGAATTTTTTGAAACTTCCGGCTTCCGATGTCCCCAAAGGAAAGCAGTGGCTGACTTCCTTCAAGAGGTCACTTCTAAGAAAGACCAGCAACAATATTGGTTCCTTGACAAGGAGCCTTATCGGTATGTGTCAGTCTCAGAGTTTGCAGAACGTTTCAAGTTATTTTATATTGGTCAACAAATGCTGAAGGAGCTACATATTCCTTTTGAAAAATCAAAAATCCATCCTGCCGCACTGACAACAACGAAAAATACATTATCCAACTGGGAGTCATTGAAGGTTGTGGTTTGTAGAGAGAAGTTGTTGATGAAACGCAACTCTTTTCTTTACATATTCAAGGTTACCCAGTTGATCATTCTTGCTTTCTTGTCTATGACTGTGTTTCTCAGAACAAAGATGCCCCACGGGCAATTTTCTGATGGCACTAAATTTCTTGGAGCATTGACATTCAATTTAATAACAGTCATGTTCAATGGTCTTTCTGAGCTAAACTTGACAGTAAAGAAGCTTCCTATGTTCTACAAACATAGAGATTTTTTATTCTTCCCTCCATGGACCTTTGGGGTTGCAAACATACTAATAAAGGTTCCTATATCTCTTGTGGAGGTTGCAGTCTGGGTAGTCCTCACATACTATGTAATGGGATTTGCACCCGCAGCAGGAAGGTACCAAAAATCCTTCAACAAACCTGACATAGTTTATTTTGATTTTTAATGCTATGAATCATTGCAAGAGCTTAGAAAGTTATCCATTGATTAATTTCAGGTTCTTTCGTCAGTTTCTAGCTTTCTTCGTTACTCACCTAATGGCAATGGCTTTGTTTCGATTTCTTGGTGCTATCTTACAAACAATGGTTATAGCTAATAGTTTTGGGATGCTTGTGTTGCTTATTGTCTTCGTCTTTGGAGGATTTGTGATACGTAAAAGTATGCAAACATCTAACATATTACATTTATTTTTATTTCAGTTGTCATGAGAAATCACATAACTGCACTTACATTTAATTTGCAAGAGTGATATTAACCTCCTATTTGATTTCAATGTGCACAGATGATATTAAACCATGGTGGATCTGGTGTTATTGGGCATCTCCTATGATGTATAGCCAAAATGCAATATCGGTCAATGAATTTCTAGCTAGTAGATGGGCCATCGTAAGTTTTTATCAATATTTTTTCCTTATCTATATGAAATACATAGTGAGGCAACTGCAAACCCAGAAATTGGCAATAGTTCAACTAATGTATGAGCTTTTTCGACTACAGCCAAACAATGACACGAACATTGATGCAAAAACGGTAGGTGAGGCTATTCTAAAGTCAAAAGGCTTGTTCACTGAAGAGTGGGGATTTTGGCTATCCATTGGAGCCCTAGTAGGATTCATTATTTTGTTCAACACCTTATACATCTTGGCACTTACATACTTGAGTCGTAAGCACCATTGTTTTTTCATCATGTTTATTCCTTTGTTTATTGATTCAATTGGACACTTATACTTTAAAACTTTGCTCTCCTAGCTATTAGAAGTGTAAACACACTAGTTCTTGATGAACACAATGAAACTGAGTCGTACACGGAAACGAGAAATGAAGAGCATAGGTCCCGAACATCCACCACGACATCATCGATACCCATGAGTAAGATCATCTTCATCTATATTATAAAAATACAATCATGTAGCAAAATTTTTTCAGTCCAAACTATGCTTGTTAGACCATTCCTGTAAGGATGTTACACGTCAAGTTGTTGATAACAAACTTTATAATAGTAAATATCAATGTTTGTTCTAGCAGGTGCTAATAGAGAAGGAAATAGGCCAACTCAGTCACAATTTGTCTTACCTTTCCAGCCACTGTCACTTTGTTTCAACCATCTAAATTATTATGTGGACATTCCCTCAGTAAGCCTACCTTATCCATTTCATATTTCATGTTTGAAATAAGTTCTGGCTTGTATGACAAATTATTAGTACATGTAATCGAGAAAAAAATGATATATGTAGTTACATGTGTCATCTTGTGTCATTTAGGAAATGAAGCAACAAGGACTCCAAGAAAGTCATCTCCAACTGCTCTCTGATATTAGTGGTTCTTTTAGGCCAGGTCTTCTAACAGCATTAGTTGGTGTCAGTGGAGCTGGAAAGACCACTTTGATGGATGTCTTAGCAGGAAGGAAAACTAGTGGAACAATTGAAGGAAACATAATCCTTTCTGGTTACCCCAAGAAACAAGAAACGTTTGCTCGCATTAGCGGCTACTGTGAACAAGTCGATATTCATTCGCCAAATGTTACTGTATATGAATCCATTCTCTACTCTGCTTGGTTGCGCCTTCCCTCAGATGTTGATAGCAATACAAGAAAGGTTTTTTTCTAAGCCACATTTTTCACTTAATATGCATTTATATGCAGATTTAAAACTCTCAATATGGTTACTTTTGATCAAATAAATACATTTAATACATTTAGATGTTTGTGGATGAGGTCATGGCCCTTGTAGAGCTTGATGTACTGTGCAATGCTATGGTTGGTCTTCCTGGAGTTAGCGGGCTATCAACAGAACAAAGAAAGCGATTAACGATTGCCGTGGAGCTCGTAGCAAATCCTTCAATCATCTTTATGGATGAGCCTACTTCTGGTCTTGATGCTAGAGCTGCTGCAATTGTCATGCGAACTGTGAGAAATACTGTCAACACTGGGCGTACTGTGGTCTGCACGATCCATCAGCCAAGCATTGATATTTTTGAGTCTTTTGATGAGGTCTCTCTCACAAACACATGCATTGTCTCTATGTTTGTCTACTATGTTAAGTGTGTGCCATTTATGCATGGATATGTGAACTATTCATACATAATTGTTTTTAGCTTTTTGAGTTCCACAAATGCTATTAACTTTCAATTGGTTATTTAATCCAGCTTTTGCTTTTGAAAAGAGGAGGTCGGGTTATTTATGCTGGTGAACTTGGTGACCACTCTCAAAAGCTAGTTGAGTATTTTGAGGTCAGTTATGTTTTGCTTACATATTTTTTTACCGATTTTACCAAGGTTAGCATTGTTTTGCTTCTTTATGAAGTTGAATACACACGTTGATTAATTGTATGATATGTCAGTTATGAAAAGTCAACAAACATAGACATGGTTCAACTCCATTTAGGTAGAGCAAATTTTTATATTTATCACATAAGATACATTTGTTATGCAGACAATTCCATGTGTTCCTAGTATTATAGAAGGATATAATCCTGCAACATGGATGCTAGAAGTTAGCTCCACTCTAGCTGAAGCTCGCATGAATATAGATTTTGCAGAAATTTATGCCAATTCCCTGCTTTATAGGTAAGTATTCTCAATTGTTGAAACTTTGTTTGACAATATTTTGTATTCTTGGCTTTTGTTTACATAAAGATAATTATGAGTTCTAAAAAATTGAAATGGTCATTTGTACGACTCATACTAAGTTCACCTTTTCTAAATATGCCAGAAAAAACCAAGAACTTATTGAGGAGTTGAGCATTCCCCCACCAGGCTATCGGGATCTTTTATTTGCTACAAAATATTCTCAGAGTTTCTATATCCAATGTGTTGCAAACTTATGGAAGCAGTATAATTCTTATTGGAAGAATCCACCTTACAATAGCATGCGTTATCTAACAACATTTCTCTATGGCCTTTTCTTTGGCACAGTATTTTGGCAAAAAGGAACAAAGTTGTAAGTTCAAATCAAAGTTGATACTTGGAAATATAGTTTTGTACTATATTAGATTCTTCAGTAGGCCTGAAGTATATTTTATATGTGTAATGCACAGAGACTCACAGCAAGATTTGTACAATTTACTCGGAGCCACTTATGCTGCAATCTTCTTCATTGGGGCTTCTAACGGCAGGTCAGTTCAGCCTGTTTTATCAATTGAAAGAGCAGTTTATTATCGTGAAAGCGCAGCAGGAATGTACTCTCCATTGTCTTATGCATTTGCTCAGGTAACATCACATTCTTGTTTATATTCATCAGCCATTTTGAAAGAAATCTGATAATTTTGTTTGTATTCAAAACATTAAAATAAAAAGGGATATCAATACTGTTGTACACCTAGATATTGAAAAACAATTAAATAAAAGGTGGTTAGAGCACTGGATATTCTTGCAAATAAAAGAGCACAAATTTAAGTTGACATGCTAAGTTTAAAATACTCCCTCCGTTTCATATCATAAGTCGTTAACTTTTTTCCTAGTCAAACTTTGAGTTTATAGAAAATTTAGCAACATCTAAATTATCAAATTAATTTCATTAAATCTAACATTAAATATATTTTTGATAATATGTTTGCTTTGGGTTGAAAACACTACTGTATTTTATAAATTTGGTCATACATAAAGAAGTTTGACTAGATAAAAGTCAAACGACTTATAATATTTAACGGAGGAAGAAGTATTAGCAAAGGAAAAGTCTGAATTACTCCCCTGAACTATTGGATGAGTATGAATTAGCCCCCTAAACATGAAAACCAGACATATCGGGTTAGGGGGTAATTCATACTCACCCTATAATTATAATTCAGAGGTGTAATTCAGACTTTTCCTTATTAGCAAAGACTAGTCACTAGTGTACTTATTCTTGTTTCTTTTTTTAATATTAGGTTGATATACATACCATTCTAATCTATTAAACAATAGTTCTCTTCAATTTAAGGACAAAAATCTATTTCACATTCTCTTGGAAAAGGTCTTATCTTTTTTAATGCAGAAACAATTGTATCATTTCTAAGCTATCACTCAATCCATCCATTCCCAAGACCGTGGGACGTTTTATTATTTACTCTTGAGAGAATGCAAAATCCATGTAAATCACACAAACTCAAGAAAGAGTAGGAGCAGAATCAACCATTATTTTTGGTGTGGTGGTTGATTTTATATAGTCATCTATGCAGGCAAGCATGGAATTCATTTATAATATCATACAAGGGATTTTGTACACGGTCATCATCTATGCAATGATTGGATATGATTGGAAAGCTAGCAAATTCTTTTATTTTCTATTCTTCATTGTTTCAAGCTTCAACTACTTCACATTTTTTGGCATGATGCTGGTGGCATGCACCCCATCTGCACTGCTCGCGAACATTCTCATAAACTTTGCACTCCCTCTTTGGAACTTGTTTGCTGGGTTCCTTATTTCTAGGAAGGTAAAGCAAGCAAGGTTTTTTTTTCATTGTTATTCTGCTTATTTACTATTTTGTGTATCTCGATTCCTTCATCAACTTGGTGTATGTGTTACAGGCAATGCCAGTTTGGTGGAGGTGGTACTATTGGGCAAACCCAGTATCCTGGACAATATATGGTGTTATTGCATCACAGTTTGGAGGGAACGATGGATCGCTTTCAGTTCCCGATGGGAGCCATGTAGCAATGAACCAAATTTTGGATGATAATCTTGGCATCCGACATGACTTCCTAGGATATGTTATACTTGCCCATTTCGGCTTTATGGTCATCTTTGTTCTCATCTTTGGCTATTCCATAAAATTTCTCAACTTTCAGAAACGTTAGAAAGCTATGGCATAGCACAGATATACATGGTCTTTTTCCATCGAAGCCTCCTAGAGCTACAGATCTACTATATGCTACCAATATATGGGTTGTCCAAGTTGCTTCACAAACAATTTATGTAGTAAGCATACCATCAGTACATTGTTGCAGATTTTGATATCTAAATTTTGTTGTTTAATAAATCAGCAAAAAAATATGCATCACATTTTGTAATTATTTGGTGAAATGGGACTCCCTTTTTCATGGAAGGATCTTTAAACTCTTTGGAAGAGTTGTAAAGGCTAGAAGTTCCTCCAATCAGAACCTAAGCTCCTAATTTTTAAAGATTATGAAGGACAGGGGATCTGTTTTGAGGAAACCTGATACATTTTTGTATGGCAAATTCACCGTAGGCACATCAGAGAAGACAACGTCTAGGTACAAATGAAGCTTCCCTTTCATCTCATCTGCACAAATGACCACTGCACCTTTCTCATACATATATACCAGATCATGGGAATGGGAACAGTCACCACGTAGCAATTACTTTTACCAGATTAAAAGCATTACTCTTGTAGCTTTGATGGTTGTGGAAACGAACGAACGGGACAGTTTGCATGTAGAGTTGGAATAGGAACTACTTGCAAAAGTAGAGAAAAGGTCGGACGGGTCTTCAAACGGTTGTGACAGCAGGCAAATCTCGGTGCTCACAAGAAGAATAGAGAGGGGATGCACATCAGGCCATTGCGATTTGATCTAATTAATGGCCCTCCTAATTTGAGCTGATGTGGCTCAACTTCATTGCAGTAATTTACTATTAATAACTACACTAACTACACTAAGTGAAGATAAATTGTATAGGTTTATAGTATAGATTGTAGGTTTAACATGATTGCAGTAGGCAGTCATTCATTGCAGAGAGTTTTCTGCATGTTACAAATTTTAATACGGTTAGTATCAATTTTTAGGTTGTATTCGTCTGAAGGTTGGAAACCCTGCCACGCATAATGAAGTGGTAGATTAGCACATAATTAATTAAATATTACCAAAATAGTTTTGAAAACTAGATTAATATATTTTTTTTTAAAGAAACACTCCTACATATTTAAAAAAACATACTATTTAGCACATAGGGAAGCATGCTTGTGGAAAACGAGAAAGTAAGGTTAGGAAAGTGTATTATAGAACGCACCTTTAGAGAGGTCTTGTAGTTGACGTTCGTTAAGTAACATTTTCGACCGTCAAATATTAAATAATATAGTTCCACTTGTCTTGGAGAAATGCCATGTATGCAGGGAATAAACAATAAACAGAAGGAAAAATGAGCCGGCGTTGAAAGAAACACACCTCGCGCGAATAATACGAAAGCACATAGATCGAGGGGTCCACAAGTTAGCTCAAACTGACCTAAAGTGGGGCCAAACCATCCCAACCCCATAGGGGCTCACCTATCAGTCCGTGGTGAAAGGCGGTTGAGAAGGGTGGGGTTCGGCCGAACCGACATGACCTCCTCTCATTAGGGGTGGGCTTTCGGTCTAGACCGAAACTTCAGTCCAATTTCTTCGGTCTAAAAAATATCCGGTCTTTTAGAATTGATGACTGAACTTGTCCTCGCAAATATACAAACCGAAAGTTCGGTCTCGGTCTTCGGTCTGACCGACCAGACCGAAGTATGGTATGCAACACTGCATGAAGACATCCAGCTTCGATCCAAAATAACAAATCAAGAAGATCAATCAAATGAAAATCATTGCAAACGAAAGCCCCAAACTAGAACTCACAAATCAATACATCATCGGCCCCTCATCTTATGTATTTCCATAGCAATCACAAACAGGGATAGCAGAAGGGAGAAGATAAGCAGAGAAACAAGACAGCCATGATCTCCAAAACAAAGACAAATTATACACCAGTATAAAGTGCTATTATCGTGTAGGACTAGAAGCTCTGGGCCCTTCGAGGATGAGCTGCTGTTGCTCGATGAGGATGCCGCCGCCACCGCCGCATGTTTGAGGACAGGGACGTCGACGCTACCAGCGGTGGCCCATAGAGCTTGAAAACGTGGAGGATGTACTGGGGTGGCGACAATCGGTGCATGCGGCAGCCGACGGCTGGACGCCGGACAGCGCCAACAACGGATGATGAGCCTGCCGGTGGCTGCGGTGTGAACTGGCGGCTAGGGTAAGAGCATCTCGAACAGAGTGACTTACTCACTCTCAAGTTAAAATTTGGTAATTTTTGATGAAAAACACCCTCCAACAGATTTGCCAACCGGACCTCCTCTCGCTGGCCAAAGTTGGCCAGCCAAAATTGCCTTGACAATCATGGGCCCCACGCATGGGCCAACTATTTTCCCCTTTCTCCGTTTCTGGGAGATACGAGCGCGCCGCCCTCTCTCTCTCCATCTGCCATCTCCTCGAGCGTGCCGCCGGCGCCATCCCTCCGCCATGCCGTCCCTCCGCCGCGTCATTGTTGTCGTCGGCCTCCATCACTCGCGTCGGTGCTGCCGACCTCTGCCACCTGCGCCACTCCCGCGGCCTCCGCCGCCCGCGCCACTCCTTGCTGCCATCACCGACGTCACCACGCCCTCCGCCATAGCACGGGCTCCACAGCGCCTCCGCCACCGCACGGGTTCGGCCGGCGGAGATGAGAGGAGGAGAAGACGAGAGAGAGGAAGGGTGGAGAAGAAGGGGTGACAAATAACTAGGGAGACTGATACGTGGGATCCACTGGTGGATTGAAGAACTGTAAATAGAGAGACTGTTGGAGTAAAAGATAAATTTGACTGTCCAAATTTATGGTAAGATGGTTAAATGGATGTTTGGAGAGTCAGATTTGGAGATGCTGTTGAAGAAGCTCTTAGGAATTTTGTGGACCACGAAGTGGGAGGGCAGGTAGGGACTTGGTGGTTTGGCATATTTGGTGGACTGGGCTGGTGGTGGACTGGACATGCTAGATGGGCTGTCGTTGAGTTTGCATAGTTCGGTCTGTTCGGGTACCCGACGTGCAAGACAGAGACACTGAAATAAAAATGATTTTTTTATTTTTAATTTTATTTATTAAAATATTTACAAAAATAATTTTCTATTTTGAAAATTTACAAAAACTAGTCGACCATCGCTCTCTAGGAGGGCGATTTATCCTACGTGGCATACGGCCATTGGCCCTTGCCTAATGGCCGGCTACCTGGGGCTCCAAAAATTTGCAGGCGACCCCTTTGCCACCCTCCCAGATGATTTTTTAGCTCTAGGGGCGCCTGCTTTAAGGGCGGTTGGGTGGTATTTTCAGGCAGCCCACTTGCCGCCCTCTTAGAGGGCGTTTTTATACTGTTAACTAGAACAGTTGGTTCTTATTAAATCATCGTTTTGACAATGAATGAAGTAGGAAGAATTCTTTACAATTGCAATGATTTCTTTTTCACCCGGATTGGAGGCCAAGGAGGGGGTTTTTTACATCTAACATGTAAGTTAGGTAAGTTGCGTATAATTCTCACTTAAGTTGAATCATGTAATCATGTACACAATTGAAGGTAGAATTTATGAAAATATAAGCATGTACTTCTAATCATGTAATCATGTACACAATTGAAGGTAGAATTTATGAAAATATAAGCATGTACTTATAAATTAGAAGGAATACAACGCATCGGGGCATCAAAGGAACTTTGCAAATTGAAACGATACAATCCCATTAATTTATAATTCGTGACGCATACAATAATACACCATCATAATTAAACATTATTATAATAAAATAGTTAAGAAGTGTCATGGATACACGATACAAATTTGTCGGTTCTGACGAATCGAGCCTGAGCTTATCTACCGACCCTTTCTACATCGTTCAACGTGTATTACATTTTCGTGCTCCTTCAATCGTTGGTACTCTACTTGTGTTTCAAATTCAGTTATCTTTTAGCTATGATATGTTGGAGTGACATTGTCGATCCACAAAGTGAATCCACACCTCCTTGGATTGCCCTTGGAAATAAACTTAGTTGTTCAGTTAGGGTAGTAATATTATGCAGATGCTAGCAAAATTGGAAAAATGTAAGATGTACAATGAAGTTGTTGTCTACGTTGGGGCAGACGAAATATCTCATGTCAAATGTTGTTCTGCAAAGGAGGTAACCACCTGACAGTGATCTCTACAACCACACTTTGGACGCTCCGACCATTTGGGTAAACCTAACGGATTGTGCCTCTAGTATAAACTTGCAATTGTACCTGATGTTCATACTCCATCCATGCATGAATGAATTGTGTGGTCGTCTCAGGTTACATTATCGTTTCACCGATGGAAGTCACTCTCACTGCATCGATCCACTATACGAATTGACATTTCCTAACATCCTCCTATTTGTACAATTTTATCAGGAGAGGTAAGTGCATGAAACTAGATTAGTGGTACCAAAAAACTGATACTTACAATGAAATCATCATCGACAATGTTAGCACACACGAAACATCTTTGTCCTCGAGTTCGTTGTCTTAAGGACCGTATCACCTGACAATGGTCACCACAACGACACTCTGGATGTTCCCGCCATGTTGGGAATCCCAGGGGATTTACCTGTCATTCTAAAGCTTCTGCAACAATTCACCTTTCATGCTCATCCTTCCGCCTAAGGTAGTCCGATCTTGTTTCGCTACGTGAATATCGATGTGTTCCGTCGTTTTGTGGGTTCTCCGTATCTACCCAGTCAATGAAGTTGCACACCGTACGGTATGTCAGCATAAGATGTCATGATGGTTTAGAAACCAGTTAGTGTTTTATGTGTTGAGCACAATTAACTAAATCTGGAACACATGAATCATACCTGATCAATGTGTGGGCATTGGAAGAATCTCCTGCTCCGAGTTTCTACCATGAGGGATGTTTTAATTATGCATCGATCCCCACAGGCACACAATGAACGGTCACACCGTGGTAGAAACCAACCAGCCAAAGGATCAATTCTCTAGTTGAGACGCCCAAGAAATTGAGCTTCCATTCTTTGAAGATGTGTGGAAATTTGAGAGATGATATGAACACCTTGTATTCGTCTTGTCTATTTTATAGTGGAGCAACCAATGCTACAACTGGTCGTAACAATAGTGAGTTGTTTCCATGGTATGTGACAACACGAGCATGCGCGAGCATGATTCACTTTGTCTGAGAAAGCAGCGCCGAAAATTGACCGTGACAACTCGAACTGGTAGTGTGTCAGTGTATTGCGGTTCACTGTGCGACCAAATGGACTCACCGATCACGTGCCAAAAGTTTGCTATCGTACGTGACAACATGAGCACGCGTGAGCAAGATTCACTTTATTTGAGAAAGCATCGTCGAAAGTTGATTGTGACAACTCGAACGGGTAGTGTGTCGTGTATTGTGGCTTACTGTGCGACGTAATGGACCCGCCGATTACGCGTTGAAAGTTTGTTATCATATGCATAAGTAGCTGTAGCAGCGTACGGAGAACATGAATGAAATATCAGTGAGTAAAGACAATGATATTGAAGTAGTAATTGCTAAAATAGTACTAGTCCACATGAGTATAAACCAAAGGAACAGTGCGCGCTACATTCGAAGAGGTGGACCACTACTGCCGAGGCCTCTTACCCTTGTCCCTCCTACCCTAGGCCCTAATGTGTCCCTGGGAGTACGTCAGATGGTCCGGTGGTACGGCACGGCCTGCCCATTCCTTCGGCACCGGTGTGACCGTTGGCTGCTCTTAGGTGTGAGGTGGTGGAGCTCCACCAAGCTATGAGGAGCCAAGTATCTCCTAGTCTGGCATGCCATCCAAGTCGTCATCGTAGAAATGGTCACTAGGACTAGTGCCGCCCACGTGCAAGGAAGAGGCTCCTACACCAAAGATCCCTGCTTGAAAGCCTGTTGGAGAAAAAACATAAGATTCATCAACATAAATTATACTTGTAACAACCAATACAATTAGTGTAAGTAACGAAAGACATATGCTCACCTAGAGGGAATCGCGACTGCATGTCTGGACGAGGGATCGACGCTCGGTATGAGGAACTGCTGCTGGCAGCAAAGGCGCCGGAAGGCAGACGGGGACGTGCGAGCCATGCATTTTGTTATGACATGGTCATGTCATCGAGAATAAATAACACATTATGGAACTAACCTCTGGGCGGAGCACCACCATGAGAAGCCGCTGCTATAGGTCGCACAACTCCGGACGTAAGGGCACGTGGGCGTGATGGTGCTGGAGGTACTGCATCCACGGCGCTACGACAAGAGAAGGCACGCATGACAGCGCGCATCTAGGACTGCATCCGGTCGAACGTCAGCCTTTGCTCAGCATAACTCAAGTGTAAGCCAGCGTCCAACCTAAGTACAACTAAGTTAATATCAGCATTGATAGCATGTGCAGCGTCGACCTATTAGAGACAAAAGCAAGCGTGTTAGTAGAAATCAGACATAAAAATGAGTTAAGTGAGCAGGAGTTCAACGTACCCCCTGAAGTACTCTCGGTCACGGTGCATGGGGTACGCGTCAGTAACAGCGGCAAGGTGCGGCTGTGGTGCGGCTGGAGTGAAGGTCACACGGGCACGAGTGCGAGGTAAGTACCAGTGGAGGTAGTCACGGTAGTTCTCCTCTGTGTGTGGACAGAGCTCGTTGATCACCTCCTCTGCAGCTAACACCCAGTCGGCCACGTACTGCTATACGTGCAATGCCCACAGTGTGCTGACTTGTTGTCCCCAGCGAGTCAACATATCCAGAGCGCAAACTTAGTTAGTCGATGAATAAATTAACATCATATTTGTAATTGGAACACTTTGTACTCACGAATGATCTCCAGGCTGGACGATAGGCTCCATCTCTCCAGGAAAAACTTGTCCCAAGCCGAGCTGCCTCATCACACCGTGCGGGCAGTGAGGCTCGACGAAGATGTCGAACACCAACACCAACATCGTGACCTAGTAGGATGCATCACGTGTGCACAAGGACGAAAGTCCTAGTGGTGCTCTCGCTGCGATAGCCTGCTCGGTGTACGGCTGTGACATCCTGGCCCAATTAGGACTAGGCCTGTGTGGCCCATTAGAGTTGTGTGCGCATGTTTAGTACCACCTTGCTAGTTTAGCAAGGGTGGAACCAACTTATAAGGCCTCTTCCCTCTAACCATATCACTCCCGGGTTAACCCTTTTACACGAAGCGAAGACGAAAGTGTAAGTGGGGTGGTATGTGTAAGTGGGCTCGCCCGTCTGATGGGCTGGGCTACGCGGTTCTGAAGGGAGGGCTGTTACAACAGCTCCCAGACAACGTCGTTGGGTTGGAGATGATCGAACTCGAACACAAAGTCTGGGTAACTCCGTCTCACCTGCATGTGAGCGTAACCGCGCTGCGACATAACAACATGGTACATATTTAGGAATTTTATGAACTAGCGCCAAAGAAAATGAACGGTGCAATCAAAAAAGTTTTAACTTACCCCACGTCGACACTAGTACATCCCCATCGTGGGGCCGTCCTCTGCCCACTCTGCACTGCAACCTATCACGTAAGGTGCGTGGTCCACCATGGGTCGTCCTATGGCGAACCGCTTAGCTGCCCAAAGATGATCGAGTAGAGAACAGCCAGCAAAGACCGCTCCCGCAGAGCAAAGACCACTCCCGCATCGGTCTTCGTGCAGGCTTCGCAAAGGGCACGGTAACTGGCTGCTAGCACTATAGATCCCCAACTCCACTGTGGCACATTGCTTTCCTCAGCACCCGCAATGGCGCGTGTGTAGAGGATCAACCCATTGTCCACAATATGCCTCGTAGTGCTGGTGAACATCACCCAACCGAACAACCAGAGCAGGTACGCCTCTAAAGCACGATGGACCGAGTACTAATCAGCGTCTGGGTGGAGCTGGTTAGCCTATAATTAATAACCAAATGTAAGTACAAATGAGTTGATTGGTGCAAAATAACATAAATCAGTTCCTGCAGTTAACTTACAGTGAACTGGAGCAAACAGGCCTTGGAAGGCCTGGCGTTAGTGTACGGGGGAAGGGCAGTGGGCGGTGGGAGACCAACAAGGCGCATCACGTGTGAGAAGCGCTCCGTGATATCCTCCTTCCATCCTCCACCACCATCAACGGGACCAACTGCTTCTCCTGCAAGAGGTAGCCCGAGAAGGTACGACACATCCTGTAGTGTCGGTGCCATCTCCCCATAGGGTAGATGGAAAGTGTGCATCTCAGGCCTCCAGCGATCTACTAGAGCTGCAAGGAGTGACTGGTCTACATCCCACCACTTCGCCGGGTCTCTCTCGTCTGCCCTCACCTCCACAAGCCTACAAAGCGGTAGGAGACCTGCCTCACGCAACCTGCAGAATGCATGGTCGAAACATTAGTAATGAAAAATTAGAGGCGAGTCAAACGTGCATTAAAAAATTGGAAAAACGTGTACCACGAAACGTCACGAAGCACGTGGACGGAAGGTGCCGAGCTGCGCACCCTGCACTGCTGACAGGTACGAGCGGTGGTTCCTGTCAATGCCACGGTCGAAGAGCACAGGTGTGTCATCCGCCATACCAGCATGCAAAAGAATGATTACAACAGTTAAAACAAAAATTACTTCAACATAGTTAAGAAGAGTGAAAAATAAATATTACTTCAACATAGTTAAGAATAGTACAAGTTTCAATGACGCGTGCTGTGGAGAATACAACAACATAGTTAACAACATTAGATGCAAAATCAAATTGTTCGAATACAATACCGAATACAACAACATAGTTAACAACATTAGATGCAAAATCAAATTGTTCGAATACAATACCGGACTAATTCATGGTTCACAAACCAGACGATTACAACGACATTCATTAAAATTATAGAATACTACTATTTAGGAAGACATCATTACGATACAATACCGAATTGTTCGCAATACAATACTGGTCTACTTCATGGTTCAGAAACAATACTAGACCATGGAATCACTAGACGCACGTTGTTCCTTCCTCAGGTGGTCGCGTTCCATCACTTGCCTCTCCAGATGGACCAACATTCGCGATGCTAGGACCTTCCGCCGTCTTTGAGCATTTCTTGTAATTATGGCCACGCTGATCACACTTGCTACAACGTAGTGTCCTACCACCCTGCTTTGGACTCGTCCATGTCATTTTTGATGCGTCTTGTCTAACGCCGGTCCTTTTTTACCCTTAATTTTGATGGATCTGGAATGTAAAAAACTTGGGGCCTCAGAGTTGTATAAGTTCCTGATATCTCGAACCCATGTATCTCCTCACTCCATATATGAAAAATTGCTTCTTTACTAAAATAATGTGACACGTACACATTGGGAAGAATGCCACAATCACCGGCTGCAGCAAGTTCGTGAGAGCAAGGCAGGTGTTGAAGCTTAGGCTTCATACAGCTGCAACTGCATCCGCCATCCACCTTAAGGACACATTCCTGCACGGCTTCCTTGCGGTAGATACCACGCCTGCTCCTATCAACACACATTACTTCATACTGATGAACTTTTGTGCCTTGAGGAACAACTCTATAACTCTATGTCTTAGCTATTTTATTTTCCATGTACTTAGTGATTACACTGCCAAATATTATGTTGTTATCTGCCATTGAGGGACCAATTTTCTTGTATCAATCCCTGAAGTAGGCCTGTCGTGAAGGATAAATTTGACAATACCAACCAATGGGAGCCCTCGCACTCCTCGCGTTACCCAGTTGTACACCTCTGCCAATTTAGTTGTCATTATGCTATATCGCGAACCATCGGTGTCAAACAACAAAGACAACTTCTCCTTTGGCTCATTCTCAATCCAATGAGTGAAATTTCAGATTGATGATGTCGATCTCCTTCTCATTTGTGGGTGGGTCGTCATATAGTGCACTAAGAGGTACTGGAGGCTCGTCACCTTCAACTTGTGGCTGGTGAGATTGTTCATCTGTTTGCTTTGTTGTTAACTCATCCAACCTTCTCCAGATTTCATTAAAGATCCATCAGATGCTTGTTCTTAAATTTCTTGCAGAAATTAGCACCCACGTGACGCATGCACCACCTACTCTGAAGATCGGGCCTCCTAGCTGGAAGTCCCTTCTCATCCCAACTGTTCTGCAAGTAGTCAATAGCCCTCAACATGCCCGCATAACAATCATGTATGTGGCAAACATTGGGCCTCATAAGCACGACTACGTTGTGCACTCTCTACAGGAACCAGTACCAGCTTTCAATGTTCTCACTCTCTACAAATGCAAAAGCCATAGGTAACACCTGATTGTTCCCATCAGCTCCAAGCGCTGTCAATATCTGACCTATGTATTTACCGATAAGAAATGTTCCATCTATGCATAGAACAGGATGACAGTGCACGAAAGCGTTGATGCAAGCACCCAATGAGAAAAAGGCTCTTTGCATCACACTCTTGGTAGGATCATCAGCCGATGGAAATGTATGAATGTCATAGTAACTATTACTATTCCTTTGGGCAATGCTGGCTAAAGACAACGCAAAATATCATAGGATGCTTCAAATGTGCCATACCTCATCTCTAAAATCTTTTGTTTGGCCCTCCATGTGTTGGCATAACTTATGGTGTACTTGAATTTGTCTTCAATGTGGCTAATAATTGATCGTTGTTCAAAGCCATTGTTGCAGACAATACTGTTGTACATCTCACTTGCAAAAAAGCTGAAGTGATATTGCGGTGATACTTCTCCACCCCTTGTAAGTGGTACTGGTGCTCGGTCACAATGCTAACTTTCTAATCCATTTACCCTTATATGCATGAACACGTCATGGACAATCTTCCTTCACGCACCTCACTTCGTACACATAATTGGTTGACTTGACCACACTAAACTCTCTCTGCAATGAGACCGCCAAATGCTTGACCGCCTCCTTCATATCCTCCTTACGAGCATACCTAGCACTCTTAATTACCTCGTTCTCCTTGTATTCTAAGGGTACATGATGACCTTCTGAGATAACAAGTCCCGAGAAGTCCTCATTTGTCCAATCAGTGGGCATTACAACATCTTCCTCGTTGGATGATGCGTCACCCTCTGCTTGCTTGTTATTCAAATCTTCCCTCTCCATTTCATCAACGATTGTACCAACTCTCTCCCCCTCATCTGCCACGCCCATGGCTTGCACCACCCTTGTTTGATTTTCCTCATTATCCATCGATGGTCCAACACAATACCCCACATGGCTTGGACCCTTAACATCTTTGGTTTCCATTGCAACATTTCTATCCTTTTCATGCACCGACACAAAAATAACAAGGGGCCATGACCGTTTAAAAGTCATCTCCAACCATCAGTGCTATCCATAGGCATTAGTTCCCAAAAATAATCTTTCGTTGCACGACTCACTACAACAGATACTGACATTGTGTCCACTTCAGGGTCTATTCTAAATTCTTGCATCAACCAACTATAAATTGACTGAAATGTTCTCTCCGCAGGCCTATAAATGCCCTTCGTTGTCATTCTAAAATCTAATAGATCAACACCATCTGAACCAAATCTAAGGTTGCCTTGACTATGAACTGAATGAAATATGACCTTACTTGACAGTGAGCCTGATGAAAAAAACTAGGTAAACTAAGTTCATATTCATCAATATTTACTACGCCCTAAGTTAAACTTTCTAGAAATATGTTGTCTGTCCTTGGTCTCAAACTCAACAGGGTGCACGCTCCAGATCTACCATCTAACTAACATATATTCTCAAATTTGCATTATGCCCTAAGTCTTAATTTCTAAAAATATGTCGTATTCCCTTTTTCTTAAATTATACAAATATATTGTGTGCTCTAGATCTACTAAAATATATGGTAATAAAACTAAAATGCTACAAAATTTGCAAACACAATACGATATAATGTATTTACCTACCATGGAGTCAGCAAACCGGCAGGGCTTCGCCGCTCCCCTTCTGCTCCCCCTCACCCCTCCCTCCTTTTTTTTGGATTTTGAGTGAATATAATGAAAAATCGGAGAGGGCAGAGGGCTTTATACCCGGAGGGTATTAAAATCACCCTCCTAGAGGGCAGCAAGGGGACCGCCAGTAAAATGCCAGGCCGCCCTTGCCGCCCTTTTGCAGGCGGCACCCCGCACAGAGAAAAAACACCCTTCCAGAGGGCGGCAAGGGGGCCACCTGCAAAAAAGCCAAGGCACCTCACCGCCCTTTTGCAGGGCAGCCCCAAGCACAGCGAAAAAACACCCTCTAGGAGGGCGACAAGGGGTCCGCCTGCAAAATGCCACTCCCCGTAGGCCGGCCGTTAGGCGAAGGCCAACGGTCGTATGCCACATAGGATAAATCGCCCTCCAGAGGGCGATTTTTAAATATCGTCCTCCCAGAGGACGATAGGCAACTAGTTTTGTAAATTTTCAAAATAGAAAATTATTTTTGTAAATATTTTAATAAATAAAATTAAAAATAAAAAACAATAAAATGGGTCCTCACAGTTTGACGACCGATGAGTGGACCGATGACCGACGATTCGGTCTTTTCGGGTTCGGGTTCTATTTTTTCGGGTACAGTTTTTGGTCTCGGTTTTTTCTGCCAACCCCTACCTCCACGTATCACTCCCTCAGCTACTCTCAATGACGGTTATGTGTGGATCCCGGCCTACAACTGCCATACAACCATCACTACAATCCTATAAATTGGGATGAGCTTCTCACTTCACAACACACACCTCAAGGAGCACTTCTCTCATTCCATATATTGTATTCTTCGGTCCTATAGTCTTCTCGAAGATTCCAGTATTTATTTAGTACTTTACTCTTCTTGTAAGACTATAGTTACAATAATAGAATTATCTTAATTATTATATTGTGTACATAGTTCATATACTAGTTTACTAATAATGTGTTCTATGAATAGTTTATACTTCATTTATATGCTTCACCTAATTCGGCTAGTCGATCTATGCTGTCGCAACGATCCAATGATCTTAACGGGTTGCACTAGCTCTAATTTGTCCATCCGAAGGGTGGGAGTCCCACAGGAATTAGTGACATTATTTATTAACTTAAGCATGGCACTTAGGTTAGTTAAAAGTCGTTGGATTTGGGTATCCCCCACAGAAAGTTAAAAGTCGTTGGATTTGGGTATCCCCCACAGAAAGTGAGGTAGATGACAGGTGGTGACAATTATTTTTGTCCTCTATATTCCTCCACATCTAGGTATGATATAAGAGTTCGCAAAATGCCATAACCACGATGGCAGACTAGTAGGGAGTGGTCTCTCGATAGTACATGGGTGCCTAGAACTAAGTCCTAACCTTGTAAGCATGTTTGTGTTAAGTGTATACTAAATTGTATTGATGTAGAAGTACATATGAACCTTAGCTCTCTTTAATCCTTCTCTACTGCCTAGTGTATCTTTATTAGAGATGAATCTCCTGTATATCACACTACCCATATAATTATTATCCTTAACCCCTGTTTAGACTATAGTAAAGTAATTATAGCTTGATTACGAATATATGAACAGTATATTTACACAGCCGCCTTCCCTGTGGAAATATAAATACTATACCCTTGGAATACTCCTGGATAAAATGCTACTGTGGTATCTGTGCGCTTACAGATTTATCTGTGACCGTAAAAAATACAAACAATTGTGACATCCTGGAAATTGTCACGCCTAGAAATTTAGCCAATTTTCAGACTATTTTGTGTATTAAAATTTAAATTTCTACCCACGAATCCAGAAGCACACGGATACCATTGTAGCATTTCACCTGTGAGTATTCAAGGTATCATTATTTGTTTTTACGCAGGAAAGGTGGTGGTTTAAACAATGGGTAACTATATTCAGGATCATAGTATGATTAATAAATCATGGTCTAAGCAGGGATAAGTGATAATATAAAGGTATACAGAAGAATCATCCCTAGAAATAATACACTAGATTGTGGAGAAGGACAAAGGAGAGCTATAGTTTCTTGCGTTCTTCTATACCTACGATGCTTAGTTCACACAGATAGATGCATAAACCTATACAAGCTTAGTATTTAGTTCTATGCACCAGGCACTACCGAAAGACTGCTTCCTACTGGTCTACTAGCGTGGTTACGATAATTTACAAACTCTTACGCCATATCTGAACATGGAGGATTACAAAGAACAAACTAGTGTCACCACCTACCGCTATAACCCGTGAGGTACACCCACATCCAATGACATTTAACTAACCCAAGAACCATGCTTGTATTGCTAAATAATACATCTAGTTCCCCCGAGACTCCCACCCCACTGATGATGTGGCATATATCGACTAGCCTAAACACATATAGTAAATGAACTAAGTATAAACTACTCAAGGAAATATAATTAGCAAAGCAGTATATGAACCATGAACACCGATAAATAAAGAAGATAACTTTCAATACTAAGCTCAATGTCTTACGAAGAGAAAAGAGTACTAGAGTCATACCCGAATCTCCAAGAGGACTTGGAAACCAAAGAATAAAGTACTCTTAACCTAAACTCCACTAATCTAGAGAGTAATAAAAATGAGAGAGATTGCTTCTTGAGTGTGTTTTCAGAGTGAGAGTTTCTCATCCTTTTATAGCTCATAGCTACCAATGAGGAGTTGCAACGTGGAAGGCGGAGGTGAGAGGGGCCAGGCCTAGTTCGGGCGAGCCAGGCAACCACCTCTCTCTTAGAGGCTGATATGTAGGCCCCTAGGACGGTGCATGGTGAATTGGCCTCAAATATGCTGGTTTGCTCTGATTTGTGGACCGTTCAATCCGTGTGCACTATCATGATTGGCCAGAAGTGTGTTTCTTTGCATGATGGCTCATTTTATACTTTATTTGGTCTCTAATCCCTGCATTCATCATATTCTCCAATGACAAGTAGAACTATACTATTTTGAAACAAATATGCGTGTATGAAATGTTAGTTCCCTTTATTTGTCGAGATAATTAATGGTCGAAATCGGTACTTAACAACCATCAACAAATATACAGATCCAAATGTAAATAAATCGTAAATACTTACAGAAGAGATACTTAGTTCTCACACTGAAAAGAAAGCAGCAGCGGAAAAGGGGACGATTCTAGCGAGGCTTCAGCTACACTCCACAATGAAAACTCGGCAAGGGTATAAGTCTTCGTCCTCTAACTCCGTCTTCAGCATAGAAACACTAAACTTCTAAAAAGAGAAAATTATAGCAAGGCTGAGTACAACTACCATACTCAGCAAGCCACACCAACGATGCATTCGTGCAAGGGGAGATAAAGGGGTTTGCAGCTATTTGCATAAAAGTGATTGTAAACATTCTTTGTTTAGAACAGTAAAACAGTTGATTAATTAAGGCAATATTAATCTCCACTGAACAACACTACACCACCTTGAACAGGACCAACCAAACCACCTGAAAATTGCACCAGTTCCATAAGTAAGTTATCAAAGGTGAGACTAGTCGATCGCCCATAACCGCAGGCATGCTATTCAAATAGTTTTACTCTGACCAGAGGTGCACAATTGTACCCACAAGACACGATCCATCTTATGTTACCATGCCATGCCTGACACGTCACCATACGAGTGAGTGTGACAAGACCCTTCACATAACTCCCTCCTAAGCAAGTGCACTGCAGTAAGGTTTCACCCCCACCCCTAAACCAGAGCAGGCAGCCCTTTTTGGTGCCGCGGTGAATCCAGTAGCCACTTAGCCCTTAAAATCAAGGACAACCAAACTCCGTCACGCCCACCCTCACATGGGGATGTCAGAAAGCAGTGAGTTATATTACAGGTTCAACAGTTGTCCATTCTTGCTTGTGGTAAGCACGGTAAGTCTTCCAAGGTTCCTGTGAACCATTCCTTAATTTCCATAGGTGCGTCAATCATAACCATGCACCCATAGCGCACCATTAAGTCATAATTTTAGTTGGATAATTATGACTAATGAAACATGGCTATGTGTCTCGACCTCGCAGTTTGTCAAGATACTAAAGGTAAATAGTGTGATTATCCCATTAGGTGAGCTAGTGGTAATTAAGTATGGCTAAACATATCATAGTTCTTGCTAGCTCAATAGAAATGACATGAGTTAGTCAAATTATTACCCAAGTTATCAAGGAACGGATATCAACGAAACATGGCCACAAGCAAGCCAATAAGCATTGCCGATCACTAGAATCGATAGTAATCCCTATTCCCATGTAATTATTAAAACTTGCATTTCATTTGCAAATGATAAAACATTTTACAAGGTAGGTTCAATATACTCAAGGAGAAATGTGTGCCTTGCCTTGCTTTTTATTAATCTTCCAAACTATTTTCCTCGCGATCGCGATCGTCTAAAACGATGAAATCAACACACTAGCACGAAAAATGAGGAAAAACCTTAATGAAAACTAAGGAAATAGTACATGAAAAGTTAAAAAACATGTAGATATCAGTTTTAGATGAATATTGTAAGTTGAACGGCCAATTTGTAGTTCATATGAATTAGTTATCAATTTTATAAGTTTTGAGCCATTTAAATCGATTCTAAAATGTTACACGATTTGTGATGCAATTAATAATTATTCTCTTAAAGGTAATCAAAGATTATGGCGTCAGTCCTCATGGGAGATAGGGCTGAGCGACTGACTAGTGGGCTCTACCTGTTAGCGAGAGGGGAAGCCGGTCCACGGTGGACTGGGGCCATAGTGCACCTGGCACGAGCGCACACATGGCGGCCAATAGAGTGTCGCCACGTGAACGGTCCAGATCCAACCGGAGGTGGATCGGGCGGCCACGGGAAAGGGGGTGGCTATGCACGGGCGGACCAAGCAACGAGCGTCGGCCCGACTGGCGACGGTAGCGCACGCGTGGCCTAATGGTCGCTGCCGGTAACCACTCGGCGCGGTGGCAAAGCGTGATGCGGCGAAGGGAGGAAAGAGGGAGGGGGAAACTGCTCATCGAGTGCCCATGGTAGGAGAGTGTTGACGAAAAATCCATGCCTGACCAATGATGCCAAATCCGTGTTGACGTGAACTAGGTCGACAAACACAATAGCCTGGGATATATGATTAGCTCTAATGCAGGTCCTCAAAATTGGATTCGAACACAGGCAAGCCAGTCGGTTTGATCCTACAACTGATAAGATATATAAATTGATGATAAAAGAATCGATCGGCTAACAAGCCGATGTAGCGATACTAGCCGATGTCGATAGGGTTTTGAGCAATCGGCTATATGTTCGATATAAATTCTGAGACATGAATAAATAATGATATAAATACGATAGAAGAACTTGAGCAATCAATCCAATCTGCCGATGATAATATGATGAAGTAAATATCCAATGAACCAATCGGTCGATATTGAAATAGAATATTGAATGTAGGCTCGATGATTAAAATATACATTCGGCTGCAATCTGCTAAACCAACTTGTATATAATCTTTATAAGCCGATGCAACCATATCCAGATAACTTATCGGCTAGCACACTGATAAAACATTAGCATGAACCTATCGGCTTAACAAGATTTATATTATTAACAACAATCTAGTAAGTCGAACCTAACCGATGCAGCACAAGATTGTATATAATAATCTAATACTTAATGAGTCGATAAATTTATCTAATGATGATGGATATAACAAATCTATCTAAAATATCATTGTGATTGTAGAGATATATTGGCTAAGACAGAAAATCAAACCTAACAGAGACATAGCCAACTAAACCAATGCATAAAATAGTTGATTAATTAAGGCAAGATTAAATCTCCACTGAACAACGCTAAACCACGTTGAACAGGTCGAACCAAACCACTTGAACTACACCTGATTTTTAAGTCAAGTTAATTAATAGAGCAGGACTAATCACGGTGAAACTAGTCGATTGCCCATAACCGTGGTATGGCTATTCGAATAGTTTTATTTTGGCAAGATGTGCACAACTGTACCCATAAGGCACGACCCATCTTATGTTACCATGCCATGCCTGACACGTCACCATATGAGTGAGTGTGACAAGACATTTCACATAACCCTCCCTACACCCACACCACGCTGGGGTTTCAGCACCACCCCTAAACCGGGGTGGGCAACCCCCCATGCGTTGCGGTGAATCCAGCAGCCGATCAACCCTAAATAGGGATCATCCCAACTCCATCATGCTGTTGATGCAAAAAACACACACTGGCCTGAGAGATTTGCTTTACTCTAGTGCAGGTCCAAAACTTGCTTTCGGGTTTAAGGGCGTGCTAGTTGATTTGATCCTGCAATCAACAAGATGAAACATGCAAGTTTTATTAGTAAACGATAATCGATCGGCTAAGAAGCCGATATCATATCGTGATGTAACCTAGCCGATGCAATAAATTGTGAATCAGTTGTAAGGCATATCTGATGATGAATCAACCCTAAACTTGGTACATCGGTCGTAAATATCAGTATTACAAATCTATAAATCAATATTACTTTAGAAATCAGCAATTGGGATAGATCGGACTTAACCGACACATTATAAATTGCCCAAGTCTAAAATAACATGCAATAACGATTATATGTACTCATGTCATAGCCGATGTCCAGATTTAAGCATGTATCGGCTATAGTTCTGATACAACCATATTCTAGGATATTCTCTTGCAACAAATATATCTATCGTTAATCAGATTGGCGGTAAGTCTGATATATTTATATTAGATTAGATCCTGATATAAGGGGCAGTTATAGAATATTAAACAAAGCATAAAACTATGTAAAACAACTATACCAGATAAGATCGACTGAAACCCCGATACTATCCTTATTTACAATCATATGGCAGGCTAGAGATCATGATTCTAAACACGACTTAATAGATCAAACTTAACTGATGCAGCATTAAGTATGAAAAGAAGCATAATATCTAGACAATCAAGCCGATGGTTGCCTTTTCAGGATGGTGGATACATTATATAATTTAAATCAGCAAGTCAATCTAGCCGTTATCGACAAAACCCTAAATAGAGATCGGCTGATGCTAGTAGAAAGCATTGTCAATTTAGATTATATAACATATATGATAACTCGGAGATTCACAAGATAGAATTAGAGTGTCATAAAGATGTAAGCACTAATTCTGATAATGCAAACCACCATAACAAGTTTCACTTCTTCGTCGAAGATCGAAACCGATGCATCTCGACTCGAAAGCAAGAACTTGTCGAAACAAAGAAGCGGAAAGGTTGGCGATGCCCCAAATTTGACTAAACTGGTGTTGTTATTTTTACAAGATCTCGGGCTTATATTTATACCCGAAAATACAAACTTATCCGTGGTAGACATGGCTCATATTGTCCTAATACAACTCTAACTAACAAACAAGTCTTTTAGGCAGACTCTTACCAAAAATATCTATAAGGAAATTACATAAAATCATAATTAATAGATACTATTACCAATCTTGGACTCTATCCTTGCCTGGCAACATCATCGCAATCCTTCTTTCAAACCCGACATTGATTATGTAACCAATATCGGCTGTATCGGCTACCCATATCACACTCGGTTTCAGCCGATACAGTGTTCCAGTCGATGCACACTCTGCTTTTGAGAACCCCGCATATCCTTAAATCCGCTTGGGATTGGAACCCATTTCTGACTCATATGCTTGCCAAATTTCATCGTCGACACATGGGTCGAGCTTTACCAGCAGTTGTCCACACTTGCTTGTGGTACGCACAGTAAGAGTTGGAGGGATTTCCCGTGAATTGGTCCTTAATTGCCATGGGTGTGACAATCAAACCCATGCACCCACAACCTACCATTAAGCTATATTTTAGTTGGATAATTACGACCAATAAAACTTGGCCAGATGTTTCAAGCTCACAGCTTATCAAGATACTAATGTAAATAAGGTGATTATCCCAATAAGTGAGCTAGTAATAATTAAGCATGCTAAGCATCTCATAATTCTACTTACGTTACATAAGATACACAAGCCAATCAAATTACCACCCAAGTTTGACAAAGGATGGATATGAAGTAAACATGGTAGCAGCAAGCACATAAGTAATATATATTCCCATGCAATTTATTTGCAAACAGTAAAACAATTATAAATTAGGTTCATCTTGCTCAAGGAGGAATGTGTGACTAACCTGGCTTCTTCTACCAATCTTCCAAACTCTTTACTCGCGATCACGATCTTCTGAAACGATGAATTCTACATGTTGGCATGCAAAATGAGGAAAACCCTCATAAAAACTGCTATGGAAGGACACTTGACAGACCCAGGAACAGCCCATCTGGCCCTCAATTTTCATAGGTCAGTAGTTACCGACCTTCCAAGGCGGTTGTGATCGTTTCTATCGGAAGAAACTGCTATGGAAGGACACTTGACAGCTCAGGACTAAAGATGCTCCTTTGAATACTTAGGATCTTCATACTCTCAATGCACCTCTTGGCCTATAAATACCCCTCTCCTTCCTCATTCACAACACACCAAGATGTAGAGCTGAATTATAAGAGGCTCTTTGTACTCATTTGATGTATACTTAAAATAAGGGAGAGATAGTGAGGAAGAAAGAGTTGGAGGAGTTGCAAAATTGTCCGTAACTCTCTTTATTTCTTTTGTACCTTAGCAATTATTTTGCTCTAATTGAGAATATCTTAATTAAGTAATTGAGATTTATCTTGTGTGGTATACTTCTTAGTTAGTTCCTATTTAGCTTGCTGGATCATTGTTCACTATTGCTCATTAAGAGATAGTGATTGCTTTGGTGAGTTATAAACAATAAAGTAGTGATTAATTGCATAGACATGATGTCTAAGTAGTTAATTACCAGTGTTTGTTGCGTATCGCATAGTTAGCTAGAGGTTGGTGTAGAGGTGGTGACAACCCTTGAGATCACCGTTGTTCTCCCTATCCGGGTACAGAGTAGAGTGTGTTCTGGTAGTAGCGTGTAAGTCAGTGCCTGAAGTATAGCGATAGGATTAAAGTTAAGCTTTCTAAACGACCTTGTACCACACTAGAAAATCCACCCTACCCTTTGGTATACATTTGTCTTATGTCCTTGGATGAACCTGAAGAAAAGCTAAACGCACACGTTCCCTGTGGAAATTCGATACCTTGTGATATTTCTGAGTGAAGTGCTACAGTACTATCTCCATGCGCTTCCGGATTTTATCAATGAACGTAAGAAATACCAACATCCCTCAAGTTTGAAATCCTAAATTTCCCTAAAATAATCTATCTTCAAAATTTCGAACTAAATTCCCCCTCATCCATTCTAGTTTAATGAGCATAACAGGAGAGGAACCAATCAAGAAAAGAGCAATGCTAACTATAAATCAGGGAAGCGAAATTACCAGAAGAGAAAATTTTCTACATACCCTTGAAAAGTTTTGCAATCTCTTCTATACCCTTGAATTTTACCTCATCCCTTATATGCTTTGAGTTTTCATTTTGATCACCTCTATCCCTATTCCGTTTGTTGACCGTGCGTTGTCCGTTAGATTTTTCTAAATTGACCATATCGCCAATTTTCCATACTTACTTCCTACCTACTTCATAGATCACAATGTGAAAAATTGTAATTCATGACAAAATCAAATGCGACATAATTATTTGTTCTAAAATTCAAAAAACAAAATTTAAATTGTTGAGCAAATTTACCTTTTTATAAAATCCATATAAAAGATTAGCTAGAAATTATGAACCAAAATTATTTATTTGTTAGGTTCAAATTTAGATGAAAATGGTGTACAAATTTCATAAAAGTTAATTAAAAATTTATTTAAAAATTTGTTGTCAAATAATTGGGTTTTTATCACTAAACTATCACATACGTATAAGAGAGGGGTAATATATCGGTTAACTAATGGTTAACTGATGGAATGAACTTAGAGGAGATCATAATGAAAACTCAGGGGTACGTAGAGGATGAGGCATAATGAAAACTCAAGGTATGTAGAGGATGAGGCAAAATTAAGGGACACACAAGAGATTGAGAGAATTTTCAAGGGCACATTGGAGATTTTCTCTTACAAGAAACTGAAACTATGCTTCTCTCACTAACCAGTGCACACCACTCATTAACTGAAGATATATGTTCTCCTGCATCTTCTCCCGTAAAAAAAACCAGCTACATGATCTAGCGTGTACCAAAATTAAGACATATTGAAACCTACATGCAGAAACCGTGTAACCCTATCATTTTTTGATTTCTCGTATCCCGATCGAATCTATCGGAGGGAACTCCAAATCGGGTGCCCGATTCTCAATTGAAAAAATAGGCGATCAAATGTTTCAGTTGACCATTGGGTAAAACATTAAATTATACACGGCGGAACAAAAAATCAGTCACTGAAACATTAATTTTTTTGAAAATAGTGAAAATATGCGTTGAAACATGTCGCTATTATGTAGCATAAGTGTTAACGGATCAAAATATATGTTTTTTCTTTCATCAGAATATAATCATGTAATATCTTATTGTAAAGATTTAATCACAATAAATATAACGGTTTGATCGGATCATAGATCAAATAAGTAATTTAGGAGAAAAATCTTTTCAAAGGTCCTTATATGCATGCATGCATTGAGTGGAGAGAGACTGGTAGAGGCAAGTAGCCAAGTGAATTTTGTGAAACATAACGAGAACACACGTTGAAACATGTTACATAATGAAACATTGAGTTTAATGGCTTGAAATACATCTTTTTCTTTTATTAGAATATAATTATACGTTATTTTGTTGTAAAATTTAATTAAAACGAATATAATAGTGGGATCGGATCGTAAATAGAATAAATAAATAGTTTAGTAGAAAAAAATATTTAAAGTGAGAGGAGGAAAGGAGAAAAAAATTAGCTAGTACAATACTACCCAATTTTTCTCTCTGGATCGGTATCCCGATCCTGGGTATTGTCCGAATATCTCCCTTGTTCTCTTCTTCTCCCCCAATGCCCCACCAAAAAGTTTGAATAACCTCAAACTCCTCCTCCATGGCCGACGCAAACAATCAAACATGGCGTGCGCGGAGCTCCCCGAAGAATGCCTCATCGGCATCCTCCGCCACCTCTTGCATCCTCGACCATGCCATGTTCTCTAGTGTTTGCAAACCGTGGCGATCCATCGCGCTGCTGCAGCAGCAGCAGCCGCCGAGTAACCTCCCATGGCTGCTCATGCCGTCCAACGCCGCGACCTCCTTCTTCTGCGTCGTCTCGGAGGACACCCACCGCCCCGGACTCCCCGGTGATGCACGCGGCGCGAGATTCTGCGGCTCCTTCCCGGGCGCATGGCTCGCCGCCGAGCTCGCCGAGTCGCGCGGCCCCACGCTGCTCAATCTATGCACCGGCGAGCGCGTCGCCCTCCCGAGACGACTCCGCTTCAACGACGGCTTCCGTGGGAGCAAACATGTGCCCCATCATCTTCCACGGCTTCATCCTCTCCATGGCGCCGTCGGGCGATCGCCCATACTTCGCCGCGGCCGTAGTATCCAGCCAGTCCAACATCGTCTTCTGGCGCCCCGGCATGGATTACTGGACGCCACCGATGAGGAGGCTGAACGCGAAGCTAAAAGAATGGCAAGCCAATCGTGGACGTCGCATACTGCACCGACGGGCCGCTCGGCGAGGGCTTCTATGTCCTCACCAACGAGGACAACCTACTGCTGTACAAGCCAGAAACCTCAGATCACCACCAGCGAATTTCGTGGACATGTTCAGTATTCTGCTGATTCACGGGCTGGTAAATAATCCGTTTAGAATTTATAGTCCTCAGTGATATGCATAAGAAATATGGTACTGATGCTACTTCAGCATGGTAATGTTTCAGGCCTGAAGTTCAGAGTTTTCCTGACCCATGATGATTGTGCTGGCTACTCATGCTGTAACCTCTTTCATTGATGTTTGATGCCTCTATTGTGTTGTTTATGTGTGTGGTTCCAAATGTCTAATTTGAGACATGAATGCCTCTGCTGTGATGCTAATCATTTTAACATTCTACGTAGAGAACTCTGATCCCTGCATTTTTTTTGGTAACTGAATGATGCAAGCTACACATGTTCCTACTTCAATTCTGAGAGCCAATTTTAGTTAGTGCATTTCTGACAGCTGATTAGTAACTTGCGAGTGTTATGTTCTTACTGATTCTTCCTCTTCTCTAAGAGCGAAATGTGAAACCGGCCGGTTGATATTTGCAATTCAGGTTGTGCTGAAATTTCAGGCATGATTCAATCCTAACTTAATTTATACCGTGTTAACAAGTATATCACTTAATAATTCGATAATTAGCATGTATTGGACTCTCAGTAATTTTTACTCTAGGTTCACCACTGTCTCCATGGCCTACTAAATTGAGATGTTTAGACTGATATGGCATGTCAGTATAGGTGTCTCAGTTTCTTGGTTGCAAATGCCTAATTTGAGATATAATTGGCTGTTGCTGTATGATGAAGCACTGAGATTGCGAGCTATCGAGGATGTGCCACAGTGCACAAGAAGAAAATGATTTCTGTTGTTACAGCTGATATTTCATATTATTGCAGGTCAGAATTTACTTAAATAGGTATAGTCACTAGAGTGACCCTTGTTGCTGGCTACCATAACCCGTGTGCGTATCTTCGTGATATCCGTTAATTAAGTAACAACTGAAGGCTGCTAATATGTTCACCGATTAGCACCTTTTTTTTCCTCATTTTGTCCCTCTTTCCACTATGCTTAAGAATTAACGCCTGCTTAAGATTTGTTCTCAGAGATGTAATAGGAAGCATTTTGGCATCTGCCCAGGTCGTATGGTGGCCCCGCACCCGCGCTGTTCAACCTCTGCACCGGCGCGTATGTGTACCGACCTCACCAACAAGGAATACCTCCTGGTGTACACGCCCAACACCAGCGTCAGCGACGACCACGCCGAGCTCACGATTTCGTCCGTGGAAGTGTATTGCGGCAACAATCACCGCCCGATCATGCCGGGACCAGGAAAGGTGCTCGCCCGCTGCTTCGTGCATTCCTGCGGGGAGCTGCTCATGGTCATCAGGTTCGTCTCCGCGAGGGAGGGGCGCACGACGATGTTTGACGCCTTCAGGCTGGAGCGGCGACGAGCAGCAGCCGTCACTGGAAGAACCTCGCCAAATGATCCTCAAATGAGAACATGCCTAGATAGTCTCTGATCCAAGATTCCAAGTGATGAGAAAACACACAGCTGCACCTGTATGAGGATAGAACTTTGTGGACACGTTCAGTAATCTGTTAATTCAGGGTTGGTAATCCTTTTAGATTTCCCAATATGTTTTGAGTGAGAAATGAGGGATGAATCGTTGTTACTATCTCATGGGATTCATGAAATATTTGGTACTGATGCTTTATTACTTGACAATATTTCAGACTTGCAGTTCGGAGTTTTCCTGACCTGAAGATTGTGTTTGTTACTGAGGTTGTGGCCTCTTTTACTATTGCTTCCATTGATTTTTGATGCATCTGTTTTGATGTTAATCATTTTAATGTTCTACATTAAACTTTGATCTCTTCGTTTGTTTAATGACTGAATGATGCAAGTTTTCCTAGTTCCATTTCTGATGACTGATTAACCTTATGAGTTATGACAGCTGCTCTCATGTTGATTTTCCCCATATTAACCTGGCTGGTATTTTCAGTGGTAAAGCAAAACATAATTCAGCAGTTTAGGTTGTGCTAAACATCGATGGATTTGGTTCTCTCCATTGGCAATGGCATCTGCAATTGCTTGCATTTGTTTTGCACAGTTTGTCAGGTAGTACAACTGTACATGTGATTATCCTTTTGAATTCAGATGTTTGAAACTGACATTTGGCATGACAGTGTGTATTACATGAATGGCATTTTGAACACTTCTTTTAACTTTGAGCTTGCAATTCACAATGTGAGCCATAATTGACTTGGTGTCTGGTTGCCAATGTCTTGTTAATTTGAGATATGAGTGGCTGTTGCTGCATGATGAAGCTCTGAGTTGCCTGAATTTGAGGACATGTCACCATCAACAGGAAGAAGTTAATATCCTGTATTATTGCAGATTAGAATTTTATTGGCGCGTTAACTTGTGCGGACCCTTGATTGAGTAACAACTGAAGACTGCTACACGTTGACTGATTTGCTTATCGTTTCCCCTATCAGCTTTTCAACTATGCTTAAGAATTACAGCCTGCTTAAGATTAAATCTGTGAGCATTTGAGTAACTTCTGAACTGCAGATTGTATGACTTCAGAAACCCCGCAGGAAAGGGTGTTTATGATGTTCTTCGTGACTGCACAAAAGAGGTGCTCATTGATCAATTGTTAATGACTGGCTTTTGGTTGCTTGTTTGAACTGCTGTATATATTTTCGGTGTTCTGTTCAGACTTCAGAATGCCATAGGACTTGTGAAAGTTGTCTGCCATCTTTTGAAACGGAAGCCAGGCTAAGCTGGTGTTATATTAAGCAGGGAAGAAAATATTTACAAATTCACCAAGCGGTGAAAGAGGAAGAAGAAAGAAGAAAGAAGTCTTCCCTTAACTGAATAAAGTTAATGGTTCAGTATTTCAATCACAAGGCTACGGAGCTATATTAATTTCAGCTGACATTCCCTGGATCATACTGTGTCAGGTTTTTACTTACAATAGGATATGTGAGCTTCAGCTGAAAATGAAATAAGTACAGTACGCATTTTTCCATTAACAAATATCCTGTTCTTCAATTTTTGCACTGAAGAAGTGGAAAACGAAAGCAGTTTAGTTACTTGAATCAACAGAACGGAAATGAAAATGGTGACAGTGATATCTGCCTATTGAAATTTACTATAGATTGAAGGAACATTCCTATTCTGAATCTTCCAAATCAGTGAAAGGACAAAACAGAAGAACTGTTTACTTTGAATAAGGAAAGCACTGAAGTATAAACAAAGATAATCTTCTAATAAACTGAAATGCAGAACAAGCACGAGAGATACAAGTGTAGCAGAGCAATGTCTGGAGATCAGTGTAGAACAATGGAAATGCAGAACAATACGAAAACTTGGAAAGCAAGAAGAAAAGGATTAGAAGCGGCGTGGCTTCAGATGAGAAGGTTATAAATAACAGCTGCTCTGTAACCGCCGCATCCATCTCCCCAACGAATCACTCCCACTTGCCCTCTCCTTCTTCCCACTGATCCTAATCCCATCTAAAAGTTTCCAGAAACTCCTCCTCCTCCTCCCCCTCCCATGGCCGACGCAAACATGGCGTGGGCGGAGCTCCCCGAAGAGTGCGTCGCCGGCATCCTCCACCACCTCCTTTGCCTCCCTGACCACTCCATGTTCTCCGGTGTCTGCACACGGTGGCGCACCATCGCTACGCGGCATCTGCCGCCTATGCAACCGTGGCTGTTCATGCCGTCCACCACCGCGACCTCCTTCTTCTGCGTCGCCTGCGAGCACACCCACCAGGGGCCCCGCCTGCCGGACAACGCCCGTGGCGCGCGCTTCTGCGGCGCCTACCTTGAAGGTTGGGTCGTCGCTGCTGAGATTCCGAATGATGACCGCTCTGTCCCGTGGAATCGTGGCCCCGCTCTGCTCAACCTCTGCACCGGCGAGCAAGTCCTCCTCCCGAGACACCTCCGCAACAACAACCCTAATGTCACCACCATCAACCACATCCAAGCCGTCATCCTCTCCAATACCCCATCTCAGGCTCATCCGTACTACGCCGCCGCCATAGTATCCGGCAAGCCCAACATCATGTTCTGGCGCCCCGGCATGAACGAATGGGCGCCGCCGATGCTGAAGTGGGACTCGGGGTTCAAGATGTGGCAGAAGCAGCTATCCAAGGACCCAATCGAGGACGCCAAGTACATCGTCTTCGGCCCGCTCGGTGGGGGATTCTATGTCCTCAACAACAAGGAGGACCTGCTGGTGTACACGCCCAAGGCCAACGACAAGCACGACGAGCTCACGATGTCGTCCGTGGAGAAGTACCAGGTCCGCAGAAATCCCCGGCAGACCACGCCGGGGCCAGGGGAGGTGCTCGCCCGCTACCTCGTGCTGTCTTGCCGCGGGCATCTGCTCATGGTCGTCAGGTTCGTCTCCACGGAGAAGGCCACGGTGGAGTTTGACGTCTTCAAGCTGGAGCTGAAGCCGCCGTCCTGGAAGAAACTCACCTTGGACACCCTCACAGACCAGACGATCTTCCTCGTGCGAGGCTGCTCCTTCGCCGTCGAGATGAAGAAATCCTGCCAGTGCCCTCCGAACATCTACTTCCTGGATGACTCCGCGAGGTTCAACGGCGCAGGGACCTCGACCTCGCAGGCGCAGCAGGTTGAGGGCCCGTTCCCCTCCGGCGACACCGGCAGATGCTGCGAGCAGGGCATCGTTCGCTGCCTACCGCGAGAGCCGCCATCAGATTCCTCGCCGTGGACTTGGCTCTATCTGCCCCCATACGAGGCCCTTCGTCGTAAGTGGTTTATGGAGCAACTAGTCAAACGGGCGGAACAGCGGAGACTGCAGGAGCATCAGGATGGGTAGAATTTTGTGCAGGTTGGTTCGGTATTCTGGTAATTCAGCTCCGGTAATCCTTCAAAATCTGGCAATATGTTTTGAGTAAGGATTGAGACATGAATCCTTGTTACTATATCATGAGATGCATGAATGATTTGATATTGATAATGCTTTATCTCTGTCAGTACTTCATTCTTGCAGTTCTGATTTTCCTAACCCATGAATGTTGTGATCTGTGTTACTGTTTCTTCCATTAATATGATGCCTGATGCCTCAGCTGTGCTGTTATTTCATCATTCTACTGTGAGAAACTTTGATCTCTGCATTTTTCTAATTACTGAATGATGCCTGCTACAGTTTTCCTAGTTCACTTCTGAAAATTCATTAGTAACTTAAGACAGCTATTTTCATGTTGACTCTTTCATCATTTCTGAACGATTCTTTCACATGTTCTTATGAACTTCAATTCTGAAGTTGGTTGGTTTTTGACACAGCAGTACTGTGCAGATTTTCAGTATTCTGGTGAAACGAGAGATGAATCTTTGTTACTACGACATGAATGAAAATTTTGGTACTGATGCTTATCTCTGGCAATATTTCAGACTCGCGGTTAGGAGTTTTTGGTAAAAATTTTCCTGACCCATGGCAATCGTGCTGACTACTAAGTTTGTGACCTCTGTTACTATTTCTTCCATTGATGCTTGATGCCTCTGTTTCAATGCTTGATTCCTTTGTTGTGACGTTAATCATTTTAACATTCTTTGAGAACGTCTGATCTCTGCATTAGCCTAGTTACTGAATGATGCACCCTGTAAGTTTTCTAGTTCACTTCTGACAGCTGATTAATCACTTAAGACTTCCATATTCATTCTGATTTTTCTTCTTTTCTCAAAGATTGTTTCCAATGTTCTTATGAACTAGAAATGTGAAGCTGGTTCATATTTGCAGTGCTAAAATGAAACATAATTCAGAAGTTCAGGTTGTGCTGGACAACGATGGATTTGTTTTGAACAGCACAAACTGTGGATGTCATGGTCCTTCTGAATTCGGATGCTTTATACTGAAATTTTCTGTGTGAAAAATTTGGAGCTTTCAACTCAGAGTGTGAGTCGTAAGTGTCTGGTTAGAAATGTCTAATTTGAGACAAGAATTACCATTGAGTGATGAAACATTGAGATTGTCTAACATCGACGACGTGCTACCGTGCACAGGAAGAAGTTGATTTCTCTTATTAAAGTTGGTATCTCTTATTAACCTGTGTAAACCTGAACCTTTTTGCACCGGACGCCTCTCTTAGTTTCTTGTCAGGCTACCTAAAACCGTCTGAATATGTCCATGTTATGCTTCTCATTGTTCCCATCGGTCTTTAAACTTTGCTTAGATAGTTTCAGTATATGTCATCCATTTCTGGAGACAAAATTTTCGTTCATCTGTTGCATGACAGCATAAGCCATTATTTGCATCTCAAATTCCAGTTTATACCATCAGAAGCAGTGACAGGGTGTACTGATATACCGTGGAAATGAAGATGGAACATTCCTTCTTATTCGAAATAAAAAAGAAGAAGATGGAACATTCCTGTTCTGAATCTTTCAAATCAGTGTATAAATGTTGTAAAAGAACAAAACAGAAACCCGTGTGGGTTCAGAGGAGAAGCTAAACAAGAGCTGCTAATCCTTCCCCTTATCCTCTTCTTCCCACCATTCCCAATCCGATCCAAGAGTTTCCAGGAACTCAAGCTCCTCCTCCCATGGCCGACACAAACATGGCTTATGCGGAGCTCCCCGACCGCTGCCACGTCAGCATCCTCAGCCACCTCCCTTTTCTCCTCGATCACGCCATGCTATCCAGTGTCTGCAAACCGTGGCGCTGCAACGATCGCTGGGCGTGCCCGCCACCTATGCTCCTGTGGTTGCTCATGCTCTTCTGCGTTGCCTGCGAACACACCCACCCACCCACCGCGGCACCCGCATACCGGACTACGCCCGCGGCGCTCGCTTGTGCCGACGACATCCCCGGCCAGGATTGGTGGCCCCGATTGTCCTGGGGATCGTGGCCCCGGTCTGCTCAACCTCTGAAACGGCGAGCGCGTCGACCTCCCGAGATCCCTCCGCGACAACGACCCATTTGTCACCGACATCGACCTCATCCTCGCCGCTGCACCATCTCACGTTCACCCGAATTGCGCCGCCGCCATAGTGTCTGGCAAGCCCAACATCACGTTCTGGCCCCATGCATGAACTACTGGACCTGGACGCCGCCGACGCTGAAATGGGACGCGCCGAAAATACATCATCCATTTGTTTTGAAAAAAAATTACCGTTCATCTGAGAAGACATCATCTGTATCTCAAATCCCAATTTTCTAAAATTTCTAAACATCCATTAATTATACACGGATACCACCAGAGACGACCAGAAGCGGGAAGAAAATTCAGAAAAACGACCAGAATGCAATTGCATCAGTGCTAACGGAACCAACAACAAGACATATATGCAGACGAAATTGGTTCACAGTTCCAATCAATTTTCACATCCCTTAATTGAAACCGACACCACAATAAACTAACAAACCAGCTGTATATACAACCACAACGAACACAGCACAAGGAGTAAAAAATTCTGAAATATCACAGAAGTGTTGAGAGGAACTGCAACGATCATTGCAGGCGTCCAAATAATACTACAATTATATCTCCGGATATTTATTGATCCCTTAATTGCGATAGATCGTGTCCGTCCGTTCCGATCTCTCGATCGATCAGTGGTAGCCGAGCGGCGCGGCCACCTCCCGCAGCGCGTGACCCTGGTAATGTATGTCCTGCACATCCACAGCCATGGACACGTTAGCAAAATATGTTCAAATTGCGAGACATGATGCATCCAAACAAGGTGAGTGAGGGATGCGTACGGAGGCGTAGTGGTTGACGTCGCGGTGGTGGGCCTCGTCGGCGCGGACGACTATGACGACGTCCCTGAGGGTGGCGTCGGCGGGGAGGCGCCAGTAGTCGATGGCGATGGCGGGGGCCGGGACGTCGTCGATCTTGCCGGCGTCGAGGTCGCGGAGGAACTCGGTGTAGGAGTGGACGGCCTCCTCCTCGAGGTAGCCGACGATGCGGTGGGCGAAGCGAGGGGAGAGGAGGTAGGCGGCGAGGTAGGCATTGAAAAAGGCGCCCTGGACGGCGACCACCAGCGCCCGCTCGTACCACCGGGGCTGCGACACCTCCATGAACGTCATCAGGTGCATCCGCTCGTTCTCGGCCTCCTCCAGCAGCGCCCGGATCCACCCGCCGCTGTGCTCGAACCGCCGCAGCGACCGGAGGTGCAGCACCGCGCCGGCCACCATCCCCGGCACCGCTGCCACCGTCTCCAGCATCATCGCCCGGCACCCGTACCTCCTCTGCAACCAGATTGACCATCAGATTCATTCATCGTTGCTACTAGTTGATTAGCAATCTGGTCAATTATCAACTCGCGATACGAATTAATCGCTTTGTCACGGTAAAATCTCATTAGAGTAATCGTTCGTTCCATTCACAATCTCAACGGGTGATGTCGAGAGCAGTTAAAACAGAGTATAAAGCTTTCTAATTCCATGGAACACGATAATGGTTACCTGTCAGTCAGTCAGTCAAGCATGTTCTTTCTTGCAGGTTGAAAAATATCAAATGGAACCGAAGCCCAGCCCAAGACTGCCAAGCCCGACCTGGCATTTGTTTTGTGCCAGGGCCCAGAGAACCCAACAACAGGAGTACCCAAAACAGTTCACCCGTATTGACGGTTCGGCCCAAGTCCAACAGGCCCGTATTTGAGCTTGGGCTTGTAGTGAACCAGTGGGCCTGGAGATCACTGTTCCGAAGATCGAGTGTATGAGAGAGTTCATTCAAATTCAGTGCTTTTGAAGCTGCTCAGCCATTTGGTCCGAACTCATCCAGCTGAACTGAATTCACTGGACGGTCCAGATCTTCGGCTGTAAAGTTCACCGATTTGAAAATGATCCTTGATTAATTTTTCAGTTAAACAAATCAATGATCTATTATCTATCCTAAGAAAAAAAAATCCAAGCATATGTAGACGACTCGCACGTATGTGTAGAGTAGTAGCGCAGCATAGTTAAAGATTCAGGAATTGCATGTGATTTGTACTAGATTGTACTAAATCATTTTAGAAACGATACAGAAATGAGGAATCGCAGCAGCAACGTACGGAACAGGGGAAAGCGAGGAGGAGGTTACCTGGAAGAAGAGGTCAACCGGCCAGCGCAACGATTTGACCGTCCACCTGGCAACCTTGTCACCGAGCGTCGCCGGGTCGTGGTGCTTCGTCAGATCGATCGACACGTCAGCTTCGTACGTGTCCCACGGCTGTCCAACAGTACAGTGAGTTAATTAACGACGGTGATTAACGGAGCTTTGTTAACTGATTAATTAATGAATCAACGTGGTGCGCCTGTGCGTACCCGGAAGCAGGACCACTTCCACACCGTGCCGTCCTCCTTGACGAGCCTCGTCGGCGCCACGCCCCAGTAGCTCGCCGCCTCCTTCTCCGACTCCTCTTTCTTCGCCGCTGCCGCCGGTGCCGTCGCCGTCGGCGCAGTCTGCACGTCGACACCGCCCGCCGCCGCCGTGCCGGCGAAGCGGCGGGGCGCGGCGGCGGCGCCGACCATCCACAGCGGCGATACAGCCGGCGGCAGCGCTTTCGGCAGGCCAGCCACGGGGTAGCGGCCGGCCGCCACCGATGCCGTTGAGAAGAACCGGCTCGCCGCCGGCCCCGCGGCACGCCGCGCTGACTGCATCAGGGCCATTGATCGATCACCTGCTAGCTAGCGCTAGGGTCAAACCGATGGAAACCCTTGATTTGTTTCCCCGAAATTGGTGGAGTGGTGGAGCAATTAGCTAGCTGGCGCGTGCACTGTCACTAACTCACTATCCTTCTTAGGAGGATTTCTTGGTTTGTTTTCTCTCTCTAGCACTGCTATGCATGTGTGGGGAGAAGGGAGGGGTTTATATATATAGGTGGAGACAGACGTGTATTTAGAGGGTAAGTTGCATCTTTCCATGCTTCGCTGAGGCTGTCTGTGTAACCTTTATTGCCAACAAGTTGGCAACTGGGAATTGGAAATTGTGATCACAAATTCACCATAGTGTCTAATTTCTGTTTCGCACAGCTCAAGTGTTGAAACTATGCCAGATAACCTCATGTGCGTAAGATTTGCTCACCAGCTATGGTGCGTTCTAAATTCTAAATTACGTTTGAGCTTCATACTTCCTTAATTTTCGTTGGCACATTTTTCAAACCACTATACAATATATTTTATGTGAAAACATTATATATAGAAAGTTGTTTTTAAAAATATAATAAAACTATTTTATAATAATTAATGCTCAATTAACTGTATGCTAATCATGTAACTCACGATGAAATCTACACTTCATATAGTTGACTTTTTTTCATTTAAGATCTTTTGGGGGCCCAAATATTATTTACAAGTTCTCAGATCTATTTTGAAAAGAAACAAATTTTGAGTTTTTTAGTGACCTTTGTTTGAGGTATGCTCTCTATTCCTCGGATGGACTTTTTGGTTAAATGCCTACTAAAATATATAAAAAAATCAGGGTTTTTTTGCCCCTAGAAAAATAAAAATAAATAAAATTATTTTCATAGTCGGTTCCTAAGAGAGCTGGCGGTTGTGAGATCCGCCAATTTCTACAAGTGGTTCAAAAAATACTTCTGTAAATAGGTTACGGACCATCTGCATAAATGTTTTCTATATATGTTTTAAGTAAAAATGGTTATGCGACGGTATAATAATTGCAGAAGTGGTTTCATATATACGGGTAGCGTACGATACGAAGACTTAAATATTGATTGAGATCCTTATCTTCGCATCCATCCACTTTTAGGTCTCGTGCGCTACCCCTTTTTCATATTACCGAAATCTAGTTTCGACACACATGTAGAGATGGTAGAATTTAGACTGTCAAGAATTACTGTGCTATTCCGGTCGGGAAGCAATGCGCCCATAGGAATGACAGGGTCGCATTTCCTGACGAACGATGGGTTACCAGTACGAATCCTTGATGGAAAAGGGAAGCTTGCCATTTCCGGATAGACCCAGAGAATTCAAATCATGTAAGAAGTATTATTATGAATTAATGATCTACAGGGATAGAGCTAGAATGAAATAGATGGGGTGCCTCTTGTTTAATTTACTCTCTACTTTAGATAAATTTAAACTGATGTAGATGCTTAAGTTTACGTTGAAGGGGGTGCATACATGATAAAAATATGTAAGACATAGTTAAAATATTTTCTTGATCAGGTTTCTGGGCACCCTCCTTCCATACTCTACCTCTACCCCTGATGATCTATACAGGTATACTCTGTGTACACCTTTTCTTATGAAATATATATAACCAGATAAATTTAAAATGTATGAATATCATATAAATTCAACGCGAGTCATCTCTTCACAATTAATTATCCCCATTAATTTCTATATCGAAAGTTCGAAACTACGCACCGAGAAAATATAGACAATTTGTCTGTAAGTGTACAAGCATGCATTCTCGATGCGAATGTTCTGAACGATCTGTTTGACGATGTGATTTTTCTCTGTGACCATAAATAGAAAAAATGTTCAGTTATATCGGATACATGCATGCATGTAGTACGTAGCACGTGTAGCTACACACAACATACTCTTGCATATATTGCTGACGTCAGTGATGACAATTCTAAGCACAACGTCGGAACACTTGGAACGTCCTCAACAAGGCGAAAAGATTCGGAACACTTGGAGTGGCCTACTGCGCTGGATCTCTGGGCAAGTACAACTTATATACATATTCCTTTACGATGACAAGGAAGCACCAGCAGATGGATCCACAGGCAACCCAGCCTGGGTGGTCACCGGCGCCGTGCTCGACGAGGGCATAATAATTTTTTTATGTTAATTAAGGAATTGGAAATTATTTTTACAACATATATACTAACCGTGAATACACCTCCTAATATAACTCAAAAAAGTAAAATCCAGCTGGTCACGATATACAAGTGGCCTAATATTCGTGGATACCATCAATTAAACTCGTAGGTTCCTTCGACTATGAAAACCAACACAAATAGTTAACCTATACTAGCTAGTTTGACAACAGCTTACTCATTAGTGATGTTCATATTATTATGGCTTGGGGCAGCTGGCTCATAAATAACAAATCATGGCTTGAAACATTTCTCAATAGACAGATTTAGAACTGAGTTTGCCTTGATTATCCATAGAGCAAAATATTTTTATAAACTGCATATTCAACAATTGTCAGAAAAACATTACACAAGCATACTTATACAATTGCTACATTGAATCTAGAATGAGTTTGGAGGGAGTACTTCTCCTTCTTTCTCTTCAAACCTCTACTCTTCTTTCCTCACCGTACGTGTTGTTCCCCCTTCCCTCTTTCTCTATTTTCATTAGAACCCAAGGAGAATGCTCGAGACCCCGATACACATCTTGGATATGTATCTGTTGTTCGAGTCTTTCATACCATAATTTTTTAAAGCGTTAACTGTATCCATGCCATTGCAAATTTGACTATTCAGAAAAATATCATTACAATTCGTCTATTCATAACTGCACCATTGAAATTTTACAAAATTAAAACCGTGCCACTGCCGTCACGTTTTCCATCCATATCATTCCTTTTTTCCGTCTTCTTCCTTCTTCTCGCGTCTTCTTTCTTGCGACAGCAGCTAGGGACAGCGTCGCGGGATCCCGACGGCAGTCGGGGGCTGGGGCGCGAGGCGGTGTAGTTCGTCGACGGCTCGGAGGAAGCGCTCGGCCTCAGTGCCCTCGTCGTCCGTGGTGCCGTCGAACAACATCAGCTCATCGGCCTCCACGGAGGCGCAGGCGGAGGTGAAGTCCCAGCGCATGATGACCCGCTCGGTCGCCTCCAGCTCCACCAGGGCCACTACAGGCGTGGGGCACGCCTGGCTCGTGGCTTGGCAACACCTCTCCTCCAACGAACTATCCGGCCCGATCCCGATCTCCATCACCTCGTCGTGGTACAACCGCTACGACTGGCCATTGCCGGACGAGCAGGGGTGGTTGGCGTTCGTCTAGGATAGCAGCGGCGCAGTTCGAGATCAAGGACCTCCTCCGCGCGTTGGCAGAGGTGCACGGTGGCGGCAACCCACCCGACCTCCCCGGTCGTCGGTGGCGAGAAGGCCTCATCCATGCTGCCGCCGTTGCACGTACGTAGCGGGGGGTGCGGTGGCGGCGGTGATCTTTCCCAACTCACCACGGTCCTCCTTCTCCTCGCTCACGGCGACCTTCACGTTCGCCTCCTTCCCGCACCGCCGCATCGTCATTGTCGTTGACCTCTCCGACGAGTCAACCTTCACAATCAAGTGGTCCGTGCAGAACTACCTTTGCCGGGCGACGCCGTCGTGCTCCTCCGCATCGGCCCCACCTCCATGCTCTACAGTGCCGACTAAGGCTCCATCCCCTTCTCCGTCAACGATGAGGACGCCGCCCCCAACACTGCTGCCAAGCACACCAATGTCGCTGTGACACGCGATAAGCCCAAGGAGGCGAAGAAGAAGCGGGAGGAGGACTTCGACGCCTTCACCTCCACCAAGGTGTAGGACCCAGCTCGCCGCTAATGACCCGTCGTTGTGAATAAGAAAGAAGATGAGAAAATAAAGGAGTTGAATGGAAAACGTGACGGTAGTAGTACGGTTCCAATTTTATAAAAGATTCAATGGTATGGTTATATAAATAAACGAATTGTAATAGTATTTTTTTAATAGGTAGATTGGAATGATATGGATCCAATAAAACTTTTTTTATAAGAACAACCTCTTGCAACGGTGCACTTAATCATATTAATTAGTTAGTACCCCTGGTGACTAACAGTTTAATTAGTAGTACAGGGCTATATATAAATAGAGATTACAATCTCATACGTACACCGCGATCTCGTACGAACCCATAGAGTTCGCTGGCCTTAGTAGCAACGCATATGCCCCGCGCATGACGTCGGCGATGACGATTGCGAAACGAGCGCACCAGACGTGAAGATTCCGAACAATTCCTATTCTAATATCCAAGCTATCTCCTCTAACCTAGTGGTATATTCGGCGCGCTGTCTCGTGCCGCCAGCCGAGAAAGGAAAACGGGATCACGCATTCAACGGCTCGCGTTCACATTACGTGTGCAAATCCGGCCAAGTTGAACAAAGACGCGCGTCGCACAATACGCATGCAACAGGTTCAGCGTATCTCGCGTTTTCGCGTGGTTTGCACACGCCATGCCCCTCCACCGAGGCGTATTATATGCATGTGTTGGACAAACTACAAATTTCAATTCTTTTCTTCTCGGTCAAGTATTAATTCAAGGAAGACATTGCTTTCTCTAGCTAGGTCAAGAGAGGTGCAGCGCACATGACCATGTACATGTACTCGCTCTGTTTTATATTTTAAATTATTTAATTTTTTAATCAAACTTTATTAAGTTTGATTAAATTTATAGAAAAACTTAGCAATATCTAGAATATCAAATTAGTTTCATTAATCTAATATTGAATATATTTTAACAATATATTTGTTTTGAGTTGAAATGCTAATATATTTTTCGATAAGCTTGGTTAAACTTAGATAAATTTAATTAGAAAAAAGTTAAACGATTTATAATATGTTATAATATGAAACGGAGAGAGTACTTCCCAATGGTAGTCAACCTTGTTATAGATATAAATTTATTCAATTTAGGAGACAGTATATGCTGGTGTTACAACGGTATATATGAATAACCATTGGCAGTGAGGTCAAAGGGGTTGATGTGGCCACCACTCTTCCCGCCTTGAAACTGCTTAATTTGTTTCCGAGAGCTAGCATGCTTTACATGCACGTTAATTTTAATATGTCAATTAGCTTGTGGTGTTTGTATGTGTTTTCTAACATACGCAATCTCGCTTGTTCGGTCCGTACTTTGTCTTCTCATCCTTATAGAACATTCTTCCTTTTTATCTAGAGCACGTACTCCATTTTATATGCGCACACATTTGCTCTATAATATGGTATTTCTCGTGATGAGAATGGAATAGCTAGACCAATTCTATCTCGGGCACTACTTTGTTGACTTGGCAGTAACAGGGTAATCTATGGGCGTAAGCTCTTGGTCTCCCTCCTAATGCTTTTTTGTCACGCTTTGGCGAGTTGTATGCAGTAGTTTATCACTTCTATGTTTTTGTTAGGTCAGTTTGGTCTTAAAATCTTTGAGCAAGTTATAGAATTCTTGCAATATTTAATACTCCCATCATCATAAAATATTGTCCAGAGGGAGAACTTAATTAAACCCCATCGAACAATCCATACAGTGAATTACTACCAAGAGAACCTTAATTTTGTAATAACATATATTGTGACTTACTTTATAATTGTTTACAACAATCAATTCAAACACAATTATGTTTTTAAAAAAATTCAAAGACAATTGATCAGATAGACTTCAATAAAATTTTAATTGATTTTATCAACATGACATACATGTGTTTTAAGGCTAAAAAATCTTTTGGATTTAAATATGTAAATGACTTAAAAAATATATTTTATTCCATATGGTATGTAAAACATGTAATACATTTTGTGAGCAATACACACGGCAATTGGCGCACAAAAAACAGTATTGTAATTTGTCTAAATTCATTTTTTTTGTTCTTGGAACATCCTCCGTTTTGCAACAGGTCCAATTTATTTAGGTTTAGTATATGCGAATATGCAACTGAATTTTTTTATAAATTCGTTTGAAGTACATTGTAAATTTTAAAAATTCAAATTAAATTGCATCCATGGTTTATTACCTGAACTTTAAAAATTAGTAACATAATTAGAAAATTCATAAAGAAATACTTGTAACTAATTGGGAAAAAAGAACATACATAAATTTGATCCAGCTGAAAGAATTTTTAATTTTTTTCTTAAATTTTGATTTTATTCAGATTCAAGCACTATTTTAAGTGATCAAATTATATTTTATGTTCCTTTAAAAAAACTACTTTGTTTTTAATGATCCATAAGAGATTGATTATTTTTATGGGGACATGTACTATTTTTTGTAGGATTAATATATGTTCTCAGCACTACATAGCATTTCCACATCAGCGCATTGTCACTAATACCACTTCAAATTTAGTCAAAAGATGAAAAATAAACATTACAGAAAGTTTAGGAATAAATAGCATCCAGTTTAAAGTTTCGGGATGGATTTTTGACTTTAAGGGATACAAAATGGGCCTTTTGCTTAAAATAATATGTTACTGGTCAGAAAGTACTTTCCTCATGTCCCAGATGCACATGGACCTGCAGGAAAATGGAAATAGTCCACTTTGCCTTCATCAACTATGGGCATATAGTACGGTCTCATCTTAAAACTGGTACACGCATGGGGTAGCTCATCTTAACGGGCGGTAAGTCTTATCTGTGTCGGGGTTGCGTCCTGTCACGAACCAAAGGTAGTGACGTGAGAAGTCATCTCTATCGGGCATTTGGCCGTCACGACTGACAAATATCTATGTCGGGCCAAACCTCAAGCCCGTCACCAATAACTTTGAACAAGCAGACAAGTCAAACTAGGGCCAAACTAGGACCCGTCACCGATGACCTCATCCGTAACGGGCTCGTACTTGAGATGGTATAGTATTGGTACCTGTTACGGATAACTCACCTCAATCGGACTTTAACATAAGTCCGTCACGGATGACTTATCTCTATCGAGCTTATACATAAGCCCATCACGGATGGCTTATCTCTATCCAGCTTATACCTAAGCCTGGCATGGATGAGGTCATCTCAATCGGGCTTAAATTAGAACCCGTCATGGATGAGTATTTTACAAAGAAAAATAAATTTTATTTTTTTGGCTAGCCTTAGGCTTTTGCTAGCCATGCCCACTGCAAAAAAGACACAGAAGCAGATATATGTATCCCCTTTCCCAGCAACCCCATTCACAGCAATTCACAAATCATTAAAATTCAGTGATCACATCCTTAATCACACATCCATTCACATACGCCATTGATATCAATTCACAAACCAAACATTAAGTGATTACAATCAGATTAATAGATCCATTCACATTTGCCATTCATATCCTCCAGAGTTAAGCATCAAAACCTGCAAAACCGGGTTATAAATTGGAACAATTTTATATGTAACTAGCATTGCATGTATATACAGAAACATCACACCAAATTGCATTACATATAATATATACATAAATGATACATAAATCTCATGTTTTTGACAAGCAATGGAAAACGTTTCAAGCATTTAGAGACTAGCTACGACGATACTCTAAAGCTTCCTTTGGGAGATAAGATTTCATCAAGTATGAATCATGCTACGTCTTCTTTAATTGGTTTGAAGCTGCGATCCGGAATGTTGGAAATTTTTTCCTACATGTAAGGCGCCAAGTTAGTGTATGTATATATTTTGAACTATTTAGTACATATATATTGTATGCAAAATAGAAACACAGACCTCAAGGTCCAGCAATGTCACCTTGTCCAACAAAGTCATCATATTGTGACACACGTGGAACCCACACTAGTCATCAACTTGTTGACGAACAGGGAAATCTTTCTTGTGACAGAGCTTGGGGCTGCCTTGCTTATGCCCTCCTCCTTTGGACACATATTGACCCCACGCATCATTCAATGCAGCTTCAATTCTCGAGCAATCGTATTTCTCTTTAGTTTTGGAGTTCTTATAAATTTTGGAGTTAAGGTAGTATACCATACTCCACTTCAGCACTAAGACTAGAAGAATCCAATGGTACCTGCATCCAGATGATGATGCCAAATCTGCATTGACGCGAACTATATTGACAAACACACAAAGGCCTGGGAGATCTACCTAGCTCCAGCGCAGGTCCTGAACTTTGATGGTATGCGGGCATGCCAACAAGTTCGGTCCTACAACTGACAAGATATATAAATTGAAGATCAAAGAGTCGATCAATTGACAAGCCAATGTAACGATGTTAGCCGATATTGAAAGGGTTTTGAACTATCTGCTATATGTCCGATGTAGATTCTGACACTTGGATAAATGACATAAAGGCAATCAGACAAGCAAATATAACAATATAATCCAATAGGAAGCAATCGGCTAACTGTGATATGGTAAAATAAGTGTTGATCCAATTGGTTAAAGCATACATCGGCTGGAGATCAGATGTTGTTAAATCCAAATGATTATATAATCAATGGAACCTTTGCTGCAATGAACTAAAACCAACTTGTATGTTGTTGTCGAAGCGACAACTGCATAAGTCGAAGGACGTGGTCACTCAACGGTTGTTGGGAAAAGTAAAGTGTATTAAATTCAGGATTTTCTTGGGATCCCCCCTTTACATGGCCTTAGGGGGCTATTTATAATCCTATTACAGATCCCCCTACTAGGGTTTAGGGCTATTACAGGGGAATTTACATGGTCACCCTTATAAAAGGCCCACATACCTTAATTACATTGAATACCCGTGTATGGATCTTAGGTGCCTCGAGTCCGAATCCTCGCTGCTTGCTTGGTTTCGGCAGGTCTGGTCGAAAGGTCTCATGACATACTGCCAACAAGCCCCGCACGGGCAAGGGTGAGATAGGAGCTTCGGCCGAGACCGATGCTCCTGCCGAAACCTGTCTTGTGCTCCTGCGAAGAATGTGTGCATTGTATGTGTTGAATTTTTTTTTATTATAGCTTTCGCCTTTCGCAAATGACGAAGCTATCTTCACTGTTTCACTGGGCCGAAGTGAACAGTGATGGGCTTTTTCCCTGAGGGCCCGCCACTATGCGGCCTGGTCCATGGGATTTTACCGTTTCGCCTATCCTTGCGACACGTGGCAATCAGTGATTGGCTGGGAAGGCGAAACGTCGCCTGGTAGGCTATATATTCTTCCTCCCCCCTTTTCACCGCCCTTACCCCCGTCATTCTCACCGTACGCGCTCTCTCTTCTCATCTTTTTACTCACGGTGCTCTAACCTAACCGAACCCTTTCGCCAATTGACCCCTTTCGCTACTACGCATTCACTTCACCATGGCCCCATGTAAACCGAACCCCGTCTCCACAACGGGTCCTGACCCCGGCCGGATTGACGAAGACACCACCGCGTTCCTATGGGTGTCGCTCATAGACGAAGATGAGCTGACGAAGATGGTCAGTTCTGGCATGGTGGCGGAGGGACGGGCCTTCGCCCCTGGAGATGCTGAAGTGCCGAAGCCTGGCGACAACCAGACGGTTGTGTTCGCCGTGTTCTTCGAGGCTGGGCTTCGGTTTCCGTGCAACATATTGTTGCCGCAAATCCTTCGCCTTTTTCAGGTGGAGCTTCCCCAGTTGAGCCCTTCGGCTCTCGTCCGCAACGCCATCTTCAACTGGGCATGCCGGACTGCTGGGTTTGAACCAAGCGCCGAACTCTTCGGCGCTGTCTTTTCGGCCACCGTGAACTCGAAGACGGTGGTCACTCCTGTCGGGACAAAGAAGACGGTGTTCAGGAGTGTGAACTTCAACGTTCGCCCCGAGCGCTCCGACCTGTGGCCGGTTAATACCGCCATGTCGAAGTGGGATCGCCACTGGAAGGCGAAGTGGTTTTACCACTCGATCCCCTTCGAAGCCGGGTCTGAAGCGGCGAAGGCTCTCCGATGGCGGCGCAGGGCGATCTCGCCAATCCGGAAGCCCAAGGTCGCCGTCAACGGCGCCATGGAGGTGCGATTCGCCTTGCTTCGCAAGGTTTGTTCTCGGTTGAGCTGCCGCGATCTGGTGGAGGAGTTTTGCATGCTTCGCATATGCCCCCTCTCCCAGTCGTGGCAGGTCGAAGTTGACCAGGACGAAGAGGTCAACAGCCTACCGAAGCTTGTTATGCCCGCTGGGGCGAATAGTGAGTTTATCTTTCGCTCTTTGTTTCTTTCTTTTGTTCGACACCTTACATAACGACATGTGTCCTTTTTCAGTGTTGACCCTCGCCCAGGCTGACACCGAAGCCTGAAAGCTGATCGGCGATGTGTCGGTCACAGAATACAGCCAGCTGTTAACCCGACAAGCAGCTGGCCGGGCGAACCGGGTTTACGTCGGTGAACTCCCCCCTCGGGCAAAGCCGTTCAAAGCCGATGGCGAATAGGGCCCCTCCCGGAAACGGTTGCGGGGGCAAGTGAAGTTGGCCCCCCGCAAGCGAAGGGCCCCTGCCTCCACCGACTCCGACGCCGACGACGAGGATGGTGTCGAAGAGCAGGAGGACGCGGGGGGGACAAAGGTCGCGGCCGAAATGGCCGCGGATGAGGCCGCCGATAGCCGCTCCGGGACACGTGGCTACACTCCGACCCCCAGCCCGGAGCATGTCGAGACCGGGGCGGAGTCGATCTCCTCCCCTCTTCACCGAAAAGACGTGGAGGGGGCGAAGGCCCTGGTCGCGATCGCTGCGGCCAAGGCAGTGAAGGTTGAGTCTGTTAAGAAGACCCCCCAGAAAAAGAGGCTCGTCGCCATCGTTCCCGTCTTTAGCGACGAGGAGTCCTCAGACGATACGCCCACTTCGCCCGCCGGGCGAAGTCTGGGCCTCTCGACCGCCCTTGGCGCAGCGGGCAGGGCTGGAGCTTCGGCTTCAGCCGAACAGGTCGTGAAGACGGCGACCCGCGTTTTCAGCAGCCCCATTCACCGGCCGCTCGTTTCACCACTTGCCCTTGATAAGGGTAAGAAGGCGGCCGAGACGTCGGGCTCGGACTACTCCCAGGCGCTGCCCCGTTTTGCCCCCGGCGACTTCGAGACCCGGGCGGAGCTCATCCCTTTTATCGAGGGGGTGAGTAACATCGTTGCTCCGGCTGGCGGCCCTAGCCTTTTCGAACTTAACGAGTTCGACGAGGGCTGCTCTGCCGTCAAGAGCCTGGCGGTCCGGGTATGCGGACTTGTCTTTTTTTTGTCTGTTGTTTTTGTTTTTTTTTGCAGCATCGTTTTCGACAACCTGTCTTATCGTTCGCCCTTCTTTTCTTTTTTGCCAGATCCTCGCGTCCCACTGTTCGACGGAGCGAACCATGCGGGCCCATCTGGATGGCCTAAAGAACCGTCTTCGGGCTAAGGACGATGAGCTGGGCCGCAAGGGCCTGGAAATGGAGGGCCTCGCTCGGTCCCTCAGGGAGGCGAAGGCAGAAAACAAACGCCTCCAGGCCGAGCTGGACAAGGGCAGCGAGGCGAAGGCGGAAATCAAGCGCCTCAAGGCCGAACTTGAGAATGAGCGGGGCACTCCGCCGCCCTCACTGATTACTACAACCTGACGGAGCCAAAGATGGAGGCCCTTCGTCAGGAGGCTAACAAGGCGGAGGCGAAGTCACAACGACTTGCGCGAGAGGTGACGAAGGCCACCGAATCCGCTAAGACCGCCTGCTGCACACTTCGCCTCGCCCTTACCAACATGGGGGCGAAGGTGCGGGGTGTCCCGGGCGAACACGCTTCTACTTTTGAGTTCTCCGAATGGACTCAGCAGGCTGGCGGCGCGGTCTCAGACTGTGCCACCGCGTACGGTGATTGCTGTGCGCGCGTGTCAGCGGCCTTCGCCATGGGCTTGCTGCAGCAGTCTGGGTGCAAGCACATCGCTAAGTTCCCCAACTTCGCGAAGGGGGACTGGGCGGTGAGCGCCCAGGATATTTCGCCTGCACTCCGCGCCTAGCGTAAGCAGTTCTGGCAGAAGGACGACCAATCTACTGCCAAGGCCCGTTTGCTCGAGCAGATGGTGAAAACGGAGGCAGCGGACCAAGGCGAAGAGCCGGCGGGAGAGGGTGGAGGCGATGCCCAAGACCACCTAGAGGTGTGAGGCCCTCCGCCCGTTTTTGTAAATTTTAATAGTTTTTACTTTTTGGTGTTTGCCGTATAGGGTGAACAATGTAAATATGGTCGATGGCCCATCTTATTGTAGAATGTTTTAACATCTGGAATATATGACAAGCTTCGCCAACCTTTTGTACTCATGCTTGCATTGCTTCACTTACTTTTTTCGCCCAACTTATATGCTCTAGCTTTGCTTTCCTCGTTTCGCCAATTGATTTTCCACTGTTTTCAGGGTGTACGCCGAAAGCTGTGTGTTCGGCCCCCCTTTGGGGATTGGCGAAGCTGGAACGAGAAGTTTGTTGCGGTAAAAAAATTGCCGAAGGTCCGGTACCCGCTTCGACCTGTTTACCGCGAGATGATGATAAATGGCAACAGTTACAAAGTTGTGAATGTTGCTAGCTGGATGCGAACGCACCCCAGGCGAACCTTGGAAGACTACGATCGTGTCCACTCGGCGCGCCTGGAGGGCATGGTTCGCTTCTGGCGAAACCATCAAAGGACCGATCAGCAGGAGGCGATCGCCCAGCGCCGCTACAGCCTATCTCTTGTTTCGCCCCCTTCTCCCCTTAGGATAGTTTACAACATTAGTAGCGACGACGAACCTAGTTCGCCGGATCACTCCTTACGAAGTGGTAGTTGTTTTGGGGACGAAGATGTAATTTATTTGTAGACTAAGCTGTAAAAGCCTGTTGTATTCTTTTCGCCTGTGCCATGTTGTACGACATGTACTCTTCGATTATTTTTTCGAAGTTAATAAAGGTGTGCTTTTATTTCCTTTTCGCTATCGTTTGCATTGTCACTTTTCGTGCTTTCGTTAGGTCGGAATATATCGGCCCCTTTGCGTGTATTAGCAAAATAGGTCTGCTGACTTTTCAGCTTTCGTCTTCTGTTATCGATCTTTGGTACTCCACATTGGGAGCAGCACACGTTTTTGTGTAAATCAATTTTAACGGTGTTCAGTTAGTTACTTTCCAAAACAAGCTGTCGCGGTTTCAACGTTTAGCGAGCGATGCTTCGGCCGATTCGTTTCGCCCCCCTGGCGTTTTCGCTGATCAGGCGTTTGCCTTGGGGGTTTTCCACGAATTATCATGTACACAAGTAAAAAAGGCGAAAGTCTCAAAGATTTTATACTGGTTCGGGCCTCCAGAGTGGATAATAGCCCTACGTCCAGTTTTTTTTCTTTTTTCATTTTCTCCTTTTTTTTGTATTTTTGTGCCGGAAGGCTTACATAATGGCAGATGCCGAAAGGGCTATATAACAGTATGTACATTTTTACTCTTTGGCGAATAGGGTGCCACCCTTCCTAAACATAGAAACGCTTAAGAGAAGCGGCGTTCCAGGAGTGATCGAACTCTTCGCCTTCCATTGTTGCTAGGCGAAAGGAGCCCATCCTTGACCTGTGCTTGATGAGGTACGGTCCTTCCCACTTTGATTCAAGCTTCCTGAATGCTACTGGGTTCACCTTCTTCCTTAGGACGAGAAGGCCAGGTAATTGCTCTGTTGGGTGAACCTTTTTGTTGTAGGTTACCGAAGTGCTTGTGGCGTATTAGCCCATGTGTTCTAGCGCTTCGATTCGTACCCCCTCAAGGAGTTCGAGCGACACTTCGCGCCCATCTTCGCCTCCAGAGAACATCACCCTTGGTGAGTTAGCCCCTAGCTCTGTTGGGGTCATCGCTTCGTCTCCGTAGAGGAGCATGAACGGGCTAAACTTGGTTGGCCTTGTGGGAGTTGTCCGGAGGGCCCAAAGAACAGACAGCATTTCGTCTGGCCATCTGCCCTTCGCCGCCCCTTCAAGCCTCTTCTTGAGCGCCTCCAAGATCTTGCCATTTCTGCGTTCGGCTGCCCCATTTGACTGTGGATGCGCGACCGAAGCGAACTTGATTTCCAGGTTTAGTCCGTCACACATTTCTCTGAACTTGTCAGAGTTGAACTGCTTGCTGTTGTCCGTGATGAACTCCTTCGGCACTTCGAAACGGCAAACAATGTTTTTCAGACAAACTTCTATACTGCTGCCGAAGTGATCGCGCCGAGTGGTTTGGCCTCAATCCAACGTGAGAAGTATTCAATGGCTACAATCGCGAACTTGTATCTGTTTCGCGCCACAGGGAATGGGCCAATGATGTCTAGCCCCCACCTGGCGAAAGGCCAGACTGGTGCGATTGGCTGTAGCTCATATTGAGGTGCGGTCTGGCTTCGGCCGTGTCGCTGGTAGCTTTCGCACTTTTTGGCCTGATCGACACAAACTTTCAGCACAGTGGGCCAATACACTCCCTGGCGAAACACTTTAGAGGCAACTGTTCTTGCAGCTTGGTGTGCACCACACAGCCCCTGGTGTATTTCCTTCACCATTTCCTCGCCCTCGGCGAAGGAGATGCATCGAAGCAAAGGTTGGAGCACCCCAGAGCGATATAGCTACCCTGAGACCAGCTTGTATTGCCTAGCTCTGATTTGCAAGCGCTTCGCTTCTGCTTCATCCTCTGGGAGCCAGCCATTCTTGAGGTACTTTACGAACGGAGTTCGCCAGTCCCTAGGTCTTCGCCCAGATCCGCTTGGTCAACAACCATGATATCCAGGGTTTCTGTAGGCATGCTTGGTGCATACAATACTTCGAAGAAGACGCCTGGTGAATACGGGCCTCCGCAGGCGGCAAATTTCGCCAGGGTATCTGCTTCCTCATTCTGACCTCTAGGTAAATGTTCGACCGTTATGCCGGCGAAACACTTTTCCATGGATCGAACAGCCTCTAGGTACCTTTTCATTCCATCCTCTTTTGCCTCAAAGGATTTGTCAACATGACATGCCACCAGCTTGGAGTCTGTTCGAATGAGCAAACGCCGAACCCCCAATGCTTTCACCTTTCTTAGCCCCAACAATACCGCTTCGTACTCTGCCATGTTGTTGGTCGTGTCGAACTGCAACCTTGCGGCATACCGAATCGGCACACCCCCTGGCGAAGTGAGTACTGCCACCGCGCCCGCCCCCCTGTGCGACCACGAGCCATCGGAGTGCATTACCCAAGGCTGTTCGACGGGCTGAGCTTCAGGGGCGGACGCCGGTGTCCATTCGGCCACGAAGTCGGCTAGGACTTGGGATTTGATAGCAGTGCGGGCAACGAAATGCAGGTCGAAGGGAGATAACTCCGCTGCCCACTTGCTGAGCCTACCAGAGATTTCCTTGCCTCGGAGCACTTTGCCCAAAGGATACTGTGATGGTACAGTGATTTTGTGGGCCTGAAAATAGTGCTTGAGTTTGCGCGAAGCCATCACTAGGGCGTACGCAAGCTTTTCCATTTCAATGTACCTTATCTTCGTCCCTTGCAAAGCCTCAGAGACGAAGTACACTGATTTCTGTCCTGACTTTGTCTCTTGGACAAGGACTGCACTGACTGCTACTGGCGAAGCCGCTAGATATAGCAGCATTTCGCTTCCCGGGGTTGGGCTAACCAGGGCGGGTGGGCTTTGCAGATACTGCTTTAGCTCTTCGAACGCGGCCTGGCATTCGGGAGTCCAGCTGAACTTTCCCGCGTCCCGGAGGGTCTAGAAGAATGGCAAGCCCCTCTCGGCTGCCTTTGGGAGAAAACGACTGAGCGCTGCAATTCGGCCTGCAAGCTTTTGTACTTCGCATACGCTCGATGGTGGCTTCATTTGCTGGATGGCATCAATTTTCTCGGGGTTCGCCTCGATACCCCTTTCAGAAACAAGAAAACCCAACAACTTGCCCGCGCGGATTCCAAAAACACATTTCTCAGGGTTTAGTTTCATACTCGCCGCGCGTAAGTTATCGAAGGTCTCCTGTAAGTCGGATGCATGGTCGAAAGCCTTGCGGCTTTTTACGACGATATCGTCGACATAGGCTTCCTCATTTCACCCCAGCTGTTTGCGAAGCACCTTGTACACCAGCCTAGCGAATGTTGCTCCGGCGTTCCTCAGGCCGAAAGGCATCCTGAGGTGGCAGAAAGTGCCGAACGGCGTGATCATTGCTGTCTTGGGGATGTCGCTCGGATTCATGTGGATCTAGTGGTAACCGGAATATGCATCCAAGAAGCTCATGAGTTCGCAACCAGCTATCGGGTCGACAAGCTGGTCGATCCGCGGCAAGAGAAAGTCGTCTTTCGGGCACACCTTGTTGAGGTCTGTGAAATCGACGCACATGCGCCACTTGCCGTTCGACTTCTTCACCAGAACCGAGTTCGCCAGCCACTCCGGGTGGTCGATCTCCTAGATCACCCCGCCCTGAGCAGCTTCTGCACTTCGGCCTTTGCTGCCACTTGGCGATCAGCGAACATTTTGCGCAGCTTCTGCTTCCTTGGCTTAGCGTCCAGCTTGACCGCTAGGTGATGCATGATGAGATCCGTCGAAACGCCTCCCACTTCGTCAGGGCTCCAGGCAAAGATGTCAATGTTCTTCTTGAGGACTTCTAGGATGTTTCCAGCCTCCTCTTAACCCAGATCGTCCCCCAACTGAATGAACTTCGCCGGGTCAGCATCGTTGACTTGCATCTTGATCACCTTGCCATGAGGGGTTGGCTTCGGCATGCGCTTGGTATGTGGTTCGGCCTCGACATTGTGCACTGCTCTGTTGATTTCGGCCAAGTCTCCTTTTGATGCGGTCGGAGGCTGATGCCCCTTAACGACGATCACCCCCGCCGGACCGGGCATCTTGAGCTTGAGATAGTTGTGGTGGGAGATGGCTTCGAACTTGTTCAAGGTTGCACGGCCGAAGATGGCGTTGTAACTGTACGGAATGTCAACCACGTCGAACAGTATCTGCTCTTCGCGCCTGTTTTCACTTGTGCCGAAAACTACCACCAACTATACTTGGCCCAGAACTTGAACTGCCTCACCGCCAAAGCCGCGAAGCGAGGCCGGTGCTTGGGTGAGGGCCAGGGTTGGCAGCCCCATCTTAGCGTATGCCTCGGCGAAGATGACATCGGCTGAGTTTCCTCCATCGACCAGAATTCGCCGAACTTCAAAACCAGCTACCTCGGCCGAGATCACCAGGGGGTCTTGATGTGGGAACAGCACTCCTTCGGTATCTTCTGGCCCAAAAGAAATTTGCTGGTTCAAGTACTTCGGGACCCCTTCGCCTGCGGCGGTGATGTTATGCACCATTCGCAGCTGCAACTTTTTCTGCCGCTTTGACGGTTGGACTGGTGGATCGGCCCTTGTAATCACTTGGATCACTCTGCGCTGCATGTCTTGGCCCTGTTCGGCTGGGGGTGCTTGCTCTTGAACAGCCTCGCGAGGCGCTTCGACAGCAGCCCCTTGCTGCGACCCTGGCTCTTGAGCGTTGCTTCGCTGATGAATGTTTCGGCATTGCTCGGTAGTGTGCGAAGATCGCCCATGATAGGCGCAATAGAGGTCTTTTCTGACCTTCTTGCGAACAGGCTGTTGGTGGCTGCCACCTTGCTGGGCGTCGAACTCCTTGCGGAGGGCTTGTACCTCTTCGACAGCCATCACAGCCTTGCCCGTGCGGTCAGTTCTGAATTTTCTCCAAGTCATGGGAGCTTGGCTTGGTCTTGGCGGCTGTCCCTGGTTCGCCGGCTGAGGTTGGCGAACAGCGAGAGGGGCAGGTTTGGCGACCTGTGCTTGCATCTGGGCTTGGGCAGCGGCGATGGAGGCTTTATCATACTCAGCCTGGATTGCTTGCCTTCGCTTGGAGTCCTCTTCGCCCCTTGCGTACCCATCGATGATGCGAAGCAGGTGCTCGAGAGTCTGCGGTTCCTTGTTGGCAATTTTCCTTGTGAGTTCGCCTTCAAGCAGCCTGGCCGAAGCGGCGTTGATGACGGATGCTTTGGTTATATCTTGAACATGGCATCGGGCTTGCGAGAAACGACGCATGTACTCCCGTATTGATTCCCCCGGCCTCTGGCGAATGCCGAGCAAATGTTGTTGCGTCTTTGGCTCCTCATAGGTGCCTCGAAACTTAAGAATAAAGACACCGCACAATTGCTCCCATGAGTAAATGCTATTAGATGGTAAATTGAAATACCAAGAACGGGCGATGCTGTCTAGAGCGAGATGGATTACCTTCGCCTTGGTATTTTCGTCGCCGTGAGCGGCTTCGATCGCGGACTCGTAGATGGATAGAAACTCTTTCGGGTCTGTTTCGCCCGAGTACCGCGGAACGGGTGGGAACTTGAACTGAGGTGGGATTGGACGAATTTTGATTCCCCCGCTCAGCGGCAGCCCCTTTTCGCCCCCTGCCTTGCTTATGGCGCCCTGCAACGAGGGTCCGTTCGGCTGTGGATGAGGCGTGGCAAAGGGCGAAGTCATGGCTTGCGTGTGTGGCTGCGCCACGGTGTTCGGCGGCCCGGTTCCGAACAGTGGTGCTTGGGCGGTGTTGCAGAAGTCGAACTACGGTCCTTGACTCCATGGCGAAGCCCCCGGCCCGGGTTGGTTCGACAGCAGCCAACCGGGTGCGCCTTGGCTGGTGCTCCCTTCCGGCGGGACCGAAGGGGTTGTGCTTGAGATGTTGTGGGGTTGATTAAGTTGCTGAAGGAAAGCTTGAAGTTGTGCTTGCAAGGCCGAAGCCCCCTCCACCATCACTTGCGACATTTGACCGGGTGGTGAGGGGTGCACCTGGACCACAGGCGAACGAACCTGCGGCCGCACACTAGGAATCGAATGCGCTGCTGCGGTCGAAGGTTGCCCGGGGAAGTACATCGGCCCTTGCGCGGCTTGTGACAGAGGGGCTTGAGCCGACGCTTGCTGGTAAGCTTGAGGCGGGATATAGCCCGCCGAGTACTGGAGAACTGGGGCCGAAGCGATCTTGGCTTGCCGTGCTGCTTCATATGCTTGCTGTTGCTCTTGCATTTGGCGAAACATGTCTTGAAGTCACGTCATGTTCTGCCACATGGCTTCCATGCTGGCTTCGGCTTGCGCCTCAAGGTTGGGTTCGGCTTGCGCAGCGGCAAGCGTGGTCGAAGTCGTAGCTGGATGTGACGAAGTGTGTTGGGGCGCCAGCAGTTGGCTTGCCGAAGGGATCTCCGACACCTGCCCCGCCGAAGTGACCGGAGCCGAAGGCGGTGGTTGCGGCGTGGGCGCCGAAGCCGACGGCGCTGCCCCAGCTTCGGCGATGGGCGCCGAAGGTTCTGCTCCTTCTTCGGCGGCCATCGCCTCTCCTGCTACGCTCTCCTTTGGGTTAGCAACCCTCTCCTTTGAGAGCTTCTTTGGTGGCATTCGCTCTCAGTGGTTTCGCTCGGAGGTCCCCACGGTCGGCGCCAGCTGTTGTCGAAGCGACAACTGCATACGTCGAAGGACGTGGTCACTCAACGGTTGTTGGGAAAAGTAGTGTATTAAATTCAGGATTTTCTTGGGATCCCCCTTTACATGGCCTTAGGGGGCTATTTATAATCCTATTACAGATCCCCTTATTAGGGTTTAGGGCTATTACAGGGGAATTTATATGGTCACCCTTATAAAAGGGACACTTACCCGAGTATTCAATGTAATTAAGGTATGTGGGCCTTTAACGGGCCACCTGGCGGCTGCCGGCCCATTGGTCCCTGGGCCGGAGCGGTTGGGCCGGCCCCCTGGGCCTTCCTAGATAGGGCTCGATATGGCGAAGTCATCCTCCTTCGGCGTACGCCCTTCGCCATGTAGCCTTCGCCTAGAGCACGTTTAGACTTGCAGGGACCTGGCGCGACTCTTCGCCTTTCGCCGCCTTCGCCTCGTGGTCTTCGCCATAGCGCTTCACCCTGATGGATCTTAGACGCCTCGAGTCCGAATCCTCGCTGCTTGCTTTGTTTCGGCAGGTCTGGTCGAAAGGTCTCATGACATACTACCAACATATGTATTACTTAATCCTTATAAGCCGATGCAATGAAACCCCGATGCTACCCTTATTGGCAATCAAAGAGCAAGTTAGTTCTTATAGTTCCAAGCACAACTTAGTAGGTCAAACCCAATTGATGCAGCACTAAGTATGAAATGAAGTATAAGATCTAAACAATCGAGCCTTTGATTAATTTTTAGGGTGATGGATATCCTAACTAATCTAAATTGACATGAATTGTCTAGCCGATATCAACAAAAACCCTAGAAAAGGCCCGACCGATACAAGTAAACAAAGTTATTAACTTAGACTAGCTAAGATATATGATAAACATGCAAATATATCAATCGAACAAGAGTGATCCAAGAGGTCGAAGCAATACAACCTTGAACAACACCGATGTAGCCAATATATTCGCCAGGGCTAACGGAACGTAGGGCTTACCCTTTCGCTGGAGATCGAAGTCGATGCAGCCCCGCATCAGGTGCCAAGTTCCACCGGTGATAAACAAAAACCTTGGAAAAGAGGGTGGCGATGCGCCGAAAGTAGATATATTGATCTGTAGAGATAATTTACAAGAATTTCGGGTGTACATATTTATACCCATGGGTAGATACTAGTCCTTATTGAACACGACACAAACTTTCCTAAAGATAAAAGATAAAGTAAAAGATACAAGTCCTAATCAAACTCTAAACAACCTTCCAAAAATAAAAGGAAACTAATAACTCTGCCTAATTAATAGATAAATTACTATGTTGCATCTTTCTTAAACTCTACATCTTCTGAATAAGTTTCCTTTAATTGATTAATTTTCTTAACCGAATCCACTAAGAATCCAACTATTGGTAACTTGATGTGTCCATCGGCTAATTCCAGAACTCTGAAGCTAACTCAATTCCTAAGCCAATGATGACTTTCGGGGATTATTAAATTTTGGCGTTAACAGATATATTTTTCTTTGAATTTCTATTTTTTTAAGTTAAAAACGTGACATGTATGACTAAATCGATCTTTATTATGTAAAATAAATTTAATATAATATAATAGATATTGCCATTTTTAGTGTCGTGTTTTTATTTGGTTTGTCATTCAAGGGACGATGGTCTACGAAAATTAGTAGAGTTTGTTTTTTAAATAAATTTAATGAGTTCACCTGTTTGAATTATATTTATCTTTAAATCTAATGGTTAAAATAATAGGTTACCGATTTAAATAAAAACAATGATTAGTTATTTTATTTTTCTTCATAATACTTTTTTTATACAAAAATTAGCTACCGGATGGAGGAAGCGTACGTAGTCGTCCAAACTAGGTTGTTTGAGGGTGGGCCGGTGAGAGAGAGCTGAAAAAAGTGGGTCCACTGACTTATTAAATTGCCATGTAACGATTTAAGAGCGTTTCTAGAAATATCACGTGGTGAATTACGAGTGTTTGTAGAAAGTTTCATGAACATATAGTACATAATAGATTTAGATCAATATGTTGTGTAGGACGAAATCAGCGTCCAATCTGTTTGAGAAAGTAAAATCAACCTGTTTTATAGTTATTATAGTTAAGAAAAATCAACCTGTTTTATAGTTATTATAGTTAAGAGGTACTCTATACTTGGTTATACTTGGTTTTGTGGTTGAGTGCACAAAATGAGAAAATGAGACTGGGCCGTAGTTGAGGGAGAACAAAATGAAACCACCGGGATCCATCTGCCCTTCGTTCGTCTCACTCGCCTGCTCCGCAGCCCACCCGCCCATCTGCTGCGCTAGGAAGAAGAGGGAGGGGAGAGGGAAGATGGGAGGAGTGAGGCTACATGGAGTTCACATAGGCTCCATCATTTTTAAATTATTTTTTTTGTGTAGCTGACATATACCACGGTTTTTATTATTTTTCCGGGATCGAATTGTCACGTAAGCGCTACATTAATACCACGTAAGACGATGACCTAGTTAAATCAGTCACGTCAGCATCATGTCAACCAAAACTACCTTCCAAACCAGAGATTTCGTTTGCACTGATTTTAACTACTTATATCTGATTTTTCAACGACGAAAATCGGATTCCTTCAGTATTCCTTTCGGTTACGACAGCCTCTTCTCTTGATTCAGGAGTCAGGACGGCCCACTTCATTTCGTCCAGGACGGCCTTAATTTGTTTCCTGTGAAAAGTTTGGGCCAAGGCCTCATTATGCAGGAAGGGGTGGAACTGTAAAATCATCTCATTTCTTCTGTTGGTTCCCTACTCTAGCTCGCTAGTGTCAATCAAGTAGCCACCAACCTACCTACCCGGTTACCCCGACCATCTCCCACCATCGGAGGAGAAGCTCAACTACCGAGCTGCCCAATCCATGGCGGCGGCCGGTCCTCTCCAGCGGGCGCTCGTCCTCCTCGTCGTGCTCGCCTTCCTGCTGGTAGCGGCCCCGGCGGCCGAGGCGTGGACGGGGGAGATCCGTGGCCACGTCGTCTGCGACGTCTGCGGGGACGCCGCCATCGGCCCCGAGGACCACGTCCTCGAAGGTATCCTTCCTATTCGACAACCTTGCGTGCTCGTAGCTCGGTGCTTGATGTCGATTTCGTGCGCGCGGTTCCTCGAGTGGATCTCCAGTTGAGTCGGCTGCCCCGCTTTCCCTGTTCTGGATCTTGCGACGGCGCTCATGATTTGACCTAGTGGAGGAATTCGAGTCGTTCGGTAGAGCTGGAGATTGCTTTTCATTTGAGCGGGAGGTTCGTCGAAGGAGAGTGTATTTGCTTGCTGCCATTCTAACGAATTCGAAGTTTTACTTTGAACTGTTAGAAGGAACTGTAATTTGTATTCCCAGTATTAGAAGGAAATAGGTTGGGGATGGATTTAGTATCTGATCACGTGAAACACGGTGAATCGATCCTTTTCTTTTTGTCTTGAAATGAAATGAATTGCTGCCTTGATGATGAAATTTGCAATATTGGCCTTTTGCTCAATTCACCAATTTGTGTTCCCATTTCCCAAATTTGTTTATATACTCTAGCCACGTCCTGTTCTGGCAATTTGGAAAAGTTTAACCATATTGCCAGATTCACCCATACATGACAGTTGATTCGGAGAAACAAAAACTGAAAAACGGTTGTCAATGTTCTTTTTCCTGTTACATATTCTTCTTTGAGGGGTCAAATAGGGGTTATGTCCTACTCGACCTTGCAACTTGTAGGAACTTGTTTTTACTAAGATGGAAGAACTGAAATCGAATTGGCCGATCATATGTTCAAGGAGTTTATCCTGTAAAATTGTTGGGTCCATTTTTGGTGTCCCGTACTTCCATCCTCTTGCTTTTGACTTTCGCTCCCCAGTAAAAATCACATAGTATGGTACTATAGTATTTGTCTCCTGAGCTAATCAAATTAGCAAAAATATTGAGGATTGCTCATGATGATGCCTGTGGTACCACTTTGACCTAGAGACCTCTTTCTGTCATTCTGATTATAGTCCACTTATATTCCGATTGCAACGTTGGATTACCTAGTTATCTCTTCCAAGTAATCCTGCTTATATTCCAATCACAGCCTAGCACCCAAGAATTTGAAGACTAACTTCAATGTACCCCACAATGTCCACTACTTTATGGTGCCTTTTGGATCTTGCCCAGTAGCAATTCCTGGTGTCCAGCAACCTGTTCGCCTGATTTGATATAACTAGATAATACTGAATGCTAACTAGAAAGAAATGCAGCGAAGCCATAGATCCTTCATGTGGATGGTAGGATTAAATGTTGAAACATCAATATCAATAATGGTTAAAAAGTCCATGGATATTGTTAGTGGTCTACAGGTCAATAGCTTTCAGATCAAGTCAGGTGTGTGTTTTGCTCTGTCTGAACCTAGCCTTTTCTTTATACCTGGTCACTATTAAGTATTAAGTAGCCGGTTTCTATCATTTGTCTACAATATTACCCTTGGCACTAGAGTCTGGCACGGCGGTAGTCTAGCGCTTAGTGCCTAACCACGGACGAAGGCTAAGGTTTGGTGCGTTGAGGCTTGCACTGAGTGCCTATGCACTCCTAGGAGGACTTGGTGACTGCCAAGGAGTGCACTGCTTGCACATTGTCAACTCCCGAAATTCTCTTATGATGCTATCTTTTGAAGATGTGGAATGCATCCTTTTTTATTATTATTTTCAAGATGCATGAAGGTACTGAGGCTAGTGATTTCCACTAAGGTTTCCTGATTGTTAGCCGATTTATTCTTCTATGGTTTATATTATTCATTGAAAAAAGAAACTCTCAGCAATGTTGGGATGCTAAATGAAAACCAATAGATCATTAGTGTTGCTGTTCTTGTGGGTTGCTAAAAACTTATTAGGTCTGGCAGAACCATTGTTAGCAACGACAAAAACCAAGCATTGGCAAAGGGCAAGCAAAATGGTCGAAGCATGATGTGGCGACGACCCATTTAGCCATTTCTTTCTTTAGGTTTGAATATCCACAGAATCGGTCTGATGGGTTTTCACAATTCGTTCATTCGGTTTTCAATAAAAGAGGGTTATCAGTTTGTTTATACTCAGATATACTCCAGTTTTCAATGAACAATGGAAGCTTATCCCTTAATCTATTTTTGGAGTACATTCACAAATGACAAAACTGTAAAAATCTATAATGAAACCATACTTTTAAGTTACAATTTCAGCAAAGCAAACTTCCATTTGCACTACGAATCTACACTTTTACGCATTGCCATCATCTTCGGCAGGCCTAATAGCTTAGGGTGACTTGTTGGTCTCAGGATATGTTTCTGTTTCCATCTATCTCATATGGAGGTTGTTGCAACACTAAATTGACTCATAGGCGCTCTATGCTTGGTGAGGTGGGAGTGGGACTACAAGTACTAAAAATCCCTCCTATTCAACCCCAGAGTGCCAAGCAATCATGATGACATGCTTGCATGTATCCAGTGTTGCAAGAATCTCCATGTTAGCAAAAATTTTGATGAGTTTGTGAAACCGACGAGTGGAGCCAGTCAGTAGGATGTCAAGGCAATAGAAAGGCACGTGTGGTTCAGAGATTTTGTGGAAAAGTGTGATTTTGTTTTTTTTTTCCCCAAAGGTAGTGCAGTTTTGTGAAATATACTTCTTCAATAATAAAAGCTCTAATGGAGGGGCAAGTGCAATGAGGCTTGTTATTGGCGATGGCTGGAATCCTGTTGGTTTGAGTGATAAGTCTGCTGGTTGAACAGATAGACCTGCTAGGGTTTTTCCTTGTTTCCACTTTCCACCTAATCACCAAGCACTAGTACAAGTACAATGGTAGACTGGTAGCTGCCTTACCACAAACTAGCTTCTTTTTTTTTTGGGTGCGTAGGCACATATATGTGGTCCTATTGTTTAGTACTTCCACTTTGCGCATTTCATTTTGTTTTCCTCACTTATGTTCACCTGTACACTGCTAAAATCTGATTACTCTCCCATTCCTCGTGTGTCTTTGTACCTTGTGTAGGTGCCGAGGTTGCCGTCCTCTGCATCACGAGATCTGGTGAAGTTATCAACTACCAGGCCTTCACAAACTCCAAGGGTGTCTACACTGTAGCAGAGACGATGCCAGAGAGTGACCGTTGGGAGTCATGCTTGGCAAGGCCCATCAGCAGCTTCCACCAGCATTGCACTAGGAGGGGTGATACACACTCTGGTGTCAAGTTCACATACAGCAAGCCTTCAGGAAACTCTCACACCGTTAAGACGTTCCTCTACAAGCCTGCCAACGCCCCTTTGTACTGTAGCTAAACATGTGTTTTCATTTGTTTATGATGCGAAAGAAAAGAAATATATAGAATTGATATGGCTTCCTGCCTGGACATGGTACAAGTAAACTGTAAACAAGGTGTAACCGTGTAAAGTATGGATAGCTGGGGTGCTTGTAATGCTCATCTGGAGCTCTTACTGAACATTCAGTAACTGGAAGAAAGGGGATTTTGCATGCTTTTGTAACTATGGATCTACGTATGTTTATACTTTATAATCTTGAACCATGTTGCGTCCGTTCAAATCATTTCGAGCAAGGACCTGAAATTATGTTATGTTAATAGAAATGAGCCACGAGGCCCAAGGGACCAGGCCTTGCCTTGACCAAGTAGCTGATGTTAATAAAAATGTCCAGTTGACCCCTAGCTGATGTTTTGGCAATAATCTATCTATATATCTAATGCTGGCGCTTCTGGCGCTAGCTGATTGGTCACACTGATGGTCCTTTATTTTCTCGACACGTGGTGCAAATGGATGGGTGAAACATTCACGTCGTGAGAAATCTCGAGAGCAGGGCAAAAAGGGTACAGTACACGCAGTGCCTACGTGCTCGCGGCGGGTGAGCCTTGCTGTCCAGCGTCCATGCTTTGCACTCTTGGCCATGACGGCCTGATCCCCATACGGCTTTTGTGCAACAAATGCAAAGTCCGTCTAACAAAGTGAAGCTAGCACGAGCTGCAAGACACAGCCAGTATATAAGAGAAAATTAAATACACAAAGATGACACAAGTAACAAGAAAGAGAGAAAAAAAAAGAGCAACAATAGAATTTCCAGCTTTTCACAAACAAAAGCAATCTACTACAGGTTAAATCGAAAGGAAGGCAAGAAACTTCATCGTGTTACATCCTAGATTTCTAAAAAATAAAAAAATAGTAGTGAAATTAAATGTAGTAACAAGGAAAAAGGAAAATCTTCGGATAAGAACAATCTACAATAGGTTTACTCAAAAATAGAAGCAAATGCATAAACTTCTATAGAATGATAACAATAAATAGCAAAACTAGATGTACAGATGTACTCCTTCTGTTCCAAAATTAGTTAACTCCTAGAGTTATGAATTACACCATCTTACCTACTCTCGGTCTATGAATTATGTACTATTTCCATATAATAAGAGGCTCCTTGGCTTTTCCTCGCATGGCTTCACATTTTATACTAGGAATCCGGATGTTTATTTTGGACGGAAAGAGTAAGTAACAACAATAATTTTGCAATATATCTGGACATATAGAATCAAGACTCTTTATTTTGGGACAGAGGAGGGATGGAGACAACAATAATTTTGCATTGCTATATTTCTGGATCTATAGAATCAAGACCGTTTATTTTGGGGCGGAGCGAGTAAGTAACAACAACATTTTTGCATTTTGCTATATATCTAGATATATAGAATCAAGATAGCTATATTTACCATTTCGATGTTCTTTTTTTTTGTAAAACAATGAAATCGATATAAATAATTCAGTAATCTAAGACACATTTATTTAGATATGTATTTTCATACAAATTAACTCATATTTATATCAATATTGTGTTGAATACTAATGAAACAAGTTTTTAATTTTTCTGTTCAGCATGACAAGATAACTCATATATCAAGATAATTTTATATTATAACTTCATTTATTCCACAACCTTTTACAAACACAAAATTAAAAAAAGAATTGAAAGAATCCCTCGAAGGTACGATTTCCAAAACAATTTTACGTGTGTTGGGTTAAAAGATTTTATTTTTATGTGCATGGCTAAACAATACGCTGGCCATATAAACTAGCCGTGTGCCAACTGGCACGCTCATTTCTAGTACCTTCTATGTTTGGCCTAAAAATGAGAAGGCAAAACATTACTGGGTCTACTATATGTAATATGTGCATATAATTGTTTTTTAATAATGAAAATGTATTATACCCCGGCATCAGTCATACGGCACACAACCAATAATGGAAATGTGCATATAATTGTTAAGGGCTTGCGTGGATTAATGCCCAAATAAACCTTAGCTAAATCCTAAATGATAGCAATACCATTGGATTTCAGCCATCATTTAGTTCGTTACCAAACTTTTTTAGCGGGTACTTGAAAAAAAAAAGGCGCCCAAGACACAGTCAAGTCAGAGTTTTGGCAATACCTTAGCACTTAGTTTGGTCTTCACCTTGGTAGAAAACCAAATGCCCTAAATCTTTACTCCCTCCGTCTTGATAACATTAGGGTTTCGGCAGTACCAAAAGTATATATTTTTTTATCTTAGAAAGTAATAAAGGAAATAGATACTCCTATTTCGTATTTCCTTTTTTGAGTGTACTATTTCAGTTGCATACCTGCATGGTGGAATAAGTTCACTTTAGGTCTCTCAATTTATCATTAAGTTCGAAATTCGTCTCTTGACCGTAAAATCGGGTAATTTATAAAACCAGTACAAACAAGGTCTCTTAGTAATATTGTCTCCGGTTTTAGCTAACGTGGTGGCTACGTGGCTCCTTTGACTAGATCTCCATCCCACGTGGCGCTTACGTGGCAACTCGATCTCGAAAAAATAATAAAAATCATGGGCCCGCATATCAGCTACACACACAAAATAATAAAAATGGTGGGGCCCATGTGGCCCCATATGTCATCCTCACTCCTCTCTATCCTCTCTCTCTCCCCTCACTTCAAGGACAAGGACGGAGCGACGACAGACGTAGCAGAGGGGCAGAGCAGTGTTGATGGGTAGAGCAGATGGGTGGCGGGCGGAGCAAAGCGACAACAAGGGAGTCAAATGAGGGGAAGGGCTCTCGGGAGGTTGAGCGCAGAGGAGGGACGGCGAAGGGGGTCGCGGCGGTGGTGGCTCGAACAGGCGGAGAGCCATGGGTGGTAGGGGAAGTAGGATGCACGCTGCTGGAAGCTGTCCGTCGCTTGGCCCACCGGGCAGGGGAGCTCGGGACAGCAGATCTAGATGTTGGCGTGGATGGAGTGGAGGTGGTGGATTGCCGTCGCCCACCACCATGGTCGGTCGCATCCTCGTCCTGCTCCTCTCTGTAGCCTCCGTGGCCCTCGTTGCTCCCTCACCCATGCCACACTTTCCTCGTCTCCTTCGTGGCCAACCACAATCCTATCGGTGACGCCAAGGTGGCCGACCGCTGCAGCGCCGTCCTCACGACAGCCACGGGCTTCCCGCCTCGTCGAGGTCATCGCTCACCGTCGGTTCGCTCCGCCCGCCACCTGCCTTGCTCGCCTGCTCTGCCATTCTCCTCGCCGCCTACCCACCCGTCGGCTGCCCTGGAAGAGAAGACGATGTGACCATGACTACCATTGATACAACCATTGCTCACATCATAGGACAACTGGAAGACATCAAGATTAAGTCGCAGAAGTTCTGGAATCCAATTCGGCCACCTGCAAAGATCACCATATGGAAAAACCGAGGACGGTTTTCCGTGAAGAAGGGGAGGATGATGTGACCATGACTACCATTGATACAACCATTGCTCACATCATAGGACAACCGGAAGACATCAAGATTGAGCCGCATAAGTTCTGGAACAATTACGCCACCTGCTACAGTGCTGAATTCAAATGGCCGCCAAATATGCATGCAAGGTCCGTTTTGGGCCTATGAGTACTTGATGGAAAGTTCTTAGAGTTCTCTTTCCAATGGATTCAGCCTCATCTCCATATTCCATCTCAATCATCCGCAATTGAATAAATAAGGTGTTGCGTCACCTATAATGGGCTTATGATCTTGTAACTTCATCTGGGACCCGGCCCAAGTGGGGCCCATGTGGGGTGCGCCCCAACTTGGTGGAGCATGACCTAGGAACCCCCTTGGTCGTCCTCCCACTCCTTTAAATAGCTAGGTACCCCTTCAAGGTTTCTTGGGTTTTGTTTAGATTAAAGTTTAGCTTCGCTACTTTGCCGTGTAATCTCGTGATCGGTTAGATCGCTGGTTTGCTCATTATGGAACCCTAACTTATCATTAGTATTCAATTCCTATTTGTAATTCAGATTGCTTTTATCTTGTTCTTGCTTGTTTCTTCGATTTGCTTGCAGGAATAAGGTTGATCTGCACCAGCAAGATCAACAACCTACAGAGAGGTGTATCGATCGCTAAGGTGCAACACAACAACATCTCGTACGATTGTAGTCGGGTCGTCAATGTTTCTCCCAAATCGTAGTTATCATCAACTCACCGAAAGATCGGGACAACCAGATCCCTAAGCATATCGAGTGGCGTTCAGGGTTTATCAAGTGTTATCAGAGCTTTCGTTGTTCAGTGAATGTTTATCTACCTATAACCAGAAAATAGCCATACAAAAAAATTGCATCCATTACCTAGCCAACTTTGTGCCATTGCATTGTTCTTTTCAATTTTTGCTTTGTTGAGTTTGCGTTGCATCGTCGAGTCATGTTTCTGGTCTTAGCGTCTAGTCCGTTTAGAGTTTCGAGTTCTGGTCACGATTAGTACCACTGTCATCGTCACCATCGTGTCTTCGTTGTCATCGGGATCTTCGAAAATGGGATCGTGTCACCGCTAGGGTTTCGTTCTTCTCGTTTCGGGCAATTTTTGTCGGTCGGTTTTGAAGTTGCTAAGTTGCACCTAGGGTTTGCCGTCCTACCCGTGCTTGTATTCAGTGGTGCTTGGTTCTGTTGCGCAAGGAAGAAGAGAGAAGGGGATAGTAGATGGTTTTCAGATGGAGTGCAACAATACGTAGATTGGTTTCTATAAGGGGGCCACACAGAAGAGATAAAAAGAAATCAAAATTTAACTGAGTCCCACCACCTTGCGTGCGGCTTTTTCCTCCTCTCTCCCAAGTCCGACTCCTCCCTCTCCTCTCTCGGTTTCAATCTATGCCGTGACATACCATACAGCTTGGTGAAAATTTTTTGAGCGTTGGATTGGAGATCTGTTTGCAAAAACAGGACCTATGCGAGGAGAGCATTCCATTTTTGTATAATTTTAATTTTAGGGTTTGCACTTTTGCATTTGAGTCCTTGTAATTTTTTATATTTACAATTGAGTCCCTATAATCTTGCATTCAGGTCCTTGAGTCATTTTTGCTGAAAAAAATCACCAAAAAAAAGTGCAAAGGCGGAAAGGTGCTGAAAAAATAGAAAAAAAGCCGCACCAAAAAAAGGAAAAGAGAAAAGAAAAGGAAATAAAAAAAGAAGGAAAAGAGAAAAGAGAAAATCAATTATTATCTTTGAGATTGCTTTGGTATATCAGAGTTGTGCATGAGTTTTTTGTAGTGGTATCGTCTGTGTCTAGGCTACGTTCTAGCCTAGGACCAGCACGGTACTTGACTTTGAACCATTATTCAACTTTGCATTCTCTGATTTGAGCATTTGCTATTCCTTTGCTACATATTTAAGACTACCCATAGCTCCACGGATTTGATTGCAGCCGTACAGCCAGTGTTTGCCAGGGCATCGATACATCCAACCTCCATTGGGATTAGGTTGAGTCGGTGTGGTCACCATTCCGCTTCTTTGGTAAGATCTTGTAAGAGCTTGGTTAAAAGCTTGAGTGTGTGTGATATTTGAGCCTCCACTACCTAGTAGTTGATAGGAGCGTGCATATTCTTGTGTGTGTGTGTTTCTTGTTTGCTACTAACCATGGCAGGATTGCGCAAGGGATATGAGATGGTCATGCTCAACATCGACTTCTTCACCTTCTACGAGATATGACGACTTCTCCACATGATGCATATGAGGTACCTGACTATAATTTTACACGAGTTGAATCTAAGTTACCATTCTACGATGATAAGTATGATTATGTTACTTATATTGATTGGGAGCTAGCAGTAGATAATGAATTTGATAAATATGAATTTTCTGATGCCCAAATGGTTAAGTCTGCTAGTAATAAGTTTACCTCTTCTGCATTATTTTGGTGGAGTCATGTTAGTAACAAACCTGAAACTTGGGATGAGTGCAAAACCATGATGAGAAAACGTTTTGTGAGTTCTTATTACAAATGTATTCTTCTTGAGAAATTAGAAAATCTGAAACAAAGTGATCGAACTATTAGGGAGTATATACATGAATTTAAAGTTTGTATCATCTACAGTGATCTAAAAGAATGCAATGAGAACGCAATGTGTAGATTTTTCAAGGGGCTTAAGTCTGAAATTCAGGTTATGCTTGCTACTGTGACATATAATCATGTTGGACATCTATTCATGCTTGCTCGTAGCATTGAGAGTCAAAATTTACAAGGTTTCGTATCAAATGCGAGATAACATGAACAATGTGATTTATCTCCTGTTTTTGAATCTCCTATATCGCTGTGCGATGATGTGCACACATGGGAGGAGCAATCTTTTGTGTCTCCTGTTATTAACGTTTTGCAGGAATAAGGTTGATCTGCACCGGTAAGATCGACAACCCACGGAGAGGTGTATCGATCGCTAAGGCGCAACACAACAACGTCTCGTACGATTGTAGTCGGGTCATCAACGTTTCTCCTAAATCGTAGTTATCATCAACTCACCGAAAGATCGGGCCAATCATAGCCTTGAGCGCATCGAGTGGAGCTCAAGGTTTATCAAGTGGTACATGATTATATGACGAAAGTTTGTTGCGTTTGTTTTCATGTAGACAATTCTATAGCCAAGTCATGCACTACACAAAGATCACCATATGGAAAAACCGAGGATGGTTTTCCATGAAGAAGGGGAGGATGTCGTGACCATAACTTCCATTGATACAACCATTGCTCACATCATAGGACAACTGGAAGACATCAAGATTGAGCCGCAGAAGTTCTGGAATCCAATTCCGCCACCTGCTACAGTGCTGAATTCAAATGGCCGCCAAATATGCATGCGAGGTCCGTTTTGGGCCTATGAGTACTTGATGGAAAGCTCTTAGAGTTCTCTTTCCAATGGATTCAGCCTCATCTTCATATTCCATCTCAGTCACCCACAATTGAAGAAATAAGGTGTTACGTCACTTATAATGGGCTTATGGGTTTGTAACTTCATCTGGGACCCCGGCCCAGGTGGGGCCCATGTGGGGTGCGCCCCAACCTAGTGGAGCACGACCTAGGAACCCTCTAGGTCATCCTCCCACTCCTTTAAATAGCTAGGTACCCCTTCAAGGTTTCTTGGAATTTTTTTAGATTAAAGTTTAGCTTCGCTACTTTGCCGTGTAATCCCGTGATCGGTTAGATCGCCGGTTTGGTCGTTACGGAACCCCAACTTATCATTAGTATTCAATTACTATTTACAATCAGATTGCTTTTATCTTGTTCTTACTTGTTTCTTTAATTTGCTTGTAGGAATAAGGTTGATCTGCACCGACTAGATCAACAACCTACAGAGAGGTGTATCGATCGCTAAGGTGCAACACAACAACATCTCGTACGGTTGTAGTCGGGTCATCAACGTTTCTCCCAAATTGTAGTTATCATCAACTCACCGAAATATCAGGACAACCAGAGCCCTGAGCGTATCGAGTGGAGTTCGGGGTTTATCAGAAGATGAAGAGAGGGGAGAGGGAAGAAGGAAGGCGTGAGGATGAGGAAGAAGAGAGAGACGAGAGAAAAGAAGGGAGGAGTGATGATGACATGTGGGTCCACCATTTTTTAAGTTATTTTTTGTGTGACTGACATGCGGGCCCATGGTTTTTATTATTTTCCAGATCAAATTGCCACGTAAACGCCACATCAATACCACATAAGATGAAAACTTAGTCAAAAGAGCCACTAGGCGTCACATCAGGCTAAACCGGGGATAATACTTCAGAGGACCTCATTTGCTCTTGTTTTGTAAGTTGGGGGACGGGTTGTAATTGTTTTTTCTATTCAAGGACGAAAATTAGACTGGACGATAAAGTGAGAGACCTAAAGTGAACTTATTCCCAGCATGGCTGCATTTCCTTCTCTATGGAATAGCGCCCTAGGGCACCATTTTGCAGCCCGCAAACAGCCCACTTCAGGCACCATTTCATGACCCACCACTGAGAGGCCCATTCGGGAAGCCCCTTATATAAACCCTACCCTTCTCCCACCTCTCTCCCCTCCCCTCCCCTCCCTCCCGCACGTCAAGAGAAGCCACCGCCACTACCACACGCAGTAGGCGAGTGAGATGGTGTTAAGATCCTGAATCCTCCCTTCTACTCCTCGCTCGTTCGCTAGCTCGTATCTATGATGTGATTCTTCATCTCTTGCTTGTCTTGTGGACGCTCCAGCCTCGCTGTCTAACCTTTAGGTTCGTTTTGTTCCGTGATCTTATTGGTATCAGCAAGATAGTGCACATATCCTTGTAAATAATGGAATGATATTTGAATTGTTTGTAAACTTATTTAGCAATTATTTGCTTGGTAAAATCAAACTATTCGAGTAACTAAAACAAAACTATAGTTTGATTTTGCTATCTTCACATCCGATATTTTAGACAACACGAGTCAAATGACCACCCTCTCTCTCCTTCTAGGTATTACGTTGCTCCTTTAGTTTTATGTTTTTTTACTTTTTTCCCTTTAACGTACTTCCTCCGTCTCAAAATAACTCCACCTAGGAGAGGATATGATCCTTCTAGTACAATGAATCTGGATAAAGGGATGTTAAGATTCGTTGTACTGTGGGAGAGCATGTGTTCTAGGTTGAGTTATTGCGGGACAGAGTGAGCATGGGTAAATATTAAAAATTGTGCCGTGAAAATGTAAAAAAGATGATATTATAAAGTTTTGGTGGGGTTATAACGGGTGTATATGCCCGCATTTCCAATCGTGTCGTGTTGCTGGAAATCAACCGACCTGGCAGTAACTAGAGGATTCCTTCTGGATAGACCTTAGGCTGTGTTCGCAGCACGTTGCTCCCAACCCACACAGTGAATGCGAAAAACGGAGCGATCCATTAGCGTGTGATTAATTAAGTTTTAGCTAATTTTTTTTAAAAAATGGATTAATTTGATTTTTTTAAACAACTTTTGTATAGAAACTTTTTGTAAAAAAACACACCGTTTAGCAGTTTGAAAAGCGTGCGCGCGGAAAACGAGAGATGTGAGTTGGGAAAAGGGGGAAAGAACAAAGCCTCACATCTCTCGTTTTCCGTGCGCACGCTTTTAAACTGCTAAACGGTGTGTTTTTTGAAAAGTTTCTATACAAAAGTTGTTTTAAAAAATCAAATTAATCCATTTTTTAAAAAAAATTAGCTAAAACTTAATTAATCACGCGCTAATGGAACGCTCTGTTTTCCGTGATCATTGTGCAGCTTGCGAACACCCTGCAACGAACGCTACCTTAAGGGTGTTTGTTTCCAGGGACTTATTTTTAGTTCATATCATATCGGATGTTTGAGTGCTAATTAAGAGTATTAAACATATACTAATAATAAAACTAATTGTATAAATGAGAGCTAATTCACGAGATAAATTTTTTAAGCCTAATTAATCCATAATTAACACATGTTTGCTGTAGCATCACATAGGCTAATCATGGATTAATTAGGCTCAGTAGATTCGTCTCGCAAATTAGTTCAGGTTATGAAATATGTTTTATTTTTAATCTATATTTAATACTTCTAATTAATGTACAACCATTCGATATGACAGTAACTAAAAATAAAAATTAGTTTAATCATGTAACGGACGAAAACCATCGGGCACGACATCGGACGGGGCATGACCCTTCACATTTCGGTCACATTGTTCAACGCGTTCTGCCACAACCCACAAGTGTAGCGACCGCACCGACCTCTCCGTGAGAGGGACGCGTAGCACCTGATGCCACTCCGCCTCCGCGCCTAAACGCTTCGCTCTCTCCCCGCCTTACGCGAGAAGCCTCCCGAAACCCTCATTCCCCGATCGATGGCGCCGCCGCCTTCGCCGCCGCCGGAATGGGCCGAACTCCCAGTGGACGCCGTCCTGGCGGTGTTCGAGCGGCTGGGCGCGGTGGAGGTGCTGATGGGCGCCGGTGTAGTGTGCCGCAGCTGGCTCCGCGCGGCCACCCGCGAGCCGCGGCTCTGGCACCGGGTGGACCTCACCGCCTGCTTCGACCCCAGCGTCGACATGGAGGCCATGGCGCGCGCGGCCGTCGACCGCGCCGACGGACGCCTCGAGCACTTCACCGCCGAGCGCTTCGTCACCGATGTGCTCCTCTTCTACATCGCCGAGAGGTTCTGGACTTCTGGTCTTCCATATTTTACTCTCTTTTTTTTGTTTCTAAACCCTGGGGTTTGGAATTTGGACGATATTGGGTTGTGAAAATTGGGGAGTTAGGGTTTAATCTACACTGTTATTTGGTCGCTCTGATTGTGTTTTTCTTATTAGAGATTAGCGGGGTTCTGTATGATTTTACGGTATGATGATTTAAGTAGAACAAGGATAATATATAGATAGGAGTTATTATGCATAGTGCATTATTACAAAGTTGCAGCAAAATGCTGCAATGTGCCACAACGACACAAACAAAGCATAAGAACATATAGTGGATTAGTGGCTCTAAGTACACATGTTGTCAATGCCTCGTGGGTTGGGTTGGCTATGTTATTAGGATTAGCAGGGATTAGAGCATACATAACATCTTGCAGACTTTTTTGAAGCACGGTTGTGTCTCCCCAGGTATGATGTTGGGTTGATTTGTTTTTGTTTTAGGCGTGACCAGTCCATTTTATTAAATTTGGATCTTGTGTTGCATTCATGCTCTGGTCAACTGCATTGTCGTCTTCTCCATTGATACTACATTTACCAGTTAGGTTTCTGTTTCACTAGTTCTGGACTGAACTGAGACCATCATATTGCTATCAAATTTATTCCAGGCACAAAAGAACAATCATACATTGTTATATGATCAATTAATAGTAATAATAAAAGAAATGGCTCTCTGGAAAAAAGAAGAAGAAGAAGAGTTTTATTCCTTTGTGCAAATCATTAGATGGCTCGATGCTAATGCTTTTAACCTTTCGATAGCTCGATTGTTTGGTTGTTTCTTCTTTTTTTTTTTTTTTTTGCTTCATTTCCTTAATGAACATTTTTTGTCGCCTTATTATCAATACTTTTGGCTAACTTTTTTTAGAATGCCTGAACTATTACATTACATACCTCAGATCTCTATATTGTACTCAGTCAAACCAAGTCAATTATAACTGAAAAGCAAATACCAGTTTCTTGGATGATTATATTGATATGACATGACTTAGATTTGGTAGTTGTCTTATAAAGATTACATGATCTGGAGTTCTGGAGTCTTTTATTGGTATAGAGCCAAAAAATTTCCGAAATGCACACTCCAGTCCTACAAAAGCTACCACTAATAATCCCATGGTGTATATGATACTTGCTACGAATATTCTTTCTTGAGATCTCTACTATAATTCCATGGCTAACCCTAACTTTGAGCTAATGTCTATGGCAAATATTATGGGTGATCTGAAACTTGAGATTGATCCTGATATCTACTCCATCCACTTGATAAACCCTGAGCTCCACTCGATGCGCTCAAGGATATGATTTGGCCCGATCTTTCGGTGAGTTGAGATAACTACGATTTGGGAGACACGTTGACGATCCGACTACAACCGTACAAGACGTTGTGTTGCGCCTTAGCGATCGATACACCTCTCCGTGGGTTGTTGATCTTATCGATGCAGATCAACCTTATTCCTGCAAGCAAATCGAAGAAACTAGCAAGAACAAGATAAAAGCAATCTGAATTGCAAATAGGAAATTAATACAAATGATAAGTTGAGGGTTCCGAAGAACAAGCAGACGGACGGTCTAGCCGACACGCGCGCTGCAAGCAAGTAGCAATGGCTAAACTTTAATCTAACAAAACCCCAAGAAACCCTGAAGGGGTACCTAGCTATTTAAAGGGGTGGGAGGACGACCAAAGGAGCCCTAGGGTCGTGCTCCACCTACATGAGACGCACCCCACATGGGCCCCTCATGGGCCTGGGTCCCAGATGAAGTTACAAGCCCATAGGCCCATTATAGGTGACGCAGCACCTTGTTTATATAATAGCGACCAACTCGGATGGAATTTGGAGACGAGGCTGGATCCATTGGAAAGAGGACTCTGAGAGCTTTCCATCAAGTACTCACGGGCCGAAAACGGAGCTCGTATGCAGATTTGGCGGCCGTTTGAAGTCAACGCTGCTGCAGGTGGCCGAATTGGATTCCAGCACTTGGAGGACTTGATCTTGCTGTCTTCTTGTTGATCCATGATGTGAACAACGGTTGTATCTATAGTAGCCATGGTCACATCATCCTCCCCTTCTTCACGGAAAACCGTCCTCGGTTTTTCCATACGGTGCTCTTCACGTAGTCCATTTAAAACAACCTGTTTCACTAAATCAAAACAAGACAGACTCGAGATAACATGATTAGTCGGTACAGTACTCTCTAGCCTGCTGTGGCCTTGCATAACTACAGGAGGTTCCAAATCTGAACATATATAAACTCTATGCACCAAATATATCCCTCCATCAGTATATCCTCCAAAGATATGAAAAATAGTATTAATTGGACATCTGAAATCAGACTTAACAAAAAATTTCTCCTTCAAATTGTCGAGCTCACAAAATTCATCAAACTGAATATAGCCCAAAGTATTTAAAGAAGATATCAATTCACGTTCCTCTACTTCATTAGCAAAGTGAATAACATGCTTAAAATCAACACATAAAGAACTAACACTAGAAATAGCATATTCATTCACTAGTTGTGGTATGGGTATAAGTGAAGCATTACCACACAACTCTTCTTTATCACAAGAGACAGCAAGTAAATCAACTTGTGACAAAGGAATCTCAGCAATTGGTTCCACTAAAGGTTGCTCTACTATAGCACGAAAAGTGGACATTTGTAGCTCAGCTTGAGAATACTCACATTCATTTATCTCAGCACCATTTAATTTACCTTCCAAACTTTCTTCAGATGTCGCAAGTGCTTCATGCTTCTCCTCTTTCTTCTCAAGTACATCATTCTCCTCCTTTTGACAATTGTTTACTTCCTGCAAATTATTAGTAACAGGAGGCACGGGCACAACTTGTTGCTTATTAACATTGTCAATTTGTTTTTCCACATTGCAAGCAAGTTGTAATAAATGAGAAAGAGATCTATATCTTTGACTAGCGAGCATATCCTGAATTTCTTTGTTAAGCCCACGCAAAAACCTCAATTCTGAAGCTTCTTCGCATTCATCTAAACCACAGCGTAATAAACAAGCACGCATATCGTGATAGTATGAAATAACAGTTTTAGTATTTTGCTTTAAACATTGCAGTTTGTTGAACAGAATATCAGCATAATACATGGGAACATAAATATCTCTGAAATATCGTTTCATGTCTTTCCAAGATTGAGGTATTTTGTTATGCCTACAAAGATATTTCCAATCATCAGAAGCATGTTTAACTAAAACACTAGAGGCACACATAACCATATGATTCTCAGTCAATTTATATTTTTGAAATTCTCTATCGACAGCAAGCTCCCAATCAACATAAGCATGAGGATCATAATTTCCTTCAAAATAAGGTAGTGCAGATTTGATCTTAGCTAGAACATCATCACTTACCTCATAATGGTCATGTTGATTACTCCTCATGTCTTGACGAAGATGTCGATGTTGAGCACAGCTATTCCCAATCGTCTTCCGTATCACTGCCATTGTTAGTAGAAAACAAGAAACATACAAAAAATGCACGTTCCTATTAACTACTAGGTATTGGACGCTCAAATATCACATACACTTAAGCTTTTAACCGAGCTCTTACAAGTTCTTACCAATGCAAGCGGAATGGTGATATACACCGACTCAACCAAGCACCCCGATGGAGGTTGGATGTATCGATGCCTTGGCAAATACTTGCTGTACGGCTGCAATCAAATCTGTGGAGCTCTGGGTAGGCTTAAATATGTAGCAAAGGAATAGCAAATGCTCAAATCAGAGAATGCAAAGTTGAATAATCGTTCAAAGGCAAGTACCGTGCTGGTCCTAGGCTAGAACGTACTAGAGACGCGAGCCTAGACACAAACGGTACCACAAGATAGCACAACTCAAGCACAACTCTGATACGTGAAAGCAATCTCAAAGATAACAACTGATTTTCTCTTTCGTTTTTCTTTCTTTCTTTCTCTTTTCTTTTCCTTCTTTCCTTTTTTTTGGTGCGGCTTTTCTTTTCCTTTTTTTAAGCACCTTTCTGCCTTTTTTTTTTCTTTTTTTTGACTTTTTTTTCAGCAAAAACGACTCAAGGACCTGGATGCAAGATTACAGGGACTCAAATGTAAATATAAAAAATTACAGGGACTCGAATGTAAAAGTGCAAACCCTAAAATTAAAATTATACAAAAATGGAATGCTCTCGTCCCATAGGTTCCGTTTTTGCAAACAGATCTCGAATCCGACACCAAAATATTTTTTTACAAGGTGTAGCAACTCACGGTATGGGAGAGGAAACAACCGTACGTGGGGAGGTGGAGAGGAAGCCGTGCATGGGGAGGTGGGGTGGAAGCCGTGCGGTGGGAAGGTGGAGGGGAAACAGGAAGGTTCCGATCCAATCTACTATTTCTTTCCAAAACGAACCAAACCAATCTAATCTAATCTGCAAAATTTCCTCCCTTCTTTTTCTTTCCACACGGCTAAACAGAAACACCGGACAAGCACTAGCAGGTCTAGGCAAACCCTAGATGCAACTCCACAACTCCAAAACCAACCGACAGAAAATACCCGAAACAAGAAAAATGGAACCCTAGTGGCGGCACGATTCCGTTTTCGAAGATCCCGACGACAACAAAGACACAGTGATGAAGGTGACAGTGGTACTAACCGTGACAAGAACTCGAAACTCTAAACGGACTAGATGCTAAGACCGGCAACACGACTCGACGATGCAACGCAAAACTCAACAAAGCAAAAACCGAAAAGAACAATGCAATGGCACAAATATGGCTGGGTAAAGGATGTAAATTTTTTTTGTATGGCTATTTTCTGGTTATCGGTAGATTAAAAACTCACCGAGCAACGAAAGCTCTGATACCACTTGATAAACCCTGAGCTCCACTCGATGCGCTCAAGGATATGATTTGGCCCGATCTTTCGGTGAGTTGAGATAACTACGATTTGGGAGACACGTTGACGATCCGACTACAACCGTACAAGACGTTGTGTTGCGCCTTAGCGATCGATACACCTCTCCGTGGGTTGTTGATCTTATCGATGCAGATCAACCTTATTCCTGCAAGCAAATCGAAGAAACTAGCAAGAACAAGATAAAAGCAATCTGAATTGCAAATAGGAAATTAATACAAATGATAAGTTGAGGGTTCCGAAGAACAAGCAGACGGACGGTCTAGCCGACACGCGCGCTGCAAGCAAGTAGCAATGGCTAAACTTTAATCTAACAAAACCCCAAGAAACCCTGAAGGGGTACCTAGCTATTTAAAGGGGTGGGAGGACGACCAAAGGAGCCCTAGGGTCGTGCTCCACCTACATGAGACGCACCCCACATGGGCCCCTCATGGGCCTGGGTCCCAGATGAAGTTACAAGCCCATAGGCCCATTATAGGTGACGCAGCACCTTGTTTATATAATAGCGACCAACTCGGATGGAATTTGGAGACGAGGCTGGATCCATTGGAAAGAGGACTCTGAGAGCTTTCCATCAAGTACTCACGGGCCGAAAACGGAGCTCGTATGCAGATTTGGCGGCCGTTTGAAGTCAACGCTGCTGCAGGTGGCCGAATTGGATTCCAGCACTTGGAGGACTTGATCTTGCTGTCTTCTTGTTGATCCATGATGTGAACAACGGTTGTATCTATAGTAGCCATGGTCACATCACCATCCATTTCATATTATAAGTCGTTTGACTTTTTCCTTAGTCAAACTTCTTCAAATTTGACCGAGTTTATAGCAAAATATAGTAACATTTTCAATACAAAGCAAACATTGTATAGAAATATATTCAATGCTAAATTAAATGAAACTAGTTTAGTGTCGTGGATGTTGCTAATTTTTTCTATAAACTTGGTCAAACCCAAACAACTTTGACTAAGAAAAAGTCAAACGACTTATAATATGAAACGGATGGAGTATAATTTATAATTTACCCCATGAACAGAAAATATTATTTAACTAAGGTATGCTTTTTATATGACCTGATATTATGTTGTCTGTAATCATTTCCAATGAACCCCAATTGGTAGGGTCCTGTTTGATATCATCAATTGTTTTTATATTTCATTTATTTATTGTTTAAATCATAATTTTTTTTATGAACTTCCATTCTTCCAACAAAAAGGTGTTTATGGCTATGGTTTTAAAGTTGACAAGGCATCAAGGTTTTCACTTTCAGTTTGAACCAAAATTTTGGAATTTGGTGCAACCAAACTTTACGGATGATTTGGAACTTCTTTTCCCGAAATTATTTGAAGATTTAACAAAAATTGACTGAATTTGAAGAAATTTTGACCAAATTCACAAAAAAATGGAAAAAACTAAAAATTTGGGGTGAGATATTTGCTTGTCGCAGGGAAGCAAAATTACCAAAATTTAGGAAATTTCGAACAGAAATTGGAATCCCTGCATGGCATATGCATAAGATGAGAATTGATGGTGAAATTCCTCCTAGGCCATTGAATGCTGAATGCTATCTAGTTCCCTTATTTGCCATAAAAAGTTTGTAATTCCTCCGTTTCTCAATTGGTTCATTTTTATTTTTCCTTTCTTGCCACTTCTATATCTTGGTTTTAACCTAGGTCAGATGGCAAGACATTTTTTCGCTTCTCCTTTCTCCTCTCTTCCTCTTTCTGTTCAATGCACGGTAGACTATTTCTGTTCATTCGCAGCCTGTCAAGTCAGTTAAGGCCATCCCTGGCAGGGAAAGCTGACTATCCTGCTGCTTCTGTGCCAGCACTGATACCTTGATGACCGACTCCAAGTCCATCAGAGCTGGACAATGCGGACGAAGCGGTATTTGGAGTTAGCTGCAGCTGTGCTTGCATCCTCATCTTCTGGCGACATGATGATTCAGATGTGAAAAGGTTGATCATGACACAGGATGTATTCTAATGGTACATAGAGCTAATGGAGTTGACTTGAGCATATAAGGGAACAACGTTGGAAATGTTTAGCATAGAATGAGCACAATTTTTTGAGTGCCATTAAGGGAAGCTAATTCAATGGGATAGGAGGAATTCTCTTCCAAAAATGTGCGTTACTAGTCAATTTTGAAGTAAAGACTGGATTAATCTTCTATGCAATTTTGACTATATTGTTTCAGTGGAGAACAAATGGTAATTGGAATTTATTTCTTCTAGTAAGACTCAGCTAGGCTGTCGTAGAGTGTAAGGCCAAAAGAAGAATCTAAACTATTCAGCATAGGTGTGTGCAATCGCTTTCATCACTGAAAATGCGTCCTTCAGATAAAATGTACGCACTTTAACCTTATGGTGGTTAGAGGTGATATTGTATATGTAAGCAGGTCTTTAACATGAGTTTTGTGTAACTAGGCTTCTTTGGTGTCAAAGAAGAGAGGTTGGTCTGCATATATTCAGACTTAATGACCAGCTTAGTGTACTGATTGCATTGGTAATCTGTAGAATCAACTAGATTGTTTTTTTCCTACCCAGCCCTTATGTTTCTAAATATTCTCTTATATATTGTAATATAGCGCAATAGGAGCCTCTCTTGCTGTTTTTATTCTAAAAAAAAGCTTAATACTTGGTTTCAGATGTTGTTTACAATTTTCAACACTGATTTTACTATTCTTTATTGGATCTAACCTGCCAATTGCGTTGCTCATAGATAGATGCCAATAGTTTCATGGATTTAGGATATAGGGAACTCGAGCACTATATTGAACTAATGACTATACTTATCATGAGTTCAGTTACAAATTTAGCATTACCGAATGCTTCTATTTGACATGGGATCACTTTCTTTCACAACATCTGAAACCAAGTACTGACAACCACAAATATTGAGAGTCTCTACTTACATTATTTTTATAAGTTGTGCCTTTATTTTTGTTGCCTATTGTTCTTACTGTCAGGTTGTTGATTAATGTCGATTTCTCTAACTTATGTTTTAATATGTGCAGAACTAGCTGCTTGAAAAGTCTTCGGCTACGTAATTGCATGAAAATCTCAGAGAAAGGCTTGGTTGCTGTTGGCAAGACATCTCCCTGTCTTGAGGAACTTGAGCTCACTACCTGCACCATCATTATTTTGCTGAAGGCTATTGACGAAGCATTTCCAAACCTGAAGCGTCTGCGACTGAACAATCGTTGGTTTGATATTCAGTTTGATGAGTTCAGAGATAACTTCCATGCCCTTGGAATAGCCTGCAGCATGCCCAAGCTTCGCCATCTTCAGCCCTTTGCCAATCGGCTCCGCAACAATGCACTTGCTGCCATCCTTGACAACTGCCCACACCTTGAGTCCCTTGACTTGCGTCAGTGCTTCAACGTCGATGTGGATGCAGAACTGAGAGCAAAGTGTGCAAGGCTGAAGGATGTGAGGTTCCCAAACGACTCAACCAAGGACTATGAGTATGAGACTTCTATTGAGACACCCTCACTAGATTCGCTCCCACTTCCATTTCCCGCAGCAGTTCCTTAATGGGCCTTCCATGGGAATGACGAGGATCATGACGATGACGACGATGATGGTGATCAGGACGATGACGACTTGCGCTGCCACAGGGTGACAGAGTATGGTTTTATGATCGGTGATTACCATGTCCGCGGTCGGATCATCCACGATGATTAACTCGACACCTACATGCCGTATTAGCAGGTTTTGAACTTTTGATGCCCCAGCGTCTCAGGAGATGGAAGGTGGGTGTTCAGAAGGAAGGTGACTCACTGAGCGCTGTAAGTTATTTCTGTTGTAGTAGCTTATTACAACAGAAAGGGCGCATTTAGAACGGTTCTATATCCAACTGCAACCGGTCTAGTGACCTCATGTGTAGTAGTAAACCTTCGTTCTTATTCTATGTGTTGCGGTAGCGCTTGTGGAAGTTCTTGGTTTGCGTACGATTGTGATGGTGAAATATGTTTTATGTCAACGGAAAGGCTCCCGCGAACTGGTTTCCAGCTCACGTGCGTGGTGCGTCGGGCTCATCGCTTGTTTTCTTTCCTTTATCCGGCGTCCAGCGACACGCTTAATGACAAGTTGCAAACCTTCCGGCGTTTTGCGCGCATGCGGACTTGCGATGAATGAACTTCGTATGATGGGTCAGATTTTCGATGTGAAAACTTTGTACATATAAACTTTCGAGTGAAATATATGGACGGTCTCTAAATTTGTGCGAGTGTATCATCTAGATCCCTGAACTCTCAAAATGTATTTTTAACTTTTCGAACTTATCTTCGGTATCATATAGGTCCAAATGAATTCCGACCCCCTCCATCCACTGACGTGACATACCACGGTTACGTCTACGTATCAATGAAATCCACATGTCAGTCATATAGAAAAGAAATAAAATTTAAAAACATATTTTCTCCTCTCTACTTTAGAATTAATATTTCTAAATTTTATCTTTTTTCTCAAAATATGGTTTTAAATTTTATTTTTATACGTATAACTTACATGTTAGTCCACACTAACACGTAGACGTCACCGTGACATGGAGCGGGTTAGAATCGGTTTGAACCTATATAACACCAAAGACAAAGACAAGTTCGGGGATTCCAAAATGCATTTTGAGAGTTTGGGGATTCAAAAATACATTTTGAGAGTTCAGGGATGTCACATCCGCACAAGTTTAAGGACTACCCATGTACTTTACTCTAAACTTTTTAACTTTCTATGTATAGATTTTCAACATTGGAACTCTTTCAATATAGTAGGTACTTTCTGCATTGAAAATTGACAGAAATTTCAAACGAGTTCAAAAAATAAGTTGAAAAAGGAAATGATATCCTAAGTACTTTCTGTTAGTGCATTTTAAGGAACACGAATGTTAGTCTATTTTTCTATAAACTTTTGTTAAAGTTAGAGAAATTTGGCATACAAACCATTCCACTCTTTATTTTCTGCAACACTTCGGGAGAAAGTGCAACGCAGAAGCAATCATGGAAACTATCGTTAGCACTTGATGAGATAAATCTGAATACAAGTATTACATCATATTCAACTGTTTTTTTCCGTCACAATTACACTTTATTAAGAGTAAAAGGTAACAATTACATGCTTCAACGTACACTCGCCCAATCCTCAACGCAGAGAAGTTGTAAGGAGTCAAAAGATAAATGATTACTTGAGCAGAGATCTTGCAAGGTGCTCCCTAGCAGTGGCTAAAGCCTGAGATATCGTCTGCAGAGAATAGGCCATGAAAATTAATGAGATTATGGAACTAGGAAAGCAATTTTCTCCGAAGGATAAAGAAATACCTGCTCAGAGAAGGGGGCAGAACCATCAACAGCATTGGTTGCAACCTTCCCGGCAATGGTATTTGCATCTGTTTCCAGAATTATGCTGCAGGAGGACTAATGGTTTCAGTTTATATTTACAAACAGGATGGCATGTGAAACTACAACTTCACAAGAGAGCTGCAGCCTTAATACATGAAAGTGGCAGCGATCATGCTTTTCCTGAACACCCCATTTATGCATTTAAACGGTTTTGTCCACAAGTGTAAGTTATGAAAGAACTTCAGGGAATGTACAGCAGTAGTTGTTTCTACTGGTCCTCCACATCAGAAGACAATTTATGAGAGACTACTTTTACAGAGAGTTCTGTCTATAAGCAATAGGTACACAATAAATACTACTGCCTCTGGCCACATAAGGATTCCTGGCTATGCACCTGGACATAGCTAGGGATCCTTATATTTGTGGATGGAGGTAGTAATCAGTACTCACAATTTTACATGTTTTAGGCACTAGTTCCTCGAAGCAATACAAGCTCTCGCTCTGATATCATATCTTTTGCCCCAAGTCGTTTGTTTAGTAAATAGATGATCTTAATAACTCTCTCCACATCAGCAGAAAATCTATGTGGCAGTGCTAGTCATTTATTGTTGTTGCCCATGCACTTATTCCTTTTATGTCGCTATTAAATATCCAACTTTCCTATATGCATTTATTGAATATAATGTAATATTTTTCAATCTCTCCTTGGTCTAAAAGTATGTTCTTGGAAGACAAAAGGAATAATTATACTGCAACGATGCTCACAGAGCATTTAAAGTTATCACCATGAACTAGTTAAACATAAAATGGTTTTTTTTGGCACAAACTTCCTAGCTGTTTGGCATTATGCAAAAAGGTTGTCAACTTGACATCAATCCAAGCATCATGCAGAATGAGAACACCCATCTAAAATAGTATGCTTCTCTTGTATCTGCCCACATTTGTCAAGAGTTACAGTTCCATCGGTTATTCTGACCTGATAGCTACAACCATAGTACATTCGTGTGCAATTTAGGCTTACTAATGGCATGTCAAACTAAGTCTCTATGGACAATCTATTGTGCTGTTTTTGTGCATCAAAAGAATATAATGAACAACTTCATCCTTTTCTTCCATCTTAAAAAAATTGATATTACTCAACAAATATTGATGTTTGCCTTTATATTTATATATTTAAAAAATAGTTCAAAGAAAATAAAATGGAATATCAGATACTACTTAATTAAAAAACATGCAGCAGCATGTGTACGATAAAAAAGTATAATAGTCAGGAACACTTGCATGCTATTTTTTAGAAGAAAACAGGTGGTGCAAATGTAGCATAGATCACAAGAAATCATTACCCGCCATCTACAATTTCATCAATGCAGAGAAGTATCAAGTCCAGGTTCTCGAGTGCAGTCCTCTTCTCAACATCACCCCTAAAGCACAGTAAGCTAACTTTAAAGAAACAGCCTTACCACCATTAAACAAAATACAAGTTCATGTGGAATACTGGACCAAGTACAATACCTGAGTAAAAGACCAACAGAATCAGAGAAGCCCTGTAGTACATTTGCTATAATGAGCTCATTCTCATCATCACCAGCGGTGACAAAAAAATGAAGGTCTTGTACAAACTTGTAAACGACAATATAGCCATCAAACAATGTTATCTCAGCTGGAGAGAACCAAAAACAGGTATCAAAGGAAAACTCCAAATTCAACTAAAGATCACAAAAGTGGATATATCGAGACATAGTTATAACATTGAGCATAAATATGAAGGTTTTTGTTCAGAAAAACGAGCAACTTTTTGCTAGCAACAGCAAACTAACATAATCATAACAGACTGCTGGATGATTTCGAACCATTGAAACAGTATCATTTAATATGAAGGATATCTTTCCTTGAAAGCTTGGAAAAGGGAGTCCTAGGTATTTTGCTTTAGTTATCCTTGGGAGTAAATGCTAGGTGTGTTGTTTCTTATAACAAGCATGGCTGAGTAGTCTACATTTTGCTCTTTGTATATTCTTTCTTCTCCCTTGTACTGAACAGCCCTCCCTCCAGAACCGCGTAGCCTAGCCCATCCGACGGGCAGACCCACTTATACATACCACCCCACTTACACTTTCATCCTCGCTTCATGTAAAAGGGTTAACCCCGGAGTGATATGGTTGGAGGGAAGAGACCTTATAAGTTGGTTCCACCCTTGCTAGACTAGAAAGGTGGTACTAAATATGCGCACAACTCTCATGGACCATACAGGCCAAATCCCAATTGAGCCAGGATGTCACATGTACATACATCCTTTAATTAATATATTTTCAGTAGGGAAGGGATATTCCCTCCTGTTAATGTCGAAAGACAGAAAACTGACATGTATCTTGTATTACTTTCGATCCATTACATTCAACTGACAAAACAATTAGAGTTTCCTACTAAAATGTTTTGGAGTGTGAGACTTAAAGCACATCCAGTCCTAATGAACATCCAAGGAGATGCAAGCGTCTTACAGAGTAATATAGCAATATAATGATTCATGGGCTCAACTTAAGAATGGATCTAGATGTGTGTGAAATTTCAGTTGAAGGTGACAAATATGAATCTACTCTATATAATGACAGTATGACAGATTAGGCTATATTCACGAACCAGAGTATGTGATGTGCCAAATTGTCAAAATGGCAAAAGCATGGACTAAAAGCATGTGCCATGGTATGGAAGGATAACACATGCAACAAAGCTAAGAATGAAATACCTTCTGAGCGTGCATTTGTCTTCAGAGTTTTAGTAAAGACAGACTTTTCAAAGGCCAACTTTGACGCATTACTAGACCAATCATCCGAGAAGTATTTCACGGCAACACGTTTCCCTTCAGAATCCAGAAGCAAAATGTTCTTCACAGAAGGGCAAGATTCCTGTGTAACGAAAATGGACAATCATGAATCATTACATGAGCTTGTGCAAAGGACAACGCAGGTTACTTAATGCTGCACTTCATGTTCATCAACAAAAGCATCATTGCATGAAAAAACAAAGTTAAACATTGATAGAAGGAAACAAATAAGAATGCTGATTCAGTAAAGAGTATAAAAATAAAAATAAATGTTATGTAAAAATTTTAAAAAACAATAAACTGGATTGATAAGGGCCACTTGAACACCCAAGCAAATGGATTGAGTATATCATATCTAATAGCAATCCTACTGGGTTCCATTTCTCATATAATAGTGTTGCTTAACAAAAAGCTTCTATTACCATATTTTAGTTTCAATATGTAAATATGTAATATAGGATTAACGAGCATTCTAACATGTTACTCAAGCTCCTTAGCTCCATTACAAGAGAGATTTAACATTGCCATTCAATATTAAGGTTGATCTTCACACAAACCATTACAACCATACTCTGGCATGTTTGGCATTGCCGCAGTAATAATAGTTTCACTCATTCATGATGACCAGATCTCCACCGTTAGTACATTTTGCAAAAACCGGTTACCAAGCAACTACATATTAACAAATGATAATCCGCTTACCTTGGAGAATTCTCCCATGGCCTCCTCTAGATCCCCGGTGCCTTCCTTCCTGTGGAGGAGACACACCCACCGAAAGCAGTAAGATCAACCGCCTGTCCACCTGTTGAGCAAGATCCAGGCTCAAAATCGCAACCAACAAAATGATTTTCTATTTCTTGGAAACAAACTACTGCTGCTAGTCAGGGTCGGATCCAGGGGCGGATCCAACTTGGGACATGGGGGTTCAGTTGAACCCCCAAACTTTTGGGGGAACAAACTGTTATTTGTATTAAGGTTAAGTCTCTGAAATTAAGAGAAGAGCTTCTCCCAGATCTAGAAGAGAAGCTAGAGTTAGCGAACGCAAGCAAATTCCAGGCAAAAGTAGTCCCGGTGGGAGAGAGAGATGAATCAGAAAGAGGATGTGGATACTCACCAGGATCCCCTCCCCTGCTCTGCTCGCCAGATGGAGATCGGCGCCCCTCCCCTCCCCTGTTGAGCCGCGAAATGGCGCAAGGAGCGGAGGAGACGAGACGGGAGATTCTTTCTTCTACGCCAGGGAAGGGGAAGATACTCGAGTACTCCACCTTTATCTCAACATTTGACGGGTAGCTCCAGTAAGAGAAAAATAAATTATCAAACTTTTAATTAGAATTGTAAGGATAACAAACTTCTCATACTATGTCGCTCCACATACGGTCACCAACGCTCTTTCATCGTTTCTCCTCTGCGCCTTTGCATGCGCAGTCACGCACTTACAGACATATCTTTTCTCCTCCCCCATCATCATACGCACTATTGTTATGGTCACCGTTGAGGTCGGGGATATCGAGCTTGCAGCGACTCAGGAGGTAGGAGCCGACCCAACGAAGAGCGGAGACGCTAGATTCGGGCTCCTTCTTGCTGGACCTAGTGTTTCCCCAGCTATCGGAAGGAAAAAGAAAATGGAGATAGAGAGAGTTAGTGTGCAGAGTGGTTGCGGAGTCACCAAACTTGAAGATGGATACAATAGTGTGACCTAAATTGAAATGTAAAGTTAGCTATTGTATAAATGAAAAGAATGGTTAAAGTATGATATAATATGAAAACTTTTAAGAATACATAGTACATACTGTAGTTTACTTTTTTTCTCTAGCACAATTAAAGATGAGTTGTACATTATTTGTGATATGCTAAGTATAGTTGGGCTGGTGTACTTAGCTATTACTAATAATCTCATGATATGTTGATGCATGATGATACGAACTTCTATTAACACGAGCTGATTAATTATGGATAGATAGATTCAACAAAAATAATACCATCAATTTTACTCAATAATAAAGTATTTCATTGTGCTCTCCTTCTCATTAAATGATATATGATGACTATATCAGTACGTATTTTTGTAATTCTTTAGTGTTGTTTTTTATTTTCTACATATATGTCAGTTTGCACTAATATTTTTTCTCATAGTTAAATAGATAATAAATTATTTTTCCATATTTCTCCTATAAAATGTGAATAGTGCATTGTATAATTCGAAAATTATATTATAAGTGTATGCAATTTAATGTGTAAGATATATTTATAGTATAAGATTTAACTTTTTTCTTAAAATGATGCACCATAGTAGATAGGCAGTTAAATGAACAACCGAATCTATTATGTCACTGATTTTGGTCCCTGTTCTACAAAATGTTACTGGTTTGTTAAGTTCTAATGTGCCATTGTATTTTGCTTATAACTTCTATAATATATTATTGTCGTTCAGTTAACCTTCGTTAGTGCTGTACAATTTTATTATAATAACCAAAACATCCCTGGGATGAAAACTTCCAAATTTTGGTAAAAAGTTCAAAATATCAGATTGTAAAACTTTCGAAGTTTGAGATGGCAACTTCTGTGCCTAATTTACAATATGATATTTCGGAATTTTTGGCCAAATTTTGAAAATTTTTGTCCCAGGGATATTTCGGTCATTAGGACAAAATTATAGTGTACTAACGGAGTCTAAAAAGACGATGATGGTATATTATAAAAGTTAAGCAAAATACGATGGCATATTGTAGAACTTGACAAACTCAGTGCCATATAATAAAATTGGGACAAAGTCAGTGGCACACAATTGATTCTCTCTATAAAATAATCTGGCCAAATCATTTCTTTATTTCATTCAAAACAAAACATTTCTACCTAAGGCCCTGTTTGGTAGAGCTCCAAACTCCAATTCTTAAGTCTAAACTCCAACTCTAGTGAGAGCTGGCTCCTATAGGAGTTAAAATGGGTATGAAAGTGTTTGGTTAGATTGGTTAGCTCCGCACCACCATATTCCTTGTTGGCATTTCATCGAACACCTGGTTGGCGTCGCTTTGCCGTTGCTGCCGCCACCACCGCTGCTCAGCCCGCGTACCGCCGCCGCTGCCGCCCACCCGCTCCACCATCGGTGGTCAGCTCGCACCATCTACCACTGCTCCCGCGCCTCGCCTTGCCGCGCGCCGATGAGACGGATGGAGAAGGGGAGAGGAGCGGCGCCGCTGACGGGGGAGGGGGTGTGGGAGCGGTAGAGGGGATGCGGCACCGCCTCCCGCGTGCCACCACCGCCCGCGTACTACCTGTTGACGCCGTTGCCGCCCGTGGCCACCCGCCCGCCGCCACCGCCGGTTGCCGATGTCAAGGGAGGAAGATGGGGAGGAGAGAGAACGAGAGGAGAGGGGTAGGAAAGGGGTAGTTCAGTGGTATTTTGGTGTAAATACACTAAAAAATTAAAAGGTAGTGGGTCTTTTTGGGGTGGAGTGGAGCTGTGGAGCAGGAAAAACCCAGCTCCAACCTCATAGTACAAATTTGTGTAGCAGCTCTGCTAACTCCACTCTAAAAAATGGAGAATCTATACCATTTGGCACAGCTCTAGCTCTAGGTAAGTTGGAGTTGGGAGCTAGAGCTGTACCAAACGGGGCCTAAACATATCAGGAGAACTTCAAAAGAAGGTAAGAAAAAGGGGAGATTACTCACTAGCCCAAACACAAGGGAGGAAAAGTTGTTTATATCCATGGTACAGTATATACTCACATTAATCGATAATATACTAATATTATTAAAAGGGACAATTGCTTATTTGACCCTGTTTCGAAGCCTAACTACCAATATAACCTTACTTTTTCTAGTTTGCTTATTTGACCGTGCTTTTCAAAAATGAACACTCCTTCTGGCCCTGTTTTCACTACACTCTTAATTTTTCATTTAAAAAAGAAGGAAATATAATTAATTTTTGTAATGACCAAAATACCCTAAAAAAACCCTATCCACATCCAAACCTATCCATTCAGATCATGTCTCTCTGTCGTATCCCGTTTCTCTCTCTTTCGATGAGTGCTGGTGGCGCATGAAGGAGATCAGCAGCAACACCTGCTTGTGGGGGGAGGGAGCGGTAGCGGCGGCCGCGGGGCACGGAGGGAGGGGATCCGTGCGGCGCTGGCTCGAGGAGGGAGGGAGTGGCGGCTCTAGCTCGTGGAAGGAGGAAGCGGCAGTGGTCGCCGCGGGTTACAGAGAGAGGGGATCTGCAGCGGCACCGGCCAGTAGGGGAAGGGAGCGGCAGTGCTGGCATGTGGGGAGTAGTTGCTTCAAGTGCCGTCGGGGGTGACGGTGGCTGCTGCGTGGAGGGAGGAGGGGCGGTGGCGCCATGCCCGCCTCCACCTGCCGCTGCGCCTTGGAGGGAGGAAGGTGGTGCCAGCGCAGACGCGCAAAGGGTTGGAGGTGGTGGTGGCGGCGGTAGCGCCGACGCACAGAGGAAGGGGACGGTGGCGCCGGTGCCAGCGCGGAGGGAGGACGGGCGGTGGCGCCATGGCCATCTTCATCTGCTGCTGTGTCAAATTGATTCGAGTTTATCGAATTTGTACCAAATTTGTGTGAAATTTTGTTTACTTTGTTTTGTCAAAAAACTGTCAAATTGATTCGATTTTATCAAATTGAAGCCAAATCTATCAAACTTGTGTCAAATGTGAAAGTATGTCAAATTCATTATAAATATGTCAGAAGGTCCGAAGATTTACACCTTTTGATATAACAGGGTCAAATAAGCAAGGGCAAAAGGGACTATTTGCCCCTTTGTTAACGTTGTTAACTCGTCTTAACGGAATAGGGTCACCTTTCATCTTCGATTTTGAAAAGCGGTGTCAACTAAGCAAACTAAAAAATAGGGTAAAATTGGCAGTTAGCCTTCAAATTAGGGTCAAATGAGCAATTGCCCCATTAAAATTGTTCTTCGTCGTAATACGATGTGAAACTAAAACTTTAACCCTATATTCTTCTATTGTTCTATCTTCTTCTTCTTCTTTTCTCATTCTTATTATTTTTCATAATAATATTCCTACAACCAGCACTATTACTTTCACATGAATACTAACAACTAGCTCATGTTTGTGTGCTCCGTAATATATATTATCTATATTTTTACATGAGTAAACAATAATTATTATCTTTGTTAATGATATTGTATTTATATAAGGTACATGACTAGTTTTTTAAGAACTGGAAAGATATTTTTGCTAAACATAATCTAGAATTCTATAAAGATTAATAATATTGAACGATATATGATTATATAAAATTTTTTATGGATGAATTAGAGATCGACACTTGTTATGAATCTAATAATCATAATGCACGCACGCGCACACACACATATATATATTGTTGAAGTGAGTTGTGACATTTACTATTTACTACTAGTTACCTATGCATTACAATTGGTTCTAGAGATAAAAATAAGATTTAATTTATTTCTAGTATTAACAAATAGGTCCTTGTTCAACAACATTGGTATCGTACTACTTCATATAAGCGACTTAGCATCCATGGGAAGGCTAAGGGGGATGGCATCAATGTTATTAGCGTCGTCATGTTGAACCACTGTCACACCCGAAGTTCCCCTCCCTCTCTAGTTTAAAAATGGTGAAATAAATCGCCCGAAGAAATTATTAATTCTAACCTAGAGCGAATCTCTAATTTAATAAATGCATTTAACAAATGGAAATGGCATTGTAGGATTTTTCTTGGGTTCTCCTTGCCAAAATTCACTAACAGGATTTTTAGTGGAATTTTCAGAGCTCCAGAAATAATTTAAAACCAATTAAAAGTATTCTTCAACACAAATTAATACCTGAAATCTCCTTTCCCTTTCTCCTTTTCCTTTTTCTCCCTTCTTGGGCCGGTGGCCCAGTCCACCGCCGCCTCCTCCCTCGCTGGGCCAGCCGAAGGCCGAGGCCCACTAGCTCCAGCTGCCCCGCAAGTCCACCACCGCCTCCTCTCTCGCTGGGCCGGCCGAAGGCCGAGGCCCACTAGCTCCAGCCGCCCGCAAGTCCACATGCCCTCCCTCTCTCTCGGGGTCACCGACAGGTGGGGCCCACCTATCAGATCCTTCCCCAACCTCTGGCCGGCGCCACTGCGCGGCGCTACCGCCCCGCTCCCGTGCATCCCGCGCCACTCCCCCACCTCCTCCGCATCTGCCGCCCTCACCCACGCCTTCCGCCCCACTCCCGCACGCGCTTGCGGGATGGTCGGGATTCAACTTTTGAATCCCACCCCTCTCTCCTCCCCCACGTTCTCCTGCATCTCCGGCGAAATCGAGCCGACCTCGGCCACGTCTGCCCCTCCCAACCCTATAAAATCCATCCCTGCACGCCCCTCTCCTCTTTTCCCCAAACGCCGCCCTTTCCCGTGCTCTCCATCGCCGCCGCGCCGTGCCACCGCCTCCGCCGCTGTTGCCGCCGCATCCGGCCGCCTCTAGCCGCCGCCAGTCGCCGCCGCGCTACCCCCTCGCCGCCGTCGGGTTCACCGCGCCCGTCCACGCCTCGGCTGCCGCCTCTCAAAGCCCAACGCCCTCCGGTGTCCATCCTCCACATCCGCCGGTGAGCTCTCCCTCCCTTTCTCTCTTTCGGCCGGCAATGCCACCGCCCGAGCGCCCCTCACCGCCGCACTTCGCCGCCTGCAGCATCGCCGCACACCGCACACGCCGCCAGGCCGGGTCGGCTTGTGCTGCCGTGCCTGGACCGGGGGGTTTTGGCCGTGGACCGGTGGTGGACCACCCTCGTGGTCCCGGTCCATGGTGGACCGGCCCTTGTGCCACTGACCAGTGGGGCCCGCCTGTCGGTGCTAGCCCCACTCCCCTCTGTCGATGTCATCCAGGGATTAATTGTGCAATAAATCAATTTAGGGTTTTCTGTTTAGTGTTAAAATGCAGTAAAACTTGTAAAATGCATAACTAATTCATCCGAGCTCCATTTAAGTCCATTCAAATTGCAGTAAATTCGTAAAAATACAGAGAATCCATTAATAATACTTTTGTTCTCTATTTCAGTAGACTTATAGCCTGTATTGCTCGTATGCTTTGCATGTCGTGTAGAATCCGGCAGTTCAGACGTGCCCATCTACTTCGATGTAGTCGCCGAGGTTGATCCAGCACCATAGCAAGGCAAGTCATGCTTTATTGTTGATCATATTGTACCAATTTACGCAATGCCCTACTTTCCTCTAAACACTGAATTATTTTATGATGTCATCTACATTGGGTATTACATATTGTACTCAGCCTTATACTTTGTTTACCTTGTGCCTTTGATAACTTGGGTAATTAAATGTGTAGCTTTATGGTTTAGGGTACGCTTAGCCTGCTTAGCTTAAATAGCTCACTAAAGGGGATTCATTTAATTACTATGGTATAGTTACTATACATGGTAACTTTATGGAAATGCCACCAAGGTATTAGTGCAAACTTAAAACATGCTAAATGGTGGACTGTGGGTGCTTGGTTTTGCTAGTCGCACCCATGGTGATTAAGGATCGGTTCGCGGGAATCCCTGGAAGAAACACCGTGCGTACCACAAGCCAGCATGGGCAACGGTTGGACCTGTAGTGTAGCTTTCCTCTAGCTGACGTACACTGGCTAGGGTGAGCGTGATGGAGTTTGGATGGGCCCTGCGACGGTCTATGCGGCTTCTGGATTCACCGTGGCATGAGAGGGGGCTGCTCGTTGCCTGTTGAGGAGCAGGGGCAAAACCTGCGGTGGTACGATTGGTTGGAGGGGGTTATGCGAGGGGTCCTATCACAGTCCCTTTCCGGGGTACCATGGTGGTATACCGGCACACGGTAACGTGTCGTGGGGCTGTGTCTTGTGGGTACAGATGTATACCTCTGGCCGGAGTAAAACTTTTCGAATAACCGTGCCTGCGGTTATGGGCGATCGACCAGCTCACTGTGATTAGTCTCACTATAAAATAATTTGACTTAATGGAAGTGGTGTAGTTCAGGTGGTTGAGTTGGGCCTATCGCAACGTGGGGAAGCGTTGGACAGTGGTGATATAATATTGCTTAATTAATACAACAGTTTTACTGCTTTCAACTACTGTCTTTAAATGCTAGCTTTATGCAAATGAACCCTAGCCTTCCCTTGGAAACACTTGCATCATACCCTCTCTCCCGGTATGACTTGCTGAGTACAGTGGGTAGTACTCAGTCTTGCTCTGTTTCCCCCCACACCAGAGTTGGAGTATGCTTCAGATGGAGATTTCTCCGAGTGATCTCCGTCCTGCCGTCGAGGATGCCTGTGGAGTGGTTTCGCCACGCTGTAAGTGTCAAGCCTAGAATAAGCTTGTTTACCTTTATCCGCTGCATTTATGTAAGACATTTGAATGTTTTGTAAGACGTGGATCTGTATGTCAACTTTGTCGTTTGTGTACCCTGGCCGGTCCTGGACAGGGGGTATAATGCACATTCAGTTCAGAGATTCGGTTTTGCGAGTTTCTGGGCGTGACAACCACGATGCTAATGATGTTGGCGCTACGAAAAGGGTCCATTACTAGAATAAGTTTTTTAGGATCTATTCATAAAATAAGTTTTTAAAGTCTAAACTGTACCAACTAAGATTTCCCCTCTCTCTCACTTAAATTGATCCGGCTAAAATTAACCAAGTGTTACTTTGAACCACATTGTCTCAAAATTTTCACTTTAAGCCAGCTATATTATACATTATTTATGATGATTGGTACCCCACATGTCAATAGTACTTGGGAAGAAAAATATAAGGAGCTTGGTTAGGGATGTTGGCAACATAAAACTCCTCGTGCCGCCGGCAACCACTATCTTAACATTGTTTAGGAACACCGGCGAAAGCAACAGCTCCCCGAAGACAGTCCGCTTTATGACTCTTATGTTGCCGAAGCACGCCAGCATGTTGGCCATCAGATTCACGTCGATCTGCAGCAGCTTGATGGCTGCAATGGTGAGATGTGGTGGTCGTACCAGAATCATCGTACCAGTACACAAGACATGAAGAATTAAAATGCAAAGCCACCAAGCACTAATGTGCACGCTGGAATCAAAGGAAATAACTCAATAATTCCATGTCAAAGTGTCACATACTCGAGCATTCTCCATCGCGGCACTACAACACAGTACCGTCACCGCTGCTTACTCTATCGTCCCCATGGAGCGGATGCGCTGTTCCAAAATCGGAGTGAGTTGGGTGAAGGCGGAAGGGGAAAGTGAAAAGGAGAGGGGTCACTATTGGTGGAAAAAGTGAAAAAGAGGGAGCTTGAGTTGGACAGTACAGTGGCTACAGGTGGGACTCAATGTATTCTCGGTGATCATCTAGAAAGTAGGCAATACATTCGATATTCGCTGATATACTTTGGGCCGGTTGCTTGTAGGTGCGAATCTTAGAGTGATTGAAAGGCACTGAGCCTAGGTGCACCCGCACCTAGGTTTAGAAAAGACTTTCTCAGATGCCCATCGCTTGTAGGCCTCGAGAGAACCGGTGGATCTTCTTGCTCTGCCCCAACGACGACGAACCGGTGAGCCTCCATAGCTTGGCCATTCTCTCTCATAGTCTCATTCTCATTGCTTGCAAAGTTTCACGATGTTCTTCTGGGATGCCATAGCCGACACGTACTCCCATTGCGTCAGCCATGGCAGTGGCAAGTATTGTTGCTCACAAATCAAGCGCGAGTAGGTTTTACTCCTAGATCGATCGTTTCAGTTTGTTAAGTTGTTAGAAAGGATTATACATTAAATCTAGGGAGTCATTTATCTAGAGAAGTAGTTAATCCACTTGAGTTATAAAAGGGGCATTCAATTGTATTCTTTGGCAAGCAAGATAAATCCATTCAAGTTCCTAGCACAATCAGAGCCTCTCTCTGGCTGGGGAAGAGCCCTGCGTTCATCCAAAGGGCGATCATGAGCATGGTCGCCATCCCCTTCGAAGCCATCCACTCGAGCACTCGCTGCTTCGGCAACCGCTGCAACATAATCTTCTACCTGCAGGAATTTATAAAATGATAATTGGACACCACATTCAAATGCCACCTCTTAATTCTTGTAGAGCACAACACCATATATAATCCTATTTATTGGGTAAAACATACCATAACAGATGTCTTATGTTGGAAATATGGTCATTATTCAACATATTTTAATTCAAAAAACACTATACTAAACAAGACATGTGTATGGTTGAATGATCTAGTGATAATGCTAAACATGAGCATGCTAATAACAAGATAAGTATCATCTAAAAACATGTTTAACACTATGGTAAACAATGTAACTGTTGATGCAAAAAACACACACTGGCCTGAGAGATTTGCTTTACTTTAGTGCAGATTCAAAATTAGGGTTTTAGGTTCGAGGGCGTGCCAGTTGATTTGATCCTGCAATCAACAAGAAAAAATATGCAAAGAATGTTAGTAAACGATAGATAATCGGTCATAGGGCCGATTTCATATCGTATGTGACCTAGCCAATGTAATAAAGCATGAATCAGCTCTAAGGTATGAGTGAATATGAATATAACCCTAACATTAGTATATCGGCTGTAGATATCAATGTTATGTAATCAAAAGATCATTATTACTTTAGAAGTAAGCAATTGGTATAGATCGGACTAAACCGAGACAGTATAAATTGCTTAAGTCTATCGCAACATGAAATAATGATTACATAAAACCAATGTCATAGCTGATATCTAGATCTAAGTACATATCGGTTATAAGTCCGATATAATTTCATGATAAAGAAATGAAATATAGATAAAGAACATTAAACAAAGCATATAACTATGTCAAATATTCTAATTAGATAAGATCGGCTGAAACTCCGATACTATCCCTATTAATAACCGTAAAGCAAATTAAAGATCATGATTCTAAAACAACTTAATAGGTTGGACTTAACCAATGCAGCATTAAGCATAAAAGAAGCATAACATCTAACAAGCCAATAATTATCAATAAGGATGGTGGATACATCATATAACATAAATCAACAAAGTAAACTAGCCGATACCGACGAAACCCTAAAACGAATCTAGCCGATATGAGAGATAGCATTATTGATCTAAGCTATATGATATATGATAACTTCGGAGATTTGCAAGACAGAATTAGAGTGTCATAAAGATGTAAGCACTAACTCTAATGATGCAAATCGCCATGACAAGATATACCTTTTCGCCGAAGATCAAATTGATGCAGCACGACTCGAAAGCACAAGCTTGTTGAAAATAGAAAACAAAGGTGACGATGCTCCGAGATTGATTGAACGTCTGTTGTTATTATTTACAAGACCTCGGGATTATATTTATACCCGAAAATACAAACATTGTCCATCACGGACACGACTCATATTAACCTCATACAAATCCAACTAACGAACAAGTCCCTTAGGCGGACTCTTACCGAGAATATCTATAAGGAAATTACATAAAATAACCTAATTAATAGATACAATTGCCTCTTCAGGACTCTATCCATGCATGGCAATCCGAATGAAACACATTAACACAACCCGATAACGTGTACCGGATCATGTTACCGAAATCGGCTCAATCGGCTAACTTCGTCCGACTCTGATTCTGCCGATCCAACCCGCAGCCGATTCAGACTACAGCCGATTCTCACTCTGTTTCCGATACGATCTAATCTCTTCGATTATCCTCGATTCCAACTTCATCTCTGATACTTGAATTACCAAATTTGGTCGTCAACACATGCCCCCAAGTCCGGAATATTTGGTAATGTTTCGGATTTGCCAAATCTTATCTCCGAGATAATATCACACTTTCCGTTTTTGACCGTTACCGCACTGCTTTAAATACCTAACCGACGGTCCCGAGAAACTTCACACCGATATACTGTTGCCACCGCTTTAGCGATTCTCATCTCTCCCGACTCCTGCGATCCCCTCGGCGCAAGCTGGCAACCCTCAAGCATCCCCCTGTTCGCCCAGCTCTCGCCGGTGCAAATGCCTTCTTCATCCGCTTCGTCCGCCGCTCCATCGGCTGAGTACGCAGAGGTAAGTTCCATCGGCTAGATCTCCTTTTTATTCACCAAATCTTGTTTCTTGCGATCTTAGTCCGCTTTCTTTCTCTTTTGCCTTGTTGATGTAGCATCTCGCAAATTTAGTCGCGGTTCCCAGTTTGAACCATGAAAACAACTATTTTCTTGGACCAATCAGCAATCTGGACCCAACTGAATTTATCATTGCCGAAACGAACAGAATCCCTTTCAGGCTAGCAAACCCAAACCTAGGGCATTGGAAGAATACCTTTAAATCCTGGCCATCCCTAGAAAAAAGCTGGCCTGCATGGTACAAACGCATATCGGCTAGCAAACAGAGCCATTGGGATGAACTCGGAATCGGCCAAGCATTAGCTCTCACTTTGGCAAATTCGGCTAAGGACGAGCCGTTAATGGCCTCTGCTAGCTATTTCTGGTCCAATACTGTCAATGCATTCATGTTTAACCAAGGACCAATGACCCCAACTCTGTTGGACATCACCATGCTGACTGGGCTAGATATCACCTCATCGGCCAATCCCATGATGCTGAATTCCAAAAATAGATTTGATTTTAAAACCAAGATCATAGGAGGATGGTCTGGTTTTATTTCGGCCAACATGGGTCAAGGTTCAGTTTCTCCTAGAGAACATACTGCTTTTTTGTTGATGTGGCTAGAGAAATTTCTGTTCTGTGGATCAAGCTGTGGCCCAACCTCCAATTGGCAGCATATAGCCGAAACACTCGAGGAGAAAAAGCAATTTCCCTTAGTAAAAATTTTGCTCGGCTATCTATATCAAGCCCTGAACAATGCATCGGCCAAGCTAGCTGTCGGCTCAGTAGTTAATGCAGGTGGCCCATGGTGGCTACTTCAGACTTGGCTAAATCTTGTGGCCATGAAAGCTGTGAATCGGCCATCCCTGACTGAAGCAGAATTCCCAAGACTGGAGCCGATCACTGATGATGATGGAGAAGAAATAACCCATCGGAGGTGTACATCCTTTGGAGAATATGCTAGTACATCAGCCGATGCTGGAGCAAAACTATCGGCTGAATTACTAAAGGATTGGTTCTTCAGTTTCTACGATGGTTTTCAGAAAAATGCTAGAATTTGGTTCTTCTATGAAGATTCAACCAATTTTGAGTTGCCATCAGACTTCAGATTCGAAGAGATCAACCATGAGAAATTTCAGAAGTCTAGAGAAGTATTTGCCACTACTATCAGCCCGTGTATTCTCCCTGTCAGCATTCATCGGGGCAGGAACATTAAAGTATCATACGAGTTCTACCACCCTATGAGTTCTGCTAGACAGTTTGGTATGGGGCAACTCCCAATCGGGCTTGTGGTTCGCCGATAAGATCCAATGCAGAGGAGAAATAACATCAAGTCTGATGATGGTTCGGCTGCTCAATATCCCAGGGCCTCCCCTTAGCAGTATCAATAACATTGAGTTAGCCATGTTCAGGAGTAAAGCTTTTACTTCATGGTGGGCTGAGTGGAAACAACATCTTTTTCATCAATCGGCTACCATCTACATGACAGACCTCTTCCCTGACATGATCCCTCAGGTAACTCTTTTACTTCCCCTGTCTCATTCCTGTTTCAAATATATTAGCTGATTCTATTCTTAATTTTACATACTACCTCTACCTTTTCAGACTACAGATTCATCTCCTCCTCGCATAAGCAAAAGCGGCAAGGACATTGGATATGCTGCAGGGCTACTACCCAGTAGATGTGGTCCAACTCCTCCTGTCATCGGCTATCATGCCCCCAAGACATCAAGTTTGCTCCAAGGGCAAATGAGGGAACCAGCCGATGCAGGCAGAAAAAGGAAAGCCAAAATACCAACTGCTATGCCACCAGCTGCCAAGAAGAAACCCAAAAAGCAACCACCTCTACCAGCCGATGACATCGATGAAGCCCTGGAGGAAGCAGCTATTGAGCAGGCAATAGATGAAGCCCCAGCTGAACTTAGCGACGTGGGAGAAAAAACACCATCGGCTTATCCAACTCCACAACAAGCTCCCACAACTCCTGCTGCCCCAGCAGTCTTTACTCGGCAACCCAGAGTAAGTTCACCTCCTTTGATATAAAATTTCTTTATTCCTCATCAGTCTAAATTTCTAAACCTTGTATTTTGCAGAAGAAAGGATCAGCCGAGAAGAAGAAACCGACACCAATACCGGCTAAGCCAACTACTCAAACTCCCCTGGTAAGTTTCAATCTCCTAAGATTTCAAACCTTTTTTGTTAGCCGATACTATCTAACACTTGCATAATTATCCAAAATTTGTCAGTCTCCTTCCCCTCCATCGCCTGCAGCACAGCCAATCTCTAGCGAACATACTGCATCGGCTGCAGGTAGTCATCATGTGGTTGAAGAAGAAACTGCTGCTCCTGCTATCCCTGTAAGTCTCATATCCTTAAGAATCTCAAATCGGCTATACAAAAGCACCCTGTTACTTATATCTTCTTTATCTCTCTTATTTGCAGGTCTTAGCCGATTTGTTCTCCTTTGATATTAAGGACTATTTTGATGAAGAAACAGAAGGAGATATCACAAGCAAGGCCTTGGCTCCTTTAGCCGATGATGTAAAAAGAAATCTTGAAGACATTTCTCATCGGCTGGAGGCATCTCTAGATAGTTTAGTAGTCGATTGCAGCACTCTTCGAGCAAGATTTCAAGAGATTCAAGCTCTGCTCCCGGACGATTTATCCAATGTCATCACTCCAGCTATGTACCTCGAGCAGCATCAATTTAAATTGGAGAAAGCCAGACAAAGGATAGCTGATCGACGAGAAAAGAAAAATGTTGAGGCCACCATCCAAGCAAATCGGCAGCTTGTGCACGATGAAAAGAACAAGCTTGATCAACTAGCCGAAGAACCAATCAAGGCTACCATAGATCAATTGGAGGCTGAAAGGATTGATTTGCTGGCCAAACTTGAAGAATGCAACGCTAAGATTGCATTAGAAAAGCAGAAATTAGCCGATCTCCCAAAGGCTGTTGGAGAACAAAAAGCAAAGCTGAGATCGGCTATAAAGAATGTGGCCAACATGACCAAGTCCCTAAAGGTGATCCCTGGAACCGATGCACAAGACGCCCAAGCAGTCGCAGAAGTTGAAGAAATTCGACAACGGGCACTATCAGCTATCCAGCGCTACCTCTCCCAATAGTTTCATGTAATAGGGACTTAGGAAAAACTTTGTAAATTCTGTAATCGGCTAGAACACTTCACTTGTAACATATACTTTGATATCCTTTATGCCGATTAATACTTTTGCGTTGAAATACCGATTTTATACTTAACCAATTTCTGGTATATGACTTGCTATCAGCCATCGAGCCGACATATGAAAATCGTTCATATAACTTGTATCCAAAAATTTGCGCAAAAATTTCCAACTTTCATCCTCCATGCCCCCCAAGTTTGTAGTAGGGAACATGATGCTGCAAACTGTAACGCCCTAAAAATTCGACCATCGAATATAAAACACTAAAATACGAAATTTCAAAAACTTTTAAATTAAGTTGCATCATGCCGCGTTTAATCGCTCGTTTATTCGATCTTTAATTGCAAAGCTCGGATTTATCAAATCCATTTAAGCGCGAACCCTAAAAACAAAAATCAACTAAGTGCACAATTAAGGAAAATATACTAAAATATGTGATGGGGCAACCTTGTAGTAAAGAAAATATCCTATATAATGTCACAAATTTAATTGGAGTGATACAAATTTAAGAGGAGACTTCACATATATATACAATTATCGATGCCTATGCATATATATATATACATACATGGGTGTGTATAATGTGTGTAAATATGAAATATGGTGACACAAATTCAAGCGGATATATTTTACAAATATATAAATATGTATATATGCATAGGAGACTAGGTATAAATCCTAGGTATAAATATATATAGGTGTACGTATGAATATGTGAGAATAATGGGTAAAAGAAAAGAAAGAATAAAAAATATATATAAATAATAAATAAATTATCGCAAACATTCAAAACATTGGTCACATTGATTTGGTTGAATTTACAAAATATTGAAATGAATTTCGAGGGAAAAACTACCCTAAAAAAAATAAAAATCAACCCCTGCCGGCACTGTTCCAAGCCCGCCAGGTGTTCGGCCCGGGCCCCTCCCCCGCGCGCGCCCCGCACGCGCCTCGCGCGCCGCCCGCCACCGCCTGCCCCACGCGCCTCGCGCACGCGTGCCCGGACCCACCGCAGCCGCCGCGCCCTCGCGCCCCACGCCGCGCGAGCGCACGACGTTGCCCTGTCGCCGGCCGTACCCCGCCATACCAAGCCGCCCACGCGCGCCTCAGCGTCGCGTCTTGCGCCCCGTGCCGCGCCGCGCATGCACGTCGCCCTGTCGCCGCCGTACCCGCGCCTGCATGCGCGCCGCCCGCTGCCGCCGCGCGCACGTCGCCGCCTCCCTACGCCGCGTGCACGACGCCGCGCCGCGCGCCCGTCCCGTCGTCGCCCGCCTCGAGCCGGCCACCCTCCCGCCCTATATAAGCCCTCCCCCTCCCCCTTTCCTCCCCACGCCCTACCCTTCCTCCTTTCTTCCCCTCCCGCTCCACCTCGTCGCCGTGCGCCGCCGCCATGCCTCGGGCCGCCGCGCGCCTCGCCGACCGCCGCGCGCCCGTGAACCGCCGCCGGTGAGCCCCCCTTACCCCCCTCCTCCCCTTATGTCGGCCGCAAGAGAGAGAGAGGGAGTAGAGCCGGTGAGCAGAGAGAGAGAAGAGAGGAGAAGAAGGAAGAAGAAGCAGGAAGGGAGAGGGAGAAGAGAGAGAAAAAAAAGAAAGAAAGAAAAAGAGAAAAGGGAAAAAGAATAGAGAGGGGAGAGAAAAAGAAAATAGGAGAGGGAAGAAGAAAAAAATAGGGAAATAAAAATTTAGACCTAGGAAAGAAAATTTAGAATAGAGAATAAAATGGAGGAAATAAATTTAGGACAAGAAATTTAGGATAAAATCCGTCGATTATTTTAGAAACTCGTACAAGAAATTAAATCGGATTATTTAAATGCAAATATTCACTTAATTAAATAATTCGTTTAATGATTATTCTTTTGCGGGATGTTTAGTCACTTATTTAGATTTCCATTTGTTAGGTTTTACCAGCTCGCATGTATAATAACTGGTTAATTCTAGAACTTCTAAATTAATCGTTGCCGTTTAATGTTTATTGCGATATCCATTTAATCGCTATTTAATTTTACTCGTCGATTAGGTTATATGCTTAAGTAGCCGTTGCAATTACTTAGTAAATTACTGATCACCAAAGGTTGAATATTATTATCGGGATCTAACCTATGCGAGTCGCATAAATTAAACCGGATAAATGTTCTAATTAGCTAGCACTAATATTTTAGGACAAAGGTATTAACAATCGGAATGGAACTATTTTATAAATAATAATGGAAGCGAAACAAACATTCGACGCTCACGTTCGATCCATTTCTTTAATTGGATTTTGTCGGATTTTAATTGAATTCTAAGCGAATTCAATTTCTTTCGCGTGTAATTCTAGGCACCGAGAGAGTTGTGAGTCCGACCGAAGATCAAGACCCGCAGGACTTCGAGCAAGGCAAGTCATCACTATCCCTTGAGCATATTGATCCTACGTTGCGAACTTATTTTGTTTGCAAATAAAGTTGCATGCAATAATGAATAGCCTACTTGTTATTATGCCATGCCTTGATTATTGTTTACCCCGTACCCCTTTTGTAACCATGATTACGTATGAGTCCCTAGTCAATTATGACAAATGCTTAGCGATGCTATTCTAGAATCACGCATACTCATATTTATCAAATGCTTTATGCTTGGGCAATTACCTTAGGGAAGGTAATTGAGATGCGGCATGTGGAGACATGAGCGCCACATTGCCATGATATAATGACATGATTTGTGAAAGGAGAAATAAAACTAAACAAGCGTCTTCGACTGGGGCGAATGGTGGATTTGGGTGGTATCCGGAAAAGGCTAGCACCGTCCCCGTTCAGTTAAGGACCGAGCCATGAAGTTAAGCATGAAACGACCCCAGTACAGCCGTACTTCTCGGATGGGTATAGACCTAGCAGACTAGATAGCCGAGCAGAGGCAGTATCCTTGCGTTGATGGTTCACCCCAGTGTGTGAGGCAAGTTCGCTACGACGGGGCAGCCGTTGAGGTGGGGACGTGATGCGTACTCTACATCGATGTCGCCGTTGGTAGGACTGCCACACGTGTGAGAGTGAGAATCTAAGCTTAAATTATAAACTTTGCGCGTGTGTGAGACTTCTCTTCCCGGGAGCGCCAGAACTCCTCTCACTGCTAGAAACAGATACGCCTAGAGTGCACGAGGATGATAGTTCATGGAGCGGGTACTGCCAATGCAAGGTTATCGAAAGGCTTTGCCGTGACGCGTCTCATGTGTTGGGACGAGGCTCATGTGTTGGGCAGTCGCGGAGTACGAGTAAAGTGTACATCCACTGCAGTGTGAGTAAAGCAATCTATTCGAATAGCCTTGCTCGCGGATATTGAGCACCGGGACATGCCTTACACTTGGCTAGACTCTAAATTCTTAACTTGTGTGGGAGGGGTTAATGCATGATGAATTTTATGCTGTTGGAGCCACCTCATGATATTGAGCAGAAGGAAGATTGACGTCCACAGAAAATCATGACGAAACAACGACGGGAAGCTATCCTTGGGATAATGATGGATGGTGGACAGAACCGTCGTTGTTTAAAATAAACTCTGGTAATAAAACTTGATCAGTCATGCTAGGTCTTAGGTTTGTGAAAAGAATTGCAAAACTAGCTTTATGCAACAGAACATATGCCTTGCCTTGGATGAAACCTGTCATATGCATTGTTGCCGTGGTGACTTGCTGAGTACGGTTGGTACTCACCCTTGCAATTATAAACTCCATCAGAAGCCGAAGATGATACCGCGGAGGATCCTTACGCCTACTACGAGGGGGATGCGGAAGAAGGGGGTCCCACTAGGTCTAGACACGGTCGTTGCCTGTGGCAATGGCGATACCGCTGCCTTCGCTCCGCTGCTTATCTACATTCTGCTTTTGGATTGTATTCCGGACCGTTTGGTCCTTTGTTCTAAGACAATGCCTTCGGGCCTATGATGTAATGATTCGTACTCGACGCATATGTATGCGCTTTTGGTAATTCAACTATGTATCGTGTGTGCCAAACTACTTGATCCAGGGAAATGGCACAGAATACACGAGTGATTCCTGTTGCAAAACGGGGGTCCTTACACAAACTTACATATCTAAGGGCGATAAAAATATCGGCCATCTAGAGGCGAGGTCAACACATCGGCTATCGACCATACATCGGCACACCAGAGCCGATTATGAACCAATCCAAACACTTGGATAATATTTCTTCAAGTACTTTCCATTGAGTGCTCTTCCAAATACCTCTCCATCAAGTCCTTTTAACATATAAGCCCCTTTAGAAACACACTTGTGAATTTAAAACGGCCCTTCCCAATTTGGTGACCACTTGCTGAATTTATTATCTCTGGCCCCTATCGGCAACACCAATTTCCAAACGAGCTCACCTTCTTCAAAAGCTTTGGGCACAACCTTTTTGTTATAATGCCTGGCAACTCTTTCCTTGTCTTTCCTAACTTTCTCAAGAGCTCGCAACCTAGCTTGAACCAAATCTTCTGACTCATCAACCATCAAATTATGATAATCATCAGCTGTCAATTCATCTTGTAAAGAAATCCTTCTGGAGCCGACGTTGGTTTCCCATGGTAACACAGCTTCATGCCCATAAACCAGTTGGTAAGGAGGTACCTGAATTGCACCATGACAAGCCATCCGATAGGACCACAATGCTTCAGCCAGAATAGTATGCCACTTCTTGGGATATTCGGCTATCTTTCTCTTAACCAATTTAATCAAACTCTTGTTAGATGCTTCAGCTTGCCCGTTGGCTTGTGCATAATATGGTGAAGAATTCAACAACTTAATTCCCATGCTATCGGCAAACTGAACAAACTCATCAGATACAAAGATAGAACCTTGATCAGTTAATCGTCTGTGGCAAACCAAACCGATAGATAATATGTTCTTTGACAAAATCGATTGCACTTTGTTGTGAACCTTTTTCAAAGGAATTGCCTCAACCCACTTAGTAAAATAATCAGTTGCAACCAATATGAATTTATGCCCTTTACTTGACGGTGGATTGATCTGACCGATCATATCAATACCCCAACCTCTGAACGGCCATGGCTTGATAATAGGATTCATAGCCGATGCTGGGGCTCTTTGAATTGCTCCGAATTTCTGACAATCCTGACAACCCTTATAATATCTGAAACAATCCTCCAACATTGTCAGCCAAAAATATCCAACTCTTCGAATTAACCATTTCATCTTGTGAGCCGATTGATGTGTCTCACAAATACCCTCATGTACTTCACACATAACAACTTTTGCCTCTTCCATACTCAAGCACTTCAAAAGGACTCCATCAATCATGCGATAGTATAACATATCATCCAAAAGAACATACTTAAGAGCTTTGTATCGTAATTTCCTTGAAACCGATCTGGAAGGATTCTTTAAATACTCAAAAAACGTCAAACCTCCAGTCATCGGCTGATATGCAGGCCACTTCTACTTCAATCCCTTGTAACATCGGCTTGTACCCTGATGCACCTTGAGCTAAATCATTGGCCTCAGTATTTTGTTCTCTGGGGATATGTTTTAAAGTAACTATCTTGAAAGTCTTCATCAGCTCTTGACATTTCTCATTGTAGACCATCAAAATATCATTTTTGCACTCGTATTCCCCAGACAATTGACTTATCACTAATAATGAATCCCCCATGATTTCAATAGCATCGGCTTCAACTTCTCTCAATAATTGCAACCCTTTGAGAACAGCTTCATATTCCGCTTGATTGTTTGTAGAGTAAGGCTTGATAGTAAAAGCAAACTGAAAACTTGCCCCCCTAGGCGATATAATTACCAAGCCGATGCCACAACCATTAGTGCACACAGATCCATCAAAGAATAAAGTCCATGGCATAATATCAATATTGTCCACACTAGCATCCCTGTGTTCAACTATAAAATTGTCTATCGCTTGCCCCTTAACCGCCTTAGCCGATTCATACCTAAGATCAAATTCTGACAAAGCAAAGATCCACTTCCCAATTCGCCCTTTCAAAACTGGAGCCGATAGCATATATCGCACCACATCGGCCTTGCATACTATGATACACTCATTGGAGAGTAGATAATGTCTTAACTTTGTGCAAGAAAAACACAAACACAGGCATAATTTCTCCACGGGTGAATACCTTGTTTCTGCATCCAAAAGACGTCTACTGAGATAGAATATAACTCTTTCCTTCCCTTCAACCTCTTGGATCAAAACTAAGCCAATAGAGTTCTGATCGGCTAACAAATACAGCTTGAATGGAATCCCTTTCTGTGGTGGTATGAGAACTGGAGGAGTACTCAAATATTCCTTGATATTATCCAATGCTTGCTGCTGGTTCTCTCACCAGACAAATTCTTGATCGGCTTTCAACCTTAGTAATGGAGTAAATGGTTCTATTCGGCCAGACAGATTTGATATGAAACGCCGAACAAAATTTATTTTGCCGATCAATGATTGCAACTTGGTCTTATCTTCTAGGGGTTTTATATCCTTTATTGCCTCAATACTCCTCTGAGGGATTTCAATCCCACGCTCATGTACCAAAAACCCAAGAAATTGACCAGCCGATACTCCAAAAGCACACTTAGTAGGATTCATCTTCAATCCATACTTTCTTGCTCTTTCCAAGACTTGTCTCAAATCGGCTATATGTTCATCAACTTCCTTAGATTTAACCACCACATCATCGATGTATATCTCGACCAATGTGCTGATGAGATCATGAAAAATATAATTCATGGCCCTCTGATATGTAGCACCAGCACTTCTCAAACCAAAGGTCATAACAACCCACTCATACAAGCCGATTGCACCAGGACATCTAAAAGCAGTCTTGTGAATGTCTTCCTTAGTCATGAAAATTTGATTATATCCAGCATTGCCATCCATGAAGCTGATGATGTTGTGTCCAGATGCTGCATCGATGAGTTGATCGGGTACCGGCATTGGGTATTCATCTTTCGGTGTTGCCTTGTTTAAATCCCTGAAATCAATGCAAACTCGAAGCTTGCCATTTTTCTTGATGACTGGCACTATGTTAGAAATCCACTCAGCATATCGGCACGGTCTGATAAAATTAGCATCATAGAGTCTTGTAATTTCAGCCTTAATAGCATCATACATTGCAGCTTTACAACGCCTTGGAGGTTACTCGTATGGCCGATAGCCTGGTTTGATGGGAAGCCGATGTTCAACTATCGATCGGCTAAGTCCTGGCATCTCATAATATTCCCAGGCAAAACAATTTTTGTACTCTTTTAAAAGTGCTATTAATTTACATTTAAATTCCTTTGATAAACCCTTACTAATATATGTCGGCCTAGGCCTATCACCTGGTCCAATGTCGATTTCTTCTAATTCATCGGCTGACATAAAACCTTGTCCTAGCTTGCCGTCGAGATCATCAACAGTGTCCTTTGTGTAGAAGTTGGAACCCTCCACGGCGGGCCTCAAAACAAGAATTGGGGCTCTCCATCTCCTGTTGGCTGTATGGCATAATCAGAAATCTTTAAGTAATCTCCTTGCCAAACTTTTCCAGATAAACAATCAATTCCTTCCATCTCCCAAACAGATAAATCGGCACTAGCTACATTGACTGACCTGTCGGCTGGCACGATTTCAATTTGGTCTCCCTGCCATTGAATCAGACTTTGGTGCATTGTTGAAGGGATGCAACAGTTGGCATGAATCCAATCTCTTCCCAGCAACAGACTGTAGAACCCTTCCCATCAATAACAAAGAACGTGGTAGGAATTGTTTTGCTGCCGATGGTTAGCTCTACATTCAAAACTCCTTTTGTTTCAGATGGATTCCCGCCAAAATCTTTAAGAACCATGTTAGTCTTGATCAGGTCCTCTGAATTCTTACCAAGTTTCCTGAATGTTATGTATGGCATTAGATTGACGGCTGCTCCTCCATCCACTAGGATCTTTGACATCGGCTTGCCATTGACAAATCCCTTAACATACAGTGGCTTAAGATGCCGATGATCAGTTCCTTCGGGCTTCTCAAAAACAGCTTGTTGTGGAGATAACATCAACTTAGCCGATGGCAGATTTTCTTCTTGTTCGACAACTTGCTCAACTGCATATTCGGCTGGTAACATAAAAACCATATTTATAGAAAATGTCATCACCTCTTTGCCCTTATATTGTTGGTTCTTGTTACGATTGGCCGGTATTACTTCGCTCTTCACGCGCCAGACTTTCTTTGTTCTCTGCCTCAGCCGATGTTCAATTTCTCCTTCGACCTCCTGGAATTGTTCCCTGTTCCTCATCCTTTGAACTCTTCTTTTTTGATTTTTGGTAAAGATTCCAAAAGGGCACCATTGAGGATGCATTGGCTTGGATTCTCTAGGTGAATCATCTTCATCATTGTTTTGCTGCATCGGCCCAAGTCTCTCATGAACCGGTAATCTTGCCTGAGTTGGTCGATGCACAGTTGTATTCTGTCGGCTTGATCTTTGGATGAATTGTGCGTCAGAATCACTGCATCCAGGACAATCTTCAATAGATGGTAACCTCATACCCTCATTCCAGCAAAATCTAAAAAATTCGCAACTCCAGTGAGGATCGAAATATCTTTCACTTTCATGAGAATACGATTCCTCTTCCTCTTGGTGCCTTTTTTGGTATTTGTTGATCATACCAGCCGATCTGATGCTCCTGGTGTAACTTTTTCCTCCATCGGCTGTGTTTCGGTTATGACCAGAGTGCACCATGTTGACTGGAAAAGGGTGGCCATCTATCTTCATCGGCCTCTTGGATTCGTCGATCTTGATCTTGCCTTGTTCGATAGCCGACTGGATTTGCTGCCTGAAAATCATGCAATCATTAGTTTTATGAGACCCTGTATTGTGCCACTTGCAATATTTCCTTTTCTTCAACTCTTCAGCCGATGGGATGACATGTCCTGCTGGCAGTTGAATCTGTCTTTCTTGGAGAAGAAGATCAAAAATCTTGTCGGCTTTGGTAATGTCAAAGTCAAATCTTTCCTCTTTTCCTGCATTCTTGACCCATTGACAAACCACCGTCTTCTTATTCCTAGCCCACTCGGCTGCATTGATTTCTGGGTCATCATCTTCAGAGTTAGAGTCATAATTGTAAACATTATTAACATTGTTCGCCTTTTTGATGAATTTTCTTGCTTCTTGGAACCTTGTCTCATGAGCCGATACTTTTTGAGCAAGGTGAGCTAAACTCTCAAAGTCTTGAGCCGAAAATCTCTCCCTTATCGGCACCAACAGACGTTGGAAGGCCAGATCGGCTAGCTGAGAATCCGTTAAAGCTAGACTATAGCATCTGTTCCTCACATCTCTGAATCGTTGAATGTAATCTGGAACTGACTCGTCTGATTTTTGCTTGATTGCTGTGAGGTCTGATAGCTTCATCTCTTGAACCCCACTGAAAAAGTATTTGTGAAATTGTTTCTCCAGATCGGCCCAACTTCTGATTGAGTTGTAAGGTAAAGATGAAAACCAAGTGAACGCCGATCCAGATAGTGAGAGTGGGAACAATCTAACTCTGAGAGCCTCTGTAGCCGATGCCTCACCACACTGAGCTAAAAATCGGCTAACATGCTCATAAGTAGATACATTGTCTTGTCGTGAGAATTTTGAGAAGTCTGGCACCTTGTATCGGCTTGGCAGTGGAACCCGATCAAAATATTCTGGATATGGGTGCCGATACATGTTGCCGTTGTCTTTTGGTTTAAGTCCAAATTGCTCCCTCATGACGTCAGCGATCATATCGGCCCATGGTTGATGTGGTGTTGGTCCACCATATTGTTGCTGAAGTGGATCCATCTGGCCATACTGGATCGGCTGAGGCCATGGTGAGTGAGGTTGATAGAGATGATTGAAGCCAGCCGATATGCCTTGAGGTGGCACATATGGAGGTTGCTCTGCGCTGTACTGCTGACTTATCGGCTGAGTAATTTCAATCGGCTGTTGTGGAACCGAAGGAATTTGGTAAGATGTGTCGACAACTAACGGTTGAGGATTGAGAATACTCATTAATTGTTCCGGTGTTAGCTGAGTTGATGCTTGCCCCCCAGTGATCGGCTGTGACCTATTCAAAATTGTTGGAATGTTTGAGCTCGAATAAGGAGCCGATGGAGCCTGAGTTTGAAGCACTTTTTGACTTCTTTGATTCCCACCAATGTCAGTCTTCACAGTTCTGTATCCTGGGAACGTGCCGTCTGGTAAATATATAGGTCCTTTAGCCTTTTCCTCGGCTATCGTCCCATCAACTACTGACTTGATCATGTTTATCAAAGTATTAACGAGCACTCCAGACTGGTTGACTAAAGCATGATGAACCGCCGAATCGATGCAATCTTGCAATGTGTGGAGTTCTTCATCACTCGATTCAACTTTGATCTGTTTGTCTTTTTCTTCTCCTGATCCGGAAGTACTCGGGTCTTGCTTCACGATCGTCGGCAGTTTGACTTTAGTCCTTTGAACGACAGTGCCTTGCCAAGTCCCACCGGGCGTGCCAAAAGCGTGTTGATGCAAAAAACACACACTGGCTTGAGAGATTTGCTTTACTCTTCTCGCTGCTCTTCGTTCAGTTGCTCGACTGTGATCGGCAAGATGTTGTCCTCCGAAACTTTAGTGATGTTTGGTGACATGATGGCACAATGTCCCACTGGGCGTGCCAAAAGCGTGTTGATGCAAAAAACACACACTGGCCTGAGAGATTTGCTTTACTCTAGTGCAGGTCCAAAATTAGGGTTTTAGGTTCGAGGGCGTGCCAGTTGATTTGATCCTGCAATCAACAAGAAAAAATATGCAAAGAATGTTAGTAAACGATAGACAATCGGCCATAGGGCCGATTTCATATCGTATGTGACCTAGCCAATGCAATAAAGCATGAATCAGCTGTAAGGTATGAGTGAATATGAATATAACCCTAACATTAGTATATCGGCTGTAGATATCAATGTTATGTAATCAAAAGATCATTATTACTTTAGAAGCAAGCAATTGGTATAGATCGGACTGAACCGAGACAGTATAAATTGCTTAAGTCTATCGCAACATGAAGTAATGATTACATAAAACCAATATCATAACTGATATCTAGTTCTAAGTACATATCGGTTATAAGTCCGATATAATTTCATGATAAAGCAATGAAATATAGATAAAGAACATTAAACAAAGCATATAACTATGTCAAATATTCTAATTAGATAAGATCGGCTGAAACTCCGATACTATCCCTATTAATAACCGTAAAGCAAATTAAAGATCATGATTCTAAAACAACTTAATAGGTTGGACTTAACCAATGCAACATTAAGCATAAAAGAAGCATAACATCTAACAAGCCAATAATTATCAATAAGGATGGTGGATACATCATATAACATAAATCAACAAAGTAAACTAGCCGATACCGACGAAACCCTAAAACGGATCTAGCCGATATGAGAGATAGCATTATTGATCTAAGCTATATGATGTATATGATAACTTCGGAGATTTGCAAGACAGAATTAGAGTGTCATAAAGATGTAAGCACTAACTCTAATGATGCAAATCGCCATGACAAGATATACCTTTTCGCCGAAGATCAAATTGATGCAGCACGACTCGAAAGCACAAGCTTGTTGAAAATAGAAAACAAAGGTGGCGATGCTCCGAGATTGATTGAACGTCTGTTGTTATTATTTACAAGACCTCGGGATTATATTTATACCCGAAAATACAAACATTGTCCATCACGGACACGACTCCTATTAACCTCATACAAATCCAACTAACGAACAAGTCCCTTAGGCGGACTCTTACCGAGAATATCTATAAGGAAATTACATAAAATAACCTAATTAATAGATACAATTGCCTCTTCAGGACTCTATCCATGCATGGCAATCCGTGTGAAACACATTAACACAACCCGATGACGTGTACCTGGTCATGTTACCGAAATCGGCTCAATCGGCTAACTTCATCCGACTCTGATTCTGCCGATCCAACCCGCAGCCGATTCAGACTACAGTCGATTCTCACTCTGTTTCCGATATGATCTAATCTCTTCGATTATCCTCGATTCCAACTTCATCTCCGATACTTGAATTACCAAATTTGATCGTCAACAGTAACATACTCGGAAAAGGCTCCGGTGCTGGATGAGGATTTGTCAGTGTTGTTGCCTCCGTTGGTGTTGTCATTCTCACCTCCTCCAATCCCGCTACCGGTACATCCTCCGTTGACGCCTCCTCCAGTCAACATGCTGGTGTAGTGGAAGTAGACGATGTAGAAGGTTGATGTAGAGGAAGAAGACGTGGCAGTGCAGAGCTGCTATCGAAGTGGATGCAGTTGTCGAGTTGTGTTGCCGGAAGTAGTCGTCGCAGCCAAGAGCAGTCACGCTGGATGACGCTTCCAAAAACTTGATCACCCCCACCCGTGCAGATCAACATGTGCTCTCTAATAGCTCCCTATTTAAGTTGAGATCTCTCCACTTAAATTTCCAAGGTGGTATTAATCCCATAACATTGATTGTGGGCCAATGAAATTTATTGAGAATAAATTGGGCCTAGCCCATTTATTCCAACAATCCCTACCAAATTTCATGGCTCACTGGAAATGTTCTCAATTCTAAACCTGTTTGTTATACCAGTGTTTCGTTGGAGACTGTTAAGTTGAACTTCCACCTAGAAAAGGAGCTATACCTGACCACAACTAAACAATAGACTAAGCCTTGAATTGTCAGTCTTGTGCAGTGAGACTTTACTCAATTTCTTAGCTGATACTAGGCTGTCTTTTGCATCCCCTCTGTTTGGTGTATAAGTCACACTCCATGCCTTTTAATGAGTATCTAGAGATCACCCAATAGGTATGTTCCTTCTAAGATGTTCTGTAGGACATAATCTCTGCTTAAGAAAGCCACTCGGATCATATTAAGATATATACCATCCTGTCGTACAGGAAAATGAAAGAAGTACATCACAGAAATGGACCCATTTCAGGGTCTCTCCTCCCAGTCACTCAATAGTTTGTTTCGTCATCCTAATTCACAGGATTTCTGATCACATGGGATAGGTTTCCACTATTTGTAACTCAAGTGGGTCTCAAGCCCATCTCACTCAATGTACTATCTATCAAATTACGTGATAGTCCCTTAGTAAACTGGTCTGTCAGATTCTTAGCGGTCTGGACATAGTCCAGTGCTATCACTTTGAAGTTTTTCAGCTTTCTGATAGCTGTTCACCTTAATAATCACCTTTTGATTATTACAGTTCATTAGGATAGCTGGTACTGGTTTTTCAACCACCGGCAAATCCTTCAAGAGCTCACAAAGCCCCTCGACCTCAATAGTGGCAGTGTCTAACGCTGTGAGTTATGCTTCAATTGTTGACCTCGTTAAGATGGTCTACTTGCAAAACTCTAGGAAACAACGCCACCTCTAAGTGTGAACACATATCCACTTGTAGTTTTTTTCTCATCAGCATCAGATATCCAGTTTGAATCACTATAATCCTCCAGTACTTTTGGTTACACAGCATAGTGAATTCCATAGCTCATTGTGCCTTTTAGATAGTGCATTACCCTTTTTCCAGAGAAAGCCACAGATCATCTCCCGGATTTGAGACAAACCGGCTCAACTTGCTCACAGCAAATGAGATGTTAGGCCTCATTGCACTAGCTAAGTGCATCAATGAACCAATGATCTGGGAGTATCTCAGTTGGTCCCTTGCTATTCTTCGGTTTTTTCTCAATAGCACACTGGGATCATAAGGAGTACGAGCTGACTTGCAATCACTATAACCAAACCGATTCAAAACCTTGTCCACATTGTGAGATTGCACAAGTGTAATCCCACCATCATCTCCTCTCAGTAGTTTAATGTTAAGAATAACATCAACCACTCTCTAATCCTTCATTTCAAAGCTTTTGGACAGAAAGTCCTTAGACCTCTTCAATCACATTGAGGTTTTGGTCCCAAAGATCAATATGTCATCGACAAATAAACACAAGATCACTCTCTCTCCCCCACCATAGCGAGAGTACACACATTTGTCAGCCTCGTTCACAAGAAAGCTAGCAGATGTCAAAATTTTATCAAACTTCTCATGTCATTGCCTAAGTGCTTGTTTGTGGCCATACAAGGATTTCAACAGCTTGCACACCATTCCCTCTTGACCTTCTAATATATAACCGTCTGGTTGATCCATGTAGATCTCCTCCTCTAACTCTCCATTAAGGAAAGCTGTCTTAACGTCCATCTGATAAACGAGAAAACCATAAGAGGCTACAAGAGCGAGTAGTACTTGAATCGTGGTCAAGCGAGCAACTGGTGAATAAGTGTCGAAAAAATCCTCGCCTTCATTTTGGGTATAACTCTTGGCCACAAGACTTGCCTTGTACTTTTCAATAGTATCATCAGGCCTAAGCTTTTCTTGAAAACCCACTTACATCCTACAGGTTTGCACCCATATGGACGCTCGACGACTTCCCAAGTACCATTAGGCATAATAGAGTCCCATCTCACTACGTACCGCTTCCTTCCAATATTATCAATGTAAGTATTATGCCTAATGGTACTGCAAGTACCATTAGGCATAATCCTAGAGTAAGCGTCAGGAGATGAATATGCCTCTTCTATAGTTCTTAGAGTGTTATCCACAAGGTATACAATGTAGTCATCACCAAAAGACTTTGCAGTTCTTTATCTCTTACTCTTTCGAGTAACTACAATGTTACCCTCCTCAGGATTTTCCTCAGGCGTTTGATCATTGTGTTCTATCGGCACAAAATGCTCAAGGGATAAAATAGGTTCCTGACTAGAAGTCCTAGATGTATTTTTCATGGGAAACTCATTCTCAAAGAATGTAGCTATCATGGTTACGGATAGGGCATACGTCCTATGCTGTGACTTATGGAATATACGAATATGGTATACATTTGTGTGTACGGGTTATTTCTGCGTACGATAAGTAAATTATTGAAAGATTGTGTAAGGACCCCTGTTTCACAACAGGAATCACTCGTGTATTCTGTGCCATTTCCCTGGATCAAGTAGTCTGGCACACACGATACATAGTTGAATTACCAAAAGCGCATACATATGCGTTGAGTACGAATTATTACATCATAGGCCCGAAGGCATTGTCTTAGAACAAAGGACCAAACGGTCCGGAATACACTTCAAAAATAGAATGTAGGTAAGCAGCAGAACGAAGGCAGCGACATCACCATTGCCACAGGCAACGACCGTATCTAGACCTAGTGGGCACCCTCGTCTTCTGCATCCTCCTCTTAGTAGGCGTATGGATCCTCCGTGGTGTCATCTCCGACTTCTGATTAAGTTTATAATTGCAAGGGTGAGTACCAACCGTACTCAGCAAGTCACCACAGCAACAGTGCATATGACAAGGTTTATCCAAGGCAAGGCATAGGTTCTTTTGCATAAAGCTAGTTTTACAATTCCTTTAACAAACCTAAGACCTAGCATAACTGATCAATTTTTAATACCAGAGTTTACATTAAACAACGATGGTTCTGTCCACCATCCATTGTGATCCCAAGGATGGCTTCCCGTCATTGGTTCATCATGGTTTTCTGAGGACGTCCACCTTCCCTCCTCTCAGGGAGTGACTCCATCAGCACAAATATCATCATGCATTATCCCATCCCACACAAGTTAAGAATTTAAAGTCTAGACAAGTGTAATACATGTCCCGGTGCCCAATAACTGCGAGCACGACTATTCAAATAGATTTGGTTTATTCACACTGCAGTGGATGTACATTTTACCTGCACTCCGCGACTGCCCAACCCATGAGCCTCGTCCCAACACATGAGACACGTCACGGCAAAACCTTTCGATAACCTTGCATTGGCAGTACCCGCTCCATGAACTTTCATCCTCATGCACTCTAGGCGTACATGTTTCTAGCAGTGAGAGGAGTTCTGGCGCTCCCGGGAAGGGAAGTCTCACACGCACGTTAGTTTATAGTTTAAATTTAGGTTCTCACTCTCACACACGTGGCAGTCCTACCAATGGCGACACCGATGTAGGAACACGCCTCGCGGCCCTACCTCAACGGCTGCCCCACCGTAGCGCACCTGCCTCGCTCGGCTATCTAGTCTGCTAGGTCTATACCCATTCGAGAAGTACGGTTGTACAAGGGTTGTTTCATGCTTAACTTCATGGCTCGGTCCTTAACTGACCGGGGATGGTACTAGCCTTTTCCAGATACCACCCAAATCCACCATCCGCCCCAGTTGAAAACAGTTGTTTAATTTTATTTCTTCTTTCACAAATCATGTCATCAATATCATGGCAATGTGGCGCTCAAGTCTCCACATGCCGCATCTCAATTACCTTCCCAAAGGTAGTTGCCCAAGCATATAGCATTTTGATAAATATGAGTATGCATGATTCTAGAATAGCAACTCTAAGCATTTGTCATAATTGACTAGGGACTCATACGTAAACATGGTTACAAGGGGATATGGGGTAAACAATATTCAAGGCATGGCATAATAACTAGTAGGATGTTCATCTTGCATGCAACTTTATTATAAACAAAATAATTTCGTAATTGGGATCAATATGTTCAAGGAATAGTGATGACTTGTCTTGCTTGAAGTCCTGCGGGTCTTGATCCTCGGTCGGACTCGCAACTCCCTCTGGGTCTATAATTACGTGCGAAAGAAATTGATTTGAATCCGGTTGGAATTCAATTAAAATCCAATAAAATCCGATTAAAGAAAAGATCAAGCGCGAGCGTCGAGTTTCGGTATCGATTCCATTATTTTATGAAATTGTTCTATTCTAATTTTAATCCATTAGGCCCAAAATATTTGCGTTAGCCGATTAAAGTATTAACGCATTTTAATTTACGTGATTACAAATAGATTACATTCCGATAATAATAAATAACCCTAACCGATAAATAATTGGCTAAATAACCGCAACGGCTAATTAAGCGGATAATCATAATTACTGAGTAAAAACTAGCTAAATACCGGCTAAATAGATATTTAAATAGATAACGAACAGTCGTTATTCATGCTATAGAAATTTCAGAAATGACCGATGACTAACCCTCCGATTAATGTGCTTATATATATAACTCAATAAATAAATAACTAAATGAAATCTCAGTAAATGACTCGCTAAGGAGATAACCAATTAAATGGACGAAAAGCAAGATTATTAAATAATCCCGATTTATTTTTCTCTAGAAGTCCCTAAAAATAATCTATGATTAATTCGCCAACTAATAGAGATATATATATATATATATATTAAATTTTCTCTCCTAATTTCCTAAATTTTCTTTCCTATATTTATTTTATTTTCCCTTTTCTTCCTTCTCTTCTTTTCCCCTTTTCTTCTTTTTTATTTCCTCTCTCTCCTTTTGTTTTCTCTTTTTTTTCTTTCTTCTTCTTCCTCCTTCCTCTTTTCCTCTCCTTCCTCCTCTTTGCTTTCTCTCTCTCTACCGTCTCTCTCTTTCTCTGCCGTCTCTCTCTCTTGGCTCCTACTGAGCTAGGGCGGTGGAGAAGAGGGGAAACGATAGGGGGGGCGAGGGACTCACCCGGCGGTGGCGGCAAGAGGCGGTGGCAGCGCGGCGGCTACAGGGCGGCGGCGACCGATGCCGGCAGCGAAGGATAGGGGGAGAGATGGGGCGGTGTGGGGAGGAGGGGAAGAAGGGAGGGGGCTTTATAAGGACGGGGATGCGCGGCGACATCAGCCGGCACGGTGGACAAGGCGTGGCGGTGCGGGGCTCCAAGCGACGGCGACGGGAGATGGCGACGGGCGCGGGCGCGCGGCTCGTGGGGGGCGGGCGACGGCGACCGGGCGCGGCGCGCAGCAGGGGGTGACGCGACGAGCGCGGCGCTGGCGCGGCGGTGCGCGGCCCGAGGGGCGACGGTGACCGGGTGCGGCACGCAGCAGAGAGGCGATGCGACGGGCGCGGCGCACGGGGCTCGAGGCACGACCGCAGCACGGGGCGCGAGCGCGGGTGTGGCACGGCCGACAACGGCGGTGGCGGCGACCGGTGGTGGCGTCTTTTCTTTTTTTTCAGGATGTTACATTATGGAATTTACTCTCACGGGCAAGTGATTAACGAAGTCCTACTTGGAGAGGATCAGGATTGTACCATATCATGAGGGGTCCGTAGTCTCTAAGTCCTACTTCGAAATTAAGGTGATTCACGGTATAAAAGGTACACCCCCTGAGGGGTTTAGGGCATCGAATTATTCCGCCAACACATCCGTCATAGTCTACAAGCCAGAGGACACGAAGCTTACTCACCGAGGGATATCGTTGCATTGTCTCGACAAGGATCTTGCCGGTAACGTCGGGATTGTCAGTTCTCGTTGTACTCTGTGGTTTTCCATATCAATCTCATATAAATTGGATTAGGGCTATTACCTTACGAGGGACCTAAACTAGTATAATCTTTACCTCCTTGTTTGCTTTATGCCGTTTCGTGTAGATCATAGTACCAACGTTCCCCAATACCCTATACATCCGGTCTATGGGTACCACCCGTCGATAGTGGCGCGCCAAGTAGGGGTACTTGATGCTCAAGGTTCTACCGACATGACTTCAAGCCGCTCCGACGATCGCGTTTGCACCAGCTTTGGCCCAGGAGATCCAACCCAGACATCGCTAATGTGGACTCAAGTCGGATCTATCGTCTTTCCGATCTATGTTGCAATCCCGATCTCGTCTGGCCCAATCTCTGTCGGGAACGAGAATGGCACAGTCTTGACTTCGAGAAACGACATCCCCCTAGCTGTTTCTCTTGTCCCGATGGAAAACAGGGCGCCGATTCGAGCAACATCCGAGAGGCAACCTCAAGTGGCCAGGACCCATCTATCCGTTGGGAGTCAGGCGCCGACAAGGAGAGCTCATCAGAAGTCTACCACGTGGTGCATCATCCATAAGACAGCTAGCCACTCTCTTGTGGATTGAAAGGTGGTACAACACGTGAAAGCTGAACTCGAAGCATGCAAGGAACGAGATATTCAATGCACTTCACCAACAAACAACACCTGGTGTCCAATCCACAAGACAAGAGGACATGAGCTCTCAAGCTGCAAGGTCTTTCTTAGCGTCATCAAGACTCCACGCTCTTAGAACCAACAACAACAAGTTCAAACTTGGGACGTTGCAGAGGAACGGAACTCGGAGGAAACCCCTGACCACTTTGTGGGATTCGTTGATGTCGACCCCCACGAGCCCTTGGTTCTACACGGCCTAGAGGATCACATCATCTCATACTCCACGCGATGTGAACGTGATCGAGGGAGAGGGCGCCAGTCACATAGTGGCTCGGACGACTACGGATACTACTCATACTCCTGCTCAGCATCTGAACACCATCAATTCGATATTGAGGGAAAGCCGTTTTGACCTAGTTTTGCACCCTGACGGTGGTCAATGGGTCGAACGATTATGGACAACGGTGGCGAACCACAATAGCGCTTTTGCAGAGGTGGCAACGGGACCAAGGCCTCAAGACCCTCCTCGTCTTCTAGCTCGAGGAGAAGCGATTCAACTCGACACCCATGTCGAGGCTGCTAGCAAACATCCAAGCCGTGATCCAGGTCGCAACCCCCGCAATGCCTCACCATGTTGTCCTCGCTAGCAGACCCCACCGCCTCAGGATGATCGCGATCTACGCAATCACCTGAACGGGCGCTGGCGGGAGCAGCGAGATCGGGATAACACAAATCAACATCAGCGTCACTCTCCACCATGGCGCAGCAACAACGCTGGCCAAGGAGACCATCCCAGCGAGGACCGACACTGACGGGATCGCCAAAGCCACCAGGATGATGGTCATCGTAGATGGCGAGCTCAGGGCGACTACGGTCAAGGTCGATGACAAGGCGGCGATGATCGACGATGACGCGATTCACGTTCTCCAGACTCCCGATGGGATCGACAACGAGGACGTCAATCCAGGGGTCGCACGCCCAACCCAAGCGATCCGTCGTCATCGTCATCATCCTCCATATCATCCGCTAGGCCGTCTCAACGACAACACGGACACCGACCACCTCTCGTACCAGGAGGCAAATGCATAGCGTTCACACCAACATTACGAGAAGTATGGTGGCCCAAGAAATTCCGACCAGGAGCGATAGAGAAGTATGATGGGAGTACTGATCCGGAAGAGTTCCTTTATGTCTATTCCACGGTTCTCTACGCTGCGGGGCAGACAACAACGCACTTGCCAATTATGTGCCAGCCGCGTTGAAAGGATCTGCTCAATCATAGCTAGTTCATCTCCTATCCCACTCGATTTCTTCATGGGGAGACTTGTGGCAACAATTCGTCGCCAATTTCCAAGGAACTTACAAGCGCCACGTGATCGAGGACAACCTCCACTCCTTAACTCACAACCTAGGTGAATCTTTGAAGGACTATATTCAGCGTTTTAACGAATGCGAAATATGATTCCTGAAATCACCGACACTTTTGTAATTTGTGCGTTCAAGTCGGGCGTCCGAGATCAATACACCACCCAAGAGTTAGCAACAAGACGGATTACTTTCGAACGCAAGTTGTTTGAGATCGTGGATAGGTGCGCCCATGTAGATGACGCCTTGAGGCGAAAGGACGGAAAGAGCAAGACGGGCGACAAGAAGAACACAGTCAATAAAGATGCACCAGAGTCTAGCAAGAAGAGAAACAAGAAGTGCGGGAAGCGCAAAGCGGCAACAAAGGTTCTCGCCATAGAAAAGGCAGACCCACCCAAGCGCCTAGACCCCCAAAGGTGATGACTTGCGACGACAATGGTGCCCAATTCATAAATCCAATGCTCACTCCTTAGAAGAATGTCACACTTCAAGAAGGCGTTAGCAAGACATATGCAGTGGAAAAAGGAAAACGAGTACATGTAGTCGAGGCAGATACCGATGTACCCACACCCGAAAACGAACTCGTCTTTCCAGACTTCGACTTTCATGTCACACATATCTTCAGCAGCTCTACAACATACTGTTGATGATGAAATTTGGTAAGCATATGAATCAGAAACAAGGTCCAATTCAAAGCGGATTTGGAGATGTGCGAGATTCTCGGAAATAGAGTGCGCATCGGCTGAAAGACCGTCCCGGCTGGAACCGAGTGTAATATGGATAGCCGATACAACCGATTTTGGTTACATGATCAATATCAGGTTTGAAAGAGTGATTGTGATGATATTGCCAGGCAAGGATAGAGTCCAAGATTGGCAATTGTATCTATTAATTAAGATTTTATGTAAATTACTTATATATATTTTCGGTAAGAGTCCGCCTAAGGGACTTGTTTGCTAGTTGGATTTGTGTTAGGACAATATGAGTCGTGTCCATAATGGACAAGTTTGTATTTTCAGGTATAAATATAATCCCGAGATCTTATGAATAAAAACAACAACAGTTCAATCAATCTCAGTGCATCGCCAACCTTTTACTTTTACTTTCAACGAGTTCTTACTCTCGAGTCGAGCTGCATCAGGTTTGATCTTCGGCGAAGAGGTAAAACTTGTTACGGCGGTTTGCATCATCGGAATTAGTACTTACATCTTTATGACACTCTAATTCAATCCTGCGAATCTCCGAGTTATCATATGCATTATATAATCTAGATTGACAATACCGTCTACTTTCATCGGCCGATCTTTGTCTAGGGTTTTGCTGATAATGGCTAGATTGTCTTGCTGGTTTAAATTATGTAATGTATCCACCATCCTGAAAAAGGCAGCCATCGGCTTGATTGTCTAGATATTATGCTTCTTCTCATACTTAAAGCTGTATCAGTTAAGCTCAATCTATTCAGTCGTGTTTAGAATCATGATCCCTAGCCTGCTTCATGGTTGTTAATAAGGATGGTATCGGGGTCTCAGCCGATCTTATCTGGTATAGTTGTTTTACATAGTCTCATGCTTTGTTTAACATACTATATTTGCCCCTTATATCAGGATCTAATCTAATACAAATATATCAGACATGCCATCAATCTGATTGACGATAGTTAAATATATCTATTGCAAGAGAATATCCTAATATAAGGTTATATCGGAGCTATAGCCGATACAAGCTTAAATCTGGACATCAGCTATGACATGAGTACATTGTTGTTTCATGTTATTTTAGACTTGAGCAATTTATACTGTCTCGGTTAAGTCCGATCTATCCCAATTGCTAACTTCTAAAGTAATATTGATTCATAGATTATATATAGTACTAATATTTTCGGTCGATATGCCAAGTTAGGGTTGATTCATCATCAAATATGCCTTACAGCCGATTCACAATTTATTGCATCGGCTAGGTAACATCACGATATGACATCGGCTTCCCGGCCGATCGATTATCGTTTACTAATAAAACTTGCATGTTTCATCTTATTGATTGCAGGATCAAATCAACTAGCACGCCTTTGAACCCGAAAGCAAGTTTTGGACCTGCACTAGAGTAAAGCAAATCTCACAGGCTAGTGTGTGTTTTTTGCATCAACACATACTCCTTGAAGGGAGGGTACAAGAAGATAGAGCGCGAAGTCTGTTCTACATCACAGGGAGTTGTTGCCAAGATGAAGTGGTCCCAGCAGAAGATTGAGTTCTCCGAAGTGGACCACCCGACGACCATGGAAATCCTAGGAAGATACTCGATAGTGGTCGAGCCCACTATTCGGAACATTAAAGTTGCACGGGTTCTCATCGACGGTGGCAGCTCAATTAACCTCCTCTTCGCTGGCACTTTGGACGCAATGGGAATTCCACGACGCGAGCTAGTTCCTTCGAACCAGCCCTTTCACGGAATCACACCAGAATCATCATCCAAGCCATTGGGCAAGATTACGCTAGCTGTCACCTTTGGACAGGCCGATAACTTCCGAACGGAGCAGATCATCTTCGATGTGGCTGAATTCAACACAGCATACAACGCGGGAGGAGTGCACTCATGAAGTTCATGGCAGCATCCCACTGCGTATACCAATTGCTCGAGATGCCAGGGCCAAAAGGGACAATCACTATACAGGGAAACATGAAGTTAGTGGTGCAGTGCGACAAGCGGAGCCTCGACATGGTCGAGCATACTCCCACACCTCCCACCACAATCGAGCCACCTGCGAAGTGAGCAAGCCCAACAAGGCGCCAAGACCGGACGGCCTGATAAAAATTGTCCCGCTGACAAGCACTAACCCTGACAAGACTGTCAAGATCGGGGCGACGCTCGGCAGCAAATAGGAACTCAAGCTCATCACCTTCCTCCGTGACAATGCAGACGTGTTCGCTTGGCAGCCGTCCGACATGCCCGGAGTCCCCAGGAAGGTGATCGAGCACAAAATCATGGTGCGACCCGATGCCAAGCCATTCAAACAAAAACTGCGGTGATTTGCACCTAACCAAAAACAAGCCATACAAGAAGAGTTGGACAAACTCCTCAAAGCTGGCTTCATCAAAGAAGTTCTCTATCCAGAGTGGCTCGCCATCCCAGTCATGGTTCGCAAGGCCAATGGGAAGTGGAGAATGTGCGTGGACTTCACTGATCTAAACAAGGTGTGCCCCAAGGATCACTACCCCCTTCCTCGACCAGACCAATTGGTGGATTCAATGGCCGGTTGCGAGTTGCTGAGTTTTCTCGACGCTTACTCCGGCTACCATCAAATCAGCATGGCCCAAGAGGACGAGGAAAAAACAGCATTCATCACGCCCTTCGGTGTCTTCTGTTACACCAAGATGCCCTTCGGGCTTATCAGCGCAGGCAACACGTTCCAGCGCGAGATGCAGGGGTCCATGGTGATCAAATCGGACAAAACATTGAGGCTTATGTCGACGACATTATCATCAAGACAAAGACGGGCGACACATTGGTCGATGACCTCAGGGAAACCTTCAACAATCTCGGACGACACAGGCTGAAGCTGAACCAAGAGAAGTGTATGTTTGGAGTTCCATCGGGCAAACTGCTCGATTTTCTCGTCTCAGGGCGAGGCATCGAGGCAAATCCCGAGAATATCAAGGTCATCGAGAACATGAAGTCACCCACAAGACTCAAGGAAGTTCAGAGACAAAAAGGGTGCATGGTAGCACTAAGCCGCCTCGTAGCCAAGATGGGAGAATGAGGACAACCCTTCTTTGTTTTACTCAAAAAACAAGAAAGTTCGAGTGGACTCAAGATGCCGAGAATGCGTTCATCGTGCTCAAGCGCTACTTGTCAAATCCCCTGTACTCGTTGCCCCAAAACCTAATGAAGAGTTTTTTCTCTATATTGCTGCCACACCCTATTCTGTGAGCACGGTTATTGTTGTCGAGAGGGAAAACGTACAACACCCGGTGTACTATGACGGCGAGGCCCTCCAGGACGCTAAGGCCATATACCCTTAAATTCAAAAGCTGCTCTACGCTGTGGTCATGACGTCAAGAAAGTTGCGCCACTACTTCCAAGCCCACAAAGTCATAGTTGTCTCTTCTTTTCTCTTCGGACAAGTTGTTAGGAACAAGGACGTTGTCGGCCGCATTGCCAAATGGGTAGTCGAGCTCAGCCAATTTGATGTTCACTTTGTACCAAAAACAGCCATCAAGTCCCAAGTTCTCACCGACTTCGTTGCTGGCTGGACTATTCCTGAGAATAACATAGCCAACCAAACAGATAATGAGACATGGACTATGGCATTCGACGGTACACCCAACAGCCAAGGAGCAGGAGTAGGATTCATTTTGACAACTCCGATTGGAGATCAGTTCAAACCTGCAATCCACCTCAATTTTCGGGCAACAAACAACATAGCCGAGTACAAAGGACTCCTCGCAGGAATTCGAGCAGCCGCAGCACTTGGAGTCAAGCGACTGATTGTGAAAGGGGACTCAGAATTAGTCGCGAACCAAGTACACAAGGACTACAAATGCTCCAATCCCGAGTTGGACAAGTACATCGCCGAAGTCAGAGGCTGGAGCGAAAATTTTACGGCATCGAAGTGCGACAATTTTACTGCTCGATGACCTGGAACGGCGTGCGACTAGAAGAGAACCCCTCGAACCAAGAACTTTCCTAGATGTCCTGACAAAACCATCCATAAAGGAGTTGCACAACGAATTCACCACAACCAACACCGACATCCACTCGGGGGGATACAGAGGTCGAGAACGTCATTGCCAACATCGAGATGACAGAAGACTGGCGAACTCCGCTCATCAATTTCTTGGGTGCCGACAAGTTGCAGAGGACGACGCAGAGGTAGAAAAACTATCTCACCAAGCCAACATCTATTGTCTGGTCGACAACGATCTTTACAAAAAGGCACCAAACGGAATTCTACTAAAATGCGTTTCGACCGACGATGGCAAGGCTTTGCTCCTCGACATCCATGAAGGCATTTGCGGATCACATGCCAGCGGGCGTACCCTAGTAAGAAAAGCCTTTCGACAAGGATTTTTTGGCCAACCACCCTTATAGAACTGATCCCTCTTACATGGTACAACGGTGCGAAGCTTGTCAATTTCATAGCAAACACACCAAGATACCAGCACAAGCGCTCCAGACTATCCCTCTTACTTGGTTGTTCTCTTGCTGGGGGCTCAATATAGTCGGACCATTCCCACGAGGACAAGGCGGCTATAAATTCTTGTTCGTGGCAATCAACAAATTCACCAAGTGGATTGAAGCGGAACCCACGCGAGAAATCAAAGCTGACAACGCTATCAAGTTCATCAAAGGGATATTCTGCAGATACGAATTGCCTCATCGCATCCTTACAGACAATGGCTCGCAATTCACAAGCGGTGATTTCCAATATTACTGCATCGAGTTTGGAGTCAAGATTTGCTTCCCTTCAGTTTCCCATCCCTAGAGTAATGGACAAGTCGAATAGGCTAATGGTATTATGCTCCAAGGGAACAAAACCCGCGTGTACGATAGGCTCATGGCCTATGACACATGCTGGGTTGAAGAACTCCCGTCTATCTTGTGGGTCGTATGCACTACACTGACCTCATCGAACAAAGAGACACCTTTCTTTATCGTATACAGATCTAAGGCCATGCTCCCTTCGGAGCTACGACATCAGTCAACACGAGTTCAAAAATACTCTGACGAGGAGCAAGAGGAAAGGCGAAATGACGACGTGAATCTTCTCGAGGAACATTGAGCAAGCTGCTGTTCGAGCAGCCGCATATCAGCAGGCCGTGCACCGACATCATGAAAAGTGCATACGTGCCCGCACACTTGCCATCGGCGATTACGTCCTCCAATGAGTTCAAAATCAAGCAGGGCGAAACAAGCTTTCACCAAAGTGGGAGGGACCGTACATGGTGGTTCAAGTCTTGAGGCTAGGCGCGTTCAAGATAGCAGATGGTGAAGGCCACGAGTTATCAAATTCCTCGAACATTGACCAATTGCGTAAATTCTATGTATAGCATCAACGTATCCAAGTCAGTAAGTTCTTCTTATAGTTCAATAAATAAATACATATATTTAGAGGTATCCAAATATTTTTGACTTATCCTACCAGTGTTTTACCCAGAAATCCCTTACCACAGTAACACCTCAGGTTGAAGTCGAACCTAACGTCCCTCTACGCTATTCTGACAATGCCTCCGAAAAACCTAAGGGGATTTCGGCTGGGGACGCCCAGAGTTGATAAGGCCTCGTCAGATGATTCAGAGCCAAACGAACATGTCATAACTGGTCATGTCAGAGTGCTTCCTGGATGCGTATTAACCGAACCATGTAATCAGAAATTGGCTTTTCCAACTTCACGGCCGGGAGCTAGGTAAAACGCAGCTTCAACCAGGCAGGGGGCTAGGGAGAGTACCTAACCCGCAAAAGGCTAAGGACAGCCCGAAACGAGAGTACACGTACACATTTTCTATTTACGAATGGCTTAGGGCATAGATTTCAATTCTATTACAAAAGCTAAAGTAAATAGCATTATATTACAGAATCTTTTTTCAGAAATTTTAGGGTACAAACTCTACCACAATGGCCATTGCCAGTCCATGGAGACGAAAATTTTCTCTACTAAAGGAGCCAGTGATAGCGCTAGGTGATCTATCTCGGCTGCCAACATCCACGTGTGCCTAAACCCTTCCCTAAGGAAGTCCAGGTTCTTCTGCGGGCGGTCATCTTGGATGTAGGCGAGGACGTGACCGCTGGCATATCGGCTCGCTCGGCAACACGCCTGTTTAAGGCTGTCGTCAATTCATTTACCGATCCCTTCCAGCTGGTCGTAGGACCTCTTCATCTAGGAGATATGCCCAGCCGTAGACTCCTCAGGGGCAGGATGCGCGACTCGCAGCTCCTTACAGACATCCAACATCGCGTCACAGCAGCTCTTGAGATATGAGTTCAACCAAATCTCACGTCATCGGAGCGTCTCGACGTCACGATCTTTTCTGGAGATCTCGATGGACTATTCAATTTCTGCCACTTCAAACCTTGTCTTCCAATATTGAACTTGGCGTTCTCGCTCCTCGAGTGCATCTTCAGGAACTGCAAAAGGGACCAGCTCTAATAATCCGGTTTCACAGCATTAATGAACAAAGTGATCTGAGGGCCAACAACCCAACCTAGATTTTGTCAGAGGAGGGAAATCAAGTTCGAACCGGATAGTGCGAGGACATCATCAACATTCACAACGACCATGGCGTTCTCGCTCACATCTGGAATGGGCAGCTGGACAGAAGGGATGGACACGACATCGAGAATATCGGGGCATCCCCCTTGCTGCACGTCCTCGTCATCCAGACATCTACAAAAATGGGAATGCTACGAATAAACTTAAAGTGTACCAAATGGGGATTGTTCTACATTAGAGCAATGCGGACCCAACATATTACACTTATGAGTTAAAACAACAAACTACTCTTCATAAAAGGGGAGAATAGTCTCCCCCAACTCCGTGACCTCTGACATCACGTCCTCATGCGTGTCATCGGCACCACCCTTGGTGAGGACCTCCTCCAAGTTGATCTTCGGGTGCTTAACCGTGGCGCACGCGAGAACCTGACACGCGCCCGTGCGCAGACCGGTGCAGGTGTCTTTCGCGACCTTGGCAGCGTGCTTACCAGGAACCTTTTCCAGTTCCTTGATAAGGTCCACCGGGCCGGTGACCAGTGTGGTCTCATCAGAGTACGGGGGATCTCGACGTTCGTGTCGAGATTCCACGCCAACTGGTCGAGGCACCAACCGGATCAGCCACACGAGTCGTTACTATCGGCAAAAGGGGCCTTGTCGCCACACGGTCCTCGCTGTGTGTGGAGGACGCTTGTGAAACTCTATTGATGTCGACGGGATTAACGATAGGTCTCGAGATTGTATTGACATATAAGGGTGACATCAGAGTCTAAGACTTCACTTACTTGGCCTTGCCCCCATTCAGAAGTCTCCTCTTCGAGGCCGGAGGTGCACTGGCAATGGCCTGAGTAAGAAGATAATTAAGAACTCATTGTCACATAATATGCGGTCGTCACAAAGAGCATGATGCTAACCTCAGAGCCACTTGATTGGGTGCACAAGCCGGCTCCGGGAATGAGACCAACCTACTTCCTTTTGGAGGACTTGGACCCGCTGCCACTTGGCGCAACACCGACCTCAGTTGTCTCCGAAGAGACCTCCTCCTTGAGAGAGGAGGAGGCCTAATGGTCGACGAGTAGTCTGATAGCATCCTTGAGAGGAAGTGCCTGCCAAATATTAGGTCACTCTGTCTTCAAAATCACAAAGGAATGAGGATGTAAAGTACCACGAATTCACTTACATTGATGGTAGCATTCTTGTTAGCTGCTGCTAGGTCGCAGATCGGAGCTGGGGGGTTATCGACTCCTGATGGGGCTAACGACAATCTGGCCCACCCTAGCAGCCACGGTGTTGTCGTCAAGGCCTGCAAATGAAATACAAGATGAAAAATTGAGAACAAGAGCCCACAAGAGGATCACTAACAAGAGGATTGTCAGAACGAGTACCCCGCAGAGAGATCCACGTCTCGTCACCAATCTCGGCGTAATCATACGTGGGATGAGCACGAGCTTGAAGGGGCTGAAGATGGCGACGTATGAAGTTGGCCCTGACAATCCCTGATCTCGGAGGTTGCGGATTTTTCGACAAAAACTAAGAGAGAAGGGGATGGTGAGACTTTAGAAGTCCAGTTGGAGGAACGTTCTGGTTTCTCTTCAGGGACAACGAGAACGGGACAAAGTTCCTCCACGTGGAGGTAGAACCACCTTGACCTCCAACCGCTTCGAGAAGAAGGGCAGTCAAAGGGGATATATTTTGCCTTTATCCCGTCTCGAAGATGGAACCCGCAGCATCCTGAGATCCTGCGGGACTACATCCATCGGAGTTCATAAAAGTAACGGAAAAGATCAAGGAATGGCATTACACCGATGTAGTCCTAACAAAGGTGAGCAAAAATGCTTAGAAAAGAAATGGAGTTGGGGTTCAGATGAAGAAGATGAAGGTCATAGAAGTTTAGAATCAAGAGAAGGAATTCGGATGGGGAGGCAAGAATCCACACCGAACAAAATCTTCTACAACGACAATTTGTCCTAAAATGGGTTGCGGTTCAGTACCTCCCGCCAAGCACTCCATGATGTTGCGTCCAAGGATGGATCCCTCCACTTGCAGTTTCTTCATCTCGGCGGTGTTGACGGTGGATTGTCCTAAATCCATAGGGTTGATCTTGAGATGGTTGGAAGAGGTTTAGGGTTTTCTATTTCTCTAGGAGTAGAAGGAATAGCAAAGCAGTGCGCAAGGAAGACGAAAGGAATTTTGGGCAAACGGACTTTTGAAACGAATCCCAAAATCAGGTTTTATAGGTGCACTACTTGAGGGTTCGCATTTCGAGGAAAGGAGAGAGATTGGCGCCGAAATTTTCAGAGGCCCGTTGCTGGCAGTTGTTTAGACTTCAATTCAAATTCACTTATGGACCATTGATCATCTTTCAATGATGTCGAATACTCCATGTCTTCTCGATTTTCATCGAGAACGGCCAAGTGAGAACAATGACATTGATAGAGAAGTCGTGGATAACAATGTGAGTTCATTTGAGTTGAAGTCGGGGGCTACTGTCATGGTTACGGATAGGGCATACCTCCTATGCTGCAACTTATGGAATATACAAATATGGTATACATTTGTGTGTATGGGTTATTTCCACGTGCGATAAGTAAATTATCGAAAGATTATGGAATTTACTCTCACGGGCAAGTGATTAACGGAGTCCTACTCGGAGAGGATCAGGATTGTACCATATCGTGCGGGGTCCGTAGTCTCCGAGTCCTACTTGGAGATTAAGGTGATTCATGGTATAAAAAGGTACACCCCCTGAGGGGTTTAGGGCATCGAATTATACCGCCAACACATCCATCATAGTCTCCAAGCCGGAGGACACGAAGCTTACTCGCCGAGGGATCTCATCGAATTGTCTCGACAAGGATCTCACCGGTAACGTCGGGATCATCAGTTCTCATTTTACTCTATGATTTTCCATATCAATCTCATATAAACTGGATTAGGGCTATTACCTTACGAGGGGCCTGAACCAGCATAATCTCTATCTCCTTGTTTGCTTTATGTCGTTTTGTATAGATCCTAGTATCAACGTACCCCAATACCCTATACATCCGGTCTACGGGTACCACCTGTCAACATTAGCATCTCTGGACTCATAGATTGTACCAACTCTCATGTCAGGTACTCCACAGTTTACAATTAAGAATCTATATCCCACGCTGTGAATAGCATAACAAAGGAACACACAATCCATGGTGTTTGGTCCAAGTTTGTGCTTTTTGACTGTAGGCACATTGACCATAGCCAAACATCCCCATGTGCGCAAGTATGAGAGATTTAATTTCTTCTTTTCCCATTACTCGAATGGTGTTACTTCTTTATTCTTCGTAAGAATTCTATTCAGGACATGACAAACAGTCAATACTGCATCACCCCACCATTCCTTGGAAAGTCTCGCCTCTAATGCCTTGTGAGGCTTGCGAGGCTATTTCAATTGAACACAAGTATAACACTTAGATCCTTTGACCAAAGTGAATTTCGGGATCAAACTAATGTTATCTAAGCACGTCATACAACCAAAATTCACATGACAAAATCGTGAATGCCAAATATTAGACTCATCATCATTGCTTATATGCTTCACAACTTTATTACACATATCATCTAAAGAAAAGCGAAACAAGCCTCCGCTATCATAACTTTTACCAATAAAAGTTCCATATTTAGATACGACACATCTATTGGATTCAAACACAAGTCTAAAACCATCTCTACACAGTAGAGAGCCGCTAACTAGATCCTTCTTTACTGAGGGGACATGTTGCACGTTTCTTAGTTGCACGGTCTTTCGCGAAGTAAATTTCAGATCGACCATACCAACACCATGAACAGCTCAAAGTGAACCGTTCCCCATCAGCAACCTCTCCCGACCTGATAAGAAGAAAATAGGGAGATGTCAGCACACACATGAATATTAGCACCAGTATCAACCCACCAATTAGGTGAGTGAACAACTGAGAGAACTATAGGTAAAAAATTACCATAGCCCGATATTCCTCCGCCGTCGCTAACAAACATATTTGCAGACTTTTTGTCCTTGCGATCAAGACAATCCTTGGCCCAATGCCTAGGGTTACCGCACACAAAGCAATCGTCCTTTGTCTTCTTCTTCAAATTGGTTGTAGTCTTGGGTTTGACATTAGGTTTGATCTTCTTATTGTTGTGAGATGCATGAGGGTTCTTCTTCTACACCAAATTAGCACTAAAACCTCCCTCGACCTTTTTTCCTCGGTTGTCCTTTGCCCTTTGTCCTCAACACCGAGAGAACCAATGAGATCAGTAACACTGAACTCTTGCCTCTTGTGTTTTAGAGAAGTAGCAAAGTCTGACCAAGAAGATGACAATTTGGCAATAATGCCACCCGCCACAAACTTGTCCAGCAACTCGCAACGGTTGTTCTCAAGTTCCTTTGCCATCATATGTCTCATGAGCTTGTTCTACTACAGAACGGTCATCGACCATCTTGTAGTCATAGCACTGGTCCATGACATACAACTCACTGCCAGCATCGGAGACTTCGAACTTGGCCTCAAGTGCATCCCACATATCCTTCCCTGAAGGCATGTGCATATACAGATCCACTATGTTATCGGCTAGTACACTGATCAATGCTCCACGGAACAGGCAATCCACAGCCTCGAACTTAGCCTCCTTCTCAGGAAAGAGAGAGGCAGTTCCCTCGTTTTGCCCCGTGAAATAAAGAAGGACTGCATAGTTCGAGGCACATCAAAAGCATGTGGTTTTAGTGATACCGTAAAGCCAACTATCGAAAAAGACCGATCAAGTTTTTGGATTGTTGGAAAATATGGTCATTATTTGGTATATTTCAATCCAGAAAAACATTATACTAAACATGACATATGTTTAGTTGAATGATCTAGTGGTAGTGCTAACTATGAGCATGCTAATAACAATGTAGCATCATCTAACAACATGTTTAACACTATGGTGAACAATGTAACATACCTGGAAAAGGTTTCGGTGCTGGATGAGGCTTTGTTGGTATTGTTGCCTCCGTTGGCGTTGGCGTTGTCGTTCTCGCTTCCTCTAGTCCCGCTGTCGGTACGTCCTCCGATGAGCATCCTCCAGTCGATATGCTGGTGTAGTAAAAGTAGATGATGCAGAAGGTTGACATAGAGGAAGAAGACAGTCGATATGCTGGTGTAGTAGAAGTAGACGATGCAGAAGGTTGACATAATGGAAGAAGACGTGGCAGCTCTGCAATGCTGTGTCGTGCTGCCGGAAGTAGTCATCGCAGCCAAGAGCAGTCGCGCCGGATGATGCTCCCCAAAAACTTGATCACCCGCCTACCCGTGCAAGTATACAAGCGGATAGTGTTTCGGAGGCCTGCTCGTCCCGAGCACCCTTGATCAGAACCGGGGAAGCAGAGGCCAACGCGCATGTGGCAGTCCCACCACCACCTCAACCGGTGGCAGTCTCTAATAGCTCCCTATTTAAGTTGAAATCTCTCTACTTAAATTTCCAAGGTGGTATTAATCTCATAATATTGGTTGTGGGTCATGGAATTTATTGAGAATAAATTGTGCCTATCCCATTTATTCCAACATCTTACCCACAGAAATATTTAGAAAATGAGTGGAAACAAAAAGGAATAGAGCAGCAGCATTATCGTCCTGTCATTCCTCCGGCATCCTGAGATACCGAGCAATTTACCTGACCTCTGCATCTTCCACAGGTGTGTTTTGGACCTCTACATGGTGATACACGTGTAAACAGAGGGCATCAAGGGTACCATAGAGGCAGAGTGACTAGGGATAAAAACGGAGCGGATAGTTTCCGTCCGCTCTGAAGAAAAACGAATACAGATATCGTTCGGAGCAGATAATTCTCGGATAGTCTGGATACGGATAAGAATACGGGTATTTTTCCCGGATACGAATACGAATATGGTATTATAGTTTCCGACGGACACGGATATCCGATGAACAGTGCTATTTAAATATTTTTATAATTTTTACTATAAGTTATATATTATAATATCAGTTAGACATGTATTTATATCAACATGTTAAATTTAATTAGTATTCTTGAGTTTATGATCAAACTTATTATATAAAACGAGATAATTATATATGATGGTATTTGTTTCTATTAGAACTTGAGATGGTTTTCGTGTTCTGAGAAATATTTGTTTCCGTATTTGTCGAAACTAGATTTCGGCAATACGAAAAGGGGTAGCGCACGAGACCTAAATATGGATGGATGCAGAGACAAGGGTTTAGACAGGTTCAGGCCCTCTCAATGAGAGGTAATACCCTACTCCTGTTTGGGGATTGTATCCGCCGGGTGTTGTATTGATCTAACAATCTAGTTGTGCTCATGCCCCAAGAGGACCTCCTACCCACCTTATATAGGATGGGGGCAGGATTACAAGATAGAAACCTTAACCAATACGGTATCGGTTTCCTAATACTACTTTACAATATTGTCAAACCAAGACTTTAGGCCGTTCCATAATACATAAGGAAACGTAATACCCAAGTCATGATCCGTTACATATTTATAGATATAAGCTATCCCCTGTAACTAATCGGATAACCATGTCGTGTGGGTATGGGGTACCCATAATCTCCACAGTAGCCCTTGAGACCTTCACAGTCAAAAAGATAATCTTCTCTCGAACTAAATTACTCCAAAGCCGAGTGCTTCAATCATCTTCGCCATGATCTCCCAAATACTCTTACCAAATCAGAAGATTGTGGAGGACTGAAAAATAATAAAATATAGACTTAGGTGCATCGACTAGATGCACCTAATAGGTGTAGCCCCCGACTATGTGGTTAGTTGAAAAACTAAGCATATAGTCAAGGAATAAAAAGATTAACCAGCTGAGTGGTTTTAAGCCACCTAAATAGCATAACGATAGTACATTCAGTATGAATCCCTGAGTAAATAAGACTCAAGTGATAGACCGACTGCTTTATGAAAATATGATGCATGCAACCTAAGGTTACCACATCTTTGAAAATTCACATAGCAAAAACAGCTATAAAAAACTTGTATGCCGTGAATAAAGAAATTTCCAAAGCATTAAGTATACACCACGCACACACTGTTTTAATAAATGTGCTTAAGTCCCTAAAAGACGCACGGCTTTATTATACTTGGAAACATAAGGCATATGTGGTATAAAATCCGAGTAAATAAAACTCATAAAGGATTTACCAACCGCCTGAAAAATGACCAAAATATATAATCAGCCTAGGCCACAATATTGGTCAATAAAAGTGCACACTTACGTGGCGAAAAGCAACGATATTATATCTAATCGGTTGCTTTATAAACCCAAACAGTGCCTTGACTTGTACATATATAAAAAGTCAGCGGGGCAGCCATATAAAGCTTGACTGTTTGTCACCTTTTAAAGTGCATTGTACCAACTCCTAAAAAGTTGAGTAACAGCGATATAAAAGGATTTTAAGGTATTGGGCACTCGATCACGCGCACTTTTACCTAAGCAAAAAATGCCTAAGTCCCTAAAAGATCCTAACAGGCCACACCTGAAATACGGGCTGCAGACATATTAGGCCTAAACCAAAAAATATGCCTTCGATACCCTCAAAAGGATGACGCATATAACACGCCTCTTGACATGCTCCCGAGTGATAATTCTTCCCGGTAATGTAGACCAAGTATATATTATGTGAATGGCTTCTCATCCGAGTATTTACCCCTCATGGGATGTACCATAGTAGATACGATAATTGAATCCCAACTAGCACAAGTACTCAGCCGATGGTCCTTGTGAGAAATAATAATTGATCCAGGCCTTGAGCATAGGGGATAAACTCATGACCATGAATATGTATTCGGAACAAATCCAAATTGAAGGTATGATCCTTATGCTTGAGCTGATAAGCCCCTGAGCGTATAGCTTGTCCCTCAGTTGTAGTCGAAATCATCTATTGGTAGTAGCTGATGCAGTCGGCATGGTGGCGAGATGACCAATGTGTAGAATGATATCGCCCATCAGAAGTGATGAAGATGTCAGTAGTGGAGACGAAGTTGCCCATCAGCAGCGATAATGAAATCCATCGATCATGAAGATGAAGAAACCGGTCGACGACAACTGATGTAACCAACGATCATGACAACTGGTGATAGCAGCAATAGTCGTATGTGAAGACGAAGGAACCAGTCGGTAATGCCAAACATAATTGGTAGTGAAGATGAAATTGCTCATTCATGGCAATAGAACAGGTGCGACCGAAGAGGCATAGCATGATGAAGATGGTGATGTCGGTATTCCAGTCAATCGCGGTGTAACAGCTGAGATAATAACGAGGTCGCCCATCAGCGGCGGCGTAGTAAGCCAACCGTGAAGGCAAAATAACAAGTTGGCGATGACAGAGGCAACCGAAGACGAAGACATAGTCATCCATTAGCGACTGCGAAGACATCAGGGCCAACGAAGTAGAGGCGATGCCAAGGAGGCACAGCAAGAAGTTGACGAAAATGACCCAGTCGGATATTCAGCGTTGACTAAGCATGAACCCTTGAAGCAAACAACTTGGTTAATGGCAATTGACCGGAGATCACAATTATATTGATGGAGAAGGTGCTGGTGATGACTGTAGTAATAATAATCCATCAAATTATTGAGAATATGTCAAGGCTCGAGTAGTTTCCTTGACGCCAACGCTTGCATGACGAATATTGATGCAATGCCCGTTGATTTATGATGATGGCAGTAGAACTTGGTCTTGTAGCTGTGGCATATGCTTTTACTTGGAGGAAAGCAAATGTTGTTGTCCAACTCACCGAATCTGAGTTGATTGGTTGATAACTCCAAACTCTCGGACATGTAGACTAAATCTTAAACTTGATACTTGAGAGATTTGGAAATAAATTGTGGTAGCATCCAGAAACCAAAATTATCGGTTAAATAATTGGAGTTGCTTGACATAATGTCCGTCGAATTCTGAGTCATGTATTTGTGTAGCCCCGGACTCTTTGGTTAGTTGGGAAACAACTGAACATAGAGTCGAGAACTGTAGATTTCTTGTCGTCAAGTAACCATCACTTGAGTGAAGATATGCATTGGGGATGTCCGAGTAGAATTTTGAAGATTGAAACGCCACTTGTTCAGATTAGCAAGGCATCGTATTTGGTGGTGCATGTCGATATGTCAAAGCTCTTGGAGACGTCGTGATTAGTGAAGTAACGAAGCTTCCGAAGTAGTGGCAATAGAGTTTATCGGTGCCGAAGACAATGAAGATGAAGTTGCCCCACAACGGTGATAGAGTTGCACTACCGTGACGACGTGGACATGAGTCGGCAGCAACAAAAGCAAACCAGTGCCAAAGACGCGTAGTCGTGGAAATAAAAACACCAGTTGGCAGTGATGAAGGCAAGTCGACGATGAAGACGTAGACATCCAGTGACAGTGGTGTGACCAACCAACCGTGTAGGCAGAGATACCAGTCGGCGACGGCGAAGGCGAGCCGGCGGTGAAGACGTAGATGCCCATCAATGGTGGTGTGACCAACCTACCGTGTAGGCGAAAACCAGTCGGCGACGATGACGATGGCCGGCGATGAAGACGTAGACGCCCAACGACGGTGGTGTGACCAACCAACCGTGTGGGCGGAGACACCAGTCGGCTACGATGAAGGCGGACCGGTGGTGAAGACGTAGACGCCCAACAACGGTGGTGTAACCAACCAACCGCGTAGGCGAAGGCACCAGTCGGTGGCGGCGAAGGCGAGCCAATGGTGAAGACATAGATGCCCAACAACGGTGGTGTGACCAACCTACCGTGTAGGCGGAAACCAGTCGGCGACAATGACGATGGCCGGCGGTGAAGATGTAGACACCCAACGACGGTGGTGTGACCAACCAACCGTGTAGGCGGAGAAACCAGTCGGCTACGATGAAGGCGGACCGGTGGTGAAGACATAGATGCCCAACAACGGTGGTGTGACCAACCTACCGTGTAGGCGGAAACCAGTCGGCGACGATGACAATGGCCGGCGATGAAGATGTAGACGCCCAATGACGGTTGTGTGACCAACCAACCGTGTAGGCGGAGACACCAGTTGGCTACGATGAAGGCAGACCGGTGGTGAAGACGTAGACGCCCAACAACGGTGGTGTAACCAACCAACCGCGTAGGCGAAGGCACCAGTCGGCGGCGGCGAAGGGCGAGCCAGTGGTGAAGACAAAGATGCCCAACAACGGTGGTGTGACTACCTACCGTGTAGGCGGAGACACCAGTCGGCGATGATGAAGGCGGACCCGGTGGTGAAATCGTAGACGCCCAACAAAAGTGGTGTAACCAACCAACCGTGTAGGCAAGGAAACCAGTTGGCGATGATGACGATGGTCGGTGGTGAAGACATAGATGCCCCACAACGGTGGTGTGACCAACCAACCGCGTAGGCGAAGGCACCAGTCGGTGGCGGCGAAGGCGAGCCGGTGGTGAAGACATAGATGCCCAACAACGGTGGTGTGACCAACCTACCTTGTAGGCGGAAACACCAGTCGGCGACGATGGAGGTAGACCGGTGGTGAAATCGTAAACGCCCCAGAACAGTGGTGTAACCAACCAACCGTGTAGGCAAGGAAACCTAGTCGGTGATGATGACGAGGGCCGGCGGTGAAGATGTAGATGTCCAACAACGGTGGTGTGACCAACCAACCGTGTAGGCGGAAACCAGTCGGCGATGATGAAGTTAATCCGGCGGTGATGTTCTGATTGATCCATTCCCGAAGCGTAGGAGATAAGCTTAAAGCCATGAACCCCCACTATGCATATCTGGATTTGGATCCTGCAGTAAAAACATGTATGATGAGTAGCATCTGATGCAAATAGAATACTTGAGAAAAATTCAAGCATTTTAAGATATTTATAAATATGTATTTCTCCTCTTGTCGATTTTGATTTCCCCGAGTAGGTGACTCATCACGTTTAAACACTCTGCCCAACTAGTCATTGACATGAGTTCGTCATTAATGGAACAAAGTTTCATGAAGTGGAGTTTACTACTCGGGTATTTTTACAATTGTTAAGAGCAGCAAATTATATTATCTCTATGCTTTTGATTTCTTCCGAGTAATACTTAGCACCTTGCGTTATATACTCCATCCAACGAGCCCCCGGGTTCTAGGAATCGGCCCAAAGGCAACTATCCATCGACAAACCAAACGGGAAGCATGGGGAAATAGAGCTCTGTAACTCAATCGGTACTTTTTTAGTCGGATTATCTCGCAAGCAATCAAGATAAACATTATGAAAGTTTTTGAAAAAACATGATATAACATCTGTAGCCCCCGACTCACTACTCAATGGAGAACCAATTGATGTAGTGAGGCGAAGGAAAAGAAAAATATCATATAAAGAATAAAATAATGATGACTTAGCTTTTTGGTATTCCCCCGGTGATGGCAGAAGTGGCCAATGTGGGGAGAAGGTCATCCAACAATAAGGCAATGAAAACACCAGCCATGGAAGTAGCTAAGGCGACTGGCGATGAAAACGAAGACGTCCATCAAAGGCGTCGGAGTCCGCCAACCATATAGGCGGAAACACCAGTCGGCGACGATGAAGCCGATCAATAGTGAAAGCGAAGACGTCCATCAACGGTGGCGGAGTCCATCAACCGTGAAGGCGATGATACCAGTCGGCGGCGATGACGGTGGTCGGGGGTGAAAACGTAGACGCCCAACAACGATGGTGTGACCAACCAACCGTATAGGCGAGGACACCAGTCGGCGACGATGAAGGTGAGCCGGTGGTGAAGACGTAGACGCCCAGCAACGGTGGTGTGACCAACCAACCGTGTAGGCGAGGACACCAATCGGCAACGAGGAAGACGAGCCGGTGGTGAAGACGTTGACACCCAACAACAGTGGTGTGACCAACCAACCGTGTAGACGAGGACACCAGTCGGCAACGAGGAAGACGAGCCGGTGGTGAAGACGTTGACGCCCAACAACGGTGGTGTGACCAACCAACCGTGTAGGCAAGGACACCAGTCGGCAGCGACGAAGATGAACCGGTGGTGAAGATGTAGACGCCCAACAACGGTGGTGTGACCAACCAACCGTGTAGGTGGAGACACCAGTCGACGGTGACGCGGGCAACCGATGTACGTGCATACAAAATAACAGATCAAACAATAATTAGAGATCTGTGAATAAGATGACTAGAAGATCAATATTAATCTAGTTTATGTAAGGAAATTAAAACGATAGACCTGGTAAAGGTTTGTGATACAGAAGCTCTTGATTTAAGGCCTTACGGCCGGAATTTCGGCGGTAGATATAAATCGACTCGGAATAGCCGCATCGGAACCTTGATAACCTGATGCGAGGTTGTGTGGCTTGCATGGTGTCAGCTTTGCATGCATTGACCTAGTCATCCTTTTGATTGTGTACGTGTCTTGTACGGATGTAGCAAGAACCAAGGCTATAAAGCAGAAAACATGTTTGGCTAGATTGAGATAGGACAGATCAAAGCTTGCGTGGCCGACTTCGACATAAAGTCTCTCCGGATCCGGTATATGCTGTTTAATCGGATTCGTATATCTCCATGGCTGATTTTTGGTGGTAGCGATGAAGTCCAAGCTATTGTAGAAAAGATCCTGGGGATGACGGAGGTGATGCTGGTGGCAGCAATAGTAGATTGGATCCAAAACTCGCTGTGGTAGAGTGGTTGTTATCTTCTGATTGAATCTCCTTCGACTGATTTGAAATCAAGTCAGAGAGAGAGAGCTTGTTGAAGTTTTCGGTGGCAAGGAAGTTAAAGCTGGTGAAGCGAAGACGAAAACCGATGACTCATCAAGTTGATTCCATCGCACTATCGATAGAAACTCGACGCACCCCTACCTGGCACGCCAACTGTCGAAACTAGATTTCGGCAATATGAAAGGGGGTAGCGCACGAGACCTAAAAGTGGATGGATGCAGAGACAAGGGTTTAGACAGGTTCAGGCCCTCTCAACGAGAGGTAATACCCTACTCCTGTTTGGGGATTGTATCCGCCGGGTGTTGTATTGATCTAACAATCTAGTTGTGCTCATGCCTCCTAGAGGGCCTCCTACCCACCTTATATAGGATGGGGGGCAGGATTACAAGATAGAAACCTTAACCAATACGGTATCGGTTTCCTAATACTACTTTACAATATTATCAAACCAAGACTTTAGGCCGTTCCGTAATACATAAGGAAACGTAATACCTGTAGAATCAAGGAGTTGATTTAGATTTTGTGATGAAAATATTGGTGGTTTGCTAATGTTAATTTGGAGATTTTTGAGATGGTTGATTTTGTGAAGTGTGCAGTTTTGGTTGACCCTGGCGGTCAGACCGGCTGACGGCCGCTGGTCAAACCACAGGTGTTGCGGCGGTCAGACCGGTCGGCCCGACGGTCTGACCGGCAGGATCCTGATCAATGTCGGTTTCGGGTTGTTTTATTGGATTTGGATATTTCCTTCGGGGATTTGGCTTCTAGATGGTTTCTATGCGTATGGATATTGTTGTTATACTAATGTGAGTCAAGTTGGGACGAACTTGGGCTCGGAATATGGTTTCTTGGTTGTTGCATGTGCAGGTGTTGCTTGAGGCCTCGGGAGAGTGTTGCCGGTGATAGATCGGAGTCGACTTGGGAGAAGTTGATGTCCAGGGATCAAGATATCATTCGGGATACTGAAGGCTAGAGGACAATGCACGTGGTGATGAAGAAATCCATATGGTATACAAGAGGAATTGTGTACGTATGGAAAGAGGAGTCGAATTTGGAAGGGAGTCCGAATTCGGGAAGTTTGATTAAGATAAGGAAAGAGATAAGTTGTTTACTTGTAAGAGAGGGTTTCCTACGTGGGTTAGGAGTCCTAAGTTGTGTTAGATTCGTGGGCTTTGCACAGCCTACTTCATGTATAAATAGAGAGGGAGGGTGAGGCCTCCCGGTATCGTTGTTTAGAGAGACTAGAGTTGAGAGAAAGTTAGGGTTTCTAATTTAGTTCGAGATTTTGGTGAGGAGTGTTGTTGGTACACTTTATAAACACTATTTGATGCAATAAAGTCGAAAAGTTTCAATCTACATCTTCGAGTTTGTCATCTACCGGTGTTTCTGGGTCCCGACGGTCTAACCGCAGGTGTGCGCGTGGTTTGACCGGTGGGATAGCGGCGGTTTGACCGTGGGTGTCCTGGCGGTCTGACCGGCAAGGAGTTGGCGGTCTGACCGGCGGCAGGAGGGCGGTTCGACCGGCGGCGACAGGACTTCGTCGACGTCTTCGTTCGAGGGTAATCTTTAATTCCGCAAAAGATTTTTGGGTTTTTTATTTTCCCTACCATTCACCCCCCTCTGGTAGGTTTGTTTGGTCTTGTGCGATCCTATAATATCCAAGTCATGATCCGTTACATATTTATAGATATAAGCTATCCCCTATAACTAATCGAATAACCATGTCGTGTGGGTATGGGGTACCCATAATCTCCACAGTATTCGTGTCCGATCAAATTTGATCATTATTCGTATTCGAGATAATTCATATTTGTTTCCGTATCCGAGTTATTCGTATTCGTTTTTGTATCCGGTAAAAAAATACGAAAACGAATATGGTATGAGCATTATCCATCCATATCCGCTCCATTTTCATACCTACGAGTGACATAGCAAGCCATCAAGGAGGCATTCGGAGGACCATGGACACAACATGGTAGTGAATAGCCCCTGCCAGACAGCAAACATTTGTTAGAAATTCTATTTCGATTAGAGAAACAACATAATAATCTCACTGAAAAATAGTTTGGTTTTCCATATAGTAACACAATCAATACGTATATAGAATTGTCCAAACGGGAATTCATTATCCAATATTTTTTATAACCTAAGATGGTCCAACAATATTATTGAATTGAAGTTGCAACACAATGATCTGAATTACCTGTCCTCGTTCATGTTTTTCGCTCGGAGATCCATCTCTCTTGTTGTTCATCACCTAGGGCGAAGACACGTTTGTCAACTCGTCTGGTCAGTCTAAGGGTGTTGTCTCCAATTTGGCTCTTTTTGGTGCTAAGAACGAGATAGAGGGTGTGGTCCCCTCGACTTGTGCCTGGCCCTATGCCTTTATCCGCTCTGCCCGCTCCGCAGGCTCCACCGCTTTGTCGTTGCTCCGTCACAAGTGGTGCTGTGCCTGGATCCAGAGAAGATATGAGAGAAGGGGAAGGAGAGAAAAATGTGCAGATTGTGCTGGATCCATCAAACAAAAAGACTGATATATGAGCATAGAAATGGGTAAAAAAATCACATTAAAAACGAGTATTGCAAGGGAAACGATAACCAATTACCATCATCCTACATGCCCATGCAGGGTGCTTGATGGGCCCTCCACGTTCTCCATCACCACCTCTGGTGTTGACACCACCTCTCCTAACAAGGTCCCTAACTAACTCGATGGTGCTCTCCCTTTCCTTGTGGTCACGACGGCCTTCTCGACAAGGTTACATCCTAGTACGGAGGCCGACGCAATCCATCTCCACGGTCTTGACGAGTTGCTAGATCCAGCCGCCGGCAATGGAGGCCATGAGTTCCATGGTCTCGCCATCGACGCAGTATGCGCGACAGAGCCAAGATTCTGAGCACAAGTCAGCAACGATGGTCTAGGCGCATGGAGTGATGGCGATTTTGCGGTAGAGGTTCAGCAAGGCAACGCGGCACGCGGTGCCAGTGGTGGTTAGGTTTTGATTGGGTAGGGGGCATGGGTGAAGTCGTCGGTGGGTTGAGGAGCTGACGGCGGGGGAGAAGACGATGGTAGGGTGCAATAGAGGGAGAGCCAACGCAGAGGAGATCCTGATGGCAGGAGTAGGAGGGAGGGCGGGTAGCAGCCGTATGCTGTTTTCGCGGGTCGGGAGCAGATGGGGAACATGAGGATTTACGCATGTTGTTTTGCGGTGGAGAGACATGGGGTGATCAGGAGAGATGGGGAGGATCATGGGATGAATCTCAGCTGTTGGATCGAAAGTGGAAGATCCTAGGAAGGATCTCAGTATTTGGAGGGAGAATCACCATAAGCATTATGTTCTTTTTAGAGCAAGGTCAATAAAACAATCAACTGCTAGGTGCATTGGGTTGCTATGTCATCTATAGTAAGAACAATAGCCGGTCTATACAATAGAGGTACTATGTCACTAATATTGTTCTACTATCTTCATGAGACCCACTCTATCTTCTCCGGTTCCTTCTCTTTCTTCCTCCCACCTCTTCTCTTCTGTTCTCCCTCGTCTTCTTTGCCTTCGGCTGTTGCCAACTTGACGATGATGGCACCGATGGTGGACGATGACGGGGTATGGCAGGACACGATGGACAAGGGCAACGGTAGCGGTGGGCGAAGGCAACGAGCGCGGTTGAAGAGGATGAGGGAGTCAGGCGGTGCGGCGAACAAGGACAAGGACAACGACGACAATGGTGGACGAGGACGATGGACAAGCGCAATGGCCCGTGGAACACAACAACGATGACTAGGCCGACCCCTCGTCCTCGGGCCAAGCGTGCAGTCGGGCGTGCTCTGCTCTACCATCCATTATTATACGTGCTCTTATAGTAGTAAAGATTATTATTAGAGTAAATTACACCAACGATACAAGAACTTATTAGTAGTTGAGTGAGATTTAGTGTAAGAACTTGTAAAATGTGCAAACCGGTACATAAACTTGGCAATCATGTGCATTTTGATAAAAACACTGGTATATATCTATGATTTATCTTTTTGATTAGTTGTGTTATAACATGCTAGATTGTTAGCAATGATTATGTTTTTCGGTGCTCATCACCAGAGACAATGAATATGTTTGATTCATTGGATCGCTTGGAGATTATGTTAGTTAGCATGCACTTAGTTTTGACAATCATTAATATATTTTTCAATTTTAAATCAGATGGTTTTTATATTATAACCAAGCAAATGCAAACATACCCTTGTCCATAACTCGAGATGACCTAAGTGGCTGCCTTTTTTTACATGGCTTAAAAAGTTTGGTGTGGAAGAGAGATCTTTTAACCAAAATGCACGCATTAGGCAAGTTGTTAAACCCATATGATCAATTTTCAATTTCTTGCACTATATATTGCACCCACTTACCACAATTTACTCCGAGAATCCTCTTGCTCGGTAGCCCGATTTGAAGAAAAAAATCGGGTTCCTTGCTACTGCTGCATGCATGCGAGATAATAGTTTCTTTTCTTTTTCTCATTACTTTAAATATTTTTTTCTCCTAAACTACTTATCCGATTTACGATCAGATCATCCTATTGAATTTATTGTAGTTAAATCTTTACAATAAGATATCGCATGATTATATTTTGATAAAAGAAAATATATATTTCAGACCGTTAAAACGTAATGTTTCCTATGATAGTGACATGTTTCAAAGTGTGCATTTAGTGTGTTTCAAAAAATTTATTTAACTACTTGCCCCTACTCTCTCTCCTCTCTATCCATAGATGCATGCATGTTTAGCAATCTTCAAAATGATTTTTCTTCTAAAATACTTATCTAATCTACAATTCGATAACACCGTTATATTTGTTGTAATTAAATCTTCACAACAAGATATCATGATTATATTATGATGAAAAAACATATGTTTTAGTCCGCTAATACTCAATATTTCATATGTGATAGTAACATGTTTCAACGTGTGTTTTCACTGTGTTTTAAAAAAAAGTTTAATGTTCCAGTGACTATTTTTTGTTTCACTATGTATAACTGCAATATTTGACCGACCGATTTTATTAGAGAATCGGGTGCTCAATTTGGAGGTACCTCCAATTTATTTACTCTTATTATTTTAGGGTTTGTTCACTTTATAGCCATTTTCAACATTGTCAAAATTTGATTTTGTCAAAATTTTAATAAGTTGATAATATTACCTAATTTTAATATGATAGTCTAAATGTGACGTTGTCAAATTCTTTATGTATAAAATATCGTCTTCTTAAAAATGGTACGAATCTCAATAGAAGCCTTTAGAAACCTGGAACGAGGGGTAATCTTTCAGTGACTACGGGCCTGATTAGATCCTTCAAAATAGCAAAAGTTTTGCCATTTTAAAGCACTTTTTGGTAAAATGGATCTAAACAGCTGGGTGATAAAATGGCAACTTGTCATTTTGCATTTGGCAGTCCAGAGTAGAAAAATCGCCAAAAAGTGTCTCGGGATGCGGAGCTGCTTTCATGGACGCGCAATACCCTTGCTCGCTCTCTCTCTTCCGCCTCTTCCGTCGCACCCTCTCTCTCGCCCCCAAAAAAAATCCCCATCCTCTTCCTCCCTTGCTCCGCCTCCTTCGCCGATCTCCCCGTCTCTTCTTCCCTTGCTCCGCCGAACTCCCCCGCGGCGGCCCGAGCATCGACGGCGGCCCCATCGAGCGAGGCGGCCCCGGTGAGCGCGCGGCGGCCCCAGCAGGCGCGGCGGCCCTGGCGAGCGAGGCGGCCCCAGCATCGGCGGCGGCCCCATCGAGCGAGGCGGCCCCGGCGAGCGCGCGGCGGCCCCAGCAGGCGCGGCGGCCCCATCGAGCGCGGCGGCCCCGGCAGGCGCGGTGGCCCCGGCTCCTCTTCTCTTTCCCGCGCGGCGCGACGGCCGGCGGCGGCTTGGCTCCCGCCTGCGCGTCGGCGGCAGCAGCAGCAGCTAGCAAGCACACGCAGCAGCAGCGGCCCCGGCGCGTCTTGCTCTCTGTTTCTCTTTTCTCAAGCAGCAGCAGCTAGCTAGCAAACGCAGCAGCAAGCAAGAGCAAACGCAGCAGCAGCGGCGAGCAAAAATGAGAGAGAGCTACATTAGGGGAACAGCAATTAATATGAGCAAATCTGTCTTTAATTTTAGAATGGTAAAACTTTTACATGCCTCGAAACACCAACTTGTAAATATGTAATACCAAAACTTTTACCACCAAAATTTTTACTATTCACCATTTACCATTCCAAATGCTACGCGATTTCTACGCGCGCCCTGAGATTTTTTTTTTTTCCCGAATGATTGCCAGAATATCACCGCGCGAGATACTAGGTGTGACCGTGAGCGTGTGACTGGAGCGTGAATGAATGAGTTCTTCCACCACCTAACCCCCACCGTCTCTCCTCCCCAATCTCACAAACCCTAGCCCCCATGTCATCGCCGCCGCCACCGACGGAAATGGCGGAGGGCGAGGTCGAGAGCCGCGACTGGGCGGAGATGCCGTCGGACGCGCTCGCGGCGGTGTTCGGGAAGCTGGACGTGACCGACCTCCTGATCGGGGCCGGGCTGGTGTGCCGCGCGTGGCGCCGGCTCGCGGCGACCGACCCCACGCTGTGGCGCCGCGTGGACATGAGCCACCAGGGAGACATCATGGAGGTCGACGAGGCGGTGGCCATGGCGCGCGCCGCGGTGGACCGCGCCGCTGGCACCATGGAGGCCTTCTGGGCCGACTCCTTCGTCACCGACGACCTCCTCCTCTACATCTCCGAGAGGTGGCACCGGCATTTTCCCCCTTCCCATTGCATTTCTGCTTCTTGCATGATGAATAGGACGCATTAATTTACTTTTCATGCTGTGTTGTACTGTTTTGTGCGATCGCAGCCAATCTGGATGAACTTTGTAGTTTTATTTAACGGCTCTGTTTGTAAAAAATATCTCAGTAAGTTGGATTGGTAGGAGAAATAGATTGCGTTTGATGTTAAATATCCCTTTTCTAGATAGACCTTTCTCTTATTAATTTCAACCATGGAACCACTGTTCTTTAAATTCACTGTGTTTGTTAGGAATTTTCAATCATGTTTCTTTATTTGAATGTGAACTTTGTTCATCTCGCCTTTAATGTGTTTGTTCTAAGTAATTCCTGATGGAAATGAGCAAGTTGTACTAACCTTCCCAGAAACTCTAGAACTGGCTGGCAGTTATTCATATAGAAGAAAGGTGTTACTAATATTAGGATCAAATAAACATGCTGAGGCTTGGGAGTCTGAACTGATCCAATAGTACTGTAGGTCATCTAAAACAAATATATGCATATGAAATAAATCAATCAGAGCTTAATGTTATTTTACTGATAATCCAGTTTTTGTACCAGAAAATTGCTTATGTCTGTGGTCCTACTCCTGCATCCATCTTGACTCCATAGAGGAAGATATTGTTTAGTTCCTAGCTTTGGACAAACTTCTAGGCAACTGCATTCAACTCCTTGTGAATTCCTAAGTCATACTGACATGATGCACTTTCATTTGTACCAAACTTTGGTACTACTTTTTATAGTTATATCTACGTTAATGATATTTTTACGAATATAAGACTTTGTTGTAATTTTGATGACAAATTCAATATTATGTTAAAGGTTTCACTGCGTATATGGTTAAATGACATCTGTTTTTGAACGGAGGTACCATAGAATGTCCTGGAAAGTTCAATCCATTCATTGATAGAACATCACATGCTAGACCCTTATGTACTACGTATTGTGCAAGACCCTTGTAAACTTTGTTAGTTGTGGTTTAATTAAGTAACACTTATTTTCCTTTTCCTGTTAATGTTCTTCACCTAAAGGCAGGTGGTCTGACAGTCAAGAACTCCACATCATATCTCTCTTGTTCCACAGTAATATGTAGAGCGTATATAACTTGGTAACCTCCAAAACACATATCCTGCTATCGATTTACTTTAGAATTTGTAAGAACATTTCCAAAACAACTGTATGCAGTTAAGGAGGAACATAAGAGTGAGGTTGCTCATTTGAGAAAGTTATCTGCATCATGTTAGGATTGTTTGTAACAAGAGCCTGATGTAAATTGTTGAACTTGACGAAATGCCTAAGCCAGGCCTGTTGGTAATACCCCCATGTTTTTGGCTACTGCTTGGATGCATATCAAATTTTAGCATGCCCACCGATAGGTCTTGCCCTTGCCCTTCCTGTCAAATATTGGCTGAGATGCGTGTAGTGGAATCTTTGCCAAAATTTTGGTTAAATCAAATCACTTCTCACACATTTACAATATCATTTGTTCTTTACTGCATGGTGTAATTATTTGATTAGTTTTCAAAATAAATACAATCAATAAATGACACAAACAATCAGAAAAGCACTAGCATGGTTATAAAACTGCCAATATATTTCATTGATCCAACTCCCACCCTAGCAATTTTACTAAATAAAAGGGAAAATAGTATGGTTGCAATCCAAATGAAATTGTATTCCCTATGACTAATATTAACATAGCATAGTGTAGGTTTGTTATCACTGAAGAAATTGGCCTTTTGACAGCACTGTAACCAATACACAGTTTATCATCCAGCTTAGTATGCATGGATTATTTTGTTTCATCTGGTCATCTAGACTGTTAGCTCTAGAGACATATGATTGTTAGTTAGTAGCTGAGATTATGTTTGTCTCTATGATATGGATAATTCATTCATTCTATCTATTGTTTCTAACTTTCTATGGTTTGACATTGTGATATAATGACATCCATATGATATCAGGTAGGTGATGTTAATTTTTAGAACTGTGTTGAAGTTAGTTTGGCATCCAGCAGGTCGTGTATACTGTTCTGATTATTATCAATGTTTTTGACCACCCAATACTTTACTTAATGGAACGTTACTTATTTCTACCATGAATGTTCTTAAGTGACCTTTCTTATTTTGTCCACTTACATGGATATATCCATCTTTCCATGTAGAGCCTCCTCATTGAAGAGCCTTCAATTCAGCATGTGCCTTAATGTCAGTAATGAAGGGATGGCAGAGGCAATGAAGGGCTGTCCTCAGCTTGAGGAGCTGGATATTACATTCTGTTCTTTGTATGGTGATGTGTGTGCATCCGTTGGCAAAGCTTGCCCAGAACTCAAATGCTTCAGGCTGAACGAACGTTATACTTTACAAATGGATTATGCAGCGTCTGATATCATGGATGATGACACTGAAGCATTAGGGATTGCTAGCAATATGCCCAAGCTTAGAGAGCTTCAGCTGATTGGCAACAAGCTAACTAACGATGGGCTGATGTCAATCCTTGACCATTGCCAGCACCTTGAATCCCTGGACATACGCCAGTGCTACAGCATTCAAATGGATGATGCTCTGAAATCAAAGTGTTCTAGAATAAGAAATCTTAAGCTTCCTCATGACTCGATCTCTGATTTCAAGTACCGGGCTTACATTTTCAGCAGCAGTGCCTTTTCTGGTTCTGATTTAGAGCTTGATATGTATGATGATCTGCTGGATGTGGTCACTGATGACGATGATGCTGACTTTGATGATATGGATGATTATGATGATGGGGGCTCAGATGGTGGCATGTACGATGATGAATTTGATATCTGATGAGAATTACATTGTGCATGGGAAAATCGTGAGCTAGAACAGTTTGGTGCTTCTGTGTGTTGAGAATATGGAAGTAGGTCTTCATATCAGCGCCAATGTTGATCACTTAGCTACAGCAGACCTCGTGGTGTTTATATTCACTGTTTTTTTCTGGCCTCATTTTCCAATAATCTGTAATTGACTATATGTTGACTTTGCTACGAGTCGTAGTTTTGCGGACATGTTCTTTGCTGTTGCAACAGAGTAGGATGCTTGCAAATGTGATAGTATTGTTCATCTGGGTTCCTGAATCGTTTTGATTTAAAGTTTGTTATGGTGAGTACCACTGAACGATAACTCGTCAGAAAATGCTGATCTGCCAACATGGATGAGGCAATTGTAACAATGAACAAAGGAGTTTGGTTTTAGACTTTTAGTGGGGAATGCTATCTGATTCCATTACAATGTTTGATTTGGAACAGTCTTGTTTCACTGCACAGCTCTGTAAATCTAATCACGGCGAGCAAAAAAATATCGGACAATTTACTAACAGGCTTGTACACCTCTTACAGGTTAACACAACCATGGCTAGCAAATATTGCGACCTGTCACCTGAGAATCCTTACACTTGTACACACTTCAAACCGAACAGATAAGAGATACTATGACAAAAGAACACTAATACTACCTCCATTTCACCGGATAGATGAGAAAATGGACGACATCTTGCATGCGCCAGAACTGAATTGCGTCGCATTCGCCTCCATGATTGGTAAGCAGGTCATCGATTTCAGATCCTTGGTCATCTTTGTGCTCTAACTTCTTCGCGCTCCTCATATCATGATATCATCGGGTAATGGACACCATGCAACAAGAGAGAGGTTACCTCCAGCCCTGTTAGTAGACTATTTTTTTAGAACATTTATTTAGTTCAACAATAGAGTGCTGCTTAATATTCTATCACCAATATTTGGTATTTCTTGAAAGGTTCAGAACATGAGTGTCCCATCATTCTACAGTTAATTCAATAGTCCAAATGCTACTTGGTCATTTTATTTCCTCTATGTGACCCAAGTAACTAAACAGCATTCCCTCTTCTTCAGCTTAAATATTGAAGGAAATGCCACATAGAACATGCTAATTGACATTGCATATTATCCTTTCAGATGAAATGAACTCATATTATGTACCGTGAGACTTATCACAGTGATATCTAGAGAATAGTTATGTGGCATTGCAAAGCACCCAATGACTGTAGCTCATCTGATAATTTTTTTTAGGGTGAATTGTACTTTTCCCTGTAGATATTCAATCAAAAACATATCCCAAATGTCCAGTGTTTCCATAAGACTCAGGAATCAGACGCTCTTATTGTAACACTAGTACAATGTATTCTTACAACTGAGCCATTAATTTTCCTCAGTGTCTTGAGGAAAGATAGTCCAGGACATTCTGAGCAAAAACACACGAAATGTAAATAGGTGCAGACAAGTAATCAAAATTCTCTACATCCCCATAATCAATACATCGAAGTTTCCAACACCCAATAAATGCAACAGAAGCAGATAATCTACCATCCTAATTCTTGTGCGGTATTAATAAAAGGTCATTCATTTCTAAAAGCAGTCATTTGCAACCAGACACAAATTATGGCTCACATTGCAATTTGTCAAATGGAACTCCAAACATTAAAGAAGTGCAAAAAATGCCATTCATGATTACATCACAACTACACTGACATGGCAAATATCAGTTCCAAACATCTGGATTCAAAAGGATGATCACATGTATTGGACAAACTCTTTGAAACAAATATAGAAATAAAACAACGGATATTCCATGGCTAAAGGAGAATACCCAATTCAGCACGTACCACCTGATATCCAGCACAACCTGAATTTTTTGCCAGAATGGCCTAAGAAGAGGCCATCAAATATAATGGTATTAAGATTGATGAAAAAAGGTTACATGAAATTTTTTACAACGACACAAGCTGTTGAGGTTGGTTGTGCACCAAAGCACACGCCCAGGAACCACGCGCCAACCACACAAACACAAACCCCTGAGAGGGGGAGCCTAACACAGAACCTGCTGCTGCTATGCATGCGTGGCCGATCGTCATTAGCCACCAACCACACCACATGACAGAATCTCCAAAAATGACGCCTCCATGAAGGTTACGATGCCAAATACGTCAACGTCGCCTGTCCAGGAATCTGGACATGATTTTCACCTAAAGATTCCCGTCAAGAGAGGCGGGAGGGAGGTACCTCCACAGTGCCCCAAGGAGGTTACGGCGCCCCGTAGACATCGTCACTGCTAGCCCAGTGAAACACTGGGCTAGACTTACACTTGGACCTCCTCAACGCTCTTGTTATGGTCTTTCGTCCATCATCTCAGTTACCACCATCCAAACATGGCAGCACGTGGCCTCCACCGCACTGGACGATGCCCCCTTCGTCGGCCAACTTACAGTCCTGCCCCTGGTAGGACCGCCGCAGCACCCCGTCGTCAGCAACTTCCACCAAGCACCAATGCACCATCCCCTGCGTGCTAGTTCATGCCTCCTCCGCCCCACCGCCCCACCTGCCACGTCACCGGATGGGTGGCTTTGCCTCGGAAGCCTAAGCTTCTGAATTATGTTTCGTTTTAGCACTGCAAATATCAGCTTGCTTTCCATTTGAAATTGAGAACAACATTTGGAATAATATCTGAGAAAGGAGGGGAATAATCAACAGGAACATGAAAATCATAAGTTATTAATCAGCTGCCAGAAGTGAATCATCTCAGAACAGAGGCATCAGGCATGAAGGCAAGAAACAGGAACAGATAAAGGTCACAACCACAGGCTGATGCCTGGTTCCTCGGTACTGAGCACAACCTTTATGGGTATCCGAAATCAACTCCCATCTCAAAAAAAATAATAAAAAAATAAAAACTATACCAACTTCTTACCATGAGCACGTCGTCGATTGCAGACAATCTCAAATTTTCATCACACCTGTCATTCATGTCTTAAATTAGACGATTAAAATCAGACACTTATGACTCACATTGTGAATTGATAGCTCCAAATGAAATTTCAGGTCCAAGTGCACAAAATGCCATTCATGCAGAATTTTAGATGTACACTGACATGCCAAATTTCAGTTCCAGTCATTTTAATTCAAAAGGAACATCACTTGTCCTTGACAAAAGGTTCAAAACAAATGTAAAAAACTGCAGGTATGCCATGGCCATCTGACTTACATCACAACCTGAACTTCGAAAGTATGTTTCCTTTTAGCACTCCAAATGTCAACTAGCTCCACATTTCAAATTCGTAATAACATTTGAAAGAATGTCTGAGAAAATACTGGAAAAGAATCAGTAGGAATGTAGCAATCATAAGTTATTAATCTACGATTCAACTGTCACAAGTACATTCACTACAACATCAGCTGTCAGAAGTAGGAAAACCTATCGGTTGCATCATTCAGTCATTAAACAAATGCAGACATCAGGATTTCTCTTTGTAGAATGTTAAAATGATTAGCATCACAGCAGAGGCCAGAGCTATTCATGTCTCAAGTTAGACTTATGACTCACATTATGAATGAACTCAAAATGCCATTCCTGATAGTGCACATGTAAACAGACATGCCAAATGTCAATTCCAACCATCTGAATTAAAAAAGGACCATCACTTGTATCTGACAAACTGTTAAAAAAAAAACCACATCAATCCCTGTTAAGCACACCAGAACTGCTGAACTATGTTTAATTTTAGCACTGCAAATCTGCAATTACCAATCAGGTTCACATTTGAAATTCGTAAGAACATTTGAAAGAACCTTTAATAAAAGAGGAAAACACCAGCATGATCGTAGCAGCCCAAATTTATTAATCAACTGTATGAGGTGAATTAGGAGAATTGTAGCCTGCATCATTCAATCAATAGACAATTCTCACAGTAGAATGTTAAAACGATTAAAAGCGCGCCAGAGGCATCAGGCATTATATCAATGGAAGAAATAGTAACAAGGATTCATGGTACTCAAACGTGTTGCCAAATTTAGAAGGATAACCAGAGCTGAATTAATAGAATGCTAAACCAATCTGCACAAAATTCTACCCATCCTGATGCACATTCAGTCTCTGCTGTTCCCATCGTTGGGCAGCTTGCAAGTGCATCCTATACCATTCACGAAGGCCATAGTTTTGGGGCAGGTAGAACCAAGTCCACGGCGAGGAGTCTGATGGCGGCTCTCGCGGTAGGCAGCGGACGATTCCCTGCTCGCAGCATCTGCCGGTGTCGCCGCAGGGGAACGGGTTCCCCACCTGCGAGGTGCCCGCACCGTCGAACCTCACGGAGTCATCCAGGAAGTAGATGCTGGGAGGGCAGGGGTTCCTCATCTCGACGACCATGGAGAAGCCTCGCACGAGGAAGATCCTCCGGTCTGTGAGGGTGTCCAAGCTGAGTTTCTTCCAGGACAGCGGCTCCAGCACCATCTTGAAGACGTCAAACGTCACCGTGGCCTTCTCCGTGGAGACGAACCTGACGACCATGAGCAGCTGCCCGCGGGACTGCAGGAGATAGCGGCCGAGCACCTCCCCTGGCCCCGGCATGGTCGATCGGGAATTCCTCCGGACCTGGAACTTCTTCACGGACGACATCGTGAGCTCGCCGTACTCGTCGTCGGCCTTGGGCGTGTACACCAGGAGGTCCTCCTTGTTGTTGAGGACATAGAATCCCCCACCGAGCGGGCCTTCGAAGAAGTATTTCACGTCCTCGATCGGGTCCTTGGATAGCTGCTTCTGCCAAATCTTGAACCCCGAGTCCCACTTCAGCATCGGCGGCACCCATTTGTTCATGTTGTCGCGCCAGAACATGAGGTTGGGCTTGCCGGACACTATGGCGGCGACCCAGTACCGGCGAGTCTGAGATGGGGAATCGGAGAGGATGATGGCTTGGATGCGGTTGATGGTGGTGGTACCAGGGTTGTTGTTGCGGAGGTGTCTCGGGAGGAGGACGCGCTCGCCGGTGCGGAGGTTGAGCAGAGCGGGGAAACGATTCCACGGCAGAGGGTCATCATACGGAATCTCAGCGGCGGCGACCCAACCTTCAAGGAAGGTGCCGCAGAAGCGCGCGCCGCGGGCATTGTCCGGCAGGCGGGGGCCCTGGTGGGTGCGCTCGCAGGCGACGCAGTAGAAGGAGGTCGCGCTGGTGGACGGCATGAACAGCCACGGTTGCATAGGCGACAGGTGCCCCGAAGCGATGGTGCGCCACCGTGTGCAGACACCGGAGAACATGGATTTGTCAGGGAGGCAAGGGAGATGGCGGAGGATGCCGGCGACGCATTCTTTGGGGAGCTCCGCCCACGCCATGTTTGCGTCGGCCATGGGAGGAGGAGTTTTGAGTTTCTGGAAACTTTTGGATGGGATTGGGAATTGTGGGAAGAAGAAGAGGGCAAGTGGGAAGATTCGTTGGGGAGATGGATTGGCGGTTACAGAGAAGCAGCTCTTATTTATAGGCTTCTCGTTTGAAGCTTCTAATCCTTTTCTTCTTGCTTTCTAAGTTTTACTATAGTTCTGCATTTCCATTGTTCTACACTGATCTCCAAACATTGCTCTGATAGACTGCTACAGTGTCTGCATTGTTCTGCATTTCAGTTTGTTAGAAGATTATCTTTATTTGTACTGCGGTGCTTTTACTGCTTTCCTTATTCAAAGTAAACAATTCTTCTATTTTGTTCTTTCACAAAATTTACAATGCTCTACGATGGACTGCTGCCCCACATTCCTTTCACTGATTTGGAAGATTCGAAACAGGAATGTTCCTTCAATCTATAGTTAATTTCAATAGGCACATATCACTGCCACCATTTTCATTTCCTTTCTGTTGATTCGAGTAACTAAACTGCTTTCGTTTCTCACTTCTTCAGTGCAAAAATGAAGAATAAGATACTACTACATTTCAGCTGAAATGTATTTGTTAATGGACAAAAAATTTGCCACATACTCCAATTATACTTGTTTCATTTCAGCTGAAATTAATGAGCTCACATACTCCTATTATAAGTAAAAACTTGCGATAGTATTATACAGAGAATGTCAGGACACCCTGTCAATGTAGCTCACTGACAATATTTCTCCGAACAATCTGCAGCCTGAGTGCCCAATAAACACCTGTTTATTGGGTCAGATATGTAGCCTGAGTGCCCAATGTTATGATATGATCAATAAACACCTGTTTTGTGCAGTCATAAAAAACATCATAAACACCCATTTTTGTGGAGTTCCGAGGTCATACAATCTGCAGTTCTGCAGTTACTGAAATGTTCTGTCTTCAGTTGTTACTCAATCAAGGGTCACACAAGTTAAAGTGCCAGTACAATTCTAATTTTGCAATCATAAACGATATCAACTTCTTCCTGTTGATGGTGGCATGTCCTCAAATTCAGGCAACTCAGTGCTTCACAAAGCAGCAACAGCCACTCATATACCAAATTAAACATTTGCAACCAGGTTCACATACATCCCTGTTCAGCACACCAGAACTGCTGAATTATGTTTCATTTTAGCACAGCAATTACCAACCAGGTTCATATTTGAAATTCGTAAGAACATTTGAAAGAACCTATAAGAAAAGAGGAAAACACCAACATGACCGTAGCAGCCCAAATTTAATAATCAACTGTATGAAGTGAAATGAGAATTGTAGCCTGTATCATTCAGTCATTAGACAAATGCGAAGATCAAAATTGCTCACAGTAGAATGTTAAAGTGATTAACAGCACAGCAGAGGCATCAGGCAACAGGCATCATACAAATGGAAGAAATAGTAACAGAGATCACAACCTTCATGGGTAATGGGTTAGGAAAATCGGAACTGCAAGTCTAAAATATTGGCATCATCGGTATCGAATTATTCGTGCATCTCATGATATAGTAACAAGGATTCATGTCTCAATCCTTACTCAAATCATATTTCCAAACTTTGAAGGTTTACCGGAGCAGAATTAACAGAATACTGAACAATATGCACAAAATTCTACCCATCCTGATGCACATGCAGTCTCAGCTGTTCCAGTTGTTTGACTGCTTGCGTCATGAACCATTCACGAAGGGCCTCGTATGGGGGCAGATAGAACCAAGTCCACGGCGAGGAGTCTGATGGCGGCTCTCGCGGTAGGCAGCGAACGATGCCCTGCCCGCAGCATCTGCCGGTGTCGCCGCAGGGGAACGGGCCCTCAACCTGCTGCGCCTGCGAGGTCGAGGTCCCTGCGCCGTTGAACCTCGCGGAGTCATCCAGGAAGTAGATGTTCGGAGGGAACTGGCAGGATTTCTTCATCTCGACGGCGAAGGAGCAGCCTCTCACGAGGAAGATCGTCTGGTCTGTGAGGGTGTCCAAGGTGAGTTTCTTCCAGGACGGCGGCTTCAGCTCCAGCTTGAAGACGTCAAACTCCACCGTGGTCTTCTCCGTGGAGACGAACCTGACGACCATGAGCAGATGCCCGCGGCAAGACAGCACGAGGTAGCGGGCGAGCACCTCCCCTGGCCCCGGCGTGGTCTGCCGGGGATTTCTGCGGACCTGGTACTTCTCCACGGACGACATCGTGAGCTCGTCGTGCTTGTCGTTGGCCTTGGGCGTGTACACCAGCAGGTCCTCCTTGTTGTTGAGGACATAGAATCCCCCACCGAGCGGGCCGAAGACAATGTACTTGGCGTCCTCGATTGGGTCCTTGGATAGCTGCTTCTGCCACATCTTGAACCCCGAGTCCCACTTCAGCATCGGCGGCGCCCATTCGTTCATGCCGGGGCGCCAGAACATGATGTTGGGCTTGCCGGATACTATGGCGGCGGCGTAGTACGGGTGAGCCTGAGATGGGGTATTGGAGAGGATGACGGCTTGGATGTGGTTGATGGTGGTGACAGTAGGGTTGTTGTTGCGGAGGTGTCTCGGGAGGAGGACTTGCTCGCCGGTGCAGAGGTTGAGCAGAGCGGGGCCACGATTCCACGGGACAGCGCGGTCATCATTCGGAATCTCAGCAGCAACGACCCAACCTTCAAGGTAGGCGCCGCAGAAGCGCGCGCCACGGGCGTTGTCCGGCAGGCGGGGGCCCTGGTGGGTGCGCTCGCAGGCGACGCAGAAGAAGGAGGTCGCGGTGGTGGACGGCATGAACAGCCACGGTTGCATAGGCGGCAGGTGCCACGTAGCTATGGTGCGCCACCGTGTGCAGACACCGGAGAACATGGAGTGGTCAGGGAGGCAGAGGAGGTGGTGGAGGATGCCGGCGACGCACTCTTCGGGGAGCTCCGCCCACGCCATGTTTGCGTCCGCCATGGGAGGGGGAGGAGGGGATTTCGAGTTTCTGGAAACTTTTGGATGGGATTGGGAATGGTGGGAAGAAGAAGAAAGAGGGCAAGTGGGAAGATTCGTTGGGGAGATGGATTGCTGCGGTTACAGTGTTCTTGCTTGCCACGTTTTCCTATTGTTCTGCATCGTTTTTTGTTCTACATTATACTCCGTACTGATCTCCATCTTCATTTCCATTTTGCCACTCAAGCCTTCACTTCCAATTTTTCAGCTCCAATATTTGAAGAATAGGATAGTTGTGACATGCCGCGCAGATCATATGAGTTAACCAATGCAAGCTGTGCTTATTTCATTTTCAGCTCAAATGAGTACTCCATTTTTTTTTTGAAACTATCATATACTCCATGTTATACTTCATTAAACTTACCAGGGTGATATCCAGAGCAGTACACCCTATCAATGCTTCCGATGCTATATAAACTGGAATTTGAGATGCAAATAATGGCTTATGCTGCCATGCAACAGTGAAACTTTGTAAGCGGGAAAGTGGATATTCTCTAGTGTACCTTTTTTTCCAAATTCAATGCAAATTATTGTGAAAAATTCTGAAATAAATTCATAATTTAGAACATAGTGATATCTATTGGTCCACCAAAAATTAAGTTCACACTACTACATAACATTGGATGGGTGCCAGTTGGAAACCGGCCTTTGTTGCCAGATTCACAGACAGCACACATTAGGCAGCATAGATGACACATGTTCATTGGTGTTGATTCTATAATCGACACCTTTGAGGAGTACCGTGAGAAAAAAAAAAGAGTCGCTCGAACAAATCACAACACCAATAAATCACATAACAAAATTGTGGTCCACCCACCTACTGCTTGTTCGAGCCCTCCCCCCTCTCCCCCAACAGATCTGGCCAGCCCGAGCTCATGGCGGCCCACAACGACCACTGCGTACCGCTGGTGGGAAGTTGGGGAAAGGGAGAGGTAGAGGAAGAGGGGAGGAGGCGAGGGGCAGAGAGGCAAAGGAGGGGATGCTGTTGGAGGAGAGCCGCCGCCGTCGCTGAGGGGTGGAGAGGCTGAAGAGGGGACACTGTGGAAGGAGAGTTGCCACCTGCTGCTCGCTGGCCGACCGTGGCGCGGGGGAGAGGGAGAGGGAGAGGGAGAGGGAGAGGGAGAGGAGAGGAGGTGTTGGGCACGAGCGGAGAGATTGAGAGGAGGGGATAAGGGAGAGAGAGGGGGTGTTAATAAAAGTCGGTGGTTCAACAGTTTGACTCAGCTTGGTTATAGAGTACCGATACCTATTATAATATATTATAGGTGTCGGTTTATCATTTTTGACCCACGTGAGGGTGTCATGATGATGGAAAAATTTCTGATAGGTATCGGCTTTTTAAAAAGGAGATCTATGAGGCGTCCTTGTTAGGTGTTTTGTAGTAGAATTCAAATTCTACCTACATATTGAGAAAAAAATAACGTCGGGCACGAACAGTACGCTACTATTCATATATTGAATTTGTATCTTTTTCCATTTCGATGTGTGAGTTAAGTTTGGACCTAAGTTTGTGTGGAGTTGTATACATATGTTATATAAGTGCTATCATTTTTTTTAAAATTTTTCACAACCGTTTGAATGGATTTAAATAAATGAGTGTGCATCCCTTGAGGGAATAAGGGATTAAAATAGTTTTCCATGCATACTTTAAAGACTGATGGGAAAATGAGAAGCGTAATATGGACATATTCAGACGGATTTAGGTAGCCTGACAACAGAGACGTCCAACAAGGTTCAGTTATACACAACGTTAATAAGAGATACCGACATTAGTAAGCGAAATCAACTTCTTCCCGTGCACGGTACGTCGTCGATGTCAGACAATCTCAGTGTTTCATCACTCAATGGTCATTCATGTCATCAAATTAGACATTTGTAACCAGACACATCATTCAGCCATTAAGATAATGCAGAGATCAGGCATTCTCAAATAATGTTAAGATTTTAAATCAAACATCAATGGAAGAAATAGTAACGGATGTCACAACCTCAGTAGTCAGCACAAATTGCCATGGGTCAGGAAAATTTTTACCAAAAGCTCCTAACTGTGAGTCTGAAATATTGCCAGAGATAAGAATCAGCACCAAAATTTAAAATTTCCATTCATGTTGTAGTAACAAAGATTCATAACCAGCCCTGAAACACCAGAATACTGAAAAATCCGCACAATATTGTTGTGGCAAAAACCAACCAACTTCAGATTTCAAGTTCATAAGAACATTTGAAAGAATCTTTCAGAAAAGATGAAAGAGTCGACATGAACGTAGCAGTCTTAAGGTACTAATCAATTTTCAGAACTATAGCAGGCATCATTCAGTAATTAGACAAATTCAGAGATCAAAGTTTCTCACAGTAGAATGTTAAAATGATTAACAGCACAGCAGAGGCATCAGGCATCAAGTCAATGGAAGAAGTAGTAACACAGATCACAACCTTCATGGGTTAGGAAAATCAGAACTGCTAGAATGAAATATTGACAGAGATAAAGCATCATCAGTATCAAATCGTTCAGGCATCTCAAGATACACTAACAAAGATTCATGTCTCAATCCTTACTCAAACGTATGGCCAAATTTTGAAGGATTACAGGAGCTGAATTAATAGAATACTGAACCAATCTGCACAAAACTCTACCCATCCTGAAGCACATGCAGTCTCAGCTGTTCCAGTTGTTTCGCTGCTTGCATCTCAAACCATTCACAAAGGGCGCCGTTTGGGGGCAGGTAGAACCAAGTCCAAGGCGAGGAGTCCGATGACGGCTCTCGCGGTAGGCAGCGGACGATGCCCTGCTCGAAGCATCTGCCGGTGTCGCCGCAGGGGAACGGGCCCTCAATCTGCTGCGCCTGCGAGGTCGAGGCCCCCGCTCCGTCAAACCTCGCGGAGTCATCCAGGAAGTAGATGCTGAGAGGGCAGGGGTTCCTCATCTCGACGGCGATGGAGCAGCCTCGCGCGAGGAAGATCCTCCGGTCTGTGAGGGTATCGAAGTTGAGTTTCTTCCAGGACGGCGGCTGCGGCTGCAGCTCTAGCTTGAAGACGTCAACCGCCACTATGGCATTCTCCGCGGAGACGAACCTGACGACCATAAGCAGCTGCCCGCGGGACTCCACGAGGTAGCGGGCGAGCACCTCCCCTGTCCCCGGCATGGTCGGTCGGTGATTTCTGCGGACCTAGTACTTCTCCACGGACGACATCGTGAGCTCGCGGTGCCTGTCGTTGGCCTTGGGCATGTACACCAGGAGGTCCTCCTTGTTGCTGACAACATAGAACCCCACGCCGAGCGGGCCGGCGGAGAAGTATTTGGCGTCCTCGATCGGGTCCTTGGATAGCTGCTTCTGCCAAACTTTGAACCCAGAATCCCACTTCAGCATCGGCGGCGTCCATTCGTTCATGCCGGGGCGCTAGAACATGATGTTGGGCTTGCCGGACACTATGGCGACGAGGTAGTACGGGTGAGCCTGACATGGGGTATTGGAGAGGATGACGGCTTGGATGAGGTTGATGGTGGTGGTACCAGGGTTGTTGTTGCGGAGGTGTCTCGGGAGGAGGACGCGCTCGCCGGTGCGGAGGTTGAGCAGAGCGGGGAAACGATTCCACGGCAGAGGGTCATCATACGGAATCTCAGCGGCGGCGACCCAACCTTCAAGGAAGGTGCCGCAGAAGCGCGCGCCGCGGGCATTGTCCGGCAGGCGGGGGCCCTGGTGGGTGCGCTCGCAGGCGACGCAGTAGAAGGAGGTCGCGCTGGTGGACGGCATGAACAGCCACGGTTGCATAGGCGACAGGTGCCCCGAAGCGATGGTGCGCCACCGTGTGCAGACACCGGAGAACATGGATTTTTCAGGGAGGCAAGGGAGATGGCGGAGGATGCCGGCGACGCATTCTTTGGGGAGCTCCGCCCACGCCATGTTTGCGTCGGCCATGGGAGGGGGAGGAGGAGGATTTCGAGTTTCTGAAAATTTATAGATGGGATTGGGAATAGTGGAAAGAAGAAGAGGGCAAGTGGGATTGTGGGAAGATTCGTTGGGGAGATGGATGCTGCGGTTACACAGCAGGTCTTATTTATAGGCTTCTCGTCTGAAGCCACGCCCACGCGGCTTCTAATCGTTTTCTTCTTCCTTGCCAAGTTTTCCTATTGTTCTGCATCGTTATTTGTTCTAGTATATAATACATTTATACTGATCTCCTGCCATTATTCTACAGTAAGTATGTGCTTTATTCTGCATTTGTTTGAGAATCCACTTCAGTTTATTAGAATCACCTGCTTGTGTTTGCTGTGTTCGGGGCAGTATGCGTACGTATGATTTGTTCTCCCAGAAAAAATAGAAGATTGTTCTCTGTTTATATTGCAGTGCTTTTGTTATTCAAAGCAATCAATTCTTCTGTTTTGTTACTTTGTACTATCTACTGCTACTATGTGTGCCCAGTTTAATCTTCTTTTACGACAATTACAAAGTGCTGCAATTAATTTGAACATTCTGTTCACCTATTTGAAATATTCAGAACAGGGAAGTTTCATCATTCTGTAATTAATTCAATAGGCAGATATATTATCACCTTTTTCATTTCCATTCTGTGACTTAAGTAACTAAAAGTGCCTTCAATCCCACTTTTTCATCCTAAATAACATATTTCTGGGAGATAAAACTCAATTACTGCAGTAATATCCAGATAACTGTTCTGTGGCATGGCAAGGCAACCAATCACTGTATCTCACCCGGCAATATTTCTCAGGATGTGCTGTACTTTTCCCTATGGATCCTGATATTTCTCAGGATGTTATATATTGTAGAAATGAATAAATGATTTGAATTGAAATATTGTGAAAATGATTTGAGAATGATGATTTAGCATATGTATGTTTAGTTTTAGAATGAAATAAATTGTAAATATAATTAATATATGCTTGCATGTTGAGTGTTGTGTACTTAGTGGATTGATGTGGCATGCTTGCATATTGATTTTAGGAGTACTAATAAATACTATGCTTGTATGTTGAGATTTAGGTATTTAGTGGGTATTAACTTTATAGAAAGAAGAGATATGCCCAATCTCGTGACAAGACTCCCCGGCACCGGACTTAATTAGTTACTACAATGCTAGCCCTCCCTCTGTAGTGTTGTGATTAATCAATTAGAGTAACATTCTTCAGCTGCTTAAGTAGAGGGAGGATAGTTTTAGGGATGTCAGACAACTTTAGTCTGTCTTGTTTTTTCAGATAATAACTTTGCTCAGTCTTGGCCTATGGAAATTAGTGTAGGACATTCTGAACAAAACATTGTAAATATACGGCAGTGCAGACAAGTAACCAAAATTCAATCATCAACGTATGATCAATAAACACCTTTTGTGCAGTCAAAAAAACATCATAAACACCCATTTTTGTGGAGTTTTGAAGTCATACAATCTTCATTTCTGCAGTTATCAAAATGCTTGCTATTTCAGCTCAGAGAATTAATCTTAAGCAGAAGGTAATTCTTAAGAATAGTTGATGAAAGACTAATGGGAAAAATGAGAGGACCAATTCAGTGAACATGTAGCAGTCTTCAGTTGTTACTCAAATATGGTTTTAGGTAGACTGACAAGAGAGGTGTATATGCAACAAGGGTCACACTAGTAACTAAACGTGTCAGGCAAATTCTAACCTGAAATGGTACGAGAGACCGACTTTAACAACAGAGATCAACTTCTTCCTGTGCACGGTGGCACAGCCTCGATTGCAGGCAATCTCAGTGCTTCATATCATGAAGCAACAGCCACTCATATCTCAAATTAGACATCAGCCAACCAGACACTGAGACACTTCTGACTCATTTTTTGAAGTGAAAACTCCAAAGTTAAAAAAGAAGTGCTCAAAATGCCATTCATGATTAGTGCACATGCACAGTGACACGGCAAATGTCAGCTGCAAACAAATTGAATCCAAAAGGATCATCACTTGTGCCTGACAAACTGTTCAAAACAAATGCAAGAAACTGCAGATATGTCATGGCTCAAGGTGAGAACTGAGATCAGTGGCAAGGGCCGTTCAGCACAACAGCCTGAACTTCTAAAGTATGTTTCCTATTAGCACTCCATGTGCTGTCCCGATGCTTTCATCATCTGAATTGCTTTCGTCACTTGAATCAGACACCACACCACCCGCAGCCGCAGGCGGCACAAGGCGGAACGTCTCGTCGGAGAGAAAGAACCAAGTCCACGGCGAGCAGTCTGATGGCGGCCCTCGCGGTAGGGAGTAAACGATGCCCTGGTCGAAGAACCAGCAGGACCTGCCGGTGTCGGCGGACGGGAACGGGTTCTCGACCTGCTGAGAGTGCGAGGTCCCCGGGCCGTGGAATCTCGCGGAGTCATCCAGGAAGTAGATGTAGAGCGGGCAGGGGTTCTCCATGTCGACGGCGACGGAGCAGCCTCGCCCGAGGAAGAACCTCCGGCCTGTGAGAGTGTCGAAGGTGAATTTCTTCCAGGACCGCGGCTGCAGCTCCAGCTTGAAGACGTCAAACGCCACCGTGGCCTTCTCAGCGGAGACAAACCTGACGACCATGAGCAACTCACCGCGGGACTGCACGAGGTAGCGGGCGAGCACCTCCCCTGGATCCGGCATGGTCGGGCGGGGATTTCTGCGAATGCTGTACCCCTCCACGGACGACATCGTGAGCTCGCCGGGGTTGTTGTTGGTGTTCGGCGTGTACAGCAGGAGGTCCTCCTTGTTGGTGAGGACATAGAAGCCCTCGCCGAGCGGGCCGATGTAGTATGTGACGTCCTCGATTGGGCCATTGAATGTTAGCTTCTGCCAATCTTCTAACTCCGCGCCCCAATTCTCCGTCGGTGGCGTCCAGTAGCCCATGCCGGGGCGCCAGAACGCGATGTTCGACTGGCTGGACATTACGGCAGCGGCGTAGTACGGGCGATCCTCGGACGGGGCGGCGGAGAGAGTGACAGCGTGGATGATGATGGGGTACTTGTTGCTCCCGCGGGCGTTGACGCTGCAGCGGAGTCGTGTCGGGAGGGCGACGCGCGCGCCGGTGCAGAGGTTGAGCAGCGTGTAGCCGAGGGACTCGGGGAGCTCGCCGGCGAGCCAGCCGCCCGGGAAGGAGCCGAAGAATCTAGCGCCGCGGGCGTCGGCGGGGAGGCCGGGGCGGTGGTGTGTGTCCCCGCTGGCGACGCAGAAGAAGGAGGTCGCGGCTCTGGACGGCATGAGCAGCAACGGGATCTGACGCGGCGGGTGCTGCAGCGCGATGGTGCGCCACGGTTTGCAGACGCCGGAGAACATGGCGTGGTCGAGGAGGCAAGGGAGGTGGCTGAGGATGCCGGCGACGCATTCTTCGGGGAACTCCGCCCACGCCATGTTTGCGTCGGCCATGGGAGGAGGAGGAGGAGTTTTGAGTTTCTGGAAACTTTTGGATGGGAGATTGCCAGACTGGTGGGAAGAAGAGGACAAGTGGGAAGATCTGTTCGTGGGATGGGAATGCAGAAAATTGCTACGGTTAGCGAACAGGTTCTATTTATGAGCTACGACGAAAGATCGATCATGTGCATTTTGCCTTGCGCTTGGGGAGGAGCTCGCGTGCCGGCGGCTTGGGGAGGAGGTCACTGCAGGCTGCAGCGCTGTACTCTCGCCTCCTCCGCCCGTGCCCCTGCCATCCGCTACTGCAGTACTGCTGCTGTCCTGGTGTGTTGCAAGATTGGACAGAGCACAAAGTGCCAATAAGTTCACTTTAGGTCAATCATCTTGAAGTCGAGTTTAAAATTTATCGAACTACAATACCAGATATGAAATATGGATGGTTAAATGGACCGTTCGGCTTGGGCATGACCCGAGATCAGTCGGGTCGGCATGGCTCGACTGATATGCCGAGCCGGACAGTGCCTGTCCACGGGCTGCACCTACGGGACAAACATGGCCTAATAAGAGTCGGGGCAGCCTGAAGACACGACTAGGCTATCGTGTTCGTCCTTGGAATAAGTCTATTATGCCTCAGTCCTCTTTGTGCCGTGCATTACATATAGCTTGAATAAGTCTTATTTTCCTCCCTCCTCATTGAGCTGTATCTTATATATGGCTGGAATAAGTCTATTTTCCTCCCTACTCTTTGGGTCTTGCCTTATATATAATTGAAATAAATCTATTTTGCCTCCCTCATCTCCGGGCCGTGCCGGGCTAGCCCATCGTGCCGAGGCAGAGGCCCAGGCACAGCCTGATGGTTGGGTCGGGCCAGCACGAGCCCGACACTAGTCGAGCCGTGCCATGTCTGGGCTAGGCCAAAACTTCGTGACGTGGGACGAGCCATCGGTTCTCGGGCCTTTTGGCCAACTATATCCTTGAACTCACAAAACCGGTGTACCTGAGGTCTTAGGCTGCGTTCGCAGCAAGGGTTCCCAACCCTGAACAGTGATTACGAAAAACGGAGTGATCCATTAGCGCGTGATTAATTAAGTTTTAGCTAATTTTTAATTTGATTTTTTAAAGCAACTTTTGTATAGAAACGTTTTGAAAAAACACACCGTTTAACCGTTTGAAAAGCGTGCGCACGAAAAACGAGAGAGGTGAGTTAGGAAAAAGGGAGAAGAACAAGGCCTTAGGGTATTATAGTAATATAGTGTATGGTTTCAACTGATGTGGCGGCTGAGTCAGCGTGGGACCCATATGTTAGGACAATTCAATTTTTTTAAAAAAATCACATATCAGTGACACATCCTCTTCTTCTCCCTCTCTCTAAGGTTCGGTGACGGGCTATATGTGCTATTGATGTTCCGTGACGAATTTTAAACTCAGAGTCAAGAGGGACATAAAGTGTACTTATTCCTAAACCAATGCCTTGGCCCTTTTAAGCAAAACACAACGAACCTGAACCATTCCTTCTTGAGGCCATATAAGGCCCAAATAATTGCCAATATTAGGAATGAAAAAGGTCAGAAAACAGCATCTCCCATTCCCATTTCAATTTTTCTTCTAGGAAACGGAAAACAAAACAACAAAGGTGGAAACTATAATGGTACCGGTATCGTCCGGATTATGAAAACATAACTGTTGGAACAAAAATATACTGGCATTGGTTGGAATAGAAAGTTTTGTATCGGTAACAATGAAACTGTAATTGTATTCAACTGTGCATGACCATATAACTCCTGATATCTTCCATTCGGTACTAGATAAGTTGATTGTGAAGACTCAACGTTAATGATCCAACAGCTCTGATCTGGATGCCTCACAATAACAATATCATCCCTTCGTTGGTTATCACCTGAGCTTAAATATAAATAACCTCATCGATAAGGCTATCTACTGCAAACGAATTGAGAATCCAAATAAAAGAGTAGAAGATGCAATATGAATATATTACGAATATAAGATGAAACTCACAAATTGTGACCCACGCGGCCCCACTCGACTGACCTCCTTCCCCTCCCTTTCACCTCGCTTTACCCCCACCACCAACACCAACCCATCAGCCACTGTCGACCCTGTGGCTCCGGCACCACCACCACCTCCCATCCTGGTTCACCACCCATCGTCTCCCAAGCAATACTTCTACACCCGATCCTCTACTCCCACCCCCGAAATCCCAACCCTAACCCAACTTATCGTTTTACGCGCGGGGGGAGGGGGCGTGTTCACGAGATGAGCATTGCGCGTACGCTCCCGAACTAGCCTTGTCCTTTTTCTTTGCTCTTGCCCTACACCGTCTACACGCCTCCGACCAAAGTATAATCCATCCTGAGTTTCCTACCTGTCCCCGTCGCCTACGTCATTGTCGGTAACTCCCGGCAGCCGGCACCCAGTCCAGTCACCGGGCACCGCCACAAATCGGCTCGGGATCCTCTACGACCAAACACAAGCCCGCGCGCGCTCGCACAGTCGCACTCGCTTGGTATGTTCAAAATTAGTAACTGCATGCACCAGCCGCAGAAGATCTGCAATCGGAGCCATAGCCACTAGACTACGTTTCTGGTCCCACCGCTTCGCGTAAGCAGCAGGCCCCACATGTCAGTTTACACTGCGGGCTCTTTGGACAATATCCACTCGCTGAAAAATTAAGGTGCGGACAGGGTGATGCGAGCACCGAGAGAAAATATTTCAATCACAGACAGGTGGGGCAGAAATAGCTGCTGCGATAATGGGGCCCGCATGGCAGCGAGCGTGGAGGAAATTAGCGGAGACGGCTTCGTCGACGAGCGCGATCTCCTCGCGCGATAAGGACACGCACAGCGGCACACGCAGACGCAGGCAGAGAGCAGCGCGAGGCCAATTTCTTCCTTCCCCTTTCCTTTTCGTTCGCGGCGAGGCGATCGGATGGCGTCGTCGTCGTCGTCGTCGTCCGCCGGCCGCCGCCTCGCCGGAAACCTAAGCCTGAGGCCAGGCGTGGCGTCGATTATCCCGGGGCTCCCGGACGACGTGGCCGCCGTCATCCTCTGCCTGCTCACGTTCCCCGACCAGTCCCGCCTCCGGGCCACCTCCCGCGCGTGGCGGCTCCTCCTCTCCGCGGCCACGCTCCTCCCGCTCCGCCGCAGCCTGCGGCTCCCGCGGCGCCACCTCCTGTGCCTCTTCCCCACCGACCCCTCCCTCGCCTCCCCGATCCTGCTCGACCCCGCCGCCCCCACAGCCTGGTGGTCCCTCCCGCCGATCCCGTGCTCGCCGCAGCACTACGGCCTCGCCAACTTCGCCGCGGTCGCGGTCGGCGGCCAAATCTACGTCCTCGGCGGCTCCCGCTTCGACGCCCGGAGCTACCCCCTCGACAACCCCTCCCCCTCCGCCGCCGCCTACCGGGTCGACCTCGCCCTCTCCCGCCACCGCTGGGAGCGCCTCCCCGACATGCGCGTCCCACGAGGGAGCTTCGCCTGCGCCCCCGCGCCCAGCGGCGGAGTCATCGTGGCCGGAGGTGGGTCCAGGCACCCGACGTTCCCCTCCTACGGCAGTCGCACCAGCGGCGCCGAAGTGTACGACGCAGCAGCGCGCGCGTGGCGCGTCACCGCGGCGATGCCACGGGACCGGGCCGGGTGCGTGGGGTTCGTCGCGCACGGGGGAGGGGACGGGAGGGAGGATGAGTTCTGGGTGATGGGCGGGTACGACGGCTACACCACGGTGGGGGGAGTGGTGCCTAGTGATGTGTACTGCCGGGACGCGGTGGCACTGGGGCTGTGGAGCGGCAAGTGGAGGGAGATTGGGGACATGTGGGCGGAATGGGAGAGAGAGCGGCTTGGGCCTGTGGCCGTCATTTCTGCAGAAGATGGAAGGGTCACAGAGGTGTTCATGCTCGACGGCCATGATATCTTCAGGTCAGGGAATTTGTCTCTAATTTGTTCTTTTGTCTGCACATTGTTTTTGTATATATGTTTCTGTTTGTGTATGCGAGTAGTTCAATCTCAATTTCGTGTAATTCTTCATTCATGCGTGTTTGCTTGCTTGGAACGATTGGTAGTTAATACAGTTCCCTTTTCTACTTGTAGTTACATAACATGTTTAGTACACAAGGTCCTTTTGCTGCTTCAATTTCATAATTTAATTTGGCACAATTTTTCACTATGATGAGTTTGGAGTCGGACAAGGGTGTTTATTTGTTAACCTTTCTTTTCTGCTTGGTGTCTTGGTTCTGTAATTAGTTGATTTTGTTAAGATGTACAAATGGATGGAATGAGAATAATGGGAGGCAACACTTTTTTGTTTGTTCAATTTTCTTGCTTAGGTGCCAACTATTAAGATGCAGTACTCAGCTGAGTCTCTGACGAGTTTGATGTCATTGCTGCCATACATTTGATAGACTAATAATGCAGATGCCATAGTTTGAGAATCTGGAAATTAATTTTAAGATTGAAGAGCCTAGATATCTTTTGCTTCTCTTTCAGTTTCGTTTACAGAGATGTCTCCTTGCCATCCATGCATATTAGTTTCTTGTGTTACACTATGGAACAGATCTCATGGAAAAGCATTGTTTAACCTTTTTATTCTCCTCTTCCATCTCTTCAACCAAAATAAAAACCCACAGCACAAACTAAAAGATAATGTGCCCACCCTTTGGTCACTTGATTTTAAGCGAGCATGAGTGATGCACGGACATGATGTACTGAGAACGAAGCAAATATAGGTCTTGCTATGCGGTCTATGTCTTCATCCTATGGTTGTCAAGAAAGATGTTTGTGTGTACAAAATTTCAGAAAAACTAACATTTGTTTTCAAGAGGCAGAGATAAAAACACTCAACTTTTGAAGTCCAGAGGTTGTAAATACAAATGATGAAGTTGAAGCTGTCTTATTTCAGAGGTTTTAAATGTAAAGTAAGTTTTGATTGGTTTCTTAGTCAATGGTTGGTTTTGTGGGCCTTGTCTCCATAGCTGCTTGTTGCTTGCATGTTAAGAAAAGGGTTTTCATATGCATGGTCAATATCATGAATGGAGATGAAATTTCTGTAAACATTTGTATGCCTGCAACCATGTACAAGATTCACTTGTTCCATGCAATCATAGACTCGTTATTACGGATATATTTTGGAAGTGTAATTGGATACACAATATCGAGAAAGTGTTAGTATTAAATTATTATCAACATAAGGGTGCAAGTGGTCATGTAGTAGTGATGTCATTGGTTTAACATGGACAGGCAATCGATTGCTTAATTCAGGGCATTCAATTTTTACATGTTAGATAAACATCACACCAGTTCACATGGTTACAGTTACCACTTGTTAGTTTGTGAAATGTGCTGAGTGAAATGACCTTGGACATTAATCAGGCTTCACTTTTATGTGTCATATCATATTCTTTAAATAATTAGGTGTGCCTACTTATATTATTAGAAACCAAAAAAAGAAATTGTATCAACTGCCAAAAATTTCAGTTAGCTTGTGTATTGTTCACAGTACCGCTTAACTAGCGGGTAAAACATTATAAGGACTGACATAGTATCTTCTGCTGGACATCAAGGCCCCAATTAGAGAAGATCCATCTAGTCATTAATAACAAAGTTTGCTTTATGATTAACAAACTTACATTAGAGGGAATACTGTAGCAAACCCTTTCCACATAGGTACATAGGATTAAGCTAGCAGTTAGCGAGTTACCACTTCCATTTTGAGACTAGTCGCCACTTCCTAATTTTGATACTAAAATTTACATGAGATGCAATTGAGCAATTTCATAGCATTAGTTGGAAACAAATATCACTCCTGTGTTGTGCTTTCTAAATCATACCAGAATGCTGTCGTTGTGTAGCCACCATAATTAGCTAGAGCGATCAGGGGAACTTGGTAGATATGTTTAGATATTATGAAAAATATCTGTTCTTAACTTCTTACTATATTTTTGTAATACATGTTCTTTTTGTTGCCAAAGTTAAGTGAAAAAACCAACAGTTTTTTGTTGCCACAATGAGCTAAATGAACTACATAGAGATGTATCTGTGTACTGCAAGAGGTATCAGTGCGGATTTCTTTGCATTAATTTTTATTGAAAATTGACTAGTATTTCCGACATTCACTAAGAGCGGTGATGTGCACCCAAGCAATCCTAGGATTTGCACCCAGCCACCGAAGTGGATGGGGTTATTAAATAGCTTCACCACCAGGCCATTGGGGTTGATTGCTTTGCATAATTGCATTAGTTTATGTCAAAGTAAATATCTCAGAGAACTGTATGCTGTGACATTGCCAATGGGGAGTGGCATTGATATGTATGCTCTGAGGAAAAGAGGAAGAGAATTTAGATAAATTCATAAATATCTAATAGCGACTGCTTTTTTAATACATGCTTAGTTATTCTGTATGCAAGTTTCCATCACGAGTACAGCTAGTCAAAACCAATTAGTCATTGAAGCTTGTACTGCATGTTTTATTAACTCTATTAGTCATTGAAACTGTATCTTTTATGTTTGCCCGAGAAATTCTGTTAGGAGTCCATGGAACTGATCTTCATGCTGACTTGTATAATTAACTACAAGCTGTGTTGCACCTAATACTTTGTTTGCTAGTTGTTAAGTTCCGGATGTTTTCTAACAGTTGAGGTACCCTCCTCAAGGACCATGGACAAGCTCAAGTTATAACTGAAATATGTCTAAACGTTATGTTTTGATTTTTGAACAAACTGGTAGCTATTGACAAGAAACTTGTAATTATGAACTTACTGTTTCGTAGAGCGCATGGTAGCTCTTTTACAATTCTGGTCACAAATCATACTTATATTATGATTGCTATGTTCTCTGGAATCTATAACCATTTCTTTTGGCTTGGTTACAAAAAAAATTACGCATATAACCAGACTCTAATAGTTATGTATTGGTGCAGGTATAACTTCTCTTCGAGTAGGTGGTCAAAGGAAGCTACATTGAGAAGAAAGATCCCAAGTACTCAGTCATGTGGTTTCGTAGCAATGAATGGCGAACTTTATGTTCTTACATCTGCAAAACTCCCTGTTGAAACCTCAAGTCCATGGAGGCAGTCGAAGAAGAGGTTGGCACTGGAGTTTCAAGTTTACAACCCTGCAGCAAAGACGTGGAGGGTGTTCACCACACATCCCCCTGTTAACGTACCAATTGATTTCAGGACTGCAGCTCTCTGTACGGTTGAGCTGTAGGTTTCTTGATGATCACCATTCACTGTACAGATTAAGGTAGCTGATCAGACATTTGATTGCAAATTTAGATGTAAATGAGAACACCATCCAATGATTTCAGCAAATAGGCGAAGATTGTTGCACTCGTGAGTGCTTTGCATTGGTAGCTTGTGTGTCTATATACAGGATGGGACATTGCACATTATCTAATAAAAAGGACGGTGAATTGCAAAAGAGGTATCTATCTGGGATGCTTTATGCCGTTATCACTTCTTTACTGAATCATCGTCTAGCACCCGCTGCATCATTCTGATTGTGCATCTTGCCTGATTATCTGATAAGTTCCGTACGATATTTTGTAACGCCTCTGTTTTCTTGCAGTACCTAGTGTTTGTTTTAGTAGCTTTTAGAATGTTTGTGTATGCATTTATAACCGAAACACACCAAAGAGCACTGAAAAGTAAAAGGTGAAGTCTAGGAATTTTCAGGTAGAGGTCCATAGCAATCCAACAAATTTCAGCCAATTTGCTTGAGTGAGGCCACCTATAGAAATTTGCAAAGCACCTGGTCAAGAAAGATTTCAATGAGGCCAATTTTGGCCCACACGCCAACATCCCTGGGCAGGCCAGCCCAAATCCTTTCCAGTTTTCCACCACTTTCAGCCACTGATGCCCAGGCGGCCAGGCCCCAGTTGCGAATATTTTTTTAGAAATAATATTATTTTAATAGAAAATCGTAAAACAGTTGGCGTCCGGATATAGCCAAAACAGTAGCATCTCGAACCGGAGAAATTCGACAGCAATATATTGAAAGGTGGAGGAACGACAGGTGCATGCAATCGAACGGTAGGGGTTCAATTGGGAACCGTCAAACTGCGGTAGTTTGATTGGGCCCACATCTGACAACGTTTCCAGCACTGCCCCATCGATGTTTGGCTGTTTGAAAGGGTCCAGCTAGGACTAACCGATCTAACCATATACTCCCTCCGTTCACATTTTGATCGTCGTATTTTTCCTGGCTCCGAGACCAAGGAACATTTGCATGCAAATGAGAAGATGAGCAGTTGATTTTTATTCAATGTGACATCCGATTTCTGCTCAACTGATTGGCTAGCTTAGAAACCGAAGAGCCATTCAATCCTTGCATGTCTAAGCAGTAATTGTGCATGCAAAACTGATTGGTTAGCAAGTTAATTGAAGAGTCACCCAATCTTTGCATGTGAAAACAATAAATTTGCATGCAAAACTGAACGGCCACAACATCCTTATAATCAATTTTGAATATTTTGCTTTTGCTCTTGCACCGATCAAAATTGATCGGTGCAAGAGCAAAAGCAAAATATTCAAAATTGATCAGCGCATAAGGATGTTGTGGCCGTTCGGTTTTGCATGCAAATTTATTGTTTTCACATGCAAAGACTGGGTGACTCTTCAATTAACTTGCTAACCAATCAGTTTTGCATGCACAATTACTGCTTTGACATGCAAGGATTGAATGGCTCTTCGGTTTCTAAGCCAGCCAATCAGTTGAGCAGAAATCGGATGCCACATTGAATAAAAATCAACTGCTCATCTTCTTATTTCGCATACAAATGTTCCTTGGTCTCGGAGCCAGGAGAAATACGACGATCAAATGTGAACGGAGGGAGTAGTACTTAAACCATTAAAATATTACGGTTGTGGTACTAATGACCATCCTAATGACCTTAGGTAAATTAGCCTAATCATATAGTTACACATATGCATGGAACTAGTCACATTCAGCTTCTTCAACGATGCAACAAATGTTTACCAATCAATATTCATTTATCAAACCAGAAATGTCGACATTAGCAATCCAGCATGCCCGATAGTTGTGGTAGTATGGTACCCATGGACCTGTCGAACCACGGAAGTTTGACAGGCTCTGCCACATTCATACGTGAGCTCAGTTGAACGACCGTTGTTGGATAGGTCCTAGTCGACCCCCTGCTGTTCGATTGCACACATCCGTCGCTCCTCCGCCGTTCGATATGTTGTTATCGAATATCTCCCGTTTGATAAGTTACTATTTCAGCAATTATATCCGGGCACCAACTATTTTTACGATTTTTTATTAAAATAATATTATTTCTAAAAAGATTCCCCAGTTGCCAGGGATCATCATCTCATCCACCTAGAGTAAGAAAGTTTTAAAACTTCGACCATCAGTATTTAGTTTTCAAAATGCTTAATTTAAAAGGAAGAAAAATGGTACCGCCTACATTTTATTTAATATCTGTTGTGCAATTTTGATCACTATTTTTCTATTAGTATGTGACAATAATATATCTAACAAAATTATAATATTGTTAGTAGTAATAATGAAAAATCTAACCATGACCTTTTATGTTTTCAAACTAATTTTCTTAATTACACAAATGATGTATACATGTACTAGTACTCATGCATACTACACTCACGCATTTATAAATACGCCCCCTAGCGCTCAAAGAGATGAAAACTAAGATAAATTTCTAGTCTCACTAAACTCGTTTAAAATCACATTAACGTGTGAGCTATTGATGGTCCAATCTTGAATTTTTTTTGATCGAATCAACTCAATTGTGGCATATATTTAAATGCAAAGGGAGTATATATATGTAGATTTGCTTAAAAATACTCTCATAACATCATAAACTTGTTAGATTTTATAAATTTATTCTAGTATAGAATTGATGATCAAAATAAAAAAATGATCAAATCTGCTCCTAAACGTAATATATTTATTACGTATTATACTGGAGGGAGTATATTTAAGAAATATTTAAATAATATCGTCATTAGTAATTTATCCCGTATGGACGACGAGGTTTGATATTATATATACTCTACATCCTCTTACAAAGAGCATAGTAACTTTGCTTTATTAATACAGAAAACCGGTCCGCTGCTTCTAAGAATTACGTCCTTGTGAACGTTCGTGCTTCCTTTGTTATGAAATATAATCAGTTCTAACATTTGAAATTTGCATCAAGATATAAGTATTTTTATAGTGTTTGCACTTGTCTCATCATTCACTCCTTATTTAATTTTATTTGTTTCTTACTCCAACAACATTCTCACCCCCAACGATCCTCTCATTTTCTACTCAACTTTAAGCGCTTCTTTGGAATTGAGTATTTTTAGGAATTTTAAAGGATTATAATCCTAAGGAAAAATTGCTTGTTTGCAACATAGGAAAATTTCTTTGGATTACAAATCCTATAGCCTAATTCCATAGAAATTTTACACATAAGCTGCAACCAAATTTTAATTTTCTGTTAGGAAAATTCCTTTGGATTACAAATCTCTTTGTATCTTTTCTTTCTAAAATCCATCCAAATTCTTTATTTTTTCTTTGAGCTATCCAAACACATTGTCTTGTAACTTTCTGTGTTTTGCATTCCCGCGGAATTTGCTTACACATGACATTTCATTACTTTATTTTTCATATTCTTGTATTTCAAATCCTATGTTCCAAATAAGCTCTAATATTATTTGTTATAAATCCTCAAAATGGTTACATTTACATGTCTAGCAAAGATCGAGGGGGGGACCGGAGGACACGGCGGCAAAATCTTTTGGCGGCAGGCAGGCAGAGTGACTTTGGAAGGTCGAACGTACGTACAGAGGGTCGTCGTAGATGAGACACGCCTAATCATTCGGCACGGGCCTCGATCAACCCCGTTCCCGTTCAAAGCTCGTTGGACGCCACCCCATCATGCCCCTACCACGGGCAGGCCCCAACCCCGATCCATCATCAGCCCGCCCGCCCGCCCACGGTCAGCAGATCGAGAGAACAATCCAAGATCCACGGCGAACTGATTCGCTTTTGTTTCGTCCGTCCCAATACTCTTTCTGCTCTAGGGGCCGGAAAGGAAAGCAGAAAGAGGAGAATAACCGAGGAAAAGCATCCGTCGCAGCAGCACAAAAAGACGGAGATGGAGGAGGAAGAGCCAGCCGGTCGTAGTAGCATAGCATCATCCCATGGCCTGCCTTCCGGGTTCCGGCCGGTCAGCAGAGCCCATGATGGTGCATCATCCGTGCATGGATTCCAAACTCCCATTATGATCTTGGGGAACCCCAACGTGTACCCGAGTACCACGCTACTACTCCAGTTCTTTTTTTAATCCCTCCTCCCTATCTTTTGAACTCTCCTTTTCAAATTTTAAAACGTACCCGGTCACAGTAGTACTTGCCATGCTATCCGGCAGCTAGCGGCCGTAGTGGCAGCATATGCTACTGGAGTACACTCCAGTATAGAGTAAGGATCTGGCAGGTACTTGCCCCGATGCCAAAAGGCAACGAGACGAATCGCAATCGGCCGGCTAGCTACTCCGTCTCTGTTCAGTCTGTGTGTGCGCGGTGCATGGGTGACGGGGGGATCGGAACGGGCAGGGGCGCGGCGTGCGCGGTCATAATTGGGAGCATTGTGAGGCTCGTGGCGCCCAAAGAAGATCTGGCGGGCGGCACCCGGAACCGTGCCGGATCGGGCGCCATCATCACCCATCCCCCCTCCCCGCGCGGGCGCACTCGATTACGCAGCCCGCTGCCCCGCACCCCGGGCGCCTCGTGCACACGCGCACGCACACCACCACCTGCGACCGACGAACGAGCCGCGAGGAGAGGAGCCGTATCGGCTCGGTCACTCTCCCTCCCAGTTCCATGACGTGCCATCCCCCACGACACGACACGACCCGACCAGACCATGCATGCATGCATGTGCTTGTGCGGTGCGGTGCGCGCGCGCATCATACTAGCGTGCGTGCGTGCCGTGCACTGCGCCCCGTCTCGCCTGCGCGCGTGCGTGCGTTAGTGGCAGCTGGTACCAACAGTAGTCGCATCGCCAGTATACTAATGCACGCGGACGCGGCTGCTGCGCGCTGGGCCTGGGCTACACTAGTGCAAGAAGAAGCTAGGAGTAGTACTCCTCACAATATTGATCGGCATGGGCGCGGGGGCCACCAATCAGGGTCGGCTGGGGCTCGCCATTGCCGCTGCTGTGGCTGCCGGCCGGCCGCCACTATACTGCGTTTGGTCTTGGGTCGCCTCGGCGCGAGGACGGCATGATGGCGGCGATGATGATGGCGTCCATCGGCGATCGAGAGGACGCCCCTCCCGACACCTGCACGCCTCGGGAGCCACTCTGCGCCCTGGACCTGGTCTACGCTGGGACGCCGCAACCCATATTACCGCCACAATCATCATCATGCCCTCCAATACTCCTAGTACTGATTCATCTGCACCACTTGCATTTGCAATCCTGCATATTGCACCGCTACACAAACAAAAAGTTTCACTAGCCCCCTCTGCATTGTGGGCCCCACTTCGTAGCACACATGACTCAACCGGTGACATATATAGGCACGCCAGTAATAGTTTTCGTGCTCCATCCATGTGTATGCATGGAGTATGGAATATGGTCTATGATTACATAAGTATGCATGCGCATGCATTCATACGCAACGTGTTAGTGCTTAATTGCATGTGGGTGGTAATTAATCTTGTTTGTTTAAGGTGACTGTCTGTCTTGTCTGAGTGTTGCCATTGATCTTTCCATGGCATATGCTGCTACTACACTACGAATAGTACTCCATTTTACGAAAGGTACTACGGGTTATTGAGGATGTGCAACTACAAATGTGAGGCCGCACTAACGTATAGTGGAACAAGAGGAGGGAATTATGAAATTGTGGATGAATGCATGCGGGCATGTGTTTTGGCCCACCTGCCTACCCATGTGGGCGCATGGTGTTTCCGCTGTCTTTTCTTAATTGTGGTTTACTCAAGTTCAGTTTACTATAAAAAAAAGTATTTTGCTAATAGGTGGAGAAACGAAGTTCTACTCCGATCACCTCAAAATAAGTTTTTTTTTTATCCATTTCACATACACCGATACATCACTGTAAAGACTAGAAAATCTTATTTTATCAAATCTCAAATGTGTGATATGGGTATTCTAGTAGGTTATTCTAGCTTTTGTTTTGTACCGTGTGTGATATGAGTGAAAAATGAATTTATTTTGAGAGTGAGTTAGTACTACCAAACTACGGTTTGCTGTCAGTTGATCACTGATGCTGACATGCTGTGATGCATAATGCATGGCTGATGACTGCCCCGGACTAATGAATAATCATGGACATGATCAGCTCGCTCAAGACCAACGTGGACAAAGCTACAGGGCCAATGTCAAGTACACCTCCCAGTTCGACAATCAAGTGACGGTACCATATCGAAGGAGCAGTAGTACTGTAGTAGGCTACTCCTATGCCTAGTAGGGTGCAGCGGCGCGGCGGGCATGATGTTGCCCCCCAGTAGCCGTGAGGCCGCAGCCCTCATTTGCTGTCAGCGATGTTGGTCCCACCGGTCAGCGTCCCGTAGGGTAGGGTTGGCTCTAGGGCGGCTTCTGTTCCGACAAGGTCGGGCCGGTTCAGAGGTCGCGTGGGGCCCAACCTGCTTGGGCAGTGGATTGTGCGCTTTGGCACGCGCACGCTGGATCCGACGGCTGTCCACCATAATCCGACACGCCCGGGCCTGCGCCACGCTGCCCACGAGAACGATCCGACGACCACGATAGCACGATGCGATGCGATGCGAGTTCGCTGCCACATCCTTTTTAGTTAGAGAGAGAGAGAGAGAGAGAGAGAGAGAGGGGTCTCGGAGTTCTGACCCGTCGCTCGTAGCAGCGGTGCCTGGATTTGGCTCTTCTGCTAGGACGCATCACATCCTGGCGTGCACGTTTGATTGCACCAGACCATATCATCCATCCATGGCAGAGGATAAATGGAATTTTCGTTTAATTTTTATTCATACAATGGTGTATAGCGAAGATATAACGGTTTTCTACCAGCCACCGAAGAAGGCAAAGCTATTTTCATCCTCTGCATTGTTTGCTACTCTCTGTATTTTAAAATAGCTATTATTTCTTGTTATGAGTCTGTTAATAAAAATAGTTATATTTTAGGATAGAGAAATAGTATTAAACTTTAATAGTACAACATATCTAAGGTTATTTACCTATTTGTCACTTTTAAGATGTGTCATTTAATAATTTATCACTCATAATTTATAATATGTGGATTCTCATATATCTATGGTGAGTTCAGCAAAAAAAATCGTTAAATGCCACATCTACAAATAGTAAATAGTTAAATATCTTAATATACAAATATTTGCTTACTCGGAGAAGCCAATGTTATGGTGTGTTGTGCACGATACGAACAGTAATACAAAGCTGTGCGTACGGTAGCTACTCCTGCTGTAGGTATAGCTGCTAGGGTACAAACAATGCCTGGAGCACTTTGGCATAGCCAAGCTCATGATCTCCTTTCCTTAGAAAGAATTAACAGCGGTACGCTCATGATCCATCCATCCATCTATCGAGAGCTCTGCAGCAGCTGCTGCTGCAACAACGCATGCTGGATTGCAGGCTAACCTAAGTGGCCTAGCCTAAGTGGTGGGTGGGTGCGGCTCGGATCGATCGAACCACGCAAGCTGGAGCAGCCGAGCATTTCGCTGGCCGACTCGATTGGCCCGGCCTGTCGTCGTCAGAGGATCGAATTCTCCACTTGTCCTATTTGCGCGCTGCCTCTCTCGTCTTGGCATCTCGGCACGGCACGACGTGACGTGGTGTGGGCGAACGTCACGCGGGACGTGCAGATCGATCGGCCGCTGGCTACCGCACATCGCACGGTACGCTGCATGCTGGCCACCCACCTCCATCTCCGCCGGTGTAGGTTTTTCCACTGGCATGCACGGCGAGGTGACGCGGTGGAGGCGGGTGGGCGACACGTGGGAAGTGGAGCCGGCGCGTTAGGAGGAGGAGGAGGAGAACACTATAAAAAACGATTTTTGCTGTCGGCTTTCACTCGTGGCAGCCGCTGCTGCCAGCGATCCAAGATCAATAAAATTAATGCACTTTCACAAGCGATCGGTTGATCACCAGCGAAAATCAATTTTCCCTGACGATGAGCTGATCCCTAGAGACAAGCTAAAGAGTCCTATTAGCGAAAATATTTTTGGAGAAAAAAAAGAAAATCGAATGGGGGCAGGATCGAAGCTCATCGCTGATCCGCCGCCCCCGTTGGTGATGAGAGGGAGCGAGTTGGGGATGTAGGCGTAGGTGTCATCGAGGGAGGCTAGGCCATCCATCTCGGGGCTAGACGCGCCGACGAGCCCATCGAGACAGGTGGCTTTGTTGGTGAGCGCCATAGCGAGGTGCACACGTGGAGCTCGAGGTAGTTCTACACGGTGTTGTGGTGGAGCGGGAAACCATCTGAGGGTAGGGACGATATCCTCGACAACGTACGTGAGCTCCCTGGTGCATCCATCACCGAGTCCTCTTTGCAACCCTTATTGCCGTTGCTGAATCCACCAGCGCCTCTCCTCATCTTTGCCGCCGTGGAAACGGAATCGGCTGTCCGGAGCACCACCGCTGCCGAATCTACCTCCTCCACCGCCATCGCCCCTCTCTTTCGCTGCCGCGGGATCCATCCCCTCCACCATCCGCCGCCCATCTCCTTTACCGCTGTGGAGGAGGATTTGCCAAGGGGAAGCCACCACCGAGCCGAAGTCGTCGCCGTCGGATCCTTTCCCCCATGACCCGCCCAAGACCAGACCTACGTCTCTACAACCCACCGTCGTTGGATCTGGACCGCTCTGCTATCTCCCTACACCGCCGCCTCCTTGCACCACTGCCCGCTGAATCGAGAGAGATGCGAGGTGTTGGATCTAGGAGAGAGGAGAGATAGTCGAGGAAGAAAAGGAGGGAAAAATTGACTTCTGTACGTGGCTTGTGGCTTGGTTGGTCAATTTTATTCTCTGTCGATGTTATTATCTTTTTTTACTGATATCTTAATAGCTCTGCTTGTAAAAATAGAGATGTTTTTAGAAGCAGTTTCCTTAAGCCTCCATGAGTAAAAATCAATTTTTACTAGCGGGCATATGAGGATTTTTAGTACCGCGAGTGAAAATAAATCCAGTGTCAAAAATTGTTTTTTAACCGTGGAAGAGCGTGAGAGGAGGAGCTACGACTCCGAGAGCTAGTCGGGGTGAGCTAGGTTGCCCGTTGCCGAGGCTTTCCGGAGCAGGGGAGCAGGGGGAGGGGGCACGAGGCACGCACACCCATCATCCGAATCGAGTGCCCACGCAGCCACGCTTGATATCATTCCCTTCTTTGCTTCATTAATTCCCTCTTCGGTTCATTCACCGCTCCTTCTCAAACACACACTATTACTAGTATGAGTAGTGAGTAGTATCATCTCTCTGTATCACTCAAAAGAAGTGAAAATGAATAAAATTTAGAGATGGGGGTACACGGTGAGGCCGGTCTAAAGACTCCCGGTGAAAAAAAAAACAGACCCTTTTATGAACCGTGTGCCTGCCTCCTCGCCAATTCGCCATTGCACAACTATCCTATCGCCTTCTCAAGCCCGTGACGTAGATTGACCAGTACATAATCCTCCTCTCCGTTATTCACCCGAAGAGAGAGTTAGCTGCGCAGCTTCTCTCACAAGAAAAGACACAGGAGGAAACCAGTTTGGAAGTTTGAGAAGACAATGCAGGGAGACCACGGGTATTACAGCGGGAGGGACTCGCCGCCGCAGGGGTATGGCTATGGCGGCGGCTACGGCTACGGCTACGGGGGCGGGTATGGCTACGACGCCGGTGGGTACTACTCCAACGGCGGCGGTTACCCGTCGGCTGCGGCGGCGGCGGCGGCGGCGTACGAGGACCCGATGGTCGGGAGGAGGACGCACGACTTCCCGGCGCCGATGAACGAGCTGGAGTTCCAGCCGTCGGCCACGTGCCCCAAGAACTACGTCATCTTCGACCAGACGTGCACCAAGAGCCGGGTCATGTTCCACCCCTCGCTGGCGCACAAGTTCGGCGGCGGGTCGTCGGCGTACGACAACAACATGTACGGTGGCGGCCCGCACGACGCCGCCAAGGGCGCGTACAGGGACAAAGTCGGCTACGACGACAGCTGCTCGGTGCGGCAGAAGGAGGACACGGACGAGATCGACGCGCTGCTGAGCTCGGAGGACGGCGACGAGGACGATGTGGTGAGCACGGGGCGCACTCCGGGGTACCGGGACGGCAGCTCCCCGGACTCGACGTGCTCGTCCAGCTACGGCGGCGGGCAGGCGAGACCCGGGCGCATGAAGGAGCGCATGAAGAAGATGGTGCGGACGCTCAAGGGCATCATCCCCGGCGGCAACCAGATGGACACGCCGGCCGTGCTCGACGAGGCCGTCAGGTACCTCAAGTCTCTCAAGGTTGAGGTCAAGAGGCTCGGCGTGCGCGGCTCCGACAACTGATCATCATCTCCAACACCGGCAGAACGGAAGAAACAAACAAAAGAAAAAAAGAGAGGCAGCTGCTGCTGCAGCAGCAACAGCGATCCAGTACTACTGCTGACAGTACACTGCATGCACGACATGTACCCTACTCCACCCTCCATTTCTCCATTCCTTGGTCGGCATTGGCATCGCCAATTAAGCTAGCCATAGCTAGTTGATGCCCTTTTCGCAAACTCTTTTTGTGCGCTCTACTTTTGGCTACGGGCTTTAAGCTCCGTCCATGATGAGAGAGGGAGCATGGGAGGGGGCAGAGGAGAGGCAGCGATCATCATCAATGTATTACTTGTACTATCTAGTGCTAATTGCTTTGGTTGAAGTAGTAGTAGTAGTGGAGAGATGATGGATATGAAGTTCTAAGCTAGTGAGTGAACTTTCTAGTAAGGCAGAGGAGAGGAGAGGGAGAAGGGCACCATTGAAATCGCATATTTGCATGCTTTGGCTTTGTCTGCTACTACCCCTCTTCATTTTGCATGCTTTGGATTTGTCTGCTACTACCCCTCTTCATGTGTTGCCTTCTTGCTTGCTTTTTTCCTTTCTGCCCTTGCCCCCCTGCCATGTCAATGCTGTTTTTGGCCCCACCTCTTCGCCTGGATGAATTATCCATTGATGATCCCCTCCTCCGTTAGCTTGATATGTTCAGTTATACTGGTTACTGTTGCTGCAGCTGCTTCTGCCTTTGTCATGTTCCATTTGGTCTCTGTCTCTCCATCCGTCGATCCATGAACCATGATCCATGCATGCATGGATGGATGAACTGGTTGTGCTTACACACTCTCAATATGCCATTATTGTGACGATGTGTGTGAGGTGCAGCTCATGATGGCGATGGCACGTTGCCACCCCGTCTCCCGTGGGTATATGTTGTGTGCATGCTTTGCTTGCTTGTGTAAGACCATCTCTAGTGTTCTTTTCCCAATTTTTCCAACCCACCTTCCTCGTGTTCCACGCGTATGCTTTTCAAATTACTAAACGGTACATTTTTTTAAAAATTTTCTATATGAAAGTTTTTTTTAAAAAATCATATTAATCCATTTTCCAAAAAAACATTTCGTATATACTTAATTAATCATAAGAAAATGCGTCACTCCGTTTTACGTGCGCGAGAGGTGAGTTCCCAATCTCACCTCCCGAACACAGCCTAAGTGACTTCCAGTTAAATTTTAACCACTCTAGTAAAAAAAATTAAAAAAAGTTTCTCCAACAACTTCTCTAACTAGATGACCAAGCCATCCGGCTGATTGAAACCCTCCTTCCCCAAGCCAAACTTGCCAGCCAAAGTCACTGGACAATGGTAGGCCCCATGTACTTTAATCCTACCCAAATGGTGGGCCCCACGTATTTATCTATGTTGCTGCTTTCTTTCTTGCTCTTCTCTCTCGTATCCGCCACCGCCGCTCGCTGCTACCCACCGGCCTAGTGCCATCACCACCGCTCGCTGCTATCAGCCGGCAACTCGTTGCCTTCCTTCTTCGGCATCAGCTATCGGTGGCATTGGTGCGGCTTGACAACGAGGGTGACGGGGTGGCTCGATGGCGTGGCGGCAGCACGGGAGGAGCGAGGGTGCCGCCTTCCACTGTGGCTGCTAGCCGCCATTGTGCGCCGTCGTCTGCAGGGGAGAGCTGGTGTGGAAGAAGGCACGATGACAAGGGAGGGAGGGCGCGACAACGAGGGATAGAGGACACAACCTCGAGGCAGGGGCGGGCCCACCATGATGCATGGGTATTCAAATGAATACCCAAGATTTTTGAACAAAAAATAAATATATAAAGTATATATTCCATATGTATATAGGAAAAAAGAAAAAATGCCAACACATTCAAAAGAAACCCATTACTATCCCTCCCACCATCTTTCTCTCCCCATTGTTTTAGACCCATTGGCCCAATAGCAAGAAAAGGGCCCAATTTATCCTAACCCTATCTCCATTCTCCACAGCCACTCAGCCAGCCGGAATTCCTCATCCCCGAGCCAGCGCCGCCACCCGCCAGTCGCCAGCGCTAGCCGACTCGCCGCGCCGACTGCCGGTGCCCGCCGTCCCACGCCCACCGCCCGGCTGCCCGTCGTCGCGACGCCGCCCCCGCACCTGTGGCGGCGCGGCCCCGCCCCGGCACCCCGTCGCGGCGTCGCCCGTCGGCCTTCTGCCCGGGCGCTCGGCCGTCGCCAGTCGTCCCCGCCCCGGCGCCCCGTCGCGGCGGCCGCGCCACGCCGCCACAGCGCCGGTGCCCGCGGTCCCGCGCCGGGCACGCCCGCCGTCCGTCGCCGCGAGCCCGCGACCGACGCCGCCTCCTCCCCGACTGCCCGACGGCGACATCCGAGGCCGGTCGACGCCCGGCCCTGTCGCCAGTCGCGGCGGCGCCGCCCCTCGCCCGGCCCGTCGGCCGTCGGCCGGCGCTGGTCGCCTGGTGGTCGGCCCCGCACCCCCGCCCCGTTGCTGGTCGCTCGATCGCCCGTGGCGGCGCTGGGTGCTGGCGGCCTGGTGCGGTGGTGCCTGCCTCTGCCTGGCTGGCTGCGGGCTGCCCGCCTTCGGCCTGCCCCTGCCTCGCGCCGGGGCGCCGCGCATCCCCACTGAGTCGCTGACCCGCGGCCGCACCCCCGCCGATAGCCACACTGCATCATGCCGTCACTGCCACAGTGTCAACGGTCGACTCCGACAGCCCACCACGGTGGCACGGCACCACCGACGAACTAACGAAGCCCGAACTACCAAACTACTTGGTTGCATTCATTGAAAGAGATTTCTTCTCGCAAGTTAAGGATAAAGACATCATCAATCATTTTCAAAGTACGAAGAAACAGAAAGTTCTTCTCTAAATGAAAGATTTCTTCGAAGTATCATTTTACTATTTTGTATGATCTATAAATTTGATGTATTTTGTTAATTGAAAGTTCAGTATTGTACTCTAATATGCTTAATGCATTCAATTTATGATCAATTCTATTAATATGTGATTTTATGATATCATATTTATACCGTTATATATCATACAACTATTAGGCTTTTGGTTGGAAAATTTTTTCTATCTCTTCTAATTTCGAATACCCAAGTTGAAAATCCTGGGTCCGCCCCTGCCTCGAGGGAGGAGCGAGGGTAGCCAGCGAGGAGCGGTTCCACGAGCCTGTCGCTGTCGCCCATCGCCTCGCGCACCCATCACTGTCGCTGTCCGCCGTCGCCTTGCGCGCCAGAGCCTCGCCTCACGTGCCCGTCATCATCCGCCATCGCCCTGTGCGCACACGAATCCGCTGTCACCATCACCATCCGCTGTCACCGCAGTAGAGTTAGAGGTCGCGGGGAGGAGCTCTTAGCAGTAGTACAAGATGAAGAAGGGGGAGGTATGGGTGGGGAAAAATGGGCGTGAAAGAGGAGTAAGAAGGGTAGCAGAGGCTGATATATGGATCCCACTGTCATGGACTTACAATGGAGAGTGTAGATGGAGAGGTGGTTGGAGCGAGCAGCGAGTTTAACTTGGTAAATCATTAATTTTGGTCATCAGAAGGTCATTAAACCTTCACAGACAGCTTTCCTGTCAGGAAGGAACATTATGGAAGGAGTGGTAATTCTGCATGAAACATTAAACACTAATCATTAGGATAATTTTTAGTAAGCATGCATCAAATTGACCGTACTAATGTTTCCTTTGAGATCTAATAGTTTCGCCAATTTGAGTTATGTGTATTTGTAAACATAATAATGACCCAAATTAATGTATTTGTTTTATACTTATTAAATATCTATTTTCTAATTAAACTGCTTATTACTAATCTTATTAATTAATTTTATGTGTTGCATAGTGTTCTATTAAAAGCTATGTGTTTTTAAATAGATCGTTAAAATATCTATATGATTTTTCCTATAAATGTATTTTTATGTCTTTTACTTATTAAATATATAAGTTAGTTTGGGTCTTGAATTATAAATTACGGTGTAAATAATCTAATGGTGTACGTCAATAAAATATTAGCTATATGATTTAGATCGTATAATTGTTCGGAATTTATCATCACAAAATATGTTTCCTGTCTAATACAGCATGAAGAGGGGAGGAGGTATGGCGTACGTACGTGGACTGGTGCACTTACACGGCACAAACAACCCCTGTGGGCCTTTTCTTTTTTTAGCTCTTTTTTATTAAGGTTCATCCAATGGTAGAAAATAGTGGGTCCATCGCATTTAAATTAAAATCAATGGTTAGATATTTTTCTTTTTTTAAATTGTTAGGATTTTCTCTAATTTATTAGAGCGCCACGTGGTGGCTTACGAGCTTTTGTAGGAATCCCACGTGATGGCTTGAGATCGTTTATAAGAGGTTTAATAAACTTTCAATATAAAATAGATAGATAAGCTGTTTCGGTTTATTAGGGAATATGGGCAACCAATACTATCATTCATTAATATGTGACTATGGGTTTGAAAGGACCTTAATGTTGGATGGGGGTGAATAGGCGTTTAAAACTTTTATCAAATGCGGAAGCTAGACTTTTCGAATTTTTCGGAATATTTTCGGATATTTTGAAATATTTTTAGATATTCCGAAGAGAAAGATATCACCGGGATTCTTGCAAGTTGATGTGTTACCGAAGTTCAAATCCTTGAGGAGATTCTACTCTCCGTTAAGGAGCTCAATATGGGCTGGGTCTTTTCCACCCCTATCATCGTGAGGTTGCATAAATGCACTCCCTCCAATAAGGGTATCTCTTCCCTTTCGGAGGTGAGATCCAACCTTACAAACACCCTCGGCACACCACATACAAATCGGTGTCTCGAGGTTAACTCCTAGCCGTCTAGGTGTTCTCAATCACCAAAAGTAACAAATGCCACAAATATTTCTTAGGGATGACTCGAGTGCTCAACAAATCTTCACGAAGTCAACACCAAGCACTCAAACAAACTCAATATCAACCACTCTCAGACATACATGAAATCCGAGATTGAAAATCGGTGGAGAGGTAGAAGTGAGAAGACAAGGCTCAAAGTCAATCTCAAATAAACACAAGCCAAGGGCAAAGGGTAAGCAATGGAGCCAGCAACCTTGACTTGGATGTGGAGTGGGCTATTTATACTCCCACTCAGAATTGCCCGTTATAGGCAAAAATTCCATTTTACGGAAATTCCGAAACAACTTTTCGGACAAGTCCGAAAATCACTAGTAACAAACACATTTTCGGAAATTCCGAAAATCAATTTTGGACATATCTGAAATCAACCTGAAGGATGGATTGCTTCACTGCCTTCTTCAGAAATTCCGAAAATTGTTTTGGGACATGTCCGAAATTGTCCCGAGGGATGATTTGGCTTCACGATCATTTTGGGAAATTCCAAAAATGCCTTTCGGACAAGTCCAAAAACGTCGAGAGACATGGTGCGGCTTCACGGTCATTTTTGGAAATTCCGAAAGTGGTTTTCGGATAAGTCTGAAAACAACCCGAAGCTTGTTTTGCCTCTCAGACTTTTTCAGTAATTCCGAAAAGACATTTCGGAGAATTCCGAAAAGTCACAGACAAGGCACAATGAGTAAGAAACTACTTCAAAGATAGATTTTTTTGAGCACCCAACTCATTCCTCATTGTCAATGCATCATCCCCTTAATAGTACGGCTTACCTACCAACTCAAGAGTAAATAGAAAAGCTATACTAATACGAATACCTTTATGCCACCTTCTTTGTTTGCCTTGATCAAGGCTGTCGGATGGAAAACTCCGCAGCAGGGGACTGTGCAGACCCTCTTTCTGAGTTCGGCCCAGGGACGCGAGAAAGAGGCTTCCTCAGGCCCGGCTCCAGTGACACTGGCGATAATTGAAGATCGCAAGACAGGGGACAGTGACACACGAGCAAGTATACAGGTTCAGGCCGCCGATGAGGCGTAATACCCTACTCCTGTGTGGTGGATTATTTGTGTGGATTCTAGCTCTCCGGAGTTGGACTTGGCTAGTCGCAATCCAGGGAGCCGAAGCAAAAAAGCCGAAGCCCTTTCCTCTAGACCTGGGCCTCCTTTTATATCTCAAGGGGACACCACAGGGGCCAGACAGACTATCGTCTAGAGAAAAGGAAGAAACTATTTTACAAATGTAATCCACATCGTGGCTTGGAGCGGAAGCCTTCCGCTCCTCTCGCACCGGCATGGCCCCTGTCAGGCCGTCCATCATGCGGGTCGGCGCAACATGTCATTCTCCATTAAACGGCTGTACTCCGCTAGTCCAACCGCAGTCTGTTCGGTGCGCCAGGTGATTAGACCTAACTCACCATCTTCGGTGAGGCACGAGAGCCGGATCTGCTCTCGCAATCTTGCGGCAGCTCATTGGGAAGCGTATCATACCTACCGGGTGTGCGCCGGCACGCGCGGTACTGTACGCCATCCCATCGGTCATTCGCACTGGTCTCACGCCGGTCAGCCGACGATGACCGGTGTCACTCTGCAATAAATGCGGCACGCATGCGGCACAGGCGCACTATGCCTGCACCATCATTAATTCGGGTTGGTGAGCGCTGGGAGCGCTCACCCACTTCGTTACACGTGGCGACGGCCCGAGGGGGTCGGGGGAGCCCGACCCCCGCTGAGCCGCCCCCCGAAGGGGTAGCGTGTCACGAGAGGGCGGCCGCCACGTTGCCCTCAGTCCCTCTCCCCCTCGGGGTATGGCCACGTGGGCAGACGGGGTCGCCTCAAGTCCACAGTCGACATACCCTTGGGCCCAGGACGTCGATAGTAGCCCCCGGCGTAAAGGCTGTGTGGGGCCCCACTGTAGGTCTACCAGGTTTTACACCGCCTCGTTGAACCAGTGTGAAGTGGGCCCAGGTATTCAAAGGAGATAGACGACCGCTGGTTCCGCGTGCAGAGAGCGCCTCCCAACAATAATGGGCCCTTGTTCCGTGGCGGTCTCATTATCCGGGGCGTAATCCAAATCGCCTCTCAGCGGTAATGGGCCATTATCGCGTAATGGCCCTATTATCGTGGGCGGTGCGCAAAACGGGGCACGTCCGTCTATATGCCCAAGGTGATAATGATGGCGTATCCGTCGGGAACCGTACCGCCTTTAAGGCGGGCTTGACCCATTCTTCCATCTTTATGATGGTGGCGACGTTTCACACGCGCACCGTAAATGGTGCGGCGCAAACAGCAGCGGGTGTGCGCGTGAGAATCGAGGGGGCAAGAGAGCGGGTGCGAGGAACGAGCCGGGTGCAGCAGCGGCCAGGGTACAAAAGGACGCCGGGGGGGAGATCTTCCCCCTCACTAACCACTTCTCCCCAACCTCAGCTTTCTTGCGCCCTTACCTCCTCTGATCCTAGCACCCCGGTCGCCGCGCACTCTGGCCTTCCGCGGCACACATCCGCTGGGGCGACGGCGACGTTCGCCGGTCAAGGGCTGCGCGCTGCCACCATCGCGCATCAGCAATGGTCGTATAGGCAACCCGTCGCACAAGTTTATGCCGACGGTGGTCAACCAAGAGTCGGCGATGCTGGGGAGGGCGTGCCCGGCGCCGCCGCCATTCCCATCCTTAAACGGCGGGGGTGAGGTGCGCCCTTGCCAGCTCAAACCCGCTCGGCGCGTTTTACCCCACCACAGTTAGGAACCGGCTGCGTTGTGTTGCATCTTGGACCGTGGCCGGCCGATTCAAAGGCGGCAGACGGTCCCCTAACTTGCCTCCTAGGCCGCCATCACCGTGGAAAATGAAGGCGGCGACGCTGGCAAGTAGTACTGCCCGGTCGTCGCGGTGGTCGGCGCGAGGAGCAGGGACTGCCGCTGTCGACTGGCAGAAGAAGCAGGGATTGTTGCTGCCGATGGCGGAGGGAGCAGGAACCACTGCTGCTGGCCAGCGGAAGGGGCAGGAACTGCTGTGGGAGCAGAGACTACCGCTGCTGGAGCAGGGACTGCTGCTGTTGGAGCAGGGATTGCCACTGCTGCCCGCGGAGGGAGCAGGGACTGCCGGTGCTGACCGGCGGGAGGAGCTGGAACTGCCACTGCCGCCGGCGGAGGGAGCAAGAACTGTTGCTGCGGGAGCAGGGACTGCCGCTGCTGACCGGCGAGAGGAGCAGGAATTACTGCTGCTGCCGGCGGAGGGAGCAAGGACTGCAGTCGCGGCGGTGACGGCGACGCGCCACGGCTTCACAAACCGGGGCCTGCGGCCATCGGCTTCCTCCTCCTTCGCGGTGCCCTCCTGTTAGGCCTTCGTGCCGATCATGTAATAATCGACACGGCCTTCGCGCCGATCATGTGATAAACGACTTTCCGCCATATGCTTGTGTACTATTCTCCTGCAATGAAATATATCATGGTTTCATGTTAGTTTGCTATTTCGTGTATGTGATCCAAGTGTTTTTCCCCTTATCGAGTTGTTTGGTGTTTTGTCTTAAGCGGGGGCTCGGGTTCGGGCTGCAGTCCTGAGTGATAGGAACCGAGACTAGAGCACCTGGGGAGTTCCACATGTCGAGACTGGCCAGGCCGAGAGCATGATGATCGGGGTAAGTGCGGACCTGATTGTGGGCCATTGGTGAGTTCCCCCGGAGTTCAACATGTCTCGGGGCACGGCTCGCTCTAGGCCCCGTCGGCGTCTAGGCGGCGCGAATCACTTAGGAGCGACACGAACGCGACCGTCCCGAGTGAAGACAAAAACACCCAACAAAACTCGCAAGCGGAAAACCACAATTGGACTGGATATAAAATTGTTGTAAAGCGGATGCAAAAGAGAGGGATATGTATATTGATAGTGGGAGCCCCCAGCCAACTTTGCCGTGCCCGAGGGGGCATGCGGGGTTGGCTCGACCCGAGGTACAACGCAGCGACTCCTCTATGGATAGAAGCGGCGAAGGTGTTCGATGTTCCATGGATTGGGCAGCTCTGTGCCATCCTCCATCGCCAGCCTAACCGAGCCCGTCCGGGGGACACCGATCACTCTAAACGGCCCCTCCCACATGGGTGGGAGTTTGCTCAGTCCGGCACGTGTTTGGACGCGGCGCAGGACGAGATCGTTTATGTGGAGCGATCGGGCCCGGACATGGCGCTGATGGTAGCGCCTTAGGCTCTGCTGGTAGCGCGCGGCCCGGAGGGCGGCGCGCCGCCTTCGTTCTTCGAGGTAGTTGAGGTCGTCCCGTCGAAGGAGCTCTTGATTTGCCTCATTGTACAGGGCTGCTCGTGGAGACCCCAGGGTGAGCTCGGATGGGAGGACCGCCTCCGCACCGTAAACCAGGAAAAACGGTGTTTCTCCTGTGGCACGGCTCGGGGTCATTCGGTTGGCCCATAGCACCGCTGGTAGCTCGTCGATCCACGAGTCGCCGTGTTTCTTGAGGATGTTGTATGTCTTAGTCTTGAGGCCCTTAAGGTTTTCCGCGTTGGCGCGCTCCACTTGACCATTGCTCTTGGGGTGGGCGGGGGAGGTGAAGCAGAGCTTGATGCAAATGTCCTCGCAGTAGTCGTCGAACAGTTCACTTGTGAACTGGGTGCCGTTGTCCGTAATGATACGGTTGGGCACCCCGAACTGGGCAGTGATGCCCTTGATGAATTTGAGCGCCGAGTGCTTGTCGATCTTGATGACCGGGTAAGCCTCGGGCCATGTGGTGAACTTGTCGATGGCGACGTAGAGGTACTCATATCCTCCCAATGCCTTCTTGAATGGACCCAAGATATCCAGCCCCCAGACCGCAAAGGGCCATGAGAGCGAGATGGTCTGGAGGGCCTGGGCCGGCAGATGCGTTTGCTTGGCATGGAATTGGCATGCTCGGTATCGCCTGACTAGATCGGCCGCGTCCTGGAGCGCTGTCGGCCAGTAGAAACCCTGCCGGAACGCCTTGCCGACGAAGGTGCGCGAGGCGGAGTGAGCTCTGCACTCGCCTTCATGAACACCGGCGAGGAGCTCGATGCCATGGTCCCGAGGGACGCATTTGAGGAGGACTCCGTTAGCACTAGGCCGGTAGAGGGCCCCCTCTACCAGCATGTATCTCTTGGAGATGCGAATGACGCGTTCACTCCCTTCGCGATCCTCGGGGAGAGTCTCATCTTTGAGGAACGCCTGGATCTTAGTTATCCAGGCAATTTGTCTTGGGGGGTCGGGTTCGACTCCTTCGGGCCCTGGGGCCTGGACTCCCACAGGCCTTGGGGATGGCGTGGTGGTGTCTGAGTCCCTCGGGGGATCAAGATGCGCCGATGGCTGGGTAAGCCTTTCTTCAAAGGCACCTGGTGGGGTTGGGGCGCGTGACGAGGCGAGGCGCGATAGCTCGTCGGCGAGCGTGTTGTCTCGCCTGGGCACGTGCCGTAGTTCTAACCCGTCAAAATGGCGTTCCATACGCCGCACCTCGCGGACGTAGGCCTCCATTTGCGGGTCGGAGCAGCGGTACTCCTTGGAGACTTGGTTCATAACCAACTGAGAGTCACCTAGAACCAGGAGGCGGCGGCCCCCATTCCTGCCGCCGCTCTGAGTCCCGCAAGTAGTCCCTCATACTCCGCCATTTTATTGGTTGCCCGAAAATCGAGGCGAACCAAGTATCGGAGGATGTCCCTGGTAGGTGAGGTCAAAGTGACCCCGGCGCCAGCCCTTTGGAGAGCGAGCGAGCCGTCAAACTGCATTACCCAATGAGGGCTAGCGGCCTGCCGTGCGAGATCGGCTCCGTCCTCGGAGTCAGGGAACCCGAGGTCTGGTTCGGGGGTTGTTGATGACCAAATTTGGTAATTTAAGTATCGGAGACAGATAGAATTGAAGAGGATCGAAGAGATTAGATCGTATTAGAAACAGATTGAGAATCGGCTGTAGTCCGAATCGGCTGTGAATTGGATCGGCAGAGTCAGAGTCGGATGCAGTTAGCCGATTCAGCCGATTTTGGTAATAGGACTTGGTACACGTCATCGGGCTGTGATAACGTGTTTTCATATGGATTGCCATGTACGAATAGAGTTCTGAAGAGGCAATTGTATCTATTAATTAGGATATTTTATGTAATTTCCTTATAGATATTTTCGGTAAGAGTCCGCCTAAGGGACTTGTTTGTTAGTTGGATTTGTATTAGGTTAATATGAGTCGTGTCCATGGTGGACAATGTTTGTATTTTCGGGTATAAATATAATCCCGAGGTCCTGTAAATAATAACAACACACGTTCAATCAATCTCGGCGCATCGCTACCTTTGTTTTCTACTTTTCGACAAGTTTGTGCTTTCGAGTCGTGCTGCATCAATTTGATCTTCGGCAAAGAGGTATATCTTGTCATGACGATTTATATCATTAAGGCTAGTGCTTACATCTTTATGACACTCTAGTTTTATGAAATGAATCTCCAAGTTATCATATATGTTATATAATTTAGATCAACAATGCAATCTACTTGCATCGGCTAGATCCTTTTTAGGGTTTCGTCGATATTGGCTAGATTATTTTGTTAATTTGGATTATATAATGTATCCACCATCCCTAAGAGACAATCATCGGCTTGATTCTTTAGATCTCATGCTTCTATTTATACTTAATGCTGCATTGGTTAAGTCCAACCTATTAAGTTGTATTTAGAATCATGATATCTAACCTGCTTTATGGTTGTTAATAAGGATAGTATCGGGGTTTCAGCCGATCTTACCTGATATAGATGTTTTACATTGTTTTATGCTTTGTTTAATGTTCTATATCTGCCCCTTATATCAGGATCTAATCTAATATAAATATATTAAGCTTAATACCAATCTAATTGGTTATAGTTTAATATATTTATTATTAGAAAATATCCTGGTATAAGGATGTATTGGAGCTATAGCCGATACATGCTTAAATCTAGATATCGGCTATGACATGAGTACATATAATCGTTATTTCATGTTATCTTTAGACTTGGGCAATTTATACTGTCTCGGTTCAGTCCGATCTATCCCAATTGCTTATTTCTAAAGTAATATTGATATGTTGATTATATAATACTAATCTTTACAGCTGATATACTAGTTTTAGGTTACTTCTATCATTGCTCATACCTTACAGCCGATTCATGCTTTATTGCATCGGCTAGGTCACATACGATATGAAATCGGCCCCATGGCCGATTGTCTATCGTTTCTAACATTATTTGCATGTTTTTCTTGTTGATTGCAGGATCAAATCAACTGGCACGCCCTCGAACCTAAAACCCTAATTTTGGACCTGCACTAGAGTAAAGCAAATCTCTCAGGCCAGTGTGTGTTTCTTGCATCAATAGGGGTCGAGCTCCACTCCGCCACGAAATCGGCGAGGGCCTGACTCTTAATCGCGTGGCGCGGTTCAAAGTGGAGATCAAACTCAGAAATCTCAATGGCCCACTTGACCACTCGCCCCGTCCCCTCCCGGTTCCGAAGAATCTGCCCGAGGGGATAGGACGTTACCATCGTGACTCGGTGCGCTTGGAAATAATGGCGCAATTTTCTTGAAGCCACCAAAACTGTGTAGAGCAATTTCTGGGCTTGAGGATACCGAGTTTTAGCATCCCGTAATGCCTCACTAACGAAATAAACCGGCCGCTGCACCTTTCGGTGGGGCCTGGTTTCCTCGTTACGGGCGTTGGATCCCGCGTGAGAATGTTGGGAGGGGCCGTCCTGGGCCCTCTCCGCCTCCACGCTGGCAGCCTCGAGGTCAGGCGACGCCGGGCCGCTCCTCCCCCCAGTGGCCTCGGGGCCTTCCTAGGGTCCGGGGGCCTCCGGTGACGTTCGGCGAGGGGTTGGAGGGCCATCGTCAGTCTGAGGGGCCCGAGGGCCCTCGCTTGACCGGCGGGCTCCGCCATCGTCCTCTGGCCCGGGCTGTGCCAACGTGGGTTGGTGGGGTGCGGACCGAAGACCTTCCTCGGCGCGCTCCACCACCAGCGCTTTGCTGACTACTTGTGGGGTCGCAGCCAAGTAGAGCAGCAGCGGCTCCTCTGGCTCGGGGACAACTAGGACCAGAGGGGAGCTAAGATACGCCTTCAGCTAATCGAGGGCTTGCTCGGCTTCCTCCGTCCATCGGAATGGCCCAGAGCGCTTGAGGAGTTTAAATAGGGGCAACGCCTTCTCTCCCAATCTCGATATGAATCGGCTAAGGGTGGCCATGCATCCAGTGACGCGCTGGACGTCCCTAAGCTTGTTGGGGGGCACATCCTATTTATTGCGCTAATTTTCTCGGGGTTGGCCTCTATGCCTCAGGCTGAGACCAAGAACCTGAGGAGTTTGCCCGCAGGCACGCCGAACACGCACTTTTCGGGGTTCAGCTTCATGCGGGTAGAGCGGAGACTCTCGAAAGTCTCTGCTAGATCCAAGAGGAGTGTCTCCTGGTTGTGTGTTTTCACAACCAGGTCATCGACATATGCCTCAGCGTTACGCCCTACTTGACTACCCAAAGTAATGCGAGTAGTACGCTGAAAAGTAGGGCCTGCATTCTTTAAACCGTAAGGCATAGTTGTATAACAATATGTGCCTACAGGAGTAATGAATGCAGTTTTCTCCTCATCTTCCCTAGCCATGCGGATCTGATGATACCCTGAGTATGCATCTAGAAAGCATAAAAGGTCGCACCCCGCGGTGGAGTCGACAATTTGATCTATGCGTGGCAAGGAATAAGGGTCCTTAGGACATGCCTTGTTGAGGTCGGTGCAGTCGATGCACATCCGGAGCTTATCGTTCGCCTTGGGGACGACGACTGGGTTCGCCAGCCATTCCGGATGGATGACTTCTCGGATGAATCCGGCCTCCAGCAAGCGCGCCACCTCCTCACGGATGAAGGCTTGGCGCTCGGGGGCCTGCGGCCGCACTTTCTGCGGGGTCATCTGCTTCCTCGGGGCGTGAGACGAGGCGGCGTCTTGCCCCTCGTCGCCGCCCGCGGGCTTTGGGACCGCAGCGAGATCGCTTGCACGATGCTCCGTGCAAGCGAGTGTGATCTTGAGATCGCCGTTGATGGTGATGGGGCCGTGTGGGCCCGGCATCATCATCTGGAGGTAGGCGTAGTGGGTGACCGCCATGAACTTCACCAACGCGGGCCTCCCCAGGACCACGTTGTAGGGCAGATTGAGGTCTGCCACATCGAAGAATATCCGCTCGGTGCGGAAGTTGTCGGGGCCACCGAACGTGACCGAGAGGTCAATGTGACCTCGAGGCCATGTGTGCCCTGGTGTCACACCGATGATCGGCAGAGACGGCAGGAGCTTCATCCCCGGGACCTTAATGAGGTCATAAGCCGTGGGGGAAAGGATGTTGAGGGCGGCGCCGCCATCTATCAAGACGCGCCTCAACTTGACATTGCAAACGGTGGGGGAGATCACCATTGCGATTTGCCCTCCCCGGGCCACGCACGGGGGTGGTCGGTTTGGTCGAAGGTGAGAGGGACCTCCGACCAACGGGCCCGCCGTGAGGCCTCGTGGGTGGGGACCGCAGCCAGAAGCTCGCGCTTCATGGTCTTGAAGCTGCTGCGGGAAGCATGAGCGCATGCTCCCCCATCCAGGGTGGCGACGGTGGCCTCAGGCTCCTGGTAGCCTAAGTCATCGTCGCCATCATCGTTGACGGGGGCCTTTTTCTTGGCCTCACAGCGTCGATCGCGTGCTGGGACCGTGAGGCTCTGGCCCTCACGGTGCTCCTGACCCGCTCCTCCCCCCATTTCTTGACGCGCTCGGCCAATCCCTTGACCGCGCGGCACTCAGTGAGGTCGTGGAGGGTGGTGTCGTGCACGGAGCACCATTTGCTGGCCTGGCGCTCTCGGCCAGGGGCGGCAGCGCTCCTCTTGTTGCCCTCCGCAGCCTTCCCCTTACGTGGGGGCCGTGGGGCATCTTCAGCGGCGAGGACGTGCCTCTCGTCGCCGGAGCGGGCAGTTCTCCTCTTCTTCCTCCTTTCTTGCTGCCCAGAATGGGCGGCAGACCTGGGGGCAGCCACAGCCACCGCGCCAGAGCCGGAGGAGTTCCAGGTCCACGCTTCCTCCTTACGGGCCACACGGTCCGCGAGCTCAAAGAGCTGCGCGGTAGTCTGGGGCTCCTTGGAGGCAATCTTTTCTAGCATGCGGTTGTGCCGCACGCCTCCCCTAAACGCGTATATCACCGCATGCGCGGGGATACAGGGGATGGTGTTGCGGTCCTAGCAGAACCGCTGAATGTATGACCGGAGGGACTCTCCGTCCCTCCGCTGCTCTGCGTGCAGGTCATCTTCCTCTCCTGGGCGTGGATATGTGCCTTGGAAGTTCGTAGTGAACTGTTGGCACAGATCCTCCCAGGAGTGGACCGAAGCAGGTGGCAGATTCATGAGCCAACCCCGCGCTTGGCCTTTTAGGGCCATGGGGAAATAGTTCGCCATGACCCTGTCGTCACCCCCCGCCGCCTCGATTCCAGTCGTGTAGATCTGGAGGAACTCGGTGGGGTTGACGCTACCGTCGTATTTCTCCGGGATGCTGGGCCGGAACTTTGGGGGCCATCGGACACTCCGAAGACTCGCCACAAAGGCACGACATCCAGCCCCAACGACGGGGGAAACGGGGGGCCTACCTCTAGGGCCGCTAGGCCGCACGGTGGCCGTGGACGCGGCGCCCTCTCCCGCTTGGGTAGCGCGGCGCTCGTCACGCTGACGCTCGATGCTGAGCCGGGCATCCGGCTCGCCGTACAAACTCTCGTGACGCCCGCGAGGGGCCGTGGGCATCGATGAGGGCAGTGAGGACGTGCGGCGTACCAGAGCCGCCGCTCGTCGCGCTCTTCATCTTGCGGACGAAGAGGTTGCAGTCGCGGTGCCGGATGATCCGGCCACCGATGGGCGGCCGCTGGCGTCCAGCTGCTAGTGCGCCGCCTTGACCAGGTTGGCCACGTCATCCAGCCAACGCTGGACGGGAGCCTCTGGGTCCGCGGCAATGGGTGGATGGCGCAGGAGCGCCCCTGCCGCCTGGAGGACACCCTGAGGAGTGCCGCCATCACCGTAGGCCAGACGGCGGCGCGCCTTGGGGCGACGCTGTCGCCCATCGCTGGGCTGCTGGGAGGTGGCGGAGCCCTTCGGCTCCTTCGGTGCCTCCTCTCGCTCAGGGCTCCAGCGAGGAGGCGGTGATGGAGTGTGCGTCCGGCGACAGGGATGCAGCTCCCCGCCGTCGTCACCGGCGCTTGGTGTGGGGGTGTGGAGCACCGCCTCTTCAGCCATGGGGCTGGCTTGGCGAAGCTTGGCAATCACGCAAGGAGCGGAAAGCTGAGGAAGCGTTTACGCGCCCCTACCTGGCGCGCCAGCTGTCGGATGGAAAACTCCACAGCGGGGGACTGTGCAGACCCCCTTTCTGAGTTCGGCCCAGGGGCGCGAGAAAGAGGCTTCCTCAGGCCCGGCTCCGGTGACGCCGGCGATAATTGAAGATCGCAAGACAGAGGACGGTGACACACGAGCAAGTATACAGGTTCAGGCTGCCGATGAGGCGTAATACCCTACTTCTGTGTGGTGGATTATTTGTGGATTCTAGCTCTCCGGAGTTGGACTTGGCTAGTCGCAATCCAGGGAACCGAAGCAAAAAAGCCGAACCCCCTTCCTCTAGGCCTGGGCCTCCTTTTATATCTCAAGGGGACACCACAGGGGCCAGACAGGCTGTCGTCTAGAGAAAAGGAAGAAACTATTTTACAAATGTAATCCACATCGTGGCTTGGAGTGGAAGCCTTCTGCTCCTGTCGCACCGGCATGGCCCCTGTCAGGCCATCCATCATGCGGGTCGGCGCAGCACGTCATTCTCCGTTAAACGGCTGGACTCCGCTAGTCGAACCACAGTCTGTTCGGTGCGCCAGGTGATTAGACCTGACTCACCATCTTCGGTGAGGCGCGAGAACCGGATCGGCTCTCGCAATCTTGCGGCAGCTCATTGCGAAGCGTATCATACCTACCGGGCGTGCACCGACACGCGCGGTACTGTACGCCATCCCATTGGTCATTCGCACCGGTCTCACGCCGGTCAGCCGACGGTGACCGGTGTCAGATGCGTGCGCGTCACTCCGCAATAAATGCGGCACGTGCGCGGCGCAGGCGCACTACGCCTGCACCGTCATTAATGCGGGTAGGTGAGTGCTGGGAGCGCTCACCCACTTCGTTACACATGGCGATGGCCCGAGGGAGTCGGGGGAGCCCGACCCCCGCTGAGCCGCCCCCGAAGGGGTAGCGTGTCACGGGAGAGCGGCCGCCACGTTGCCCTCGGGCCCTCTCCCTCCTCGGGGGATGGCCACATGGGCAGACGGGGCCGCCTCAAGCCCACAGTCGATATACCCCTGGGCCCAGGACGCCGACAAAGGCTAATATGAAATTTGGCTTGATGTTAATCAATGAATCACATCCTCTTGGTCTTCAACATTTCATCTTGTGTTTCTTCTTCATGAAGGGTTGATCCTCTACAACTTGTGACATCTTATGGCCTCGATCGGTTCATCGGTATTCGGCCAAGAACTTGTTCCTTCTCCACTACATCGGGTCCTTCGGCGCCAAGCCTCCGCTTGCCCTTCTCCCATGCATGGTCCATCCGTAGCCAAGTCTTACCAACCCTTTACTGCTTGCCATCTTCCGTCACTTGTAATCTTGAATCGCAATGAAACCTCATTGTATTGCATATTCTTCTTCATCATCTTCGTCAATTCTTCATTAGACTAATCCCTTGCTTATACACTCAATAAACGTATTAGTCCCTTAATCATTTGTCATCAATTAACCAAAACCCACTAGGGGCATAGATGCTCTTTCAGGATTGAGGAAACTTCACCCAAACACTAGCGATTTACAACGCAATCAAAGAGATGCCTACTATTTTTTTGCTGTGTATTAATGAGAAAAAGGGAGAGAGAGAGATAAACTCTCTTTGTTAGACCGCTCAGACTCAATTATGAGCGAAAAGTACTCACAGAGTAGCGATATGAAATATCATTGCCTGTTGTGAGCATGTGGTTGTAATATTTTGAACTAGCACAATAGCCAATATATTTGAGCTAGATTTACTTCGAAGCTTAGCTCCCCTTGATTTGTAGGAAAACATTTTGAAATTTGGAGGATTTCAATGCTATAGAAAAATTTCGTAGAAAGGTCTTTGAAACAAAAAGATTGAATCCTATCACTTCCTTTAAAATTCCTATCAAATAGACAATCCTATTGCGATTTTGAAAGAACATTTTCTTTTGAGTGTATCTTTCTCGTCCGATTCCTATGGCCTAATCAAATGACTATTCCTATGTTGCAAATTTCTGTGTTTTGCACATGCGTTGATATCATCAAAATTCTATATGTTCTATTTATCTGTTTTCTAAATCTTGCATTTAAAATGAGCCCTTAAAATTGCATATAAATTTTTTTTGTCACCTTTGAGTGAGACACTAAATTATTTGGTTTATCTTAGATGTTACCCCTCCCAATATAATAAACTCTGTTTAATATTTGTCTTCCCACCTCTACTTCCCTTCCACTGTTCTAGGATTGTAACTTCACGGACCATGAAGTGGTACTTTCCCAATTGAGTATCAAGTACTTTTCTTGACACCATTGTAAAACCTTATCTAAATTCTCAACACAATGATTTAATTGATCACGCTAGAGAAAATAAACATCATGCACCTTCGGAACTATGCGGATGCGTTACACAACCCGAACGTCATCCATCAGTAAGGATACCTTCCAAAAAGACATGCGAACATGGTCTTGCTTTAATCATCGGGATGGATGGGAATGTGATGATAACCGAAATACCCATCAAAGAAACAGAAAAAGGAATGATTTACAAGCTGCTCTAACATCTCATTGATGAAGGCCAGTGGGAAATGATCCTTTTTTTGCATTGTTGAGTTTCCTGTAGTCAATACATATCCTCCATCCAGTGACGTTCATTGTGTGATCAACTCATTTTTGGAGTTTTCAACGAACATCGTGCCTCCCTTCTGGGCACACCTAGAAAAAGTTTTTCTATGGGATGGTGAATCCGAAGATCGAAGTCAAGAACTTTGAACACGTGGCAGTTTAGGAGGGCTTTGACATTTTTGTGCCTTAACGACACTCCACGTAGAATCCCATTGTCAGTGTTATGGATAAGACATACCTAGTAGTCTTGGGTTAAGCTCAGCAGGGCCCACTATATACCAAGTCTTATACGGAATCATGCCTCATTTACTGAAGGTATTCCGGATAAGGAAGGAAGCAGAGTTCTACATGGAAATTATAAGGACTACTCAGATCGTATCCATACTTATCTTCCTAGTTCTACTTGGACAAGGGGACATTTATGGGTATAAATACAAGACCTCCTAGGAGGAGAGGGGCAATCTGGCGCTCGCGAGGAGAGGCACGCAACAGTCAGAATAGATACCAATACACGCCGTCGACATCGACATCAGAGATAAGCCTAGACATACCCAATCTGGTGCCGCGAAGGCCGACAAGAGGGATGCTATCTCTGATCTCGCCAAGTTCATATTCAAGGAGGAAGACTACCCCGTCATTGACTACGAGTGGTGGTCCATGCCACCGTGTCGATGATGACTAGATAGGTTATCCTAAATATTGTACTTGAGTGATTCTGGTGAATCAGAGCAACACCGGCTTTGGCCAACAGGAGTAGGGCTATTACCTGTCAGTTGAGGGGGTCTCGAACCTGTATAAAAATACTTGTCTCCTGTCTCTTTTATCTCAATCTCGTGTATATCCTGGTACATACGATCCCCATACCATGCAAATACTGTAGTTGTGATCTACAACATCGACACCCATAACCTTCTACGATAGCACCTGGGGAACTCTGAAAGGTTTTGCAGGTGGATGCTAACAGTTCATCCCCTAAGAAAGTTCATGTAGAGATTGCGGATATGATGTTAGCACCATTAGTGGGACTATAGAGAACATTCACTCTGACATCTCTCACGAGACATTGAATAGATAAAGATGGAAAGTTAATCCGAATTACTTCGGAAGAAAGCTCCACCTCCCTTAACCACTCGTCGCTCATTACTGTAGTCAATTCTCTCACCGTCTTTTTGAGAAAAATTTTTGAATGGCTCAGAGGGACTACACGGGACAGGTGGTCTCTTTTGACGGGAATTGTTCGAGGTGTTCCCATAATCTAGAAGGGATTTCCAGAGGCATAATTTCTTCTTTCTCCAGTTCTTGAGGCTCAAGTGAGGGCTCAAATGTTGATTTTTGGGAAGTGGAAGGTATAGGCTTGGATTCAATGGTTGAGGCTCCTCACAGGTATACTCGACTTCCTGGAGGGTTTCACAACGGATGAGGGGAGGTGTTCTCTAGGATACAATCCCTACCTTAAGCCGTGCGAATGAGCCTCCGGTGGAAAAATCAAGATACAAGGCAAACTTCTTCTCGCTTTGCTAAAAGCCGATGATATTCATCTGTAGTGAGACAATATGGCACCCGAGAAGACAGCAAATCAGAACATGCTTTTGAGTTCTTCCCATTCACCATGTGTCTTCCGAACGGTGCGAGAGGGAGTGCTCCCGAACCATGGTTACAAAGGCAGGACGGAGTTCCAAGTGAGATGTGAGAATGAGTTTTGAAAAGGTAGTGGCTGCAAGAGCCCTTTGGAGCGGAATGATTTTGAATAGATAGGCTGCTCCGTGGTAGAAGAGTAGATATAGGAAGAAAGAAAGAAAAATAAAAGATACGAGGATGAACCAAGTTCGAAGATGATACATCAACCGTTCCCTGGCAACGGCGCCAAAAAGCTTGTTGGATTTTATTACAAGCACATAATATTTTGCAAGCGCACAGATACTGTTGTAGTCTTCACACAAGAGTATTCCATAGTATGTATCCACAAGGAACGTGTGTGTATAATCTAAGAACATGATTCTTGCAAGGAAAACAACTAAATGGTAGGCTTGGAATAAAGAAGATTCCTATGTGTTAATTATCTTAATTAAATTAAGGTAAAATTTTATCGATTGCTTCGAGCGCCGGCTTACCACTGGTCTGCCAAGGAGACTCTGGCCTACAACTCTATGATGTACTCGAACGTGGAGGATTACGAAAGACGGACATGACTATCACCACCTGCCGCTTACCTCTACAACCTATGGAGCACACTACAAATAAAGGTAACCTCGAGCCTAGACACCGCGCCTATGCTATTGATTACTTCCCTAATCTCGGATCCCTATAGAAGATTAAGGTACTCTACCTAAGCAGAGCAATGAATCCACAACGATGAGAATATATTTTTCATAAAAAAGTAATACCAAAGGAAATCACGAATACTTATAAATGAAGCATCCGTCGAGGTACAAGATCGGAGAGAGTGCCAACATCTTCGGCACTCCTCCGGAACTCCCTCGAAGAGAAATTTGACATTTGGGGCACACCTTTTGGAGCTTCCCTTCACTCTCTTCCTACTCTACTAGAGCAATGCCTAAGGGCCTGTATGGGGGAGATTAAGATTCTGAGAAGCAGCTGGTTGGTTGCCAACTTCTAAGAATCTGGAAAACCTGGGTTTCCCAGCTTTTGGCTTCTACAACTACAGCTTCTCAAAATCTGGATCAAAAGTTGGACTGTTTGGGGAAGCTTCTGATTCTGGGAGAAGTTGCAGCAGCTAAAAGCTCCCCCAAACATACCCTAAGTATGAAAGTGAGTTGTACTCCACTTTGCTGTCTGTTGAGAGTGAGGGGTGGAGAGGCTATTTATAGTGTGAAGATAACTTGAGAGAGTGGAGATGCTAAGGGAATATTCTCCTCCAACTCCTCTCAAGCCTCCACATGTCCCCCCCGTTATTGGATGGCAGTTTCGTACCTTGAACCTTGTGCCACCAACTTTAGGACTACTATAACCGTCGCCATGTGGAAGCTTGGCGCGAGGGGAGCCATCCCTGTTCGGCTGAACCCTGGTCGAGCCCCCTTGCGCCGCCTTTCACCTGGGTCACTAGCTGGTGGGCCCTCTTGACGGTGCACAGTGGTCGGCCTCAAATATATCGGTTTTTCTATGGTTTGTGGGCCCTCCAATCTGTGTAGTCGCGTCTGATTGGTCGGAGGTGTGTTTCATCACATGGCAAGTGGTTTTCATCCATAATTCACATGTATACAAATATTCAAGAAGACTTGTGGAAATGGTTAGTAATAACCACTACCTCTATGTTTGGTATTTCATTTTGTATTCTTTCATTGCTTTTGTGCAAGAATTGATGATCAGATTTGGTACTTAAGGACCGTCAACAACACCCCACACTTAGCCTTTACTCGTCCCTGAGTAAAGATCATGGATGATAACAGAGCAATGAATCCCTTTGTAATGATACTAGCATAATAATTATTCCAAGGCATACTTGTAGTTGTGAATCTTGAGGTGTCTACCATGTTATCTTGGGTGATCGAAGAACCGAATGGTCTCGATTCAAGTTACCTTCACTCCTTCCGATGAGTACCTTGAGTTTTTTCTTTTTCTTACAAAAAACACAACTTTACCTTACTCCTCAATTGATTCTCTCGGATCGCTCAATGCGTATAATTCCTCACCAAGACATTGATTTTGCCTTTTCTTATTCCTACTTCAAATAAAGCTTATGTGTAGCTCATGTAGGGAATATGAACGACATACTTGTATCACATATATTGTAAAGCCAAAAACGGGATCCAAGAAGAGTACTAATCATACAACCGTGATCAAGATGTGCATGTGTGTGGAAATGGGATGTGTATGTGGAAATATGGAAAATGGAATGATGACTTCTTTTTGTATGATCCTCCTCCTTGCGCTTTTATTTGGAGAACATGGCTATTTTCTTTCTCTCATTTTTCTCCATCATTTTTTTCCTGCTCGAGGATAGCTATGTGAGCATATATCTCATCTCCTTTTTTCTTCTTCCGTTTTTTTTCAACAACATATTTTTTCTATCTCATGTCTCATTTTTCATGGAGAGTTGGAGGAGTGATCATAGGTATGTGGAGTCTTTATTTAGTGGATGGAATATTTTTTCTAACCTTCAGTGTAGAGGGTGAGCAAAATATGTGAGTGGAAGCTATATGTTCGCTGACCTCCGGTGTAGAGGATAAGCAAACCTGGTGGGTATATGTGATCTTGATCATGAATAATGAAAAGAACCTAGCAAGGTCCCAACAATTTGACCAATCTCAATGCAATAACAAGCAACGTATGTATAAAGTTTTTTCAATAAGATTGACATATGGCTTTGGTGGGAGTAAGGCATCAATGAAGAGTGTGTAAAGTTATACCATTTTTTTCATATAATTCCTAAGGACTCAACAGAGAAGAGTAAAGTTCCTCTTATCAGGCAATCTCTCATTCATCAATTACTTAGATGACACGGGACAAATATAAGTTCACAAGCAACAATCAGATGCAAGGAATAAAGAGTATGAAAGCCATTTCCAGCAAAACCATATACTCTAGTTGAAACATCCAAGTTCATTTTAATCTTGAGTTTAATTTTTAGATATTTTCTATGGTGAGAATAAAATAAACTCAAAATTCAGGGAGGTTCAGGGGAATATGCGCAAACCATGCTTTATGAAATGGAAGACGAGGAGGTTCTGTGGTGGTTCGGCTGACCCTTCCCCAGTTCCGGTCTCCTTGCTTCTTCTCGTATGGGTTCCCGAGTCATGGTGCAGTGCAAAGGTGGGTGATCTCGTTTGTGTTCACAACATGAAGCATGCGAGATCTCCTCCACACTTGTTATTGTACCAGGGTTGCTTGTGCGAACAAAAGGTTGAAAACAAAAAAGACTCAACCGTTACAAACCGGAGAGTCACAATCTTTATTTTGTTTAATTGAAATGAGACTTACCTTGAGTCACCTGGGGACTGCTTGTGCGAAGGCTGGGAGGTTACAGCGAGACCCATGGGGCATTTATTCATACGAACAAAGGAAGAGTAAAAGTAGAAGAAATTCTTACCTGTTTGCAATGACATGCTGTCCTATATGTCTGTTGGTATTTCTTACGATCACAGATAAATCCGCAAGCGCACGGATATCGATATAGCACTTCCCCTTATATTGACCCAAGGGTATCGTATTTATAATTCCGCAGGGAAGGCCGCGGTGTAAGATATACTATATATCTCTTAAATCAATCTATAATTAAACCACCGTAGTCTAAAAAGGAGTCAGATAGTATGATAATGGGGTAGTGGACACATAGGAGATTCACCTATATAATAATACTTAGTAGGAAAATATACTAGAGTACCATGGTACAACTGTACTTCTAATCTATTCATGTTTAGTATACAGTTAAAATATATATGCTTACAACATAGGACTTAGTTCTAGGCACCCAGGTACTACCGAGAGACCCCTCCCTGCTGATCAGCGTGATTATGACATTTATGCACTCTTACATCATACTCGAACGTGGAGGAATACAAAGGACGGACATGGCTATCACCACCTACCGCCTACCTCACTTTCCATGGGGCACACCCGCATCCAACGATATTTATCTAGCCTAAACACCATATTTATGTTAGTAAATAATATCACTAACTCCCCAGAGACTCTCACCCTACGGATGAACAAGTTGGAGTTAAAGCAACCTATATAGGTTATTGGACCGTTACCGTAGCATGGATCGACTAGCCTCGGATGAAGTAGATATACAAAATATATACTACTCATAGAACATATACTCAACAAAGGAATACATAGACTATGAGCATAAGTAAATAAAGAAGATAATTGTATTAATATAACTATAGTCTTACAAGAAGAGTAAAGTACTAAAGACATGCCGGAAACTCCGAGAATATTGTAGGACCAAAGCTCCTCTAGACTTTATTCCTACTAGACTATATGGAAGAGGGAATTGCTCCTTGAGGTGTGTGTTGTGAAGTGAGAAGCGCATCCCTATTTATAGCCTTGTAATTACAGTTGTAGGTTGGTTAGAGGCTGTTATCCACGCATAACTGTCAGTGGAAATCGTTAGAACTAAACCCTACCACTATGATGGATGTTTTATCTTTTCAGATTTATGCAGGTATTGACAGTGTAAATTTGGCAGTTAATAGCCGTCAACATTTGCCCTCGGGTATTTTTGTTCACTAACCTTTTCAGGTTTAGATAAAAAGAACAATGGTCATGCGATGCCCAAGAACATGGAAGCTACATTAACTGTAGAACCTCGGTGTGTTTGGTGATGGAACAAGTTCTGAAGGATGTTCGAATACAACACACTTGATTTTTGGTGTCCCATGACAAAAAAATCCAAGTGTAGAGGAGGTTGGTACTTATCTCATAACACGTTTCATTCATGCCAAAATTTCACCTTGGTTTAAAGATGGTGTTAGTTCATGCCTTGCTAAAAAAACAAAAAATTACAAAACGGTTTGAAATATCCTGCTTTTGACATTAAACAAAGCCCTGCCGGGAGGAACCCGAAGATCACCTTTCATATACTCAGGTTTATCTCCATTTGAATATGACTTGATCATAGTTCTTTTATCTATTCTCGCATGCTCTGGTTTGAATGAATATACGCAGTTCATTTATAGGTTGTTTAATTTAAGCATGGTGCTTAGGTTAAAAAGTCTTCCTTAATCAAATTGGACATGGTGTCTAGTTTGCTTAATGAGCCATAGAGTTAATGCTTGTATAGATCTTGGTTGTATAAATATGAACTAACCCCTGCAGGAAAATCTTCAAATTAAAGCGGGTAAGTTTATAAGTTGATTCAAACTAGAGATAACCCAAGGCATTGGATACACAATAAAGTTGCACAACATACAGAAGAGACGCAAAACCCTCTTGTGTTTATGTTGAGGCCATTTTAATTCAGCCTTGTTTGAGTATAAGAAAGTTGGTGAAAATAAAATTTCAAATAAAATAAAAAAATAAGAAAATCGTGTAGAGGATCATTTGTTGTGCACGCAAATCTCTAACATGCAGTAACTGCCGACGAATGACACTCTATGGGACGTCATGCTGTTAAAGGTGACAAACTCTAACCCTTGAGTCTGCCCGGACGGTCTACTAGGAAGAGGTGTACACAACTGATGGCATCCAGAGATATCAGGCAACACCACTTTAGGTTGCAACTGCATTTTGGACGTATAGGACAGCATGTCACTACAAACATGTAAGAAAGGTAAGAATCCCCTTTACTTTTAGTCCTTTTGCCTTTCTTTTAAATAACAACCCATGGGTGATGTCATCTTCGCGCACACAATCCCCACGTGGACTCAAGGTAAGTTTCATTTTAATTGAATAAAATAAAGATATTGACTCACCGGGCTTCACCGTGTGAGTCCCTCTTGCTTTCACTTGTTATTTTTGTTTTTGTGTCCATAATGCACCCTAGGTACAAGAACAAGTGTGGGGGTGATCTTATGCTCACACGATGAATTCACACAGTAAGATCACCCATGTTCATGCTGCACCACGACTCCTGCACGTTCACGAGATGAGATGTAGCAACCCTGCACGCACAGCTGCTCGTTGTCACTCTCACTTTTGAGCATTGATTTGCACGCTTATCTCTTATCTCCCTAATACTTGAGTTGGATTAATTTTGCCATATCTGAAATTAACTCAACAAATAGAAATGAGTATTGACATGATCAACTAGAGTATCTAACTTGCTTGCTAAAATGACTTACAAGCTTCATATTCCTTGAACACACCTGTTGCTTGTGAATCATATCCATAGGAAGAAGTTATTGATGCATGAGAGATGGCCCGATGATATGAACCTTTCTCTTGATGATGAACCCTTGGGAATTTTATAAAAAAGAAAATAAAATAACTTTACATACTGTTCCCTTCCTACTAAAGCCATATATCGAGCTTAATTATAAAACCTTATACATATGCTGCTTGACATCATTTTGAGTTTTGGCAAATGGTTGTGACCCTTGTTAGATTTTTTTTTTCATATTTTCATGACCAAAGTCTTGTTGCACTTAGCCACCAAATATATTGCTCTCCCTCTACACCGGAGGATTAGCAAAATATTCCATCCACCCACCATATGCTAAGCTTCTACACTGGAATTTAGCATCCACCGTATCCATCCACAAAATAAAGACTCCATACATATATGGTCTCTCCTCCAAGTATCCATGCCAAATGAGACATGAGCGAAAAAGAGATAAAAATGAAAACTCTGCTCAACAGAGAATGAAAGAAAATGTTCTCGAGCATGACAAAAAAAGATAGAAAATATGCCAAGCTCTCTAAAATAAAGTGTAAGGAGGAGGATCATAAAAAAAAGTCACCATCCAATTTTTCCTTTTCCCACCTTTTCCTTTTCCATCCACAAATATGTGCAAAAGCTTGGTCATGTTATATGATTTGTTTCTTCATGGATCTTCTATTTGACTTTACAATATATGTGATGCAACTATGCCATTTCTTATTCCCTGCCCTGATCTTCGCATAAGCCTTACTAGAAAGGTATGATAAGAAAAGGCAACATCAATGCCTTGGTGAGGAATGGAACACCTTTGAGTGATTCTTGAAAATCAATTGAGGAGTATAGTAAAAGTTATGTTTTTATGAGCATCAAGGAAACCCCAAGGTAATTCATTAGAAAGAGTAAAGGTGATTTGAATCAAGGACATTTCCATTCTTCAATCGCCCATGATGACATGGTAGATTTTTCAAGGTTTACAAACAAAGGTATGTGTTGGAATATTTGGTGTGTGATATAATTCGGTAGAAAGTCATTACTCTAGTAGATCCATGAGTTTTACTCAGGGACAAGTAAAGGATAAGTGTGGGGGTATTGTTGATGGTCGTTAAGTACAAACTTAAACCATCAACTCCTGCATAAGTAACATAAAATACAGTATCAAAACTTAGTGGTAAACTAACCATTTCCACTAGCTTTGGTAAATCTATGTGTGTAGGTGAATTATGGACAAAAACCACCCACCATGCGACATAATAGACCTCCGGATAAACAGGACGCGATTACGCATATTAGAGGACCCACATGTCAATCAAAACCACCTAGGATTGAGCCCAACCAAGGTACAAGATGTTGGGGGCCTATCAAGCAACCTCCCAGCCGAAGGAGAGGCCGAGAGGTGGGCTCGAGGGGTCGGCCAAACTACCAGTTCAGTCGAACTGCCATCGCCCCCTCTCGCCATCTCCTTCTACGTGTATGCTCTTGATGACTCCGCAGTGGCGGTTATGCATGGTTCACGGGCTTAACCGACCTCCAACCGTCATTACAACACTATATAAGGAGAAGAAGCTCTCACTCTTAAGACACACACCTCAAAGTGGAGTACAACTCACTTACACATTTTAGGCTACTCTCTAATAGAGTTAGAACATAGGAAGAGAGTAAGGGGAATCTCCGGAAGGACTGCCCCAAATGTCGGCTATCTCTCAGGGATGTTTCGTAGATGTTGGTCTATCTTTAGGAGAGACCTGGAGGAGCGCCGAAGTTGTCGGCCTCCCTCCGATCTTGTACCTCGACGGATGCTTCTTTTATAAGTAAGTAGTCGTGTTTGCCTTTTGGTAATTAATTAGCTTACGTAAGTGAGATATATTCTCATTGTTGAGGGTTCGTCGCTTAATGTGTAACTAAGTACTATAGTACTAAGACTCTGGATAAAGAAGGAAGTTCTTGGCCGATGCTAGAGTAGTAATCAATAGCTTAGACGTGGTGTCTAGATTAGAAATTACCTTTGTTTGTCGTGTGCTCCACGGAAAGTGAGGTAGGTGGTAGGTGGTGATAGCTCTGTTCGTCCTTCGTATCGCTCCAGGTTTGGATACACCCAAGGCCGGACTCAGTTTAGCATATCAAAGGAAGGCCGATGCCTGAAGCAGTCGATAGAGTTTTACCTTTAAATTAAGTTAGTTAATTAATTCCATAGGTATCCTCTCTAGTCTAAACCTACCATATATTATTACCTTTGGATAGAATCTCGTTCTTAGATATACACACACGTTCCCTGTTTTCAATACATTTGAGTCACTCTACGGGGAAGTAATATAACTGTATATGTACATTTACGAATTTATCTATGTGTAGCAGATAACAACACCCGACCACGCCGAGCCACTCCAACAGCGCCCAGTGGGCCCCTCGGCACCTATCTGCGCCATGGATGCCGCCCGAGCCGCTTTCCCCACTGTTGCACACACGCATGCGCGCACTTCCCGTGCGCAGCACCACATCAAATCAAGCGCATCGCTCCCGGTGGCCGTGCGCCGCAGCCCGCAGCCGCTCGCTTCGCATCAACCCTTCAGCCCGGTTTTCGCGCGCATGTGTGCACCGGCCATCTCTTCGCCCATACCGTGCTCACGTCAGCCGTCCTTCCACACAGCGCCTGCCCTGCCCGCCGCTACCCGACGCCACCAATACTTCCCCGCTCCCGGTCCAGTGCGCCGCCGGATGCTCTCCTGACCGCCCGAAGCCGCCGTCCATGCGCCGAGCTCACTCGACCGCCACGGCCACTCCTCGCCTCACCCTTCTCCGTTCCGGCCCTTATCAAGTACCCCCATCTCCTCTGCGCACATGATTCGCCGCCTCTTCGTCCCGCGTCGAACACCTTGCACGCGGATGAACCCCGCACGAACGCCGTCGCAGTGCGGCTGCTGTGAACGCGAGGAATAACACCCACGCTCCGCACGAACACCTCGCACGCGGACGAACCGCGAGCGAACCCCGCTGTTGTGCTGCCCCGGAGCACGAGAACGTCTTCGCCACTTGCGTGGAACCGTGCGCCCAACCGTCCCCAACCAGTACCCTGTCGCCCGTCGTTTTGCCGCGGTCGCCGCCCGGTGTGCCGCTTCCTAGCTGCCGCACAGTGGGAACGCGAGTCACCTGCCCTTTCTCTCCTTCTCCCTCATGCCATGCCCGTGCCGCCCCGCTCTCGCGTCGCGCGCATGCCGCACCCGCGCCCGTGCCCGTGCTAGAGCGCGCCGAGCCGCGTGAGGCGCTCCGCCGTCCCCATAGCATGTCCGGCCGAGTCCGCTCGCCAGTAGGACCCCTCGGAGCCCTTAACCCGTCCCCCACCCGCCCCGCCACTGTTTGGGCCTGTCGCCGGCACCATGCCCGCACCGCCACATCCGTGTGGAGGCCGCCGACAGCCGAGCCCATAGCAGCCCTCGCCGGCCTCGCTGAGCAGGGGAATCGCTTTCCCCCGCATCGATGATGCTCCCCGGAGCAACGCCCCGACCAATTTTTGGCCGGCCCCAGCGAATTTCGCCGGAGGCCGACCTAGCACCGCGTCGCCAATGGCCGCCTTGAACCCCGCATCTACAACCGTGTTTGGTCACCGTGGACCCAGTGTCGCACTCCTAGGCTTCCCAAGACCTCTCCGCTGGCCTTAGCCTCCCCCCCTCCGCCGCCGCGTCGCCGGTGTGCCTTGCGCCTGAAGACCGCCGCCGCCACACCTAACCTCCACCGCCTCCCACTCCGTCGCTGCTTCTGCGCTGCTGTCCACGGTTGGATGAGATCCCCCTGGGCCTCCCCTCTTCGGCCGCACCGGCCTCCGGCCCGGCCAGCCGCCGCGCGAGCCGGCCCTAGAGCCGGCGTGCTCGCGGCGCGAGAAAGAGAACAGCGCGAGAGAGAAGCAGAGAGAAGAGAGAATGAGAAGTGAGGGAGAGACCGACTTGTGGACCCCACCTGAAAATAATTTTGTTACGGAATTAACGAAGGTGCTTAAGTTAATAAAGTGATTAGCATATTAGATTGACATGTGGGTCCCATCTACTAATAAAACCTATTAAATCGTGTTTAAAACCTGTGCCAATGACATGTGGGTCAAGGTCATTTTAAATGGTCAAGTTGATAAGGTCAAAGGTTGACCCTGGCCCAGTCATTGACTAAGGGTTTTCCTCTACAAAAATAATTGTTTTACCAAAGAAAAGGATAGTAGGGCATACCTGTCAGTGAGACAAAGTATTTTCCTCTACAAAAATATTTCCAAAACTAGAGTAAATGGCTGAATAGAAGGTTTTGTAATTAATTTGAATTTGAACATTTGGAAGGCCATAACTCAGTCGTTTTAAATTGGATTTCGATGAAACTTTCACCAAAATTATTCTAAAATCAAGACCTATCCAATGCTCTGGTTTTGCATTTTTTGGACGTTTTCTAGCATTTTGCCCCTTTATGTTGGATTAGGAAAGACGGTCATTAACCCGACGTTCGTCGAATAATAAGTTATGTCTGTTAAGAAGGAGAAGCCACAGTAGTCGACGAGGAGTCGTTGACTGAGCATGGCATATCACTACGCTCCCCTCCTTAAGCTTGTTGATTATATTTTATAAATGTGTTGATTGCAAATTAAATTGCACGCTAATTATAATGTGCGCATCCAAACTTGTTTATGAGTCATCCTTGAAATTGTTATCTATATTCCTTGATTGCCTGAGTCTATTATTTACGCGTGATCAATTATTGACACTTCTTAGTATTGCTTGTATAGATGAATATACACTCCATGCTTATTATATGGATGTCATTGTGGCGATCACTCGGTGGGAGTGATCGTCGAAAGACGGGTGGAGACATCGCTGCCACCCACAACTAAAAACCTTTGTGAAAACCAAAAGCTTAATGATGACAAAATAATTTCAAAATAATTTCGACAGGGGTGAAACGGCTAGCCGCCAACTCTGGTCAATTAAGGACCGAGTCAAGAAGCTTTGTAGGAAATGAATCGAGCACGACAACACTTCTCGAATGGGTACAGACCTGGCGGAATATGAAACCTGAGTAGGGCGGCACCCCAGTCATGGTAGTTCCGCAGTTGTTACGATTATGAAGGAAGATGCGTTGAATCGATCTGTGATGAATTGATTGAACATCGTGGAAAAAACCTAAAACGCACCTAAGTACAACTGTATATTATGTAAGAGTAAATTTCACAAAACTACATATACTATGACCAAACAATCACAAAACTACAGATTTAACTAGGTGTATCACAAAAATACACATTTAACACCGAACTTATCACAAAACTATACATTTAAGATGAAGTGTCACAAAACTACATGTTTAATTATCACAAAACTAATATAGTCACAAAACAATAATGTTTATAGCTCCAACATAACAATGGTGTTAGGGATTAAACTCTAAAAGTAGTAGGTTTGTGATAATTTCGATATTAAATATACAGTTTTATGATACTTAACTTTAAATCCATAGTTTTGTGTTAATATTTGTGCAAAATCTATAGTTTTATGATACAACGCCTTCAATCTGTAGTTTTGTGATAATTTGGTCAAAATACCTATAGTTCTATGAAATTTACTCCTTATGTAACACACCCTAGAACCTTGGGAGCACCAGGACTCCCCTCACTGCTGGCTTCCCTCACTGCTGGCTTGAGGTTGGATTGGTGTGCCGGGGTGCAATGGGGATCCAGAGTCTTTGGAGTGGGTGCCACAATGCGAGGGTGACCAAAAAACTGGGCCGTGACGAGTCTCATGTGATAGGTGCGACATGAAATGCGGGATTAAAAGCATACATCTACTGCAGTGTTAGTAAACCAATATATTCGAGTAGCCATGCTCGCGGTTAATTGAGCGTCGGGACTTGTACTACTCCTGATTACCCTGTTAAGTTTTAATCTTGCTTAGAATAGGTGTGGAAAGGAAAGGTGTGACCTTGCCCGATGTGCGGGAAGGTCGAAATGGTGAAAAATGTGCAAAACTGGATGTGAGGGTAAATCGGACCAAGCGAGGCTTGGGGAAGGTGGATGAAGCCTCATTAATAAATGACAACTTCAATTTAACACAGTTTCAGTTAAAATTGCTAAGTCATAGCTTTGTGAAATCTAGCTTTATGCAAATAAACCAAGCTATCCTTGAACCCCTATGTGCACTAAATGCATTCTGTAATAGTGGCTTGCCGAGTACGGTTGGTACTCACCCTTGCTTAATTAAATCTTTTAGAGGGAGAAGTTGGAGCCGAGTTGTACGTGTGCTATGTTGATGAAGAGATGCCGAAGACGGTGGAGTAGGAACCTAGGTTCACCAGTCGCTGCCTGTGGAATGAGATGGACCACCACTGCTTCACTTTCGCTACCTTACCTACCTCTTTGGATATTTGGTAGTGTAAACGACCATGCTTGGTCTTTTTGGGTCCCACTCGGGCAACCTATATAACGATGTCAGTTTTGTGATATGCAACTTTGCCATGTGTACCATCTACTGATACAAGGAATGGTATTGTAAACACATGGGGTTTCCGGTGTATGAAACCGGGTGCCCACAACCATCATGTTGGCCTTATTATGCTATATGGCAGCTTTGATATCCGCCATCTGGTCAGTGGTGTGTTGTTCCCACGAGTGGGTCTCCTGGACATGCTGGTTTAGCATGTTGTGCATCTCGTTCATCCAGAGATCAAGCTCTCTCAGCTACCGAGTGACATCCGCAAATCCTCGTCCGAAATCACGAAAACTATTTATAGCCTTGTAATGATGGTTGTATGTCGGTTGTAGGCTATTATCCATGCATAACCATCATTGGGAGAGGTTGAGGGAGTGACACGTGGAAGGGGAGTGTCGGGCGCGCCAAGCCTGGTTCGGACAAACCATGGCCACCGCCTTTGCTGGGAGGATGATATGTGGGCCCCCATGACGGTTCCCTATGGTTTGGCTCCATTTTGTGTCGGTTTGCACTGACTTGTGGGCCCATCAATCCTCGTGCTCACAAGTGATTCACCAGAAGTGTGTTTCCTTGCATGCAGGCCTCATTTCTCCTTCACTTTAGTGTATAATTCCTGCATCCATGTTAATTCTCCAATCCTAATACAACTACATTATTTATTATTCATATATGTGTAAGAAATACTATTTTTCCCTTTATTAATTGTGCTAGTTGATGGTAGAAATTGGTACAACCATCCCGAGGACGTCACAACGGGTCAAACAGACAACGATACATGGACAATGGCTTTCGATTGAGCTTTCAACAGCCAAGAAGTAGGCGCGGGTTTCATCTGACATCGCCAAACGGAGATCAGTTCAAACATGCCATACACATCAATTTTCGAGCGACAAACAAAACCACAGAATACGAAGGACTACTCGCTGGAGTACGAGTAGGTGCAACACTTGGAGTAAAGCGATTGATTGTGAAAGCGGACTTAGAGTTGGTCTGAAACCAAGTGCACAAGAACTACAAATGCTCAAATCGTGAGTTAGCCGAGTACCTTGCCAAAGTCAGGAAGCTGGAGCGAAAGTTCGATGGCCTCGACGTGTGCCATGTCTACCGTAATGAGACAACACCGATGCCGACAACCTAGCACGGCGCGCGTCCAAAAGAGAACCGGTCAAACCAGACACTTTTCTGGACATCCTGACTACGCCTTCTGTCATGATCACCAGTGACAATAATACATTAGCCAACACCGAGAAAAGCTCGGGGAAAACTTCAGAGGTCAACAATGTCATGGCTTATATCGACATCACTGGAAACTAGCGTACTCCTCTAATCAACTTCTTGTATGCCGACAAGCTACTGGACAATAACACCGAAGCAAAAATACTCTCCCACCAAGCAAAACTTTACTGTATGATCGACAACGATTTATAAAAAAAGCCTCGAACGGAGTTCTGCTCAAGTGTGTCTCTCCTGAAGACGACAATGATATGTTACTAGACATTCACAAAGGAATCTACGGATCTCACGCCAGCGGGCGAAATCTGGTTGGAGAAGCCTTCCAACAAGGATTTTTCTGGCAGACAGCCCTCCAAGACGCTTGCAACTTGGTACAACGGTGTGAAGCTCGCCAATTCCACAGCAAACACAACAAGATGTCAGCCCTGGCGCTCCAGACTATCCCTCTCACCTGGTCGTTCTCGTGCTGGGGGCTTGATATCTTCGGAACGTTTCCTTGAGGACAAGGTGGCTACAATTTCTTGTTGGTGGCTATCGACTAATTCACTAAGTGGATTGAGGCAGAGCCAACAAGAGAGATCAAAGCCGAACACGCTATCAAGTTCATGAAGGGGATATTCTGCAAATATGGACTTCCACACCGGATCCTGACAGACAACGGCTCCCAGTTCACCAGAGATGCCTTTCAGGATTATCGCATTGAATTCATAGTGAAAATCTGCTTCACGTTAGCCACTCATCCTGAGAGTAATGGGCAGGTAGAGCGGCCAAATGACATCGTGCTCCAAGGGATAAAAACACAGGTGTACGATAGGCTCACGGCCTATGACACACGGTGGGTTGATGAACTCCCTTCTGTCTTGTGGGTCATACGTACTACCCCGACAACCTCCACCAGAGAATCTCCCTTCTTTATCGTATACGGTTCTAGGCCATGCTCCCTACAGAGCTGTGACATCAATCTACACGAGTCGAGAAATATTCGGATGAGGAAGAAGATGTGCAGCGAGCGGACGATGTCAACCTCCTAGAAGAACATCGATAATGTGTTGCCATCCTAGCAACTGCATACCTACAAGCCCTAGGTCGATACCACGAAAAGGTGTTCGTGCCTGTACACTCACCATCAGCGATTATGTCTTCCGATGAGTCTAGAATTAGGCAGGGTGAAACAAGCTCTCACCCAAATGGGGGGGACCGTACGCAGTAGTCGAAGTCTTACGGCTAGGCGCGTTCAAGATTGATGATGACTGTTGGTATTTCTTACGGTCACAGATAAAATCCGCAAGCGCGCGGATATACCGCTGTAGCACTTCACCCGGAAGTATTCCAAGGTATCGAATCATATGGAATGAAGGTGTTCAACTCTTCAACAGGCTCATCCAAGGACACAAGTTAATGTAGGCAAGGGTAGAGAGGATTTTCTAGTGAAGCACAAGGTCGTTTAGAAAGCTTAATTTAATCATAATGCAATACTTCAGGCACTGGCTTTCTCGCTGCTACCAGAACTCGCTCTACTATGCACCCGGACAGGGAGGACTTAAGTGATCTCGAGGGCTGTCACCACCTCTACACCCATCACTAACGTACTGTGGGGTACGCAGCAAATACTGGTATTTAACAATATAGACACCACGTCTACACTACTAAAATACTACTTTAACATTGATCAAACACCAAAGTAAACACTATTTCTAGTGAACAATATTCTAGTATGCTAATAGGAACTTACTAAGAAATATACTTCACAGATAAATCTCAATTACTTATATAGGATAATGTCAATTATATCAAAACAATAGTTAAGATACAAAAAGTCTTAGAGGAAAGTACCAAAAACTCTGGGATTCCTCTGATCCTTCTCCCTTACTCTCTCCCTATTCTAAGTATACAATAAAGTGTACAAAGAGCCTATTATAATTTGGCTCAAACTTGGTGTGTTTACAAGTGAGAAAGATAGGGGTTTTTATAGGTGGAGAGGTGCCTTGGGAATGTGGAGATGCTAAGCATCTAAAGGGCATCTTCACTATCCTCTTGCCATGTATCCTCTCTATGGCAGTTTCTACTGGTAGAAGCGGTCCCAACCGTCATAGCAAGTCGGTAACATCCGACCTGTGAAAGATGGGGCTAAACGGAGCAATTCCTGGTTCGGCCGAACCCTTTCTGGCCCATTTGGCCACGGCCTTCTTCCTAGGCTCTGGTGCAGGATTCCTTAGTCCATATGTATGGTGAATGGGCTCATTTGATTGTGTTTCATTAGGTTTGTGGGCCCAAAACTCCGTGAGCTTGGATATGGACGTTTAATTCTCCTCCTTCTTTATGTATCTTTTGTCTCAACTTTGATGGTTTGTAACTTGCATCCAAATATACAACAATGCTAGTGAAAATCGTTAGAATTAAACAATACTACTATGTTGGATGTTTTATCTTTTTAGATTAATGCAGGTATTGACAGTGTAAATTTGGTACTTAACGGCCATCAAAAATGACGAAAGCCGCGAGTTGGCAAACTCGTGGAAGATCGTCTAACTACATAAATTTTATGTATAGGACCAATGTAATCAAAGTCTTTCTATAAGTTCAGTTTAATAATATAAATGTATTAAGATATCATCTCCTTCAGAGTATTTTGCCTTGTGATATCCTTTTCTTATATCGCCTTGTCTCAAAGTTGATCCAATTGTCCTCATATGATAAACCCTGAACTTCACTCAATACGCTCAGGGATCTGGTTGTCCTGATCTTTCAGTAAGTTGATGATAACTATGATTTGGGAGAAACGTTGACGACCCGACTATAACCATACGAGACGTTGTTGTGTTGCGCCTTAGCAATCGATACACCTCTCCGTGGGTTGTTGATCTTGCCGGTGCAGATCAACCTTATTACTGCAAGCAAATCGAAGAAACAAGCAAGAACAAGATAAAAGCAATCTGAATTGCTAATAGCAATTGAATACAAATGATAAGTTGGGGTTCCATAACGAGCAAACTGGCGGTCTAACCGATCATGGGATTACACGGCAAAGTAGCGAAGCTAAACTTTAATCTAAACAAAACCCCAAGGAACCCTAAAGGGGTACCTAGCTATTTATGGAGGTGGTAGGATAACCTAGGGGTCCCTAGGGTCGTGCTCCACTAGATTAGGGCGCACCCCACCTGGGCCCTACCTGGACCGGGGTCCCAGATGACATTACAAGCCCATAGGCCTATTATAGGTGACAGAACACATTGTTTCTTCAATTGTGTACGACTGAGATGAAATTTGTAGATTAGATTGGATCCATTGGAAAGAGGACTCCAAGAGCTTTCCATCAAGTACTCATTGGCCCAAAACAGAGCTCGCATGCATATTTGGCGGCTGTTTGAATTCAACACTATCGCAGGTAGCCAAATTGGATTCCAACTTGGACTGTTTGATCTGGATGTCTTCCAGTTGTCCTATGATGTGAGCAATGGTTGTATCAATAGTAGTCATAGTCACATAATCCTCCCCTTCTTCATGGAAAATTGTCCTTGGTTTTTCCATATGGTGCTCTTCACTAGTGCATGATATTGCCGATAGTGGTGTCTACATGAAAATAAATGCAAGAAACTTTCATCATGTAATATCATCAGTTATTTAGAAAATAGTATTATTATACAATGAAACAAATGTACCTGATTGTGAGGTAGCACAACAAACAATGTGGGCACTACATATGTAAATTCCTCTAATAGTCCATCTTGCTCCCCTTCTTCAGATGCCATGTGATCGCATGATGCATTTGTCATGGTGGATGGTAGTAACGTTGAGCGATCCGGTCGCTCCCCTTCTTAAAAACCAACCTGTTTCTTTAAATCAAGACAAGAGAAACTCAAGAAAATATGATTAGCAATAATACGACTCTCTAGCTTGCAAATTTTATCCACATCTACAGGATCTAAATCCGAACATATGTAAACTCTATGTACCAAATATAGTCCTCTATCATTATATTTGCCAAAGATAGAAAATATAGTATGAGAGCCGAAAGTATTTAAAGAAGATAGCAATTCACATTCCTCAACTTCATTAGCTATATGAACAACATGCTTAAAATCAGCACATAGAGAACTAACACTAGAAATAACATGTTTATTCACTAGTTGTGGTATGGGTATAAGTGAAGCATTATCACACAACTCTTCTTTATCACAAGGAACAACAAAACAAATCAACTTGTGATAAGGAATCTCAGCAATTGGTTCCACTCAAGGTTGCTGTACTATAGCATGAAAAGTGGACATGCGTAGCTCAACTTGAGAATACTCACATTCATTTATTTCAGCACCATTTAATTTACCTTCCAAACTTTCTTTAGACGTCGCAGGTGCTTCATGCTTCTCCTCTTTCTTCTCAAGTACATCATTCTCCTCCTTTTGTTGAATGTTCTGAACTCCCTGCAAAACTTCAGTAACAAGAGACGCAAAAGATTGCTCCTCCAATGTTTGCACACCATCATTGCATAAAGATATAGGATATTCAAAAACAAGAGATAAATCACATTGTTCATGCTTTCTCACATTTGATATGTTTTGACTCTCAATGCTACGAGCAAGCTTGAATAGGTGTCCAATATGATCATATGTCACATTATCAAGCATAACCTAAATTTCAGAATTAAACCCTTCAAAAATCTACGCATTGTGTTCTCATTGCATTTTTTAGACCACTATAGATGATAGAAACTTTAAGTTCATAGATGTACTCTCTAACAATTCGATCACCTTATTTCGGATGTTCTAATTTCTCAAGAAGAATACATTTGTAATAAGAACTCACAAAACGCTTCCTCATCATGGTTTTGCACTCATCCTAAGTTTCAGGTTTGTTATTAACATGACTCCACCAAAATAATACAGAAGAGATGAACTTATTACTAGCAGCCTTAACCATTTGAGCGTCAGAAAAATCATATTCATCAAATTCGTTGTCTACTGCTAGCTCCCAATCAACATAAGCAACAGAATCGTACTTACCATCGTAGAATAGTTACTTAGATTTAACTCGTACAAAATTATAGTGAGGTACCTCATATACATCACATGGAGAATTCGTCATATCTCGTCGAAGGTGAAAAAGTCGATGTTGAGCATGACCATCTCGTATCCCCTTGTGCAATCCTACCATGGTTAGTAGCAAACAAGAAACACACATAAGAATATGCACTCTCCTATCAACTACTAGGTAGTGGAGGCACAAATATCACACACACTCAAGCTTTTAACCAAGCTCTTACAAGACCTAACCAAAGCAAGCGGAATGGTGAACACACCGACTCAACCTAGACCCAATGGAGGTTGGATGTGTTGGCAACTTTTTGTGACAAGTTGACAAGCACGATCGTAGCACCTAATGCCTTGCGGTGATCCTAGAGTCGCCAACCACCTCGATCTAGAAAAAACTAGACCAAGATGGGTTTTGATAACTAAACCGGCTAGTGGAGCCGATTTCTAGATAACTACCCGTCTTGTGGGCAAAACGGAAGGTTTTCAGGACAAACCTACAACGAGGTGTCGCACTCTCGCAGCGGCGGCGGATGATTTACGGTGCAAATCGACAAAGATGGACAAGCTAAGACAAAACTAAAAGCAATATGAAAAACGATTCGATTGTTTGATTGTAGATTGGTTAGTTACAATTGAACCGGCCATGTCCCTTATATAGGGGTTGGTCTTGCCCTCTACAGGCCCTTCTCCACGTCCTACTCGGGATAGAAACCAATGGAAACACGAAACATGCCTTCCCGAGCAAGGAAACCCGAGATCTGATGAAAACAGACTCGGACTTGGACCCTGACGGTCTGACCGCCCACATACCTGCGGTCAGACCGGCCCTACTAGCCGGTCAGACCGCCCAGACACCTATGGTCTAATCGGCCCTGTGAAGGTAACCCGTCACTTTCCAAACTATGGCAATTTTTCCTATTTTATCCCTAGGTGCCAAATTTGGGTGTAAACACATGCCCCCCTGCCTTTTTGATGAACAACGTGAATCTAAAAGCATAGAACATGTTTTTGGTCTTCGGGCGATAATCCAATTACCGGCCATAGCACTTCCTAAACATCTTGCCAAATGCTCGGGAAGTATTTCTTCAAGTATTTCCCGTTGATTGCTCGCTGAAAACGCTCCCCTTGAAGTGTCTCCAAAAAATATGCATTCCCTCGAACAATACCGCATACTCGATAAGGACCTTTCTAACTAGGAGACCACTTACCGAATTCCCTGGATCGAGTTCCCAAAGGCAAAATTGTCTTCCAAACCAAGTCTCCAACTTGAAACAACTTTGCTTTCACCCTTTTGCTGTACGCCTTGGCCACCCTTTTCTTCTCTTTCTCTATCTCTTCCAAAGCCTTCAAACGCTTGTCGATGACTTCATCAAGGTTGTCTCCCATCAACGTCTTATAATCTTCACTTGATAAATCATCTTGCTTGATGTAACAAAGAGAACCAAGATTTACCTCAATCGGTAAAATGGCTTCTTGACCATAAACCAACTCAAAAGGAGTGACTTTAGTGGCACCATGTTTGGATATCCTATGCACCCACAATGCTTCGGAGAGCACCTCATGCCACCTCTTTGGGTGTTCCTCAATCTTCTTTTTCACTAGCTTCAACAACGTCTTATTACTCGATTCGGCTTGTCCATTAGCCTGAGCGTAGTAAGGAGAAGAACTCAACAATTTGATACCATAAGATTCGGCAAAACTCTTCACTTCCTTAGACATAAAAGAAGCACCTTGATCCGTAGTCAATTTTTGCGGAATGCCGAATCTATGTATAATATGCTTTAAAATAAAGTCAATTACCTCCGTATGAGTCATATTCTTGAGCGGCACAGCATCGGCCCACTTGGTGAAGTAATCCATAGCAACTAGCACGAACCTATGCCCCTTTGATGACGAAGGATAAATTTGACCAATGAAATCCAAAGCCCAACCTCGGAACGGCCATGGTTTGATGATAGGGTTCAACACGGCGGCGGGCGCCAATTGAACATTGCCGAACCGTTGACAAGCTTCACATCTCCTATAGTATTTGAAACAATCATCAATCATCCACGGCCAATAAAATCCCGCTCTCCTAAGCAACCAATTCATCTTGTGGGCCAATTGATGAGTCCCACAAATTCCTTCATGTACCTCTCCCATAGCCACTTTGGATTGATTTTCATATAAGCACTTCAATAAAACCCCATCTATATTTCGGTGATATAGATCTTCATCAAGCAATGTATATTTGAACGCTTGCCGCCGAATTTTCCGATCAACCTTAAGTGTGGGATCTTTCAAATATTGAATCAAAGGAATCCTCCAATCCTCTTCTGTTTCCTGAGCACAAACGTCCGAATTCACAACTAATTCGGCCTTTGAATCAATTGTGGCGTGCCCCCCAGTGCTCTGCTCAGAACCGGTCAGACCGGCCATAGAGGGTCGGTCAGACCGCCCCTGGTCGCCAGTCAGACCGGCCGTGCAACGCCGGTCAGACCGCTCCAGATCTCCAGTTTTACCAGTTTCGCACAAAGGTTTAAAATCAAGCACCGACTCTTCTAATACCAGAAATAATCCTTTCTTCACATTATAGCCAGATGCTTGTTGTGCCAAATCATTTGCTCTAGAATTATCATGCCTAGCAATATGTCTAATAGCAAAATTATCGAAATTGGCAATAATGTCCAAACATGAATCAAGATACCTATTTAGTGATTCGTCCAAGCATTTGTAGACTCCGGCGACTTGTTGCACCACCAATTCCGAATCACCAAAAGCTTCCATATGTTTAGCTCCAATCATCTCCACCACTTGTAAGCCGAATAATAAAGCATCATATTCGGTCTGATTATTTGTACAATAATATTCCAAACAAACCGATGCCTCATAACACATGCCATTAGGTGAAAATAAAACTACTCCTATGCCTTGACCTTCTTTGCATGAAGAACCATCAAAATAAATCTTCCAAGGTATAACTTCAATTAAACAAACCTCTTCCTCATAAGCAACATCTACATGATGGTCTACTATAAAATCACATACAATTTAGCCTCTCATAGATTTCAACGGTTCATAAGCCAAATCATATTCAATCAAAGCATATGCCCACTTACCAATTCTCCCACTTAGAATTGGCCTTTGCAACATGTGTTTAATAACATCGGTTTGACAAGCAACTATGCATGTACTAGATAACAAGTAATGCCTCAATTTGGTACAAGCATAGTATAAGCATAGACAAAGTCTCTCTATAAAGACATACCTCGTTTCAGCATCCAAAAGACGGCGACTCAAATATGTAATGATATATTCCTTGGCATCTTCCTCTTGCGTCAAAACGGCACCAATGACTTTGTCTTCAGAGGCAATATATAACCGAAACGGCTTTCCGGCCTTAGGCGCTCGTACAACGGGTGGAGTAGACAAATACTTCTTCAACCCTTCAAACGCTTCATGTTATTTTGCCCCCCAAGTAAAATCGGCTTCTTTTTTCAAACGAAGTATAGGAACAAAAGCATCGATTTTACCCACTAGGTTAGAAATAAATCTTCTCAAATAATTCACTTTACCTAACAACTTTTGAACGTCCTTCTTTCATGTCGGCGCCTTGAAATCACGAATCTTTTCTATCTTCTTAGGATCAATCTCAATTCCTCTCTCATGCACCATGAATCCTAAGAATCTCCCCACCGACACATCAAAAGCACATTTAAGTGGGTTCATCTTCAAACCATACCGGCGCATTCTCTCAAAAGCTAACCTCAAATCGGCTATATGTCCCTCCATACCATCCGATTTGACAACAATATCATCAATATAGATTTCTAAAATAATACCTAGCAAATCATGAAAGATCAAATTCATTGCTCTTTGATATGTTGCACCGGCATTCTTCAACCCAAAAGTCACAACAACCCACTCAAACAACCAACAAATCCCGGGCACCTAAAAGCATATCCTCCTCCGCCATAAAGATTTGATTGTAACCGGCATTACCATCCAAAAAACTAAACACCTTATGACCTGAGGCATCATTGATCATCATGTCGGCTATAGGCATAGGATTTTCATCTTTGGGAGTAGCTTTATTCAAATCTCTAAAATCTATGCAAACTCTAATCTTACCACTCCCCTTCTTCTCCACCGGGACTATGCTAGAAACCCATTCCGCATAACGACATGGCCTAATAAACCCCGCCTTCAACAACCGATCAATCTCTTCTTTGACTCGGTCATATAGCAAAGGATTAAAACGACGAGGTGGTTGTTTATAAGGCCTAAAACCCGGTTTGTTTGGACCCGGCATCTCATGATACTCCCATGCAAAACAATCCACATACTCCTTAAGTAGCTCGATTATTTTAACCTTATAATCAACTCTCATATTTTTGTTTACAAAAGTCGGCCTTAGCTTAGTTCCATCACCTATGTCTATTCCTCCAATGGATCGGCCGATGTAAACCCTTGTCCAAGTTTCTCTACTTCATCAAAATCTTCAATAGTTTCACCAATATCGTTCTTTGTAGACCGATATTCTCTCACCCTCTTTTGCAACCACTCTAAATTAGCTTCTTTACTCATTATATAAATTTATATGGCCTAGCCGTGCTACACTAGCCAGCTTTACAGAGATAGGTACAAATTTGCCATCGGAAATACTAATGAAATCATAGCTAGAAAGATCTCTCCCCGATAAGCATTGTGGATATTCCCATAACGCCATTCAAATGTAGCATCGGCCATTGCAACCTCGGCCGATGTATCCGCTTTAACAATCTCAACATCATCACCGTCCCATTGAATTAAACATTGATGCAAGGTAGAAGGCACACAACAATTGGCATGGATCCAACAACGACCCAAAATAACATTGTAGTTACCTTGCACATCAACGATGAAGAAAGCGGTTGGTAGCGTCTTATTTCCCACGGTGAGCTCCGCCGAAAAGATACCCTTCGCCTCCATTGGTTCACCATTGAAGCCATTGAGAATCATGTTGGTCTTCTTCAACTCATCATCCTCACGCCCCAACTTCTTGAACAATGAATACGACATCAAATTCACTGCGGCACCTCCATCTACTAGCATCCTAGAAACTGGCTTCCCATCAACATGACCTTTTAGATAGAGAGGTTTCATATGACGGTTCGATTCATCGGGCTTCTCAAAAACCGCATCTTTAGGACCTAGTGAAAATTGAGCAACCTCGGCTTCATCCATAGCACAAAACTCCATAGGCAACAAACACACCATGTTGATATCCATGTCCTCCTTTAGAAATGACTCATCTTTAGCAACCGATTGTTCTTCTTTTTCCTCTACAACAACCGGTCCTTCATTCTCTACGGATTTACACTTCCAAACCGGTGGTGGCCACAACTCATTGAACCTCTTATCTCTTTGCACTTCGGCCTTTTTCTCTCTTATCTCTTGGGCCCGAAGACGTTGCAACCTTCTCCTTTGAGTAGCCGTTAAATCCTTAGGAATCCACCTAGGTTTTGGCTCTGTCCCAGGAGGTAAATAATGGCCCCTATTGATTTTGTTTGAATACGATGAAGCCCCCGCACTACTCCTTTCAAACCTCTTGTCAAACCGGCGCTGAAGCCCGGTCAGACCGGACGTAGACCACCGGTCAGACCGGCCAGATGCGCCGGTCAGACCGACATGGGGTCGGCGGTCAGACCGGCCTGATGGCCCGGTCAGACCGTCCACAGAGCGGCGGTCAGACCGGCCAGAGGGCCTGGTCAGACCGGCTGACTGCGATGAACTGGTTCCGGCTTCGGATTTGTTGCTTGATGACTCCCCAACTCCATCTCTAGAAGGTATTGGAACATCATGAGACCCCACCTTGATAGTAATCACCTCTGAAGACCTTGCTTCTACCTTAACACGTTTTCCTTCTCTCTTTTCTTCATTAACCCGATTTCTTCCATAAAACCGGCTATCATTTGGTAAAGACAAGCGCTCATGAATTGGCCTTCTTGGTCCTCCCCACCCTTGGTTGAATTGCATTGGATGTACATGATCGAACATTGGCGGTGTTGCCCCCCATGGCATGTAGTAAGGATAAGGATAACCCGGCGGCGGCATTAGATAAGGTCCCCATGACATGTTTTGTGAATAATGATATGGAGGTGATTGCGATCGTCTTGATGAATGACCAAATCGGTCCTTAGGAGGGGATCTTGGTCTCTTTCCTTTGTTGCGAGCTCTCTCACTTTGTTTCTCATACTTCTCCAAAAGCATATCCAAAGTCACTTTAGTCTTCCTAGGAGCTTTAGAAGTTGAAGCCTCACTCCTATTCTCCTTCCACACACCAACCTCCGGCTTCTTTGGCACTATCGTCTTTGGCCTAGGTTCACCAATGATTACTCCCTTTCCTTTAGTAGATTCGGCTTGCTCCGGCCGAATCAACACCTTCTTATCATTGAAATTAATTGTATTCACCAGAAAAGGATCATGATCAAGCTTCATCTTGGAACCATCAGTGAACTTCAATCGTCCTTCATCTATGGCCGATTGAACCTGTCGTCGAAACACATTGCAATCATTAGTAGAATGAGAATGAGAATCATGCCATTTACAATAAGCTCGACGCTTCAACTCTTCTTGAGATGGTATGATATGGCCTTTAGGTATTCTAATTTGTTTTTCTTGCAAAAGATAGTCAAAGATCTTATCACATTTGGCCACATCAAAACTATACTTAATCTCACTTTGCCGATCTTTACGAGGAGTCGGCATTAGATTAGAGCAAACAAAAGGCTTATTTTTGTTAGTTCATGACCATTCGGCAACATACATATCATGATCACCCTCATCTTCACTATCACTAGCTTCAGGGTAATCAATAAAATTAACATTAGGCTTCCTCTCATATGGTCTAACAAATTTTTTGTTATCCTTAACCCGGCTTTCCTGAGCCAAAGCCTTTTTCATGAGTTGACTAACATCAAGAAATTGTTGACCATCTAATCTTTCTTTAATAGGAGCAATTAAACCATTAAAAGCAAGATCAGCCAAGTCTCTATCAGTTATGTTCAAACTATAACATCGGTTTCTAACATCTCTAAATCTCTTAACATAATCAATGACAGATTCATTATACTTCTGCTTAACCGATGTTAAATCAGATAACCTAAGCTCAGTTTCACTAGTATAGAAATAATCATGAAATCTTTGTTCTAATTGAGCCCAAGTATGAATAGAATTTGTCGGTACAGAAGAAAACCATGTAAAAGCGGTACCGGACAAAGATAAAGAAAATAAGCGCAATTTAAAAGTATCACTATTAGCCTCTCCACATTGCGCTAAAAATTGACCTACATGCTCCCATGTGGTCCTACTATCCTCACCACTAAATTTTGTGAATTCTGGAACCCTATAATTACGAGGATATGGCACATTATCATAGTAATCAGGATACGGCTTTTGGTAAACCTTAGCACGATTCCTAGCTTCAATTCCGAATTTATCCCTAATAATCCCACTAATCAACTCCTTTATATTATCAGGCCTATGTTGATTTGGTGGTGGATTTGGTGGCCTAATAAGTTGATGTAGTGGCGCAATATGATTATATTGGCCTTGCCTAGTATCGGGAGGATACCCCCTAGAAACATCATTATAAGCATTAGGAACATGTGGGGGGAACTTGGGATTACTTGCAGCAGTAGATACAGGAGGATCAAATGTTTTAAGATGATACAAATAACTAGCATTAGTCATTGGATCTATCCCCTGAATCGGCACTATTGCGCCGGTCTGACCGGTCGAGAGCCCGGTCTGACTGCTGGGGTAAAACCCGGTCTGATCGGCCATCTGGCCGGTCTGACTGGCGGCGGCATCCCGGTCAGACCAGCCATCTGGCCCGATTTGACCGATCGTTTGCGCCGGAAAACCTTCGCTGATTTGTTGTGTCTTTGCTCCATCGGTTTTACTATTTATTTGATCTATGGGAGCTTGGCTAGCATTGGTAGAGGCTTTATCTTTGAATATAAAATCGGCCACAAGAGGGCCGAGTTTATTTCTCATAAACTTTTCACAATTATTTTCAAAAGATGCTTCTAATTTATTATTGAAAGCAATCATAGATGCATCTATTGTATGAGCAACTTGTTGTTGAATAGATTGTGATATTTCCTCAATACTTACCTTGTCAAAAATAGACGAAGACACCAAATCCGGCTTGAAGACTACGCCATGACGGGTCTTTGAGCATGTCTTCAAAAGCTCATCGGTGTACTTCTTCATGTGTTCGTCGAAGGCCTTGCATGCTTCCTCATCAAGATTCTCCATCGTCACCGGCAGCACGTTGGATGGATCCACCTCCGTCTTGGATGCCGGTGGCTTTGTCATGGCGAAGTCGAAGTTGAGTTGACGTTGAATAGATTTCCCCAGTGGAGTCGCCAAAAATCGTGTTGGCAACTTTTTGTGACAAGTTGACAAGCACGATCGCAACACCTTACGCCTTGCGGTGATCCTAGTCGCCAACCACCTCGATCTAGAAAAAACTAGACCAAGATGGGTTTTGATAACTAAACCGGCTAGCGGAGCCAATTTCTAGATAACTACCCGTCTCATGGGCAAAACGGAAGGTTTTCAGGACAAACCTACAAAGAGGTGTCGCACTCTCGCAGCGGCGGCGGACGATTTACGGTGCAAATCGATAAAGATGGACAAGCTAAGAAAAAACTAAAAGCAATATGAAAAACGATTCGATTTTTTGATTGTAGATTGGTTAGTTACAATTGAACCGGCCATGTACCTTATATAGGGGTTGGTCTTGCCCTCTACATGCCCTTTTCCACGTCCAACTCGGGATAGAAACCAATGGAAACACGAAACATGCCTTCCCGAGCAAGGAAACCCGAGATCCGACGAAAACAGACTCGGACTCGGACCCTGACGGTCTGACCGCCCACATACCTGCGGTCAGACCGGCCCTACTAGCCGATCAGACCGCCCACACACCTGTGGTCTGACCGGCCCTGTAAAGGTAACCCGTCACTTTCCAAACTTTGGCAATTTTTCCTATTTTATCCCTAGGTGCCAAATTTGGGTGTAAACAGGATGTATCGATGCCTTGGCAAACACTTGCTGTATAGCTGCAATCAAATCTGTGGAGCTCTGGGTAGGCTTAAATATGTAGCAAAGGAATAGCAAATGCTCAAATCAGAGAATGCAAAGTTGAATAATGGTTCAAAGTCAAGTACCGTGCTGGTCCTAGAATAGAACGTACTAGAGACGCGACCTAGACACAAACGATACCACAGATAATACTAGGATCAACTCAAGCACAACTCTGATATACAAAAGCAAACTCAAAGATAACAGCTGATTTTCTCTTTTCTTTCTTTCTTTCTTTCTTTCTTTTTTTGTGCGGCTTTTCTTTTCTTTTTTAAGCACCTTTCTTCCTTTTTTTGATTTTTCAGCAAAAACGACTCAAGGACCTGAATTCATGATTACTGGGACTCAAATGTAAATATAAAAATACAAGGACTAAAATATAAAAGTCCAAACCCTAAAATTAAAATTATACCAAAATGGAATGCTCTCGTCCCATAGGTTCCATTTTTGCAAACATATCTCGAATCAGACACTCGAAAATTTTTCATCAAAGTCTCTAACAACTCAGCACAACCGGCGGCAAGGTGGAGGTACGGTGGGGAGGTGTCGGTAGAGTGGGAGGCTTGGGCGTTTAGAGAGTCGGACTCGGGCCCCCACAAGTGGAAATTGAATCCAATCAAAAACAACTTCCCCTTCCTCCTTCCTGACGTATGGAAACTGAATCCAGTATAGAAAATTCGTGTCCCTTCTGCCTTCCTCACGTACAAACAGAAACACAAAAGCACCGCAATGGCTAGAAAAACCCTAGATGCAACTCCACAACTCCAAAACCAACTGATAGAAAATGCTCGAAATGAGAAAAACAGAACCCTAGCAGCGACACAATTCCATTTTTGAAGATCCCGATGACAACAAAGAACGGCGGCAACGACGGCGATTGTGGTTCTAAACGTGACAAGAACTCGAAACTCTAAACGAACTAGACACTAAGACCAGCAACACGACTCGACGATGCAACACAAAACTCAACAATGCAAAAACTAAAAAGAACAATGCAATGGCACAAATATGGCTAGGTGATGGATGCAAATTTTTTTTTGTATGGCTATTTTCTCGTTATAGGTATATGAACACTCACCGAGCAACGTAAGCTCTGGTACCACTTGATAAACCTTGAACTCTCAGGGATTTGGTTGTCCTGATCTTTCGGTCAGTTGATGATAACTATGATTTTGAAGAAACGTTGACGAGCCGACTACAACCGTTATTAGCAGCAGGTGCAACAAGTTGTTGCATGCTCATTTCGATCCCGCCTAATTGGACAAAATTATCATCTTCTTCAGGTTCCAAGTTCATGTTAAAATCAACATGAGGTGCTTCAAGGTTGAGATCAAATTCAAGGTGATGGGGTGCTTCCAAATTTAACTGAAAACCACCTAGGGTAGCATTGACATATTGTTATTCCTGGGCAAAAAAAGGAAGCATACACATACAATTTTTAAATAGAAAAACAAGATTCATGTCATCTTCTACCTTGGACAACATTGTCATTGGCCGCAGCTAGGACAGGATCTTGCATGTTCATTGCAATCCCACCTTGGACAACATTGTCGTCTTCCAAAGCCTCAAAGTTCAGATCTAATCCCCCAACAAGAAAAGAGAGCAAGCTAAAACTCCTGATTTATTGCACAAACAAAGCATTGCCAAGAACAAGTATTATAGTACACTTACCAAAATCCACCGGTGGCTCCATGTTCAAGTCCATGTTGGTTGGGTTCAAGTTCAAGGCTATCTGTTCTTCTAGCTAATAACGGTTAAATATAGATGGAGTAGGCAGGGAGTTGGCAAACCAGCGCCAGCAGCAGGCGGCAAAAACACGAACGAAAAAAAAAAAATCAAAACCTAGTACTGCGCGCGATATCGAACGAAAATCCAAGCTTCTACATTGAAGCAGTAAATCGTGCAAATTACCAGCTTTCCCAAGCTTCAAACGCATGACATCAATCTAAGCAAATCGTTGTTATAACCGCCTGGGATGTCTAGAAGAGAGAGACTCCAAAGTATTTAATATGAGCAAAATAGGAAATAAGCACCTAATTAATCAATCTGGGTGTATCTTAAATCATGTTCAAAACATCAATTAATTAGAAACCGGAGGATGTATACTATTAAACTTGCTCTTGCACAATAAGAAGTTTCACTAGCCCCCTCTGTATTGTGGGCCCCACTTCGTAGCACAGATGACTCGGTCGATGACATATAGGCACGCCAGTAATAGTACTTCTAGTTAGTTTTCGTGCTCCATCCATGTGTATGGAGTATGCACTATGGTCTATAAGTATATAATAAGTATATAAGTATGCATGAATTCATACGCAACGTCTTAGGTAGTGTTTGGTTTCAGGGTTTTGGTCGGTTGGGTCACAGTCATTGTTTTTTAGTTGTTGGTTGTAGTATCAGATGGGTTGGGATGGACCTAAAAAGGAATATTCTGCTGATATTCGGGTCCGCTCGGTCCGGCCAAAGACTCATGGATGGCTTCGACCCACTTTTTTTCTCGCGCGTCACGTGAGCCGCATGCGCGCAATAGCAGCGGTAGCCTTATCCTCTTTCTTGATTCACCTCTCCCCTCTAGTCGTTTTTTCACCGCCAATCCAAATCGAGAGCGGCGACGCGAGAGGAGGTGGTGACAACGCGACTGCGAGTGCGAGGTAGCGGCGGCGACCGTGCGACAGCCCGGCGGCGGCGCGTGGCCCTTCAACGCGCGCGCCCGGTAGCGGCGGCGGCGGCTCACGTCCCCCCTCCATCCTCCGTCCCCCTCCTCCCTGAATCTCGACAAGATCCGGTGACCCCACCACCACCACCACCTGTCACCCCTTGTCCTCCTCTACACTCAACTGCTCTTTGTCATCGTCGCATTCTCAGAGAAAGGTAAGAAAACCCTAGCACTTTAACCCTAAATCTTGCTGAATTTATTTGCATGAGATGATTGTCCCTTGTTGTGAAAAGGACTAGTTGAAGCAATTAATTCACAGTAGATCAATTCACACTTGAATAGATGATTGCCTATTGATGTGCTATTTTGGTCTATTTATTCACAGTGGTGTGAGCAAGTAATTTGTGATTACATGATCTGTGATTGAGAAGAGTTTTCTTTGCTTTCCTTTGATTGTTGTATTATAGATGGATAAGAGGACCAAGCTTTTAATTTATGCCGCTGCTGCAAATATTTTATTGTCAATCATGGCCATTATTATTCAATCTAGAAAAAGAAAGAGAGGTGCAAGGGAGAGAAGGTATCAAATTTGGCCCATTGGATGAAAGGGATAGAATGAGATTTGATTACCTAGATAAAAAAATTTGGAGGAATGATACGGAATGATACGGAATGATACTACTTGTGTCAACATGCTTGGACTTAGAAAAGATTCTTTCTTTCTATTTTGTAAGGTGTTTAGAAATCGGGGTTTGCTTGACGATACAATCCACATGGTATGTTGAGGAGCAGGTTGCTATGTTTCTAAAACAGTGGGGCACAACCTTAGAAATAGGTTAGTTGCCACTAATTTTGATAGGTCCGGAGAAACAATTAGTCATTATTTCAACAAAGTACTTCATGCTACTGGTGAGCCACGAGATGAACTAATCAGGCCCCCCTCATTGGACACCCCAACTAAAATAGCAGGGAGCCCTAGATGGGATCCTTACTTTAAGGTGTGACATTCAACTGCATCCCCTTTTCCAGATTTTTATTTCTAAAAATATATGTGGACCCTAATTATTTATGGTATTGAACATAAATTAGGATGGTATTGGAGCTATTGATGGCACACACATTAGATGCTAAGTATTTTAACAAACCTCTTGTGCACTATGGTGAGATGCTTACAATCTTTGGGAGCACAATGGCTATAGGAAAGTTTTCAAAGGACTCAAGTTCAGTTATTGGTACTGAAGATGTTGAAGCTGAAAACGAAGAGGTGAATTGTGGATCAGCAACTATTGATCTTGATGCTGAAACATCATCTACGAGCAAGCCAAAAAAGGCCAAAACAACTAAAAGTGAAGATGATGGTCTGATTAGGGCAATCACTAGTGTTGATGAAAAGCTTGTTGCTGCTATAGTGAAGGCTGCTGAGCCAGATAATACGCTGCCAGTAAGTCTATTTGACACCCTGAAAAGCCTTCTTGGTTTTGAGGACATCCACATATCTTTCTACTATGCTCATTTGGTGGCCAACCCTCACATTGCTAGAGATTTTGATGGACTTCCATTCGAAAACAAGTTGCATTGGGTTGCTATGTTCATTAGTGACAAGTTTCCTGGACCAATGTAGGGTTGTTGGATGAGTTATGTAGTTCTTTTGCTATTATGGAATGTGTTACCGGTGGGTGGGCATTACTTGTAAGGCTATGTGTGGCTTCTATGCTTGCACTGCCACTATGCTTGGACTGCTATATGTAAGACATTGATAGGCTATTATGTGATCAGACTTTAACTCAATATTATTTGTGGCTTGAACCTTCTATGTCGCGGATTGATGTTTGTTATTTATGTGTGATTGTTTCTGTTTTTGGTTATTCTCAGTATGAGTTATGAGTGTCATGGTTATTTACGTCATGGTTAATCTTGTGTTGAGCAATTTTTATTTTGAGATGAGCAATCCTTTTGTTTGTTCAGTTGAAGCACAAAGAAAATTAAATTCCGTTCATCATGAGTTCGGTATTTTTTTTCCTGCTACTGTGAATGATTTTGATGTGCTAGTTATGTCCAAGAAATAATTTCATATGTGAGAGGATACCTCACCAGGAGGTATCTCCACCTAAACAACCCACCTTCATCCCTTCATCCAAACAAAGGATAGAACCATTCCAATCCATCATATCCCTCAAACCAAAAAAGAAAACAAGGTCCGTTCCATCCCTTTAACCAAACAGAAACTAGATCCAACCCATAAAAAAACAAGAATGGATCTAACCCATCCCACTATGTCCCCAAACCAAACACACGCCTAGTGGTTAATTGCATGCGGGTGCTAATTAATCTTGTTTTCTTAAGGTGACTGTCTATCTCAGTGTTGTCCGAAAGTAGTACTCCATTTTACGAAAGGTATTGCGGGGTATCAAGGGCGAGCAACTACAATTCTACAAATGTGAGGCCGCACTAGAAAATGGAACGAGAGGGGGGAATTATGAAATTGTGGATGAATGCATGCGGGTATGTGTTTTGGCCCAATTGCCTGCCCATGTGGGCGCAAGGTGTTTCCGATGTTTTTCTTAATTGTGGTGTACTCAAGTTTGGTTCGCAATAACAAAAATATTTACTAATAGGTGGAGAAACAAAGTTCTACTCTCGCTGCTCCAAAATAAGTTTATCTTTCATTCATTTAACACATACCAATATTGGGCCAGTTCAGAGGTCGCATGGGGCCCACCCTGTTGGGGTTGTGGATTGTGCGCTTTAGCACGCGCGCGCTCACTACTATAGAACCCATCTTTAGTCCCCGTTCGCAACCCCTTTAGTCCCAGGTGTGCAACCGGAACACCCAATCCGGAACTATAGATGAGTATTTTTAGTCCCGATTAAAAAAACCGGGACTAAAAATACATCTTTGTTACCAACCGGTACTAAGGATGGTAGCCCCACGTAGCGCCGGTACCATCTTTAGTACCGGTTGGTGTTACCAACCGGTATTAAAGATCTTTTCTTTTTCTTTTATTTTCCAAATGCTTTTTATTGCTTGCTAATTTTTATATACATACAAACATATGTATAAATGCATAAACACACACATATATATATGTATATATATGCATGTATATATCATATATACATGTTTATATTTGTATATATATATAGTTATAAGTACATTGATCTATGCATATATATATATGTAATTAATTATAAATATATAAGAAGACATATATACATGCATATACCAATGTGAGACATAAAAATAGAACTAAATACATATAAGTTATTCCCCGCACATGATTAATATACATAGACATGTTAGTAAATACATGTATATATTACAATCGTTATTAATTTCTACTTTCTACCGTAGGATGAGGATGACGAATAGGTTTTCCATCTTCGTGGAATTGTCCTGTCGGACTAACAATCTCGTACATGATAAATCCCATCATTTTGTTCTTGAACAACATTTATGAAGTCCGCGTGGGGGAGTTGGTCTGTCATTCAAACGATCTGTTATTTTGAAAAATAATTTGATATAAAATATATGAAGTCAACGAGAAACATAATAAATGAATGATGTTTACCTACATCTAGATCCTTGTCACTGGTGATGTTGTGCGCTACAGTGTGCACGTATTGACAAATATAATAGCCGCACAGGTTGTTCCCCTATCCCTATTGTGCTCACTAAAGGAGCAACAAATTTATAAAATATATATTACTTCTGTAGGATAGTGAGATATATAATTTTGGACCATGTTTTTAATGGAAAGTTCATCCTCGGTTCCAGTTCTTCTTTGAATGCCCCACGGACGGTTGTACCGAACCGTGCCCATTCCCTGTAGTTGCAACATATGATTAATGACCTGAGATCCGCATAGTAGCAAAAGTAGTAATCATAATGAGAGTGGAATGGATGACAGTACCTGTTAAGCACGTCAAAAATGTGTGTAAAAGTTTCCTTGGGTTTCGACATAGAGTCGAAGATATGGATCTTGCTTGCAGAAAGGTCTATGACAAAAAGAAACCAGTGGAAGCTGCAAATTGCATGAGATGATTTACATGTGATGGTATGAATAGGAGAAGGAAATTGTTACAAAGACGGTAAAAAAATTGTTACAAAGGCGGTAAAAACTCACTTTATGTTGTAATGCAACAGTATAAAGGTCTTGTAATGTTGCTGCACCAGGAATGTTAAGATGTTTTCCTCTGTTTCCTTTTTCAAATTTCTCCAAATTCTTGCAATTAACTATGTAGGGGTTCATGAAACCAACCCTGTATCCCTGCTTATGGCACCGTTGAATCTCCATTCTACCGAGGAAAGAAAAGATGTTATCAGGTATGCGAACACGGTAAAAATTGTAAGGAGCCTACGACTAGCTAAGTAACAAAATAAAATTGAATGACACTTACAAAACCCATATACTGGTAAGAGAGATATCGAGGGCATCTAAGTGGTATTCATCGAAGTCCACGCAGTAAAATTAATTAAATAATCATATAATAATTTAAAACACCATAATAAAACTAACACATTTTTAATGAATCTTTCTTATTTCTAACGATTTCATCAAGTTTTAAATCAACGGAACCGGAGTCATGGTTAATTATATATAAATCCTATCATTTTGAAAAAATTGTACATATATTTCTCCATGTATTATCCTTATTTTAATTATATTAAAAAAATTTAAAGTTATAAACAAATTTTTAATGCATTATACCTATTTCTAACTATTTTAATGATTTTTAAATGGACTTACTTCTCTATTCTTTTGTCCTTATTATCTATATTTCTCCTTTTTTATCTTTTCTAACATTTTTATCCAAACTTTTCTAATATTATGAAATACCCTTCTTTTTTATTCTCTACATCAATTTTCTCTCTCATCTTTTTCCATATATATCTGATAGATAATAACTTATAGAAATATAGCTACAAATATAATATATTAACCATACATCAATAGAGTATGAAGTTGCTAACCTGTTAGATCCCTTCGATTTATAATATCACCAAAATATTTCAAAAAAAATTTAGCAGTACCTCCCCTTATCTTCCTTGCAAATTTTTACAACAAGGGCTCGTACTGGAGGAGGAAAAAGATTATATAATGGATATGTTATACTTAGGCCCTGTTTGTGTTTGTTTCCAGGGACTTATTTTTAGTCCCTGTCACATCGATGTTTATACACTAATTAGAAGTATTAAATGTAGACTAAAAATAAAACTCATTTCATAACCTGGACTAATTTGCGAGACGAATCTATTGAGCCTAATTAATCCATGATTAGCCTATGTGATGCTACAGTAAACATGTGTTAATTATGGATTAGTTAGGCTTAAAAAATTTATCTCGTGAATTAGTTCTCATTTATGCAATTAGTTTTATTATTAGTATATGTTTAATACTCTTAATTAGCGCTCAAACATCCGATGTGACATTAAGTTTCTGAAAACAAACACCTGCTTAGTACCGGTATAAGAGCCGTTAGACTTAAGAACCGAGAGAGACTTGTGATCGGTTGTGCAGTAGTGGCTGGATCCGACGGCTGTCCACCAGAATCCGACACGCTCGGGCCTGCGCCACCGCTGCCCACAAGGACGATCCGACGGCCACGATGCGAGTTCGCTGTCGCAGCCCACAGAGGGGGAGGGGGGCGGGGGGGGGGGGGTGCGGGGGTGGGGGTCGTTGGCTCTTCTGCCCAGGACGCATTATATTCTGGCTTGCACGTTTAATTGCACCAGACCAGATCATCCATCCACGGCCGAGGACAACTGAAATTTCGTTTAATTTTTATTCATACAATACTGTACTTACTCCATTCCAATTAAAATGAAATACAGACTGCTAGATTCGTAATTTTAGAATATATCACATCTAATACACACTACTAAAAAAAGGTTTTTCCTAGCAGCCAAAATCAGTCTTTGCTAGCGATTAGGCTAGCTGCATGCGATCAAAAGCAAGAGAAAATCAAAGTTTTCATAGGCGGCACTTAACCTCCAGCGAAAACAGATTTTCGCTAGCGGCTGTCTTACACGGGCCACCAGTGAAAACGGATTTTCGCTGGCGGCTGTGTTATGCGGACCGCTGGCAATAGTTCATTTTCGCTGGCGTATGCGTTAAGACGGCTGCAAGGGAAGCTCATTTTTAGTTAAGAAAATTGAAAATACGCGAATGCATCTACTCTTTGACCGCCAGCGAAGAAGTTCAATGAAAAGTGAAAATTTCCAGATGCAGCAGCCCTGCATTAATTTACAACTGCATTCCATTTCCATGAATCAAACACGAAATTCAAATCAAATCATCCCATTATCACATATCAAACATGTAATTCAAATCAAATCGTCTGTATCACCACTACATCAAATGGAAGAACAGAATAGAAAAATTCATCACTAAAACCCTAGCTCCCAAGCGTATCCCCCAATTCACAACAATCCTAGCCGCCGAAGCCATCTGGGAAAGCCGCCGCCGAAGCCACCACCTCCGGCAATCCACCGCCGCCATCTGCCGGCTGTCCCTCCGGCTAGATCTGGAAGATGGGAGGTGAAGGAAGCCGCTCCCTCTATTGATGTTGTCACCGCCACCGCCGGCATCCTCCCCTCCGGACAGAGGATGGGAGGGGAGCGGAGGGAAGGGAAGGGCAGTGGCGCCGCCGCCGCTTCCCCTCTGTTGTGCCGCCGCTGCTCTTGCTACGCCGCCGCCCGTTGCCGAGAGATCCTAACGTGCGAGCCGCCGCCCACAGGTCTCCTTCCCTTCGGACAGATCTGGGAGGGGAGAGGAGGAGAGGAGAGGGCAGGGGTGCCGCCACCGGCCTCCTCCCCTCCGGACAGAGAAGGGGAGAGGAGGGCAGTGGCGCCACCGCCGCTTCCCTCTGCTATGTTGTCGTCTATCGCCGAGAACATCTCGGAGCCGCCGTCTGCCGCCGCTGGACCCACCGCCGGTGTGGAAGGAGGAGGAGAGGGGTGCGACGGCTGCCGTTGGGTGAGGGAGGGAGAGCCGCCGGTGAGGAAGGAGGAGAGGGATCTGGAGAGGAGGAGGAGGCGGTGGGCTGTGGGTGGATCTGGAGAGGAGGAGGATGCGGTAGGTGGTGGTGGCGGTGGTTTTTGATGTCTCTATTTTTTCAGTGTGGCCATGACTTTTCACTAGCGGTTCTCTTTAGTAGCCGCCAGCGAAAATCAATTTTCAATTGCTGTCACTTAAGTGGGCCGCTAACGAAGATGGCTACATCTTCGCTGGCAGCCCACGACAACCGTTCGCTAGCGAAGATGGCAAATCTTGGCTGGTGGTATCTTAAGTGCACCACAAGTGAAAACCACAACATCTTCGCTAGCGACCCTTTTAATTTGGCAGCCAGCGAAGATCAATTTTCGCTGGCGATCCGAAACCCCCCACCCCTCGTTACGTAGTTGCTGGTGGTTTTCGCGTTTAGCCGCCAGCGAATATTTTAGGGTGACGCCCTGTAAAATCGTTTTTAGTAGTGACAAAGTTGCATTTATATTGAGACGGAGGGAGTAACTAACATCAAATGGTTTTGTATCCGGCACTGAAGATAAGTTATTTCGATACTCTGCAACATTTGCTACTTCCTTCATTTCAAAATATATGCTTGTTCGACCGGCATGTTGTCACAGCTAGCACAAACAGTACTTCACTCACAAAATCTGCAGCTTGTAGCCACAACCTGGTTGTCAAACAGGCCCGTAGTTATTCTTGGTTATGAATCTGGTACCCAAAAATAATTATAGTATTAAACTCTAATAGTACAACATTAGATATACAAATATTCGCTTACTCGGAGCCGCCAATGCTTCGGTGTGCCCGTGCACGATACGAACAGTAATACAGAGCTGTGCGTATGGTAGCTACTCCTGCTGTAGGCATAGCTGCTAGGGTATACAAAGTTACAAACAATGCCTGGAGCACTTTGGCATAGCCAAGCTCATGATCACCTTTCCTTAGAAAGAACAGCTAGGTAAGCTCATGATCCATCCATCTATCGAGAGCTCTGCAGCTACTGCTGCTGCAACGCATGTAAGTGGTGGGTGGGTGCGGCTCGGATCGATCGAAGCACGCACGCTGGAGAGCGGAGCCGAGCATTTCGCTGGCCGACTCGATTGGCCCGGCCGTGCCATCGTCAGAGGATCGGATTCCCCACTTGTCCTATTCGCGGGCTGCCTCTCTCGTCTTGGCATCTCCGCCGGAAAAAAATTTGGTGGAGACAGGATGCAAACAGGCTCTCATGCAACCCCACCCTAGATAACTATCACGTGGACAACCGAACGATCGAACGTCTCGCTGGGCACGGCTCCAGCCGCAATGCAAATAGAATGGAGGAGCCGAGTCACCCGTTGCCTCCCAGGCCTATCAGCTCACGGGCTCAGAGCCTCAGATCGCATCGGCATATTTACTTCGCAAAGCCGCCGCCGTCGTCTCTCTCGTCCGCTGGAACCATTACCTTTCTCGTCGATTAGCTCTCTTGCCCGTCGTCTGCTCGGTGGCGATGGCGAGGGCGAACACCTCGCTGGTCCACTCCTCCGTGACATTGGACGTAACCCACTGCGGCAGATCGATTCATACAGTTGTCGTTTCTCTTTCGGCGGGATGCTTGCCGGTGAGGAGCTTGTGGATGATGATGCCAAGGCTGTAGGCATCGGTCTTGGCACCCGCCTTATTGAGCACATATTATGCCATCAGAAATAGTTAGTGTAACTATCAAATATGCAGATTTTCAGTTCATAAGGATAAAACCCAAGAGATGCAGCGTGAGTATGGAGCAAATTTGTTCAGAGACAGAAAGCTGAATAATGCTAATAATTAGTAAAGCTCATGAAGAACTCTGAAATGTGTCTTCTTCAAATCCAGAGACAAGACAGTTGGTAAACAAAAGTCTGAAATGTGTGCAATACTAAGTGACCATAAAGAATGACATGCTTAATATGGGATATGTTTATTCGTGTTCCTAAATAAAATATACCAGTCTCCACAATTTTCAGCATGTATCAAATCTCCGACGGCACTCGGCTCCTCGGTCCTATTTGCGCTGTGACTGGAGCCGTGCCCAGCGAGACGTTCGATCGCTCGAGGCTGTACGAGAGTCCGTTTGCATCCGGTCTCCACCAATTTTTTTTTCTGTCCGCACAGCACGGCATAGGCGATAAGGCGAACGCCCCGCGCGGGACGTGCGGATCGATCGGCCGCTGGCTAGCGCATGCCGCACGCTGGCCACCCACCTCCACCTCCGCCGGCCGGTACGTTTATCCACTGGGCATGCACGGCGAGGCGCCGTGGTGGAGGCGGGTGGGAGACACGTGGGAAGTGGAGCCGGCGCGTCAGGAGGAGGAGGAGGAGATGAGCGTGAGAGGAGGAGCTACGACTACGAGAGCTAGTCGGGGTGAGCTGGGTTGCCGAGGCTTTCCGGAGCAGGGGGAGGGGGCACGAGGCACGCGCACCCACCACCACCAGGCCACCACCCCAATCGAGTGCCCACGCAGCCACGCTCGATATCATCCCCCTCTTCGCTTCATTAATTCCCTCTTCGATTCATTCCTCACACACACACTACCAATAGTATGAGTAGTCAGTAGTATCATCTCTCTCTCTGTATCTGCACCTGTATCTACTCAAAAGAAGTGAAAGGGAATAAAATTTAAAGACGGGGGCACGGTGAGGCCGGCCTAAAACTCCCGGTAAAAAAAAAACCCAGACCCTTTTATAAACCCTGTGCCTGCCTCTTCGCCACTTCGCCCCCTCGCTTAGCTAGCTCCTCTCTGTTGCACACGCCTCGCTTGGCTTCTCTCACCCGCCCAGCCAACTCTCCCGTCCATCTCAATCTCCATTGATCATTGAGACGGAGGCGATGCCGTGGGTGGGCTTCCTCGTCCGGTTGGTCGTCTTCTTCCGCGTCATCGTGTGAGTAGCGCTCTGCTTTTCCATCACCCATGGCTGCATGCAGCTACTTACATATCCGTGAACTGAGCTCTTCTTGTTAGACATTTGACGCGCGCCATTAGTGCGCTGAACAGCTAAAACGATCGATCGTGTTTCAATTTTGCAGGTGAGAGCTAGCTAAGCTACTCCGTCGATCGGCCGGCGGTGACCGAGGTGTGGTGGTGTTGGGCTCGCCTGAGAATGTGCGTTGGTTTCCGCGGGAGCAGGAGGAGCAGTAGCGAGACGAGCGCCGCCGACGCGGTGATGAGAAGTGGCGCCATCGCGCACTACCACACGCTTACCAGGGTTTGCCAGGTGCTCGATCATTGCATGTATTGCCTCTCTATCTCAGCTCCTTATTTTTTTCTCTCAATTTTCCCTACTCTGCTACTTCTATTGTCGTGAACGTCTCTGTTTCTGTGGCGTTTAATTAGTCCTGTCTTAATTGAGACAATTAATCGCATGCGTGCATATGCATATGCACATGCACATGCTTACTCACGGTTGGGGGGCAAAAAGAAGATAATGTTTGGCATGTCAGTGTAAAAGTGGCACGTCCTGTTAGCTTGTTTGTCTTCTGATGACGACAACCGTAAGTCAAGTGTCGCACAAGGTGGTATTGCTTGTGTAGCTGTCAAGCCCGTCAACCAACCATATGTTATGACCTCTTACTATTTGTGATATTTTAACTGACTTAGCCGCATTTCCCTGGATATACTAATTAGTACTATACTTCTAAACAGAATTAAGTTCTCTGTTGTGCTGAAGACTTGTTGCGTATCATGTTGTTGTTGTGTATGGTGTTGTGCCACTGCATGCCCACTCCTGGAGTAGATTGCACGGCATGCCAAACAAACATTGCGCCCGATCACGCGCGACCTTGCCTAGCTAGCTAGTGCGTTTTGCTTGCAGGCGCTCCGGATCGCGGCGTGCCCTTCTTTTCCGAAAAAATGCTACTAAAATTAGGCCGCTTTCCCCCCTCTCTTACTGCTTGTGTTCACAGCAATAGCAGCTCGGGTTGTCTTGGGACACTTAAAATATTGGAGGAGCAGCAGCAGTTGTTGTAGACTAGTAGTAGGCACCACTATGCATTGCAAGTTGCCTTGTCCCCTGTTTGCACCCTCACGAAACCGTTAGTTCTGTGCACATCTTTCCGGGCATACCCCACCTTGTGTGGACAACAGTATGTTGTATACTTGTATGTAGTGTGTGTGTGGGGGGTAGGCCAAAGTTGGTGGTACTTGCAAACAAAAAGTCTCTTTAATCTCGCACCAGTTGCTTGACCACTACAGGAACCGAGATGCGTTGCCATTTTGCCTGTTCTGATGATGCCATGATCTGGGTATATTTCTGATGTGTTGTTTTGGATTTGTGATCGTGCAGGCTGAGTACTTCCGTCACCTTCTCAAGCCCGTGACGTAGGTTGATCAGTACATAATCCTCCTCTCCCTTCTTCACCCGACGAGAGAGTTAGCTGCGCAGCTTCTCTCACAAGAAAAAACAGAGAAGACTAACAGAGGAGGAAACCAGTTTGGAAGTTAGAGATCGAAGACGATGCAGGGAGACCACGGGTACTACGGCGGGAGGGACTCACCGCCGCAGGGGTACGGCTACGGCGGCGGCTACGGCTACGGGGGCGGGTATGGCTACGACGCCGGTGGGTACAACTCGGCGGGCGGGTACTACTCCAACGGCGGCGGCTACCCGTCGGCTGCGGCGGCGGCGGCGTACGAGGACCCGATGGTGGGGAGGAGGACGCACGACTTCCCCGCGCCGATGAACGAGCTGGAGTTCCAGCCGTCGGCCACGTGCCCCAAGAACTACGTCATCTTCGACCAGACGTGCACCAAGAGCCGGGTCATGTTCCACCCCTCGCTGGCGCACAAGTTCGGCGGCGGGCCGTCGGCGTACGACAACAACGTGTACGGCGGCGGCGGCGCGCACGACGCCGCCAAAGGCGCGTACAGGGACAACGTCGGCTACGACGACATCTGCTCGGTGCGGCAGAAGGAGGATACAGACGAGATCGACGCGCTGCTGAGCTCGGAGGACGGCGACGAGGACGACGTGGTGAGCACGGGGCGCACGCCGGGGTACCGGGATGGCAGCTCCCCGGATTCGACGTGCTCGTCCAGCTACGGCGGCGGGCAGGTGAAGCCCGGACGCAAGAAGGAGCGCATGAAGAAGATGGTGCGGACGCTCAAGGGCATCATCCCCGGCGGCAACCAGATGGACACGCCGGCCGTGCTCGACGAGGCCGTCAGGTACCTCAAGTCTCTCAAGGTTGAGGTCAAGAAGCTCGGCGTGCGCGGCTCCGACAACTGATCATCATCTCCAACACCGGCAGAACGGAAGAAACAAACAAAAGAAAAAAAGAGAGAGGCGGCAGCAGCAGCAGCAGCAGCAGCGATCGAGTACTACTACTGACAGTACACTGCATGCACAACATGTACCCTACTCCATCCTCCATTTCTCCATACCTTGGTCGGCATTGGCATCGCCAAGCTAGCCATAGCTAGTTGATGCTCTTTTCGCAGTGCCATGACCTGGCCAAACTCTTTTTGTGCGCTCTACTTTTGGCTACGGGCTTTATGCTCCATCCATGATGAGAGAGGGAGCATGGGAGGGGGCAGAGGAGAGGCAGCGATCATCATCAATGTACTACTAGTACTAGCTAGTGCTTATTTGCTTTGGGTGTAGTAGTAGTAGTAGTGGAGAGATGATGGATATGGAGTTCTTAGCTAGTGATGAGTGGTCTTCCTAGTAAGGCAGAGGAGAGGAGAGTCAGAAGGGCAGCATTGCAATCGCATAATTTCATGCTTTGGCTTGTCTGCTACTACCCCTCTTCACTTGTTGCCTTGCTTACCTGCTTTTTCCCTTTTCTGCCCCTGCCATGTCCCTTTTCTGCCCTCTTCCCCTGGATGAATTATCCATTGATGATGGCCTCCTTCGTTAGCTTGATGTTCAGTTATACTGGTTACTGTTGGAGCAGCTGCTTCTGCCTGTCTTGTTCCATTTGGTCTCTCCATCCTTCGATCCATGATCCATGCATGCATGGATGGATGCACTGCTAGTGCTTACACTCTCAATATGCCATCATTGTGACGATGTGTGTGTGCTGCTATCTCATGATGGCGATGGCACGTTGCCACCCCGTCCCCCGTGGGTATATGTTGTGTGCATGCTTTGCTTGCTTGTGTAATGCACAGCATGTTCATGTTGGGGTTGGCACTAGCGAAGCCTGCCTTTTTGGCGAGAAGAGATCGAGCAAGCAGCCAAGCATCGATCCCATCCCGGCCGTCTCTCGTCCCTTTTGTTCTAGCTAGTGCTCGAATCCCACACGGGAAAAGGGGGTTTACCAATGTCAACTTGATGCATGCTTACTAAAAGTTGTCCTAATGATGCTCATTAACTATTAGTTGTTTCTGCTAATTAACTCCATGGATCTGGTCTTAAAGCACTGGGATGAGTAGCGTGTCATTTGCTTGTTGATGTTCAAAGGATGGGTTAGCGAGTAGTAAGCAGCTTTTTAGGGATTAATTCCCTTGGCCAATGATTGGACAAGGCTATATGGTTCTTGGCGTACTAGTAGGCTTTCTGCATGCTTTGAGTGGCATGATCTTGACCCAAGCTTTCACGTAACAGTTGACAATTTCTACATCGCCATCAGGCCGTATCGGTCGGGCTACAGTACACCAACCAATATTTTAGCTTTGGTTACCTCAGCGAGTCAGGAGCCTCCTTCGTTCGTTCATTCATTCATAAGAAGGGTGTGATCGGTAGAAGGAGTTACCAACTCCTCTACTTCGTATTTCGCGTGCACATTTTTTAAAAAAAATTATACGAAAGTTGCTTTAAAAAATCATACTAATCTATTTTAAAAAATTAGTAAATACTTAATTAATTATGTGCTAATGAATTGTTTCGTTTTCCATACGAAGGGAATGAGTTCCCAGTTCACCCAAACAAATACAGCCTAGATGTGATTATCTATTGAGGAAACTCCACCCGAACACTAGCGACATAGGACTACAACACAATCAAAGAGACGCATAGTACTTGACTATATTTTTTTATTATAATATATATAATAAATAAATACATTTTTACTCTTGTTATGGTAGCATATATAGTGTTTTTAAACTAAATATTTTTAAAGTTATTGTTGATTAAAGTTATAAAAGTTTAACCTCAGTATGAAATCAGAGAAAGTACTTATTTTTCTTTGTTGTAGATGAATGAGGAAAAGAGAGAAAGATAGAACTCTCTTTGTTAGACCGCTCAGACTCAATATATGAGCGAAAAGTACTCGCAAAGTAGTGATATGAAATATCATTCTGTTGTGAGCATGTGCTTGTATATATTTGTAATTTGAACTTGCACAATAGCCAGCATATTTGAGCTAGATTTACTTCGAAGCTTAGCCCCCGACCCCTTGATTTGTAGGAAAACATTTTGAAATTTGGAGGATTTCAATGCTATAGAAAAAGTTCGTAGGAAGGTCTTTGAAAAAAAGATATCGCATCCTATCTCTTCCTTTATAATTCTCATCAAATGGATAATCCTATAATGATTTTGAAGGAAATTTTCTTTGAGTCAATCTCTCTCATCCGATTCTTGCGACCAAATCAAATGACCATTCCCGTGTTTTGCAACTTTCTATGTTTTGCAATTCAGATGAGCTACATTTTTTTATTCCTCTGTTTTCTCAATCTTGTGTTTCAAATGACCCCTTATAATTGCATATAAAATTACTTTTTTGTCAGCTTTGAATGAGACATTAAATTATTTGGTTTATCTTAGTTGTTACCCCTCCCAATATAATAAAGTCTGTTCAATATTTGTCTTCCATTTGTATTTATATACGATTATAAATTTGTAGTCTTGTGACACTACATATGTAACCAGGTGCTATTATTGTCCACATTGGCTAGAGACGCCACCTTGCTCCAATTATACAAATCTCCTCTTCGCATAATCTTGTATCTTTCTTTCTAAGTTGTCACACTACTGCAGAAACAACCATAGGTGATGGTTAGAAACTGGTCATAGGTATCGGTTTTTAGAACCGATACCTACAAAGATTATAGGTGTCGGTTCTTAACTGACAACCGACACCTTTGAGTCAGACGTGAGACAGAAAAAAAGCCTTGATGCATCAGGTCGATTTGACCTGATGCATCGAGGTGCTCCCGGTTGCCCCAAATCTAAATCCAAATTTCAAAACTCACAATTCTCAAATCAAACATGAAGGATTCATGTACGACCAACAATTAATGTAAAATAAAGAATCAGCGTTGCAGTCATCCCCGACCGCCACCTTGCCTTGCTCCTTCATCCCATACCCCTCCACTACCGACGACGACAAGGTGTTGAGGAGCGTGGGCCAGATCCGTCGGCCCCCACCTCCACGCCGGCCAGATCCGGCGGCCCCCAACTCCATTCCGGTGGATCCACCAATGTCCCAACCCCCACGTCCACACCGGCCAGATCCAACGGTCACCTCCACGCTGGTGACCATAGAGGAGCAGTGGATGGGAGAGGAGAGGAGAGGGAGGGGGAGAGGGCCGATCATCGCTGCATCTTCCCACAGCCGCAGTGGCGGTAGCGAGGAGGAGGTGGGAGGGAGAGGGGAGACGACGAGGGAATGGTGGAGGGAGAGGGGAGGGGGGTGGACAGTGACGGAGAAGGATGGAGAGAGAGTGCAAGTGAGTGAGAGGAGGCGGATGGTGGAGGAGAAGGAGGAGGGGCAGATAAGGATAGGGCCGGCGGGGGGTGACCGGGCGAGTGGATAAGGGCGCTCGGCTCGCCCGGTTCAGCTTGGTTTTGTATGGGTGCCGATTTTTTAAAAACCGGCACCTATAGTATATTATAGGGTTAATTTGATCAGTGCCATTGCAAATGTACATATTCAGATAAATGTCATTACAATTTATCTATTCGTAGTCGTGCCACTCAAATTTTACAAAATTGAAACTGTGCCATCACCGTCACATTTTCCATCCTCTTCCCCATCAGCACGTGGGGCCCACCCGTCAGATTCATCTTCTTCCTCAATCCTCCCCTCTTCTCTTTTCTTCCCATCTCCCTCCACCATTTCTTAGTTTCTTGTTTCTTCACAGGTAGAGCAGAGGGAGGAGAGGAGTAGGGCTCCGGTGCTCCGGTGGCTAGGGGGGTGGCGACGCTGGCGGCCGAATGTGTTCCCAAGCTTGGCTCACTCGAGAAAGGTGTCGGCCAGTACAAGGAGCTAGGGAGATGGCCAGAAGAGCGGATGAAAGGGCTTGGCTCCGGCAACAAAGAAAGTGATGGTGGTGGCGGGATGGGGTGGCTAAAAGAGAGGGGAAACTAGGGGAATGGGTTCTCCTCGGTGACGCAAAGCCGGTGGTGCGAGGATTTGGTGTGAGGGAGATCAATCATTGGCGAAGTGGTGGTTGGACATGGCAGAAAGAGAAGAGAGATTGGAGATGCAGCACTTCTCGGTGGAGTCCCTAGCGGCACTTCAAGGAGCGCGTGCGGTGGGAGCTCATGGCAGTCGGGGATGCCGCCAGGGCGGCCATTATGACGAGGTTCCAGGCACTGAGCTCGTTGTTGTGGCGTTGCATCACTTGTGCACGGCGACTGGAGCTAGACCAGGAGGTGGTGTTCGTTGCGTCCGTCAACAGCCGCTGGTGCCTCCGGCCACCAGTACCACCGGAGTACTTCGGGAACAACATCATCATCGCGTTGACGTAGGTCGTGCCAGCCTCGGTGCTCCTGGCGCGTGGGCATGCGGTACTGGCACCGGTGGCCTGTTGCTGCGAGCGGTGGGGAGAGAGGATGGATTGGTGGGGAGGAGGCTGGGAAGTGGTGGAGAGAGATTGGAAAAAAAAGAAGAGGAGAGGATGAAGGAAGAAGATGAATCTGATGGGTGGGCCCCACGTGTAGATGGGGAAGATGGAAAACGTGACGGCAATAGCATGGTTCTAATTTTGTAAAATTTGATCGACACGGCTACGAATAGATAAATTGTAATGATATTTTTGTGAATAGACACATTTGCAATAGCACGGATCAAATTAACCCTACATTATAGGTGTTAGTTTTAATTAACCGGTACCTATAATATATTATAGGTATCATTTTTTCTCTAGAACCAGTACCTATAGTGTTCAAAGGTGCCGGTTCTATTTGTTTTCATCGCACAGAGATGAGAAAAGGTCCATAGGTGTTGGCTCCGGCACGTGAGCCGATATCTATGATGGGTTTTGTAGTAGTGTTATTGTCTAAACTAATGGTTGCATAGGTATTAGTATATTGTTACTAGCCATTAACCCATCTATTGGCATGTGTGCTACATATTTTAAATAATTTATATGAGTGAGATATTTATTCATTTAGAATTATTAAATCATGAAAATATTATAATTGAGATTCCAACTAAGAACAACTCAACATTTATTAATATCTATTTTCCAAGTATGAAGCCATAAAACACTAATTGAAACTTGGGAAGTACAACCCAATATTTATTAATTTCGAATTGTAGATTATATTAATTATAACGTCAAAATTATTAATCATGCAAAAATATATAAAGACTCTAGACCAAGTACAACTTTATATTTACTAGCAATTTTCACGATTGATAAAATTTTTGCAAATTTAAATGACAAACCGAAACAAGACAAACAAAACAATGAAAAAACAAAGTCAGAAATCATATATGGTGTTAAACCCGTGCTCTTCATGCATCATCACACGTAGAATCTGTTCTGTACACCTTTCCATAGCTTCACAAATCGATTGGGTAGCTATTCCATCGGTTAATACATACATATTCTGCTATATGTCATAGAAAAAGATTGAAAATTCAATTAGTGAAATTTTTTTGCCTGTATATAGAAAGCATTTGCAAAGAAAAAACATGCCACATACACACCTTAATGATAATTTAAAAAGGAAAATATTTATGAGGAGAAAAATTTGGAAGAGAAAAAAGAGGGAAAAAGAGAAAAGGAGGGTAAAAGAGAGGAGTTGGAAGGAGAGGAGAGGACAGGATGATCAGGAGGGAAAAAGAAGAGGAAATAGAAAAAAGGAGAGAAAAAAAAGACGGCAATCATGGGAGGGGCGCACGGCACCGAGCGAAGGTGTATGGGATGGTGTGGGCCAGTTGGGTTGGGTTGGGTTGGTCTCGGAGGGGGAGGGGTTGGGCTGGGATAGGGGTGTATAATAGTTATTCTAGAATCACGTTGAATTGGACACGGTGATATAGAACCAACTAAAAACCAATTCAAACATAAATAACATACCAAAATTTTGACGGAAACATTTTTAATACTTATAACAGTAAAGATTAGTTTCGGGTTTTACAATTTCTAAATCAGGAAAAACAAACAGGAGCCCATTAGAAGTTGGTTAGAATCTTTTATGGTAGAACGTACGTACTCCCTTCGTATCAAAATATAACTAGCTTTAGATCGTATATAGAGAATTAAATGGGATTATTGTGATCAGTTGGAATGAGAAGGTCGATGGAGAAATTATGAAAAAGGGGCATTTATAAATTTGGCACTGTTTTTTTTTTCAATTTTGCAAGGATGCTACTCGAATGACAGTTTTTCGATATTTAGCTTGCAATAACGATTCAAACCAATGACAAATTTGCAATTGCCCCAATTAAATATGTTAATGGTTGTAATTAGCTAAGATGAGAAGATAGGTAGAGATATATTTTTGGAACAAATTTTGAATTCTAAAGATAGCTATATTTTGAGATGAGTAGAGTACTTGAGGTAAGTTTTTGACTCAGTACCAGTGCTCACTTTTATAACTAATTATTCTTTTCAATAGTAGACAATATGTTTGTCGGTAGCAAAATGTATGTATGATGATTTTATTAATTTTAAGATATATGTTGGCTTAGTCTCTTACAGGTGCTCGTTGGGTTAGAATACGCATGTGCGCATTTACAGGGATGAATATTGCATTTTCAACGAGAAGAATACAACCGGGTATTTAATAGTTATGAATTTAATAAACTCATTTTTAGTGTGTGTGTGAGATTTCAATGGTAGATTTGATCGATGGATGATGTCCTTTTATTTATTAATTCAAAAATTTCTAGTTTTTGTGATCGAGAATTTCTGGCTGACATATGGACATGTGCATATATTTGGATCAACCTGGATTTCAATAAATGGGAAAAAGAAAAAGAAAAAAACCACTGATTGGTGATAGCATGCCGAAATCCCTAATCCGCGCCTATGAGTGTGCCGCACCCATCGCACAACCAGTTACGTCAGTGGCGGAGCCTGCAATTTTACCCTGTGGGATCAATTATCATTGCTTGATATTTCAGTGGGGTCATTCACGTAAAATTTAGTTGATTTACATAGAAAATTTAGTACCTATAAGGGTATTAGTGAAAAAGCTATGGGATCAGTTGACCCCATAGCTTGTACGTGGCTCCGCCACTGAGTCACGTGAGCCACTGAGTCACGTGACACGTGGGGGAAAGGCTGAGTGGGGATGGCACGCATGTGGCAAGCAAAAAGAGTGGGGGGACTAGGGACGGATAAACGGCGCAGAGACACGGATCAGAACGACACGGTTTTTTTATACATATATGTATAAAGTTTATGTATATATATATAAATTATACATATACATATATATATATATATACACACACACATACACACACGTATGTGTATATTTTATATACTAGCAGTGGACTAGAGGGGATACGTCAGTCTGCGCCCCTGCAGGTTGTCTTCGGAAAAGACGACTGATGTGTATATATGCCATCCATTAATTTGTTCCGTTTCTTCCACAGGAGTACAGGACGCAGTACGTACGCATGCTGTTAGCGTTCGGCTCCAGCCACGACGACACCAAAATGGCACCAGCATCGTGCAGCGCTATGTGCGTTCGCATCTACGCCGACCTAACAAATTAAAAGTCTCTTCTTTCACTAGCTAGAAACACGTACTCGTAGTGATCCAGGATAGCTCTCCGCAGTGCTGCACTCTGGTGAAAGGAAATTTGTTGGCGCGCTCTCCGGCATTCGACCGGTCGACCACCTATCAGCGCCGCGCGTGCGCATGCGACGGCGGCGACGCTATCGAAGCTACCGAGATTTCCACCGGCCGGCCGCTACTATAGCATCGATCGATCCAACCATCGCATCCTCGGTGCGTTGCGTTGCGTTTGCGGTACATGGGTGCGCGCCGCTCGTGCGTGCATGCTTCCATCCACACCGGCCACTATATTTTCAGTGCAGTGCTGTGCAGATGGATAGCGCGCGCGCGCGTGCATGATGGGTGGGTGCTTCCGCCACTATTAGTTGCGCCGTTGCACAAAAGACTACTATCGATCAATGGAGGCGTACATCGATCCCTGCCGACGTCCACGCGGGATGGCTCCATCGATCGTGGCATGTCAACTCGTCTCAAAATAAAATAAAGTAAAATAAAATAAAAATGTTCTCGTCCTTGTTTGGATTCGATTTATTCCGCTGGCACTGTGTCTACAATACCGTGTCTCCTCATCGTCTCTGTTTGTGAGTTGTGACATGCACACGCATTGCATGCTGGCCGATGGTTGGAAGGTTCACATAGAGCTAGCTAGGGTGGTCCAGATCGGGACTTGAGATGAGATCACCGTGCACTTCACACACGCACGGGTGCACGGCCAAATCCAGCCTGCTAGCTTAGCTTAGCTTGCAGCCACATCCATGATCCATGTCTAGAACATTCGATTGTGTCTTCACTCCGTTTTTTCTCTGCTCCCCCCACAACCCACTCGCACACAGCACAGTGCACCCGCAGCACGCGGCGAATTGAATGGCAAGAGCACGCGCACACCGATCGAGTACGAGCGAGCACTAGCTAGCTAGCTCTCGGTTGAATCCACCGTACGTACGCCGCGGCCGGCTGTGCGCGCGCGCCTGGTGCATGATGCAGCGCGGCAACGAGACGGGTTGAGATTCTCTGATATGAAATTAGAAGGACGTGGTCATTGGCAAGTGGGTTCCATCGTTTATAGCTCCACGTATCAATGACCATATTTTAAGAGAGAGTTCACGCCAGAGTGCCTGCTTTCTAATGAAACGTGCGTATGTCGTGCGTACCGTCTTGTACCTATCCGCGCCGGTCGATACGTAGCACGTAGTGCAAAACAGCGGGGCACCCACCCACGTACGTAGTGCATGCGGCCGTAGTAGCATAGCACCTGCGCGCAGGCGCGGGGGCGCGTGGTGATGAAGCGGCCGATCGATCGATCCAGCCGGCCGGGGGGGACGGCATCACGGCAGTGCGCGCACCGCACGCGGCCCGTCGCACGTCTCTCCCTTCCCGACCGTCTGCCACGAACCGGCCCGGGCAGCGGCCCGTCACGTCTCCGCACTGTACGTGCGCGCCACCGTCGATATCATAGGTACGTTAACAGCTGGTGGGTGCTATGCAGGGATTAAACGGTAACGGAAATTCCTGGCCAACTGGTGTTTGTTTCCGATTTTTCTACCGGCCGATCCTGATGGGAATGGTAATTGATCGAAACAAAAATTATTTATCATATTTTTGTGAAAATTACCATTTCTTATAATATGGTAAATTACCATATTTCTAAATATATTGATATTATAGGGTACCCACCGTTTAGATATTAATTGATTTTTCAATCAAATCCCTAACTTGAGTGTATAGCTAAAATGAAGTTAATTTATAATTTATATAGTATAAGTTTGAATTTATTTATATTATTACATACTTATGTAAAATTAAATATACATTTTAATAGTTTAATATTTTCACCTTTGTTACCCGTTTCCGATATGTACCAGCATGTTTCTGTTCGTATGGTTATGTTTCCGGTTTTCCGATATTTCCAATATCATTTTCGTTTCAGATTATACCGTTTTCGATTTTGTTTCCGAGAAAAAAAGATGATTATGAAAATGATTGAGGTTTTTTTTCTATCATTTCTGACCGTTTTCTTCCCCAGTGCTGTGTTGTACGTGTTGATCAGCCAGCCGCACATTCTGATTCTACACCAGTGCCCTGGTTTTGTCACACAATATCGCCCTTCCAATTGCCAGATTGGGATACAAACCTCTGGATTATACTGTGCTTACCTTGTGAGCGTGTGAAAGAGCGCACGAGTCGTATAGCTGGCCATATTGGTTCTGCGCCAACGAATATGGAGGATGGGGATGGCAACAAGCACGAAAGTAATCTTAGCGCAAATGGCAGCTAGCAGTCCACCAAAAACTCATATATATGGGATTTAATCGGATCACCAAAACCATACGTAGTGACGGTACGGGTGAGCATAGATTTTTCTTGTGTCACCGATGGTCGGCACGGAGAAAATGGCGCACGATCACAACTGGACATAAGGAAGAAATTCAAGTGGTTGGGTTGCAATGCACCAATTGTGGCACTAGGATTATGTGGTGGTTATTTTTTCCCCAATTATATGGAAATAAGTATACGCATACATATATGGATGAAAACATATCAAAAACGGATGGAAACTGACGGATACTAGCTTTATCACATTTGTTTTCATATTTTTTTCAGAATCGGAATCGAAAACCCATGTACGAAAATGAAATCGAATATTATCGAATACAGATGTGGAGCGAATACGAAATGGAACAAATACGGTAACAAATATTTACCGGGATATAAAACCCCCTCAAATTGATCTTCCTTAGTCAAGGAAGAGATATCACTTATTATTTTAGATCAACATCTCCAAAATTTATATCACTAATTTTGAAGTCGATCCTACAACCTTATGTGAAAATCGATTTTCATGGTCATCCCCCTAAGAGATCTATACGTAAATATGATTATCCGCTTTCTACTCCCAAAGACCTCTTACTTCATGTATAGCTCACTTAGCATATCACTTATCAAGTTCTGGTTGATTAAATTGAAGATGTTATTTATTTTATTTCACATCTTTGAAACTTGTAATGTTGTTTTACACTTTAAATATTTTCAAATACAAATGTCATAAACTAGTAGATCCTATTAAGCTCTAGAAATTTGATATAGAACATGTTTTCATTGGATGTCGTTTGAATTGTAGATATTAGATTTTGTAAAAACAGACATGGCATTTTATAATGAATATTTAGACCATTAAATAATCTCAAATAATAAAATTATTCACATTAAATTTGTATATCTCGTCGAGCTCTACAATTTTGATATAAAGCTTATCTTCATCTAACTCTGTATGAAAAAGTTATGTATGTATGCATTTTTTTTATGAAAGTTGATCCGTGTACGGATATAAAAAAAATCATGGATAGTTTTTGACCGTTTTCTGATTCTGACGGATAATGCCTTTACCATATTCGTTTCCATTTCCTAAAAAAAATCCAAATTATTTTCGAATCTAAAAATATTCGAAACTATTCGACTGAATCTATCCGATTCCAAAAAAAAGGGTCCGGACGAACACCAAATATCCTTGACAGATTCATTCCTACATACACAGACCATTATATAATATTTTCTCTATTTTTTAATACATGATGTTAATATTATTTATTTTGTTATGGTTTATTTTTGCACCAATTGTACTTTAATAATGACTTATAATTTTTATATTTGTATATTTTTTTGAATAAGACACGAAATACTAAGTATATGCAAAAGTTAACGACGTTCTATATTAGAAAACAGAATTACTCCATTAACCAGAAATTTCTTTATGGGACCTTTACACGTGCGATTAATGTACTCCATCACAATTAAAATGGAGAGGTAACCAAACTCAGCACTTGTACGTATCAAACAAAATCTCATGCAAGCAAGATTTTCATACATCCACCCAAACATCTCACATCTCACCACATTCAGGATCAACCAATCAAGTAAACCAAATAACCCTCTTAGCATCCACTCAGCAAGGCTCAAACCATCCTGGATGACTTGCACGAGTCAGAATAGAACGGTGCAGGCAATCAAATAGGCCAATAGAGAGCAGCTGGTAGGATGGGCGCTTTAAGATTTGTGTTGTCATGAATTGGAGGGGCCAAGCGTGATGGATAATAGACATGATCTCATATTCTCATAGGAACATTTCCGCCCAATTTTCGTATATACATGTAACCATTTAGAGCACATTAGGATGTACATGCGTTTCGATGCATTGCCAGGAAAAAAGAACGGGTATACATATCTAAACTTCCATTCAAGTATCACAAGGTAAGCAATTAACCATAGTCCTAAAACTTTCGTTTCAACAACATTTCGTATGGAAAACACGCTATATCTGCACTTACTTTTTAAAGGCAATGCACGTATTTTTTTTTCAAGACCAAGCTATAAGAGTAACAAACACACTTACTCCTCAGGTCAGTGTTACGTCAATGAAATAAACAAAACTCCAATCTCCAAGCTATATCTGAAAGATGTTACTTCATCGACATGTTAGCCACCCTTTGACAGGAAAACATATTATCGTTCTACGGTATCATTTTGCTTATAACTCATTCGAACAACAAAGAACGTTAATATAACATATAGACTGTTCAAACACTCAAGCACAATAGCACATAGCTAGAGATTCTGTATTTCTGTCTATAATGAGTCCAATAAAATCCATGCACAGTACAAGGATGCTGAGAACTAATCCATAGTTACACGCAAATTCCATTAGCATATATGTTTCTCATATTCTATTCTCTGCAAAGGTCTATTTTCTCATAATCACATTATTCACCCTTTTGCCTCACTACTATGGACATAGATGATTAGCTTAAACTTCTACCATAAGGTACTAATTGTCTCATGAAACAATTCCCACAAAAATGTTTGGTAGAGCCCCAAAGCCTCTGCTTACACTCATTTTGCCCTTCTTCAATGAGGATCTAAAATCTGGGGTTAATATTAGAAACTTCAGTGGTACAGTATTAAAATTTATTGCACGAAAAATCTAACCTATGCTAGTAAAGAGAGAGTAACTAACAACAAGAAACTGGTAACCCAAATTGAAAAGCACAAATAATCTATATTAGCATGGATATTTGTATGAAAGGTTCTAACACCACTAAAGTGTATGATAAGGTGAAAATAGCAAGGAACACACAAACAGGGCAGCGTATGATAAGGTGAAACTAGGAATATTCAAACCATCGCTAACTTGTTAAGAGACAAGTGTTTTGCAGCAAGCCAATTTCAAGCATTCAAAAAGCAAATATGACCAGTATAAACCCAAATAAACTACAAAGTATAGAGTTGAATTGTAAAAATTAAACATAAAACGGTAGGTTCATAATGTCATGTGAAACCTGAACAAAAAGTTATTACCACTTCAAATTCAAAATCTCAACCGAGTGATCTATAGAAGTTGAAATTAATCAGCATCCAGCAGTAACAAATGTACATGTACAACAGACCTTGTAGCATATTTGTTTTCCACAATTTCAGTATTATTCCTACCCACCTCCTTCCCATGATATTATAAGTTATCGCAACTTCCCTATCTCCAAAAAATTCCAATCGAGATAAGTAGTCCAAGATACACTTATAGTTAAAAACGCGTTTCTAGACATCTAGCAATTCTCCCAAACTACACTGCTCCAATCAACAGCAGTGTAAGGTCGTGTTTATTTCTATTTCAAAACGATAATCTTCAGATCACTAATTTAAAGTCAAAAAATCATCCAGAATTTTACAATAACATCATTAGGAAGCACACTAGTTCCTCAGCAACAGCAAACAGATCTAGAGGTAGAGAATCTTGTTACAGATCTGATCTAATGATCCAGTAAGATGCTTGTACCTCACCATAGGTAGCCCGGGATCTTGATGCGGAGGAAGAGCATGGCCATGGCGTAGGCGATGACAATGGCGGCGACGCCGGAGCCACCGAAGGAGACGCGAAGGCTCCGGGGCCGGTTGCGGTCGACGGCGAGGTCGAGGAGGATGATCCCGATGCCGCCGAGGAGGAACATGATGCCGGAAGAGAGCCCCTCGATGATGTACTGGCCGTTTACGCGGCCGGGGAGGAAGACGACGGGGCGGACGGCGCCGGTGGCGGGGTCCTGGACGCTGCCGATGCCAGGGGGCTCGACGATGACGTCGTAGACGAGGCCGGAGACGACGGAGAAGTAGGTGAGGAGGATGAGGGCGAAGACGGTCATGGGGGAGGGGAGCGCCAGGTTGGACGGCAGCCTCAGGCGGGTGCGCGGCGGCCGGAGGAAGGAGAAGGGGAGCACGCGGAGGACGTGGAAGAGGGGATCTATGGAGTCGAAGTCGGATCCGTGGGCCTGGGCGGCGGCCGCCGCCGCCGCGCCGCCGGTGGCGCTGTCCGATCTGGGGGCCATGGCGTCGAGGAGGAAGAGGAGAGAAGTCTGGGTTTCTGGTGATGGGGGAGTTCTTGCGTTACCTCGCTGGTTTCTATCTTCCCAGCAGGCAGTGGACGATTGGCCCCAGGTAGGCTGGTACATACAAAAAGGGCAAAAACTAACTGGATACAAAAGCAAAATTTAGTTGTAGAATACCATAAAAGTGAATATACAGACTAATATACTGAGTGTATATTTATCGAGAAATAATGTCATGCAAAATTTTATTTTTTCTAATTTGGTTAGGAGAAAAAAAAAACAACTATGATTAAAATGATCGCGATAACCATCAACTCTACAACTAAACGCATGAATACGACTATGATCATAGCGAGAATCACAGTTCCCACGAAGATCATGGCAACCGTGAAAGCTGCAACCGTTACGGGAGTTGCGGACATATAAGCTCCTGGAGTCCTCGAGAAGATAGAGGACGTGATCCTTGGGAAGGCGCACCTGACCACAACGATCCCTCCTTTTTATCATCATCTTCAAATTAGATAAATTTCTTAGAGACCTTCTCGGAAGGATAACCACTGTTTGGCTTTTCAACCTAGGGGATGCTACAAGGCATTGATCCCTTCCTTGTGAAAGGTTCGTGGCTTGCAAAATTCCACTAAGGGCCTATCAAAAAGTATGACGTACCTTGTAAGTATAGATCCTAAGAAATCCACTATGTCTATTCCACTGTCCTCTATCTAGCTGTGGCAGGTGACAAAACTCTAGTAAATTACATATCGGCTGCGTTGAAGGACTATGCTCACTCATGGCTTATCCATCTGCCCACAACTTCCCTCGAATCATGGATAGATCTTTGTAAGTAGATTGTTGTAAACTTCCAAGGCATACAAGAGACGTGCGGTTGAGGATAACCTGCATGACATGAGATAGAAAAATGGTAAAGTTCTCAGGTACTTTATTTGATACTTCAACGAGTATTGTAATACAATCCCCAAGATCACTAACGCATCCAGCATAAGGGCATTTAAATCAGGAGTTCAAGATCGCTACACAATGTAAGAATCGGCAACAAGGAAGATAACATCAGCAATGAGGCTTTTCGAGATTGTCGATAGATATCCTCGTGACGAAGAAGTCATCTAGCCTCTAGCGTGATGATGGCAAGGGGAAGATAACAGAAGACAAACCACCGGCCAAGAAGGAGGAAGCCACGCATCTAGCCACCAACTACAACCTGTTGGTTTATTTCATCGAGATTAGTTTGATAGGCTAGAATAGTTAGTTTGCCCCTCCTTTGTACTCGGTATGAATATGTGATACATCCTAAAGCTATGCATATAAATTGGATCAAGGCTATCACCATTCTCAGAAGCCTGAACCAGTATATAAAATACCCCTAGGTAGTTGGATTAAGGTTATTACCCTTCTCAGAAGCCTGAACCAATATATAAAATACCTCTAGGTGCGATACATCCTAAAGTTATACATATAAATTGGATTAGGGCTTTTACTCTTCTCAAAAGCCTGAACCAATATATAAAATCCTTATTATGTATCTTGTTATTCCCTTCTCACGTATGCCTAGGTATCAACTGCACACCACGTCCTTAAAATACCGTTGTTGGATATGACCCGTCAAAAGAATATTAACGTTTAAAACTTATATATTTTTAATTTAGAATATAATCATATGCGATCTTGTTGTAAATATTTAATTGCAAGTTTGTAATGAATACAACAGTGTAGATGTGGATCGTAGGTTGAATAAGTGTTGACGAAAAACCCGTGCTCGGCATGGTGCCGGATCTGTGTTGGCGTGAACTAAGTCGACGAACACAACAATCCGAGAGTTCTGCTTAGCTCCATGCAGGTCCAAAATATTGATGAAATGCGGGCTTTCCTGATGCGAAAAACACACACTGGCCTGAGAGATTTGCTTTACTCTAGTGCAAGTCCAAAACTTGCTTTTAGGTTCGAAGGGCGTGCCAGTTGATTTGATCCTGCAATCAAGAAGAATAAATATGCAAATTTATTAGTAAACGATAGTCAATTGACCAATCAGCCGAGATCACATCGTGATGTAATCTAGCCGATGCAATATAGCATGGATCGACTGTAAGGTATACTCAATGATAAAGTAACCCTAAATTTGATACATCGGCTGAAGATATCAATATTACATAATCTATATATCAATATTACTTTAGAAATAAGCAACTGGGATAGATCGGACTTAACCGAGACAGTATAAATTGCCCAAGTCTAAAATAACATGAAATAACGATTACATATACTCATGTCATAGCCGATATCCAGATTTAAGCATGTATCGGCTATAGCTCCGATACAACCATATACTATGATATTCTCTTGCAACAAATATATCTAACTATTATCAATCAGATTGATAATAAGTCTGATATATTTACATTAGATTAGATCCTGATATAAGGAGCAGATATAGCATATTAAACAGAGCATGAAACTATGTAAAACAACTATACCAGGTAAGATCAGCTGAAACTCCAATACTATCCTTATTAACAACCATAAAACAGGCTAAAGATCATGATTCTAAACACGACTTAATAGATCAAACTTAACTGATGCAACATTAAGTATGAAAAGATGCATAATATCTAGACAATCAAGCCAATGGTTGCCTTTTCAGGATGGTGGATACATTATATAATTCAAACCAACAAGACAATCTAGCTGTTATTAGCAAAACCCTAAATAGAGATTGGTCGATACGAATAGATAGCATTGTCAATCTAAATTATACAATGTAAATGATAACTTGGAGATTTACAAGACAGAATTAGAGTGTCATAAAGATGTAAGCACTAATTCCGATAATGCAAACTGCCATAACAAGACCTACCTCTTCGCCAAAGATCAAACTGATGCAGCTCGACTCGAAAGCAAGAACTCATCAAAAATAAAAGAATAAAAGGTTGGCGATGCGCCGAGATTGATTGAACTGTTGTTGTTTTAATCATAAAGCCTCGGGTCTATATTTATACCCGAAAATACAAACATTGTCCAAGATGGACATGACTCATATTGTCCTAATACAAATCCAACTAGCAATCAAATCCCTTAGGCAGACTCTTACCGAAAATATCTATAAGAAAATTACAGATAATCCTAATTAATAGATACATTTACGAATTCTGGACTCTATTCTTGTCTGGCAACATCGTCTCAAACTCTTCTTCAAACCCGATATTGATCATGCATGCAATATCAGCCATATCGACTATCCAGATCAGACTCGGTTCCAGCCGATACGGTCTTCCAGCTGATGTGCACTCTGTTTCCGAGAATTCCGTAAATCTTCAATTCCGCTTCGAATTGGACTTTGTTTCCGATTCATATGCTTGCCAAATTTCATCGTCAATAGGCTTGCATGTCAGTTTGATCCTGCAACTGACAAGATAGATAAATATGCTAATCACCAGATAGTCGATCGGCTGACTAGCCGATATAGTAATTCCAGCCGATGTCAATAGGGTTTTGAGCAATCAGCTATATGTAGATCATGATATAAATATGATCGGCTGATGATAATATAATGACACAATAATATAAACCAATAGAAACCAATCGGTTAATAATGATATGATAGAACAAGTGTTGATCCGAAGGTTAAAACATACATCGGCTGGAGGTCCGATGTCATAAAATCCAAAAGATTAGATAATCAATGAAACCTATTGTTGCAATCAACTAAAACCAACTTATATATAATCCTTGTAAGTCGATGCAATGTCCATATAACTTATCGGCTGAAACCCCGATGAAACCCTTATTATAATCAAAGAAAGGTTAGCCTTTATAATTCTAAGCACGGCTAAGGATGATGCATTGCAAAGTATGCAAAGAGGCATAAAATCTGAACAATCAAGCATTTGACTAATTTTTAGGGTCGTGAATACCTTAGCTAATCCAATCTGGCGAAGCGATTTAGCTGATATTGGCAAAAACTCTAAAGCAGATCCCAGCCGATACAAGTAAATCGAGCTACCAAACTGATTAACTAAGATATATGATAAATAGGTAGACAAACAAACCAACCAAACCAATGCGATCCAAGAGATCGAGAACGATGCAACCTTGAACAACACCAACGTAGCCAATACGATTGTCAGGGCCAGCGGAACGTAGGACTTACCCCTTTGCCGCAGCCCTGCGTCAGGTGCCAAGTTCCACCGGTTGATAAGTAAAAACCTCGAAAAAGAGGGTGGCGATGCACCGAGAGTAGTTGTATTGATCGAGAGATTAATTACAATGACCCCAGGTGTACATATTTATACCCTAGGCCGTTAAGAGTCCCGATCGGACACTAAACACACTTTCTTAGAGAGAAAAGGAAAATTACATGTCCTGATCGGACACTAGATAAATATTTCCTAAAGATAAAAGGAAAGTTACTAAATCTTGTCTAATTAATAGGCAGAATTAAACTGCCATGCTGTGGTCTACACGATTCCTCCTCGAACTCGGTTTCTTCTGGATAGTTTTCCATCGGCTGATCAACTTCTTACCTTAACCGAATCCACTAAAGAATCTTACAAAATTTTGGCATTAACCCATGCCCCCTAGTTTTGGAGTATGAGGATTCATGCTTCAAAATTATCTTCTTTCTGTTCTTGATAACTCCAAAATTGATCCTCCTTTATTTATTGCCATCGGCTCTCATAAGCCGATATTGTATGCGCTGGATGAGCCAGATTGTCAAACTCATGGCAAGAGAATATGTCTCTGATAGGTGCCGACAATCCTTGGAATGCAAGATCTGCTAGTTGCTCATCACTTAGGCTCAAACTATAGCATCGGCTACGAACATTACGAAATCTTTTAATAATATTCCATAGCCGATTCTCCCTCTTGCCGCTGAACCGATAGTAAGTCTGAAAGTTTTATTTCATCAATTCCAGCAAAGAAATATTTATGAATCTGTTTCTCATGATCGGCCCATTCTCTGATCGAATTTGTTGGTAATGATGAAAACCATGAGAAAGTCGATCCGATCAAAGGCAATGGAAAAAGTCTAACTTTCAAAGCTTCTTCAGTCGATGCCTCCCTACATTGTGCTAAGAATCGGCTGATATGTTCCATTGCAGATATATCATCTTGTCATGAAAACATGGAGAAATCTAGAACCTTGTATCGGTGTGGCAATGGAACCCTATCAAACCACTCAGGATATGGCAGCCGATACAGAGAAGTTTGTTCCTTGGGTTTAATTCCAAACTGCTCCTCAATTCTATCGGCCAAATCATTGTTAAGCCGATATTGTTGTTCTTCAATCTACCTCCGAGTTGGCCTTTTTGAACAATTAACTCATCAACTTTTTTCTTGATCAAATTTTGAAATGTGTCCACCAAAACTTCAGATTGATTAAACAATGCGTGATGAACTGCTTCATCAACTTTATCTTGAAGTGTTTCAATCATCGGCTCCGGAAGTTGAGTCTTTTGAACTGGCCCTTTCGATGTCATGATGAAAGATTGAAGATAATGTTTTTGAAAATCAGCCTTAAATTTCTCCATCTCTTGCCTGTGTTCATCTGTCAAATCCTCCATTGCAACCAAGATATTGGCGTTGACTTCTTCAGACATGTATGTATAAAATTCGTGTACCACCGGGCATGCCAAATCTGTGTTGACGAAAAATCCGCGCTCGACCGATGGTGCCGGATCTGTGTTGGAGCGAACTAAGTCGACGGACACAACGGCCTAAGAGTTCTGCTTAGCTCCAGTGCAGGTCCAAAATATTGATAAAATGCAGGCGTGCCAGTCAGTTTGATCTTGCAACTGACAAGATAGATAAATATATTGATCACCAGATAGTCGATCGGCTGATCAACCGATATAGTAATTCCAGGAGATGTCGATAGGGTTTTGAACAATCGATTATATGCAGATAATGATATAAATACGATCGACTGATGATAATGTAATGACACAATAATATAAACTAATAGAAACCAATTGGCTAATAATGATATGATAGAATAAGTGCTAATCTGAAGGTTAAAGCATACATTGGCTGGAGGTCCGATGTCATAAAATCCAAAAGATTAGATAATCAATGAAACCTTTCTTGCAATAGGCTAAAACCAACTTATATGTAATCCTTGTAAGCCGATGCAACATCCATATAACTCATCGGCTGAAACCCCAATGAAACCCTTATTATAATGAAAGATAGGTTAGCCTTTATGATTCTAAGCATGACTAAGGATGATGCATCGCAAAATATGCAGAGAAGTATAAAGTCTAAACAAGTCTTTGACTAATTTTTAGGGTGGTGAATACCTTAGCTAATCTATTCTGGCGAATCGATTTAGTCGATACCGGCAAAAGCCCTAAAGCAGATCCCAGCCGATACAAGTAAATCGAGCTACCAAACTAGATTAACTAAGATATATGATAAATAGGTAGACAAACGTACCAACCAAACCAGCGCGATCCAAGAAGTCGAGAAAGATGCAGTCTTGAACAACACCAACGTAGCCGATACGATTGTCAGGGCTGGCGGAACATTGGACTTACCCCTTCGCCGGAGATCGAAAACCAATGCAACCCCGCATCAGGTGCCAAGTTAGATAAAAGAAAAATTACAAGTCCTGATCGGATACTAGATAAATATTTCCTAAAGGTAAAAGGAAAGTTACTAAATCTTGTCTAATTAATAGATAGAATTAAACTACCATACCATGATCTGCACGATTCCTCCTCGAACTCGGTTTCTTCTAGATAGGTTTTCATCGGCTGATCGACTTCTTTCCGTAACCGAACCCACTAAAGAATCTTACCAAATTTTAGCGTTAACAATAAGTTATTTAGAAGAAAAAATTATTTACAGAATTAGGAGAGGCAGAGTTGAGCACAACCTTGCATTAGGGCATCTAATAATCTTACCAAATTTTAGCGTAAACAATAAATAACAGTTATTTAGAAGAAAAAAATATTTACAGAATTAGGAGAGGCAGAGTTGAGCACAACCTTGCATTAGGGCATCTAATACTTGCCTCTTGATCGAGCAGCCGATATGGGGGCATTCTCCATAAACTAGTGAAACAACAAACATATTTCTTGAAACATCCAAATATCACCATCAGCAACACTAAAAAAAATATCCATTACAACACAGAAAATTAAAACGTGCATTGTTAAATTCCAACTGACATATTTGTTTTCCACACATGAAACATCAAATTTCAATGGTTGAAACATATAAATAGTTATCATTAGAATATAATATATGAATTCTTATTGTAAAGATTTAATTATAACAAATTACATAGCATAATCGGAGCATATTTCACATTGAAAAAAATGTTTAAATCGTGCTAAAGGAAACCTCTATTTATGCATGTAACATACACTTATATACTACCCCCAGAGGAAATGTATATATTCATACAGGTGATTAGGTGCGTTAGTTAGCTAAAGTATTTATTTTCACCTTTTTAATTTTTAATTGTAAACGTAAACCCTTCCGAAACTTATTTTAAAGATCTAAAACTTTTAACCACACCAGTGGAGCTAGCATGGCAAAATAACGCTACCAGGCCAGTCTTAGTTTGCATGACAGTACCAAATTATCACACCTACTGCAGGTGGCGTGACGCGTGCAGGTGGTGTGATGCGTGACAGTGTTGTTTTACCATACCAGATTGGTTGGCATGACCAAAATATTTAGATTATAGAAATAAGTTTTAAAAGAGTTTATTTTTAAAATTAAAAAGATATAAAAAATTCATTAAAGCATGGGCATCCGATTTTTTAACCAGATCGGACACCTATAGCCAAGTGTTTTCTGCTCAGTTTGACGGGAAAATTAACTATATGGGTTTGCACATATTTTTTTACCCCTCTTAAGATATGTCTTCTTAACTATTTACCACTTGTACCCACGTGGCATGCCAACATAGCAACGGATGGTAGAAACCAGTGTGGGACCCACTAATCAGCCTCTCCTCTCTTTCCTTCTTCTCTTCCTCCGATCCGACGTGGCGGTGGAGGACGCAGAGAGGTGGCACCGGTGGAGGAGGAGGCATAGCAGCTGCGGATGGGCTCCTCGCGGTCGCTGGCGAGGATGAACCCCCGGCGAGATGCGCGGGACGTCATGGGTGGGAGTGAAGATGACAGCGAGGTGGGAGCGCATGACGGCGGCGTGGACGGGTAGCGAGGGAGGGGTAGTGTCACACCCTGGACTTTCCCCTTCTAGCTCTAAATTCATAAAATAAATTACCTAGAAGAAATCATTCATTTAACCAGGAGCAAACCCTAAATTAACAATGTGCGTAATAATCGGAATCGTCAGGGAGAATTCTTTTTCGAATTCTCTTTGCTTCAAATCATTAACAGGATTTTCAGCGGAATATTCAGAGCAGAGGAAGTAATAATGTTAATTTAAAATGTCAGGATTTGAATTAATAATTCTTTCCTTCCCCTCCTTTGGTCGTCAATCGTTCCCGGTTCACTCTCTTGGTTCGTGATTCATTGTATCCGCCGACCCCTTTTGCTGCCGCGGTTTCGTTTTGTATGACGAGCCAAGTCCTACTCCTATTCTGATTCAGTTTCATTTTCCTTTCCCGAAAAGGCACCGCATTTGTTTCCCCCACCTTTCCTTTTTTGGTTTCCTTTTCTCTCGTATTCTTTTTTCCCCCCTCTGCCGAGCGCTTCTTTCCCCCTCTGCCATGCACCATCCCTCTCTTGGGCCGGCCCGACTCAAAACCCCCTCCTCCACCTCTATAAAAGCCACCCCGCCCCTCCCCTGCGCCGCCTAACCCTAGCTACCCCTCCCCTGCGCCGCCACAGCCGCGTGCCGCTGCCATACCGCCGCTGCCGTGCGCTGCTGCCCTAGCCGCAGCCGTGTGCCACTGCTGCCCTAACTGCGCCGCAGCCGCTGCCGCGCCGCTGCCGTACCACTCGCAGCCGCTGCCGCGCTGCTGCCATACCACACGCAGCCGCTGCGTCGCTGCCGCTGCCGCGCCGCTGCCGTACCACACGCAGCCGCCGCGTCGCTGCCATGCCGCTGCCGCTGCCTTAGCCGCCGCTGCCGTGTGCCGCTGCCCTAGCTGCTGCAGCCATGCGCCGCCGCTGCTTTACCTCATGCCGCCGCTGCCGTGCCGCCGCCACAGCCACCGCCGTGCCGCTTGCTACGTCGCCGCTGTTTTGCCACGTGCCGACGTTGCCGTGTTGCTGCCGTGTTGCATCGCTGCTGTGTCGCCTCGTCGCCGCTAGCCGCCGCTGTCGTGCCGGCCCTACCGCGCCGTGCCGTGCCACTGCCGCTGCCCTAGCGCCGCACGCCATCGCTGCCCCGCCTGCCGGCTGCCGCGCTGCTATTTTGCTGCAGCCATGCCGCTGCCGCCGCTTTATCGCACACGGTAGCCGTGCTGACGACCCGTTACCGTGTCACTGCCGTTTCGCCGTGTCGCTTGCCACGCCGTTAGCCGCCTAAAACCCCAGCTACCTAGCTGCCGCCTAGCCGTGTCGGTTTACCGACCTTGCTACTGCCGCACCTAGCCATAGCCGCAACCGTGCCCTCGCCGTGGTACGTATGCATTCACTAGCCACTCGCTGCTTACGCTCACGCATAGTGTGGCGTAGTGTCATGTCTGTTTGGTCGTACCGAATCATTCTAAAACCCTAGAGTCGTTCTGAGCCGCCGGTTCTGTTCGCCGGTTCGGTTGACCGTTTGCGTGGTCCCGTGCCACGGTAGGTTAACTCGTTGAGTCGCTGACCCGTGAGGCTCGTTAACCGGGGTTTGTTTTCCGTTAACCTTATCCGTTCGCGGGCGTTAAAGCATACAAATTGATTAAGGTTTTTCGGTTAATAGTAATTACATAGTTCATATTCCAAAATTCCTAACTAATTCATACGAACTCCAAATTGGGCCATTCAACTTGGAAAATTCATCTAAAATTGAGCCCTACATGTTTGTTTACTTTTTATGTACTGTTTATTTGGTTTTATTAGAATTTTTCCTCATTTTGCGTGCCAACGTGTAGATTCCGCCGTTTTGGACGATCGCGGTCGCGAGGAAAAGAGTTCGGAAGATCAATCGAAGAAGCAAGGCAAGTCACACATTCCCCTTGAGCATTTTGAGCCCAATTTATAAAATGTTTTACCGTTTACAAATAAATTGCATGTTTTGCTAATTACATGGGAATAGGGTTTACCTATCTGCTCGCTTGTGCCATATTTACTTGATTTCCTTTCTTTGTGAAACTTGGGTGATAATTTGACCAGCTTGTGTCCCAGGTGGACCTCGCTGGATTTACATATGCTTATCTATGCTAAATTACCACTAGCTCACATAATGGGATAATAACGTTATCTACTGTTAATACACTGTGAGCTGCCAGCTCACGACATGTCGGCCAGGTTTCATTGGTCGTAATTAACCAACTAAAATATGGCCTAATGGTGGGCTGTGGGTGTATGGTTTTGATAGTTGCACCCATGGCAATTAAGGACCGGTTCTCGGGAAACCCTGGAAGACTAACAGTGCTTACCACAAGCAGGCATGGGTAACTGTTGGACTTGTAGTGTAGCTTTTCCCTAGCTGACACATCCAGACAAGGGTGGGCGTGATGGAGTTGGGTCGGCGGGGATTTACCCGTTGAACGGCTTCCGTATTCACCTAGGCACGAGAGGGGGCTACCTACCTTGGCTTAAAGGTTGGGGCGAAACCTGAGGTGTGGTGTGCTTGGTTAGGGGGAGTTATGCGAAGGGTCTTGTCACGATTTCCCCCTTTGCAGTACCATGGTGGTATTTCGGGGCATGGCAACATGTGTGGAATCGTGTCTTGTGGGTACTGTTGCGCACCTCTGGCCAGAGTAAAACTATTCGAATAGCCGTGCCCGCGATTATGGGCGATCAACCAGATTCACCGTGATTAGTCCCACTTTATTAATTAACATGATTTAATGAACTGGTTTAGTTCAGGTGGAATGGTTGGGCCTGTTCAACGTGGTGTAGCGTTGTTCAGTGGCGATATTCAATCTTGCCTTAATTAATCAACTGTTTTACTGTTTTCAACTATAAATGTTTACAACCGCCTTTATGCAAGTAGCCACAAACCCTCCTTGTCTCCCTTTGCACGAATGCATCATTGGTGTGGCTTGTTGAGTACGGTGGTTGTACTCAGTCTTGCTATTATTTCCCCTTTTCAGAAGTGTAGTGCTTCTGAGCTGAAGATGAAGTTAGAAGACCAAGGCTTATACCCTAGTTGAGTTTTGCCTGTGGAGTGGAGCTGGAGCCCCGCTTGGATCGTCGCTTTTTTCCGCTGCTGTTTTCTTTTCGGTGTGAGGACTAAGTTCTTCTTCTGTAAGTATTTACGCTTTATTTATGCTTGGATCTGTATATTGATTTGTCGTTTTGTGTAACCTGGCTTGATTCCTGGATAGGGATTTATACGCAAAATAGTTTGGAAATTTGGGATAAATTTCTGGGCGTGATAGGTAGGGGTAGGGTGGAAGGTCACATCCGGAGTTTTCCCCTTTTTCGTAGTTTCTAAATAATCATCAAATGGTCTATAGAAAATACTTTGTTTAACCAGGAGAAAACCCTAAATTAACAATGTGTCTAATAATCGGAATTGTCAGGGAGATTTTTTTTTGAATTCTCTTTGTTTTAAATCATTAACAGGACTTTCAGTTGAATATTCAGAGCAGATGAAATAACCATGTTAAACTAAAAAATACCAGGATTTTAATTAATAATCCTTTCCTCTCCCTCCTTTGGTCGCGAACCGTTCTCGGTTCACTCTCCGTCCGCGGGTCGTCGTATCCGCTGACCTCCGTTGTCGTCCCGGTTTCGCATTGTGTTGGCGAACCGAGTCCCTCTCCTAATCCTTTTCTGTTTCCTTTTCCTTTCCCGAAACGGTATCGTAAAAACCCTCCCCTCCTTTCCTTTTTTGGCACCGCATCCTATTCGGACTACCACCCCTCCCCCTTTTCCCCCACCGTGCGCCACCCCTCCTCCTTTTTCCCCAGTCGTGCGCGCCTCCCCTCTCCCTGCCGTGCACCTTCCCCCTCCCCTGAGCTGGCCCCACCTAAAACCCAACCCCCCTATTGAAGCCCTCTTACCTCCCATCTTTTCTTTCTTTTTTCGCTGCCCCTCCCCTAGCCGCCACCCCCTGCCCATCCCTTAGCCCTAGCCCCCACACCCTGTCCCAAGCCGGCGCCGCCTCCCGTTGCTGTGCCACTGCCGTCATCATCTTCTCTGATGAGCACCTCTCCTCTCTTGTCCCTCACCGGTAAGATTCACCGCGTTAATCATCTCCTTCGTTTCTATCTAACCTATGTAGTCTACTTCGCGTGTTGTACCCCAGTCACCGTCTCCGTCTGTGCCGCGTCGCTACCGTGCCGCGCTCCGCCGTTGCTGCGCCGCTACCCTAGCCGCAGCCGTAGCCACCGTGTGCCGCGCCGCTGCTGTGCCGCTTGCTGCGCCGCCTGCTGCGCCGCCGCTACCGCTACGTCGCTGCCGTGCCGTGTGCCACCGCCGCTGCCCTAGCCGCAGCCACCGCCGCTGCTTGCCGCGTCACCGCCATGCCGCGTGTCGCTGTGCCCTAGCTGCCGTGTGCCGCAGCCGCAGCTGCGCCGCTTGCTCCGCCGCCGCTGCTTTGCCGCAGCCGCCGCTTACATCGCTGCTACCGCCGCTTTGGCCGCTTGCCGAGTCGTCGGCTGTGCCTACCGGCTGTGCCGCCTGCGCTTGCTAGCCATTTGTCGCGTATGTTCGCATGTAGTGTGGCATAGTGTCATGTCGGTTTGGTCATACCGAGTCGTTCTAAAGCCCTATAGCCGTTCTGAGCCGCCGGTTCGGTTGACCGTTTGCGTGGTCCCGTGCCAGGGTAGGTTGACTCGTCGAGTCGCTGACCCGTGAGGCTCGCTAACGGGAGTTTGTTTTCCGTTAATCTTGTCCGTTTGCGGGCACTAAAATATATTAATTAATTAAGGACTTTCGGTTAATAGTACTTACACAGTTCATATTCTAAAATTCATATCTTAATCATCCGAGCTCCGTTTAATCCACTCAAGTTTATGTGGATTCGCTAAAATGTATAGAATTCATTAAAATTGGTTCCTTTTGTTGTTTCTGTAGACTTATTGCATGTTTTGTTTGTGTGCTTTGTTTGTTGTTTAGAATCCGGCACTTTCGACGCTCCGGTGTATTACGAAGTGGTCGCCGAAGTTCCTTCAGTTCAAGAGCAAGGCAAGTCACACATACAACATTGATCATGTTGAACCGCTTTAGAAAATCCCCGCTTTTCTATTAAATTGCATTGCTATTATAATGTCATGTGGGATGGATGCCTGTTGTACTCAGCCGTTGTTACCTTGTACCATTGATAACTTAGGTTATAAAATGACTAGACGATTGGTTTAGGAATGCTTAGCCATGCTTAGATCAATTAGCACACTATGGGATTCATTCTAATTCAGTCCTTAATTATGTGATGATGTACCGTTATGGTATTGATTTGATTAAACTAAAATATGTTTAAATGGTGGGTTGTGGGTGCATGGTTTTGACAATCGTGCCCATGATAATTAAGGATCGGTTCTCAGGAATCCCTGGAAGATATATCTGTACAAACCATAGGCCAGCGCGGGCTCCAGGCTGAACTTAGAGTGTAACCTAACCTAGTCGACGTACCAAGGCAAGGGTGAGCGCAATGGAGTATGAATGGACCTGACTTTGGTCTATACTGCTTCCGGATTTACCTAGGCATGAGAGGGGACTGCCTGCTATCTTTCTAAGAAGTGGGGGTGAAACCTGAGGTGAGTATGCTTGGTTAGGGAGGGTTATGCAAAGGGTTATGTCACAGTCTCTTTTCGGTACGTCGTGGTGACATGTTGACGCATGGTAACATGTTGTGAGGCCGTGTCTTGTGCGTACAGTTGTACACCTCTAATCAGAGTAAAACTATTCGAATAATCGTGCCCGTGGTTATTGGGCGGTCAACCAACTCACCATGATTAGTCTCATTCTTATAATATGACTTATTAAATTGGTATAGTTCAGGTGGTATGGTTGGGCCTGTTGCAACGTGGTTTAGCATTGGGCAGTGATGTTTAATATTGATTAATTTATATCAACTGTTTTACTGGATTCAAATTATGTTTTATAAATGCTGCTTTTGTGCAAATATCTTATAGTCGTTCCTTTGATATTATTTTGCATCATAGTTTTCTATTTTTAATGACTTGTTGAGTACGGTGGTTGGTACTCAGTCTTGCTTAATTTATCCAACCTCAGAGATAGAGAATTATCAGGATGATGAATATTATGAAGATTAGGCTTGTTTCGGACGTTGAGGATGCGTGTGGTTATGGAGAATGCTACGCTTTAATGAAGATCTTAGTTTATATTATTTAATAATTTATTTCCGCTGCGTTTGTAAGACTTTTGAATTTATTATTTTTATAAAACGTGGATTTGTGTATCAATCTGTTGTTTGTGTACTCTAACTGGTCCTGGATAGAGATTCAATACACATTCTGCTTGAAATTCGGGTTAGCGAATTTTTGGGCGTGACATGGAAGTAGCCGAGGAGTGAGGGCGAGCGGAGGAGGAGGCAGCAGCGCGCGGCGGTGTGGCGCCAGTGGTGGCAGACGAGGGTGGCGTGGAAGAGGTCGGGCAGAGGGAGGCGGCAGAGGATGTCGCGGAGGGTGTGGTCGGTGAGCACCATGGTGGGGGAAATTTATCCGCCACTACGCCTGCTCCTCCATCAGCGCCGCCACTATGCCTCCTCCTCCACCGGCGCCGCTGCTACGCCTCCTCGGCCATTGCGAGGAGCCTGTCTGCCGCCGCTACACCTTTCCTCCGCCAATGCTGCTGCTACGCCTCCACCTCCGCCACCGCCGCCTCTCCGCCTTCTCCACCTCCGCGAGGAGCCTGTCCGCCGTTGCTACACGTCCTCCTCCGTCGGCGGCGCCGCTCTGCATCCTCCACCGCCACGTCGGACTGGAGGGAGAAGAAGGAGGGAGAGGAGAGGCTGACTAGTGGGTCCCACACCGGTTTCTACCATCCGTTGCCATGTTGTCATGCCACGTGGGTAAAAGTGACAAATAGTTAAGAAGACCTCTATTAAGAGGGGAAAAATATGTGCAAGCCTAAAAGTGACATTTAGATAATTTCCCAATCTAAAAGTGGTAAATAGTTAATTTTCCCAAGTTTGGCAGGCCGGTTGTTGGCGGAGCTAGTCCTACTTGTCTGGATGGCTGGACTGCTGTGCTGCCAGGCTGGGCTATCACGAAGGACGGAAAGAAAGAAATGGGTTGGATGATTTGGCTATCTAGCTATGCTTTTGAAAATAATTTATATAACTTTTGAAAATATTTTGTATATCTTTTTTAAAATAACAGTACAAATACAAACACTCACAACGCTGCACACTTACTTCAATGAATGCACACACACCGTATCCCTGTAAGCATCTTCGAAAGGCTGCATCGGGTATATCTCTTGAGATTGACGAAATTGACGAAGTCACCATGAGCATCTTGTCGTGAACGGTACATCCGCTACCACTGAAAGAATAATAAATACTTTCTTTTGGAGATTGTTAACGTGCACGTATAATTAGACAAACTCATACGGATGATTTGAGTTTAAATTTTTATTTGGATTTTGAACTTGAACATGACAAAAGAAAACCAGAATTAGTATACAGCAAGATGCAATTTTTGAAAAGATTTTCATTGGTTTTTGCTTGAAGGATCTAGAACACGCCATGATACATTTTGTTTTTTCTAAATGATTTTTTTTTCTCTTTGTCCAACGGTTCTCATCATTCAAATCATGCATCCAATGGTTCATGTTTGTTTAATGATGTGGCTCATCCTAGTGTTATCTTGGGATTTCCATTTAACTAACGTAGATTGAGCATCCTACGTTTTGTTATTCCATTTGATGATTATCTAAAAACAAGAAGTAGGCCTCTGCGTAGCAATAAGCTTCTGCATTTACTTTTGATCTTAAAATCAACCCATATGATTTCCCTGTTCTAAACCACCTGTTGTTGGCTTTCTGATAATGCTGATTCCAGCTGGACAGTTTGACAAATGAGCAAGTTAATTTCTCTGTTTTGTTTTCACTGGGTAGTTTAAGCACAAAAATAATTAGGTGACCGTTATCAATTTATTGAGTTTTACTGGTAGCTTAAGTGAAATAGAGTAAGATCCCATAGTCATTCAGTAGTACTATGTCTCTTTTCATTGCATTCTTCAGAATCTCCCTAGACAAATGCTTCCTTTAGGATTGACCAGACGGTAGGATATTTATACACTCGTATTGATTCGCTCTCTTAAGAAAAAGTAACACATTTAATTTAGTTCCATTATAAATTCTTGAACAAGGTTTTAACCCACATGGCATCATGTATCTAATTAGAGAAACACTTGGCACTGAAACCACTTCAGTTTACTTCCCAGTGATTTTCTGAAATGGGCCTATCAAGGAGGCGCCTGCGAAATTTAATTTTCGGATGTGACCGCTTAAAAGGTCCATATGAAAAAATAAGTTTATTTTCGTATTTTCACATGCGGCCCTTGAACCGACCCGGGGGAGCGATATTTGTAGGTAGGAGCAGTTTGGTCCGCATACAATCTAAAGAAGGTCTCGTCAAAAAATCAATTATGTAGTGTGGTCAAAAAATCAATTATGTAGTGTGGTAATTAGAGTTATATTAGAATAGGATTTTTTTATGGAATTAGTTTCTTATCTATAGATCCTTATCTTCTCTACATGTACTCCTATATATATCGGTCCTGGGACTCAATACAATGTGTCTAATATTCGTAGTATTTCTCTCCCTCTACTGTTCAACATAGTATTAGAGCGGGCGACCTAGGGCCGCCGCTCACTCTTCCGCCGCTGTCGGTCCCAGGAGACCTCTTCATGAGGACATCACTCTTTTGGATATGCACAATACTTCTCAAGTTGTCATTCAAGGTTCAATCAATAGATCTCGTGTCCGACAATTGCATTTACAGGTGGGCTCGTTCGTAAGTAGTTCATGTGATTTTGAGGATAGATTATTACCTAATGATTTAATTATGATTAGGAACTATGGAGAAGACCAGAGAGAGGCTAGGAAATGGACAGGGTTATCACTGGCATTTAAGTCAACATGAAGCACAACTCATATCAAGTTCGAGTCTACCTTGGGTTCCAGGAGCAATTCACGCTAAAATTGTAGCCCAAGTTACATTTGAACTCCGTTGTTGACGTTCTACCTATGTATAGAAAACTAACGAGATCACCTTTCCAGTAGGACTGGTCTCACATAAAAAATCCTTCAGAGTCAATGTGAACCATTGAAACAAGTGGTGTTCATAATCTATCTGGTGCTACGTCACCGTCTTTTGGACCGTTAGACTGCATATCATGTTGGAGTTCAATAGGGATGCATCCAATGTACTTGGTCGAATATAGAACCTATATATTCAGTAGCCGCTATCAAGTTAGGGTTGGGTTTTGCTTAGATTATTTTTATTATTGTAGTTTCGCTGTTAGTTTTGTTTGTGGAACCCCAACTTCAAATTCTTAATCAATCATTTGCATTCGAATTGCATGTATGGATTAGACTTTTCGGCAAGATCATTTAGGTTTTGGCACGATTAATAATCAAAGAAGATGTAGTGCTACGATTGCAGGTTGTAAATCATGTTGATCGGAAACCGAATCGTATGTGTGCGCCAAATCAATAGTTATCTCTACTTGATGGAAAGATCGGGCACCATGTTGCCAAATCGACTGTTTTTGTTTTTTCTATTGTCTTCACTATCGCCCTCGAGGAATCGATCTCCTAGGTTGCTGGTCGTCGTTCGTTTGTGTCGTCGTTTTGTTACTGACAGGGATCGATCTCGGTTTCTCGGTCGACCTTGTTCTTCGTCGAATATTAGTCAAGCAGCAGTTGGTGATCATATCTTCCTCGTGCCGCGGACGGGTCCCATCTCCGGCCGTGACCCGATGCCGATCTGAGGCCGCTATGGCAATCCGTGACAGCTCCTCTTCTCCAGCCAGTGCTCGCCGTGGTCGTTGCATTCTTCGTGCGCCGGCTTCGCCCGGATCCCGCACCGCGTTCTTCCACCACGCCGGGCGCCGGACACCAGCTCCCGGGGACCCTGTCACCGCCGATGGCCACCTTCCCTCGTCATCCTTGATCTCGCCGGCCCCGCGACCTCGTCTCCACCCCGCGTCCACCTCGAGGCCGCCATGGATCTCGAGGATTTCGTCATCGTCGGGCCCTTCCACACCTCCAACTAGCTCCACCAGCCCCTTAGTCCCTCGCTCGTCTCCACCGCCTGGGAGAGAGGGGTTGGCCTCTCGCTGGCCTGGCCGCCTTGGTCGCCACACGGTGGGCCTCCACTGCCAGTGGCGTCGTGAAGCCCACGGATGCTCGCCTGGCCGTCATCGACCTGTGCTCCTCTCTCTGCCTTCTCTGGCTGTACGTTTGCGGATGGATAGGATTGGGGAGGCAGCGGATGGACATGTCAACTGTTTACTTGTTGACTGCCTGATCCTTTGTGCGAGAAAGGCATGATGCTACAACCGTACTGCTTGTTACTCTGTCCACCCCAGAGATGGTTTGCGTCGCCCACTGCCTCATCGATATTTCTATGTATCTGATATCGGCATCAAATTCATCTTCCACCTCATCGTCCCGCCCCACCCGGCTATGATGACTTCTGCGACCGATCGTCTTCGAGCACATCTACCACGCCATCAATCTTTGGGTTGCCGCTGTATCGCCCCTCAGTCCGCAGTGTCGTTACCTATTGTTCATGTCCATTGACTATTGCAACACTAAGAGACGTCCTTCTTAGCGTGGCCTCACTGCTGGTGGACTTCCCACTGCCCCATCGATACGGGGCTGCAACTGTATTGTCCCTTTGTACCGTAGGTTGCTGCTTTCGTCGTCTTCATGGCTATCTGTGCATCGACGCCCTCATCATCCGCATTGGTCATCGTCAGCCATTCGGGTGATTCTTCATCTACTTCGAGCACAGCTGCTGTGTCTTCAGGATGTGTCACACCCTGAAATTCCCCTTCCTGCTAGCTTTAATACAATAAATAAATCATCCAAAGAAATTGCATAAAATAACCTAGAGCCAAATCCTAATTAATCAATGCATTAAATAAGTGAGATTGGTATATTGGAATTTTTCATGGGTTCTCCATGTTTAAATACACTAACATGATTTTTAATGGAGTTTTCACAGCAAAAGGATATAATTTTTAATAATCAAAATGCAATTATCTGAATTTAAAATAAAATAAAAAAATCTTTTTATTCTTCTTTCGAGTCATTTGGTCGCTTTCGGCCCAACTCCTCCCTCCGCCCACTTCTTCCTCGCGAGCTCGTGCCGCGTCCTCCACTGGGTAGGCCCAAGGCCGCGGCCCAGCTGGCACCGTGGCTCTCTTCTCCCCCAGTCACCGACAGGTGGGCCCACTTGTCAGGCCTATCTTCAACCTCCGGCTAGAGAGGGCGGGCTGACATCAGCCACGCTGCCACCCCACTCCGCGCCTCCCGCGCCCACTCTGCACGCCTGGGCACCAGGGACCCACTTGCCCCACTTCCTCCGCATCTCCCTTACCCGAAAACCCCCGGGTTCGAGTTTGAATCCCATCGATTTTTCCTTTGTCTCCTTCCCCATCCTGCCAGCCATCCCACGTCTACCAGCCACGTTCATGACCTCCCGCGCCTATAAAATCAATCCCCAAGATCTCCTCTCTTCTTTTCCGTTGCCAACACCGCTCCCCTCACACTCCCTCATGCTCGCGCCGTCGCATGCATCGACGCCACCCTTCTGCCGCCGCTAGGGGCGCCAATGAACCGCATCATCGCCGCACCGCGCTCGCGAGGTCGTGCGCCGCCTGAGCCGCCGCTCGCCGACCGATTTCCGTCCCGGAGCCGACCTTCTCCTGTCGACGCTGATGCTCGTCGCCGTCGGCCTCGCGCCTCTCTATGCCTCCACCCGTCGTCGGTGAGGACCCCATCCCTTTACCCTTCTCTCCACCGTTTTCCTGCGCCCTCGTCATCACGCCGGATGGCCGCCGCTAGCAACCATCGGGCCGCGTGCGCCGCCGCCTCTTGGTCAGGACGACTGCTGCCAGTCACTGGTCCCCGACCGTCCGATCTACCCCTTGGCAGATCAGGGCCATCCACCTCGTTGCCCACATGGGTGCTGCGTTAGCACCACGTGTGCTCCACGTGGCGCACCCGCTCCCTAGTCCCGTGGACTTGGTCCACCGTGACCACCCCCTTGCGCCACTGACCCGTGGGTCCCACCTATCAGCGCGGGTCCCCTCCCTAGTGACGTCTATCCTCTGGCTTTAATGCGCAATAAATCTTTAAGGAGTTTTCTGTTATTAATAAAAACACAGTGAATCTTCTAAAATTCATAACTAATTCATCCGAGCTCCATTTAAGTCTATTCAAATTACGGAAATTCATAAAAATCCCTAGAATCCATTAAAATGGTTTTGTTTCCTGTTTCAGTAGTCTTATAGCCTGTTTTGCTTGTGTGTTTTGTATGTCGCATAGATTCCGGTAATTCAGACGCTCCGGTCTACTTTGAAGTCGTTGTAGAAGTCGCACCAGCACCGGAGCAAGGCAAGTCATGCATATAATTTGATCGTATTGCACCTACTTTGCGAATACCTCGTTTTTCCTTAAATATTGCATTATTTTACAATGTCATTCCATTGGTTTATATTACCTGTTGTACTCAGCCATATTTATTGCTTACCCTATACCTTTGATAGCTTGGGTATTAATATGCTTAGTTTCTAGTCCAGGGAACGCTTAGCCAAGCATGATCAACTAGCTCACTAAAGGGGTTATCTCATTTAATTATTTACTTAGATCTTAATGATGATGGGTGGGGTATACGGTACTCGGGTACCCAAAGAGAAGCCATTGGGCCGTGCGGCATGGAGTGGGCCAAGAGCTCTTAGCCCATGCGATATACATGTAATTAAGTAATAAATATTCCCGAGATAAGATATAAATCCCGAGGATCATGCATATCTTTATAGATAGAATAGGGATATCTAGTTACAATCAACTAAATACTTTCCTTGTAACCCTCCCCCCATTCTATATAAGAGGGGGTAGGGGTTCCGAGATTGGGAGGACGAGGGGATTACTCTAATTCATACGCGCCATCAGCCACTCCATTGCTGATCTGTGCACCACGACATAGATCAAATCAACACCAATTGGAGTAGGGTATTACCTCTTCCGAGGGCTTGAACCAGTATAAATCAGTGTCACCATCTCTCCTCGATCGTGTGCACCTCATAAATAATATTGACGATATTAGAAATCGACAGTTGGCACGCCAGGTAGGGGGCGCTAGATCAAATCTCAGGGAGGAGATTGCTCCAATCTCCAACTTCGTCGGTTGCCTTCACGGTCGGTCGGTTCTACCAACGCCGCCAGGAGGGGTCTCTGTTTACGATGTCACACGCTCGGGGGCTTCGGCCTTCATGTGGCCGCCACAGCCCGACTACGCCACCTCCATTGCATGCCCGGGGGCTTTGGCCCTATGCGGATCATGTGGATTCAGCTACACTGTCTTCACCGCATGCCCGGGGGCTTCTCCCTACACGACTCGTGTGGAATCAGCTACGTCTCCCTGGTTGTTCTCAACTCATGGAATACCACGCAAGCTAAGTCACTTTTTATGGATCTTCATTTGAGTAATTTATTTTGCTTTTGACTTACTGTTTAGTTGGTCACCCAGCTAAGCAGAAAGTAAGGGGCTACACCTTTTAGGTGTTCATACTGCTCATACTGGATGTTCATTCGTTTCCTCCTCTTAACGGTTGCAAAAGTACTAGAGTAGCACAAACTCTGATTCGTGGAACTCTGTTTCCTTGTAATTGCTCACACGGTCAAGGCCATGCCCCCTTGCCAACTTGGCTACGCCCTAAAGCGGCTACGCCCCTCCGTCGACCTGGCTACACCCTAACCGGCTATGGCCCCTCACCGCATGACCGGGGGCTACCCCTTAATAGAACGTGAGTTGGAGAATGCTCGCCCTCGACAATGATGTTCACCCTAACGACAACACAACAACGATGGTAATTGAGAACACCGCTAGGACCGGGACCGATAGGATCGCCAGATCCGCCATGACGAGAAAAGTCGAGGGCGACCCAATCAGGGCGAGAACGGTCGAGGTCACCAACATCACAACGACAACAGGCGACGTCGTGATTCATGATCTCTAGGCCCTCGGAGAAACTACGACTTGGGGCGCAGGCCCAGTGGCCGTGCTACAGACCATAGCGATTCCTCGTCATCCTCATCATCTTCAGCAAGCGGTTCTCGATGACCACGTGCGTATCGACAACCTATCGTACCTAGAGACGGATGCAGGGAGTTCACCCTAGGTCTACGAGAAGTACGATGGCCCGAGAAGTTTCGCCCTAGAGCTGTAGAGAAATATGACAGAAGCACATACCTTGAAGAATTTTTACACGTCTACTCCACAATCCTCTACGCCGTAGGGGCTGACGACAACGCACTCGTGAACTACTTGCCTGCTGCACTGAAAGGATCTTCCCGATCATGGCTCTTCCATCTCTCGCAATGATCCATTTCTTCCTGGGAAGACCTATGCCAACAATTCATCGCCAACTTTCAGAGAACATACAAGCGCCACGTAGTCGAGGACGACCTCCACGCCTTAACTCAGGATCCAGTTGAATCTTTGAGGGACTTTATATGGTTATTCAACGAATGCTGGAATATGATCCCTGAAATCACAGATGCCTCAGTTATACACGCATCCAAGTCAGGTTTCCCAGATCGCTATACCACCCAGGAGTTGGCGACAAAGAGAATCACCTCCACACGAAAGATCTTCGAGATCATCGACAGATGTGCTCACGCAGATGACGCCCTCAGGAGGAAAAAATAAGGTGGGTGGTGAGAAGAAACCAGACAAGAAGGATGCACCAAAGTCTAGGAAGAGGGGGAAGAAGAAGAATGGGAAGCGCAAAGCATCGACCTGAGGTCCTCACCACAGACCAAGCGGACCCACCCACTAAGCGCCCAACCCCTCAAGGAAACGAACCCCGATGACAATGGTGCCCGATACACAAACCTATTATTCACACCTTGGAGGAATGTCAAGTATTCACTAAGGCGTTAGCAAGACAGATGGCAGCGAAAAAAGGAAAGTGAGTTCGTGTGGTTGAGAAGAGGGTAGATGATCTCTCAACCGATAATGAACCTGTGTTCCAAGATTTCGACCTTCATGTCACACATATCTTCAGCGGTTCTACAGCATACTCTTCGAAGAGGGACTATAAAAAGATAGAATGCGAAGTCTGTTCCACATCACAGGGAGTTGCTGCTAAGATGAAGTGGTCTCACCAGAAGATCGAATTTTCTGAAGCAGACCACCCGACGAACACAACAATTCAGGGGCGATATCCGATAGTGGTCGAGCCCCCAATCTGGAACATCAAGGTCACAATAGTTCTCATCGATGGCGGAAATTCAAACAACCTACTCTTCGCAGGAACATTGGATGGATTGGGTATTCCTCGAAGTGAGTTGACTCCCTCTGATCAGCCCATCCACGGAATCACCCCTGAGTTCTCATCCAAGCCATTGGGCAAAATTACGCTAGCCGTCACCTTCAGCCAGGCTGACAACTTCCGAACAGAGCAGATCACCTTTGATGTGGCAGAGTTCAACACCGCATACAATGCAATCTTAGGAAGAACTGCACTCGCAAAGTTCATGGCAGCATCTCATTACGCGTACCAATTGCTCAAGATGCTAGGACCAAAAGGGACAATCACGGTTCTTGGGAACGCCAAGTTAGCGGTACAATGCGACAAAAAGCAGAGCCTCGACATGGTCCAGCATACTCCCACACCGCCCACCACTACAGAGCCACCCAAGAAAACGATTAAGCCCAACATGGCGCCCAAGCCAGACGGCGCCATCAAAATCTCCCCACTCACCAGCACCAACCTGACAAGACCGTCAAGATCGGGGCGACACTGGACATCAAATAGGAACTTGAGCTCATCACCTTCCTAATATAACTCCAACTAGCAAAAAAGTCCCTAAGGCGGACTCTTACCAAAAATATGTATAAGGAAATTACATAAAATCCTAATTAATAAATACACTTGCCAATCTTGGACTCCATCCTTGCCTAGCAACATCATCGCAATCCTTCGTTCAAACCCGACATTGATCATGTAACCAATATCGGCTATATCGGCTACCCATATCTGACTCGGTCTCAGCCGATACGGTCTTCCAGCCGATGCGTACTCTGTTTCCGAGAATTCTGCATATCTTCACGTCCACTTCGAATTGGATCCTGTTTTCGATTCATATGCTTACCAAATTTCATCGTCAACACATGCCCCCAATTCTGAAGTATTATATAATGCGAGGGAATTATCTCTTCAATAACGTAAAAATCTAGGGTTACCCTTGTTGACCGTTACGTACCTACTTTCATAAATAGCAACTGCCTTTCCGGAATTTTCACGGTGTTGTTGAGGATGAAATTTGGAAATCTTATGAATCGGAAACGAAGTCCAATTCGAAGCGGAATCGAAGGTATGTGGAATTCTCGGAAACAAAGTGCGCATCGGCTGGAAGACCGTATCGGCTGGAACCGAGTCTGATCTAGATAGCCGATATTGTATGCATGATCAATATCGGGTTCGAAGAGGAGTTTGAGATGATGTTGCCAGACAAGGATAGTGTCCATAATTGGCAAATGTATCTATTAATTAGGATTATCTGTAATTTCCTCATAGATATTTTCAGTAAGAGTCCACTTTAGGGACTTGTTTGCTAGTTGGATTTGTATTAGGACAATGTGAGTCATGTCCATCTTGGACAATGTTTGTATTTTCAGGGATAAATATAGACCCGAGGCTTTCTGAATAAACAACAATAGTTCAATCAATCTCAGTGCATCGCCAATCTCTTATTCTTTTACTTTCGATGAGTTCTTGCTTTGGAGTCGAGCTGCATTAGTTTGATCTTCGGCGAAGAGGTAAGTCTTGTTATGGCGGTTTGCATTATCGGAATTAGTGCTTACATCTTTATGACACTCTAATTCTATCTTGTGAATCTCCGAGTTATCATTTATGTTATATAATTTAGATTGGCAATGTTATCTATTCATATCGGCCGATCTCCATCTAGGGTTTTGTCGATAACGGCTAGATTGTCTTGTTAATTTGAATTATATAATGTATCCACCATCCTGAAAAGGCAACCATCGGCTTGATTGTCTAGATATTATGTTTCTTTTCATACTTAATGATGCATCAGTTAAGTTTGATCTATTAAGTCGTGGTTAGAATCATGATCTTTAGCCTGCTTTATGGTTGTTAATAAGGATAGTATCAGAGTTTCAGCCGATCTTATCTGGTATAGTTGTTTTACATAGTTTCATGCTTTGTTTAATATGTTATATCTGCCCCTTATATCAGGATCTAACCTAATATAAATATATTGGACTTATTACCAATCTGATTGGTAATAGTTGATTATATTTGTTGCAAGAGAATATCCTAGTATAAGGTTGTATAGGAACTATAGCCGATACATACTTAAATCTGGACATCGACTATGATATGAGAATATATAATCGTTATTTCATGTTACTTTAGACTTGGGCAATTTATACTATCTCGGTTAAGTCCGATCTATCCCAATTGCTGATTTCTAAAGTAATATCGGTATATGGAATATATAACACTGATATTTTCAGCCGATGTATCAAGTTTAGGGTTAACTTATCATTGAATATACTTTACAGCCGATCCATGCTATACTGCATCGGCCAAGTTACATCACGATATGATATTGGCGGCCTGGCCGATTGACTATCGTTTATTAATAAACTTGCATGTTCGATCTTATTGATTGTAGGATCAAATCAACTAGCACACCCTTTGAACCCGAAAGCAAGTTTTGGACCTGCACTAGAGTAAAGCAAATCTCTCAGGCCAGTGTGTGTTTTTTTGCATCAACACGCTTTTGGCACGCCCAGTGGGACTTTGTGTCATCAACTAGTGACGGAAGATAACGTCCTACCAATCACGATCGAACAACTGAATGAAGAGTAGAAGGAAGAGATGAGGAAATTGCTGGATCAACTCCAAAACCAATACCTTTGTTGTCGAAGTGACAACTGCATACGTCGAAAGACGTGGTTACTCAACAGTTGTTGGGAAAAAGTAAAGTGTATTAATTTAAGGATTTTTCCTGGGATCCCCCCTTTACATGACCCAAGGGGGCTATTTATAGTCCTATTACAGGTCCCCCTATTAGGGTTTAGGTTTAACAGGGGAATTTACATGGTCACCCTTATGAAAGGGACACTTGTATGGGTATACAACGTAATTGAGATACATGGGCCTCTAACGGGCCAATTGGCGACTGCTGGCCCACCGGCCAACGGGCCGGAGTGGTTGGGTTGGCCCCTTGGGCCTTCTTGGAGCAGGGCTCGACATGGCGAAGTCACCCTCCTTTGGCTATATATCCCCCTTCCCCCTTTTCACCGCCTTTACCCTGTCATTTTCATCGCAAGCACTCTCTTTCTCCATCCTTTACTCTCTCGGTGCTCTTTGAGTCACTGAACCTTTTCGCCCGTTGACCTCTTTCGCCACTGCACATTTCCTTCAACATGGCCCCTCGCAAGCCGAACCCTACCTCCGCGACGGTTCCCGATCCCGGCCGGATCGATGATGACACCACCGCCTTTTTAGGGGCATCGCTAGTGGACGACGATGAGCTGGCGAAGCTGGTCAGCTTAGGCGTGGTGGTGGAGGGGCAGGCCTTCACCCCGGGAGAGGCCGTGGTGCCGAAGCCGGGACAACCAGACGGTGGTGTTCGCCGTCTTCTTCGAGGTAGGGCTTCGATTTCTGTGCAACGTAGTGTTGCCAGAGATCCTTCGCCTTTTCCAGGTGGAGCTCCCCCAGCTGAGCCCGTCAGCGCTTGTCAGGATCGCCATCTTCGACTGGGTGTGTCGGACCGCCGGGTTCGAACCGAGCGCCGAGCTTTTCGGCGCCGTGTTCTTCACCACCGTGAACTCGAAGACGGTGGTTACCCCGGCCGGGACGAAGAAGATGGTATTCGGGAGCGTGAACTTCAACGTTCGCCCTGAGCGCTCCGATCTATGGCCGGTGAACACTACCATGTCGAAGTGGGATCGCCACTGGATGGCGAAGTGGTTCTACCACTCCATCCCCTTCGAGGCCGGGTCTGAGGCAGCGAAGACCCTCCGGTGGCGGTGCAGGGCGATTGTGCCGAACCGGAAGCCCAAGGTCACCGTCAGCGGTGCCATGGAAGCGTGGTTCGCCCTGTTGCGCAAGGTATGCTCCCGCCTTAGCTGCCGCGACCTGGTGGAGGAATTCTGCATGCTTCGCATCTTCCCCCTCTCGCAGTCGTGGCAGGTCGAGGTCGATTGAGATGAGGAGGTCGAGGCCTGCCGAAGCTCATCATGCCTTCGGGGGCGAACGGTGAGTCTTTGCTCTTCTCTGGTGCATCTGTGTTTCGCTCTTTTTCCCCGTTCGACGCTTGATACGATGACGCTTCTTTTTTTCCACAGTGTTGACTCTTGCTCAAGCCGACACCAAAGCCCGAAAAATGATAGGCGACATGTCGGTCACCGAGTTTAGCCAGCTGCTAACGTGGCAGGCGGCTGGCCGGGCGAACCGGGTACATGTCGGCGAACTCCCCCCGGGCGAAGCCCTTCAAGGCCGACGGTGATGAGGGCACCTCCAAGAAACAGATGCGTGGGCAGGTGAAGTTGGGCCCCCGAAAGCGGAGGGTCTCTGCCTCCACCGATTCCGACACCGACGATGAAGATACCATCGAAGAGCAGGAGGATGTGGGGGAGACAGAGGTCGCGGTCGAAAAGGCCGTGGGCGAGGCCGCTGACAGCCACTCTGAAACGTGCGGCTACACCCCAACTCCGAGCCCCGAGCGCGTCGAGACTGGGGTGGAGTCGAACAGCTCCTCCTCCGCCGGAAGGATATGGAGGAGGCGAAAGCATTGGTCGCGATCACCGCGGCCAAGATGGCGAATGGGGAGCCAGTCAGGAAGACACCCCAGAAGAAAGGGCTCGTCATGATCGCTCGTGTTTTCAGCGATGACGAGTCCTCGGACGAAACCCCCACTTCGCTAGCTGGTCGAAGCTTGGGTCTCTCAACCGCCCCGGGTGCTGCGGTCGATACTGGCAGGGCGAAAGGAAGCGTCGCTAGGGCTTCGGCTTCAGCTGAGCGGGTCGTGAATACTGTAGCCAGGGTCTTCGGCAGCCCTGTTCGCCAACAGCTCGTTTTGCCGCTTGCCCTTGGTAAGGGTAAGAAGGCGGCCGAGACGTCCGCTTCGGACTACTCTCTCGCGCCGCCCCGTTTCGCCCCTTGCAATTTCGAGACCCGGGCGGAGCTTATCCCCTTCATCGAGGGGGTAAGCAACATCGTCGCTCCAGCTGGCGGCCCGAGCCTGTTCGCTGAACTGAATGAGTTCGACGAGGGCTGTTCCGTCGTCAAGAGCCTGGCGGTCCGGGTATGTTGATTGACTCTTTTCTTTTATATATATATCTCCGTTTTCGACAACTTGTCTTAACGTTCGCCTTTTCTTTTCCTCCCTTTTTTTAATCAGATCCTCGCGGCCCACTGTTCGACCGAGCGAACTATGCGGGCCCGTCTTGACGGCTTGAAGAACCGTCTTCGAGCCAAGGACGACGAACTGGGCCGCAAGGACCTAGAGATCGAAGGCCTCGCCCGCTCCCTCAAAGAGGCGAAGGCCGAAAACAAGCGGCTCCAGGCTGAGCTGGAGAAGGGCAGCGAGGTGAAGGCCGAAATCGAGCACCTCAAGGCTGAGCTCAAAAAGGAGCAAGGACATTCCGCCGCCCTGACATACTATTACAACCTTACCGAGCTGAAGATGGAGGCTCTTCGCCTGGAGGCCAGCAAGGCGGAGGCGAAGTCGTAGCGGCTTGCGCGGGAGGTGGCGAAAGCCACCGAATCTGCCAAGACAGCGTGCCGCACACTTCGCCTTGCCCTTACTAACATGGGGGCGAGGGTACGGGGTGTGCCGGGCGAAGACGCTTCCACCTTCGAGTTCTCAGAATGGACTCAGCAGGCTGGCGGTGCGGTCTCGAACTGTGCCACCGCGTACGGTGATTGCTGTGCGCGTGTGTCAGTGGCCTTCGCCATGGGCCTGCTACAGCAGTCCGGATGCGAGCACATCACCAAGTTCCCCGACTATGCGAAGGGGGACTGGGAGGTCAGTGCTCAGGATGTTTCGCCCACATTCGTGCTTGGCGCAAACAGTTCTGGCAGAAGGACGACCGATCTACCGCCAAGGCACGTCTGCTCGAGCAACTTGCGAAGGCGGAGGCGGCGGACCAGGACGGAGAGCCGGCGGCCGAAAGGGGTGGAGGCGACGCCCAAGATCACCCAGAGGTGTGAGGCCCTCCACCCGCTTTTCTAGATTTTGGTAGTTTTCCTTTTTTGGCGTTTGCCGTGTGGGGCGAACGATGTAAATATGGCCGATGGCTAATCTTATTGTAGCTTGTTTAACATACGAAATATATGACAAGTTTCGCCAATTATTGTGTTTGATGCCTTTTGCACTTGTGCTCTTATCGCTTCGCATACGAAAGAGTGCTTACTCTTTTCGCCCACCCTACATGTTTTGCTTGGCTTTAATTTTGCGTTTCGCCATTTGATTTTTTATACTGTCTTATCAGGGTCTACGCCGAAAACTGTGTGTTCGGCCCAGCGCCGTTAAAGTCTAGCTTGTGTTTCGCCCCCTTCTCCCCTTAGGGTAGTACATAACATTAGTAGTGATGACGAACTTAGTTCGCCGGATCATTCCTTGGGGAGTGGCAGTTGTTTTGGGGGTGAAGATGTAATTTATTTGTAAACTAGGCTATAAAGCCTGTTGTATTCTTTTCACCTGTACCATGTTGTATGGCATGTATTCTTCGATTATTTTTTCGAAGTTAATAAAGATGTGTTTTTATTCCCTTTTCGCTATTTTTCGCATTGTCACTTTTCGTGCTTTCGTTAGGTCAGAGTGTGTCGGCCCCTTTGCGTATATTAGCGAAATAGGTCTGCTGACTTTTCAGCTTTCGACTTCCGTTTTCGATCTGTGGTATTTCGCGCTGATCGAAAGCACTTGTGTTTTCGTATAGATCGAGTATAACGGTGTTCGGTTAGTTATTTCCCGAAACAAGCTGTCACGGTTTCAACGTTCGGCGAGCGATGCTTCGGCCAATTCGTTTTGCCCCCCTGGCGTTTTCGCTGATCAGGCGTTTGCCTTGAGGTTTTTCCACGAATTATCATGTACACAAGTAAAAAAGGCGAAAGACACAAAGATTTTATACTGGTTCGGGCCTCCAGGGTGGATAATAGCCCTACGTCCAGTTTTTTCTTTCTTTATTTTTTTCCTTTTTTCTGTATTTTTGTGCCGAAAGGCTTACATAATGAGAGATGCCGAAAAGGTCTATACATCAGTCTGTACATTTTTACAATTTGGCGAATAGGGTGCCACCCTTCCTGAACGTAGAAACGCTTAAGAGAAGCAGCGTTCCGAGAATGGTCGAACTCTTCCCCTTCCAGTGTTGCTAGGTGAAAGGAGCCTGTCCTTGACCTGTGCTTGATGAGGTACGGCCCTTCCCACTTCGATTCAAGCTTCCCGACTGCTACCGGGTTCGCCTTCTTCCTTAGGACGAGATGGCCAGGCAATAGCTCTGTCGGTCGAACTCTTTTGTTGTAAGTTGCCGAAGTTCTTGTGGCGTATTTGCGCATGTGTTTGTAGTGCTTCGACTCTTACCCCCTCGAGGAGTTCAAGCGACACTTCGCGCCCATCTTCGCCTCCTAAGAACATCACCCTTGGCGAATTAGCCCCTAGCTTTGTTGGGGTCATTGCTTCGTCCCCATAGAGAAGCATGAACGGGCTAAACTTGGTTGGCCTTGTGGGGGTCGTTCGAAGGGCCCAGAGAACGGATAGCATTTCGTCTGGCCATCTGCCCTTCGCCGCACCCTCAAGCCTTTTCTTGAGCGCTTCCAAGATCTTGCCATTTGTACGTTCGGCCGCCCCATTTGACTGTGGGTGCGCGACCGAAGCGAACCTGATTTCCAGGTCTAGTCCTTCGCACATTTCTCTGAATTTATCAGAGTCAAATTGCTTGCCGTTGTCCGTGATGAACTCTTTTGGCACTCCGAAACAGCAAACAATGTTCTTCCAATCAAACTTCTGCACTGCTGCCGAAGTAATCGCGCCGAGTGGTTCGGCCTCGATCCAATGGGAGAAGTATTCGATGGCCACAATTGCAAAGTTGTACCCATTTCGCGCCACAGGGAATGGGCCAATGATGTCTAGCCCCCACATGGCGAAAGGCCAGACTAGTGCGATAGGCTGTAGCTCATATTGTGGTGCAGTTTGGCTTTGGCCATGTTGCTGGCAGCTTTCACACTTTCTGGCTTGCTCAACACAAACTTTCAGCACAGTGGGCCAATACACACCCTGGCGAAACACTTTGGAGGCAACCGTTGTTGCGGCCTGGTGTGCACCGCACAGCCCCTGGTGTATTTCTTTCGCCATTTCCTCTCCTTCGGCGAAGGAGATGCATCGAAGCAAGGGTTGGAGCACCCCGGAGCGATACAGCTGCCCCGAGACCAGCTTGTACTTTTTGGCTCTGATCTGTAAGCGCTTCGCTTCTGCTTCATCCTTCGGGAGCCAGCCGTTCTTGATGTACTTCACGAACGGAGTTCGCCAGTCCTCTGGGTCTTCGCCCAGCTCTGCCTGGTTAATTGCCATGATATCCAGGGTTTCTGTGGCACGCTTGGTGCGTACAAGACTTCAAAAAAGATGCCTGGTGAATGCGAGCCTCCACAGGCGGCGGATTTCGCCAGGGCATCTGCTTCCTCATTCTGACCTCTAGGTAAGTGTTCGACCGTTATGCCGGCGAAGCACTTTTCCATAAATCGAACAGCCTCCAGGTACCTCTTCATTCCTTCTTCTTTTGCCTCAATAGATTTGTCAACGTGACTTGCCACCAGTTTGGAGTCTGTTCAGATGTGCAAACGCCGAACCCCCAATGCTTTCGCCTTTCTTAGACCCAACAATACAGCTTCGTACTCTGCCGTGTTATTGGTCGTGTCGAACTGAAGCCTCGCGGCATACCGAATCGCACTCCCCCTTGCGAAGTGAGTACTGCCGCGGCACCCGCCCCACTCTGTGACCACGAGCTGTCGGAGTGCATTATCCAAGGCTGCTCGACGGGCTGGGGTTCAGGGGCGAACGCCGGTGTCCATTTGGTGAAGAAGTCGGCTAGGACTTCGGACTTGATGGTAGTGCGGGCGACAAAATGCAGATCGAAGGGGGATAACTCCGCCGCCCAGTTGCTGAGCCGACCAGAGATTTCCTTGCCCCAGAGCACTTCGCCCAAAGGATATTGCGATGGCGCAGTGACCCTGTGGGCCTGAAAATAGTGCTTAAGTTTGCGCGAAGCCATCACTAGGGCGTAGGCAAGCTTTTCTATTTCAATGTACCTTATCTTTGCCCCTTGCAAAGCCTCAGAGACGAAATACACTGGTTTCTGTCCTGACTCTGTCTCTTGGACAAGGGCTGCGCTGACCGCCACCGGTGAAGCCGCTAGATAGAGCAGCATCTCGCTTCCCGGTGCTGGGCTGACAAAGACGGGGGGCTTTGCAGATATTGCTTTAGCTCGTCGAACGCTACTTGGCATTCAGGTGTCCAGCTAAATTTTCCCGTGCCCCGGAGGGTTTTAAAAATTGGCAAACCCTTTTCGGTTGCCTTTGAGAGAAAACGACTGAGCACCACAATTCGGCCTGCAAGCTTTTGTACTTCGCGTACGCTCGACGGGGGCTTCATTTGCTGAATGACGTCGATTTTCTCGGGGTTCGCCTCGATACCCATTTCGGAAACAAGAAAACCCAACAACTTGCCTGCGCGAACTCCAAAAACACATTTCTCAGGGTTTAGTTTCATACCTGCCGCGTGCAAGTTGTCGAAGGTCTCCTGCAAGTCAGACGCATGGTCGAAAGCCTTGCGGCTTTTGACGACAATGTCATCGACATAGGCCTCCACATTTTGCCCCAACTGTTTGCAAAGGACCTTGTACACAGCCTAGCGAATGTTGCTCCGGCGTTCCTCAGTCCGAAAGGCACCCTGAGGTGGCAAAAAGTGCCGAAGGGCGTGATGAAGGCTGTCTTGGGGATGTCGCTCGGATTCATGTGGATCTGGTGGTAACCAGAGTACGCATCCAAAAAGCTCATGAGCTCGCAACCAGCTATCGAGTAAATAAGCTGGTCGATCCGCAGCAAGGGGAAGTCATCTTTCGGGCACACCTTGTTGAGGTCTGTGAAATCGACGCACATGCGCCACTTGCCATTCGACTTTTTCACCAAAACCGGGTTCGCCAACCACTCCGGGTGGTCGATCTCCTGGATCACCCCGGCCCAGAGCAGCTTCTGCACTTCGGCCTTTGCTGCCTCTTGGTGATCGGCGGACATCTTGTGCAGCTTCTGTTTTCTTGGCTTGGCATCTGGCTTGACCGCCAGATGATGCATGATGAGGTCCGTCGAAACACCTCCCACTTCGTCAGGGTTCCAGGCGAAGATGTCAATGTTCTTCTTGAGCACCTCCAGGATGTTCCCAGCTTCCTCTTCGCCCAGATCGCCCCCCAGCTGGATAAACTTCGCTGGATCAGCGTCATCAACTTGAATCTTGATCACCTTACCATGAGGGGCGGGCTTCGGCATGCGTTTAGCATGCGGTTCGGCCTCAACATTGTGCACTGCCCTGTTGATCTCGGCCAAGTCACCCTTTGAAGCGGTCGGAGGTTGAAACCCCCTAACGACGATCACGCCTGTTGGACCCGGCATCTTGAGCTTGAGGTAGTTGTGGTGGGAGATGGCTTCGAACTTGTTCAAGGTTGCGCGGCCGAAGATTGCATTATAACTGTATGGGATGTCGACAACATCGAACAGTATTTGCTCTTCGCGCCTGTTTTCACTTGTGCCGAAGGCTACCACCAATTGTACTTGGCCTAGGACTTGAACTGCTTCACCGCCTAAACCGCGAAGCGAGGCCGGTGCTTGAGTGAGGGCTAGGGTTGGCAGCCCCATCTTGGCATATGCTTCGGCGAAGATGACATCGGCTGAGCTTCCTCCGTCGACCAGAATTCACCGGACTTCGAAGCCAGCTACCTCGGCTGAGATCACCAGGGGGTCTTGATGTGGGAACAACACTCCTTCGGCATCTTCCGGCCCGAAAGAGATTTGCTGATTTAAGTACTTCGGAGCCCCTTCGCCCGCCGCAGTGATGTTGTGTACCATTCGCAGCTGAATCTTTCTCTGCCGCTTCGACGGTTGGACCGGTGGATCGGCCCTTGTAATCACTTGAATTACTCTGCGCTGCACGTCTTGGCGCTGTTCGGCTGGGGGTGCCTGTTCTTGAACAGCTTCGCGAGGTGCTTCGACAGCAGCCCCTTGTTGTGGCCTTGGTTCTTGAGCGCTGCCTCGCTGACGAATGTTTCGGCATTGCTCGGTGGAGTGCGAAGATCGTCCATGATAGGCGCAATAGAGGTTTTTTCTGACCTTCTTGCGAACAGGCTGTTGGTGGCTACCTCCTTGCTGGGCGTCGAACTCCTTGCGGAGGGCTTGTACCTCTTCGACAGCCATCACAGCCTTGCCCGTGCGGTCAGTTCTTAATTTTCTCCACGTCATGGGAGCTTGGCTCGGCCTTGGCGGCTGTCCTTGGTTCGCTGGCTGAGGTTGGCGAACGGTGAGAGGAGCTGGTTTGGTGACCTGTGCTTGTAGTTGGCTTGGGCAGCGGCGATGGAGGCTTTATCGTACTCGGCTTGGATTGCTTACCTTCGCTTGGAATCCTCTTCACCCCTTGCGTACCCGTCAATGATACGAAGCAGGTGCTCGAGAGTCTGCGGTTCCTTGTTGGCGATTTTTCTTGTGAGTTCGCCTTCAAGTAGCCCGGCCGAAGCGGCGTTAATGACGGATGCTTCGGTTATATCTTGAACTTGGCATCGGGCTTGCGAGAAATGACGCATATACTCTCGAATTGATTCCCCCGGCCTCTGGCGAATGCCGAGCAGATGTTGCTACGTCTTCGGCTCCTCATAGGTGCCTCGAAAGTTAAGGACAAAGACATCGCGCAATTGCTCCCATGAGTAAATGCTATTAGCTGGTAAATTGAAGTACCAAGAACGGGCGATGCCGTCTAGAGCAAGATGGGTTACCTTTGCCTTGGTATTTTCATCGCCGTGAGCGGCTTCGATCGCGGACTCATAGATGGACAGAAACTCTTTTGGGTCTGTTTCACCCGAGTATCGTGGAACGGGTGGGAACTTGAACTTGGGTGGGATTCGACGAATCTTGATCCCCCCACTCAGCGGCAACCCCTTTCGTCCCCTGCCTTGCTCACGGCACCCTGCATCGAGGGCCCGTTCAGCTGTGGATAAGGCGTGGCAAAGGGCGAAGTCATGGCTTGCGCGTGTGGCTGGGCCACGGTGTTCGGCGGCCCGGTCCCGAATGGTGGCGCTTAGGTGGTGTTGCTGAAGTCGAACTGCTGTCCTTGGTTCCATGGCGAAGCCCCCGGCCAGGTGGTTCGTTAGCTGCCAACTGGGTGCACCCTGGCTTGCGCTCCCCTCCGGTTGGGCCGAAGGGATTGTACTTGAGATGTTGTGGGGTTGATTGAGTTGCTGAAGGAAAGCTTGAAGCTGTGCCTGCAAGGCCGAAGCCCCTTCCGCCATTGCTTGTGACATTTGACCGGGTGGTGAGGGGTGTACTTGGGCCGCGACCGGCCGAATCTGCGGCTGCACACCGGAGATCGGGTGTGTTGTTGTGGCCGAAGGTTGCCCAGCAAAGTACACCGGTGTTTGCGTGGCTTGTGGCGGAAGGGCCTCAACCGGCGCTTGTGGGTAGACTTGGGGTGGGATGTAGCCCGCCGAATACTGGAGAATTGGGGCCGAAGCGACCTTGGCTGCCGTGCTACTTTGTATGCTTGCTGTTGCTCTTGCATTTGGCGAAGCATTTCCTGAAGTCGCGTCATGTTCTGGCGCATGGCTTCCATGCCGGCTTCGGCTTGCGCTTCAAGGTTGGGGTTGGCTTTGCGCAGCGGTGAGCGCGGTCGAAGTCGTAGCCGGTTGTGACGAACTGTCTTGGGTCGCCACCAGCTGACTTGTCGGAAGGATCTCCGGCGCCTGCCCCGCCGAAGTGACCGGAGCCGAAAGCGGTGGTTGCGGCACGGGTGTCGAAGACGATGGCGCCGCCCCAGTTTTGACGATGGGCGCCGAAGGCTTTGCTCCTTCTTCGGCGACCATTGCCTCTCCTGCTGCACTCTCCTTTGGGTTAACAACCCTCTCCTTTGCAACCTTCTTCGGTGGCATTCGCTCTCAGTGGTTTCGCTCGGAGGTCCCCACAGTCGGCGCTAGCTGTTGTCGAAGTGACAACTGCGTACGTCGAAAGATGTGGTTACTCAACAGTTGTTGGGAAAAGTAAAGTGTATTAATTTAAGGATTTTTCCTGGGATCCCCCTTTACATGACCCAAGGGGGCTATTTATAGTCCTATTACAGGTCCCCCTATTAGGGTTTAGGTTTAACAGGGGAATTTACATGGTCACCCTTATGAAAGGGACACTTGTATGGGTATACAACGTAATTGAGATACATGGGCCTCTAACGGGCCAATTGGCGACTGCTGGCCCACCGGCCAACGGGCCGGAGTGGTTGGGTTGGCCCCTTGGGCCTTCTTGGAGCAGGGCTCGACATGGCGAAGTCACCCTCCTTTGGCTTACGCCCTTCACCTTGCAGCCTTCGCCCAGGGCATGTTTAGACGTGGGGAACCAACGCGGGTCTTCACTCTTCGCGGCCTTCGCCCCGTGGTCTTCACCCTAAGGCTTCGCCCTGATGAATCTTAGACGCCTCGTCTGAATCCTCGCTGCTTGCTTGGTTTCGGCAGGTCTGGTCGAAGGGTCTCATGACATACCGCCAACAGCATTCATTCGTTTGCGGTAATCCGTCAGGGCACGGTTATCCAGAAAACCAAAGTGGAGTTGCCGCCGATCGTGAAATCACAGCCAAGCACATCTGGAGCAAGTGATGACAAGGGCAAGGAAGTTAAAGTCGAGTCAAACGATGAAGAACTCCACATATTACAAGATCGCATTGATTCGGCAGTTCATCATGCTCTCATTAACCAATCCGATGTACTCGTGAATACTTTGACAGAAATGATCAAGACGGTGGTGGATGGTACTATAGCTGAGGAAAAAGCGAAAGGACCAGTATATCTACCAGGAGACACTTTTCCAGGTAATAGAACTGTGAAGATGGAAATTGGCGGGAAACATCAGTTGTTTCAAACCCAGGCTCCATCGTGGCTCCCGTATCGAGCAGAAACATCCTGACGATATTGACCAGGAAAAAGTCAATCATTGGGGGCAAACTTCAACTCAGTTAATGCCGGGACAATTGATGAGCATACTTAACACAAAGCCACCTATCATCGAGCCAACATATCATATTCTTTTAGTTTCACAACAGCCGATTGGAATTACATAGCCGACGGCCCAACAATATGTCTCAGAACCACTTCTGTACATCGCGTCTCAAGACCTAGCGACCAATCTCAATCAGCATTATCAGTCTCATTCACCACGGGCTCAGTATCGGCTTGAAGGGTCTCCACGGCTTTAGCCAACGCAATATGGCCAGTACGATATCACGGAGGAGTGTCACAGCAGCCGTGGGCCGATATGATTGCCGACGTAATGAGGGAACAATTTGGCCTCAAGCCTAAAGATAATGGCAACATGTACCGGCATCCATATCCAGACTATTTTGATCGAGTGCCATTGCCAAATCGATACAAGGTGTCAGATTTCTCAAAATTGTCAGGGCAGGATAATGTGTCAACCTACGAGCATGTCAGCCGATTCCTAGCACAGTGTGGAGAAGCATCGGATACAAAAGCTCTCAGAGTTATTATTTCCACTATCCTTATCTGGATCGGTGTTCACATGGTTTTCATCTCTACTTTTAATTCCATCAGGAGCTGGGCCGATCTAGAAAAGCAATTCCATAAATACTTTTTCAGTGGCATTCAAGAGATGAAATTTTCAGATCTTACAGCAATCAAGCAAAAATCAGAAGAAACAGTGCCAGACTACATTCAGAGATTCAGAGATGTAAGGAATAGGTGATATAGTCTGGCCCTGACTGATTCACAATTAGCCGATAAGGGAGAGATTTTCAGCTGAAGACTTTGAAAGTCTAGCACACTTGGCTCAGAAGGTATCGGCTCATGCGACACGGTTCCAAGAGGCCTGAAAATTTGCTAAGAAAGCCAACAACGTTAATAATATCCATAGTTATAATCGTGACTCTGAAGATGACGATCCAGAGGTCAATGCGGCTGAGTGGTCTAGAAACAAGAAGACAGTAGTATGCCAATAGGTTAAGAATTCGGGGAAGGAAGAAAGATTTGACTTTGATGTTACTAAAGCCGATAAGATATTTGATCTTCTCCTTCAAGAAAAGCAGATTCAGTCGCCGGTCGGACATGTGATACCATCGACTGAGGAATTGAAGAGAAGAAAGTATTGTAAATAGCATAGTATGGAATCTCACAGCACCAATGATTGCAAAATCTTCAGATAACAGATTCAATCGACCGTAGAACAAGGAATGATCAAATTAGATGAAGTTAAAAGGCCAATGAAAATAGATGGCCATCCCTTTCCAGTGAACATGGTTCACACTGAAGTCGACAGAAATCAAGCTGATGGAAGTAAATACCATGCAAGAGGTGTCAAATCGGCTAGCATGATCAGCAAATATCAGAAAAGGTGCGAAAGGGAAGAGGAGTCATATTATCGCAACGATGAAAGTTATTTTGATCCCCATTGGAGCTGTGAATTCTTTAGATTTTGCTGGAATGAAGGGATGAGGTTGCCTTCCATTGAAGATTGTCCTGGTTGCAGTGATCCCAACGTTCGACATGTTGAGAGACCAAACCGACAGAATAGTGGCATGTATCGGCCGATTCAACATAGGCTGCCAGTCCATCAGAGGCTTGGGCCAATCCAGCAAGATCATCTTGAGAACAAGTCACAAGGAAGAACTGAGACAATGCAACCACAATTTTGTCCTGCTGAAATTTTCACCAAGAGCCAGAAGAGACGTGTCCAGAGGATGAGGAACAGAGAGCAATTCCAGGAAGTCGAAGATGAGATCGAACAACGGCTGAGGCGCACAAGGAAAGTTTGGCGCGTGAAGAGCAAGATTGTTTCAGCCGATGAGGTCCAAGTCGATCAGGATAAGAGTCTTCAAAATAGGGCAAAGATGTTGCATCCTATTCGATAAATATGGTTTTTATGCTACCAGCCGAATATGCAGTTGAACAAGTGGTGGAGCAAGCAGACGAATCACAATCGGCTAAGTTGATATTGTCTCCACAACAAGCCGTTTTTGAGAAGCCAGAAGGAACTGACCATCAACACCTCAAGCCTTTGTACGTCAAGGGGTTTGTTAATGGAAAGCCGATGTCAAAAATGCTGGTTGATGGCGGAGCAGCTGTCAACTTGATGCCATACTCAACTTTCAGAAAGCTTGGGAAGAATTCCGAAGATTTAATCAAGACCAACATGATTTTGAAGGATTTTGGAGGGAATCCATCTCAAACCAAGGGAGTTTTGAATGTGGAGTTGAACATCGACAGCAAGACAATTCCTACTACATTCTTTGTTATTGATGGGAAGGGTTCCTACAGTCTGTTGCTGGAAAGAGATTGGATCCATGCTAATTGTTGTATTCCTTCAACTATGCATCAGAGTTTGATTCAATGGCAAGGAGACCAGATTGAAATCGTGCCAGCCGACAGGTCAGTTAACGTAGCTAGTGCTAATTTGTCTGTTTGGGAGATGGAAGGAATTGATTGTTTATCTGGAAAAGTTTGGCAAGGAGATTATCTAAAAGTTTCTAATTATGATATACAACCAACAGGAGATGGAGAGCCCTAATTATTACTTTGAGGGCACCGTGGAGGGTTCTAATTTTTATACAAAGGATACTGTAGATGATCTTGATGGCAAACTGGGGCAAGGATTAATAAATGAGTTAGAAGAAGTGGACATTGGACCAGGCGATAGGCCTAGGCCGACATATATTAGTAAAGGTTTGACAAAGGAATTCAAATGTAAATTAATAGCATTTTTGAAAGATTATAAACATTGTTTTGCCTAGGAATACTATGAAATGTCAGGACTTAGCCGATCGATTGTTGAACATCGACTCCCTATTAAACCCGGCTATCAGCCATACAAGCAACCTCCAAGACGATGTAAAGCTGAGATGTATGATGCTATCAAGGCCGAGATTACAAGACTCTATGATGCTAACTTCATTAGACCATGCCGATATGCTGAGTGGATTACAAATATAGTACTAGTGATCAAGAAGAACGACAAGCTTAGAGTTTGTATCGATTTTTGAGATTTGAATAAAGCTACTCCTAAAGATGAATAGCCAATGTCGATTGCCGATCAATTGGTTGATGCAGCATCTGGGCACAAGATTATTAGTTTCATGGACGGTAATGCAGGATATAATCAAATTTTTATGGCCGAGGAAGACATTCACAAGACTGCTTTTCGATGTCCTGGTGCAATCGGCTTGTACGAGTCGGTTGTTATGACTTTTTGATTGAGGAGCGCTGGTGCTACATATCAAAGAGCGATGAATTATGTCTTCCATGACCTTATCGGTTTATTGGTTGAAATTTATATTGATGATGTAGTGGTCAAGTCTAAGGAAATTGATGAGCATATAGCCGTTGTAAAAAGAGTCTTGGAAAAAAGCAAGGAAATATGGATTGAGGATGAACCCAACCAAGTGTGCTTTTGGTGTATCGGCTGGGCAGTTCCTTGGATTTTTGGTTCATGAGAGGGAGATTGAGATACCTTAGAGGAGTATTAATGCTATCAAAGAGATAAAACCTCCAGAAGATAATACTAAATTGCAGTCATTGATCGGCACAATCAATTTTGTTAGACGATTCATATCAAATTTATCTGGTGGAATAGAGCCATTCACACCATTCTTAAGGTTGAAAGCCGATCAAAAGTTTGTTTGGGGAGAGAAGCAACAAAAGGCTTTGGACAACATCAAGGAATATTTGAGTACTCCTCCATTTCTCATTCCACCACAAAAGGGCCTCATTTTAAGTTATATTTGTCAGCTGATCAGAACTCCATCGGCTCTTTTTTGATCCAAGAGGTTGAGGGTAAGGAGCGAGTTATATTTTATCTAAATAGAAGACTTGTGGACGCAGAGACTAGATATTCACCTGTGGAGAAGTTGTGCTTATGCTTGTATTTTTCTTGCACAAAGTTAAGGCATTATTTTCTTTCCAATGAGTGCACTATAGTCTGTATAGCCGATGTGGTACGGTACATGCTGTCGGCTCCAGTTTTGAAGGGAAGGATTGGGAAGTGGATTTTTGCTTTGACAGTGTTTGATCTAAGGTATGAATCGGCTAAGGCAGTAAAAGGGTAGGCGATAGCCGATTTCATAGTTGAGCATAGGGATAATTCAATTGATCACGTCGATATTATGCCATCGACTTTGTTTTTCGATGGATCAGTTTGCACTCATGGATGTGGTATTGGCCTAGTGATTATATCGCCTAGGGGGGCAAGTTTTCAATTTGCTTTCACTATCAAACCTTATTCCACTAATAATTAAGCTGAGTATGGGGCTGTCTTGAAAGGATTACAGTTGCTCAAGGAGGTTGAAGCCGATGCTATTGAAATCATGGGTGATTCATTGTTGGTGATTAGTCAATTATCTGGGGAATATGAATGCAAGAATGATGTCTTGGTGATTTATAATGAGAAGTGTCAAAAATTGATGAAGACTTTTAGGTTACTTTGAAGCATATTCCTAGAGAGCAAAATGCTGAAGCCAATGATCTAGCTCAAGGAGCATCAGGTTACAAGCCGATGTTGAAGGATGATGAGGTTGATGTTGCATGTTTGCCAGCCGATGATTGGAGATTTGAGATATTTGAATATTTAAAGAATCCTTCTAAATCGGTTTCTAGGAAGTTAAGATATAAATCTCTCAAGTATATTCTGTTGGATGATACATTGTATTATCGGACCACTGATGGAGTTTTGTTGAGATGTTTGAGTCTAGATGAAGCAAAGGTTGTCATGTGTGAAGTACATGAAGGAATATGTGGGACTCATCAATCGGCTCATAAGATGAAGTGGCTGATTAGAAGAGTAGGATATTTTTGGCCGACAATGCTGGAGGATTGCTTTCGATATTATAAAGGATGTCAGGATTGTTAGAGATTTGGAGCTATTCAAAGAGCACCAGCATCGACTATGAATCCAATTAACAAGCCATGACCGTTCAGAGGTTGGGGTATTGATATGATCGGTCAGATCAATCCACCATCAAGTAAAGGTCATAAATTCATATTGGTTGCTACTGATTATTTTACTAAGTGGGTTGAGGCTGTTCCTTTGAAAAAAGTTGATACCAAAGATGCAATAGAATTTGTCAAGGAGCATATCATATACAGATTTGCTTTTCCTAAGACTATCACAACTGATCAAGGGTCTATCTTTGTGTCTGATGAGTTTGTTCAGTTTGCCGATAGCATGGGAATCAAGTTGTTGAATTCTTAACCATATTATGCACAAGCTAATGGGCAGGCTGAGGCATCTAACAAGAACTTGATCAAGTTGATTAAGAGGAAGATTGTTGAATATCCTAAGTAGTGGCATACCATATTGGCTGAAGCATTGTGGTCCTATCGGATAGCTTGTCATGGTGCTATTGAAGTTCCACCGTATCAGTTGGTGTATGGACATGAAGCTGTGTTACCATTGGAGACTAACATCGGCTCCAGAAGGATTTCTTTACAAGATGAGCTGACAACCGATGATTATCATAACTTAATGTTTGATGAGTCAGAAGAATTGGTTCAATCTAGATTGCATGCCCTTGAGAAAATTAGAAAGGATAAAGAGAGGGTTGATAGGCATTATAATAAAAAGGTTGTGCCAAAGTCTTTTGAGGACGATGAACTTGTTTGGAAGTTGGTGTTGCCAATAGGAGCACGAGATAGCAAATTTGGGAAGTGGTCACCGAATTGGGTAGGACCTTTTCGGATTCATAAGTGTGTTTCTAAAGGAACTTATATGTTGAAATGACTTGATGGAGAAATGGACGGACTCTCAATGGAAAATATTTAAAGAAATATTATCCAAGTGTTTGGATTGGTTCATAATCGGCTGTGTGGTGCCGATATATGGTTGACAGCCGATGTTGTTACATCGCCTTTAAATGGCCGATATTTTTATCGCCCTTAGATTATGTATATAAGTTTGCAGCGTTGTGTTCCCTACTACAAACTTGGGGGGCATGAGAGGATAAAACTGGGGATTTTTAAGCAGAAATTTTTGAGCAAAATTTTACAAGACAAGATTCACAAGTTCATATCGGCTCGATGGCTGATATTAGCATACATTTGAGTTTCATATCACACTTGAGTTTAAATCGGCTCGATGGCCAATAGCAATATATTACAGTAAAAATGGATATTGTTTGAGTGGAATGTTAATCTATTACATCAACCCAAGAAGTTTTGGATTGCCAAGATTGCACGCAGGAGAATTTGTTCTACTTCATCTATTATCTTGGCGTCGGCAGCATCAGTACCTAGTACAGGTTTGAGTGATTTGTTGAGAGAGGCCAGATGCTTGAGTGAAGACTTGAGTTTGGATTTCTGTTCTTCAATAGCTTGGGGAAGATCGGCCAATTTCTTCTCTCTCTCAGAAATCATGACTCGGCACTATCGAAGCTGAACTGAAAGATCAGACTCTTCTTGCTTAAGTCTGTCTAGCTCTTGCTGAGTTGATTCTGGATCGGCCGATAGTTCATCTAGTTTGGATTTTTCTTCATTAACTTTTTGACGGCTGGTTTGGATGGTGATGTAGACTAGGGTTCCCAATCTTCCGAAAGGTTCTGATAATCAACGATTTTAGTGGAGGCGCAACACAAATCGATCCGGCTTCTTGAACGAGCACGTTCCTGAACCCCGCAATCGCAGCACCACGTCTCCTCTGGTTATCAACCGTGCCGAAACCTGGTTGACCTTGCCAAGAAGGCTAATCCCTGCTTGCAAATCGAAGAACACAAACAAGAACAAAGAAGATTGCAACCAAAATTGCAGATGAATGATTTAGCTCACAAATTGTGGTCTTACAAACCGATCTAGCGGCGAAACTGTTCTTGACAGATTAATTTAAGCAAAACCCAAAAACTAAAGATAGCGACGACTACTGATATATGGAGTTTAGGGTCGTGCAAACACCCCTTGACGCAACCCTAATGGGCTCCAACACGATACACGGCCCAAAGACCCAAATACGGCGTCGCAGCACCGAAACAGATTCTGAAAGTCAACTTGTTCGGTCAATTCCCGATGACTCGTAATGAATTTGGACATGGAACCAGAACCATTGGAAAGATTATCTTCTTAGCTTTCCATCCATATAAAGAACGCCCCAATCCAAGCACGTATGCAACCTGGGCGCCCGTTTTAATGAAGACTGGTCCTGGACTCCGAAACAGACTCGAAGTCGACTTGGTTTAAGCCTCCACCTTGATTTGAACGTCCTCGCTGACCTTCCACAACTCTAAGTCCTTCTCTAAGTATTTCCTTGTCCTCTCCATTGTTCCTAATCATAATATAATCATTAGGTAGCAATCTATTCTCAAAATCATATAAAGAAGAACTTAGGAACGAACTCACCTCTAAATTCAATTGTCGTGCGCGAGCTCTTGTGATTGGACCTTGAATGACCAATGGAGGCTTGTTGTGTATATCCGATGGAGTGATGTCCACATCATCCTCCCCCTCTTGAATTGAAGTCGTCCTCGACTCAAGCTCATCTTCCTCTCCCAAGTATGGCTTCAAATCTGAAATGTTAAACGTGGGACTAACCCCAAACTCGGAAGGCAACTCAAGTTTATATGCATTATCATTAATCTTCGCAACAATTTTAAAAGGACCATCAGCTCTAGGCATCAATTTAGACTTTCGCAATTCTGGAAATCTATCCTTTCGCAAGTGCAACCAAACTAACCATACACTACCTGAAAAGGACTTACCTTGGTAGTAGAATGTGTTGCCCGATTATATGCAAATTCCACATGTGGCAAACATTCCTCCCACATCTTCAAATTTTTCTTCAAAATAGCCCTCAACATTGTACCCAAAGTGCGGTTAACTACCTCCGTTTGTCCATCTTTTTGTGGGTGACATGTAGTAGAAAACAATAACTTTGTACCCAACTTGTTCCATAGCGTGCGCCAAAAATGACTAAGGAATTTTGCATCACGATCTGAAACAATAGTAGAAGGCATACCATGCAAACGAACAATCTCATGGAAAAAGAGGTCAGCAATATGAATAGCATCATCACTTTTATGACATGGTATGAAGTGTGCCATCTTAGAAAATCGATCGACCACAACAAAAATACTATCCCTCCCCCTCTTAGTCCTAGGCAATCCCAAAACAAAGTCCATAGAAATATCTGCCCAAGGAGTAGAAGGAATAGGAAGAGGCATATACAAACCATGTGGATTCAAACGAGACTTAGCTTTGTGACAAGTAGTACAGCGTGCCACAAACCTCTCAACATCTCTCCTCATCTTTGGCCAAAAGAAATGTGAAGCCAAAACATCCTCCGTCTTCATAGCTCCAAAATGTCCCATCAATCCTCCTCCATGCGCTTCCTGTATCAACAAAAGACGAATGGACCCAACTGGAATGCATAGACGGTTAGCTCGAAACACAAATCCATCATTGATCACAAATTTATTCCAAGTGCGTCCTTCTTTACAATTCAACATCACGTCTTTAAATTCAGGATCAAGCGCATATTGTTCTTTAATTGATTCAAGACCAAAAATCCGACAATCAAGTTGGGACATCAAAGTATAACGTCTGGACAAAGCATCAGCAATCACATTATCTTTTCCTTTCTTGTTCTTGATGACATAAGGAAAAGATTCAATAAACTCAACCCATTTAGCATGTCTACGATTCAAATTATTTTGAGAGCGAAGATACTTAAGCGATTCATGATCAGAATGAATAACAAATTCTTTAGGCCACAAATAATGACGCCACGTCTCTAAAGAACGTACAAGAGCATACAATTCCTTATCATACGTGGAATAATTCAAAATAGGGCCATGCAACTTCTCGCTAAAGTATGCAACAGGTTTATCATCTTGCATCAAAACACCTCCTATGCCAACTCCACTAGCATCACATTCTAACTAAAAAGTCTTACCAAAGTTTGGAAGTTGGAGCAAAGGTGCGTGTGTAAGCTTGTCCTTCAAAGTAACAAAATACTCCTCCTGTGTTTTTCCCCAATGAAAGACCACCCCTTTCTTCATCAACTCATTCAAGGGTGCAGCAAAGGTGCTGAAATCTTTGACGAAACGGCGATAGAATCCTGCAAGACCAAGAAAACTTCTCACCTGTGTGATGGTTTGGGGAACCGGCCAACTCTTAATGGCTTCAATTTTTGTCTCATCCACCTCAATTCCCTGTGGAGTAACAACATAGCCAAGAAAAGAGACTCGTTCCGTGCAAAACATGCACTTATCAAGGTTAGCAAACAAACGTGCATCACGTAAGACATGAAAAACAGCACGTAAATGATCCAAGTGTTCATCCAAAGACTTGCTATAAATCAAGATATCATCAAAGTAGACTACCACAAATCGTCCAATAAAAGGCCTTAAAACCTCATTCATTAAGCGCATGAAAGTACTAGGGGCATTAGTCAAACCAAAAGGCATTACTAACCACTCATACAATCCAAATTTGGTTTTGAAAGCTGTTTTCCATTCATCTCCAAGTTTCATTCTAATTTGATGGTATCCACTACGCAAGTCAATCTTTGTGAAAATTATTGAACCACACAACTCATCAAGCATATCGTCTAACCGAGGAATAGGATGACGATACCGAATAGTAATATTATTAATGGCTCTACAATCAACACACATTCGCCAAGACCCATCTTTCTTAGGAACCAAAATTACAGGCACTGCACAAGGACTAAGGGTTTCACATACATACCCGCGGTCCAAAAGATATTGGACTTATCGCTGAATTTCCTTAGTCTCCTCGGGATTGGTTCGATAAGCAGCACGGTTTGGTAATGTTGCTCCCGGGATCAAATCAATTTGGTGCTCGATCCCTCTCATAAGTGGCAATCCCGGGGGTATCTCAGCTGGAAAAACATCCTCATACTCCTGCAAAAGGTTAGTGACAGCAGGAGGTATCGAGCTAGCAATATCATCAAGAGAAAACAAAGCTTGTTTGCATATCAAGGAATAGCAAATGTCATCAGCAGAAATTTCAGCAATGTCACATTTTGTTGCAAGCATAACACCACCCTTCAATTTAATTCCCTCGGCCTTAGAATTAGAACTAGGCTTTTTAGGTGGAAAAACAGATTTAGCAATTTGCTGATTTTCAGATTCAGTAAGTTTCAAACTAGCAGCTCGTTCTTTATCAGCCTCTACAATTTCAGCAGGGGTTAATGGAACCAAAGTAATTTTCTTTCCTTTATGCACAAAACTGTATCTATTACTTCTACCATGGTGTGTAGCATCATTATCATGTTCCCAAGGACGCCCCAACAAAAGTGAACAAGCTTGCATAGGAACCACATCACAATCAACAGAATCAACATATGAACCAATGGAAAACGAAACTCTGCAAGATCGTGTTACCTTTGCCTTTCCAGAATCATTTAACCACTGAATATGGTATGGATGTGGGTGTGGGCGTGTGGTCAAGCCAAGCTTCTTGACCAAGTCAGAACTCACCAAATTATTGCAGCTACCTCCATCAATGATCACACGTGCACGACGATTGTTGATGACGAAGAAAATCTGGAACAAATTGTGGTGTTGCAACCCTTCAGAATGTTGTACCTGCGTGCTAAGCACCCGCTGTACAATAATGTTCATGTAGGTCGCTGTGTCCTCACGCCCAAAGAATTCACCATCCTCAGCATCAACTCCTTCCTCCTCGTCTTCATCATCCTCAACATCGGAGGTGCTGATATAGCCATCTTCTGTGGCAATGTATGCCCGTTGACTAGGACAATCTTTCTGTACATGGCCAAATCCTTGGCAGCGGTGGCACTAAATGTTTGGAGTGCGTCCCGTCGAAGCAACGGATGAAGCGCTCTTAGCGGGTACCTGCGAAGGACTTTTACCTAAATCTGATGGTCGTGGTGGAGGTGGTTTTGGCACCGCAGAAACTCCGGATGCAGCTGGTCGCTTGTTCGCTGGAGGGGGTGTCCGGAAAGAGGTAGCCTTGGTCGGCCCCGGAGGTGGCGTCGTGCGCGGAGTGTTCGTACTTGCCTTGGTCTTGCCCTGTTGATCACGCCCCTGCAATTCCTTCTCTGCAAGCATAGCAAACTGAAACAACTGGTTGACAGTGTTAAATTCCTTATAATCAACTATGTTCTGGATTTCAACCCTTAAACCCGAATAAAAACGACAAATGGCATCCTCAGTCCCCTCCACAATGCTACAGCGCATTAATCCCTTTTGTAGCTCACCATAGTAATCCTGTACAGATTTATTCCCTTGTTCTAAACGCATCAGTTTCTTGCGTAACTCTCTATGATAGGATGGAGGAACAAATCTATCGCGCATAGCTACTTTAAGTCCTTCCCAAGTAGTAGGTAAAACACCCTCAGCAGCTAACCCAGTCCACCAAATGATAGCAAAATCTTTAAACTCACTACTGGCTTGTCGAACTCTATGCTGCTCAGGCACAAGGTGGGCACTAAATTTTTGCTCTACTGTCATCTCCCAATCAAGGTATTTCTCAGCATCATAATGACCCGAAAAGGAAGGTATTTTAAACTTAACCTTAGCATAAGGATCATCGGGCACACGATTATTATGGTTATTATTATTACCTTGTTGGTGGTGGTGTTGAGCGCCACCCATACCTGTCATGTTGAAGCGAAGACGACGTCGTAACCATGCTTGTCGTGTAGCTTGATCATTTACATTACCATTGGAATCGTATACCGTGTCTTCTGGACGTCCACCGGCGTTGCTGTCGTTCAATTCCTCATTGGTTGGTTGTCGAGTCTCCAACGCAGCAACCCGATCAGTTAGTGTCGACACCCGCTTGTCCAACCTCTCCATGTGCCTGCCGAGGTCGAGTTTAATGATGGCTTCGTGGACAGCTGTTGTGACTGCCTCCATTATCTCTTTATGAGCATTTCCTACAACAGTTCGTAGTTGCTCTTGACTGACACAGTCAGCAAATTCCTTGGGAGTCGTCTCCTCATCGTCTCCTGCCATTGAAACACCAAAACAGCAACCAAAGGTGAAGGTTATCCCTAATAATCTACTACACAAGTATAGTAGTGCCTCTCAACAACTCAGCAATATGGAGCACCTTACCAAGCCCTTATAAGGTTCTTTCCAGCAAAGCAAAGGATACCTGGAAGGCGTAGTCAGCGATTGCAAGGCTCAAGAACCTGTGCTGTCCAGAAGTAATATGTAGAGCTAGGAAGGCCAAATATATGTGAGTGGTACACAATCCAATGACAGATAGTAATGCTGAATAAGAAATCCCAAGTCACTTGCCCGCAGTTGCTGGTCTACTCGTGTCCTAGACAGTAGTGGTACCAAATGATGGCGTCAAGGAATATATCACTGGTAAACAGCTAGGAACGATGGACAGGCAAGTTTCGGCGAGTTTCAGCAAAAACAGCAAAAACCGTAAGGCAGATAAGCTCAACGGAGCACGTCGTGAGCTCGACGCACTAGTGGAAATCAACTTTTCTTTCTTTTTTCTTTTATTTTTCTTTTATTTTCTTCTTTTCCAGGAGAACGAAAATAGGGACACCACAAAGTTACAGCTCAATCGGAGTTGATACGTGTCCTATGGAATTTTCTGAAACCACTATTAAGAGAGTGCGGAATCTGGAGAGCTCGAACATACAATTTTGCAAGCCAAATTTCGGAATTCTGATTTCGCCAAACCCACCAAAGGGGGGTAAAACGGATGTAAAATTTTTTTCTCTTATCCGAAAAGTTAAATTTTGCCTGATTCTGAGTCCGTATGCAAAAGTTATGGCGGTTTAAAGTTATGGCTTCCGACTAGGTTCTCCAGAGGGGATATAACCTAATCGGTTTTGGCAGTGGAGATAGATATGGTGGCAACGGAGTTTGGGAAGGTGTTCTGGTGTTGCGTGGTGATCTTGATAAGTGTTTATGATGATGGAAACGGTTTCTCAAAGGATGAACCCTAACAAATAGAGTGAAGATGGTGGTGGCTAGGGTTACAAAGTAAAACACACGACTAGTCTAAAACACGAACTAAACCAGCAACAAGAACTTAAACTAGGACTCAAACTCAACACTACGGACTCTGAAAAGGATCATGCAAAGGCTAAACACGGTCTAGGTTAAGGAGAGACTATAGACTATAAACTTTTTTTTGGCTTTTCTGTAGACTCTAGGATAACGGCGAAACCAAAAACTAAACTAGGGTAAAGAAGCTGAGCGAACCTGACGGTGAACCTAGAGCTCTGATACCACTTGATGTAGACTAGGGTTCCCAATCTTCCGAAAGGTTCTGATAATCAACGATTTTAGTGGAGGCGCAACACAAATCGATCCGGCTTCTTGAACGAGCACGTTCCTGAACCCCGCAATCGCAGCACCACGTCTCCTCTGGTTATCAACCGTGCCGAAACCCGGTTGACCTTGCCAAGAAGGCTAATCCCTGCTTGCAAATCGAAGAACACAAATAAGAACAAAGAAGATTGCAACCAAAATTGCAGATGAATGATTTAGCTCATAAATTGTGGTCTTACAAACCGATCTAGCGGCGAAACTGTTCTTGACAGATTAATTTAAGCAAAACCCAAAAACTAAAGATAGCGACGACTACTGATATATGGAGTTTAGGGTCGTGCAAACACCCCTTGACGCAACCCTAATGGGCTCCAACACGATACACGGCCCAAAGACCCAAATACGGCGTCGCAGCACCGAAACAGATTCTGAAAGTCAACTTGTTCGGTCAATTCCCGATGACTCGTAATGAATTTGGACATGGAACCAGAACCATTGGAAAGATTATCTTCTTAGCTTTCCATCCATATAAAGAACGCCCCAATCCAAGCACGTATGCAACCTGGGCGCCCGTTTTAATGCAGACTGGTCCTGGACTCCGAAACAGACTCGAAGTCGACTTGGTTTAAGCCTCCACCTTGATTTGAACGTCCTCGCTGACCTTCCACAACTCTAAGTCCTTCTCTAAGTATTTCCTTGTCCTCTCCATTGTTCCTAATCATAATATAATCATTAGGTAGCAATCTATTCTCAAAATCATATAAAGAAGAACTTAGGAACGAACTCACCTCTAAATTCAATTGTCGTGCGCGAGCTCTTGTGATTGGACCTTGAATGACCAATGGAGGCTTGTTGTGTATATCCGACGGAGTGATGTCCGCATCAGATGGTTGCTTCAAGTGCTTTATATTCTAGCCGATCAGCCAATCTTTGTCTTGCTCTTTCAAGTTTGAATTGGTGTTTTTCTAAGAAGACTGCAGGAGAGATGGCATCAATTAAATCCTCTGGAAGTTGATCTTGGATTTCTTGGAATCTTGATCTGATGGAGCCGCAGTTTGTGACCAGGGTGTCCAGTGAAGCATTTAGCTGATCAGCAATATCTGCTAGTTTTGCCTTCAGATTATCAGCTATTGGGGATTTAGCTTTGCTGGATGTATTTTCTTCTTCATCATCCAGAAACTGCCTTATGTCAAAAGAGAACATATCGGCTAAGGTCTGCAGAAAAGGAATTAGTTGTAAGTAAGAGTTGTAAAGATAGCTGATATAAAGAATAGTTAGTTATGATCTTACGGGAGCTGGAGAAGTTGAGATTATGGCAACTGTTTCTTCCACATAATGACTTCCTGCGGCCGATGGTGTGTGTTCACTAGAAGCCGGTTGTTGAGGAGGTGATATGGCTTGAGAAGGCTGACAAAATTTATTTCTTTTTGTTAGATATTGGAAGTGATAGATGAAATTGGTAAGAGAAAGGTTGAAAGGTTGCATACCTGAGTTTTGCACGGCCAACGTCTGGGAGGACTTGGAGTTTTTGGCTGGCTGATCGGATCGGCTTGAGTTGTATCAGCTCGAGAGTCTGGACTTGAGATGTGACCAGCTTCACTAACTTGTGCAGCACCCTCGTCAATTTCTTCCTCTATTATTGCTTCTTCAAGATATTCCTCCCCGACAGGATCGATGGGAGTATCATCGGCTGAGCATTTTTGCTTCTTGGTAGGTAGTTTTTTCTTAGGGACAGTAGGTTTGACAGCAGCTGTCTTCATTCTCTTGCGTTTGCCAGCAGTGGCAATCAGCTGTCCGATTTGGCCTTGAAGCAAATCTTTAATTGCTGGGGCATTGAAGCCGATAGAGGAAGGAGCTAAGTCCTTGCCTGATGATATCTTGGCTGGTGCATAGTTGATATATTTGCCACTTTTGCTTTTGGTTGGAGGAGAGTTGCTAGCCTGAAAAACATGTATGGGAAATATCAGAAAGTTTTAATTATGTTGGAAATAAAGACAAGGATAAGAAGTATATGAGTTTACCTGAGGACTGATGGAGGGATCCATGATTGTTAAGTAGAAATCGACTGGCAGGGATAAGAATAGATGAGTTTTCCATTCACCCCACCATTTATCAAAAAGTTGGCTTTATTCTCTGATTAAAGAGATTTGGCCGATGGAACCCACAGGGGGAGTTTCAAGACTCAAAATTCTATCCATAATTAAGGCTGATGGAACAAGGCGCCTTGTTTGGATTTTGTCTGTGAAATACAGGTCGATGGGTAATTGTCCCATACCAAGTTGCCTGGCTGCAATTATGGGATGGTAGAACTCATAGGATGATTGGATATATCGGCCTTGAGAGACACCTGTTGGGAGTATACAAGGGGATATGGCTGATATAAAAATTTCTCTGATCCCTGGGAAATCCTTATTGTTCAGGTCATCAAGTCTGAGATTTGTTGGTAGTTCATAATTAACATAGTCTTCATAAGGGAACCAGACTCGAGACTCATGAGGGAATCCATCGTAAAATCGATTGAACCATTCACAGAACAGCTTAGCCGATGTTCCTGATCCAGGGTAAGATGATGCTGCTTCTCCAAAAGACAGACATCGGCGTGTTGCTGTCTCATCATTGGCATCGGCCAGAGAAGGGAAAGATAGCTCGTCTAATGGAGTCCTGTCGGCAACTTCGATGGTATATAAGTTGAGCCATATCTGAATAAACCACCAAGTGCCTTCGTAGTTGGCCGATGTGTCCATGAGGAGTTTGGCCGATGTCTAGCTCAGGGTTTGATATACTGCACCCAGGAGATATTTGCCTAGTGGGATTGATTTCTTGGATACTAGGGCCTCTGCCAGATGTTGCCAGTTTGCTGTAGGGCCAGAGGTGGAACCATAGAACAAAAATTTATCCATCCACATCATCAAAAAGGCAACATGTTCTCTAGAGGAAACAGATCCTGTGCATATGTTGTTGGCTATAAAACCTGACCAACTCCAATATTCTTAGTCTGAAATTTGTGGTCACATTTTATTTTGAGACTGATAGGATTGGCCAATGAAGAGATGTCTAAACCTGTTAGCATCTGGATATCTAACAGAGTGGGGGTCATAAGTCCATGGCTGAACAGAAATGCATTAAGGGTATCGGACCAGAAGTATGAGGCAGCCGATAGCATGGGTTCATCCTTTTTGGTATCGGCTAAGGAAAGGGAAAGGCATTGCGAAATACCTATCTCATCCCAATGAGTCTGTTTGCTGGCAGCCATCCGTTTGTACCACGCCTTCCATCCATCCACGGCTGACGGCAATGATTTGAAGATATTAGGCCAGTGACTGGGTTTGGGCTTGGATTCCCTGAAGGGGATGCGGTTGGTCTCGGCTTTGATGAATGGGGTGGGATCTTCATCACCCATTAGCCCAAGGAAGTAGTGGGATGGCTCCTTCTCGATTGCGGTAGTGATCTGATTCCTCAAGTGCTGAAAGAAGAAAGGAGAAAACAAAAGAAAATGAATCAAATCAGTTGAGATTGGTTAAGGTTTATGGATTTGATGAAAAGATGAGGGCCGACATGAACAGAAGTTAGAGATGATAGAAGAATACCTGGGGGACGTTTGCGGAGGTCGCCATTGGAAGCGAAAAGCTTGTTGCTGCCGGAGACAATGATCGCCGATGTGGTTGCCGGAGAGGTCAAGAGCAGTGGCCGGAGTTAGCAGAGATGGTTGGTGGCTTAAGCGGTGAAAACGGAGTTAACACCGTGAAAATTCCGGAAAGGCAGTTGCTATTTATGAAATTAGGTGCGTAACGGTCACAGGGGTAACCCTAGGTTTTTGCGGGGTCGAAGAGATAATTCCGTTGCATTATATAATACTTCGGAATTGGGGGGCATGTGTTGACGATGAAATTTGGCAAGCTTATGAATCAGAAATGAAGCCAATTCGAAGCGGAATTGAAGGTATGTGGAATTCTCGGAAACAGAGTGCGCATCGGCTGGAAGACCGTATCGGCTGGAACCGAGTCTGATCTGGATAGCCGATTTGGCCGATATTGTATGCATGATCAATATCAGGTTCGAAGAGGAGTTTGAGAAGATGTTGCCAGACAAGGATAGAGTCCAGAATTGGCAAATATATCTATTAATTAGGATTATCTGTAATTTTCTCATAGATATTTTCGGTAAGAGTCCGCCTAAGGGACTTTTTTGCTAGTTGGATTTGTATTAGGACAATGTGAGTCGTGTCCATCTTGGACAATGTTTGTATTTTCAGGTATAAATATAGACCCGAGGCTTTATGAATAAACAACAACAGTTCAATCAATCTCGGCGCATCGCCAACCTCTTATTCTTTTTCTTTCGACGAGTTCTTGCTTTCGAGTCGAGCTGCATCAGTTTGATCTTCGGCGAAGAGGTAAGTCTTGTTATGGCGGTTTGCATTATCGGAATTAGTGCTTACATCTTTATGACACTCTAATTCTATCTTGTGAACCTCCGAGTTATCATATATGTTATATAATTTAGATTGACAATGTGATCTATTCGTATTAGCCGATCTCCATCTAGGGTTTTGTCGATAACGACTAGATTGTCTTGTTAGTTTGAATTATATAATGTATCCACCATCCTGAAAAGGCAACCATCGGCTTGATTATCTAGATATTATGTTTCTTTTCATACTTAATGATGTATCAGTTAAGTTTGATCTATTAAGTCGTGGTTAGAATCATGATCTTTAGCCTGCTTTATGGTTGTTAATAAGGATAGTATCAGAGTTTCAGCCGATCTTATCCGGTATAGTTGTTTTACATAGTTTCATGCTTTGTTTAATATGCTATATCTGCCCTTTTATCAGGATCTAACTTTATATAAATATATTGGACTTACTACCAATCTGATTGGTAATAGTTGATTATATTTGTTGCAAGAGAATATCCTAGTATAAGGTTGTATCGGAGCAACAGCCGGTACATACTTAAATCTGGACATCGGCTATGATATGAGTATATATAATCGTTATTTCATGTTACTTTAGACTTGGCAATTTAAACTATCTCGGTTAAGTAATATCGGTATATGGAATATGTAACACTGATATTTTCAGCCGATGTATCAAGTTTAGGGTTAACTTATCATTGAATATACTTTACAGCTGATCCATGCTATACCGCATCGGCTAAGTTACATCACGATATGATATTGGTTGCCTGGCCGATTGACTATCGTGTATTAATAAACTTGCATGTTCTATCTTGTTGATTGTAGGATCAAATCAACTGGCACGCCCTTTGAACCCGAAAGCAAGTTTTGGACCTGCACTAGAGTAAAGCAAATCTCTCAGGCCAGTGTGTGTTTTTTGCATCAACAGGCGTTAACTCCGTTCTCACCGCTCAAGCGACCATACCATCCTCACCAACTCCAGCAATTTCTCTCGACCACTCCGGCGACCAAATTGGCTATCACCATCTCCAGCAACAACAACCCTTCCTCCTTGATGGCAACATCCACAGATGTCCCCCAGGTAAGTCTCTACTGCTTCTATCTTCTGCTTACATCAGCCACCACTTTTATCCAATTTATCTGTCTTGACCAATCCCGATTGATTCGATTTATCTTCTTTTACATCCTTACAGCACTTGAGGAACCAGATCGCTATCCCAATTCTCAAAGAACCATCCTACAACTTCCTTGGGCTGATGGGCGATGAAGATCCAATCTCCTTCGTCAATGCTGAAACCAACCGCATCCCCTTTAGGGAAAACAAGCCCAGCTCAACTCACTGGCCAAACATCTTTAGATTTTTGCCATCTTCTGTAGAACGATGGAAAACATGGTACAAGTGGATGTCCGCAAGCAAACAAACTCACTGGGATGAAGTAGGTATTTCCCAATGCCTCTCTCTTTCCCTAGCCGATACTAAGAAAGATAAACTAATGCTATCGGCTGCTTCCTACTTTTGGTCCGATACGCTCAATGCTTTCCTATTTAATCGTGGACCTATGACTCCTACCCTGCTAGACATCCAGATGCTGATAGGCTTAGATATCACTTCATCAGCCAACCCCATTAGTCTGAAGATAAAGTGTGAGCATTAGTTTCAAACTAAGAACATTGGAGGTTGGTCAGGATTCATAGCCGAAAACATGTTGCTTTCCTGATGATGTGGATGGACAAGTTCCTTTTCTATGGCTCCACCTATGGTCCAACTGCTAACTGGCAACACTTGGCAGAAGCTCTAGTACCCAAGAAATCAATTCCTCTAGACAAATACCTTTTAGGGGCAGTCTACCAGACCATGAGCCAGATATCAGCCAAACTGCTTCTAAACACATCGGCCAACTATGGAGGTCCTTGGTGGTTTGTCCAAATATGGCTAAACTTATACAAAGTCAAGGTTGCGAATAGGACTCCACTGGATGAACTAGAGTTCCCATCTTCAGCCGATACTGAATATGAAATAGCAACACACCGATGTCTGTCATTTGGAGAGGTAGCATCTTCTTACCCTGGATCAGGAACATCGGCTGAATTGTTCTGCAAGTGGTTCAACCACTTTTACAATGGATTTTCTTATGACTCCCGAGTCTGGTTTCCATATGAGGACTTTACAAAGTATGAACTGCTAATAAATCTCAGACTGGATGATTTCAACAATGAGGCCTTCCCAGGAATAAGAGACATATTTATATCGGCCATATCTCCTTGCATACTTCCAACCGGCACATCCCAAGGCCGATATATCCAAGCATCTTATGAATTTTATCACCCCATTATCGCAGCTAGACAACTTGGCATGGGACAACTACCCATCGGTTTATATTTCACAGATAAAATCAAGATAAGGGGTGTTGTTCCATCGGCCCTTATTATGGATAGGATCTTGAACCTTGAAAACCCTCCCTTGGGCTCTATCGGCCGAATCTCCTTGATCAGGGAACTAAGCCAACTTTTTGATAAATGGTGGGGTGAATGGAAAACTTATCTTTTCCTAACTCAATCAACCGATTTCTACTTGACCATCATGGACCCCTCCATTAGTACTCAATCACAAAATTTTCCTTCCTTAAACATCATCATGATTTCCTAATATTTCTCAAAACATGCTTTCAGGCTGGTAAATTCTCCTCCTCCAACCAAAAGCAAAAGTGACAAAGACATCCATTATGCATCGGGCAAAATATCATCACGCAAGGACTTGGCTCCTTCTATCGGCTTCAATGCTCCTGCCATCAAGGACTTGCTACAAGGCTAGATCAAATAACCGATTACTACCGCAGGCAAGCGCAAAGGAACTAAAAAGGCTGCCATCAAGCCTACTGTAACCAAGAAAAAGATGCCATCCAAGAACCGAAAGTCTTCAGCCGATGATCTCCCCATTGATCCTGATGTGGAGGAATATCTTAAGAAGGCAGTAATAGAAGAAGAAATCAATGAAGGTGCTGCACAGATTAGCGAAACTGAACAAGTTTGCAACCCAGAATCTCGAGCCGATACACCTCAAGTCGATCCATCAAGCCTGGCTAAAAATCCAAGCCCTCATAAACGTCGGCCTCGCAAAACTCAGGTATTCACTCCTTCAACCTCTTGTTCGTCAAATTTATCAACCTTCTTGCAATATTTAACAAATTCACAACCTTCTTGAGCCCTATCACCTCCTCAGCAGCTAGCTTCAATCGAACACACACAATTGGCTGCAGGGAGCCATCACATGGAGGAAACAACTACCATAATCCCAACTTCTCCAATCCCTGTAAGAACATACCCAAATATCCCTCATATCGGCCATACTTAAAGTTTTTACTTATAACAACTTTCTCCTTGCATGCTTTAGCCAATATGTTCTCCTTTGATATAAGGCAGTTCTTGCATGAAGAGGAAGAAGATATAACCAGCAAGACTGAATCTCCAGTGCCTGACGATTTGAAGACAGGACTAGCCGATATTGCGGATCAGCTCAAGGCCTCACCGGGTACCTTAGTCACAGATTGCGGCTCAATTAGGTCGAGATTTCAAGAAATCCAAGATCAACTTCCAGAAGACCTCATTGATGCCATATCCCCTGTAGTTTTCCTTGAGCAGCACAAGTTTAAGCTTGAAAGAGCAAAACAAAGACTTGCTGATCGGCCGGAACGCAAAGCTCTTGAAGCAACAATTCAAACCAGTCGTCAACAGGTAAATGAAGAAAAATCCAAGTTGGACGGTTATCGGCTGGCCCAGAATCAACTCAGCAAGAATTAGATAAAATAAAACAAGAAGAATCTGATCTCTTGGTCCAATTACGTCAATGCTGAGTCAAAATTTCTGAGGTAGAAAAGAAGTTAGCCGATCTTCCTCAAGCTATTGAAGAACAAAAGTCCAAGCTTAAATCTTCAATCAAACACCTGCCTTCTCTCAACAAATCACTCAAACCTATCCCAGGGACTGATGCTGCAGATGCTCAAGTCATAGATGTGTTGATGCAAAAAACACACACTGGCTTGAGAGATTTGCTTTACTCTAGTGCAGGTCCAAAAGTTACTTTTAGGTTCGAAGGGCGTGCCAGTTGATTTGATCCTGCAATCAATAAGAAGAAACATGCAAATTTATTAGTAGACAATAGTCAATCGGCTAGCTAGCCGATATCGTATCGTGATGTAACCTAGCCGATGCAATAAAGCATGAATCGGCTGTAAGGTGTTTATCAATGATAAACTAACCCTAAATCTAGTACATCGCCTGAAAAGATCAGTATTACATAATCAATATATCAATATTACTTTAGAAATAAGCAATTGGGATAGATCGGACGGAACCGAGACAGTATAAATTGCCCAAGTCTAAAATAACATGAAATAACGATTATATATACTCATATTATAGCCGAAGTCCAGATTTAAGCATGTATCGGCTATAGCTCCGATACAACCTTATACTAAGATATTCTCTTGCAACAAATATATTCAAGTATTATCAATTAGATTGATAGTAAGTCCAATATATTTGTATTAGATTAGATCTTAATATAAGGGGCAGATATGGCATATTAAACAAAGCAAGAAACTATGTAAAACATCTATACCAGATAAGATCGGCTGAAACCCTGATACTATCCTTATTAACAACCATAAAAGAGGCTAGAAATTATGATTCAAACACAACTTAGTAGACCAAACTTAACTGATGCAGCACTAAGTGTGATAAGAAACATGATATCTAGACAATCAAGCCGATGGTTGCCTTTTCGGGATGGTGGATACATTATATAATTTAAACCTACAAGATAATCTAGCCATTACCAGCAAAACCCTAAATAGAGATCGGCCGATACGAATAGATTGCATTGTCAATCTAATTTATATAACGTATATGATAACTCAGGGGTTTACAAGATAGAATTAGAGTGTCATAAAGATGTAAGCACTAATTCCGATAATGTAAACCGCCATAAGAAGACCTACCTCTTCGTCGAAGATCAAATTGATGCAGCTCGACTCGAAAGCATGAACTTGTCGAAAGTAGAAAACAAAAGGGTTGGCGATGCGCCGAGATTGATTGAACTTGGTTGTTTATTCATATGACCTCGGGTCTATATTTATACCCGAAAATACAAACATTGTCCATCACGGATACGACTCATATTAACCTAATACAAATCCAATTAGCAAACAAGTCCCTTAAGCGTACTCTTACCGAGAATATCTATAAGGAAATTACATATATTCATATTAATAGATACATTTGCCAATATTGGACTCTATCCTTGCCTGGCAACATCATCGCAAACTCTCTATCGAATCCGATACTGGCTTCACATGCGATATCGACCATATCGGCTATCCAAATCGGACTTGGTTTCCAGCCGATACGGTCTCCAGCCGATGTGCACTCTGTTTTCGAGATTTCTGCATTTCTTCGAATCCACTTTGGATTGGATCTTGTTTCCGATTCATAAGCTTGCCAAATTTCATCGTCAACAAGATGAAATAAAACAAATTAACATGCGTGCGATTTCAACAATCCAAAATTATTTGGGTTGATGTAACAAACTAGCGTTTGTCTCAAACAATAACTTTTGCTGTGATATACTACTATCAGTCATCTAGCCGATTTTAACCCTTGTAGATGCTGCTACCAATCGTCGAGCCGATGTGAATTTATCGAAACATCTTTAGATTTTTTGCTTTTAAAAATCTCCAATTTTATCTCTCCATGCCCCCAAGTTTGTAGTAGGGAACATAATGCTGCAAACTTGTAATTTTGTCTAAGGGCAATAAAAAAATATCGGCCATCTAAAGGCGATGCAAACAACACCGGCTGCCAACCACGCATCGGCATAACATAGCCGATCATGAACCAATCCAAACACTTGGATAATATTTCTTCAGATATTTTCCATTAAGAGCTCGTCCAAAAACTTCTCCATCAAGTCCTTTCAACATATAAGCTCCCTTGGAAACATAGTTATGAATCCGAAAAGGACCTTTCCAATTCGGTGACCACTTGCCAAATTTACTATCTCTTGCTCCTATCAACAATACCAATTTTCACACAAGTTCTTCCTCCTCAAAAGTAACTATCCTGAAAGTTTTCATCAACTCTTGACACTTCTCATTGTAAACTATCAAAATATCATTCTTATATTCATATTCTCCAGACAACTGGCTAATCACCAAAATGAATCACCCATGATTTCAACAACATCAGCTTCAACCTCTTTCAACAATTGTAACCCTTTCAAAATAACCTCATACTCAGCTTGATTATTAGTAGAATAAAGTTTAATAGTGAAAGCAAACTGAAAACTTGCCCCCCTAGGTGATATAATCACTAAGCTGATACCACATCCATGAATACAAACTGATCCATTGAAAAATAATGTCCAAGACATAATCTCAACATGGTCAATCGAGCTATCCTGGTGATCAACTATGAAATCGGCTATTGCTTGCCCCTTAACTGTCTTAGCTGATTCATATCGCAGGTCAAATTCTCTTAAAGCAAAAATCCACTTTCCAATCCTTCCCTTCAAAACTGGAGCCGATAGCATATACTGTACTACATCGGCTTTACAGACTATCGTGCACTCATTGGAAAGCAAATAATGTCTTAACTTTGTAAAAGAAAAATATAAGCATAAACACAACTTTTCCACCGGTGAATATCTGGTCTCTGCATCCAAAAGTCTTCTACTTAGATAAAATATAACTCGCTCTTTACCTTCAACTTCTTGGATCAAGACAGAGCTGGTAGTGTTCTGATCGGCTGACAGATACAACTTAAAAGGAATCCCTTTCTGTGGTGGAATAAGGACTGGAGGAGTACTTAGATATTCTTTTATACTGTCCAAAGCCTTTTGTTGCTTCTCCCCCCAAACAAACTCCTGATCAGCTTTCAACCTAAGCAATGGAGTGAACGTCTCTATTCTACCGGATAAATTAGATATAAACCGTCTAACAAAATTAATCTTGCCGATCAATGATTGCAACTTTGACTTGTCTTCTACGGGTTTATATCCTTGATAGCATTGATACTTCTCTGAGGTATCTCAATTCCCCTTTCATGCACTAAAAATCCAAGGAACTGCCTAGCCGATACACCAAAAGCACACTTGGTTGGGTTCATCCTTGATCCATATTTTCTCGCCCTTTCCAACACTCTTCTTAAATCGGCTATGTGTTCATCAACCTCCTTTGATTTAACCCACATCATCGATATAGATCTCAACCAATAAGCTGATAAGATTATGAAATATATAGCTCATTGCTCTTTGATATTCGGCGCCAGCACTCCTTAATCCAAAAGTCATAACAACCCACTCATACAAGCCGATCACACTAGGACATCGAAAATATATAGCTCGGTTCTCTCTAGCTTCTCAAAAATAGCTTGCTTTGGAGACAACATCAATTTAGCCGATGGTGGTTCACATGCTTCTTCCACAACCTGTTTTACACCATATTCAGCGGCAGCATAAAGACCATATTTATCGACCATGGATCCTCAACTTCTGAACGGCTATGGCTTGATGATTGGATTCATAGCCAATGGTGGTGCCCTTTGAATAGCTCCAAACTTCTGACAGTCATGACATCCTTTATAATATCTAAAACAATCTTCCAGCATTATCGGCCAAAAATAGCCTAACTCTCCTAATCAACCACTTCATCTTATGAGCCAATTGATGAGTACCACATATCCCCTCATGTACCTCACACATGACAACTTTTGCTACTTCCAGGCTCAAACATCTTAACAAAACCCCATCAACAATCCAATGGTATAGTGTATCATCCAAAACTTGCTTTCGGGTTCAAGGCGTGCTAGTTGATTTGATCATGCAATCAACAAGATGAAACATGCAAGTTCTATTAGTAAACGATAATCGATCGGCCAAGAAGCCGATGTCATATCGTGATGTAACCTAGCCGATACAGTATAGAATAAATCGGCTGTGAAGCATATTCAATAATAACCTAACCCTAAATTTGGTACATTGGCTGTAAATATCAGTATTTCATAATCTGTAAATCATTGTTACTTTAGAAATCAGCAATTGGGATAGATCGGACTTAACCGAGATAGTATAAATTGCCCAAGTCTAAAATAGCATGAAATAACGATTATATGTACTCATGTCATAGCCGATATCCAGGTTTAAGCATGTATCTGCTATAGCTCCGATACTACCTTATACTGGGATATTCTCTTGCCACAAATATAATTAACTACTATTAATCAAATTGATGGTAAGTCCAATAGATTTATATTAGACTAGATCCTGATATAAGGGGCATATATAGCATATTAAACAAAGCGGAAAACTATGTAATACAACTATACCAGGTAAGATCGGCTGAAACCCTGATACTGTCCTTATTAACAACCGTAAAGCAGGCTAGAGATCATGATTCTAAACACGACTTAATAGGTCAAACTCGACTGATGCAGCATTAAGTATGAAAAGAAGCATAATATCTAAACAATCAAGCCGATGGTTGCCTTTTCAGGATGGTGGATACGTTATATAATTTAAACCAACAAGTCAATCTAGCCGTTATCGAGAAAATCCTAAATAGAGATCGACCGATACGAATATATAGCATTGTCAATCTAGATTATATAACATATATGATAACTCGGAGATTCACAAAATAGAATTAGAGTGTTATAAGGATGTAAACACTAATTCCGATAATGCAAACCGCCATAACAAGCCCTACCTCTTTGCCGAAGATCAAAATCGATGCAGCTAGACTCGAAAGCAAGAACTCGTTGAAAGTAAAAGTAACAAGGTGGCGATGCACCGAGATTGATTGAACTGTTGTTGTTATTATTCATAAGATCTCGGGCTTATATTTATACCCGAAAATACAAACTTGTCCGTTGAGGACACGACTCATATTGTCCTAATATAACTCCAACTAGCAAACAAGTCCCTATGGTGGACTCTTACCGAAAATATCTATAAGGAAATTACATAAAATCCTAATTAATAGATATGCTTGCCAATCTTGGACTCCATCCTTGCCTGGAAACATCATCGCAATCCTTCGTTCAAACCCGACATTGATCATATAACCAATATCGGCTGTATCGGCTACCCATATCAAACTCGGTCTCAGCCGATACGGTCTTCCAGCCCGATGCGCACTCTTTTTCCGAGAATTCCGCATATCTTCACATCCACTTCGAATTGGATCCTGTTTCCGATTCATATGCTTACCAAATTTCATCGTCAATAGTCAGCGAGGCCCTTCACGATGCCAAGGCACGATATCCCCGAATACAGAAACTGCTCTACGCTGTCATCATGACATCAAGAAAACTGTCCCAGTACTTCCAAGCCCACAAGGTCACAGTTGTCTCTTCTTTTCCGTTAGGAGAAGTCGTGAGAAACAAAGATGTTGTCGGTCGCATCGCCAAGTGGGTTATCGAGCTCAGTCAATTTGATATCCACTTCTTTCCACGAAAAGCCATCAAGTCCCATGTTCTCGTAGACTTCGTAGCCGATTGGACTATTCCTGAGAACAGTACAATCAGCTAGGCGAACAACGAGACATGGACAATGGCATTTTATGGAGCACTTAGCAGCCAAGGAGCAGGGACATGATTCATTTTGACATCTCCTACAGGAGATCAGTTCAAGCATGCAATCCACCTCAATTTCTGGGCAACAAACAACACCGCAGAGTACGAGGGGCTACTTGCCAAGTTACGAGCCACCGCGTCTCTTGGGGTCAAGCGACTAATTGTGAAAGGGGACTCAGAATTGGTCGCCAACCAAGTGCACAAAGACTACAAATGCTCTAATCCCGAGTTAGCCAAGTACCTCGTAGAAGTCAGGAAGCTAGAGCAAAAATTCGACGGTATCGAGGTTGAACATGTTTACCACAAGGATAACTCCAAACTCGATAACATGGCACGACGCGCATCTAGAAGAGGACCCCTCGAACCGGGCACGCTCCTAGACATCCTGACAAATCCTTCCGTAAAGGAATCCCACGATGAAGGCACCACAGCCAACCCTGATAACAGCCCCGGGGCTACAACAGAGGTCATCAACATCGTGGCCCACATCGAAACAATCGATGTCTGGGGCAAACCGCTCATAGACTTCTTGGATGCTGACAAACTACTGGAAGATTACACAGAGGCAGAAAAGATCTCCCGTCAAACTAGGATCTAATGCATGGTCTGCAACGATCTCTACAAAAAAGCCCCGAACGGAGTTCTCCTAAAATGTGTCTCTCCCGAAGATGGCAATAACCTACTACGCGACATTCACGAAGGAATCCGGAATCGCACGCCAGCGGGCCAACGCTGGTAGGAAAAGCCTTTCGATAAGGATTTTTTCTGGCCAACCGCCCTCAAAGACGCTTGCGACTTGGTACAACGGTGTGAAGCTTGTCAGTTCCATAGCAAACACACCAAGATGCCAGCCCAAGCACTCCAGACAATCCCTCTCACTTGAGCGTTCTCGTGCGAGGGCTTGATATACTCGGGCCCTTCCCACGAGGACAAGGCAGCTACAAATTCTTGTTCGTGTCTATCAATAAATTCACCAAGTGGATCGAAGCGGAGCCAACAAGAGAAATCAGATCCGAGCACGCAATCAAAATCATAAAAGGGATATTTTGCAGATACGGGCTACCTCATCGCATCCTAACAAACAATGACTCCCAATTCACAAGCGGTGCTTTCCAACACTACTGCGTCGAATTCGGAGTCAACATTTGCTTCGTTTCAGTTTCCCACCCCTAGAGTAATGGACAAGTCGAACGGGCTAATGGTATCGTGCTCCAAGGGATCAAAACGTGTATACAATAGGCTCATGGCCTATGATACGCGATGGGTTGAAGAACTCATGTCTGTCTTGTGGGCCGTACGCACTACACTGACATTGTCCAACAAGGAAACCCCTTTCTTTCTCGTTTACGGATCCGAGGCAATGCTCCCTTCAGAATTACGTCATTGACCAGCTACGTAAATTTTATGTATAACAATTGATGTATCAAAGTCTGTAAGTTTTTTCCGTTCAATAAAAATATTTTCAGCTCTATCCTAATCATCTTTATAATGTTTTACCCAGAGATCCGTTACCCGTATAACGCCCTGTGCCGAAGTCTTACCTAATGTTCCTTTACACTAGTCTGACACACCTCCGAGATCCTCAGGTCCTCGGCTGGGGACGCCCAGAGGTGATAAGGTGATATCAGGCACTGCAGAGCCAAGCGACCATGTCATATTTGGTCATGTCAGAGTGTTGAATAGCAGCGTATTAACTAAGCCGTGCAATCGGGAATTGGTTTTCCCAACTTCATGGCTGGGGGCTAGGTATTCGCAGCTCGCCTAGGCCAGGTTATAGGTCTTCGAGCTATAACCTCCGAGAACGACTTCTCCAAGGGCATAGCTAGGGGCTAGGGAGAATATCATACTCTAATGATTGAAAACAATCTAAGCGAGAAGTACTTGTACACTACTCATTCATTAACACTGAAGTCATAGGTTCAATTTCTTACATCAGCATGATAAACAGTCAGATTTTCCACGTGTACACCTAGAACTTTTTGCTGGCAAATCAACCTACCACGAGGGCCGCTGCCAATTCATGGTAGACTAGACGTTCTCAGTTGTCAGCTACGGGAGCAAGGGATCGCGCCAACTGGTCGACCTCACTAGGGCTCATTTGTGTTCGTGAAAACCCATCACGGAGGAAGTCGAGGTGCACCTGCGGATGACGATCTCGAATACAGGCGAGAAGGTGACCCTGGGGTAATGGCTGGTGTGATGACAATCTCGTTCTAGACTGTCATCGATGCGCTTGCCGATACCCTCCAGCTGGTCACATATTCTCTTGATCCAGGAGATGTTACCCGTAATCGACTTCTCGGGAAGAGGGCGCGCTATCCGAAGCTCCCCACATATCCGCAGCAAGGTGTCACAGCTACTCGAGAGGTAGGAGTTTAGCCAGACTTCACGATCTCGGAGTCTCAATGTTTTGCTCCTTTGCGATGATTATCAACCTCTCGAGTTGCTCCACCTCAAACTTGGTCCTCCAATAGTCGATACGACGATCTCTCTCTTCCAAGGCCTCGTCGAGATCTTCAGATGCGGAACGATTTCAGGCCATCATGATTCAGTTGATCACGAAATCTAAGGATACATGGATCGACAACCTTACCTTGCGTATGCCGAAGAAGAGAGCTTAGATGTGACCCGGGTGGCGTGAGCGCGTCATCTTTGGGAGGGGTGTCAGATGCGGGTAACTCACAAGGAGGGGTGAAAGTCATGGCGTTATCTTTGGGACATCCTCCTTGCTGGGCGTCCTCGTCACAAATATATCTACAATCATATGACAATGAAGGAAGTGCTTAACAAGTGACTAGATTGAAACTGTGCATAAACAGACAACAAATCCAAAAGTTACATCTAAAAGCAGTTAAAGATTACAAGACATTACTATTCAAAAAAGGGGACAACTATATCCCCCAAGTCCTCGACCTCCGACATCACGTTCTCGCGCGTCGGGTCAGCTCCACCCTTATCAAAGACCTCTTTTAGGTTGATCTTGGGGTGCGTGAGCCGAAGACACGCGAGAACGTGGCATGCACTGATGCGTAAACCAGTGCATGTCTCCTCGGCTACTCGCTCGGCATGCTTCCCGGGTACCTTCTGAAGTTCCCCGATGAGGTCCGTGAGCAAGGACACTAGAGATGTCTCGTCGGTGAAGGCAAGGCCCCTTTGGTGCCTTCCCAGAGTGCGCGCAAATGCGTCCAGCTGACCGTAGTTGTGTCGTATGCCATCTCGGAGGGACTCCAGATGTCCTTTCGTCTCCGCCATATGCGATTCCCACCCCTGCAGCTACTTCTCATGGCCTGCAACGAGTTCCTTCATTTTTTGAAGGTCCTTATGCGCTTCCATGAGTTCATCTTTGAGTTGAGCCAAAGACGCCACATCCTTTTTGAGACGATCCATCTCGACGAGCAGATCTTGAGTTCCGGCATCGAATAAGCGGCGTGCTTCGGCCAATTTGTCGGTTCCGGACATTGATGGGTTCGACGGCAGCGGAGGGAGGGGAGTGACTATGATTGGTCCAGTGGCAGCAGTGGTCGTTGGCGGTTGGCTAGTGTCCGAGTTCCCGATGCTTTGGGCGAAGGATGCAATAGATTGGTCCAGTGGCAGCAGTGGTCGTTGGCGGTTGGCTGGTGTCCGAGTTCCCGATGCTTTGGGCGAAGGGTGCAATAGAGATGCTATCAGATGCATATGTCAGAGGTTGCAAAGAGAAGATCATAAAGATGACATGAGGTGATGATTGTTAGAGACTTCACTTACTTGGTTTCTGCCATTTTAAGAGTCTCCCCCGTGGTCGGGTAGGAGCTATGACAGCAGCCTGAGTAAGAAGGAAAGCGAAAAGCATTGTCATCTTTGTTGACTTCGTTTGATGGAAGAGTTGGGCTTGCCTCGGTGCCACTTGTTTGGACCAGTGTCCTGATGCCTGAAGAGGGTATGGATGTTGTTGCCCATTTCCACTTCGGCGCCATGGAGCTGCTCCCGATAGGGATGGTTGTGGTATCCGTCTGTTTGGCATGAACTTTCTCCTTCAACAAGGAGGAAGTCCGTCAGAGGAAGAGCCTGGAGGGCTTTAGATTACTACGTCTTCGAAATCGAGAACAAATAGATAAAAGATGTGGTGAGATAAAGTTACTTACGCTGATGATCTCGTTCGTATCTGCAACCAAGAGGTCACAGATAGGGATAGGCGGATGTTCGGATTCGGAGGCAGGGCTGATGACGACATGACCTACTCGGTTGGCCACGATGTTGTTGTCACGCCCGGAAATTCACTTGTGATTTCCCAACTAATTTGTGCATACAATCCTCGTCCAGGAATCAACCGAGGTACACAAATCGACAATTTAATATAGAAATCCATCATCATACAACGTTACATACTTACATAAGAAAAGAAAACAACAACGGAAAAAACAATCTAGCGATGGCTTCAGCTCCACTCCCACAGGCAGCTAAACTAGGGTATAAGCCAAACATCTTCTTCTTGGGAAATATTCTTTAACTGAGGTTGATTGATTATTGCACGGGTGAGTACATGGAATACTCAGCAAGCCGCACAGCAAGTATGCAAGTGCACAAGGATTCCAAAGGATGGCATAATATAGGGTTCATTTGCAAAAGCAGCATTTAGCAAACATTTGACAGTAGTAAAACAGTAGAGTAATTAATTATCAATATAATTAACACTGAACAGCACACCAATGCTGCACAGGCCCAACCATCTCTGAACAATCATGCCCGATTGCACAGACCCAATCTCCAAACCAGGAATAAACCATTCCAAATCAGGAGCTAAACCAATTATCATTATTTATCACATTATTAACATTTAATGAGTAGTGTCGGACTAATCACGAAAAATATTGTTAGACCCGCCCATAACCGCGGGCACAGCTATTCGAATAGTTTTACTCTGGCCAGAGGTGTACCACTGTACCCACAAGACACAGCCCCACAACATGTAGCCATGCGCCTTAATACCACCACGGTACCTCGGAAAGGAGTTGTGACAGTACCACCAACATAACACAACGCAAAGCAGTGCACCGTTCCTGGATCAAAATCACCCCCTTAAAACCAAAGGCATGGACTCCCTAGCGACCCCCACGGACTTATCGCCGCTTTACAGTCTGGTGCGCTGCTAAGAACCATGTTATACCAAGGGTAAAGTTGTTGCCCACGCTGGGTTATGGTTAGTACGGTTAATGTTTCACAACAATAGCTCGCGAACCGGTACTTAATTGTCATGAGCACGACCATCCAAATCGCATCTCCAACCATGTGCTCACAACTCACCATTAGTCAAGTTTTAGTTGGCAATTAATTAATTTATCAATCACGATTGACCATCGTGAGCTAGCCATCATTAAGATATAAGTGAAACATTAATTATCCCATTAGTGTACTAATGTCTCTAAGCATGGCTAAGCAATTATACCTAATATCTAGCTGAACCAATATATAAAGTCCAACTAGTCAAATTTATAACCCAAGGTATCAATGAATAGGTTAATCAATACAAACTGGCCATAACCAAGGAATAGGTTCACACCACCCGATGACATTAAAAAAATGCACATTTGAAACAAATAGAGAATTTAAATATCGGATCAACATGCTCAAAGGATTGTGTTTGGGATCTGTGTGACTTGCCTTGCAATAATCGGTCTTCAATTAGTCTTCTGGAATACTTCCGATGCTCACACGAACCTTCGAAACGACGGAAATAACAACCTAACATGTAAAACAAGGAAAAAGACTAAGAAACTCCAAATAAGCAGTACATAAAAAGTAAATAAACATGTAGATCATGATTTTAGATGAATTTAGAGACTTGAACGGCCTCATTCCGACTTCATATGAATTAATTATGAATTTTACAACATTTAATCCAATTAAATCTATTAAAAAAGACTATTCCAAATTAATTAAACAAGTTACAAATTATTTATAACTGGGAGAAAAGATTAAAAACATCCTCCGGTAAAAAGATTGGATCAAATTTGGTAGATGTCATATAGCAAAAAGGAACAATATGTCATTGAAAAGAGAAGGAAAAGATCTATATTGATTTTGGATGACTGACATTGAGTTGATCGCCTTTTGACATAGTGTTGATGCAAAAAACACACACTGGCCTGAGAGATTTGCTTTACTCTAGTGCAGGTCCAAAATTAAGCTTTTAGGTTCAAGTGCGTGCCAGTTGATTTGATCCTGCAATCAACAAGAAGAAATATGCAAAGAATGTTAGTAAACGATAGTCCATCGGCCATACAGCCGATTTCATATCGTACGTGACCTAGCCGATGCAATAGAGTATGAATCGGCTGTAAGGTATAACCATTGGTAAAACTAACCCTAAAACTAGTATATCGGCTGTAGAAATCAATGTTATATAATCAATACATCAATATTACTTTAGAAACAAGCAATTGGGATAGATCGGACTGAACCGAGATAGTATAAATTGCCCAAGTCTAAAGATAACATGGAATAACGATTATATATACTCATGTCATAGCCGATATCTAGATTTAAGCATGTATCGGCTATAGTCCGATACATCCTTATACTAGGATATTCTCTAGTAATAAATATATTAAACTATAACCAATTAGATTGGTATCAAGCTCAATATATTTATATTAGATTAGATCCTGATATAAGGGGCAGATATAGAACATTAAACAAAGCATAACACAATGTAAAACACCTATATCAGGTAAGATCGGCTGAAACTCCGATACTATCCTTATTAACAATCATAAGGCAGGCTAGATATCATAGTTCTAAGTACGACTTAATAGGTTGGACTTGACCAATGCAGCATTAAGTATACAGAGAAACATGGCATCTAGAGAATCAAGCCGATGATCGTCTTTTCAGGATGGTCGATACATTATATAATATAAGTCAACGAAGTAATCTAGCCGATATCGACGAAACCTTAAAAAGGATCCAGCCGACGCAAGTAGATTGCATTGTCGATTTAAATTATATAATGTATATGATAACTCGGAGATTCACAACATAGAACTAGAGTGTCATTGAGATGTAAGCACTAGCTCTGATGATGCAAATCGCCATGACAAGATATACCTTTTCATCGAAGATCAAATTGATGCAGCACGACTCGAGAGCACAAGCTTGTCGAAAAGTAGCAAACAAAGGTGGCGATGCGCCGAGATTGATTGAACGTCTGTTGTTATTATTTACAAGACCTCGGGATTATATTTATACCCAAAAATACAAACATTGTCCATCACGGACACGACTCATACTAACCTAATACAAATCCAACTAACGAACAAGTCCCTTAGGCGGACTCTTACCAGGAATATCTATAGGAAATTACATAAAATAACCTAATTAATAGATACAATTGCCTCCTCAGGACTCTATCCATGCATGACAATCCATATGAAACACTTCTAACACAATCCGATGACGTGTACCGAATCATGTTACCGAAATCGGCTCAATCAGCTAACCCTGTCCGAGTCTGATTCTGCCGATCCCGTCCACAGCCGATTCGGACTACAACCGATTCTCACTCTGTTTCCGATACGATCTAATCTCTTCAATTCTCGTTGATTCTATCTTTATCTCCGATACTTGAATTACCAAATTTGGTCGTCAACACATGCCCCCCAAGTCCGGAATATTTGGTAATGTTTCGGATTTGCCAAATCTTATCTCCGAGATAATATCGCACTTTCCGTTTTTTACCGTTACTGCACCCCTTTAAATACCTAACCGACGGCCCCGAGAAACTTCACACAGTTATACTGCTCCACCGCTCTAGCGATTCCGTCTTCTCCAACTCCGATGATCCCCTCAGCGCAGCAAAGCAATCTCCAAGCAACCTCCTGCTCGTCCAACCTCTGCCGGTGAAAATGTCGTCTTCATCCGCTCCGTCCACCGCTCCATCAGCGGAATACGCAGAGTTTAATTCCATCGGCTAGATCTCCTTTTTCCTTATCAAATCCTGTTTTCCGTAATCTTAGTCAGTTTTCTTCCTCTTCTGCTTTGTTAATGTGGCATCTCGCAAATTTAATCGCTGTTCCCAGCCTGAACCATGACAATAGCTACTATCTTGGACCAAACGGCAATCTGGACCCGATTGAGTTTATCACCGCTGAAACAAACAGAATGCCCTTTAGACTATCAAACCCAAACCTAGGGCACTAGAAAAACACCTTTAAGTCTTGGCCATCCCTAGAGAAAAGCTGGCCTACATGGTACAAGCACATATCGGCTAGCAAACAGAGCCACTGGGATGAAATAGCAATCGGCCAAGCATTAGCCCTACCATTAGCAAATTCGGCTAAAGATGAGCTGCTGGTGGCTTCTGCTAGCTATTTTTGGTCCAATACTATCAATGCTTTTATGTTCAATCAAGGACCAATGACCCCAAATCTGTTGGATATCACCATGCTGACTGGACTGGATATCACCTCATCGGCCAACCCCATGACATGGAATTCCAAGAACAGATTCGATTTTAAAACTAAAAGTATAGGAGGATGGTCTGGATTCATTTCAGCCAATATGGGTCAAGGTTCAGTTTCCCCTCGTGAGCACACTGCCTTTCTGCTAATGTGGTTAGAAAAAATCCTTTTCTGTGGATCTAGTTGTGGTCCCACCTCTAACTGGCAGCACATAGCCGAAGCACTTGAAGAAAAGAAACAATTCCCCTTAGGAAAGATCCTCCTCGGCTATCTGTATCAAACCCTGAACAATGCATCAACCAAACTAGCCATCGGCTCTGTAGTCAGCGCAGGTGGTCCCTGGTGGTTACTCCAGACTTGGCTAAATTTAGTAGCAATGAAAGCTGTAAATCGGCCATCCCTGACAGAAGCAGAATTCCCAAGACTGGAGCAGATTATCGACGAAGATGGAGAAGAGATAACCCATCGTAGGTGTACTTCTTTCGGAGAATATGCTACCACCCCAGCCGATGCAGGAGCAAAATTATCGGCTGAACTACTCAAAGACAGGTTCTTCAGTTTTTATGACGGCTTCCAGAAAAATGCCAGTCTGGTTTTTTTATGAAGACTCACTCAACTTCGAGCTGCCACTGGACTTTAGTTTGAGGAAATTAACCATGAAAAATTTCAAAAGTCCAGAGAAGTCTTTGCTGCATCCATAAGCCCTTGCATTCTCCCCGTCGGCATCCATCAGGGCAGGAATATTAAAGCATCTTATGAATTCTATCACCCAATGAGTTCTGCAAGATAGTTCGGTTTGGGTCAGCTGCCAATCGGCTTATGGTTTGCCGATAAAATCCAATGCAGAGGAGAAATAACATCAAGTCTGATGATGGATCGGCTACTCAACATCCCAGGGCCTCCCCTCGGCAGTATCAACAATATTGAGTTAGCCATGTTCAGAAGTAAATCCTTTATTGCATGGTGGGCTGAATGGAAGCAACATCTCTTGCACCAATCGGCTACTATCTACATGACAGACCTCTTCCCTGACATGATCCCCCAGGTAACTCCTTTACTTCTTCTGTCCTATTCCTGTTTTGAATATATTAGCCGATTCTGTTCTTAACTTTACATGCTATCTTTACTTTCTCAGACTACAGATTCATCTCCTCCCCGCATAAGCAAAAGTGACAAGGACATTGAATATGCTACAGGGTTGCTATCCAATGGATGTGGCCTAACTCCTTCCATTATCGGCTATCATGCTCCCAAGACGACAAGTCTGCTTCATGGACAAACAAGGGAACAAGCCGATGTAGGCAAGAAGAGGAAAGCCAAAGCATCAACTGTCATACCACCAGCTGCCAAGAAAAAGTCCAAGAAACAACCTCCTCCACCAGCCGATGACATTGATGGAATCTTGGATGATGCAGCTATTGATCAAGCAGTAGATGAAGCCGCAGCCGAACTGAGCGATGTGGGAGAAAGAACACCTCCGGCTTCTCCAGCTCCAAAACAAACTCCCACAACTCCTGCTGCTCCAGCAGTCTTCTCTCGGCAACCCAGGGTAAAATCATCTCCTTTGTTACAAAATCTCTTCATTTATCACCAATCTCATTATCTAAACTTTGCACTTTGCAGAAGAAGAGACCAGCTGAGAAGAAAAAACCAGTACCAGTATCGACTAAACCAACTTCTCAAATCCCTTTGGTAATTTCAATCCTTAAACTGCAAATTTATTCTCAGCCGATACTAACTAACACTTGTTTAAATCTTCAAAATTTGTCAGCCTCCTTCTCCACCATCACCTGCAGCACAACCAGCTTCAAGTGAACACACTGCATCGGCTGTAGGTAGCCACAATGTTGTGGAAGAAGAGGTTGTTGCTCCTGCTATTCCTGTAAGTCTCATATCTTTAAAAAATTTCAAATCGGCTATACAAAACGTTCTGTTACTTATATCCTCTTCATCTTCCTTTCTTGCAGGTCTTAGCCGATTTATTTTCCTTTAATATTAAAGATTACTTTGATGAAGAAGCAGAAGGAGATATTACAAGTAAAGCTCTGACTCCTCTAGCCGATGATGTAAAAAGAAACCTCGAAGATATATCTCATCAGCTAGGGGCATCTCTGGATAGCTTAGTAGTTGATTGCAGCTCTATTCGGGCTAGATTTCAAGAAATTCAAGCTTCAATCCCAGATGAGCTGTCAAACACTATCAACCCAGCTGTTTATCTCGAACAACATCAATTCAAACTGGAAAAAGCTAGACAGAGAATAGCAGATCGGCTAGAGAAAAAGAGCATCGAAGCCACTATCCAAGCAAATCGGCAGATAGTGCATACTGAGAAGACCAAGCTTGATCAATTAGCCGAAGAGCCAATTAAAGCTGCCATAGATCAGTTAGAAGCCAAAAGGATCGATCTCCTAGCCAAACTTGAGGAATGCAATGCTAAGATTGCTTTGGAAAAGCAGAAACTAGCCGATCTCCCGAAGGCTGTTGGAGAACAAAAGGCAAAACTGAGATCGGCTATAAAAAATGTTGCCAACATGACCATGTCCCTCAAGGTTATTCCTGGAACCGATGCACAAGATGCCCAAGCAATTGCAGAAGTTGAAGAAATTCGACAGAGGGCCATATCGGCTATCCAGCGCTACCTTTCTCAATAGTATCATGTAATATGGACTTAGAAAAAATTTTGTAATCGGCTAGAAAACTTCCATTTGTGTAATGCGTACTCTGATCTCCTTTGTGCTAGTTAACATATTCCTTTGCGCCGATTGATTTATTTTGCACTGAAATTTCACACTTGTCATCTTGTATATGCCCCCCTAATTTTGGTATGTTTATGAAACAAGGACAAAATTAAAAATTTGACATATATCGGCCAACATACATCAGCAGCGACACAGCCGATCATGCTCCAATCCAAACACTTGGGTAATATTTCTTTAAGTATTTTCCATTAAGTGCTCTTCCAAATACTTCCCCATCAAGCCCTTTTAACATATAATTCCCTTTAGAAACACATTTGTGGATCTAAAACGGTCCTTCCCAATTCGGTGACCATTTGCCGAATTTATTATCTCTGGTCCCTATCGGCAATACCAATTTCCAAACAAGTTCACCTTCTTCAAAAGATTTGGGCACAACCTTTTTGTTATAATGCCTAGCAACTCTCTCCTTATCTTTCCTAACTTTCTCAAGAGCTCGCAATCTAGCTTGAACCAAATCTTCTGACTCATCAACCATTAGATTATGATAGTCATCGGCTGCCAATTCATCTTGTAAAGAAATCCTCCTGGAGCCGATGTTGGTTTCCCATGGTAACACAACTTCATGCCCATGAACCAATTGATAAGGAGGCACCTGGATTGCACCATGATGAGCCATCCGATATGACCACAATGCTTCGGCTAAAATAGTATGTCACTTCTTGGGATATAATACAATTTTTCTCTTAACCAACTTGATCAAACTTTTATTGGATGCTTCAGCTTGCCCATTTGCTTGTGCATAATATGGTGAAGAATTCAACAACTTGATCCCCATGCTATCGGTAAACTGAACAAACTCATCGGATACAAAGATTGAACCTTGATCAGTTGTAATTGTCTGTGGCAAACCAAACCGGTATATAATGTGTTCCTTGACATATTCAATAGCATCCTTGTTGTCGATCTTTTTTAAAGGAATTGCCTCAACCCACTTGGTAAAATAATCAGTCGCAACCAATATGAATTTATGCCCTTTACTCGATGGTGGATTGATCTGGCGATCATATCAATACCCCAACCTCTGAATGGCTATGGCTTGATAATAGGATTCATAGCCGATGCTGGTGCTCTATGTATGGCTCCAAATTTCTGACAATCTTGACAACCTTTGTAATATCTGAAGCAATCCTCCAGCATTGTCGGCCAAAAATATCCAACTCTTCGGATTAACCATCTCATCTTATGAGCCGATTGATGTGTCCCACAAATACCCTCATGAACTTCGCACATGACAACTTTTGCTTCTTCCATACTCAAGCATTTCAAAAGAACTCCATCAATCGTCCGATAGTATAATGTATCATCCAATATGACGTACTTGAGAGCTTTATATCGTAATTTCCTTGAAACTGATCTGGAGGGATTATTCAAATACTCAAAAACATCAAACCTCCAATCATCGGCTGGTATGCAAGCTACCTCTACCTCAATCCCTTGTAACATCGGCTTGTAGCCTGATGCACCTTGAGCTAAATCATTGGCCTCAGCATTTTGCTCCCTAGGAATATGTTTTAAAGTAACTATCTTGAAAGTCTTCATCAGCTCTTGACATTTCTCATTGTAAACCATTAAAATATCATTTTTGCACTCATATTCCCCAGATAATTGACTTATCACTAATAATGAATCTCCCATGATTTCAACAGCATCGGCTTCAACTTCTCTCAACAATTGCAATCCTTTAAGAACAGCTTCATATTCTGCTTGATTATTTGTAGAGTATGGTTTGATAGTGAAAGCAAACTAAAAACTTGCCCCCCTAGGTGATATAATTACCAAGCCGATACCCAAACCATGAGTGCAAACAGATCCATCAAAGAACAAAGTCCACGGTATAATATCAACATTGTCAATACTGGCATCCCTGTGTTCAACTATGAAATGCCTGCCCTTTAACTGCCTTAGCCGATTCATACCTAGATCAAACTCTGACAAAGCAAAAATCCACTTCCCAACTCGCCCTTTCAGAACTGGGGCCGATAACATGTATCGTACCACATCGGCTTTACATACTATAATACACTCGTTGGAGAGCAGATAATGTCTCAATTTTGTACAAGAAAAATATAAACACAGGCATAATTTCTCCACAGGTGAGTACCTTGTTTCTGCATCCAAAAGTCATCTACTGAGATAGAATATAACTCTTTCCTTCCCCTGAACCTCTTGGATCAAAACTGAGCCAATAGAGTTCTGATCGGCTGACAAGTACAGTTTAAACGGAATCCCTTTCTGTGGTGGTATAAGAACTGGAGGAGTACTCAAATATTCCTTGATATTGTCCAATGCTTGCTGCTGCTTTTCTCCCCAGACAAACTCCTGATCGGCTTTCAACCTCAATAATGGAGTAAATGGTTCTATTCGGCCAGACAAATTTGATATGAAACGCCGAACAAAATTTATTTTGCCGATCAATGATTGCAACTTGGTTTTATCTCCTGGAGGTTTTATATCTTTGATTGCCTCAATATTCCTCTGAGGAATTTCGATCCCACGCTCATGTACCAAAAATCCAAGAAATTGCCCAGCCGAGACACCAAAAGCACACTTAATAGGATTCATCTTCAACCCATACTTCCTTACTCTTTCTAAGACTTGTCTTAAATCGGCTATATGTTCATCAACTTCTTTAGATTTGACCACCACATCATCAATGTAGATTTCTACCAATACGCCGATAAGATCATGGAATATATAATTCATAGCCCTCTGATATGTAGCACCAGCACTTCTCAACCCGAAAGTCATGACCACCCACTCATATAGGCCCATTGCACCAGGGTGTCTGAAAGCAGTTTTGTGAATGTCTTCTTCAGCCATAAAAATTTGATTGTAACCAGCATTGCCATCTATGAAGCTGATGATTTTGTGTCCAGATGCTGCATCGACGAGTTGATCGGCTACTGGCATTGGGTATTCATCTTTCGGTGTAGCTTTGTTCAAATCTCTGAAGTCAATGCAAACCCTAAGCTTGTCGTTTTTCTTGATTACTGGTACTATGTTAGAAATCCACTCAGCATATCGGCATGGCCTGATAAAGTTAGCATCATAAAGTCTTGTAATTTCGGCCTTGATAGCTTCATACATATCGGCCTTACAGCGTCTTGGAGGTTGCTTATACGGCCGATAGCCTGGTTTGATAGGGAGCCGATGTTCAACTATCGATCGGCTAAGTCCTGGCATCTCATAGTATTCCCAAGCAAAATAATCTCGATATTCTTTTAAGAGCGCCACTAATTTACATTTAAATTCTTTTGATAAACCCTTACTAACATATGTCGGCCTAGGCCTGTCACCTAGTCCAATGTCGATTTCTTCTAATTCATCGGCCGACATAAAACCTTGTCCTAGCTTGCCGTCGAGATCATCAACAGTGTCCTTTGTGTAGAAATTAGAACCCTCCACGGTGCCCTCAAAACAAGAATTGGGGCTCTCCATCTCCTGTTGGCTGTATGGCATAATCAGAAAATTTTAAGTAATCTCCTTGCTAAACTTTTTCAGACAAACAATCAATTCCTTCCATCTCCCAAACAGATAAATCGGCACTAGCTACGTTGACTGACCTTTAGTGATCTCCTTGCTATTGAATCAAACTTTGGTGCATCGTTGAGGGAATACAACAATTAGCATGGATCCAATCTCTTCCCAGCAACAAACTATAGGAACCCTTCCCATCAATAACAAAGAACGTGGTAGGAATTGTTTTACTGCTGATGGTCAGCTCTACATTCAAAACTCCCTTCGTTTCAGATGGATTCCCAAGTTTTCTGAATGTTGAATATGGCATTAAATTCACAGCTGCTCCTCCATCGACTAGCATCTTTGACATCGGCTTGCCGTTGACAAATCCCTTAACATACAATGGCTTGAGGTGCCGATGATCAGTTCCTTCAGGCTTCTCAAAAATAGCTTGCTGTGGAGATAACATCAACTTGGCCTATGGTAGATTTTCTTCTTGTTCGACGACTTGCTCAACTGCATATTCGGCTGGCAACATGAAAACCATGTTTATGGAAGATGACATCACTTCTTTGCCCTTTTGTTGTTGACTCTTGCTGCGATCGGCTTTGACTTCGTCGGCTGGTACTACTTTGCTCTTCATGCGCCAGACTTTCTTTGTTCTCTGCCTCAGCCGATGTTCGATTTCTCCTTCGTTCTCCTGGAATTGCTCCCTGTTCCTCATCCTTTGAACTCTCCTCTTTTGGTTCTTAGTAAAAATTCCAGAAGGGCACCTTTGTGGTTGCATTGGTCTAACCTCTCTTGGTGAATCACCTCCATCATCATCTTGTTGGATCGGCCCAAGCCTCTCGTGAACTGGCAATCTTGTCTGAGTCAGCCGATGCATACTTGTATTCTGTAGGCTTGGTCTTTGGATAAATTGTGCATCGAAATCACTACATCCAGGACAATCTTCAATAGATGCTAATCTCATGCCCTCATTCCATCAAAATCTAAAAAATTCACAGCTCCAATAAGGATCAAAATATCTTTCACTTTCATGGGAATATGTCTCCTCTTCCCTCTGGCGTCTTTTTTGATATTTGTTAATTATGCCAGCTGATCTGATGTTCTTGGCATAATTTTTACCTCCATCGGCTGTGTTCCGATTATATCCAGAGTGCACCATGTTGACTGGAAAAGGATGCCCATCTATCTTCATCGGCCTCTTTGAATCATCTATCTTGATCTTGCCCTATTCAATAGCCGACTGGATCTGCTGCCTAAAAATCTTGCAATCGTTAGTATTATGAGATCCTATGTTGTGCCACTTGCAATATTTCCTTTTCTTCATTTCCTCAGCCGATGGGATGACACGTCCTACTGGCAGTTGAATCTGTTTTTCTTGAAGAAGGAGATCAACAATCTTGTCGGCTTTGGTGATGTCAAAATCAAATCTTTCCTCTTTTCCTGAATTCTTAACCCATTGGCAGATCACTGTCTTCCTGTTTCTAGCCCACTCGGCTGCATTGATTTCTGGGTCTTCATCTTCAGAATCAGAGTCGTAATCGTAAACATTATTGACATTGTTGGCCTTCTTGATGAATTTTCTAGCTTCTTGGAACCTTGTCTCATGAGCTGACACCTTCTGACCTAGATGAGCCAAGCTTTCAAAGTCTTGAGCCGAAAATCTTTCCCTTATCGGCGCCAACAAACCTTGGAAGGCCAAATCGGCTAACTGAGAATCCGTTAAAGCTAAACTGTAGCATCTATTCCTCACATCTCTGAATCGTTGAATGTAGTCTGGAACCGATTCATCTGATTTTTGATAGATTGTTGTGAGGTCTGATAGCTTCATCTCTTGAATACCACTAAAAAAGTACTTATGAAACTGCTTCTCCAAATCGGCCCAACTTCTGATAGAATTGTAAGGTAGAGATGAAAACCAAGTAAACGCCGATCCAGATAAAGAAAGTAGGAACAATCTAACCCTGAGAGCCTCTGTAGCCGATGCTTCACCACACTGAGCTAAAAATCGGCCAACATGCTCATAAGTGGATACATTGTCTTGTCCTGAAAATTTGGAGAAGTCTAGCACCTTGTATCGATTTGGCAATGGTACCCGATCAAAATATTCTGGATATGGGTGCCGATACATGTTGCCATTATCTTTCAGCTTGAGTCCAAACTACTCCCTCATGATGTCAGCGATCATATCGACCTAGGGTTGATGTGGTGTTGCTCCACCGAATTGCTGCTGAAATGGATCCATCTGGCCGTATTGGATCGGCTGAGGTCGTGGAGAATGAGGTTGATAGACATGATTGAAGCCAGCCGATATGCCTTGAGGTGGTATATAAGGAAGTTGTTTTGCACTGTATTGCTGGCTTATCGGCTGAGTAATTCCAATCGGCTGTTGTGGAACCGAAGGAATCTGATATGATGTGTCGACAACTAGCGGTTTTGGATTGAGGATACTCATTAATTGATCTGGTGTTAACTGAGTTGATGCTTGCCCCCCAGTGATCGGCTGTGATCTTGTCAGGATCGTTGGAACATTGGTGCTAGAGTAAGGAGCCGATGGTGCCTGGGTTTGAAGTAACTGCTGACTTTGTTGATTCCTGCCAATGTCAGTCTTCACGGTTCTGTATCCTGGGAACGTGCCGTCTAGCAAATATATAGGTCCTTTGGCCTTTTCCTCAGCTATCGTCCCGTCGACTACTGACTTAATCATGTTTGTCAAAGTGTTCACAAGCACTCCGGACTGGTTGACTAAAGCATGGTGCACAGTCGAATCAATGCGATCTTGTAACGTATGGATCTCCTCATCATTTGTTTCGACTTTAGGTTGCTTATCTTTTTCTTCAGTTGTCCCGGATGTACTTGGATCTTGCTTCACAATCGTCGGCAACTCAATTTTAGTTCTTTGAACAACCATGCCTTGTCGGGTCACCGTGAACGAATACACATATTGTTTTTGAAGTTGATCCAGCATCTGTCTCATCTCTTCGCTCTGCTATTCATTCAGTTGCTCGACCGTGATCGGCAGGATGTTTTCTTCTGAGACGTCGGTGATGTTTGGAGACATGATGACACGTTGTCCCACTGGGCGTGCCAAAAGCGTGTTGATGCAAAAAACAAACACTGGCCTGAGAGATTTGCTTTACTCTAGTGCAGGTCCAAAATTAAGCTTTTAGGTTCAAGGACGTGCCAGTTGATTTGATCCTGCAATCAACAAGAAGAAATATGCAAAAACAATGTTAGTAAACGATAGTCCATCGGCCATACAGCCGATTTCATATCGTACGTGACCTAGCCGATGCAATAGAGCATGAATCGGTTGTAAGATATAACCATTGGTAAAACTACCCCTAAAACTAGTATATCGGCTATAGAAATCAATGTTATATAATCAATACATCAATATTACTTTAGAAACAAGCAATTGGGATAGATCGGACTGAACCGAGACAATATAAATTGCCCAAGTCTAAAGATAACATGGAATAACGATTATATATACTCATGTCATAGCCGATATCTAGATTTAAGCATGTATCAGCTATAGCTCCGATACATCCTTATACTAGGATATTCTCTAGTAATAAATATATTAAACTATAACCAATTAGATTGGTATCAAGCTCAATATATTTATATTAGATTAGATCCTGATATAAGGGGCAGATATAGAACATTAAACAAAGCATAAAAGAATGTAAAACATCTATATCAGGTAAGATCGGCTGAAACTCCGATACTATCCTTATTAACAATCATAAGGCAGGCTAGATATCATAGTTCTAAGTACGACTTAATAGGTTGGACTTGACCAATGCAGCATTAAGTATACAGAGAAACATGGCATCTAGAAAATCAAGCCGATGATCGTCTTTTCAGGATGGTTGATACATTATATAACCTAAGTCAACGAAGTAATCTAGCCAATATCGACGAAACCCTAAAAAGGATCCAGTCGATGCAAGTAGATTGCATTGTCGATTTAAATTATATAATGTATATGATAACTCGGAGATTCACAACGTAGAACTAGAGTGTCATTGAGATGTAAGCACTAGCCCTGATGATGCAAATCGCCATGACAAGATATACCTTTTTGTCGAACATCAAATTGATGCAGCACGACTCGAGAGCACAAACTTGTCGAAAAGTAGCAAACAAAGGTGGCGATGCACCGAGATTGATTGAACGTCTGATGTTATTATTTACAAGACCTCGGGATTATATTTATACCCAAAAATACAAACATTGTCCATCACGGACACGACTCATACTAACCTAATACAAATCCAACTAACGAACAAGTCCCTTAGGCGGACTCTTACCAGGAATATCTATAGGAAATTACATAAAATAACCTAACTAATAGATACAATTGCCTCCTCAGGACTCAATCCGTGCATGACAATCCATATGAAACACTTCTAACACAATCCGATAACGTGTACCGAATCATGTTACCGAAATCGGCTCAATCGGCTAACCCTGTCCGAGTCTGATTCTGCCGATCCCGTCCACAGCCGATTCGGACTACAGCCGATTCTCACTCTGTTTCCGATACGATCTAATCTCTTCAATTCTCTTTGATTCTATCTTTATCTCCGATACTTGAATTACCAAATTTGGTCGTCAACACATAGAGCGGATGGCTTAGATAGAACCTTGATAGATGCCACATGGGATGCCATGCAAACAACCACATGAGCGAGGAGGGTGAGGTGGCACTGAGGAGGCGATGACATCGGCAACTGTTAACGACCAAATTTGGTAAATCATGCATCGAATTGTGAGTTAAGACTGAAGTGGATTTGGAAGGAAATCGGTAACAGAAACAGAGTATAAATCGACTTCGGAACTGCATCGGCTACGGTGTGCTTTGGCTGATATTGAATCGGACAAGGAAGCCGATGTAGCCAATTCCGACAAGGGGATGTTGGAACCATTTTCGGGTTCGTTTAAAGTGCTTCATGAGGATTGCCATGTGTGGATTGAGTCCGAAAAAGGCAATTGTATCTATTAATTAGGAATAGTTTGTTAGTTTCCTTTTATCTTTTGGAAAGTGTGTTTAGTGTCCGATATGGACTTTATATTTCTATTTTATCTTTTAGAAAGTTTGTTTCTTGTCCGACAAGGACTCTATAGACCCAAGGATATAAATATGTACACCCAGGGTCCTTGTAATCTATCTCCACGATCAATACAATTCGGCGCATCGCCACCTTTTACCTTTTTTTCTTTTTCGATGAGTTTATTCTTGTCATGGTGGCTTGCATCGGCGGGGCTAGTTCTTCGACTCTCTGATCTTGTCAGTGTAAGCGCCTAATCTATCATATATCTTAGTTAATCTAGTCTTAGCATCTCGATTTACTTGTATCGGCTGCTATTCGCTTTAGGGATAATGCCGGTACCGTCTAAATCGCTTTACTAGATTAGATTAGCTAAGGTATCCACCACCCTGAAAACTAGTCAAAGGCTTGATTGTCTAGATATTATGTTTCTTTTCATACTTAGTGTTGCATCAGTTAAGTTTGATCTACTAAGTCGTGCTTAGAACCATAATCTCTAGCCTGTCTTTGATTACAATAAGGGTTTCATCGGGGTTTCAACCGATGAGTTATCTGGACGTTGCATCGGCTTACAAGAATTGCATATAGATTGGATTTAGCCGATAGCGACAGAGGTTTCACTGTTTACTCTAATCTTGTGGATTTTATGACATCGGACCTGTAGCCGATGTATGTTTTAACCTTCGGATCAGTGCTTATTCTATCATATCATTGCTAGCCGATTGGTTTATACTGGATTATATTATTGTTACAACATATTATCAGTTGATTACCTTTGTTTACATCAAGAGTTGTTATTTATTATCAGTCGATCGTCTATTTGCTCGAAGTATTAGATTCTACATTGGATATATAGCCGATAGCTCAAAATCCTATCGCTATCGGCTATCATTGACATCGGCTGAGCTATTCTATCGGCTGCTATCGGCATCGGCTGTATTGACTCCATCGGCTGTATTTACAATTGCCTTTTTCAGACTCAATCCACACATGGCAATCCTCATGAAGCACTTTAAATGAACCCGAAAATGGTTCCAACATCCCCTTGTCGGAATCGGCTACATCGGCTTCCTTGTCCGATTCGATATCAGCCGATGCACACCGTAGCCAATGCAGTTCCGAAGCCGATTTATACTCTATTTCTATTACCGATTTCCTTCCAAATCCGTTTCAGTCTTAACTCTAAATTCGATGCATGATTTACCAAATTTGGTCGTTAACAGCAACGATGTGGTGACCATGTAGGATCTACACCGGCGAGCACGGAAGGACTGCAGTGACGGCAGATGGCAAAATGACGACGGACACAGGGGACACCGGGAGAGAGAGCATGACGAGGGGAGCTCACCGAGGGGCGGCGCGACGGTGGACGATGACGACCGGTGGCGAGGTAGATGCGGTGGCAGCGTTGGGTTGACGGTGACAACGACGTTCCGGTGATCTTCGGTGGCAACGGAGGGTGGACGGTGTTCTCCTCGCAGCTACAAATCCAACGAAGGTGGCAGCGAAGCTTGACGATGACGGGAGGAGCGGCAGGGCTTCGCCGGAGATCGAAAAGCAATGGCGAACTCGGCCTTCACGGTGACAGCAGGTTCCGGCGGGGTTTTGGCTTCGGGGAGATGGTGGCCGGGGTAGAGCTTGGCCTTTCGAAGCCGGAGGAGGTGGTGGCGCATGGCGGCGTTAGCCGAGACGATGGGAAAAGGCGACCGGAGGCGAGGCCGGCGATAGTGAGAGAAGGCGAGCGCGGGGAGAGGCGGCTAGGGCATAGCGGCGCGAGAAAAGGAGGGGAAACGGAAGAGGAGACCCGGGCATCGTTTATATAGGCGGAGGAGGGAGAGATCGGCTCGGGTGCTGCAGGATTTGTTGGCGGAAGGAAATAGTTGGCCGGAAAAGGAAAGCTCAAATCTTCGTGAAATCCGAGCGATTTAGTTCGGTATTCATGGGGATTTTTGAGGGGAATGGAAGAGGAGATCGAGGGGAATCCGTTCCCGCAACTAATTTTGGAAGGGGAGCAATGGGGAGGCTGGATTTGGTGAAGGAGTTGGTATCGGAACTGTGCACACACGGGCTCGGCTGGCTGTCTGGAGGAGGAAGATGATACTGTAGCGCGAGGGAGGTAAAGTAGATTTTTGGGGAAAGGGCTAGCCCAAGAGGAAGAGAAGAAGGAAGACAGAGGGAGGCAAGGCAGACATAGAGAAGGGAAAGAAACAGGGTACAACAGAGAAGAGCCAAAGGGAGAGAAAGCGGACTTTTCCAGATTCGGCCCAAACCTAGAAGGGAGGATTTTTAATTACTTTTCCAAATAAATTAATCATTGAAATGATCTTTGAATTGTTAAAAATACCTCTAATGTTCAAATAATTTAAGGAAAAATCTTGCAAATACTTAAACACCCAAAGTATTTAACAAAATTATAACCAGACCATTAAATGATTAATTTATTATTTACATAATTACTGAAATGTTCTTTGTATGATTAAAATTAGTAATTGAGCTCTGAAAAATCCGAGAAAATTCCAGAGTAGAATTAACCATGGAGAATTTAATAAAAATTAAATCCAGCCATGTTTTATATAGGAAATTTCATTTCCCACATTTAACTTCACTTGTAAATTAATGAACATTTAATATAAGTTCTAGGAATAATTTGTTGAATAATTTATAAATCCCTGAAACGAAATTCAGGGTGTGACAGTTGTCGTCAAGATCTGCAGAGAAGACAAGTGTGAATTAGAGATTGAGTATCAAATTATTACGCGATTGAGGATAGGTCGGTTGCGAGAACGAATACCCCGTTTCTGGATCCGTGTCTCATCGTCAATGCCCGTATATTCAAATGCGGGGTGAATGTGAGCTTGCAGAGTTTGGATTCACGACGTATGAAGTCTTGTGCGACTTCATACCCCGACAACCCCTCGTTCTCGGAGGCTTTTTATGTTGTTGACGAAGGCTTGGAGAGAAGAGGAAGAAGGAGGTCTCGATGTCTAGGATGGAGGGTGGTGAGGCTGATCATCCGGGACTACGAGGACGGAAGAAAGATCTTCTATGTAGAGGTAGAACTATTTGGATCTCCAGGAACCCCGAGATGAGTGGCAGTCGAAGGGGATATACTCCGCTTTCATCCCATCTCGGAGGCGGAAGCCGCAACATCCCGAGATCCTACAGCGATCCATCCAACGGAGTTCATAGAAACAGCGAAAAAGATCAAGGAAGGTCACTACCCCAAGGTAGGCCTCGTAGAGATGAGCAAAGATGCTCAAAAAGGCGATGGAGTTAGGGTTTAGATGAAGGAGGTGAAGGCTGTAGAAGTTCAAAAGAAGCAGAAGGAATTCAGAAGGAGGAGGAAGAAAACCGCAACGAACGAAATCCTCTAGGACTACGATTTGTCCTAGGATGGGTTCAGGTTCCTTACCTCCTTCTGAGCGATTCATGAAGCCACGACCGGGGAGGGATCCTTCCGCCTGTAGTTTCTTCATCTCGGCAATACCGATGGTGGATTTACCCACCTCCATAGGTTCAAACTTGGAGATGGCAGAGAAAGATTGGTGGATTAGGGTTCTGAAGAGTTAGGAGCAGATTGGGGACTGTGTGCAGAGGAGGCGAAAAAGTTTTGGCAAACGGAATCAAAATGAATCTCAGAACTTGAATTTATAGGCTCACTCCCAACGGTTTGAATTTTGAGGAAGACAGAGAATGCCGCTGTGATTATGGTAGTTGTTTAGACTTCAATTCAAATTCATTTTATGACCGTTGCTCTTCTATTAATGATGTCGTACGTTTCATGTCTTCTCGATTGAATCGAGAATGATCCGGAAAACATGATGTCAGCAATGCTAGGATGAGTACTCAGCCAATCTTGTGTCTCAAAGATGACTTCACCAACCTCTGAGTCTTTGTCAAGCTAAGTACTCGGGGGTTACTGTGGGGTATATGGTACCCGGGTACCCAAGGAGAGGCCTTTGATCCGTATGGTATGGAGTGAGACAAGAGCCCTAGGCCCATGCGATATACTTGTAAATTAAGTAAGAGATATTCCCGGGATAAGATATAAATCTCGAGAATCATCCATATCTTTATAGATATAATAGGGAGGTCTAGTTGCAATCAACTAGATACTTTCTATTTACACCCAAATTTGACACCTAGATTCGAATTAGGAAAGCATTGCCAAAATTTGGAAAGCGTCGGGTTTCCTTCACGGAGCCTGTCTGACCACCTCCTACGGACCGATCTGATGGGCGGCATGTGGCCGGTCAGACCGACAGAGTCTGACTCTGAGTTGTTTTCATGGAGTTTCGGTTTTCCTTCCTCGGGATGGTATGTTTTGGGTTTCCATTGGTTTCTACCCCGAGTTGGACGTGGAGGAGGACTTGTAGGAGGCAAGACCAATTTCAGCTTTACAAGTAGGCCAAAATTAATCTATGCATTGTTGCACGGAGCCGATCTGTTCAACTCGTATGTCAAAGCTGACCCCGTGACTATCGACAGTGGTGGTTTGACCGGGGCATCTAGTCGGTCTAACCGCCAGTTTACGGCCGGTCTGACCATCGGCTAATAGCCAATCTGGTCGAGTTGCATGGCCAATCGAACCGGGGGGCACTAGAGATGATCAAGAAATTCAAGGGTAGCACAGGATCTTCCACTTCGAACAAAAATATTGAAAGGCATCATTTTAACTCCTGGAATAGAGCTAAAGCCAAGGTGGATGCCCGCGAATTTGACCGCTACTCAAAAGAGATGGCTGCAACATCTTCGTGCTCAAGATTTAAAGAAAAGAAAGCCAAATGGTTTATGAATTAAAGGTTCAATGAGTTGCGGCCGCCGCCAAGACAAGAATGGTGGCTTAAACCAACGAAGGTTAAGAAGCCGGTGATTGATGAAGATGATGAGGATGACAATGAAGGAGAAGGATCACCGGTTATTATCAATGATTCACCACCAAGGGAGAACATGGATGTCAATATGGTGTTTTCATTGCCTATGGAGTTTCGTGCCATGAATAAGGCCGGAATTACACAATTTCCACTTAGTCCGAGAGGAACCTAAGGTGAAACATCCGGTAATCAAACTATCGCCCTATGAACACGTGTTCTATGCTTTTTGGGTCTCAAGTTCACCAAAAAGGAAGGGGGCATGTGTTTACACCCAAAAGCAACGGGTTTCCTTCACGGAGCCAGTCAGACCAGCGGCATGTGGCCGGTCAGACCGGCAGAGTCCGACTCTGAGTTGTTTTCGTCAGGTTTCCTTCCTCGGGAAGGTATGTTTCAGGTTTCCATTGGTTTCTACCCCGAGTTGGACGTGGAGGAGGACTTGTAGGAGTCTAGACCAACCCCTTTATGAGGGCCAAGGCCAGTTCAATTCAAAAGCCCCCCAATCTCAATCCATACACAATTGAATCGTTCTTTTACCTTTACTTTTCAGCCATGTGTTCTACTTTACCTTAGTTTCGTCCATCTTTGTTGGCTTGCACCGTAAATCTTTCATCCTCGCCGCGAGAGTGCGATTATCCCTTTGTAGGTTTGTCCTGTAAAACCTCCGTTCGCCCACGAGACGGGTAGTTATCCTCATATCAATCTAAATCGACCTCGTGGCTGATTTTGGTCTATAAATCGATTTCTCTAGCCATCTTGATTTAGCCTTTGGCTAGATCCGGGTGGTTGGTGACCCATGTCACCGCAAGACATTTAGGTGTCCATTGTGTTTTGCGGTTTTGACAAAAAGGTTCCCAACACTTTCCTTGTAACCCTCTCCCCTCATCCTATTTAAGAGGGGGTAGGGGTCTATTGATGCAAAAAAAAACACACACTAGCCTAAGAGATTTGTTTTAGTCTAGTGCAGGTCCAAATCTTGCTTCCAGGTTCAGGGCGTGCCAATTGGTTTGATCCTGCAACCAATAAGAATAAACAAAGAAATATTATTAGTAAACGATAACCGATCGGCTAGAGAGGTGATGTTGTATCACTTTGTAACCTAGCCGATGTAGGAAAGGTGAATCATCGATGATGTAAATTTATAAGCACAAGTAAACCCTTAACTCATCTCATCGGCTGAAAATATCAAAGTTATATAATATATAATATTACTTTAGATTACAGAGTTGGGATAGATCGGACTTAACCGAGACAATATAAATTACTTAGATCCAAAGTAACATGAAATAAAGATTATATATATTCATATCATAGCCGATGTTTAAGTTTAAACATGTATTGGCTATAGCTCCGGTACAACCTTATACTGGGATATCATCTTATAATAAATATAATAAACTAATATCAACTAGATTGATAACATGCTTAATATATTTAAATAGTTGAGATCCCAATATACGGGGCATATACAACTTGTTGAACAACATAAAAAATCTAGGTTAAACAATTGTACCAGATAAGATCGGCTGAAACTCCGATACTATCCTTATTAACAATCATAAAGTAGTCTAGAGATTATGGTTCTAAGCATGATTTAGTATATCAAACCTAACTGACACAACACTAAGTTTCAAAAGAAACACAATATCTAGATAATCAAGCCGGTGACTGCCTGGGATGGTGGATACCCTAGCTAATCTGAATCAACGAGATCTATTTAACTTATATTGATATTACCCTTGAGAAGGTATAATCAATATAGTTAAATAGATCTATCAATTTAGGTTAGCTAAGATATATGACAACAGACAAGTCTTACCTCTTGTCGAAGATCGAAGCCGATGCAGCCCGACTCGAAACAAGAACTCATCGTGAATTGCGAAAACTAAAAGTATGGCGATGCGCCGAGAGTTTATTGAACTGGTGTTATTTTTTTACAAGATCTCAGGCATATACCCATCTACATAACTTGTCCATAACGGACACGACTCATACTTTCCTAATACAATTCTAACCGACGAATAAGTCTCTTAGGCGAACTCGTACCAAAATACCTCTAAAGAAATTACATAATATCCTAACTAATAAATACAATTGCCGAATCTGGAACTCTATCCTTGTCTAGCAATACCATTGAAGCCCTTCATTTGAATCCGACATTGATCATGTAACTAAAATCCGCTTCAGCTTCTATCTCCAAATCCGATCCATATCTTACCAAATTTGGTCATTAACACATGCCCCCCAATTCCGAAGTATTATATAATGCAACCGAATTATCTCCTCTTATCTCTGGAAAAATCTAGGGCTTTCTTCTTTTGACCGTTAGCCACGTACTTTTAAATAGTAACCACCGCCTTAAAAATCTCACGCCATTAGTTCTGTTTTCACCATTTAAACCAAAAACATTCCCCACTTAGCTCCGACGAATCCCTCGACGTCTCAGGTGACTTCCTTTGCGACTCCGCACCCCGGCGATGATCCTCTCTACTCCAAGTGATGGCGACAACCACAGATATCCCTCCGTTAATCCTCCGTACCAAGTTTTCTTCCTAACTTCGCTCGCATTGGCCGTAACTTTTCTTCCTCAAATCTCTCCTTTTCTTCGTTTATTTTGATCCCCTTATACACTCCTTTTCTGAAGCATCTGAGGAACCAAATCGCTATCCCAATTTCTGGAGAACCATCCCATTATTTCCTTGGACCGATGGGCGATGAAGACCCAACATCCTTTATCATTGTTGAAACCAACCGTATCTCGTTCAGATAAACCAAGCCAGACCTAGCCCACTGGTCAAATATCTTTAGATCCTATCCATCCTCTGTAGATGGATGGAAAACTTGGTATAAACGGATGGCCACAAGCAAGCAAGCTCACTGGGACAAGACAGGAATCTCCCAATGTCTTTCTATTTCTTTAGCCGATATGAAGAAAGATGAACTCATGCTATCAACCGCCTCTTATTTCTGGTAAGATACACTCAATGCTTTTCTATTTAATCATGGGCCGATGACTCCCACCTTGCTAGACATACAGATGCTGACTGGCTTAGATATAATTTCATCGGTCAACCCCATTAGCTTAAAGATAAAGTGTGAATATAAGTTCAAGACTAAGAATATTGGAGGTTGGTCAGGGTACATTGCTGACAACATGTGCACAGGTCTTGCATGCCCAAGAGAACATGTTGCTTTCCTGATGATGTGGCTGGATAAGTTTCTCTTCTGTGGTCCAACCTGCGACCCAACATCTAACTAGCAACATTTAGCCAAAGCCATGGTGTCCAAGAAAACTTTTCCCCTGAGCAAATACCTCTTAGGAGCAATATATCAGATCGTGAGCCAAGCATCGGCTAAGTTACTACTGGGTACATCGGCTAACTATGGAGGCCCTTGGTGGTTTATTGAATTATGGCTCAACTTATACAATCAAAGTGATTGACAGAAATCCACTGCATGAGTCTAAGTTTCAATCTTTGGTCGATTCAGATGAGGAGGAATCAGATAAGCACCGTTGTATGTCATTCGGAGAGGCAGCCTCAACCTATCCTGGATCAGGGCTATCGACTGGACCCTTCTGTGAATGGTTCGATCACTTTTACAATGGTTCCCGTACAAAGACTTTCTTGAGTATGAACTACCAACAGACCTTAGAATGGATGAGCTGAACAATGAAGAATACCCAGGAATGAGAGAAATATTTATATCGGCCATATCTCCATGCATTCTTCCTACTTGCAACTTGGTCTGGGACAACTGCACATCGGTTTATACTTCTCAGAGAAAATTCAAACAAGTGGCATAGTACCATCGACTCTGATTATGGATAGAATCCTAAATCTCGAGAATCCTCCTCTAGGATCCATTGATCAGATTACTCTTGTTAGGAAACGAAGCCGACGCGTTGACATGTGGTGGAGTGAATGGAAAACCGATCTTTTCTTCAACCAATTGGCTGACTTCGATCTGACTACTGTTGATCCCTCAATCAGCCCTTAGGTAATTTTCTCACTTCTAAATTCTTTTCTGAATCTCAAAGTGTATATCTGAAATCCGTTAGGCAACTCCCCTCCACCAACCGAAAGTAAAGGTGGTAAAGACATCAATTATACATTGGCCAAAATCTCATCCGACAGACTTAGTATTTCTGCCATCGGCTTCAACGCCCCTGCTATCAAAGATTAGCTTCAAGGTCAAATCAGAGAGTCGATCACTACTATTCGCAAGCGTAAAAGAACAAAGAAAGCTACCACCAAATCCCTTGCGGCTAAGAAGAAAGCGTCTACTAAAAAGCCAAAGTCATCATCAACCGATGATCTACCTCCTATTGATCCTGATGTGGAAGAATACCTTAAAGAGGCAGAGATGGAGGAAGAGGTTGATGAGGGTGTTGCACAAGTTAGTGATGCTGAACAAACTGCTGCTAGTAGCCCAAAATCCCAAGCCGATACGCCTCCAGCTGATCTTGTACATGCTAGTCCTACCAAATCTCCAAGTCTACTTCGAAGGCTTCCTCGCAAAACCAAGGTATTCTCTCCTCTTAACACATATTTGCTCATCAATATTCTTCTTACATTAATTATATCAATTCCAACCAAAGAAGAAACCAACACCAACAAAGAAGACAACAAGTTCACCAGCTACTTTAGTAAACTACCAATATTTTGCTTATCAACCATTTTTCCTCAACCAATGCCTAATCTTGCAAATTTGGAACTCTTCAGCCTCCTCAAGCTCCATCACCTCCTTATCAGCCAGCCTCGACTGAACATACACCATCTGCTGCAGGGAGTAATCAAGGAGAAGAAACAACTGTCGTAATCCCAGCTCCTCCAATCCCTATAAGAATATATCTAATCATCCCTTACATCGGTTATAATTGAATTCATTACTTATTATGACTTTCTTCTGCAGACTCTAGCCGATTTGTTGTCTTTCGACATAAGGCAATTCTTGGATGAGGATGATGAAGATACCACCAGCAAGGCTAAATCTCCAGTCTCTGCCGATTTGAGGACAAGACTTACTGATATCTCTAATCGGCTAAGAGCCTCTTTAGATACTCTCTAGTAACTGATTGTGGGCCGATCAGATCTCGCTTCCTAGAGATTCAAGATCAAATCCCTGAAGAATTCGCAGATATCATCTCTCCAGCAGTTTTCCTCAAACAACATAAATTCAAACTCGAGAGAGCAAGACAAAGGCTTGTTGATCGGCTAGAACGCCAAACAATTGAGGCTACCATCCAATCTAGCTGACAACAAGTGAATGAAGACAAAGCCAAGCTGGATGAATTAACTGTCGGCCCAGAAGCAACCCAACAAGAACTTGACAAACTGAGACAAGAAGAAACTAATCTCTTAGTCCAGTTGAGGCAATGCCAAGTTAAAATCTCAGAAGCAGAAAAGAACTGGTCGATCTCCCAAAAGCCATCGAAGATCAAAAGTCCAAACTCAAGTCATCAGTGTAGCACTTAGCATCCCTCAACAAGTCATTCAAGTCAATCTCAGGTTCTGAAGCTGCCGATGCCCAGATTATTGATGAAGTTGAACAAATTCGCCAACGTGAAATCTCGGCAATCCAAGGCTTCTTAGCTTAATGTAATAGTTTACATCTTGAGATACCTTGATACATTTATAACCTCTCTTACATATATATGTATATATATACCAGCCATCAAGCCGATTTAATCTCACTCTTGAACTCCAAATTTTGTTTTTTAACTTCAAATTTTATCCTCCACGCCCCCCAAGTTTGTAGTAAGATGAATCATACCTAAAAATTCTAATTTGTCTAAGGGAAATAGGTTTTATCGGCCATCTAGAGGCGATGTAATAACATCGGTATCCATCATACATCGGCGCAACTCAACCAATCATGAACCAATCCAATCACTTGGGTAATGTCTTCAAGTATTTTCCATTAAGAGCTCTCTCAAAAACTTCTCCATGAACTCCTTTTAACATATAGGCCCCTTCTGAAACACACTTATGAATCCGAAATGGCCCTTCCCAATTTGGTGACCATTTTCCAAATTTATTATCTCTCGTTCCTATCGGCAACACTAGCTTCCATACAAGTTCTTCTTCCTCAAATGATTTTGGCACAACCTTTTTATTATAATGCCTCGCAACCCTCTCTTTATCTGTCTTGACTTTCTCCAGGTCTCGCATTCTGGATTGTACCAGACTCATCAACTGTCAAGTTATGATAGTCATCGGATGTCAACTCATCTTGCAAAAAAATCCTCCCTGAGCCGATGTTAGTTTCCCATGGCAAAATAGCTTCATGTCCACAAACTAGTTGATAAGGTGGGACTTGTATAGCACCATGACCAACCATCCGATGGGACCACAATGACTCAGCTAATGTAGTATGCCACTTTCTAGGTTGCTCAGCAATCTTGATCAAGCTCTTGTTAGATGCCTCTGCTTGCCCATTGGCTTGCGCATAATAAGGAGAGGAATCAATAATTTAATCCCCATGCTGCCAGCAAATTATACAAACTCATAAGACACAAAGATCGACCCCTGATCAGTAGTTAGCATCTGTGGCAAACCAAATCTATATATGATATGCTCTTTAACGAACTCGATGGTATCTTTTGAGTCAACCTTCTTGAGTGGAATAGCTTCAACCCATTTAGTAAAATAATCTATAGCCACCAAAATAAATTTATGATCCTTACTTTATGGTGGGTTGATTTGGCCGATCATATCAATTCCCCAACCTCTGAACGACCATGGCTTAACTATTGGATTCATAGCCGATGTTGGTGCTATTTAAATTGCTCCAAATCTCTGACAATCTTGACAAACCTTATAATATCTGAAGCAATCTTCTAATATCGTTGGCCAAAAATATCCAACTCTTCTAATCAGCCATCTCATTTTATGAGCTAATTGATGAGTACCACAAATTCCTTCATGCACTACACAGATAACAACTTTGGTTTCTTCAACATTTAAACACTTAAGTAGAACTCCATCAATCGACCGATAGTAGAGATCATCATCCAATAAAACATATTTAAGAGCTGTGTATTTTAATTTCCTTGATGCCGATTGCAAAGGATCTTTTAGATACTCAACAATCTCGAATATTCAGTCATCGGCTTGCATAGATGCAACCTCCACCTCCACATCTTTTAACATCGGCTTGTATCCCGATGCACCCTGAGCTAAATCATTGGCCTCGGCATTTTGTTCCCTAGGAGAATGTTTCAAAGATACCGTCTTCATCAACTCCTGACACTTCCAATTATAATCCATCAAGACATCATTCTTGCATTCATACTCCCCAAACAATTGATTGATCACCAAGAATGAATCTCCCATAATCTCAATTGCATCGGCTTCAAACCTCCTTCAACAATTGTAATCCCTTCAATACCGCCTTATATTCAGCCTAGTTATTGGTATAATAAGGTTTCATAGAAGGAAACTCAAAGTTTGCCCCGCAAGGCAAAATAATCACTAAGCCGATACCAAATCGATGAGTACAAACTGATCCATCAAAACCTAACGTCCAAGGTACCATTTTGACATACCCGATCGAATCATTCCGATGTTCAACAATAAATCGGCTATCGCTTGTCCTTTTACTGCTTTAGCCGATTCATACCTCAAATCAAATTCTGTCAAAGCAAAAATCCACTTTCCCATCCTTTTAGCACGGGAGATGATAACATATATTTGACATCGGCTTTGCAAACTACCGTGTACTCGTTTGAAAGTAAATAATGCCTTAACTTTGTGCATGAAAAATATAGACACAAACATAACTTCTCCACAGGGGTGTACCTCGTCTCTGCATCCAATAATCTGCGATTTGGATAAAATATTGCTCTTTCCTTGCCTTTAAATTCTTCGATTAGAACTGAGCCAATTGTTTTTTCATCGGTTGATAAATACAATCTGAAAGGAACCCCTTTTTGCGGTGGAATAAAGACTGGAGGGGTGCTGAAATACTCTTTTATACTATTTAGAGCTTTCTGCTGCTTCTCCCCCTAAACAAATTCTTGATCGGCTTTTAATCTGAGTAATGGAGTAAACGGTTCTATTCTTCCAGACAAATTAGAGATAAACCATCTTATGAAATTAATCTTGCTGATCAAGGCTTGTAACTTAGTCTTATCTTCTAGAGGCTTGATATCTTTTATAGCATTAATACTCCTTTGAGTGATTTCAATCCGCCTCTCATGCACAAGAAATCCGAGAAATTGTCCAGCCGATACTCCAAAGGCACACTTGGTAGGATTGATTTTCAACCCATATTTCTTTGTTCTTTCCAAGACCCTTCTTAAATCGGTTAGATGCCCGTCGACCTCCTTTGATTTAGCAACCACATCATCGATATAAATTTCAAACAGCAGGCCAACGAGATCATGAAATATATTATTCATTGCTCTTTGATACGTAGCACCAGGCCAACGAGATCATGAAATATATTATTCATTGCTCTTTGATACGTAGCACCAGCACTCTTTAAACCAAAAGTCATGACAACCCACTCATACAAGCCGATTGCACCAGGACACCTAAAGGCAGTCTTATGGATATCTTATTCTGCCATAACAATTTGATTATAACCTGCATTGCCATCCATAAAACATATAATATTGTGTCCAGATGTTGCATCAACCAACAAATCAGCAATCGATGTTGGGTACTCATCCTTAGGGGTGGCCTTGTACAAATCCCTGAAATTAATGCAAATCCTAAGCTTGCCATTTCTCTTGATTACTGGCACTATATTTGAAATCCACTCGGCATATTGGCATGGTCTAATAAAATTAACATCATATAACCTTGTAATTTTAGCCTTAATAGCTTCATACATTTCCACTTTGCATTGTCTTGGAGGCTGCTTATATGGCAGATATCCCGGTTTGATAGGTTTGATAGGAAGCCGATGTTCGACAATCGATCAGCTGAGTCCCAGCATTTCATATATTCGCAAGCAAAACAATCTCGGTACTCTTTTAGTAGCTCTATTAACTTAAATTTAAATACGGTAGATATATTTAGCACTTATGAATGTCGGCCTAGGCCTATCGTATGGTCCAATATAACCTTCTTCTAACTCATCGGTCGAAATAAATCCTTGTCCTAGTTTGCCATCTAGATCATCTATAGTATCTTTGGTGTAGAAATTTAAACCCTCCACGACGCCCTCAAAGCAACAATTGGGGCTCTCCATCTCCAACAGGTTGTATGTCACAATCAGATACTTTTAGATAATCATCTTTCCAAACTTTTCTGGATAAGCAATCAACTCCTTCCATCTCCCAAATAGATAAATCGGCATTAGTAACATTAACTGACCTGTCGGCTGGCACGATTTCTATCTGGTCTCCCTGCCATTGGATCAAACTTTGTTGCATAGTTGAAGGGATACAACAGTTGGCATGAATCCAATCTCTTCCCAGCAACAGACTGTAAGAACCCTTCCCATCAATGACAAAGAAGGTGGTAAGAATTGTCTTACCATCGATGGTCAACTCCACATTCAAAACCCCCTTAGTTTCTGAGGGATTCCCCCCAAAATCTTTCAAAGCCATGTTAGTCTTGATCAAATCCTGTGAAGTCTTACCCAACTTTCTAAAGATAGCATAGGGCATTAAATTGACATCTGCCCCACCATCGACTAACATCTTCGACATCGGCTTACCATTGACAAACCCCTTAACATACAATGTCTTGAGATGTCAATGTCCAGTCCCCTCTGGCTTTTCAAAAACGGCTTGCTGTGGTGATAGGACCAATTTAGCCAATGGCTCCTCACATATTTCCTTAGTGGCTTGCTCTGCACCATATTCAGCTGGCAACATGAAAACCATATTGATTGAAGATGAGGCAATCGCTTTCTTAGTTGTTGCAAGATCTCTGCTTTTATTGGCTTTGACTTCATCGGCTGGTACAACCTTGCTCTTAACACACCATTCCTTCCTAGTGCGCTTCAGCCGATGCTCAATTTCTTCCTCAACTTCTTGCATTGCTCTCTATTCCTCATCCTCTGGACTCGTCTTTTTTGGTTTTTGGTAAAAATACCAGACGGGCACAATTGTGGTCTCGTAGTTCTTGATTCATCTCCAGATTCCTCTTCAAAGTAATCTTGATGAATCAACCCAAGTCTCTGATGAACGGGCAATTTCCTCTGAGTCAACCGATTATCATTAGTTCTGCTAACTTGCCTGCTTGATACCCCAACATATCTTACGTTAGGATCACTGCCACCAGGGCAATCCTTAATAGATGGTAACCTCATCCCCTCATTCCAGCAAAACCTGAAGAACTCACAACTTCAATAGGGATAAGAGCAATCTCCATCATTATACCCACGCATCTCTTCTTCCTTCTCCTGTCTCTTTTGATATTTGTTTATCATACTAGCTGAATTGAATTTCCTTGCCTGATATCTCCTTCTATTGGCTTGGCCCCTGTCGGCTCTAGTATACACTATGTTTACTAGAAAAGGATGCCCATCAATCTTCATTGGCTTCTTGGCTTCATCAAACTCTATCCTATCTTGCTCGATAGCTGATTGAATCTGTTGTCTAAATACTTTGCAATCATTTATACTATGAGATCCTGTGTTATGCCATTTGCAATATTTCCTCCTCTTTAATTCCTCAACCGATGGAATAACGTGTCCTACTGGAAGTTGAATCTATTTCTCATGGAGGAGTAGATAAAATATCTTATCGGCTTTGATGATGTCAAAATCATACTTCTCTTCTTTCCCAGAACTTTTCACCCATTGGCACATGACTATTTTCTTATTTCTGGACCACTCAACCGCATTGATCTCTGGTTCTTCATCTTCAGAATCAGAAGTATAATCATAAACATTATTAATGTTGTTGCCTTCTTAGCAAACTTGTTGGCCTCCTGGAATCGTAGTTCATGAACCGATACCTTTTGAGCTAAGTGTGCTAAGCTCTCAAAGTCTTGGGCAGAAAATCTCTCCCTTATCGATGCCAATAATCCCTAGAAAGCTAAATCGGCTAGCTGTGGATCGGTCAAGGCTAAACTGTAGCACCTATTTCTCATATCTCTAAATCTTTGAATATAGTCTGACACCGATTCGTCTGACTTTTGCTTGATAGAGGTCAAATCCGATAGCTTCATCTCCTGAATTCAACTTAAAAATTATTTATGGAACTGCTTCTCCAGATCGGCCCAACTCCTGATAGAATTGTAAGGTAGAGAAGAAAACCACATGAAGGCCGATCCAGATAATGAGAGTGGAAATAATCTAACTCTCAAAGCCTCTCTAGCCGATGCCTATCCGCATTGTGCTAGGAATCGGCTGATGTGCTCATATGTAGATACATTGTCCTACCCTGAGAATTTTGAAAAATCCGGCACCGTGTATCTGTTTGGCAATGGCACTCGGTCAAAATAATCAGGATATGGATGTCGATACATGTTGCCGTTATCCTTAGACTTGAGCCCAAACTGCTCTCTCATCACATCAGCAATCATTTCGGCCCAACGTTGTTGTTGCACTCCTCCTCCATATTGCTGTTGCATCTGCTCATATTGATTGTATTGTGGTTGAGACACATACTGGAGAAGTGGAGATCCTTCTAGCCGATATTGAACCTGTGCTGAGTGAGGTTGGTATTGATAATTATAATTGTCCCCTAGATTTTGCTTGGTAAGTTCTAGCATATAGTGGTGGCTGATGGGTTGAGTTGGTCCTGTCGGCTACTGCAATGGTGGTCACGGGCTGTAGAATGGGTATCTGAGGAGTCGGCTCCGTGATCGGTGGCTTCATCTTTAACATGTTGATTAACTGCTCCTAAGTAAGTTCAGTTGAGCTCTACCCCCATGCATTAGCTACTTTCTTGTCAATATTGTCGGAATAGGTCCACTAGGTATATGAGCCGATGGGATTTGAGCTGATCCTGAAGCTGTTTGTTGTTTACCGCCCAACTCAGTCTTCATGGTCCTATAGCCTGGGAAAGTGTCTCCTGGAAGATAAATTGGTTCTTTTGCATTTTCCTCGGCTATAGTACCATCTACCACCGTCTTGATCATGTTAGTTAAAGTGTTGAAAAGCACACTGGACTGATTGATTAAAGTGTGATGGACTGCAGAGCCGATGCGATCTTGCAATGTATGAAGTCCCTCGCTCTCCGACTCGGTTTTCATATCTTTGTCTTTGTCCTTGTCTTTGTCTCCTCCAGATGTGCTTGGTTCCGTGTCCCCGATGGGAGGTAACACCACTTTAGTCTTCTGCATCACAGTGCCATGCCGAGTCATAGTGAACGAGTGTATGTAGCATTCCTGGAGTTGATTCAACAATTGCTCCATCTCAGCTTTTTGCTCGACAATCAAATGCTCAACCGTCACCGGGATGATGTTTTCGTCTTTGATCTCCACGATGACGAGAGTGTTGTTGTAGGTCCCACTGGGCGTGCCAAAAGCGTGTTGATGCAAAAAAACACACACTTTAGTCTTCTGCATCATAGTGCCATGCCGAGTCATAGTGAACGAGTGTATGTAGCATTCCTGGAGTTGATTCAACAATTGCTCCATCTCAGCTTTTTGCTCGACAATCAAATGCTCAACCGTCACCGGGATGATGTTTTCGTCTTTGATCTCCACCATGACGAGAGTGTTGTTGTAGGTCCCACTGGGCGTGCCAAAAGCGTGTTGATGCAAAAAAACACACACCGGCTTAAAAGATTTGCTTTACTCTAGTGTAGGTCCAAATCTTGTGTTGGCAACTTTTTTGGTAAGAAGACAATCACGATCGGGACACCTAAACGCCTTGCGGTGATATGGAGTCACCAACCACCTTGATCTAGCCAAAGGGCCAAATCAAGATGGGTTTTGAACAAAACGGCTAAACCGGCGAGCGGAGCCGATTTAGATATCAAAATCACTCCAGATTTCATCAAAGCGAGCCATCATCTATTCCAACTTCTGCTTGTAGGGATCCATCTAGAACAAGTTGAAAAACAAAGAAGGGGGATGAGTAAAACTTTTTGCAAGGAGCAATGGGATAAGGAGAAATACAGACTTTCACAAATATATTTTTGTTATAGCAAATACACATCCTTATGGGCATAACTATTTGCTTGACCTACAGTCGAGATGGCTCTGATACCAACTTGTCACGCCCGGAAATTCACTAGTAATTTCCAAACTAATTTCTGCATAACATCCTCGTCCAGGAATCAGCCGAGGTACACAAATCGACAATTTAATAAACAGATTCATCATAATAACTAAAGCGATAAATACTTACATAAGACGCACTTAGTCCTCACCACGAAGAAAACTGCAGCGGAAAACAAAATCTAGCGAAGCTTCAAATCCACTCCCACAGGCAGCTCAACTGGTATCTAACCCAAAGGTCTTCTCCTCCTGGATCCTTCTTCAACTGAGGTTTGATGATTATTGCAAGGGTGAGTATATGGAATACTCAGCAAGCCGCACAACAAGTATGCAAATGCACAAAGATACCAAAGGATAGCATAATATAAGGCTCTTTTGTGAAAACAACATTTAGCAAAGAGTTGAGAATTTTTAAAATAGTAGAATAATTAATTAAACAATATTAATTCGAATAGTTTTACTCTGACCAGAGGTGTACCACTGTAAACCCACAAGACACAGCCCCACAACATGCAGCCATGCGCCTTAATACCACCACGGTACCTCGGAAATGAGCTGTGACAGTACCCCCAACATAACACAACGCAAAGCAGTGCACCGTTCCAGGATCATAATCACCCCTTTAAAACCAAAGGTATGGACTCCCCAGCGACCCCCATGGACTTGTCGCCACTTCTCAGTCTGGTGCGCCGGTAAGAACCATGTTATACCAAGGGTAAAGTCGTTGCCAACGCTGGCTTGTGGTTAGTACGGTTAATGTTTCACAACGATAGCTCGCGAATCGGTCCTTAATTGTCATGAGCACGACCATAAAAACCATGTGCTCACAACCCACCATTATCAGGTTTTAGTTGGCAAATTTGTTATTTAACCAATCTCGATTGACCATCGTGAGCTACCATTAATTATCCATCATTATGTGATAATGAAGCATAAGTTATTCCATTAGTGTGCTAATGTTTCTATGCATGGCTAAGCAATTATATCTAATATCTAGTTGATCCAATATATAAAGTAATAAGTTATTCCATTAGTGTGCTAATGACATTCGAAAATAAATGCATATTTGAAATAAATAGAGAATTTAAATATAGGTCCAACATGCTCAAAGAATTGTGTTTGGGATCTATGTGACTTGCCTTGCAAACAAGCGTCTTCAATTCTTCTTTAGGACCTTTTCCAAAGAACGAATGATCCTCTGAAACGACTAGAAAACTAAACTAGAATGCAAAATAAGGAAAAACATCTTCAATTGAAGTTTTAATCAATTATAACATATAAAGGAAACAACTAAATGATTTATTACATCATATTAATTATTTTTGAACTGAAAAGAGTAGAATATGACATCAGCCCTAGGATAGGAGAAAAAGACCTGGTGATGCTGACAAACGGGACCCACATGTCAAAGAGAGGAGTGATGAACCGAGTCTACCATGGACCAAATTCAAAGAGATGGTTCACGGGTCTACGGGATCACAAGAGTTGACAGCGCAAATCGAATCAACGCGAGATCCGACGTGGTGCTGAGGTGGCAGAGACATGCCAACAACGAGGCGACACATGGATAGCCATGCAGGCACGACGGCCGGTGGCACAGACGGCGGTGGCGACGACAAGCAACGACACGGTGGTGGAAAACGAGGACACCAACACAAATAGGAGGTCGAGACTGTTCTTGCCCACACTTACGCGATGACGAATGGCGAAGGGAGAGAGCGGCGGCGAGCTTCAAGCGACGACTAGATCAGGTCGATGGTGACAGTGCTTTTCCGGCGACGGGCGGCAACAACGGAGGGGTAGACGGGCTTCTACTCAGCGCTGCGATGCCAACGAAGGAGGCGACGAAGTCCGATGACGACGGGAGCAATGGTGGTGCTCGGCCGGAGATCAACGGGTGGTGACGACGCTTGGTTTCACAACGACAAGCAACCTCCGGCGGGATTTGGCGCAAAGCAACTGGTGGCCGGGCTTCGCACGGTCACTGCGGTGCCGAAGGAGGTGGCCGCACAGAGAGGAAGCAGCCAAGGTGGTGGGAAAAGACGGCTGGAGTTGAGGCCGGTGGCGGAGAGAGAAGGGTGAACGTGGGGAGGAGGCTAGAGCTCGGGAAAAACTCGGGAGAAAGGTGGAAAAGGTGGAGGAGGTCCGGAGCATCCTTTATATAGGCTCGGGAGAGAGAGATCGGCAAGGATGCGGCGGCTAGAGCTCAGAAAAAAAGGTTTTCATCGGAAAAGGAAATATTAAAATTGCTCCGATTCAAGAGGATTTCCTTCGGGATTTCTTCGATTATTTGAGGCGAAAGATAGAGGAGATCAAGGAGAATCCATTCCCGCAACTAATTTTGCAAGGGGAGCAACGGGAAGGCTGGATTTGGAAAGGGAAGTGGTGGTGGCACTGTGCACACGGGCACGGGAAGGAGACGGCTGGAGGAAGAAGACACACTGTAGCATGAGGGAGGCAATGTAGACTTTTTGTGGGGCTTCTTTTCCTTAACCCTTTTGGAGGAGGGATGAAAAATAAACTTGCGCTGAGGAAGAGAGAGGGATTGTTGTGGCTTGGGCTGAGTGGGGAGGAGAGAAGGAGTCGGGCCGGATTCGGCGCAAGACTAGGAAGGGATTTTATTTAACTTTTGTTTGATTTAAATAATTGCTGAAATGATGTTTTATTTATTAAAAATACTTCTAGTGCTCAAATAATTCCAGGAAAAATCCACAAAATACTTGGACACTCAAAGTATTTAGGAAAATTTTATCTAGCTCCATTTGATGTTCAATTTTTTAATATATTTTATTTGAACACTTACTTTAATTATTAAATAATTTCTAAAAATTCCTTTTTCACAATAATTTATATTTTATCGATTTTTAGGGTGTGACAAATCTACCCCCTTACAGAAATCTCGTCCCAAGATTTGGAACAGTTAGCAAGAAATTGGGTATAGGGCAATCCTTCATTGACCATTTCCTCAAAGCTGCAAAGTTGTCTGACTTTCTCTCTTTTTTTTCTATACTTCTTCCAATCAGAACATAACACCTAACTTAATCTTTAAATCTTGTCGGGTCTGCTTTCTATAAACATTATCCCCTCCACCTTTAGAATGTTGGCTACAAGATCTCCAAGCAATGTTGTATTCACTCAAGGGCTACGTCGAAAGCAATAATGTTTGCTCTATCTCATCCTCCAAGTACCCTTGATTCTATCAAGTCCATGGAAACTTCACTTATCATTGGAGTCAAATTAACTCCCATGATTCCACTTTTTTTGAGAAAATGATATCTAACATTCGATTCCAATCCAATCTTCCATGGAAAAATGATTTTCCTTGTCTTATGGAAACAAGTCTCTTATCCATTAATTAGATTAACTAGATAATAAAGCTTTCTCAGACCATGCTTCAAACTACTTTAACTAATCGCTGATCCTGCAATGTCCTCTTTATTCTGACCTTCACCTTTTGTCGTGAAAACAAATATTATTTGTATCTCAAATATTCTAAAGTTATTTTCCTGCAACTGTGACTCCTTAACCCTGAGGTTCTAGTTTCCATTACAACTTCTTGTATAGCTTGACCATCAATCATCCAGACAGACTATCAAGCCATTACTTCCTACATCTGTGCAAACCACTTTGCAACCGTATTCCCATTTCCTATGACTTTTACAGTTACAAGACATCTCGAGTTACAAGACATCTCAAGATAGATAACTCCATATTTGACTGGATCCTTATCATCGCTCAAACCAATTTTGTGGATACTGATCCACTCAGATGACTCTTTATTAATTATCTTTTTGCCTATCTTTTTCTTGTCTTGTCATCTTCATACTTCAGATTAACGTAGTAGTGACATCAATTGTCATCTTCGTACGTCAGATTAACATAGTAGCGTTGCCCACAGTCATCTTCATACTATGTTTACATGTAACTGGTAGAACAACCCCACTTGCTATCTCACAGAAACTTTGTAGTGATTCGTCAAGACTCGTGCCACTAACTCTTTGACCACCAAAACATCGTTGACCCGGTACCATATTAGTAGACTATAAAACTCACTTGGTGCTTTCGAGTAGCCTCTGGTGTAGCAAACTTCCACCACGATTTCCTATATGCTCACTTATTCATCACTTCATCATTATTCTTGTTTTCTTGAGTTGTTTCACTTATTCATCACTTCATCATTATTCTTGTTTTCTTGAGTTGCCATAAACACCTATCTAACATGAGTATTCCTCAGACCTTCGATGAATATTAAAGTCCATATATGTACTATAAGATTCCAAATCAACATCGTAGAATCCATAGTCTCACTTTCCCTAGTTATAGAACTATCCAAGAAAACGATGGTTCTATTTAGCTGAATCCATAACCTTTAAACAAACTGGTAGTCCTTATAGAATCTTTGTATCTCGTGAATCCTTGATGAACTGATTGCTTGGATCCGCATATTATCCTCTAGATAATCATTGCAATAGAGAATAACATTATGATTGCGGCTTTGCAACCAACAATATTACTTTCGAACATATTCCAGTTTCTCATAGCATTGACTGTAGATCTCAATGGTAGAATCATATGTGCAACCATCTACTACTAATATCCATCGTACTTGATTGTCCATTGATATTGAACTCCAACTATCAATCTTCCATTAAAAACTATCTCATATCGTATAGACCGGCATAACCATGTCTTTTCAATATCCTCTTACTATAACTGTTCATGCTTAACTGGATTTAACATAGTCTCAACCACGATATCTTATCTTCAAAATAATTAACACATACCAATCTCCAATAGGTATGGGGTGTATTCCTCTTGATTAGCAATCTTCTTGCTCTACTAAAATAATGTCATGAGGATACTTCCGTTGATCATATTTGATGGTATTATCTTGTTAATTCTAACAGGAATAATGTCGTGATTACTACCAACAACACAAAACCGTCAACTGATCTGCTAAAAATTCTACCATCCTTCCTGATTCCTGACTATCATTGAATTGAGCTAACACCCACTAAACACATGATCCATTCCTTTAATCAAGAGCAAACACCTATGAACAGAGGCTTCACTTGATATATCTTTGTCATAGTAATAGGAATAATGGGTAAACTTAATGTGTTCCACTTTTCCAAATTAGTACAAACCCCACATTCCATTTAATTTTTAGTGAAGACTTGAAAATTCGCTCTTTCTGCTAATTCTTCTGCCAAATCAACATCACTTTAGATTCCTTCTTAATGTCTTAGCCTTGCTGACACTATTGACTTGACTTATGAGCCGTGCAAAAAGAATTGCCCTTATGGATACCTTGATATTCTCATTTCTTCTAAACCATATTGTAGCGATCATGATCATAGCTGTAAGCTTTTGGCTTTCTTATTCCTTTATGACTCTTTCTCACATCAAGCTTTAAACCTTAAACCGTGTGAAATGCCAACAGTGAATAGTACTCTTGAATTTGGCAATGGCGCCAATTGAGTTTCTGACCTTTAACCTTCCTTAGGATATCTATCTCCCAAGAGCTTGGATGACAGACTGTATTGTCCACAACAGTACCATGTTGTCCAAATAATGTTCCTTGACTGAAAGAACTAGGTTGAGTGACAAACGGTTCCACGAGACCAGCTGGGTTCTGACTTAGGAGTTGATTCCGACTTGGTGGGTAAATGAACTCATACCACCAACATAAGTTGCATTCCATTAATCACTCTATCTATTCTAGCTTGGTTTGATAAGATAATCGCTTTAACATGGCTGATTTTATTCTGATAAGGTGACCTTTATCATCCGACCAATTGGTTCTGCTTGAATCGGTCTGAAACAAAAGATAGAGTTCTTGAGACTGATAACCAAAACACCATTATGCTTGAGTTGTAAGTATGTTGACTGTCAACTTGTTATTTGAATCCACCCACACTGTCGAGCACAAACTTTTCTTTCTCTTGAATTCATTGTCTTGGGGGAGAGGTAAGAAGTAGATAGGGGATTCAGAATTGAATAGACTCTTTACTAAGATTTACTTTCATTGATGTGAAATGAGTTGTTCTTCAACACTGAACTGAACTCTGCAACTAGTATGATTATATCACAACCCTTGATATACTCCATACGCTAAAACCCACACACACACAAACAAAACTTAAGCAAGCAAGCTATAACAACGATTTAACTAACAAAAGACTACTACTCTTGAGGGTAAAACATAGAGGTTCTGCCATAAGTTCTTGAAACATCTTCAATATTTCTTTGGGCTTGGAGGCTTCTCATCTGACTCATCTTCACCAGGATTAATCTTGAGAGAAAGAACTCCAATGCAGAGACGCTTGGCAACTCGAATAGGCTTCACGTCTTCATCATCTTCATCAGAAGAAGGTTCTCCTTTTAGTTTCCTCAATTCATCCTCTAACTCGAAGATCCTTTTCTGGCGAAGAACGAGCTTATGATTGGTGTCCTTCCGATACTGGGCAAAACGGACTTCAGTGTACTCCAGAATCTTAGCGGTGTCACTATCTTCAGGATGATATTTGTCTCTCATTTGTTCAACCAGCTTCTATAACCTAGCAATCTTCTCCTGTTGGGCATGCTTCTGAATAATGGCTTGAGTCTTGTAATCAGAATGGAGGTGATCGAGAGCATGCAACATCATCCTCATGTGCACAATCGTTTGATTTTCTTCATCCCAAGTGTTCGCACAACCATTCATCCAAAAGACATCACCATGTTTTGGATGGTAGTGATACACAGTACTATTCAGACGGTCCTTGAAATGATGACGGAGACGGCACAATGCTTCATAAGCGACTTCTTCTTGAGCGTAGAGAAAACAATTAGCCTCGCCACTAAATGAGAGTTGGGGAAGATCTTCCTTGTCCGAGACGAGAGTAACAGTTGCCTTGCAGTGAGATTGATTTCCAACATGAGTAGATACCTTAGTGTACTTCGGTGGAACCTCATATCCAAGATCACACACCATACGAAAAAGTTCACTTTTAAAACCGTAGTTCCCATGTTGCTCAGCTTCCTGTTGAAACAGTGTCTTACGCTTTTGTGCTACCATACTTTCACTAACCTGATCAATCTTCTTGGGCAGATCACTCCAGATTTCATCAAAGCGAGCCATCATCTATTCCAACTTCTGCTTGTAGGGATCCATCTAGAACAAGTTGAAAACCAAAGAAGGGTATGAGTAAAACTTTTTGCAAGGAGCAATGGGATAAGGAGAAATACAGACTTTCACAAATATATTTTTGTTATAGCAAATACACATCCTTATGGGCATAACCATTTGCTTGACCTACAGTCGAGATGGCTCTGATACCAACTTGTCACGCCCGGAAATTCACTAGTAATTTCCGAACTAATTTGTGCATAACATCCTCGTCCAGGAATCAGCCGAGGTACACAAATCGACAATTTAATAAACAGATTCATCATAATAACTAAAGCGATAAATACTTACACAAGACGCACTTAGTCCTCACCACGAAGAAAACTGCAGCGGAAAACAAAATCTAGCGAAACTTCAAATCCACTCCCACAGGCAGCTCAACTGGTATCTAAGCCAAAGGTCTTCTCCTCCTGGATCCTTCTTCAACTGAGGTTTGATGATTATTGCAAGGGTGAGTATATGGAATACTCATCAAGCCGCACAGCAAGTATGCAAGTCCACAAGGATACCAAAGGATAGCATAATATAGGGCTCTTCTGCGAAAACAGCATTTAGCAAAGAGTTGAGAATTTTGTAAAACAGTAGAGTAATTTATTAAACAATATTAATAGACACTGAACAACACCCTGTGCTGAACAACCATGCCCGGTTGCACGGACCCAATCTCCAAACAAGGAATTAATCATTACAAACCAGGAGCTAAACCAATTATTACCATTTATCACCTTATAATATTAATGAGTAGTGTGGGACTAAACAAGAAAAACATTGTCAGACCCGCCCATAACCGCGGGCACGGCTATTCGAATAGTTTTACTCTGCCAGAGGTTTACCACTGTACCCATAAGACAGCCCCACAACATGTAGCCATGCGCCTTAATGCCACCACGGTACCATGGAAAGGAGCTGTGACAGTACCCCCAACAAAACACAACGCAAAGCAGTGCACCGTTTCTGGATCATAATCACCCCCTTAAAACTTAAGGCATGGACTCCCCAGCGACCCCCATGGACTTGTCGCCACTTCTCAGTCTGGTGCGCCGGTAAGCACCATGTTATACCAAGGGTAAAGCCGTTCCCACGCTGGCTTGTGGTCAGTACGGTTAATGTTTCACAACGATAGCTCGCGAATCGGTCCTTAATTGTCATGAGCACGACCGTAAAAACCATGTGCTCACAACCCACCATTATCAGGTTTTAGTTGGCAAATTAATTATTTAACCAATCACGATTGACCATCGTGAACTACCATTAATTATCCATCATTATGTGATAATGAAGCATAAGTTATTCTATTAGTGTGCTAATGTTTCTATGCATGGCTAAGCAATTATATCTAATATCTATTTGATGCAATATATAAAGTCCAACTAGTCAAATTTATAACCATAGGATAATCAAGTTATCTTTGGCCATAACATAGGCAAAAGGCTCACATCACCCAACGTTCGAAAATAAATGCATATTTGAAGTAAATAGAGAAAAATTTAAATATAGGTCCAACATGCTCAAAGGAATTGTGTTTGGGTTCTGTGTGACTTGCCTTACAAACAAGCGTCTTCAATTCTTCTTCAGGAGCTTCTCCAATGAACGAATGATCCTCTGAAACGACTAGAAAACTAAATCTAGAACGCAAAATAAGGAAAAACACTAATAAAAACCAAATAAATAGTATAAATAAACTATATAGATAGGTAGATCTTGAATTTATATTGAATTATGAGATTTGAACGACCTCATTCCGAGTTCGTATGAATTAGTTATGAACTAATGAAGTTTTAATCAATTATAACATATAAAGAAAACAACTAAATAATTTATTACATCATATTTAATTATTTCTGAACTGAAAAGGTAGAATATGACATCAGCCCTAGGATAGGAGAAAAAGGGCTGGTGATGCTGACAAGCGGGACCCACATGTCAAAGAAAGGAGTGATGACAGAGATGGTTCATGGGTCTACGGGATCACAAGAGTCGATGGCGCAGATCAAACCAATACGAGATCCGATGTGGTGCTGAGGTGGCAGAGACATGCCAACGACGAGGTGACACGTGGACAGCCATGCAGGCACGACGGTCGGCATCACAGAACGGTGGCGGCGACGACAAGCAGCGACACGGCGGCGGAAAACGAGGACACCAACACGAAGAGGAGGTCAAGACTGTTCTTACCAACACTTACGCGACGACAAACAACGAAGGGAGAGAGCGGCGGCGGGCTTCAAGCGACGACTAGATCGGGTCGACGGAGGTGGTGCTTTTCTGGCGACGGGCAGCAGCAACGGAGGGGTAGACGGGCTTCTACTCGGGGCTGCGATGCCAACGGAGGAGGCGACGAAGTCTGACAATGATGGGAGCAATGGTGGTGCTCGGCCTGAGATCAACGGGTGGTGGCGATGCTCGGTTTCACAACGACGAGCAGCCTCCGGCGGGATTTGGCGCAATGGAACCAGGGGCCGGGCTTCGCACGGTCGCTGCGGTGTCGGAGGAGGTGGCCGCACGGAGAGGAAGCAGCCAAGGTGGTGGGAAAAGACGGCCGGAGTTGAGGCTGGCGCCGAAGAGAGAAGGTGAACGTGGGGAGGAGGCTAGCGCTCGGGAAAAACTCGGGAGAAAGGTGGAAAAGGTGGAGGAGGTCCGTAGCATCCTTTATATGGGCTCGGAAAAGAGAGATCGGCAAGGATTCGGCGGCTAGTGCTCAGAAAAAAAAGGTTTTCACCGGAAAAGGAAAGATTAAAATTGCTCCGATTTGAGAGGATTTCCTTCGGGATTTCTTTGATTATTTGAGGCGAAAGATAGAGGAGATCGAGGAGAATCCGTTCCCGCAACTAATTTTGGAAGGGGAGCAACGGGAAGGCCGGATTTGGTAAGGGAAGTGGCGGTGGCACTATGCACACGGGCACGAGAAGGAGACGGCTGGAGGAAGAAGATGAACTGTAGCGTGAGGGATGTAATGTAGACTTTTTGTGGGGCTTCTTTTCCTTGACCCTTTTGGAGGAGGGACGAAAAATAGACTTGCGCTGAGGAAGAGGGAGGGATTGTTGTGGCTTGGGCTGAGCGGGGAGGAGAGAAGGAGTCGGGCCGAATTCAGCGCAAGACTAGGAAGGGATTTTATTTAACTTTTTTAATTTAAATAATTGTTGAAATAATTACTTGGACACTCAAAGTATTTAGGAAATTTTATTTAACTTTTTATTAAAAATACTTCCAGTGCTCAAATAATTCCGGGAGAAATCCACAAAATACTTGGACACTCAAAGTATTTAGGAAATTTTTATCTAGCTCCATTTGATGTTCATTTTTTTCATAGATTTTATTCGAACACTTACTTTAATTATTAAATAATTTCTAAAAATTCCTTTTTCACAATAATTTATATTTTATCAATTTTTAGGGTGTGACAAAAATCGACCTCTAGGCCGATTTAGATCGATATGAGGATAACTACTCATATCATGGGAAAACGGAAGATTTCGGGACAAACCTACAAAGGGATAATCACACTCTCACAGCGATGGCGGATAGTTTACGGTGCAAACTGACAAAGATGTGCAAAACTAGGGTAAAGTAGAAGACATGGCTGAAAAGTAAAGGTAAAAGAACGATTCGATTGTGTAGATTGAGATTGGGGGGTGAGCAAATCGAACCGGCCTTAGCCCTTATAAAGGGGTTGGTCTTGCCTTCTACAGGTCCTCCTCCATGTCCAACTCAAAGTATAATATAATGGAAACTCAAAAAATACCTTCCCAAACAAGGAAACCTGAGACCCGATGCAAATCAGCTTGCACTCGGACTCAACCGGTCTGATCGGCCCTACACCCCAGTCAGATCGGCCCATAGGCGACGGTCAGACCGGCTCCGTGAAAAAACCCGACGCTTTCCAAATTCTGGCAATATTTCTCTATTTTGACTCTAGGTGCCAAATCTGGGTGTAAACACATGCTCCCCTACCTTTTTGGTGAACTTGTGAACCTAAAAGCATAGAACACGTTGTCTTCATTGTGTCCTAACAAATCAGTAATTTTCTAAGAACGATTCATATAACTCGGTATAAACATTCTCAACTAGATGACTACCGAGCATTTTGCACTTAGGCCCTAATGGTAAAATCGTCTTCTCATGTCAAGCCTTTATGCTTCAAATGATTTTACTCCAATGACAGGTGTTGGTTACCCTCTTTTTTTTTCTCTTTATCCAACACCTTTAGAAATTTACCAGTCACTTCACCACTATTAGTGTCTTATAGCCATTGACCGATAAATCAACTCACTCAACATAGGAGAACCAACCGGCCAAATAACTTTATCCCCCAAGCCGATTGATAAATTCCACAATGCCTCACAGCACCTCATTCATAGCAATTTTATATCGATCGGTGTCTAAACATGTATCTTGAAAGCACTAACTCCCTTGTTAGGCAATTTAATTATATATTAAACAAAATTTATTTAAACACTTACCGCCGAACTCTCCAATAGACCTTTTCTAATCAACCGTATTGATTAGATCTTTGAAATATTCAACTTGTGGAACTCTCCAATTGGTAATCTTGAATTCATAACACATCAACCGAATTTCGAAGGATCGATTGGCTATATGGTCAAATTTAAGCTCATGCCCCCCAGCTACGTACTATGGGCTACCGGTCAGACCGGCAGCAAGGAATCAGTCAAATTGGCATTAATGCATCGGTCGGACCGGCCATGTGTCTTGGTTAAACCGGCCATTCAATTGTGATTAAACCGGCCTGGTCTAGAATTACCTTGCACACTCTCCAATCAAACATCGGCTTTTAGTATATAAAATTTCCTTCTGCTATCTTTATAGCCAGATGCTAGGTGTACCAAATTACTGGACAAAAATTCCTTCCTTCTAGTCGTATGAAAAATTGTAACATCCAACTAATATGTCCAGATTAACACTAATTCAAGTGGCTATTAAAACAACAATCATCAAAGCATCAAAAAATACTTAGCACTTGAGGTGTGATCAGTAATGAATCACCAAAGTCATATCTCTCACGCGCATGAATTCCAATAAACTACAAATGTAAGTAATCGGCTCAAGCATGTATGCAAAACGTTATAACAAGGTCAATGTTATAAAAGATAACAACTCTACATGATATTAGAACAAATCATCACATTAGCCATTGATATAAGCCGAATTACTAAGAAACAAAACTTTCATGGTGCAATGATTATAAACTATATATCTATATGATGATACATAAAAACACACATGATTTGGCTTTTAATAACTATTTCGACTAAATTATATACCAACCTGCCAATTCCACCACTCAGAACTGGCATTTGCAGCATGTATGTATAATATTGATTTAACTAGCAAAAACACATGTGCTAAATAGCGAGCAATGTTCTAACATGGCATAGGCATAATATAATGATGAACAAAATAAACACATACCTCGCCATAGCATTGGAAAAACGGTAGCTCAAAGATATAATCTTGCACCCATCACCATTAAACTCTCATGATTTCCTTGCTAACATAGTAATGTCTTGCCCCCGAGCAAAATCGGCTTTCTTGATTGCACGATTTTGAATAGAGACTTATCTCTAATGACCGATGATTCATCTCTCATCAAATTGGATTTGTCACGACTTTGGGAAATCATCGGTCTCTCATCTTCTTTTTTATTACCTTGGGTCTCCACACTTGCTTAGGTATTATTTGAGGCTCTAAATCGTTTAATGTTTGGTTTCTCATGTCTTTGGCCTTTATCTCCTTTTGATCTTTGGTCCGAAGACGTTGCAGCCTCCTCTTTTGAGAGCGTGATAAGCCGGAAGGTGACCACTTCGGCTTTGGTTGTGTTCCAGGGGCTAAATGATGATTCTTGATATTCTTAGTTGAAGTGAAAGCTCCCGTTCTGATCTCAGGTCACCTACTTGTCTCTGGTGCCCCCGGTCAGACCGACCTCTAAACCCAGTTAGACCGGCGCCATGTCGTGTTAGCTAGGGCAGTTCTGGACAGAGCCGATCTGACCGGCCTCGGGACCCGGTTGAACCGGCTATAAGCCATTGGTCATACCAATCTGAAGGCTCGGTCAGACCGGCCGTAGGCTGGTGGTTAGACCGGCCAGATGGCCCGGTCAAACCGCTGCTGTCAACAGTCACGGCATCGGCTTCGGTCTTGTTTGCTTGTAGCCCCTTTGTCACATGTCTATTAGATATTTGGACATCTTGGGAATTCTCCTTGGTAGTGTCGACCTCCGGAGTCTTAGTCTCTTTCCTCACTCACACCTTCTTCACCTTCGATCCACCGGACCGATTCTTTTGTGGGAAACGGTCTTGACTAAAGTTAGATGAATGACTTGGTACTGACCTAGGTGATTCCTTCCATCCTTGAGGAAACGGCATAGGTGGTTGAGGTATCCACAGCATGTAATACATAAAAGGATGACCGAACGGTGGCATTGGATATGGATACCATGGCGTTATAACCGGAGGTTTGCATGGAATTTGTGTCGTTGATGGCTCCGATTGCTTTGGCATTTGACCAAATCTCTTCCTAGGAGATGATCTTGGTCTTTTCGAATTGCTAGGCCGATTATCACGTCGTTGACCTGCCAATCCCTTCTTGTATTTAGCCATAAGCATCTCGAAAGTAAGCTTCGGCTGTTTAGTTTTGTTGGAACTAGATGACTCATCTTTTGTAACCTTACGATCTTTGGCCTTGTCACCATTGAACCTAATCACTTCGGGCCGAGGATCCCCAATAATAACACACTTCCCTCTTGTGGACTCGGCTTGACTTGGCTGAACCAACACTCTCTTGTTATCAAAATCTATAGGAGCAATAGGGAGAGGATCACGAACAATTCCAATCTTAGCTGTAAGTGTAACTGAAATATCCTCACAAGTGACCTATGAATCATCAATCGGTCTTTGCTCTATTGAGCTTACATCTCAAAAATATTCATGAAACTCATGCTCCATTTATGACTTAGTAGAAATTGAATTAGGAGCAAGTAAATCAAGCCATATAGATGCAAATTTCGATAAAGAAAGAGGAAATAACTTTAACTTAAGTAAATCATCACTATCGGCCTCTCCACATTGATTAATAAATTAGCCGATATGCTCCATTGTTGTTCTAGCATCCTCACCTGTGAATTTCATAAAGTTGGGCACCTCAAATCCTTGCGGGTACAAGACCGAATCTATATATTTAGGATACGGCCTTTCGTATATATGCGATGTTGCTTTAGACCCTATTTCACCATTATCCCGCAAGACTTTGTCAATCTCTTTTCCAACACTCACATGACCGATCTGTGGTTCGGTCTTAGGTGACAACACTATTCCACTTTCGCTTGTGATACAATCTGAACCGTCATTTAGTTCAGCTATATTTTCAGTTGTACTATCATCTGAGTTGGTAACACAATCCGAACCATCGTTGGTTCGGCTATACATGCTATTGCATTATCATCTAAACTAGCATTTAAACTATTGCCAGTAACTTCAGGCTTCAATTGATTAAACTCTTGTTCTAATGGCCTGAAGTGTGTAGGGACAACAGGGTTTTGAGAGTAAACCTCCTGCTGGCCATAATGAACGTCTCGTGCCAATCCATCTACTCGATGATTTTGGACTGGCTCGTAACGATTATCGGTGTAAATATCATGTGTATGTGGAATAGCATGACTAACAACACTAACACGAGGTAAATAACAATTAAAATCAGTGCCATTAGTTTGTGGGACAAATATCTGGAAAAGGTTTCAAGGCGTCAGTCTGATCAGCTACATATAGCTCGGTCGGACCGGCCAGGTATTCGGTCTGACCAGCGCAAGGCCCGGTCTGACCGGTAGTCAGTAGTGCGGTCAGACTGGCCATAGGAGGCACGATCTGGCTGAGGTAGAGTGCGGTCTGACCGACCATGGTGGGCACGGTCTGACCGGCATATGGCGCGGTCTGACCGGCCATGGTGAGCACGGTCTGACCGGCGTCACACGCGGTCTGACCATTGGCTAGGTTCAGCATGTAGCCGATTCTTGTGCAATCGGTTGTGTAAATACCCGTTGATCCATCCATAGTTATAGATATGTTGTATAGAAGCAAAATTAGAAGTAGCATTAGATTGTTGATAATTGGCTATTTTGGAGCCAATTTTCTTGACGGCCTTATCAAAGCTAGTATTGAAAGCACCTTTGAACTTATCATCAAGTTTATCGATATAAGCGCTAATAGATGCATCTACACAACGATCAATAACTTTTTGAATAGCAAGGGATGGATCGAGCGAATTGGAGGTTACCTTATGTGAAACCATAATTTGAGGTAGTAGGACGTCTCTTTTGACGATGCCTTGGTCGGTCCTGATGTAGTTTGCAAGAAGTTTCTTCTTTAATGCCGCCAATTGTTCCTCAAGATATTGTCGATCCTCCTCGGTCAAGTCCTCCTTGGTGAGCTTGTTGATTTCGTTCATGCTTGTCATGGTTGATGAAGAAATTCCTTGATTAATTTTGGCCATATAGCTCATAGCCGAAATATTTTGACCGAATAGAATAATATACAGTCTCTAAATTTCCTTGGTATACTTGATGTGTGCACGTAACAAATTGACCAGAATTGATTTCCTCAAGGGTCAACCGATCAAATAACACATGCATAGTATATACTAGATCGGCTAGAATTGATTCTTAGTTTTTATAGCCGTGCGCAGCAATAGAAGGAATTTTCTATGGCTCTAGCAAAAATTTGGAAATTTTCACACCGATGTGGCGATGCACCCGACTCGAAACAAGAACTTGTCGAGAATTGCGAAAAGTAAAAGTGTGACGATGCACCGAGAGTTCATTCAACTGGTGTTAATTTTTTACAAGATCTCGGGCATATATTTATATCCATATACATAACTTGTCCATAACGGACACGACTCATACTTTCCTAATACAATTCTAACCGACGAACAAGTCCCTTAGTCGGACTCTTACCAAAATACCTCTAAGGAAATTACATAATATCCTAATTAATAAATACAATTGCCCAATCTCGAACTCCATCCTTGTCTGGAAATACCATTGAAGCCCTTCATTTGAATCCAACATTGATCATGTAACCAAACTTGCCAATATCGGCTGTATCGGCTAACCGTATCGAACTTGGTATCGGTCGATACAGACTTCCAGCTGATGCAGATTCTGTTTCTGAAAATATCGCATCTCTCCCAAATCTGCTTCAGCTTTTATCTCCAAATCCGATCCATATTTTACCAAATTTGGTCGTTAACAGGGTCCCGAGATTGGGGGGACAAGGGGATTACTCTCATTTATACGTGCCATTAGCCACTCCATCGCGGATCTGCACCCCACGACATTGATCCAATCAACACCAACTGGAGTAGGGTATTACCTCTTCTTCTGAAGGCTTGAACCAGTATAAATCTGTGTCACCATCTCTCCTTGATCGTGTGCACCCCATAAATAATATTGTCGATATTAGAAATCGACATGATGACTTTGGTCATGTGCCACCACGATATTGACATAACTAAAATATGCTAAATGGTGGGCTATGGGTGCACGGTTGTGATAGAAACTCTCATGGTAGTTAAGGACCGGTTCGCAGTAAACCCTAGAAGATTATCATGCGTACCGACAATGACTAGGCTTGTAGTGTAGCTTTTCTCTAGCCGACGTACCCAGGCAAGGGTGAGTGTAATGTAGTTTGGATGGGCCCTACGACGGCCTTTGCGGCTTCCAGATTCACCTAGGCACGAGGGGGATGTCTGCCTTGGTTTAAAGGTGGGGCGAAACCTGAGGTGTGGTGCAATTGGTTAGGGAGGGTTATGCGAAGGGTCCTGTCACAGTCCCTTTCCGGTGTACCGTGGTGGTATGCCGGCACACGGAAACGTGTCGTTGGGCTGTGTCTCGTGGGTACAGTTGTACACCTCTAATCAAAGTAAAACTATTCAAATAGCCATGTCCGCGGTTATGATGATCAACCAGCTTCATCGTGATTAGTCTCATCATTAATAATTTGACTTAATGGAACTGGCTTAATTCAGGTGGATGGTTGGATCTGTCGCAATGTGGTATAGCGTTGGACAGAGATGGTTAATATTGTTTAATTAACTTCTTACAGTTTTACTGCTTTCAACTTCTGCTTCATAACTGCTTTATGCAAATGAACCCTAGCCTTCCCTTGAAAATACTTGCATCATACCTCCTCTTCCGGTATGACTTGCTAAGTAGAGTGGGTAGTACTCAGTCTTGCACTATTTCCCCCACACTAGAGATGGAATACTTTTCGGATGGAGGTTACTTGGAGGAGTAGGCTTTATCGTTGCTGTCAATGATGCCCGCGGAGAGGAGTCACCACACTGCGAGCGTCAAGTTATCTAGTTCTAGCTCGCTTTTACTTTCTGTTGCATTTGTAAGATATTTATGATGTTTGTAAGACATAGATATGTGTATCAACTTTGTCGTTTGTGTACCTTGGCCGGTCCAGGATAGGGGTTTTAATGCACATTCTGTTTGGAATTCTAGTTCATGAATTTCTGGACATGACAGCATGTCATAGTCGCGGCTCTAGACCGGTGGTTCAGCTGCCCATACTCCGGCTACCGACATCGTCGGTCCAGATCTCCCTCTACTATTCAACAAGTGTGACTGCAAGTATAAAATGTATAAAACATGTTTATGTGCTGCAAAAGGCGAGTATAAAACATATTTGTACAGTTGTACCTCGATGTCAGTCGCAGGAGTTCATTAAGGCCATTTAAGTTGGAGGAACATAGACCTAAAGTGAATCAGATAGTCAGAAATTTGTTGGATTTTGCCTCTGATTTTCATTCAATTGTAGTTTAGCAAATCCATAAATGTTATTAGTTATTAGCTTCAATATATTTTTATTCTCCGCTGCAACGCATGGATGGGGCACTCAGCTATGATTTACTATATCTTTTTATTGTAATTGAGTATTTCTTCAATCTCATCTCAACATTTTTTCCCAAACATTTGCAGTTTTATAAAACCTTTTATATTTACTAGCTAAATACCTGTGCTTTTCTATATTAAATAAATTATACGTGTGCTAATATTATTCAGAACAAATTAATTGCGAAGTTTTGGCATAATTTTATCCTTGTTGATGTCTTTGTATTATAAACTTGTATTATTGGAATGAAATAGATAGAATTATATATAGAAGAACTATTTTGTAACATTAAAGCACATGAAGTAGTAGTTGGTAAAAACATTTTATTCAGGAGTCCATGGGTTTTAGCTGATTCACTACCATCATCATTGCCTTTTTTTAAAAGGAATATAGATACAAATGAATAGTAACCACACTAGGGTGTGACTAGTGTGTGAATGTTCTTTGATATGTTTTTTCACATTATTTGCAGGGTACAAATTGCAGTTGGTGTACTTTTTGCCAATGCGACTGTGTCGTTTTATTAGTGGGATGTGTCGTTTTATTAGTGGGATGCAGGAAGAAGTTTTATTAGTGGGATGCAGGAAGAACAATTTTAAATCTTGTTAGATGTCTTTTGTATCTTGGATTCGATGTAGATTGGGAGTTATTTAGATAGTATTGTACTTTCTAAGGGGATATTTTATTCGGTATTGTGTGCAAAAGTTTGGATTTGGGCTTGACATACATGTGTAGGACAAATTGAATATCCCCCCTAAATCATTCTTTTTTGTTGCTCTGCATGAAGGGGTTCGATATCATGGACGTGTTGGACACTCTTGTGGTTAGGTTTCAGATGAAGGGGGTATTTGTTGTAGATGGAGTGGAGAAGAAATATTGTGGTGGGTCTGAGGCACTATCATATATAGATAGAGATAAGGTGTCTTTTCCTGAGTTGTTTGGACACCTGCGTGAGCATTGCAATGTGATGACTGGAACATGTTGCAATGGTTGTTTCCTGGTAAAGATTTGCATGCAGCTCTTCGAGCTCTTTCTGATGACAAGACTTGCAAATTGATGTGTGATTGCACTAGTGAATTGGATGTGGCAGATGTGTGTTGGGTTAGATGATGACAGTGATTATGATGTAGACATGGAATTAGAAGTGGACGGTGAAGAAGAGTGTACAAAGATGGATGTTGATGTCAATGGAACCAAAGGTAAAGAAGTTGTTGAGGCTGGTGGTAGAGGATGTAAGGTAAAGTGGTGGAAGAGGTTACACCAGAAAGGAGGATAGTTGTTTACCACTTTGACTCAGAACCCATTGCTATCCAGCCACCTTCTGACAGTGATTACACTCAAGAGGATGATGCTCCATCAGATGATGATGAGGAGGCTGCTGAGATAGAGAAGCTACAAGGAGGTTAATAGAAAGGTGAATGTACGGCATCTAGAGAACCTTGATGATTTTTTTCTTGCAAAGCTAGAGGCCAGAACCAAGAATGCAAGATGGTGGTGAAGAAGAAGGGAATGAGACCCCATATGCAGACAGTGATGAAGAGGGCTCAACAGAGGAAATTTTTGGCAGTGATGGGGAGGTGAGAACTAAAAGCAGTCAACATCCAAGGTACAAGAAGAAGGCAGGTGTTCCTACATTTTAATTAGGGATGAAGTTCAACTGCAAGAAGCAACTCAAGAAAGCTATCACAACATATGCTCTTACTGAGAAGAGAGTCATCTACTTTGTTAAGGATGATGCCAAGACGGTTAGGGCAAAGTGTGACTGGCCTAGTTGTCCTTGGATATGTCTTCTTTCCAAGAATTCAAGGTCAGATAGTTGGTAGATAGTTACATTTGAGAACATGCATGCTTGTCCACCTAGGAAGGATAACAAGATGGTTACCTCTTTTAGGATTGCGAAGAAGTATGGGAACTTCATACCTGCAAACCCTTTTTGGCCCCTTACCCATATGTAAGCAATAGTACAAGAGGAAATGTTTGCAAAAGCATCTGTTTCCAAGTTGAAGAGAGAAAAGTGGCTTGTCATGAAGAAGAAGTTGGATGCAACTAGGGGGCAGTACCATAAGTTGTTTAGTTATCAACTTGAGCTTCTAAGGAGTAACCTTGGTATCACTGTGGTTGTGAACAGGGAAATTGGATTGGATCCCCCTGTTTTCAAGTGAATGTACATCTATCTAGAAGCATGCAAGAAAGGATTTTCAGTTGGATGCAGGAGGGTTATTGGACTAGATGACTGCTTTTTCAAGGGAGCAACTAATGGAGAGCTTTTGTGTGCTATAGGGAGGGAGCTAACAATAAGATGTATCCTATTGCATGGGCTATGGTTGCCAAGGAGAATAATGAGGAATCAGATTGGTTTATAGACATGCTTTGTGGTGACCTAAAAGTTGGCACTGGAGATGGTTGGGTCTTCATTTTAGATCAACAGAAGGTAATATGCTCACTACTCTTCAGAGTCGCATAATTTTTTCTTTCTTGATAACATGTTGTTGACTCAATTATATTCTTCCTATGCAGGATATCCTTAATGCAGTGTACAAATGGACACTTGAGGTTGAACATAGGAATTGTGCCAGGCACATATATGCTAATTGGAAAAAGCACTTCCATGGCAAGCAATTCCAGAAGAAATTCTGGGAGTGTGCAAAGGCTTCTTGCGGGATGTTATTCAACCTGGCAAGGACATATCTTGCGTAGCTTGCACAGGCTGGAGCACAAGCCATCCTCAACACACACTTTGACCACTGGAGCAAAGCATGGTTCATGTTAGGTTCTAAATGTGATTCAGTGGACAATAATATGTGTGAATCTTTCAATAAGTGGATACTAGAATCTACGTTTTATCGAATAATCACAATGCTTGAGACAATTAGGAGAAAAGTAATGGTTAGGATCAGTCATCCGAAAGCAAATGGTGCTAGATGGACAACTGTTGTGTGCCCATGCATTTTAAAAAACTTAAGTATACATCAATGAGTCAGCTTTCTGTCATACCATTTGCAATGGAAGTGATAGCTTTGAGAATAATCACCATGAATATAGGTTCACAGCCACGTGGACAAAAAAGAAAGCTCCTGTAGATAGTGGCAACTCTCAGGATTGCCATGCCCTCATTCAATATCATTTATTTTCTATAGAACCAACCAGCTAGATGACTACATTGGATATGACTGTTGGTCCACTTCTCTGTTTGGCATGAATATCCCAGCCTTTGTTCCAATATATTTTGGAAACTAAATATGTTAGGATGAGGGCTCCATGTTTTCCGGAGGCGGGTGTCCATGATAGCGATTTGATGGATTCCTTGTGATCTTCCTTTCGTCCAATGGAGGAGGATTGATCACTCCCACTTCTTGTAGAGGTTGGAATTTTGAGTATGGTAAGTCTTTCACTGCTCAAATTTCTGACCTTTTCCATTGGCCGGTTCATTTCTTCTCTTTCTTTGGTTCTTGCCTGTTCATTCTTGTGGTCGATTTTATCCGTTTCAATTTTCGCCTCACCAAATAAGTCGGTTGTTGCCCTTCAAGCTTGTCTGGGGGCTCCCCATGGGTTCAATGTTTCCCATCTCAAAAGCAATTGTTTCTCGTTCACAGTGTGCAACAAGAAAGTGGGTCTCTTTGTAAACTCTTCCAGAAGTTTCATCTGCAATGATTTCCATGTTCGCTTCTTTCTGTGGGGTAATGGTGGTCCAAACTGGAAATTGGAATTCTTGAGATGGCAACAGGAGAAGGATGCTCAATGGACTGTGGTTTCAAAAAATAAAAAAGGGTCCTTGAGGGGTTATGTTCTTCTCATTCTTTCCTCCAGGAAACCATCTTTCAAAGATATGGTCTCCTTATATTCTAAGGGCAAAAAGCATTCGGACAAACCTTCATTTTTCAAGTGTTTATTCTATGCAAATGGGGATTCTTTTGACCGTCTTCATCCGGATGCTTCACCAGGTACTCCGAATTCGCCATTGTTGCACCCTACATTTTCAAGTTTCAAATTTTCGGTTGATGTGCCTGTGAAATCGCTGATTGTTATTGTTCCCATTCAACCGGCTTTTAATGGCACTTAGAATTTGGCTATTAAGGAAATTCCAAACCGGCCTTTAATCTCTAGCCGTTCGGAGGATCCTTTCTGCAATTGTTAATTGGCCCATGGGCATATCTCTGCTGACTGAACTAATTTTATCCGTTGCCGAGCCTGTTTTAATTAGGGTCATTTGGCCCGCTACTGTCTATCCCGTAAGTCCAGATCGGTCTGGCAGTTAAAGCCCATAAAAGCCCTGGTGAAGTGCGCCACGTCTTGCGAAGCTTTTGGAAACTCTTCATCTACGTCTATCACTCCTTCTCCGCCCCCTCCCCATCTCCTTCCCCATCCCTTCTTTCTTCATTGTTCTCTCTTGCTCTTCTGGAAAAAAGTCCAATCACTGTTGCTCCATTGTCTCAATGGCGCACTTGCCGAATGAAGTGTTCAAGCCGGAGATGTTTTTGCCCCAGGGAACGGATATCGAAGTGCCTTGGGGTGGTTGGAATCCACGTGCTGATTTCACCCTCCAGGGAGGGAAATGTGCTTAGAACTCACGAAGATTTTCTGCCGTTGTCATCGAACCAGAACTGCCTGCGCATTTGCTTGGCTAGTTGATTCAGGAGGTGCTAACATCATCACCCACTAGCATCACATCCCTGTAGTCAGAATCCAAAGGTACCCTCTTGCGCTTTGCATTGTGCAGTTGCTGTCACTGTTGGATAGAGATGTTCTTGTGGCTAGTGGTCATGTGCTGTTAGGCAATTGGTTCTATGGCACGTTTGTTAAGCATGATCAGTTAGCGAACTGGAGAAACTCGCCATATACTAGGGAAGGGTGGCTTTTGTTCTTGGGCATCCCTATCAACCTTAAGACTAGGCCCATTATTGAACAGATTACCAATCTTTGTGGGGAGTTTGTTGATTGACACTATAGAGACAGAGTTTTGGGCAGGGTCTGTTGGAATACGCGTAGGCTACGATAGCATAAAACAAAGTTTTTCTACCGCGTAAACCAGGAACCATGCAAGTATGAGATCATAGATCGCTACCACTCGACGCGCTGTGCAACGGAAGTATGCGCTAAGGAGCCGAAGGAATCCTCGCGATGTAGCGTGCGCCGATGTAGAGGAAGTAGTCGATCGCAGCGGCTTGACCTTCTCCTCCTCGTGCGTTCTCCTCGCCGTGCTCCCACGCCGATCAGCACCGCAAGACAACGGCGCCTCCACCGGTATCCACACGTCCAGGGAAGGAACACCACGCGCAGATGTGCTAGCACTCGCGCGCGGCTAGGGTTTGCTCGTGGAGGGAAGTGGCGGCTAGGGTTTCACGTGGCGTGATCTGTTAAACCCGTCGGCCACACCCCTCACGAATATATAGGAACCACGTCCGGGCCTCCAAGGCCCATAGGAGTCCTACTCGGATCCCTATTCGAATTGAGTGCATATTGGATCTCCATCCAATCCCTTTATTCCTGCCCCTTAAGCGTGCGACCCTGTAGGTTCATGCACACTCGGGTGCAACCCGAAAACTTCTTTTCGGTCCACGTGTCAACAGCGGCCCCTAGCAGAACGTATTGACCCACCGAGCATACATAAAGATCATATCGGCTGAACCTTTAGTGTTTACTTGTATGAATCCCTTTGCCTCACGATATCGATTAAGCTCAAGGCTAGATATGTGCCATCCTCTAATAGCTCAATCATTCACTCGATCCTGTGATAGATTATATATAACCTGCGATTGACTCCTCAATCACTTTTGGCATGGCCATGCACTTCCATAATCTATAACATCGAGGGGCCCAGAGATATCTCTCCATAGGAGGGATAAATCCCATCTTGATTATTCATATCCCACTACATGTTTCATAGCACACCCGAAGACTACTTTTATAACTATCCAGTTACGGAATAGCGTTTAACAGTCCCTAAGTAAGTCACTACACATGTTGGAAATCATGATAATCTTAGGTCTAAGAATTCTATACCAACACTAATCGAGATCACTGATGGCACTACACAAATAGTTCTTGCAGTGTCTCATGTCGGGTCTATCCAACAACATGTTCCCCAACATGTGTCCACATTATCAATTTGGTATCTCTATACCATGATCCATGAGACATGATCATCAATCAATACATGTGCTGATCATTTAACCATATTTGTTCCACATGATATTTGATCAGGGATCCTTTAGAAATAGCAACATATAATATAAAGAGTCTCATAAATGAATCACATATTCATTAGCCAATAATGAGTTATCTATTTCAAGGAACAATATCAGATAAATATGTAAACATAGTATGTGATACAATCATCTCTATGATTGCCTCTAGGGCATATCACTAACAGGGTACTGGTCAAAGCTAAATACAAGTCTGCTAATGATGTTCCTCGCCGCATTGTGATGGGGGATGCACTTCTCATGGGGGCAGTGGGCAGACATGGACTTTTCATGTTTATGTGCTTAACGGGGATCCTACTGACAACCTTCCTGGAGATGAAGACCTACTGCCTATCTCGCAAATGCTCCCTCCACCTCAGCACCAGCATCAGAATCATCCTCAGCCTGATTTGGATCTGGAAGAAGAGAACAACAATCTACAAGACCTAAATGACGCTCAAGAGTCAGGAGGACAACCAGATGATCCTTGATCAGAATGATGCACAGCAGGCTCAAGATTCTCTCTCCATTCATGATTTCAGCATAGAGGATACTGATAGCACTCTGAACAACTTTCAACTCCAGAACCTGGGATGGCAGATTATTCCTTTCGGCCATCTAATTCCTGCTCTTCCAATCAGAAGGCTGCCTGATGTGTTCTGCAGGGCTGTTGCTTTTGGTGTGTTCACCCCCCTCCTGCTAGCTGTGCAACACCCCTGTACAAAGCTTTTGGTTTGATGCCAAGGTGGTCATTAGTTTCAACCTCTTGGTCCATCTGCATCAACCTAGGTCCTTTCAGTTGGCCTACGACAGCGCAAGCCAGCCAAAAAGACAGAAAGTTACCAGGTCTGGTCAGAGAGTGGCTAGGGCTCTCCCATTATCAGTTGCTGATGTTTCTGAAAAGGATTTACCGCAGCCCAGAGCAAGAAAGCAGAAGCCCTCGGTGCCTTTCTCGGCTGAGAATCTGAGAAGAAGCCCACGCTTTCTTGGTAAAGAAAAACTAGATATGGCTTTCGACAGACCCAAGAAGAAATCCAAGGTCCAACCCATCTCAGCTCTTTTCAAGCCTGGTAGCAAGGGTCCTGCACCACCTATTCCTGTTCCCCAACTGCAGAAGATTGGGGTTGAAAAATGTGGCATGCTTCCTGAGGAAGTTGTTGTGGACAAGCTTTTCAAACCAAGGAAATGAATCTGTTCTGCATCATCTCTCCTTTCTTCTTGGCTACGTGTAGCATCTTGATGCTTTTATGTAATAAGAGGGTCTGTTTAATTAGGTGGTGCTTATTTCTGAACTTGGTTAACCCTGGTGGTACTTTCACTTGGTTGTGGATCATATTTTGGACAAACAGTTATGTTGCTTATATAAGCTTTGGCCTGAACTATATGTCTGTCTCTTGGGTCTGTGTTTTTCAAGCATTTGGAAGTTTATTAGATGCTATGGTGTTTGTGGGGGCACATATCTGGGGGAATAGTTATGATGTTCCCAGATTTTTTGAATTTATGTTGCTTGGATATGAATAGGAACAGAACATGCAATATTCTGTGTTGGAAAGTGAGAAGCATAAACTCGGCCCAGAAATGGCTTGCAATCTAACAAAATCATGGAGACCTCTTTTTGTATTGTTTGTCTGCAAGAAACAAAAAGGGAGTCTTTTGATCATTCTTACATTAGAAATTTTGGTTCTAAAAGATTTGATAAATTTGCCTACCAACCTTCTATTGGGACCTCTGGCGGCTTGATTGTAATTTGGAATAGCTCTGTTGTATCAGGAACAGTGATTTCATGCCTACCTTTTGCCATAAACATGCACTTTTGTTCAAATGCTACTCTCAATGAATCTTGGTACCTATCCAACATCTATGGCCCATGTGCTGGAGAGATGAGAGATGAATTTATTATTTGGATGTACAATCTTGATATAGAAAATGACCAGTATTGGATCTTCATGGGAGACTTCAATTTTATAAAATTGGTGGAAAACAGAAACCTTGCTGGAGGGGACATGAATGATATTGTGATCTTTAATGAAATAATTAGCCACTCTAGATTAGTTGAGTTGCCCATGAAGGGCAGACCATACACATGGAGTAACATGCAGGATCAACCTCTTTTGCAGCAACTTGATTGGGTTTTTACCTCACTAGGTTGGACGCTACAATTCCCTCACACAACGGTCACAACAACCTCAAAATATATCTTTGATCATGCTCCTTGCAATATCAGTATTGAAACTTCTGTTCCCAGATCAAGCATTTTCAGATTTGAAAACTTCTGGGTTTACCTTCCAGGTTTTAATGATGTAGTACAACATTGTTGGTCCATCCTAGTCCAGGGAACCAATCAAGCTATCATGTTGAATGGCAAATTAAAAAAATTAAGAAGGGGACTCAAAGCTTGGAGCAAAAGATTATCTAATCTACATACTCTGTTATCTAATTGCAATGAGATCATGATGCAACTCGATAATTTAGAAGAACTTAGACCTCTTGCCTGCAGGAATGGAACTTCAGAGTAATTCTAAAGGAACATATTCTCAACCTGCTCAAGTACAAAAATGATTTCTGGAAAAAAAAGGTGTACGATCAGTTGGGTGAAATTTGGAGATGAGAACGTTAAATTCTTTCAGGCCTATGCCACAGATAACAAAATCTCGCACCTAAAACTTGAATATGATAGAGTGGTGTTGTCACATCCTGATTTTCATTTCAGGGATTTATAAATTACTTAATAAATTATTTCTAAAATTTATATTAAATGTTCATTAATTTACAAGTGAATTTTAATGTGGGAAATAAAATTTCCTAAATAAAACATGGCCAATTAAATTCTTTAAAGGGAAAGGTTTCCTTACTAGTCAATAGGGTGGGTAGTTCTTGTCTTTCTTCAACGTTAGCTTTCCTTACTAGCATATTCCCATATAGAGGTGGCACATGGAGAAAGTCGATAGGTGGTAGTGTCACTAAATCCACAATGACCATGTCAATAAATCCATATTGGGAGTCAAGGGAACTAGCTTAGAGGTTCGGCCACCTCTACTGGGGACTTGGTGGGTGACCATTCTGTTGGGCGTGTTATGTGAAGGGTCTTATCACAACTACTCGCACGGTGACATGTCAGGTATGGCATGGTGACATGATGGGGAGTTGTGTCTTGTGGGTACAATAGTACACCTCTGGCCAGAGTAAAACTACTCGAATAGCCGTGTCCGTGGTCATGGGCGGGTCTAGCAATATTTTTCATGATTAGTCCTACACTATTCATTAATGGTAATAATTGGTGATGATAATTTGTTAGCTCCTGTTATGGAGTTTAGATCTGTGCAACTGGGATTGGTTGTTCAGAGATGGTTGGGCCAGTGTAGCATTGGTGTGTTGTTCAGTGATTGGTTAATTTTGCTAATTAATTACTCTACTTTTACTACTCTTAAATATTTGCTAAATGTTGTCTTTGCAAATGAACCCTATATTATGCCATCCTTTGGTATCCCTGTGTACTTGCATATTTGTTGTGTGGCTTGCTGAGTATTCCATGTACTCACTCTTGCAATAATCAATTAATCTCAGTTGAAGAAAGTTTTCGAAGAAGAAGACGTTTGGCTTACCCTAGTTGAGCTGCCTGTGGGAGTGGAGCTGAAGCCATCACTAGATTTTTTTTTCGCTGCAGTTTTTCTTTATGGTGAGGACTAAGTGTCTCTTCTGTGAGTATTTAACATTATTATGATGATGAATTTGTATATTAAATTATCAATTTGTGTATCTTGGATGATTCCTAGACGAGGATTGTATGCACAAATTAGTTTGGAAATTACTTGTGAATTTTCGGGCGTGATAAGTGTCCTCACATGAGGAAAAGGCACATGCCTTATATACAGCATACAAACGCAGAATGGGGATTGATGGACACTCAAAGATGGTTCTTAACCTAGCAGAGTTATTTCAGTCAGCTGAAAACTAAACTTCCCTTAGCTCAATGTCATCAAAAGAGGAAATGGACAATATCATCAAAAATATGCCCAAAGACAGAGCCCCTGGACTGGATGGTTTCAATGGGATGTTCCTATCTAAATGTTGGCCCATGATCTGCAATGATTCTATGAGTTGGCTTCTCAATTCTTCAGCAACAAAATTTCTCTAGCAAATGTAAACAACTGTTTCATCACATTAATACCAAAGAAACCTACACCAGAGACTGCAAGTAGCTTCAGGCCCATTGCACTACAAAACTCTTCACTCAAGTTCATCACTAAGATTATGGCCAACAGACTTCAATCAGTTATACATGAGCTCATCTATGAAAATCAGTATAGTTTCATCAGAAACAGAACTATACAAGATCGTCTTGCTTGGAGCTTTGAATATATTCATCAGTGCCACCAGAGAAAAAAAATTGGTTATTCTAAAAATTGACTTCGAAAAACTTTTGATCTAGTTGAGCACGAAGCAATTCTTCATATTCTTCAGGCCAAAGGTTTTGATCAAGCCTGGATCGACTGGATCAAAAATATTTTGTCCTCTGCAACCACATCTATACTGCTCAATGGAGTCCCAGGAAAAGATTTCAAGTGCAAGACAGGGGTTAGGCAAGGTGACCCTCTTTCTCCCCTTTGGTTGTTCTAGCAGCAGATCTCCTCTAATCCATTATCAACAAGGCTCATGAGATAAGATTATTATCATTACCGATCCCTCAAGTCAGAGGAAAGTTTCCAATTATTCGATATGCTAATGACACCCTCTTAATTTTAAAGGCTGATCAGAGAGAGTTATTTTGCCTCAAAACACTTCTGAATACCTACACTCTATGCACTGGGTTGAAAATTAACTTTCACAAATCTTGCATGATCCCCATTAACACTGATGCAGAGAATATGCAAGTATTGGTTGGGACGTTTGGTTTTTATGGTGGGGACTATGCCCTTTACTTACCTAGGGCTGTGTGGATATTATGGTACCCATATACCCATAAACATGAAATATCCGACTGGATAATAGGGGTATATTATGTAAATAGAATATGATATGTATTAGGATTCGGGTATGGTATTATCTTGTACGGTAAGTTAGAACCCGGATACCTAGCTTGATAAGATTGTATACCAATTATAGAGATCAAGACCGTGTCGGACTAGATCTCATCTTGTAAACCTCTATCTTCCGGGTATATAAGGAGGATAGGGGACCCCTTGGGGACATAAGCTTTTCATAAGATCAATACACAACTCGGAGGCAAAAACCCCGAAACAGGAGTAGGGTATTACTTCTTCGTGAAGGCCTGAACCTGTGTAAATCCTTTGTCTCATAACCCATCTACTTTTCTAGCTTGATAGCCACCCCCTTTTTCTATTGCCAAAATCTAGTTTCGACAGTTGGCGCGCCAGGTAGGGGTGCGTCAAGTTCATCGCTGATCAAGTAGGATGGGATCTTCATCAGGCATCGACGACTTCGCCTTTCCTCCCGGGCAGGCGTATCGCTTCGGCAGCCTCGACTTTATCACCGACGACTTCGGCAAGATATCTCTCTCCGACTCGGTTTCAAACCAGTTGGAGGTAGATCGCATCTCTTGGCCACTCGGGTTACCGCATATGGCCAGGATTAGCACAAAAACGCAGTCGGGAGCGGATCGCATCTCTGTGCCGCTTGGGTTACCAAACGTGGCTAAGATTAGCATCAAGATCTATTCCCGCTGCATGACGACAATCAACTTCGGGAGTACGACTACATCCACATCGTTTTCTCCGGCAAGCACACCTCAAGACGATCAAGTCTACCCCACCATCACCTTGGAGTTACTAGCGGATTCGGTTAATGGGTCTGGCCTCAGGGACGTCAACGTCGTTCTACCAAAGCTTGGATCCTGTTCCTCTACTGAACTCGCCGCCTACGCTAGCTCCTCGGAGGAAAGCGTACATGGCAACCCACCCGACACCGACGCTGCAGACGACGCCACTTCAGACGACAACTACACACCGGTTTTCAATGGCGTTTTCATGGCCAACAACGAGACCGATGCTGCGGTAGCTGCAAGATTACAAGCGGAAGAAGCAGCCCGAGTCGGACAAGAAAGAATTCAACTGGAGCAAGAACGCGCCCGACTTCAAGAAGACAGAGCGAAACTCGAACGAGAGCGCCAAGCCCAAGCAGACCAAGAGCGACAACGCAGGGAAGCTGAAGAAGCAAGACGCCGAGAAGACGAAGAACGAAGAAACCGAGATCTGGCAGCAGCGGGTCGCAGGGCAAGGGATGCAATCGGGCAAACAGTGGTCGACAACACCAATGTTTTCCTTACACCGCAGCAAAATGCAGTCGGCGCAGTCACACTCCTTGACACGTTAGTCGCAGTTGCACCACCTCACATCACTCCATTAATAAATCAAGTCAAGACCTTGGTGGCGGCAACAGTGCCACGCGCCGAATCCAGTCGGCGGCCTAGCCAATCAACTTCAAAAGCGCCGAGTGGCAGTCGCGCCCCTCCGTCAAGAGTCAGAGACAGCAGAAGCAAGACCAACTCACGCGCCGACCACCACAGCGGAGCACACCGAGATCAGTCGGTCCATTCGCCTCCAGCTAACTTAGCCCGACCGCCACATCATGCCAGAGATCGGCAGATTCAATCCAACTACCACAGTCCTCCCAGGGCTTCAATCGACCTGAGGGACACCCTCAATCAAAGACGACGAGAGAGGGGTATCACAATCCAAGATGACGATGATTGCGACGGGGTTCCAGCTTTCACCAGAGATCTACGTCGAGTGAATTGGCCGACTGGTTTCAAGCCGACCGGCATCGAGAAGTATGATGGTAAAACCGATCCAGAATCATGGTTGACCGTCTACACACTCGCAATTCGCGCAGCAGGAGGAGACAGCAAAGTCATGGCAAACTACCTTCCGGTCGCGCTGACTGATTCAGCCAGAAATTGGCTCGCTGGACTCCCAAGAGGCACGATCGACACTTGGAGCAAACTTCGCGACCACTTCGTCGCCAACTTCCAGGGCACTTTTGAGCGTCCTGGGACCCACTTCGAGTTGTACAACATCGTCCAGAAGCCGGACGAAACTCTTAACGAGTATATACGGCGTTTCTCCGAGAAGCGCAACAAGATCTCCGATATCACCGACGACAATATCATCGCCGCATTCACACGGGGGCTACGCAATGATCTCCTGATTAGAAAATTCAGCCGCAAACCTCCAAGGATAGTCAAGCAGATCTTTGAGAAGGCAACCGAGTACGCCAAGTCCGACGATGCTGTCAAAGCATCAAAGCAGTCGGCGGGAACCTGGAAGAAGAAGGAGCATGACGCCACACCAGGGCCCAGTGGGAGCAACACAAAGCACAGAGAACGCAAGCGCAAGCCTGAGGATCTAGTCGCCACAACTTCAAATCAGAACTACCAGAGCCAGCGCCCTCGAGTCAACTCCTACGACAAGATCATGAACGGTCCGTGCACGCATCATCCCGGCAAGGGGCACGCGGCCAAGGATTGCTTCATCTACAAACAATTTGCGGAGAAATATGCCACCCAAGTCAAGAAACCAACCGAAGGAGAAGACACTTCCACACAGAAGAAGAAAGACGACGAGGAGCCAAGCCAAGGAGCGTATCAAGACCCCAGGAGTGAGCTCAACCACATTTTTGGCGGCCCACTTGCCTACGAGTCCAAGAGGAAGCAGAAGATCACCGACAGAGAGGTCAACGCAGTGCAACCCGCAACCCCCAGTACTTGCGATGGTCGGAGGTTCCAATCAAGTTTGATCGCTCGGATCATCCCGACCGAGTGGTCCACCCGGGGCGGTACCTCCTGGTACTAGACCCAGTTGTTCGCAACGTCAAGCTCAAGCGCACCCTCATCGACGGTGGCAGCGCACTCAACATCCTCTTCGCCAAGACTCTCGACGAGATGCAGATTCCCCGATCCGAGATGAGGCCGAGTAACGCCCCCTTTCACGGAGTCATCCTGGGGCTATCTTCAACACCACTCGGCCAAATCACTCTCCCAGTGACCTTCGGGACCAAGGAGAATTTCCGGACAGAGAGCATCAGCTTCGAGGTGGCCGACTTCGAGACCGCGTACCACGCTATTCTCAGTCGCCCGGCGTTAGCCAAGTTCATGGTGATTCCCCACTACACCTACATGATGATGAAGATGCCAGGGCCGCGTGGAGTCATATCCTTACGGAGCGACGTCAAACAAGCCCTCACATGCGACAAGGACAGCTGCGAGTTGGCCCAGTCTCGTGAGAGATCACTTGGCCAGCAGGAAGTCCGACTAGCTGCATCAACATCAGAAGATGGTGAAATCCCAGTCGGCAAGGTGGCTAAAACCGGAGAAGGCTATGCCAAGACAAAGAAGATTCCCCTGGATCCTTCTGATCCTACCGAAACTGCTATAATAGGCGCTGAGTTAGATAGCAAATAGGAAAGCGCGCTCATCACCTTTCTTCAAGCTAATAAAGATATCTTTGCCTGGAAACCATCTGATATGCCTGGTATTCCTAGAGAGGTGATTGAGCACTCTTTAAATGTAAGAGAAGACGCAAAACCTATCAAGCAACGACTCCGTCGATTCGCACAGGACAGAAGAGAAGCTATCAAGGAGGAACTCACCAAGCTGTTAGCAGCAGGGTTTATCAAGGAAGTTTATCATCTCGACTGGCTAGCTAACCCGGTATTGGTTCCCAAGAAGACTGGACAATGGCGTATGTGCGTCGACTACACAGATTTAAACAAGGCTTGCCCCAAAGATCCCTTCGGTTTACCCAGGATAGATCAAATGGTGGATTCAACAGCCGGCTGCGAGCTACTGAGTTTTCTTGACTGTTACTCGGGTTACCACCAGATCAGCCTTAAGGAGTCCGATTGCTTGAAGACTTCATTCATTACCCCGTTCAGCGCCTACTGCTATATCACCATGCCTTTTGGGCTGAAGAACGCAGGGGCTACATATCAACGCATGATTCAGCGATGCCTAGCAACACAACTCGGACGAAACGTGGAAGCATACGTCGACGATGTCGTCATCAAGACTAAGCGGAAGGACGACTTGATTCAAGATCTGGAGGAAACATTTGCCAATATACGCGCTTTCAGGATGAAGTTGAACCCTGAGAAGTGCACCTTTGGAGTACCGTCAGGAAAACTACTCGGATTCATGGTGTCTCGTAGAGGAATTGAAGCTAACCCAGAGAAAATCAATGCCATATTAAATATGAAGCCGCCGAGTTCTCAGAAGGATGTACAGAAGCTCACAGGATGCATGGCTGCTCTTAGCAGATTTGTTTCAAGACTTGGAGAACGCGGAATGCCCTTTTTCAAGCTCCTCAAGAAGACGGACGATTTTCAATGGACGCCAGAAGCTCAAAAGGCGTTTGACGACTTCAAGACCTTTTTGACAACTCAGCCGGCACTAGCCTCACCAATGCCGCAAGAACCGCTACTGCTTTATGTTTCTGCAACTGCAAAGGTGGTGAGCACAGTTTTAGTCGTTGAACGTGAGGAAGACGACCGCACCTAGAAAGTTCAACGACCAATCTACTTCGTTAGCGAAGTCCTTGTAGATTCGAAAACAAGATATCCTCAAGTGCAGAAGCTGCTATACGGAGTTCTGATCACAGTCCGAAAGCTGGCTCATTATTTCCAAAGTCATCCGGTCACAGTGGTTACGTCTTTTCCACTCGGTGAAATCCTCCGCAACAAGGAAGTTACCGGCCGCATAGCAAAATGGGCCTTAGAGTTAATGCCTTTGGACATAACTTTCAAGCCTCGAGTTTCAATTAAATCCCAGGTGCTTGCCGACTTCGTTGCCGAATGGACCGAGTGCCAAGAAGACGTCCCTGCAGAAAAATCGAGTACTGGACAATGCACTTTGATGGATCAAAAAGAATTTCAGGGTGTGGAGCAGGGGTTGTTCTGATTTCCCCGACTGGAGAACGCCTCAGCTATGTTCTATGGATTCACTTTCCAGCATCCCACAACGTGGCGAAATATGAAGCACTCATGTATGGATTACGGATCGCCATATCCCTAGGGATTCGTAGGCTCATAGTTCGTGGAGATTCTCAACTTGTGGTCAACCAAGTAATGAAAGACTGGACCTGCCTCGACGATAACATGGCGGCCTACCGACAGGAAGTGCGCAAGCTTGAAGACAAATTTGATGGTTTAGAGTTAACTCATGTTCTCCGTCACAACAATGAAGCAGCCGACCGACTGGCTAATTTCGGTTCAAAAAGAGAAGCAGCCCCATCGGATGTTTTCGTCGAGCATCTCCACCAACCCACGGTTTCGGATCAATCAACCGCTAAAGACGAGTCTGGAGAACAAGTTTTGCTGCTTGACGCCGACTGGAGGACACCTTTCATCAAGTATCTCAAGGATCAAGAATTGCCTCCTGACAAGAACGAAGCCAAACGAATTCATCGCCGCTCCAAGACTTATGCCCTCGTTGAGGACGACTTATACAAGAAAAGCCCTTCGGGAATATTGCAGAGATGCATCTCTGTTGAAGACGGTGTACAACTTCTAAACGACATTCATTCGGGAGTATGCGGGAATCACGCGGCAGCAAGAACCTTAGTCGGGAAGGCATATCGACAAGGCTTTTTTTGGCCTACAGCAGTCAGCGACGCCGACAAAATTGTTCGCACATGTGAAGGTTGTCAATTCTTTGCGAAACAAACCCACTTGCCAGCCCAAGAGTTACAAACTATTCCCCTTTCTTGGCCTTTCGCGGTTTGGGGACTGGACATGGTGGGCCCGTTCAAAAGGGTGCAAGGTGGATACACCCATCTGTTTGTTGCAGTGGACAAATTCTCCAAGTGGATCGAAGCAAAACCGGTGGCGACTATCACTGCGAACAAGGCACGCGATTTCTTCATCAACATTGTTCATCGCTTTGGCGTACCAAATCGGATTATCACAGACAATGGAACCCAGTTCACTGGTGGCGTTTTCAAAGATTTTTGCGAAGACTTCGGTATCAAAATTTGCTACGCTTCAGTTGCTCACCCAATGAGTAACGGTCAAGTTGAACGGGCAAATGGCATGGTACTTCAAGGGATCAAGGCTCGAGTTTTTGATAGACTGCGTCCGTATGCTAGCCGGTGGACAGAAGAGTTACCTTCAGTTTTGTGGTCACTACGCACAACCCCGAGTCGGGCTACGGGCCAGTCCCCTTTCTTCTTGGTATATGGTGCAGAAGCCATGTTGCCGAGTGAGATGGAGTTCGAGTCCTTGCGAGTTCGCAATTTCAATGAAGAACGTCACGACTCTGATAGGATTGATGATCTTACCCGACTGGAAGAAGCAAGGGAAACAACACTAATTCAGTCGGCCAGATATCTTCAAGGTCTACGATGCTATTACAATCGCAACGTCAAATCACGCACCTTCATAGTCGGCGACATGGTTCTACGGAAGATTCAAACGACTAAAGATAGGCACAAATTATCTCCCTTGTGGGAAGGGCCGTTTATAATAGCAGAAGTTACTCGCCCGGGAGCCTACCGACTCAAGCGTGAAGACGGATCCATGGTGGACAACTCATGGAATATAGAGCATCTTCGAAGATTTTATGCTTAAGAGTTATCTTGTACATCTTATCCTTAGACTACCCACTCACCTGTGTCGGTCGAGTGGTTAGTCGGGGCTTACTGATAATAATACGGTATTTCTTTTGTTCTGTTTATGACTTGTCATTTACCCTGTTTAGACCGAGGCCCAGCAGATAAGGACTAAAGATTTTTCGATGGTTGTAACAAGTTCTAGGCTTGCTGCAGTCAGACAAAAATTTTAAGAAATTTGAAACTGGATCTTAGGTTTACTTCATGGCATAAATGAGTCAATATACATTACTTAAGAATACTGTACACTGTTTCCTACAGAATATTTACAAAGTCTAAGACTGGAAATTTTCTACAACATCTGCGGCAAGTTTCTCGGCTGAATCCTGAGCCTGATTGATCAGCTCCATCGCTTGCTCGTCAGATATTCCATCTGCGAAGCCATCCCGACTGCATCGATTTCAATTTGGGGATATAAGGACTTCATAATTGCCATGGCTTGACTGGCACCCATCATCGCAGCATCCTTAATGTTATTGAAGTATTTTGCCGAAGCAATACGGAGACCTTCAAAGATCTGGACCGCATCCTTTTCACTGCTCCCGAGTCCGTTCTGGAAAATCGCATTCAGTACTGGGGCAGCAGCATTGGCAATATCATCCCGGACGGTTTCAGCCTTTGACCTTCTCGGCGAACACTTCAAATTGGGCCTTGGTTTTGACCTTGTGCTCTGCATTTATGCAAGACAGAACAGTTTCTAAGTAATGTGGTTTTATTCCATATTAATTTTAAAGATGCCAACATACCTTCGAGGGCGTTTTCAGCCTCAAGTTTGTCAGCTGTCAGCCGAGTATTGATTTTCTCGAGTTCTTTCACTCGGGCAGCTAGGGATTCAATCTTTGAAGCTTGGGCTGAGAAACAAAAGATAGCTCGATCAAGTTTACAGAATGGATTCACGAAGAAATTACAACAGAAGGACTTATACCTCCGATTGTACCCCTATGGGTGAAGCTGGCTTCCATGAGTTCATTGATCTGATCTTTTAGTTTTCGCTCCTTCATTTGGGCGTCTTCATGGACCTTGGCTAGCTCAGCTTGAACTTGTTCGCGACTCTCGAGGTGAGGCACAAGTTTTTCTAAGGCGCTTGTTTTGGCCTCGTTTCTCATGTGGATCCTCGTGAAGATACATCATATAAGTGACACAGTCAGAGTAAGACAGTTGAGTACAAGTTATACTTACATTCATGAGACGGGTAGACTCAGTTAGATGCTTCTTTAGCAACGTGAGCTCCTCGTTCTCGCGCTGGCGATTGATTATGATGCCTTGAAGAGCGCCATCCCGGTCTCTCCATTGGAGTTTAGTCGGAGGAAAAGAATCCTCGACTGCCTTGATTCTTGGGATTTCTTCTTCTTTATCATCAATCAATGGGCCTAGCTTGCAAGATGTCAGAAAATAGCGGTATAACAGATGGATCAAGTTAAAACTCAGCTATGTGGCATACCAGAGATGATTTTGGAACTCTTCTTGGAAGTTTCTTCGGGTTTCCTGACTGGATCAACTGGTGTACTTGTCTCTGCAATAGCCGGATCTTGGTCAGAGTCTTTTGGATCTACCTCGGCTAACTTGGCAGGTGTTGCTTCTTTACCAGTCGGGATGTCATCCCTTTCTTGTTGATTCCCTGTTGGAGCATCGGCTTCAGGGATGCTAGTATCTGGCTCCAGCTATTCGTCAGTCGGGGGCTGGTTTTCGGCAGTGTTCATTGTTTTCCCCGACTGACTATAAACTCGGGGTTCAGGTTGTGGCTCGCTTGGCGTATCAACAGGTGGCACGTCACCTTTCTTACCCAGATCAATATCTTGGGGTTTTCTGAAGATTGATAGATCTCAATTATATGAGTATTTCTTGAGAAATCAGCAATGATGCAATTATAGCAAAAGTATTACCTTGTTGATCTTCGGATTTTGGGCGCGGGCCGACCAGCTGGAGACTTAGCTTGAGCCGGTTTGTCGCTCGTTTGTGATTCAGCCTGTTCATCTTCAGAGTCGCTGTGCACAAGCTTCCTCTTCTTCAGCTTTTGCTTAGGAATGTTCTCTTCAACAGCTCGTTTACTTTTTCCGGCTGGGCTGACCTTTGGGCCACCAGTCGGGTGAGGCTTTTTTGGAGCAATTTCTTCATGGACATGAGCTGGAGGATTTGAGGAAAATCGTTTGTTGTCCTATTCAATGGGATTGATCAGTGAAGATAAAATTACAGAAAAATCGGAAAAAGACAGATAACAGAGTGGCGGATTTTACCTCAGGAGGGGGCCGTACCAGGCCATATGGAGTCACGGGCAGCTTATGGCTGTAGTCAATTGAAATCCCAGTTGAAAACATTTTGTACATCCGGTTGCACATGACTTTATAGTCGATGGAATCCGGGTCTTCACGGTTGGGATCTGATTGCCCCTCGTACTCGTAAGCCGGCTTGCTCCTCTCCTTGATTGGGGCCAGTCGGCACTTGATGAAGTGCCGAGTGATTTGTTCCCCTTGCAAGCCCTGTTGTTTGATCTCAACCAGTCGGAGAAGCAATTCATTGGCTTGGGCCAACTCAGCGCTGTCTGGGAAATTTTTCCAGTTTTCTTGGGGAATGGGTGAAAGACCGACGAACTCGGGAAGACTGGGGGAAGGATTTGAAATATAAAACCAATTCGCGTGCCATCCTTTGTTGGAAGTTTTGAAGGGAAGAGAGAAGTATTTTTGAGTCAGAGTTCCTCACAACTGGAACCCGGACCCGCCGACTACACAAGGGTTGTTTTTGTCGGGCTGGGGTTTGCGGTAGAAGATGCGGCGGAATAGAGCGAAATGTGGTTGGATGCCAAGGAAAGCTTCACAGAGGTGGATGAAATTTGCAATGTGGAGAATGGAATTGGGATTCAAGTGGTAGATTTGGATTTTGTAAAATGCAAGGAGGCCACGGGGATTTCTCTCTCTTCGGCCATGAGTATGGTTTAGATCTGGACAGAATGTTAGGGTTTTTGGGGAAGTGATGAAGGGGAGTTTGTGCTGGAGGTGGACCGCGAGAAAGTTTGATGCGAGGGATCGAGGATTGGAGCTTGAGTGGATGTGGATTGGAAACCCTAACTTGCTGATACTGTGCGCGGTTTGGGGAAATTTGAGCGGAGAAGACGAAGAAGGTGAAGCAGCGGTTTCTATAACGGTTGGATAGCGTTTCGAGCACTAAATGGGCCGTGATTTTGGGATTGACTGTTGCCATCATTTTAGGAAAGTCTGATATATGTCCTTAGGGGCTTAAATTCTTCCATGTGATGAGCAGGGAAGAGTATATCAGCGATTTTTTGTGCTGTTGCGATTTAATCTCTTCGGGGAGCAACAAATGCACATGTTATCACGTCAGTGAGCATATTAAATTAACCAAGTATTATTACTTTGGTTTTTAAAAGGGTGATTGGAGAATCTTGTTAAAGATTTCTACCACGTATGCTTTGTTTAGTTTTAATGAATGTGCACATCAGTGTACGAATTTTCACGTAAGTGAATATTTTTATTGACCTATATTTAAAGCTTAGGCTAATAATATAATTTTGGTCATTTCCTGGCAGTTGGTAAATCCTTTATGAGTTTGATTACTCGGATTATATACCACATGTGCCTTATAAGTGATTGTTTGTCATTTTGCTATTAAAGTGGTTAATAAAACCACTCGGCTTCTATATTGATTCTGACTATACGTTTAGTTTTTCCAACTAAGCACATAGTCGGGGGCTACACCTAATTAGGTGCATCTAGTCGATGCACCTGAAAATATTTTTTGAAATTTTTAGCCCTTCACAGTCGCGTGATTTTGGATTCGACGCTCAGGAGATCATGGCAGAGATAATTGAAGTACTTGAAGATGATGATTTATTATTTGAAGTGAAGATTATCTCGTCGACTGTAAAGGTCTCAGGGGCTACTGTGGATATTATAGTACCCATATACCCACAAACATGGAATATCCGACTGGATAATAGGGGTATATTATGTAAATAGAATATGATATGTATTAGGATTCGGGTATGGTATTATCTTGTGCGGCCAGTTAGAACCCGGATACCTAGCTTGATAAGATTGTATACCAATTATAGAGATCAAGACCGTGTCGTACTAGATCTCATCTTGTAAACCTCTATCTTCCGGGTATATAAGGAGGATAGGGAACCCCTTGGGGACATAAGCTTTTCATAAGATCAATACACAACTCGGAGGCAAAAACCCCGAAACAGGAGTAGGGTATTACTTCTTCGTGAAGGCCTGAACCTGTCTAAATCCTTTGTCTCATAACCCATCTACTTTTCTAGCTTGATAGCCACCCCTTTTTCTATTGCCGAAATCTAGTTTCGGCAGGCTGCCAATGGGGTCCACTAAACCCAAAATCATTGATTTTGCTCCATTGATTGATAGAGTTGAAAGAAGATTACCCTCCACCACAGCTTTTCTAAATCATGGACAAAGGTTAACAATGGTCAACTCTGTGCTATCTTCTCTACCCACCTATTACATGTGTACACTTAAATTACCCAAAAAGATCATACAACATATTGATCGGGCTAGAAGGCACTGTCTCTGTCTCTGGAGAAAATCATCAAATTTAGAAACTAAAGCTCACTCTCTAGCTGTGTGGGATTTAGTGTGCAAACTAAAGGAAAAAAGGGGGGCTTGGAGTTATCAATTTGAAATTTCAAAACATTGCTTTGTTGCTCAAACATTTGGATAAGTTTTTCAATAAAAGGGACCTCCCTTGGGTACATCTAATTTGCAACAAATACTATCAACAGTCTGATCTCCCCCCACATGCACACAAAGAAAAATGTTCATTCTGGTGGAAGGACATTTTCAGGTTAATCCTCTTGTTTAGAGCTTTCAGTAATGTGACAATTGGTACAGGAGACTCCACTTTGTTTTGGAAAGATCTTTGGAGCAACAGTCTCTTGGAATTGGAATATCCAACACTATGCAAGAGAAAAGGATTTCTATCCAAGCCTTCATGGTCATTTCTGATCTTGAACAGTGCTTTCACACACCTTTATCAACTCAAGCCATGCACCAATTCCAAGCCCTTCAAAATGTGATACTCACCACTGACATTACCAATGAACACGACAAATGGATATATCACTGGACATGTTTTTCAGACCAATACCAGTCAAAAAAGGTATATGACATGTTTTTTGAGCATTTCCAAGTGGACCCCCCCAATCTCCAAAATATGGAAAAGCAAATGCACAATGAAGTTAAAAGTATTTCTTTGGCTATTGCTGATGGATAGACTCAATACAAAAGATATGCTTCAAAGGAAAATTTTCAACACACGAGGAACTAGATGTGTTATGTGCAATGCAACAGTATGAGAAGACATGCTTCACCTTTTCTTCTCATGCACTTTTGCACAACAATGTTGGTAATATCTTGGAATACAGTGAAACCTGAGAATGGAATTCATGAATATGATAATTACAGCTAACAACCTCTTTGGGCATCCTTTTTTCACTAAAGTTCTAGCTTTGGGATGTTGGATCATATGGAGCAGAAGAAATGATCTCATCTTTAATAATGTTCCTGTGAATTTTGGAAAGTGAAAGGAGGATTTCAAAAGGGATTTCATTCTGTATATGCACAGGGTGAAAAAAAATCAGATATTCCAAATTGGCAATCGTGGATTAACAACTTTGTATAGACCTTTTGTTTTTCCCTTCGTTTTTCTTTGCTTCTTTTCTTTGTAATTTCCTCTGTAAATATTTCTTTATATTTATTATCTAATATAGCATAGTAGGAGCCTCTCCTGCTGTTTCTCGTCAAAAAAAAGATGACTACTTTGCACCTTGTTACCCTGTGGAAGCCTTCAGAAGTAACTATGTTCATTGCCTTCAGCCATTAGAGCATCTTCAACAGTCTCTCCAAATCGGACTCTCCAAACACCCATATAGCCAGCTCTCCAATTGATTTGGCAAGCCAAACTCATTCCTCACTCCAACAACCTCTCCATCTGCACTCTCCATTATGAGCCTATGACACTAGGACCCACACATCAGCCTCTACTATCCCTTCTTCCTCCTCTTTCTCTCCCTCCTCTTCTCTCCCTCTTCCTCTTCTCTCGGACCACTCGTCCTCCAGTCCTCCTCCTCTTTCACACGCAGAGGGTGGTGACGGTGGCAAGCGGCTCGCGACGACGACCTAGGCAATGACGACCCGTGGAGCGGAGGCGGAGGCTGCACGGCCCCCGAATCGACGCCGCCGGTCAAATCCGCGCGGGGACGGAGATCGTGTGGAGGCGGCGGAGGTCACGCGGTCGGCCGAATCCGGTGGGGCCGGAGATCGTGTGGAGGCAGCCATGGTCGCAGCCGGCCAAATCCGGCGATGGCGGATGCCGCTGGTGATGACGCAGACGACGGCGGTCGTGGCTGGTGACGACGTAGACGATGACGGTGGTGGCTAGCGACGGTGCAGACGACGGCAGCGGTGGCTGGCAACGGTGCATATGATGGCGGCGCTCCTCAGCTCAGGGTTTAGGGGTGCGGAGGAAGGTGGGGAAAGGCGGTGGTTGCGGCACCGCTCCAAGATCCAAGCGATTGATGAGCGGACAGATGGCGGAAATTGGTGGTGAAGACAACGTTACTGCTGCATGCCCTGCTACTCATCGGCTCCATCCCCGTCCGCCACTGCTGCTCCTTTGTGCGACACACCGACGCTAGATGAGGAGGTGGAGACACTAGCGACGTGGGGTCCTCCATTTGGCCAGGGAGTTTGGCTCTCCACATTTGGCTTGGCCATCCGGTTGGCAACTCTGTTGGAGCACCTTTTTTTGCTTGACTTGCTAAAATTTGGCTTGGAGAGGTATTTGGAGAGGCTGTTGGAGATGCTCTTAAAAGGTATAAAAACTTGGCCTCAGGATGATAGGCAACCACTCAATACTCCTGGGTACATAAATATGCCAGATAGGCAAAGGACTTAAAGGAGAAGATAAATGCATGAACCTTCTAAGCCAACCAAAATGTCCAAGTCAGCAAATGGTGTTGTCAAACACAACAGGGAGTTCTGCTCAAAGCAGGAAGAGGAAGGTAGCCACCCTGAGTACAACAAATATTACCCAACAATCCAGGGCCAAAAAAGTCCAAGAACAAGGTATGTGACTACAGGAATTTCATTTCTAACTACTGCAATTTCACTTGTTCCTAGAAAATATCTGACTGCATGCACCAATGGAGACCCAGGGGCTTGTTAGGGTTAATGCTAGTGCTAAAGTTTTTACAGAGAATGGTGGTTGTCACACCCTGGAGTTCCCCTTTTTAGCCTTAATTCAATTGATAAATTGCCTCAAGAAATAATTTGTTTAACCTAGAGTTAAATCCCTAATTAATAAATACATTTAATAAGTTGTTTCGGCATGGTGGGATTTTTCTTTAGTTCCCCATGTTAAAATGTACTAATAGGATTTTTAGTGGAATTTTAAGAGCCTTGGAAATTTAAACCAATTAAATAATTTTTTTGCAATAAATAAATCCCAGGAAATCCTTTTTCTTTTTTCTCTTTTGTTTTCCTCCTTTTTCTGTTCCTTGGGCCATCGGCCCAGTCCTAGCCCCGCGCGCGCCCTCCCCTCCTTGCTAGGTCGGCCCAAGGCCGTGGCCCAACCGGCGCTCGCCCCCTCCCCTCTCAGGGTCACCGACAGGTGGGGCCCACCTGTTGGTCGGAGCTCCAGCTCCAACTGCCGCCGCCACCGCAGCCCTTCTTGCTCCACGCCATGCCCCCCACAACACCGCCCCACTTCGCTCACCGTCCACAACCGCTGCCCACTTCCTCCACCCTCCCTGCACGCGCGTGCGCCTGAGAGTGGTCGGATTCGATTTTGAATTCTGCCCCTCTCTCTCCTCCCCACGTCGCCGGAAATCCCGTGCCCTCTCGAGCCACGTCGAGCCTCCCTACTCCTTTAAAACGCTTCCGCCCCTCGGTCAAGCCATTGTCACCGCCCATCTCCTCCCTCCGTGCCAGCCACCGCCCTTCTCTTCCCGTGTCAGTCATCGTCGTCACCTCCTGGTGCGGACCCCCTTCCTCTCTCCTCTTTTCCCCCTCCTCCTTCCGCACCGCGTCACCGCCCGCCGTCGCCACCCCACGTCGTCGGCCATTGCTGCCGTCCGCTGTGCCGGCCGGGCCGACCTTTGTCGCGCCCGTGTCCCGGTCGTCCTCCCCACTTGGTCGTCCGATCAACCCCGGGGCGATCTGGGCCGTCGGTCCCCGTGGACCGGCGGTGGACCAACTCCATGGTCCCGGTACACGGTGGACTAGCCGCCTCATGTCACCGATGGGTGGGGCCCTCCTGTCGGCGCCGCCCCCTTGATGATGTCAGCCTGGGTTTTATGGCGCAATAACTCATTAAGATATTTTCTATTTTTAGTAAAAACACAATGAACCTTCTAAAATTCATAACTAATTCATTGAAACTCCATTTGAGTCCATTCAAATTGTAGTAAAATCATAAAAATGCCTAGAGTCCATTAAAAATGGGTTTGTTTCCTATTTCAGTAGACTTATAGCTTGTTTTACTTGTGTGCTTTGTTTGTCGCTTCGATTTCGACCGTTTCAACACACTGCTTTATTTTGAAGTCACCACAGAGGTCCCAACAGCACCAGAGCAAGGCAAGTCATGCATTACAATTGATTATATTGTACCCAATTTTTAAATGCCTCGCTTTCTATTAAATTGCATTCTTTTACAATGTGATGGTTCCTATTACTTAGCCATATATTGTTTACCTTATGCCATTGATAACTTGGGCATTAATTTGACTAGATGTTGGTTTAGGAAATGCTTAGCCATGCTTAGATCAACTAGCTCACTGTGGGAATCTCGCATCTAACTTATATCTCGATTAATGATGCTGATTATGGACATATACCACTGTGGTATAAATACAACTAAAAGATGCTTAATGGTGGCCTGTGAGTGCATGGTTTTGCTAGTCGCACACATGGTAATTAAGGATCGGTTCTCGGGAAACCCTGGAAGACTAACAGTGCTGTAACACCCTGAAAATTTCAACTTTGAAATACGAAATTAAAAATTCAGAATAATCAAAAATCTTTTTCAAAATACATTCATGCCGGAATTAATTTATTTCGATCTGTCGTTTTTCTTTTATGCGTGGACAAATAGACGAACGTCTGAGAATATGTCGGTATTTAAATTCATATATTATTTATTCAAGGAACTATGATTACGGGATATCCTAATCTTTGCATATGCCAACTATTTTCGAAAAAACCCTTCTCTATATATTAAAAACCCTCGGGCATATTTACTTTATGAATAAAGCTATATATATATGTAACACCATTTTGATAAAACCCTATATGGGATAGCGTATTAAAACAAATACTATTTTACTAAAGAAATATAGCTTAATTACTTTCTATGAACCTTGCAGAGTCTGCCTTTGGAAAACTAATTGCAACATAATATCTATTGGTGAAGTATTTACTAGAAACCTTAATTGCGAAATATAAATTCCTAATAGGATATTTCTAAAGTTATGACCTCCTCGGACAAAATCTAGTCCTCAGGCATAATTCTAGCTTGCTTGTTAATATATATTAGTTACTTGTGTGTATTTAGGTTTTGTGCCAAAGATCTCGATTTAATCTCTTATCCTAAAAAGAGCCCCTCCATTCGTCGTCCCTTTCTTATCCTCTCTATCTAATCTCTTCAGACGTTCCGGTGCTAATTTAATAAAATCCTAGTCTTTTCGTTCGGTCGCGATGCGATCCATTTCTCTTATCCTACGGTTAAATTTTAACCGCTCTATCGAGTCGACCTCGATAATCTCCTCGAATATTTAAAAATCGATCGACATATTTACCTATCGCGCGACGATACAAATATCCCCGATTTTATTTCTACCACGATGGTTGGAGTTGAATGCCAGACGTCGTCTTACAAATTCGAATTTCAGTATCATCGGGGCGCGTGCAAAGAAATCATAACACTAATCCTCGCACGGCCCTGCTAGCCAAATTGAATCCGAATGTCTCATTTGGCAACCCAAACATAATCATACAGTATAAGTACAAAAGCAAATCAAATCCAAATGTCAGCTATACAGTCCACGTATACAGTCCGAATATACAGTTCATTCACAAGTTCAAATTGAATATACAGTCCATTTATACAAGCCAATCACCATCCAAGTATATCAAATTCAAATTATACAGTCCAAATTACAAACACACAGTCCATTTACAAATCCCAGAAAAATATACAAAAGCCCCTAATACACTTCGGCCTCCCTTTCACTGCCAGCCCACTTTCACTCTCCTTTATTTCAGCCCAAAGTCCATTTTGCCTCCCTGCAGCAACCAGCCAACAGCATGCACAACAGCTGCTCGACAAAATGCTCACAAGCCACTGCATGGAATTAAACCGTGTTGTACTGGCCATCACCCTCCCAACAATATTTCAACCAACAACTCATGCACCCATACCCCCATTTCACGAAGCACACACCCAAATGCAAGCAATAGAGGAAATGAGTCCACACCGAATAGAAGAGCCGGGTTCACTGAGCATTCTCACCTTGCCCCCCCCCCAACATGCCAACAGCCGGCAACATATAAAGGCCGCCGCCAAAGCTAAGCACACCTGCACCTCTCCATTTTTTTCCTCCTCCCTCTCCTTCTCCTACCTCTGCCTTGCCACTGCCTCTTCCCCTTGCAGCGCACTGGTGCCCGCCTCTCCGTTTGCTCCGCCGCGGCTGGCTTGGGCTAAGCTTCGGTTGGGCAAAGGGATGGGTAGGCTGCCGCGCCATCGATCGAACCTGTGAACCTTCGAAAGTTTGAATGTGAGAACGATTAAACGCTTGAACGTAATCCAACTAAAATGAAATTAAAACTGAAAAACGAACCTCGGTGAATGTGTTCGAGCACTTGGCGCGCGAGGACGAACCGCGAGCCAAGGATGAACTGACGCCGTCGGCCACTCTCGGCGTGCCGCTGCACGGCTGCCGCGAGGTGAGCATCTACTCTTTCCTCCTTCCTTTGTTTTCCTCCCTCCTCTCTGAATCTCTTTGCTCGCTGAGCCCGTTTTGGCGCGGTACTGCCATGGCCGCTTGCCGTCGTCGCGCCCAGCCGATGCCGTGGCCTAGCTCGTGCACCGAGCTGCGCCGACGTCGCCACCTCGGTCGCGCGTCACACGGCCGCACCCCGCGCGCCGAGCCGCTACCGGTGCCGTCCACCCGACCGACGTAGTGGCCTAGCCATGCACCGAGCTCGGCCACCGCGCCGCGTCGCCACCCTTGCCGCCGGCCCCGGCTAAGCCGCGCCCCAGCCTAGCCGCCACCCCCACGCGCTGCCCCTGCCGGGCGCATGCGCCAGGCCACCGCCAGCGCGCCGTGCCAGGCCGCCACGCGCGCCCGCGCGAGCGCCAGCCGCGCCCGGCCCCCGCCCACGCCACCGCGCCTGGTCGCTGCCCGCATCACCGCGCCAGGCCGCCACCCTCACCGTCTCGCCGCCTGCCGCGTGAGCCGCGTCGCCGCCCTTGCCGGTGTCGCCCCACGCCGCCGAGCCCGGCCACCACCCCGCGCCCGGGCACGTCGCGCCGCCACGCCCGGCCCCCGGCCCCGCCGCGCGCCGTCTAGCCATCGGCCCCGGCCAAGCCGCGTCGCCGCCCGCCACCACTGCGCCCCGGCCCAGCCGCCGCCCCTGCCACCCGACCACCGCCAGCCGCTGTCGCCATGCGCCGCCCCTACCTCCCCTGGCCGGCTGTGAGAGAGAGAGACAAAGAATGAGAGGAAGAGAAGAAGCAACAGAAAAGAAGAAAGAGAAGAAGGAAAGGAGAAGAAGAAATAAGGAGAGAGGAGGAAGGAAAAGAAAAGAGAAAGAAAAGGAAAATAAGTGGGGCCCACCAGTGGGGCCCGCACTCTAGATTTTTCCTGAGATCTCTCCCTCCAAAGTCTACATTTCCCCCCTACATTCCTTGGGCTGCCGTCCAAAAAGTCTGTATGGAGTCCCTCATCTTCCGTTGAGCCAAAGCCCACCAACGATTAGCCTCCTTACCAAAAGTCCATGACATATCCCTCTACACACTCAAGCTCACTCAAAAGAAAGTCCAATATACCTCCCTCTGCTCACTCCCACAGCCAAGGAATATTTTTGGAAATATTACTTTCAATTTAATAAATGCATTTCCACATTCCATAAAGTCCATTAATCTTCCAAAATTCGTATCTCTCTAACCGTAACTCCGATTAACTCCGTTCAACTTCCATCGTCTCTCTAAAATAAAGATCTATTTATTGGCACCATTAGTTTGTATTGAATATTATTTTAGTTTATTTTTAGAATTTTGTGTGGTTTTCTTCAGTCGTTGGTCGGACGTTCAGGTTTTCCGGTTATTCTTTGATCGTGGATATTCCGGTTATTCTAACCGTTGTGGATCTCTCGAAGATTATACGAACCTAAAGCAAGGCAAGTCACTACGCCCCCTTCCTCGAACATATTGATCCTATTTTATAAATACGTTGATTGCAAATAAAATTGCATGCTAATTATAAAACGCGTACCTACATTTGTTTAAGTGATATTGTTTACCTTTATGTACTTATACACCTTCGTTACCTGAGTCTATTATTTATGTGCGTTTAATTATATATACTGCTTAACGTTGCATATGTGTAGACGTTTGTACACTCCATACATATGATATATGGCTATGGATGTGGATGTGGCGATCACTCAATAGGAGTGATTGTCGGTGACGGGTGGAGACATAAGCGCCACCCGCAACATTAAAACCTTTGCGAAAACCAAAAACTTAATAATACAAAACTTTTTCGACTGGGGCGGCATGAATAGGATATGGGTGGTTCTGGGAACGGTAAGCCGCCGACCCTGGTCAATTAAGGACCGAGTCAAGAAGCTATGCGAGAAACGAACAGAGTACAACCGCATTTCTCGAGTGGGGTATGACCCGGTGGACTAGGAAGTTCTTGTGGGGTGGCACCCCAGACATGGTAGGTTCTGGACATTCGTTGTTGTGTTGACGAAGTGTTGTGGTTTAGATCGCTTGGGTCGATCTGTTGAACACCAGCAAAAACTTAAAATGCACCCTAAGTATATATTATGTAACCCCCCTAAGATTCTCGGGAGCGCCAGGACTCCTCTCACAACCGGCTCGAGATAGGAATGTGGCGCCGGGGGTGCAATGGGATTCATAGTCCTTGGAGCGAGTGCCGCCATGCGAGGGTAACTGAAAAACCAGGCCGTGACAAGTCTATGTGTTGGGTGCGTCACGGAGTGCAGGATTAAAAGCGTACATCCACTGCAGTGTGAGTAAACTAAACTATTCGAATAGCCGTGCTCGCGGTTAATGAGCGCCGGGACTTGTACTACTCTTGACTAGCCTCATTAATTTTTAATATTGCTTAAAATATGATTGGAATGGAAGGTGTGACCTTGCCCGATGCGCGGGGAGGTCATAATGGTGAAAACTGTGGAAATTGGATGCGAGGGTAAACCGAACCAAGCGAGGCTTGGGGAAGGTGGATGAACCCTCGAATGTAATGACAACTTCAATCTAACGATTGTTTTCAGTTAAAACTGCTACGTCATAGGTTTGTGAAATAATTTGTGAAAACTAGCTTTATGCAAATAAATCAAGCCATCCTTGAACCCCTATGAACATTATATGCATTCCATAGTGGTGGCTTGCTGAGTACGGTTGGTACTCACTCTTGCTTATTTAAATCTTTTAGAAAGGTGTTGGTGCCGACCTGTACATGTGCTATGATGGCAAGGAGTTACCGAGGACGGTGGAATAGGGACCTAGGTTCACCAGTCGATGCGTGTGGGACAAGATGGACTGCCGCTGCTTCGCTTCCGCTACCTCATTTATTTGTTTTGGTATTTGGTGTTGTTGTCGACCATGCTTGGTCTAATTGGGTCCCATTTGGGCTACCCTTGTATTATTAAAATATTGTAAGACCTGTATGACTATGTCAGCTTGTGATATACAACTGCGGCATGTGTGTACCATCTACTGATCCAGGGAATGGTATTGTAATACATATGGGGTTTCCGGTATACAAAACCGGGGGCTTACAAGTGCTTACCATAAGCAAGCGTAGAAAACTGTTGGACTTGTAGTATAGCTCGATCCTTTCCTAGACACCGAAGGTGAGGGTGGGTGTGATGGAATTGGGTCGGCCGAGGCTACCGGTTGATCGGCTTCCGGATTCACCGTGGCGCACGGAGGGGCTGCCCACCCTAAATATAGGGGTGGGGGTGAAACCTCAGCATGGTGTGGATGGTTAGGGGAGGGTTATGCGAAGGGTCTTGTCACGATTTCCGCCTTTGCAGTACCATGGTGGTATTTCGGGGAAGGCAACATGTGTGGGATCGTGTCTTGTGGGTATAGTTGTACACCTCTGGCCAGAGTAAAACTATTCAAATAGCTGTGCCGGCGGTTATGGGTGATCAACCAGATTTACCGTGATTAGTCTTACTCACTAATAATTTGACTTAATGGAACTCGTATAGTTCCGGTGGATGGTTAGGCCTATCGCAACGTGGTGTAGCATCGGACAATGATTATTAATGTTGCTTAATTTACATTAACAGTTTTTACTGCTTTCAACTACTGCTTTTAAATACCTGCTTTATGCGAATGAACCTCTAGCCTTCTTTGGAATTACTTGCATCATACCTCCTCTCCCAGTATGACTTGCTGAATACAGTGGGTAGTACTCAGTCTTGCTCTCTTTTCCCCCACATTAGAGGTGGTGCACTACTCGGATGGAGGTTACTCAGAGTAGTGGGCTTCATCGCTACCGTTGATGATGCCCATGGAGTGGAGCCGTCACGCTGCTTGCGTCAAGTCTCTATTTCAAGCTCGCTTTTATTTTCGGCTGCAATTGTAAAACTTTTATTATTTCTGTAAGGTGTGGATCTGTATGTCAACTTTATCGTTTGTGTACCCTGGCCGGTCCTGGATAGATGTTTTAATGCACATTCAGCTTGGAAGTTTCTACTCGTGAATTTATAGGCGTAACAGTGGTTCAGCTAGAGTTGATCTGCAAGCAATAGTCCTGCATTCACAGAGCTCTACAACTACATCTGTGAGACTCACATCTGGCAAAGCATTTGTTTGTGTCTCAGTTCAAGAACCTTCAAAGACCAAGCAAAAGAAGAAATCTAGCGGTGCATTGCTTCTTCTGCCCCCATGGGAAATTGATAAGCTTTGAATATAGCATGTTTAGTTCTGTTAGTGTAATGGAAGTCCTTAATTTATGTTGTAATGACAGACAAATTAGCCCAGTATGTCAGTGTTGAAGGTGAAATTTGGTAAACATATGAATCAGAATCGAGATCCAATTCGAAGCGGATTTGAAGATATGAGGAAGTCTCAGAAACATAATGCGCATCGGCTGGGAGTTTGTATCGGCCGATACTGAATTCAATATAGTTAGCCCATACAGCCGATGTTGGTAAGATCGGTACGCGATCAATGACGGATTCGGGAAGGACTTCAATGACATTGCCAGGCAGGATAGAACCTAAGATAGGCAATTATATCTATTAATTAGGATTTTATATAATTTTTATAGATATTTTCGGTAATAGTCCGCCTAAGGGACTTATTCATCTGTTAGAGTTGTAATAGGAAGTATGAGTTGTGTCCGATATGGACATATTATGTATTGTGGGTATAAATATGTACCCGAGACCCTGTAAATAATTAACATCAGTTCAATCCAATTTCAGCGCATTACCACCTTTTTCATTACTTTGTTTCGATGAGTTCTTGCTTTCGAGTCGGGCTGCATCGGTTTCAATCTTCGACAAAGAGGTAAAGCTTGTTATGGCGGTTTGCATTATCGGGATTAGTGCTTACATCTTTATGATACTATAATCTTGCTTCTGTGAATCACCGAGTTATCATATATATCATATAATCTATATTGATAATGCTTTCTACTTGCATCGGCTGACCTCTATCTAGGGTTTTACCGGTAATGGCTATATTGACTTATTGGTTTAGATTGTATAATATATCCATCATCCTGAAAAAGATAACCATCGACTTGATTGTTTAGATATTACGCTTCTTTTCATACTTAGTGTTGCATCAGTTAAGTTTGATCTACTAAGTCGTGCTTAGATTCATAATCTCTAGCATGTTTTATGGTTGTTAATAAGGATAGTATCGGGGTTTCAGCCGATGTTATCTGATATAGTTGTTTTACATAGTCTTATGTCTTGTTTAATATACTATATCGGCCCCTATATTAGGATCTCAACTAATATAAATATATTGAATTTACTGTCAATCTAATTGATGATAGTTTAATATATTTATTGCAAGATGATATCATAGCATAAGGTAGTACCGGAGCTATAGTAGATACATGCTTAAATTTGAACATCGGCTATGATATAAACATATATAATCGTTATTTCGTATTATCTTAGATCTGGGCAATTTATACTGTCTCGGTTACGTCCGTTCTATCCCAATTGCTATCTTCCAAAGTAATATAGATTTACAAATTACATAATGTTGATATTTACAGCTGATTGATCAAATTTAGGATTTATTTATTGATTAAACATACTTTATAGCCGATTCGCCTCACAATGCATCGGCTAGGTTACACTACGATATGACATCGGTTTTTGGGCCGATCGATTATCGTTTACTAATAATATTTGCATATTTTATCTCATTGATTGCAAGATCAAATCAAATGGCACACCCTTGAACCCGAAAGCAAGTTTTGGACCTACACTGGAGTTAAGCAAATCTCAGGCCAGTGTATGTTTTTTACATCAACGGTCAGTTATGCTTGTTGTGATGCCAGACAATTTGGCTTACCATTCCAACTACCTGTGATATAATGTCAGATATTTTCGCTTGCTTTTGTAGATGCCAGACTTGTTGGTTTGTATGAGTGATGCATCCCTCGTGGCATAATTTTGGAGAACAATATTTCAGTTCCATTAGGCTATTCCAGCTATCTGAGAAGAATGATCCATTCTTTGTGCTCGTTTGCAAATACCTTTTGTGCTTGTTTGCAAATACCTAAAACATATGCCACAGTCATGTCCAAAAATATAACATTTGGTGTATCCTTCAGGATTTCTACATAAATTCCATGTGAACACCATTCATTCACATAATTCATACCAAATGGTTCATAAAGCTCATGATACATATAGGTCATTAAACACATGGTCTTTCTAATACATGCCTGAAATATATGTCACACCTCAAGCAACCTCAATTGTTCTCAAACAACAGCACAGACAACACCACCAAACATAACAAAACACTAATTACAAGCACATTTCTCTCATTCTCTAGCTTTTGGTTCTTGCCCTTCAAACTTCAAATTTCTTCATTCTTCACAGCAACCTCACTCCTTAATCTTCTACCTTTTCCTCTGTTATTCTCCATGCACCCTACTCTGTTCAACCTCCTTCCGTAACATCCCTCATCAACGACGTCACAACGTCACGCAAATCATTCAACAACTCCTTGATGAAACTGGTCATCGGCCCGTCGCACCAAACCCAGAAATCACACCCCCAACCTGCAAGAAGAAACCCTACATTCAACCCCGAAGAACATCAACTGCGCATATGCAATTTTCAACCTCAGATAAACCAAAATCCATCACTTAACCGAGCATTTTGGCACTTATAATATCGCCGCTCAGGGTTGTTGATGCTCTACGAGATCCACTGCGCCGCTTGGCTGGACAACAACAATGGCACATCACCATGTGTTGGTACTCCAGAGGACCAACCCGATAAGGCACATGCGAGACCTTCGACTGATGGGAATAAGACGATGAGCCGTAGTTCATCGAGCTCAACATCACCGCACCACCGCTCCCCAACTCGTCGCCGCGCTGCCCACGCTGCCTGCCTGCAGTAGCTAAGGTTTCGTTGAATGGGGAAGAAAACAACCGCGCCAAATAGCTCTGCCTTTGTATCCTACCTACCCACCGTGTTGAGTCAGTGCTAAAGACCACGGTCAAAGTGCCACGTCGGACAAAAAGGGATCAATATTACCTTGGGACCACTAGTGACACGGTTTATGCAAGTTAAGGAATGTCACGTATCTGCTATACCGGTTGGAGGACGATTTTGTAGTCCAACAATAAGATGAGGGACCTTCAATATACTTTATTCCCGCTCGGATTCGACCCCAGAAAACTCAGGAAGCCGAAACCGGTTTTCCCCAGGCCGGCCCAGCGAGGCAACAAGGCCACCAAGCCCGAGGCTCCCAGCCCAGCGGAGGCGGCCCATCCGCATCCGCTCCACCTGCCGCCGCCGCCGCCGCCGCCGTCACGGCGTCACCGCTAGACTCTGCCTATCCGCGCCCCGGCGCCTCTCGCCTCCGTTATCGCTCCCGTCCCTCGTCGCTCGTCCCAGCAGGCGGTTCTGCGCCGCCTTTCCAGCCCGCTCGCCGGCGCAGACCCGACCCCGTTAGCCGCGGCGGCTGCCGGAGCTCTCGCTGCCCCCGACGCGACACCCTGGAACGTGAGTGCCTCTTCTCCCACTGCCCAGTACCGATTTCCCACCCCCGTCTTCCCCGTCCCGCCCATCCGTGGTCGCCTCTGCGTATTGGCCTAGCGGTCTCTGGCCGCCCGCCCGGCCCCGTTCCTCTTGCTGCCGGCCGCGCGCCGTAACGCTCCTATGGCACTCGAAACCTATTTTACGGACCTAGGTTTATGGGTTCCTCTTTGTTATATTGCTATTTTTTTTTTGTTTGTCCATGTGATGCTAAAACCTTGAATGTTTTTATCTACAACTGTCAGTTGCTACGTTTATTATTGCATTGAGGGTCATTTTTTTACCAATTGTAAACAAACGGTTGTGCACCTGAAAGGAGTTGATAAACTTGAGTCTAGTGGCGATACGTGGAACAGCCTCGGATGAGGTATTGTTGCAGATGCATAGCTTCTTCTGGTGTTCCGATGTGAATTTTAGCGAGGCAATGAGGGGAGGATTTCTGTTAGCAGCCATGATTTTCTTCGCTCGTGGTACATCTTTATTTGTCCATTTGTAGTACCAGTTAAGCATGGAATCTAAAATATTATACCAACTGAAGTATGGTTGCAGTTTAGCATTAGTTTTAGTTAGTCATATATATGTTAGCTCTCATTTGGTCACCATTTTTTTCTCTGACCCTCCGCCAGGTCACCAATAACATGCCATTTGATTTCACCATATTGTCAATCAAGTTTTCCCTTTTCCTTTTTTCTTTTTGTCTTTTGCTTGTCAGATAGCATGACTATTACTGGTGCTCCCTAAATCTGTGATTTTTTTCTCCAGTGACATTGGCACTTCAAAACTGTTTCCTGGAGTTCATAACAGTGGTTAGATAGCAATGATTGATGATGAGGCTGACTTTGGCAACATCACTGATGCTGCAGTAGAAGGGCAGGCAGCTGCAAAGTTCCGTCCGAAGGCACGGGCCAAGCCCCGTAAGACATCTTTGCCATCCAGATCCCTGGCACCTCATCCTACTGTAGAATCAACAGATGAAAAGGTGGAAACATTAAATACAGATAGCACCTCACAAGAACAGTCTGTTGATAAAAAAGCAGCACCATTAGGATGCCATGGTAGTGAGACTGATGGTAATGCTTGTGCTTCGGGGGGTATACTTGACACACCTTCTGAAGATGTGGTGACAGTATCCCTGGGGCTTGTGAATAATCCTGATGTGACATTGGATTCTTCAACAGTTTGTGCTCCTTCTGTACATAAAATTTCCCAAAATGAAGAGAACAATGATGATTTATCTCATGTGGCTACACACAAAGAAAGCATGGTGGTTTCAGATACCCAAGCACCACCGACCTGTCGCAGTGCCAATACAATTGATGATTTGGCTGACTTTGAAGGACTGTGTGATGATACTCAGGTTGAGGAAGAAAGAATTGCAAAATTCCAGCCGAAGATTCGGGTGAAAACCAGCAAGGCCGCATGGAAATCTCAGAGGACTAACCAAAAGGCAGGGACTTCCACTGTAGATGTGATCTCCCAAAACAAAGAAGATGGTAAAGATAAGGCAGGATGCAATGACAAGCAGCTACGTCCTCCTACTAGACATCAAAAAAATGTACAGATCTCATATTCTCAAGCACACCTGGGAACTCATAACAGTACAATCGATGATGTTGCTAACTCTCATAGCATTATGGAAGAACCAGCTCAAGAGGAAATGGCTGCAAAATTCCAACCTAAACTGCGACCAAAGGCTGGTGGAGCTTCACCTGGGGTTGCTGAGACTATTGATGCTGCTTGTGTAGCTACTCCAGAGTTTGGGGTTTCCTCTGTAGATGTGGTTTCTCAAGATACGGAAGAAGATAGCCATAGAGAAGGCCTCAGTGATGATTCATGCCAAAAATATATGGATGAAGAGGCTATTACAGCTTCAGGCACTGGGCCACCACAGGTTAGTGAATATTTTGTTGTTCAGAAAAAAAAATGGTACTGCTGTTTCAAATAAAGACTATGGCTCCATGCTCTGACTTTTGATTGTTTTTAGGATTTGGATGCTAATGTTGATTTAGACTCTCATGCTGAAATGGTAAATCCACATCCTGATGGTAGTCCGTTGATCATTGGAGAGCCCTCAGGTGTGCTTATTTTATGTATAGATCTTCCTTTTTTTTTTTCCTTCAAACGTGTGATGTTTCCTGTAGTCCAAATAAAGTTACTGTTGTAATATTTTTCTGTTGAATCTGATATTTTTAAGTCCGTTGAAAGAAGTCCTTAACTAAATGAGCCTCAATTTAAGCCTAATACAAACCTATGCTTATTGCTATGTAAATATTCCATGCTGAACTCATGTTTGAGGTGGCTTCAATCGTATATATTAATTTTTACTAGCTTTTCTGTACTTCTTTTAAGAAACTAACATATGTCTTTTACAGTGGAAACTACTGTTAAATTTCAACCTTATGTTAGAAGGAAAAAAGGCAAAGGAAAATCAGTATCTTTTGTTCCACCAAATGTTTCTCATGCGCATGCTCCTACAGACACCAATTCTGAGACAAGCAACTTTAGTCATTTCTGTAAAGATATAGCAACTGGTGAAAGTTTAAGCAACTTGCCCCAGCAAGCATCTGAAAAGGTAATTGCATGCTGAAATTCACACTTCTAGTCGGAGTGTGTACTAGCATGATATACTTGGTTGAGTTTCTTTGCCTAAACATGCAATTCTCTTCTCTTAAGCTGTCTATTTTTATCAGGTCTGTATTAATGGCGAACATCATCCAGATGATCAAGAATGTAATGACCCAGAGAATCAGTACCATGAGGGGGAGCCATCTGATCATGTTATTGAACAAGAGCCAGAAAGGGATGTCAGAGAAACGGGAACATCAATGATATTACGAAACAGGGGAAAAATACAAAAAGATGGGATACCTGAGCATACCGCTGACGATAACATGGATGAAGACTTTGGTGAACCTCCATCGGACGAACAGGATATTGATAGTGGTGATGAGTACACTGCTAGAGGCAAGCAGAAGGGCAGGAGAAAATCAAGGGAGAAAAATGTTAACAAAGAACCTTCAAGAGGTACCAAGCGCACCTCGGGGGATTCTACTATTGAGGAATCACAGAAGCAGAAGCTTCAGAAAAATAAAAGTAAAGCATCTTCAGTGGGTCAGAAGAAAACATCAAAAGATTCATCGGTGAAACAACCTGAGAAGAAGCTTACACACCGAATTCGTCGAAAGAGAATGGAAGGTAGCTGGCTCAAATAGTAAAGCATCAATTTCATACAACATGAGGTCTTAACTCATTTATTTTGGTCCACTGTTTTCTTTTAGAAGTCAAGACTTTACTAGAAACGCCTGATCACGAGATAGATCGCATGAAGCTAAGTGTGACACATCTTAGACTGTTACAGGAGGCGAGAGAACGTATTAAGGCAAGTTTTGTCATGCCACGTTTATTAGTTCTGTTTATTGAACATTTTTATGCTGTTGATATCCAATTTGTTTTTTTGCTTCTATAGGGCAAAGAAATTCCATCAGGACCATCGTCCTCTAATCATAGGTATGGCACAAAATTTTAGTTTAGTATTATTATGCATAAATATTTTCTCTATGCAAATCAGTTATGTAGGAGTAGGATTCAAGTATATATCTGTACATATTGTGGTACCATCCCTTATTAAACTAGAGAAACTTTGGCAAAACTATCACAAAACTACAATTTTAGCATTGATTTTTCCACAACACTACAGATTTTTATAGGAAAGGATAGAGAGATAAGATTTGTAGTTTTCCGCGCGCACGCTTCCCGTATTGCTAAACGGTGTGTTTTTTGCAAACAAAATTCTGTAGGAAAGTTGTTTTAAAAAAATCATATTAATCCATTTTTTAAGTGTAAAATAATTAATGCTCAATTAATAATGCATTAATGGCTCACCTCGTTTTGCGTATCTTAATCTTCTCTTTTCCAATCCTCTCAAACATTCTCTTAAGACATAGTTTGCAAGGCTACAGATTTTAGCAATAACTTTATCATAAAGCTACATACTTAACAAGTCCCTTAAAGATAACGATGATATGAAGGAACCACTAGAATCTCTTGCTTTTCTGTTATGTGCTAAATCTGTTGTTTGCAATATTGTGGCTTAAAGATGTACTTTTGCAGTACAATACCTTGAATCTGTAGTTTTGGCTTAAACACAGCAAAATAACCTCTCACTGGTACTGGTATGGGTTGATGTGCAAACTGTTTTTTTTTCCTTTCTTTTTTTTTAAAAAAAAATTCCAAATAAACTTAAACACTCTGAACTACGGAACCATGTATTGAGCACCCTGACTTTTGGGTTTGGTTCAAATAACCTCAGGGGTTTTGCTATAACAAGTTGACTCAATGGCTTTGCTATGTTGGTGCATTGACAAAGTGATTTAAACATGTTGGCAAGCTGCTTGTACCACTAACAGAATAAGAAAAATATACCAGGAGCAAGGATGACGCGTCTTTTTTAAGCTATATATGTTTATTTTATGTTTCCTTGTTTGTGTAGTGGTTTCATGAGTGTGCAACATGATAAATACATTGAGTCAGCACGCCACGCAGGGCAAAACCACTTTGGGGGGGGGGGGGGGTGTTGTTTTGACCAAATGGGAAAGTTCAGGGGGTAATTGCGTAAGGTGTTAGACAGGACTCTCAGGTTCAGTGGGGTATTTGGACGTTTTCCTTTTCTTTTGGTCATGTAAACTTTTCTTGTTGAGACGTCTTTCCTGTTTCAGACAAGTTATTTCCAATATCAAATTGATGCTGCTGTTGTTAGCTTCATCATCTAAATTATTTACTGCAATTTGATGGTCTGCTATACAGCTTCACTTGCTATCTTTCAGTGATATGTACATACCTGGTGCAATTCTTTTTTTAGATTGACCACATCTTTTTTGTGGCACTTCTAATAATTGTTTCATTCAATTCAACTTCTTTGACTATTGAGCCTCTTAAAGTTTCATCATAGTCTCATTTGTCCTCTAACAAAAATATCACTGTGTATTTAGGTATTGTTTTCTTTGTAAAGCGCAAGCCATTGCAGCATTCTTGTTTAATAGTGTCTTGAATATATGTTCATGGGGAAGTTAATGGTCCACATGAACTACAGCTTTTAGCTGAAAATGATTTAGCCAATTTAACTTGTTTGTCTTATCACAGCATCTCCCAATTTGGAGATATGGATGAAGAGTATAACGAACAAGACAACTGGGACAATGACAGGACTGAGAATCATGTGGTTGAAAATGCAACTAAACTGAATTACCATTCATACATGAACAGACAAACACGAGCCAAATGGTCCAAATCTGACACAGACTTGTTTTACCAGGTATTTGATTAATCAACCATTTTGATTGCTATTTTTCATTTTTGTCTTATACCAATTTTAAAAAGATATTTTTTTATTCCTGCGTATCTATTGGTGTTACATAAATTTGTATTTTCATATTTGTTCTGTTCAGGGTCTTCAACAATTTGGTAGTGATTTCACAATGATACAACATCTCTTCCCTGATAAGAGCCGTAATCAGGTGCGACAAAAATTTAAAGCTGAGGAGAAAAAGCATCCAATGCAAGTTCATGATGCCATAATGCATCGCTCGAGAGGTGAGATTGTTCTATAGAAAATACCAGCCCATATTTTTGAGTTGTGATATAGATTAACTTAACCCTTATCCTTTACATCTGTGCACAGATAATTTGTATTTTAAAAAAGTGATCAAACAGCTCAACATCGAAGATGTCCAGCCAGATATCAACAATACACATGAACAGGAGGGTGCATCAAATGAAGAGGACCCTGGAACTAAGGTTTCTTCTGAAACTAGCGTATAATTTCCTTATATCAAGTTCATTTTATTAATCTTGTTTCTTGTTTTCTGTGTTTTAAGAATATACCGGGTGGATTAATTAATGAGGAAGAAAATGGTTTAGATTGGTCAGATAAAGAGCTGGACATGCACAGGTCTGAGGTCGAAGAGAAGGAGCACGTTTCTACAAATGATGATGATGATGATGATCTTGGTGATGTTTTTGATTGGTACTAACGTGATTATCACGATAAAAACCATGGAAACATTACCTGAGGACCTCATGATTCTATCAATATTATGGGCCTTCTGAAAATTTATATTCTGGTGCTCGGACCTTTGGGCTCTAGGAGGCCATATTCTGCATCAAAAACAATTTTGCTGACAGAATTCTCCAGATGACGATGAAAGCAATACAGTTCCCAGGCTGAAGAACTGTATTTTTTTTTTGGTTTGCTGCTTATTTGTAGTTTGGTTGAAAACTTAGAACCAGAATTCTAGTGCTTAGCAACACAGGGATCTCAATATTTGTTGCTTGAATCCTGGTTTCGTAGATTACTTGCAGAGTGGTAATGTGTATATTGCTCCATCATTATTTGATATATCTGTCAATTGTTTTTTTTGTCTGTTCTTTCAATATTCTATTCTACATGATACCATCCGTTCCAACGCTTTTTATTAAATAACCATTAAAACCAACGGGTCTTCTGGAACTGTAACCAATGGTTTTGTTGTCAGTTAGAACTTAAGGGGCATTTGGCAAGAATTTAAGAAATAATCCAGGTCCTTGCAGCTGTTGATATGAACTTAGAGTCACCATGAAGGCCCGATGTAAAGTTGTAACTTGTAAGCTGGTGTATTTGACACTCTGGGGTTGGGCAGGGTCGTTTTTGAGGAATTACTGGCCTATCTGGTAGTACTTTTTAGTTACTAGAAAAAAAATGATCAAGCTCTTCTTTGCAACATATGATACTTTTTAGAGAGAATCCAATCAGTACCACTGAGTTTTCCCTACTTCTACAATATACCACTGACTTTGTCAACTTGAACAATATACCATCGGGTTTTCTCTAACCTCTACTGTGTGCCATCGCCGTCCACGGGCCGTTAGTTGGCCTCCGTTTGCTGTATTGAAATTTCTCTTAATGACTAAAATGCCCATGGACTAAAATATCGTTGCACTTGTTGACTGAAAACCCTAGCACACCATCCACCCCCAAATCGATATGCTACTGTTTCTCCTCCCAGTGAGCGGCGTCAACTTCCCATCTATGGAATGCCGGCCGCCCGACTCCCCGACGCGCCACTGGCGGCCGCCTGGATCCCCGACAACGCGCGGCCAGCCGCCTGGCTCCCCGACGCGCCACTGGCGGCCGCCTGGATCCCCGTCGACGCGCGGCCGGCCACCTGGCTCCCCGACGACGCGCGGCCAGGTGCCTAGCTCTCCATCAACGCGCGGCCGGGCATCGGGGTCCCTATCTACGCGCGACAGGGCTGATTCCCTGGAGCTGGCCCTCCTTGATGACCGCATGGAGGTAGCCGTGCCTGTTGGTGCTCCCCAAATTGAAGTCCCAGATGGGTAATGTCTTCTCTCAACTAAAACCATAAGCTCATTTTGTGCACTTCTGTTTGGTGACAAATGAAAATAGCTATTGTATCTCTTATGTTTGTTTGTTATTGTTTGTCTCTTATGTTTGTTTACAATGTGTGGATCCGCAGGATGGATCCATTTTCCACTTTTATTCTCACGGTGAGAATCATGCGCAAGGGCAGTAGGTTTGAGGGTGCATGGGTGTTTGAATGGCCAATTGATTGTGACACAACTAATTTCAAAGACTTTGTTGATGACATTAGTGAGAAGTATCTATGGGGCATAGATGAAACCGTAACAGTACAATACCTCGATAGTTCTTTGAATATGCTTTGCTTAGTTTCTTTTGATAAAGAAATGATGACAATGTTTAAGAGTTTTGGACAAAATGGATCTGGTTATGTGTTTATCACAATTAATGGTCCAAGTGATAAGTCCATCATTGACATGCCGTGTACACCATTAGCTCCTATCCCCTCTCAGGCATGTTTCTCTCAGATCAGCAATGTGAATCAACCATTAGAGGGTGGTGATTTGGCAGATACCATGGTGGACACATATGGTGGACACATATCTGGCCAATCCATTTGAACACTTTGAGCATGTAGGTGTAGACGAGGAGGATCAATACTCAATTGGTAGTGATACTCCAGAGTCTGATGATGATGACACTCCTGATCCTGAATATGTGGCCAGCCGCATATACATGGATAGAGCAATCGTACTCCTATCACATGGGACAAATTGAGAATGCTAAACCGCAAGCACATTTATATTTGAAAACATACCACAAGAGGTAATTTACTTGTATGTTACAATTTATTAATTAAATCTGTTGGTTAATTCTTTAATAATAGAGATCTCTTCATAATACCTTCCATGTAGGTTATGGTCTAGAAGCATGTTCTCATGTCACTTAAAGGTGGATTACGTGACCAATAATCTTACTGAAAGCTTTAATAACTGGATCAATAAGTACAAAGGGCTCATGTTATTTGAGCTGATGGACAAGATAAGAAGAAAGACTATGAGAATATTTCAAAAAAGGAAAAAGGTTGCCAACAAACTACAAGGACAGATTATACTGCCAAGTGTGATGCGAGAGTTGAATGCCAAGACAAGGGACCTAGACCTAGATGTCGACAGGAGTGATGATTTGGAGGCAGAGGTTACTGAAAAATCTCCTGGTAAGTATTCCATTAACTGTTCTTGTCAATCTTTGCACTTTTATGGTCACTTATGTGCTTTGTACTTAGGTGGGAAGAGGCATGTGGTAAACTTGGAAGAAAAAACATGCACATGTAGAGAATGGCAAGTTTCTGGGAAGCCTTGTGTACACGCTTTGGCCTTCATAACATCAGTGAGGAGTTTGCATATAGAGTCCTTTGTGGATGAATGTTATAGTGTAGCCAAGTTTACTGATGTATATGCTCCACGCATACCTAGTCTTACTGACATGTCCCAATGGCCACAAAGTGCACATGGCTTCTTTCTTTACCCACCAATCTTGAAGAGAAGTGCAGGGCGACCTAGGAACACAAGGTATAAGGGTGGATCTGAAGGGAGAGGCACTGGTAAGAGGTCCGGTAGCCAAAAATGTCCTATTTGTAAGAACTTTGGTCACAGATGGAAGACATGCAAGGAAGCTGAACCGGATGCTAAGGAGGCATTTGCTCTATTAGCAAATCAAAGGTATGTTTCTGTATGTGATTTCAGCTCGTTGCATTGTCCTGTATTGTGATGAATTCACTGCATGTAGGCGAAAGAGAAAGAACAAAGCACCATCCACTTCAAGTAGTTGTGCTGCTGCATCATCAACCCTAGATTTTCTTGCCCCACAGAGGTAACAACTTGTGCTTTCTAAACTTGACCACTAATACTTACTACTAGGCACTTAAACTACATTTATTTTACAGCAAAAGGAAGAGGGCAGCTGCATATGATAGTTCTAATTCTAATTTAATTGCTTCTATGACTGCAAATGCTACATCAGTGAGGTACATGCTATAACTGCTTTGATTGTAATTCCATATAGTATTTTTGTTTTGCCTATTCTAATTTGTGCAGTGTGCAATTATTTCCATGCAGCTCAAGTGGCCCAAATCATCAACAAAGCCAATATGCCCTTATTCCTGTAATAGAAGCAAGCACACCACCTCCCAAAGCAAGGGGCAAAGGAAAAAAGACCAACCTAACAGTACCAGTCGATAGCCCATCCATGTCAACTAGAAGCAAGAAGAAATTGCCATCAGATAGCCCATCCATGTCAACTAGAAGCAAGAGAAAATTAATAGCCAAATGTTTCTCTCTCTTATATGTTTGTGGCCATCTATGCCATCACCAGGACACCATCTATGTTATCCCCAGGAGACATTGTAGTTTAAGTTTGTGGTTTTTATATGCTTGTAACTTTTGTGGTGCTGAACATGTATTGAACTTCTACTTTCGAATGCAGATGGCTGAATATGTACTGACCCCTACGATCCATGAACACTTGTGATTCATGAACTGTATGGGGTTGGCTAATGTAATGAAATATTTATGTTGTGGTACTACATTGTATGGATTTACCTAATTTTAGTGAATTATTTTCATATTCATCTCTATATATATAAGAGCTCAGTGCCATGCACCATGTAAATTTGATAGGTAAACTTGATAAATTATGTGAATTCTTTTCCCATTATGTACATCTATTTTGTAGTATATTTATATGGTTCTAATAGTTTGACAGTACGTGCATTGTCGATAGATACCAAGTAGGCTACATATTTCCCTGGACAAAAAATACCATGTACAATGAGTTAGGGGCAAATAGGTCTTTTCACATCACTAACGGATGCTAAATGGGCTGTGATGGCACGCAGTAGAGGTTAGAGAAAACCCGATGGTATATTGTTCAAGTTAACAAAGTCGTAGAAGTGGGGGAAACTCAGTGGTACTGAGTGGATTCTCTCTACTTTTTAATAGTTTGGTTATTATTTATGAGTTTGCTGCAGTCGTTTTGCATCAATATATAGTACTCACCCCGTTCCAATACATAGATACTTCTAGAAGAGTACAAAAGGGTGTTTAGAGCATCTCCAACGCTAAGTGCTTAGGGAGGTGCTTAAAAACAAGATTAAGCTAAGCACTGCACTTAAGAGCCTGATGGTCCAATGCTAGGGAGTTGGACAGATGCTTGAAATAATAGGCTCCATTTGTAGCACCCGTGCAAGCACCAGAAACAGTCCAACTTAACAACTACTATCCTTGTGATTGTTTTGTTACCAACCACCCAAAACCAAAAGTGCCCGAGCATGAGCAGGGAGAGATGATAAGCTCAGCTCAGCTTGTCCTTCCACCCGGCCAGTCCCCCCTTCCCTTCCCTCCTAGTGTTCCTCCCCGCTTCTTCCTCCGTAGTAGCCACGAGCGCAAGTGCGGGGAATCAGAAGGCAGAGGTCAGGAGATGGCTGGATCTGTACGAACCTTGATGGAGACGGTTGCGTTTCAGCAGATCCGGAGATTGGAGGTGGCCAAGGTTCATGGGAGCTCAAGGAAAGTGGAGCTTGTCTGGCTTCGAGTTGGCCACAAATCCTACGCCTTCCCGACCTCGTGGGCCTCCTCATCTACTCTGTCCCATCTCCCCCTAAAGGTAAAGATGTTAATATGTGCTTTTCTATTGCTAGCCAAATGTCAAGTTTTTTTATGAATCAGAGAGCAGATCATGAATCATATTATGCATTATGATGCATGCATACATAACTTTACCAAGAAATTCTAGTGTCCAAAAATGAGCTGGTTGGCGTATGATGGCAAATCGAGACTGTAGAACTCCAAATGCTCGTTCAACATCCTTTTGTGCCCCTTCTTGGTGTTTTGCAAATAACTTGTCCCTGTCACTTTGTGGTAGTGAAACCATTTTCACAAATGCGGCCTATTCGGGATACATCCCGTCCACCAAGTAGTACCCCATATTGTATTCTCTACCATTCACACTGAATTGAACCTATGGAGCTCGCCCTTGCAAGATATTAGTGAACAACAGCAACTGATTTAAAACATTGATGTCATTGTTTGATCCCTTGACACAAAAAAGGCATGCCATATCCAGAGATCTCGAGAGGCTACTGCTTCAAGCATGATGGTGGCCACTCCTTAATCACCATAGGTGAACTGCCCCTGTCATGCTACTGGACAATTTTTCCACTCCTAGTGCATGCAGTCAAGGCTTCCCAACATGCCAGGAAATCCACGAGCCTCACCCATTTGAAGCAATCTATGAATATCTTCGATGGTTGGTTTTCGTAGGTAATGTGTGTCAGGGTTACGGATAAGGCATACCCTTTATCTTTAGGATCATGTGAATATACGGATACAGTATACCTATATGTATATGGAAAGATCTTGTCAGATTGAGGAAAGCGTGTATGAAAAGCAGCAATTGACGGAGTTCTACTCGAAGAGGGGTAGGATATCAGTTGTATCGTATGGGGTCCGATATCTCCGAGTTCTACTTGGAGACCAAGGTGATCAGCGGTATAAATATAGACCCCTTGGAGGGGGTACAAGTATCGAATCATAGCTACACAATATCTACATAAGCAAGAGCGCTTTGAGGACTCGAAGACCATCTCGCCGATCTGTCTCGTTGGATCGATCTCGATGGGAGTTCGTCAGTATTTTGTTTCAGTTGTCCTCCTTTGTAATCGCTACACTTATTCTTGATAATTCCATATAAACTGGACGTAGGGCATATTGCCTGAACCAATATAATCTTTGTCTCTTTTGTGTTTGATGTCGTTCTCACTAGATCTTGTACCAGTGTACCCCAATACCCATTTACCCAGTCTACGAGTATAGCTTGTCGATAGTGGCGCGCCAGGTAGGGGAACTTGGTGCTCAAGGTTTTACTGAGATGACTTCAAGCTATCCCGATTACAACATCTACACCAACTCTGGCCCAGGAGATCCAACCCGGACAATGTTGATGTGGACTCAACGGTCTACGTTGCAACGCCGATCTCGTCCGTCCCATTGCCTGTCGGGAACGAGAACCGCACAGCCGCGACAACGAGGAGGGACACTCCTTCGACTACCCCTCCTGACCAGTCAGGAAAGGGGAGGCCGACTACTTCAACTTTAGGGAAAAGACCTCAAGCGGCCAAGCCCTAGCTACCAACTGAAGACCAAGCGCCGACGAGGAGAACTTCCCGCACGTGCCACTCTTGGTGCACTATTCAAAAGACAACCTGAGGGACTGCAAAGTGTTGCACCAAGCGAAGGTTGAGCTTGATGCATGCAAAGAACGAGATATTCAGCGCGCTTCACCAACCAAGGTCCCCTGGTGCCCAATTCACTGAACGAAAAAACATACTCTTTCGAGTTGCAAGGTCTTCCTCAACACTACCAAAGATATGACCCCATACCCGTGTTCCCAGATCCAACAACAATGAGTTCAAACTCAGATTATTGCAGAGGATGAGAACACGGAGGAGTCGTCATATCACTTCGTAGTAGTTGTCGAACTCGTTCCCTACGAACCTTCAATTCTATACAACATAGAGGATCAATAATATTCAGGATCCAACACTTTGCGCGGCGTATATGCTATTGAAGGGGACAAGATTCCACAAGACCCGCCTTCTCGAGTAGGCCCGGAACCCGTCCACACTCATGCTCAACATCTTACCGTGCTCGAGTCAATATTGAGAGAAAACCCTTTCGATCCAGTCACATTTCTTGAAGGTGACCACTTGGTTGGAAGACTATGCTCCACAATGGCAAACTTAAACAATGCGTTCCAGGCAGTGGCCGGACCAACGACTGTGAGACCCTCTCACTTCCATCTCGAGGTGGAAACCAACACGACGCTGGGAACATCGACGCTGACATTGAAGAAGTCCTCAGCGAGCACCCAAGCCAAGATCCAGGCCATAACCCTTGGAACATTTCACCGAGAAGACATAGTCGACAAACCCCACCGCCCAAAACGATTGTGACCTTCAAAATCACTTGAATTGGCGTAGGCGGGATCGACATGAGTTGGAAAACGCTCGTCCTCGACAACGACGTTCTCCCCAATGAGAACACAACAACGATGGTAACCGAGAACACCGCTAGGACCGGAATCGGAAGGATTGCCAGAGCCACCATGACGAGAACAGTCGAGGACGACACAGCTAGGGCGACAATGGTCGAGGTCACCAACATAATAACGACAACAGGCGACACCGTGATTCGCGATCTCCAGGACCTCGGAGAAATTACGACCAGGGGCACATGCCCAATGGGCGCACTCTAGACCACAGTGATCCCTCGTAGTCTTCATCGTCTTCAGCAAGCGGTTCTCGACGACCACGTCGGTATCGATCACCGATCGTACCTGGAGGCAGATGTAGGGTGTTCACACTAGGCCTACGAGAAGTACGATGGCCCGAGAAGTTTCACCTTGGAGCCGTAGAGAAGTATGATGGAAGCACAAACCCTGAAAAATTTATACACGTCTACTCCACAATCCTCTACACCGCCGGGGCCGATGACAACGCACTCGCAAACTACTTGCCCAACTGCGCTCAAAGGATCTACCCGATCATGGCTCTGCCATCTCCTGCAACGCTCAATTTCTTCCTAGGAAGCCCTATGCCAACAATTCATGGCCAAATTTCAGGGAACATACAAGTGCCACGCAGTCAAGGACGACCTACACGCCTTAACTCAGGATCCACGTGAATCTTTGAGGGACTATATACGGTGATTCAACAAATGCCAGAATACGATCCTTGAATCACAGATGCCTCAGTTACACGTGCATTCATGTCAGGCGTCCGAGATTGCTATACTACTCAGGAGTTGGCGACAAACAGAATCACCTCCGCACGAAAGCTCTTCGAGATCATCGTTAGGTGTGCTCACACGGATGACGCCCTCAGGGGGAAAGAAGGAAAAAATAAGGCAGGTGGCGAGAAGAAACCAGACAACAAAGATGCACCAGAGTCTAGCAAGAGGAGGAACAAGAAGAATGGGAAGTGCAAAGCATCAACTGAGGTCCTCGCCACAGACCAAGCGGACCCACCCACTAAGCGCCCAGCCCCTCAAGGAAACAAACCTCGACGACAATGGTGCCCGATACACAAGACCAATACTCACACCTTGGAGAAATGTCAAGTATTCAGTAAGGTGTTAGTAAGACAGATGGCAGCGGAAAAAGGAAAGTGAGTTCATGGGGTCTAGAATTGCGCAGATGATCTCTCAACTGACAATGAACTCGTGTTCCTAGATTTCGACCTTCATGTCACACATATCTTCGGCGGTTCTACAGCATACTCTTCGAAGAGAGAGTACAAAAAGATAGAACGTGAAGTTTGTTCTACATCACAGGGAGTTGCTACCAAAATGAAGTAGTCTCAACATAAGATTGAATTTTCTGAAGCAAACCACACAATGACTACAACAATCCTGGGGCGATATCCAATAGTGGTCGAGCTCACTATTCGGAACATCAAGGTCGCACGAGTTCTCATCGATGGCGGCAACTCCATCAATTTATTCTTCGTAGGGACGTTGGATGCAATGGGAATTCCTCGAAGCGAGTTGACTCCTACTGACCAGCCCTTCCATGGAATCACCCCTGAGTCATCATCAAAGCCCTTGGGCAAGATTACGCTAGCCGTCACCTTCGGCCAGGCCGACAACTTCTGGATAGAGTTGATCACCTTTGATGTGGCAGAGTTCAACACTGCATACAACGCAATCTTAGGAAGAACTGTACTCGCAAAGTTCATGGCGGCGTCCCACTATGCATACCAATTGCTCAAGATGTTAGGACCAAAAGGGACAATCACGATTCTCGGGAACACCAAATTAGCGATACAATGCGACAAGCGGAGCCTCGCATGGTTGAGCATACTCCCACACCACCCACCACTACAGAGCCACCCAAGAAAACGATCAAGCCCTACATGGCGCCTAAACCAGACGGTGTAATCAAAATCATCCCACTTACCAGCACCAACTCTGACAAGACCGTCAAGATCGGGGTGACGCTTGACAACAAATAGGAACTTGAGCTCATCACCTTCCTCCGCGACAATGCAAACGTGTTCTCCTGGCAACCGTCCGACATGCTTGGGGTCCCCAGCGAGGTGACCGAGCACAAACTAATGGTGCGACCCGACGCTAAGCCGGTCAAGAAAAAGCTACGTCGATTCGCACAGGACCGAAAACAAGCTATCCGAGAAGAATTGGACAAACTCCTCAAAGCTGGCTTTATTAGAGAAGTCCTCCACTCCGAGTGGCTTGCAAACCCAGTTATGGTTCGCAAAGCCAACAGCAAGTGCAGAATATGCTTGGACTTCACCGATCTCAACAAGGCGTGCCCCAAGGATCACTTCCCTCTTCCTCGCATCGACCAACTGGTGGACTCAACAGTCGTCTGCAAGTTACTAAGCTTCCTCGATGCGTACTCCGGCTACCACCAAATCAGCATGGCTAAAGAGGATGAGGAGAAGACAACATTCATCACGCCCTTCGGTGTTTTCTGCTATACCAAGATGCCCTTTGGGTTGATCAGCGTCGGCAACACTTACCAGCGCGAGATCTAGGGGGCTCTTGGTGACCAAGTCGGCTGAAACGTAGAAGCCTACATCGACGATGTTGTGGTCAAAATGAAGACAGGTGACAGCTGATCGATGACCTACGGGAAACATTCAACAATCTTCGGCGACATCGTTTAAAGTTAAACCTGGAGAAGTGCACGTTTGGAGTACCATTAGGGAAACTACTCGGTTTTCTCATCTCTGGGTGAGGCATCGAAGCAAACCCCGAAAAGATGAAGGCCATCGAAAATACGAAGTCGCCAACAAGACTTAAGGAAGTACAGAAGCTAACGGATGCATGGTAGCACTTAGCCGTTTCGTGGCCAGGATGGGAGAACGAGGACAACCTTTCTTTGCTTTACTAAAGAAGCAAGATAAGTTTCAGTGGACCTAGGATGCCGAGAACGCGCTTATCACGCTCAAATGGTACCTGTCAAACCCCCCAGTACTTGTTGCCCCACAACCAATGGAAGAGTTATTTCTTTACATCGCTGCCACACCATACTCCGTTAGCACTATCATCGTCGTCGAAAGGGACAAGGTACAACACCCCATGTATTACGTCAGCGAAGCCCTTGACGACACCAAGGCAAAATATTCCCAGATACAAAAACTGCTCTACATTGTTATCATGAGATCAAGAAAGCTGCACCACTACTTCCAAGCTCATAAGGTCACAGTTGTCTCTTCTTTTCTGCTAGCAGAAGTCGTCAGCAAAGATGTTGTCGGGCGCATCGCTAAGTGAGTTATTGAACTCAGTCAATTTGATGTCCACTTCGTTCCAAGAATAACCATCAAGTCCCAAGTTCTCGCAGACTTCAAAGCCAATTGGACTATTCCCGAGAACAACACAATCAGACAGGCAAATAACGAGACATGGACGATGGCATTCGATGGAGCACTCAACAGCCAAGGAGCCAGGGCAGGATTCATTTTGACATCTCTAATAGGAGATCAGTTCAAACATGTAATACACCTCAATTTTCGGGTAACAAACAACACCGCGGAGTACGAGGGGTTACTCGCCGAGTTACGAGCCGTCGCATCTCTTGGAGTTAAGTGACTAATTGTGAAAGGGGACTCATAATTGGTAACCAACCAAGTGCACAAGGACTACAAATGCTCTAATCCCGAGTTAGCCAAGTACCTCGCAGAAGTCAGGAAGCTGGAGCGGAAATTCGATGGTATCGAGGTCCAGCATGTTTATCGCAAGGATAACTCCGAACCCGATAACCTGACACGACGTGCGTCTAGAAGAGAACCACTTGAACCAAGCATCTTTCTAGACATCCTGACAAAACCTTCTGTAAAGGAATCCCATAATGACGACACCATAGCCAACCCCGATAACAGCTCGGGGGATACAACAGAGGTGATCAACGTCGTGGCTGACATTGAAATAATCGACGACTAGCGCAAGCCACTCATTGACTTCTTGGATGCTGACAAACTACCGGAGGATGACACTGAAGCAGAAAAGATCTCCTGACAAGCTAGGATCTACTGCATGGTCGGCAACGACCTCTACAAAAAAGCTCCAAACGGAGTTCTCCTAAAATGTGTCTCTCCCAAGGACGGAAACGACTTACTACGCGACATCCACGAAGGAATCTGCGGATCCCACGTGTTGATGATGAAATTTGGCAAGATAATTGATACCGGTGAATCGGAAACAAAGCCCGTATCCGAAGCAGATTTGAAGATAAGCAGGATTCTCGGAAATAGAGTGCGCATCGGTTGGGAGACTGTATCGGCTGAAACCGAGTCCGATTGGGGTAGCCGATGTAGCCGATATTGCATGTGAAGTCAGTATCGGATTCGATAGAGAGTTTGCGACGATTTTGCCAGGCAAGGATAGAGTCCAGAAATGACAATTGTATCTATTAATTAGGAATATTTGTAATTTCCTTATAGATATTGTCGGTAAGAGTCTGCCTAAGGGATTTGTTTGCTAGTTGGATTTCTATTAGGATAATATGAGTCGTGTCCATGTTAGACACTGTTTGTATTTTCGGGTATAAATATAGACCCGAGGTTTTATGAATAAAACAACAATCACAGTTCAATCAATCTCGGTGCATCGCTGTAGACCCCCGATTTTGGAAATCGGAAATCTTATGTGTTTATCTGTACCAATCCCTGGATTAGTAGTTGGTACACACATACATAGCCGAATCACAACATATCACGAATGAATTCAGGCTAAAGGGTTAAATGCTTACATTAGGGCCAGGCAGGCCAACAACTACCAGAGAACAACAGCGGAAGACGAAACATTACAAGGGCCCGGTTGACATGCCACAGGCAGCCGACTGGGGAACGAGACCTAGAACGGGACCGCACTCCGGTCATCCTGTTAAGTACGCAAACGTACCAACAAGGGCTTCTCTTCAGGCACTCTGCTAAAAGATATATATAGAGCAATAATGAGAAAAAAAGTACTCAACAAGCCACCACACAAGAATGCATATGATAGCAGGTATTTCAAGGAATGGCTTTCGGTTCTTTTGCGTAAAGCAAATTTTGTAAATCCTTTCACAAGTCTAAGACCTAGCATAGACTGATCAAATTTTAATACCATAGTTCATTAATCAACGACGGTTCTGCCCACCATCCATTGTCATCCAAGGATAGCTTCCCGCCATTGAGTCGTCATGGTTTTCTGGGGTCTACCCCTTCTCGCTTCTCGAGAAGTTGAACCACCAGCACATAAAAGTCATTATGCATACCCATCCCATTCAGTTTAAGAATTTAGAGTCTAGCCAAGTGTAATACATGTCCCGGTGCTCAATATCCGCGAGCACGGCTATTCGAATAGATTTAGTTACTCACACTGCAGTGGATGTACACTTTACCCGCACTCCGTGACTTGCCCAACAAATGAGCCGAAGTCCCAACGAATGAGACGCGTCACGGCAAAACCTTTCAATAACCTCACATTGGTAGTACCCGCTCCATGAACTTACATCCTCATGCACTCTAGGCGTACACGGTTTCTAGCAGTGAGAGGAGTTATGGCACTCCCGGGAAGGGAAAAACTCACACATGCATTAAGTTATATTAAAATTTAGGTTCATACGTGGCGGTCCTACCGGTGGCTACCCCACCGTAGGCCCCGCCCCTCATACACACTAAGAAAACCACTAGGATACTGCCTCCGCTCGGTTACTTACTCCGCTAGGTCTATACCCATCCGAGAAGTACGGTTGTACGAGGGTCGTTTCATGCTAAGCTTCATGGCTCGGTCCTTAATTGACCGGGGACGGTGCTAGCCTTTTCCAGATACCACCCAAATCCACCATCCGCCCCAGTCGAAAACAATTGTTTAATTTTTATTTTCCTTTCACAAATCATGTCATCGATGTCACGGCAATGTGGCGCTCATGTCTCCACATGCCGCATCTCAATTACCTTCCCAAGGTAATTGCCCAAGCATATAGCATTTTGATAAATATGAGTATGCAAAGTTCTAAGTTAGCATTACTAAGCATCTGTCATAATTGACTAGGGACTCATAGGTAACATGGTTACAAGGGGATATGGGGTAAACAACATTCAAGGCATGGCATAACAACAAGTAGGATGTTTATCATTGCATGCATCTTTATTTATAAACAAAGTAATTTCGCAATTGGAATCAACATGTTCAAGGGATAGTGATGACTTGCCTTGCTCTGGATAGTCCTTACTCTATAATCTTGATCAACCTTCTCCTCCTGGAAGCTGCACACGTTGCCTCACGACTAATCGATTCACCAATACTATAATACGCGAGAAGAACCAATATTCAACCAACAATCAAACATGCGCAAACAATTATAAATGTTGAAGTCTCAACTAAGGCTGCCCATATTACTCGCCTCTATCTAAATACAATGGTCATAGTAGCACGGTCGGATTAATGAATCACTTCGGCGAATTGTTTGATTAGTTTACCAATCGAGCCATTATTTTAATTATGGATAGATTTTACCCGACGCTGTAATAGGTTAATAATTATCCAAGTTTTATATGTTAGATTTGTGAGGTTAATAATATTAGATGTGCAAATTATCTTATTACATAATGTTATAACGGATAATCCTAATCCACAGTTGGGCTACCATTATATGAGGTCAAGATTTATAATTAGTATTTTGTCTATCTTAGATATTCTATCACATAATTTACATTTCAGTGGGTACAACCGAATTATACATACACTACTCTATACAATATGGCATTTATTAATCTCGTATAAGTGGTTTAATCATATTAGCATTGTTATTATTATTTCGCGACAATATGCTATGAACTGACCTAAGGGTATCCCTACAACTTACAAGGCCAAGCTTATTTAAATTATTTATAAACCATGGGTTTAGTTATATTTGGACATAGATTAATAAATGGTCTAGTATTTTCATACCCTCCCACTAATTCGAAACACTAGATATAATGTAATTAATGTGATTGCTACAGTGATAAAAATAGGTTAAAGATAATTATTTTACCGTACAATATAAATTTTATTTATTAGCACACTTTTTAGGTCAACTTTTATATAATCATTTGATGTTAATTATTTTATGGATACAAATATATTTTATTAAATGGTGAATTATATATTTATTGGAAAGTTTATGAATTTAGGTGAATTTAGGTTCAAGTCTCACAAAAATCGGGGCTAAAATGAATAAGTTATGTTTGTTCAAAGATTCAAATTATTTTGAGAAATTGTGAAAATGTACTGTTCATAGGTCATTTACTCCTAATCCATTTTATCCTAATAATTTTGCGTTAGCCGATTAAGGTATTAGTTTATTTCAATTTACGCGATTCCGAATAAATGGGACTCGGGTGAATAATAGTTAACCCTAGTCCGAAATAAAACACTCTGCATATTTAATACCTAGGTTCCGGTAATAATTGACCCTAACGAAAGACCAAATAACCATATTGAATAATCGGGTTGGTAGATAAATTAACGAGTGAGACATGAATAAATAATTAATAGACCAAATACCTAAACAAGTCACCGATTGAATAGATAATCGCAATTTATCATCTATGGATTTTTATAAATAGTCGACGACTAATCCTCCGATCAATATATACGCATTTTATACAACTTAATGAATAAATATCTAAATAGTTAGCTAAACAAATAACCCATTTAACAAATAACCAGTTTAGCGAATAATCTCAATGTACTAAATAATCCCGATTTATTATTCTAGAAATTTAACCAACGATAGATTTACCGGGTGACGTATATAACCCAATAAATACCCAAATAGTTAAATGAATAACCCATTAAACGAATAATCCTAAATATTCACAATTTATTCCCTAGGGGTTTTCAAAATAATCGACGATAAATTCCCCAACAAACATATTAAATTTAGTTTTTCACCCCAAATTTTTCCCAATCTCTTCTCTATTTTATTTTTCCATTTTTTTCTTTGTTTCTTTTTCTCATTTTCTCTCTCCTTCTCTGTATTTTCTTCTTCCTTTTTCTCTCCTACTCCTTCTCTACTCTCTCTCTCTCACCGTGTAATGCCGTCAACGCGCGGGGGGGGGGGGGGGGGGGGGTGGGAGAGGGGGAGGTGGCGCCTACCGGGCGGCGGCGGCGGCTGAGGGCGGCGTCCAGCGGCGGCGATCGGCGGCACCCCAGTGACGGCGGCGAATAACGGCGACGGCGGCGGAGGCAAGGCTGCCGGCAGTGGAGATATGGGGAAAAAGGAAAATGGAGGGAGAAGAGATGGGGAGGAGGGAAGGAGGAAGGGGGAGGGGTTTTTATAGGCCGGGGGGAGGTGGCGACGCCGGCCGGCGCGGCAGCCAAGGCACCGCGGCGCGGGGCTCTATGCGACGGCGACGGCTGAGCGGCGATGGCGACGTGGTGGAACGGCGCGGCAGGGGTGTGGCTCGAGGCGAGGGGGAGCGGGGCTCCAGGCGCGCCGAGAGGCGTCAGCGGCGCAGGGCTAGGGCGGTAGGCAGCAGCAGGCGGCGGTAGGCCGGCAGAGGTTGAAGATAAACAGTGTTTTCTTTTTTTTTGTTTTTTTTGTTTTTTTAGTGTTGTTTGATTCCACATTTAGAACTTTCCCAAAATTAATAATGATTGATATTAAAACTTATAATAGATTTAATAGTTCCTACTTTCCGGGTTTTTTTTTTAGGTTAGGGAGGAATCTAAATAGGAAAAATGAACAGGGTTTGATCCGTAAATTTTCTCGGCAACCAAATTTAATACTAATATCTAAAAGCCTAAATTGTGCCCATAAGTTGTGATGGCACAAATATATCTTCATTGTGTTATTCAAATGAGGTTAAATCCCGAAAATTAGTCTAGATAATTTGGAGGCTTTCGATATTTCTGAAACCGATTGTAATATTCCAGGTCGGCCTTTGTTAGTATAGTATCACATTGGTTTCAATTTATTTATGGGTTAGTTTATTTTATACGTAGGGGTTTGATTTATTTAATTACAATCTCCAAATGCAAATGGGGAATTTGGCGCAGCATTGATCTACTTATCGGATTAAATACTCCCGTGAGCCTATCTTACATATAGAGGTCAATTTAGTTATATGACCAATTATTTTATGAGTGAATTTTATGCAATGGGAGGCTTGATAAATTGTTTTAAATATTAATTTAAATATTCCAATAAAACACTCATATATAATAGGGTCACTGTAGCGGTGTCCATTATTTCATGTGTACTTATATTTTATGACACTCATCACATGGTTAAAGTATTTATTATTTGATTTGTACTTTATATTACAGAAGTTAATAATTATATTGCACTTTACTTGGCTTGCTTTCTTGTGCAAAAATATTTATAGGGTTAATAAATTATGTATTCTGGTAAATTATATTTATTACTCAAATATAGATCTTTACCTTACTTTCATTGTGACCATTTATGGTTTTGACAAGCAATAGCAATCATAAAAACCAGCATGATGCAAAAGTTTTAAAAAGTTCGAAATTTTAGTGATTTTTATTGCCGGAAATTTTCAGGGTGTTACAATCGCCAACCTTTTGTTTTCTACTTTCGACAAGTTCATGCTTTCGAGTCGAGCTGCATCAATTTGATCTTCGACGAAGAGGTAGGTCTCGTTATGGCGGTTTGCATCATTGGAATTAGTGCTTACATCTTTATGACACTCTAATTCTATCTTGTAAATCTCCGAGTTATCATATACATTATATAATTTAGATTGACAATGATATCTACTTGCATCAGCCAAGCTCTATCTAGGGTTTTGCTGGTAATGGTTAGATTGTATTGTTGGTTTGAATTATATGATGTATCCACCATCCTGAAAAGGCAACCATCGGCTTGATTGTCTAGATATCATGCTTCTTTTCATAATTAATGCTGCATCAGTTAAGTTTGATCTATTAAGTCGTGTTAAGAATAATGATCTCTAGCTTGCTTTGTGGTTGTTAATAAGGATAGTATCGGGGTTTCAGCTGATCTTATCTGGTATAGATGTTTTACATAGTTTCTTGCTTTGTTTAATATGCTATATCTGCCCCTTATATCTGGATCTAATGTAATACAAATATATTGGACTTACTACCAATCTAATTGGTTATAGTTGAATATATTTGTTGTAAGAGAATATCCTGGTATAAGGCTGTATCGGAGCTATAGCCGATACATGCTTAAATCTAGACATCGGCTATGACGTGAGTACATATAATCGTTATTTCATATTATTTTAGACTTGGGCAATTTATACTGTCTCGGTTCAGTCCGATCTATCCCAATTGCTTATTTCTAAAGTAATATTGACATATAGATTATATAACACTGATATTTTCAGCCGATGTACCAAGTTTAGGGTTAGCTTATCCTTGACAAACACCTTACAGCCGATTCATGCTATATTGCATCGGCTAGGTTAAATGACGATACGATATCGGCTAACTGGCCGATTGACTATCGTCTACTGATAAACTTGCATGTTATTTCTTGTTGATTGCAGGATCAAATCAACTGGCATGCCCTTCGAACCTAAAAGTAACTTTTGGACCTGCAATAGAGTAAAGCAAATCTCTCAGGCCAGTGTGTGTTTTTTGCATCAACACGCTTTGGCACGCCCGGTGGGACCATTGTGTCATCATGACGCCCAACATAACTGAAGTTACAGAAGACAATGTCCTACCAGTCACAATCGAGTAGCTAAATGAAGAACAAAGAGAAGAGATGAAGAAATTGCTAGATCAACTCCAAGACCATTACTTCATTCACTCACGGTAACCCGACAAGGCACGGTTATCCAGAGAACCAAAGTGGAGTTGCCGCCGATCGTGAAATCAGACCCAAGTACATCCGGGGTGAGTGACGATAAAAGCAAGGAACCCAAAACCGAATCAAACAACGAAGAACTTCACACATTACAAGACCGCATCGATTCGGCAGTATGTCATGCTCTCGTCAATCAATCCGGAGTACTCGTGAATACATTGACGAATATGATCAAGTCAGTAGTTGATGGAACTATAGCCGAGGAAAAAGCAAAAGGACCAGTATATCTACCAGGCGATACATTTCCAGGTTACAGGACCGTGAAGACCGAAATTGTCAGGAAGCAATAGACGTTTCAAACTCATGCTCCATCAGCTCCTCTGTCACCGATCACCTGGGGGGCAGACTTCAAATCAATTAACGCCAGAACAACTGATGAATATACTCAACACGAAATCGCCAGTTGTCGACCCTACATATCACATTCCTTCGGTTTCACAGCAGTCGATTGGAATCACTCAGCCGATAGGTCAACAGTACACTCCAGAACCATTTCCTTATGTGTCATCTCAAGGTCTATCGGCTAATCTCAATCAACATTATCAACCTCATTCTCCACGGCCTCAGCCGGTGCAGTACGGTCAGTATGATCAAGCCCAACAGCAATATGGTGGAGCAACATCACAGCAGCTGTGGGCCGATATGATTGCTGATGTGATGAGGGAACAGTTTGGACTCAAGCCTAAGGACAATGGCAACATGTATCGGCATCCGTATCCAGAGTACTTTGATTGAGTGCCATTGCCAAACCGATATAAGGTGCCAGACTTCTCAAAATTCTCAGGACAAGATAATGTGTCAACTTATGAGCACGTCAGTCGATTCTTAGCTCAATGTGGAGAGGCATCGGCTACAGAGGCCCTCAGAGTCAGATTATTTCCACTATCTTTGTCTGGATCGGTATTTACATGGTTTTCTTCTTTACCTTATAATTCCATCAGTAGTTGGGCCGATCTAGAAAAACAATTCCACAAATATTTCTTCAGTGGTATCCAAGAGATGAAGCTGTCTGATCTCATGGCAATCAGGCAGAAATCAGATGAGATAGTGCCAGATTATATTCAGAGATTTAGAGACGTGAGGAATAGGTGTTACAGTCTGGCTCTGACAGATTCACAATTAGCTGATCTGGCTTTCCAGGGTTGTTAGCACCGATAAGGGAGATGTTTTCAGCTCAATACTTTGCGAGCTTAGCTCATCTAGCTCAGAAGATATCGGCTCATGAGACAAGATTCCAAGAAGCTATGAAGTTTGTCAAAAATACTAACAACGTTAACAATATTTATAGTTATGGTTCTGACTCCGAAGATGATGATCCAGAAGTTAATGCAGCCGAGTGGGCTTGGAACAAGAAGACAGTAGTGTGCCAATGGGTTAAGAATTCGGGGAAGGAAGGAAGGTTTGATTTTGACATTACCAAGACTGACAAGATATTTGATCTTCTTCTTCAAGAAAAGCAGATTCAGTTTGCCGGCAGGGCATGTGATACCATCGGCTGAAGAATTGAAGAGGAGGAAATATTGCAAGTGGCATAGTACAGGATCTCACAGCACCAATGATTGCAACATTTTCAGACAACAGATTCAATCGGCTATAGAACAAGGAAAGATTAAGATCGATGAATCCAAGAGGCCGATGAAGATAGATGGACATCCTTTCCCAGTAAATATGGTTTATACTGGATTCAACAGAAATTGAGCCGATAAGGACAAGAATCATTTGAGGAGTATCAAATCGGCTAGTATGATCAATAAGTACCAAAAAGGCGCCAGAGGGAAGAGGAGTCATATTATCAGGATGATGAAAGATATTTTGATCCCCATTGGAGCTGTGAATTTTTTAGATTTTGCTGGAATGAAGGCATGAGGCTACCGTCGATACAGGATTGTCCTGGTTGTAGTGATCCTGAAGTTCAATATGTTAAAAGACCAAGCCGACAGAATATGGATATGCATCGGCCGGTTCAAAGAAGACTATCAGTTCGTGAGAGACTTGGGCCGATCTGACAAGACCATCATGAAGATGATTTGCAAAAAGAGACTAAAGATGTGCAACCACAATGGTGTCCTTCTGGAATTTTTATCAAGAATCAAAAAAGGTGTGTCCAAAGGATGAGAAGTAGGGAACAATTCCAGGAAGTTGAAGGTGAAATCGAGCATCGGCTAAGACACACAAAGAAAGTTTGGCGTGTGAAGAGCAAAGTGGTGTCAGCCAATGAGGTTCAAGCCGACCAGAAGAAAAATCTTCAGAGCAAGGGCAAAGAGGTGATATCATCTTCAATTAATATGGTTTTCATGTTACCAGCTGAATATGCAGTTGAACAAATGGTTGAACAAGAAGACGGATCACAATCGGCTAAGTTAATATTATCTCCGCAGCAAGCTGTTTTTGAGAAGCCAGAGGGAACTGATCATCGGCACCTCAAGCCATTATATGTCAGGGGGTTTGTTAATGGGAAGCCGATGTCAAAGACGCTGGTTGATGGGGGAGCAGCTGCCAATTTAATGCTGTACTCAACTTTCAGAAAACTTGAAAAGACTTCACATGATTTGATCAAGACTAATAATGATTCTAAAAGATTTTGGCGGGAATCCATCTGAAACCAAGGGAGTTTTGAATGTGGAGCTAACCATCGGCAGCAAGACAATTCCTACTACATTCTTTGTTATTGATGGGAAGGGTTCCTACAGTCTGTTGCTGGGAAGAGATTGGATCCATGCTAATTGTTGTATTCCTTCAACTATGCATCAGAGCTTGATTCAATGATAAGGAGATCAGATTGAAATCGTGCCAGCCGACAGCCAACAGGAGGTGGAGAGCCCCAATTGTTATTTTGAGGGCGTCGTGGAGGGTTCCAATTTATATACAAAAGATACTGTAGATGATCTTGATGACAAGCTTGGACAAGGGTTTATGTCGGTCGATGAACTGGAAGAAATAGAGATTGGACCAGGTGATAGGCCAAGGCCGATATATATTAGAAAAGGTTTAACAAAAGAGTTTAAATGTAAATTAATAGCACTTTTGAAAGAATATAGAGGTTGTTTTGCCTGGGAATACTATGAAATGCCAGGACCTAGCCGATCGATTGTTGAACATCAGCTCCCTATTAAACCAGGCTATAGGCCATACAAGCAACCTCCAAGGCGTTGTAAAGCTAAGATGTATGATGCTATCAAGGCCAAAATTACAAGACTTTATGATGCTAATTCTATTAGACCATGCTGATATGCTGAGTGGATTTCAAACATAGTACCAGTGATCAAGAAGAATGGCAAGCTCATAGTTTGTATTGATTTTTGAGATTTGAACAAGGCTACTCCCAAAGATGAATACCCAATGCCGATTGCCAATCAATTGGTTGATGCAGCATCTGGAAACAGGATTATCAATTTTATGGATGGCAATGCATGATACAATCAAATTTTTATGGCTGAGGAAGATATCCACAAGACTGCTTTTAGATGTCCTGGTGCAATCGGCTTGTATGAGTGAGTGGTTATGACTTTTGGATTGAGGAGTGCTGGTGCTACATATCAAAGAGTAATGAACTACATATTTCATGATCTTATTGGCTTGTTGGTTGAAATTTATATTGATGATGTGGTGGTTAAGTCCAAGGAAATTGATGAGCATGTAGCCGATTTGAGAAAAGTCTTGGAGAGAGCTAGGAAATATGGGTTGAAGATGAATCCAACTAAGTGTGCTTTTGGCGTATCGGCTGGACAGTTTCTCGGGTTTTTGGTACATGAAAGAGGGATTGAGATACCCAGAGGAGTATTGAAGCCATCAAAGACATAAAACCTCCAGTAGACAAGACTAAGTTGCAGTCCGTGATTGGCAAAATTAATTTTGTTCGGTGGTTCATATCAAATTTGTCTGGCCGAATAGAATCATTTACACCATTGTTAAGGTTAAAGGCCGATCAAGAGTTTGTTTGGGGAGAGAAGCAGCAGAAAGCATTGGACGACATCAAGGAACATTTGAGTACTCCTCCGGTTCTTATTCCACCACAGAAAGGGTTTCCTTTTAAGCTATATTTGACAGTCGATCAGAATTCTATCGGTTCAGTTTTGATCCAAGAGGTTGAAGGTAAAGAAAGAGTTATATTCTACCTCAGTAGAAGACTTTTGGATGCTGAAGCAAGATATTCACCTGTGGAGAAATTATGTCTGTGCTTATACTTTTCTTGTACAAAGTTGAGGCATTATTTACTTTCCAATGACTGCACTATAGTATGTAAGGCCGATGTAGTACGTTACATGCTATCGGCTCCGGTTTTGAAAGGGAGAATTGGGAAGTGGATTTTTGCTTTTACTGAGTTTGATCTAAGGTATGAATCGGCTAAGGCAGTTAAAGGACATGCGATAGCCGATTTCATAGTTGAGCATAGGGATATTACTGTTGATCATGTTGATATTATACCTTGGACTTTGTTTTTCGATGGAAGTTTGCACTCATGGATGTGGTATCGGCTTGGTGATCATATCGCCTAGGGGGCAAGTTTTCGATTTGCTTTTACTATCAAACCTTATTCTACTAATAATGGAGTATGAAGCTATTTTGAAAGGGTTGCAATTGTTGAAGGAGGTTGAGGCCGATGCTGTTGAAATCATGGGTGATTCATTGTTGGTGATCAGTCAATTATCTGGGGAGTATGAGTGCAAGAATGATGTCTTGATGGTTTATAATGAGAAGTGTTAAGAGTTTATGAAGACCTTCAAGATAGTTATTTTGAAGCATATCCCTACGGAGCAAAATGTTGAAGCCAATGATCTAGCTCCAGGTGCATCAGGCTACAAGCCGATGTTCGAGGGAATTGAAGTTGAGGTTGCATGTCTACCAGCCGATGATTGGAGGTTTGAGATATTTGAATATTTAAAAAATCCATCTAGGTCGGTTTCCAGGAAATTAAGATATAAAGCTCTCAAGTATGTTTTGTTGGATGATACATTATACTATCAGACAATTGATGGAGTTCTATTGAAATGTTTGAGCCTGGATGAAGCAAAGGTAGTTATGTGTGAGGTACATGAGGGCATATGTGGAACTCATCAATCAGCTCATAAGATGAAGTGGCTGATTAGAAGAGTTGGATATTTTTAGCCGACAATGCTGAAAGATTATTTCAGATATTATAAAGGATGTCAAGACTGTCAAAAGTTTGTAGCAATTCAAAGAGTACCAGCATCGGCTATGAACCCAATTATTAAGCCATGGCTGTTCAGAGGTTGGGGTATTGATATGATTGGCCATATCAATCCACCTTCAAGTAAAGGTCATAAATTCATATTGGTTACTACTGATTATTTTTCTAAGTGGGTTGAGGCTATTCCTTTGAAGAAAGTTGACAGTAAAGATGCCATTGAGTTTGTAAAGAAGCATATTATATACAAGCTTGGTTTGCCACAGACGATTACAACTGATCAAGGTTCTATTTTTGTGTCCGATGAGTTTGTTCAGTTTGCCGATAGCCTGGGGATTAAGTTGTTGAATTCTTCACCATATTATGCACAAGCTAATGGGCAGGCTGAGGCATCTAACAAGAGCTTGATTAAGTTAGTTAAGAGAAAAATTGCTGAATATCCAAAGAAGTGGCATACTATATTGGCAGAAGCATTGTGGTTGTCACACCCTAAAAATCTCTAAATTATAAATTGTTGTTTAAATGGAATTAGTAGAAACGATTTTAAAAGCCTAGAAGAAAAGATCTAATTTTAAGTTAACAAATTCCAATATAAAAGTGGGCTAGATAAAACTTTAATAAATACTTTTCTTGTTTCAATTATTCCTAGATTTTTCTGGATTATTTGAGCCAAGAAAGTATTTTTTTTATCAATGGAATTACATTTCATGCAACACTTAAAAAGAAAAATAGTTTAACCTCTCTCTTTTGGTTTTGGGCCAAAAGCCCATTTTCCTTTTCCCTCTCCCCTCCTCTCTTCGGCCTAGGCTGCAGCCCAGCCAGCCCACCAGGCTGAGCCCCCCTCTCTCTCTCCTGGCGCCGGCAGGTGGGACCCCCCTGTCGGGGTCGTCTTCTTCCTCGCGCCGTAGCAGCCGCCGACTCCGAGCGCCATAGAGCAGCCGCCCCTTCCAAAATTTCTTCGTTTCTTGCCCGATTTGATTAAATTGATAGAGGGGAAATAATCCCCTTGATCTCCTCTATCTCTTCTCTATAGAAAGTTTAGTCTAATTCTTTTGGAAATCGCCGGATTCGAGATCGATTCGGATCGGTTCTTTCCTTCCTAACCCTAGTTTTTCCTTCCCCGATTCCGGTTGCCTTGGGCCGAGCCGCCACCCTTGCCCCTATAAAATGGACCCCCCTGGACCTCCTCTATCCGCCACTACCTTCACCCCAGCCCCTCGTCGACCGTGGAGCCCTAGCCGCTGCTGCTTGTGCGCCGTCGTCGCCGCGAAAAGTTCAGCCGAGCTTTGCCGTCGTTCCTGTCGCCGCCATCGCTCGGGAGGACCACCGTTGGGTTCGCAGCAAGGAGAGGAAGCCCGGCCACCCACTCGTCTCCGCCGAAAGCCATCGGAAAGTCGCCACCACCACCAGCCCTAGCTTCTGTTGCTGTCTGTTCGTCGCCGGTCGTTTTTGTTTTTAGGTGAATTTTGGTTAAACTTCGGAAATTCATAACTAAATCATCGTAACTCGCATTCAAGTGGTTCAAGTTGCTAAATTCATCTAAAATCGAGATCTAGATGTTAAAAATATCCACATGTACTGTTTATGCTTGTTTTTGTACTGTTTTATTGATTTTGTTCATTCGCTTTAGTTTCTGATGTTCCGGAGGAGAGCATTTACGCGGAAGAAGGTTCCGAAGTGTTTCACGAAGCTCAAGGCAAGTCACCCAGATTCTAAATACCCTTTGAGCATGTTGATCCCATTTAAAGCTATTTGTTTTTATTCAACTACTGCATTTATTTTTGAATGTCATCGGGTGGGAACAACCTATTGTCTTTGCTAAAGCCCCTTTGTTTTGATTACCTTTACTTTGTCACTTGGTTAATAATTGGATTAGCTAGAACATTATATGGTTTTAGCTAAATTAATTAGGATGCTTAGTCATGCTTAGAGACACTAGCTCACATGAATGGGGTAATTAATGCTTCACTATTATTTGATGATGGATTAATGGTAGATAAAGATGGTTAATCATGATAGGGTGATTAATAAATACGCCAACTAAAACTTGATAATGGTGGGTTGTGAGCACATGGTTTGGATGGTCGTGCTCATGACAGTTAAGGACCGGTTCACGAGTTTCGGTTGTGAAACATTAACCGTGCCGACCACAAGCTAGCGTGGGCAACGGCTCTACCCTTTGTGTAGTGAGGTTCATTGTGGGGCACCGGGTTGAGAAGTGGCGGAGATAAGCCCACGGGGGTCGCTGGGGAGTCCATGCCTTGTTTTATAAGGGGGTGATTATGATCAAGGAATGGTGCACTGCTTTGAATTGCATTATGGAAAGGGTAATGTCACAATCTCTATTCGGGTACTTGCTAAGTATCGCAACGCATGGTTGACATGATGTTGAGGTTGTGTCTTGTGGGTACAATGGTACGCCTCTGGCCAGAGTAGAACTATTCGAATAGCCGTGCCCGCGGTCATGGGCGAGTCTAACAATGTCTTTCGTGATTAGTCTCACACTTCTCACCATAATAAATGATTTTGTAATTGGTAATAATTTGATTAGCTCCTGGTTTGGAATGGCATATTCCTGGTTTGGAGATAGGTCTGTACAGCCGGGAATGGTTGTTCAGAATGGTTGGGCCTGTGCAACGGGTGTGTTGCATAGCGTTGGATTAATATTGTTTAATTAAATACTTTACTGTTTTGTTAAATTCTGTAGTATTTGTTAAATGCCATTTACGCAAATGAGACTATATTATGCCATCCTTTGTTATCCTTTGCACTTGCATATTTGCTGCGTGGCTTGCTGAGTATACCATATACTCACCTTGCAATCATTCATCAGAGGAGGAGTTCTACAGTGATGCTAAAGGTGTGGAGGATTAGGCGTAGCTCTGGTCAAGATGCTTGTGGATTGGAGTCACCTGCGTTATTTATTTTATATTCCGCTGCTTAGATCTTTATTGTTTGAGAGGAACTATCTACCTCTGTAATGACTTTACATTCGTCGATTAATTAGATAAATATTGCACTCGATTATCAATTTGTTATTGTGTGCCTCGACTGATTCTTGGATGAGGGTTTACACACATGTAAGCGTTTGGAGTTTTGGATAGAAATTCCGGGCGTGACAAGTTGGTATCAGAGCCTCCTTGACCCTAGGTTATGCCAAATGGTTACCCATAGAAGCCCTCTAAAAATATTAAAAAAAATAGGATTGTTCTCCTCTCTTTCTCTTTTAATTAAACCAAGCTAATGGCACATGCAGATTATAGTCTCTTTAATTGTTCTCATTCAAAATTTATTTATTCATGTGTTGTTAGTACTATACATCTATTACTATACTAATGGCCCATTTACCAGCAAAAGTTTTACAACATTATTTTTATTTATCTAATTATGTTGCAATTAGTATGCTGGATTTATAACTCTATTTTCTTTTATTTTGAAAATCTGTCTTTCAAAAGTGCAAAAGTTTATAATCCTGTTTCAACTTTCTCATCTTATCTGCAAGGCTAGTTTACTTTATTTTATATTTCGCTTTGATTTTCTAACTCTATTTAAATTAATCCAAAAACTTGTGCTATTAATTGGATAAATGTCTTGACTCTCTCCTTTCATTTGTCTTTAGATGCCGCTCTTCAAGCCTGAATACTTGTTCGGTTTTGAGGGTTTTGTTCGGGAGCTGCGTACGATGTCCTTCGCCATAGGATTCGGGACTGCCCCTCTGTATGCCCAGATTCCCCATGATCGCGATGAAGAGAAGTGCCGCGTCAAGGTCACCTTGAACAGTGATCGTGAAGATATCCCATCGGTGATGTTTGAAGCTGGAGGGAAAAGCTATCCTCACGCTTGTCAGGAGGTGGCAAGGATCGCCATAGGAGAGCTTCGCGACCGCTACGATGAGCAGTTGGCCGACACGGAGTATCGCTACCATCCCCGTCAGCCCTAGGGAAGTGACCGTGCCAGCTATGTTGATCCTGAAGGACTTGAGAATGATGCTACCACAAGATATTTGGTCGTGATGCTTTGGGCCATGGATGAGACCCGCGCTGACATCGTGTTGGCTGCTCAAGCTCGTGAAGACCAGAACCGTGGCAAGATATGTAAGCTGCAGGACAAGGTTGATCGTCTGGAAAAGGAACTGGCGGAATTGAAGGGAGTAGCGCCACCCCAGAAGGCCAGGGTTCGTCTTACGGGAAGGAAGAGAGCCCTTTTTGTTCCCAGCTACCAGCTGGCGCCCAAGGTTCATGTGGTGGCAAGAGAAGCTGTCCCAGCCCCAGCGGATCCTCCGGTCATCATTCTGAGTGATGATGAGGAAGAAGGCCAAGAACACACTCATTCAGAGGTCGAGTGGGGTGCTACTCAAGATGACAAGGATGAGCTGAACGAGCCTTCAGTCAACTCCGATGCCAGGAAGACCTAGACGTTTTAAGTCGTTGCCTTAGTTCGTTGTGTTAGTTTGCTTGCTTAAGTTTGGTTGTGTGTGTGGGTCTTGCATGTGGTTTACATCGTTGGTGGGATGTAAAGGCATGCATTTGCTTGCTTTTGAGTGTTAGGAAGTTGGTGAGTTAAGTGGTGTGAGAGTCTTCAGTTATATGTAATAATGAAAACTCAGTTCAGATCAATAAAAGTCAAGAAGAAATTAGTTCCATGTCCTAAGTGGTTTTTCCCCCTTGCTTCCCTCCTTATGCTCTTATCTCTGCCAGATGGTGAACACTCGCAGCAATGGAAATGGGTCTAACAACAACAACAATGGCGAGAATCCCACACTTGCCCAAGTCCTTGCTCAACAAGCTCAACTTATGAACATGATGATGCAACAACTCCAGAACCAACAAAACCAAAGGAACAATCATGCTCCTCCCCAGAACAAGTTAGCAGATTTTCTTCGTTTGAGGCCGCCCACTTTTTCCAGCACTACCAATCTTGTTGAGGCTAGTGATTGGCTGCACGCCATAGAAAAGAAGTTGGACCTGCTTCAGTGCACTGACCAAGAAAAAGTCTCCTTTGCTTCGCATCAGCTTCATGGCCCTGCCTCTGAGTGGTGGGATCATTTCCGTCTCAACAGAGTTACTGCTGAACCAATCACTTGGCTTGAGTTTACTGCTGCTTTCAAGAAGACTCATGTACCATCGGGAGTGGTGTCTCTCAAGAAGGAGTTCAGGGCGCTCACTCAGGGATCTCGTTCCGTCACCGAGTATCTGCATGAGTTCAATTGTTTGGCCCGTTATGCTCCAGAGGATGTCCGCACTGACGAAGAGGGCCAAGAGAAGTTCTTGGAAGGACTGAATGATGAGCTATATTACCCACTGATGACTGGGGATTATTCTGATTTCTAGAAGTTGGTGGATAAGGCCATTCGCCAGGAAGATAAGTACAACCGTATGGAGCAGAAGAAACGCAGGATTGCTTACTTCAAGGCTCAGCAAGGGAATAGTCAGAGGCCACGTCTTACTATGGGACCTCAGGCAGCACCGCCGAGAGGATCTTCATCGGTTGTTTGCCCACAGCGCCAGTTCTACAACAACAATGCTGGCAATAACAACCGTAACCAAGCTCCACGTCCTACCGCAACCCCAGTCCAGCACCAGTCTGTCAGGAGGGAGCAAGGAAACAAGCCAGAAGTGTGCTTCAACTGTGGAGAACCAGGTCATTATTCTGACAAGTGTCTGAAGCCTCGACGTGTGAAGATTGTTCCTGTGCAGAATAACTCCACAGCACCAGCATCAAAGGCTCGTGTCAACCATGTTGCTGCTGACGAAGCCAAGGGTGCTCCAGATGTGATTTTGGGTATGTTCCCTGTTAACTCAGTTCCTGCAACAGTGCTTTTCGATTCTGGTGCTACACATTCCTTTTTGTCTATGAGTTTTGCAGGAAATCATGGGATGGAAATAGAAGATCTTAGACGTCCTTTGATGGTTAGTACTCCCAGTAATCAAGCCCTCTCATCACAACGTATCCCTTCTGTCAGAATAGAGATTCAAGGTGTCCCATTTCTGGCCAACCTTATTTTGTTAGAGTCCAAATACCTTGATGTCATCCTAGGGATGGACTGGTTAGCTAGATATAAAGGTGTGATAGACTGTGCCAATAGAAAAGTAACTCTCACCAGCAATGATGGTCAAGTTGTAACTGTTCACGCTTTGCCTTCCGAACCTTTAAGTTCGAGCTGGAACCAAATAACTTTGCAAGAGATTCCCATAGTACGGGACTATCCTGAGGTGTTCCCGAATGATTTACCTGGTATGCCACCTAAGAGAGATATAGAATTCAGAATAGATCTGGTACCAGGGACAACCCCAATTCATAAGAGGCCTTACAGAATGGCAGCCAATGAATTAGCAGAGGTGAAGAGACAAATAGATGATCTGCTTCAGAAAGGATTATTAGACCAAGCTCGTCTCCATGGGGAGCTCCGGTCATTTTTGTGGAAAAGAAGGATCATACTTAGAGGATGTGTGTGGATTATCGTGCATTGAATGATGTGACCATCAAGAATAAGTACCCTCTGCCTAGAATTGATGATTTGTTTACCAGCTTAAAGGTGCCACCGTTTTCTCCAAGATTGACCTTCGATCAGGGTATCATCAGTTGAGAATCAAAGAGGAAGATATACCTAAGATGGCCTTTACCACTCGGTATGGGTTGTTTGAATGTACTGTTATGTATTTCAGACTTACCAATGCCCCTGCTTTCTTCATGAACTTGATGAATAATTTGTTTATGGAATATCTGGACAAGTTTGTGGTGGTCTTCATTGATGACATTCTCATCTACTCCCGAACCAGAGAAGAGCATGAAGAACATCTTCGCCTTGCACTAGAGAAGCTACGAGAACATCAGCTGTATGCCAAGTTTAGCAAATGTGAATTTTGGCTGTCTGAAGTAAAGTTTCTTGGGCATGTCATTTCAGCCAGAGGAGTTGCCGTTGATCCTAGTAATGTGGAATCCGTAACTAATTGGAAACAACCAAAGACAGTTTCAGAGATTCGTAGTTTCCTGGGTCTTGCAGGCTACTACCGGAGGTTCATAGAGAATTTCTCCAAGATTGCTAAGCCAATGACTCGTCTGCTTCAGAAAGAAGTCTAGTACAAGTGGTCAGAAGAATGTGAGTAGAGTTTCCAAGAGTTGAAAAACCGCCAAAAATCAGAACCCATTTTGATCTTGCCTGATCCAAAGAAGGGTGTTCACGTATATTGTGATGCATCTAAGCTTGGGTTAGGTTGTGTTTTGATGCAAGATGGGAAGGTGGTTGCCTATGCATCTCGTCAGTTACGTCCCCATGAGAAGAATTACCCTACCCATGATCTTGAGTTAGCTGCAGTGGTTCATGCCTTGAAGATTTGGCATCACTAACTCTTTGGTACTCGTACGGAGGTGTACACGGATCACAAGAGTTTGAAGTATATCTTTACCCAGCCGGATCTGAATATGCGACAACGGAGATGGTTGGAACTGATCAAGGATTATGACATGGGAATACATTATCACCCGGGGAAGGCTAATGTTGTAGCAGATGCCCTCAGCCGGAAAGGCTATTGCCATGCTACAGAAGGACGACAATTGCCGTGGGAGTTATGCAAGGAATTTGAAAGACTGAATTTGGGAATCGTCAGTAGAGGTTTTGTTGCAGCTTTAGAAGTGAAGCCTAGTCTCGTGGATCAAGTTAGAGAAGCTCAAATCAACGACTCTGATATTCAAGAAATCAAGAAGAATATGAGGAGAGGAAAGGCCATCGGTTACTTAGAAGATGAGCAAGGAACTGTGTGGTTGGGTGAAAGAATTTGTGTCCCTGACAACAAAGAATTAAAAGATACAATGCTGAAGGAAGCTCACGACACTCTATACTCCATTCACCCTGGTAGTACCAAGATGTACCAAGATCTCAGGGAGAAGTTTTGGTGGGCAAGTATGAAGCGCGAGATAGTAGAGTTTGTAGCTGTGTGTGATGTATGTCAACGAGTCAAGGCGGAACATCAGAAACCCGCAGGTTTGCTGCAACCCTTGAAGATACCAGAATGGAAGTGGGAGGAAATTGGGATGGATTTCATCACTGGTCTGCCCAGAACATCGTCTGGCCATGATTCTATTTGGGTGATAGTCGACAGGCTTACCAAAGTTGCTCATTTCATCCCTGTGAGGACAACATATTCCGGAAATCGTTTGGCGGAATTATATATGGCAAGGATTGTGTGTTTACATGGTGTTCCTAAAAAAATAGTATGCAATTGAGGTAGCCAGTTTACTTCAAAGTTCTGGCAGAAGCTTCAGGAAGAGATGGGTTCTAAGCTGAATTTCAGTACAGCATATCATCCGCAGACAGATGGACAAACTGAAGGGGGAATCAGATTTTGGAAGATATGTTGAGAGCTTGGGTTTTAGACTTCGGTGGAAGTTGGGATAAGAATTTGCCTTACGCAGAGTTCTCATACAACAACAGTTACCAAGCTAGTCTTCAAATGGCCCCGTATGAAGCATTGTATGGTCGGAAGTGCCGTACTCCACTTTTGTGGGATCAAACGGGGGAACGTCAGGTTTTCAGAACTGATATTCTTAGGGAAGCAGAAGAGAAAGTAAAGATCATTCAAGAAAGATTGCGTATAGCCCAGTCTCGTCATAAGAGCTATGCAAACAATCGCCGCAGGGATTTGAGTTTCGAGGAAAGGGATCATGTGTACCTTCATGTCACGCCTCTCCGGGGAGTTCATCGTTTTCACACCGAAGGGAAATTGGCGCCGCGTTTTGTCGGACCTTATAAGATTGTCAGTAGAAGAGGAGAGGTCGCTTATCAGTTGGAGTTACCTCATTCTCTAGCAGGTGTCCATAATGTGTTCCATGTGTCGCAGCTGAAAAGGTGTTTAAGGGTACCCACTGAAGAAGCTAATCCTGAGCAGACAGAAATCCATGAGGATCTGACCTATATCAAGAAACCAATTCGTATCTTGGAGATAGATGAGAGAAGAACCAGGAATCGAGTTATTCGTTTCTGCAAGGTCCAATGGAGTAACCACTCGCAAGAAGAAGCTACCTGGGAACGAGAAGATGAATTAAAGTCAGCTCATCCGCATCTTTTCGCCAGCTCTTCCGAATCTCGTGGACGAGATTCTGTTTAAGGGGGGTAGGTTTGTCACACCCTAAAAATCTCTAAATTATAAATTGTTGTTTAAACGGAATTAGCAGAAACGATTTTAAAAGCCTAGAAGAAAAGATCTAATTTTAAGTTAATAAATTCCAATATAAAAGTGGGCTAGATAAAACATTAATAAATACTTTTCTTGTTTCAATTATTCCTAGATTTTTCTAGGATTTATTTGAGCCAAGAAAGTATTTTTTTATCAATGGAATTTCATTTCATGCAACACTTAGAAAGAAAAATAGTTTAACCTCTCTCCTTTTGTTTTGGGCCAAAAGCCCATTTTCTTTTTCGCTCTCCCCTCCTCTCTTCGGCCTGGGCTGCAGCCCAGCCAGCCCACCAGGCTGAGCCGCCCCTCTCTCTCTCTCCTGGCGCCGGCAGGTGGGACCCCCCTGTTGGGGTCATCTTCTTCCTCGCGCCGTAGCAGCCGCCGACTTCGAGTGCCATAGAGCAGCCGCCCCTTCCAAAATTTCTTCGTTTCTTGCCCGATTTGATTAAATTGATAGAGGGGAAATAATCCCCTTGATCTCCTCTATCTCTTCTCTATAGAAAGTTTAGTCTAATTCGTTTGGAAATCGCCGGATTCGAGATCGATTCGGATCGGTTCTTTCCTTCCTAACCCTAGTTTTTCCTTCCCCGATTCCGGTTGCCTTGGGCCGAGCCGCCACCCCTGCCCCCATAAAATGGACCCCCCTGGACCTCCTCTATCCGCCACTACCTTCGCCCCAGCCCCTCGTCGACCGTGGAGCCCTAGCCGCTGCTGCTTGTGCGCCGTTATCGCCGCGAAAAGTTCAGCCGAGCTTTGCCGTCGTTCCTATCGCCGCTGTTGCCCGGGAGGACCACCGTTGCGTCCGCAGCAAGGAGAGGAAGCCTGACCACCCACTCGTCTCTGCCGAAAGCCATCGGAAAGTCACCACCACCGCCGGCCCTAGCTTCTGTTGCTGTCTGTTCGTCGCCGGTCATTTTTGTTTTTTAGGTGAATTTTGGTTAAACTTCGGAAATTCATAACTAAATCATTGTAACTCGGATTTAAGTGGTTCAAGTTGCTAAATTCATCTAAAATCGAGATCTACATGTTAAAAATATCGACATGTACTGTTTATGCTTGTTTTTGTACTGTTTTCTTGATTTTGTTCATTCGCTTTAGTTTCCGACGTTCCGGAGGAGAGCATTTACGCGGAAGAAGGTTCCGAAGTGTTTCACGAAGCTCAAGGCAAGTCACCCAGATCCTAAATACCCTTTGAGCATGTTGATCCCATTTAAAGCTATTTGTTTTTATTCAACTACTGCATTTATTTTTGAATGTCATCGGGTGGGAACAACCTATTGTCTTTGCTAAAGCCCCTTTGTTTTGATTACCTTTACTTTGTCACTTGGTTAATAATTGGATTAGCTAGAACATTATATGGTTTTAGCTAAATTAATTAGGATGCTTAGTCATGCTTAGAGACACTAGCTCACATGAATGGGGTAATTAACCGTGCTAACCACAAGCTAGCGTGGGCAACAAGCTAGTTGTGATCAAGGAATGGTGCACTGCTTTGAATTGCATTATGCAAAGGGTAATGTCACAATCTCTATTCGGGTACTTGCTAAGTATCGCAATGCATGGTTGACATGGTGTTGAGGTTGTGTCTTGTGGGTATAGTGGTACGCCTCTGGCCAGAGTAGAACTATTCGAATAGCCGTGCCCGCGGTCATGGGCGAGTCTAACAATGTCTTTCGTGATTAGTCTCACACTTCTCACCATAATAAATGATTTTGTAATTGTTAATAGTTTGATTAGCTCCTGGTTTGGAATAGCATATTCCTGGTTTGGAGATAGGTCTGTACAACCGGGAATGGTTGTACAGCCGGGAATGGTTGTTCAGAATGGTTGGGCCTGTGCAACGGGTGTGTTGCATAGCGTTGGATTAATATTGTTTAATTAAATACTTTACTGTTTTGCTAAATTCTGTAGTATTTGTTAAATGCCATTTATGCAAATGAGACTATATTATGCCATCCTTTGTTATCCTTTGCACTTGCATATTTGCTGCGTGGCTTGCTGAGTATACCATATACTCACCTTGCAATCATTCATCAGAGGAGGAGTTCTACAGTGATGCTAAAGGTGTGGAGGATTAGGCGTAGCTCTGGTCAAGATGCTTGTGGATTGGAGTCACCTGCGTTATTTATTTTATATTCCGCTGCTTAGATCTTTATTGTTTGAGAGGAACTATCTACCTCTGTAATGACTTTATATTCGTCGATTAATTAGATAAATATTGCACTCGATTATCAATTGGTTATTGTGTGCCTCGACTGATTCTTGGATGAGGGTTTACACACATGTAAGCGTTTGGAGTTTTGGATAGAAATTCCGGGCGTGACAGTGGTCCTATCGGATGGCTTGCCATGGTGTAATTCAAGTTCCTCCATATCAACTGGTTTATGGTCATGAAGCTGTGTTACCATGGGAAACTAACATCGGCTCTAGAAGAATTTCTTTGCAAGGTGAGTTGACAGCCGATGATTATCATAATTTGATGGTTGATGAGTCAGAAGATTTGGGTCAATCTAGATTGCGTGCTCTTGAAGAGGTTAGAAAGGATCAAGAAAGGGTGGCCAGGCATTACAATAAAAAGGTTGTGCCCAAGTCTTTTGAGGAGGATGAACTTGTTTGGAAATTGGTGTTGCCGATAGGAACCAGAGATAATAAATTTGGAAAGTGGTCACCGAATTGGGAAGGACCTTTTCGGATACATAAGTGTGTTTCTAAAGGGGCTTATATGTTGAAAGGACTTGATGGAGAAGTTTTTGGCTGAGCTCTTAATGGAAAATATCTAAAGAAATACTACCCAAGTGTTTGGATTGGTTCATAATCGGATGCGTTTTGCGGATGTATGGTTTACAGCCAATATAGTTACATCGCCTTTCGATGGCCAATATTTTTTATTGCCCTTAGATATATAAGTTTGCAGCATTGTGTTCCCTACTACAAACTTGGGGGGCATGGAGGATAAAAACTGGAAATTTTTGAAAATTTTTGAGCGAAGTCATACAAGACAAGATTGATTAATTGATATCATACTTGAGTTAAAATCGGCTCGATGGACGATATCAGTATATTACAGAAAAAATATTGTTTGAAATATTATTTAACTATTACATCAACCCAGAAAATTTTGGATTGCTAAGATCGCACGCAGGTGAATTTGTTCAACTTCATCTATTATCTTGGCATTGGTGGCGTCAGTTCCTAGTACAGGTTTGAGAGATTTGCTGAGGGATGCCAAGTGTTTAATGGAAGATTTATGCTTGTATTTTTGCTCCTCGATAGCTTGAGGCAAATCGGCTAACTTCTTTTCGGTATCAGCAATTTTGACTCGGCATTGTCGAAGTTGGACTAAAAGATCAGACTCCTCTTGCTTAAGTTTGTCCAATTCCTGCTAAGTTGATTCTGGACCAGCCGATAATTCATCTAACTTTGATTTTTCCTCATTGACCTTCTGACGGCTGGTTTGGATAGTTGCTTCAAGTATTTTGTATTCTAGCCGATTAGATATTCTTTGTCTTGCTCTTTCGAGTTTGAATTGATGTTGCTCTAAGAAGATAGCTGGAGAGATTGCATCGGTCAAGTCTTCTGGAAGTTGGTCTTGGATTTCTTGGAATCTTGATCTGATTGAATCCGCAGTTGGTGACCAACCTGTCCAGTGAGGCATTTAGCCGATCGGCAATATCAGCTAGCTTTGTTTTCAGTTCATCGGCTATTGGGGATTTGGCCTTGCTCGCTGTTTCTTCTTCTTCATCATCCAGAAACTGCCTTATGTCAAAGGAGAACATATCGGCTAGAGCCTACAGGAAAGGAATTAATTATAAGTAAGAGTTATAAAATAGCCGATCTGAAGAATAATTAATGATAATCTTACAGGGACTGGAGAAGTTGGAATTATAGCAGCCGTTTCCTCTATATGGTGGCTTCCTGCAGCCGATGTTGTGTGTTCACTTGAAGCTTGTTGAAGAGAAGGTGATTTTGCTCGAGAGGGTTGGAAATTTTGATAAGTGTTAAAAGTAGTGGATAAAGTTGATGGGAGAAAAGTTTAGAGATTGTATACCTGGGTTTTGCATGGCCGACGTCTGGGAGGAGTTGGAGTTTTTACTGGACTGGTAGGCCTAACTTGAGGTGGATCGGCTTGAGAGCTTGGGCTGGAGATATGGTCGGATTCACTAACTTGGGCAGCAGCTTCATCGATTTCTTCTTCAATTACTGCTTCATCGAGATATTCTTCTACAACCGGATCAATTGGAGCATCATCGGCTGAAGACTTTTGTTTCTTGGCAGGCATCTTTTTCTTTGGAGCATTTGGCTTAACAGCAGGTTTCTTGGTTCTTTTTCGTTTGCCAGTCGTAGCAATCAGCTGCCTGATTTGGCCTTGGAGCAGATCTTTGATGGCTGGGGCATTGAAGCCGATGGAAGAAGGAGCCAAATCTTTGCCTGATGATATCTTAGCAAGGGCATAACTGATGTCTTTGCCACTATTACTCTTGGTTGGAGGAGGAGAATTAGGAGTCTGAAAAATATATATGAGAAATATCAGAGAAATTATAATTATGTCAGAGAAAAAGATAAAATAAGAGGTGCATGAGTTTACCTGAGGACTGATAGAGGGATCCATGATTGTCAAGTAGAAATCGGCTGGCATAGACAAAAATAGATGAGTTTTCCACTCACCCCACCATTTGTCAAATAGTTGACTTCGTTCTCTGATCAAAGATATTTGGTTGATAGAACCCAGAGGAGGGCTTTCAAGGCTAAGAATTATGTCCATAATCAGAGCCGATGGAACTATGTCCCTTGTTTGGATTTTCTCTGTGAGGTACAGGCCGATGGGTAACTGTCCCATGCCAAGCTGTCTGGTGTCACGCCCGGAAATTCACTAGTAATTTCCGAACTAATTTGTGCATTAAATCCTCGTCCAGGAATCAGTCGAGGTACACAAATCGACAATTTAATATATAAATCCATCATCATAATAACGTAAATACTTACAGAAAAGGCACTTAGTCCTCACCATAAAGAAAACTGCAGCGGAAAACAAAATCTAGCGATGGCTTCAGCTCCACTCCCACAGGCAACTCAACTGGGGTATAAGCCAAACATCTTCTTCTTCGCAACTTTCTTCAACTGAGGTTGATTGGTTATTGTAAGGGTGAGTAAGTGGAATACTCAGCAAGCCGCACAGCAAATATGCAAGTGCACAAGGATACCAAAGGATGGCATAATATATAGGCTCATTTGCAAAAGCAGCATTTAGCAAACATTTGAGAATTTTAAAATAGTAAAGTAATTATAATCATCAATAATAATCAACACTGAACAGCACACCAATGCTGCACAGGCCCAACCAAACCTGAACAACCAACCCCGGTCGTATAGATCAAACCTCCAAACCAGGAATTAACCATTCCAAACCAGGAGCTAAATCAATTATTACCATTTATCACCTTATATTATTAATGAGTAGTGTGGGATTAATCACGAAAAACATTGTTAGACCTACCCATAACCGTGGGCACGGCTATTCGAATAGTTTTACTCTGGTCAGAGATGTACCACTGTACCCACAAGACACAGCTCCACAACATGTCACCATGTGCCTCAATACCACCACGGTACCTTAGAAAGGAACTGTGACAATACCCCTCGCACAACACAACTCACCACAGTGCACCATTCCTGGATCATAATCACCCCCTCAACAACCAGAGGCATGGACTCCCCAGCGACCCCCACGGACTTCTCGCCGCTTCTCAGTCTGGCACCCCATAATGAACCATGCTATACAAAAGGTAAAGCCGTTGCCCACGCTGGCTTGTGGTTGGCACGGTTAATGTTTCACAACAGTAGCTCGCGAACCGGTCCTTAACTGTCATGAGCACAACTATCCAAATATCATCTCCAACAATGTGCTCACAACCCACCATTAGTCAAATTTTAGTTGGCAGGTTAATTAATTTATCAATCACGATTGACCATCGTGATCTACCATTAAATAGCCATCATTAAGATATAAGTGAAACATTAATTATCCCATATGAAATGATACTAAAGTTTCTAAGCATGGCTAAGCAATTATATCTAATATCTAGTTGAACCAATATATAAAATCCAACTAGTCAAATTAATAACCCAAGGTATCAAGAAATAGGGTAATCAATGCAAATTGGCCATAACAAAAGAATAGGTTCACACCACTCGGTGACATTCGAAAATAAATGCACATTTGAAATAAATAGAGAATTTAAATATAGGATCAACATGCTCAAAGGATTGTGTTTGGGATCCGTGTGACTTTCCTTGCAATAATCGGTCTTCAATTAGTCTTCTAGAACACTTCCGACGCTCACATGAACCTTTGAAATGACGAAAACGACAAGCTAACACGCAAAACGAGAAAAAAGACTAAGAAACTCCAAATAAACAGTACATAAAAAGCAAACAAACATGTAGACCATGATTTTAGATGAAGTTAGAGACTTGAATGGCCTCATTCCGACTTCATATGACAACATTTAATCCAATTAAGCCTACTAAAGAAAATACTATTCCAAATTAATTAAACAATTTACAAATGATTTATAACTGAGAGAAAAGATTAAAAATATCCTCCGATAAAAAGATTGGATCAAATTTGGTAGATGATATATAGTAGAAAGACTAATATATCATTGAAAAGAGGGGAAATAATCTATACTGATTTGGATGGCGGAGATCGGTTGACTGGATTTTGACCTACAGCGGACGGCAACGCGATGACAGACACAGGGGACACCGGGAGAGAGAGCACGATGAGAGGAGCTCACCGAGGGGCGGCGTGACGGCGGACGACGACGGATGACGACTGGCGGCGGGGTAGATACGGCGGCGACGTCGGGTTGACGGTGACGACAGCGTTCCGGCGAACTTCGGCAGCAACGGAGGGGTGGACGGTGTTCTCCTCGTAGCTGCAAATCCAACGGAGGTGGCGGCGACCGAAGGCGACGACGGGATGAGCGACAGGGCTTCACCGAAGATCAAAAAAAACAACGGCGAACTCGGCCTACACGGTGATGGGGGCTTCCCATGGGTTTTGGTGGAGGAGAAGGGGTAGCCGGGGTAGAGCTCGGCCTTGCGAAGCCGGGGAAGGTGGTGGCGCTGGACAGCGTTGACCGAGATGATGGGAAAAGGAGACCGGAGGCGAGGTCGGTGACGGAGAGAGATCGAACTCGCGGGAAGAGGCGGCTTGGGCACGGTGGAGAGAGGGAGGGGTGGCGGTCGAAAGAGGAGAGGGAGGGGTCTCTATTTATAGGCACGGGAGGAAGAATCCGGGCCCAAAACGAGAGGATTTGGTGAGGGAAAATTTGATTTATCTCGAGTTCACCGGATAAGAACGAGACCAAAATTCGTGGGATTTAGCACGAATTTGATGGGGCTTTCTTGTGGATAAGCTGGAGGAGATTCAGGGGAATCCACTCCCGCAACTAATTTTGAAAGGGGAGCAACTGGGAGGCCGGATTTGGTGGAGGAAGGGGTGGCTGCACTGTGCACAGGACTCGGCTGGCTGTCTGTCTCGAGGAGGAAGAAGGCACTGTAGCGAGAGGGAGGTAAAACAGACTTTCTGGTAAAAGGGCTAGCCCAAAAAGAAAAGGAAAAGGAAGAAAGGGAGGCAAAGCAGTCTTAGGGAGGGAAAGAAATAGGCTGCAACAGAGAAGAAACAAAGGGAGACAAAGCAGACTTTTGCAGATTCGGTCCAAACCTGGAAGAGATGATTTTTAATTACTTTTCTAATTAAATTAATCACTGAAATGATCTTTGAATTATTAAAAATACTTCTAATGTTCAAATAATTCCAAGAAAAATCCTGCAAATACTTGAACAATCAAAGTATTTAACAAAATTATAACTGAACCATTTAATGATTAATTTATTATTTAAATAATTACTGAAATGTTCTTTGTATGATTAAAAATTAGTAATTGAGCTCTGAAAAATCTGAGAAAATTCCAGAGAGTAGAATTAACCATGGAGAATTTAATAAAAATTAAATCCAGCCATGTTTTATTTAGAAAATTTTATTTCCCACATTAACTTCACTTGTAAATTAATGAACATTTAATATAAATTTTAGAAATAATTTATTTAATAATTTATAAATCCCTGAAACGAAAATCAGGGTGTGACATCTGGCTTCGATCATGGGGTGATAGAATTCATATGAAGACTGAATATATCTACCTTGAGAGGCACCCGTTGGGAGTATGCAAGGAGTTATGGCCGATATGAAGATATCTCTGATTCCTGGGAAATCCTCATTGTTCAAATCATCAAGTCTGAGATTGGTTGGCAGTTCAGAATTGTTGTAATCTTCATATGGAAACCAGATTCGGGACTCATGAGGGAATCCATCATAAAATCTTCTAAACCAATCACAGAATAGCTCAGCCGATGTCCCTGATCCAGGGTAAGATGATACTGCTTGTCCAAAAGATAAGCATCGTCGTGTTGCTGATTCGCCATCGGCTAGGGATGGAAAAGATAGATTATCCAAGGGGGTTCTGTCAGCAACTTTGATAGTATACATGTTGAGCCATGCCTGAACAAACCACCAAGGACCTCCATAGTTGGTTGATGTGTCCATAAGGAGCTTAGCCGATGTCTGGCTCAGAGTTTTATATACTGCTCCAAGGAGGTATTTGCCTAGTGGGATTGACTTTTTTGACACTAGGGCTTCTGCTAGATGTTGCCAATTTGCTGTTGGTCCACAGGTAGAACCACAGAACAAGAACTTGTCCATCCACGTCATTAAAAAGGCAGTGTGTTCTTTGGGGGAGACAGATCCTGTGCCCATGTTTTCAGTTATAAAGCCAGACCAGCCTCCGATATTCTTAGTCTGAAACTTATGATCACATTTTACTTGAAGGCTGATGGGGTTGGCCGATGAGGAAATATCTAGGCCTGTTAGCATTTGGATATCTAACAAGATAGGCCCATGATTGAACAGGAAGGCATTTAAAGTATTGGACCAAAAGTAAGATGCAGCCGATAGCATGGGTTCATCCTTTTTGGTATCGGCTAGAGAGAGTGAAAGGCATTGAGAGATACCTATCTCATCCCAGTGAGTTTGTTTACTGGCCAACATCCGCTTGTACCAAGCTTTCCATCCATCTACGGCCGTTGGCCAAGATCTGAAGATATTGGGCCAGTGAGTTGGCTCAGGCTTGGATTCTCTGAATGGGAGATGGTTGGTCTCAGAGTTGATGAACAAGGTTGGATCTTCATCACCCATCGGCCCGAGGAAGTAGTGGCTTGGTTCCTTTTCAATGGGGATGGCAATCAAATTTCTCGAGTGCTGCGAGGAGAAGGGAAAACAAGAGGATCGAATCTGTCGGTCTCCTGGGCCCAGGGGTATGGCAACTATGGGTTTGAGGCGGCCCCGTCCGTCCACGTGGCCATCCCCTGAGGGGCGAGAAGGCCCGAGGATGACGTGGCGGCCGTCCTCCCATGGCGCGCTACCCCCTTGGGGGAAGGTCCTGTAGGGTCGGGCTCCCCCGACCCCCTCGGGCCGTCGCCACGTGCCATGAAGTGGGTAAGCGCTCCCAGCGCTCACCTACCCGCATTAAATGACAGTGCAGGCGTGGTGCGCCTGCTCCACATGCGTGCCGCATCTATTGCGAAGTGACGCGCACGCATCTGACACCGGTCACCGATGGCTGACCGGCGCGAGACCGGTGCGAATGACCGATGGGACGGCGTACAGTGTCGCGCGTGACGGCGCACGCGCGGTAGGTATGATACGCTTCCCAATGAAGCTGCCTCAAGATCGTAGGGGCCGATCCGGCTCCTGCGCCATGTCAAGGTTGGTGCGTCAGGTCTAATCACTTGGCGCACCGCACGGCTTACGGTGGACCGCCGGATTCCAGCCGATTAATGAAGAATGAAGTGCTGGGCCGACCGCCATGATGGGCGGTCTGACCAACACCATACCAGATCCACAGGAGCGGAAGGCTTCCACTCCAAGCCACGGCATAGTCTACATCTGTAAAATATTTTGCTCCTTTCTCTCTAGAAAACCGCCTGTTTGGCCCCTGTGGTGTCCCCTTGAGGTATAAAAGGAGGCGTAGGCCTAGAGGAAGGGGGTTGGATGGTTTTTTCTACTTCTTCTCCCTAGGTTGCGGCTAGCTAAGTCCAACTCCAGAGAGTTAGAACCCACATAGATAATCCACCACACAGGAGTAGGGTGTTACGCCTCCTCGGCGGCCCGAACCTGTATAAACGCTTGTGTGTCACCGTCCTCTAGCAGGCGATCTCGATCCTCACTGGCCTCACCGGAGCCGAGCCTGAGGAGGCCTCTTTCATGCGCCCTTGGGCCGAACTCAAAAAGGGGGTCTGCACAGTCCCCCGCTGCGGAGTTTTCCATCCGACAACTGGCGCGCTAGGTAGAGGCATAAAAGCTTCCTTAGCTTTCCGCTCCTTGCGCGATCGCCAAGCTTCGCCAAGTCAGCCCTATGGCTGAAGAGGCGGTACTCCACACCCCCACACCAAGCGCGGGCGACGACGGCGGGGAGCTGCATCATGGCCGCCAGACGCGCGTTCCGTCGCCGCCTCCTCGCCAGAGCCCCGGACGAGAGAAGGCGCCCGAGGAGCCGGAGGGCTCCGCCGCCTCCCAGCGCCCTAGCGACGAGCGACGGCATCACTCCAAGACGCGCCGCCGACTGGCCTACGGTGACGATGGCACTCCTCAAGGTGCCCTCCAGGCGGCAGGGGCGCTCCTGCGCCATCCGCCACCACCGCGGACCCAAAGGCCCCCGTCCAGCATTGGCTGGACGATGTGGCCAACCTGGTCAAGGCGGCGCACCAGCAGTTGGATGCCGGTGGCCGTCCATCAACGGGAGAGGGCACCGCGTCCACGGCCACCGTGTGCCCTAGCGGCCATAGAGGTAGGCCCCCCGTTTCCCCCATCGTTGGGGCTGGATGCCGTGCCTTTGTGGTGAGTCTTCGGAGCGTCTGATGGCCCCCAAAGTTCCGGCCCAACATCCCGGAGAAGTACGACGGAAGCATCAACCCCACCCAGTTCCTCGAGATCTACACGACTGGAATCGAGGCGGCGGGGGGCGACGATAGGGTCATGGCGAACTACTTCCCCATGGCCCTAAAAGGTCAAGCGCGGGGTTGGCTTATAAACCTGCCACCCGCTTCGGTCCACTCTTGGGAGGATCTGTGCCAGTAGTTCACCACGAGCTTCCAGGGCACATATCCGCGCCCACGAGAGGAAGCCGACCCGCACACAGTGCAGCGGAGGGACGGAGAGTGCCTCCCATCATATATCCCGCAAATGGAAGCCTACGTCCGTGAAGTGCGGCGTATGGAGCGCCATTTTGACGAATTAGAATTACAGCACGTGCCCAGGTGAGACAACACGCTCGCCGACGAGCTGTCGCGCCTCGCCTCGTCACGCGCCCAAACCCACCGGGTGCCTTTGAAGAAAGGCTCACCGAGCCGTCGGCGCGTCTTGATCCCCCGGGGGACTCAGACGCTGCCACGTCTACCCCGACGCCCGAGGGAGTCCGGGTCTCAGGTCCCGAAGGGGTCGAACCCAACCCCTCAAGACAAATTGCCTGGATGATTGAGATCCAGGCCTTTCTTAAAGATGAGACTCTCCCCGAGGATCGTGAAGGGAGCGAACACGTCATTCGCATCTCCAAGAGATACGTGCTGGTAGAGGGGGCCCTCTACCGGCGCGGTGCCAATGGAGTCCTTCTCAAGTGCATCCCTCAGGACCATGGCATCGAGCTCCTCGCCGATATCCATGAAGGCGAGTGCAGAGCTCACTCCGCCTCGCGCACCTTCGTCGGCAAGGCCTTCCGACAGGGTTTCTATTGGCCAACAGCGCTCCAGGACACGGCCGATCTGGTCAGGCGATGCCGGGCGTGCCAATTTCACGCCTAGCAAACGCATCTGCCGACCGAGGCCCTCCAGACCATCCCGCTCTCATGGCCATTTGCGGTCTGGGGGCTGGATATCTTGGGTCCATTCAAGAAGGCGTTGGGAGGATATGAGTACCTCTACGTCGCCATCGACAAGTTCACTAAATGGCCCGAGGCTTATCCGGTCATCAAGATCGATAAGCACTCGGTGCTCAAATTCATCAAGGGCATCACTGCTCAATTCGGGGTGCCCAACCGTATCATTACGGACAACGGCACCCAATTCAAAAGTGAACTCTTTGGCGACTATTGCGAGGACATGGGCATCAAGCTCTGTTTCGCCTCCCCCGCCCACCCAAATAGCAACGGTTAAGTGGAGCACGCCAACGCGGAAATCCTCAAAGGCCTCAAGACCAAGACAAACAACATCCTCAAGAAACACGCGAGCTACCAGCGGTGCTATGGGCCAACCGAACGACCCCGAGCCGCGCCACAGGAGAAACACCTTTCTTCCTGGTTTACGGCGCGGAGGCGGTCCTCCCTTCCGAGCTCACCCTTGGGTCTCCACGAGCAGCCCTGTACAACGAGGCAAATCAAGAGCTCCTCCGATGGGACGACCTCGACTACCTCGAAGAACGAAGGCGGCGCGCCGCCCTCCGGGCCGCGCGCTACCAGCAGAGCCTAAGGCGCTACCATGAGCGCCATGTCCGAGCCCGATCGCTCAGCATAAACGATCTCATCCTACGTCGCGTCCAAACGCGCGCCGGACTGAGCAAACTCTCACCCATGTGGGAGGGGCCGTTTAGAGTGATCGGTGTCCCCCAGCCGGGCTCGATCAGGCTGGCCATGGAGGACGGCACAGAGCTATCCAATCCATGGAACATTGAACACCTTCATCGCTTCTATCCATAGAGGAGTCGTTGTGTTGTGCCTCGGGCTCGGGCCAAACCCGCGCGCCCCCCTCGTGCACGACAAAGTTGGCTGGGGGCTCCCACTATCAATATATCTCTTTCTCATCCATTTTGCAACAGCTTTATATCCGGTCCAATTGTGGTTTTCCCCTTACGGGTTTTGTTAAGTGTTTTCATCTTACTCGGGACGGTCGAGTTCGCGTCGCTCCTAAGTGGTTTGCACCACCTAGACGCCAATGGGGCCCAGAGCGAGCCGTGCCCCGAGACATGTTGAACTCTGGGGGAACTCGCCAATGGCCCACAATCGGGTCCGCACTTACCCCGGTCATCATGCTCTCGGCCTAGCCAGTATCGACATGCGGAACTCCCCAAGTGCTCTAGTCTCGGCTCCTATCACTTAGGGCTGCGACCTGAACCCGAGCCCCCGCTTAAGACGAAACACCGAACAAGCTAACGACGGAAGAAAACACTTGGATCACACATATAATACATCAAACTGATATTCGAACCATGACATATTTCATTGCAGGACATTGATATATACAAGCATATGATCAATATTCAATCATTACACATAACTGGCATGAAGGCCAAGGGGGGCGCAAATAGAGGAGGAAGAATCCCTCGCCCCCTCCGCTGGCGGTAGCGGCCTTCCCTGCTCCTTGCACGAGCAGCGGCGGTCGTCCCTTCAGCCTGTCAGCGGCGGCCGCAGTCTTTGCTCCCTCCACCAGCGGCGGCGGCAGCTTCTGCCCCGCTCGGCGTCGGCGGTGGAAGCGGGGCGGTACCTGCTCCCACAGTAGGTCCTTCCTCTACTAGCAACAGCGGTAGCTTCTGCCCTGCTCGGCGTCGGCGGCAGCAGCAGGGTGGCTCCTGCTCCTAGAGCAGGTCCTCCCTCCTTCGCTGGCAGCAGCGGCAATTCCTGCCCCTCGCGCTGGTCGGTGGCGGTGACCCTGTTCCCACAGCGATTCCCGCTCCTCGCGCCAACCACTGCAGTGACCGGGCAGCGCTGCCTGCCGGTGTCACCATCTTCGTCTTTGACGGGGATGGTGGCCGAGGAGGCGGGTTAAGGGACCGCCTAGCGCCTTTGAATCGGCTGGCCACGGCCCAAGGTGCAACACGACGCAGCCGGTTCTTAACGGCAGCGAGGTAGAGCGCACCGGGCGAGTACAGGCTGGCAAGGATGCGCCTCACCCCGCCGTTTAAGGCTGGGAGCGGCTGCGATGCCGGGCACATCCTGCCCAGCATCGCTGACTCTTGGTTCACCGCCGCCGACACGAACTTGTGCGGTAGGTCGCCTATATGGCCATTTTCGATGCGCGACAGTGGCAGCGCGCCGTCCTCGACCGGAGATCGTTGCCGTCTTCCCGGCGGAGGAGCGCCGCGAAATGCCAGAGCACGCGGCAAGGGAGGCGCTAGGACCAGAGGAGGTAAGGGCGCAGGAAAGCTGAGTTGGGGAGAAGTGGCGAGTGAGGGGGAAGATCTCCTCCCCTCTCGATGCCCTTTTATACCCTAGCCACTGCTACACTCGCCTCCTCACTCCTTGTGTCCGCTCTCTTGCCCCCTCGATTCTCGCGCACCTGGCCGTTGCCATTCACGCTGCGCCATTTATGGCGCACCCGTGAAACGTCGCCACCATCGTGGAGATGGAAGAATGGGTCAAGCCCGCCTTAAAAGCGGCACGGTTCCCAAAGGGATAAGCCATATTTATCGTCTTGGGCAGACGAGTGGACGTGCCCCGTTTTGCGTGCCGTCCCCGGAAATAGGGCCGTTAGACAGTAATGGCCCATTTCCATTGAGAGGCGATCTGAGTTACGCCCCGGATAATGAGGTCGTTACGGAAAAGGCCCGTTATTGCTGGGAGGCGGTTTTTCCCAACGCGCAGAGCCAGCGGCCGATCATCTCCTTCGGAAACCTAGGCCCACTCCGCACCGGTTCGACGAGGTGGCGTAAAACCTGGTTGACCTGCAGCGGGGCCCCACACAGGCTTTACGCCGGGGGCTACTGTCGTTGTCCTGGGCCAGGGGTATGCCGACTATGGGTTTGAGGCGGCCCCGTCCGTCCACGTGGCCATCCCCCGAGGGGCGAGAAGGCCCGAGGATGACGTGGCGGCCGCCCTCCCATGGCGTGCTACCCCTCGGGGGAAGGTCCTGCAGAGGTCGGGCTCCCCCGACCCCCTCGGGCCGTCGCCACGTGCCACGAAGTGGGTAAGCGCTCCCAGCGCTCACCTACCCGCATTAAATGATGGTGTAGGCATGGTGTGCCTGTGCCACGCGCGTGCCGCATCTATTGCGAAGTGACGCGCACGCATCTGACACCGGTCACCGATGGCTGACCGGCGCGAGACCGGTGCGAATGACCGATGGGACGGCGTACAGTGTCGCGCGTGCCAGCGCACGTGCGGTAGGTATGATATGCTTCCCAATGAAGCTGCGTCAAGATCGTAGGGGCCGATCTGGCTCCTGCGCCATGTCAAGGTTGGTGGGTCAGGTCTAATCACTTGGCGCACCGCACGGCTTACGGTGGATCATCGGATTCCAGCCGATTAATGAAGAATGACGTGCTGGGCCGACCGCCACGATGAGCGGTCTGACCAACGCCATACCAGGTCCACAGGAGCGGAAGGTTTCCACTCCAAGCCACGGCATAGTCTACATCTGTAAAATATTTTGCTCCTTTCTAGAAAACCGCCTGTTTGGCCCCTGTGGTGTCCTCTCGAGGTATAAAAGGAGGCCCAGGCCTAGAGGAAGGGGGTTGGATGCTTTTTTCCACTTCTTCTCCCTGGGTTGCGGCTAGCTAAGTCCAACTCCAGAGAGTTAGAACCCACATATATAATCCACCACACAGGGGTAGGGTGTTACGCCTCATCGGTGATCCGAACCTGTATAAACGCTTGTGTGTCACCGTCCTCTGGCAGGTGATCTCGACCCTCACTGGCCTCACCGGAGCCGGGCCTGAGGAGGCCTCTTTCACGCGCCCTTGGGCCGAACTCAAAAAGGGGGTCTGCACAGTCCCTCGCTGCGGAGTTTTCCATCCGACAGAATCAAATCAGTTAATTTATCCGAGTTCAAGATCTGTAAAATTGATGAAAAAGTGATAGCCGATATAAAGAGGGGTTAAAAGTAATGAACGAATACCTAGGGGACGTTTGCGGAGGTTACCATTGGAGAAAAGCTTGCTGTTGACGCTGGAAAAGACGATCGCCGATGAGGTCGCCGGAGGGATTGAGAACAATCGCGGAGTTCACGGAGAAGTTTGGTGGTTTAAGCAGTGAAAACGGAGTTAACACCGTGAAATCTCGGAAAAAGCGGTTGGTATTTATGAAATTAGGTGCATAACAGTCACAGGGGAAACCCTAGGCTTTTGCGGTTGCGAAGAGATAATTCCGTTGCATTATATGATACTTCGGAATTGGGGGGCATGTGTTGACGATGAAATTTGGCAAGATAATTGATACTGGTTAATCGGAAACAAAGCTCGAATCTGAAGCAGATTTGAAGATAAGTGGGATTCTCGGAAACAGAGTGCGCATCGGCTGGGAGACTGTATCGGCTGAAACCGAGTCCGAGTCTGATTCGAGAGAGAGTTTGCGATGATTTTGCCAGGCAAGGATAGAGTCCAAAATTGGCAATTGTATCTATTAATTAGGAATATTTGTAATTTCCTTATAGATATTGTCGGTAAGAGTCCGCCTAAGGGATTTGTTTGCTAGTTGGATTTGTATTAGGATAATATGAGTCGTGTCCATGTTAGACAATGTTTGTATTTTCGGGTATAAATATAGACCCGAGGTCTTATGAATAAAACAACAATCATAGTTCAATCTATCTCGGGGCATCACCAACCTTTTGTTTTCTACTTTCGACAAGTTCATGCCTTCGAGTCGAGCTGTATCAATTTGATCGTCGACGAAGAGGTAGGTCTTGTTATGGCAGTTTGCATCATTGGAATTAGTGCTTACATCTTTATGACACTCTAATTCTATCTTGTAAATCTCCGAGTTATCATATACATTATATAATTTAGATTGACAATGATATCTACTTGCATCAGCCAAGCTCTATCTAGGGTTTTGCTGGTAACAGCTAGATTGTCTTGTTGGTTTGAATTATATGATGTATCCACCATCCTGAAAAGACAACCATCAGCTTGATTGTCTAGATATCATGCTTCCTTTCATACTTAATGCTACATCAGTTAAGTTTGATCTATTAAGTCGTGTTAAGAATCATGATCTCTAGCTTGCTTTGTGGTTGTTAATAAGGATAGTATCGGGGTTTCAGCCGATCTTATCTGGTATAGATGTTTTACATAGTTTCTTGCTTTGTTTAATATGCTATATCTGCCCCTTACATCAGGATCTAATCTAATACAAATATATTAGACTTACTACCAATCTAATTGGTTATAGTTGAATATATTTGTTGCAAGAGAATATCCTGGTATAAGGCTGTATCGGAGCTATAGCTGATACATGCTTAAATCTGGACATCGGCTATGACCTGAGTACATATAATCGTTATTTCATATTATTTTAGACTTGGGCAATTTATATTGTCTCGGTTCAGTCCAATCTATCCCAATTGCTTATTTCTAAAGTAATATTGACAAATAGATTATGTAACACTGATATTTTCAGGCGATGTACCAAGTTTAGGGTTAGCTTATCATGGACAAACACATTACAGTCGATTCATGCTATACTGCATCGGCTAGGTTAAATCATGATACGATATCGGCTAACTGGCCGATTGACTATCGTCTACTGATAAACTTGCATGTTATTTCTTGTTGATTGCAGGATCAAATCAACTGGTACGCCCTTCGAACCTAAAAGTAACTTTTGGACCTGCACTAGAGTAAAGCAAATCTCTTAGGCCAGTGTGTGTTTTTTGCATCAACACCACGCCGGCGGGTAGACTCTGGTAGGAAAAGCCTTCCGACAAGGATTTTTCTGGCCGACCGCCCTAAAAGATGCTTACGACCTGGTACAACGATGTGAAGCTTGCCAGTTTCACAGCAAACACACCAATATGCTAGCCCAAGCACTCTAAACAATCCCTCTTACTTGGTCATTCTCGTGCTGGGGGCTTGACATAGTCGGACCTTTCCCGTGAGGACAAGGAGGCTACAAATTCTTGTGTGTAGCTATCGATAAATTCACCAAGTGGATCGAAGCGGAGCCAACAAGAGAAATCAGAGCCGAGTACGCAATCAAGTTCACAAAAGGGATATTCTGTAGAGACAGGTTGCCTCACCGCATCCTAATGGATGACGACTCCCAATTCACAAGCGGTGCTTTTCAAGATTACTGCATCGAATTCAGAGTCAAGATTTGTTTCGCTTCAGTTTCCCACCCCTAGAGTAATGGATAAGTCGAACGGGCTAATTGTATCGTGCTCCAAGGGATCAAAACACGCGTATACAATAGGCTCTTGGCCTATGATACATGGTGGGTTGAAGAACTCCCATCTATCTTGTGGGCCGTACGCACGACACGGACATCGTCCAACAAGGAAACCCCCCTTCTTTCTCATTTACGGATCTGAGGCAATGCTCCCTTCAGAGTTACGTCATCGATCCTCACGAGTAACTACTCTGGCAAGGCACAAAAGGAAAGGCGATCAGATGATGTTAACCTCTTAGAGGAACATCGAGAATGAGTTGCCATCCGAGCAGCCACATATCAACAAGCCCTGCGTCGACATCATGAAAAGCGCATACGAGCCCGCACACTTGCCATCGGTGATTACGTCCTCCGACGAGTACAAAACCAAGCAGGGCAAAACAAGTTCTCACCAAAGTGGGAGGGATCATACGCGGTGGTTGAAGTCCTGAGGCCAGGCGCATTCAAGATCGCAGATGGCGAAGGCCGCGAGTTGATAAACTCTTGGAACATCCACCAACTACGTAAATTTTATGTATAATAATTGATGTATCAAAGTTTGTAAGTTTTTCTCCGTTCAATAAAAATATTTTCAGTGTTTTACCCAAAGATCCCTTACCCGTATAACGCCCTGTGCTAAAGTTTTACCTAACGTTCTTTTATGCTAGTCTGACACACCTCTGAGGTTCTCACGGTCCTCGGTTGGGGACGCCCGGAGCTGATAAGGTGATGTCAGGCACTGGAGAGCCAGGCGACCATGTCATATTTGGTCATGTCAGAGTGCTCAATGGCAGTGTATTAACTAAGCCGTGTGATCGGGAATTGGTTTTCCCAACTTCACTGCTGGGGGCTAGGTATTCGCGGCTCACCTAGGCTAGGTTATTGGTTTTTAAGCTATACCCTCGACAACGACTTCTCCAAGGGCATAGCTAGGGGCTAGAGAGAATATCATACTATAATGACTAAAAACAGTCTAAGCGAGAAGTACTCGTACACTACTAATTTATTAATGCTTACGACATAGATTTCATTTCTCTACATAAGCATGATAAACAGTCATATTTCACAAATATACACTGAGGATTCTTTGCAGGTATAGACTTTACAATGAAGGCCATTGCCAATTCATGGAGGATTACACCTTCTAGGCCAAGGGAGCAAGGGACTACACTAGTTGGTTGATCTCGTCAGACTTCATCGACGTTCGCGAGAAACCTTCGCGGAGAAAGTCGAGGTGCATGTTCTGCCAGCGATCTCAGATGCACGCGAGAAGATGACCTACGGCGTATCGTCTGGCGCGACGACATTCCTACTTCAGGCTGTCATCGATGTGTTTGCCGATACCTTCCAGTTGGTCACACGTTCTCTTGATCCAGGAGATATAGCTGGTAGTCGACTTTTTAGGAGATGGCTGCGCTTCTCGGAGCTCCATACATATTCACGACAAGGCTTCGCAACAACTCATTAGATATGAATTCAACTAGACTTCGCGTCCTCGGAGAGTTTCGACATCTCCATCTTTCTTCGCGACATCTGTCGCCGTTCGAGTTGTTCCACTTCCAATTTTGTCCTCCAGTAATTGATGCAGCGATCCCTCTCCTCCAAAGCATGCTCGAGATCTCCAGATAAGGAAAGGTTTCAAGTCACCCCACCTCGTGCCTGCCATGAAGCTCGAGGATGCGAGAACCGACGGCCTTACCTTGAGTATGTTGGAGAAGAGAACTTAGATGCGATCCTGACGGTGCAATGGCATCGTCAGGACTAACCGCGACTAGAGCACGATCGCCAACATCGGAGGCGAACGAGTCAAAGAGAAGTGGAGTGGACAAAACATCGTTATCTTCGGGACATCCTCCTTGCTAGATATCCTCATCGTCGATACATCTACAATCATATGACAATGAAAAGAGTGCTTAATATGTGGCTAGATGGGAATTGTTCATAAATGGACAACAGATACATCTAAAAGCAATCAAAGATTACAAGACATTACTGTTCGAAAAAGGGGACAACTATATCTCCCAAGTCCTTGACCTCCAACATCACGTCCTCGAGCGTCGGGTCGGTTCCACTGTCACAACCTAAAAATCTCTAATTTATAAATTGTTGTTTAAAAGGAATTATAAGAAATAGTTTTAAAATCCTAGTAGAGAAGATTTAATTTTAATTAAATAATTTCCAATATAAAAAGGGACTAGATAAAATTTTGTTAAATACTTCTTTTATTCTTATAGTTCCCGGATTTTTCTAGGATTTATTTGAGCTAAGGAAGTATTTTAATAAATGAAACATCATTTCAGTAATTATTTAAATTGAAAAAGTAAATAAAACTTTCCTTTTTCTCTTTTCTCTTTTTCGGCCCATTCCCATCTCTCTTCCCGCTGGCCCAGCCCGAAACTACAACTCTTCTCTTTACCGCAAAAGTCTACTTTGCCTCCCTTCCATCCTTTTCTTTTTATTTTTAGGCTGACCCTTTTACCCAGAAGTCTGTTTTACGTCCCTGTCGCTACAGTGTTGTCTTCAACTTATGTCCAGTGAGCTTGCATGTTGATGCAGTTGCCTCCTCTTCCAAATCCGGTCGCTTCCTTCCTTTCCCAACTAAATTGATAGAGGGGAAATACTTTCCGTATCATCTTCTTTCCTTTCCCCAAAAAATCAAATCAAATCCCGTAGAAAATCGACTCCGATTCGAGCTCTATTCCGATCCTCTCTATCTTTGGAAACCCTAAACTTTCTCTTCTTTTCCCGTCGATGTGGGTTCGATCCCGTCCTCTCGAGCCTATAAATAGGACCCCTAGTCCTCCTATAGCCGCCGCCACCCTCGTCCTAGCTCACAGCCACCGGTAGAGCTGTCGCCGCCCGAGCTCTTGCGCCGCCGCCGTCGACGCAGGTTCGGCCGTGCTTTGCCGCTGCTGCAGTCATCGTCTCCGCGAGCCGTCGCCACTGTTGAGTTCGCAAGGAGGAGAGGAACACCGTCCACGCCTTCGCTGCTGCTGCAACTCGCTGGAGCTACGTCGTCATCGTCAACCCGTGCTACGCCGTCGTTCCAACTTCGCCTTCATCGTCGTTCGTTGTCGTTTCTCGTTGTGCAACCATCGGTGAGTTCGCTGAGCCGTGCTCTATCCGTTGGTGCCATCCGTTAGCGCCGCTGTAACACCCTAAAAATTCGACCATCGAATATAAAACACTAAAATACGAAATTTCAAAAACTTTTAAATTCAGTTGCATCATGCCGCGTTTAATCGCTCGTTTATTCGATCTTTAATTGCGAAGCTCGGATTTATCAAATCCATTTAAGCGCGAACCCTAAAAACAAAAATCAAATAAGTGCACAGTTAAGGAAAATATACTAAAGTATGTGATGGGGCAACCTTGTATTAAAGGAAATATCCTATATAAATGTCACAAATTTAATTGGAGTGATAAAAATTTAAGAGGAGACTTCGCATATATATATACAATTATCGATGCCTATGCATATATATATATATATATATATAATACATGGGTGTGTATAATATGTGTAAATATGAAATATGGTGGCACAAATTCAAGCGGATATATTTTGCAAATATATAAATATGTATATATGCATAGGAGACTAGGTATAAATCCTAGGTATAAATATATATAAGTGTACGTATGAATATGTGAGAGTAATGGGTAGAAGAAAAGAAAGAATAAAATATATATATATGATAAACAAATTATCGCAAACATTAAAAACATTGGTCACATTGATTTGGTTGAATTTACAAAATTTTAAAATGAATTTCGGGGGAAAAACTACCAAAAAAACAAATCAACCCCTGGCGGCACTGTTCCCAGCCCGCCAGGTGCTCGGCCCGGGCCCCTCCCCCGCGCGCGCCCGGACCCGCCGCCGCCGCGCCCTCGCGCCCCGCACTCGCCTCGCGCGCCGCCCGCCGCCGCCTGCCGCACGCGCCTCGCGCATGCGCGCCCGGACCCGCCACAGCCGCCGCGCCCTCGCGCCCGCGCGCGCCCCAGCGCCACGCGCCGCGCGCGAGCACGACGCCGCCCGCCGCTGCCGCGCCCTCGCGCCCCGCGCCGCACTCACGCCCCGCGCCGCACGCGCGCACGCCGCCCGCCCACGCCGCGTGCCTACCGCGCCCACGCCGGCTGTACTGCACCCACGCCGGCCGTACCCCACCGTACCGATCCGCCCACGCGCGCCCCAGCGTCGCGTCTTCCGCCCCGTGTCGCGCCGCGCACGCAGGTCGCCCGGTCATCGCCGTACCCGCGCCTGCACGCACGCCGCCCGCTGCCGTCGCGCGCACGTCGCCGCCTCCCCACGCCGCGCGCCCGTCCCGTCGTCGCCCGCCTCGAGCCGGCCGCCCCCCCCCCCCCCCCGTGCCCTATAAAACCCCCCTCCTCCTCCCTTCCCACACCGCCCCTACCTTTTCCCCCTCTTCTCCACCGCCGGCAACAGCCGCCGCCTCCGTTGGGTCGACGCCGCCCCGCTGCCGCCCTACCGCCGGTTGCCGCCGCGTCGCCGCCCTCCGCCGCCACCGCCACCGCTGCCGGTATGTGCCTCCCCTCTCCTCCTCCCCCCTTGCCGGCTGCACTCAGAGAGAGAGAGAGAGCAAGCAAACAGAGAGAGCAGAGGAAGAAGAAGAAACAGAGAAGGAGAAGGAAAGAAAAGTGTAAAAGAAAGAGAAGAAAAAAATAGAAAAGAAGTGGAAAGGGAAAAATAAAAATAAAATAGGGAGGGATAAATTAGGGGTTTAGGAATTTAATTTTGTCTATCTCAAATATATGTGCACACATGCTATATTAATATAAAATGTTAGTTTAGGAAATTAGTAAAATCCACCGACATCGATTATTTTGGAAACTCAAGAAATTAAATCGGATTATTTAATTGCAACTTGAATTATTCGCTGAACTGGATTATTCATTTAAATAATTAATCCTTAGCAGGGTACTTAGCCGATTACTTAGATTTTCGTTCGTTAAGCTTTACTAACCTATTCAAACATGTTTAGCGAAGAATTTAATTGCCAGTTATCCCTAAAACTTCCAAATTAGTCGTTGCCATTTAAATACCTATTAAATATTCATTTAAAAGCTACTTAGTTGATTTTTACTCGTTGATTAGGTTATCCGCCTAATTAACCGTTGCGACTATTTAGTCTATTATTAATCACCTAAGGTAAAGTATTATTAGCGGGATCTAATTTATTCGAGACGCGTAAATTAAATCGGATTAATATTCTAAATTGGCTAGCCCTAACATTTTAGGACAACGGTATTAAAAATCGAAATAGAATTACTTCATAAATAAAATGGAATCGATGTCGACGTTCAACGCTCACGCTCGATCGTTTCTTTAATTGGATTTTGTTGGATCTTAATTGAATTCTAAATGAATTCAATTTCTTTCGCACGTAATTTTAGACACCGAGGGAGTTGCGAGTCCGACTGAGGATCAAGACTCGCAGGACTACGAGCAAGGCAAGTCATCACTATCCCTTGAGCATATTGATCCTACGTTGCGAAATTATTTTGTTTGCAAATAAAGTTGCATGCAATAATGAATAGCCTACTTGTTATTATGCCATGCCTTGATTATTGTGTACCCCGTACCCCTTTTGTAACCATGATTACATATGAGTCCCTAGTCAATTATGACGGATGCTTAGCGATGCTATTCCAGAATCACGCATACTCATATTTATCAAATGCTTTATGCTTGGGCAATTACCTTAGGGAAGGTAATTGAGATGCGGCATGTGGAGACATGAGCGCCACATTGCCATGATATAATGACATGATTTGTGAAAGGAGAAATAAAACTAAACAAGTGTCTTCAACTGGGGCGGATGGTGGATTTGGGTGGTATCCGGAAAAGGCTAGCACCGTCCCCGGTCAGTTAAGGACCAAGCCATGAAGTTAAGCATGAAACGACCCCAGTACAACCGTACTTCTCAGATGGGTATAGACCTAGCGGACTAGATAGCCGAGCAGAGGCAGTATCCTTGCATAGATGGTTCACCCCAGTGTGTGAGGTAGGTTCGCTACGACGGGGCAGCCGTTGAGGTGGGGACGCGATGCGTACTCTACATCGCTGTCGCCGTTGGTAGGACTGCCATGGGTGTGACAGTGAGAATCTAAGCTTAAATTATAAACTTTGCGCGTGTGTGAGACTTCTCTTCCCGGGAGCGCCAGAACTCCTCTCACTGCTAGAAACAAATACGCCTAGAGTGCACGAGGATGATAGTTCATGGAGCAGGTACTACCAATGCAAGGTTATCGAAAGGCTTTGCCGTGACGCGTCTCATGTGTTGGGACGAGGCTCATGTGTTGGGCAGTCACGGAGTACGGGTAAAGTGTACATCCACTGCAATGTGAGTGAAACAATCTATTCGAATAGCCGTGCTCGCGGATATTGAGCACCGGGACATGCATTACACTTGGCTAGACTCTAAATTCTTAACTTGTGTGGGAGGGGTTAGTGCATGACGAATTTTATGCTGTTGGAGCCACCTCCTGAGCAGAAGGAAGATGGACGTCCACAGAAAACCATGACGAAACGAGGACGGGAAGCTATCCTGGGGATAATGATGGATGGTGGACAGAACCGTCGTTGTTTAAAATAAACTTTGGTAATAAAACTTGATCCGTCATGCTAGGTCTTAGGTTTGTGAAAAGAATTGCAAAACTAGCCTTATGCAACAGAACCTACGCCTTGCCTGATGAAACCTGTCATATGCATTGTTGCCGTGGTGACTTGCTGAGTACGGTTGGTACTCACCCTTGCAATTATAAACTCCATCAGAAGCCGAGGATGACACCGCGGTGGATCCATACGCCTACTACGAGGAGGATGCGGATGAGGAGGGTGCCCACTAGGTCTAGACACGGTCGTTGCCTGTGGCAATGGCGATGCCGCTGCCTTCGCTCCGATGCTTATCTATATTCTGTTTTTTTGACTGTATTCCGGGCCGTTTGGTCCTTTGTTCTAATACAATGCCTTCGGGCCTATGATGTAATGATTCGTACTCGACGCATTTGTATGCGCTTTTGGTAATACAACTATGTATCGTGTGTGCCAAACTACTTGATCCAGGGAAATGGCACAGAATACACGAGCGATCCCTGTTGCAAAACGGGGGTCCTTACAGAGTTGGTATCAGAGCCATACGACTGTAGGAAGGACCAAATGGCGCCCCACCCCAATGTAGATGGTCAAGGGAAAGATTCCCAGGTAGGAATATTTTCATAAAATCTACTTTCATAAAACCAAACGCATTTTTCCTTAATCCACATCTATTTCCTTGCAAAATGAGTTTTACTTTTACTGATCTTAAACTTTCTTAAAAATAGATGGCACATTCGAGTGCATCATGGGAGATGGACCTACCCCATTCAGAGGGATATATTATGGAGTTGCACAGGATGATGAGGTGTCTGAGGTACCCGAGGATCCCTACCTACCTGGTGAGGTAGATTGGACCAGCCTGGGAAGCCAGGGTGGTGGTTGAGTGCCAAGTTCCATCAGAGGCAGGCCATTGGTTCAAGACCTGCTATCGTTGCGACACGCCGGAGACCGCGATGCAGGATGCTGCCCGGGAGGCCTTCCTCCAGCTCAGCTCGATCCACCGATCTGAGTTGGCGACTACTGAGTTTGCCCATCACCCGTACCGAGAGGAGGGCAACTCCGTGTGCACCGTCCAGGACACACCCTGTTGCTACAACCCGATGGTGACTCGACTGTCCCGATGGGCGGAGGCTGTCGACGACTGTTACGAGACAGCTCTGTTGGAGATCGATGAGCAGCATAGGCGTCTGGTTGAGCTAGAGACCGAGGTGACTGACCTCACAGTACAACACCTACAGCTTGAGGAGGAGCACCAGACCCGGGGCAGTGAGATAGACTCACTTAAGACACAGCTCCAAGCCCGCGGCGATCAGTTCCAGCAGTTATCAGACCAGCATGATGAGCGTCGCAGGATGATGGATACACTTGAGGAGCAGCTGAGGGTGAGTCAGGAGCACGTTAGTCAGCTTGCAGAGCAGCTCGGAGCTACCACAGTCAGTGCCACTGGAGCTTCCACTTCTGCAGCAGTTGGGCGGGATCGCTATTTCTTCCTCATTCCACCGTACCCGCCAGCGTTCCACTCACTAGTGGATGCCCTAGCCACCGAGTCAGGACCCCACCTGGTGGACCCTACGGCGATGTTGTCGCCAGTTGCAGAGCCGGCCCCTGCTACTTCCCCACCACCAGGATCCTGCGTAGAGACCCCGATCCAGGTTGACTCCGGGGCAGAGGACGAGGATGACCCAGAGGAGGTAGAGCCACACGTCACCGACCCTTCAGAGGACGAGACTCCTGCCTACCGCATTACCTTCGCCGGTGGCCCTCGCACCCGCAGCACAGCCCGCAAGAGCACGCGACCACCGCACAAGAAGACCAAGCCAGACCCAGAGGATACCGCCTCCGAGCCAGGAGAGCTCAGGTTCGCATCTGCCAGCGACTACCCACTTCCTGCGCTAGGATCCTACGGATGGCTGGACGGCTAGACTGGAGGCCACTACGGCTCCGACCTCGCTTTGGATGGTTTTTGGAGAGCAAGGCACCCTTCCCCCTATGTATGTTGACGAGTAGTTCGATGCCTTAGTTCGATGGTTGTAGTGTCTGAACTTCATTTGGGCTGCATATGTATGCAGTTGTTTGCGTCTTGATTTACAAACTCTACGATGTTCCTTATGGTATGTTATTGTTGTGTTACAAATGAGTTTATTCCACCATGCTTACTAAACAAAGTTCACATCAAAAACAACTCCCTGATCGGGATAAAGCCATAAGGGATGGTTCGAATATCAGAATACTTACCCAACTAATCCACACAGATGGCCAGCCGACACCGAGCGACAAACAACAATGAGGGAACCCCCGAATCCGACCTAAACACCTTAACCGGAATTATGGCCGCCCAGACCTAAGCCATCGCGAACAATCAAGGCAATCGTGGAGGATCAAACTTTGGAGAATTCATGAGGACCAAGCCACCCACGTTTGCCGCAGCAGAAGAGCCCATGGATGCCGAGGATTGGCTGCGTATCATTGAGAAAAAGCTAACCCTCGTGCGAGTACGGGAAGCTGATAAGGTAATTTTCGCAGTAAACCAACTGGAAGGACCAGCCGGAGACTGGTGGGATACTTATAAGGAGGCCCGAGAAGAAGATGCTGGTGAACCAACCTGGGAGGAATTCGCTACCGCCTTCCGTGACAACTTCGTGCCCGCCGCAGTGATGCGCATGAAGAAAAATGAGTTCAGGAGACTGCGTCAAGGAAATACCACAGTACAGGAATACCTGAACCGTTTCACTCAGCTGGCCCGTTACGCGACTGGAGATCTCGCAGACGAGGAAGAAAAGATTGACAAGTTCATTGAAGGGTTAAATGACGAGCTGCGTGGACCCATGATAGGGCAAGATCATGACAGTTTCCAGAGTCTCATCAATAAGGTGGTTAGATTGGAAAACGATCGGAAGATCGTGGAACACAACCGCAAAAGAAGGCTTGCTATGAACCGCCCGCCTCAAGTTGCATCTCAGCGACCCAAAGGAGCTACCTCGTCAGAATGGAAACCCGCGATAGTAATTGCCAATCGCTCTACTACACCCAGCACTTACAATAGGCTGGTGGCTACCCAGAACCGCACACCTGCGCCAAACCAGGCTACTACAGGGATAAAAAGGCCGGGGAGCTGTTTCAACTGCGGAGAGTATGGGCATTTCGCCAACAAGTGCCCGCATCCCAACAAGACGCCTATCCGCACCGGAGCTAATGGCACGACAATCCAAGGGGCTGCTACCCCGACGGTCGGGAGAGGGCTGTTCAGGACGCCGCAGACCGGCAGGATCACGACCGGATTTGGACGCGGGCAAGTGAACCACGTGCGAGCAGAAGAAGCCCAGGAGGATCAGGGCGTGCTAATGGGTACGTTCTCTATAAATTCTACTCCAGTTAAAGTTCTCTTCGACTCAGGCGCGTCGCATTCATTTATATCCTTAAAAGCTAGCCAAGAACAAAACCTAACCCGAGTAGAACTGCGGAAGCCCATGATAGTACATTCCCCGGGAGGGGAGATAAATGTGAACCAAGCCTGTGTCGACGTACCCATCCGTCTTAGGGATGTGGTGTTTTCCTCAAATCTCATGGTCCTAGTGCCGCAAACCCTCGATGTCATACTAGGCATGGATTGGTTAACAAGGAATGGAGGCATCATAGATTGCAGCCGTAGAGAAGTTACATTGACCACACCCTGGGGATCAGCGATGAGGGCAACTATGGATCAGGACCCCAGATTACCTGAACGTGCCGGTGGTATATTCACCATGCTACTGTCGACCCCCGATTTTGCAAATCGGAAATCTTACGTGTTTATCCATACCAATCCCTGGATCAGTAGTTGGTACACACATACATAGCCGGATCACAACATATCACGGATGAATTCAGTCTAAAAGAGGTAAGTACTTACATTAGGGCCAGGCAGGCCAACAACTATCAGAGAACAACAGCGGAAGACAAAACAATACAAGGGCCCGGTTGACATGCCACAGGTAGTCGACTAGGGAACGAGACCTAGAACGGGACCGCACTCCGATCATCTTGTTAAGTACGCAAGCGTACCGACAAGGGCTTCTCTTCAGGCACTCTGCTAAAAGATATATATAGAGCAACAGTGAGTACAGAAGTACTCAACAAGCCATCACACAAGAATGCATATGGTAGAAGGCATTTCAAGGAATGGCTTTCGGTTCTTTTGCGTAAAGCAAATTTTGTAAATCTTTTCACAAGCCTAAGACCTAGCATAGACTGATCAAATTTTAATACCATAGTTCATTAATCAACGACGGTTCTGTCCACCATCCATTGTCATCCCAAGGATAGCTTCCCATCATTGAGTCGTCATGGTTTTCTGAGGACATCAACCTTCCCTCCTCTCAGGAAGTGGCTCCATCAGCATAAAAATCATCATGTATCATCCCATCCCACACAAGTTAAGAATTTAGAGTCTAGCCAAGTGTAATACATGTCCCGGTGCTCAATATCCGCGAGCACGACTATTCGAATAGATTTGGTTTACTCACACTGCAGTGGATGTACACTTTACCCGCACTCCGCGACTGCCCAACACATGAGCCTCGTCCCAACACATGAGACGCGTCACGGCAAAGCATTTCGATAACCTTGCATTGGCAGTACCCGCTCCATAAACTATCATCCTCATGCACTCTAGGCGTATCTGTTTCTAGCAGTGAGAGGAGTTCTGGCGCTCCCGGGAAGGGAAGTCTCACACGCACGTAAAGTTTATAGTTTATAGTTTAAGGTTAGATTCTCACTCTCACACACGTGGCAGTCCTACCAATGGCAACACCGACGTAGGGCACGCATCGCGGCCCTACCTCAACGGCTGCCCCACCGTAGCGAACCTGCCTCACACACGGGGGTGAACCTTCTATGCAAGGATACTGCCTCTGCTCGGCTATCTAGTCCGCTAGGTCTATACCCATCTGAGAAGTGCGGTTGTACGGGGGTCGTTTCATGCTTAGCTTCATGGCTCGGTCCTTAACTGACCGGGGACGATACTAACCTTTTCCAGATACCACCCAAATCCACCATCCGCCCCGGTGGAAAACAGTTGTTTAGTTTCATTTCTCCTTTCACAAATCATGTCATCATATCATGGCAATGTGGCGCTCATGTCTCCACATGCCGCATCTCAATTACCTTCCCAAAGGTAATTGCCCAAGCATATAGCATTTTGATAAACATGAATATGCATGATTCTAGAATAGCATTACTAAGCATTTGTCATAATTGACTAGGGATTCACACGTAACTTGGTTACAAGGGGATATGGGGTGAACAATATTCAAGGCATGGCATAACGACAAGTAGGATGTTCATCATTGCATGCAACTTTATTTGCAAGCAAAATAATTTCGCAATTTGGGATCAATATGTTCAAGGAATTGTGATGACTTGCCTTGCTCAGGATAGTCCTTACTCTATAATCTTGATCAACCTTCTCCTCCTGGAAGCTGCATACGTTGCCTCACGACTAATCGACACACCGATACTATAATACGCGAGAAAACCCAATATTTAACCAACAATCAACATGCGCAAATAATTATAAACACCGGAGTCATACCTAGGGCTGCTCATGCTACTCGCTTCTATCCAAACACAACGATCATGCACTAAAGGAGGTTTTGTCCTATTTAATTAAAATTTGTGGTATGGTTCTGTGGTTGGATAGACTTAGGATTGACTAGATATTAACAGTGAATCATAAACATTATTATTTTATTAGCGGGGTTATTATTAAATTATGGACATATTTTACTCATCATTATAAAAGTTCAATAATATCAAAATTACAGATCATCTCTCCGTATGGTTTTGTAATGAGCTACCCTAGTGAGTTACAGTTTAAACTGGAATGTCGTCAGGTAAGGATTAGTTACTATTTACCTACTATTTATGTTTGTCTCATGCTCTTTGTTGGGTATATACAGATGGTAGGGTAGTGCTCTCTTGTAAAGTTTAATCGAGATATACCGCACGTGTGAGTTCGAGAATATACGAGGTTTGATTATTTACGGAACGTGAACTATTTCTGCAAGTCGTACAATATATGTGATATAGGTGGGTTTGACGAGTTGGTACTTGTTTTATTAACTTAAGGATTGATTACCAACCTAAATATATACTATGGTAGGGGGTGTGGTTAATTAACTTCGTGTAGGTGATTTAGTCAAGCTAGCCCTGTAAACAGACCATGGTTTTATCCGTGAGTATCCTCTTTTAGTTGTAGCACTGATAAGGTCAGGCTTTATGTAAATAATTTATAAGTCATGGACGCATCCATATATGGACGTTTATTGACAATTGGCACTAGCTTTTCTTTAGGTTTCAACTAATTTGAAATAGTGTGTATAATTGGTTTACATGGGTTTTACGGTGATGAAGTATGTTAAAAATAATCATCCTTGGGTCTACTCTACTGTTCACAATAGATGCCACACTTTAAAGTATTATTTAGTTATTAAGTGATATATTTGTACCACCCTCACGATATATGCCATTAACGGAGTCTGTACAGATGATTTTAATCACACTAGCTCTGTCTTTATTTCTCATAATTGGGGACCTAGGTATTTCACACGAGTATACTTTGAGCTATAAACCTATTAAGTTAATCCCCTAGTTGAATACTGCCTAGACCATGAACTTAATTATACGATCATCGAATAATAAATAGTACTAGTATTTCTTCTTTCTATACCTCCATTAATTTGAAACATTAGCTATAATTCAATTTATACGATCGCTATAGCAATATAACAGGTCAAAGATAATTATTTTACTCTACAATAAGAATTTTTATTTATTAGCACACTATTTAGGTTGACTTTTACTTTATTGATTGATATTATAAAAATAAATATATTTTAGTAAATAGTGAATCATATACCATTGGAAAGAGCATGAATTTAGATAAATTTAGGTTCAAGTTTCACCCAAATCGGAGCTATAATGAATAAGTTACACTTGTTAAAAGATTTCGATTCAAATTAAATCCAAAAATTGTAAAATGCCACTGTGCACTAACCTCAGTGGGGCCCACCTGAGATATTTCTCTCTCTCTCCCTTTTTCTTTTCTTTCTTTTTTTTCTCTCCTTCTTCTACCTCCTGCTTCTTTCCTCTCTTTCTCTTCTCTCAGCTTGCTTCTCCTCTCTCCCCGAGCCGAGCGGCGGCGGCAGCGTGGGCACGGCGGCACGGGGCGCGGTAATGAGCGGTGCAGCGGCGAGCACATGGTGGCGGTTGGGCGCGCGGCGGGCGAGCGGGCGCGACGGCGGGCGCGGTGAGCGCGCGGCGGCGGGCGCGTAGTGGCGGACTGGGGCGCGGGGGAGGGGGGAATTTATAGGGGCGATAGGGGCGATGGCCGACGCGAGGGCGCGGCATGGCGCGACGTGCGCGGGAGTACGGCGGCGACATAGGCGCGGCGCGGGGGCGTGCGCGACAGCGGCCCGGGTGCGGCGGACGCGGGCGACGGCGGGGCGACGTGGCTCGTTGCCGACGCGACGCGCCGCGCGACGTGCGCAGGCGGGAGCGGCGCGCGGGGCGCGAGGCAGATGCGACGGCGATGGCGACGTGCCGCGTGCGCAGGCGGCGCGGGCAGGGGCGCGATAGGCGGCTAGGGGTAGACCGAATAGGTTTAGGGGACTAGGTCGAACACCTTTAGGGCGATGAATAGTGCATTTTCTGTTTTATTAGATTTTTAGTGTTTCGGTTGATTTAAAAATTGAACAAAAATGCAATTTGAATTTGTGTTTCCTCCTAGGCCTTGGAGTGACAAATTTGGGCATCCAAATGTGGATTTGACCAAAATTTAATATTGTCCATTATTTAATATTTATTATAGATTATTTCGTGTTTTATCCTTTAAAAGCTCCTATGTTTTAGAATTTATTCACCCACAATTAAATTCGCGTTATATTAATTTGGATTTTTCCCTAAAAGTTGCGATGGTGCAAATATATCTTTATTGTATTAATTAAATGAGGTTAGCCCTAAAATTGGTCTAGATAATTCGGAAGCTTTCGATATTTCTAAAATTAATTAAAATATTCTAAGGTGGCTTTTGTCAATATGATAGCACATTTGTCTCAACTTATTTACGGGTTAGTTTATTTTATGTGGGTTTGATATATTTAATTACAATCTCCCAATGCAATTTGGATTTTGGTGCAGCGCACATCGAATTATATACGCCCGCAATTCTATATAGGGCTTAGTTTATTCGAACGATTATTATTTCATGTGTATTTATATTTCATGGGATATTCTGAGACTCGGTACAATATTGATCTCAATATTGAATCAAATACACTCATGTGCCTATTTTACATATAGAGGTCAATTTGGTTATATGACCAACTATTTTATATGAGCTAATTTTATGCAACGGAAGACTTGATAAATTGTTCTAAATATTAATTTAAATATTCCAACGAAACATTCATATATAATAAGGTCATTGTAGTAGTGACCATTATTTCATGCGTACTTATATTTTATGACACTCATCACATGGTTAAAGTATTTATTATTTGATCTGTACTTTTTATTACAGAAGTTAATAATTACATTGCACTTTATTTGGCTTGCTTCCTTGTGCAAAAATGTTTATAGGGTTAATAATAAATTATGTATTCTTGTAGACTAGATTTATTACCGAGTCGTTTATCCACAATTTATCTCATTAGTGTGACAATATATAATTTGGCAAACAATAGCAACTATAACGTCCAGCATGATGCAAAAGTTTTAAAAAGTTCGAAATTTTAGTGATTTTTATTGCCGGAATTTTCAGGGTGTTACAGCTACCCTTGAAAGGAATGCCGGTGGTTCAGAAATTCCCCGATGTGTTTCCTGAAGATCTACCTGGAATGCCACCAGATCGTGACATCGAATTCATCATCGATCTGATGCCCGGAACTGCCCCCATATCCAAGAGGCCATATCGGATGCCGGTCAATGAGCTAGAAGAGCTCAAGAAGCAAATTAGGGAACTACAAGAGAAGGGATTCGTACACCCCAGCTAATCACCCTGGGGAGCCCCAGTATTATTCGTCAAGAAGAAGGATGGTAGCATGAGGATGTGTGTGGACTACCGCTCATTGAATGAGGTGACTATTAAGAACAAATATACATTACCGTGAATAGATGATCTCTTCGATCAACTCAAGGGAGCCAAGATATTCTCTAAGATCGATCTTCGGTCCGGGTACCACCAATTGAAGATCAGGGCTGGAGACATTCCCAAGACTGCATTCTCGACGCGTTACGGGTTGTATGAATTTACCGTGATGTCTTTTGGGTTGACCAATGCTCCGGCTTATTTCATGAATCTTATGAACAAGGTATTCATGGAATATTTGGATAAGTTCGTGGTAGTATTTATCGACGATATCCTCATCTACTCCAAGGATGAAGATGAACATGCCGAGCATCTACGCTTGGTACTAAAGAAACTCCGGGAGCATCAGCTCTATGCAAAGTTCAGCAAGTGCGAATTCTGGTTGAAGGAAGTTGCATTTTTAGGTCATGTGATATCAGCCGGTGGTGTAGCAGTAGACCCTGCTAAGGTTGAGGCGGTTACCGAATGGAAAGCACCCAAGTCTGTAACGGAGATCCGAAGCTTTCTGGGATTGGCCGGATACTACCAAAGATTCATTGAAGGGTTCTCTAAGATAGCCCGACCCATGACCCAGCTACTAAAGAAGGAAAAGGAGTTTAAGTGGACTGAGCAATGTCAGGAGAGTTTCGAACTATTGAAAGAAAAGTTAACCACTGCCCCTATCCTAGTCCTCCCTGATAACCGGAAGGATTTTGTGGTATATTGCGATGCCTCGAGACAAGGGCTGGGAGGAGTGTTAATGCTAGAAGGAAAGGTCGTGGCGTATGCTTCGCGACAACTGCGACCGCACGAGGAAAATTATCCTACCCACGATCTTGAGTTGGCCGCAGTGGTTCATGTACTGAAAATTTGGAGACATTATTTGATTGGGAATCATTGCGATATCTACACGGACCACAAGAGTCTGAAATATATCTATCATGCAACCCGACCTGAACCTGAGACAGAGAAGGTGGTTAGAATTGATCAAGGATTATGACCTGGAGGTTCACTACCACCCAGGGAAGGCAAACGTCGTGGCCGACGCACTAAGCCGCAAAAGCCAATGCAATCACCCGGGCATGGAAGGCGTGGCCCCTGAGCTTAGAAAGGAAATAGCCCAGCTAAACATGCATCTAATTCCACGAGGTCAGGTAAATACCATGGAAATACAGCCCCTGCTGAGGACACAAATAGAAGGAGCTCAGGAGGATAACGAAGAAATCCGGGAAGTAAAGAAACGCATGGCCGCAGGATGTGCGAAGGAGTTCTCGGTTAACGAGGGGGGAATACTACAGTATAAAAAGAGGATCTACGTGCCTGAGCAAGGAGGATTGAGGAAGTTAATTCTAAAGGAAGCACATGAATCAGCGTATTCCCTACACCCGGGGAGTACGAAAATGTACCAAGATTTGAAGGAGGAATACTGGTGGGCCAACATGAAACGAGATGTGGCAGAGTACGTGGCGCTCTGCGATGTATGCCAGAAAGTGAAGGCCGAACACCAGCGACCGGCAGGTTTGCTACAACCCCTCAAAATCCCAGAATGGAAATGGGATGAGGTCGGTATGGATTTTATTGTTGGATTACCTAAGACCGCAACGGGTTATGATTCCATTTGGGTGATCGTAGATCGACTCACCAAAACTGCAAGGTTTATCCCTGTTAAGACAAGCTATAGTGGTGCCAAGCTAGCCGAGTTATACATGTCCAGGATAGTATGTCTTCACGGCGTGCCAAAAAGGATCATATCCGATCGAGGTACACAGTTTACATCACACTTCTGGAATAGAGTGCATGAGGCCCTCGGAAGCTATCTCACATTTAGCACGGCATATCACCCCCATATCGATGGCCAGACTAAAAGGACGAATCAGGTCTTAGAGGACATGTTGAGAGCCTGCGCGTTGGACTTTAGCAAGGATTGGGAAAGATGTCTACCTTACGCTGAGTTCTCCTACAACAACAGCTACCAAGCTAGCCTAAAGATGTCGCCAAATGAAGCATTATTTGGTCGACGGTGCCGTACCCCATTGATGTGGTCTGAAACTGGAGAACGTGCCATATTCGGACCGGATATAATCAGAGAGGCTGAAGAGAAGGTTCGCCTACTCCGTGACCGACTAAAGGTGGCACAGTCACGCCAAAAGAGTTACGCGGACACTCGAAGAAGGGACCTAGAGTTTAAGGAAGGAGATTACGTATACCTGAAGGTCTCCCTGCTGAGAGGTACAAAAAGGTTTAAAGTCAAAGGGAAGCTAGCACCAAGGTATGTAGGACCGTTCCAAATAATTGCTAGACGAGGGGAAGTTGCCTACCAGCTCCAACTACCGGAAAACATTTCCGACGTACACCCGGTTTTTCACGTCTCCCAATTAAAGAAGTGCTTGAGGGTACCAGAAGAGCAAGCCCCGTTGGAGGAAATCCACATCGCAAACGACCTCACTTATCCGGAACACACTGTGAAGATCTTGGATGAGGCCGAAAAAGAAACCCGAACCAAAGTGTGGCGTATGTACAAAGTGCAGTGGAGTAACCACACAGAGGATGAAGCTACATGGGAGAGCGAGCAGTTTTTGAAGACTAAGTACCCGCATCTATTCGACAACCGGTAAGAAATCTCGGGACGAGATTTATTTAAGGGGTAGGTTTGTAACGCCCTAAAAATTCGACCATCGAATATAAAACACTAAATACGAAATTTCAAAAACTTTTAAATTAAGTTGCATCATGCCGCGTTTAATCGCTCGTTTATTCGATCTTTAATTGCGAAGCTCGGATTTATCAAATCCATTTAAGCGCGAACCCTAAAAAAAATCAACTAAGTGCACAGTTAAGGAAAATATACTAAAGTATGTGATGGGGCAACCTTGTATTAAAGGAAATATCCTATATAAATTTCACAAATTTAATTGGAGTGATAAAAATTTAAGAGGGGACTTCGCATATATATATACAATTATCGATGCCTATGCATATATATATATATATATATACATACATGGGTGTGTATAATATGTGTAAATATGAAATATGGTGGCACAAATTCAAGCGGATATATTTTGCAAATATATAAATATGTATATATGCATAGGAGACTAGGTATAAATCCTAGGTATAAATATATATAAGTGTACATATGAATATGTGAGAGTAATGGGTAGAAGAAAAGAAAGAATAAAATATATATATATATGATAAACAAATTATCGCAAACATTAAAAACATTGGTCACATTGGTCACATTGATTTGGTTAAATTTACAAAATTTTAAAATGAATTTCGGGGGAAAAACTACCAAAAAAAACAAATCAACCCCTGGCGGCACTGTTCCCAGCCCGCCAGGTGCTCGGCCCGGGCCCCTCCCCCGCGCGCGCCCGGACCCGCCGCCGCCGCACCCTCGCGCCCCGCACGGGCCTCGCGCGCCGCCCGCCGCCGCCTGCCGCACGCGCCCTCGCGCCCCACGCCGCACGCACGCACGCCGACCGCACGAGCGCCGCCCGCCCGCGCCGCGCGCGCACGACGCCGCCAGCCGTACCGCGCCCACGCCGGCCGTACCCCGCCGTACCGAGCCGCCCACGCGCGCCCTAGCATCGCGTCTTGCGCCCCGTGCCGCGCCGCACACGCACGTCGCCCGATCACCGCCGTACCCGCGCCTGCAGGCGTGCCGCCCGCTGCCGCCGCGCGCACGTCGCCGCCTCCCCACGCCGCGCGCACGACGCCCTATAAAACCCCCCTCCTCCTCCCTTCCTCCCCACACCGCCCCCACCTTTTCCCCCTCTTCTCCACCGCCGGCAACAGCCGCCGCCGCCGTTGGGTCGCCGCCGCCCCACTGCCGCCCTGCCGCCGGTCGCCGCCGCGTCGCCACCGCCGCCGCTGCCGGTATGTGCCACCCCTCTCCTCCTCCCCCCTTGCTGGCTGCACTCAGAGAGAGAGAGAGCAAGCAAACAGAGAGAGCAGAGGAAGAAGAAGAAACAGAGAAGGAGAAGGAAAAACAAAAGAGAAAAAGAAAGAGAAGAAAAAAATAGAAAAGAAGACGAAAGGGAAAAATGAAAATAAAATAGGGAGGGATAAATTAGGGGTTTAGGAATTTAATTTTGTCTATCTCAAATATATGTGCACACATGCTATATTAATATAAAATGTTAGTTTAGGAAATTAGTAAAATCCACCGACATCGATTATTTTGGAAACTCAAGAAATTAAATCGGATTATTTAATTGCAACTTGAATTATTCGCTGAACTGGATTATTCATTTAAATAATTAATCCTTAGCAGGGTACTTAGCCGATTATTTAGATTTTCGTTCGTTAAGCTTTACTAACCTATTCAAACATGTTTAGCGAAGAATTTAATTGCCGGTTATCCCTGAAACTTCCAAATTAGTCGTTGCCATTTAAATACCTATTAAATATTCATTTAAAAGCTACTTAGTTGATTTTTACTCATTGATTAGGTTATCCGCCTAATTAACCGTTGCGACTATTTAGTCTATTATTAATCACCTAAGGTAAAGTATTATTAGCAGGATCTAATTTATTCGAGATGCGTAAATTAAATCGGATTAATATTCTAAATTGGCTAGCACTAACATTTTAGGACAACGGTATTAAAAATCGAAATAGAATTACTTCAATAAATAAAATGGAATCGATGTCGACGTTCAACGCTCGCGCTCGACCGTTTCTTTAATTGGATTTTGTTGGATCTTAATTGAATTCTAAATGAATTCAATTTCTTTCGCACGTAATTTTAGGCACCGAGGGAGTTGCGAGTCCGACTGAGGATCAAGACTCGCAGGACTACGAGCAAGGCAAGTCATCACTATCCCTTGAGCATATTGATCCTACGTTGTGAAATTATTTTGTTTGCAAATAAAGTTGCATGAATAATGAATAGCCTACTTGTTATTATGCCATGCCTTGATTATTGTGTACCTCGTACCCCTTTTGTAACCATGATTACGTATCAGTCCCTAGTCAATTATGATGGATGCTTAGCGATGCTATTCCAGAATCACGCATACTCATATTTATCAAATGCTTTATGCTTTGGCAATTACCTTAGGGAAGGTAATTGAGATGCGGCATGTGGAGACATGAGCGCCACATTGCCATGATATAATGACATGATTTGTGAAAGGAGAAATAAAACTAAACAAGTGTCTTCGACTGGGCGGATGGTGGATTTGGGTGGTATCTGGAAAAGGCTAGCACCGTCCCCGGTCAGTTAAGGACCAAGCCATGAAGTTAAGCATGAAACGACCCCAGTACAACCGTACTTCTCGGATGGGTATAGACCTAGCGGACTAGATAGCCGAGCAGAGGCAGTATCCTTGCATAGATGATTCACCCCAGTGTGTGAGGTAGGTTCGCTACGACGGGGCAGCCGTTGAGGTGGGAACGTGATGCGTACTCTACATCAGTGTCGCCATTGGTAGGACTGCCACGTGTGTGAGAGTGAGAATCTAAGCTTAAATTATAAACTTTGCGCGTGTGTGAGACTTCTCTTCCCGGGAGCGCCAGAACTCCTCTCACTGCTAGAAACAGATACGCCTAGAGTGCACGAGGATGATAGTTCATGGAGCGGGTACTGCCAATGCAAGGTTATCGAAAGGCTTTGCCGTGACGCGTCTCATGTGTTGGGCAGTCGCGGAGTATGGGTAAAGTGTACATCCACTGCAGTGTGAGTGAAACAATCTATTCGAATAGCCGTGCTCGCGGATATTGAGCACCGGGACATGCATTACACTTGGCTAGACTCTAAATTCTTAACTTGTGTGGGAGGGGTTAGTGCATGACGAATTTTATGCTGTTGGAGCCACCTCCTGAGCAGAAGGAAGATGGACGTCCACAGAAAACCATGACGAAACGACGACGGGAAGCTATCCTGGGGATAATGATGGATGGTGGACAGAACCGTCGTTGTTTAAAATAAACTTTGGTAATAAAACTTGATCAGTCATGCTAGGTCTTAGGTTTGTGAAAAGAATTGCAAAACTAGCCTTATGCAACAGAACCTACGCCTTGCCTTGGATGAAACCTGTCATATGCATTGTTGCCGTGGTGACTTGCTGAGTACGGTTGGTAGTCACCCTTGCAATTATAAACTCCATCAGAAGCCGAAGATGACACCGCGGCGGATCCATACGCCTACTACGAGGAGGATGCGGATGAGGAGGGTGCCCACTAGGTCTAGACATGGTCGTTGCCTGTGGCAATGGCGATGCCGCTGCCTTCGCTCCGCTGCTTATCTATATTCTGTTTTTTGGACTGTATTCCGGGCCGTTTGGTCCTTTGTTCTAAGACAATGCCTTCGGGCCTATGATGTAATGATTCGTACTCGACGCATATGTATGCGCTTATGGTAATACAACTATGTATCGTGTGTGCCAAACTACTTGATCCAGGGAAATGGCACAGAATACACGAGCGATCCCTGTTGCTAAACGGGGGTCCTTACAGCCGCTTTGCCCTAGTTCACCGGTAATCGTTGGGTCCCGAGTCGCCACCGACGATGACATCATCGTGATGCCATCCGCCATGTCGTCGCCTAGTCGCGTGCCATGTGGTGGACCACCTCTGTGCATCCGGTCTACCGTGGACCTAAAATGTTGACGCAATAAATCATTTTCCCTTTTCAAAATTAATTCTTTATTACGTCATAATTCAATTAAAATCTCTGTAAGTGATTTAAATTAATTTAAACTTCAATAATTCATAACTAATTCACCGTAACTCGGATTTAGTTGGTTCAAGTCTCTAAATTGTCTAAAAACAAGATCTACATAATAAAAATATCCACATGTACTGTTGATGCTTGTTAATGTACTATTTGGGTTGATTTTGTTCTTTTGCTTTAGTTTCCGACGTTCCCGGAGAGTCCGTCGTTGCAGGAGAAGACTTTGAAGAGTTCGAAAACCAGCAAGGCAAGTCACACAGATTCCAAAATACCCTTTGAGCATATTAAACCCATTTAAAGCTATTGTTTTTATTCAACTATTGCATTTATTTTTGAATGTCACCGGGTGGGAATAACCTATTGCCTTTGATATGACCCCTTTGTAATTTGATTATCCGTCCTTCGTCACCTGGTTAATAATTGGATTAGCTAGAACTTTATATGGTTTTAGCTAAAGTTATTAGGATGCTTAGCCATGCTTAGAAACATTAGCTCATTAGTGGGGAGAACTGTGCTTCACTATCACTGATTAACATGTAGTTCACGATGGCTAATCGTGCTTGGTTAATTAAATAATTGCAAACTAAAACTTGCTAATAGTGTGTTGTGAGAACATGGTTTTGATGGTCATGCTCGTGACAATTAAGGACCGGTACGCGAGCTATCATTGTGAAACATTAACCGTACTAACCACAAGCCAACGTGGGCAACGGCTTTACCCTTAGTATAACATGATGCTTAGTGGAGCACCAGACTGTGAAGCAGCGACAAGTCTGTGGGGTCACTGGGGAGTCCATGCCTTTGGTTTTAAGGAGGTGATTATGATCCAGGAACGGTGCACTGCTTTGCGTTGTGTTATATTGGAGGTACTGTCACAGTCTCTATTCGGGTACTTTTCTAGTCTCGCGACGCATGGTTGACATAATGTTGAGGCTATGTCTTGTGGGTACAGTAGTACAACCTCTGGCCAGAGTAAAACTATTCGAATAGCCATGCCCGTGGTTATGGGTGGGTCTAACAATATTTTTCGTGATTAGTTTCACACCTCTCATTAATAATAAAGATTAAATAACTGCTTAAAACCTGTTTAGCTCCTGGTATGGAATGATATATTCCTGGTTTGGAGATAGGACTGTGCAGCCAGGTATGGTTGTTCATAACTGGATGGGCCTATACAGCGGGTATGTTGTATAGTGTTGGATAATATTGTTTAATTAATACTTTACTTGTTTTATAAATTCTGAAATGTTTAATAAATGCTATTTATGCAAATGAGACCGTATTATGCCATCCTTTGTTATTCCCTTTGCACTTGCATATTTGCTGTGTGGCTTTTTGAGTATTTCATATACTCACCTTGCAATATTTCATCAGAAGAGGAGTTCTACAATGATGATGGAGGTCTAGAAGACTAGGCTTAGTCCTGGTCAAGCTGCTTGTGGAGTGGAGTCACCTATGCTAGTTATTTACTTTTTCGCTGCTTAGATCTTATTGTGTGAGAGGAACTATCTACCTCAATAATGACTTTAATTTCGCTTATTAACTAGATAAAGTTTGATACTCTATTATCAATTTGTTATTGTGTGCCTCGGCTGATTCTTGGATGAGGGTTTATAAACATGTAAGCGTTTGGAATTTTGGATAGAAATTCCGGGCGTGACATCCACCCTTTTCAAGGACCTCTTTTAGGTCGATCTCGGGGTGCGTGAGCCGAAGACACGCAAGAACGTGGCATGCGTCGGTGCGTAAACCGGTGCATGTCTCCTTGGCTACTCGCTCGGCGTGCTTCCTAGGTACCTTCTCAAGCTCCCCGATAAGGTCTGCGAGCGAGGACACGAGTGAGGTCTCGTCGGTGAAGGCGCCCCTTTCATGGATTCCCAAACTACGTGCCAACGTGCCCAGCCGACCATAGTTGTGTCGTATGCCATCACGGATGGACTCCAGATGTCCTTCTGTCTCGGCCATACATGATTCCCACCCTTGCCTCTGCTTCTCGTGGCCCACGATGAGTTCCTCCATCTTCTGAAGGACCTCGCGTGCGTCCACGAGTTCATTCTTGAGCTGAGCCGAAGATAGTGCCTGCTTTTTGAGACACTCAATCTCGGCGAGCATGTCTTGAGTTCCGGCGTCAAGTAGGCGACGTGCCTCGGCCAATTTGTCGACGCCAGGCGTTGACGAGTTGGAAGGAAGGGGCTACCGTTCCAACGGTGATAGTGGTCGGTGGCGATAGGTTGGTGTCTGTGCGCCCAACACTTTGAGCGAAGGATGTAGGGGAGATGCTGTCAGATACATGTGTCAGGGGTTGCATAAAGAACAAGATCACAAAAATGACATAAGGTGATTATTGCTAGAGACTTCACTTACTTGGGCTTTTGCCGTTTTAGGAGCCTCCCCCGCGGTCGGGTGGGGGCAGTGGCAGCAGCCTAAGTTAGAAGGAAAGTGAGAGGCATTGTTATCTTTGTTGACTTCATTTGATGGAAGAGATGGAGCTTACCTCGGTGCCGCCTGTCTGGACTAGTGTTCCGACGCCCGAAGAGGGTTTGGACGTTGCTGCCCATTTCCTCTTCGGCGCCTTCGAGCCACTACCACTTGGGATGGTTGCAGTGTTGGCTTGTTTGGCATCAATTTTCTCTTTCATCAAAGAGGAAGTCTGGTGATTGACGAGGGGTCAGATTGTGTCCGTCAGAGGAAGGGCCTGGAAAGCTTTAGATCACTATGTCTACGGAATCGAAAATAAATAGATAAAGGACGTGGTAAGATAAGGTTACTTATGTTGATGATCTCGTTCCTATCTGAAACTGGGAGTACGCAAATGGGGGTGGGTAGACATTTGGATTCGGAAGCAGGGTTGATGACGACATGACCTACTCGGTAGGCTACGGTGTTGTCGTCGAGATCTATAGAAAAGACAAGCATAAATTAGAGGTTGAATACAAAGTTGCTACGCGATCAAGGATAGGTGGGTTGCGAGAACGAATACCCCGTTTCGAGATCCATGTCTCGTCGTCAGTCCCTGTGTGTTCGAATGCAGGATGAGCACGAGCCTGGAGTGGTTGGATTCGACGACGTATGAAGTTGGCAACGACTTCATAACCCGTTAACCCTTGTTCTCGGAAGCTTTTGATTTTGTCTACAAAGGCTTGGAGGGAGGGGGCCAAAAGGGGCCTTGAAGTCTAGGATGAGGTGCACTCGGGCAGATCATTTGGGATGACAAGTACGGAAGAATGTTCTTCTATATGGAGATAGAACCATTTGGATCTCCATAGACTCCGAGATGTGTGACAGTCGAAGGGGATGTACTCCACCTTCGTCCCATCTCGAAGGCAGAAGCCGCAACATCTGGAGATTCTGTGAGATTCCATTCATTAGAGTTCGTAGAAGTATCGGAATAGATCAAGGAAAGGCATTACCCCGATATAGGCCTCGCAAAGATGAGTAAAGATACTCAAGAAAGCAATGGAATTTGGATTCAAATGAAGAAGATGAAGGCCGTAGAAGTTCAAGAGCAACAGGAGAAACTCAGAAGGAGGAAGAAGAAAACCACATCGAACAAAATCTTCTAAAACTACGATTTGTCCTAGGGCGGGTATCGGTTATGTACCTCCTTCTGTGCGTTCCATGTTGCCGTGCCTAGGGAGAGATCCTTCCACCTGCAGTTTCTTCATTCCCGTAGTGTCGATGATGGACTTTTCCAAATCCATAGGTTCGAAGTTGGGGATGGCGGAGAAAGGAGGGTAGATTAGGGTTCTTCACTGGGTGGATGTAAAGTTCGGGAAATTGTGCTGGAGACGAAGAGAGTTTTCTGGAAAACGGATCTAAAATGAATCTTGAAGTTGGAATTTATAGGTGCACTCCCGATGGTTCAAATTTCAAGGAAGAGAGAGAATGTCGCCGTGATTTTCTCAGATTTGTTTATGGTAGTTGTTTAGACTTCAATTTAAATTTGTTTGATGACTGTTGCTCTTCCATTATTGATGTCGCATGTTTCATGTCTTCTCGTTGAATCGAGAACGATCTAGAAAACATGATGTCCGTAACTGGGAAGTATGGGTTCGAGAACGAGTACTTATTTAATTTGAAGTCGGGGGCTACTGTTAAGATTACGGATAAGGCATACCCTTTATCCTTAGGGTCATGCGAATATACGGATACGGTATACCTATATGTATATGGAAAAAACTTGTCAGATTGAGGAAATCGTGTATGAAAAGAAGGAATTGACAAAGTTCTACTCGAAGAGGGGTAGGATATCAGTTGCGGCATAAATATAGACACCTTGGAGGGGGTACAGGTATCGAATCATAGCTACACAATTTCTGCCATATGCAAGAGCGCTTTGAGGACTCGAAGACCATCTCGCCGATATGTCTCGTTGGATCAATCTCGACGGGAGTTCGTCGGTATTCTGTTTCAGTTGTCCTCCTTTGCAATCTTTACGCTTATTCTTGATAATTCTATATAAACTGGATGTAGGGTATATTGCCTGAACTAGTATAATCTCTCTATGTTTTGTGTTTGATGTCATTCTCACTAGATCCTTGTACCAGCGTACCCCAATACCCCTTTTACCCGGTCTACGAGTATAGCTCGTCGATAATGTGGACCAAATATTTCAATAACACCTTGAACAAAATATTGTAGGCACTCTATTACTGTGCTTTCACCCAACTTAAAAGATTCATCAAGGGAATCAGCAGGACATCTGTATCCTAACATTTTGTTTGCTACCGTGCACTTTTTCTAGAGGGGAGAAGCCGTTTCTATGTATGGGGACCATTCCCTAAGTGCATGGACAATACTAAAGAATAAAGGCCTTCTCATTCGAAGCCTGCAATGGAACATAGCATCTATGTACCCAGGAAATTCAGAGAAGTAATTTGCAACTTGACGATCATGGCCTGTTCACGATCTCTATGAATGTACCTCCTTCCACCACTGCAGCGATGATGACAATGGGTGGGAAGTCCATAGAGTTGAGCCTCCATGTATAACTCCATTGCTTCATCTATACATGCTTCAAAATTGTTGTTTGCTTCTTGCACAATGAAGTCATTGAAGTTGAACATAGAGGAGTGGGTATTTTTGTGGTCATCAGAACTCTCTGATGCGGAGCTGGAGTCTTAAATGGACATTACAAATGATTCTATTCTATTTTTTGTTCGTGAATTGGTGTATGGAGCTATATTTATGTAGAAGAGGTGTTGAACAGATTGCTAAATTAAGAACCAGTTGATTTGTATGAACTAATCTCTCCTTGACCATGCGTGTGAGATCAAATGTACTGCTATATTTAGTGAGTCAACAAATATCTGAGTAATGCAGGAGCTAGTCTTTCTCTGACCATGCACGAGCTGGTCTCTCTCTCACCATTGACTGAGTTTTTACAAAATATTTATTTGCAGCTGTTCATGATATGCGAGAAATATGATTGCAGCGGTATCTGAGGGCAGAACACTTGATGACATGCAAAATATATATGGCTTTGGATAAAGGAAGGCTTGAAGATGCTGTCAACTATGGAACAGAGGTACGTTGTAATTGGTTTTTTTCTCTGTAAATTATGTAAAACTTTAGTGCATATTGAAATGCTGACATGTATACCCATGCATAACAAAACATTTATTAAAACCAAATTCAGTACATATTGAAATGCTAAAGTAGAAAGGGAGGTCATATGGAAATGACCATTATTACATATTGGGATGCTAAAACAAAAAAAAGAAGGTCACACGGAAACGACCATTATTACAATATATGTAAAAGCAACGACACGAACGACACGAAGGTGTGAAATCATATTAAACTAATCACTACTCACTTCTCACTATTGTTAGGCAAAATGCTACGGAATTACTTTAGTGCTACCTCGTGCTCCTCCCTCTGTGAACTTTGAACTTGTGAAGTTTGTTGTGTCAGCCATCAGTAGCGTGGTGTACTTATCCATGTTTTTCCTGTCCCTCTTTGCGAACTCACTTCTCTCTTTTGCAAGTGTTGCATCTCTCTGATCTTGTGAAACCTGAAGCTAAACTTCTGCCATCTTCTCTGCTGTAGCAGCTTTCACTATTTGAGACTCATGATCAGCTCATGATACAGCTCAAAATCATCATGAGATAATGTACCAGGTGGAGCCTGTGACTTCACTTTGGCTTTTGCCTTAGCAGCCTTAGTACCTTCAGGATGTTTTTCCTAAAAAAAATCATCATATCAATTCGTTCAAATAGAGAAAAAAAAAACTAAATTTCTCACCTCCACATATTCATCAATGTCATCAGATGGCCACGTAACCTCGTTTCCTTATTATCCTTTCCAGTGTATACCCTATTCCACTTGGGTTACCGGCGTACTTCTACCCACCAAAAGGAAAAACTGAAATTTTGTTCTGCTTCTTCCTTGTACATTCTGAGAGCTTTATCCATCAATATTTCATCATTTTGACCACTCACATACACCTCCTTCAGTTTGCAATAAATTTCATTGAAGTGCACAACCTTCCTGTTTATTTTTCCCTAATGATCTTTCAAGTACTTGGCTTTACATTTGCGGCCAACCGGACTTTGCTGTTGTAGTCCTTAGTCACCTGTTTCCAGGAGATATCTTCCTTCTTGGAATTTCCTTGGATGGGATCAATTGAACTGTTTAACCAAGCACTTATCTATAATTGTCGGTACATATTTGTCAATGACAGTGTATTTGCCGTAGTACAAAATTTAGTAATGCAAAAGAACTTAAAAATAATGTTTGCAGATATTCTCAATTACTTAGCAGATCGAAATACTCTCGATTACACTTGATAAATATATGGAAGAAACAAACCATGCCAGTAATATATGCATGTTATAAAAAAGAAAATCATACCAACCTAATGTTATCTTCCTGTGTCCATGCAAGGCGGATGCCACCCCTTTCCACCTCGTCGTCGTTGCCATCTTCATCACCTCTGTTCAGCTCTTGATCTTCCCCGCCATCACTCGAAGCTACAGCAATTCGAACAGAAGATGATCGAGGACGCTTGCAGCTTCTTTGGATCCTTGGTGAAGCTGATGAGACCTTGTGACTATGTGGGATAGAGGCATCAAAGTTTTGTGGTTGTGAACATGAATCTGGAACCTCATTTGCTGAATGAGAGCTCAACAAATCCATGAAGGTAGTATATGTGTAGGACTCCATGGAGATGGTGTTGGAACTGTGTGCACTGTATATTCAAAAACTCGATGAGGGTGTGCCCTTTTGTAGGCGCAGGTGTGTGGAAAGTTTGTTGGCTCGCCCCACATAGTTCTCTCGTGTACTGATGTTTTGCTTTCATTTGAATTTGCTTGCTACTATCCGTTGGATTGGATTGCATTTTTTGAATAGCTGAGAAACGTTGCTTTGACGTACTATGGAGGTGGGTTGCAGGGTTGTATGTTTGCTTTCAAATTTTCCGCTCCTTCAACAATCTGTTGGGATCAAGATTATAGTGTCCCTCAAACATCGGCGCCGGATGAAGCGGTAGCTTCCTGCGCTAAGCGTCTCGCTAATCCTACGTGGTAAAAAAACCCCTTTTTTTAAACGCCCCAATTTAGCTGCGTTAGAGGTGCTCTTATAGCGATTGTAGCGATGAAATGCCTAAAATACCTCTTATCTCCACAAAACTTCCATCTTCCACCAATTGGGACAATTAATAAAGGGCAATTAACTTAAAGTATAATAAACATGCCCACCACTGCCCTCGATTTTTTATTGCCTGTAGGCTATTTATGAGCTTGAGCTTTCTTTACGAAGGGCATTGGTGAAATGTATTCTGGGAAACCTAGATTTGCAGGTATACCTACCAAAGAAAAAAATATTTACAAGTGTAGAAGTACTTGAAAAGAATGTTTTTCTTCTGATGCTGGTAGTTCTATGGTTTTATACTTGGATTCTCTGTAGTCCCCTCCCCCCCCCCCCCCCCTCCCCCCCCGCCCCAATCTTTGGAACAAACAGCCAGATGCAAATTATTTTGCTAAATATAACAAGTCATATTTTCGATAGTTTTAATTGCTAGTATACATCTGCCTGCAAATTTTTTTGCTTTTGTCAGCTGAATTTTCTGGCCATTGGATCCGGGTCTTCAAGATTCGTGCACCCCACCCGCAACCCCCTGCCCGGCCATCTGTTTGAGATGGCCCACTTTGAGGTGGAACCGTGCAGCCTTTGAAGCCCAGCCCACACATGTGACGTGATGTGTCCTCTCCTCCACACACGCGCGTGTACTGTTTTCAAATAGTGAAATCCCCATCCCTTCTCGATTCATCCACACACGCACGAGAGAGAGGCGCCTTCTCCGGTAGCGACGCGGCAGGCGGCCACGATGCTCTCGGCGGCGACGCGGCAGGCGGCCACGATGTTCTTGGCACTTTTTCAGGTGGGGGGATGCCCTGAGCTCGGTGCAGCCGCACCGTGTTTTGTTTGCGGGGGAGGGATCGTTGTTCCCAAGGTTGTCGGAGAGGTAATCGGGCCTGTCCCGATGGTTGTCGCCGCAGCGCCTCTCGTTGGTCTTGCGCCGGTGGTTGAGGCGACCAATTTTTCTCTGCCAGATCTGGGCATGAAGGCCATGATTTCTCGACCAGCAAGCAACGTGGAGGCCATAGCGATTGGCATGGTGAGCTACTTTGTTTTTGTGATTTAAGAATGCTTACATGCGTTTTGCTCTCCCATGATCTATTTTTTGTTGCAATGATTTCCCGAACGGGAGTGGTGAGCACCTCACATTTTTTATTAGCTATCTGTGCAGAAGCTGGATTTTAGTTGGATTAGAACTGGATCTCCATTTTTTTACTAGAGACATAGGGGAATCGGATGTGATCTGTGATTAGAGTGAATTCACACATTTTTCTACGCGAATTTATCTGTTTCATCTAATTAGGGAATAAGAAACATGTTTTTAGGCGGGTGAGCTGTGTGATTGGAGTTTTGACCTCACTCATTGCGAGCCACTGAGTTAAGATTTCTAATGTTATGATTGTTTTGTTACTTCTCCATTCTGTCGAAAATGGAAGTCACCTGAAATTATATCAGATGCTTTTTTCTTTGTTTTGTTGGTCCTCCCATGTGCTGTAAATGGAAGGCACCTGGGAGCAGAGTTGATCATTCAGCCTTTTTGCCATTGGGAATTGTGGACCCTTTTTCTTCAGTCACGTTTAACTTTGACATACTTGCACCAAAGCATCAAATACAATATGGGGTTTTAGGTCTGTTAATAGTTGACTTGTTGCTGCATTTTGTAGTTATAAGAGACATATTCTGTCAAATTAATTCATGCAATCTACTGAATTAACTAGGGCAAGCCACAAATGTGCTTACTCTTCATTTTAGCCCTTTTATGTAGTTGTGCATGTTCCTGTTTTTTTTTTCTTGATGTATGGTTTTTTTAGCAACTCTGCATTCTTTTTCCTAACTAGCATTCTTAGCGTGGTACCAACATTATAATAGAAAATAGTAGTATGTACTTAGTTAGTTAGTAGCACCTACTAGTAGTATTACTAAACTTCATTTTTAGAATAACTTATCCCCACATTTCCATTGTTTTTTTTTCTCAGGGAAGCTGCTCGACTCATACTGAAAAGGAACACAGCGAAAATTTATCCAGTGGATCGGACAATGATGACATTGTTGTACTGACATGAGTATACTACTAGCCCCTTTGTGTCTTTTCTCTTATATTCACTGTGTTTATATTCATCTATATTTTCACTTAATTATTTTTTTCACTTATGTTTGTTTATGCAGAAGTACACTTCTTTGAAAAGGAAGTATACAGATTTAAAGGAATTCGTTGCTACTGCAAAGGTATTTATGTCTTTTTGACTTTTCCAGTGTGATGTATCATGTGTACTTATTTTTTACAATTAAGTTAATTAAGCACATTCCAGTTAATTAGAGGTTAGTTTTGTTACTTCTAACAGTAGTTAGTTCATTTTTCTTCTAATATCCATAAATCCAGGGCTAATGCTATCGAACCATCGGATCATGGTGCAGTTGGTTCAGTTTTCAAATCCTTGCTCAATCAGCACATTCATTCCCCTTCTCTTGACGGGGTAAGTATCTATTTTTGTTTACATTAGTTTTCTTTGTGTTCTATTTTTCCATTTTTCCGATTCATGTTTAATAATGATATGCTTCTCAATACACATTTCTTTTTTACTTTCTTTTTAGCTAAAGGATGGCTTTGTTTCTGCACTCGATCATTTTCATGAGGAACACTCAAGAAGATTTGCATTGAGCCTTCAGGATTTATCCTATGTATTTGTTAATCCACTGCCAAGTAAAAGCAAAATTGATCCCCAAGGCAGCCCTGCTGGAGAGCAAGCTAATGTAAAAGGTGCTGAACATACATCCATATGATCGAATCACAAGAACCAAGTCAACTAGAGTGGGTGAAGGGTTGTAACACCGAAAACCAAAAAGTTTTAGCGGAAATAAAAGTTAACCTCAAATCGATGAAATTGGTATAGCCGGTTTGACCATCGGATCAACTCCGGTCTAACAGCAGTACCGCCGCTAGTCGGATCGCCCACACGTCATCGGTCTGACCGCTACCTTGTCGCTTGCTGTTGCTCGCCGATGTCGGTCTGACCGGTTGATTGCCCCCCGGTTAGACCGACGCCACTTCACCGGTTAGACGCGTCCCTGTGCTGCTGACCAAACCGTCGGGATCCAGAAAACATTGGTAGATGAACACTCGAAGATGTAGATTAATCATTCAACTAGTGTTTATAAAGTGCACCAACAGCAGTCCTCACCAAAATCTCGAAGTAAACTTGAAACCTTAACTTTTCTCTAAACTCAACTCTCTTTAAAATCAATATCGGAAGGCTACATCCTCCCTCTCTATTTATACCCATAACATGGTTGCCACTTAGCCATGAATCTATCTCATACAAGAAGTTTTAATCCCCTAGGAAACCTTTCCGTATAAGAAATAAACTTTAGAAACTCCAATTTTCCCAAACTTATATCCTAATCCAAATTTGACTCCGCTTTTCATACGCACAAAACACCACGTGTATGCCATATGAAAACCTTTACCTTCACGTGCATTATTCTCTAGCCTGAGCATCCCGCGTGATATCGTTGACTATGTGGATCTCAACTTCTCTCAAGCCTAGTCCCGATCTATCACCGGCTACTCCCACGGTCTCAAGCAACCCCTGCACATAAATAACAAAGAAACTCTATATCCGAGTACAAGTTCACCCTAACTTGACTCACATCAGCACATAATAGTATCACGTACGAATAGGAATCATCTAGAAGTCATATCCATTTTGTTCTCAATCGGGTGACGTGGTGCCTTACGGGCTCAAAAATATCACATGAGCAAGAAATCTTCTCTTTCCGATGGTAAAAAAGCAAAGTCATCCGGGAAAGTGACATTTGAGAATATACCATCCCAGAGGGTGGCAAATAGTCTAAAACCCCATCCATTGGAGTTGCGCCCCTGGGAGTAACTCGATGCTTTTCTACCCGATCTCTACTTTTCCTTCTACTTTTCTTTCTTGGTTCTCAAGTTTTGTTGTGTTTTTCTCTTTTCCTGCCCTGGAGGACTTTGTGGTCCCGGCGTGCGAGGGGTCTTGTGGGGGCGTGTACAGCTGTGTTTTTTCATGGGGTCTTCCTTTTTGTCAAAGACCTAGTTTTCCAGTGGGCTTCCATTTCCCAAAGATGTGGCCTTTGTGGGCCAAGAATCATGTATTTTCTCTTCTTTTTCTGCCTGAGCTTACGCGTAAAATTTGGGAGACCATTTTTGTGGGCTTAATTTTACTGCTCACGCACAAAACACACCTTTGTTGGCTAAGAATCATATATTTACTTTTTTTTATGTCTGGGCTTACGTGTCAAATCTGAGAGCCCATGTTCTTTTAAGAATTTGGAAAGCCTAAGGCCCATTTTAGTGGGCTTCTTTTTCTACCTCACGCTGAACACATAACAGAGCGACAAAATAAAACATCGCTCCTTATTTGCACGGGATATTGTGATTGCGCTACCCGTGTCACAGGTTTTGGTGTTCGCTACATGTGCCCGCCGCCCATGATGGTGCCACCGCAGGACGAGTTCCCTCGTGCGTCGGGTGTGCCTTCGTTTTGGCACACGTGTCACAGGTTTTGATCCTACGGTCAAAAAATCCTGCTGAAAGTTCAAATTTTTTCGGCAGGCTGTCACATAGACAGTCCCTAAACACTTTGTGACAGCTAGGGTTTCCCCTACTGCCAGTTGCTGCGTGGTTATCGTGCATTCGTCCTTACCGTGGGGTACGGGAGGGATAACCGGTGGTACAATTTGTGGAGATTATGAGTACCATATGTTCGTATGGATAGCTTATCCGATTGGAGATAGGAGGTGGACCATATCCGCACATTATGTAAATAGACTAGTCTTTGGAAAATACATTGCAGTGTTTAAGGTATGTTCCTTAAGTCTTAGTAGTATATAATTATGTAAATAAATGAAGAAACCGAGTTGTGTCCGACTAGGTCCTCTCCCTTGCAATCCTGCCCCCAACCTATATAACCTGGGCAACCTGGGCTAACATAACAATAATCATTGCCAGATCAATAACACCCGACGGATACAATCCCTGAAACAGGAGTGGGTATTACTTTTCATCGAGAAGACCTGAACCTGTCTAAAACATTGTCTCTTTACTCATCCACTTTAGATCTCGTGCGCTACCCATTTTCTCATTGCCAATTTCTAGAATCGACAGTTGACGCGCTAGTTAGGAGTTGCATCAAGTTTTCTGCCGACAAGTGTGATGGGATCAACTTCGGGAGCTAGCAACTTCGCCTTTCCTTCGGGCCAGGCGTATCGATTCGGTGACCTCAACTTCAACACCAACGACTTCGGCAATATCTTTCTTCTCGACTCGGATTCGAACCAGTCGGGAAGGGACCCCACATCCTTGGGCCCGTTCGATCTATTGAATGCTGCTAAGACATACTTAAGGATTTTCTCCGAGTTAGCTTCAAACCACTCGGGTAAATTTCACCAACCAATCTCCATCTTCGCGACCTCTCCAACAATGCAGCGATCTATCCTTAGATTGCCATGCGATTCCCTTCACTTCTCGCCGCAGCTTTCGGGACAAGATCAACCTCTCCTCTTGAGATCAGATCTAGGAAGGTGGGGAGTCATGCTCCAACCACTCTGATCCTGTAGCCCCACAGAGATTGTCAACAGTTACAGCCTCTCGGATGGCTACAATGACTTCGATACCGAAAGCATCAACAACTCCAACTTTACCGACGACTACACTACTTTTCTTCGAAGACTTAATGGCCGGTGTCCCAGGTACCACAAACGCTGAGGATTTTGCTCATCTGGCAAGGGAGGAGGAGGAGCGTGCAAGAGCCGAGGCTGAACGAGTACACGGGGAGGAAGAGGAGCAAGCATGAAGGCAACGCGATTTAGCTAGGACTGGGCGTAATGTCCACAACAACTGAACTCTATGTTGTCGTCACCCTAATCGACACCCTCCTCGACGCCGCATCAGAGAACATGACTCCGACATTGAACAAAGTCAAAAACATGGTGATCACCATTGCAACTCAGGGACCATGGGCTCTCGCTGACGAGAAACATCTTCAGTCGACTCGCCCAGATCAACAACGGGCGGTCGTTTTCCTTCAAATCTCAGCTCAAGAGGCAACCGTGGGCTGGAGCATAGCAAGGAGCGCACGACATCAAGCCATCCTAGTCGTGATCAGTCGGTGAGCAATAATAACCACGACAACGATTGCCATTGGGAACCTCATTGTCAGGTTGGTCATCATCATGGATATCATCACGATAGTCATCCACCCCAAGATCTATGAGATACACTCAACCAGCGTCATTGTGAATGGGAAAACCATGCGCACCGTGACGACCAACGACATTCTCCCGACTACAGCAACAAAGGAGTTCAGACCTTCACTCGGGAACTACACGGAGTGAACTTGCCGGCTGGTTTCAAATCAACTGGGATCGAGAAGTACGACGGCAAGACCAACCCCGAATCGTGGCTCACCGTCTATGCCCTGGTTATCCACGCAGCAAGAGGAGATAGCAAGGCCATGGTGAATTATTTTCCTAGGGTGTTTGCTGACTCAACAAGGAGCTAGTTAATGGGCCTTCCATGGGGATCTATTGATTCCTGCAGCGAGCTTCGAAACCACTTCATCGCCATCGTTCAAGGCACCTACGAGAGACCCGGTCCTCACTTCGACATGTACCACATCATCGTTCAGCGTCCCGATGAGTCCCTCTTGGATTATTTCCGGTGTTTCTTGGAGGTTATTAATGATGTTATCATCGTAGCTTTCCAAAAAGGCATTCGAGATGACTTACTCGTTGGCAATTTTAGCCGCAAGCCTCCACATACAATCATGAAGCTATTCGAGACTACCAACTCCTATGCCAAGTCAGCTGGCGCCATCAACGCATCTAAGGGGGAAAAGCAGTCGGGTAGAAACTGGCGCCCCAATGAAAACAACAACCGACGACAAACGCAAACCTGAAGACCTGGTGGCCACAATGTTGAACTACCAACCTCAACGACCCGCGTTAGCCACTACGACAAGGTGATGAATGGGCAATGCCCAAATCATCCAAACTCGAAGCACGCAACCATGGATTGTTTCCTTTTCAAGGTTCGCAAAGGAATACGTGGCACAACTGAAGACTACCAATGGTGAGGGAACGTTAGGGTAGAAGAAAGACAACGACAAAGCTGATTCAAGGGCTTTCAAGATCCTAGGATCGAATTGAACTATATTTTCGGAGGCTCCTTGTCTATGAATTCTTCAAGGGAAATCAACGCAATTCAGCCGGAAGTACTCGAATATCTACGATGGTTCGAGATAGCAATCATGTTTGACCGCTCGAATCATCCTAACCGAGTGGCCCACCCGTGGCGGTACCCCCTGGTACTAGACCTAGTGGTTCGCAACATCAAGTTGAAGCGTGTCCTCATCGATGGCGGTGGCGCGCTCAACATTGTCTTCGCTAAGACCCTGGATGAGATGAAAATTCCTAGATTCGAGTTGAACAGATCTTCGACAACACTCGGACCGATCACTCTTCTAGCTACCTTTGCCACTCGGGATAACCTCCAGACAAAGAACATCTGCTTTGAAGTTACTGATTTTGAGGCAGCCTACCCACACCATACTGGGAAGGTCAGCTCTCGCGAAGTTCATGGTCGTCCCCCACTACACCTATCTGATGATGAAGATGTTGGGTCTACGAGGAGTTATTTCTTTGCGCAGCGATGTCAAGCAAGCCTTCACCTGCGACAAGGAAAGCTGCGAGATGGCCCAGTCCCGTTAGAGAGCACTCGGTCGACAAGAAATCCGATTGGTCGTATTAACATCACAAGAAAGAGAAGTCCCTACCTAGAAGTTGCCCAAGTCAGGAGAAGGCAATGCCAAAACCAAGAAGATTCCAATTGATCCAGTCGATCCCTTCAAGATTGTCATAATCGATGCCTAGTTAGACTATAAATAGGAAAGCACGCTCATCATCTTTCTTCAAGCTAATAAATACATATTTTCCTAGAAACTTTCTGATATGCTTGGTATTCCTAGAAACGTGATTGAGCACTCATTAAATGTGAAAGACAATGTGAAACCGATCAAAAAACGGATCCGCTGATTCGCCCAAGACCAGAGAGACGCAATCAGGGAAGAACCAAGTTCTTGGTGGTAGGGTTCATCAAGGAAGTTTATCATCCCGCCTAGCTGGCTAATCCAGTTCTAGTTCGGAAGAAGACAGGATAATGATGTTTGTGCATGGACTACACGGACCTCAACAAGTCTTTCCCCAAGGATCCTTTTGGATTACCTTGCATTGACCTGGTCATTGATTCAACAGCCGGCTATGAGCTTCTCAGTTTTCTCGACTGCTATTCGGGATTTACCAGATCAGCTTGAAGGACTCCGACTGCTTGAAGACCTTGTTTATCACCCCGTTCGGAGCATACTGCTAAATCATAATGCCCTTTGGCCTGAAGAATGCTGGAGCTACATATCAATGCATGATTTAGAGATGCTTGCAATTGCAACTTGGACGGTACGTGGAGACCTACGTCGATGATGTTATCATCAAGACCAAGCAGAGGGATAATTTGATTGCCGATTTGGAAGAAATCTTTCAAAACATCTAGGCCTTCAAGATGAAGCTGAATCCAGAGAAGTGTACCTTCGGTTTTATGGTGTCCCATCGTGGCATCGAAGCCAACCCGGAGAAGATCAACTATACGCAACATTAAACCGTCGAGTACCCAGAAGGATCTTCAAAAACTCACCGGGTGCATGGCGGCCCTCAGTCGGTTTGTCTCTAGGCTTGGAGAATAAGGCATGCCCTTTTTTAAGCTACTCAAGAAGACAAATAATTTTCAATGGACACCTGAAGACCAGAAAGCCTATGGAATAGAGGGAATTGCTCCTTGAGGTGTGTGAGTGAAGTAAGAAGCTCCTCTCCTTTTATAGCCTACCAATGACGGTTGTATGGTGGTTACTAGTCCGGGAAACCAGCATAACCGCCATCAGGAGTGCAGGAGGAGGCGCCACGTGAAGGATAAGGCCGAGCGACTCTAGCCCTGGTTCGGTCGAACCAGGCAAACCGCCTTCGACCACCGACTTTGGCCAGTGGATGATAGGTGGGCCCATATGACGGTTCCCGGTGGTTTAGCCCCACTTTAGGTCGGTTTGGCTGACTTGTGGGCCCCTCAATCCGTGTTCTCGCACATGATTCGCCGGAGTTGTGTTTCTTTGCATGCCGGCTTCATTTCTCCTTCACTTTGGTGTATAATCTCTGCATCCATGTGAATTCTCCAACTCTAGTACAACTACATTATTTATTATTGATATACGCATAATAAATGCTAGTTCTCCCTTTATTTATTACGATAGTTGGCGGTTGAAGTTGGTACTTAAAGACCGTCAACAGTGGGCTCCTACCACTTGATCACGATGATCAGTTGTGTGAAGGGTGTCTCGTGGGAAAGCAGCGAGAGGCACCATTCCCAGAGGAGAAGTATAGAGCACAGACGATGCTCGAGCTAGCTGATCGTCGGCAACACCGAGTGGCAGGAAGTACTTCCTGTTGCTCATGGATGACATGAGTTGATACATGTGGATCTAGCTTCTATCCATCAAGAATAAGGCCGCGACAGTGATCAAATGGTTTCAGGCTAGTGTTGAGGTAGAAACAGGTCGCAATCTAATGGTACTTCGCATCGATCATGGGGGTGAATTTACCCTCGTGGAGTTCAAGGAGTATTGTGCTGATCGTGGGGTGAAGCACCAAAGTAGAACGATATTGTCGAGCAACGCAAGTAGACCGTGGTCGCCATGGCAAGGTCCATAATGATAGTGGTTGAAATGCTAGTTCACTTACGGAGAGAGGTGGTTGTAGCGGCGGTGTACATGCCCATTTCTGGTTGGAACCGGTCACCGACGAGAAGCGTTGACGGAGTAACCCCTTATGTGGTGTGCCATGACCGTCGTCCCTCGATCGAACTCCTGTACGTCTTCGGATACATGGGCTATGTCAAGCTAGTAATGCCCAATTTGAGGAAGCTAAATTATTGTGGCACCAGGATGATCTTCATCGTCTATGAAGAAGGATCAAAAGCTTACCGGATGTATGATCCGGTGGTGCAGCGGTTGTGCGTGTCTTATGACGTCGTGTTGGATGAGACGGTGTGCTAGGACTGGAGCAGAAATGATCAGGTTGATGACTGGAGAATTTTGTAGCACTTAAAGGGGTTGCCATCCCTGATCTAGCGATGACGAGTAGTTACAAGAGCACTTCACCGAGCCAGATGAGCACGCCAGCAACAATGTCGCCAGTGGAATTGGGCGTGCCTGTTGCTTCTGCATCAAGGCTGCCATCAGTGGTGGAGTTTTGCACTCCACCAAGTGATGCCAGAGCCGGCACCGACGAGATACCATGGTGCTATAGGATAGTGGTGAACGCACCCACCATATCAACACCAATCCTCGACTTCAACTATGATGACGAGTGTCTGATGAAGGTAGAGGAGTTTAAGGGTTGTAGAACTAAGAGGGAAGGTTGCTCGTAGGAGGCAATGATCGAGGAAATGAGCTCAGTTGAAGGCAAATAACACTCGGGCACTTTCTGATTTCTCTGCAGGGATCAAGTCGATTGTTTTAAAGTAGGGTATAAAATCAAAAGTGATGCTAGTGGTGTTATCTCCAAGTACAAAGCTAGACTAGTTGCACAGAGACTAGTTGCACAGGGATATGTTCAGAAACATGGAGTGGATTTCGATGAAGTTTTTGTTCCCATTGCAAGGATGGGGAATGTGAAATTGCTTATTGCATTAGTTGCTCAAGGAGGTGATAAACCCTGAGCTCCACTCGATTCACTCAAGGCTTTGATTGGCCTGATATTTCAGTGAGTTGATGACTAATATTTGGGAGAAACGTTGATGACCCGACTACAATCGTACAAGACATTGTGTTGTGCCTTAGCGATCGATACACCTCTCCGTGGGTTGTGATCTTACTGGTGCACATCAACCTTATTCTTGCAAGCAAATCGAAGAAACAAGTAAGAACAAGATAAAAGTAATCTGAATTGCAAATAGAAATTGAAGACAAATGATAAGTTAGGGTTCCGTAGATGAGTAATTAGGTGGTCTAGCCAATACACATAACTACAAGATAAAGTAGCAATGACTATAACTTTAATCTAACAAAACCCCAGAAACTGAATGGTACCTATCTATTTAAAGAGGTGGGTGTTAGTGATATGCCCTAGAGATAATCATAGAGATGATTGTATCATATACTATGTTTACATATTTATTTGATATTGTTCCTTGAAATAGATAATTCTTTATTGGCTAATGAATATGTGATTCATTTATGAGACTCTTTATGTTATATGTTGCTATTTCTAAAGGATCCCTGATCAAATATCATATGTGGAACAAATATGGTTAAATGATCAGCACATGTATTGATTGATGATCATGTCTCATGGATCATGGTATGGAGATACCAAATTGATAATGTGGACACATGTTGGGGAACATGTTGGATAGACCCGACATGAGACTGCAAGAACTATTTGTGTAGTGCCATCAGTGGTCTCGGTTAGTGTTGGTATAGAATTCTTAGACCTGAGATTATCATGGTTTCCAACATGTGTAGTGACTTACTTAGGGACTGCTAAACGCTATTCCGTAACTGGGTAGTTATAAAAGTAGTCTTCGGGTGTATTATGAAACATGTAGTGGGATATGAATAAACAAGATGGTATTTGTCCCTCCTATGGAGAGATATCTCTGGGCCTCTCGATGTTATAGATTATGGAAGTGCATGGCCATGCCAAAAGTGATTGAGGAGTCAATCGCAGGTTATATAATCTATCACAGGATCGAGTGAATGATTGAGCTATTAGAGGATGGCACATATCTAGCTTTGAGCTTAATCGATATCGTGAGGCAAAGGGGTTCATACAAGTAAACACTAAAGGTTCAGCGGATATGATCTTTATGTATTCTCGGTGGGTCAATACGTTCTGCTAGGGGTCGCTGTTGACACGTGGACCAAAAAGGAGTTTTCGGGTTGCACCCGAGTTTGCATGAACCTACAGGGTCGCACGCTTAAAGGGCCGGAATAAAGGGATTGGATGGAGATCCAATATGCACTCAATTCGGATAGGGATCCGAGTAGGACTCCTATGGGCCTTGGAGGCCCGGACGTGGTTCCTATATATACGTGAGGGGGTGTGGCCGGCGGTATTAACATATCACGCCACGTGAAACTCTAGCCGCCACTCCCCTCCACGAGCAAACCCTAGCCGCGCACGGGTGCTAGCACATCTGCACGTGGTGTTCCTTCCCTGGACGTGTGGATACCGGTGGAGGCGCCGCTGTCTTGCGGTGCTGATCGGCATGGGAGCACGGCGAGGAGAACGCACGAGGAGAAGGTCGAGCCGCTGCGATCGACTACTTCCTCTACATCGGCGCGCGCTACATCGCGAGGATTCCTTTGGCTCCTTAGCGCATACATCCGTTGCACAGCGTGTCGAGTGGTAACGATCTATGATCTCATACTTGCATGGTTCCTGGTTCACGTGGTAGAAAAATTTTGTTTTATGCTATCGTAGCCTACGCGTATCCCAACAGTGGGAGGATAACCAAGGGGTCCCTAGGGTCGTGCTTTATCAGATTGAGGCGCACCCCACATGGACCCCACTTGGACCGGAGTCCCAAATGAAATTACAAGCTAAAAGGCCCATGATAGGGAGCGTAACACCTTGTTTTTTCAATTGCGGATGACTGAAATGGAAATTGGAAATGAGGCTGGATCCGTTGGAAAGAGGACCCGGAGAGATTTCCATCACGTACTCATGGGCCCAAAACGGAGCTCATATGCAAATTTTGCAACCGTTCGAAGTCAACACTATAGCAGGTGGGCGAATTGGATTCCATAATTTGGACGGTTTGATCTTAAAGTTTTCCGGTTGATCTATGATATGAGGAACTGTTGTATCGATAGTATCCATGTCACATCATCCTCCCCTATTCACGGAAAACTATCCTCGTTTTTTCCATATGGTGCTCTTCGCATAGTACATGATTCTCCCCATAGAATTGTGTACATGAAAACAAACGCAACAAACTTTTATCATCTAATATCATCAGTTCTTTAGAAAATAATATTAATCTCCTATGAAACAAATGTACCTGGTGATGGGGATGTGGAACAAAGTATGTTTAAAATACAATGAAATGATTCTCTTGCCGCTCATCTCACTCCCCTTCTTAGGCACTCCTCTTCTTCAAAACCAACCTATTTCTTTAAATCAAAAGAAGATAAACTCGAAATAACATGATTAGTCATTATAGTACTCTCTAACCTGCTATTTCCTTGCATAAGTACAAGAGGATCCAAATCTGAACATATCTGAATTCTATGCACCAAATATATTCCTCTATCAGTATAAACACCAAAGATATGAAAAATAGCATTAATTGGACATCCCAAATCAGATTTAGTAAATAATTTCTCCTTCAAATTATCGAGCTTACAAAAATCATCAAACTGAACATAGCCCAAAAAGTATTTAAAGAATATAATTCACATTCCTCAACTTCATTAGCAATGTGAATAACATGCTGAAAATCATCACATGAAGAACTAACAATAGAAATAGCATGTTCCTTCACTTGTTATGGCATGGGTATAAGTGAAACATTATCACACAACTCTTCTTTATCTCAAGGAACAACAACTAAATCAACTTGTAACAAAGGAATCTTAACAATTGGTTCCACTAATGTTACTCTACTATAGCATGAAAAGTGGACAGATTCAATTCATTAACAGCACACTCTCCTTGATTAATCTTAACATCATTTAATTTACCTTTAATGCTCTCTTAAGATGATGGAGGTGCAATGGACTTCAGTTGAAGCGATGAGAACTGCACCTCCGTCATGCTTATCTCCTCCTTTTGGCAATTGTTCACTCCCTGCAAAATATTAGTAATAGGAGGTATGGACACAACTTGTTGCTTATTCACATCCTCAATTTTTTTCCGCGTTGCAAGCAAGTTGTAATAAATGAGCAAAAGAGATATAACTTTGATAAGCAAGCATGTCCTGAATTTCTTTATTAAGCCCACGTAAAAACCTCAATTTTGTAGCTTCTTCGCATTCATCTAAACCACAACGTAATAAATAAGCAAGTATGAAGTAACCGTTCTAGTATCTTGTTTTAAACAATGTAGTTTGTTGAGCAGAATATCAACATAATACACAAGAACATAAACATCTCTCAAATATCTTTTCAGGTCTTTCCAAGTTTGAGATAGTTTGTTATACCTATAAAGATGTTTCCAATCATAAGAAGAGAACACTAGAGGCAAACATAATCTTTTATTTCTCAGACAAGTCATACCTTTTAAATTCTCTATCAATAACCAGCTTCCATTTAATGTAAGCATGAGGATCATAATTTCCTTCTAAGTAATGTAGTGCAAATTTGATCTTGGTTAGAATAACATCACATACCTCATATGTATCATGTTGATCACTCCTCATGTCTCGACGAAGATGTACATGTTGAGCACAGTTATCCCCAATTGTCTTGTGTATCCCTACCATTGTGAGTAGAAAACAAGAAACATACACAGAAATATGCACGTTCCTATTAACTACTAGATAGTGGAAGCTCAAATATCCCACACTCAAGCTTTTAACCAAACTCATACAAGTTCTTACTGATGCATGCAGAATAGTGACATACTCCGACTCAACCAAGCACCCCAATAAATGTTGGATGTATCGATGCCTTGGTAAACACTTGCTGTATAGCTGCAATCAAATATGTGGAGCTCTGGGTAGGCTTAAATATGCAACGGAGGAATAACAAATACTCAAATCAGATAATGTAAAGTTAAATAACGTTCAAAGTCAGTACCGGCTGGTCCTAGGCTAGAGAATACTAGAGACGCGAGCTTAGACACAAACGACACCGCTAGAAACAACTCAAGCAGAACTATGATATATGAAAAAATACTCTTTCGTTCTTTTTTTTTCTTTTTTCTTTTTTTTGGTGTGGCTTTTCTTTTCTATTTTTTCAGCACCTTTCTGCCTTTTCTCTTTTTTTTATTTTTTAGCAAAAACAGACTCAAGGACCTCAATGCAAGATTACAAGCATTCAAACGTAAATATGAAAATTATTGGGACTAAAATGTAAAAGCCCAAACCCTAAAATTATGACTATAAAAAATGGAATGGTCTCATCCCATAGGTTCCTTTTTTGCAAACAAATCTCCAATCCGACACTCAAAAATATTTTACCAAGCTATACGGGACATCACGATATATATTGAAAATAAGAGAGGAGAGGAAGAGAGTCAGACTCTATGGAACCAAGGTCGAAAGGATTGAAAAAGTCAGTCATTTACAACCACTGATGAAGGATTCCTCGAAAAGTTAAGGATTAGTAATTCTTTTTCAAAATCGATTTTGAAAAAGAATGGATTCGGTCTTATACATACGCGAGGAAGATAATCAAAAAAGAAGGAATACAAGTTCTTTCCTTTATCACTTAGGAGCCATGCGAGATGAAAGTCTCATGCACGGTTTTGCATGAGAGAAAGAAGTGAGGAATCCTCTTTTCGACTGACTCCCCCACTCTAGTAGTTGTTTTTCTTTCTGTTACTTCGAAAGTTGTTGTTTCAGCTTCAGCCACTCGAATTCTCCTTAATATAAAAATTATTAAGAATAACTTTATTAAGGTAACCAAACATTTGTTGATAGAGGGGAGATCGACTATGTTAGGCCAAAACTTTGGGTAGGACTGATCCCACTCATCCTCAGTTTGGAAAGGCTCCACGTGATAAACAGAAACAAATCCAATCTAATCTCCTCATTCCATCTTCCTCACGCGCAACAGCACGCGCGCACTAGCACAAACAACCACGGGACTGAACTCAACCACATGACAGAAACCACCGATGCAACTCAACAACTCCAAAACCGACCGATAGAAATTTCTGAAAACTAGAAAAATGGAATCCTGGCGGCAAAACGATTGTTTTTTGTAGGTCCTGACAACAACAAAGGCACGATGGCAGCGACAATGGTGGTACTAGTCATGACCATAATTCAAAACTCTAAACGGAGTAGACGCTAAGACCGACAACTCAATGTGACAATGCAACGTAAAACTCAACAAACCAAAAACTGAAAAGAACAATACAATGACACAAATATGGCTAGGTAATGGATGTAATCTTTTTTTATGGCTATTTTCGGGTTATAGGTAGATAAAAAACTAACTGAGCAATGAAAGCTCTGATACCACTTGATAAACCCTGAGCTCCACTCGATATGCTCAAGGCTCTGATTGGCTCGATCCTTCGGTGGGTTGATGATAAGTACGATTTAGGAAAAACGTTGACGACCCGACTATAAGAGATAATCCAAGAAATGCCATTTACAAGCGTTCAAATCCAAGAAATACCATCGACAAGTGTGAGTTCCAAGAAATGCCATTATACAAATGATTTTGTCCCAAAAATACCATCGCCGTTAGGGTTCCATCCTTTCCGCGTTGTTAAATACACTGTTCATCCTATAGCACTTAACGGCGTGGAATGGACAGAACCCTAACAACGTTGGTATTTTTGGGACAGAGTCGTTTGTACGATGACATTTCTTGTAACTCACACTTGTCGATAGTATTTCTTGGATTATCTCCGACTACAACCGTACAAGATATTGTGTTGCGCCTTAGCGATCGATACACCTCTCCGTGGGTTGTTGATCTTACCGGTGCATATCGACCTTAATCTTGCATGCAAATCGAAGAAACAAGCAAGAACAAGATAAAAGCAATTTGAATTGCAAATAGGGATTGAATACAAATGATAAATTGGGGTTCCGAGAACGAGTAATTAGGAGGTCTAGCCAACATACATAACTACAAGATAAAGTAGCAATAGCTAAAACTTTAATCTAACAGAACCCCAGAAACTGAAGGGGTACCTATCTATTTAAGGAGGTGGCAGGACAACTAAGGGGTCCCTAGGGTCGTGCTCCACCAAATTTTGGCGCACCCCACCTGGACCATGATCCCAAAAGAAATTACACGCGCAAAGGCTCATGACAGGTGGCGCAACACCATGTTTCTTCAATTGCAGATGACTGAGATGGACATTGGAAATGAGGCTGGATAAGTTGGAAAGTGAACTCCGAGAGCTTTCCATCAAGTACTCATGGGCCCAAAATGGAGCTCGTATGTAAATTTGGCAATCGTTTGAAGTCAGCACTGTAACAGGTGGCCGAATTGGATTCCAGAGTTTTGATGACTTGATCTTGATGTTTTCCAGTTGATCTATGATGTGAGCAACTGTTGTACCGATAGTAGCCATAGTCAAATCAGGAGGATGGCAAGTACATCACATGAACGTTTAGTTAGCCTTTTTCAATGGAAATCTTCAACAAGATGTGTATGTGGTGCTGCCACCAAGGTTTGTTGTAGAGGTGAAAGAAGAGAAAGTGTTGAAGTTGTATAAAGCATTGAATGGTCTTCGACGAGAACCCACAGCTAGGAATGCCAAGTTAGATTCTACTCTTGTAGAGCTGGATTTCAGAGTGCAGTATACACCGGTGGTTCAGGGGCTTCAAGGCTCATTGTTGGTGTTTATGTAGATGATTTGATCATCACTGGAGCTGGTGCCACCGAGATAGTGAAATTCAAGGAGCCAATGAAGTCCATGTTCAGCATGAGTGAGTTGGGACTTTTGAGTTTCTATCTTGACATCCAGGTGTGTCAATAAAAGAATTGCATCACCTTCTCCCAGCCAAGATATGCCTTAAAGGTGGTTGATAAGGGGAGGATGGAGGGAGGCAACTCTATGAAATCATGTGATGATTTAATCCTGCTGATGAACAATTGTCAAAGGTAAGTGTTGGTTAAAAATATAATGAAAATTTTTTTCTGATAGTGACCAGGGTTTTTATCTCTAGATGAGGCTAGTTAGATCGGGCTTGTGCTACTGGTTAGATCGCAGGTATTTGGGCGATCTGACTGGGTAGCCTAATGGTCAGACTGATAGAATCAAGGTTCGAGTTGGTTTCAGGTTGTTTCACGGATTATCTAGATTGCTTTGTGTATATGACTTCTAGATGGTTTTTATAATATGTGATACTGTTTTGTGCTAATGTGAGTCAAGTTGGTGTGATCTTGTACTCAGATATGATTTCTTTGTTGTTCATGTGCAGGTGTTGCTTGAGGCCTCGGATAGTATTGCCGGTGATGGATTGGGACTGGCTTGGGAGAAGTTGAGGTTCAGATGTGTTGTCGAAATGACAACCGCATACGTCGAAAGACGTGGTTACTCAACAGTTGTTGGGAAAGTAAAGTTTATTAATTTAAGAATATTTCTTGGGATACCCACTTTACATGGCCCTAAGGGGCTATTTATAGTCCCATTACAGATCCCCTATTAGGGTTTAGGTTTTACAGGGGAATTTACATGGTCACCCTTATGAAAGGGACACTTGCATGGGTATACAATGTAATTAAGATACATGGGCCTCTAACGGGCTAATTGGCGACTGCTGGCCCACCGGCCAACAGGCCGGAGCGGTTGGGTTGGCCCTCCTTCTTGGAGCAGGGCTCGATATGGCGAAGTCACCCTCCTTTGGCATACGCCCTTCGCCATGCAGCCTTCGCCCAGGGCACGTTTAGACTTGTGGGGACTCAACGCGACTCTTCACCCTTCGCCGCCTTTGCCCCGTGGTCTTCGCCATAAGGCTTCGCCCCGATGAACCTTAGATGCCTCGAGTCTGAATCCTCGCTGCTTGCTTGGTTTCGGCAGGTCTGGTTGAAGGGTCTCATGATATACCGCCAACAAGCCCCTCACGGGCAAGGGTGAGATAGGAGTTTCGGCCGAGATCGTGCAAACCATGTGGTATGGTATGAGGCGCCCCCTTTCGACCGATACTCCTGCCGAAACCTATCTTGTGCTCCTGCAAAGAATGTATGCATTGTGCGTACGTGTATTGTTGTGGTTAGTGATTTTTTGCAGCTTTCACCTTCTGCGAACAGCGAAGCTGTCCTTATTGTTTCGCTGGGCCGAAATGAACAGTGATGGGCTTTCCATCGAGGGCTCGTCACTGTGCGGCTCGGTGCATGGGAATTTATCGTTTCGCCTAACATTGCGACATGTGGTGGCTCGTGATTGGGTGGGAAGGCGAACCGTCGCCTGGGTGGGCTATATATCCCCCTTCCTCTTTTTCACCGCCTTTACCCCCGTCATTTTCACCGCAAGCACTCTCTCCTTCTCCATCCTTTACTTTCATGGCGCTCTTTGAGTCACTGAACCTTTTCGCTCGTTGACCCCTTTCGCCACTGCGTGTTTTCTTCACCATGGCCCCTCGCAAGTCGAACGCTGCCTCCGCAACGGGTCCCGATCCCGTCCGGATCGATGATGACACCACCGCCTTCTTAGGGGCATAGCTAGTGGACGACGACGAGCTGGCGAAGTTGGTCAGCCTAGGCGCGGTGGTGGAGGGGCAAGCCTTCGCCCCGGGAGAGGCCGTGGTGCCGAAACCGGGCGACAACCAGACGGTGGTGTTCGCCGTCTTCTTTGAGGCGGGGCTACGATTTCCGTGCAACATATTGTTGCCGGAGATCCTTCGCCTTTTCCAGGTGGAGCTCCCCCAGCTGAGCCTGTCGGCGCTTGTCAGGATCGCCATTTTCGACTGGGCGTGTCGGACCGCCGGGTTCGAACCGAGCGCCGAGTTTTTCGGCGCCGTGTTCTTTGCCACCGTGAACTCGAAGACGGTGGTTACCCCAGCCGGGACGAAGAAGACGGTGTTCGGGAGCGTGAACTTCAACGTTCGCCCCGAGCGCTCCGATCTATGGCCGGTGAACGCCGTCATGTCGAAGTGGGATCGTCACTGGATGGCGAAGTGGTTCTACCACTCCATCCCCTTCAAGGCCAGGTCCGAGGCGGCGAAGACCCTCCGGTGGCGGCGTAGGGTGATTGCACCCGCACCGGAAGCCCAAGGTCACCGTCAGCGGTGCTATGGAAGCGCGGTTCGCCCTGCTGCGCACGGTCTGCTCCCACCTTAGCTGTCGCGACCTGATGGAGGAATTCTGCATGCTTCGCATCTTCCACCTCTCCTAGTGGCAGGTCGAAGTCGATCGAGACGAGGAGGTCGACGGCTTGCCGAAGCTCATCATGCCTGCGGGGGCGCAGGGTGATTGCACCCGAACCGGAAGCGCGGTTCACCCTGCTGCGCACGGTCTGCTCCTGCCTTAGCTGTCGCGACCTGGTGGAGGAATTCTACATGCTTCGCATCTTTCCCCTCTCCCAGTCGTGGCAGGTCGAAGTCGATCGAGACGAGGAGGTTGACGGCTTGCCGAAGCTCATCATGCCTGTGGGGGTGAACGGTGAGTCTATGCTCTTCTCAAGTGCATCTGTGTTTCGCTCTTTTTCCCCATTCGATGCCTGATATGATGACACTTTTCTTTTTCGCAGTGTTGACTCCCGCTCAAGCCGACAACGAAGCCTGAAAAATGATAGGCGACGTGTCGGTCATCGAATTTAGGCAGCTGCTAACGCGGCAGGCGGCCGGCCGGGCGAACCGGGTGCATGTCGGCGAACTCCCCCCCGGGCGAAGCCCTTCACGGCCGACGGCGATGAGGGTACCTGCAAGAAGCGGATGCGTGGGCAGGTGAAGTTGGCCCCTCGAAAGCGGAGGGCCCCTGCCTCACCGATTCCGACGCCGATGACGAAGATACCGCCGAAGAGCAGGAGGATGTGGGGGAGACGGAGGTCACAGTCGAAAAGGCCGCGGGCGAGGCCGCTGACAGGCGCTCAGAAACGCGCGGCTACACCCCACAGCGCGTCGAGATCGGGGTGGAGTCAAACTGCTCCCCCCTCCGCCGGAAGGATGTGGAGGGGGTGAAAGCGTTGGTCGCGATCGCCGCGGCCAAGATGGCGAAGGGGGAGCTAGTCAAGAAGACCCCCAGAACAATGGGCTTGTCGACATCGCTCGTGTTTTCAGCGATGACGAGTCCTCAGACGAAACCCCCACTTCGCCCGCTGGTCGAAGCTTGGGTCTCTCAACCGCACCTGGTGCCGCGGTCGACGCGGGCGGGGCGAGAGGAAGCGTCACCGGGACTTCAGCTTCAGCTGAGCGGGTTGTGAAGACTGCAGCCAGGGTCTTCGGCAGCCCGGTTCGCCAACCGCTCGCTTCGTCGCTTGCCCTTGGTAAGGGGAAGAAGGCGGCCGAAACATCCGCTTCGGACTGCTCCCTCGCGCCACCCCGCTTTGCCCCGGGTGATTTCGAGACTTGGGCGGAGCTTATCCCCTTCGTCGAGGGGGTAAGCAACATTGTCGCTCCGGCTGGCGGTCCGGGTATGTTGATTGATTTTTTTCTCTTTTTTTTTGGCTGTTTTTGACAACTTGTCTTAACGTTCGCCTTTTGTTTTCCTTCCCCTTCTTTTCTTAACCAGATCCTCGCGGCCCACTGTTCGACCGAGCGAACTATGCGGGCTCGTCTTGACGGCTTGAAGAACCGTCTTCGAGCCAAAGACGATGAACTGGGCCGCAAGGGCCTAGAGATGGAAGGCCTCGCCCGCTCCCTGAAAGAGGCAAAGGCTGAAAACAAGCGGCTCCAGGCTGAGCTGGAGAAGGGCAGCGAGGCAAAGGCCGAGATCGAGCGCCTCAAGGCTGAGCTCAAGAAGGAGCAAGGACATTCCGCCACCCTGACGGACTACTATAACTTCACCGAGCCGAAGATGGAGGCTCTTCGCCTGGAGGCCAGCAAGGCGGAGGCGAAGTCGCAGTGGCTTGCACGGGAGGTGGCGAAAGCCACCGAGTCTACCAAGACAGCATGCCGCACACTTCACCTTGCCCTTACTGACATGGGGGCGAGGGTGCGGGGTGTGCGGGCGAAGATGCTTCTGCCTTCGAGTTTTCGGAATGGACTCAGCAAGCTGGCGGTGCGGTCTCGGACTGTGCCACTGCGTACGGCGATTGCTGTGCGCGTCTGTCGGCGGCCTTCGCCATGGGCCTGCTGCAGCAGTCCGAATGCGAGCACATCGCCAAGTTCCCCGATTATGTGAAGGGGGACTGGGAGGTCAGTGCTCAGGACGTTTCGCCCAAACAGTTCTGGAAGAAGGACGGCCGATCTACCGCCAAGGCACGTCTGCTCGAGCAACTGGCGAAGGCGGAGGCAGCGGACCAGCGCGAAGAGCCGGCGGCCGAAAGGGGTGGAGGCGATGCGCAAGATCACCCAGAGGTGTGAGGCCCTCCGCCCGCTTTTCTAGATTTTGGTAGTTTTCCTTTTTTGGTGTTTGCCGTGAAGGGTGAACGATGTATATATGGCTGATGGCTAATCTTATTGTAGCTTGTTTAACATATGAAATATATGACAAGTTTCGCCAACTATTGTGTTTGATGCCTTTTGCACCTGTGCTCGCATTGCTTCGCATACGAAAGAGTGCTTACTCTTTTCGCCCACTCTACGTGTTTTGCTTAGCTTTAATTTTGCGTTTCGCCATTTGATTTTTTATACTGTCTTATCAGGGTCTACGCCGAAAACTGTGTGTTTGGCCCCCCTTTGGGGATTGGCGAAGTAAAAACGAGAAGTTTGTTGCGGTAAAGGATTTGCTAAGGTCCGGTATCCGTTTCGGCCTATTTATCGCGAGATAATAATAAACGGCAATAGTTACAAGGTCCTGAATGTTGCTAGCTGGATGCGAACGCACCCCGGGCGAACCCTGGAAGACTACGACCGTGTCCACGCGGAACGCCTAGAGGGCATGGTTCGCTTCTGGCGAAATCATCGGAGGACCGATCGACAGGAAGCGATCGCCCTGCGCCGTTATAGCCTAGCTTGTGTTTCACCCCTTGTCCCTTTAGGGTAGTATCACAACATTAGTAGTGATGACGAACCGAGTTCGCCGGATCACTCGCTAGGGAGTGACAGTTGTTTTCGGGGTGAAGATGTAATTTATTTGTAAACTAGGTTGTAGAGCCTGTTATATTCTTTCACTTGTACCATGTTGTATGGCTTGTATTCTTCGGTTGTTTTTTCGAAGTTAATAAAGATGTGTGTTTTTATTCCCTTTTCGCTATTCTTCGCATTGTCACTTTTCGTGCTTTCGTTAGGTCGGAGCGTGTCGGCCCCTTTGTGTATATTAGCGAAATAGGTCTGCTGACTTTTCAGCTTTCGACTTCCGTTCTCGATCCGTGGTATTCCGCGCTGAGAGAAGCGGTTGTGTTTTCATATAGATCGAGTATAACGGTGTTCGGTTAGTTATTTCCCGAAACAAGCTATCGCGGTTTCAACGTTCGGCGAGCGATGCTTCGGCCGATTCGTTTCGCCCCCTGGCGTTTTCGCTGATCAGGCGTTTGCCTTGGGTTTTTCCACGAATTATCATGTACACAAGTAAAAAAAAGGCGAAAGACACAAGGATTTTATACTGGTTCGGGCCTCCAGGGTGGATAATAGCCCTACATCCAGTTTTTTTTTATTTTTGTGCCGAAAGGCTTACATAAGGGGAGATGTCGAAAGGTCTATACAATAGCATCTATATTTTTACAGTTTGGCGAATGGGGTGCCACCCTTTCTAGACGTAGAAACGCTTAAGGGAAGCAGCTTTCCACGAGTGGTCGAACTCTTCGCCTTCCAGCGTTGCTAGGCGAAAGGAGTCTGTCCTTGACCTATGCTTGATGAGGTACGGCCCTTCCCACTTCGATTCAAGCTTCCCGACTGCTACCGGGTTCGCCTTCTTCCTTAGGACGAAATGGATAGGCAATAGCTCTGTCGGTCGAACTTTTTTGTTGTAAGTTGCCGAAGTGCTTGTGGCGTATTTGCGCATGTGTTCTAGCACTTCGACTCTTACCCCCTCGAGGAGTTCGAGTGACACTTCGCGCCCATCTTCGCCTCCAGGGAACATCACCCTTGGCGAATTAGCCCCTAGCTCTGTTGGGGTCATTGCTTCGTCACCATAGAGAAGCATGAACGGGCTAAACTTGGTTGGCCTTGTGGGGGTCGTTCGAAGGGCCCAGAGAACAGATAGCATTTCGTCTGGCCATCTACCCTTCGTCGTCCCCTCAAGCCTTTTCTTGAGCGCCTCCAAGATCTTACCATTTGTACGTTCGGCCACCCCATTTGAATGTGGGTGTGCTTCCGAAGCGAACCTGATTTCCAGGTTTAGTCCTTCGCACATTTCTCTGAATTTATCAGAGTCGAATTGCTTGCCGTTGTCCGTGATGAACTCTTTTGGCGCTTCGAAACAGCAAACAATGTTCTTCCAAACGAACTTCTGCACTGCTGCCGAAGTGATCGTGCTGAGTGGTTCGGCCTCGACCCAACGGGAGAAGTATTCGATGGCTACAATTGCGAACTTGTACCCATTTTGCGCCATAGGGAATGGACCGATAATGTCTAGCCCCCACCTGGCGAAAGGCTAGACTGGTGCGATAGGATGCAGCTCATATTATGGTGCAGTTTGGCTTCGGCCATGCCGCTGACAGCTTTTGCACTTCTTGGCTTGCCCAAGAAGAACCTTCAGCACAGTGGGCCAATACACACCCTGACGAAACACTTTGGAGGCAACCGTTCTTGCAGCCTGATGTGCACCGCATAGCCCCTGGTGTATTTCTTTCGCCATTTCCTCACCTTCGGCAAAGGAGATGCATCGAAGCAAGGGTTGGAGCACCCCGGAGCGATACAGCTGCCCCGAGACCAGCTTGTACTTTGTGGCTCTGATTTGTAAGCGCTTCGCTTCTGCTTCATCTTCTGGGAGCCAGCCGTTCTTGAGGTACTTCACGAACGGAGTTCGCCAGTCCTCTGGGTCTTCGCCCAATTCTGCCTGGTCAATTGCCATGATGTCCAGGCTTTCTGCGGGCACGCTAGGTGCGTACAAGACTTCAAAAAAGATGCCTGGTGAATGCGGGCCTCCACAGGCGGTAGATTTCGCCAGGGTATCTGCTTCCTCATTCTGGCCTCTAGGTAAGTGTTCGACCGTTATGCCGGCGAAGCACTTTTCCATGGAGCGAACATCCTCCAGGTATTTCTTCATTCCTTCGTCCTTTGCCTCGAAGGATTTGTCAACATGACTCGCCACCAGCTTGGAGTCTGTTCGGATGAGCAAACATCGAACCCCCAATACTTTCGCCTTTCTTAGACCCAGCAATACGGCTTCGTATTCTGTTGTGTTGTTGGTTGTGTCGAATTGTAGCCTTGCAGCATACCGGATCGGCACGCCCCCTGGCGAGGTGAGTACTGTCGTGGCGCCCGCCCCCATGTGCGACCACGAGCCGTCGGAGTGCATTATCCAAGGCTGTTCGACGGGCTGGGGTTCAGGGGTGAACGCCGGTGTCCATTCGGACACGAAGTCGGCTAGGACTTGGGACTTGATGGCAGTACGGGCGACAAAATGCAGGTCGAAGAGGGATAACTCCGCCGCCCACTTGCTGAGCCGACTAGAGATTTCCTTGCCCCGGAGCACTTCGCCCAAAGGATACTGCGATGGCACAATGACCTTGTGGGCCTGAAAATAGTGCTTAAGTTTGCGCGAAGCCATCACTAGGGCGTAGGCAAGATTTTCCATTTCAATGTATCTTATCTTCGTCCCTTGCAAAGCCTCAGAGATGAAATACACTGGTTTCTGTCCTGACTCTGTCTCTTCGACAAGGGCTGCACTGACCGCCACCGGTGAAGCCGCTAGATAAAGCAGCATTTCGCTTCTCGATGCTGGGCTGACCAAGGCGGGGGGCTTTGCAGATATTGCTTTATCTCGTCGAATGCTACTTGGCATTCAGGTGTCCAGCTAAATTTTCCCGCGTCCCGGAGGGTCTTGAAAAAGGGTAAATCCCTTTCGGCTGCCTTTGAGAGAAATCGACTAAGCGCCGCAATTCGGCCTGCGAGCTTTTGTACTTCGCGTACGCTCGACGGGGGCTTCATTTGCTGAATGGCGTCGATTTTCTCGGGGTTCGCCTCGATACCCCTTTCGGAAACAAGAACCAACAACTTGCCCGCGCGAACTCCAAAAACACATTTCTCAGGGTTTAGTTTCATACCTTCCGCGCGTAAGTTGTCGAAGGTCTCCTGCAAGTTGGATGCATGGTCGAAAGCCTTGCGGCTTTTAACGACAATGTCGTCGACATAGGCCTCCACATTTCACCCCAACTGTTTGCAAAGTACCTTGTACACCAGCCTAGCGAACGTTGCTCCAGCGTTTCCCAGGCCGAAAGGCATCCTGAGGTGGCAGAAAGTGCCGAACGGCGTGATGAAGGCTGTCTTGGGGATGTCGCTCGGATTCATGTGGATCTGGTGGTAACTGGAGTACGCATCCAAAAAGCTCATGAGCTCGCAACCAGCTGTCGAGTCAACAAGCAGGTCGATCCGCGGCAGGGGGAAGTCATCTTTCGGGCACACCTTGTTGAGGTCTGTAAAATCAATGCACATGCACCACTTGCCGTTCGACTTCTTCACCAAAACCGGGTTCGCCAACCACTCCGGGTGGTCGATCTCCTGGATCACCCCGGCCCTGAGCAGCTGCTGCACTTCGGCCTTTGCTGCCTCTTGGTGATCGGCGGACATCTTGCGCAGCTTCTGTTTTCTTGGCTTGGAATCCGGCTTGACCGCTAGATGATGCATGATGAGGTCAGTCGAAACACCTCCCACTTCGTCAGGGCTCCAGGCGAAGATGTCAATGTTCTTCTTGAGCACCTCCAGGATGTTCCCAGCTTCCTCTTCGCCCAGATCGCCCCCAGCTGGATAAACTTCGCTGGATCAGCGTCATCGACTTGCATCTCGATCACCTTACCATGAGGGGTGGGCTTCGGCATGCGTTTAGCATGCGGTTTGGCCTCAACATTGTGTACTGCCCTATTGATCTCGGCCAAGTCACCCTTTGAAGCGGTCGGAGGTTGAAACCCCCTAACAACGATCACGCCTATTGGACCTGGCATCTTGAGCTTGAGGTAGTTGTGGTGGGAGGTGGCTTCGAACTTGTTCAAGGTTGCGTGGCCGAAGATCGCATTATAGTTGTATGGGATGTCGACAACGTCGAACAGTATTTGCTCTTCGCGCCTGTTTTCACTTGTGCCGAAGGCTACCACCAATTGTACTTGGCCCAGGACTTGAACTGCCTCGCCACCAAAACCGCGAAGCGAGGCCGGTGCTTGGGTGAGGGCTAGGGTTGGCAGCCCCATCCTGGCATATGCTTCGGCGAAGATGACATCGGCCGCACTTCCTCCGTCGACCAGGATTCGCCGGACTTCGAAGCCAGCTACCTCGGCCGAGATTACCAGGGGGTCTTGATGTGGGAACAGCACTCCTTCGGCATCCTCTGGCCCGAAAGAGATTTGCTGATTCAAGTACTTCGGAGCCCATTCGCCCGTGGCGGTGATGTTATGTACCATTCGCAGCTGCATTTTCTTCTGCCTCTTCAACGGTTGGACCGGCGGATCGGCCCTTGTAATCACCTGGATTACTCTGCGCTGCACGTCTTGGCGCTGTTTGGCCGGAGGTGCCTGTTCTTGAGCAGCTTCGCGAGGTGCTTCGATAGCAGCCCCTTGTTGTGGCCTTGGTTCTTGAGCGTTGCCCCGCTGACGGATGTTTCGGCATTGCTCAGTGGTGTGCGAAGATCGTCCATGATAGGCGCAATAGAGGTCTTTCCTGACCTTCTTGCGTACAGACTATTGATGGCTGCCTCCTTGCTGGGCATCGAACTCCTTGCGGAGGGCTTGTACCTCTTCGACAGCCATCACAGCCTTGCCTGTACGATCAGTTCTGAATTTTCTCCAAGTCATGGGAGCTTGGCTCGGCCTTGGCGGTTGTCCCTGGTTTGCCGGCTGAGGTTCGTGAACGGTGAGAGGAGTTGGTTTGGCGACCTGTGCTTGTATTTGGGCTTGGGCAGCGGCGATGGAGGCTTTATCGTACTCAGCTTGGATTGCTTGCCTTCGTTTGGAATCCTCTTCGCCCCTTGCGTACCCGTCAATGATGCGAAGCAGGTGCTCAAGAGTCTGCGGTTCCTTGTTGGTGATTTTTCTTGTGAGTTCGCCTTCAAGCATCCCGGCCGAAGTGACGTTGATGACGGATGCTTCGGTTATATCTTGAACTTGGCATCGGGCTTGCGAGAAACAACGCATGTACTCCTGTATTGATTCCCCCGGCCTCTGGCGAATGCCGAGCAGATGTTGCTGCATCTTCGGCTCCTCATAGGTGCCTCGAAAGTTAAGAACAAAGACATCGCGCAATTGCTCCCATGAGTAAATGCTATTAGCTGGTAAATTGAAGTACCAAGAGCGGGCGATGCCGTCTAGAGCGAGATGGATTACCTTTGCCTTGGTATTTTCTTCGCCATGAGCGCTTCGATCGCGGACTCGTAGATGGACATAAACTCTTTTGGGTCTGTTTCGCCCGAGTATCGCGGAACGGGTGGGAACTTGAACTGGGGTGGGATTGGACGAATCTTGATTCCCCCACTCAGCGACAGCCCCTTTTCGCCCCTGCCTTGCTCACGGCACCCTGACCTGTGTTCCCCTCCAGTTGGGCCGAAAGGGTTGTACTTGAGATGTTGTGGGGTTGGTTGAGTTGCTGAAGGAAAGCTTGAAGCTGTGCCTGCAAGGCCGAGGCCCCCTCCGCCATTGCTTGTGACATTTGACCGGGTGGTGAGGGGTGTACTTGAGTAGCGACCGGCTGAACGTGCGGCTGCACCCCAGGGGTCGGGTGTGTGGTTGCGGCCAAAGGCTGCCCGGTAAAGTACACCAGCATTTGCGTGGCTTGTGACGGAGGGGCCTGAACCGGTGCTTGCGGGTAGACTTCGGGTGGGGCATAGCTCGCCGAATACTGGAGAATTGGGGCCGAAGCGACCATAGCCTGCCGTGCTGCTTCATATGCCTGTTGTTGCTCTTGCATTTGGCGAAGCATGTCTTGAAGTCGCGTCATGTTCTGGCGCATGGTTTCCATGCCAGCTTCGGCTTGCGCTTCAAGGTTGGGGTTGGCTTGCGCAGTGGCGAGCGCGGTCGGAGCCGTAGCCGGTTGTGACGAAGTGTCTTGGGGCGCCACCAGCTGATTTGTCGAAAGGATCTCCGGCGTCTGCCCCGCCGAAGCGAACGGAGCTGAAGGAGGTGGTTGCGGCGCAGGTGCCGAAGCCGACGGCGCTGCCCCAGTTTCGGCGATGGGCGCCGACGCCTCTGCTTCCTCTTCGGCGGCCATCGCCTCTCCTGGTGCACTCTCCTTTGGCTTAGCAACCTTCTCCTTTGCGACCTTCTTCGGCGGCATTCGCTCTCAGTGGTTTCGCTCGGAGGTCCCCACGGTCGGCGCCAGTTGTTGTCGAAATGACAACCGCATACGTCGAAGGGCGTGGTTACTCAACAGTTGTTGGGAAAGTAAAGTTTATTAATTTAAGAATATTTCTTGGGATGCCCCCTTTACATGGCCCTAGGGGGCTATTTATAGTCCCATTACAGATCCCCCTATTAGGGTTTAGGTTTTACAGGGGAATTTACATGGTCACCCTTATGAAAGGGACACTTGCATGGGTATACAATGTAATTAAGATACATGGGCCTCTAACGGGCCAATTGGCGACTGCTGGCCCACCGGCCAATAGGCCGGAGCGGTTGGGTTGGCCCCTTGGGCCTTCTTGGAGCAGGGCTCGATATGGCGAAGTCACCCTCCTTCGGCATACACCCTTCGCCATGCAGCCTTCGCCCAGGGCACGTTTAGACTTGTGGGGACCCAACGCGACTCTTCACCCTTCACCGCCTTCGGCCCGTGGTCTTCACCATAAAGCTTCGCCCCGATGAACCTTAGACACCTCGAGTCTGAATCCTCGCTGCTTGCTTGGTTTCAGCAAGTCTGGTCGAAGGGTCTCATGACATACCGCCAACAAGATGGTCAAGGAAATCACGCGGGATATTAAGGCTAGAGAACAATGCATGTGAAGGTGAAGATTTTCATATGGCATACAAGGGGATTGTGTGCGTATGGGAAGCGGAGTCAAATTTAGGTTGGAGTCCAAGTTTGGAAATATTGGAGTATGGAGTTGATCATGACATCACCCCTTTGGGTACACACAAGGAAAATGAAGCACTTGGAGAGAGACTTGGAGATGGAGTCCCGATTCGTATAAAGTTTGAGCCCACCTCGGAATCCAGGAGCAGCCCGCACTAAAATCGCCGCACATAACTCATTCAAACTCCGTTTTCGATGTTCTACATATGTATGGAAAGCTAATGAGATCACCATTCCAATAGACCTGGTCTGACGTCAAATTTTTTTATAAGTCAACGGGAATCATCAAAACAAAAGAGCATACAAAATCTATCTAGGTGTTGCGTCAGGGGTTGGAGTCCATTAGGGACGCGTTCAGGGGTCCTTGGTCGACTGTAGAACCTATTTAGTCAGTAGCTATCATCGAATTAGGGTTTGGTTTTGCTTAGATTATTTTGCCTTTACATTTTTGCCATTAGTTCATATTGTCAATTAGTTTTGTCAATTTGTGTGATTCATTTTATATTTGCTATATATTTAGATTGCATCTTCTACTCTCTTGCTTGTGTTCTCGATTCGCTTGCAGAAGATAGCCTTCTCGGTGAGGTCAACCGTGTTTCGGCTTGGGTGATAACCATTAAAGGAGCGGTGTAATGATTGCGAGGGGTTTGATCGTCCTGATCGGAGCTTTTGGATCATCTATGTTGAGTCTCCATAATCGACTTATCACTACCTATCGGAATATTGGGACCCTAGTTCCTCATCAGGAGTTGTAAAGGGATGTTGTTTTCCTAGTTTGAGAGCTTTCCTATGTGATTAGGATTCTTAGTTTTGGATTCGTGGCTGGGAACAACCATGTTTTTATGTATAAATAGAGAAGGAGGTTGTACCCTGACGGTAAACCAATATTGAGATATTAGAGAGTTGAAAGCTCTTGGTTGTAGGGTTTCATGACAAACTTATGAGGGGTGCTGTGGATGCACCTTGTAAAGAATACTTGATCATATTCAATTATCAAGGTATTGATGAACTCTTCAAGTTTTGTAAGTTTATGTTTATCTTCGGTTATGGCATTACTTATGATTGTTCGTTTTGCTGCTATTTTGTTCTAAGTTAATCAATCCAAAACCTTTCTAATACTTCATAGATCATATTTTGGAAGGTTTTGCTAATTGGTTCATGCTAGATTTGAACTTACTTTTTAGTTTTTGTTCAGATATTTGCTGAAATTTCTGAGACAGATGACTTTTGAGTAGGGGGTGGCAATGTCCCTGTTGGGGGTGGGTGGACTGTCACCCACGGGTGAGTGGAGATAGGGATGGGAATTGGCACGTGGGGCCCTGGAGGTATGAGTTACAAGTCAAAAGATAACACATTCTAAGACCCATTTGGTGAAGGTCTATACAAGACTAATTTTCCCAAATCTCTACCCAGCCGCCACTCTCATCTCCTCTCTTGGCTCTCACGTCTATCTCCCTCTTAGCGCACCGCCCCCGCCAGCGCTGCCTCTTCAGGATGGTCCAAAGTATGACTAAGGTAAGATTACCCGATCCAAAACGAAAACATTGGTTAAAGGGTGGTACAAAGCGAAATTTCGGTAATAAAAGATGACCCAAAGTGAATTTTACTTAAAATAAATGTTTACATGATATTGGTTGACTTGCCTGATTATTGGTATACGATTTCTTGAATTTTCTTTGATAAGATCATAAGCAAATTCGAGGATAATTTGTTTAATAAGGTTGAATGAACTGATAATTGAACCATATATCAAATTAAGGTTATCTGATACTCTTATATAACAAAATGAGGAATTAAAAGTATTTATAGAAAAATTCCAAGACAGATTTGGATGATTATGTTAGCTAATATCTGGAACATATTCTCAAGCTGCACTGAAAACTGAAAATTATTCATTGTCAGTGGTTGGAGAAATGACACTCTTCTCTGTAAACTTAACTTTTGTGCCATATTAATCATTATTTGTTTTTCAGTTTTTTCTCTATAGTTCAATTATATTGTTTCAAGTTCAGGTAGAAATGCTGATCTGTCTTTTTGTTAATAGAAGAATACCATATTAGTTTTTCATGCACAACACTCATTAAATAATTTAGCAGTTGTATTACTCAATAGTTATAATACTCGGTATGCGTAGCAGAAATGGGTATTATAATGACTAATGAGCCATTGGTTTTACAAACAGTATCTCCAATTGGCAGGCTTGAAGCTTGTAAATTTGCAAGAGGGCATCAGAATGGAAATCCTTCCAATCTATAAACCTTAAGTTACCGACCAAATATGACTACGTATACCTTTAGGGGTAGACTAGAAGTCATTGACTTTATTATTATATAAAAAAGCGAAGTTAAATTTCCTTGTCTATTTAATACTAGCCCTTATTTTAAAATGAAAATGCATTCAGATATGATTTTTCCAACTACATTTCATCACTCTTGGACAGTCACATATATATTACTCCCTCCATTTGAAAATAGTTGTCTTTCCGTGATTTATAATTTATCCCAAAATAGTTAGCACTCTACCGTACTACTTGCCTCATCAATCATCTTCAATTTAAAATTCTCTCTATTATACCTCAAAAGTGCACCGGACTCCTTTGATACCGATTGAAAGATAAATCAGAAGCTTTGAGTCCAAATGAAAGTGCCTCGAGGATAGTACATGTTCAGTAGAGTGGGTGGGTTGAATAGGCGTTTCCTGCATTTACAAAAACATACAGTGAAAATTAGAACTAACCGGAAAATCCATTGTCACTGCAGACAGTCCAATAACACACAGTGTCCGCCAATCCTGACAGGAACTGCACAATCCGATCAAGCATAGAGAAAACACGAACTCACCTACTACAAGTATAGACCTGGACAGTCCAATACCGTGTGGATGGTCCGACAACACCAAGTGTCGTACAATTCGACCACGACAGGGCAACCTGGCCCTATATAGAGAATATGAAACCTATGGCGAGTTATAGCACTTTGCACGCTAGTTTTAAACTGGAACTAGATGGTTATAGCACTTTACGTGCAAGAATAGATCACGAAATAGCTCAACATGAAAGTGATATGTGCAAAGTAAAGAGACAGAGAGAGGACAACCAATTTGTTTACCAAAGTTTGGATCCAATCGATCCTACATCTCCATTAAGAGGCTTCGAAAAGCTGGGTCATGATTAATGCTTTTCCTCTCCAAGCTACCACCTTCGATGTTGCCTTGTCCCTTCAAACAACCACTAAGGGCAACCACATTGATCAGTTAATATTGTCTTTGGTTCTTTACCTGACATGGCTTTTTTGAAAGTCTCAAACAACCATTCAAATGTTGCTGTTGTTTCATCGTATACCTCCAAAAACTACTGTTTCCTTACGATGGTTGACACCTACAAAAAGAGCAAATGGCCTGCCGTAATTATTTGTTCTGTATGTGGTGTCAAAGCATATCACATCACCAAAATAATCAAAATCCAGTATTGATCTTGCATCTGCCCAAAATATATTTGTCATCATCTCATCTTCATCAACTTGTATTGCATAAAAGAATGAAGGATTTTCCATTTGCTTCTCCTGTAGGTAATGAAGAATGGCACCAGTATCTCCTTCTTGGATTGATTTCATGCGCTTTGATCGGAGATAGTTTTTATAATCTTTTCTTGTGAATGTAAGACTTTGCCGTCCACCTATTTGTCTACTCATCACCTCATGCCCAGTTTGGGTCTAACACCTGAATCATTTAGGATGTCAATCTGAGCCTTTTGAGCTTCTGTCATTCTTCTTTGAGAACGCAACAAATGGGCCTTGCTTGGAGTTATGAGTTCATGATTATGTGTGTTTGAAAAGCTAGCAATAGCATATTTCCTGGTAGGAGTGATCTTGATGGTCATCTCTGCCATACAACCAACTCTTGTATCAGCTCGCTTTCGCTAGCATGCATCTGAAGGATTCCTCTTATTGAAACCTTCCCTTGAGCATACAAATTTTTTTGTGCGAATCACACTTCTAGAAGATTTATCATGCCAAAATTTTCTAATGCTAAAGCCAATATCTCCTGCATACCTGTTGTAGAACTCATATGCTATGTCTTCGTTATCAAATTCCATGCCAATTACTGGCTCTAACCTTTTGACACAATAATCACCAGTGGTGTTTCTATTTGTGTCTTCGACATCTATTGTTTCATGATCTACATAACCAAGAAGTAACATATTCATTATTGTGTTAACACTAGTGTTTATGCAGGAAAAATACAAAATTCTACCGACTGTTCATGTTTGGAACCAATCTATTGTAATAACAATTATGATATAATGCATGGCAGAGATTTGGAAGGTTCATGGAAAAATACGTACTTTCTGTTACAAAAGACGATGGCTGAACTGGAGCTTCTGCAATACTTTCGGCTTCACGAGGATTCTGATCTTCCTCTTGTTGTTGATTGCCCATCTTTTGCTTTTTAGAGAGGAATAGGCGGTACTGAGGACTAAGGAGATGAGAAGCGTTCGCGGCAAAGAGATATGGTGATTCAGGTATTTTCGCGAGTAGATCATTCTGTTAGCTGATTTTCAGTGATCACATCCTCACGATTAAAAGTCTGTTACGTGAAGGATTAGGTGGGCCTAACCTGGACAGGTGTCGTGTTTTTATTTGCCCTGCATTTGGCTATGTGCAGGGCTCCCTGCACCTGAGCCGAACTGTATAGAGAATATGAAACCTATGGCGAGTTATAGCACTTTGCACGCTAGTTTTAAACTGGAACTAGATGGTTATAGCACTTTACGTGCAAGAATAGATCACGAAATAGCTCAACATGAAAGTGATATGTGCAAAGTAAAGAGATAGAGAGAGGACAACCAATTTGTTTACCAAAGTTTGGATCCAATCGATCCTACATCTCCATTAAGAGGCTTCGAAAAGCTGGGTCATGATTAATGCTTTTCCTCTCCAAGCTACCACCTTTGATGTTGCCTTGGTCCCTTCAAACAACCACTAAGGGCAAGTTCGTGCTCCAAGCGATCCACTCGGTCCCAAGCTCGGCAACCACCCAACTCCCCTATGATGAAGCTTGATCTACGAAGCACCCACCGAGATGAAGCTTGGTTTCCACTATTATCGCTTCCCTTCCGGAGGTGAGGTATCAACCTTCACAAAATTCTCCCGAGCACAACACCGCCACTTTGTTGCTCACAGGCTTCTTCTCCCTCACATCGTAAAAAATGTTCAAAGTTCTCCAACTTGAAGTACACATACTCCAAACCACTCTTTGATAAGCTCTGAGCTCCACTTGATATGCTCACAGCTCTCATCAGCCCGATCTTTCGGTGAGTTGATAGATAATAACTATGATTTTGAAGATAAGTTGATGAACCGATTACAACCATATCAAACATTGTTGTGTTGCACCTTAGCAATCGATACACTTTTTTGTCCATTATTGATCTTGCCAATGCAGATCAACGGACGTCATACCTGAACATTGAGGAATACAGACAGACAGGGTTGTCACCACTTGTCGGCTACCTCACTTTCCGTGGGGCACATCTGCATCCAACAACATTCACCTAACCTAAGTACCATGTTTATGCTAGTAAATAATATCACTAACTACCCCCGAGACACCCACCTTTCGGATGGACAAGTTAGAGCTAGAGCAACCCATTAAGATCACTGGATCATTACCATAGCATAGATCTACTAAATATAAATGAAATATAACTACTAAAGCAGCATAACTACTAAAGCATATAACTACTAAAGCAGCATATAACTACTAAAACAGCATATGAATTATGAACACAAGAATATAAAGAAGATAATTCTATCAATTCAACTATAGTACTAAAGACACACCGGAATCTCCGAGAAGACTATAGAACCAAAGATGCTCTAAGCCTATTTCCACAAAGACAATCGAAGATACAATGTAGAGTAGAGATAATAGCTCCTTGAGGTGTGTGTTGCAAGTGAAGAAAGCTCCTCCTTTTATAGTTGTTTATGACAGTTGCATATGGCGGTTGTAGGTCAATAACCACCCAGAACCGCCATCGGGAGTGTAGGAGTTGCTATGTGGATGATGGGGTCAAACCAGGCAAACCGCCATCGGCCTCCGATTTTGGCCAGTGGATGACAGATGGGCCCATATGATGGTTCCCGGTGGTTTGGTCCTATTTTAGGTCGGTTTAAGTTGACGTGTGGACCCCTCAATTTGTGTGCTTGCACGTGATTCGGCGGAGGTGTGTTTCTTTGTATGTCGTCTTCATTTCTCCTTTCACTTTAATGTTTATTCTCTACATACATGTTAATTCTCCAAGTATAGTGAAACATCATTATTTATTATTGACATACGTGTAAGAAATGCTAGTTCTCCCTTTATTTGTTATGATAGTTGGTGGTGGAAATTGGTACTTAACGACCGTCAAGACAACTCAGCACTTCCCGGACAATGATACTGCCGTGCATTGTTCGACACTTAAGAAATCGATTTGTCTGCCTGCCTCAGACGAAGCCTTCCTTGGATAGTTTTGTTGCCGTAGAAATGCGCCGCCACATCTTGAGCACGTTATGTGCAACTCACGGTAGCAGCCGGAGACACACTGTCGTAGGGAGTGCTAGATGCTGCCGAATGAACACCTGGGAGGGACCCCATTAGGGTGAACACACGTCGGTTTGTCCTAGGCTCGGCAGACCGGTTAGGATGTCCTCTAACATCATAAATACGCGAGACGACAAGCAATTGGGATATTGGAGGAGAATAGAATTTGGGAAAGGGTTTGGGTAAATAAATTGATTTTGACGATTGATTGGTTCTTTTTTTAATTGGCCTTGGCCCCCTTTTATTTATAGGAAGGGTTGACTTGCTTCCCAGGGTCTTTTCCATGTCCAATTAGGCTTAGAAATCAGCTAGGACTCGAGAAATCCCAGTCTAAAACAAGGAAATACAAGAAATACTTAAATTGTACTTAGACTCTATGTTGAAGGTGCCTAACCGCTCGGACACCTGCAGTCTGACAATAGTGTATTGTCTAGTCTGACCGGACACATAATGGCGGTCAGTCCGGCCTTCGCGGGAAAGCTCCAGTATTTTCCAAATTTGGCTCAAACTTGCTATAACTTGACCCTAGTGCCAAATTTGGTTATCAACAAGTCTGACTGCTCTAGGTCTGTTCAGCCTACTCTTCTCCTTTGTCCGACTAGCTCTAGAGAAAGGCTTGCCTAGACAATCCTCATGCTCCTGGATTATCCGACACGTGTAGCTTTCCTGGACAATCCGAACCACTCCAAGTTTGTTTGGCCTAGTGCATCTTCATGACATTCTTGTTCTTCTTCCTTCCATCTCTTGCCCCCTTTGCTTCTTCCTCAACCAAGATTGATCATCAACAACTTGTGCCTTCTTATAGCCTCAACCAGTTGTCAGTGTTGCACCAAGCATTTGCTCCTTCACCCGTGCATTGAGTCCTTCGGCGCCAAGCCTCCGCTTGCCCTTCTCCTATGCATGATCTATCGCAAACCCAAGTCTTGCCAACCCTTCACCGCATCTTATCATCTTCAGCCACTTGTACCCTTGTACCACAATGATACCTCATTGTACTCTATCTTTTTTATCATCTCATTATCATCTTCCTCATCATACTAATCCCCTACTTATATACTCGATAACTGCATTAGTCCCTTAATTGTTTGTCATCAATTAACAAAAGTCCTAGAGGGCTAGATGCTCCACTACCCCAACCACCATCGTACTGTCAACCACATATCATTTAACAAGAGGCCTATAGTTTCTTTTTCTAACTTTAATTTATATTAAACAACCTAAGAAGAGCTAATAGACATTGTCTTGCTACGCATATGGAAACATATTCTTGTGCATAAACCAAACATCATGGTGTTGGGTGGCAATAAATTGAGAAGCCATTTCAATTCACCCGTCTAGATCCATATTTCACGACATACTCTGACTCTTCCATTAATTGTAATTTGTACTACCTTATATTTTTATCGATATTTTAAACATCGACAAATTTACTACTGCATATATAATAGGGATGCGCTAAAACGCACCCTGGGTACGTAATAACTAAAATGCGCCCCTCATATAGTAAATGGTTTACTATGCGTTATATGTTGCCAAATACCTGATAGTAAAAATTTTACTGATAGACTTAATTCAAGGATTTGTCATGATTGTACTGTCAGTAAAAAAATTACTGGTGTGTTTTAACTATAATTTACTAATTGATTGTAGCTGGTGTTAGATTAGATGTAAATAACCAATAGTAAATGAGTTACTATCAGTTTGGATATGGCGGAGTAAAAATAGAAAAAGGGGTTTGGGTGGTTCGCTTCAGTTAGTTGGTATCGCTAGGAGGTTGGGATGTATTCTGGTGGTTCGATCGTGAAAAAAAAAAGGCATGCACTCGGTGGTTCGTTCCGAGTTCATCGCCCCCTAATGTGAAAGAAACCGATGGAGAGCAGGAGTGGGGGTCCCAGGCCGGCTTCAATATAGTCATCGGAACCAATTCTTGGTGCAGTTCCTTCCTGTATGATGGAAGGATCAAGTTTTGACCGAGGTTTTGGTGTAGAAGGTGGAATTTTGCAGCAAACTGGTCATGAAGATGGTGGAGGATGTACGGGGAGCCCGTTGAGTACATCGGGCTCCGTTGAAGGTGTGACAAATGTGCGTGATCGTCCTCCTTGTGTTGATGCGTCCGACATGAACACGCCAACGAAAGTTGGCCTGCATTCTCATGCAAGTTGTCTACTCCATGCCCCATGAAAGATTGGTCATGTGTTTGTAGAAAGGTAATTAAATGAGCCCTTAGATAGGAGCGCTGATGTAGGGATTCAAGATTGTTTTTGAAGGGTTCTGACGTCAGAGATGAAATGGTTCAGTTTGGAATGGCATTCGAAACATACAAAGCGGCGTAACGATAAAATTTCAAATTAGAAATTTAAAATAAAAACAGTGACAATTGACGGAAACAAAGGGATGCATACCACAAGGAAGGCAACACAACATCGTATGTATGTCTGCTGCCTTGGAGCCGTATTGTTCTTGTGACATAACACCACACTGTCACGAAGAGCATCAAATACAACCTTAGACTAGTTGATCCTCGCTACCCTATCGAGGTCAGATCCAAGCCATGCATCCTTATTTCGCATGTACAAACCAGTGGGTGGGAGCAGCATCTTGTTCATGATGATCATTATAAAGAATTGAACAGCGGTCGGGTCATTTGGCCTGTTTTTGATCTCTTCAATAAACTGAAGAGCCGTTATGTTCGATTTCGGTGGGACCTCAAGCTCAATAGCCAATTGTGAGAGAGCATCTGTCATTATATCCGAGTCTGGGTATTGCAATGTTTCCCTGCCTATTGGAACCCCCAAGACAATTCTAACCTTCCATGGTGTTATGACAATCTTCTTATTCTCAGCTATGTCAATAGTCATTGTTTTCGGGTCCGTGCGGTCCATGAGCCAGCATGTCAGCTCAGGCTGCTCCAACCCATCAAGCATCATATGTGCCAACTGTCCCAAACCCATCCCTGACAAAACTTGGCGATGTGCCACTGACAACGCACGACAAGCCTGGTACGGAATCTTTGGGCTGCAGTGGGTCAAGACGGAGGGCTTTGTCGCTACCGGCTGCATTAGAAAAATGAGATGGCAGTGAACATTAACAATTGGGAACCTAACATTCCCTATTAGGAATGAATCCAGTATAATTGATCGGTGCATAAGTGTAGGACAAGTAGTGCAATCAACTTTATCTCCCCTCTTTAAGCCAAAAATGGTCCCCATGGTACAGACCAAGTGGGGAGAAAAATATGATTCAACAGCACAGCAGATACCACTTGTCGAAACTTCGAAAAGGACAAAATGAATCTAATTTGGAAGTGCCATGGTCCCTACATCAATCCCTATCATATAACATGACAAACACCCATGCATAACTATGTGGAAAACATCCCGGCAAAAAGGAATAAGGGATTTGGGGTTGGGTTAAAGAAACAGAGGGGGCTGACCTCTACGAGCACTGCATCCTCCAGTAGGGTTTCCGCCTGCTTCTTGCGGCCACGTTTTTTGGCTGTGCCCCTTTGGGTTTGTTCATCAGATCGAGCTCACTTGCCATCGATAGATTGGCCGGGGATTGGTTGAGAGTCATCAAGCACGGTCTCACACTCCAGTTGCGAGCCGGTGAACTTGACACTCCTCACCTTGTCTGGCATTTTGCCCTTGCACTTCATCTAAAAAGGTGGAACAAGAATGAGTGTGGGATAGATCTGAGCAAATGAGTGAGATGTAGGGTGTAGGAGAGTGGGATAACCTTTGTAAACTTGTGTGTATGACCAGTGTCGGCCTAGTGGCTGCCTGCGTGGCTGCTCGTCGCAACCGCCAGCTGCAGTATGCCGTTGGAGTGGTTGTCGCCTCCGTCACGGCTAGACGGCGGGTGCCGCTCCTATAATGCGGGCCTCTGTGCGGGCGTCGCCATCGACGATAGTCGGCTCGGGAGGCACGGCGCCTCCGTAGCCAGAGCACGGGGGCCGACAGATCGGCGATCGCCTGCGTCGCTGGAGATGGGGATGAGTGGGTTCGAAAGAGGGGAGAATGGGTGTGGACTGGCAGATGGAAATTGGAAAAAAAAAAGAAACCGCCACTTTTTACGGGGATTATCTATTTCTACTTATTGAGATAGATCGTGGCCAAAAATAAAAATTGGAAATAAATAAAAATAATCTAAAAAACTTAATTAAATTTAGTAAACGTGGTACTAATTGGGAAATTCATCCTTTCAGTAAAACATTTACTCCCGCTTATACAGTGATATGTTGACCAGAGACTGGGTGGTGAGTGAGTGGTGGTGGTTGGTGAGTTGATTGCGATATGGGGTGGGCGGTGGGGGATTGTGGGGGTGGGATGAGGAGGGAGGGAGGGGGGTTGGGTTGTGATGGGAGCGTTTTAGTTATAACACAATCCAGGTGTACTATAGTAGTAATATATATATATATATATATATATATATATATATATATAATGGTATGAAAGTTTTTCATGACAACATACAGGCATCATTTTCACATTAATTGCTAGCAAAATTTTTGTATCTGTGGATGTTTTAAGAATTCAAGACAAACACACTGATATCATTTTCACATTTAATGCTAGCATTTTTATATCTATTGATGGTTAAGAAAAAAAATTGCTCATTTAACCCTATCTTAAAGCCCAATTACCGATCTGACCATATTTTTTATTTTTTTAGTTTGCTTATTTGACCCCGCTTTTCAAAACTGAAGTGCAGAGCTGACCCTATTCCGTATTCCATGAAGCCCAACTAACGGTATTAACTATGGGGGCAAATTATCCTTTTTTTCCCTGACTCATTTAACCATGCTTCTTTTTATTTATCCCAACCTTTGATATATTTATAATAAATTTAGAATAACTTTGATAGATTTGATACAAGTTTGATAATTTAAGCTTGAGATTGACAAATTTGATAAAATCAAATTAACAAAATTTGACATATTTACAACTGAACTTTTAAAAGATTTTCACGACGTATTGTCTTTTCTTTCATCCCTACTTGCATCCAATGAAAAACACAAAAAAACAAGAAAAAGCAAAAACACAAAATTCTCTGTATCGCCATCCCAAGCGAGAGCCATGCGCCACCGTCGTCCCTGCTCCACGGTGTCGCCGCGCGGCCGCCCCTACTCCCACCGCGTGCCGTCGTCGCCGCTGCTCCCACCATGCATTGCCGCGGCCGCCGTCACTCCGCTCGTCGCCGCCGATCCCATCGCAACCCACCTGCGCCGCCACCTCCACTGCTCCCACCGCACGCCTCCGCCGCTCCCACCGCGTCAGTGCCGCCCCTCCCTCCCTCCACACTCCGCGTGCAGCAGCCGCCGCCAGCTTGTGCTGCTCCTTCCTCTCTCTCCGCGTCGATGCCACCCCTCCCTCCCTCCTCACTCCGCACGCCTGCGCCGCAACGGCCGTCTGCGTAGCAGCCGTCGCCGGTGCGCACCATTTCTTCCTCTCTCTTTCTCCGCGTCAGCGCCGCCCCTCCCTTCCTCCTCACTCCGCGTGCCTCCAACGCTGCCGCCGTCTGCACAGCAGCCGCTGCTGCCGGCCCTCCTCTGTGCCACCAAGTTGTGTTGGGATATGGTTATGTGTAATTGTTGACGATGAAATTTGGCAAGCTTATGAATTAGAAACAAGATCCAATCCGACGCGGATTCGAAGGTATGCAGAAATCCAGGAAACAGAGTGCGTATCGGCTGGAGTCCTTATCGGCTGAAACCGAGTCCGATCTGGAATAGATGAAGCCGATATTGCATGTGAAGTCAGTATCGGATTCGATAGAGAGTTTGTGATGATGTTGCCAAGCAAGGATAGAGTCCAGAATTAGCAAATGTATCTATTAATTTGGAATATATGTAATTTCCTTATAGATATTTTCGGTAAGAGTCCGCCTAAGGGATTTGTTTGCTAGTTAGATTTGTATTAGGATAATATGAGTCGTGTCCATGATGGACAATGTTTGTATTTTCGGGTATAAATATAGACCCGAGATCATATGAATAAGGAGAATCACAGTTCAACCAATCTCGGCACATCACCAACCTTTTGTTTTCTACTTTCGACAAGTTCATGCTTTCGAGTCGAGCTGCATCAATTTGATCTTCGACGAAGAGTTAGGTCTTGTTATGGTGGTTTGCATTGTCGGAATTAGTGCTTACATCTTTATGATACTCTAATTCTGTCTTGAAAATCTCCGAGTTATCATATATGTCATATAATTTAGATTGACAATGCAATCTATTCATATCGGCCGATTTCTATCTAGGGTTTTGCTGGTAACGGATAGATTGTCTTGTTAGTTTGAATTATATAATGTATCCACCATTCCGAAAATGCAGCAATCGGCTTGATCATCTAGATATCATGCATCTTTTCATACTTAGGGTGTGTTCTTCCACCTACTTTTCCAACTCATCACTCTCTTTTTCACGTGCACGCTTTTTAAACTGCTAAACGGTGTGTTTTTTGCAAGTTTATATACGAAAGTTACTTCAAAAAATCATATTAATCCCTTTTTAAACAAAATTTAGCAAATACTTAATTAATCATGCGCTAATGAATCACTCCGTTTTACGTGTTAGGAGGGTTAGTTCCAACCCAGTACAAAGAATGTAGCCTTAATGTTGCATCAGTTTAGTTTGATCTATTAAGTCATGTTAAGAATCATAATCTCTAGTCTGCTTTATGGTTGTTAATAAGGATAGTATCGGGGTTTCAGCCGATCTTATCTGGTATACTATATTTGCCCCTTATATTAAGATCTAATCTAATACAAATATATTGGACTTATTATCAATCTGATTGATATTAGTTGAATATATTTGTTGCAAGAGAATATCTTAGTATAAGGTTGTATCGGAGCTATAGTCGATATATGCTTAAATCTGGACAACGGCTATGACATGAGTACATGTAATCATTATTTCATGTTATTTTTTACTTGGGCAATTTATACTGTCTTGGTTCAGTCTGATCTATCCCAATTGCTTATTTCTAAAGTAATAATGATTTATAGATTATGTAATACTGATATTTTCAGCCAGTGTACTAGTTTTAGGGTTAGTTCTATCATTGACTACATCTTACAGCCGATTTATGCTATATTGTATCGGCTAGGTTACATCACGATACGATATCAACTAACTGGCCGATTGACTATCATCTACTGATAAATTTGCCTATATCTTCTTGTTGATTGCAAGATCAAATCAACTGGCACGCCCTTCGAACCTAAAAGTAACTTTTGGACCTGCACTAGAGTAAAGCAAATATCTCAGGCCAGTGGTTGTTTTTCTCATCAACACGCTTTTGGCACGCCCGGTGGGACAATTGTGTCATCATGACGCCCAACATAACTGAAATCTGAGAGGACAATGCCCTACCAGTCACGATCGAGCAGCTGAATGAAGCGCGGAGAGAAGAGATGAAGAAATTGCTGGATCAACTCCAAGACCGATACCTGCATTCACTCACGGTAATCCGACAGGGCACGGTTATCCAGAGAACTAAAGTGGAGTTGCCGCCGATCGTGAAATCAGACCCAAGTACATCTGGAGTTACTGAGGATAAAATCAAGGAACCCAAAACCGAATCAAGCAATGAATAACTTCACACCTTGCAAGATCGCATCGATTCGGCAGTACATCATGCTCTCATCAATCAATCCGGTGTACTTGTGAATACATTGATGAACATGATCAAGTCAGTAGTGGATGGGACTATAGCCGAGGAAAAGGAAAAAGGACCAATATATCTACCAGGTGATACGTTTCCAGGCTACAGGACTGTGAAGACCGAAATTGGCGGGAAGCAACAAACATTTCAAACCCAGGCTCCATCGGCTCCCCTATCCAGCTCAAATATTCCAACAATATTGACAAGACAGCCGCCAATCACTAGGGGGCAGACTTCAAATCAGTTGACACTAGAACAGCTGATGAGTATACTTAACACAAAGCCGCCAGTTGTTGATACTACATATCATATTCCTTCGGTTCCACAACAGCCGATTGGAATCACTCAGCCGATAGGGCCAACAATACAGCTCAGAACAACCTCCTTATGTGTCATCTCAAGGTCTATCGGCTAATCTCAATCGGCATTGTCAACCTCATTCTCCACGGCCTCAATCGGCGCAGTACGGTCAGTATGATCAGATTCAACAACAATACGGTGGAACATCACAGCAGCCATGGGCCGATATGATTGCCGATGTGATGAGGGAATAGTTTGGGCTCAAGCCTAAGGACAATGGCAACATGTATCGGCATCCATATCCAAAATACTTTGATCGAGTACCATTACCACACCGATACAAGGTGCCAGATTTCTCCAAGTTCTCAGGGCAAGATAATGTATCAACCTATGAACATGTCAGCCGATTCTTAGCTCAATGCGGGGAGGCATCGACTACAGAAGTCCTCAGAGTCAGATTATTCCTACTATCTTTGTCTGGATCGGCATTCACATGGTTTTCATCTTTACCTTATAATTCCATCAGGAGTTGGGCCGATCTAGAGAAACAATTCCATAAATATTTCTTCAGTAGCATCCAAGAGTTAAAATTTCGGACCTCACAGCTATCAGGCAGAAATCAGATGAAACAGTGCCAGATTATATCCAAAGATTTAGAGATGTGAGGAACAGATGTTACAGTCTGACTCTGGCAGATTCACAACTAGCTGATCTGGCTTTCCAAGGATTGCTAGCGCCGATAAGAGAGAGGTTTTCAGCTCAAGACTTTGAGAGTTTAGCTCATTTGGCTCAGAAGATATCAGCTCATGAAACACGATTCTAGGAAGCCAGAAAATTTGTCAAAAAGACCAGTAATATTAACAACATCTACAGTTATGATTCTGACTCCGAAGATGATGATCCAGAGGTTAATGCAGCCGGGTGGGCTAGGAATAAGAAGACAGTAGTGTGCCAATGGGTTAAGAATTCGGGGAAAGAGGAAAGGTTTGATTTTGACATTACCAAAGCTGACAAGATATTTGATCTTCTTCTTCAAGAAAAACAGATTCAATTGCCGGCTGGGCATGTGATACCATCGACTGAAGAATTGAAGAGGAGGAAATATTGCAAGTGGCATAATACAGGATCTCACAGCACCAATGATTGCAAAATTTTTAGACAACAGATTCAAAATTTTTAGGGAAGATTAAGATTGATGAATCCAAGAGGCCGATGAAGATAGATGGACATCCTTTCCCAGTAAATATGGTTCATACTGGATTCAACAGAAATCGAGCCGATGAGGGTAAAAATCATATGAGGGGTATCAAATCAGCTAGCATGATTAATAAGTACCAGAAAAGATGCCAGAGGGAAGAGGAGTCACATTATCATGATGATGAAAGATATTTTGACCCGCATTGGAGCTGTGAACTTTTTAGATTCTGTTGGAATGAAGGTATGAGGCTACCATCCATTGAAGATTGTCCTGGTTGCAGCGATTCTGAGGATCAATATGATCAAAGACCAAGACGACAGAGTGTGGATGTGCATCAGCCAGTTCAGAAAAGACTATCAGTTCATGAGAGACTTGGACCGATCCGACAAGACATCATGAAGATGATTTACAAAAAGAGACTAAAAATGTGCAACCGCAGTGGTGTCCTTCTATAATTTTTACCAAGAATCAGAAAAGGCGTGTCCAAAGGATGAGAAATAGGGAACAATTCCAGGAAGTTGAGGGCGAAATTGAGCATCGGCTGAGGCGTACAAAGAAAGTTTGGCGTGTGAAGAGCAAAGTGGTGTCAGCCGATGAGGTTCAAGCCGATCGGAAGAAAAATCTTCAGAGCAAGGGCAAAGAGATGATGTCATCTTCAATTAATATGGTTTTCATGTTACCAGCTGAATATGCAGTCGAACAAGTGGGTTAACAAGAAGACGGATCACAATCGGCTAAGTTGATATTATCTCGACAGCAAGCTATTTTTGAGAAGCCAGAAGGAACTGATCATCGGCACCTCAAGCCATTATATGTCAGAGGGTTTGTTAATGGGAAGCCGATGTCAAAGATGCTGGTTGATGGAGGAGCAGCTGTCAATTTAATGTCATATTCAACTTTTAGGAAGCTTGGAAAAAATTCAGAAGATTTAATCAAGACAAACATGGTACTAAAGGATTTTGGCGGGAATCCATCTGAGACCAAGGGAGTTTTGAATGTAGAGTTGACCATCGGCAGCAAGACAATTCCAACTACGTTCTTCGTTATTGATGGGAAGGGTTCCTACAGTCTGTTACTGGGAAGAGATTGGATTCATGCAAATTGTTGTATTCCTTCAACTATGCATCAGAGTTTGATTCAATGACAAGGAGACCAGATCGAAATCGTGCCAGCCGACAGGTCAGTCAATGTAGCTAGTGCCGATTTATCTGTTTGGGAGATGGAAGGAATTGATTGCTTATCTGAAAAAGTTTGGCAAGGAGATTACTTAAAAGTTTCCGATTATGATATACAGCCAACGGGAGATGGAGAACCCCAATTGTTATTTTGAGGGTGCCGTGGAGGGTTCCAAGTTTTATACAAGGGATACTGTAGATGATCTCGACGGCAAGCTGGGACAAGGATTTATGTCGGCCGATGAGTTGGAAGAAATTGACATTGGACCAGGTGATAGGTCTAGGCCGACATATATTAGTAATGGTTTGACAAAGGAATTTAAATGTAAGATAGTAGCACTTTTGAAAGAATATAGAGATTGTTTTGCCTGGGAATACTATGAAATGCAAGGACTTAGCCGATCGATTGTTGAACATCGGCTCTCTATTAAACCAGGCTATCGGCCATACAAGTAACCTCCAAGACGTTGTAAAGCTGGGATGTACGATGCTATCAAGGCCGAGATTACAAGACTTTATGATGCCAATTTTATCAGACCATGCCAATATGCTGAGTGGATTTCAAATATAGTACCAGTAATCAAGAAGAACGGCAAGCTTAGAGTTTGCATTGATTTTCGAGATTTAAACAAGGCTACTCCAAAAGATGAATACCCAATGTCGATTGCCGATCAATTGGTTGATGCAGCATCTGGACACAAGATTATCAGCTTTATGGATGGTAATGCAGGATATAATCAAGTTTTTATGGCTGAAGAAGATATTCACAAGACTGCTTTTAGATGTCCTGGTGCAATCGGCTTATATGAATGGGTTGTCATGACTTTTGGATTAAGGAGTGCTGGTGCTACATATCAAAGAGCAATGAATTACATATTTCATGATCTTATCGGCTTGTTGGTTGAAATTTATATTGATGATGTGGTGGTTAAGTCTAAGGAAATTGATGAACATATAGCCGATTTAAGGAAAGTATTGGAAAGAGTAAGGAAATATGGGTTGAAGATGAATCCAACAAAGTGTGCTTTTGGTGTAACGGCTGGAGAGTTCCTTGGATTTTTGGTACATGAGAGAGGGATTGAGATACCTCAGAGGAGTATTGATGCTATCAAAGGTATAAAGCCTCCAGAAGATAAGACCAAATTGCAGTCATTGATCGGCAAGATTAATTTTGTTCGGCGTTTCATATCAAATCTATCTGGCCGAATAGAGCCGTTCACACCCCTGCTACAGTTGAAAGCCGATCAAGAGTCCGCTTGGGGAGAGAAGCAACAGAAAGCTTTGGATAACATCAAAGAATATTTGAGTACTCCTCTGGTTCTTATTCCACCATAGAAAAGGACTTCCTTTTAAGTTATATTTGTCAGCCGATCAGAACTCTATCGGCTCAGTTTTGATCCAAGAGGTTGAAGGTAAAGAAAGAGTCATATTTTATCTAAGTAGAAGGCTTTTGGATGCTAAAACCAAATATTCACCTATGGAGAAATTATGTCTGTGCTTATATTTTTCTTGTACAAAGTTGAAGCATTATTTGCTTTCCAATGAACGCACTATAGTATGTAAAGCCGATGTGGTACGCTACGTGCTATCGGCTCCGGTTTTAAAAGGGAGAATTGGCAAGTGGATTTTTGCTTTGATAGAATTTGATCTGAGATATGAATCGGCTAAGGCAGTTAAAGGGCAGGCGATAGCCGATTTCATAGTTGAACACAGGGATATCACTATTGATCATTTTGACATTATGCCTTGGACTTTATTTTTGGATGGATCAGTTTGCACCCATGGATGTGGTATCGGCTTAGTAATCATATCACCTAGGGGAGCAATTTTTCAGTTTGCCTTCACCATCAAACCTTATTCTACAAATAATCAAGCTGAGTATGAAGCCGTTTTGAAAGGATTGCAATTGTTGAGAGAGGTCAAAGCCGATGCTATTGAAATCATGGGTGATTCATTATTGGTGATTAGTCAATTATCTGGGTAATATGAATGCAAGAATGATGTTTTGATGGTTTATAATGCAAGGTGTCAAGAATTGATGAAGACCTTCAAGATAGTTACTTTGAAAGGGATAATTGGGAAATGGATTTTTACTTTGTATAAGTTTGATCTAAGGTATGAATCGGCTAAGGCAGTTAAAGAACAGGCGATAGCCGATTCCATAGTTGAGCATAGGGATATTACTATTGATCATGTTGATATTGATGAGTCCGGCCCAGGTGGGGTTGGACGAAAGCCCAACACACCGATCCGGATTCCCCGAATCCCGCAATCTTAGCACCATACGCCCGAAGCACGACACACTGATCCGGATTTTTCCAAACCCCGTAATCTTAGCACCGCAACTCTGACGCACCCACTCGGGGAAAGGCCCAATCACCCTAAAAGACTAGTCTAACAGGGGAAGGGTGACTCTCCCTTTTAAGGTGGCTTCCTCCTCCCAAGCTAAGCAAGGTGGGATTATTCAGAGGCTTACACGGTCGCCGCCCGACTACAACTGGGCCACTCGGCCCATCTTGTTGCGTCTTTGCTGGTGGGTAATAATGGAGGATGTCCTCATCAGATATTATGCCTTGGACTTTGTTTTTCGATGGATCAGTTTGCACTTATGGATGTGGTATCGGCTTGGTGATCATATCACCTAGGGGGCAAGTTTTCGATTTGCTTTTACTATCAAACCTTATTCTACTAATAATCAAGCTGAGTATGAAGCTGTTTTGAAAGGGTTGTAATTGTTGAAGGAGGTTGAGGCCGATGTTGTTGAAATCATGGGTGATTCATTGTTGGTGATCAGTCAATTATCTGGGAAGTATGAGTGCAAGAATGATGTCTTGATGGTTTATAATGAGAAGTGTCAAGAGTTGATGAAGAGCTTCAAGATAGTTACTTTGAAGCATATCCCTAGGGAGCAAAACGTTGAAGCCAATGATCTAGCTCAAGGTGCATCAGGCTACAAGCCGATGTTACAGGGAATTGAAGTTGAAGTTGCATGTCTGCTAGCCGATGATTGGAGATTTGAGATATTTGAGTATTTAAAGAATCCTTCTAAATCGGTTTCTAGGAAATTAAGATATAAAGCTCTCAAGTATGTTTTGTTGGATGATACAGTATACTATCGGACCATTGCTGGAGTTCTATTGAAATGTTTGAGCCTGGATGAAGCAAAGGTAGTTATGTGTGAGGTACATGAGGGCATATGTGGAACTCATCAATCGGCTCATAAGATGAAGTGGCTGATTAGAAGAGTTGGATATTTTTGGCTGACAATGCTGGAAGATTGTTTCAGATACTATAAGAGATGTCAGGATTGTCAAAAGTTTGGAGCAATTCAAAGAGCACTAGCATCGGTTATGAACCCAATTATTAAGCCATGGCCGTTCAGAGGTTGGGGTATTGATATGATCGGCCAGATCAATCCACCTTCAAGCAAAGCTCATAAATTCATATTGGTTGCTACTGATTATTTTACTAAGTGGGTTGAGGCTATTCCATTGAAGAAAGTTGACAGTAAAGATAAGATACCATTGAGTTTGTCAAAGAGCATATCATATACAGATTTGGTTTGCCACAGACGATTACAACTGATCAAGGTTCTATTTTTGTGTCCGATGAGTTCGTTCAGTTTGCCGATAGCATGGGAATCAAATTAGTGAATTATTCACCATATTTTGCACAAGCTAATGGGCAGGCTGAAGCATCTAACAAGAGCTTGATTAAGTTGGTCAAAAGGAAGATTGCAGAATATCCTAAGAAATGGCATACTATATTAGCATAAGCATTGTGGTCCTATCGGATGGCTTGTTATGGTGCAATTCAAGTTCCTCCATATCAGCTGGTTTATGGGCATGAAGCTATGTTACCATGGGAAACTAACATCGGCTCCAGAAGGATTTCTTTACAAGATGAGTTGACAGCTGATGATTATCACAATTTGATGGTTGATGAGTCAGAAGATTTGGTGCAATCTAGGTTGCGAGCTCTTGAGAAAGTTAGGAAGGGTAAAGAAAGGGTTGCCAGACATTACAATAAAAAAGTTGTGCCAAAGTCTTTTGAGGAGGGTGAATTTGTTTGGAAATTGGTGTTGCCGATAGGGACATGAGACAATAAATTTGGAAAGTGGTCACCGAATTGGGAAGGACCTTTTCGGATACATAAATGTGTATCTAAAGGGGCTTACATGTTGAAATGACTTAATGGAGAAATTTTTGGACGAGCTCTTAATGGTAAATATTTAAAGAAATACTACCCAAATGTTTGGATTGGTTCATAATCGGCTGAGCTATACCGATGTATGGTTAACAGCCGATGTGTTTACATCACCTTAAGATGGCCGATATTTTTATCGCCCTTAGACATATAAGTTTGCAGCATTATGTTCCCTACTACAAACTTGGGGGGCATGGAGGATAACAATGGAGATTTTGTTTTAAGGGAGAAAATTTTTGAAAATTTTTGAGCAAAATCATACAAGACAAGATCGATCAGTTTATATCAGCTCGATGGCCGATAACAGATTATACTTAAGTTTAAGTCAGCTCGATGGCCGATGTCAATATATTACAGCAAAAAGAGATTGTTTAAATTTTCTAACTATTACATTATGCCAGATAATTCTGTATAGCCGATACAGCTTTCTGCCTGATCTGTTCTACTTCATCTATCACTTGAGCATCGGCTGCATCCGTGCTAGGAATTGGTTTGAGAGACTTGCTCAAGGAGGACAGATGTTTGATGGATTTCTTCAGCTTTGATTTCTGAGCATCGATAGCTTTAGGCAGATCGGCTAGTTTCTGCTCTTCAATTGTGATTTTAGCTCTGCAAGCTTCAAGTTGTGCCAGCAGATCGATTTCCTTTTTCTTCAATATCTCAATGTTTTGTTGAGTTGAACCTGGGCCAGCTTCTCGTTCATCCAGCTTGATCTTCTCATCATTAACTTGCTATCGGCTAGTTTGGATGTTAGCTTCAAGGGTAGAGCGCTCCAGCCGATCAGCAATCCTTTGTCTAGCTCTTTCTAGCTTGAAGCGATGTTGTTCAAGAAAGACTGCTGGAGAGATCATCTCAATGAGATCATCAAGGATTTTATTTTGGATTTCTTCAAATCTTGTCCTGATTGGCCCACAGTTTACAACCAGTGCGTCCAAGGAAGCATTTAGCCGATCTGCAATGTCAGCTAACTTATTCTTTAGGTCTTCTGGTACAGGAGAAGTAGCTTTGCTGGTTGTTTCCTCTTCCTCCTCATCCAAGAATTGCTTAATGTCAAATGAGAACATGTCGGCTAAGAACTGAAAATAGAAAATTACTATTAAATGACAATGTTGGAGATTAGCCGATGAATACAAATTTGGAAGTATACTTACAGGAATCTGAGGAATTGGGATTGTGGCAGCAATCTCTTCATGTCGGCTTGCTGTGGCCGATGGGGTATGTTCACTCGAAGGATGATCAGGAGATGAAGGCTGAGGGGGCTGAAATAATAACAAGTATTGATCAGTATCGGCTGACAGTGAAATTAAGTTTGAGATCAGTTAGAGTTACCGATGCTGGTGGTGGAGTTGGTTTCTTTCTGGCAGCGATTTGTTTCTTTTTCGGCTGAAAGAGATAATTGAGTTAGAAATTATGAGTTCTGAAGAAGAAAAGATGGCTTTTGAAGTATTGTCACCTGTGCTATTTGGAGTCGTTTTGGGGGACTTGGAGTTTTGATAGCTTTGGACTGAACTGCAGGAGGAGTATCGGCTTTGGGTGTTCTGACTTCGGCAGTCTCACTAATCTAAGCAGCAGCCTCGTTTATAGCTTCTTCCATCTCAATTTCTTTCAGAATTTCGTCTACCTCTTGGTCCAGAGGAATTTCTTCATCGGCTACTTTCTTGTGTTTCTTCATTGGTTTCTTTAAGATGGATGGCTTGACAGCAGCTTGTTTGGTCCTCTTGCGCTTGTCACCAGCTTGCATCGGCTCTCTGAGCTGGCCCTGGAGCAGGGTGGTTGTCTTAGGAGCATTGAAGCCAATAATCGAAGGAGCTGGGCCACAACTGTTAGGAAGTTTTGCTGCAGCATACTCTATCGGCTTGCCACTTCGGCTGATGAGTGGAGGAGGAGAATCTGATGTCTACAACAGAAGAAAGAAACATTGAGTATTAAGAGATTAATGATGTAAAGATGAAGATTGTAAGAAAAGTGGCTTACTTGAGGGACCAAGTCTGGTAAAATCTTGGTAAGATATGCTTGAGTATGAGTTTTCCACTCAAACCACCATCTGTCAAACAGGATGCTTCTCATTAAGATGGTGTTGAATCTGTCGATGCTGCCAAGTGGAGGACCAGGGATATTAAGCAATTTGTCCATCATCAAAGCCGATACAATATCTCCTCTAGTCTGGATCTTGTCAGAATAGTACAAGCCGATGGGGAGTTGACCCATGCCAAGCTATCTTGCTACCACCATCGGATGGTAAAATTCATAAGATGGCTGAACATTTCTGCCTTGAGATATACCAATTGGGAGAATGCATGGAGAGATTGCAGCAGTTAACACCTCTCTGGGTTTTTCAAATCTTTCATCATTTATTTCATCCAATCTGAAATCGGCTGGGAGTTCATATTTAGCAAAAGATTCGTATGCAGACCAGATTCGGCTGTCTATGGGGAATCCATCATAGAAATTACCAAACCAGTTTTGGAAGTGCTCAGCCGATGGTCCAGAACCAGCATAGCCAGTGGCTGCCTCACCAAAGGACATACATCTGCGCACTAGGCTTGATTCATCATCACTGCCAGGATCGGCTAAGGATGGGAATTCTGCGTCGATAAGTGATGGTCTTAGTGCAACTTTCAGAGTATGCAGAATAAGCCAAAATTGAATAAACCACCACGAACCACCTGTGCTGACACTTGAATCCATGATTAATCTAGCCGATGACTGGCTCAGAGTCTGGTATACTACGCCAAGCAAATATTTGCCTAAGGGAAATTGCTTCTTTGAGACGATGGCTTCGGCTAGATGCTACCATCCACATCATCAGGAAGGCAGTATGCTCCCTAGCCGATACAGGGCCTGTTCCTATATTTTCTGCAATAAAACCAGACCAACCCCCGATGTTTTTGGTTTTGAACTTATAAGTGCATTTGGTCTTCAGGCTGATGGGGTTAGCCGATGTGGTAACATCCAAACCAGTAATCATGATTATGTCAAGCAAAGTGGGGGTCATCAGCCCGTGGTTGAACAGGAAAGCATTTAGTGTATCTGACCAAAAATATGCAGCCGAAGACAGCATCAACTCATCTTTCTTCGTATCGGCTATGGACAGAGACAAACGTTGGGCTATTCGCATCTTGTCCCAGTGATCTTGTTTGCTGATAGAAATCCTCTTATACCAGTTTTTCCATCCATCTACTTGAAAGGGCGAGGATCTAAAGGTGGTTGTCCAGTTGGTAAGAGACGGGTTGACTGCCTAAAAGGAATTCTTTCTGTTTCTGCGTTAATGATAAAAGTTGGATCTATATCGCCTATTGGGCCCAAGAAGAAGTGATTGGGGTCATTGAGTCTTGGAATAGCTATTTGATGGACTAGGTGCTAAAAATTGAAAAGATAGACTGAGGACAGAAGAATGAATGAAAGAACGCAAAGTAAATTTTGAGCCGATGGGAACTTAGTTCAGGAAACTCTTTGGCCGTGGTGCTTGAAGGGCTCAACGAAGACGCCATTGATGCACGGGGGATCGTCGCTGGGAGCGGGTTCGTCGTTGCGGACGCCGGAGAAGGAGAAAGCAATCGCCGGGGATTTGCGGAGGAGTTTGGTGGCTTGAGCGATGAAAACAGAGTTAACGCCATGAAATCTCCGGAAAAGCGGCTGGTATTTATGAAATTAGGTGTGTAACGGTCACAGAGGAAACCCTAGATTTTTGCGGTTATGAAGAGATAATTCTGTTGCATTATATCATGCTTCGGAATTGGGGGGCATGTGTTGACGATGAAATTTGACAAGCTTATGAATCGGAAACAAGATCCAATCCGAAGCGGATTCAAAGGTATGCAGAAATCTCGGAAACAGAGTGCGCATCGGCTAGAGTCCTTATCGGCTGAAACCGAGTCCGATCTGGAATAGCCGATGTAGCCGATATTGCATGTGAAGTCAGTATCGGATTCGATAGAGAGTTTGCGACGATGTTGCCAGGCAAGGATAGAGTCCAGAATTGGCAAATGTATCTATTAATTAGGAATATATGTAATTTCTTTATAGACATTTTCGGTAAGAGTCCGCCTAAGGGATTTGTTTGCTAGTTAGATTTGTATTAGGATAATATGAGTCGTGTCCGTGATGGACAATGTTTGTATTTTTAGGTATAAATATAGACCCGAGGTCATATGAATAAGGACAATCACAGTTCAATCAATCTCGGTGCATCACCGACCTTTTGTTTTCTACTTTCGATAAGTTCATGCCTTCAAGTTGAGCTGCATCAATTTGATCTTCGACGAAGAGGTAGGTCTTGTTATGGTGGTTTGCATTGTCGGAATTAGTGCTTACATCTTTATGACACTCTAATTCTGTCTTGTAAATCTCCGAGTTATCATATACGTCACATAATCTAGATTGACAATGCAATCTATTCGTATCGGCCGATTTCTATCTAGGGTTTTGCTGGTAACGGATAGATTGTCTTGTTGGTTTGAATTATATAATGTATCCACCGTCCCGAAAAAGCATCCATTGGCTTGATCGTCTAGATATCATGCTTCTTTTCATACTTAATGCTGCATCAGTTAAGTTTGATCTATTAAGTCGTGTTAAGAATCATGATCTCTAGCCTGCTTTATGGTTGTTAATAAGGATGGTATCGGGGTTTCAGCCGATCTTATCTGGTATAGATGTTTTACATAGTTTCATGCTTTGTTTAATATGCTATATATGCCCCTTATATTAAGATCTAATCTAATAAAATATATTGGACTTATTATCAATCTGATTGATATTAGTTGAATATATTTGTTGCAGAGAATATCTTAGTATAAGGTTGTATCGGAGCTATAGCCGATACATGCTTAAATCTGGACATCGGCTATGACATGAGTACATGTAATCATTATTTCATGTTATTTTAGACTTGGGCAATTTATATTGTCTCGGTTCAGTCCGATCTATCCCAATTGCTTATTTCTAAAGTAATAATGATTTATAGATTATGTAATACTGATATTTTTAGCCGATGTACTGGTTTTAGGGTTAGTTCTATCATTGACTACACCTTATAACCGATTCATGCTATATTGTATCGACTAGGTTACATCACGATACGATATCGGCTAACTGGCTGATTGACTATCGTCTACTGATAAATTTGCCTATTTCTTCTTGTTGATTGCAGGATCAAATCAACTGGCACGCCCTTCGAACCTAAAAGTAACTTTTGGACCTGCACTAGAGTAAAGCAAATCTCTCAGACCAGTGTGTGTTTTTCTCATCAACAGTAATCAAGGGTATTTTTATCAGTTCGCGATGGCAAATTCATTTTTTTATTTACCGAACCAAAACCCTAATGCACTAGTGAAAACAGGGTCAGACGGTGGCTTCGATTTTGAAAAACAAGGTCAAATAAGTAAACCTAAAAAAATAGGATCAGATTGGTAGTTGTACTTCAAAACAGGGTCAAACAAGCAATTGCCCCTTAAGAAAACAAAATTTGACTATATATAATATTCTAATGCATCATATCTTTCAGAATAGATATTCTGAGTAGCAAGAACTAGCCATCGCTGGATCTGATGATAGCGAGCTCAGTGTTGCGCAGACCTGGTAGAATCGAGCTCACCGCCTATGGATCTGATGGCTGTGAAGTTGTGGCCCTCACTGCTCATCAGCTACCGGCCGTTGCCGCTCGCTGCTCCTTTGCCCTCACCTCTTGCTAACCTCATGGCTGGATTTGGCGGCGCGAGCTCTTGTCAACCATGCGGGATGGAGATGACCACGGTCATACGGGTGATGGCGACGATGAACCGTACGAGTGGCACCAATGGTGGTTGTGTAGGATGTCAGTGATGATGACCATGTGGCATGGTGATGACAGCGGAGGAGCGAGGTGGCAACAATGGCGGTAGGAGTGCGAGGCAACAGAGGAGTAGAATGAGGAGAGGAATCAGGCGGGGGTGCACGTCTCGACCTGGCTGATGTATAAAGCTCAAATCAGTCGTTTCCACTTAGCCTGGTTGGGAGCCCTTTTTGCATGCGTTGGGCCAAGCTAAAAGGCTACCTAAACAACCAAATAACCAAACAAGAGGAAGAAACACCCATAAATATGGGCTAAAGCTGATACAAGCGACCAAACATATCCGTAAAGGCACAAGAGAACATCAGGATGCACCCTACAATGACGATTCTGTTCATGGGCATGCTGAGTTGCTGACTGGTCTGTACTAATGTCTGATCTTAACTTCAACTTCAAGGATAAATGTACGGTCGCAGTACACGTGGTTTTCCTTTTCCCTTTTTCTTCAATTTTCTTTCCTTTTAGGAAAAAATCACATGTGTCCAACTTTGCGGCCTCAACACATACAGGGCCCTGACGGCGACATATATACTATGCATATTTTTATTTTTCACGATTTGAAAACTGCAACATCAAAATAAACATAACTAACTTGTTGGTTGTTGCTCATTTCTCCAGTCGATTGGTGCTAGAAATTGTTATGTTGTGCTTTCAGCTATTGATTGCATTAGTGACTCAAGACTTACCTAACTTTGACTATTGATATGTCGAAAAGTACTAATTATAATGATCAATGAAAAGAAGACATGATTACACATCTGGTGAGATACTATTGGTTTTCTTTGCATGTCATTCTTTTTCGTTATTCTTTGCTTACACGTCCACTAAAAGGTGATGGTCAATGTTGCATGTTGAAGATCGTGCCATCCAAATTAAAATATAGTATATTTTGGATATAAGTTGTTATATCTTTGACGATTTGGAGATTAGGCACATGAGTGATTTGCGGTCAGGTATTTTTAGCATAGTTTTACACTGAACTAAGATATAACCATCCTTTTCACTTCACACTATTTAAATATGTACTATCTCTACCATATAGAAAACACAATTTTGAAGATGAATCTGGACATATATTCTTTTTTGATAGAGGGAGTATATGTTTGCACGTTAGACTGGGGGTTGCATAGATAGATGATATGTATATTTTATAGTTATGGTCGGCAAGAATAGGAACCGTGCTAACTAGAGTATAGGGTGATTGATCTGGTTACATTGCATATATTTGGTAGCTAATTTAGATTTTGTGCAATGTTGCGCTTTAGTCCAATCGGTACGAATATGTAAATTTATGTTAAGTGAAATGGATGTGTAGGATTACTCCAATACAAAACTATGATTAAAATATCTAGCTAAATGTATAATTTAGCAATATTTTGATAATCTTATAATACTGTAACATCTGTGGGCGTCAATAAGGCCTGGTTTTTCTGTGATTTTCAATTTATTTTATTGATCGACATAAACTGTGTGTATATATATACATATGAACTTATTTCAGTACGGTTTTGCTAAATCTTTGTCAACAGATTGTTCGCTGGAAATCACTCATTTTTTCCACCCTCCAATTTGTGTTGAGATTGCAGCTTACCACCAAACCTCAGGGCGGTAGGATTCAATCTCACGATCAGATGTTTACCGTGTGCAGTGCTTTGCCAAGTGAGTAAGGAGGAGAATTTGGCTCTATATATAAAACTATATATATGTTGTAATTACACTGAAATTACAATAAAATTACATTGTAATTACAATGTAAGTAAGTATAGTGTAATTACAATGTAATTCGAATATAACTTTTATAGATTTGTTCACAAGTTATTAGTTGTGCGTCCTTTTGGTAAAGTTATGTACTGAACTTAAACGTTGATGGTAGCATCAAGTAGTTTGTAAATATGTATTTTTATCTATTTTAATCTGAACACATGCCGTTGCTTATTTGGTATTTTGGTGGTTAGAAAAATCCGAGTGATTTGATTGGAAAAATCTGTCGACTGCTATATAGTTAGTCCCATCTTTTAATCCATTTGCATGGTCCAAAGCTGATCAGTTGGTTACCAACTCAACTCACATCACACGAACGTGGCTGACAAAACTAGCTAGGAAAGTGAGCAGCACACACAAAGTCCTACAGATCTGAATAGTCAAGTGGTATTGACTTGTTTGCAGTTAAGCTGTGGTTTTAATTAACTTAATTTCCTCCATGGAATTTGCAACGAAATCTTGTCCATAATTGATTGCTTCCGGGCTTATCCCTGAATGAGGCAGCTGGATGGAAGGAGAAATTAAGCCTCGAATTAGCGAAAAATTCTCCGAATCGAACGGCGAAAGGCCAGGTCGGCAGCACGTACGGTCAGTGCACATGCTCCTGTGCTCGCGTTTCCATAGGTCAGAGAACCACACGGTGTGGTGACCGCGTGGGAGAGGGATTCTTGCCTAGCTCAGCGTTTGTTCTCATGTACGAATATATTGCAGTTAGGCTGTGTTTCTTAGTTGCGTGTTTGATTCAAGGGATGAATAGGATTGGATTAGGTCAAACCCATTATTCAGGATATTTGCTTTAGAGATAGGTGGGATGGGAGGATTTCTAAGGTTTCATTCGGTTGGAGTGTAAAAGACCGGGCCCCTTCGGGGAAGCCCACCACGTGGGGAAATAATCCTATGTTGATAAAAAGTGCATTCGGTTCGGTCGGGAATGTGGAAATCCCGGCCCATTACCCCTCAAACCCTAGGGTTATTGGTCCACCACCCAGGCCGGTTGAAATCCACCACTCGCCGCCGTCTCCCTTCTCTCGTCGGTCGCGCGCCGCGGCGGCGCCGCCTCCCGTCTTCTCTCCTCGAGCAGCGCCTGCGCCACCTCTCCTTCTCTCGTCTCGCAATTCGGCGCTGGCGCCGGTGCCTCCCATCGCATCCGCCAGCCTCTCCTACCGCATCGCATCCCCCACAGCGCCGCCTTCCTTCCTCCCTAGTGCCGGCGCTGCTTCCCTTTCTTCCCCGGTGCTGGTGCCTCCTCCCTTCCTCCCCGCTGTACATGCTGAACAGTGAAGCAGTATTCTCCAAGCCCAGATCCATGGCACCAGGTACACCTCTTGCTCTTCTCCTCGCCGCATCTGTTCATATTGATGTGCATATTGATTTTCTTGATTCAGAGCGTTTCATATTGATTTTCTAGTCTCATATATGTACATGGATCTGCTGTTAGAACTGCTGCATATATATACTTTTTAATCAACTAACAGTTAAGATCTTAAAAGTTTGGTCAAATGAAAAATACTCAGAACTGGTAGATACAATAGAACTGGTTGTTTCACTTGCAACAAGAAGTTATTATAAATGAAAAGTTAATTTTAATCATAACTGGAATTTTTAGAAGTGTGTAAATAAAGAACTTAATTTTGTGAGTAATTTCATATTTTAGAGCTATATTTTACTCACCTCACCTTCCAAAGAGGAAGCATGTTTGAATGAGGCCATGTCCTGTTCGGAGTTTTATATGTGCATAAATAGACTTTTCTCTGTATGTGCTGCTAAACATCCAAATGAAGACTGATTGTCTTTGTTTTCATAATAATGGAAGCTCAAAAAATGTTTAGTCCAGAGACCTCATTACCCTTAGCATGAATAAATGAATTAGTGATGCTGATATCTAATGACGAAATCATTTGTTTTTAAAAAAATTAACAGTCCTTTCCTCGAGCTAAGAAGTTCCGCAATAAACCTTTTCCAATCTTTGAAGCTTTAGGAGAACTATACGATGGTAATTTACTAATTCTCAGACTTGTTCATAAACCATTTGAACCATTTTTCATTTAGCTATTGTCATACCTTTTTTTTCTTGAATAGGTCAAATTGCCGAGGGCCTCTTGAACTTTACATCCCTTCAGCCAACAATTACACTAGATCAGTCAAGAAACACAGAAGATGATATTGTTACACAAGTAGGTGCTGATGATTTGCCGATGGAGAACAATCAAGATGACCTGAGCAATAATGATCTAATCACAGCAAGTGAGCATGCAGAAATGGAGGTGTCGAATCAGTTAAATCAAAGAAGATAATCTGTCAGTACATCAAGGAAACCTCCTGAGGATAAAAGAGAGAAGCACCCAAAAAGACATAAGCAAAATGGGAATGTGGTTGATGTGATGGAGAAATACATAGAGCTGCGACATAAACAAGCTGAGGAGGAAATGGCATGGGACAGAGAGGCTACAAAGCAATTCGATGAATTTTCAATCAATAACTGTATTGCTGTCTTGAGCACAATGAAAGAACTATCCCATGAGGAAAATGCCCAAGCATTTAGTGTTTTTAAGGATGCTCAGAACAGAGAAATCTTTATCAATGCTGATCCAGAGTCTAGAATTTTGTGGTTGAGACTTTAGATGGTGAGTAGCATTTATGATTATGATATTCTATTTTTATTAGTGTCATCTTGGCATGTTGTGCTTACCTGGTTTTCTTGTATTGACATGATTGATACATGAGATTTGCCTGATTTTGTGAGGTATGTCCTGCCTAAAGTTTTCATTATTGATTTCTGAACTTAATGTTAATTGTTCTTGACTTCCGATTATGTTCTGTTAAAAGTTCTCTCAAAAACTCTGCAACCTGCACATGATCATAGACTGAATATTGGATACTTTTAGTGTGTTCTTGATTGATTCATTTGCTGAAAAGAGTTCATAATTTTACAAACATATAGAGAAAAGTCCATTTATACACTTATAAATTCCAAACTTCAGAAAGTTAATTACCAATAATCAGAAATTGGTTCTGGTAATTTCAGCACCTATATCTCTGATCTTTCTTTTTTCCCCAATATTAGCAGTCTGACATTAATTAGATGCGCTAATTCATGGGATTTGGATGTAATTTTGCACAATGTTGAGTTTGGATAATGTTTTGTTAAACAGTGCTCAGATTCTGAAATTTGGTACAAGGACTGTGCTTATAGTTCATGCAAAGTTTTTATACACTCTCTCTTTGCTGAATTATTTCTCTTCTCATTAATTATGCACTTCTTCAGTAGAGTTGTAGAGTTAGGCAGAAGCAGATGCATTCCTATCCTACATGAGTTTATAGTACTAAGTTTTCACTACTGTCACTGGGAGGTGTTGTGAGGTAGAGTTTTGTTTACTATTGTCATTCATCTCATGTGTCAAATGATACTAGAGGGGACTTTTAGCAAGCTAGCTCAGATGATTTAGCTTCAATTATTATAATTCTATTTTGTACAATTTAATCCATCTTGTTACTAAACTCCTAATCTGGTCACATTTTTTTTCCTGGCAGTGATGAAGTGCTCATTGGGTGGAGATGTGGAATGACAGGAATGTCAACTTTAAAAAAAATAGATTTGTGACCCTGTGTTATCAATAGAGCAATGTTATATGCAAGTTTGTGTGTAAACTGTACTTAGTATATGATGTCAAGTGCTATATACTTAGTCCAGTTGATGTCAACTATAGATTTAGTCGAGTTGTTGCCCATGGAGTACTAAAGGTTGTGTTGTTAAATTGGAAGTCATTAAGTCAAATGTTTGCAGTAGCAAGCACTAATTACTTGTTCTACTTGTTTTAAAAGTTTGGGAGGTTTTCTTGACTATATTGGAATGGTTTAATGGATTAATTACTAACAGAATTATGCAGTCAATTTTTGTCCTATTTTGTTTATTTCACACTTATAAGTTAGTTTCCAGAATTGTTTTTATTTTCTTTACAGTTTTTCAAATTTTCTGTAGGTTTTAATTTTTAACCTTGTCATACTATTTAAATTCAATTTTTGTGTATATTATTTCAAATTTTAGGTAATATTACTGCTACAATGCCTAAATGTTATTTAGGGGTTGTTTAGATGGGGCTAAAACTTTTTAGTTCATGTCACATCGGATGTTTGGACGCTAATTTAGAGTATTAAACATAGACTAATAAAAAAAACTAATTTCATAAATGAGAGCTAATCTGCGAGACGAATTTTTTAAGCCTAATTAATTTATAATTATGAAAAGTTTACTGTAGCATCACATTGTTAAATCATGGCGTAATTAGACTTAAAAGATTCATCTCGCGAATTAGTCCAAGGTTATGGAATAGGTTTTATAATTAGTGTATGTTTAATACTTCAAATTAGTGTATACACATACGATGTGACAAGAATTTGGAATAAGTAAGAATTTGGAATAAGTCCCTGGTAAACAAACAGCACCTTAAGTTCTGAACTTTACGTGAGATATCCCTCACTCGCAACTATGTGATCCAAACCATCATGATTCCTAAACCCACAGTGGAGATGGATGGGGAGGGGATTGGGTGGTGGGAGGGGTTTAACCCAATCCCCCCACCTAGGTGTATCTCCCCTAGGAAAATTCACACTCCTGCGGAATGAAGCCTGAAGGGAAATATTCCCTTGAGATCCGGGCTTGATTGGTCCCTGAAAAACTAGCATACCAATCCATCCCAATTTTTACTAGCGTACCAATCCATCTTTTTTTTGTCTCACTGACATGTGGATCATTCCCAAGAACTAGGACCATAACATACCTCATGCTAAACGGATAGTGCAGATGATCCCAAACAAGGATGAGTCCAACTCATCCTACCTCATCCCCAAACCAAACACAAGGATGAGTATGTTTCCAACTCACTTTCCTCGATTTTCACACGCATGCTTTTAAAATTGCTAAACAGTGTGCTTTTTAAAAAAAAATCTATAGGAAAGTGGCCATAAAACATCATATTAATATATTTCTTCAGATTTTTATAGCTAATACTTAATTAATCATGCGTTAATCTATCCCTTTTCTTTGCGTGCGCAGGGAAAAGGTTCCCAACCCCTCCGAAAGTGTGGCTTGCGTTATCTAACATTGCATGGTTGAAAACCTACGTATTATAACACGAGAAATTCTACGGTACTTAAAAAGTATCTATAGGCATCAAAATTTCACGTTAAAATTAAAATATGATACCTCACGGTATTTTCTTAAAAAAATAAAATTATCTTTACAACAAGATTGGGAGTTGTATATAGTGGGGTTGATGAGTTTAGTGATTACTTCTACCTGCCTCCACTACTAGAAAAATCGTTTTTCCAGGTGGCCAAAAATCATTTTCCTAGGCAGGGGAAGGCCCGCTCGTACGCATAAGCCTGCGAAAATAGTTGATTTCCGCAGGAGGCCCAACGGCCCACCTACAAAATTCATTTTCGCAGGCGGCATCACCATCTTCGCATGCGTCATAGCCACCCGCCTGCAAAAATATTTTGAGCGAACAAAAAGAGTCGCCACCGCTCCCACTCCCCGCCCTACCCACCTCCGGCCGTGCCGCCATAGCCCCTCCTCCCTCCGGCCAGATCTGGGAGGGAGGGAGGGTGGGGATCCGCCACCGGGAGAGAGGGAGGGGAGGGAAGCCGCGCCGGGGAGGGAAGCCGCCACCGCTGCCTCAACCCTCCGCGCCGCCTCCTCCACCGAATTTGGGAGGAGGGAGAGGAGTTGCCGCCTCCTCCATCCTCTGTGCTGCCACCGCCTGGAGCCGCCGCTGCCGCTGCCCTCTCCCCTTCCCCCTCCGGCTAGATCTGGGAGGGAGGGAGGGAGGAAAGCTGCCGCCGCCACCGCCTTCCCTCTTCCCGGCAGAGCTGCCGCCTCCACCCTCCGCTGCCACCTCCTCCACCCTTCGCGCCGCCACCACCTGGAGCTGCCACCGCAGCCATCCCTCCTCCCCCAACCAGCCAAATCTGGGAGGGAGGGAGGGAGGGGAGCCGCCGCCGCCGCCACCGCCCTCCAGTCGGATCCGCGTCGAGAGAGGAAGGGTGAGAGGGGAGGGGAGGGGAGAGGGTGAGGTGAGGCTCCGACAGCGATTTTGGTGGGTAGGTGGCGTTTTTAATATGTTTAACCTTTTTACAAGTAGACCTCTTAAGGTACCGCCTGCAAAAATCTATTTTCACAGGCGGACCACTTAAGAGGTCCACCTGTAAAAATAGATTTTCGCAGGTGGACAATGATCTCGTCCCACGGTTATCATTTTCGCAGGCAGCCATTTAGTTTCAAGAGACCTACCACCTGGGAAAAAATATCATCGTCTGGAAAAATGGTTTTTAGTGCTCTGCACTATATGATAAGTCATGAATCATCTATGTTCTTTAGCTTAAATATTTGATCGGTAGACAAGAAACTGGAGGCAGTACTTCTTTTAAGTAGTATAGGTGTTATTATGGATAGGATGATGTCTTGTTGTTTGTTGGTGTAGTACTTCTGTTAACAACACAACTTAGAGCCGGCACAAGTAGTAGTCATAGTCTCTTCTGTTTAATATAACCAAAAATAATAGTTATAATCTCTTCAGTATAAATTTGTTCTCTACTTTATCTATCACCATTGAATTGAAGAATTTTATATATTTCTAACCATTTATCATTGCTCAGTTTTCTTTATATCATTCTCTGTTATCACTATATCATATTCTATCTATTTTTGAACGGATGGATGATATATGTTTATATAGTATCCTAATCAGCATCTAAATCTAAGTGTTTTTTTTATCTTAGTTCGCACGCACTAGATAAATTTGTGCTCGACACGAGCATTTTACAAGTTTATGTAGTCGATTATACTCATCTAACAAGTTCGTGCAACACCAATATAATTTTCTTAAAAAGAACTACACAAAAAAAAATTGTCATCATAAGTCACAAATTATACTAGTACAGTGAAGTTAAACGCAGTTCCAGACCGAGTAGACATACTCCAGTGCAGATTAGCCTGGAAATGCTCGCAAGCATATGTTTATACGCAGTTTCTGAGGGCAATTAAATCGATCAATCGATCTTGGGTAAACGATTACGATATGATCGAGGGAGATGGGGTTATGGGGGCAATCAACGGCACGCAGCAATCCCTCCGGCCACCGGCACCGCACCGGGTTTGCATTGGTCGGTGCGTCTAAAAGCGATATGCGCAGCACTTGAACGATGGGAGTATTCAATTCCAACTGGATCGTTCGTCCGTTCGTTGCTCCTACCAACCAAGACCGTACGGACCTCCGGCGACTACTGTTGTTAGACCATGACTTCCGTGTTTTTCCTTTCACTTTCATCCTCCACTTTGTTTAGCCGCTGGATGGACTTATGAATAGTAGTGCCACCTTTTATTCTTTTTTAGTTAACTAGTAATATATCCATATATTAAAATGGGCTAGATCTATATAAACATAAATATGTTAGAAAGGTAATTGAGAAATATTGGATCCGATGATTACGCAAATTGAACGGACCCGGTGTGGCGAAGGGGTGGAAAGTGGGCAACTCCCTTTTTATTGTAGTAAAAGATATTTTATTTAATTGATTTATTATCCAATGTATCTTTTTACACTATATAAAAGTATTTTTCATTGTGAATTCATCTATTAATATTATCTCCACTATTTAATCTTTATATTATATATATTTTGGAGATACACTCGACAGTTTAGTGGTAACGGGTGTGTAGTTTCAACCTTAAGATACTGTGTTCAATCCTCAACACGCTCACAATTTATTCTTAAAAAATATTTGGAGGGGTACCTCTCCCTCTAAATCTTTTTTTATTATATATATTTTATAATGATTAAAAATTTTTAGAGGCTCACTCCGGTGCTCTCTATTAGTAGAAAACAATCTGAACCATTAATCTCATTCGATCGAAGGGGTCAAATTGTTTTCTACTATCACTCTAGTTAACGGTAGTAGAAATGTGGAGGGATATTATTATCCTAAAAAATAGAGATATAATTATCATTTAACAGTAACTAATTTTTTTTCCTTTTTTTGGTTTTTTTAAGTAATATGAGAAATACCAACATAATAGATAACCATATATCGATATAATGGGAAAAAACATAAATGATAAAATTACTCATAATCATTGAATTATTAAATTACTGATTTACATATTAATGTTATTACCAATATAATACTAGGATCGGAGCATCTCTCAATTTTTTAACGTTCGGAACGTCATCTACTTAGGGAGTACCAGCTTGTTCTTGACGGAGATAATGTATCAAAATACTACTCTTACTATGCTTGAGAAACTGAAGTTAGTACAGTACCTAGCTGGCAGTCATTGAGTGCACAAGACAATACTATGTCTTTTGACGTAGTAGTAGTAATTTGTTGACAAGGTCCTAGATTCCTAGTGCATACTGTATGTGTTCTTCAGCAGATATGCTAATTAATTACTCCTAATTCCTATCAGGTATAGAAGCGAGGATCCGTAAATTACCAGGCACAACTCTTTTTGGAAAATTCCGAGAACCAGGCTGCTGTTGCCGGACCGGCCGGAAGGTTGAGAACCAATCCAGCCATCCAGGCAATATTACACGATCTCAAACTGGCATTACTTCCGTGTCGCGTTGCGTCTTAGGCTGTGTTCTTCTCCCCCTCTTCCTAACTCCTCTCCCTCGTTTTTCACGCGCACGCTTTTCAAACTACTAAACGGTGTGTATTTTGAAAAAAGTTTTTATACAAAAGTTGCTTAAAAAATCAAATTAATCCATTTTTAAAAAAAAATTAGCAAAAACTTAATTAATCACGTGCTAATGGATCGTTCCGTTTTCCGTAATTACTGTGCGCGCTGGGATCCCATGCTTGCGAAAGCTGCCTTAGTAAATCGGTAAAACACAGCGCTTGGACCCACGAATCAACCCCATTTTGAATGGAACAGAACCAAACTATCCTGAAATCCTCCACTGAATATACAATCTGTAGCCCAAATCAGAATAATTCGTATCTCCAATCCTTTTTGTTAGAAAAAAATATGAGCAGCTAGCCCAGCTGGGTGGCAGCAGCAGAACAGAAGGGCTTCAGCTCGCAATTAATTAGGCCAGCTCGCGCGCAGTCCATCACCATGCGATCCAATCCAATCCACCTGAGACGGTGGCAAGAACGGCACCGCCACCGCGCGCTCGAAACGAACCGAGCGAGTCGTGCGCTCCGACGCAAGTCTGTGTTCGGTGAGTTGGCAACTCACCTCCTGCACACCCACGTAAAATATAGTAATATATTTTTTTATAATTAATTAAATATTTAATAATTTTTTAAAATATTGATTAATATGATTTTTTAAAATAACATTTCGTACATAAATTTTTTTTAAAAGACAGTTAATAGTTTGAAAAACGTACGCGCGGAACACGAAGAAGATTAGTTGGGAAAGTTAGGGAAGAACACAGTCATATATGGTCCCCTTCTTTTTCAACTAATCTCTCTCGTTTTCCGCGCGTATGTTTTCTAAACTTCTAAACGATGTTTTTTTAAAAGTTTTCCATAAAAAAGTTATTTTAAAAAATCTTATTAATCTATTTTTAAACTTTTTACTAAAATTTAATTAATATGTATTAAACAGTCGTTTCGTTTTAGGGTTCCCAACTCGTACGAACGCAGCCAAGCACCTGCGATTCTCTGCGAGCTCGACCAACGAACGAATCCAACCAACCAAACCAAACCAACTCACGCGCGCGCCTATGAGTTGACAAAAGAAAACCACGGTGTCAGCGCTGCATTCGCCGAGCGGCACGTCCGTCCGAATCTGATCGAGGCGGCATTGCAGATTTCCACTTGTTCTTTACCGGCTACTACTAGTGAAGTAGTAGAATAGATGTTAGATGTTGACGTCACCAGCGAAGAACACTGTTTCTGTCCACGGCTCCACGGCATCAGGAAGGAAGCCAGGTGGCAGAAAGATTGCAATCATGTCATAGTAACTCTGTATCAATTATTGCTCAACTATAGCCCCAGGTGGGATTTATTTCGGTTCAATTGAGCGGTCACGTTTTGCAATGAAGAAAGAAGAAAAAAAAATGTTTTGATGATTGATTTCTGTATAATATTTGCACCCAGAAAGGGGAACCATCACACACAAACAGGACGACAGGATCCAATATGTCACAATCCTAACAATACTAGTACTAGAGTTGTAGTACTACTACAAAAAGCTATCAACACCAGAGAGATCAGACCAAGCTGGAAAAAGAAATCTTGCGAAATGTTTTGAACCAAAATCTGTATACAAACTGCAATATTTTTGGTAAAAAGTATTCCTAGTTATTCCTAAAAAATCTCTGTTACTTGGAGTTTCGAAACCTTGTGCTACATACAACTTTGCGTGTCAACCCCCTCCTCCTGACCTTTAATTTCCACCCCAAAATTTCTACACCCAAATTTGCCCCAAATTTGGCCACACCTAAACACGAATTCGATCAAAATGAGGAACTCAAATTGGTGATCCTCTCATGGACGGCGCCTACACCTCGGCGCATCGCCGTGGCGCGAAGCCGAGCCGGTTGTTCTGAAGGTCGTAGAGGACATGGAAGTTCTGCTGCTGGAAGTTGCCAATGATGGACATGGCGGAGCGCGGCGTGCCGAGGACGGCGAGACACATGATGCCGTCGGGGTCGAGGCGGATGAAGTAGTTCTCCGCCGGGAAGTCCCAGACGGCGCCGTCGGCGAACAGGAGGGAGAACTCCGGCACCTCCACCCTGTCCACGCCGGACACGTTGTAGCACGGGCTCAGCACCGGGAAGTCGGCGATGAGTGGGTACGCCTTGTTCATGCGCTGGACGAACGCCTGCCGGATCACCTGGTACGCCGGCTCCGCGAAGTAGCTCAGCGTCGTGCCGGAGTCGATGATCGTGCCGCCGGACCCGTCCTTGCCGATGTCCCACGTGGACGACGAGATGTTGAGCATCTCGCCGCCGACGAGGATGCCCTTTAGCTGGACGTAGTAGAATGTGTCCGTCGCCGCCGCTGCGGCGGGCGGCGCGAACGCCGTGTAGTTGAGCCGCGGGTGGCCGAGCAGCACGTTGTCGTCGCCGAACACGATCTTGCTCCCGACGCTGCTGCCGTGGTCAACGAGGCAGTAGGAGAAGGCGTGTCCGTACACGGCGCGGAGCTGGGACGCGAAGGAGAGGGCACCGCGGCCGAGGCCGAGGAGACCCGCGGCGCCATGGAAGAGGCCGCGGTTCGAGTGGCCGCAGCCGAACACCACGTCGTTGACGCGTCGGGACGCGCCGGAGGCGGTGAGGTTGACGGTGAAGGCCTCGAGGGCGAGGTCGCCGGTGGTGTTCGACTGGTCGCCGTACCAGTAGTAGTACGGGCACGGGTCGGCCTGCGGGCGGCGGCACGCCCTGTGCGCCGTCGGCGGCGCGACGAGGCCGCAGCGGGGGTCGCCGCAGGTAACGTTACGGTAGGACAGAGAGGCTGCCGGATCGAACACCGGGCCGCGCTGCTCGAAGCAGTCGAGGCAGGGCGCGCACTGCAGCCAGTTGAGGTCGCTGCCGGTGTCCATGATCATCTGGAACCGCCGCGGCGGCGTGCCGACGTAGACATCCACCAAGTACTCCCCGGACCCGACCGCGACGCCGGACTCCACCGTCGCCACAATCCGCTCCGTCAGCGCGCGCCGCGGTGACGAATTCGCCGCCGCCGCCGCCCTACCTCCACTTGCTCCGGCCACCCTCCGAAGCATCGTGTGGATCCGGGCAACGTCCTTCCCCGCGGAATCCAAGAACGACTCCTTCCTCGTCCTGCCCGCCGCGGCGGCGTCGGCGGCGGATCGATGGGTCATATGCAGCTTCAGCGAAGGGGACCGGCTCACATCCTCCACCCCCTGCGCCATCAACTTCCCGTCGCATCCACCATCAGCGACGCCGGCGTTGAACGGCGGGAACTCGATCCCGTACAGCGGCGACGACGACGCGTTGAGCTTGGCGGGGCCGCCAGTAGCAGCAACAACAAAAGGCGAGGCCGCAACCAAGAACAAGACCACCAGAGCGCGCATGGCGAGCCGCGTCATGGCTAAGCCCACATGAGACAGGCGGCGCCGATGTGGTGGTGGTCGTAACAGAGGGGGAGGAGGATGAAGAGGGCGGTGGCCGCGCGCTGGGAGAGAGGAATATAGCGAAAAAGCGCGAGGTGTGGGAGAGGTTGGAGGAGGAGGTGGTGGGTTTTGAACGCGGTGAGGGGGGAGGAGAAGGAGACGAGGAGGTGGAATCAAATCGAAGAGGAGAATGTTGGGGGGAGGTGGCCGTGGAAAAACGCGGCTTCGTCCAAGATGGGGAAGAAGACTACGGACCAGAGCTCAGCTGAGCTCAGCTGCCGAACCTTTTCAGAAATTTCCTTCCTCCTTTTTCTTTTTGAATTTATTTATTGGGAGGAGATTCTTAAATGAAATGTTCTCGAGCTCGAAGTCGCAGCACCTGCTCTGCGTAACTGCGTTGGTGCGCAGCTTACACACACGCCCTGCACGAAATGCACGTTTATCTACCGAAAATACTATAAAAATTTTCAGCAAGATTTGGAATTCTCTTTATCCAGGTTCTAGTATTTCTAAACTGTTGTTGGATGTGGAATGACAATTTACGATTCGGCTGCCATGATCATCTCCTTTATGCTAAGTTTGATTCAGCAACTCTCTCGTTTCTTCTTGGGCACGTTCCTAAACTTCTTAATTAACGATGTGTTTCATCCAAAAGCTGTATATATAAAAGTTTTTTTAATATTTTTTAAAAATTTATAATAGTTAATAGATAATTAGTCACTCGCTAATTGATCTTTCTTGTTTTTCAGGCCACAAAAAAATCTCACCGAGTTGCCGAAAGAAATGGACCCTTAGATTTGTGGCTGTTGAATTGTGGAATTCAGAATTCATTGTTCGGCTGCCACGGTCATCGCTTTAGGCTCCGTTATAATAATGTTATAATGAGTGGTACATATTACTCCCTTTGTTTCATATTATAATTGTTTGACTTTTTTCCTATTCAAACTTTAACAAAGTTTGATCAAGTTAATGGAGAAAAATTAGTAATATCTAAAAATATCAAATTAATTTTATTTAATCTAACATTAAATATATTTTGATAATATGTTTATTTTTAGTTAAAAATGCTAATATATTTTTCTATAAACTTGATCAAACTTTTCTAATTTGACTAGGAAAAAAGTAAAACAACTTATAATATGAAATGGAGATAGTAGCTTTTTTTTATTTTCACACAAAATGAGATAGAGGTCATGACCACAGGATATATTAAGTATTAACTATTATAAAACATGCAAATGAATTTATTTGATTTTTTAAAGAAAAAAAGAACTACCTCTGAACTATTATCGATTACCCCTAAACTATAAAACCAGATATTTTACACCCCGAACTTTTCAAACTGGATGAATAATCCCCTAAGACCAAATTCAGACTGGTTTTGATCCTACGTGACACTAACGTGACCGTCTAGTTAGACAAAAATTAATAAAAAATAAGCGAGCTCCACCTATCAGCCCCTTTCTCTTTTCTCCTATCTCCTTTCCCCTTCCATCTCCCTCACTTTCAATCGCTACTCTGCCCATTAGGCGTCGCGGTGGACTGGGTTGTGATGGCGGCGATAGCATTACCGAGCATCAGGGGAGGCGGCAATGCTACTCTGCATGTTGGGGTAGGCAGAGGCAGTGGGGCGTTGGCAGAAGCTATAACCAATGCTCGTGGCAGGGCGTTGGGGAAGGCAGCGGCGACAACATAAGGGGGAGGTCGCTCGGTTGGGGCACTACTGCCTGTGTTACCTAGGCACCATCATCATCCTCTTCGCCCTTGGTGACTTGAGGACACTAGCGTATCATTGAGGCCAGATCTGGGCCAGTGAAACAGGGAGAGCTTTGGCAGCTTGGCATGGATTGTGCGATAATGTTAAGCTCGATGATGCCCCTTCCTTCACTACGAGCTCCCCTGCGATAGTAAGGGGAAGCTATAATTGATTTGATGACAGGCATGGAGCGGGAACAACCTCGACATGGTGGCCTTTCCTCGATCTAGCGCCATCGGTCATCGATCCAGCGGACCAGCGCCACGAGTCGGAAATCAGGGCAGCGTGGTCCGGCGGGAAGCTTCTAGGCTGCGCAGAGCACCGAGCATGGCGGTGGCCTCCCCCTCGTGTTGTCGTCGCCACCCCCGCCTCCCCAATATGCGGAGTAATGCCACCACCTCTTCCTCCCTGACATGCAAAGTGGTGTCGTTGGATCCCTACACGCCTGTTAATATTATTGTAGCCGCCACGACCCTAGTGGACTACCTCTTGCCTGCTTTGTTCTGGCCTTCTGGGAGAGAGATGGAATGGTAAGAGGTGGGAGAGGAGAGAAAGGGGTTGACAGGTGGAGCCCACTTTTTTTAAAAAAAAATAGTTTTTGGCTAAATAGATCGCTACATAGGATCAAAATCGTTTTGGATTGGGGTAAGGGTTATTTGTCCAGTTTGAAAAGTTCGGGGGTGTGAAATATCTGGTTTTGTGGTTCATGGGGTAATTCATTCTATCGCAATAATTCAGCAATAATTCAGGAGGTAATTCGTACTTGTTCTTATTAAAAAGTTTATTTTGTATGAAAAGTATTTTTTAAAAAAACTTATCATTTAGCACCCTAAAAAGCGTGCTTTATAGAAGACGATGAAGTAGCTTGTACAAATAAGCCAAATCGAACCAGGCTTACTAGTAATAATATGTTGGATGGTAAAATGTACAGAGTAGGAGTATTGGATGTTTTGACTTTTCATTGATGGTTTTTAGATATAACTTTTACCATAATTTTTATATTAGAATACAAATTTAAAATATAACAAGTTTTAAAAAGGATTGGTAAGAAATAATTTACTACTTAGGCATCTTATATAACTTACGACTCTATGTTTGTACTTTTGTATAAACCATCCAGTGTCAAAATTATATATACCACCTATAATACTGAAGAAATTATCAGAGACTAATAATTTACAACAAAGCGGTGCATCGTATTGGCAAAAGCTAACCCGTCTGTGAACAAATTGAGAGGTGATGGACCAAAATGCGCACCGTGAAATACCGGTGGCATGAGCAAAGATCAAAGTGGTGTCAATGGATAGTTTCTTTTATCCAAGGTAGACATGTTGGTATAAAGTAAATGATCAAGTTGGTTCTAATTTTCAAACTTACAAGGAACTTAAATAAAGGGATCCTTTGTCTCCAATCCTTTTTAATATAGTTGTTGATATGCTAGCTATATTAATCAGGAGAACTAAGGATGATGGTCAAATTAGTGAGGTTATTCCACATTTGGTTGATGATGGTCTGTCTATTTTGCAATATGCAGGTGATATTCTCATCTTTTTAGAGCATGATTTACAACAAGCTAAGAATTTAAAATTGTTATTATCGATTTTTGAAAAGTTATCTAGCCTAAAGATAAATTTTCACAAAAGTAAATTATTTTGTTTTGGTCAGGCACAGGAATGTCAGCAGCTTTATTCCAATATTTTTTGTTGTAGGTCAGGAAATTTTTCTATCAGACATCTTGGTATTCCTATGCATGTCAGGAACTGAGTAACAAGGATTGAAAAACAATTGAGGAAAGAATTGAAAAAACTTAGCAGTTAGAAAGGTAAACATATGTCTGTAAGGGAGATATTAGTTTTGATTAATTATGTGCTATCAAGTTTGGCCATGTTTATGATATATTCTTTTAGATTCCAAAAGGGGTTCTTCAAAAAATTGATAATCATAAATCACGTTTCTTTTGGTAAGAATATGAGCATAAGAAGAAGTATAGGATTACAAGATGGATAGAATTTATTAACCTAAAGATCAAGGTGGTCTTGGAGTTCATAATTTAGAAATTCAAAACCAATCTTTTGAGCAAGTGGTTATTTAAGTTAATAAATGAGTAAGGTGTTTGGAAAAATCTGTTGAAGAGGAAATATTTCAATAATCAACCTTTAAATCAAGTTGAGAGGGAACAAGTTTCCCATTTTTGGTCGGGTCTTATAAAAGTTAAGAATACGTTCCTAAATATGGGTTTCTGAATTGTGAATAATGGTGAACAAGTTAGATTTTAGGAGGATAAATGGATAGGAAACTATACCTTTAAAGATAGGTACCCTTCTTTATATGCTATAGTTCGAAGGAGAAACTTCTCGATTGCAAATGTTATGTGTGTTCTGTTACTCTGAATGTTTCTTCTAGGATAGCTATAGTAGGGCAGAACCTGACTAATTTGTATAATTTGTATGCTTTAATTGTACATATTCATTTGACAGAGGAGAATGATATTTTTAGATGTAATCTTCATCAAAATGGTTAATTCTTAGTTCGTTCTATGTACTTAGTTTTGATTAATAATGACTATACTGAGAGGAATAAGTTTATTTGGAAACTTAATATGCCTCTTAATATTATGATTTTTATGTGGTACCTGATTTATGGGGTAGTCTTAACAAAGGATAACTTAGCTAGGAGGAATTGACATGACAGTTAGGAATGTTGCTTTTGCATGAAAAATGAGGCTATCCATCATTTATTCTTGGAGTGTCATTATGCGAAAATTTCTTTGGAGAGCATTACAATTTTCTTCTGATTTAAATATTCCACATAGTATATCTCATATTTTTTAGAATTGGCTTGTGGGGGTTGATAAAAAACCAGTAAACTTATTCTTTTAGTAGCATCCACTGTATGTTGGGCTCTATGGTTGAGTAGAAATGATATATTTTTTGATAAATCACCATCTATATCTTATATACAGGTACTTTTAAGGGCAACACACTGGCTCCGGTATTAGGCTCAACTACAAAAGTGTGATGAAGAGATCAAGCTAATAAAAACTGCATATCGTAATCTTGAGTTAATGGTTATGCAACTTTTTGCCAACCTCGGATGAAGATTCGCATATATAATTCAATAATCTTGTGGTCTTTTCTGTGTTGGTTTTTAGTAGTTTGTGTGTGCTCCTGTTTTATTAAGTATATGTTGTTATGACTAGTTGAGGTGCGTTTATGTTTGGTTGAATTAGTGTAATAAATGAATGTAGCTATTTAAGGAAAGGTCAGGATTCTGTTCCATTATTAATAAAAATAAGCAAAGACCACTTACATACAGCCAGTAGCCTAGTACTCCATCCCAAAATATAACAACTTTTAGCCCTCAAGATTCATCCCAAAATATAACAACTTCTTCACAAACCTTCTCTTCCCAACTAATCACAACCCTCCACCATTCAATTTTTCCACCTACATTTACTTCTCAACCAATCACAATCTTCTCTCATTTAATTTTATCTACTTTCTTAATATCCGTGTCTAACCCTAAAAATCTCTATATTCTAGGACGGAGGGAGTAGTGAATAGTGAGGACCACGCTACGTTGTTTCCTTATTCTTTGTAGTTAATGTGCAACCTACTATGCTGCCTAACTAATTCGCAGCAAACGACTCTATCACCACTACAAACCACCTCAACTCTTTTTGCACACATGGATAGCTGAATGGCTGAATTGATGAATAATTTGTAATAACTATTTGAGGATACAAATATATTAATTAACTATTATAAAATTGAAAAATAGGTTTATTTTTTAGAAATTCATATAAAAAACTATTTTTTAATTAAGCTTGGGAAGCATGCCCGTGAATCCAATCATCAATTTCATGGAAAAAAAAGGAAAAATGTGTCATGATCTTGATGCTTATATTAGCGATTGATGGATTAAGGTACTCTCTTTCTTTCCCCAAGTAAGTGTAGTCCTAGCATCCAAATTTTGTTTAAAATAACTACTTTCCCCACCACTTGCCCCTAATTTAATTGGTTGAAACGTTAAAACAATTTTATTAAATGTTAATTCTCTAAAACTGGTGTAGCAAAAAAAATGGTTTGTTTTGATGTTATTCAAAGGGTTTACTTAAAAATATTGCAACATGTTTTTCACTTAATTTCTACTTAAAAAGTATCGGATTGCTCTCTCCTATATGTATGTATGCTCCTAACTCTCTATCTCCTGTTACAAGTAGATAATAAATTATTCTTAATCATAATTCTCTTATACTATGTATTTAGAAAATACTTAGAAAAATTATAATATAAATATTGTTACTTACTCTCTCAGTAAAAAAGTAAAAAAATCAACTTCTATTTATGAATCGGCATATAGCCTATAGCCGATATTATTTTTTAGTGAAGGGTGTACAATGTACCTACGGTGTAAGTTTTAAAATTTGTGATGTAGTTGTAATATAACTGTAGGTAATTTATAATGACTGTTCTTTTAAAATATAACGTCATGGACATACAGTACAGCTCCTGTTTAATGGTCAAGTCTCCTCCTGTCATGTCTTTCGGCGTGACGTCACGGTCACAGATTTCTTGAGACCTGCGTTCTACTAATGAGTATTCCCTTCATATAAGGGGTTATTTAGATGGGGCTAAAACTTTTTAACCTATTTCACATCGGATGTTTGGACGCTAATTTGGAGTATTAAATATAGACTAATAAAAAAACTAATTTCATAAATGAGAGCTAATCTGCGAGACGAATTTTTTAAGCCTAATTAATCTATAATTATGAAAAGTTTACTGTAGCATCACATTGTCAAATCATGGTGTAATTAGACTCAAAAGATTCGTCTCGCGAATTAGTCCTATGGAATGAGTTTTGTAATTAGTGTATGTTTAATACTCCAAATTAGTGTCCAAACATCCGATGTGACAGGAACTTAGAATAAGTCCCTGTTTCCCAAACACCCCCTAATATTACGAATTCAGATTTATTTCTATCCAGATTTGTAGTAGAATGTACTCAATTTAACTAAAATTTCTTATAATTTAGGATGAAAGGAGCACTATTCTCATATAGTATATTGTAATATGTGTTGACTATGCAACAAAATGTTTTGAATCTCTTTTGTTTAAAATAAAAATACATGGTCTATCTTTTTTAGGGGAAATATATGTGGTTTACCCAACGCAAAGATGGGTCCTTGCTTCCAACTCGAAACACACGTTGCACCTCCTTCAGGCCGTTTTAATTTGTTAGAAAAAACATATGAAACTTTGAGGATTTTAATTCTATTGGAAAAATTCACAGAAATGCATATGAAACAAATTATCCTATCTTTTGTTCAAAATTCTTATGGAATGAACAGTATGCAGATTTTAGAGGAAAGTTACCAAAAGCTGCAACCTCTTTGAAATTTTTATTTTTATGTCTATTTCTTTCATCCAATTCTAGAATATGTTTTAGAGGAAAGTTACCAAAAGCTGCAACATAGACCTATGTTTTTCTAAGGTTTACTTATCGTTCCTGTATTTTATTTCGTGTTTTATAATTCTCTATTTTGCACTTACAGTAATATAAAAAACTCATGTGTTTTCCTTATTCCTTCATATTTTTTAATCTTGTGTTTCAAAAGAACCCTTAAAATGGTGAGGTTTTATATGATTTTAAGCTAAGTGATGTGAAAATTCTATAAAACTTATGCACTCTACCACTATAAACCCGGCTCGCATAAATATAAGAGTTGCAGAGTTACAAATAATGATTCGATAAATTATGTGCTACATTCCAATGAGGTGTTAGGCTTAGCTTTTTCTTTACACACAAAATGAGGTATTATTAATGTATGATTAATTAATTATTAATTATTATAAATTAAAAACGAATTTATATAATTTTTTAAAAAATTCTACGTAAAAGTTATTGATTATTGATAAACGCACTATTTAACGACCATGCTAATCGAATAGCCCATTTAGTGAATGCTGCATGAATCACATTCCCTACAGCTTAATTCCTTTTTAATTTTGATAGTGAGGTTAACTGGCACAAAGGATGCTTATTTGGTCGGTGCAATTGCGCCGAAATGCCGATGGCCGGCGTCATCCATGCATGTTTCGACAAATACGAGACTGACCACTCTGACTCGGTAATTAGTTTTCTTTCGTTGGAAGTAAGTACGTACAGTATAATGGATCGAGTCAGAATGTTTTTTTATGGCTGAGATAACACCGATCCTGTAGACTAGATAAACATATTCCTGTCGGATTTGTCATACTTTTTTTCTTCAAATTTTTTCTTCTTTTGAAATGGTCTACTAGCTAGCTGTGTGCGTGAAAGAATTTTTGTTGGGAGTAGAAAAAACTCAAAAGCATGCCTTTTTTACTTGGACTTGCTGTGCTGTGTGGTCATATATATATTTCCTCTTGTCCAATTAAAAGTATGCAGGGAGAACATCTCAATCGTGTTGTTGAAAATTGATCCCAATTTGCCTTCAGTCTGATTAACTATCTTAAAGGATGTGGATTAAATAAGACAGACATGATTTGGCCTTTTAGCACTGATCTCCTTTCTTTTTCACCCTTTCTTCCCGGCATGATTGGAGATGTTTAATCAGTAAAGCTAGCATGGAATATTTAAACACGTCTCTCCATTCTCAGGTTTGGTTACATGATCATCGATTAATTTCTGATGTCAGACTCTGCAGAAAAGAATTAAGCCAACAGCTCACAGAACAGTTAATCGTCGTGTTAATTATGTGTCTTATCCTCCAATTTGTAGCTAGATTCTATTGAAATTAAGGCGTTATCTTTATGTGTAATGTAGAGCTTTTACATTCCATATACATCGTTTCACTTATACTTATGCTTATCCGTACAATTTATTAACAACTAAAATAAATTTATAAATAAAATTTTTATATATGTATCCTTAGTAGTTAACAACAAATATTGTAAAATAAAAAACAAATATTCTAAAACAAAGTACAACAAAAACATAGAAATCAAGCATAAAAATAAATTTTAAAATTCAAAATTAATTTTTAATCTCTCTATCTCTATTCACCAGAAAGCTTTTTGTTATTGGTTGTGAGTGATGAGCTGATTGGTCAAACTACGTCTGCATTAGCGCTGCATTAGGTAAAGCTTGATCTAGTGGTGATGGCACTTTGGTTGCGTGCAAGTCAGAGTCAATCCTATATCGACATGTCAACGGACTACAAATGGGATTTGAAGGGACGATATAAAGATTTTGAACGTGGTATTCATGTGTTCAATTAAAAAAAAAACAAACTTTCTGTCCTATAACATATAGTTTGGATATTTTATAAGTATTAGTATTAAGAACGATGTGACACTAGCATATGTATACAATAATTAATTCTAAATATCCATTATACCTGAAAAATGAGATCTTAGAGATTTTTGTGAGATTAAATTTCTTATCCATAATGATTAACAATAACTTGAATTTCTCTTTGTAATATGAGGCTTTTTGTGGTTCTTTAGAAAATACTGGAAGATATCATTTTTTTATGTAAATTATAGTATACCTCTCAATATCCTTATAATTAATGTATCGGGAGGTATCATATATAAATTAATAATAAACATTTTTGGTATCTTAATCTATGACGCCATTAACTTTTTGACTGACGTTTGACCATCTGTCTTATTCAAAATATTTTGCAAATATAAAAATATTTATGTCATGCGTAAAAAGTATTTGATGATAAATCAAGTCACAATAAAAAAAATAAATTTTTGTTGATTTATTTTAACTAAATAAATTTTTAAATAAAACGAATGATCAAACATATATTAAAAAAATCAATGGCATCATACATTAAAAAACGGGGGAAGTGCTATCTTATTTATGACAGTAGAATTTCTCTTCTAATACTTTCATAATATAAAACGGAATATTGTCCATGTATTCTCTATTTGAGATTATTCTTGCTTGCTTCCCCCTATGGCCATACTGTACATCAAAATCAGCCGGGTTGCTTCAGTTCTCTGGCTCTTGAAAGTTGAACAATCCCAAATTTTCTGGCTCTTAAGAGTTGAACAATCCCAAATTTTCTGGCTCTTAAGAGTTGAACACCCAATTTTTCTCAGTTAACACGCTATTCCGATTTTCTTTTCCGTTGAGATTTCCATGTGTTCTCCTTTTACCCGGCACCAAAAAGGCGAAAAAACTTTCAGATTTCTCCGCATGAGGGGATGAGGCTTTACACATATGCCTCTGATGGCGACCAACGTGATTGGACCGCCGGTAACTAACTTATCATATTCAGCAATATCCCTGGAATAATTTTCAGTCACAGAGGGAATGAACGAGCTAGCTAAGCAGCCAGGTCAACACAACTTGCTTTGAACGCTTCTTGCGAGGCCATGACGACGCAACCAGGACGGCAACAAGGTTGCAACACGCTAGCAAGAAACGGGACCATCTGTGGCTAGGTTCAAGTGTGCTACTGCACTACCAACTTGCAAGTCCAGTTCGTCCAACATACAAGTACATGACTGTGCTAGATGGCTAGGCCAGCTAGTAGCAACTAATAAAGGCTTGTTCGGATTCTGCATGAACCAGTTACCTCGTGTGTTTCATACATTATAAGTTATTTTAGTATATTGTAAATCAAACACCAAATTTATAGAAAAATATAGTAATGTATAGAATAGTAAATTAGTTTCACGAAATCCACGACTGAATATATATTTTTATAGTGTATTTGTAATCTTTCAGGTACTTTTGCACAGATGCTTTTCCATTTGCCCTTGCTAAATGCATGCCAACACTCTCACAGATAAACAGATCATGTTTTTCAATGTAGTATAAATGGAAGGTAACTTACTAGCTTAGTCATCTGAGCTGGTTTCTTAATTTATGTGTACAAGTTTAAACAACTTATATTTGAAATCAAAAGGAGTAAACGTAATTTCTTTGAAAATCCTTTTTATACACTACTAGAAAAACGATTTTTCCCAACATCAAGATTTTTCCCAACGTCAAGATTTTATTTTACCAGGCGAACTATAAAATTACCGTTTGCAAAAATAATTATTTTTACAGACGGACATCTTAAGACTTTACATGCGGGATGTAAACCTGTCCGCTGCAAAAATGTAAGTGGCCTTATAAAATCGGGCCCCTCCACCCAACAACAGCTAAATCCTCCACCCACCACTCATTTACCTCACACCACTCCCTCACCTCTCAGATCCGGTCCCCTCCCCTCTCTCCCTCCCTCCCTTCCCTCTCAGATCCAGCTGAAGGAGGGGAGCTGGCTGGCAGCGGCGACCACCGCAGATGGTGCGGGCCCCTCTCCTCCCTCCCAGATCTGACCGGAAGAGGGGAGTTGACAGTGGTGACCAACGTAGGCGGTGCTCCCATCCCCTTCTCTCCTCCTTCTCTTCCTACCAGATTCGGATGGAGGAGGGGAGCCAGCGGCGGCGGAGGCAGCGGTCCCCTCCCCTCCTCCCTCCTGGATCTAGTCGGAGGGGGCAGGCAGCGGTGGCGGGTGGGGGTGGTGGGGGAGATTTTTTTATTCACTGAGATTATTTTCATAGGTGGATGGATGTAGCGCCTACGAAGATGTAGAGGCCACCCGCGAAAGTGATTTTCGCAGCCGGGGTTAATGGTCGCCTGTAAAAATCGTGTATTTTCGCAGGTCTTAAAGTGCAGACGGGGTGTATGACCGTCTGGAAAATTTCTAGTAGTGATATTGCGGATTAGCAATTTTAAGATAATGTATTAAATATGCAAAGATGATAAGCTTTGACCGATCATATACACTGCCTTGCCCATGCTCGTTTGTCTCAACGTGATCTGAGTGTTGCAACAGAAGTAGGGCAAAATGCAGTGAATTATATTTGTTGATATTTGCAAACGTGATCTGAATGCAGTGTCCAAAATGTCGTGAACACTGAATACAATCGTGGCATGGTGGCACTCCACTGCAGTTGGCTGTCTTCATGTTCAGAAAAGGAGGAGCAAATGATGTTCTCTTTTTGAAAATGTGTTCTTTTTGTCACCCCCCAATATAGCTTGTCTATTCAGACCAGCCAATTAGTTAGAATATTTAAAGTACGGGCTACTACTTTCACCGGTGGAGAAGAGGTTTTTAATTCCGGTTTACAACCACTTGTAGTCTCGGTTAGCAAACCGAGACCTTGAATTCGGGATTAAAGATATCTTTAATCCCGGGTGAAATAACCGGGACTAAAAAAACTATCTTTAGTTCTAGTTGGTAATACCAATCGAGACTAAGATCCTGTTTGTTTTCATAAGTCATAGGACTAAAAATTAGTTTTAAGACTAAAACATAAGTCCTTTGTAGTCCTACCCTGTTTGTTTGGAGGTACTAAAAGGGACTAAAACCTCATTAAATGACCTATCTAGTAGTACTTCATCCATGAGAGAGAGAGAGAGAGTGCAGAGAGAGATAGGGTTGGGACCGCTCTGCTATAGGTTTTTAGCCCATATAAGCTCCTCCCCCGGGACTTATTGCCCTATGCTATTTTAGTCTGTTTAAGTCCCTCCTGTTTGGTAATTTAGGGGCTAAAAGGGACAAAAATAGAGGGACTTATGGATTAGCCCCTCCAAACAAACAGTACCTAAAGATGGTAGTGCCACGTGACTGGTGCAACCATCTTTAGTCCCGGTTGGTGTTACCAATCGGGACTAAAGATATTTTTTCTTTTTTTAAAAAATCGTTGGTTCTGCTTGTTGCTTGTTTATATATTATGCATATATATGTATAAATACATATATATTATAATATATGTATATATAATATGTGTATATATGTATTTATATATATATGCAATATGCATATATATATATGTGTATAAATACATATTTTACACACACACACACATATATATATATTACCAAAATATATGCACTTAAGTAAATATATACACACAGATAAGTAAATGTATACACATCTAAATATATACATATATTACAATCCTTCGTAAATTCTAATGTTCTATCCTTCGTAAATTCTAATTCTAATGTTCTATTGTATATTACGAAGAAACCTATGACATATTATATATGGGATGATGAATAATAGGTCTTCCATCGTAGTGAAATTCTCCCACGGGATCAATAATTTGTTCATTGATAAATCCCATCAATTGTTCTTGAATAGTCTTTATAAATTCTTCGTTGGAGAGTTTTTTCCTCATGTAAATAATCTATCATTTGAAAAACTTGAGATATAAGTATATGAGGTCAATAAGAAATCGAGATATAATGTATGAATGATTTTTACGTACTTCTAGATCCTTGTCACTGTTAATTTGGTGTACAATATAGTGAGTATATTCACAGACGTAGTAGCCGCACAAGTTATTCCCCTACTGCTGTTTTGCACACTTAAGGAGAAACAACGAGAAATTTAATATACTAATTTATTCTAGAACAAATTAATGATTCAATATATTTTTAGAGCATGTACTCACCGGAAAATTAAACCTCCTACCAAGTTTTTCTTTTCAAACCCCACGGACCAATGTACGGAACTTTGCCCATGCCCTATGTACAGTTGGAAGCTATGATTAAATATCAGATATCCGCATAGTAGCAATAGCAGTGTTCATAGTTAATGATAGTTGAATAGATGGCATTACATGTTTATCACTTCAAAAATCTTGGTGAAAGTAAACCCCGGTTTATCCATTGAGTCATTGACATGGACTTTGCATAGTGAAAGGTTGAAGAGGAAAAGAACCCAGTGGAATCTGCAAATTGCGCGAGATGATATATGTCACAGTATGAGTGCAAGGAGGAAGTTGGTACGAATTCTAAAGAAAGTAAAAACTCACTCTGTGTTGTAGAGCAATAGTATGTAGGTCTTATAATGTTGCTGCACTAGGAAATGAACAATATTGTCCTCTGTAGCTTCCTCAAAGTCCCGTATCATATCGGCATTAACTTTGTGGGGGTCCATAATTCCAATATTGTAAGTCCGCTGCCTACGGCACAATTGAATCTCCATTCTACAAAGGATAAAAGAAATTTTCATCAACTATCCGCACAGTGTAATCATTCGATGGTACATAGAAGGTGCTAAGGAATGAAATAATTTTTGCCTAAACAATACTTACAAAACCCAGCAGCTAAGAATAGAGACGTCGAGGGCGTCTAGTTCGTATACATCGAATACATCCTTGAAGTGGATCCACAAAACATCATCTCCTTGATAGTAATCTGTGTTTCTTATCCTTGCTCCAAACATCGTTCTACCTTTCGATGAACGTTCCATGTACCATTGATGGAATCGGTACATCCGTGTCGAGAGGGTGTTCGCCTGAATAGGCTTGACAAGCGGTTCACCGAGTTTAAATTTGTATTTCAAATCCGCTTCTGTCGCTACTTTTATTGGTGCGTTTCCCACCAGTTGCTCCCTATTTAGACCTGTCTCTTTCATCCATTGCCTTAATTCCTCTTCACCAGGTGGTAGCAACGGCTCAACCGATTGTTTTGGTTGCTTTCAGAGCTGATGCACATATTTGGTCTTTCCTTGCTTCTTAAAAGATTTCGTCATCGATTGGTCATAGTTCGAAACTAAAGCCCTCTTTATTGGTTTGCTCATCTTCTGAAAGAACTTCTTAGCAGCCGAGTCTATAGGAATATTCTTTTGTGGGCTCTGTGGCTTGAAGAACGTCTTCACTTCCGCTCTTACGACCTCGTCAGTCTCCTCGGGAGTTAAGTCGTATGCCCTTTTCTTGAGAGCGGTGAGTTTTGGCTCATCAAGTCTTGGCTTCTTTGTTTGTTCTGTGGCCTTTGACGGTGCGGGACGAAGTGGGCACGACTTTTTAGCACTTGAAGGTGGAGCAGATGATGACGGTGCAGGTGGAGTAGGCGGTGGTGGAGGAGCCGATGCAGGCGAAGGAGATGGTGCAGGCGGAGGAGATGGGGCAGGCGGAGGAGGCGGAGGAGAAGATATCGCTTCTCGCCCGGGAAACACGATGTACCGCTTGCACCATAGTATAATGGCATAGGCTGTGTCTCCTAATTTCTTCTCCCCGTCTCCTCTGGGGATGTCCAGCTCGACATCCTCGAACCCTCGTTCCACCATTTCAACTTCAACCCTTGAGTACCCAGGTGGAATCGACCTGCAATGGTATGTCCCTGAGGGTCCACTGGTGTAGCCATGCCCGACGCCACCTTCACGAGAATTGAGGTTACTTAGTAATTAACATATGCACCACCTTTCGCAATTTACAAGACATATATCATAAAACTACAAGCATACCTTGAGTGATATGTTCCTGAAGGGACTATGCAGCTCACAAGGTGTCCGCCACATGATTTCATCAACGGGGTACGATGGCTCGTCATGAGCTGGCCCTGCTGCAGCTTCTATGTCCTATTGTCCTACTTGCCCTGTAGAAGCACAGCTGCTGCGATTGCCTGAGGAGCTTACCATGACTGGAGAGACAGATAGCTGCACCGTCTGCTGGCTCTGTCGTTCCGCTAGGCGTTGGTCCACCCATCGTTCCACCTCCTCTTGCATCCTTATGTCTCGCAGGGCGACCCACTCCTTGAGATATCTTAATTTCGCCTCGGTATCCCTCTTGCTCCTCATGCGACTCCTGTAAGTGTGGCTATCCTCTTGAAATCCATATTTCCAAGCAACCACACCTTTTCCTCGCGTTCATCCTGGATGCTCGGGATTCTGTAGTGCGAATGTAAGCTCGTCCTTCTCTCTATCGGGCTTGAATGTTCCTTGAGCAGACGCTTCCACTACTTCCGTAAGTCGGCTTGCTGCTTCACGAATCGCCTCGCCGAATACAAGGGAGCCATCAGTGGGTTCAAGCGTTCCACCGTGAGCATAATATCAATTTCTAGAACATTCAGGCCAATTCGTTGTGGCCGGTTCGATACCCTTTTCTGTCAACCCGGCTTCTAGTTTATCCTACTTAGCGGTTGCATTTTTATAGCCACCTAACCCTAGCCGGTGATTTTACTGCTTCATAGTGGCATTGGTTTTATTCTCTTCTATCTACGCTTGCCCGCGCTGGGAGGTCTTGTATGCGACAAACGCATCCCAATGATCCCTCAGCTTGGTTAATTTATCGAAATCAGGTGTCAGACCCTTCAGGACGTATTTCTTGTACAGATCTGACTTGTAGTTCTGGAACTGTTCAGCCATTTTCTTCGGAGTCCATTCTTTCAATCTTGGCTGATCTGCCTCAGGGACCGTGAAGGTCTCGAGCATGGTGGTCCACAGCATATCTTTCTCCGTATCTGGGAGATAACTTTGGTCATCCCTACCTAACCTTGATTGACGCCAGTTCACTGTGCTGATGGGCACGTGATCTCACGACCCAACCACTATGTCCCACAAACTTCCTTAGTGTACCGGCTGGGGCTACTGGTTTGCCATCTGGGGCCACTACAGTAATAATGTGCTTGCCCTCTAGCTTCCTCACCGCACCTCATTGTCTGCATGCCCTCTTCTCTCCAACGGTCGGTTGCCTTTCACTTTCCTCCTTGTTTGTGCTCTCGTTGCCCTCCTTGTTTAGTATTGGTTGGGGTCCTCGATCCCTTCCTCATCCGCCCAATATTAGCCGCTGCCCTCTGCGATCTGGTCCATGAGGATCTATTTGTCATCACGATCTGCCATCTGTTCGTAACATTAAGTAGTACACATCAACTACGAGTATATTGTTATACATATATTGACATTGTTGAGGTATACGTACGATGACCAGGCAATTATTTGTTATACATGCAACCTACGTGCATATTGTCATATATATACATAACAAAATTTCACCTAGCTAGTAACATCTAATCAAATTTCACCTAGCTAGTTAAGAAGTATGACACCTACATGTACATATTAAATTCAGGGAATTCATGTAACTTGCCTTAGTTTTGCTTGGAGTTCTTGGGACCACTTAAGCTTGAGCGATGGCGACGGTCAGCAGCTGCACCACGTCTGACAAAGAAAAAAATTTAGTTAAAACATGTATAACGGTCCTAAGTCTAAATTGAAAACATACACATATATATACCTCGTTCTCATTCGTTCGGTCACATTCGTTCTATCATTCGTTCGTTCGTTCTATTGTTCATTCACGTTCTATTGTTCATGGTCACGTTCGTTCTATCGTTCACGTTCGTTCACGTTCTATCGTTCATGGTCACGTTCGTTCTATCGTTCACGTTTGTTCACATTCTATCACTCGTTCATTCTGTCGTTCACGCTCGTTCATGTTCGTTCATGTAGCGACATTCGTTCACGTTTGTTCACGTTAGTTCATGTTCGTTCGCGTTCGTTCACGTAGCAGCCTCAATTCATGTATGGCGTGGCGACGGCGGCACGGGGTGGTGTAGTGCGTGGCGGCGGCGGCGATGGATCGGGGTGGTGCGGCGCCAGCGGCCGCGGATCGAGAGAGAGATCGCAAGGGAGAGAGAGACAGGAGAGAGGATGCGGTGGTGGTGAGGACAGCGGCCAAACCTTGAGGGCGGTGCTGTGGTGAGGTCGGTGACGACGTACGACGGCGGATACGACGAAGACGACGGCGGCGGCAACGGTGGCAAGGACGGAGGCGTTGAGATGACCGGCGTGAGATGGGAAGAGAAAACGACTAAGTGTGGATCGGAGGAGAAGACGATGCACGCTCATATATATATATACACACCGTGAGCTTTAGTCCTAATTGGTGGCAACAACCGGGACTGAAGATATCTTTAGTCCCGGTTAGTGCCACCAACCTGGACTAAAACTCTTATCTATAGTCCTGGTTGTGACTACCAACCGGGACTAAGATATTTTTAGTCCCGATTGTTACCACCAACCGGGACTATAGATTATTTCCCGCTATTTCCAAATTTTAATTTTTGTCCCGGCTAGGGTTAACAACCGGGACTAATGATTAAAACATTTAAATGGCATATGCCCGATTTAAATAGTTTAAAATTATTATTAAATATAAATAATCACATATAATGAACTCATATATAATTAAACATTTAAAAAATCATATGTAATTATCATATGACCTATTTAAATAGTTTTTAAATAGTAATAATCATATGTAAATAACATATGACCTATTTAAATAGTTTAAAATTGATATTACATTTCAAAAATCATATATAACTAACATATGACCTATTTAAATAGTTTAAATATGCTATTACATTTCAAAAATGATATATAATTAACATATGACCTATTTAAATAGTTTTTACATAGTAATAATCATATGTAAATAACATATGACCAATTTAAATAGTTTAAAATTGCTATTACATTTAAATGATCATATATAATTAACATGTGACCTATTTAAATAGTTTAAAATTTCTATTACATTTGAATAATCATATATGATTAATATATCACCTATTTAAATAGTTTAAAATTGCTAGTATATTTCAATAATCATATATAATTAACATATGACCTATTTAAATAGTTTAAAATTGCTAGTATATTTCGATAATCATATATAATTAACATATGACTTATTTCAATAGTTTAAAATTGCTAGTATATTTCAATAATCATATATAATTAACATACAAACAGAGGGACTTCGTACTGCATACTTGCTTGAGAACACGATGCTCCATTGCTCCTCGCTGCAAAGACTTTTAATACCTTGCAAGAAGCTACTTTGAACATTAGTGCAGAAATGGAGAGTGAAAAAGGACTCATCCTCTCCCAGCACGTAATCAGGACTCCAATATGGCAAAAAAGTACAGTGTCAATGCAGAGTACGGCATAAATTACAGACTTCAGTGAAGTTCTCTTTCTAATGCAGAGTGCAAACAAGAAGTTCATCTTGAAGAAAACAAGGTACAATGAGCAAAGTTTTGCACAGGTTAGCATCCTCAGAGTATTATTAAAAAGCACAAACATTGCATGACCTTCAATACATTACAAACAATTTACATCATCCATTAAACAACCTAGGTCACTGTTTTCCTCACGTACTTTCTCCTCATTAATATTCCTTCGCTATGATCGTTACGTGAGTAAGGGGTGTCCTCCTTTCATAGGAGGATGCTCGGGTCAACCATCACCGCGAATGGAGGTTGCCCATCAAACTGATTGTAATCTTCGTCAGTCTTATACTTGACTCCGACGATTTTCCTTTTGCCTGGGAGAACCACGTGGCGCTTTGGCTCATCGGGTCCTTTACCATTCTTTGGTTTGCTAGACATGTCCTTCACGTAGAAAAATTGCATTACATCATTGGCTAGGATTAATGGTTCGTCTGAGTATCCAACCTTGGTTAGGTCAATCGTTGTCATCTCACTGTCATCAATCGTTACACCCTCACCAGTCAGCCTAACCCATTGACATCGAAACAGAGGGACCTTCATGGGTCCATAGTCTAGTTCCCATATGTCCTCGATGACACCATAATACGTGCTAGTTGTACCATCATATCTCATGGCATCGTTCTGGTTTATGCTCTTTCTGTCTTGGGCTCTTGTGTAAAATGTATACTCATTGATTTCATATCCTTGGAATGTCGATATCGAGCAAGATGCCCCCATCGCCAAGAAGGCTAGTTGTCGGTCAATCGTCTCGTTACCCATTAGATGTTGTCGTAGCCAAGCGGGGAAAATATCACTGTGATGGCGTGCATCGGGCTTGCCGATGTTTTTTGAGCGAACAATCGCCAGGTGCTCCTCGATGTAAGGAGCCACCAATGAAGATTGTTGCAAAACCGTGAAATGTGCTTTACGGAATAAATCATTGTCCACAGTCATTATTGCTTTCCTTCCAAGAGTCCCTTTTCCCCGTAGTCTCCCCTCATGGCTTGATTCGTGTACCCCGATTGGATGAATGTCTTCAATAAATTCTACGCAGAACTTAATGACCTCCTCTGTTCCATAACCCTTGGCGATGCTTGCTTCCAAACAAGAACGGCTATGAACGTATTTCTTTAGAACACCCATGTACCTCTTGAAAGGAAACATATTGTGTAGGTACACAGGATCGAGAATACCAATATCTTTCACAAGGTAATATAGAAGATGCGTCATTATATTGAAGAATGGCAGTGGAAAGATCATCTCAAAGCTGACAAGACATTGGACCACGTCATCTTGAAGGGCTGTTAAACTGTCTGGATCGATGATCTTTTGTGAAATCTCGTTCATGAAAGCACATAGCTTTGTTAATGTTCCCCGGACATTATCAGGAAGGATACCACGAATTATAATAGGAAGGAGTTGTGTCATCAACACGTGACAGTCATGAGACTTTATGTTTGTGAACTTCTTCTCCTTCATGCTTATTATTCTCTTTATATTCGAGGTGTATCCAGACGGTACCTTGATGCTCTCCAGGCATTCAAACATACTTTCCTTCTCTTCCTTGCTCAGGGTGTAGCTTGCTGGACTCAAGTAATGACTTCCTTTATCCGTCGGTTCCGAGTGAAGGTCCTCGCATTGTTGCATATGCTTGAGATCATTACGTGCTTCAAGTGTATCTTTCGACTTCCCATGTACACCTAGGAAGCCCAACAGGTTGACGCAAAGGTTCTTACTGATGTGCATCAAGTCCATTACGTGCTAGACGTCTAAGACTTCCTAATAGGGTAACTCTCAAAAATTAGACTTCTTCTTCCACATCGCTACGTGACCATCTTCGCTCTCTATAGGATGGCTGCCAGGTCCCTTTCCAAATACTACTTTAAGATCTTTCACCATAGCAAACACGACTTTTCTGTTGCGATGTTTAGGCTTAGTACGATGGTTTGTCTTCTGTTCGAAATGCTTGCCTTTCTTCCGTACAGGGTGGGTTGCAACAAGGAATTGACGATGGCCCATGTACACAACCTTCCTACAGCGTTTCAGATACGTACTTTTAGTTTCATCCGTACAGTGGGTGCAAGCATTGTTCCCCTTGTTTGACTGTTTGAATAGATTATTAAGTGTAGGCCAATCGTTTATGGTAACGAACACCAGCGCTCGTAGGTTAAATTGCTCCTGTTTGTCCTCATCCCACATGGGGACACCTTCTTTCTTCCATAGCAGAACCAGATCTTCAACCAATGGTCTTAGGTACACATCAATGTCGTTACCAGTTTGCTTTGGGCCTTGAATAATAATTGGCATCATGATGTACTTCCGCTTTATGCATAGCCAAGGGGGAAGGTTGTAGATACACATGGTCGCTGCTCATCTCTCCAAATGGACTTATGCCATCCATACTTAAACCGAACCTTACGTTTCGGGCATCCTCTCCAAAGTCTGGAAATGTTCTATCGGCGGGGTGTCTTAGCATCCCGTCTTGTTAACGTTATTCTGCGTGCCAGCGCATCATTCTACCAGGCTCTTTATTCCTGAACAAACGCCTGAGCCGTGGTATTATAGGGAAATACCACATCACCTTAGTAGGAACTCTCTTCTTCGAAGGCTGTCCGTCCACATCATCTGGATCATCTCGTCTAATCTTGTATCGTAGTGCCTTACAAACCGGGTATGCTTCTAGGTTCTCGTACTCCGCACCTGTACTTCCAGACCTAGAGGACAGACTACCTTCTTAGCTTTGTACGTTGTTTCAGGCAATTCGTTTCCCTCCGGAAGAATATTCTTTACGAGTTTCAGTAACTCGCCAAATGCCTTGTCACTCACACCATTTTTGGCCTTCCGTTGCAAGAATTCTAGCGTCGTACCCAACTTTTTGTGCCCCTGTTCGCAAGATGGGTACAACGAAATTTTGTGGTCCGCTAACATACGGTCCAATTTCTGGACCTCCTTCTCACTCGCAGCCGTCCTTTACGTCCCGTAACATCTGACCAAGATCATCTGCAGCGTCGTTATCTTCAACAACTCCATCCGCCTCGCCTTCTGTATTTTCTTCAAATCCACCGTTATTGATGAGCCCATTCCGGAATGCTCTCGTCTTCTACTTCATCTTCTTCCATTGTAACCCCTAGCTCTCTATGTGAGATCTAACAATTATACCCATGCATGAATCCAGACTCAAACAAGTGCGCATGAATATTTCTTGATGTAGAATGCTCCTTCTGGTTACTGCACTTTTTGCACGGACTACAAATGAAACCCTTATGCTTATTGGCATTGGCCACGTTCAGAAAATAATGCACGCGTTCAATAAACTCTTTTGACCGTCGGTCCGCGGTGTACATCCATTGCCGATCCATCTATACATCAAATAATCCAATGTTACTAACGAAATCCACAAAATAGAAACTAATTAAATAATCATATAATAATTTAAAACATCATAATTAAAAGTGAAACTAATTTCTATAAAAGAGCTACAAAGATGGTGACGAGAAGGAATAGAAGTTTACAATTATTTTTAAATTTTTATTAAAGTATTAAACATATTTTTTATTATACTTAATTATTTCTTGTTGTATTACATATTTTTCAATTACCTTAGTTTTCTACTCTTTTTATAAATAATCATATAATAATTTTACAATAGTCCCACTTATTATTCTTTTCTTCATTCTTTGTGAAGTTGTAAAAATATCTTTAGTGTATTATACTTTTATCTAACTATTTTATTAAACTAACTTAGTTTTCTATTCTCTTGTCTTAGTTTTCTATATTTTTCCTCTGTCATCTCTTTTATAACATATTTATCCAAAGTTTTCTAATTCCAAAATCAACCTAATTTTGCCTACACATATTTTCCCTCTCATAATTTTGCATAAACCTTGTTGGAGATAATATTGTATAGAAACAAAGCTATAAATGTAATATACTACGCATACATTATTAGAGAATGGAGTCGCTAACTTTTTCGATCTGTCCGATTTGTATATTATCACCAAATCAATTTTATCAAAAATTTTAGTAGCACCTCCCTTCTTTCTCCTCCTCTCGATAACAATGGCTCGGGCTAGAGGAGAAAGAAGAAGCATAAAAAGGTAGATCACCTTAATCTTAGTTGGTAACACCAACCGGAACTAAAGATCTAAATCATCTTTAGTCCCGGTTGGTGTTATTAACCAAGACTAAAGTGAGGATCTTTAGTCCCGGTCGGTAACACCAACCGGGGTTAAAGATCCCCAACCCCCTAATATACGTCTGACACGGTCGGGGAAGGTGTAAACAGGGACTAAAGATGATCTTTAGTCCCGGTTGGTGTTATCAACCAGGACTAAAGATCATGGGGTCCTGTTACACTTTTTAACTGGGACTAGAGATGGTTCCTATTCGAACCGGGATTATTACGGTTTTTATCAACAAAAATCGGTTCTCTAGTGTTTGTAAAAGTTTGACTACCCATTTGTAAAGGAAACGAAATATATGGTATGTATGAGAGTCAAGAAAAAATGATGTCTTTTGCTCATTTTTCTCTCCTGATCTCGTTTTGGACGACAAAGACTTCATACCGGTTCAAGGTATCTTGAGGGCCTGTTTGGCAAGTTACGCCAGTTCTGTTCAGCTCTAAGGTTGTCAGGCGTACATGGACAATTGACTTAAAAAAAAAGAGAATTTCATTTTGTTTATATACTAATAAAGAGATAGCACATTTTGTACGATAAATTTGTAACACCTTCGGATACTTTAAGACTACGAGGTTATTCCGAATATGAAGTACATAGCTCGCTATCGTTGCTCGACTATGATGAAAAGGGTTTGGTTTTTAGAGATTGGGTAACTGACCGCTCTCTCACTGAGACACAAAACCCAATGATACATCTATACTTCTATAGACGAATACGTCTATAGATTCTATATAGTTAATACCCACTACTTCTAAATACCTACTACTTCTAAAGCTTAACATGTAAATATCACACGTAATCACTCACTAGTAATTATTATCTAGAGTATTTTAAAACTCATGCAACCATAACACATCATATACAATTTATTACTCCAAGCATACCAAATTATGTCAATCATCATCCTCACATCATTTTCATATTATTTATCATATATATCCATCATTTCTATAATATATAGCAAGCAATCATCCATGTAATCCGCAGCAAAGCACGGGTTTCAACTAGTTATTGCAAATGATCCACCCTAAGGTGAATTGAGTTAGATAAAGCAACAAGTTTTCAACAAGATAAATAAATTACCAAATTTTAATTTGAGTAGATTCGGTTGTTACACCTGCACAATAATCTGCTCATCAAAAACCTGCACAAGACATTTTGATGTTCCTTGGGTGCATTTGCTTTGGAAACTATATATATTAATAGGAGTAAACCACCTTTTAGATTAACAGAAGAATCTTTCTTGGGGGGGACAATATGAAGTTAATGATGTAGAATCAAGGAGTTGATTTAGATTTTATATGTTAAAAACATTGGTGGTTTGCGATATTTCATATGTGAAATATTGGTTCCTTGTGATGTGATTTCAGAGTTTAATAGATGGTTGGTTTTGTGAAGTGATTGTTGTTGGTCCGGGCGGTCAGACCGGCTGGGTGCCACCAGTCAGACCGTAGGTCGCGCGGTGGTCAGACCGGCCAGCCCGACGGTCTGACCGGCAGGGTTCCTGTTAGTTGTCGGTTTCGGGTTGTCGGTTTTGGATATTTCCTTCATGGATTTGACTTCTAGATGATTTCTATGCATATGGCTACTGTTGTTATGCTAATATGAGTCAAGTTGGGACGAACTTGTGCTCGGAATATGATTTCTTGGTTGTTGCATGTGCAGGTGTTGCTTGAGGTCTCGGGAGAGTATTGCCGGTGATAGATCGGAGTCGACATGGGAGAAGTAGATGTCCAGGGATCCAGTGACCACGCGGAATACTAAAGACTAGAGAACAATGCACGTGGTGATGAAGAATTTATACGGCATACAATAGGGATTATGTACGTATGGAAAGAGAAGTCGAATTTGGAAGGAAGTTCAAATTCGGGAAGATTGGTAGAGATAAGAAAAGAGATGAGTTTGGTAATTGCAAGAGAGGGTTTCCCACATGGTTGGGAGTCCTAATTTGTGTTAGATTCGTGGGCTTTGCACAACCTACCTCATGTATAAATAGAGAGGGAGGGTGTGGCTTCCCGGTATCAATTTTAGAGAGAGTTGAGTTGAGAAAAAGTTAGGGTTTCGAATTTGATTCGAGATTTTGGTAAGGAGTGCTCTTGGTGCACTTTTTAAACACTAGTTGATGCAATAAATTCGAGATTCAATCTACATAATTCATCGTTATCATCTACTGGTGTTTTCTGGGTCTCGACGCTCTGATCGAAGGCAAGGCGGTGCTCTGACTGGCAGGAGTGCAGCAGTCTAACCGCAAGTGTGCGCACGGTCTGACCAATCAAATAGCGGTGGTTTGACCGGTGGCAAGCAGACGGTGTGACCGGCGGCGACAGGGCTTTGTCATCTACTCCGTTCGAGGTAAATATTTTATTCCGCAAAAGATTGTGGTTTTTGGTTTTCCCTACCATTCACCCCCCTCGGTAGGTTTGTTTGGTCTTGTTCGATCCTGCAAGTGGTATCAAAGCCACGTTCTTCTATTTGATCTTTATCAATCTTTAGATCTGTTGCCATGGCTGAAAATTTTTGAAACAAACCTCGCATATTCAATGAAGTTCATTTTGATTTCTGGAGAAAAAGATGAAATCTTATATCGCATCTGAAAGTTATGATATTTGGTTAAAAGTTGCTCAACCTTATGAGATTCTTGCTTGAATTGATACTTTGACTCTTAAACTAGATTTTGAAAATAATTGCAAAGCACGTAATATTATTCTCAATGGAATTTCACGCTCCGGTTTTGATCATGTTTCACATCTTGCTACTTTTGATGAAATTTGGAAAGTTTTGAATGATTTTCATACTGGATCTTCAAACATTAAGGAATTGCGAAAAGATGTTTTCAAAAAGGACTATATTAAATTTGAGATGAATTATGGTGAATCTTTGGATGATTATTTGGGGTGTTTCAATAAGATTTTGAGTGATCTTAAATCTGTTGATACTTCTTATGATATAAATTATTCTCAATATAGGGTTGCTCGTCACTTTATGAACGGTCTTGATATGAAGATTTGGGATGTTAAAGTTACATCTATTCAGGAGTCGGTTTACATAAACGCTTTGACTTTGGATATTCTTTATACCAAATTAAAAACTTATGAGATGAATATTCTTTCAAAAAAACTAACTCTAAATCTACTGCTTTGATATGTTCATCAAGATTTTTTTGGATACTTCTCCTATGGTCAATCTTTTTGTTTTTAATGCCTTGTCCAATGATCAACTGGAGGAAATCAGTGAGGAGGACTTAGTTTTAGTTGCTAACAGAATTTCTCGAGCTGTGAGTAATGTTAGGTTCAGGAGAAGAGGAGTACCAATTTGTTGCTTTGAATGTGGACAACCAAATAAAATTCGCTCGCAATGTCCCAAGCTTGGAAGAGGTACAAAGGTGGAAGTACAAGATGAACCCAAGAACGCCAAGCAGAACAAGAAGCAATTCAAGAACATGAGGATGAAGAAATTCTACCGAAAGGCGATTGATGAAGCATTTGCATCAGTTCAAGGATTAAGCAGCTTGATGAAGATGATGACAAGGGCAAAAGCATTGCTGGAGTTCGTCTCATGGTTAGAAGCGTTGAAGATTCGGATGATAACAATGAGGTAACTCACACTCCTAGTGTTGAATATCTTCAAGAAGCGATTGCTCTACTTGGTTACAAGATTTCTAAATTCGAGCAAAAAAAGTTAGTCAACATGAAGAAACTATTGATTCTCTTAATACTGTAAGGTCTTATTTGCTGAAGTGAATGTTGTTAGAGAAGTAAATTGGACTAATGTGAAAAAACTAGATGTTCAAACTAAGAAAGCTCGAAAATTTGAATCTTGTGTTGCTCTTAGCTTTGCCATGAACACTAGATTGATTTATGAGTTGTTTTTGACTAAGAGAGATTTGAATAAATGTCAAGTTGCTTTGTTTGCTAGTTCGATGTTTAATTTGATTAGCTCTAAGAGGATTAAACAATCTAGTGCTAAACCTTGTTTGACATATTTTGCTAATGAGATGAAATTAAAAGATGCTCTAGGTTGTGTTAAGCACATGGAAGAAATAGTGAAACAAGATGAAGTGATTTCTTGCTCAACTTGTAGAAAACAAAAAGATCTTTTGGATGCTAGGAAAAATTGCGCTACTCTTACTCAAGAGTTTTCATACTTGAAATGTTTCTTGCAAAGATTTTCTGAAGGTAAAAAGAACCTTAACATGATTCTTGATCAATCTAAGGTTAGCACACACAATCGGGGTGTAGGTTTTGATCCTTACGCCTATCATACTAGACATCCACCTGCAGTTTTGATTGTTACTAGTAGAGGTGAAATTTCGACTAAACCTGATCCTAAGAACACTGTGTTTAAATCTACTGGCATCAAGTCTACGTTGAGTGCATCATCTAAAACCAATGTTGTGAATGCAAAATCATCGGTTGCTACTTGTGTTGCTAAACCATCTGTTTCTACTTGTGGTTCTACTCATCATGAGAAATATAGTTGTTCGTTTTATGGAAAAGATGGTCATCTTGTTGGTTTCTATTTTAGACTTGCTAGAAAACAGAAAAAAGAATAGGAAATTGCTTTTGTGAAAAAAGAGATTGCAAAAATCACGTTGTCTCGAGGCAGGCGGTCAGATTGCAGCAGTACCGGTGGTCAGACCAGCGGTAAGCCCCTGGTCAGACCGCAGGTACCACAGCGGTCAGACCGACCTCGGGTGAATTTGGCTAACGGGAAACAGGTTGAAGTTTCTGTGCTCCTGTTGGTTCTGGTCATGTGTCTCAGTACTAGATTCCTAAATTTTTATTATCTAACCCCGGTACTGAGGTTTCGACTTCTGCTTGTGTGTAGACACTTTTTTGCGAGGAAGGAGAACGTGTGGATTGTGGACTCCGGTTGTTCGCAACGTATGACTGGTGATAAAAGTTGGTTCTCCTCCCTCAAGAAGGCATTAAGGAAGGATTCGATCATCTTCAGCAATGCTTCTACAAGTACGATCACTGCTACTGGATCTGTCAAGGTTAGTGACAAGTTTACATTGAATGATGTCACTTTGGTGGAGAATTTGAAATACAATCTACTCTCCGTCTCTCAAATTGTGGATGAGGATTCTGATGTCTTGTTTAAGAAAACTGGAAGTAAGGTCTTTGATTCTTCTGAAGATGTTGTGCTTAATGTTTCTTGATATGGAAGAGTTTTTAAGGTTGATTTTGAAAGTAGCATTTCTTCTGAGGTTAAAATTTGAAAGTGTAGGATTGAATCACAAGAACCAAGCTAACCAGAGGGAGGGGGTGAATGGTTGTAACACCAAAAACCAAAAAAGTTTAGCGGAAATAATAGTTACCTCAAATCGATGAAGTTAGATGGCTTGCTTGCCTCCAGCCAAACCATCTAGATCCAAAAAAAATATGAATCAACGAAACTCTTGAAAGTAGATCAACTTTATTGCATCAATATGTGTTTGCAAAGTGCATCTAAAGCGCTCCTCTCTCAACTCACGAACTAGGATTGAAACCTCGAAGCTAACCCTAACTTTTCTCTCTCAAAAAGTCGATATCTTCTAGCCTCAACCCCTCATCTATTTATACCCAAAACATGATTGCCCCTAGCCATGAATCCATCTCATACAAGAAGTACTAATCCGCTAAGAAACCTTCCCGTGCAAGAAACAAACTATACAAACTCCAATCTTCCCAAACTTGGATTCCAATCCAAATTTGACTATGCTTTCCATCGCATACAACACCACGTGTATGCCATATGGAAACCTTCACCTCCACGTGTATTGTTCTCTAGCCTGAGCATGCTGCGCGATATCCTTGACCATCTGGACCTCAAATTCTCCCAAGCCTAGTCCCGATCCATCACCAACTATACTCCCATGGCCTCAAGCAACACCTGCATATGAACAACAAAGAAACTCCATATCCGAGTATAAGTTCGCACCAACTTGACTCACATCAGCATACAATAGTATCACATACGAATAGAAATCATCTAGAAGTCATATCCATGAAGCAATCTAGAAATTCCATGAAAACAACCTGAAACTAACTCCCTCTTGGAATCTCCCAGTCAGACCATTGGGCCACCCGATCAGGCTGGCCACATACCTTCGGTCTGATTGGCACCTCCTGCCTGGTCTGACCGGCACCCTGTGCCACCTCTGCATTGTTCACCAACCGAAAATACTATTCACCATATTTTCATAAACACTCACCTTTCACAATTGTTCATCACCAAGATTAATCATCACATGATTCTATAGAAAGTAGCGTTTCTTCTGGGTGCCACCAGTCAGACCGCAGGTCATGCAGTGGTCAGATTGGCCAGCCCGATGGTCTGACTGGTAGGGTTCCTGTTCGTTGTCGGTTTCAGGTTGTCTTGTCGGTTTTAGATATTTCCTTCATGGATTTAACTTCTAGATGATATCTATGCATATGGCTAATGTTGTTATGCTAATGTGAGTCAAGTTGGGACAACTTGTGCTCGGAATATGGTTACTTAGTTGTTGCATGTGCAGATGTTGCTTGAGGTCTCGACAGAGTTTTGCTAGTGATAGATCGGAGTCGACTTGGGAGAAGTAGATGTCTAGGGATTAAGAGATCACGCGGGATACTAAAGGCTAGAGAACAATGCACATGTTGATGTAGAATTCATATGGCATACAAGAGGGATTATGTGCGTATGGAAAGACGAATCAAATTTGGAAGGAAGTCCAAATTCAGAATGATTGATAGAGATAAAAAAAGAGATGAGTTTGGTAATTTCAAGAGAGGGTTTCCCACGTGGTGGGGAGTCCTGATTTGTGTTAGATTCGTAGGCTTTGCACAACCTACCTCGTGTATAAATAGAGAGGGAGGGTGTGGCCTCCCGGTATCGATTTTAGAAAGAGTTAAGTTGAGAGAAAGTTAGGGTTTCGAATTTAGTTTGACATTTTGGTGAGGAGTGTTGTTGGTGCTCTTTGTAAATACTAGTTAATGCAATAAAGTCGAGATTCAATCTACATATTCGAGTTTGTCATCTACTGGGGTTTTCTGGGTCCCGACGGTCTGATCGGCAGGAGTGCGGCGGTTTAACTGCAGTTGTGTGCACGGTCTGACTGATCAGACAGCGGCGATTTGACCAGCGGCAAGCAGGCGGTGTGACCGGTGGCGACAGGGTTTCGTCATCTACTCCGTTCGAGGTAAATCTTTTATTCCATAAAAGATTTTGGGTTTTCGGTTTTCCCTACCATTCACCCCCTATCTAGTAGGTTTGTTTGGTCTTGTTCAATCCTACAAATGAAAGCTTTCACGGCTATTGCAAGTGGTCTGCCTAACAAAGCGAACCCTCTTATGTTATGGAAAGATCAATGGAATGGGCAGCAGGCACATCTCTTTTCATTTATAACAGTCTGATATCATACTTGAACTAGTTTCTGAACTGGATGAACTGGGTAACATCTTTAACCTGTCTGTCAGTGGAAGCCTACAACCAGTTTGAGGACCAACATGCTATCCTACAAGATCTGAGTCTCTATAACCAGAAGGATGTTTGGACATATATTTGGAACTCGGATCAATACTCATCACCAATAAAAGGATACAAATGTTTAATGGGGGACTGACGGACTGCAAACATTCCAGTTTATTTTAACTGGTTTATGGAAATGTTGCTCACAACCAAGGCACAATGTCTTTTTTTCGCTGACACTCAATGTTAGATTGTATACAAGAAACCTTCTGAGAAGAAAATAATTTGATAGACCAGATTACAACTTGTGTTATGTGTAATCTGAGGCATGAATAAACTCTCCAACATTTCTTCTTCACATGCCTTTTGCGCTACAATGCTGGGATTTTTCTTTGTCCTACAAGAATGAGATATGTCTCACTGCAGGAGGCAATTGAACTATTTAAGATATGAAAATCAAGTTGTAAGTCCCTTTCTACATGGAGATCATAACAGGAAACCAACAGCCATCAGCAGCCGGCTCGTTGGTAAGGCGAGAGCTTCAAGCCCGATTTCAGGTGGCCCCAAACAAGCACCACTCGACGATGGCAACAAGATCTTCAGAAGCATTAATTCTCTAATTTCTTTTTGTCAAGATCATTTTAGACAAGAATTTGCCATGGTTATCCATAGAGCAAAAGCTAGCTACCTTCCCATCATTTCACAATGGTTAGACAATTAATTACTACCGATCAATGAGGAACAATGTTTGATGGTTCGGCCAATTAATTGCAATTGTGAGGACTAGCACCCACGCAATCGTTACTCCATGCTTTCAATTTTGATTGTTATCAACCTTTCCATGGTACATTGACCTCATATGAAGGTTAGCTCCTACAAGACAATGAATGAAGGATGCAAGAGAACATGGAAAGGGCACTAGATCAATATCATAAATCTGGGTTTTGATGTGAACGTTAGGGGATTATGGTTATCTATTTATGAGAGTAAGGGTAGAGGAGTTTGGCCAGAAGGTGTATGTGTTATTGGCCGATTAGGATTGCAGGCCCCACAAACACTTCGAATGAGTTTTGACGAGAGAGCAAAAGAGTTTGAAAGAGTACAACCCAAGCTTTCAGTAAATATAAAAACACTCATCAATAAGATTACATTTTAAGTTATGCTTGTATATTCGGAGGAAGAAGAGTTACAATACATACCTCCGTGATAAGTTTGCACCCTGACTTGATCACTTGGCTTAGAAGTGCCTCCTCGTTCCTACGAACAATATATATATTTATATATACCTAAGAAAGAATGACGGTGGGAGTGATGAGAACCATTGGATTGACATCCAAGTGGATAGAAAAAGACTAAAAATTTCAATCTAGACAGTCCCAAACCGAAAATCGATCTCATCTAAAACTTTTCGAAAGGATCATGATTTGAGTGGGTTGATAAAGTCAGGGTTTACTACGTTTAAACTTCACACCAAGTTTGCTATCTCTAGGAAACATTGACAATCATGTGCCAGTTTTCAAAAAAAAAAAAAAAATCTTGTGCCTGGCTGACCCAAAATACACGTTCATATTAATAGTATAAGCACTTTTATGAACATGAAAGAAAATATAATTGGCATCATGCATCCAAATGTCTCCGACAATGTCTATCATAGAACTAAGCTTTGACCATTCTGAAGTACCTTTGAAATTATTTTCTAAATTAAGGTCGCCTGAGCAATGTCGATCTTTTAGGAGAAAAATGTTTTTGCAGACCGGCCGCCCCTCATTTGCAATTTCCCAATATCCATCATGGTCTTCAGTATTTTGATGTACTCCACTCATTCCTGATATACTGTAGCTTAGCTGGCACATCAATGTAATTACAAAACAGAGCAAAGATTGCACTAAGTAATGTTAATTAGTCCCTAATCCAGGCCGGGCCTGCATTCAGGGGAGTAAACACCATATCCTACATCACTCATATGTAATTACTAAGACCATATGCATGATTGTCTGCTTGCTTGCACGCTGCTAGCACAAGAGTCAACAGATGGGGTACCTGTACCTCCTTTGGCACCTAGCCTGAACACACGTTGTCACCGATAACATTTCTGGAATCTAGACCACTGGGTATTTGTCTGTGCAATTCCATGCAGAGACCCCAAAAAACACATCAATCGATCATCAGGCAACTCTGACCATCAGGATAGTAACAAGAATTTTTTTTAGATAATGGAGAGCAACAAGAAGTTAACCTCTGCAATGTTGGAAACAAGCCACATCTATATATGAAACTTGCAGCTGCATTATATTGGAGATGATGAATTGATGATGTGAATTTATAGCTCTCTCGATGCTGTAGGACAGCAGGCATCAATGATCAATATGTTGGAGCTTTTGTGGTTTTATAATGGCTTCTTGGACGGCTGGACCACTCTTGCTCGATCTTCTCACATGAATTATGCATGAGAACTGGCTATATTATACATATATATATGAATATGATCGAGCAAATGATGCATAAAGAGTCACATCACAGTGCAAACATTGATGTAACGAGATGGCTAGCCTAGTACAATCTTTGGTCTTCTGTTGCCTGATCATTAGCGGAGCATGTATAGTACTAGTACTGCTTGCAATGCTTGAAATAGAAGACTTGCAAGCTTTTGTTACCTGAATAAATTGAGAGATAATGCAAGAAGGGGACCAATAATATTACACTCTTAAACCTCCAAAATGGATGTAGTAAATAGTTCTGACATGAATCCCATAGGCACTACAGAAAAGCAGCAAGTACTAGCAAATGGCAAATTCCAGTGCATTGTACTGAAAGATAAGTTGCATATAGATTCAATTAATTATTGTCAAACAGTGCCTGTAGTCCTTTTTTATATTTTTCAGATCATTTACCATCCATCTATCCATCTGATCTGCTTCATGGAAAGACAACCAAAATATTATTGCAAGTGGATAACTCTGAAAACTCAATTACAAGAGCATTGGCAAGTATGCAAGAATGAAACCTACTATACAAACATATAACTTGCAAAGACTGAAGGTGATAGACTAGCTACAGTTAGGTAAGCAAAAAATAGATTCAGGTAGATGAATCTAATCGATCAAGCTACTGGATCATGCATGATGTATACTAGATTGAGTTTTCATCAATACCACAAATAAAGTTGCACACACCTGTTCTTCATGGTAATCGTAGTTTATATTTCTGAAGTTCTATGCAAGGGCCGAAGTAGAAAGAACCTCTGTATTCGTCTTACCTACGTTACAAGATAGCTTCATATTTTTGAGAAAAAAAAAAGATCCTCCATTAAGGTTGCCTAGTTTTCAGACAGGAAACAACAGCTAGTAGCTAGCAACAAATCAAATTAGTAATCATCACCAAAATTAAAACAAAAGGTTCCATCTTTATAGAGCTTTCATGCATACCCTTAGATAATGATGGACAAGGAAATCACAGGAAGAATAAGAGCGATCAAACCATTCAAGAACATGAGACGAGGAAGAACAGGAGACAAAAACTCAGTACATGCATGCATTGCTCCATCAGAGGAGTAAAGAAAGAAAAACTTTGGAGAGAGGAGGAGATCGAGATCAAAACGTTATTGCGCAAGAACCGCACAACCATGGCCATAACCAGCGCATCGCCGTCGATAGCTATCCTTGACATGATCAATAAGCAAGCCTTCTTTAATTTAGTACTTTTCTCTTATCTGAAGATCAACAGGGGCTCTGGATGAACATGATAGGCATGGACGGCGATGCGGTGTCATATGGAATAGTTGCGCGGTCTTGAGCAAAACGCCTCTCAAACTTCATGTACACACACAAAGAATGTCCAGAGACATATTACCTAAGGGCAACAGGTAGAAGAAGGATCAGAGATAAGCGAGGAGAGAGCTGGGCTATGGACATATGACAAGATAGTCTGGATGGCCTATAGACTGATATATATAAGGTACAAGTTTGCCCAGATGCAAACTTTGATACATGTATTTTTTTTCTTAAAAAACAGAGTAAATTGTATTAGTGATATGCGAACTTGAGAGATGGGTGCAATATAGGTACCTAATAAACTTATAAAATGTTAATTTTCATGTAGGAACTTTCGTAGTTTGTGTAAACCAAGGATAAACAACACACCATGGCTAATCTTACTAACGTGTACGGTGATTAGTGCCACGTAAGCATATACATGTTCACTTAACCATATGGAATACATGCTCAGTTGAAGGCCAGGTGCAGGGGTAGAGAGAGGTAAAAGAAAAAAAATAGAAATCATACATAGTTTGTTTTCAAATATCACATGCCTATTACCCTAGTCATGTATACGCGTATGTGTGGCATCTTAATCAGCATCCACATAATCAAAGATTAGGTATGGTGTACTGTTTTGAATTCAGTTTGCGCACACTTTATTGCAAGTTAATAAACTGAAAATAAGCATTTTACAAGTTCGTATACTTCATGTAGGAAGAAAATTAAGCAGTTTGTGTACTTCTTGTAGGGGAGGAGATAGTTTTTTTTTTTTAGATTTGTGTTATGCACGTGCCGTTCAAAGAATTGAGTTCTTTTGGGTGTGGGAAAAACTTTGTTCGGTCTTGTGTAATTTTTTTTCTAAATCTTTCTTTTCTCTTTTTTTAGTGAAAAAAAAAGAAAAGAAAGATTTAGAAAAAAAAGAATTTTGATCTTGTCTTTGTATTTTGAAGTTAATTTTTCGTGTTCTTGGATTTTCTATGCATCTCATAACTCATTTGCATGCATTAAATATAAAAAAATGATGAAGTATTAAATCTAAGAGGGTTAAAAAGAATTAAAATAAGTGGTAGACACTTGAAATAACCTTCCATAAATCTCAAAAGTTTTGCATCGCGATTGAAAAGATGAAAACATCCAAAATTTGGTTCAAATTAAAATAAAAGCAGTGAAATTGTTTGAATTTTCAAAACTAAACTATACTTGGAAAAAATCCTAGAAATTTACCAAATGAAGGACATGACCACACTAACTTCTAGTAAAATTGGGTAGAATATCTGAAAAAGTCCCTGGGAAAAACCCACCTCTTCTCCTCCTCCTTTTCTCTCTCTGACCAATGGGCCCAGGAGCCATGGACCCCACCTGCCAGCCGCCCACCATGCCAATCTCCTTGCTCTCCGTGTCTTTCTCCCTCTCTTTCCCTTTACTCCTTGAAGGCATTTCATTGAGCGCTAGGGTGCGAGCCGAAGCAATATCGCCGGCGCCGAGCCGTTGGGCCCCTCGCTTGAGCCGCGTCAACCGTAGCCTCACCTTCCTCCCCTCCTCTGTCCCTTGCGCCGAGGTAGGCACGCCACGCCGCGACACGGCGGCCCCTCCTCGCCACCAATTCAAAGCCATCGCTGCTCTCTCTCTCCCTCTTCTCGCACAACGACGCAACGGCACGACGCCACCCGACCACGCCTGCAAATCTGTTCGCTCGACTGCAAAGCTGACATAAGCCGACGCTGCCCTGCCCGAGGCCCTGCCGCGACCATGCCAGCCTCGCCGCGTTCCTCCGCCAACCGACGCCGCCCCTCTGCCCGAAGCGACGAGACTCGACGAGCCTTTCCCGAGCCGCCATTCCTCCTCTGCCCGCAAATCTCGCTGCAAGGCTGTGCAAAGATGCCGCCGCCTCTGCCCGATGCCCTGCCGTGCCCAGGCGCTGCCCTCGCAGCCGCCGCCCAATGCCAAAGCCGACGCCCAACGCGACATGGCGAAACCCGACCGCCGTTGCTCCCTCTACCTACCCCTGCCACCCCTCTGCAAAGTTGCGAAAAGCCGAAGCCCCGCTGACACCGTGTTTCCCGTCGACACCGCCTGCGGTGCACAAGACACCGAGCGCGTCGCGACAACCTCCGCATCCGCCTCCCGCTCCTCCCTCGCTCATAAATTGAACCCTTGCGCCAGCCATCTCCCCACACCTCACTCGTTCTTTCACAGCCCGAGTCCAAGAGCAAGTCCCTTCGCTTCGCTGGGAACAGTCGCGCCATCGCTATTGCCTCGCGCCGGCCATAGCACCGCCGCCTCAGTGAGTCCCCTCTCGATTCCTTCCGCCAACATGCTCCTGAGGACCCCCTGAACCCATTCCCTCAACTTCATTTAGGACCCCTTCGCTGGAGAGCCGCCACCACCTTTGTCATTGCCCGCCGCTCCCAGGAGCTCGACGCCGCACCACTTCGGACCGTCTCCATCCGAATCGAGCACGGGGTAAGCCTCTTAATAGTCCCTAGGCCCTCCCCTGTCTTTTAATTGAGCCACCGTAGATCGTAGCGCACCGGCTGCCGCCGGCCATAGCACCGCCACCTCCAGCCATCCCCGGCTGCGCCGCTGCCTCTATAATGTGTGCATGGACCCCCCATAGCCGCCCCGGCCCTCGCCCAAGCTGGCCCTACCGCCGCTCGCCACCGGCGAGCCCGTCCTGTGCCGCCCCTACGCTCCCCCCTATTGTTCCTACCTGTTGGGGAAGAAGACGAGGAGGCGAGGGAAGTGGCTCTGACGGGGCAGCTATGGTGGCAGGAGAAGGAGAGCTCGTCTCTACGTCACCGACGCTATGTGCAGAAGTCATGGGAGAAGGGCTGCATCAAAGTAAAGAGAGACAGGCGTCACGAAAAGCAGCATGAGTACGGAGGGACATGGTTAGGGTGTGAGTTCACTTACTCGGGCTACTGCCGCTTTAAGAGTGTACCCCTCTTCCGGGAGGTTGGTTTCGCGCTTGTAGTGGGTTGTAAGGCATATAAGTTAGGACCGAGTAATTTAAATATAACGGATGTGTCCCGAGAAGGTAACCGATCTCGGAGCCACTAGTTAGGACCAAGTAATTTAAATATAACGGATGTGTCCCGAGAAGGTAACCGATCTCGGAGCCACTAGTTTGCGCTAGTGACCCAGCTTCGGATTTCTTCGACACAGTGACCCATTTCCTCTTAGCACTTTTTGTCCCGTTGCCTCTCGCGATGTTCTCGGTAGCCGCTTGTTTGGATACCACCATCTCTTTGAGAAAGGCAGCGGCCTGATTATCAAGGAGCGGGCTGATGACGTCCTTTAAAGGCAGGGCCTACAAAAACTTAGATTGCTATTTCTTCGGACATAAATGACTAGAAAGGAGGAAGTAACCCGAGATCACTTACGTTGATAGCAACATCCTTATCACCCGAGGGGAGGTCGCACAGCGGGGTGAGGATGTTCTCGGAGTCTGTGGGTGAGTCGATCACAAGGTGGCCTACTCGAGAAGCCACTCTGTTGTCGTAAAGATTTGCAGGAAGAAACATTTGCATGTACATTAGAGATCTAGTCGTTAAGCGGAATGAGGTCAGGAGGGTTACGAGAACGTATACCGTGAACCGAGATCCATGTTTCATCATGCGTCCCTGGGTACTCGTACGCTGGGTGGGTGTGGGCTTGCAGCGGCTGAATTCGACAATGTATGAAGTCTTCGGTGACTTTATACCCCAACAACCCTTGTTCTCGAAGGTTGTGGATTTTTTCTACAAAGCTTTAAGGGTAAGGGTCAAGGAGGGTCTTGATGTCCACGATGAAGTGCGCTCAGGTTGCTCGTGTGGGACACCAAGATCAGCAGGGTGGTCTGCGCTGTGGAGATAGAACCATTTCAACCTCCATTTTCCTCAAGAAGAGTGGCAGTTAAAGGGAATATATTCAGCCTCCATCCCATCTCGGAGGCGGAAACCGCAAACAACTGGAGATTTTACGGGATTCCATCCATCTCAACTCGTAAAAATATCTAAACAGATCTAAGAAAGGTGGTACCCCAAGGTACGCCTCGCAAAGATGTCTGAAGATACTAAGAAAGGCAATGGAGTTAGGGTTGAGGTGGAGGAGATGGAGGCCGTAGAAGTTCAAGAGAAGCAGAAGAAACTCGGAAGGAGGGGGTAAAAAACCACACCAAGCGAAATCTTCAAGACAAACTACTTGTCCAAATATGGGGTTAGGACTGGTACCTCCTACCGAGCGATCCATGACTTTCTTCCCAGGGAGGGATCCTTCAATCTGCAACCTCTTCAGGTCCTCTGTGTCGATGGTGGATTTGCCCAAATCCATAGGGTCAAGTTGGGAATGAAGGGGAAATGCGGAGTTAGGGTTTTTCGGCTCGTGGAGGATGCTAGAACTCAAAGGAGCAGTGGAGATGAAAGGGTATTTGAGCAAACTGAGTCCAAATGAATCTCAGAGTTGGAATTTATAGGTCACATCCAGTGGTTCATATTTCGAGGAAGAGAGAGAAATTGCCACCGAATTTTTCTCGGTTTGTTTATGGTAGTTTTTTAGACTTCAATTCAAATTCGCAGTGGACCGTTGCTTGTCGACGGTGTTGTCGCATGCTCTTTACCTTCTCGTTATCTCGAGAACGGTCAGATGGGCACAACATCATTTGTTTACAGACTTCGACTCGAGAACACTGTGAGCTCATTCGGATTGAAGTGAGGGGTTACTGTCAGGGTTACGGATAAGGCATACCTCCTATCCTTGGGGTAATGAAGTATAAGGATACGGATACCCGTAAGTATATGAGAAGGTTACCTTAAGAGTAATAGAATTTGGCAGCGTATAAGGAAATTGTCTCCCTGAATAGAAGGTCTTAGAGTCCTATTAGGGGAGGTGGCAGGTTTTGTGATCTCGTACGAAGGAAGTCCTCTCCGAGTTCTACTTGGAGGCCAAGGCATCTGCTGTATAAATACAAGGCCCCCAGGGGGTACCGGATCATTGAATCATAGCTTAGCCACTCGCCACGGCAGAAGCAATCCGGAGAACTCGAAGCCATCTCACCGATTGATCTCGTCAAGTCGTTCTTGATAGGATCTAGTCGATAACTCATTGGTTCTGTTGTTCTCTTTTATACTCTCTATGGTTCCATCACAATCTGATATAAACTGGATTAGGGATATTACCTTACGAGGGGTCTGAACCAGCATAATCCTTGTCTTCTGTATGCTTGATTTCGTTTCATGTAGATCCTTGTACCAACGTACCCATTACCCTCAGAATACGGTCTACAGGTATCACCCGTCGACACCTTTATTATTTGTGAAAATGGAAAACTGAAAATGATGGTTTTTAGGCTTGGACGACAAGTGGTACATATGGTGGTAGTTGCACACCGATAGGGGGAGTGTTTGCCCGAGTCGATTAAGAACCAAACTATGTATCACCAACTAAGATTTATCGTGCAACCACATGTGTTGTTATGGGACAACCTTAGCTTATTAAGTTTCTTAATGTCTAGCCTTGCATTTGGGAGGCCGATGTAGTAGGGGTAGTACGGGAAGGGTTGTCTGTCGAGGTAATGCCTTAGCAGCTAACCATAGGAGCTACCCTTGTGACCCTGAGTGACGGATGATCATCTCATGGCATGGGCGTCTGAGCATATCCAATATAATAGAGTAGTGCCTCATGGGGGATGATGGATTGTTCCACCCATGACCGGCCAACCACCTTGAGCACAGTAAGGGTCGAGACTAGTGGGGTTTTGCACTCACTGTGCTCATGCAAGTTTAGGCATTAGGTAATGCAACAACTTCGTTGTGACATCTAGACCGCATTCAATATGCAGAGCGTGGTGGTACTGACGGGTATCGGACAAACTAGAGTAATCACATCATGTGGATAAAATTGTACAAACTCTGCAGAGTCTAAAACTAATTGATTAGCCGTGCTCACGGTCATGAGCAACTTAGTGAAATGATACAAGTATAGTGTTGGTGATTTACTAAAGGATTTTGTGAAATGGGTATAGTGGGTAGTGATGATGATTTTGCCCGATGTTGGCTGAGAATGAAATGTTTACTTGCTGCAATGGAAGGCACAAGGATCATACTAGATGATATTTATGCTACTATTATTATGGTTTACTCTTTGATTTAAAAATTCCGTTGCAATCTATTATTATATACTATTGCGAAAAAAAAATTCTTTATGCTGAAAATGAGCCACAAAAATAGCCATCTTTCATCTCAGCTTGCAATAGTTCTAGGTTTCCCAATGTTTGAGTAGGACTTACCAATACCTCGTGTATTGACCCACCTCTTGTTGTTGTTTTTAGTCTTATTTGCAGGAAGTGGTTGCTTGTGCCGGTTACCGGAGTTTCTAGGGATGGTTCTTTCTAGGGTGATTCCTAGTCGCTTGCCTGTGTGGTTTTAAAGGATGGGCATACCGAAGAACTTATGTACATTTTGTATCTTTACTAAGGATGGGCATACCAAAGAACTTATTTATCTTTATCGCTGCATTTTAAACTCTTTTTGTTGGCTAGTTGGCCCAATCATTTTGTATGACTCTTGTACCGCTAAGTTATAAGAGCTCTTTTATCTACTTATGTGCCATGTACATTGTATGGATGTGATAACAATGTTGTGGATGCATGTACTAGCTATTGATCATGGGACTAGTACAGCTCCAGGTATTTGGGAATTCCCCAGGTGCCAATAGTAATTTACTCTTTTACAAAATTATGGATAGAGCCCTCCACACACATGACAAAAAAGAATCATGGACCTATTTAGACCCTTCCCAAATTAAATTGCAATTCTATACTTTTGCTCTTGCAAGTCACAAATTTTATGAGGGAGAGAGGAAACTGATGCCCCCGCATGGGTGACAAGAGCGACGACCCAAACCATAACCAGCTGCCACCTCCCCCCTCCCTCCCCGACCTCGTTGCCACCTAAGCGGGCCACCAGAAACTGTGGCAAGCTAGGACTATGGCTCAGGGTTGGAGCTCGGTTTTGGCCACTGTCTAGATCCAACACACAAGAAATAGGTGGCATGTGAGCGACAATGATGGCAGGTGCAATGCAGAGCTGGTGGTGCTCATGTGAGGAGAAGATCGATGGACATGGTGGCGCGAGGTGGAGTTGGTCGTGGTGGCACTAAGAGAGGCTGGTCGTGGCAACGGCGCGAGAAGTTAGACGTGGTGGGCGCGCACTGGCGTGGCGAGGCGTGAAGGGAGGAGGTCAAATGTGGGGCGAGGGTGAGGACCGGGTGGTGGGGTACGGTGGGAGGTGTTTCCTCAACCGGATGCGACACCACCCGACCAAGGGGGCAACCAGTGAGGAAGCTACTTCCTTCCAAATCTGCTCCCCTAGTCATGGCCAATCGTGAGAGGTCGCGTATGGTCAGCCGCAGAGGCTCGGGTAGAGCGCGTGGAGGTGTCTCATAGAAGGTCCTACTACATGCCTGGACGTTTGTCAGCTTGTGGCAGTGGTGTCATCTTGGTGCTTCGTATGGGTTTTGCCGGTTTTTCTTCAAATTAACCGTGTTACAATAAAGTTAGATCTTAGGCCATGTTACAATTTTATTTCTTTCTAGAATACGTATCTGTATATCATTTTATTAAGAGAGGAAGAAAGCGGTGGGGAAAATGACCCCCCACCCCACAAAGGTCTTACAACAAACAACACCAAACTAACACACGCCCACGCCGACCTCCCAACACGCTCATGTAGCCGCGTTGCCCCTGCCGAACACCAAAGGGCACCCTTGCTAGCCATCTGTAACAGCCCTCCCTCTAGAACTGCGTAGCCAGCTCATCCAATGAGCGGGCCCACTAACACATACCACCCCACTTACACTTTTATCCTCACTTTGTGTAAAAGGGTTAACCCAAGAGTGATATAATTGGAGGAAAGGGGCCTTATAAGTTGGTTCCACCCTTTCTAAACTAGCAAGGTAGTACTAAACATGTGCACACAGCTCTAATGGGCCACACAGGCCAAATCCCAATTCGGCCAAGATATCACATACACACCCCCTCAAAGGACCCAATGTCCCCGTCGCCCCAACTTACCTAGCCACACAGGCATATAGGCAAATGTCTAGGAACACTCCCCCTCTTAGCACACGTTCGTACGTCCAGTGCTAGCACCATATGCCATGCCATGTGCCTCACAGAAAGTCCACATGCGCCATGCGCCATATGCCCACTGTCACGCCCAGAAATTTTGCCCAAATTTCCAGACTATTTTGTGTATTAATCCCTATTCATGAATCCGCCAGGATACACAAAATAACAAATTAATATATAGATCCAAACATAAATAAAACGTAAATACTTATAGAAGAGGCACTTAGCCCTCACACCCAAAGAAAACAGCAGCAGCAGAAAAAGGCGATCCTGGCGGGCTTCAGCTCCACTCCACAGGCAAAACTCAACCAATGTATAAGCCTTGGCTCTAACTTGAGGTGCAGATGCAAAAGGGGAGACAAGGGAGGTTTGTGGCTATTTGCATAAAGGAGGTTCTAAACATTTATAGTTGGAAATAGTAAAACAGTTAATTAATTAAGGCAATATTAAATCTCGACTGAACAACACTACCCCACGTTGAACAGGTCCAACCATTCCACCTGAACTAAACAGTTCATTAAGTCAAGTTAATTAATGGTGTGAGACTAATCACAGTGAAGCTGGTCGATCGCTCATAACCGCGGGCACGGCTATTCGAATAGTTTTACTTTGGCCAGAGGTGCACAATTGTACCTACAAGACACAACCCACTGTCATGTTACTGTGCCATGCATGACATGTCACCATGCCGAGTGATTGTGACAAGACCCTTCGCATAACTCCCCCTAACTAATCGTACCCACTTCAGGTTTAGCTCCTACTTTTATGACCAAGGTAGGCATCCCCTCTTGTGCCTAGGTGAATCTGGAAGCCGCAAAGATCGCTGCACGGTCCATCCAAACTCCATTACGCTCATCCTTGCCTCGGTACGTCAGAAAGGGGAAAGCTATACTAAAAGTCCAGCAGTTGCCAATTCTTTCTTGTGGTAAGCGTGGTAAGTCTTCCATGGGTTTCCCGCGAACCGGTCCCTAATTGCTATGGGTGCGACTAGCAAAACCATGCACCCACAACCCACCATTAAGCCATATTTTAGTTGGATACTTACGACCAATGGAACATGGCCAGATGTCTCGAGCTCGCAGCTCGTCAAGATGCTAGATGTATAAAGTGTGATTATCCCATAATGTGAACTAGTGTGTGTGGGGCATGGTTCTCTCCCCAAGAAAGGCCTTTGGGCCATACTGCATGGGGTGGGCTAAGTGCCCTAGGCCCATGCGATTAGCTTGTACTTAAAGAAAGGAATGCCAGATAAGGGAATCAATCTTATCCCATGTAAATATATGGTAGGTACCCGGATTACATGGGCTACCTTGCCATCTACCGTCGGCCATCCTAGCTCTATATAAGGGATGCCGGCGGAAACCCTAAGGGGTTACTGACTCTCGGATTATTCTTCACATACGCGCTGTCGCCTACTCCATTGCTGACGTGCGCACTTGGATACATATCAAGTCAACTACACTGGACGTAGGGTATTACCTCTCACCGAGGGCCTGAACCTGTATAAACCATCTGTGTCACTATCTATCCTTGATCTAGCGCACCCTATAAAATATATTGCCGATCCAAGAAATCCACATAGTGGTATTAAGCATAGCTAAGCATATATAATTCTAGCAAGGTCAAGCTGAGTGACAGAAGCTAGTCAAATTATCACCCAAATTTAACAAAGGACGGCTAACAAGTAAATATGGAACAAACAAGCAGATAGGTAATTCAATGATCCCATGTAATTAGCAAAACATGCAATTCATTTGTAAACAGTAAAACATTTTATAAATTGGACTCAACATGCTCAATGGGAATGTGCGAGTTACCTTGCTTCTTCGATTGACCTTCAGAACTCTTTTCCTCACGATCGTGATCTTCCAAAACGGTGAAAACTACATCTTGGCTCGCAAACAAGGAAATATTCTAATAAAACCAAGTTATCTTGGCTCGCAAACAAGGAAATATTCTAATAAAACCAAGTAAACGGTACATGGAAAGTAAACAAACAGGTAGATCTCAATTTTAGAAGAATTTTTCAAGTTGAATGACTCAATTTGGAGTTTGTATGAATTAGTTATGCATTTTATAAGTTTTGAGTGATTTAAATGGATTTCTAGAATTATATATGATTTATTGCGCAAATATAGTGATTAATGACGCTAGCCGACCGGAGAGGTGGCGCCAACAAGCGGGCCCACCCGTTGGTGACTCAAAGGGGACGGGTGCACGCGCGCACCATCCGCGGGCGCACCACGTGGCGGCCATGACAGACCGGTGGGGGGAGGTGGCGTCGACGTGGTGCCTCGGTAGCACCGATGCGGGACGGCACCAGGGCAGCCATGCAAATGGCCCGGATCGTCCTGGAGGGAGATCAGACGGCCACGGGCAAGGAATGGTGCTACCAGCCAGCCAGCCGGTCGGGAAGCGGCAGTGCTCGGTGCGAGAGGCATGCTCACCGAATGCGCGGGCTGGTGAGGCGGAGCGGGAGATGACCAGCGGCGGAGAGATGACGTCGCGGGCGACGGTGAGGAGCGGCAAAGCTGGCAGCGGTGGTGGCGTGGTGCGGCCGTGACGAGGTTGGTGGTGGCGCACGGCCGGAATTGGCAACGGTGGTGGTGGACCGGGAGTGTGGCAAAATCACCTCTCTAGCGGTGTTTCGCAGCGAGCGATGGACAGCCGAGGTGTGGCGGGTCACGGGGATGTTGGTGGTGGTAGTGGATTGGTGCGGCGGTGGCGCTAGTGGCGGTGGTGTGCGGCAGGCTTTGGCAACAGTGGCGGGCGATGCGGGAGTGCAGCGAAGTCACCTCTCTAGCTATGTTTCGCAGCGAGCGAGGGACGGCTAAGGTGCAACGGGTTGAGGGGATGCTGGTGGTGTTGGTGGATTGGTGTGGCGGTGTGCTGGCCCGCGACCAGCAGACAAAACGATAAATTAATATACAGATCCAAACTTAAATAAAGTGTAAATACTTAATAAAGAGGCACTTAGTTCTCACTCCGAAAAGAAAGCAGCAACAGAAAGAGGCGAGCCTAGCGGGGCTTCAGCTCCACTCCACAGGCAAAAACTCAACTGGGGTATAAGCATTGGTCATCTAACTTCGTCATCAACTCAGAAGCACTACACTTCTGAAAAGGGGAATAATAGCAAGGCTGAGTACAAACACAGTACTCAGTAAACCACACCAAAGATGCAGACGTCCAAGGGGGATAAAGAGAGAATTGTGGCTATTTGCATCAAGGCGATTGTAAAACATTTATTGTTTCGAAACCATAAAACAATTGATTAAAATTAAGGCAATATTAAATCTCCACTGAACAACGCTACCCCACAATGAATATGCCCAACCATTCCACCTGAACTAAACTAGTTCATTAAGTAAAGTTAATTAATGGTGTGAGTCTAATCACGGTGAAGCTAGTCGATCACCCATAACCGCGGGCACAGCTATTCGAATAGTTTTATTCTGGCCAGAGGTGCACAACTATACCCACAAGACACAACCCACCGTCATGTCACTGTGTCTACGCAGATACGTCACCATGGCGAGTGATTGTGACAAGACCCTTCGCACAATTCCCCCTAACCAATCATACCCACTTCAGGTTTTGCCCCTACCTTTATAACCAAGGTAGGCAGCCCCCCTTGTGCCTTGGTGAATCCGGAAACCGCATAGACCGCAGCACGGTCCATCCAAACTCCATCATGCCCACCCTTGCCTCGGTACGTCAGAAAGTGGAAAGGTATACTACAAGTTCAGCAGTTGCCCATTCTTGCTTGTGGTAAACACTGTAAGTCTTCCAAGGGTTTCCTGTGAACCGGTCCTTAATTGCCATGGGTGCGACTAGCCAGCATTAAGCCATATTTTAGTTGGATAATTATGACCAATGAAACATGCCCAAATGTCTCGAGCTCGCAGCTCATCAAGATGCTAAGGTGAATAATGTAATTATCCCATTGTGTGAGCTAGTGGTAATTAAGCATGGCTAAGCATAAGTAACACAAGCTATTCAAATTATCACCCAAGTGTAACAAAGGATGGATAACAAGAAAATATGGCACAACGAGCAAATAGGTAATTCCATAATCCCATGTAATTAGCAAAACATGCAATTCAATTATAAACGGTAAAACATTTTATAAAGTGGGCTCAACATGATCAAGGGGAATGTTTAACATGCCTTGCTTCTTCAAACAAATCTTCCGAACTCTTTTCCTCGCGACTGCGATCTTCCGAAACGACGGAAACTACATGCTGGCATGCAAAACAAGGAAAAACTCTAATTAAAACCAAGTAAACAGTACATGGAAAGTAAACAAATATATAGATATCAATTTTAGATGAACTTTGCAGGTTGAACGGCTCAATTTGGAGTTCGTATGAATTAGTTATGAATTTTAGAAGTTTTGAGCCATTTAAATGAACTTCTGAAATTACATTCGATTTATTGCGCAACTAAAGTGATTTATGATGTCAGCGACCGGAGAGGTGGTGCTGGCAAGTTGGCCCCACTTGTCGACTCAAGGGCGGTCGGTCCACGGTGGACTCAGTCCACCGCGGCTCGCGTGCGGGCACACCACGTGGGAGCCACGTGGTGGCTACGATAGCTCGACTGGGAGGAGGTAGCACCCGGGGTGAATCGGGCGGCCACGAGCGAGCGGGAGCGGCGCCAGCCGGGACGCGGTGGCGCCCGGTGCGATGGTCGCCGGCGGTGAGCACTGGCATGGTGGCACGCACGAGAGGCAGTGGAGGAAGCGGGAATTTGGAGGGGAATGCTCACCGAGCGCATGGTGGCGGAGGGAGGCGTCGAGCGGAACAAGGACGAAGGGAGGCGGCAGCACTCCACGGGGTTGTGGCGGCGAGCCGATTCCGGCGGCACCCAATGAAGGAAGAGGCGAGGCCGAGGGCCCGCGAGACCTAGCGAAGAGAGTGGAGGGGTTAGGTGAGGGAGAGGAGGCGTGAGGCGGCGAGAGATGCCGGCCGGACAAAAAGAAAGACGGCGGAGCTCACCTTGAGTGAGGAGGATGGGGTTCTGGTGGCGGTTGGGGCCGGCAGAGCAGCGGTCGAGGGGCTTCTCATCCTTATGAAGCTTGAGGAGGAACTAGCGTGGCACGGGATAGCCCCAAACGATGGCAATCGTCGACCGAAGGTGACAAATGTGGGGGCGGCCTCGGGTTGATGGTGGAACCGGTGCTCGAGCGGCTTTTTGGGGAAGTGTAGCAGTGGCCGGTGTGCGGTGCGGAGCTTTGGATCCGGTGGTGGTGGCGGTGCAGCGTGGCGGTGGCTAGGGCGACGACGGCGCATGGCTGGAGAGCTCCGACAATGGGGAGGTGGTTTTTAGGCACGGGGAGCACGAGAAAGTGCGGGAAAATGGTGGAGGGGGCACGGCGAGTGTTTATATAGGCTAGGGGAGGGAGAGTCGTGGCTGGGCGTGGTGGAATCACCGGGCAGAGTGGGGTGGCGATGTGGGCTTGAAATGGCCCTAACCGGTGCCGATTTGCAACGGAGAGAGAGGGAGAAGGTGGAGGAGGTGGAGGGGACTGAGTCCGCGGTCGGGCGCGATCTTGGTGGCCGGCATTTTCGGTCCAACCGGCTAGAGGAAGGGGATGATAGGTGAGGCCGTCATCTGTCAGAGAGAGGGAGAGAGGGAACCGGTTGGGGGAGGTAATGTGGACTTTGAGGGGAAATTTGGACCGGGCCAAGGAGGAGAAATGGCAGTCAGCCCGAGGAGAGGAGGAAAGGAAGGAGGAGTGGACGGGTCACGGGGAGGAAAGGTGGACTTGGTCCGAAAACGGCCCAAGACCAAGAAGGAAGATTTTAATCTGTTTTTCATTTTAATTAATTGATTAAATGAACTTTGGGATATTAAAATTACTTCTTGAGCTCCGAAAATTCACGGGAAATTTCAGAGTACCTTAGAGCACGGAGAATATTACAAAAATATTTCCAGCCATGATTTTTAAAGGAAATTTTTAATTCCCTCACTAATTCACTTGATTAATTTGCTTTTAATTTTAACATAATTTATAGAAAGGCATTATTTAATAATTCTTAATCCCGAAAGAAAATCGGGGCGTGACAAAGGAGGGGCTCACAATGTCATTTTTCTTTATCTCCAACTTGTCTCTCTAAGTTGTCTTGTCGTTGCAAGTTGGTTCCCTTGAAATCTCCACGAGAAACCTACCTAAATCATGTTGTTATGTTGCCTCGGGCTCTCGGGCACCAGCCTGGGCTAGCTAGGCCTTTGTCTCGCCCACCATGTGTTATGTGGTGGACCTGGTGATTTCTGACCTCACCGGGACAGCGCCACGGCTCCTCTTTTTGCCTAGTTGGCGAGACTGGGTGTCGCTGGGCAAGCGCGATGCGTGTCCAGGCATGCGCTGTCCGTAATGACTCAGCGCTATGTTCTTTCCACGTCTTTTCATCCCTAGTTAGCTTGGAATCTCTCCCATAAACTTGTTTCATATTTATGGCTGTGACCATTGGCTCACAGCTAGCAATGGGTCGGGGCCTCGACTCATTCAAGACCTTGGTTGCGCCCTTGTGCCCCTTAACAGGGAGATTGGGCGTTTTAGACAAGCTTCTCGAAGATGTTTTTGATGAATAATTGTATAATATGTAGATCTTCTACGTCTTGACGCTCCTCTCAAGGAGGAACATGTGACCTACAAGGGAATTGGGGGGTGGGTCCCGGACCAGCTCTGGACCCAAGCTCCCTTCGACGTACAATCTTTAGTTGTAGATCTTATAGGTCTCTACACTCTTCTCCATGAAGACTGCATGTCCTATAAGAGCGGTGGGGGACCCAGGATTCCAAGCTAAGATGGGATCCAGACCCCTCCATGTTTATAACCTTAAGATATATATCTTGTAGGTTTCGACGCTCCTCTCAAGGAGGAATGTGTGGCCTACAAGGGCAAAAAAAGTGGTGCCGGGTCCTAGACCAGGCCGGGACCCGGGCTCCCTTCAGCCTACAATTTTAAGATGTAGATCTTATAGGTCTCTACGCTCTTCTCCATGAAAAACGTATGTCCTGTAAGAGCGATGGGGGCCCAACATCCCAAGCTAAGCTGAGATCTAGGCCCCTCTTGAACTATAACCTTAACATATATATCTTGTAGGTTTCGATGCTCCTCTCAAGGAGGAACGTGTGACCTACAAGGGTAAAAAGAGGGGCGGGTCCTAGACCAGGCCGAGACCTGGGCTCCCTTCAACCCATAATCTTAAGATGTTAATCCTATAGATCTCTACACTCTTCTCAAGGAGTGGTGTGTGATTTAATGAGATTGAAGGTGCCCCGAGATCCGAGTCAACCCAGATTCTCGGGCTCCTTACCTTATCGGTTTGCACACATAAATCGTACCATAAGACGGGGGCCCCGAGCCCCATCTAGAGGCAGTTGCCGAGCCCCCTGTTCTTAGCGCAGCTTAATCAATGATGGCTTAATTAAGATTCTTATTTTAATTGATAAGGAACAAGCGCTAGGTCCCCAGGAAAAGGGGTACACTAATTCCCGTTTCACCAACAATGGCCCTGTTTGGATAGAAGGGTTAGAGTTAGAGGTTAGAGTTAGTTTCTAGCTCTCAACTAACTCTGAACTAACTCTAGCCCTAGAGGTGTTTGGATGGAAGGGTTAGATTGACAATAAATATACTTTTCCAATCATTTTGCTCCTTTCCAACCGGATTTGGTGTGGAGGACTCATGTGTGGCCTCCTCCCTCTCACAAATGACACAGACAAATCATATTTCAAACCAAGCATCCGAAACACGATAAATTTTATTTGTCCGTACAAATGAGATGTCTCACTCAACATACACGATAGGTAGTTTAGTCCATACAAATGAAGCTAGACAAGAAAAAATTACACTCCATAAAATAAAGCTTGAGCTAATTCATCACGGAAGGCATTCATGTGGGCATCTTCAACAAGAGGTTCATCTTCTGGCCATTCGGATGCAACAGAACTAGGCCTTGGGTTATAATTTTCATCCTCATCACAGGCATCAAATTCCCTATCCGCAATTCTGCTCTCTCGAATGAAATTATGAAGAGCCATACAAGCAACAATAATTCTAGTTTTCCTTGCTTCTGGAAAACTTGGCATGTTCAACAAGATCCTAATTTCATCTTCAACACTCCAAAAGATCGCTCTATGACATTCCTAACTTTGGCATGTGCATGGTTGAAGGTTTCTTTCATACCTTGTGGCGGCGGTCCATCGTTCCATTGCGCGACATGGTACCTTGTACATGTGTATGATGAAAGGTAGCCCGGCCGGTTTGGGTACCCCGCATCAACCACATAATACTTCCCTACATATTGTGAAAGTGAGGCACACAATGAGACTTAGATGAACAAGTGCAATTGGATAAAGATTGTTGCAAGATAGTTCAAGTAGCAAACCTGGTGGTGGATGTGGAAATTTGTGGTGATAAGTACTCACAGCATCTTTGAAAAATCTCATGTCATGTGCCGAACCAGGCCATCCCGACAACACAAAGGTAAATCTCATATCGAAATCACAAACAACAAGCACACTCTGACTGGTTTCATTGCGCCTGTTCAAGTACGGAACCCTCTTACTCTTAGGCACCACAACATTGACATGTGTCCCATCTATAGCTCCTATGCAGTCGTTGAAGTGTGGCCAAAATTCTAGATTTTCCAAGTTTGGGTGCACCTCTGAAAAAGTTGGGTCCTTGGGTACAATTATGTCATGAGCTAACCTAAGGAGGCATGTCAAAACTCTGTTAAATGTCCTGCTTACTATCTCCAAAGATCTCCTTAAATGGTTCTCAGTCTGTCTAACTGACTGTGGTGAACCAACAATCCATAAAAACATAGCAAGAGCCTCTATAGATGTTATTTTTGTAGTGGACTTCAACCCATATGACTGGACCAAAGTATTATGTAGCCTATTAAATAAAGGTCTCTCTACCCTAAACATGTTGTAGCATTGGGTATCTCGGACTAGTGTATCCATGACCCAGTCCATACCAGAATCTCCATTGACCCTCTTAGGTAGTTTCACAAAATAGTTATCAGAGTACATACCCAAGATAGGAACCAATTACACGATCAAATTCTCTGCATGCACCAGATTGTTGCAGCACATCGATATAATCTCATCCTCACTTGTGTTGCCTCCATCTTCTGCTACCTCAACCATAGGGCCATGATCTTCTTCCTGTTTCAACACATGTAACAAATTGTCAACACTCGAAAATAATATACAGATAATGGGTTCAACACACACAGATAATAGTTTCAATACACAGATAATAGTTTCAACACACAGATAATAGTCTCAACACACAGATAATAGTCTCAACACACAGATAAATAGTTCAACAACTGACACACAGATGATAGGTTCAACACACAAATAAATAGTTCAACAGACATATGAGAGCAAGACATCAACTACTCCAAATTGTTGTCCCTGCACCATTTCTTGAAGTAACTCAACCTAAGCTCAGGAGTTAATTGTCCACAGAAGAACTCCCTTTGATACTCTGTTTCGAACATCTTGGACATAGCATAGACAGATTCAATGGTTTGCTCTACGCCACACTCAAATGCCAGCTCCTAACACCTCTTGACTGAAAATGCAGCCTTGTCACTTGCACGTTTCTGCATTTGCTTAGTGTTGACTGTGACAGCCTCTTTGAAGGTACTAGCTATGTCCTTCACAATCTTCACCATTGGGCTCTTGCTCTTCTTCACTGGACTGGACAAAGTGCTTGTAGTGCTACTTAATGGCCTCTTGCCCTTTTGGCTCCTCTGGCTACTTGTACTACTAGGTGTTGGTTGAAACTCCTCCTCGTCCTCTTCCTCTTTCTCTTGCCCCTGGTCCTGACCATAATCACCTCCAGGCACAAAGGCTGTGCTTCCATCCACTATGTACCCTCTGAATAGTTGATCAAGCAACTCCTCGTTTTCTGGAGGACCCCATTGCAGCCTCTTTAGGTATGGTTTCTTCTGCAGCGATAAATAAAATGGATGAGCACATATGCACTATACTAGTGCACAGATAACTGAATTACATGCTCATATAACCTGAATTACAGCGTACTATACTATCATAAAGGAAGAGTATAGTTTATACAACGTATTGTACTAGCACTGTACACAGTTTGAAACAATTTGAAACTAGGAAACTGAAAAATAGAATACACATATTGGCTGCTTATACCTCTGTATGTGTTTTCCAGAACGAAGACTCAGCATCAATGGTTCCATCTGGTAACCTCCCCAACCTTGTGTGCGCTTGCAAGTATCGCCAGAAAGAGTGGGTGGTTTTCAGTACGAGTATTTGGTTCTTCACCTGGCAACGGGTATACACCAACCCCCTTCTATCAAGTAAGCCATCGACGATGGCTTGGTACCCTTCACCACTCATTTGTGCACCATTATACGTTCCTACTCTACGCTGCTCAATGCACAATTCTAACAAGCAAGCATTATTAACTTCATTCCATTGGGCTCGACTAGCTTGGCTCACCGGGGGTCCGCCGGAGCTCGCAAACTCCTCCACATCATCCTCCAATTCTTCATCTTCATTGTTGAAGGGAGCGCCGTAGCCGGATGCTTGCCCACGGACGGCACTCCTCGGTGCCCTCGATGCAATCGGTGCCCGGGGACGCGGTAGGCGCTGGCCGCTGCCGCCGGCACGTACCGCCGTGTTGCTGCGCTGGCTCCGGCGGCCAGGTGCCGCGGCGGCCGAACTCGAGCACTGCCGAACGTGCCCGCCTGTCCCCGAAGACAACCCGCCTGGGAAGGCGCCACCATTTCCTCCTCCGCGACCAGCTCCTGCTGGGGAGGAGCCGCCAAGGTTCAGTCGCAGAGACAGATTTGGAGTCGCCCTTCCGGCTCCGGCACGCGGTGGGCGATAGGGAGGGAGGCTGGAGCCCCTGCCGCGGCCAGTGAGGAGCTCGTCGTCGTCGCCCTAGAGGAAGGCTCCGTACTCCCAAGCCCCGGGAACCCCTCCGCCGCCGGCGCTTGCGAGTTGAGGTCGAAGCCAGGCGCTGGTAGAGGAAGCGGTGGCGGGGCCGCTCGCCGATGGCTACGAAGCCCACACGCTGAGGTCGTCGAAGCCGTCTCCGTCCATGCGTGGCCGGCGGCGCAGATCGGTGGAGGTGGCGACGCGGATGGTCGGAGGCGGCGCGGCTCGGGAGTGGCGGTGGCGCTGAGGTTGGCCGGCGGTGCGGAACGGTGGAGGCGGCGGCGCGGTTGGACGGAGGCGGCGTGGCTCGGGGCTGGCGGCGGCGCTGAGGTTGGCCGGCGGCGCGGAATGGTGGAGGCGGCGGCGCGGTTGGACGGAGGTGTCGGCGCGGGTAGTGGGGGAGGCCGCGCCGCGCAGATCGGCGGCGGAGGCGCGGATCAGTGGTGTGGCGGCGTGGATCGGGGAGGCGGCGGCGTCTAGCAAGAGGATCCCGTGCGGGATCGGGAGGAGATGGGGATCCGGTGTGGGCAGCGAGAGAGAGAAAAGTGGCTTCTACGGTGGGCCCCACTCAAACTAGCTCCAATAAGCATCTCTTGGAAGGGCTAGTTTTTTTGGTGGGTTAGATGCAACTAGCCCCAATCTAACCCCTCATGTTTGGATCTTTAGAGCTATTTGAGCCCCAACTAGCTCAAACTAACTCTAACCCTTAGCTCAAACTAACTCTAACCCTTGGATCAAACAGGGCCAATAGCTTCTATCATCCATTTAGGAAGATCCATAGCAATCATACTATAAATAGGGATGGCCGACAGCACAGCACAATTAAATCACTTATTAGTTATTTGAATTAAATCACTTATTAGTCCTTTATAGGAAAACTCCCCACGAGTAAGACCATTATGTTGAAACAAACATATGGTGTATATATTCATTACAGGCACCACAAAATTTCCCTTGTATAATATCAATGTGTGTATGCAAGCCAGTAGTTAAGCAATCCAAAGTGCGTAACATGGATAAAATGAAACTAAAATAAGTGCTGAAGAAAATATTGTTTTCCTCAAGTCAGACTGTCGCTCGACCACATTGGATAGGCAAAAGAACCAAGGCTACTGTGATCTTGTTTGTTAAAACAAAGGCTCACAGCACACCATGTTACCATTAATAAAGAAGAGATGTAACACATTGACCCAATAAAGGGTTTACACTGAAAACACCATCCTACAAGCACCTCAAGACCATGTCCCAAATCTACACTAATCACCTGAAAAACACCAAAGCAATCAAAACATCTATCAGTAATCTTGTTCCCGTCGCTTCAGATGAACCTACCATATATGCACTGGTGTTGTGGCTGATTAATTAGCTGAACCCGTCATGATGATGAACGGCTTAATCAGGAGCTCACCGATCTAGCTACAATCTTCAACTCACATGCATACCTCGGCTCATCGATCTCTTGATTCGTTTCAAAACAACACATTTCTTCCCTGTATGCAGTTTAGGCATCTTCCTTGTTTGGCACTGTGTGCAGAAGTATCCACCAAGTAGATAAATAAAGGAGTTATAAATTATTTAAGGATGTTACTCTATTTACATAGATAAAAACCAGCCAATATCTTCTACAAAATGTAATTTTCGATAGATTAGTATATATGCTTATTTCTATCTCGATTAGATCAAAGCCTCATTTTACTGAACTTCTGTAGTATGCAGAAATTTCTTTACATGAATGCATTAGATTAAATGTAAAGGCATGATCTGTGCAGTGTGCTTACTTGGGAGAGCCTTCATGACGAAAAAGCACACCGCTATGACGATATAGGAAAATACTAGATTGAGACCCTTCAAGTAATGCCATTTGTCATCCTGCAAAATTATAGACATCAAATTCATCCGACATTTGTTAGTCTTGACCATAAAAAAAATGGTGCATCTGTTAGCGATTATTTTTATTACCTGAAGTGCAAATGCGGTGGTGATTACTGACATAGCCAATGATCCAGTCTCAAGAAGGTTGAAGTCAAGATCCATAGGGATGCCATTCACCCAGGACACAATCAGAATGACTGGTACCTAATCATGAAGAATAAATGAACTCCTGGCAAAAAAAAAAACTAAAGATAATCATACCAACAAAAAAAGTCCTTCGAAGTCAGAGAACACTGCTATTAATTACGCACCACAAGCATCGATATTTGAGTTGCTGATCCAAGAGTAATTCCCAGGCTGATATCCTACATAACATGTACTAGTTAACCTGGATAATCTAATAAACTGTACAACCTTGACAAGTAGTAGAAACATTGGATATGTCCTTACGATTTTGTTCTTCAAGGCAAATATGATAGCACCTGCATGCTCTGCTGCATTTCCAACAATAGGTAATAGGATAACACTAATGAAACTGACTGGGATACCCATTGATTCTGATGCTTCCTGTTCATAGGGATTGTTACAGTAGTCAATCCAGTTGAATTTTGGGTGATGAAAAGAAAATGACTTAAATGGTTATAAGTGTTCTTCATCTTCCAAATTATACCTCTATTGTAGTAACAACATAACTAGACAACATAGCAGTGACTGCGGCCATCCCTATCAACCAGACCACTGCACTGGCAAATCCTATTACTGATCTGTCTGTAGCATCATCTTCACTGCTGCTGCTATCTGAACTGTCCTGCAATTTAATGCTCGCCCAAATAAGTGTTATGAGAAGATGGGTTTAATCAGTAAGTTTGAAAAGGTGCACCATGTCCAAAAGCATGAAAAATAACAATCTTGTTTAATTAATAAGTTTTTGTTTATTCAACTTCACAATACATACACTTCAAAGATTCGGAGAAAACATACTGCTAAAAAGAAAAAGAAAGAATCAGAGTACTAATTTAGACAGAAGTAAAATATTGGTAAATCATTTCCCAATTGCAGCGAAGCGGACAATGTCATTACTATGCAGGTTTTTCCTTATCTGACAACCCGAACAAATGCTTGCTTACCTACAGTAGAAAATGCAGTTATTATGTTGTTCAAAATAATAATTACAACTATTGACACCATTCTTACCACCCTAAGTCGAGAATTGAGATATAGAACTCGACTAGTCGACTGTACTAGTGCTACATGCAAAAACTTTACTAGAACAAAATTGCCCCTAGCCTCCGCACAATCTATTCAAATCCAGTCAGCATCTTGACTTAGTGAAGAAAGTGTTGTACCTCTTCAAGCTCAAATATTTGACGATGGGTTTTCAACTGGAACAGGAGGCTTCCAAAGTAAGCAATTAGCATTACTATAGCGCATGATCTTGATAATTGCATAACTGAGCTTGAGCTTATGCTATCTCCGGTGCTACTTGTGTATTTAGATACTAAGGTAGCAATATGGCAAAGAACTCCCAGTAACAGAAGGCCTATGCTTACATCTGCTTGTCTCTGTTAAAAGAGATCGATCACAAAAAGTTAACACGGTTACATATGTTACTGTTACTGACTGTATCTTTGAATAATGGTGATATACCATGGAAGTATGTACACTTTTACACTTACCTTGTCTAGTGGACGCTCCTTGCCAATATTAACAATCCCTCCAAAGAGGAGTGATGAACCAAGAACAAGTAACAAATTTGATAAGATGGAACCTAACAGTGACCACTTGAGGATTTCCATCTTATTCTTATGCAGAGCAAACAGTGCAATGATTAATTCAGGTACATTCCCACATGTTGCATTCATAAGCCCGCCAGCTGTAATAAAATAAATTCCATTTTAGAGGAAACTATCAAGCAATTAAGGTCTGTAAGACTGTAAATCTGTACATGGAAAAGCACATGACAGAGCAGTACAAAGTCCTTGAAACAAAGTGTACAGGCAAAACTTGCTACATGACATTGAAAATTTGTGGCATTTGCTGTGAGACACCCAAAGAACGCATATCTTTTCGTGGATACCGAAAAACGTGGTAATTAGCTGTTAGATGCTCCACATATTATTTTATTATTTCTGGTCTAGATGGAGAGAGAAACTTAAGTAAATGGCAAGTTTGCCTTTGGGCAAATGTTGTTTAACCCGATCGAGACACGTTCGAACTAGACCCATTCGTCCATTCAGTCTAACCATCCCCTCTCCTTCAAACCCTAGGTTTAGGTGCATCGACGACGGTGTGGCGGCGAGCTGTGGTGAGGGCAGTAGCGGATTGAAGCGGACTCAAGCAGCTAATTCCCGGCAACTTCCCCCAGGGACGACATTCCAACACCATTGCCTGCGACCCCGAGCTGACTTCTCCATCAATTATGACCGATCACCGCTTCAATCTGCCACCGCCCTCACCAAAGCTCGCCCACCGTCAACGCAACTCGCCTCCGCACTGTCGTCCCTACCCACCTAGGACTCGAGCAAAGGGGATCGAGTGTGTGGGGAGTGGAAGGTCTAGTTGGAACCGGTGGCAGTCGTCTTTACAAGACGAATGACTCCAGGGGCAAAATAGTACTTTCTACGCTCTTTCTCTCTAGATCTAGACCGAATATAATAAAATAATGTGTTGAGTGCCCAGCAGCTAATTACCACTAGTTTCTACGAAAAGACATGCGTTCTTTGGGTGTCTCACAACAAACGCCACAAACTTTGTGTCCTTTAGCAAATTTTGTCAAATATATATGTCAGGCTCAACATGTTTGTATTTCCATGCACTTTTAAGTGCCTAACTCTCAATTCTCAGTATCAGTGAAAATTGTCAAAAGGAATATCAGAGTAAACTTTAAATATGACTTCATTTGAATTTATATAAGTCCAAATTCCCATGGCAGCTGGAGATAACCGATACTATTTCAGGCCAATGTAAATAACCGATACTGTTTGAGGCCAATGTAACAGATATGATAACCTCTCCTCTTTTGTGAATACTAGCAATACTGACAATACATGCATTACAATACACAATATTTGCATATTGATCGGTTTCAAGAGAAGTTTAAATTTGTTCAGAAAAAATGATTTAAAATAAAATTCCAATCCCTCTATTGTCCTATTTGTACATGTTTGTGTGTACATCAGTAGCTTGAGTACATGTTTTTCTGCATGATTTATCAATTTGGTCTGACATCATAGTTTTCATCTTCTACATAATTTATATTACATTAATAAAAGTAGAGGTGGTGGCAGTAAATCTGCCACCCACCTACTCCCATTGTAGATTTTACAAATTATCAAATTTATTAATATTAAAAATAATCAAATCTTAATGGATAGCCACATAAAATAAAATTATGGTGAATATTCTCTATAAGAAAAGTATCAGTAACACATTTCATGGTAAATATAATGTTTATTTTAGACAATATTATAACATATATTTTTAATCGGCAACTAATAAAAATAAAGAACAATTAGAGATGGCACATGCCTGTTGGTCCTGCAGTGTTGGCAATATGTCTGAAAAAGCAGAGATCAGGCAAATGATCAGTGACAGAAGAGTGAACCTCGAAATAATCATACTAATCACAACAAAACAGATGACAATTGAGTATTACTCGCTCAGGAAGCTCAGACGTTCTGCAAGCGGTGCCAGGCCTATCAAGCTGAAAGCAAACACCCAAACCTGCCGATAAAATATGTCACCATATATTAGTCAAAAGACAAGACATCGAAATGTGACAAAACACATTATGATGATATTATGTGTGAAAAAGATAAGCAGTGTGTGTATCATTTTAACCTATCCGTTTCTATTTTTCATGCCAATAATGTGCAAAACTGATTTCTTTTATATAATATTTGTATTAGGAAATTCATCAAACAGTGTGCATGTATAGTTAAGTAAGTAGGCACTCCATACATGTTACAATTGCTAATGATCAGTACTGTTCAAATACAGAATCATTCTGCAAACGCAACAACGTTGAATGTTGGCCAGCTCTCGGGGGCACCGAGCAATTTCATTCTTACAAAGAGCTCCTGTACTGGTATCGATTCCAATTGTCTCACATGGTTATATGCTGGATTGCTTGTAATCTAGTCCCTCTCATAAAGAAAATATGCGGTGAATTGCAGTTTGGCTCATCTTTTATTACCAAAGTTTCAGTTTAGATGTGGTTTATAAACCCCACTTATGAAATTCATTTGGGCTCCGTGAGCAAGTATTGTTGTTCTTCCTCCTTTCCACCCTCAACTTCCCGCAGTGCACAGTAAACCCTAGCCGAAGTTTCCCTCTCTCCACCAAGTTCTCAAATAGATTTCCGAGAGTCCAGTGTGGACAAGGCGCGACCATAGATAAGCTCCACCCATCACCTAAACTATTCACTTTAAACTAGGTAAATTTACTTCAATGTCACTTTTGACCACCTCAATTCTCTTATCCATTAACATATAACTGATCATCCTATGTCAAAGGTGTGATCTACATATAGCTATGTGGGTTCATCGGTATGCAAGAGTTGGTATAATCTAGGTTATTGATATATTTTAGAAGAGGGTTGAAAGTGGTCCAAAGTGACAAAAAGGTAAAAATAACAAGTCCAAAGAGAAAAAAGTTGGTTAAATGGAGATCTAAAGCGAAACTTTGGTAATAAAAGGTGATCCAAACTGAAATTTACTCAATAATATATAATATTTTAGAAACAGGTATTCAAAATTGAGTATTAAATTTTTTTCTCTATGGGTCTACTGCAATCAATATTACATGGCATCCCAATATGCCTTCATATTTCACTATATGTGAGAACAGGTAAACATAAAGAACGATTAGATGCTATGTAAAACATAATAAGATGTATATCTATATAGATACACTACTGGAGAATCGATCTTTACTCGATCGATCAAAAACACAAATATTTCGGTTGTAAAACGAACCAATAGTAAAGATGATTTTTACTACCGGTCATTTAGCCCGCCACGCCGTATGATCATTTTTAGTACCGGTTGGGGCCTGTCAGACCCTTATCAGACCCCGTGGTCAGCGTGGGAGATCTTTATTACCGATTTGTACCATCAACTGGTACTAAAAATGTTGAACACATGAGTACCGGTTGGAGACACTAACCGGTACATGTATTGACATTTAGTATCGGTACTAAATACAATACACCCTTTTTTATGTTTTCTTCTTTCTCCAGCCCAAGTCATTGCTGACAAGGGGAGGAAAGCTAAGAGAAGTGCTGCTAAAATTTTTGGTAAAATTATTTTGGTGATATTACACAAATCCAAAGGATCTAAAATGTGATTAACTTTAGTACCGGTACTAAATATCATTTTTACTCCCGGTGGATATAACTGAGACTTAAAAATAGGTATTTTTAGTCTCAGATTTTGCGTACCGGTTACACAACCAATACTAAAAAGGTTGCCAACCGTACTAATGTCCTATTCTCATGAAATGGTATAGTAAAATCTGGTGCGATCTGGTTGGAACTACTGTTGTGTCCATAACAAGTTTAAAAGTTCTTTCCTGCTAATTGTGTGGATGCATAAACATTTAGAGTATTTTTATGATAGAAATGATCCAAACCACTGATTTGTGCGTTCTATCATTAGAAAACAATTATACGCTCTTTAATTGTACTACCAATAAATAAAGATGATAATATAAACATATATGGTCTTTTGGATGAAGAAATACAGTATAAAAAGTTTACTGATTACATTACAAGTAGATGCCGTAAAAAATATAAAACATATAATTTTCCACGAAAATTACAAGAAGGCAAACCAATGAAGAAAATGCTACGAGACGAAGCTTCAAGGAAGCTTCTCTAATATTTTTCTTTCCCTGTTAAGAATCAAGAGTTCTTACAACATGTGGTCATACATACGTCACCTGGAGAAATTTAATTTAAGGCATTTTCTTTGACATTTCTAATCATGTGCTTGTACTTAAACCTATATACATTCGTCAACTATACTAATGACCTGTCGTGGTCAAACGCATACGCGTATTCTGGTACTCAGGTGTATCACGCCCTCGGTTAATTTACACTGCTTGGTTTATCTCCATTCTCAAATCGCACATAACTCAAAAATTGCTGATTTGATGGATTATAGATAAAAGCGGTGAACTCTTAATCAGACTATTACAGAGACGAACGGAAATGAGGTTCTTTTGTATGATCTTGGACCAATATAATATATTTCCTCCGTTAGTGTTATTAAGTTTGGTCCTTTAAACTTCAGAAATAACACTTTCTAAAATGTCTAATTATGCAATGTAAGAATGCGTCTAATTACACTTTTTTACTTGATTGTAACTTTAGAATTAGAGAGTATTTATACGGTCCAAAGGGTGTACCTCCAGCTACCGGTACTATCAGGTGCCAAACAAATTCAAGCCGTTCGTTCGATAGGGGCACCATGGATACTCCGGCTGTGTGCGGTAGATTGAGTTGAAAACTCCACCTCCTCACATGAAAAACGGAGCGATCCATTAACACGTGATTAATTAAATATTAATTAATCTTTTTAAAAAATAGATCAATATTATTTAATATTATTTTTTAAAGTAAGTTTCGTATAGAAATTTTTTTTATAAAAATATACCGTTTAGGTACGTCCAAACGAAGAGGGGGAGTTCGGAAAACACAGCCGTATACGTGGCTTCCCTACCACGAGCTTATCGAGGGTAAGCCCATCTCATCCACTGCACACGCGCTCCTGCATCCTCAACAACGCAGCTTGGGGATAAGGGCGGCACGGTAGGAGGAGGTCGTCGGCAAGCCCAAATCCCATGCTGATGAGAAGCAGGGCGAGACGCGGAGGTCGCGGCTAGCAGCCCAAAATTAATATGACCGGTGAGAGGGCAGCGTGGGAGGCGGAGGTCCTTGGTCAGACTGAGTCTAGCTAGCGAGAGGGCGGCGCAAGAGACGGAGGTTGATTGGTGAGCCCGAATCCAGCGAGCTTGGGGGGATGGCTGCTCCTGATTCATCTTGAGAGCTTGGGGGAAGGGTGGATCCGGATTTGGCCAGCGAGGTTGGGGAAGAGCAGCGAGGGGTACGGATATCGTCAAAGAGACTGGATCTGGTCGACTAACTTGCAGGAAGGGCGGCGTTGGAGGCGGAGGTCACCGGCGAGACTAAAGAGAGGTCATCGGCGAGCTTTGCCCGCATCGCTGCCTCCCAGTCTCCCACACGTGAACAGATATTTTCTCACACATGACATGTCAAACGCGAAAAGATATTTTTACCCTTCCACTCCTTTTGGCTGGTACAGTCGCATAAATCATAGGGTTAATTTGATCCATGCCATTACAACTTTACCGATTTAAAAAAATATCACTACTATTCACGATATCGGTTAGGTGCCACTGCAATTTTGTAAAATTGAAACCGTGCCATCACGGTCACATTTTCCATCCCTTCCATCTTCTTCCTTCTTCTTCTTCCGCGAAATCTTCTTCTTCCTCCGTGAAATCATGGGCTTGCTCCCGGGGCAGTCGAAGAAGCGCCCCGTGCCGATGGCCTTCCCTGTTGGGTCTCCTCAAGACGACGATGGCCATGTTGGCGTCAAGCATCTGCAGGGCCGACCTGGAGATGCGGATCGGGATGCAGCTCGACCAGGCCATCCTAGACGACATCCTCATCGCCGCCAGGCACATCGCCGCGGTGGCAGCGGTGGGGATGGGGCTGCAGCAACACACGCTGTACGACACGGACGTGGTGGTGAGGATCTTCGCGGTGTTCCTCAATCTCGACGAGGACAGCAACGACGAGGACATCGTTGGTGACGATTGCGGTGGGTTCAACATCGCCATCTCATCTCCTCCCCTCCTCTCCGATGATTTAATCTGATCGAACTGCATGAATGAACTATTTGATCGAGCAGGATTGGCGGCCATCTCGGCGGGCACGGAGTCGAAAAAGCGCCAGATGTCCTCAGGGCTAGAGGGCATCGCCGGAGGCAGTTCACGGGCGGCGGAATGGAGTGGCGAGCCAAGCGGCGACTGGGGCGGGGCAGCAGCAACACACGTTGTACGACACGGACGTGGTGGCGAGGATCTTCATGGTGTTCCTCAACCTCGACGAGGACAGCAACGACAAAGACGTCATCGACGACAGGTGCGGCGGGTTCGACATCGCCATTTCATCTTCTCCCTTCCTCTCCGATGATCTGATATGATCGAACTGCATGAATGAAGTATTTGATCGAGCAAGATTGGTGGCCATCTCGGCGGGCGCGGAATTGAAGAAGCATCGGATGTCCTCGGGGCTAGAAGGGGTCGCTGGAGGCAATTCATGGGCGGTGGAACGGAGTGGCGAGCTAGGCGGCGGTGGCGGTAGGCGGGGTGGCCATGCCGAAGAGCGTGAGGACTTTGTAGGCATGAGGATGGCGTCGCCTGTGCCCCCGCATACCACGACCCCGCAGACCTCTAGCACAGGGTCAGCATCAGAGGAGGAGGTGGCGACGTCACAAGCAACGACGGCGGCGGCATACTACTTGTTGACACCGAGGTTGGTGATGTCGGCAACGGACGGGTGGGTGCAACCACGTGGAGGTTCGCGACGACAACGTCCTTAAGCGGTAGGCCAAAGGCATCAACGGCCGTGAAGACCTTAAAGCAACGCTGCCATGGAGGATCTGAGCTAGGAGAGAGATAGGGAAGAGGGAAGAGGGGAGGATTAAGAAACAAGATGAAACTGATATGTGGGTCCCATGTCTAAGGGTATTTTTATCTATATGAAGTCGGAAAACATGACAAATATAGCATGGATCCAATTAACACCAAATCATATAGCACCAAGAGGTATTCAAAGATGTCATCCGTCCACTACTACATAAAATGGGATAGGTACTGGTTGGGAACAGGCTATAGGTGCTGGATTTCTTAATTGGCACCCAGCAGACAGCAACTTTGAGGTCCTAGGAATAAAAAAAAGCAAAAAAGATGGCCGATGCATCGAGCAACTCTCCATCAGTGAAGATCAACATCATCCCCATCAACCAAACACAATCAAAATCATCACCCAATCAAAATCATCACTGAAGTCAACATCATCCAATCAACCAAAAACAATCACAAAATCAACAAAATCGCAAAAACAAACACACGCCACTGTCGTCGTTGTAGATATGGCCTCACCATCATCGCATCATTGATCCGACCGCCCCCCCACCGTCACGGCGGAGGATCCCGCCTCCCCCATAGTCGTGGTGGTGGATCCAGCCACCCCCGTCGCAGCGGTCGAATCCAGCCCCGAGCTCGCGGTGGCTAGCGACGAAGAGGAGGAGGCCACGTGCGGCCACGGCGAAGAGGAGGAGGCCGCGCCCCGCCACCACGAAGAGGAGACCGCATGCCGCCGATGGGAGGCCGAGGGAGAGGAACAGGAAGAGGAGGCGAGGGGCAGAGAGGAGAGTAGCCGCCATCTGCCGACCGCCCGTCACCGCGCCTCCCCCTAAGCGCCGCTGCTCGCCGAGAAGGAGGCGGAGCTTGGAGAGGGAGAAGGGAGGAAGCAGAGACACCGAGAAAGGAGAGGATAAGGAAGAGAGAGAGAGCCGACTCGGTGGTTCAGCTCGGTTTTTAATAGGTGTCATTTTTTCTAAAAAACCGATACCTATACCTATAATATAAGTATGAGTGTTGATTCTTAAAAGCCAGGATCTATAATATATTATAGATATCGGTTCTTCTGAAAAAACCAATATAATATTATAGTTGTTGGTTTTTGTTTAGAACCGGCACCTATCTATTCACAAAGGTGTCGGTTCTTACATAGGCACCCCGTGGCACACATTTGGACGGAAAAAAGTACTATAGATATCGATATCGGTTCTAGCTATTCCAACACCTATATTACCGTATTCATGGTGCGTGCGTTTCTGTAGTAGTGGTCAGTTCTATTGTGTTGGACGGCCAAGATTCAGTACCTACCCAGGTTGTTGGACGGTAAAAATCATCTTAGAATTATGTTTGCTTTTATGTTGCCTAAGACACAAGCTAAGATTATGTGAATCAACAGGACAGAAAAATTGACAGCACATACAGGAGAAGATAAATGCACACAAGCACCACCCACACAAAATATATAGCCCGAATCCACTGGCCCCATCAACGGATCCAGCTCTTGTACACTTTGCAGAGACCCAGCTGGATCAATGACAATGACAAGGTGTAGGCGTGTAGCGTTTCACCTGTATTTCCATTTATAACGTCCTATTCGTTTGTCAAATAAAATCCCTTGCCCACAGGTCCGTGCAAGTCACACCTGTGATATACATACAACACGCCTAGTCTTACCTGTAAGTCTGTTTATTGTACCAAATGATACTCTCTCTAAGTTTATGAATTTGTATTACTAGATATAGATATACAGTGTCTAATCATCTATCTACTTTTATATGTCTGCTTTTATATGATTAGATGATATTATATTTTAAGACGGATGGACAACGTAAAGGCCTGCACGCATGCAGCAGCTCTTGCATAGTCCTGACTCTCTGCTATGAAAGGGCGCAACAACAAAAATCTTAAATATCTTGATGTGGTCATTAACGACAAAAAAGATAGTATAGGTGAAAGGGCATCTAACCACGTAAAATAGTAGTGGTTTGACAGGAATTGTGTGCTGGAGGCTTCAGTGTTGGTTTCTGCTAAATTTGTGTGGTCTCCCTTTATTTTTGTACCGCAACAAATCCAAAATGCCCAAAATGTGTTGGAAGCTGAGTGGCGTGGTTGTGCCTATAGCAGTACTTAAACGTACATATATATGCCAACAGTTTGGAAGTATGTATCCGATAATGTTCAATCGTGTGTGTACAGTGTACGGTGTAAGTGGGTGTTGCTTCTTAAACATATCTAAAACCAAAATGTTCACAAGTATGGTATAATCTACTCTTTGCAACTCCTGTCCAACTTGACTCTTGTTTGTCAACGAATGCACGTCCTGATAAAACAAATAACAAGTTTTTTTTTTAAAAAAAAAAACAAACCAATGATCGATAGCTTTAATTTGCGTCGATGCTCATCTTACTAATTAGATACAGATGCATGTAAAAAACAATAATTAGCTTATCCTGCTGCAAACTAAAAAAAGGATTAAATTTCGGTTCACTATCGTACACTACTTAAAAAACGATTTTCCTGTACATGCCCCTCTTTATATTGCAGACGGATCGTAACTGATCGCGTCTGCAAAAATTATCCTCCATTTTCATGTGTGGGTCCTTAAGAGGATCGCACGGAAAAATCGATTTTCGCAAACGGACCTGTTAAGTGGACCGCACACGAAAATGAGTTTATTTTAGCAGGCGGACCTCTTAAGTGGACCACACGTAAAAAATACATATTTTTTTATCCCATCCCCTCTCTCTTTTCCCTCTTACTCGCTTCAAATTTTTCACCTCCTCTCTCTCTCTTCCTTTCCTTTTTATTCACTCCTGTCTCTCTCTTACCTTTCTCTCTGCCTTTCCTCTCCTCTCTCCTCTCCGAGCGTGTGGCGTGCGGGGCACGACGGTGACCGGCTCGGCGTTGTCACTGATGAGGCGGTAGCCGGGAGTGGGCAGGAGGCGGTGCGGCGGCTGGTAACTGAAGGAGGCGCCACGACGGCAGCTGCTGGCGGAGGCAGCGGCTCGGCGGCTAGCGACCGGCGACCGTGCGCGCGATGGCCGGATCCACGCTGTCGTCACTGCCAACGAGGAGGAGGAGGTGGCCGGGAGTGGCGCCGCCGCCGCCACCGAGGAGGAGGTAGCCGGGAGCAGCACCGCCCCATGCGCGGCGGTGGATTTGGTGGTGGGGATGCGGGTGGCGGCGGATCTAGCGGTGGTGAGGCACGGCGGTCATCGCCCGCACGGATCCGACAACAGCCGCCCTCCCTACGTGCGGCGACGACGGCGGTGGCAGCGGCGGCGGCCACCGGAGGTGCGTCGGCAGCGGATCTGGCGGTGGGGAGGCATGGCGGCGGCGGATCCAGCTCCGGTGATGGCGACGGCGACGACGAGGAGGGTGGCGGCGACAACTTATAGGGTTATGGTTTCGGATTTTTAGATTTTATTTTTTTCAGTTTTTTGTTTTTGCGTGCGGGCGGCAAAAGCACCCGCATGCTAAAATCATATTTTCGCGTGCGGTTGGGCCGGCCGCACGCGAAAATATTTATTTTCCCAGACACCTGGATGCAGACAGGCAAGACCTCCGCACGAAAAAACATTTTTTCCTTTTCGTAGTAGTGATAGCTCTCATCACCTCGCCGACCGCACCACATGTATTGCTTACTTGCGTTCAGCCTCTCATCTGTATGTTTAATTAATAGCGTGTAGTCGCTAACTACTCACAATTTATACAACACCCCCTCCCCCCACCCCCCACCCCGCCATATATATTATATCCAGTTGTAAAATATAGTCAAAGAATTGCTCCTTCAGTTTTAAACATAATTTTAGTCTTCAACACGGATATTAAGGAGAGAGGTAAAACAATGTGGTTGTGGATGGGTGAGGTATAGAATAGGACTAGTTGAGATGCGAGTAGCATGAGTAGTTTAGTGTATTTTCATCCGTATCATTGTTTTTATTTCTAAATAATTAAATGTAGGAAACAAAATAAAATTTCAGCCTTTTCTCTGGTCGTATCCTAGCCTAGTAGGCAATTGGTATAAATACTTCAGAACCACAACAAATAGTACGTCCATGTTATTAGGTCGTACAAAACTATGCACTGGTGCACAAACTTATCTAACCAACCAGAGTAGATGATTAGTTTAACAGAAGAGACATGCAAGTCCTGTCCAACTATTGTCTGTATTCTGATTTTCTTTTTAATTTTGCAACTCTGAAAGATATAAGCAACTTGTAATAAAGTGCAGGAATGTTCTGTAGCAGGTGACTACTAGTAGCCTAGTAGGTCCAAATTAAATCCAGATGTGTACTCTCCAGTCTCCAGGCGCAACCTCCGGTGACAAGAGAAGCGTCTCTGGTTTGCTCTTTTTTAGGGCTTATTTGGATTAAACACAATTTTTTACCGTACTAATGTATTTTTACTTCAATATTATTAAATGGTTGTTTGGTTTTCTACCAATTTTTACCTATACTAATTTAATTTACATATTATTAAATTGGTAGTGCCAAAACTTGCCAAAGTTTGAACACTACCAAAATTTTAGGATGGGTAAAAGTTGATTTCAAACCAAACAAGTCAGTTATAGTTGACCCCTGGAATTTAAACCCAAGCACACAGAACAGGAAGCACATCTCCACAATCACATCAACGCACATCTAACAGGATCGAACTAGAGGCTTCTTCCATGTGCATTGCTGTCACTCGGACTGACTAGCTAGTCCTAGTCATCTGATGAAGTCATATGTGCACATTTCAGTCATTTCAAATCCATTTTCTATTACTTTTCTGCTTAGGCGTGATTAATTCATCCCTATTGTAATACTACCTAATTGTTGTTTTAGCCATTAATATCCAGTTTTCTACCATGTTAAGAATTGCTACATTCAGTCAGAAAAAAATTAATGCTTCTTTAAGAAAAGCTAAAAATACAAAGAATTTACCTAGATTCGCTTGCGACTGTTGAAAAGTTGAGGATTTGAATCATTTAGAAAAGAAATTCAGACGAAGCCCTTAATTTGGAAAAAGAAAAGAAAAGAGTTGGACATGAACCCGCAATTTCTATGGCTTAATTTTCTTAATTCTACCCTTAAATTAAATTCAAAAACCATGTCATTAGGCGAAGGAGAAACATATCTTTGGTCTTTGCTAAGATTTTTTTAAGAACTGATGGTAGGAGTTCTACAGAATGTATTGAGAAGAAAAGAGTTGCTTTTTCTCTGTCTTTGCTGAGATACAAACTAGGCAGACAATTAGTAGGATCAGAAATTCAGTAGAAAATGTCATTGTAACGTGTGAGCTGGGCTGATTTGCGACTAACTTCCTCAAACAAAACGTAGCAATCAGGGTAGTACGAAGTAGTAGTACTAATGGAGGAATTGAATTGAATGGAGAACAGTTTGATGCAACGGTAAGTCGTACGGAAATTACTGTACGGTACGGCGCGTTTCTGGGGTCAGGATTTGGCTGGGCTGGGGGGGCACGTACCCGGCCAAGGCGGAGGGACTCGGCGGCGAAGGCGAGCGGCACGGCGGAGAAGAGCGGGAACAGCTTCGTACCCAGGAGCACCTCCTGCAGCTGCGCCGCCGCGCGCCCCAGCAGCCGCCGCCGCAGCGACGCCTCCGACTTCTTCCGCCGCCCCGTCGTCGACGACGACGACGATGTCCCCGCCTCCTCCTCCTCCTCGGCAGCCGCCGCCGCCGCCGACTGTGCCTTGCCGGCTTCAAGCAGGCCGCTCTCCAGGAGATGGTGGTGGTGGTGGCTGCTCTCCGGCGGCGCCATGTCACGCGACGCGAGGAATCGATCAAAACGCATGCGCGTTGCGCGGTGAATGGAGGCGATCCAACACGGTGTTTGGGTAGAATGGAAACGGCGGAAAGCGTGGGTGTATTTATATAAGAAGGGGAAAAATAACTGGCGGTGCTCGCAGTAGTTAATTCTAGTATCACTAAGTATGCTCCTGTTCCTTCGATCGTTTTGAGGAAAAAAAACTGAAGCAACGTGGATCCGAGATGAGGATATATATTGAGTTTCTTAAGAAACATTGCTAGTATTTTGGTTTTTGTTTAATTGTGAGAAGTCAATTGCATGTGTACTTAATCATAAATAATCAAAACGAAACGCATAGGAGTCGGTACTATAGGTGCTAGAAGTGCTAAAACCAGTATCTATAGATTTTTTCCCACCTTCGTAGGCTGAAAACACAATAAAGCGACACCTTTAACCGATTATAAGTGCCGGTTTTGTAGAAAAACCGACACCTATAATATATAATAGATACTAGTTTTTTTAAAAAACCAGCACCGGTAAAATCGAGCCAAACCAACACACCGCACCCAACCGCTGCGCGCTCTCTCTCCTCCTTATCTTCTCATTACACCCGTCTTTATCTCCTTCTCTCACACTCTCTCTCCTCCTTCTCCCTCTCTCGTGCGCACTCTCTTTCTCAGCTCTCTATCTCTCCACCCGGTGGGAGACGAGGCACGGGCCACCAGGCAGCTGCCCGATGCCGGTGGCAACACCCTCCCCTCCGCCAGATCTGGCGGGAGGGGAGGCGGTGGCCCGGCAGGAGTGGAGGCAGTGGCCTGGCGATGGTAGCGGCACCCTCCCCTCGCTAGATCCGGCGGGAGGGTAGGCAACGGTGGCCCCGGGAGGGAAGCTCGTGGCAAGAGAGGAGATGGAGGAGAACCTGGGCAACGACGACTCCAGTCTCCCCGGTGGCAGTAATGGATCTTCTCTTCGGTGGCGCGACTCTATTCTCCCCTATGATAGCAGTGACTCCTCCATCTGGTGGTGGTGGCAGTGATTTTGTTCGATTTTTTGTGGATCATGATTGTGTAATTGTGTTCAGGGGTGATAGGGAGTTCAATGCATCGGCTCGATTCGAGCCGATGCAGCGAGCCGTTTTTTTTTTAGATTCTTGGGACCTCAAAGGTGCTGGTTCCAAAACCGGTACCTTTAATTTTTCTCATCTTTATCACCTCCATCTGGCACCTATACCGGGTTCTCAACCAACACCTATCTAGCTCTTTGTAGTACTGAAGGGATATATATTGCACGTCCGCACGTGTAAAATTCACGTATTCGCCAATATATATATTCAACACACTAGAAATCTTTTTTTTTGTGAGGACCCAAAATAGTAGCTCTTGTGTTTCTATGTATAAGTGCTAGTTCAGGATTAAGCTAGCACACACAGACACAAAGATAATATCACAACTAACATCATGTAGGAAACCTAATATATTAACAAAGTGAATGTAATAAGCCTTATGGCTAAAGTTTACATTTATTCTGTCACAAAGGGCATAAGCAAAAAATTAACATAGAAGCGGAAATAAGATAAACGCGTAGTAGTTCCATTCAACTTACCACAGGCAGCCAACTGGAACACACGGCCTATTTCTCGTCTTCAGCAGCAAACTTTTCAGGACACAGCGAAAACCTTTATTCTGGAATTGGGGGAATTGCAAGGTGAGTACATGGAATACTCAACAAGTACACGAAAATATGCATATGCATGGCTGACAATAAAGGCAATGGCTATTTTGCATAACACAACAATTTGCAGTTATAAACAATTTGTAAACAGAGGTTCAAAACAATATTTATAAATAACAGGTGTGTTGACGATGAAATTTAGCAAGCATATGAATCGGAAACGAAGTCCAATTCAAAGCGGAATTGAAGATATGCGGAATTCTCGGAGACAGAGTGCGCATCGACTGGAACCAAGTTTGATATGGATAGCTGATATAGCATATATTGGTTGTATGATCAATATCGGGTTCGAGTAAGAGTTTGAGATAGGATAGAGTCCAGAATTAGCAATTGTATTTATTAGTTAGGATTATTTGTAATTTCCTTATAGATGTTTTCGGTAAGAGTCCACCTAAGGGACTTGTTTGCTAGTTGGATTTGTATTAGGATAATATGAATCGTGTCCATAATGGACAAGTTTGTACTTTCAGGTATAAATATAAACCCGACACCTTTGGAATAAAACAACAGTTCAACCAATCTCGGTGCATCGCCAATCTTTTATTCTTTTATTTTCGACGAGTTCTTTCTTTCGAGTCGAGCTGCATCAGTTTGATCTTCGGCGAAGAGGTAAAACTTGTTATGGCGGTTTGCATTATCGGAATTAGTGCTTACATCTTTATGACACTCTAATTTATATTGTGAATCTCCGAGTTATCATATACGTTATATAATTTAGATTAACAATGTTATCTATTCGTATCGGCCGATCTCTATTTAGGGTTTTGCTGATAACGCTTAAATTAACTTGTTGGCTTGAATTATATAATGTATCCACCATCCCGAAAAGGCAACCATCGGCTTGATTGTCTAGATATTATGCTTCTTTTCATACTTAATGCTGCATCAGTTAAGTTTTATCTATTAAGTCGTGTTTAGAATCATGATCTCTAGCCTGCTTTATGGTTGTTAATAAGGATAGTATCGGGGTTTTAGCCGATCTTATCTGATATAGATGTTTTACATAGTTTCATGCTTTGTTTAATATGCTATATCTGCCCCTTATATCAGGATCTAATCTAATATAAATATATTCGACTTATCACCAATCTGATTGCCAACAATTAGATATATTTGCCGCCAGAGAATATCCTAGTATAAGGTAGTATCGGAGCTATAGCCGATACACGCTTAAATCTGAACATCGGCTATGACATGAGTATATATAATCGTTATTTTATGTTATTTTAGACTTGAGCAATTTATACTGTCTCGGTTAATCCCGATCTATCCCAGTTGCTGATTTCTAAAGTACTATTGATATATAGATTATGTGACACTGATATTTTCAGCCGATGTATCAAATTTAGGGTTAGCTCATCATTGAACATGCCTTACAGCCGATCCATGCTATATTGCATCGGCTAGGTTATATGACGATATGATATCGGATGCCTGGCCGATTGATTATCGTTTACTAATAAACTTGCATATTTTATTTTGTTGATTGCAGGATCAAATCAACTAGCACGCCTATTGAACCTGAAAGCAAGTTTTGGACCTGCACTAGGGTAAAACAAATCTCTCAGGCCGGTGTGTGTTTTTCGCATCAACAGGGTTTTACCAACCAACCATCCACACAGGATTTGTCCACACATGACCACTTAGCTATATTCATTAACCTGCACACAGATCGTTCCCAGTTTTCGCAAACTACCCCTCATGAGATATGACCGAGCATGTCCATGACCGAGGACACGACTATTCGAATAGATTAGTTTAACACTCTGCAGAAGTTATACAGCTTGACCCACAAGATATATCGTCCTTTAACAGCCATGCGCAAGTGTCACACTTTAGGTTGTGTGCAGCCAAGGAGTCTGTAAAAGGATTTTTACAAACTCCGCCCCAACACTATCTTCCCCCATAACATTTCCCTCACACAAACAAAAAAATACCCATGGCTAACCTAAAATCCTATCATCTAACCACCTGAGCCGCAATCCCAAGACTCGTAATCTTACTGGACCAGGTTCTTCCCATGAGAACATGTGGTTGCACGTTAGGCTCAGTTCAATGACTTATGAAGTGAAGTCCTTAATTGACCAGGGCAACTTACCAAACTACAACAGCACATAGCTCAGTGGTAGGCTCACACAGAGACCATATTCGATAATGATCACACAGATACATTATCGCCTAACTAGGTTCACACAAAACCACCCATCACCCTAGTCCAAAACATTTTATCCGCCCATTGTTTACTACACGGTGTAACACATGCTACCGGAAAGATAGCACACAACCACACAGTTCATATCAAATCAGTTATACGTATATGATTAATCAAAATTATATTTTGCTTTTAAAACAACCTTGAGCGGGGCTAAGCATAACTACTCTACCTTGAGTTGAGCTCGATGTTCAACTCATAGAGACTAGGGTGATAAGGTATCATAGGTAATCAATAATTATCAAAGGTATGATATATTAATAATTTGGTTACACTACCCATCGATAGTTTATAAATAACATAATGCATGTCTTAAAAACAAAATATTTTATAAAATGGGATCAATATGTTCAATGAATGCACTTGCCTTACTCCCAGTACTATCTTTGCCCTACGCCTTCAGAGGTGAATTGTTCCTCTGTTCCAACGTCTACACAATCGCAAACAAAGAAAAAACTAACTAAATAACATCAAATGAAATGTCACACCCTGATTTTCATTTCAGGGATTTCTAAATTATTTAATAAATTATTCCTAGAATTTATATTAAATGTTCATTAATTTACAAGTGAAATTAAATGTAGGAAATAAAATTTCCTAAATAAAACATGGCTGCATTTAATTTTTAATTAAATTCTCCATGGTTAATTCTACTCTCTAGAATTTTCTCGGATTTTTTGAAGCTCAATGACTAATTTTAATCATGCAATGAATATTTTAGTAATTATTTACATAATAAATTAATCATTGAATGATCTGGTTATAATTTTGTTAAATACTTTGGGTGTTTAAGTATCTGCATGATTTTTCTTGGGATTATTTAAGCATCGGAAGTATTTTTGAAAATTCAAAGATCATTTCAGTGATTAATTTAATTAGAAAAGTAATTAAAAATCCTCCATTCCATGTTTGGGCCGAATCTAGAAAAGTCTGTTTTCTCTCCCTTTGACTCTTCTCTGTGCCAGCGTATTTCTTTCCCTCCCCTTAGTCTATTTTGCCTCCCTCTTTTTCTTTCTCTCTTCTTTCTTTCTCTCGGCCCGGCCCTTTTACCCAAAATTCTACTTTACCTCCCTCACGTTACAGTATCGTCTTCCTCCTCCAGACAGCCAGCCGAGCCCGTGCTTGCGCAGTACTGCCGCCACTTCCCCTTCCCAAATCCGACCTCCTCGTTGCTCCCCTTCCAAAATTAGTTGCGAGAACGGATTCCCCTCAATCTCCTCTACCTTTCCCCCAAGAAATCCCCATCAAATTCGTGGTAAATCCCACGAATTTCAGCTTCATTCTTATCCGGTGAACTTGGATGAATCCTATTTTCCATAGCCAGATCCCTTCGAAACCGAGCCGATCTCTCCCTCCTCCGCCTATATAAACGATGCCCGGGGTCTCCTCTTCCGTTTCCCCTCCTTTTCTCGTGCCGTCGTGCCCTAGCTGCCTCTCCCCGCGAGCTCGCTCTCTCTCCACCACCGGCCGCCACATCAGCCATTGCTAGCCATCGCCGCGGTCAATGCGGCCCTTCGCCGCCACCTCCTCCAGCTTCGCAAGGCCGAGCTCTACCCCAGCCACCATCTCCCCGAAGCCAAAAACCCACCGGAAGTCGCTATCACCGTGAGGGCCGAGTTCGCTGTCGTTTTTCGATCTCCGGCGAAGCCCTGCCGCTCCTCCCATCATCTTCCACCGTCGCGCCACCCGTCGGTGAGCTCCTCTCATCATGCCCTCTCTCCCGGTGTCCCCTGTGTCCGTCGTCACGATGCCATCCGCTGTCACTACAGTCCTTCCGTGCTCGCCGGTGTAGATCCTACATGGTCACCACATCGTTGTCGATGTCATCGCCTCCTCAGTGCCACCTCACCCTCCTCAGTCTACATGGTTGTTTGCATGGCATCCCATGTGGCATCTATCAAGGTTCTATCTAAGCCGTGTGATCTATGTCAAAAGCCGGTCAACTCAATCTCAGTCATCCAAAATCAATATAGATCTTTTCCCTCACTTTTCAATGACATATTGTTCCTTTTTGCTATATGTGATCTACCAAATTTGATCCAATCTTTTTACCAGAGGATGTTTTTAATCTTTTGTCCCGGTTATAAATCATATATAAATTATTTAATTAACTTGGAATAGTCTTTTGTTTAATAGGTATAATTGGATTAAATCTGGTAAAATCCATAATTAATTCATTTGAAATTGGAATGAGGTTGTTCAAGTCTCTAAATTCATCTAAAATCATGATCTACATGTTTGTTTAGTTTTTACGTATTTTTTATTTGGAGTTTCTTAGTTTTTTCCTCATTTTGCGTGTTAGCTTGTTGTTTCCGTTGTTTGAATGTTCGTGTGAGCGTCGGAAGTATTCCAGAAGACTAATTGAAGATCGATTATTGCAAGGCAAGTCACACAGATCCCAAACACAATCCTTTGAGCATGTTGATCCTATATTTAAATTATCTATTTATTTCAAATGTGCATTTATTTTCAAATGTCATTAGGTGGTGTGAACCTATTCCTCTGTTATGGCCAATTTGCATTGATTACCCTATTCCTTGATACCTTGGGTTATAAATTTGACTAGTTGGATTTTATATATTGGTTCAGCTAGATATTAGATATAATTGATTAGCCATGCTTAGAGACATTTGTACACTAATGGGATAATTAATGTTTCACTTATATCTTAATGATGGATATTTAATGGTAGCTCACGATGGTCAATTGTGATTGATAAATTAATTAATTGCCAACTAAAACTTGACTAATGGTGGGTTGTGAGCACATCCTTGGAGATGATATTTGGATAGTCGTGCTCATGGCAATCAAGGACCATTTCACGAGCAATCATTGTGAAACATTAATCGTACTAACCACAAGCCAGCATGGGCAACGGCTTTACTCTTGGTATAACATGGTTCTTAGCGGCGCACCAGACTGAGAAGTGGCGACAAGACCATGGGGGGCACTGGGGAGTCCATGCATTTGGTTTTAAGAGGGTGATTATGATCCAGGAATGGTGCACTGCTTTGTGTTGTGTTATGTTGGGGTTGTCATGCCCAGAAATTTATCCGAAATTTCCAGACTATTTTGTGTATAAATCCCTGTCCAGGAATCAAGCCAGGGTACATAAAACGACAAATCAATATACAGATCCAAATGTAAATAAAGCGTAAATACTTACAGAAGAAGCACTTAGTCATCACACCGAAAAGAAAACAGCAGCGGAAAAAGGATGACGATCCTAGCGGGGCTTCAGCTCCATTTCACAGGCAAAACTCAACTGGGGAATAAGCCTTGGTCTTCTAATTTTGTCTTCAGCTCAGAAGCACTACACTTCTAAAAAGGGGAATAATAGCAACGCTGAGTACAACCACCGTACTCAGTAAGCAACACCAAAGATGCATACGTGCAAGGGAAGACAAGGAGGGTTTGTGGCTATTTGCGTAAAGGCGGTTGTAAACATTTATAGTTTAAAATGGTGAAACAATTGATTAATTAAGACAATATTAAACATCTCCACTGAACAACGTTACACCACGTTGAACAGGCCCAACCATTCCACCTGATCTATACCAGTTCATTAAGTCAAATTATTTTAGAGTGAGACTAATCACAATGAGCTGGTCGATCGCCCATAACCGCGGGCACGGCTATTCGAATAGTTTTACTCTAGCCAGAGGTGTACATCTGTACTCACAAGACACAGCCCCACAACACGTTATCATGTGCCGGTATACCACCACGGTACCCCGGAAAGGAACTGTGACAGGACCCTTCGCATAACCCCCTCTAACCAATCGTACCACCGCAGGTTTCGTCCCCGCTCCTCAACAGGCAACGGGTAGCCCCCTCTCGGGCCACAGTGAATCCGGAAGCCGCATAGACCATCGCAGGGCCCATCCAAACTCCATCACGCTCACCCTAGCCAGTCTACGTCAGCTAGAGGAAAGCTACACTACAAGTCCAGCCGTTGCCCACGCTGGCTTGTGGTACGCACGGTGTTTCTTCCCGGGATTCCCGCGAACCGGTCCTTAATTGCCATGGGTGCGACTAGCAAAACCATACACCCACAGCCCACCATTAATCCATATTTTAGTTGGATAATTACGACCAATGAAACGTGGCCGACATGTCTCGAGCACGCAGCTCATCAAGATACTAGAAATAGATAATATAATTGTCCCATATTTTGAGCTAGTGGTATTAAGCATGGCTAAGCATAATATAATTCCAGCGAGGTCCACATGAGACACACGCTAGTCAAATTATCACCCAGTTTGATAAAGAAAGGACGTGAAGCAAATAAGGCATAAGCGAGCAGATAGGTAAACCCTATTCCCATGTAATTAGCAAAACATGCAATTTATTTGCAAACGGTAAAACATTTTATAAATTGGGATCAAAATGCTCAAGGGGAATGTGTGACTTGCCTTGCTTCTTCGATTGATCTTCCGAACTCTTTTCCGTGCGAACGCGATCGTCCGAAACGGCGGAATCTACACGCTTGCACGCAAAATGAGGAAAAACTCTAATAAAAACCAAGTAAACAGCGCACAAAAGTAAACAAACATGTAGAGCTCAATTTTAGATGAATTTTGCAACATGAATGGCCCAATTTGGAGTTCGTATGAATTAGTTATGAATTTTAGAAATTTTGAGCCATTTTAATCAATTCCTAGAATTAAATACGATTTACAGCGCAATTAATAAATATTTTCTTAAAAGAAAAGGGCGCTGACCGGTGGGCCCCACGGGTCAGTGGTCAAGGGGGGGCACGGTCCACGGTCCATGGTGTACTCGGTCCACCGCCACGATCGGCTGGGCCGTGGACCAGGCCCACGGGAGGAGGCGGTCAGGGCGCGGGTTCGGCGGCGGCCAGCCCGACCGAGCGATGGCGGGGCGGCAGCGCGGCCTCCGGCGGGGATGGCCGGCGAGTGGCAGTGGTATCAGGGTGGCGGCCGGCGCGAGCAGTGCGCACGGTAGCGCGGCGGGATGCTCGGGGTGGGCGGCGCGGCAGCGGCCGGCAGGCGGCTCGGCGGCGGTCGAGCAGGCGGCGGGTGGTGCGGGAGAACCCGTGGTGGCACGGCAGCGGCGAGTGGCGGCGCAGCGGCGACAAGCGGCGCCGCGCGGTAGGGGTCGGCGTGGGGCGACGCGGGGCGGCGTTGGCGAGTGCGGGCGGCGGCGCTCGCGGCACGGCGGTGGCGCGGCAGCGAGGGCGGCGCTCGCGGCGGTGCGGCAGCGCGCGGGTGGCGCAGGGCGGTGGCAGCGGGAGCAGCGGCACGGGCGGCTCGGCGGCGGTCGGCAACGTCACGCGGCAGGCGGCGGTGCGGCGATGCTCGGCAGCGCGCGGCGCGGGGTCGCGGGCGGTGGCGCGCAACGCGTGGCAGCGGGCGGCGGCAGCGGCGACAAGCGGTGGCGCGCGGGGCGGCCGGGGGTTTTAATGGCGCGGGTGAGGCGGAGTGGCGGTCGGATAGGGCGGGGAGGAGAGGGGAAAGTGGGCGCGGGAGGCGCGGGCCGAGTGGCCGGCGGCAGTTGTGGCGGGAGGTTAGTGATAGAGCTGACAGGTGGGCCCCACCTGTCAGCGGCTCGGGAGAGAGGAGGGGCGTGAGGGAGGAGTTACCGGCTTCAAGGGAGAGGGGGCCAAGCGGGCCGGGCTGCGCAGGAGAGAGAGGGAGAGGAAAGAGGTCGGCCCGATGGAGGGAAGGGGGAGAGGTGGGCCGAGCAGGGATGAGGAAACCATGGGCCGAAAGCGGCACATAGCAAGGAGAGGGTTTTAAGGGTTTTATAATTTATTTGATTTGTTAGATGAACTTTGTGCTTATTAAAATTAGGTCTTGAGCTCCGAAATTTCCCGAAAAATTTCGGAGAGTATTTTAGGGCACGGGAAATATTACAAAAATATTTCCGGCCATGATTTTTAAAGGAAAAATTTTTAAATTCCCCCATTATTTCACTTGATTAAATTGGTTTAACTTTTAATATGATTTCTAGAAATATATTGTTTAATAATTTTTAATCCCGAACGAAATTCAGGGTGTGACAGGGGTACTATCACAGCTCCTTTCCAAGGTACCGTGGTGGTATTAAGGCGCATGGCTACATGTTGTGGGACTGTGTCTTATGGGTACATTGGCATATCTCTGGCCAGAGTAAAACTATTCGAATAGCCGTGCCCGCGGTTATGGGCGGATCTAACAATGTTTTTCGTGATTAGTCCCACACTACTCATTAAGTGTTAATAATGTGATAAATAATGATAATTGGTTTAGCTCCTGGGCTGAAATGGTTTATTCCTGGTTTAGAGATTGGGTCTGTGCAATCGGGCATGATTGTTCAGAGATGGTTGGGCCTGTGCAGTATTGGTGTGCTGTTCAGCGTTGATTAATATTGATAATTAATTACTCTACTGTTTTACTACTCTACCTCGACCACTCAAGGAGATGGTAAGATAGCTACCGCCCCTGTATTCAGACTAGGAGGGTAGTCATATCTCGACCACCTAAAGGCAACTGATAGGTGGCGAGAGGTCACTACAACGCTGGTTGACAACTAGCCGTAGTCGTCTCTCGACCACATGAAGGCAACTGATAGGTGGTGAGAGGTCACTACAGCGCTGGTCGACAACCAGTCGTAGTTGTCTCTCGACCACCCGAAGGCAACTGATAGGTGATGATAGGTTGCTACAGCGCTAGTCGACAACCAGCCGTAGTCGTCTCTTGACCACTCGAAGATAACTGATAAGTGATAAGAGGTCGCTATAGCGCTAGTCGACAACTAGCCGTAGTCGTCTCTCGAGCACCCGAAGGCAACTAACAGGTGACGAGAGATCGCTACAGCGCTGGTCGACAACCAGCCGTAGTCATCTGTCGACCACCCGAGGGGATGCTAGAATTGGCTATTAGATGTGCATCTCATGTGGACAGCATGACTCACATACCTAACTTGTAGCATATTCGGATATCCGTTCGCAATCATGTCGGGTGATCAAGCCGACAACGTTCGTGGGGGATTATCCGCAACAACCTTTTTCAAATAGTCCGACCATGGTCAATGCTATATGTGAAATAGGTTGTCGGTCTTCGTTGGTAGATTTGGTCCGACAACTCGGCATTTATTCGAGAATGTCCTCGGTGATCAAGCTGACAACGTCCGCGGGGGATTATCCGCAACAACCTTTTTTCAAATAGTCCGACCGTGGCCGACGCTATATGTGAGATAAGTCATTGGTCTTCGTTGGTAGATTTAGTCCGATAACTCCGTATTTATTCGAGAATTTCTCGGTAATAGTGTTGTACCCACCACTGCCTACTCAAGTGGTCAATTGTTCTTGAAAATTATTTACTAGAAGGTAAGACATATAGCAGAGAATATCGAGTATGTAAAAAAAACTTGTATGAATCATCTAGCTTTATCAGGATATAACGACCAGATTCAGATTAAATATCGAGTATTATATAAACAGTAAACAATCATGATTATGATTTATATAGAAGAAACAGAACGAGTTCCCCGTATTAGACCGTAGTCGGACAAACATAGGAAATACTTGCACAACATATATTATATAAAAAAACATATTCTAGGTAAATATAATAAATTACTGATTTGAAAATTAGTACAACAAATTGCATATAAAATATTGCGTACCTGTGGAGATATACGCCGGTTATATCTACGAAATTAGTAGATTAACTTTAAAAAAGTAATCTACTAATTACCTTGATCACACGTGCTTGTGTGTCTTTCCTAGTTGCTTTTCTGTTAGTGTAGCAAAAAATACCAGGAAGTACAGGAGGCTTTGGTTGGTTTCCTCGTCCTCCCCGGGAATAACGTGCAACAGCCCTTGCTAAGCACCGTAGTACGCACGGCTGTTTGGTCGGCTGGGCTGCTATGTTGTGACAGAAGCCGAGTTCGAGCATGAGCCTGATTTGAAAGTTTGACGCGAGCTAGGCCACATGTGTCCCGAAGAGCTGCTTTTTGGCTAAAAACTGATCCGATTCTGGTCGGGTCAGATCTCCCATGATCAAAATAGTCGAAGCATCTTTCATCGAAAAATTCACAGCAGCGATAACTTGACGAAACTTGAGATGATAAGGGTTCCGATCCATTGGAGAACGCATTTCGGTCGGGTCGTATCCCCTACATCCGAAGTAGTCGAATTGTTTGTCATCGGAGTATTCGTTTTCTTGAAACCCATCTCGTCAAAATCTTGAAGCACCAAAATCCCCTACCTGGCGTGCCACTATCTATTTGAAGATCACGACCACGGTATTTGCATGGTATGGGGATCGCTGGTATCAGGGTATACGCGAGATTGAGATAAAAGAGACAGGAGACATGTACCTTTATATAGGTTCGAACCCTCTCAACTGACAGATAATAGCTTTACTTCTGTTGACCGAAGCCGGTGTTGCTCTTATCCATCAGAATCACTCAAGTACAATATTTGGGATATCCTATCTAGTCGTCGTCGACACGGCGGTATGGACCATCACCCATAGTCGATGACGGGGTAGTCTTGATCCTTGAATACAAACTCGGTGAGATCAGAGATAGCGCTAGATTCCTCTTGTCGATCTCTGCGGGCACCAGATTAGGTATATCTAGACTTATCTCTAATGTCTATGTTTGACGGCATGTATTGGTGACTATTCTAACTGTTGTGTACCTCTCCCTCCTTCCAGGAGGTCTTATATTTATACCCATAGATGTCCCCTTATCCAAATAAAACTAGGGACACAAGTATGGATACGATGTGAATAGTCTTTGTAGTTTCCATGTAGAACTTTGATTCTCCTTTCTTATCCGGAATACCTTCCGTATATAAGGCATGATTCCTTCCATATATAAGGCATGATTCCGTATAAGACTTGGTATATGGTGGGTCCCACCGAGTTTAGCCCAAGACTATTGGGTATGCCTTATCCATAAGGCTGATAATATTCTTTCTATTTTTTATATACGATATCAGTCGTCTTATTCAATTTCCTTTTGAAACATAAAAAGTATTATAATTCATATAAACTTTAATAATAAATCAAATCACATAAAAAATAACGATTACATAATTTATTAAATAAAACAAATGGTTTTAGAATCAACAACATTATAGATTGAAAAAAGGAAGGTAGGGTTTTAGAAAGGCTACCTTGTTTTCTGAAATCGCACGGCTTATGTCTTACTTCTTCCGTCACACAATGCTTGTCGTTCTAGATTATTTAGCATGTATTAAAAAGATTATAGTGTCCCTTATTTAGTATTATATATATTTGAATGTAAAATGGTGGTGGAGGGTAAAAGGGGAAGAAATTTGAATTGGAAATGATTGATGTGATAAGTACTACTTTATTGGAATACTAGAGAGATGGAGGGAGTATATCGTGTTTAATTAAAATGCTGGACACATCGCAATGCATGCTTTTTCTTAACACAGAAACGGTGAAAAAGTGAATGTAAGCATGAATTTGGTACTACTACAGGTCTACAGTTTCAGAGATAGGGAAATAAATTGGTATGCATGCAGTGTGAAACTGAAAGTATATATCAATATGCATGGTTCCCTAGCTAGCCAATCAAGTTAATTGGATTGTATTTATTATGTCCAATTTGAAATGTACGATATGAGATTTTGATAGATATATAACTTATCAGGATTACAAATCGAAAAAAATTCAGGAATAAGCGCCTTTTGGATATAATATAGGAAAAACACAAGAAGAATTTGAAGATAGGCTTAAAAAATTCATGAGGTTAGACTTTATGCTAACTTCCTTTCAAAATATCCTTTGTTGGCTATTCGTAAGAATTTTATAGGATTCAAAAAGTAATTTTCAAAAATTCCATTGTTCCATTGTTTCAAGGAAACATATTAGTGATGAGATTAACTTTGTTTTTTGGTACAACACATGGAAGGATTTTATCCAATGCAGATTAGATCAAAATGTTAGACTTATTTCTACACCTGGATATGCTTTCAATTGGAGTTTAGTAAATCGAAGGATCCATAGGGTGCGTGAGTGTGGTGAGCATGTGTAGTGGTGTAGGTGCGTCTTTTGTGTAATTGATTTTTTTGGAAAGGGTAGACTTATTCTGCATATTATGAATCCAATTTCTAATTTTATCCCTTCCCTTTCACCACCATCATTTTATTACCGTTAACATTGCCAGAATTTTCCAATATGATTAAGCTTCGTTTGCGATAGCTTTTGTATATTAAAAAAAATACTACAGCTGATCTTGAATTTTAATTTGATTTAAAAATTTATCAACATATCATTGTTTTGGCTTTTCAGAAGAAAAAAACTGTACAAAGTGGACCACATATTCCGTTATCTCCCTTTACCTTTTATTATTATTTTTCTGTTCCTTCCTTTCTTTCATATCTCCCTCCCCGGTTGTGCTCCATCGTTTAATGGCGGAGACCATAGGAATGTGCGGCCCATGAACTATTGCCATGGCGAGGGCACATCTCCAGTAACAAGTGCAAGCGCGTAAAACTAGATGCTTAGTAGAAAAACAGAAACTATCAAGCCTAAAACTTATAAATTTTACACAAAATTCGTGATAGGCTTAACAGGCCAATAAACCGGAAATTGGCCTAGATTAGTCCCCCAGAACTGAGCCGTGAGGCCCATCAATAAGACAACAACAATCTACACCAGATTAGGCTAGTACACCGGAGTGACGTAGCAGTCCATCTCCATGTTCGGCTGGCACGTGGCAGTGGCGAGTAATAAGTTCACTTTGACCTCCTTTAGTGGCCGAATCAGATTCGTATATCTACATCACAATACTGGATAGATTGACCTCTCAACTATTAAAACCGTGTAATTTGACTCACTCGATGATTTTGTAGGGTGATTTTGCTGACGTGACAAATATGTGGCGTGGCGTTCACACGGCGCTTATGTGTATTAGAATTAAAAAAAATGTGTGGGATCCATTTATCATTCAAAAAATATTATGGCACTCACACATCATCCTCTCTCTCCTTCTCTTCTTCCTCCTCCCTCTCTCTCCCTTCTCTCTCTCTTCTTTCTCTCCCCCTTCACCATCTGCGAGGAGATCTAGAGCGGCAGCAGCAGCGGGCGGCGGCCGGAGTGGCGGCGGTGGCGGGTGGGCACCGAAGCGTGTTGCCTGTAGGGCCACCAGGGTCACCGCACGCCGCCAGCCATCGCTCAACACGCTCGAGTTCCTCTCCCGCTCATGGAGCACCTCCCTGGTCGATGTCCCGTGCCTTCCGCTGCCACCGCGGGGGCCATGACGCCCCCACCCTCGACCTCGGTGTTATAAAACTAGCGCTGATAACACATCGATAACCGAACACGGAAAAAATACCAAAGGAGATGCAAGCACAACAACAACACCGAGACACGATATTTGATAACGGAGTTCAGTCGAAACATACATCTCTGGGACGCCATAGGAGATCCAAACATGATGATGACACCGAGATACAATATTTGATAACGGAGTTCAGCTAAGACCTACATCTCCATGGTACTGATTACGGATATTCATCCCTGATCCAGCATATTACACTGTGTTAGAGTTACAACAACCATCGGCCGGACACCGTCAGCAACCGCTCCCTCTCATCATGCTAAGTAGCCATGTGGTTACAATAGGTCTGGCCCTCTATTTAAGAGAGATCCTAGGATAGAGTCCGACTCTAGTCTATTCCTATACCAAGTACAACTCCAAGTCTTAAACTGAAACCAAATTTGTACACATATTCAACACAAACTCTAACACTCGGCGGCGCTCGGTGTCGACCCCATCACCGAGGACGTCGCCGCATGCGAGGTGGTCAACGACGGGGCCGCCTTCGTCACCGCAGTGGTGAGCTCTTTTTCCTTCGCCTCCACTGCCACCTCGCAGCTCATCATGTAGCGTATCCTCGTGCAGTCGGTGCGTCACCTACTCTCATCCCTCATTTATTCTTCCTTCTCTGCATCCTCGCACCACAAATCCAAGGAAAGAAATCACACCAAGAACGCAACAACGCTTGACCATGTCGGGCTGGAGCGGTGGCTGCGACGTGGGGAGGCCGTCGCAGAGCCTGCGTGCGTCGGTGTCGTGGGCCCAGGGGTATGTAGATTTAGAGCTTGAGGCGGCACCTTACGCCCACGTGGCTCTCCCACGAGGGGAGGTCGCACCCGAGGGTGAGGTAGCGACCGCCCTCTCTAATTCTCAGCGCCCCTAGCGCTTACTGTGGCAAGGGTCGGGCTGCCCCGACCCCCCGTGCTTCCGCCACGTGGCTGGGGTTAGGTGAGCGGTTCCAACGCTCACCTAATTGCATAAATGGCGGCTCAGACGAGTGCGTCTGAGCCGCGCGTGACTGGCCGGACGCCGGTCGCGCTAGCTGACCGGCCTGTGACCGGTTGGAATGACCGATGGGACGGCGGTACAGCGTCTTTGCACCAGCTGCACGTCATCTGACACGCTACACGCCCCTTTAGGTCTCAACGGAATCATGAGAGCCATTCTGTCTCTTTATCCAATCGGAGTTGGTGAGTCAGCTCCGGTTATGTGGTGATCGTCGCCCGGTACGAATGGAGCACACAAGTCTCCGCCCATTTAATGAGGAATGACACGGGCATCGCACGCGGTCAGAGAGCCGGCCTGACAGGAGTCACATCGCAGCTACTGTGTATGTGACTTCTGCGCCAAGCAACAAGACCGTTCTTAAATGTAAAAGAATGTTTTCCTTTTCTCTATAAGATAGCCTGTTGGGCCATGTGGTAGCTCCTTAAAGTATAAAAGGAGGCCCAAGCCTAGAGGAAGTAGGATCTTGGAACACAAAAAAGATATAATCAACCTCACACAGGAGTAGGGTATTACGCCTCGCTGGCGGCCTGAACCTGTATAACTCCCTGTGTCGCATCTTCTCTCGGCATTACTCTCTTGATCCCTCTCGCATCGGAGTGCGGATTCACGCCCTGCGTCCCCGACCGAACTCACTTACGGGAGCCCTCACTATCCCCCGTTGAGGAGCTCACGCTCCGTCAGCGTGGTTCATGGAGCTCTGCGCCAGTGAGGGCGGGGCGCGGTTCCCTCACTCGAGCTTTTCGAGTGCATGTTCTGGGCCCTACTGGCGGCGCGCTCCAGCCCACGCCCACCACTGTGACAGCTCCAGCTCTCCCTGTAGATAGTGAAGGGGGAGAGAAAGAGAGAGAGAAGGGAGAGATAGGGAGGAGGAAGAGGGAAGGAGAAAGAGAGGATGATGTGTGGATCCCACATGTCAGTGGCTCCCACAATGTTTTTTATGAAAAATGGTCCAACACATTTTTTTAATTCTAATACCACATATGTGCCACATCAACGTTACATAGGACGAAGACCAGGTCAACGATGCAACGTCAGCAAAACCGCTGAGGGAGTCAAATTGCACCGGTTTTTAGGAGATACGAATCAGATTCAGCATTAGTTAAGGGAGTCAAAGTGAACTTATTCCCTGTGGCGATGATGCCATTGCAATAGTTGGGCCCGTAACCTTTTATAGCTGGGCCTTTATAACTTTTTAGGCTATTAGAGCATCACCAACAACTTCCTTATTCTATTCCCTATCCTATGATTTAGGAAATTTTGGTCAAAAATCGCATCCAACAGATTCACAATATCTCAGGTTCCCAACTCCGGATATATCGTTCCTCGCTTGCAAGGAACCGGTTTCATTCCCAATCTCTGCTTGGCGCTCTCTCTCACGTGCAAAGGAAAATGTTTCCACACCCTTCTCTGCGACCTCGTTCCTCGGCAACGAGCTCTTAATCAGCGGTGATAGGGATTTTGGACTATTTGCCATTCACTTGAATGTAGTATTCTCAAATGCCATCTTTCCAAATAACTTAGATAATTTACCCCAGGTCCCCACAAACCAGCTCTCCTCTGCCATTTTTCACCCAATTTTAGGACCAAGACTGCCACATCACCAAGCAAGGTGGCATTGGGATGTGAAATGTCCATCTTGCCCCTATGCCTCCCCCATTGTCATGCTTAACATAAAAATTACATAAAAAATAACACAGGGCTGACGACTGAAATAGAAGTAAAATATTATTTTGATCCATTATTATATATGAATTTAATGTGAACATACCAGATAATACGAAGTAAATCAAAGAAATAATTCAATGCTAATACATAGCATGGTCATATAAGCTGTAAGTCGGTACGCATACATAAAAATAGTCATTTGCACACTAGTATTATCAAAATCAGTGATGTATGACCAACTTGTGACCTTGATGATCAGTGACCAATCAGAAAATTGAACGAATGAATTATTAATCCTCACATTATACACCAACTTTTTGACCTTGATGAATTAACATGTGGACTAGTGCGCATACACGCATGCTGCTACCTTGCACCCTTGCCGTATGCGTGTACTGATCGATCGATGTATGTTGTGGACAGCTTTGCCGTATGCGTATACCAGTGGCGGAGCTGGAGAGGAATAGAGGGGGTGCACCACTTCATTATGTATTATGTATATAGTGGGATATAAAATGCTCAAGCAATATTGTTCTAAATAGAGATACTTATGACATGTTTTACAGCAATAATTCAACTTTTAAGTGATGATGATGTAAAAAAAGGATAAAAAATGCTTACCAAAATGTGACAAAATTAGATGATACGGAGTATCAGTCAACCTTAGTATACTCAAATCACCTACAACGTAAAAGAGAGTAAGACCATCATAATTTAATTGCAACCAAATAACTGCGAAATTAAGATCTTATGTTCTAATTTCAGTAGCTTTGCTTGCAAATTAAGATCACATTGATTAACTGATAAAAAACTACAGCTAAGAAAAGAAGACATAAGAAAGATTTTGAGATCTTGCCTGTTGTGTTCAAGATATTGAAGGAAAAGGAATACGACTGGATCTAAATGGCACAGCGGTCGATGGATGGTGAGAGCGATGGTCCTGTGCACAGCAAGAAGATGAACCACTCCGATGAGGCGGCGACGAGGGTTACGACTCGTGGACTCATCACTGATGGCCGAAGGTGTCGGCACCGGTTCACCGGGAGGATTGAAGGTGAAGAAGCACGACAAACCACGAGAAAAATAGGGTAAAGGATGCGAACATCCAGTTGCCATCATGCGGCATCGAGTAAAAAGAAACCCTCCTGGTCCATGCCTGTAAAGGATTTTGCTCTTTACTGCATGGGCCTGGTTGCGCACGACATTGCTCATGGGCCGATTTTTGTCTTCGTTGCCGTTCTGGGTTATCAAAGGGTACACCAACTAGGCCCCAGGGGGGTGCACACATGGTCAAATTGGGGTGGTAAGGATTGTTTTTGTTTTTGGACCCGGGTGTTTGGGAACCCCCTCCAGCCCATTGGGCTCCGCCCCTGGCGTATACCATGCATGTACGTGCCCTAGCTATACTAGGAAGCCATATAAAAAAATAAATGGAAATAAAGGATGGGATTTGTGTCTTACCACAGTGGGCACTCAGATGGAGACATAACCCCCAAAATCCAAACCCTAGACAATCCAATCTGCAACAAAAACAACCAAATCTGAGAACAAAATCATGCCAAAAAGAAGGAGAGCAGGGGAAGACAACGGATTTATTTCATGCCTCGTTAGCCGTCACGCGCCGCCGGTGGAATCAACAGCGCTGCTGCTGCCTCAGGAGTGAGACCAGGATGAGTGAAGGTGAGAGTGGGAAGGGGATCCGGTTGAGAGGCTGTGTTATGAGTGAGAGGGCAGGGGCAAGATGGATATTTCGCGTCCCAATACCATCTTGCTTGGTGATGTGGCAGTCATGGGCCACGAAATTAGGTGAAAAAAGGTAGAGGAGAGCTGGTTTATGGGGACCTGTGGTAAATTATCTAAGTTATTTAGGAAGATGGCATTTGGGAATGCTACATCCAAGTGAATGGCAAATAGTCCAAAATCCCACGGCGATGCCCTCTTCCTCAGCGGCAGTGCCCTCTTCCTCGGTAGCGGCTCCCTCTCCTCTTTTTCAGGGCACGACGCGTGGTGTGGTGACGACGGCCAGAGTTCATGTTGGTGGAGGAGGTATGCCGTTGCCGCCGCAAGCACCACCACCACCTAGATTTGGGGCGCCTCCACGGTACGGCGAGTTCTGGCCCGCGGCCATCCGCGCCCCCAGCTCCCTACTCCGTTGTTCAGGTGTCCGAGGTGATGGAGGAGCAGACATCTAGTGAGCCACTGGATCCCCTCTCGCACGAAGCTTCTAGCGGTGGTTTCTCCAGAGCATGGACTGTAGGTGATGAAGAATTCCTCCACATGAGCAATTTCGGTAAGTTCGATCCTGATTCATTCAGTGTTTAGGTTATATGCTCTGAATTCCTTAATATCTGAAGCCAAGTTTATTATCCAACATAATTGTGCTATCTTTTTTTCTTCAATCTGGACAGTACTATCTAATTTGTAGTATCTAATAGAGGTTGCATTTTCAGAAATTTTCATCATGTTCTTTTGTGTATGCTTGCACTTGTAGGAAAATTGCCTGAATTAAACAAGGGTATATCTGCTGTATATGCTGATGTAGTTCACTGTGGTGTATATCCTGCGTTTATATACTTCTGAAGTATATAGGGTTATGTACAGCATGTAGGAAAGAAATACTCAATGGTGTTGTGTTGATTCAATGGTGATCTGTCCTTCAGTTAGCTTTGTAAATAACCGCGATCGTTGAAGGACATTAATATCATTGTGAGATCCATGTAAACGGAAGAACGCATGCTAATCCATCAGTCAGGTGAGGCAACTGCTTCTAAAACTAAAGTAGGAACTCCCTCTTTACCTCTATATTGGCCTTGCCATGCAGTCGGGTAGTTCTTCCACTACCAATACATACAATCTAAAGAATCCAGCATTCCTAGGAACCCTCTCTCTTCCCCCTTAGTAAGTAATCTAGCTATATCGTTCTCGTATACTCATATACTCCTCTCCAAAAACTTCATCAATGGCCACCACAAACATTTTAAAACTCTCAATAAATAACGGTACTACCTACAATACAAACATACTCATCCACTGCATCTGCTGCTATTCCATAGCATAACATACATGACATTGTTATTACCTTTTGCAAACAAGATAGTCCAAGGATACCAGCCGCATTTCTCTTCTGCACAAAATACTCATCATGTGCTTCAATAGCATTCATTATACGTAAAAAGAGAGGTCATCTCATTCTAAACCTGCACATTAATTAACAATAATAATTCTCATATGTATCAATATTACAAACAAAGATTGACAAAACACAAACCACTGCTACAAACCTGCATCTAAATTGAACAGGGAGGTATGTAGGTTCTTCAGAAAAATAGTCATTAAACAATCTTCGATGACCAACCAATTTCTCCCGATTAATTACTGCATCCTATAACACACCCACCATGCTTTGGAACTTCATCATCGTCGCCGTGCACTATGTCAACCGCCAAAGCAATAAATTCTTCATCATCATCCGATGAAGACTCCTCATCCAATAGCATTTGGAGGAGGGTGCAATGGAGAGGCGGCCAAATAAGGGAAAGGAGAGGTGGCTGGTAGCGGTGGGGGGAGATGGGAGAGGGAACTGGGAAGGAGGAGCTAGCCGGGGAGGATCTGGTCGGATTCAGGGCAGATCGGCGGTGGCATGCGGGTGACTAAAGAGATCAGTGTCGCTGTCTCTCGCGCAAAGGGAAGAAGAAAATCGCAACTGGCTTCGGCGCACGTAGGTCTGGCACGGTGCGCGTGTAGAGTAGAGAAAAACTGATTTTTCTGTTGGTGGTTAAAGGGAGGGGCCACTTTTGATTATAGGAAATCAATTTTAGACTATCTCTTGGAAAGAATAGTAGTCTCACTTCCTATATTCAGTTTAGGAACTCCAAAAAAACATAGTTTTGGGAATTGATTATTGTCAATCTCTTGGTGATGCTCTTAGTAGGGAGATCGTGCATGGTCACCGGGGCCGGAGCTTCAAGGGGAAAAGTCTATTTTATTTTCCTTAACTGTGGATCGACTTTCTCACGTTCCTCAACCATAAAATTGTTTACTGAGTGTCTTTTAAAAATAAAAATTAGTACAAATCAGTCTCTAAACATACTACGGTTTTATCCAATATAACGTCTACGTGGTCTGTTAACTTGTTCTTCATCCTACGTTAACATTTACTCTCTCCATCCCATAATATAAGAGATTTTGGATGAAAATAACACATCCTAGTACTTTATCCGTACTATTAGGATGTGTCTCATCCATCTGAAATCTCTTATACTTTGCGAAGGAGTTCTTGTTATCATTATTGAGGGATGTCAAGTGGACTTTTTGTGCTTCAGTGTGCCTAATAACTTAGGCCTTTGGGTCCACAAGGTTGAGAGATCGAAATTGTTAGTTGCCAAGTTCATCAAGATGTTAAATGATCGAGGCATGAATTAAGCATAATAACATGAAATAAGTTCAATATAGATACCCCCATTTATGTCGAATCTGAAATTCATCTCTGAACAGAAATACCAGATATAACACGTCCTTCAACTCCTGAAACCGGTGCAAACTTGGTTCCAAGGCGGTTTGGATAGCAGTTTCGACTGACGTGGCGCCTTGAGATCGACCGAGTTTGCACTAGTTTTAGGAGTTGAAGTACGCTTTACGGTTTTATCCAATATGACGTCTAAGTGGCGTGTTGACTTGGTCTTCGTCCAATGTTAACATCTACTCCCACCATCCCATAATATAAGCATGTGTTTGGTGTGGGGATGAGGTAGGATGGGTTGGACTCATCCTTGTTTTTAGGATGGGATCGTCCTCACTATCCATTTAGCATGAGGTATGAGATGGTCCTAGTTTTTATGGGATGACCCTGATGTTAATGAGACAAAAAAAAAGTAGGATGGATTGGTCCGCCAGGTTTTGAGAGACTAATCTAACCCGGATCTCATGAGAATATTCCCTTTCAAGGATCATCTCATCCGACCTATCCCCAAACCAAACACCCTGAAAAAAAATAGGTTTGCCCCAACCCAATTCACTTCATCCTTGAACCAAACACATAATAAGGGATTTTGGATGGACAGGACACATCCTAGTACTTTATCCGTAGGATGTGTCTCATCCATCTGAAATCCCTTATATTTTGAGACGAAGGAGTTATTGTTATCATTATTGAGGAATGTAAAGTGGACTTTTTCTGCTTCAGTGTGCCCAATAACTTAGGCCTTTGGGTCCACGAGGTTGAGAGATCGACATTGTTAGTTGCAGGTTCGTCAAGCTGTTTAACGATCGAGGCATGAATTAAGCATAATAACATGCAATAAGTTCAATATTGATCCCTCAATTTAAATTGATGTCGAGTCTGAAATTCATCTCTGAACAGAAATACTAGATATAATATGTCCTTCAACTCCTGAAACCTATGTAAACATGGTCCCAAGGTGGTTTGGATGACGGTTTCGACTGACGTGGCGCCTTGAGACCAAGTTTGCACTAGTTTTAGGAGTTAAAGTACGCGTTATGTCTAGTATTTCCGTTCAGGTATGAATTTCAGACTCGATGTCAAATTAAGGGACCTAATGTGAACTTATTCCTAATATCATATCTATACCTAATAAAAAATTTGTAAAGCTTTCGGGATTTTTCTTCGTCCGTATCAAAATTTTCGTTCGTCCGTCATCCTGATTTCGACTGTCCGCGAGATCGCATCGCGTGGCCGAACGTACCGTGTTTGTCTCACTCCCACCGCCTCGTTCCCATCCCATACGCACGTATAGATCAAACATTCCCCCTTGAACTAGAGATCAAATCCAATCCATCTGAGCCAAGAATTACATAGGAAAAGAGAGAAAATGAATCACAAATTTACTGAATCAAAAAAATCACAAATCCAACAACAATGAATCAAGATCATCCAAGAAAATTAAATAAAAAAACTAAATCACTGGTGCCACTAGTCATCGGAGCTAAGGACGCCGCTGCCCGTGGCTTAGCCGGCGTGCCACCATGTGCCGTGAGGAGGGTGCCACCACTGAGGCGCTGCTACGAAGAGGGTGCCACCGCTGTGCCAGAGAAGAGGTTGATGCCACCGAGGAGAGGACGCTTCCCATCAGGGAAAGGGCACCGCATGCCATGGGAGGGCGGTGAGAGGGCACCACGACTGAGGCGCCAACCACCAAGGGTAGGACGCCGGTCGCTAGGGGGAAGGGTGTCGCCGGCTAGGGAGAGGGTGTTGACGGCTGGGGAGAGGACGCCGCTGGCCGGGCGCCCTGGCTAAGGGGTAGGGGGGTGACATCGCCGAGGGAGGGAGGAGAAGGGGAGCAGCGCCACCGGTGGGGGGAAAGGGAGGGTGTCGCTAGCTGAGAGGAGTGCTCGGCGGAGGAGAGAGGGAGATAAGGCTGGAGGATGGAGGAGAGAAGACCGAAAGGAAAGAGGGAAAGGATAAGGGTGGGTGGAAGAATCGAGGCGTGCGTGCGTGCCGCTCTCTTGGGTCGACGCTCTTATGGGCCTTTTTTTAACTTACTATATATTGTCTTTTTTTATAAAAACCGCCACATTTGTCAGTTTTTATTAAGAACCAGCAATATAGAGATTTATAGGTGTCGGATTTTAACTTCTATCTTTTCCTTAGAGTCACATGGATTGGAAAATGCTCTATAAATATTGGTTACAAATGAATCGGCTCATATAGGGGTGTCCCTCATTAGTGTTTTTTATAATTTAACCTGCCAATGCCATCGTATATACATACACCTTATATAATAAGGATGGGTAAATTTCATTGCAAACTCATCAATTATTCCAATCCAATACATCAACCAACTAACTATTATGTATACGCATCAACCAAACATCGATCACAAGACTTCAAGTGTACAAAGAAATTAGCTGGGCGAACGATCTGTTCATCGTTGACTTCAAGTGTGCAAAGAAATTAGCTGGACGAACATTTCATCGAGGCGATTGTAACGGACTAGAACAAGTAGGTCTATCCGTGGAGAATTTTTAATTTTTGAGTCAATTTAGTGATTATTGATTCATTGTAATCTCTAGAAAAAAACTATTATTTATTTATTTTCTAGGTTTAGTCAATGCATGTGATAAAAAAAGTAGGGAGTAACTAATGCTCTCATCCCGCATCAATCATTCTTATTTCTTTTATACATTCGGTTTCATCCATAAAAGTTTTGGATTCGTTTTTCAATGTTGGTGCATATTTGATTGATTATAATCTCACGAGTGCGAATGTTGAGACTTGTACATTAAGATTATACCTTTTTCTATATATCCGATCAAGATTATGTCTGTGTGTGATACGGATAGAATAATTTGTGTCACGGTCTCATACAAATAGAATAATTTACATGGTGTAATGTGATATAGGTTGTTTTGAAGAAAAAAATTACCTGATGTCTAGACCTTAACATGAGATTGTGTTCGCACGCAATATGAAGAATATTTTCTTAAACCACTTGGATCATGAAAGTTAAACTCTGCTCAATTGCTTGTCATAGTTTTAGTTTTTTCTAGCAACGCACATGCATTTTTGTCTAGTGATATAACAACGGATCGTTAGGCATGTGATGTTCATAAGTGATTTATTAGTTTTTCATCACGAGGTTTGCACGAGAATTGACACTAGTTACATATGGTACAAACAAAATTCATAGGCTTCTATTGCTATTTGTAATTTGGAAAAATTGTAACAGCGGTACGACAACTTTTAAGGTGTAGGCTACTTTAGCCTGTTTTTTTATCTTGCAAATTGTTCAAATGAGGCACATATTTTATTCTACGGGAATGCAAAAGCTGTACAGCATGTGTTATATGCATGTTTGTCAGTGGCAAATGCAGGATGATTTTTAAGGTGGGTATTCCAGACTTACATAGGAAAAATAATAGCATTAATAACAATTATTAAAAAGAGAAGAAAAGAACAAATATCAGAATCTAAAGTGGAAAGAGAAGAGGCAGATATTAGTAGAGAAAAATGAGGCATTCATATACGCAGTGGCGCGCGGAGCTTCATTAAGATCAACATGGGTCATGGTACTTCCAGTATTTACTCATTTGCATATAACACATGATTTACTGCTGTGTTTTGTGATCCTTTCTATTAAATGACCCCTCTAACTTGTATAATTTCTCTTTACGTGCTAATGGCCCTCCCAGTGGACTGGTTTAAGCACCGCCACTGCATGTACCTAATGCCACTGCATGTACGTAATTAGTTATGCTCACCTCACAATAAATCTATTTTCGTTATTATCTCTTGCATATATACATAATCATTTTTTTTTAGAAGTTGGCTGTAGATTGTGTAGAACACGTGAATGAACTCTGTTCACAACAATCAAGAGTTTGAAAAGGAAAAAAAAAAGATCAACGTCTAAACTCTGAAGGTAACTTAATTATCTAGTGTTACATCCTTCATAGATAAACTATTAATGACCTAATTTGATGATTTTATTTGCATAATTCTTCTTGCATAACAAATTTACAAACCTAGCTTGTTTCCTGTGAAATCATATGCGGGTGTTCCAAACAGATTAAACTATCATAAAATTTTTCAGTACTTGTTACTCATCAAGTTCCCACTTGTCTTGATCGAGGGCACTCTGTAAAACAAAATTGTGCCCATGTTCACAACATATTCACAGATAGATTAGCATCTGTTTATTATTTCTTTAAAAATGATACTCCCAGCTGAGCAGGATGCGAGGATTCAAGGAAAAGCGCTGAGAGTGATGAGTTGGAAAACGTGACAGTTAGAACTGGTACCTCCGTCGTGCGTCACAGGCAACCACATCCGTTGACCCAGCAACCAAGAGAAGGAATGCCCGTGGAAGGTCCAAACGGAATTAGGCGATCTTCCATGGTCCATGGATGCTTCCATTCTATCCGTATATCTCGTCTCTACACATGCACGTGGTCACTCACACGGATCATAGGCGTCCGACACATGTATACCGGCCCACCACCCGTGGACAAGGGCAAGGCTCCGAACGGCCGAACATTCCCAAATTGTATCGATGAGGGCCTACCGGTGGTAGTTAGTACTTACCATCCGAAATCTGTCTCTCATGGAGCGGGACCACGGACGGGTACAGGAGAACTAGGAACCAACTATATGTGGAGAGAGAAGGTAAATGGTAATGGCTAGTTTTTATGTAACAACTAGCTATACATATTTTCCTTAAGAAAATGTATTAATTACATAGAAAAGGAAGAAGAAAATTAGATATAATTATGTAACTAATCTATTATATATGTTAACTCTTAGATTGACTTATAGATAGTAGTTAGCTCTACTATTAAACTTGCTTTAGTGTACGCAATACTATAATTTAATAGTCCTCTTAGGCTATCCCTAACATTACATAGCATGTAGTGTCCATAGTATCAAATGTACTATCACATGAGCAAAAATCGTAAAATCTATTTCGAGAGGCATCTCGATTTAGACTTAACGTGCGACGCGGACAATTACGTGAGAAGTACTAATAGCGTTACAGATATGCATGCAAGTAGTTTTGCTATTAGGTTGTGCATATTTTTTTCTTGTAATGAAATTTTCTCTTAAATTACTTATCCGATCTATAATCCGATTACACCATTGTGTTCGTAACAATTAAATCTTTACAACAAGATCTCACATGATATATTTTGATGAAAAATCACAAATTACTTTTATTATATGTCTAAATTACTTTTAGATTTTACTAAGTTACTTCTTAGACATACAAAAGTAAATTCAGTAAAGCCTAAAAGTAATTTACATATATTATAGAAGTAACTTAGAACAAAACGAATATAACTTTGGCATGTCATTTGAAGGAAATCCGTTGTAGAGATAAAAACATGACTCTATCTAGAAATTAAATTAATCAGCACAAATTATGGAATTAACTAAAAACAATAATAAAAGTAATCACCTCAGAGCATTATGAATGTATAGGAAGTATTTTAATCAAATCTAAAAGTAACTTATATATATGATAATTATATATGATAATTTGTTCAATGAAAAAAGGTATTAATTAAAGTTACTTTCTTTTGGTTATAAGTTACTTATATAATATATGTAAATTACTTTTAAGCTTTACTGAATTTACTTTTGTATATCTAAGAAGTAACTTAGTAAAATCTAAAAGTAATTTAGATATATCATAAAAGTAATTTGTGATTTTTCATCAAAATATAATCATATGAGATATTGTTGTAAAGATTTAATTGTTACGAACACAACGGTATAATCGGATCGTAGATTGGATGAGTAGTTTAAGAGAAAATTGTATTTGAAGTATAGGTGGATGGTGTCTTACAGATTGATGTAGTCACGTCCAGCAAAAATCTGATTCGGTGAAAGATTTAATAAGGAGAGAGGTAACGAATCATTTCTAATGTAAGAAACTATGTCTACACAAGAATTAAGAATGAAAATAAGGGAATAGATGGATAAAAGGAGAGAGAAGAGAGATGATTGGATAAGAATTTAATTTGAAGAACCATCCATTAAATATTTAGTTTTTATCCATAATATCTATATTATATGATATGGTAAGTATATAAATTATTTGATAGTTTGTGGGTTAAAGATAACCTTACCATCTTGTACGATTCTATATATGTGACGTCTTACTTGCTCTCAGTAACGTAAAGAAATCACTCACCGTCTCCGCGACTACCACAATATATTAGAGAGGAGAACGGGAACCAGCTGAGTTTGAACATCAACATCAGAAAACAAGTCCAAACACGTCCCCCGTCTAAACTAGAGTACTATAATATTATCAGTTATATCAGTCCAAAGTTCAAATTCAACCGTGGTACGCCGGTACCAACTTGGCCAATTCCAATTCCAATACCAATTCCTCAGCTGCGCGTTGAATTACATACAGGTCCAGCTATTTCGGCCCCACGCTACTCCTCCCCTGTCTCTTCCATCCTCTCCGCCCTCAAATGGGCAACAAAATAAAAACTCCCCCCGCGACCTGGCGAATCGGCGTCGATGCTTAGCCGGGGAGGTAAACCGGAGTGTCGGGCCTCCCCCCGCCGCAACGCGACGCCACAATTCCACACCTACCCCGGCTACCGGGCCACCGGCCAACCCCTCCCTCCAAAACCTGCACGCGCACTCGCCGATCCCATCGCGAGAGCCGAAATCACACGTCGCCACCGCAGCAGCAGCCGCAGCGCGCCACGCGGCCGCGGTCCCCCGCGCCGCCCGCCACGTCCCCCGCGCCGCCGACCACGCCGGCAAGTAGTAGTAGTAGGGGGGTCGCGATACATCCATATCTTCCCCCGCCTCGGCGCTCGCGTACTCCTACGTGCGTGAGCCCCACACACCACCACCCTCCCTCGCTCGCCGCGCCGCCGTCTCTAGTTTTTTTCTTTTTTTCTAAAAAAAAAAGAAGCCTCGGCCGCCGCAGCCGCCTCGCCTTTGTTCGCTCGCCGCCATCTGCTTCCCCTGCCCATCCCATCGCGGCTTGTCTCCCACTTCCCTTGGCCCGCTCCAGCCTCGGGAGCAGAGCACGCGCGCCTACCTGGCGTGGAGTACCACTTCTAGAGAGTTTATTTGCTGGAGGAGGAGGAGGAGGACAGGTGGTGGCTGCCGGGGGGTGGAGCCGCGATGGACGTAACGGAGGTGACGGTGGTGCACCACGCGGCGCTGGTGCTGCTCGCGCTCTGGGCCGCCGTGTCGGCCGGGTGGGCGCACCCGGCGATCTTCCTCGCCGCGCTCCTCTACCTGTTCGCGGTGAGTCCTACGCCTCAGGGTTCAATTCGCGTCCCGAAATTGGAATGGAACCCGTGTTGGGATTTGTGGCCTGGTGAGGCTTCGATTCTGGGATGGGTTTGTGGATGGATGGAGGAGCATGATGCCCGAGTAGAGGCGACTACTACTTCTCTCCTTGCGTTGCTCTCCTCCACTGAGCTGCATTGGTGCGTTCCCGATCAGAGCTAGAATTTCTTGACTAGTAGTTTTTTTTTCCACTCCCTGTTTGGTAATGGTGAGCTATCAACTGATTTTACTTCTCCTCCTCCGTCGCTGTTGCACGATAACTTCACATTTCATTGGAAATGGGTTTTGGATGGTCATCTGTGGATCATTTTAATCCTGAAATCCCCATCAATTCATTTATGATGCATCGCTTCAGGACGCATAGTGGATTGATTCGGGCACTGGGATAAGTTCTTGATAGCTGGGCCACGTATGACGTAGGCTCATGTTTCAGCTTGAGAAATACTGGTCAACAATGGAGTCTGTACATCCCCTTGATTCAGCCAAAGTGGCCAAGTAGGAGTTAAAGCCAAGGAATTTTTTATTTCCCTCTTTGATAATTGGTTATGTGTAGTCCGCTAGCCTGCGTCAGCAACAGCTTTGCTTGCAAATAGTGAACTCATTGGGCTGATGGGATTGGTGTGGTTAATAAAGTTTTTGTTTATAATCATACATATATTATTCCGGATTGTCTGAGCCTCACTCTGAATTCAGGGTTCACAGATCAATACATCTTAGTGGAACAGTTGCACAGCATGGAGTAGTTACGATAGTTGTTCATCGTTCTTTTTACCTTTCTTATTATTATTGGGATAACAAAAGGTCCCTGTTTGGATGTGTGACTTTCTTGTTTCCACTGTCATTTTTTAACAGCAAAATGTGAATTGTTTTGGTGCTTAGGAGTACCTGCGTCCTTCTTTTTGAAATACGCCATGCTGGTGTTCGAGAAAACAAATGCGCCATGCTGTTTTCTTTAATAACTCATGGATGTAGTGTCCATATATTTAAGTCAGAAAAAGAATTTCTATCTCAAGTTGATAATAGATGTCAAGAAACAAAAGAAGAAGAATATAATCCCTTAATCTGGTTGTACGGTTCATCTTGCACTACATGCACCCGTTCTATTTTTTGTTGGTCTTGACATCAGGAATGAATTTGAAATTAAACTTTGTAGGTTTACTAAAGAAGTTGTGCTATATCCTTGCATTTTGTCTGAACATTTAAAACATTGCAACCTTTGAATTTCATTTTGTGTCTTCAAATCTTCACGCCCAGGGGAAATTATATTTCCTTGGCAAAATTGGAACAACAACCCTTTAAAAATGGTGAATAGAAGAAATACATTATAGTCACAAGGATTGGGAAGATTCCTGATATAAAAAATATTAAACTCTATAATTTCAATTTTACAGAACTCACTGCCCAGGGTCTAATCTCTATAGTTTGTCATTCACTTTTTGTATCTTTTATACATGTAGAATGACAGATTGTTGATATATTGTTAACCAGGTGAATGAACGATACACAATGAGGCTGAGAAAGCGAATACAACATGAGGAAAGGAAATGCGCAAACCAAAGAAGGGTAGGCATACTCTGTTTATTTAACAGAATTTGTAGGCTACTATTCAATTTGTAGGCATACTCTGCAGTACAATCTGTTTTTATTAGTCTTCAGCTATCATGTCAACTGCAGAACCTGCTTTCCCTAGATTAAGCTCATTTTATTTCCGGATCAGCTTCTCTCTGATGCAGAGACTGTCAGGTGGTTGAATTATTCTGTTGAGAAGATCTGGCCGGTTTGCATGGAACGGGTTGCATCTGAGCAGTTCCTTTTGCCCATATTCCCATGGTTCCTGGAGAAGTTCAAACCATGGACAGCGGTAAGTTCAATATTTTTGACACTAATTCCGTTGCTCATTTTCTTTTGCTGCCTCTTGAATGGCAACCATCAGTTGTCTGACAGTACTATTATTTGTGCACAATGTACTGTTTGGAGTTCAAAGATCAATGCTGAAATGCAACCCTCTTTCACTATGTACCTTTTATAATAAGTTACTTTTACGCAACATATCAGGTCCAACCACCATTAGGTTGAGTTCGGGAGGAATCTTGCCTCCTGACACGGAAAACAAAGCAAGAGATTAGAGTGAGATTAATTAAGTATTAGCCTAAAAAATTGAAAAATGAATTAATATGATTTTTTAAAGCAACTTTCCTATAGAAAACTTTTGCAAAGAACACATCGTTTAGCAGTTTGAAAAACGTGCGCATGGAAAATTAGAGAGATGAGTTGGGAAAGAAGGGGGAAGAACATAGCCTCAGGGAATCTTACTCTAGCTGGGGCTTCAAATAAATATAAAATATTCTGAAACAAAATAAATGAATATATGGAGTCTTGGATCACAAATTGTAGAACCACCTAAAATTTTCAACTACACACTTAGAAGTATGTTAGAAGAAATAGAACTTGGTACATTTGATTGTGAACGATCCTGTTTGACTTACACTTAGAAGACAAATTAAAACTGTGCTTCAATTTGTATGTTGAATAAATTGAGAAGTACATGTATACTTCTCTAAAGAACCATGATGTCTTAACCAACTTGCTTATGTAAAGCTTATGTGTATTATTCTTGCAGAGGAAAGCAGTGATCCAAGACCTTTACTTGGGCAGGAACCCACCAATGTTTACAGATATTAGGGTTGTCAGCCAATCAACTGATGATGACCATCTGGTGTGTAATTATATGCCTCGGTTGTTCAATTACTTTAAAAATGTTCTCTTTCTGGATATTTCCTCAAAATTGACCATAAAATTTATAAGATAAGTTATCATGCCAGGTTTTAGAGATAGGAATGAACTTCCTATCTGCAGATGATATGAATGCAACAATGGCTGTGCAACTTAGGAAGAGATTAGGATTTGGCATCACAGCAAACATGCATATAACTGGGATGCATGTTGAAGGGAAGGTAATCCTCTTTGAGGTAGAATATGTAAAGCTTAATATAATTTTGTGCTTACTTGACATTGTCTAGAATTTATGCTTAGGTCCTAGTTGGGGTGCGATTTCTCCGACAGTGGCCATATATTGGTCGTGTAAGAGTGTGCTTTGTTGAGCCTCCATACTTCCAGATGACAGTCAAACCATTATTTGGTCATGGGCTTGATGTAACTGAACTTCCAGGAATTTCTGGATGGCTTGTAAGTTTTATTCCGTTCCCATTCTGGTATATTGTATATGGAATTATCTCTGCATTGAATTTCTCTGCTATTCTTTGAGGACACTTAAGTTCTTTTGGTGTTTTGGATATGGCAGGACAGGATGTTGGATGTCGCCTTTGGGCAGACCCTTGTTGAGGTCAGATTTTGCTATTAATCTGTTCTATAAACAAACATGTTCTTTTTATGTGTTCCCTCCAGTCACAAACAAGTGAAGTTTTGGGTATCAGAACTGTCTACAAAATGCAACTTTCCCTGTGTTAGTAAGTGGTTGAAATAGCTCATTAGGATTTAAGTTCTATATGAAGTAAGGAATATTTGAGAATTTCCTATAAACATATAAACATAAGTTTTAATTGGAATTCAATCAATTTGAGTTACGAAACAATGGAGCTACTGCTAGTTTCTGTTGTAGTACAATATTAAATTCTACTGAGAATATAATAATGAAAGCACATTTTAAGACGATTTGCACAAATCATTTTTACATATCTTTTTTTTTCTTGAATACCATTTTTACATATCTAAAACATGAATATTAAGAGAGCTGCTAGCCGCACTTGCATATAATCCTAGGACTCGCTTGTTGCTGTTTAGGCAGATTTAGGGCAATTTTGACTGTATATCAAACATGTGTGTAAGAATGGATAGGCTTGGCATTAACTGATGAGGTTTCTTCGACAGTTTTTATTCTAGCCTTAAGCAAAAAGAAATAATTTTGTGAAATCTTTTTTTGCAGCCTAATATGCTAGTTATTGACATGGAAAAGTTTGCATCGGAATCAACAGGTAGTTTTCTTTCAACATTGTCAGAGCACTAATTTTTTACTTCGTTATCGTTCCTTCTCTGACTAGATTAGTAAGTTTTCAGTTCATTCTATCAATCTTTTTTTTTCTCGAATAACACAGGAGAACTGTGTGTCATTTCATTAAATGTAGGAGGAATGAAAACAAAAAAGGATAGGGAAGGTCCATTTAATCTCCATAGTCCTTTTAAGTTAATTACCATGATATCCGTAGTGTTCAACCTAGACCATGTAGGTGCAAAGATTAAGTTGGCTTTGGTTTTATGGTGAGCTAGACTTGACTTGCAGCCATCCAAACAGGCAAGGAGAAGGGATTAGTGGTAAAAATGTATATCCTTGTCGTTCCTGGGGTTCATTTTGTGAGTATATCTGGATGACATTACATCATTGGAACAGAATACGGTTTTAAATTTAGTAAAATTTAGCAATCAGAAAAAAACATGGCATGTGGAACATGGACCCATAGTCACAGCAAACTTGAATACCGTTCACAGCACTGCTAGAGTATATTGAATCACAATTGCATTAATTCAATGATGGTATGACACTACCAAATTTATTATTGAAATGTCAGATAGCTGGTTTAGTGTTGATGAGAAGCCACCCATTGCACATGCCAAGGTAGAGATCTTGGAAGGTGCTGATATGAAACCCTCTGATCCAAATGGTATGTTCTCAACTACCAAGCCCGTCCATATATAGTATATTTAACTAGGACAATTCCACAAGAGATTCTCTGTTAAATTAATGTACTGCCTTATTGATAGTTAGTTGATTCTCACAGCTGCTTGTTGGATCTATGTGCAGGATTAGCTGATCCATATGTGAAAGGCCATCTTGGGCCCTATCGTTTCCAGACAAAGATCCATAAGAAAACTCTCAATCCAAAATGGATGGAGGAATTCAAAATACCAGTAACCTCATGGGAGGCTCTCAATCTTCTTTCTCTTCAAGTTCGAGATAAGGATCACATCTTTGACGACACACTCGGGTTGGTCCCTTTGATACAGTCCATGGAACCTGCATTTAATGGTCCAATTAGTAGTGTTCTAAATTAGTACTTTATAGTTCATACAAGGGTTGCAAACCTAGTCCCAATAAGGCTAAACATATACTCACTTCTCATGTAGTGATTGTTCCATAAGCATCAACAAATTGAGAGGTGGACAAAGGCACGACATATGGATTGCTCTAAAGAATATAAAGACAGGGCGGATTCATATAGCAGTAACAGTACTTGAAGATGAAAATGTAAAGGTGAGAGGAGGATTTTAAGATTTGAATTGTTATTTCCTGGCTACCCTGCTAGAGTTTTTTTTATTATTCTTGTTTGGTTGTGACTGGTGAGCTGGTCAGAATCACAGTTCTTGGCTGGCACTAGATCATGCATGAGCTCTACCATGTATTTAAATACGAAAGTGCAGTTCAGATTGAGTGTACCTTTTCTTCTTTTTGACAGGGAAGTGATTTACTGCTGATATCACATACTTGAACTTGCAGGTTCCAAACGATGACAATGAGCAGTGTGGAACACCCAAGGGGGGCAAAGCAAGCACACCAAGGTCTAGCTTTTCGTCCAGGACCAACAATGAAAGTGAATCATCGGTTGAGTTCCGGAAGATATCTGATGAATATGAGCCAGTAGACATCGAAGGACTGGAAAAGGCTGATGTTTGGGTACATCGGCCAGGCAGTTATGTTGCAGCCACTTGGGAGCCTCGGAAAGGACGTGCGAGGTGTCAGGATTCCAGAATCCTACGAGAGAATGATGTCTATTGTGACAGCCCTAAGTCGTGCCAATCAGAATCTCAGAGAAGTGACTCCAGTACTGAAGAACCTGCCAATGGCAAATCACACCGTCATCTCCACAAGGTCAAAAAGGGTTTGGGGAAACTAGCTGGAGCGGTGTTCAAGAGCCCAAAGAAAGAGAGTGATGATGAAGCCTCGCCATGTGTAACGCCTCACCCAAATATAAAACCACTTGGAGAAAAAAGGGTGTCAGTAAGATACGTCGTTGATGAAGATCCTTGTGAAAACCTGCCAGATGACCAGGATTCCAGTCCTGAGAGAGGCAGCTTGGAAAGTCCGACCAAGCAGCATTTGAGGAAGAAGGCAGTGCACATGGTGAAACATGCAGGGAACAAAACCGCTCATAACCTGAAGAACATTTTCAGCAGGAAAGGCAGTGATAAGAGCAGAGAAGGCCAAGATGACCAGAAAGATGATCCTGACACAATAGTAGCAGAACCTTCAAAAGTTGAGAAAGACAATCCTGATGCGACTGCGGTAGACACAGACCCTTCAAAAGTTGAGAAAGACATCCCCGATTCAACGGTAATTGACCCTTTGAAGGTTGATTCTAATGTGGCCAACAACACTCTGGTTGATGCACTAGAGTATGCGTTTGAATCTGATGCGAAGGACAAACCACAGTGAAATGTGCTCTGCTATTTTTAGCAGTCCTCGTGCTGTTGGGACTCTTCATGTAGGCAGGATACTACGTAGCAAAATAGTCTGATAGTCTCCTGACAGCGAGCGAAGGTTGACAATATAGTCCGTTTGGTTGGTTGAGTCCTCCATCTTACCTGACGACCGATGTTTTTCTTGTATTAGATGCTCAAGGAACATATACCTATACATGTCACATAATGCAGACTGTCTGGGACATGGAAAGCAGGTGGCCGGTTGGCTTTGGCAAGGTGTTGGATAGGAGAGAGCGAACGAGGAGAATAGAAGAAAGGAGATTGAACAAAGCCTATTATGTGAGCATACGAAAGTAGGGGAGCATGCCCATCCATATACTAGTTTTGTATAGAACAATAGAATTAGCCTTCTTGCTTTTGATGAAGTCTTTCAGCGTACAGTACTACTGTTACATTCCTAATGTTTCGTTCTTTGGGAACAATACATCAAAATACGAAAGTAAAGGACATCCCTGAAGTTCTGTTTTTTCTTTAACATTCCGTGAATAAAATGAACCATCAGGTGCATTACAATTCATAATTCAGTGCAAGCGTTAATTAATTAACCTTGTCGACTACTCCATCGGTCTCTTAAAAAGACTATAGTTTAGCTAGTGTAGTCAAAGGTAGATTAAGCAAGGTTTTGCTATTTTTAGTCAAAGGTGGATTAAGCAGGAATGGTTTCATCCTAGTTTTAGTCGTAGATTTTGCTAGTTAAGTGAGTTTTGGATGACAATTTATTTTAAGAAAACCACTCATAGGATGTACAGTTTCTGGACGGAATATCTACGTGACATAGCGAGTATAAAAACTACTCCATCCATTCAAAAATCTAAAACCTATTTCTTTTATCATTAAGACCAAAAAATATCCACCATGTGATAAAACTATACATAGTTCTTAAATTTTTGGATAGAGGGAGTACCTGCTATTTCTGTAATGAGATTGCCGTTGTACCTCGAAGAATGGGGAAAGTCGAATGAAATGGATGTCTCGCATGGCTAGCACCAAATGATGTCAATGCAAGCTTCTATTCGCTCCAAATGATGTCGATTATGGACGTAAGGTGTTTAATGTGATAGGTCAGAATTTCACACGTTCGACGAGTCCAACTTTCCCGTATCGCATGGCACGTCACACTATCTTCTCACACTCTCTCATATACTAGATATGTTGATCTCATTTGTACGAACTATTTGGTTGATTATTCCCTAATGAAAGTCACTTTCTGCTTCGTACCGGTACCGTACGTGCAGATTATGGCACATTAATCTCGTTAGTGGATTCCCTCTGTATATCTGTTTTCAGTCTACATGTAGATGGATCAAAACTTAAAATATTCGTCAAATATTCAACTAAAGAAGCACACAAGTAATCATATACTTCGTTCATAACTCAGTTGATTTTTTATTAAAAAAAGTAAATTTCACTCTGTGCAACCTTTTATTACCGATGTTTCACTTTGTACCACCATTTAATCAATGTTTTTATTTTGAATCATGTAAAAGTTTTTTTCACTTTGAACCACTCTAACTGTTCTCAAGCATACGAAGGATCTTGAGTACATCAGTTTGATGTCAATGAACTCTCATAGCTATCTTATAGCTATAGTAAGATTATTTATCTAGCATATGATAAATTGGATGTAAATGGATAAAATAATTAAGGGTGACCCAAAGTATTACAAAGGTAAAAATAACCGATCCAACATTGGATAAAGAGTGATCCAAAGGAAAAAAAATGTTAAAAAAAAGTAACCTAAAGTAAAATTTAGTCCAATAATATTATTTTACTTACTCCCTCAGTGACCTTATTTTAAACTGATTCCACGGAAACCAAGCCAACTGCCTCGCTCGAGGTGTCTACAAAGATCCTGATTTTCATTTTCATGTGTGCATGTTCCAACCATATGCGAACGGTTTTTGTCATGATCTTAGGGCACAGATAAAATTAGGGATAGACGGAAAAACACAAAATCCCCGCCTATCATGAGAATGAGCTCGAGTAGCAAATGCTCAAAAGTGATGAACTATATTTTCACTGTTGAATATGTCTTGTCGTGTTACAGGATATGGGTTGGCTTTTATAGCCTACACCCATGCATGAGTAATTACAAGTTTGCCCCTGATAGAGTATAACAAGTTACCATAATACCCCTAAAATAAAGTACATGGTTACGAGGGTATTAAAGTATATTTGTGGGGTCTCCCCTTGACATCTGGAGCTACCTGGCAAGAGTTGTTGAAGTGGTCCCAAGGTATCTTCCGAACGTATATTCCTTGGTTGACAGCATATTCCACAAGTTTTCTTTTTCTGATGGGGAAGATGAACGCCCCCGTTTACGAGCTCGAATACTTGGGCTTGAGTCGGCGGACTCGAATGGCTAAAGCTCGAACTCTCAACCCCATAGAATTGAGTTTATTATGAAATTAGGGATTAGAAATTAAGAAATGAAGAAAAGTTACGTGTGGGTTTGAGGAAGGCAAGATGGTTGTCAGGTGCATAGGAGCCGATAGATGGGAGAGATGTTTTTTCCACTCTGACAACCATCGATCAAAAAGATACTCCTAATTAGGATTCGGTTGAATTGATCAGTGGAACCCAAGGTTGGGCCTTCAATATTCAAAAGTTTGTCCATGAGAAGAGCTGATGATATTGGACTTCTGATTTGAATTTTCCGTGAGAAGTACAAGTCGATAGGGAGTTGTCCCATGCCCAACTACCTTGTTGCAATCATTGAATGATATAATTCATAAGAAACTTGTATGTTTCGGCCCTGAGATAGTCCAACGGGGAGAATACAAGGAGATATGGATGTTGTAAGGATTTCTCTAGACTTCTGAAATCTTTCATCATTTATTTCATCAAGCCCGAGGTCTGCTGGTAGTTCATAGTCATTGAAGAAGTCATATGCAAACCGGATTCTGCTATCTCTTGGGAATCCTTCATAGAAGTTGCAGAACCAATTTTGAAAGTGTTCAGCCGATAGCGCAGAGGTTGGGTACATTGAGGCTGCTTCCCCAAATGACATGCATCGGCGTGTGTTGGCTTCATCGTCATCTGAATCGGGAAAGCTTGATTCATTCAAGGAAGGTCTGTTAGTTGCTTTTAGACTATAAATTCAGCCATAACTCGTTCTTATGGTGTACCTTAGCAAAGAGCACAAACAAACTTTAGGTATCTTGTAACAAATTTTACCAAAAAAAACGTACCTTATGTCTATCTATTTACACAAATATCATTTCAAAAAATGAATAGTTAAATAAAATTAAAAAGTCAACCATATTACATATTTAAAATAAGGTAGTATTAATCAAACACACAGCGGTCATCACAAACAATTCACAACAATTGTATTAGACAGTTCCCCTGCCATGCACTCTCAACTGAATATTTGCAAGAACTAAGCGTATGTATGGCAGTATCCTAGTATAATAAAAGAAATTTATTCTCAATTTGAATTTTCGTGTGGAAGAATTACAGCAACAGTACTAGGATAGATATGACAGGAATGGCTGTGAAAACGAATATTTCAGATTCCTTGCATCTTAATGCAATTGTTCACTTTGATAGACCTAAATTGCTAAAGCACCACAAAATATATACTAAAAAGATCAATTTAACAGACATGTACGATACCAGTGTACACCATATAAGCTTGTACAAGCTTAAGATGACTACTTAACTATTATTCTACAGTGAATATTTCTGCACTAACAATCATGATTCCTTTTTAATATTTGTGGTATCTGTTTTTGTTGTTTGGAATAACTGGTAAAATGGTATCAATATAAAATATCTAAATTCCTTTTAAGTAAGAAAATATACCAATTCATTTCAAATGAATAATGCAAATGCAGTATATACAGATAGATAAAGAAATATAATACCTTCGTCCACATGAACAGCCAGAGTATTTAGATATGTAGCCCATTATAATACCTGGGTATGTTTTCTCCTCTTACGTTCACGTTGGGACCTATATACAAGATTTATAGCAAGAACTGTATCAATAAGAAAAGTCACTACAATTATTTTTAGGTTACATGAAAAGGCAAGGTCTCGCAAGTAAGATGGTATAATCTCTCTGGTGAACAAAAACGGAAGAGAAACGATGATCAAAACCAGTTCTTTTCACAATAAACTGACTGTAATAAAGACTAAAAGTTCCATCTGTTCTTTTTTAGTTGTCATTAGGAAATGCATGCCGTCAACATGTAAAGTATTTGTATTTGTCTTTGAAATTGATATTGTTAGTGTGCCAAAACTACTTTGATATATTCTACTGAACATCCAAAATGAAAAATAAAAAAAGAATGAAGGGAGTAGACAAACAATAATGTGCAAGTTGTAATACTAAAGCAAGACCAAGTTTCTAGAATGTCTATAACCTCAGAATCCAATTTAAGCACCACAAATTAGACGCAATTCTATTACCTAAAATGAATGACAAGTGTCTATGGTATGTTTACTAATGCCAAGAATCTAATTTAGCTAGCACCATTGCACTTTCTATGGCAATTAGAAATTCATAAGGATTAGGGTTTAGGGTTAGGTATGTCTAAAAAGTGCTAGGGAAATGGTGGAAGCATAGTAAGCTTGGAAGGAGGCAGCTTACTTGTGGCAGAGGAGATAGGGGCTGATCGCAAAGAAGAAAGTGAGTCCACAGAATGACAGAATAATGAATTGATGGGTATGTCACATTTTTTTTCACTCGGTATTCAATTTTGTTCATGCTCTCACGGCCTCCAATTATAGATAATAATTGTCATAAATGTCAGCTTTCATCCTTCTCGGAATTTATAAACATCTTTTGTGCCTAATACTTTTCTATGCCATTCGTAAACTTAAGGGCTCCTTTGGAACATAGGGTTGGAAAAATACAGGAATAGACAAAACATAGGAATATGGTAGGGTTGTGGATGTAAAACAGACAATTGAAAAATATAAGAATTTTGAAAGTTTGAAGGTTTGGAACACATGAATGTATAGAATATCGGATTCCTGCAACAGCAAAACCATTCAGAGAAGGATAGGGGAGGACGAAGGCTCTCATTTTGCACGACAAAGGCTCTGATCGACATGGACTTGGTTGGACAAAACCTTTCGTATTATTATTGCCTGATTAATCCAAATACACACCAGGACACCTTTACAGTATTGAATTTTTGAAGGTGCCACTGCCATGTGTGTACACAGTTGATAGTTACACCCGTAATGCCAGTTCATAACAGTTGTATTCAGAAGCTTCACCTTGTGACTGTTATTAAGTACCTTTAATGCCAGATACTAATCAGCATGTTGTTTCTACATGCCCATTTTAAGAAGAGAAAGATGTACCCACAGCCATTAATGGAGTAGATAACAGAAAATACCATTTCGATTTGTCATTTATCCACTAATTTGACCAATATCTTTCCATATTTATTCTATTATGTTCTTTTATATAGTAATTTCCCAACTTTTTGTAGTCCTCTACCACCGGTGACCATATTATGGCTAGTTCCATTGAGGATAGACATCATGGGGAGGTACAGGAATATATCTAGGCAGTGTTGGCATGTCAGCTAGAGGACTATAGGCAAGGGTGACGAACTGAGGAAGAGATTATAGAATGATCTTCATTACTTAATTCAAATGACTTGCTAAATACCCTTTTTGGCTGGCATCTATTTAGGCATCCCTTACTGTTGCCCAGTTAAAAGTTACAATACTATTAAACTATTATTCAGAAAAGTTAAACATAAATAGTCATTTATTAATCTAATTATTAGAAAACATTAAATTTCAAACTCCTAACATATGCAGCAATTAATCTTGGCATATACTATATATTAGCTGTCAAATCATGACAAAACAAGCTAAAAATGAAATGTTTGCTACAATTACAGGATCCAATGCAGAACTAAATATCTGATGGCATATCTTTAAAAAAAGAAAACAAGAATGATAACTGCTTACGTTATGGCTGCATGATTTTCAATAATTTTTTCTTCATCTTTAGTGAACTCAAACCAGATGTCATTTCCAGTGAAATTCTCATTATCCATTATTTATTACAATTTTCTTTCGTAATGGGATAAATTGAATTTACTGTACAATAATCAGAACCAAACAAACCTTGCAGCAATATCATCTTGTTGTTCAAATAGCCATCCAGCTTCCACTATGCCTCCCTGTCCCCTAACAACAAAGGCTTGCTCCTAAGGACAGTTCCCAGCTTCTTCTCTGTTGTTGGCAGTGAGAAATGAAACAAGAGAATTAGTAAAGCACAATTAATTAGTTCCGTTTTCACTACACATTAAAGAATGATGTAAAGTACCAAGGAGATCAAAGTAACTATAGGGATTTCTCAAAACAGTTTCATTTGAAATATTAAGGACAAAAGACAAACCATTCAGTCATTTCATAATCAGGAAAGATAAACATACTCTCAACTCTTCGAACTAGCTAAATATGAAAAAAAAGAAGATAAATAAAAACAGCAAGTGAAAGAATGCTGTATTAACGAGAGAAGGTGAAATAAGTAAATAATTAATACTTGATCAGTGTGTCATGATAGAGACTATTCTAAGGTTTTGATATCTCAACCAGAAAGCTTCAGTAGTTTATACCTACTTATGATGCATTTTCCATTTAAGAGAACAATATAAAGATAATAAGGAATCCTTCTTGGTTTGTATTCGAACATTCTGCATTTTCCAAACGCAATATATAGTTCTATTAATTATCTATCGAAAACATTATCACATTTCACTCCTTTTGACAGAACTAGTTATGATGAATTGATCAACATGTCATAAGTCCCCACCTTAATTACAAAGTTATTGGTCACAATGTCTCCACACCCATCCCGTTTCATATAGTTGAATTATCTTAGAAATGTATCTAACTCTAGCATAAGCACACAGTAGAAGTCAATTACTATAGGTGTCATGTTGACAAAAGGTAGATTCATAGCTATGATATTTGCAATATGTATAGGGTTGATAGGCTTTAGGAGCTTTGATCTACACTTAAGTAGAGCCTTTTCTACAAAGTCCATGTATTTTGAAGTTGTAGCAAATGGGTTAGAGCAATTTGGGAGGGGGCAAGGAACCACTTAAGTCTAGGACTCTAAAGTGTGTAATAGGATCAAATATAACCAGATCACAATATTCCCATATCCTACCCCATATTTGTATTCATCAAATACGGGTAGTGTCAAATATCATATCACTTATGCCATATCCTATCCCATTTTCTTTTCTCGGAACCAGATTCAGGAACATCTATCAATTTGTACCTCCAATACATAGATTTTAAAATTATGGATGCAACTAGAGTGCTAAAAAGAACTAATCAATGATATGTAGAGGAAAAACCATGCAATACTATTTATGAGCTCATAAAATGGTAACTAACCAAATCTTTTGTCATGTTCATAAGTGGAGTCGTAATAGATTATTCTATGAGTAAACAATACTTTTTTATATATAATATGAGGCATTCGAGCGAATACAACTCTTCCTATGTACTATCCCACATATTTTTAGCGGGATTTGTATTAGGACGAAAATAGTACTAGGTGTTTATTTTTCTCTCATGTATCCTTCCCGCAAGCGTTGGCAGAAGACGTCAGGGACCAGGAGTGAACATGCATATGCATGGGAAGGAGAAAGAGATGATTACTTCCTTGCTTAATATACTAACGCAACATGGCTGATCCTCTTATAAGATGCCCCCTAACATAATCTCTAATAAAAGGGAAACAAACCCGTTGTAAAAGGAAACAAGCATAAAGATAGAATATAATGCCCTTTATTTTTTTTCCTGCCTGTGGCTGCGCTACAATCCACAACATGCTAAGCACGCTCTGCACACATGCAATACTATGACCATAACCATGGCACCGAGCCAGCTACTTCCCTCCATGCCTGATTACAACTCTACTCTCAGTTCGAGGACAAGCTGGTGTAGCCCCCTCCTCCTTGGCTGTGGTTTAAGCCACGTGGCCCGTATTGATGCCATGGTGTTGTGTGGCATCCGCTGCCACCTGCTTCGCCATGCCCTACAAGGAGCATTCAACCAGTAGCGGATCTAGAAATATTTTAGAGCTCAGGCAAACTACACTATAGCTAGTATTTACTATAGAAATTACATCTCAAATTTTCTAATTACATGAAATTTTAGTGGATTATCCGCCGATGAACCCGGACGGCTGCCCGGGGTAGCCGGGCGGTAGATCCGCCCCTGGCTCACACCAAGCTCATAGAAACCTCCAATGTCTGTGGAGCTTGTAACTTGTAGGTTGAAGTTGATGCTGAGTATGACTCTTTCAACGTGAATAGCTGGACCTTTTGCTCGGTGGAGAGGGTCCCAACCCAGCTGAGTAGCGGCAATAATTTGTCAATGTAGTCCGCAATGAAGGCAGTGTGCCCAAGTTGGGTGGGCTTCCTAAGAGGATTGGCATGCAGAGGGGGCCCAAAACGGACCATTCCGTGCAACGAGTCCATGGTGGTTCGCCTCGTTACTTTACAGCCACATGTATCATTTTTGGGCATTCCCTACCAGATGATGGGAAGCTAACCATACTTCACACACTCGCCGTGCGTTGGCTGCAAAAGAATTGCTCGCAGTGCTTCAGCCAAGGCAGGGGTTCTTTCTCGCCATTGTACAATAGAATTTTCAACTTGTAGAAGTAGGGAAACCGTGTACCTTCCCTGAAACAGGATAGCAACGCTAGGGAAGTTCCATGTTGCCTGACCCTTCACCGGTAGCCCCTTACTTGAGCTTCTGCGTTCTTATGCATGCTAACAAGGCATCATGCTCCAATGCTCGTTTAGGCATGGTGATGGTGGCCAGTTTCACTGGAAATCAAACAAGAGTGTGTGCCCATCCAACTTATGGCTGTGGGAGGTGATGGTGACATCATGTATTCCTAGCGTGCAGCTCACCTCCGTCATCTGATTGGCAACTTGCTACATGTGTGAAGCTATCCTTGGTGTATGCCTGTTACTGTGCCATGGCCTTTTGGAGCAACGTGATTGTGTCCTTGATCTTAGAACCATCACCACCCAAGATCATGGATGGACGATTAGCTCTGATACTGATTTGTTATGAGCTAGGGAAATTTGGGAGGAGACAAGGAACCCTTAGCGAACGTGCGTACGCACAAGGGACAAAGAGATATTACTTCCTTGCTTAATCTGTTAACATAATATGGCTGATCCTCTTATAGGACGCCCCTAACATAATCTCTAATAAAAAGGAAATAAACCCTTCTTTTAAAAGATAGCAACTAATCCCCTTGACTTTCTCCCGCCTGCTATGCGCATTCTGCATGTGTGTGCAATGTGTGTGACCCTGACCATAACAATATCCATACGATCTGTGGCCAGAATGCATAAAGCTAAAACAAATCAAGTTCAAAGATATATTGATATGTCCTCTCAAACTGTTCAGACCTTTTATGGCTGTCAGCTTGACTTCCTTTGCCTTCTTCATCTCAGAAATGAGCTGATTTCTGTTTCCTTCAATAGGTGTTGCTCCTTCTTTCATATCATTCTTTAATCCTTCTCTTAGTTCCTTTTCCTGCGAAATGACATAGCTGTGTTGCTTATTACTAGAAATACAAGTGAGTAATTAAACAACAGTAATAAGCTTGACAGCATCAAAGACCTTTGCTTTTGCAGCCCGCAGTTTTGCTTTAGCACCGTTCCTTCTTTCAGCTGCCCTTCCGTTTTGTTCTTCAATCAATTTTCTCAACTTTCTGTTCAAAGGTTAAGACACGGTTAACAATTCTATATAAACTATAATAAAGTGAAAATGTGGTAAAGAAGCACTTACACAGTAGAGAGGGCCTCATCACAAAGTAAATTGAGTATGTGCAGCTTACAAGAAGGACTCAGCTTGTTGTATCCCGACGTTCCCTTGTTTACAAATCAAGATGCAATTCCTTTGACATAAATGTCAATTCATTGATATATGCACCTAAATCATTTAACCATGCATCTCCATTTGTTACATAGATAGAATGCCTGAAAACAAAATAACCTTTTTTTTAATCCATTTACTACCAAAATTTGAACAAAATGAAGGAAATTTTGATTCGCATGGTATTTACTTCTCCCCTCTGTCTTCTTTGATGACTGATAGCAAGTTTTTGTGGAAGTCAGCAATAAGCTTGGGTACTATTTCAAGCTCTTGATCTCTTGCTATGTCTTGTATAATTTGTTCAGGTTGGCCCTTCCTTATCTGGAAAATCTGCATCAAAGTCATCCTTTATGTCGTTCCATTTACAGTACAAATATAATATATAGAAGATAAAGGAGCTTACAGTATTATATAATAGAAACAAGAAAACACTTTATGGAGATAACTTTGGTAACTGCAAATCAATTGGTGACAGACAGCCATTAATTCAATGAACAGGATTTTGGCTTGAGTCAACCGGTTAGAATTAGCATACATCAAATTGTCGGATGTTTGTGCATACAACAAAAGAGTTAGGACAAATAAGAAATCTGATTCTTGAAAATATATTGTATTTTTATATAAATAGGATAATGAAGTGAAAAATATGAGTCCATGATATTATCTATTAGGTAGAAGCAAAAATGTGTCTAATTGGAATCACATAGTTTTCTTTTACCAAGAAACATTACATTAATTTAACTGTCCTGTGTATGCTAGCAAGATGTTGTCATAATAAGACATGACACCATGCTATAAATAATAAGCTTGTTGGTTCAATTACCTCGCCAAATGAGTTGCAGAACTCGTATAACTGAATTGCTGGTCCAGCATCTTTCACCTCTAGATCTGCACCAAGAATGTTAGTGACCAGACTACCCCTGGGAAGCACTTTTTTGTTGGCTGAAGAAACTGGGCTACAATAGCTCAGTATAGGTCCATTTTTGTCTTCAGCTGAGGAGCTTTCACCATCAAAACTGTTATTCACCACAATATTGCCCTTCAGCTTTGTTTGATCCGTCTCGACCAGCAATTCTTCAACAGAATTCTCTATCCGAAGGGCTCTACCTGTGCTTTCCTGCTTGTTCATTACGATTGTTAACCATAATGAACCAACAACATACGACAAAGGATTGAGACACAGTTAAATATAGTATGTATTGGCAAATAAAAACAAATATTATTCATTACAATTTTATTGTTTGCCCCCTCATCAGCAGTCCCTTGTTCTCCCTTCTTGGCGGAGTGGAACAATCTCCCTGTGGGTTCCTGTCCTTTCTTCCTTCTGCCATGCCAAACAAAGTAAGATAATCAATATAGAAAAAAAATCAAATCCCAAATAGACACGGTGACCATTCCGCATCAGCTTCTGATGGCTTACCTGCAGGAGCTGCAATTGCAGATGCCTCTACATTTTGGGCAGATCCAGGCTTCCATCTGTGCCACTTCGTCGTTCTCATCATACCTAAAAGAATTGTTCATAAACGAAAGCCAAGTAGATCGATAAATTCTTAGAAAATCAGTTTTCTCCACTGTGGAGACAGTGAGTGTCTTCAACTATGAAGGAAAATCTCACCCACCAAGAAAATAGAGATAAGAACATTTTTACCTGTTAAGAAGGCACCTATGGCAGTATTTTATTGTGCATGCCCCCTTCTTCTTAAACTGCGTGCATGCCACTGCGAAGTATTGTTTCATTTGACGGCACTGTGGATCAAACGGAGAAATCAAACGTTAAGGCAAACACCATGTGACCCAAACAGCAATAGAATAGCAAAAGGGAAGACGACTTGGGTGATTTACCTGGTGGCAAGCCTTGCCAGCCATCACGATTTCCATGGAAGAAAGTGCTTGGGCAAAGCGGAGATCACAGATCTGTGATGTAAAGTCAAATGAACTTGTTCCAAGGATGTGTATATATTTAATTTCATAGGTGTGAAAAGCAAAAGCATTTAATGTACAAATCTTTTGTCAAATACATTTAATGTGCAAATCTGGAAGCAAGGGTGGAAACCTGTAGTTACAACTCATGGCATGCAAACATAAATGGTAAGATGCTTGTAACAGATGTAGATGATTTAAATCCCTCCTAAATTTTGTAACTAGTATTTCCCCTCTGTGATGACAAGCTATCATCCATATTTCGTCGCTCTTCTCTTTTCAGTTTTGGAGTATGGAAAGGCCTAGCGCCATGGCTATATCTTTTATGGTGAAGTCGCTCAACCATCATCTAACACGCTTAGAGGTGTAAGTACTACAACTAAATAGTCTTCTATATTTTTTCTGTCATATCTATTGGATAGAAATGCTTTCAAAAGAACTGGATTTATCTAACTTATTTCTATTATTAAAAGTGCCAGCAACCAAGCTACATGCGATTACTATTTTTGTATCTCCTTAATTAGTTAGGTCTTAAATCATTTTAAAGAAGGTGATGCTCCTTTTTCGAAAAGAAATACACAATGTAATGTTTTTATGCCTAGCATAGCTTATAAATCAATTGGTTGTATTTCTTCTTTCCTTAAGAAGAGGGGGCAAACAATAAAATAATTAAAGTTTTAAGTTTACACCTTTGATACTTCCCAACAGAAAGATTAATAGACTATGATTTTCAGATAAAAAAAAGCAAGTGGTGATGCAAGTATGCAACAATGCTATGGGCTTTATGAATAACCAACATGTGAGAGAGAGCTTGTTGCATCTTTTGACTTCAAATATGTATCCACAGGATACACTGCTTTGAATAAATTGGATGTATCCATAATTAATTTAGTAGAAGTGACAAACAACCGACCAACTAGATATTATGATTTTGGTTCTCTTTGGACTTGGCAATGCCTTTAAATATACAATACAGAATATTGTGTTACTTGTGAAGAAAATATCATTGGCACTTCACCTCTGGAGGGGTTGATGTCAGCATCTCTGCAACAGCCACCACATATGAGCCCTTGTTCAATAATTTATGGACGGAAGTGTAACCCAACGCATTGACAGCATGATCCAGTATCTCTGCCAGCATCTCCCAATTCTTCTTTCTACCAAATTAAAAGGATCAAATCTAAAATTAAAATTATAATCTACCATGGCATGCTTTGAAATTATAATATACCATGGCATGCATGTTCTTCACATGGCTTACCTGTATAAACAGTAACTATACATGCCCCTGCATTTGGAGAAGTTCCAGACGTTCTGCACCACCTCTTCTGCATTCTGGTTGCATCTGAACAGATAAAAAACAAATGGAGAGAAGAGCAAGATGCTCAAAGATTCTTATGTTGCTGAAACACACAGGTAATTACAAAAAAGACATAAGAGAGAAATTACACCAATAAAAAAAGGGGATAAATTGTGTACATGTTCATCAGGTGCTCACGACAGTATTTATTTTCACATGGCCTCCTCTTCTTGTGCTGAGAGCTAATCATTGTGAAATATCTTCTTTTCTGAGGTATAGCAGTAGGGGAAATATTGAATGGAATAAAAACCACCAAACAGATCCATAGGGCACCATAGAAGCTAAAGAGATTACTCACCTGGTAACAGATCTTGCGGTTCTCTAGGTCATAGATCTGGCATTCAGAGACATGGACTCCAAGTAAAGGGTAATCCTTCACCTTAAGTTGCTGTGGCTTGACAAAGCTTTCTTCAGCTCCTTCATCTCTCCTCTTGAGATCCATCCACCACAGTTTCTATGGAAGACGAATTCTAGAAAGGGAAGAATTTACGGGCACTGACATGGCAAATGAAACTTATGCTTCCCATGGCTAGCTCCATTGGCGTATTTATTCAGTTTTTGGGTTCCCTTTTCTAGGAAGGAATTTAATGCGTTCCATATAAAATAAATGGTGTTTGGCGTGACGGTTTCGGAAGCAAGGGGGAAGAACCCAGAAACTAGTGGACACAGTTTTCCGCAAACCCACCTCCTCCAATCCCCTTCATGTGGAAAAACACACACACACCAGTGTGCACCTCATCCCAAAATTCCTTATATTATGGGACGGAGGGAGTACATCTTATTTTTATTTGTGGATACTTTTGGTTGGTAAGGTCTTAAAACATTCCAAACACAACGTGATGTTCACAAGAGTAGCTTATAAAAAACCAATTAGTTGTACTTCTGTTTGCAAAAGAAGAAGTGGTAGACAAAAAAAAATATTGTTATTAATTTTTTAATACTTCCCAAGACAAAGATGAATAAACTATATTGTTTTCAGAAAAAAGCAAGGGGTGATTCAACAATATTCTCTATGAATAACTAACATGTGCAAGAGAGTTTGTTGCATCTTTTGACTTCATATATATCCACATGATACATTGCATTTAAATAAATTGGATATATCTATATTTTATTCAATTGAAATGACAAACATCCAACTTAATAGACATTATGATTTTGGATCTTTTTGGGCAAGGCAATGCTTTTAAAAACATAATCCAAGAAAAGGATAACTTGTCTTGTTTTGCAGTGAGTGGTCACCATAGCTACAATATGAATGCACACATGACATGACCCAAACATAATGCTGCTCTAGCAAAATGTATAAGAAAATTCCTTCTGTACCTGAGTCTTCACTCCATCCATTCTATACATGCTCCTGATTTTTTCTTTTTTCCTAGATACCACCGAGTTTACGTACTAATCACCTCTATACTCATTTTGTTAATTGACCATTAGTTGACTATTAGATTTTTTCCAAAATATCTATATAGCACCTTGCTCAAACATAAGTGCTAGCTTCATATAAATATCGAGGAGAAAAACGTTATAAAAAAATGAATGATACAAAATTGTTTGACCCAAAATTTGAAATCCAATTTCAAAATTTTCAAATGTATTGAAACAAAATTTGATGAAATTTCAATACATAAATTACACAAACCACCAATTTTCTATTTCTCCTCTTCTTAGAAACCAAAACAAATACTCCCTCCGTCCCAAAATATAGCAACCTAGTATCGGATACACAACCTAGTACTATGAATCTGGACTGGACAAGAGGTTTGTCCAGATTCGTAGTATAAGTTTATGTCCAAACCAGTACTAGGTTGCTATATTTTGGGACAGAGGGAGTATATTTTTAATCAACTTCAACCAAATCGGAAGAAATTTCCATGGGAAAGGTAAATCTACTCTTCAAAAAGATCATCAAATTTGATGGAAATTCATTTCAAATTATAACTTTTTTATTTCAAATTCAGGGTCATATAATTCTATCCCTTCTATTTTTTTAGAACTGAAACAATTTTCACCTTGAGAATGATGCTTTTTAAGAAACTACACTTATTTACGAGTGAGGGGCAATAGTAGTGTTAGAAGAATCTAAAGGTCAACTCACACAATGTGTATAGAGGGGATTAAAAGAAAATCTGGGGCATGCGAAACAAGGCAAAGCTCAATGGCATGGAAAGGATGGAGCGAAGACTCAGGGGAACATAAGGAATTTTCTAAGGTATAGCTTGGTGATCACTACAACAAAAGCATACATCCATGATAGCTCAACCAAAACATTCGTTTGATGATTGAGTACCAACAGCAATTCCAAACACAAACTGCCACTAAAAATTTGACTCGTGACACAAAAGACAAGCACATTTTTTTAGATTTGAGCATGCCACCAAAGTTCCTCACTTATGAGTCGAGGAACAGGATCAAGGAATACAAAATGCTATTTTTGAAAGGCTTTAACAAGGTTGGGATGGAACGATGATCCGAGGACAAGCAACACAGCATAATTCCATGTTTCGGCTGACTTTTGACTCATACTGCACTAATAAACCCACCCACTTTTCTATGGAGATCATATTTTGAGCCCAAACAATGGGTTAGCTCAAGAAGAGCAATTTATCAATTTCAAAGATTCAATTAATAAATATTGGAGTTTAAGGACCTAGCATGAACAGGGCAAGTTCGTGATCCGGCTAATAAAGTGAAAAAAGATTTTAAAAGGTAATTATGATAGTGAAGTGACACTTTCATACGTCCACCAAACGCAACGCAGATTGTATTATCTGCTTCTTAGTTCTTAAGAACAAAATTTGGAACAAACCGGCAGAACTTTTGTAGGTACTAGCTAAACGTTCGTGCTTTGCTACGGCTAAAAGGAAATATATCATAATATTTCCAAAATAAATAAAAGCATATCTTACATGAAATATGTTGCCCACCTTCTTTTACAGAAAATACTCACTTTAATTTAATTTTATATGTAGCTAACCATTTAGATTTAGCTGTTATGTGATCTTAAGAAGTTCAAGGGGTAATATGTAAAACTACAAGAAATAGGTGGGGTGGCAGATACATGGCCACCACCATTGGAGTCCTTATAGGAGTATATATATGAGCAGTTTTCTATCAAGTTGCTCTTCCAAAAGTGATGCAGCTATAATCTAAAAACAAAACTGGTGGCTAGTGCTGCCTTACTAGAAATGCAAACAAACAGTTTTATGAGTTTGAGATGAACATTCGCAAGAAATTACTTGCAAGCATGTGTCACATAGTTCTAACAATCCTAACAAATAAAGAGGAGATTTCAACATTTCATAGTGTTTGTTCCCTTCATTTTCTTGCTATTTATTCCCTTCTTATACTCAGACTTGATTGGTTTCCTGGATGATGGCCTTGCATTAGAAACAAAGCTACTCAAAATCAAACAGCTATCTTTCCTCGTTTGGACCACTTGCAGAACTTTCCAGATTGTTCTTTTTGTCGGGTGATGTGTTCATGACATCCTCACTTCTAAACCCAAGCTCTGACATATCTTGCTTTGCCATCAGGTTTCTGGAACAAAGATATTTTTCACAAAGATATAATGCACAAGAATAGCATGTCTTGAATTTATAATGGAAATAGCAGCATCAAACCTAGAACTGAAAAAAGAATTGCGCAAAGTTTTGACTTGTGAGCCTGAATAACTAGGTTGGAATATCAAAGTTCTTAAGCACTCTTACCACAGCAAGAATTTCAGATATTGACGGAACTGTTTGATCTCTCTTAAAGTTAGCTATTACAAGCATAAAAATATCCCCTACAAGACTTATGCCTCAAAAGAAAGAAAAACCTTCAAGACTTGGAAAACAGGTTGAGCTAACTATTGTATGGTAAGAGTAAGTCATAGATCTGAAATTAATATGTCAAAGCATCACCTCTCCATCCTACATTCCAGGTACTTCTTCGAGAACTGCCGACATTTTTCGGACTGAAATCCTGTTGATTTAAGGCAGGCAAGATAGTCTTTCTTCTCCTGTTTGAACGGGCAGTTGTCACATGACAAGTAATGACACCAAAAAATATCGGCACAAAAAGGGTGTGCAACCTTACCAAGTCACACTCATGCAAGTGATCCAGTGGGAACACTCCTTTTTCGGGAGGCACAGGCCTCACGCCCCGATTTCCACCAAATGCACCGCCTGTGAGAGCAGAGAGCCCACAAAGTTATTCCGAACTTCATATTAGCATCACTTAACTTGGATATTAAGCAGGAAACAGTCGATACACGAATGCATTAATGGAATCCATAAGTTCTTCACAATTGTGACATGCATCCAGAGCAAATCAATGTAGACAAAATATTTATAGCGGACAAATTCAGGATCAGCACACCTGCACTCATTTCCAATGATACTTTCTCAGTGCTCAAACCGCCTCACCAGAACTTTCCAGATGAGTTAGCAACCAGGGGCGGATCCAACTTGGGACATGGGGGTTCAGTTGAACCCCAAACTTTTGGGGGAACAAACAAACTGATACTTGTATTAAGGTTAAGGCTCTGAAATTAAGAGAAGAGCTTCTTCCAGATCTAGAAGAGAAGCTAGGGTTAACGCAAGCAAATTCGAGACAAAAGTACTCCCGGTGGGAGAGAGAGATGAATCAGAAAGAGGATGTGGATACTCACCAGGATCCCCTCCCCTCCCCTCCCCTCCCCTGCTCTGCTCGCCAATGGAGATCGGCGCCCCTCCCCTGTTCAGCCGCGAGATGGCGCAAGGAGCGGAGGAGACGAGACGGAGATTTTTCTTTTACGCCAAGGGAAGGGGAAGATACTCGAGACCTTTATCTCATTTTTTTTTACTTTAAAATTGGCGCTTGGAATGAGATGGGCAACTTCTATGCTGATAATTTCGAAATTTTCGTCACAGATATTTCGATCAAGAACAAAATTATACAGTTCTAATTGGACGCCGATTATAATAAAAGAAGTTAAGAAAAATACGATGACATTCTGTAAAACTTCGCAAACTCAATAGCATATTATACATATTATAGAACGGAAACAAAAGATAGCGACATACATACAATGGATTTTCTCTAAAAAATAATCTAAAAATAATCTAGTCAAACCGTTTATTTATTTCATTCAAACAAAACATTTCTTACCTAAACATGTTACGAAAACTGCAAGAAAAGCTAAGAAAAAGGGATGTTGGTCACTAGCCTAAACACAACACAAAAGGGGAAAAGTTATTCACATATATACTCATATTAATCGATAATATACTAATATTATTAAATTTGTTTTTTACCATAATACAGTATGAAACTAAAACTTTAATCTTATATTCCTCCATTGTTTCATCTTCTCGTTCTTCTTAGACCTTTGCATGTTCCATCACTCCGATGATGAAGTCACTGAAACAAGTAATCCCTAAGCGTCAGCTTACGGCAACTTTAGGTTCATGTTGAAATTAAGTCAGAAAAAATTATGTTGTATGTTAATTGATATTAGGGCTAACTTTTATATTTTAGATTGCTATTCCTACTCACCTTTGATGGCCTGAGTAGCAATTAGGAGGGGACTCCGGGGCTAAATTAAATTAAGAAAAATCCCCAAAGCCCAAAACTCAAATTTCAAAAATTTCCCTAAAGCCTGAAAGCATGTAGGGCGAACCCACTTAAACATACCACTCCACTTACACTTTCCTCGCTTCGTGTAAAATGATCAACCCGAGAGTGGTATGGTTAGAGGGAATATGCTTTATAAGATACCTTATAAGTTGATTCCACCCTTACTAAACTAGCAAGGTGGTACTAAATATGCACACAGCTCTCATGGGCCAACGAGAGTTGTGTGCATTTTTAATACCACCTTGCTAGTTTAGCAAGGGTGGAACCAATTTATAATGCCATTTTCCTCCAACCATACCACTTAAGGGTTGACTGTCGAGACCCGAAATAGGATCTCTTTGTATAAAATGCTAGACCAGGATCATGCTAGCACATATAGGATACACATACAAGATACAGAAATATCATCACACCCACATCACGCATATATTATATAACCAGTGCATAAGTATCATGGTTTACAACTTTTATTCGGCTGCGCATGGCCCCAAAAGCGAAGGGAAACACAACGGAAAAGATAAACGGCAAAGTGAAATCCATCGAGCTGCCACAGGCAATCGACCAAGACGCGAGCCTAATCATCATCCACTGCCACAACCTCCTCTGGGAACAAAGGATAAGCCTCCTCTACAACTGGTGAGATAACACCACCGTTTTTTTTGACAAATTGACCCTTTTCAAAAACTTATTTCGAAACTAACCCCTGCCAAAAACTTCAACCAAAAATAGACTGTTGGCTCAGCGCCAATGCGCTTGGCGCTGATGTTGGGTGTGTTAGCGCCAACGGTCCTGGCGCTGACCTCGGGCCACCGTGGCGGCCGAGCAGATCCCCCAGCCGATGTGGCAGGCATATTAGTGCCAACCGCCTCGGCGCTGTGCTCGTCAAACTCAGCGCCAACCGCTTCAGCGCTGAGGTTCCCAACTTCAGCGCCAACGGTCCTGGCGCTGAGGTTAGTTACTTAGAGGTCGGCCGAGTCCACCCCATCCAGCCTCTCCTCTCTTCTTCTCCACCGTCCAGGCTAGGGTTCGTCGCCCCACGCCGTCCCCTCACCAAATCTCCCCCAAATCCTCTCAAATCGAAGGGGATATCGTCGGAATTGAGTTGGGGATCGATTGAGAAGGTAAACTCCTCTAGAAACCCTAGTTTCCCCAACGTTTTATTGGATATTTCGCATTGTTTTGGTTCCAACCGTGGTGTGATAATAGTTTGCTCGGGTTGAGATGTTAATTGGATAATGTGGGTGGGGATGTAGTGCGGAAGAGACGTATTAGTCTTGCTCCATTTGGTCCATGTTGATTTGTAGGACCTATATTTGGGATTGATGTGTGGTGATGGTTAGGGCTTGATGTTGTATTGATGCTTGGTGATTGAAATGGTTGGAAGGGGGTTGAGGTGTGGTGAGGTATATGCACTTTGTAGGAGGAGGGATTTTTTTTTTGAATAATGTGTAGTATTTGAGTTGAAAAAATTAGGTATTATTTTATGGAAAAAGTTGGACATGTTGTAGGGTTTGGAAGATTTGGCATTGCTATGGTATTTAGAGATTATTTTCAAGTAATTAATGTTTATGTATTGGTGAAATATTGTAGATAGATAGATTGGTCCGGCTTCATTATGGTGGTTGTGTGGTAGATGAAAGTACCGGTGGAAGCCAATTTGGGGGAATGACTGTTAGACAGTTAGTGTTTCATGCGAAGCCTACATTTGAAGAGTTAATGTCTCGCATTAAGCATGAATTAGATTGGAGTGATGAGTCGGTTGGTATGCAAGGGAGATACGATGTGGGCGGCGGTGTCATGTCGCATAAGTTTATGTTAGACTTGAATGGAGAGATGGAATGGCAAACATATATAGATATAGTATTGGGGTCACATTTCAAAGCTCTTGAGGTGTTTGCATGGAAGAAAGAGGGTAGGAAAGGAAAGAAAGAACTTGTAGGCCTGAATGAAAGTCCACTCATAGAATCACCCATTAGTTCTCACGAACACTCGGAGAGGTGTAGTAGGAAGGAAGATTTAACTGAGGAAGACGTGGAGGTGGGCGAGGGAGTAAGTGATATGGCGGATGTGGAGGTCAGGGGGGAAGTACATGGGGAGGAGAATGTTCCGGTAAGGGAGGAAGTACATGCAGAGGAGAATGTGCCGGTAAGGGAGGAAGTACATGCAGAGGACAATGTGCCGTTAAGGGATGAAGTAAATGTAGAGGACAATGTGCTGGTAAGAGAGGGAGTAAATGTAGAGGAGAATGTGCCGGTAAGGGACAATGCTTTCTTGACCAATCTTCAGCACGCTCTTCCTTTTCCCTATTCAGTCTAGCCAACTCTCTTAACTCCAACTCCTCTCTCCTTTCCCTCTCGTCCTTCTCCTTTGTGGCACGCTGCCGTTGCCGCTCCTCACGCTCTTCATGGCGCTCGCGCCAGCTCTGAATCAACCTCTTATCGAACTCAGACATCTCCTTGTCAATCCACTCCACAAAGTCACAAATAGGGGGTGGTATCTTAGGTTCCTACACACTAAATCACATTTTATATCTTCACGATAGACGACCATATATGCAATGCGAAACAAATTACACTACAAAAAATTTACCTTCACTGGAATCTTCACCTTTCCCTTCCTTCCCTTAGGCACGGGCTTAGGTTTCTCCGGACTGTACGAGTAGTTGCGGCACATCCAGTACCTCTGGCCATAACTATCCCAGTCATCACTTATCTGAAAACAACACTCATCCCCACACCAACACATTGGGCGCTTCACACCCAGTGGAGGCAGCTACTCAGGGGCAAAGCCGACTTCATCCTTCTTAAACATCCTACAATTACAAAAAAAAAATAATCGCTACATCAAATGCAACATAAATATTAACACATACATACTCCCCTATCACAATACATCCATCACCTAACTATGGTTTAGAGAAACATAAGATGGTACACAAAAACTAGGGTTCTTAGCGATGTTATAAAATCAAAATTCAACAATACGAATCGTCCATAACTACCTAAATATTGAAGTAGAACATTACACCCCTCTCCCTTCCCCCTAAATCACATCCCATCCAACCAACCGGTTGATAAACTTAGGGTTTCTCGAGGGGGTTTACCTTACAAATCGATGCCTCAAGCAATGCCCACGAAATGCCCTTCGATTTGGGGTGGATTTGGAGATATTTGGGGAATGGAGTAGAGAGGGCGACAGTGAGGGATGAAACCTAAATAGGGAGAGAGGAGGGGAGTCGAGAGGAGAGCTGGCTGGGGCGGCCTCGGCCGACCTCTAAATACCCAACCTCAGCGTCAGGACCGTTGGCGCTGAAGTTGGGAATCTCAGCGCCGAAGCGGTTGGCGCTAACATGCCTGCCACGTCGGCTGGGGGATCTACTCGGCCGCCACGGTGGCCCGAGATCAGCGCCAGGTCCGTTGGCACTGACACGCTCAACCTCAGCGTCAAGCGTATTAGCGCTGAGCCAACAGCCTATTTTTGGTTGAAGTTTTTGCCGGGGGTTAGTTTCGCAATAAGTTTTTGAAAAGGGACAATTTGTCAAAAAAAAGGGATAACACTAGGGGTGAGCACATAAAGCACTCAACAAGTACTCAACAAGTGTACGGAAACATGCATTATATGATACGAGGCTAACAAGGAAAGGTTAGGGGTTATTTTGCTTAAATGGTATTTTATTAGTACAAAAGTATACAGGGGACAGTAAAAGCAGAATTTAAATACCGAAAAAGAAATAAGTACAGAATGTTGACATTTAAATATAATCCCACAAAACTAAACATATTAATTTATCTTGCACACAGCTCGCTCCCAAAATAAAATTTTCACAAATCTACCCCTCATGTGAAATCATCGAGCATGTCCATAACCAAAAACGCGGCTATTCGAATAGATGGACACTCTGCAGAGGTTGCACAACTTTACCCACACGGTACCCTTCGGTGTGGCCAAACACGAAAGAGTAACAAAGTGTTTCCCCTACCTCGCCCTAACACTGGCCTCCCGCATGGGCGGTCCTCCCTTCGCCACACAGGTGAAAGGTCCCACAGTACGATCCAAAATCCTAGCATCTAACCACCTGGGATGCCAGCGTCAGGACTAGGAAGCGTACTAAGCTAGGTCCTTCCCACGAGAACGTGTGGTTGCACGATAGGGCTCAGATCAATGGCGCACGAAGTAAAGTCCTTAATTGACCGGGGTGACTTGCCTAAACTAAGGACCTCAAGCACACAACAAACTCAAAGGACCACACAGGTCGACGGGAAGCACGCACACAGAAGGCTTCCCCCTAGGTTCACACAGATCCACCATTACCCTAGTCTAAAATAACTTTTCCACCATATGTTTACTATACAATGCAACACATGCCACCAAAAGATGGCACACAGCCACATGGTCTTTATAAAAACAATGTTGAGTATAGGATTAGTCAAGTTTAATATTATTTTTGCTTAAAAACCATTCTGCGCATGGCTAAGCTCAACTACCTATCAGAGCTTTTCATTCTAGCAGCTCATTTTCCAAAATACATGGTGACAAAGAATTTACAGGTAGCAATGTATAACATGGCAGGAATTTATTTATAGCAATTAGCACAGTAGTTACCCAAAGCGCTAATTTTGAAATAAAACATGCATATAATTTGAAGACAAAATAATATTTACGCACTGAGATCAATTTGATCAAAGGAGTACACTTGCCTTCACCAGTAGAATCTCCAACCCAAACTTCTTCTGCACCTGCTCCTTCCTCGGTAGCGACGTCTACTCGTGCATGATAAAAACAAAAGCAAATAAATGATGGGCAAATAAGTAATAAACAGAACAGAAAAATAGAGAGCTCAAATTAAATAGATTTATAGAAAATAAAATGGGTGGATTAGATCTGGGATTATTTTGTAGTGGACGATCAGTATAGGAATTAAAGGAGGGATTTATATTTGGTTGTGGTTTCTGACACTTTGAGGGAGAACTACCAGATAGTGGCAAAGAGAGAAGAACAAAAAGCTCCTGTGATTTCACAAGACACATCATGCGCTTGTGCAGAGGCACAAATGAACTAATGATGGTGACCAGCAAGACAACAGCTTCCCTACAACACTTGCCGACACAATAATGTGGTGACACTGGGCGAACGCCTCTGGTGATCATCGCCGGTGAACATGACCTCCGAGTGTCAACATCGTTGAGGAGGGAGATGTAGCGCCATTGCTGAGATAGGAGGAAGGAGAGTGTCTTACCACGACGATGCCGTCCCTAGGTGAGCAAGCGATGCAGACTGAGTGTGGGAATTGGCTCTATGAGCCTTTGAGAGTTTGGGAACGCAAAAAATGGTGGAAGTTTGTTTATACAGTGAGAAAAGGAACCAATGTTGAGTGGAGGAGTTATCTGGTGATTCAATTGAAGATAATGCAGTGGAATTATTTGGCTCCTGGCCTGCTAACGTATCCTGATTGATGACCAATAGGTGATTAAACTCATAGTGGATGGAGAGAGCAATCAACAGAGGATTAAATGGCAAATGTTTGCATTGATAGGAAGATGTAAAGTCTGGGTGATTGATTTGCTCTTCATTTTTTTTCTGTAAAGGCTGGTGCATGGGATTAAAGCAGCAATATTTGGGCTAGGAGCTGGATCGATCCAGGTGTTGGAGAGGAAGAGATAGAAAACATTGTTTCAGTGCAGATGTACGTGAAAAAGAGAGGGAGAAATGAAAAGAGACAATAGGAAGGGAAAAGGGAAGTAAAAGGAAGGCTTTCTGCACAAATGACATTTTTTTTCTCGAGTGGTTATTTTAGGAAATAAAGGGAGTTAGAATAATTTGAGCTTGCAAACCAAAATCCAATTAAATCCAAATAACTCCAATTAGAATAAACATACGATAAAAATTAACATCATTATTAATTAATGTAATGAAAGTAATTAAGCTTGTTTTAGGAACAAAAGCGAAAGGTGATATTTATTTAAATTTTGGAAAATAGGTAAATTTTAAAATTAAAAATAAATTGGGATGTGACATTGATCCTTTCACACGAAGCGAAGACGAAAATGTAAGGGCATGTTTGGCATAGCTTCAGTTCCAGCTCCATCTCTGTTGGAGTTGGAGCTCAGCCAGACAGTTTCAGCTCCACCTAAAATGGGAGTGAAGCTGGGTATAGCTCTCTCACAAAATGAACTAGAGAGGTGGAGTTGGGTTTAGGTAGCTCCACAACTCCACTGTAGACCCAACTCCTGGGTTAAATTTAGAAGTTGGAGTTCTACCAAACGGGCCCTCAGTGGAGTGATATGTGTAAATGGGTCTGCCCGTCGGATGGGTTGGACTACACGGTTCTGGAGGTTGGGCTGTTACAATATCTGAGTTTGATTCTAATACGACTCCATCGGCTCAGGACTCTATCAACAAAAATAGAAACTATGATACACCTTCCTTAACTCGGAATCATACCTAAACTTGATAATTTTACAAACCGAATCTTCTAAAATAACAACATGAAATTCTCGTTTGACCCGGTCTTAACGAACGAAAATTGCCAAATTTCACCATTAACAAGACTATGGGCCTGTTGGGCTGTAGCCCGGGCTTCCTCCCCGCCGCTTCGTCGGCCGCTGTGCAGCTACCACCTCGAAGCTTCTTGGTAACTCGAACAACTGTCCCGCGAAGCGCAACTTCGATGCCTCGCCCTCCTCCTCCCTCTTTGCCTCCACATTCGTGTCGTGTGGCTGCAGCGGCAAAGACAACGATGGCAAGGACACGCACCGCTCCTCCCCTCTCCTCCCTCTCCCTGCTCGGGCCTCGTGGTGTGTCGGGGCGCCTCGTGCACGGACTGGAAGCGGACAGACAAGCGCGCCTCCCGTGAGCTCAGTGCAGCACGCGAAAGAGGCCGTGGCCCTCCTCTCCTCTCCTCCCTCTTCTAGCTCGGGCCTCGCGGTGTGTCGGGGCGCCTCGTGCACGGACTGGAAGCGGATAGACAAGCGCGCCACCCGTGGGCTCAGTGCAGCACGCGAAAGAGGCCGTGCCGATGACGCTCTGATTTGGCCTCCACCGCGCCTCCTCGCCAGTTGCCCAAAGCAGCCACCGCTAGCCACCACCACAACCGTGTGTGGCTAAGGGAGAGGGAGGGGTTGCGCCGAGGGGAGACGGTAACGACGCTTGAGCTTGACATTCATTGTCGGCTGCTTCTGGGGAGGAAGAGGGGAGAAGGGGAAGAGGGGATAAGGAGAAGGGGAGGAGATAGAGAAGGGAGGATGGGATGGAGGAAGTGCAGGTCCCACTATTTTTTAATCTTATTGTTTGACTGACAAATTGGCTCACATATTTTGTTTCAGTTTTTAAATTATTAAATTTTGCTTCACGTGGCACATCAAATGAAAACTGAGTCAAATTAACCACGTAGACCATCAACTGAAACCGCCATCCAAACCTCCATGGAACCTATATGTCCGTTGTATCTTGTATTGTGATTCAAGTACGAAAATAAGTTAAGGACCTAATATGAACTTAATCCAACGAGGTGATAGATATTTTGGCAAAGCTCGCGAAAGCTATGTCAAATTGGCAAAGCTAAGCGAGACAGATGTCAAATTGTCAAAGAATTAAACAGTGCTAGGTGACCTAGCCCGAATACAAGACATTCGGCACCCTAGTGAACTTCAAACAGTGAAAGGAGATTGAAGTGAGATGGCAAATGGAGCTGAAAACCGTAAAACGGACACTTTTTCCCCCATTAGAAAGCAGCAGTGGCCATGGTGTCTGCATTTTCTACGAATATTACCATGAAACTGCACTTCCAGGATCAATAAACCGACAATTCTGACATCTTATCCGTTGTACTCTCAACATAACATACAGCCATGAGAAAATTCTTAAACTTTCACTCACCGGTTCAATTGATGCTTACCACAACTTTGCCTATAGTTCCCTTCATCGCCTCTACGATAATGCCAAGAAAATTTGATACAAATCGTGACGAAAGCAAACAAGATTGCAAGGAATATAATTCACCTCGGCAATCTATTGATTCTTAAATAAATAGTCTTAACAACAAATTCTAGAATTTAAAAAGCTCTGTTGAGTTCATCGAACCACCAAAACAAGTAGAACTGGTCAACTAATAAACGGTCAAGGATGTAAATGAACTAGGGCGTACATACAATCCACTTTCTTGAACCTCCACGACTAGGGTCTAAAAAAATCATCGATGTACTCAAGCATCCATCATATGAGTTTTCTGTATGCATTCAGCAATTGAGCATGCCTTCACGGGCTATCACCAATCCCATTTTGCTGCATACAGAAAAGCTTATCTCCTGAGAAGTACCTCAAATCAAAGCAGAAAGCTGATCTATTCTCCATCAGATCGCAGGGATTTCCAACTACTCTCAGCGGTAGCCCCATCCTCTTCCCCGGCCTCCCCTGCCCCGCCCTCTTCCACTCCCTCTACCACCACGGGATAACCCTTCAAAAGCTCTGTTCACAAGTTGATTCCGCGCTGCTCCCTCTCCCCGCCCCTTCTTGCTTGCAGGGGTGTTCCCATTTGTAGAAGGCTGGGACCTCTTCCCTCTAAAAGATACACAAAGCAGACTTCACTATAATGAAATGCAAAGGAATCCGAGGGGGAAATGGAATATTAGGTAATAGAAATCTAACCCTGTTGTTGTAGCTGCTGGTTTCTTTGGCTGCTCCATCCATGAGAGAGTGATTTTCTTGTCACCAATAAATAAAGGGGATTTCGCACGCAACGGCTGAAATGAACATTCATCACGTATAGTTAGCAAGCATAAACCTTTAGGTTAGTTTGTTTTGCATAACATGCAGTATTATTAGTATAGACAAACAGCATATTTCATACATTGCCGTGTACTTATGCTTCCTCCAGCAGTAGAATAACATGTGTTTTAGACATTAATGCATACAACTTTTCCATTGTAAAAATTAATACAACTACAATGGTATTTTTTGACACAACCTACTCATCATTTTCATAAATCTAAGGTAATTCGTAGAGATTGGTAGCCAAAGTTGAATTCGGTTGTGTACATGCAATTGTAAAAGGCCACTTAACTTTTTTACTTTAGATACTCCTGCAGTTCGTTTACAAGTGCAAAACTCAAACCAGTATGTGAACTATTCACTCAAATCAGTCCTCGGTTCGCTGATTCAAACATGGTTTGACAGTGAGCCAGACAGTTCAAAGTATTAATTTTGAATTAAACCCAAGCCTGTATTAAAATAAAGGCTCAAATTGAAAACTTTCTTAAATAAATCACATGTCAATCTCAGGTAAAAGGGATTTGACTATCAGCACATCCTACACATGCAATATAACCTCAGGTAAAAGGGATTTGCCTCCCGCAAGCGGAATTAAAATGTACCAGAAAGTTTAAACATCCCAGTTTTTCTCACTACCATTGTTTCTATTAATCCAAACCAGACCAGGCCCTGGTCACAGTTTTTTTTTGTCTAACTAACAGTGGTTAGGTTTCGGTACTATGCTAAAAAGCAGATCTGAAACAAAAAAAAACTCCTATTGCTATTGCTAGTATTTTCAATAGTTCCTTTGTTATACATATAATTAACTGGTCCACCATGAGAAGCCCATCCAAAGAGCATCTGGAAGCTTGTGATTTGAAAAATACCCTCCTATGTGTCATTGAAAAGTAAACCCAGGCCCCACATTATTCTCACATGCGATAGCATTTTGTAATTCACATATCACAGATATCCACTAAAGTAATAAAGAAATCACCTGCGCCATTGCTAGTATGTTGTTGTAGGCCCTCATTGTCATTGTTGATTTCTGCTGATCAGATTTCTGCCAAAAGATCATATCCACACGATGATCAGTTGTTGTAATTGTTTTTGAAGTCATAGTATCAATCTAATTGCCAAACAAAGAGCTTGGAAACAATCTTGCAGATTGTAGAATATGATGTTACAAGATTCTGAGACAAGGATAAGTCAGCCAACAATAGTGCTGATCCCACAAGGAGGAACATAGAAAATTTATGCAAAGCACCTAAAACTCACAATTTTAGTTTTCTCTTCTTCAGTCTTTGCTGAAGATATTGCCTTGTTAAAATCTGCCATACCCTGGGTTAGTCTCTTTGAGACCGCTCGAACTGTCTCTTCTGTTCCAGTTAACCTGTGCACGTGCAGCAGTAAGAAACTAGATCACCAAAACAAAATACCACACACTCTCTCACACCATATTAAAAAGCTGAAAGAAATTTTATCATAATTTATAGAAAAACGATTTATGATTTATCTTAGATTACCACACCAGAATATGGCGTAAAAGATGTTTCACAAGCTATGGGAGAACAAAATTTGTGTAAGATAATGTTGCCACACATAGCAGATGATGGCCAATTAAGAAAGTTATAACAAATTGTCTATGTTCCTCATCAATGGAAACCACCAAACCAAGCATCATGTTTGCTAAAATCTTAATTTCTTCTAGTCAAACAACCATAGAATAATTGATCTGATTCAATCCTAGGTAGAACCTTAATATTGATAGAATCAATGGAAGGATCATGATAGTAATCTATAATCTACATAGATCTCACATAATTTTATCCCAGTCCTCGCAATAATTATTACAAATCACCATGGTAGTTAAGGCGGCAAGGCAACCTGAGGCGACCCACCCACGCCTTACCGCTCTAGCGGTAAAGCGCCAAGGCGTGGCGACACCATAATCTACGTGATTAGCAGCGATTAGAAGAGGGAGAGAAAGAAAATTAGCCTAGCAGTCCAGCCCAATAACCATACCAGCCCAAGGTCAAAGAAACAACCCTAATGCCCACACCAGGTGCGTCTCTCCTCCCACAGCACTGCCTTCGATGTCGCTTCTTCCTCACGCCTGTACATCGCTGCTTCCTCACTCCAGCTCTTCTTCCTCGTGCTAGCTCTGCTCCTCTATCTGTGCTCCTTTCTCCCCTGATTCAGAACACACCCAGCATTGTTTCTATCTGTATGTGCTCCTTCCCTTGGATAGATCTGGCGCTGCTCCCTTGAGTCAAAATGAATCTGGCACAGGGGAGAGAAGAAGAGCGTGGAAACCAGAGCTGAGGAGTAAGATGGCAATGACATGGAGCAGAGAACAGGGAAAAGGGTGTAGTTGCTGCCGCGTTCACCTGTCTCTCTCTCTCTCTCTCTCTCTGGGTTATGGAGTTAAGCCCTTAAGAACCCTTGGCACACCTAGCGCTATAGCGACGCCTTAACAACCATGCAAACCATTTCCAAATTCTAATTGTTCTTTCAATTATCTATATGTCCATATTTATATAAAATTACTACAGATCATCCATCTGGCCCATAATTTTAGGTAAAGGCTTCTACACTCATTGATTCATGTAGAAATTTCCTCACAAAAAAATATATGTAATACATTTATACAATGTACCTTTGGTCAAATCTTCTAGTACAACCTATTATTTTATTCTATGATTTAACAATAGATGTGACCCAGATACTAATAATATTGATTTAGCATCATGACATCACTCATTTTTTTACATGTCAATTACCCCTTACCTCAGGATCATACTCAGACAAGATGGATTCCTTCACCCTAGTAGCACTATTTTTAGGAACGAAAATCAGATCCAACATCCCTAGTGCTAGATTTTTTTTTTTGGTCGACTTAAGCACGTGGTAGTCATGGTACTACTGCAACTGCCCCCAATGTATGATAACTAATGATTTGGTGGAACTAATTAAAAAAGAACTGTTGTCTAAACTGCGGTTCTTAAAGGAATGCACACAAATAAAAATTGTTCAAAGAAATCATAAGGAAAATGCAACCAACCTCTCAGTAAAGTCTTTGTAATGTTCTGAGAAATCCTCTCCAAGTCTATCTGATGGTTGTCCAGTAACGATCTTGTAACCACATAGGCTGTTTGTGGTGTTTGGTGTCTGTATTTCATTTGGTCAGCACAAGGTCATCCATGAAGAGAAGACAGGATTCATAATAGATGATAAACATTCTGTCATCAAACCTTATGGGCTAAATGGTGAAAAGTGTACAGCAGACACTCAACATAATTATGGTTGATATCTTCCACCTTCTTCCCAGGCATATATTTCTGTAAAAGAAAAGGTAAATGCAATGGTAAGACAGGACATTTATTTGTGTAACACCGGAGTGGAGGGGAAACCATCTAACAATGTCTTCTAGGGGACAAAATAAAACATTAACAAAGGGGGATTAGACACCTCTCAGACAGGAATTGCACAGACCTTGAGCAATTGAACAACAGGGGGAAGCAGCTGCCGTGAATCTTGTGCTGTAGCATATGGTGAGCTTGCAGCAACAGTTTTGAGCAAATCCAGTTTCTTCTCTTCAGGAATCTAAAACAGGTAAAAAAAAAAAGAAGGGAAAACCTTCATGCCCGAAGATGCAAATTCACCTAATTTTGAAGATAAACAAGTCCAAGGCATGGTGGAGAGTCTGATTGCCAAAATGATGTCTTTTCAATTACAATACTCGTAGTTACAAAAAAATACGACAGACCCTTCTTTTTTTTTTAACATGCAACGTTAGTGCAGAATGCAGAAATGTGCATGATTGCGAGAGCTGTTTCTTTAACACAAGCAAGGAACATAACCAAATGTTTCAAAAAAATGGTGTGCAAAATGTTACATTCTGTATGACAACAAAACAAGGGTTGTACAGTTGCCATGCATAATATAATTAAAAAGAAGCATTTACTGCTTTTTTCAACAAAGAACAGGGACAAATGTACAAGATAAAGAAGCTTACCTTGTCAAAAACTGGAACAATTTGCTTAACGAAATAGTTGAGGAACTTGCTGCTCGATCCACCTCTCTGCAGATCATGCAAATGTAGTAAAAAAAAAAGCATAACACAAGATGATATTCACTAACAAGTGACAATTTAAAAAATTCCATTATTTGACAAAACAAATTGTTCATACCATAAAGATAGGAAGAGCCATATACATGCACGACGTCCACCTCTCAATGTGGTCAATGTCAGAAACCTAAAAAGAATTAATTGAGGATGTTGAGAAAAGCATACAATCAGGTTCAAAGGAAGAACAAATACCGTAGATACATAATTTGATATCATAACTGACATTTTTGTTATCAAGATGATCAGTTAATGACAGATTCAGATATGTAAGAGAAAACCTATATCAAATAGGTTGGTTGATGCAGGAGATTGCAAAATTATCCAGCATCGATACATACTCTTAGGGGTTGTTTGGATCAGGGATTTTTGGGAACCGGTTTTCCTAAAATCAGTTCTTAGCATGGTTATAGGAACTCGCTGTTTCAATTATAACTCAATCAGCCTCGTTTTTAACAAAAACCAACAACATGAGCCACTCCCCTGCAGTGATGAAATGCCAGCAAGTAGAACAGTAGATTCTTTGAGCGATCTGCCACATTGGTCGATCCGCAACTAGACCCAACACCATCACGCCAGGAGACAACCACCACCTGACACCTTGTATCCAACCCACTGCAGACAGCCACTGCAGCCAGTGGGTTACCACATCATCACTCAGCCCGTGCCGCTGCATCCATCCTAGAGAAAGAGAGATGGAGAGGGAAAGGGGAAGGTTGAGTGGAAGCAGAGGATGGTGCCGTTTGGAGGAACTGTGGAATTCAAAGATGGATTAATGAGCATAGCCTCACTTGCCCATGCGCCTCAACATTAGCCAAGGTTGCTATGAACACTAGCGGATGATTGATGGAGATGTAGACTGTTGAGAGAGATAGAATGATAAGTATACAGAGAACAACCAAGCTGAAGTAAGATTGATAATTGTGCACGGTGAAAAGAGTGAGATGGCTGGGGTGTCTTGTGAAGCTCACTAGCCAAAATGTAACAAAGGCTGGGTGTGAGAAAACATGAAGGCTACCTAGATACATTAGTTCAAGGTCCAGGATGAGCCTACATACCCAATTTCATGAGAAAGAACATTTTCTTCTTGCATTTATCGAGGACTGTTTATGAAGGTGATACGTAGAGCATAAGATAAACAACAGTACGTGTAATGCCCACTAAACATCTCTGCTAAAATCATTTAAGAAAAAGAAGGCATAATGCACAGCTAAGGATGACAGTGATATGTTATCCAACTAACTTGCTTGATTATGATACATACATGTAAATTAGCTCCAGGAACATTCAAAGAACATACTTACATTGAATTGTGCATCAAGATCAGCTTGTGCTTGAATTATTTCAATCAATTCCTGGAATGACTCTCGAGGAGCAGAATCCCCAAATATACTCAGACTCCGCAGGAAATCCATGAATAATTTAAATTCCAACCCAGTTACATCTAGCACACTCTGAATTATAACAGCCATTGTCAAAGGTCATCACACAATGTACATGGGAACTTAAATCACTGAAAAAAATCAGACAGCCAAAAACTGAAATAATGAAGGCATACTTTCTTTATCAAATCAGTTATATATCTTTCCATTTCTGCTTGAGGTTTCAGCAGCTCTGCTTTAACAGGGAAGACCTGGAAAAAAGATCAGTTATTATTTTCAGGTAGAACAGTCGATTGCCCATGCCTACAACTCGAGTAATTCCTATGTGTAACTATTTACCTTATCTTTAAGGAAACAAATAACTTTTTCGCGAATCTCTGATCCCGACTCCACATGCTTAAATAAAGGCTGCAAGGAACCTGGACCAAAGAAGGTACAGATCAATAAAAGCAGCCAATAGAAGTATTTCATGAAGCCAGTTGCATACATGTCAGACCATTACTATTAAAAAGTAGAACTAGTCATTCAACACCTGCAAGGATATAATATCATACAAGCTCTGACAAAATCATGGGAAAAAGCATGTCAACAGAACCATAGCAGGGATCAACAAGCACCAGTTCAAGAAAAATCAGATTATAAGTCTGTCATATTAACCCAGTTTCAACCAAGAGCAAGATAAAAAAGACTGATTATTGATCTTAAAGGCATCACAAGCTCAATAGACATGCTACTTTTAGAAAGATAAAGAGTCTTACAGACAGTTCACCAAAAGAAAAAATGTCTGTGCACCAAGCTATCGAACATTCATCTTCAAATTTCTCAGAAACCATGTGAATATGGAATAGTGGAATGCCAACACAATACAGATTGACTCTCTTGGTCTTGTAATCATTCAGCATATATCAATAATCATTCAGCGTATATTGACAATGACTATCCATTTTAAAACCCAAATCATGTTTACAAAATTAAATGAACCCCAAATATAACAATATCACTTTTTTGGTAAATAGCTTAAAATACTAAGAATCGTGGTTGAAAAAAAACAAATGTTTCTCAAAAGCGTGGCAATTACATCATGCATTTCTACAAATGCTAGGTGAACAGCATATCCCTGGAATTTAGATGGCATGGCTGTACATGTAGTTTGCTTTACATTTAGATGGCATGGAATATATGTTATTCCTAAGAAACACTACTATTTTTCAAGTACCAAATTCCAAGGACAATATATATTAAAAAAATGCATTCGTGGATAACTGAACTAGCGATAGACCTAGCTCTGTAAGTCTGTAACTAATCGCATGAATATATATTGATGGTACAAGCTATCTTGTTTCAAAACACTGGTTCTAAAACAAGAAAATAACAATAGTGTGTTGTGTACAACACATATATCGTGATAAATTGAATGAAAAAAGTTCAGATAATACACAAACTGGGACTAAATAAACATAAAACGGTTGGCTGATTCTCCTGGTTTCTAAAATTGCATGAAGGTCCAATAAATTGGTGGTAGAAAAATCTTTTTTAGAGCAACAATAAGATTTACTTGAATACTCAACAGGTGTACATCCCAAAAGGACAATTCATGGCAAAATAGGCCAGTAGTTCAATGTTCAAAAAGAGTACATATTCAGAAAAATATTTGTAAGGTGACAAACAACGAGCAAATGGCCACTGAAAGCTTACTTTTAACATCCTGTCGTATAAGCGACATCAGTGCTTTATGAACAGCATCACGCTCCACATTTTCCTCTAAAATACATGCAGAACTCAGAAGAATGCAAATATGTACCATTTGATCCAGATTAAAAATAGCAAAATAATTGTACCACTTGCAAGGAGTTGTCCAAGGATATCGGCAATTTTTGAGACAAATTCTGCATCTTTGGCAAGAAGTGGAAAACCACGAATAGCTTGTATTCTAGTCTGCAAGAACATTTAACGAGGAGTTAATCATGCAGAATAAATGGAACCTGAGACGTATAATGCATCCATATTGATCTAAAGAAAACTGAAGACATAGTGATGATATTCTAACAAATGTAGTTTATTTCTGAAGAAACGCTCTTGCTTGCCTTTACACATGAGAAACAACCATTAAGGGACAAAAGACTCTGAAGTAACCATATGAAGTATCAAGTAACCAGGGACAAGCATGAGAAACAACCATTAAGGGATAAAAGACTGCATTACTCCATTCATTTGTGCAGCATAAATACATTAGGCCATATATGAATATCAGAAAGCAAATGGGCATCAAAATTGGTAGGAACAGTCCAATTCTCTAAATGAGAACCTAACACAAAATGCACCAGATACATCTTTCCTAGTTACCACATACCAAATAAAGGTATAGTTTCAATTAGATAGAGGACATCAAGAAAAAACCTATTATAATATTTTACCACAATGTGCATTTTGGTTGTAGGGTCTATTTGGCTTGTTGCCACTTACGACCCAAATACCTCTATTGGTAGGGTAACAATTATTACGGGTTAACATAGCTGTAACGATTGCTACCCTACCAAGATTTGGTATTTCCAGAAGTTCCCGGTCTCAAAATATCTATCGATACGGTACTGCTTCAAACCGGACATATCCCAACACTGCCAAAATTTGGTTCGTGCAACAAACCAAACAAGCCCTTAGTAGCAACAATGCGTGGGTAAGATTATAAGAGCTAAAGAAGAACTAATTGAAGGCTGGGAAGAGTGGCCTTGTCTCTTCTTTTTCTGAGTTTGTTCATGGAATGATGACAACATGAACAAATAAATGATAGATGCAATCCCAGTCAACACATATTGTTCAAGTTGCACATATTAGGAAAAAAAAGCTTGGTTGGTGAACAAAAAAAATGATGCACCTAAGCAAGGGGCAGAAAATGTGGCACAATTTTGCCAAAAACTCAGTGGACCAAGCAAGTTGCCTAAACAGGAAAGACCTGAATTCCAGACCTGCTTAAACATATAAAAGCTCTAGCAATTCAGGAATTTTGTTTTAAACGAATGGTTAAATTAGCAAATAATGCAAGTGATTCGTTCTATACTTCTGTAACGCTAAACTAGGTCGTACACGAGCAGCATTATCTGGATTCTCGAGAAGGAAGAGTGCATACCGCGAGTTCCTCCATGTCGACGAGGTCGAACATGGCCTCCATGGCGCGCGGGGCGAGTGCCGGGAAGCTCCGGAAGAAGCGGGGGATGAGCTGCGCCGCGAGCTGCTTCGCCTTCACGCTCTGCCCCTTCACAGCCGATATGATCGCCTCGTAGTCCGCCGCGTGCTGCGATGCGGAAGGCCGCCACCCCCGAGCAAAACAAAACCCCGTCAAAACCCTAGGCGGCGGGGCCGTAGCAGCGAATGGAGCAGGCGGCGGAGGGGGAGCGGAGGCGCACCTGGGACTTGTCCTTGGCGGAGGAGAGGCGCTCGCCGAGCTCGTAGAGCCGCTCGACCTCCGCGGCGTCGGCGTCGGCGGCGGCCATGGCGGCGGGGAACGGAGCGGTGGGGAGATTTGGGGGGGGGTTAGGGTTTGGGAAGGCAAGCGGGCGGTAAAAGATGGCTGGCTCACCTACGCAACGCAACACGAGAAACCAGTGAACTCAAGAGGCAGGTGGGCCCCGGTGCTCAGTGTTATTATCATTCGAGAAGCCTCAAGTACCTTCTGGCGTGCGGATAACTTGTTTTTTCTTTTCGAGTAAAAAACAAAACTTGTTTTTCTTGAGGGACTAATCTTCAAACGAGTTAAATGGGAGATGAGGTAGCGAAATCAACTATAATTTTAATTTTTAAAATAAATTTATTGTGAGTAGTTTAGAAACCATCCATACAAAGTTTTTTTCCATTTGCCCGTTTCTACTCAGCGTAGCAAAGCTAAAAAAATCCAGTATTTGGAGGGTTCAATTTGCTAAATGACAACAATAAAAAAAAACTAGATAATATCACGTTCTTTATTGTGGAATACATAGGGGGTGATTAGTTGTGATGGTTTGCTAAATGACAACAATAAAAAAAAACTAGATAATATCACGTTCTTTATTGTGGAATACATAGGGGGTGATTAGTTGTGATGGTTGTGCAACCATCACAACTAATCACCCCCTATGTATTCCACAATAAAGAACGTGATATTATCTAGTTTTTTTTTATTGTTGTCATTTAGCAAATTGAACCCTCCAAACACAATCAGCGACATGTTAACCTATCTCTTTATTTAATACAAGGTATACGTTGTAATGTTTTTCTCATTGTGTTTGTTTCGTACTTAGCCAAACAAATCAGTGCCATGTTAACAAACAGATTGTCCTCTATTTTTGTATTGTTGAGATTTTTTAGGTAAGATAAGTCATGTGTTGTCTCAATTTTAATCGAGTTGTTATGTTGTTGAGATTTTTAAGCTCATCTATTGTTTTCGTTTTTTTCGGCGGAGGAACTTCACAACAGAGCTAGAGGTAGCTATCTAGCACCCACATCCGTTATTCTTTTTTCCCATGAACCCACATCGAGCAACCAATGTTGTCACTCTCCATGCTTCCGTTCACCGCTCGCTACCGATTGGAGCGCCTCCATACCGCGTTGGGACCAAAGTGTCAAGAAGGACCTCAGCCACTGCCTCCTCCAAGTCGAAGACCACCGGAGCACCACCCGCCCATCAACCTGAATTTCGTTGTCAATCAGAGCTCACTGCCAGCCAATTTCGTTACTGCTAGCCTTTGTGTTGGTGTTGGATGAGTTCACCTCACCATTATCGTTCTTGCGGTGCCCTCCATTTCCACCCCACACCTTTTACTGCCAATGATCACATTGAGCTTACATAGAGCTCATATATATTTTTCCTATTGTAGTGTATGGAGAACCAACTAGTAATGTGGAAATGATGTGAGGGATGGTGTGACCATGGGAAAGCTTTGTTTAAAAAATTGATGGCAAAATCACAAACCCTAAAAGTAGGGTAAAATCACAATTGCATATGAAAATAGGGGTAAAACACAATTACCCCCAATTAACAAAGTAGATTGTATGGTATAGATTATGCATTTTCAAATCTGATAGAATAATTGATATATTTTTTGTTCCATTAGATAGCTATACTTCTTGTTATAGCATAAACCATATATATTTATATACTGTCAAAGTTTTTATATTGGCAAATTTTATTGTAGGACACCGCAAGTTCGCAATATTGTGGTTTTAGCTCGTGGATACGGTAAAAGTCGATCTTTGAGGAAGACGGGAAGACACTCTCAAAGTATGGTTATTTGCTACTGAACACCGTGTTGATTAAAATATAATTTTTTGGTTAAATAGATGAGAAAAATAGTATGAATGGGAAAATATGCCCCTGGCCTTGGGCATTTGGTTGGTTGCAACCACCACTGTCCCGGTACTGTTCTTCTTCCTTAGTGACCCAACATAGACAAAAGGGACATGCAGGAGATGGGGATGATGGGGGTTGGGATATGGTGATAGATTCACTAGAACATCTTGAGGAAAATGTGTTCCCATGTGTTGCGAACTTATTGTGCCATCGATTTTTGTTGGGATGCCCATGTCGGTCGTAACGCGAGTTCCAGATCTTGCACCGTGACGACATCGAGCATGAAAGTGGTGACTCTGGTGAAGAATTGATGGGAATGAGGAAGCATCATGTGCTCCCAAACGTGGGGGTTCCGTTTACATGTTCGCTCGAAAGAGAGGAGATCATAACTATGCTGGTCACGATGATATCCATGGCAGCACATGAAAGCTTCATCTAGGGCTTGATACAGGTTTGGAGAGGGGGAACCTTACGAGAAACCTTCAACTCCCTCCTGAACCGGGCCACCCTCTCCTCACTCCTGACCACCGTGATGGCATTGGCCTCCAAATATCGACCATGGCAAGCATCGCCAAGGCCCCTACATAGCGTGGCTTGGTCTTGGGCATGGCCATGACGAGGGGTTCTTGTTGGACTTCATGATGAGTGTCCTGAGTTGTGGTCAAGATCAACAAGTTGCTTGGGTGTCGGCTTCCTGGATAATGGCATGGTCATTCTAGCTAGAGGCCAACGAGAGAAAGAAGAAAGAGGGAGGAAGAGGAAGAATATGACAAGTTGGGCCAGGGGCATATTTGACCTTGTATACTATTTCTCTCTTATTTAATCATAAAGGATATTTTAATGGACATAGTGTCCAACAACAAATAACCATTTCTTGAAAGTGTCCTCCCCAAAGATTGACTTCTTCGAAGTTAATCATGAAGTCATGATATCTTGTAGCAAAATTTGCCTTTTATATTTGGTGTCGTGCCAAATATTTTGTGGTATAGATGTTCCACATGTAACCATCTCCCTCCGCCATTGCAACGAGGTTGCCACAGGCTATTGTTTAAAATAACATCATTCGTTTAATTTGTCACATCGTAGGCATTCGTCACAATTCATCAAACACATCTTGCCTAATAGGAGATATTTCTCATGAAACACATTTTGGGAACTTTAAACACATTACAAATTTATAAGCACAAAACATATGTTCCACAAATTATTTGTTCAAGCATGCAGCGTCAACAAATAATGGCATGTGCATGGATAGATCAACATGAGACATCTCCAAATAACATCATTGCATCGCTTAGGGAATTTAATAAAATTGTTCCATAAAAAAATTAATCATCTTACTAAGAGCATTGGGGGTACTTCCATGGCCTTTCCTCGTAGCCTCTGTGAGCTTCCTTCGCTTGACATGCCCTCTCCCGCATCATCTCCTATCTAACCACATGCTCTTCCTTCTCCTTACATTATTGATCCTCATTCATCTTCTACTCTTCCTCCTGTCTCAGTGCCATCCTATATCTCTATTCAAAATACTCCCTGAATGAAAGCTTCTGCCTACACAAATCCTCCAAGTCTTTGGGACGAACATCTATAGGCGCGTTTGGTAGGGATTCTTCGGTGTGATTCTCGGTAGAATCAGTTGAAGCTGAGCCAAACGGGCAATTTTTTTGTCAGCTTCTAGGGTGAATTAATCGGGATCGATTCCTGCTTTTACGAAGGAAGGGTGAATCGGTGGAAAGCTAGCTTCTCCTGAGAACCAAACCAACCAATAGTGAACTTCCCCATAACTTTTCTCAAAAAGCCTGCCATTGGGTATATGTTGATAGTTGTTAAGCACCAATTTTGATCGCTAACTATCACAATGAATAAAGGGAAAATTAGCATTTCTTACACATATATCGATAATAAATAATGTAGTTGTATTAGGATTGGTGAATTAATATGGATGCAGGGATCATACACTAAAGTGAAGGAGAAATGAAGCCAGTATGCAAAGAAACACACTTCCGCCGAATCACATGCAAGTACATGGATCGAGGGGCCCACAAGTTAGCTCAAATCGACTCAAAGCTTACTCTCTTCACTTAGAACACACACCTCAAGGAGCCATTCTCTATATCCATATTGTATTCTCTATAGTTTTAGTAGAAATAAGCTTAGAGGAGCTTCGGCGCTATAGTCTTCTCGGAGATTTCGATATGTCTTTAGTGCTTTACTCTTCTTGTAAGATTATAGTTGAATTAATAGAATTATATTATTTATTTATTTATGCTCATATCCTATGTCTTTCTTTATTGAATACATGTTCTATGAGTAGTATATACTTCGTATATCTGCTTCATCCTAAACTAGTCGATCCATGCTATGGTAATGGTCAAATGATCTTTATAGGTTACTCTAGCTCTAACTTGTCCATCCGAAGGGTGGGAGTCCCGGGGAGTATTTACTAGCATAAGCATGGTGCTTAGGTTAGATAAATATCGTTGGATGCGAGTGTGCCCCACGGAAAGTGAGGTAGGCGGCAGGTGGTGACAGCTCTGTCTGTCCTTTATATTCCTCCACGTTCGGGTATGATGTAAGAGTGTGTAAATGCCATAACCACGCTGGTAGACCAGTAGAGAGTGATCTCTTGGTAGTACCTAGGTGCCTGGAACTAAGTCCTATGTTGCAGGCATGTATATGTTAAGTGTATACTTGTTGATGAGAAAAACACGAAGGCCTAGGAGTTCTGCTTAGTTCTAGTGCAAGTCCTAAAATTGATAAGATGTGAGCGTGTCAATCAGTTTGATCTTGCAACTGACATGATATATAAATTGAAGATCAAAGAGCCGATTGGCTACCAATGTAACGTTGTTAGCCGATGTCAATAGGGTTGTGAACAATCGGCTATGTCCAATATAAATTCTGACACTTAGATAAATGATGATATAAATACGATGGAAGAACTTGAGCAATCAATCCAATCGGCCAATGATAATATGATGAAGTAAATGTTCAATGAACCAATCGGCCGATATTGGAATAAAATATTGAACGTAGGCTCGATGATTAAAATATACATCGGCTGGAAGTTCGATGTAAAAGTAATTTATCGACTAGCACTATGATCAAACATTAGTATGAACCTATTGGCTTAACAATATTTATATCATCAACAATTATCTAGTAGGTCGAACCTAACCGATGCAGCACAAGATTGTATATGCTAATCTAATACTTAATGAGCCGATAGATCTATCTAATGTGATGGATATAACAAATCTATTTAAAATAACATTGTGATTATAGATATATCGGCTAAGTCAGAAGATCAGACCTAACCGAGATAGTCCGAACTAACCCGATACATCTCTAAACACAATGCAATTTAAAATAGAACTGAAATATTGGGTAGACAAATATATCAACCGAACCAGAGCGATTCAAGAGATCAACGATGCAACCTTAAACAACACCAATGTAGCCAATATATTCACCAGGGCCAGCGGAACGTAGGATTTACCCCTTCGCTGGAGATCGAAAGTCGACGCAGCCCCGCGTCAGGTGCCAAATTCCGCCGGTTGATAAGTAAAACCTCGGAAAAGAGGGTGGCGATGCGCCGAGGTAGTTGTATTGATCGGGAGATAAATTACAGTGACCCCGGGTGTACATATTTATACCCATGGGTGTATACTAGTCCTTATAGGACACTAGACAAAACTTTCTAAAGATAAAAAGGAAAGATACAAGTCATGATCAGATACTAGATAATCACTTTCAAAAGATAAAAGGAAAACTACTAAATCATGCCTAAGTAATAAATAGAATTAAACTTCCATGCTGTGGTCTTCATGATTCCTTATTTGAACTTGGTTTTTCTGGATAAACTTCCATCTGTTAATTGACCTCTTTCCTTGACCGAATCCACTAAGAATCTTACCAAATTTTGACGTTAACAATATAGACATGAATATATTAGGAGTACAATTGTGCCATAGTTCTCTAATTCTCTTTTCTACTAAACATTATTATAGAGGTCTGAATTTCCTATGTGTCCACTACCTTATAAGTGTTTTATCTAGAGATCTCCTCTTCTTATATCGTCTTGTCTCGAAGTCGATCCTATTATCCTCTTACGTTAATCTAACAAGCTTGGGGGTCCCATGGACCTTGGCTGCGGAAGCCTAGCACTAAGAAAGTTTGTCAGGCCATGCAGGGTCAAATGGCCATGTTAGAACTGGCCATGTCAGAGTGCCCACTTGAATGTATTCACCAAGCCGTATAATCTGGAATTGGTTTTTCCAGCTTCACGGCTGGGGTTAGGAATCCGCTACTTCAGCATGGTTTATTATAAGATTCAAGCTGTTTATGTGGAAAACGACTTTTCCATAAAAACAACTAGAGGCTAGGATGATGTTGATGGAAAAACACGATGGTCTGGGAGGTTTGCTTGACTCTAGTGCAGGTCCAAATCTTGGTTTCGGGTTCAGGGCGTGCCAGTTGGTTTGATCCTGCAACCAACAAGAATAAATAGGAAAATTAAGTTAGCATAGGATAGCCAATTGGTTGAGGTGCCGATGATGTATCGCTTATGACCTAGCTGATGCAACCAAGCTGAATTGGCTATAAGGTGTTTCTGAAATACATTAAAGAAACCCTAAACTTATTCCGTTGGCTACGGAGATTAACAATATATAATCTAAAATGCAATATTCTTTTGAGTACAAGCCACTGGGATATATTGAACCAAATCGAGATAGTATAAACTGCTTATATCCAAAATCCTATGAAATAAAGATTATAGGTGCTTATGTCCTAGCCGATGATGTAGTTTAGGTAAAAAGATATCGTATCGGTTATAGCTCCGATACAACCTTATACTAGAATATCGATTTGAAGCAAATATATTAAACAAGAATCGATCTTAGATAAATTAGACCTGATCAAGGTCGATTACAAGCTGAATGTTTTTGAATATGTGATACTATGATATAAGGGGCAGATATAACTTGTTAAGTGTTGATATTTCTTAATGACATTACTAGGAATTATATTCCAGGCAATGGCACCAGAAATATTACTTGATATTTTCTTATGATCACACAGATGTAATCCACAAGCACACGGATATACCGCTGTAACATTTCACCTGGAAGTATTTACAATGTATCGTATTTATTTAATCCCAAGGGAACATATGGTAAGAGAGTACTATGTTATTAATGCTCATCACACTTATGTCAATCAAAGTCTATTGCAGGGGTTAAACAATTTTGAATAAGGGTAGGTTGACACACAGAAGAACCAATCAAGCTAACTCTCTCTAAATAAATATCTAGACTAAGTGGAGAAGAAATAAAAAAAGTCTATTTATGTACTTCTAGTATATAGCTCTTGTAGTATACACTAGCTATTGTACAATCATATGGCCAAAATCTTCTAACAATGCTCTCCTGGTATATCGAGAAACCACCCATGATTGCCGACCTCCTTACGACAATCCGTCATGGCTATACAACCGATTATGGATACGGTGGAGTACCCTCACTAGGAAAAGTTCTTAGCTCTATATTCACATATGGAGGAATACCTGTACTGAGCTGTCACCATCAATGGCCCAGCTCTACAGTTCGTTGGCATATAGCATCACTTAATGATATTTAATAATTTAAGCACCTCGCTTACATTAATAAAAACTACTCTATATCACTGCAGGTGATATAGAACAATCAACTGAATGAACATTAAACCAATACCATTGCATCTCTCTGGTAAGCTAGCTATATAATTGATATGAAACAAGTATAACTCAAGGTTGGTACTCGTATAATTCCGTGAGTAAAGTAAAAGACCAAAACTATATAAAGAATAATATTTCATTATTGAAGAAAGTCTTATAAGAGAGGAAATAGCTACTAGAACCATACCCGAATTCTCCGGAAGACTTGAAGAAGTCTAGAACAATTTTAATTCTAACTCCACTAGTGCTAGAACAAAGTAAACTACTAAGGAGAGCTTCTTCTTGATTCCTCATGGTGTGTGTTGAAAGGGAGAATGAGGAGTCCTTTTATAGCCTCCGAATGACGATTTCTGCAGTTGGAAATGCCGGAATCACCCTTCAACCATCATTGGGGAGACATCTGGGACGTCCACGTGGAAGGCCAAGATGAACCGAGCCAGAGGCGGTTCGGCCGAACCCTCACCTAGTCCAATGGGCCCTCCTTCCTCGTGGGCATCTTCTTGTATATTTTTAGACTTGTGGTATGGCAGTTGGGTCCATTTGTAGATGTTTAATTGGGCTTATGGGCCCATCCATCCATATGTTCACCACATGTCTGCTTTTGATATATTTCTCCATCATTTCTCCTTTATTATATAGTCATTTCCTACAAGCAAATACTTTGATAAGTACAAGTGGAACTAGATTATTTCTAAATAAAAATATGCATGCAAGCATTGCTAGTTCTCTTGTATTGTTGGTAATGTTGATAGTCGAAATTGGTCTATAATGACCATCAACATTAAGCAGGATTAAACATAGCAAAACAAATATATTAGGTAAGATTGGCTGGAACCCCGATGCTACCCTTATTGGTAATCATAAAGCAAGTTAAACCTTACAATTCTAAGCACAACTTCGATCTAAATTGATGAACAATGTTTAGCGTTTGTCGACAAAAACCCTTGAAAAGGTTTAGTCGATTCATGCAAAAAATGTCATCGACTTAGATTAGCTAAAGTATATGATAACAGACAAGCCTTACCTCTTGTCGAAGATCGAAGCCGATGCAGCCCTACTCGAAACAAGAACTCATCGAGGAAAACGAAAATAAAAGCTTGGCTATGTACCGAGAGTATATTTGATCTGGTCTTAATTTATTACGTGACCACGAGCATCTAATTATACCCAAAATATACAAACTTGTTCATATAGGACATGACTCAAACTTGCCTAAATTATAATAAGAGACAACAAAGACCCTAGGTGGACTCTTACCACAAATTTCTTAAAGGAAACTACATATTATCCTAATTAATAGATACAATTGCCTATCCCGGACTCCATCCTTATTCGGCAATATCTCTGAAGCTTTAATTCAAACTCAATAATATATGTATTGGCTAACCGTATCTGACTCTGTATCCCCCGATACAAACTCTAGCCGATGCGCACTCTGTTTTCGGAAATAACCCATCTCCTCCAAAATCGCTTCGGCCTTATCTTCATCTCTGAATCTCTTTTACCAAGTTTTGCTGTTAATAGAAGGGTACCATACTGTATCGGCTGAGGACAGCTCTTGTGAGAATACTCCTACACTATTTTTTATATGCTTAGACATAGATTTCAATTTTTACATAATCTTTCATACAAAGTCGAGTACATCAAGTATCGTTCAGGTACCTATTCTACCAGGAAGGCCATTGCCAGTTTATCGAGGGAAAAACACCCTCGGCAAGCGGAGCGAAGGACTGCTCGCATCGGTCTATCTCAGCCGGAGTCAATCGAGAACGGTTGAACTTCTCCTGAAGAAATGATAAATTCATATGTGGGTGTGCATCCCTGATACAAGCAGAGTGTGTGGCCACCCGTGTATCGGCTAGCACGACGACACTCCTACTTCAGGCTGTTGTTGATCCCGCTTCCCGATTCTTGCCAAGTGATCGCGAGTGCTTCGGATCCAGGAGAGATAACCGCCTGAAGACTTCTCAGGAGGATGGACTACGTGCAGCTCTTCGCACAACCGCGTCAAGGCTAGGCAGGAGCTCTTGAGGTATGTTGAAATCCAGATTTCCCTACCTCGGCACTGCGCTGCTTCACTTCAAGAGAGTTCTCGAGGCCTAATGGGGACATTGATTCTTGGTTAGTGCTCTGTGTAGATACAGAGACAGGTGCTACAATGATCAAAGTTCCTTACCTTGATTCCGCCCGAGAAGGAGTTTGTATTGAGATCCTGTGGATCCAGCGCTATCGGGGTGGACGGTGACCAAAGCCTGGTCGTCGCCACTCAGCATCGAGGAAGCGTGAGGCGAGAAGATACCGGTGGTAAAATCGTGAGGACGTCCCCTGTGTTGGATGACCTCATCTTCAATACATCTACAAGTACCCACAACATCACCGTCGACTTAAGTATGATAAAAAAGGAATTGTTCGAGAAGGACAACAAGCCTGAGATTGTTTTTAAGGACACAATGTAGAAAGGGAACGATTTTTACTCCTCGGAAAAGGGGATGAAATCCTCCCCCAACTTAACTTACTTTGACATCACCTCTTCGCGTCGCTCGTAAGCTCCACCCTTGGTTAACGCCTCCTCGAGGTCGACCTCCGGGTGACTGAGCTTGAGGCATGCGAGAATGTGACATCCGTTGGTTTGGAGACCGGTACACATATCCTAGGCCGCTGGATCAGAGCGGGTGGTCGCCGTGGCCACCAGCTTGGTGATCAGAGAGCCCAAGGACCCCAATACAGTTGTCTCGTCGGGGTACTCGGGCTACTTCTCCTGGACCCCTAGTCCCCAGGCCACTACGTTGAGCTTCCATAGTTCTCGTGGAGGTCCCGCCGAAGAGATGCTAGGTTTCCCTTGGTTTCCTCCAAGTTATACTCCAGCCCTCGCCGCTAATGCTCGTGGCCGGCCACCACCTCGTGTAGTTTGGCATTGTCTGACCGCTCCACCTCCAGTCGTGGCTCCAGCCGCGTAATGCGGTCATCGGCAGTGGAAGCAGCTTTTCCAAGCCGTCCAACCTCTGCGACCACGTCGCGCGTACTCGCCTCCAGCAGTCGACAAGCTTCCAGGAGCCTGTCGATCGCTGAAGCCAAAGCTGCGACCGCAAGAGCGCCTGACGGAGGGGGAGGTGGCATAGGTTAGTGGCGATGACAGCGGGAGACTGAGGGCTAACTTCCTCGTGGCCAGTGCTTTGAGTAGAGGCTACAGGGGAGGGGCTGCACCAGGATACTGGGATGACAAGATGAGACTACGGGATTGCTTACTTGATTTTAAGTAAGCCATTTAGAGAACGTGGGCGTACCCGTCCTATGGGGCGTGGGCTTGGTGCTGGAGGTGGTCTGGAGAACGTATGTTAGGATCAAGGAGCCATTTAGAGAACAGATAAATTTAGGAAATATGGCTAACCTCAGAGCCGCTCGTCAGAACCAGCTTCCCTGCACCAAACGTCTTCGTCAATGCCGCCCTCCGCCCCTTGGTGGCCTTGGTCCCACTGCTACTCGGAACGTCAGCAGCAGCCTGTTCAGAGGCTATTTTCTCTTTCAGTGAGGCGGCGGCCTGGTGATCAATGAGCGGACCGATGACATCTGTCAAAGGTAGGGCCTACAAAACATTAGATTACTACTCCTGTGGACATTGGTCTCGAAAGTATGGAGGGTAGTTAAAGATCACTTACGTTGATGGCGGCATCCCTATCCGAGGACGGGAGGTTGCATAGCAGGGTGAGGAGCTTATTGGCGTCCGACGGTGTGTCGATCACCATGTGGCCCACTCAGGTGGCCACCGTTGAGTCATTAAGATCCACAGAACAAAATATTCACATCAATGTTTGAGGTGTAGCCCTGTAGTCGAAATAAAGTCATGAGGTTTACAAGATCGTATATCCTGGACTGAGATCCGTGTGTCGTTCTACACCCCCGTGTACTCGTACACGGGGTGAGCGCGGGCTTGGATGGGCTGGATCCGATGACATATGAAGTCTTTTGCGACTTCGTACCCCTACAACCCTTGTCCTAGGCGGTTGCGGATCTTATCTATGAAGCTTTTGAGGGAAGGGGTCAAAGAAGGCTTCAATATCCACGACCATGTGTGCTCGGGCTTCTGAGCGGGGGTGACAAGGCTAGTTGTGTGGTCTTCAATGTTTAGATAGGACCACTTCTCTCTCCACACCCATCTAGAGGATGGGCAGTTAAAGGGAATATAATTCTCCTTCATCCTTTCCCGAAGACGGAGACCGCAACAACCAGAGATTCTACGAGCTTCCATCCACCTAAGCTCAAAGAAATGCCTAAACAGATCTAAGAGGGGGGACACCCCAAGGTACGCCTCGCAGAGATGGGTAAAGATGCTGAGGAAAGCTATGGAGTTGGGGTTTAGGTGGAGGTGGTAAATGTTGTAGAAGTCAAGGAGAAGAAGAATTTCTCCACTCATCTCTCTTCTTAGAGATATTTTCTCCACTCATCTCTCTTTTTCCTCTCATCACTTCAAATTTTTAACTCTCCACTCTCTCTATTTCTTTCCTCTCGTCTCTCTATTCCTTTCACTCATCTCCTCTCCTCTTCTCTCTCTCTCCTTTTCTCCTCTTTTCATCTCCTCACCGAGGGCTGGAGCGGTCGGCTGGAAATGACGACGGCGGGCCGACGGTGCCCTCCGGGATGACTGCGGCGCGTGGATCCACCGTCCCTGAACTTGGGAGCGGTGGCGGTGGCGGCAGGAGCGGGAGACCGGTGCACGGATCCGCCGCGCCCGATGTCGGGAGCCGCGGCGGCAAGAGTGGGTGGCCAGCGGATGGATCTGCTGCCCCCGAACTCGGTGACGGCTGCGACGACGGTGACGGCAGCGGCTACGGCAAATGAATCCTGCGGGAGAAGCGGTCACCGCCTCTCCTTCCTCTCTACCTCGTCTTGTTAGATCCCGATGGCTGGAGCGGGTGGGCCACCGCTGCCGACGAGGTGGCCAGGTGCGGTGCCGACCCGCTTGGATCCGGCGGGGACGGCCCATCCCCTCGTGGATCCGGTGCCGGCGACGGCGAGCAGGAACGGCGGATCGAGCGGTGGCAGTGGCACCGCCCCGCGCGGATCTAGCCGACACCAGCGGCGGGCTAGGGTTCGGCTAGGTTTTTTATTTTTATTTTTTTCGCGATTTTTTGTTTTTGCATGTGGTCGGCTTAAGAGCCCGCATGCGAAAATCCGATTTTCTCATGCGGGCATCTCAACCGCATGCGAAAATCCTGATTTTCGTGGACCTTTTGGTGCATGCGGGCTGGCTGTTCGCATGCAAAAATGGGTTTTGGCCATATGTAAAAACCAAATTTATAGTAGTGACTCCCCCACTTTCCTCCAAAAATGGCGCCCAGATCGAGCTCCGTCGCGCCCACGATGTCGCATCCGCTCCGCTGTCGATTAACGCCCTCCTCGGCCATAATCTCCACCTCCCGCCCCTATCTAAACATCTTGCAAGCTCTGCTCATCCGTTTTCCCCAATCCCCCGAGCTCACGGCGCCCTCTCCTGTTCTCCCCGCGTCGTGCATGTTGCCGTCGCTCGCCGTTGATCTCCGTCCACGCGCCACCGCCTCCCTAGCCACCGCTGCCTTTGGCCGCCACCATCACCGGCTTCGCCACGCCTTGCCGCACCCTCAGCGCCACTCCCCTTCCCTAATCCACCACCGAGTCGCCGTCTCCCCGTGAACCCAAGCCCCACCACCGCCGCTCGCTTTCCATTTGCCACCGTCGAAACCGTCTTCCTACCATACCACCCAAAGGGCCACCTCCTCCACCGTCTCCGGCTGCCGTTCGCCATCGCTACGTTTGTCGTCGCGTCGCACCGCCCGCACCGCCATACCGCACCTCGACCACCCCTCCGCTTCCAACGACGTCGCCGAAGCTCCCCTCCTTTTTCCCCTTCTCCGCCACATATTTGCACCGCCGCTCACCGTGGGGTCGCCGACGGTGGCCGTCCGGCCGTGTGTTGCCGCCGCCATGGTCGGGTTGGCCGGTGGCCAACTCCTCCTCCCCCTTTGTTCCCAGTCGTTGGATCGGCCTTGGGTTGATCTGATCTGTCGCCGCCCGTGGGTCACTCATGGACTTGGTCCGTGGCACCATCTCGACCGCGGTGGACCGAATCCACCGGACGCCGCCTCCCTTTGACCCTCTGACTCGTGGGGCCCGAGTGTCGGTTCCGGCGCCCCTTTGATGACGTCTGCACTGCCTTTTCCTTTGATAAAACAATTAATAAATGCACAATTCTGTTTAAATTCCAGAAATTGGTTTAAATGGCTCAAAACTTCTAAAATTAATAACTAATTCAGTTGAACTCTAAATTGAGCCATTCAACTTGCAAAATTCATCTAAAATTGAGCTCTACATGTTTGTTTACTTTCCATGCATTGTTTACTTGGTTTTGATTGGAGTTTTTCATCGGTTTGCGTGCCAGCGTGTAGTTTCCACCATTTCGGAAGGTTGCAGTGGTGAGGATAAGGGTTTTGAAGATCAAGGGAAGAAGCAAGGCATGTCACACATTCCCCTTGAGTATGTTGAACCTAATTTATAAATGTTTTATTGTTTGCAAATAAAATTGCATGTGATGCTAATTACATATTATTATGGAATGACCTATCTGCTCGCGTGTGCCATGTTTACTTGAGGTCCGTTCTTTGTCAACTTGGGTGATAATTTAACTAGCTTATGTTACTTATGTGACCTAGTTAGAATTATATTATGCTTAGCCATGCTTAATACCACTAGCTCACAATATGGGATAATCACACTATATACATTTAGTATTTTGATGAGCTGCGTGCTCGTGACATCTGACCATGTTTTATTGGTTGTAATTATCCAACTAAAATATGGCTAAATGGTGGGCTCTCGGTGTATGGTTTTGCTAGTCGCACCCATGGCAATTAAGGACCGGTTCGTGGGAAATCCTGAAAGACTTACCGTGGTTTCCACAAGCAAGAATAGGCAATTGCTGGACTTGTAGTATTGCTTTCCCCTTTCTGACGTACTGAGGCAACGGTGGGCGTGATGGAGTTTGGATGGACCGTGGTTTTACAGGTCTTTGTGGCTTCCAGATTCACCTAGGCACGATGGGGGCAGCCTAACTTGGATATAAAGGTAGGGGCGAAACCTGAGGCCGGTACGATTGGTTAGGGTGAGTTATGCGAAGGGTCTTCTCACAATCACTCACATAGTGACGTGTCAAGCATGGCACAATGACATACGGTGGATTGTGTATTGTGGTTACAGTTGTGCACCTCTGATCAGAGTAAAACTATTCGAATAGTTATGCCCGCGGTTATGGGCGATCAACCATCTTCACCGTGATTAGTCTCACTCAATTAATTAACTTGACTTAATGAACTGGTGTACTTCAGGTGGAATGGTTGGGCCTGTTCAACGTGGTGTAGCGTTGTTCAGTGGATATTTAATCTTGCCTTAATTAATCAACTGTTTTAATGTTTTGAACTATAAATGTTTACAACCGCCTTCATGCAAATAGCCACAAACCTCCCTTGTCTCCCTTGCACGTCTGCATCATCGGTGTGGCCTGCTGAGTATGGTGGTTGTACTCAGTCTTGCAATTATTCTCCCTTTTCAGAAGTGTAGTGCTTCTGAGCTGAAGACGAAGTTAGAGGACCAAGGCTTATACCTCAGTTGAGTTTTGCCTGTGGAGTAGAGTTGAAGCCCCTCTAGGATCGCTCTTTTTTCCGCTGCTGCTGTTTTCTTTCGGTGTGAGGACTAAGTACCTCTTCTGTAAGTATTTACGATTTATTTACGTTTGGATCTGTTTGTTAATTTGTTGTTTGTGTACCTTGGTTGATTCCTGGACAGGGATTAAGTACAAAAAGTACTCTGGAAATTTGGGCTAAATTTCTGGGTGTGGCAAAGTGGTATCAGAGCTAACTTGATTATAGGTTGAGCCAAATGGTCAAACTCTAAGGACAAGTTTTCCTAAAACCCTAATTACGAAGTTGTCTCCCCCTCCCCTCTGTATTTCTTTGCAAAATGGTCTATCAAATTCCCTCTCCTTTTCCCCTCCATCTCTTTTAATTGTTAAACCTGCAGGACAAACCGATGGTTTCGCATCCACCCTCGAAAGTCAAGTCTAACACTCAAGCTTCAAGCAGAAGGAGCGAGAAGATCGGTTCAGAGTCATTGTTCTGCGAGGATCAAGTGAAGATTTCCTGACGCTTACCTAAAACCCAATCTTTCCCTGAAGAGTAGTTTCATTAGTTGCTAGAACGTGTGTTGTTTGCTTGTGTGTAGGGGTATGGTTTGCATCAGTGCTGGGGATGCGACCATACTAGGTTGTTTGCTTAATCAACTTGAACAGCAAAAGTCTACTCACATCAGATTGATAGGTAAGTGGGTTAAGGCCTTATCTATAGCGCAACCCCTCTCATTCCGTTCCTCTCTTCTGCCTGCAACAGATGGGCAGCCTCAGGGACAGTGTCATTGGATCAGGACACCAGCAGATTCATGGAGTAAATCAGAGCAACCCGATGAGCGTTCCGCCTCTTAGGGCTCCAACTCTAGCACTAGTGGTGGCTAATGAGACCCAGATGATGGCTATGATGATGCGGCAGATGCAACGACAGTATAATCAATAGCAGATGCAGGTCCAGATACAAGCTCAGATGCAAGCTCGGAACTTGAACTAGAGTCAAAGTCAGTGTTTTCCAATACAAGTATCTACGACTCCTGTTGGTATACCGCTAAGGTCCCATAAGACAAGTGCACCTCGGTCACTCTCATACCGGAGGGAACCAAATGTTAGTTGCGAGGATTGTGAAGAACATGGTCATTGTGCGACAAATTTTCCATGGAACGTGTATGCTAGGACGCCAACAAAAGATGAAATGCAGTGTCTAAGAAACAATCAAGCTCCCAATCGGTTTGCTAGCAGGAATTATGGTACACCACAATCCAAACCTAAGAAGAGAAGGACAATAGTATGGAAGATGGATGATGGCAGGACCATGACCATCATTGGTTCGTAATTTACTCTGGAAGATGTAGCAAGGATACCCAAGCGTCTAAGAGGAAATACCTTTCGTGGTGCCCGTCAACTAACTCCACACCTCAAACGGTATGGTTCGCCCAAGCCCGGATGTGATGAACCAGAGGAGATGCTCTCTGAGGATGATGATGATGATGAGATCCTTGAAAGTTTTGGTGAAAAAGAAAGGAAGCTCAAAGCATGCACCCGCTGCGGAGAAGTTGGGCACATAGCGAGCCGATGTACTCAGACATGGTTATGTGGTGAAGATACCCAACTACTAGATGAATGCCCTATGAGGAAGGTCACATGCTTATTGTGTGAGAGAACTGATCATGTGCCTAAGGACTATCAACTAAACTTGGTCCAAGCCAAGACCAGGAAGAGCAAAGGACATCTCTCCAACCTATTTGTCCACCTGTGGCATACACTAACAATAGCACCGCTCTTGATCTTCAACTAGCTCCAACTCCAATTGAGGTTATCAGTGATAGCAGAAACACCGCCAACAAGGTTCATGAGTCCCCGGTCACCCCTGTCTTAGTTGTGAGTGTCTTAGTTGTGAGTGTGCAGGCCCAGGAGAATAAACATTATGATCAACCCAGAGGGAATTGTTACAACTGTCTTGAGCTGGGGCATCACATCAATAAATGCCCATTTTCGAGACCAACGAAATTTGTCCACCGTTGCTTCAACTGTGGGAAGCTGGGGCATATCTTCGAAGGTTGTCCAATGCCGAGGCGCCAATCTCATCAAGCTGTCACAAGCAGTGTCTGTAGCACCCAAACTCCTCCAGTTGCCTTAGCCACTATAGAGAGTGGCCTGATTCAGCGAAAGAACACCAGGAAAACAAGTGATAACAGTCGTCACTTGAATGTGAAGCCTCCACCACAATGAATTATCGTCAAGGGCACTGTCAAAGGTTGCATTGTTCCACTAGAACCCGCTTCAAACCAACAGAGCTAGCACCAACAGAGCAAACAATGCCAGGAGAACAATAGCTCACCCCAACTGCAAAGAGCTAGTACACTCCTCCAGCAGTGCCCACAGCAAGTGTCTCCAGCCCCAGTTCACAAGACTGCCATCAACTTTGGCAATGCGCCTCGCATTGGTCCGATCCAGATGTCCAGTAATAATTCACAGATAGGTGAAACCGAGAGCAAGAAGGTCCTACATGCTACAGCTGCGAAAAGTATTGTTGTTCTCCTTGGGAAGGTCAGCAAGCAGAGCAACGCTTCCGGTGAAACTTCAGCCAGTAAGCAATGAAGGAACAAGTCAACCTGGTCAGAATCACAGGAGAAAATGTCATACCAGTCAAGACTTCTGCTTGTCAAGGCCTGCAACAATCTACAAGTGTTTAATTTTGTAGCACTCTTCCTTGTACATAGATGTTTTATGGCAGTTATGTAATGAAATGGAAATATTGAATAAAGTATGAGCGAGACCGCTTTTCTTCTCTTACGATTCATCTTGTTGACCCAAAAGGTGAATTGATTTATATACATGTTTGTGATACAAGAAACCTAGAATTTCTTTTCTAGCTCATCGCAGTTTTGTTGAGCCTCAAAACCTAATTGCAAGCCAATGAAGGAATTACTAACCAACGAAGTGAAAATGATTTGACCTTGTAACACTCAACAAGATGAGACTCTTTAAAGGGCAGTATCATTGATACCCCAAGATGATGGAAAGATGGATGAAATATTTGAAAATGACATCATATAAGGAATATTGGAACTCTCTAACCATAGAACTCTGTTATGGAATAGTAAGTGGAAACATCACCCTAGTGGTGTGAACATGGATCAAGAACAATTGTTCTTGATTTAAGGCAACAGTTATAACTTTCAGAAACCATCTCAATGTCTCTCGGAAGTTGACAAAGAAAACATTCCATACATGGGTCAAGAATGGTTGTCCTCAGTTCGAGGCAACCATTATAGTTCCGGGAACCATCTTAAAGTTTCTTGGAAGACCTATCTACCATCTTGGAGATCATGGTTAGTTTCTTGGATGTTCCATCACATTTGTCTGAAGTAAATGGATACAAGAGCCAGGCCTAGAAAGGTGTAGGCAGCACAACAGAGTATATTACACAAAATCCCTCTTGGTGAATCATCTCTACTCAAGGGTTGAAAACGAACTTGTTTGATTATTAAGCAGATAGTCTTGGCAACCTCAAGGGCAGTTTTCAGCAGTTGTACATGTTCCGATGTTGGTATGTAAGCAACAATGAAATTGGTTTCTATCAATACAGAAGTGTCAGCCAGTGGTGCGAGAGCAAGTGAGATGGGAAGTAGTTAGAACAATCTTGTGGGCATGAACTGGTAAGTTATCTATGCTTGTTTCTACATACATCTACGAATCGACTTGTTCATGCAGTTGATCCCGAGGTCAGAACAGAAGCTATAACAGTCAGATGAGCAATTAGACCGGATGGAAAAGTTAATCAAGAGTCAGTAAGTTCAGGAGTAGAACGAGCGTCATTCTTATGCGGAACTTCCTATCATCAATTGAGTGTTGACTTCCAAGCATCCCTGTAATGGAAGTGCACCATTAGTACTTCGTTTGGTTAGACCGATGGAGCATCACGTTTTCAAAGTCAGGGTTTAAAGAAATTCAAAGCAGCTCGAGTATTCCCAAGGATGGTAGTTTCATTGTTCACAGCCAGGCGAAAGCTCAACTACCTTGGTAAAGCAAGCTTGAAGTTAAATTTGGTTCACCTCATAACTGTCTCGCTTGAAGGTTCAGTCCGATGAAGTAAAATGAGTTGTAATCGAAAATGTCAGTTTCAAAGGTTAAGTAGATCTACACCAACCTCAAGCCATCATATTGATTCTTCCCGTGTACACGAGTTGCCATTCAAATGGTTCAGTTTACAAAAGTAGTGACCTAGAACCACACAATTCAACTGAAGGGCAGACCGAGTAGTTTGTTGGAGTACTTGTTGTTCGGGTCAAAATAGTTCAAGCAAATTCAAAGTTTGTGGCCTCACCAAGCTAATGGAGCTACAACAATCTCAAGTACCCCGAGCTACCGCGTTGGTAGTTTAGCTTAGGAAGAAGCAACTAAGAACCCAATAATTCAAATGAAAGTCAGGACATGCAGTTTCTTGGAATACTTGTCGTTTAGATCAAGAGCAGTTTAAAACTAGTTCATGGTTTGTGTGTGAAAAAACTAAGATTCAGTTGCAAAATTTCGAGAAAGCTCTCTCAATTTTCAGTTTTCATGGTGAATCCCTAGGTCATCATAGATGCCTGTACCAATGGCTAAGTTTAACCAGGTATCAAGTGTGTCGATAGGCAATCAAGACCAGTGTCCGATCGAGCTGAACCAGTGGGTACATCTTTTGAGAAAGCAACAGAGCGCCCAGTTCGTTTTTAGATGGGCCAGTTGTGCAGGTTTGGTCGATCAGTCAGTGTGAGTCAGAAGAAACCTCGGGAGTCAGTAGATCAGTCCAGCACCACTTGCACCCCAGCTTCCTTTCTAGCCATCCCCGAATCTCGTGACGAGACTCCTGTAAGGGGGTAGATTTGTCACGCCTCGATTTTCCATCGGAATTAAAAATCATTAAATGATACATTTCTAGAATTTATTTTAAAATTTAAAGTAATTTAATCAAGTGAAATAATGAGGGAATTAAAAAAAATTTAAAAATCATGGCCGGAAATATTTCTGTAATATTCCCCGTGCCCTAAAATACTCTCTGAAATTTCCCGTGAATTTTCGGAGCTTAAGAAATAATTTTAATCAAACAAACTTCACTTAATCAATTAAATAAAAAGAAAACGAATTAAAATCCTCCTCATTCACTTTGGGCCGCTTTCAGCCCATAGTCCTTTCTCCCTCGGCCCGCGCGACCCCTTCTTTCCTTTCTCCCTCCCGAGCCGGCCTTTTTTCCTCCCTCCCTCTCTCCCGGCCCGGCTAGCTCGCCTCCCCCTCGTTCGAAGTCCACCATTCCTCCCAACGCTAGCCTCTCTCCTGTCGGGGTGGGGCCCACCTATCAGGGTCATCCCCAACCTCCGGTCGGGACTTTCTCCTCCACGTCGCGCACGTTGGCGCGACCGCTTTGCGCTCAACTCGCCAGCCCTGCTTCCGCGTGTGCGTGGGCCAGCCACGTCGCTCGCTCCCGCGCCCACTCCCCCGCTTTCCCCCAAAAATCAAGCCTGAATCAAGCTGCGCCGCGCCCACGATGTCGCATCCACTCCGCCGCCGGTTACTGCCCTCCCCGGCCACAATCTCAACCTCCCGGTTCAATAAAAAGCACCTCCAAGCTCGCCTCATCCGTTTTCCCCAATCCCCCGAGCTCGTGGTAACCTTTCCCGCCTTCCCCGCGTCGCGCACATCGCCGCCGCTCAACGTCGATCTCCATCCACGCGCCACCGCCGCCCTAGCGACCGCTGCATTTGGCCGCCGCCATCATCGGCTTCGCCGCACCTTGCCGCACCCTTGGTGCCATTCCCCTTCCTAATCCAGCACCGACCCGCCATCTCCCCACGAACCCGAGCCCCACCACCACTTTGCCACCTTCGGCCACTACTTGCCACCATCCCCGACCACCCCATGCTGTGCCACCACCACCACCGGCTTCGCTGCCCCGCGCCGCACCCCGGGACGCCGCCGCCTCTCCTCACCGTCGGTCTCCTACCGTGCCGCCTCACCTACCGTGCGCACTCGGTGAGCTCCCCTCCTTTTTCCCCTTCTCCACCACATCCTTGTGAAGTCGCTCACCATCAGGGTCGCCGCCGGTGGCCATCCTGCCGTCCGCTGCTGCCACCATGGTCGGGTTGGCTTGTACCCAACTCCTCCTCCCCCTTTGTTCCCAGTCACTGGATCGGCCTTGGACCTGTGGGCCGCTCGTGGACTTGGTCCACAGTGCCATCTTGGCCGTGGTGGACCGAGTCCACCGTACACCGCCTCCCTTTGACCCGCAGACTCGTGGGGCCCTCATGTCGGTGCCGGCGCCCCTTTGATGACATCAGCACCGCCTTTTTCTTTGATAAAACATTCAATAAGTACGCAATAATTCGGTTAAAATTCCAGAAATTGGTTTAAACGGCTCAAAACTTCTAAAATTCATAACTAATTCAGTCGAACTCCAAATTTAGCCGTTCAACTTGAAAAATTCATCTAAAATTGAGCTCTACATGTTTGTTTACTTTCCATGTACTGTTTACTTGGTTTTTATTAGAGTTTTTCCTCGTTTGGCGTGCCGGCGTGTAGTTTCCGCCGTTTTGGAAGATCGTAGTCGCGAGGATAAGAGTTTGGAAGATCAAGGGAAGAAGCAAGGCAAGTCACACATTCCCTTAAGCATGATGAACCTAATTTATAAATGCTTTATTGTTTGCAAATAAAATTGCTTGTGTTGCTAATTACATGGGATTATGGAATGACCTATCTGCTCGCTTGTGCCATGTTTACTTGAGGTCCGTCCTTTGTCAATTTGTATTATAGCTTTCCCCTTTCTAACGTACCGAGGCAATGGTGGGCGTGATGGAGTTTGGATGGACTAGGGTTTTACTGGTCTTTGCGGCTTTTGGATTCACCTAGGCACGAGGGAGGGTTTCCTAGCTTGGATATAAAGGTAGGGGTGAAACCTGAGGTGGGTACGATTGGTTAGGGGGAGTTATGCGAAGGGTCTTGTCACAATCACTCGCATGGTGACGTGTCAGGCATGGCATAGTGACATACGGTGGATTGTGTCTTGTGGGTACAGTTCTGCACCTCTGATCAGAGTAAAACTATTTGAATAGTTGTGCCCGCGGTTATGGGCAATCGACCAGCTTCACCGTGATTAATCCCACTCAATTAATTAACTTGACTTAATGAACTGGTGTAGTTCAAGTGGAATGGATGGGCCTGTTCAACGTGGTGTAGCGTTATTCAGTGGATATTTAATCTTGCCTTAATTAATCAACTGTTTTACTGTTTTCACCTATAAATGTTTACAACCGCCTCTATGCAAATAGCCACAAACTTCCCTTGTCTCCTTTGCACCTTTGCATCATTATTTGGCTTGCTGAGTACGTGGTTGTACTCAGTCTTGCTATTATTGCCCCTTTTCCGAAGTGTAGTGCTTCTGTGGTGAAGATGAAGTTAGAGGAGCAAGGCTTGTAACAAGCAATGAGAGTAAAAAGTTATAAGAGCTACAAGCAATGAGAGTAACAAGTTATACAAGAGATAAAAAGATATCACGCGATTTGTAAAATGATGTATTTTCGGAGTTGAAATCCTTAAGAGGATTCTACTGTCTATTGATAAAAAAAATCTAGATCTTGGCTAACCTTTTCCTATTGAGGTTGCACAAATATACTATTTTCTACTAGACATAGTACATATAAACTTTTGTATATATTATATACTAGCAAAAATGCATGTGTGTTGCAACAGGTGAAACAATTTTCGTGACTGATAAAAACTCTACCAATTTAAATAACAAACCATAACAAGACAAACAAAAACACTGGCAAAACAAAGTCAGAAAACATACATAGCATTTAACCCGATTGCGCTTGCTTCATGCGTCATCACTCGAAGAGTTCCTTATGTACACATTTGCATAGGCTCACAAATCAATCGAGTGACTATTCCATAATAAGTTGATGCATGTGTATTTTGCTATACTCTATCAACCAAATATTAAAGTTTTGATTATTCAAATAGTGAAAAGGTTTTTTTACTTTAGATGGAAAGCATTATCAAAGTAACAAACTTGTTGCATACATATATTAAACCATGATAATTTTAAAAGGAAAATATTTATGAGGAGAGAAATTTGGAAGGAAAAAAGAAAAAAGAGAAAAGGAGAAGAAAAGATAGGAGATTGGAAGGAGAAGGAGAGAATCAGGATGATCGGGAGAAATGAAAAAGAGAAAACGAAAACGAAAAAAGGGATAGAGAAAAAAGACATCGATAGGAAGAGGGGCGCGTGGGATGGGGTAACGAGATGATGTGGGCTGGTTGAGTTGGGCTGGGCCGTGAGAAGGGGAGGGGGAGGAGGGTGTATAATAGTTATTCTAGACTCACGTTGAATTGGATATGGACGATGTACAACCAACTCAAAAGCTGACCCAAACAAGGATGACGCGATTGAAATTATTTATGGGTTCAAACATATTGCACTAATCAATTTGTTACCCCTTCCTTTACAGGAAAGAACAAACAAGGATGCTTCGAAACGTGCTACATATGTGAAGAAGATTCATGAAAAGACCAAGGAAGAAATTGAAAAGAAGGCGCGCAACAAAGCTGCAAAGGTGAACAAGGATGACGCACCAAAATTCGGGTGGAAATATTTTCAATTTTTATAATAGTAGAGATAGAGAAGATACAAAGATAGAGATAATTCGAGTGGTAATTTTTACTCAAATATGGCGTTTAAGAAAATTATATTTAAGAAAATTACCACTAGAAAATTACATTCTACCACTAACATGTGTCCATTTGAAATTATTTATGGGTTCAAACATATTGCACTAATCAATTTTGTTACCCATTCCTTTACATGAAATATCTAACAAGGATGCTTCGAAATGTGCTACATATGTGAAGAAGATTCATGAAAAGACCAAGGAAGAAATTGAAAAGAAGGCGCACAACAGAGCTACAAAGGTGAACAAGCATAGAAAATTATATTTAAGAAAATTACCACCAGAAAATTATATTCTACCACTAACATGTGTCCATTTGAAATTATTTAAGAAAATTATTTTCTTAAAATATATTAAGAAAGTTACCACTTTCTTTCTATGCTTGTTCACCTTTGCAGCTTTGTTGCGAGCCTTCTTTTCAATTTCTTCCTTGGTCTTTTCACGAATCTTCTTCACATATGTAGCACGTTTAGAAGCATCCTTGTTAGTTATTTCCTGTAAAGGAAGGGGTGACAAATTGATTAATGCAATATGTTTGAACCCATAAATAATTTCAAATGGACACATCAGAAAATTACCACCCGAATTACCACCAAATTCGGGTGGTAATTTTCTGATCGTCACTTCAATTTTCGTCCGTCCCTTGTGTTGTCCGCAAGACACGATACCCAGGACTCCGCTTCCTTCGTTCCTTTCACTTCTTACGCATGTGTGTGGCGCTTGACACGCCTCATCCGTCTGGATTTAGGTAGGGCAATCGGAGAGGGAAATCCGTGTCACGGCCTCGCCGGGAAGAACTAACGAATTAGGGAAGAGGGAATAAATCAAATTGAAATTTCCGCAGAATCCCCAAAATTAAGAACCCTAACTCGGTTGCAAGACCCTAAGCCCAAAATCCAAATCAAATCCAAAAAATATTAAGAAATTTAAGCTTCAGGTTTCGGAAACTTACCGGACTTGAAGCTCCCGAAGCTCACCAGAGCTCTCCGAACTCCTCGAGAGAGAGAAGGGGAGAAAGTGAGGGTTAGGGTTAGGGTTTTCCACCGTCTGCATCTTAAGTGGCGTGGAGGTGATCCAAGCCATCCATAAGATCTGACGGCTCAGATTGCCTCCGCCTCGGGCCGCCACCGCTAATTACACGGCCTGCTAGTTCGCTGAGGCGTGCATGGGCGTTAGGTGGGCCGCGTGCCGGGGCTACTCTAAGATCACCGCCACTTGCCGTGTGCACGCGCGCGCTAAGTTTTTATTTAATTGCGGCTGATTTAATTCCTTTAGTCATTTACAAAATTTTCCTTGGCATGATTTTGAGCCATTAAAATTGCTGGAAAAATTTGTTGACGATGGAATTTGGTAAGCATGTGAATCGGAGTTGAGATCCAATCAAAACGAATTTGGAGATGTGCAGAAATCTCAGAAACAGAGTGTGCATCTGATGGAAGTTTGTATCGGCTGATACCGAGTTTAATACGGTTAGCCGATACAATCGATGATGGCAAGGTCGGTTATGTGGTCAATGTAGGATTTGAGAAAAGGACTTCAGTGGTATTGCCGGGCAAGGAAAGAGTCCAAGATAGGCAATTGTATCTATTAATTACAATTTTATGTAATTTTCTCATTGATATTTTCGGTAAGAGTCCGCCTAAGGGACTTGTCGTTTATTTGGGTTGTAATAGGAAGTATGAGTCGTGTCCGATATGGACAAATTATGTATTTTGGGTATAAATATGTACCCGAGACCCTGTAAATAATTAACATCAGTTCAATCCAATTTCGGCGTCGCCACCTTTTTTATTACTTTGTTTCGAGAAGTTATTGCTTTCGAGTCGGGCTGCGTCGGTTTCGATCTTCGACAAAGAGGTAAAGCTTGTTATGGCGATTTGCATTATCGGGATTAGTGCTTACATCTTTATGACACTCTAATCCTGCTTCTCTGAATCATCGGGTTATCATATATATCGCATAATCTAGATTGATAATGCTTTCTACTTGCATCGGGTGACCCCTATCTACATTTTTACTGGTAATGGCTAGATTGACCTATTGGTTTAGATTGTATAATAGATCCACCATCCTGAAAAGATAACCATCAGCTTGATTGTTTAGATATTATGCTTCTTTTCATACTTAGTGCTACATCAGTTAAGTTTGATATACTAAGTCGTGCTTAGAATCATAATCTCTAGCATGTTTATGGTTGTTAATAAGGATAGTATCGGGGTTTCAGCCGATCTTATCTTATATAGTTGTTTTACATAGTCTTATGTCATGATTAATATACTATATCTGCCCCTTATATCAGGATCTTAACTAATAGAAATATATTGAACTTACTACCAATCTCATTGATGATAGTTTAATATATTTATTGCAAGATGATATCCTAGTATAAGGTGTTATCGGAGCTATAGCCGATGCATGCTTAAATTTGGACATCCATTATGATATAAACATATATAATCTTTATTTCATGTTATTTTAGATCTAGGCAATTTATACGGTCTCGGTTAAGTCCGATCTATCCCAATTGCTGATTTCAAAAGTAATAATGATTTATAGATTATATAAGATTGATATTTACAGCCGATAGAACAAATTTAGGGTTTATTTATTGATTAAACAAACCTTATAGCTGATTTGCCTCACAATGCATCAGCTAGGTTATACCACGATATGACATCGGCTTTCTAGCCGATCAATTATCGTTTACTAATAATATTTGCATATTTTATCTTATTATTGCAGGATCAAATCAACTGGCACGTCCTTAAACCCGAAAGTAACCTTTGGACCTGCACTAGAGTAAAGCAAATCTCTCAGGCCACTGTGTAATTTTTGCAACAACAAAATTATGATCAATTATTTCATCACTCAGAAAAATTATTTGAGCAATATTAAATAACAATATTGTGTTAGTAATAGTAACTGTAATTTTTAGAGTGTAATTAATTATGGAGAATTTAATAAAAATTAAATTCAGCCATGTTTTATTTGGGAAATTTTGTTTCCCACATTTACTTTACCAGATTGAACTTTAGTATAAATTCTAGAAATAATTTATATATATCTTAAACGTAAATCATGGTGTGATAGTTCATCCTGCTAATAATTTGGATTAGGACAGTACATATGTATATCCATGTCCCACATTTCTTTCGTATGGGCAGCTGCAAGACTCCGAACACCACAAGAACCGTGCATCATTCAAATTTCTATTGTCGCTGCTCATCAAATAGAGATCGATGAGATCAATTCAATGAGAATGATTCGATGAAAGCATGTTCCCGAGAGTTGTGAACTCAACGATATCTATTTTTAGAGGGGACGACCATATTAGTTAGAACACCAATTCCATATCTGCAACCACCACGCAACATTACATGCAACTCGAATTGTTCATCCGGGTGTTTCAGATTCGGCATCCATCTGTCGACCGCGTGTTCCGGTTCATGGTGGTCTCACGACCTAAACGAGCTAGGCCCAAAGTCCCAACCACGAATGTTTAGTGAGGTGATGTTAGACCTACCATATAGACAGGTCAGTCCAGAATTCACCTTAATTTTTATGGGCCTTTCTTTTCTTCAACGTCGTATATATGTGTAATTGCGGTTTCATATGTAATGGGGATGAAACAAAAATATACACATATATTTTCTTTATATGAAGAAGATGGTGAAATTTGTATTTTAATTAATTATATAATGTAAATCTTTTTTACAATTTTCTCGTCTTTTCATCCGTTGCAATGCATGGGTACTTTTTCTACCCTGTAATTCACCAATACAGTGTTATAGACTTCATTACTCATTCTTCATTGATCGGTCAGGATCATCGCATCTTCCTGAGATCCGACGTTCCAGGTTACTCCCACCTCCCTCAACCCGTCAATCACGCGTACATCGCTTCCCACCATCCGCACCCAGTCACCCAGTCTATCCTCCTCTCTTCTCGCACACCCGTTGCTGCCGCGACTCCTGCTCCATCGCGACTACGACATCGCTCCCCTTCCCCCGCCTCCCCCCGCCCCCCTCCACAAACCCTAATCGCCACCCGCGCTGATCTCTCCCACCCCACGTCACTAGCGACAATCCCCACTGCTGGGACACGAACACTCACCGCTCTCCCCTCACTCTCGTCCACGCCGATCTCCGCGCCGCCCCCGATCTCCGCCACCGGAATAGCATCGACGCGACCCAGCGTCCCCGTCGCCACATCTCCGCCTTGTCCCCCACCTCACCGATCTCTTCCGACAACACCAACATACCTTGCCGGTCTGGCGGTCTCCTCCGTGCCACCCCCAATCTCTTGGCTCGTCGATCTCCGCACCAAAACAGCTTCGCCTCTGTCACACCCAAAAATTTAGCCAAATTCCCAGACTATTTTGTGTATTAAATCCCTGTCCAGGAATCAGCTACGGCACAAAACGACAAATTAATATATAGATCCAAACGTAAATAAAGCATAAATACTTACTGAAGAGGCACTTAGTCCTCTCAACAAAAAGAAAGCAACAACAGTGGAAAAAGGCAATCCTAGCGGGGCTTCACTCCACTTCACAGGCAAAAGTCAATTGGGGTATAAGCCTTGGTCCTCTATCTTCGTCTTCAACTCAGAAGCACAACACTTATGAAAAGGGGGAATAATAGCAAGGTTGAGTACGACCACCATACTTAGCAAGCCACACCAAAGATGCAGACGTGCCAGGGGAGACAAGAGAGGTTTGTGGCTATTTGCATAAAGGCGGTTGTAAACATTTAAAGTTGCAAATAGTAAAAACAGTTGATTAATTAAGGCAAGATTAATTCTCCACTGACCAACACTACACCACGTTGAACAGGCCCAACCATTCCACCTGAACTAAATCAGTTCATTAAGTCAAGTTAATTAATAAAGTGAGACTAATCACGGTGAAGCTGGTTGATCGTCCATAACCACGGGCACGACTATTCGAATAGTTTTACTTTGGCCAGAGGTGCACAACTGTACCCACAAGACGCAACCCACCGTCATGTCACTGTGTCAGTGCAGCCACACCACCATGGCGAGTGATTGTGACAAGACCCTTCGCATAACTCCCTCTAACCAAGTGCAACACACCTCAGGTTTTACCCCTACCTTTTAGCCAATGTAAGCAGCCCCCTCTCGTGCCTAGGTGAATCCGGAAGCCAATCAACGAGTTAGCCCCTGCCGACCCAACCCTATCTCGCCCACCCTTGCCTTGGAACATCAAAAAGGGAGGAGCTATACTACAAGTCCAGCAGTTGTCCATTCTTGCTTGTGGTAAGTGCGGTATGTCTTCCAGGTTTCCTGAGAACCGGTCCTTTAATTGCCATGGGTGCGACTAGGAAAACCATGCACCCACAACCCACCATTATCCATATTTTAGTTGGATAATTATGGCTATTAAAACATGGTCAGATGTCTCGAGCATGCAACTCAACAAGGTACTAAATGTATATAGTGTGATTATCCCATATTGTGAGCTAGTGGTAATTAAGTATGGCTAAGCATAACATGATTCTAGCAAGATCAACATAAGTGACACAAGCTAGTCAAATTATCATCTAAGTTGACAAAGGACGGATATCAAGTAAACATGGCACAAGCGAGCAGACAGGTAATTCCATAATCCCATGTAATCAGCAAAACATGCAATTTTATTTGCAAACGATAAAACATTTGTAAATTAGGTTCAACGTGCTTAAGGGGAATGTGTGACTTGTCTTTGCTTCTTCGATTGATCTTCTGAACTCTTCTCCTCGCAACTACGATCTTGCGAAACAACGGATTCTACAAGTTAGCATGCAAAACAAGGAAAAACTCTAATACAAACCAAGTAAACAATATATGGAAAGTAAACAAACATGTAGATCTTAATTTTAGAAGAATTTTGAAAGTTGAATGGCTCAATTTGGAGTTCGTATGAATTAGTTATGAATTTTAGAAGTCTTGAGCCATTTAAATCAATTTCTAGAATTAAATTAGATTTATTGCGTATTTACTATTTAATTTTTCAAAGGAAAAGGCTACCGCTGGCATCATCAAAGGAGCCGGCAGGGACAGTGCGGGCCCCACAAGTCAGTGACACAAGGTGAGCGGCCCACGGTGGACACGGTCCACCGCGGTAAGGGCACGGGCGCATCACGTGGACGTCCACGTGGTGGCAACAGTGGCATGGCTGGGTGATGTGGCGCCAACATGGCACCATGGTGACACCGACGCAGGACGGTGCTAGGGCACCAAGCGGATAGCCCGGATCACCCGAAGGGGATCAGGCGGCCACGGGACGGCGCAGCCGGGGCACGAGCTCGTGCCGAGCTGAGCCAATCGGGTAGGTGCGGTAGCGGCCGGCGGTGCGGGAAGTGGCGGTGCATGATGCGGGAGGCAACGGCGATCAGCCTGAGGGCGGCAGTGCACACGGGCAACGGGGCGGGAAGAAAGGAGGAGGGGAAAAAGATGAAGGAGGAGCTCCTCACCAAGAGCCGGTGGCTGGTACGGAGGAAGATGATGTCGCGGCAGTTTCCAAGGGCGGAGGGGTGGACGAGGCGCGGCACGAAGCTGCGACGATGGCAGAGCAAGTGGCGTGGCGCGGGGTGGTCGCGGTGGACGGCTATCGTCGACCGGAGGCGACGAATGCAGCGGCGACCTCGGGTGTGCGGTGGAAGCGGTGATTTAGTGGTGGATGGGAGGCGCGGAGTGGCGGTCGGGGTAGCTCTGGGAGCAGTGGAGCTCATGGTGGTGGCGGTGGAGCACGGGGACGATGCTAGCGGCGACGGCGCGCAGCCGGAGTGACCGGAAAGGGAGGAGAGGAGAGAGGAGGCCAGCCCGGGAGGGAGAGAAGGGAGACTTGGGCCGAAAATGGCCCAAGGACCAGGAGGAAGATTTAATTTGGTTTTCAATTTATTTAATTGATTAAATGAACTTTGTGCTATTAAAATTAGATATTGAGCTCCGAAAATTCATAGGAAATTTCAGAGAGTAATTTAGGGCACGGAGAAAATTAAAAAAATATTTTCGGTCATGATTTTTAAAGAAAATTTTCAGTTCCCTCATTAATTCACTCGATTAAATTGGTTTTAATTTTAACATAATTTCTAGAAATGTACTATCTAATAATTTTTAATCCCGAACAAAAATCGGGGCGTGACAGCCTCCATATGATTCGCCAAAAGGTACAGGAATCCTCCTCCCCCACCCTCCCTCCCTCCCTTTTCTTTATCCACCATCACTACTATGTTTCCTCTTTCCCCATCAATCGCCGTTTATTTGATCATACGGTTCTTAATATGATCTAGAATCAATCAAAAGAAAACCAAAAGCATCATTTTGGTAGTAATACATTCTGTGTTAGTGGTATATTATGTGGTAGTATGGCTGAAGAATTCATTTTTTAGATAATGATAACTAAAGTATTGTCTATGAACAACGCATAACTGCCTGCACATGTCTAAACATCTCCAAAGTACAAAGGATAATAGTATCTGGTTAATCAGGATTGTTCTGGATGATTTTTCTCTTACTGTAAAACAAGGAAATCCTCAGCGCCATGCGTAGGTTAGGACAATCCAACTGTTTCTGGATTCTTGACAGATTTGGTCAAAATGAACATATGACTTCGGTAAGCTCCATTCATCAACTCAGATTCATAATACTGACTTCCATACTAACATCCATGCTCCTGCATTCGATTTATTCTTGTATTGCAGGCAAGCTGATGCAGGGACTGCTTATATTCCCTTCCCACCTTTCCCTCACAGTGTTTGCTCTTAACGTGATATTCACATGCACTTTACCCTCAAGGTTATTAAGGGCAAAATTATTTTAGAATAAATTACGTTTAGGGCTACCTTTTCTTACCAAAATTTTACTTTGGATCACCCTTTAACACATGTTTTCACTTTGGACTATATTACGTTACCTTTCTTTTACTTTGGACCACCCCAGAAATTTTTTACGAATACAAAAATAACTTTAAACACATTAGCACCAGTAAACCGGTAATCTTTTCCAACTTACACGTAGACTATTCTCTACAACATTACAGAGTAGATGCAGCTAAAGAAAATGACTTGTGGTGTTACAAAGTGCACCAAAGATAATATTACATAGTCCAAAGTGAAAATATGAGTTAAGAGGGTGACCCAAACTGAAACTTTAGTAATAATAGGTGAACCAAAGTGAAATTAACTCATTTTTTTATGAACATGGATGGTAACATTGTGTCGAAACTAGATTTCGGCAATAAGAAAAGGGGTGGCTGTCAAGATAGAAAAGTAGATGGGTTATGAGACAAAGGGTTTAGACAGGTTCAGGCCTTCACGAAGAAGTAATACCCTACTCCTGTTTCGGGGGTTTTGCCTCCGAGTTGTGTATTGATCTTACGAAAAACTTATGTCCCCGAGGGGTCCCCTATCCTCCTTATATACCCGGAGGATGAGGATTTACAAGATAAGACCTAGTCCGATACGGTCTAGATCTTTCCCAATTGATATACAATCTTACCATACTAGACATTCGGGCTATACCTTAACAAACAAGGCAATACTATACCCGAGTCCTACTACTACTCATATTTTGTTTACATGACATATCCCTATATTCAGTCGGATATTCTATATCTATGGGTATATGGGTACCATAATATCCACAGTAGCCCCTGAGACCTTTGCAGTCGACGTGACAATCTTCTCTCCAATAGAAAGCCATCAGCTTCAAGTACTTCGATTATCTCGCCATGATCTCCTGGGCGCCAAATCCAAATCACGTGACTGTGAAGGGCTGAAAAATTTCGAAAAATATCTCCAGGTGCATCGACTAGATGCACCTAATTAGGTGTAGCCCCCGGCTATGTGCTTAGTTGGAAAAACTAAACATATAGTCAGTAGTAATAATAAGATACCAGCTGAGTGGTTTATATCTTAAACATAAATCTTCCCGAATAGTTAGTCATATTATATCCACACATTATTAAAATAAATGTGCTTTGGCCCCTAAGGACACATGACTTCACCTTATTTGGGGAATATTGAGCATATGTGGTATAAAATCCGAGTAAATAAAACTCATAAAGGATTTACCAACCGCCTGAAAAATGACCAAAATATATTATCAGCCTAAGCCACAATATTGGTCAATAAAGGTGGACACTTACGTGGCAAAGTGCACACTTACGTGTACACTTATTTCAAAATAGGGTATTTGTGGTAGAAATCTTTTACAAGATTCTCCAATCGCCTAGATTAATCAAAAATGATTAATAGCCAAAGTAATAATACTTGGTCAATTTGATATGCTCACTGACGTGACAATATTTGCACCATATGCTCTCCAAAGAGTTTAAGTTGCAACAGCATTTAAATATTTGTGATATACTCCTTTCTGTTCATCGCAGAAAAAGATTAAGCCCCTAGGGACATATATCAGACTTTCCAATTTTGCTAGCCATAGTTAAGCCGCAATCTTCGGCCCACTTCCGCGCATAAAAACGCTGACCTAACCGTTAAGCAATGTGCCGCTTCATCTTCTTCATCAAAAATTCCCAAACCGCGCACAGTATCAGCAAACTAGGGTTTCTAATCCACGCACGCGCAAGCTCCAATCCCCAATCCCGCGCATCAAACCTTCTTGCGGTTCACCTCCAACTCAAACTTTCTCCCATCCCATTCGCAAAAACCAAAACATCCCACTCAGATTCAATCCACATCCATGGCTGAGGAGAGAGACATCCCCTTTGAACAGTGGGCGAAGTCTGATGTAAAGGAGTCAAATCTGCTAGAGATGGTGAAGGACGGGGTGTTGCCCACGAAGGAGATCATCGGGTGGCGCCCTGCATATGGCGAAGATTTTCCGACCCCTGACACCGGCGAAATTGTGGTATTTTCTTCATTCTTCCATTCTGGCTTTGCTCTTCCGGCTTCTTCCTTTTTCCATGGTCTTCTTTCCTTTTACAAAATCCAAATATATCACTTAAATCCGAACTCTATACTCCACATTGCCAATTTCATCCACCTTTGCGAAGCTTTCCTTGGTATCCAACCGCATTTTGCTCTGTTCCGACGCATCTTCTACCTCAAACCCCACCCTGACAAAAACAACCCGTGCGTAGTCGGCGGGTCCGGATTTCAGCTGCGGGGAACTCTGACCCAAAAGTATTTCTCTCTTCCCTTCAAAACCTCCAACAAAGGATGGCATTCGAACTGGTTTTATATTTCAAATCCTTCTCCAAGTCTTCCTGAGTTCGTTGGTCTTCCTCCTATCCCACATGAAAACTGGAAAAACTTCCCGGATGGCGACGAACTAGCTCAGGCCAATGAGTTGCTTCTCCGACTGATGGAAATCAAGCAGCAAGGTCTTCAAGGGGAACAGGTTACTCGGTATTTCATCAAGTGCCGACTAGCCCCAATCAAAGAGAGGAGTAAACCGGCGTACGAGTACGAAGGGCAGTCGGATCCCAACCGTGAGGACCCGGATTCTATTGACTACAAAGTCATGTGTAACCGGATGTACAAAATGTTCTCATCTGGGATCTTTGTCGAGCCACAAGCTCCCGGTGACTCCATATGGCCTGGTACGGCCCCCTCCTGAGGTAAAAAACTGCTAACCTTTTATTTGGCTGTTATCAGTCTGTCTATTATCTCATCTTGTTGATTTAATCCATTGAATAGGACAACAAACGCTTCTCCTCTAATCCTCCAGTTCCAACTCAAAAGGAATCTGTCCCAAAGAAGCCTCTCCCGACTGGTGGCCCAAAGATCAGCCCGGTCGGAAAGAGTAAACGAGCTGTTGAAGAAAACATCCCTAAGCAGAAACTGAAGAGAAGGAAGCTAGTCTGCAGTGACTCCGAAGATGAGCAGACCGAGTCACAAACGAGCACCAAGCCGGCGCAAGCTAAATCTCCAGCCAGTCGGCCTGCGCCCAAAATCCGAAGATCCACAAGGTAACACTCTTGTTATCATTTTCCCATGTTTGACTTCTCGAAGAAAACATATGTGGATGCTGAAATCTGTTAATCTTAAGAAAACCCCAAGATATCGATCTGGGAAAGAAAGGTGATGTGCCGCCTGTTGCCATGCCTAGCGAGCCGCGGCCTGAACCCCGAGTTTATAGTCAGTCGGGGAAAACTATTAATACTGCCGAAGTCCAGCCCCCGACTGGTAGCCAGTCGGAACCAAACTCAAGTGGCTTAGAAATTAACCCTCCAGCAGAAAATCAAGCAGAGGAAAGCAATGCCCCGACTGGTGTTCCAGAAGCGCCTGCCGAGTCAGCCGAAAAAGACCCAAAAGATTCTGATCAAGGACCGACTCCCGCAGAGACAAACTTGACAAATGATCCAGTCGGCGAGCCAGAGACAACTCCAAGGAAGAGCTCCAAAATAATATCTGGTATGTCGCAAGGCTAAGTTTTAACTTAATTTGTCTGCTGTATTTCTGTTGCCTCATAGTCTGCAAACAGGCCCATTAATAGATGATAATGAAGAAGAAATCCCAAGAATAAAAGCAGTCGAGGATTTCTTCCCTCCGACTAAACTTGGAGAGATCGGGACGGTAATCTTAAAGGCATCATTATCAATCGTCAAGCTGAAGACGAGGAGCTCGAATTGTTGAAGAAAAATCTGACCGAGTCCACCCGTCTAATGAATGTGAGTGTTCCTTTTCGTACTCAACTGTCTTTCTCTAGCTGTGTTGCTTATTTAATGCATTATCCAGACAATCCATATGAGGAACGAGGCCAAAACAAGCGCATTAGAGAAACTCGTGCCTCACCTCGAAAATCTTGAACGAATCCAAGCTGAGCTAGCCAAGACCCGAGAGGATGCTCAAGCCAAAGAGTGAAAATTAAAGGACCAAATTAATAACCTCATGGATGCCAGGTTCAACTACAGGGGCACAAATAGAGGTAAGAATGTCTTTGTTATAAATTTGCTGCTTGCCCAATCTGTGTGTTTGACCGGTCTATCCGTTGTTCTGTAGCTCAAGCTACCAAAATAGAGTCTTTGACTGCTCAAATTAAAAAGCTTGAAGGAATTAATGCTCAGTTGGCGGATGGCAAGCTGGAAGCCGAAAATGCCCTCGAAGGTATAGTATCATCTTGGTTGGGTAAGTTAATGCAATATCATATAGCTGAAACCTTTTGCTGTCTTGTAGAACACAAAGTCAAAACCAAAGCCCAGTTTGAAGTCTTCACCGAGAGGGTAAAAAAGGTAGAGAGCGTTCGGGACGACATCGTCAATGCTGCTACTCCAGTCTTGAATGCGATATTCCAAAATGGACTTGGAACTAGCGAAAAGGATGCGGTCCAAATATTTGAAGGGCTCCGTAATGCTCCGGTGAAGTACTTCAACAATATCAAGGATGCTGCCACGATGGGTGCTAGTCAGGCGCTAGCAATAATAAAGTCCCTATATCCCCGAGTTGAGATTGATGCAGTCGGGGACGGCTTCGCTGACGGGACATCTGACGAACAAGCTATGGAGTTAATCAACCAGGCGCAGGATTCAGCAGAAAAGCTTGCAGCAGATGTCTTGGAAAATTTCCAGTCGTAGACTTAGATAATATCTTATATAGGATGATGTATAGTATTCTTAGTAATGTATAATGACTCATTTATGCCATGAAGTAAACCAAAGATCCAGTTTCAAATTTCTTAAATTTTTTGTCTGACTGCTCCAATCCTAGAACTTGTTACAATCATCGAAAAATTTCTAGTCCTTATCTGCTGGACCTAGGCTTAAACAGGGTCAATGACAAGTCATGAACAAAATGGAAGAAATACTATATTATTATAAGTAGCCCCCGACTGACCACTCGGCTGAGAAGATGAGTGGCAGTCTAAAGGAGAAATATACAAAATAGCTGTTACGTATAGAATCGTCGTAGATGCTCTATGTTCCATGAATTGTCCACCATGGTTCCATCTTCACGCTTGAGTCGGTAGGCTCCCGGGCAAGTGACTTCTGCTATTATGAACGGCCCCTCCCACAAGGGAGATAATTTGTACCTGTCTTTGGTTGTTTGAATTTTCCGTAGAACCATATCGCCGACTATGAAGGCGCGTGATTTGACGTTGCGATTGTGATAGCATCGTAGACCTTGAAGATATCTGGCCGACTGAATTAATGCTGCTTCCCTTGCTTCTGCCAGTCGGGTAAGATCATCAATTCTATCAGAGTCGTGGTGTTCTTCGTTGAAATTATGAACTCGAAGGGACTCAAATTCCATTTCACTCTGCAGCATGGCTTCCGCACCATATACCAAGAAAAAAGGTGACTGGCCCGTAGCCCAACTCGGGGTTGTACGTAGTGACCACAAAACTGAAGGCAACTCTTCTGTCCACCGGCTAGCATACGGACGCAGTCTATCAAAAACTCGAACTTTGATTCCCTGAAGTACCATGCCGTTTGCACGCTCAACTTGGCCATTACTCATTGGGTGAGCGACTGAAGCATAGCATATTTTGATTCCGAAGTCTTCACAAAAATCTTTGAAAACGCCACCAGTAAATTGAGTTCCATTGTCGGTAATGATCCGGTTTGGTACGCCAAAGCGATGAACGATGTTGATGAAGAAATCGCGTGCTTTATCCGCAGTGATAGTTGCCACTGGTTTTGCCTCAATCCACTTGGAGAATTTGTCCACTGCGATAAACAAATGGGTGTATCCGCCTTGCACCCTTTTGAAAGGGCCCACCATGTCCAGTCCCCAGACCGCGAAAGGCCAAGAAAGGGGAATAGTTTGTAACTCCTGGGCTGGCAAGTGGGTCTGTCTGGCGAAGAACTGACAACCTTCACATTTGCGAACAATTTTATCCGCATCGCTGACTGCTGTAGGCCAGAAAAAGCCTTGTCGATACGCCTTCCCGACTAAGGTTCGAGCTGCCGCATGATTCCCGCATACTCCCGAGTGAATGTCATTTAGAAGTTGTATGCCGTCTTCGATGGAGATACATCTTTGTAATATTCCAGATGGACTTTTCTTGTACAATTCCTCCTCCACCAGGGCATAGGTCTTGGAGCGGCGATGAATTCGTTCGGCATCGTTTTTGTCGGGAGGCAACTCTTGATTCTTGAGATAGTTGATGAAAGGCGCCCTCCAATCGGCGTCAAGCGTTACCACCTATTCTCCAACTTCCTCCTTAGCGGTTGAGTTATTTAAAACTGTAGGTTGATGGAGGTGCTCGACAAAAACGTCTGATGGAGCCGCTTCTCTCTTTGAACCGAAATTAGCCAATCGGTCGGCTGCTTCATTGTTATGCCTGAGAACATGGGTTAACTCCAAACCATCAAATTTGTCTTCAAGCTTGCGCACTTCCTGTCGGTAGGTCGCCATGTTGTCGTCGAGGCATGTTCAGTCTTTCATTACTTGGTTGACCACAAGTTGAGAATCTCCTCGGACAATCAGCCTGCGAATCCCTAGGGATATGGCGATCCGTAATCCATGTAGGAGTGCTTCATATTCTGCCACATTGTGGGATGCTGGGAAGTGAATCCATAAAACATAGCTGAGTCGTTCTCCAGTTGGGGAAATTAGAACAACCCCGGCTCCGCACCCTGAAATCCTCTTTGATCCATCAAAGTGCATTGTCCAGTATTCGATTTTCTCTGCCGGGACGTCTTCCTGGCACTCGGTCTACTCAGCAACGAAGTCGGCTAGCACTTGTGATTTGATAGAAACTCGAGGCTTGAAAGTTATGTCCAATGGCATTAACTCTAAGGCCCACTTGGCAATGCGGCTAGTGACTTCTTTGTTGCGGAGGATTTCACCAAGTGGGAAAGATGTAACCACCGTGACTGGATGACTCTGAAAATAATGTGACAGCTTCCTGACGGTGATCAAAACTCCATATAGCAATTTATGCACTTGAGGGTATCGGGTTTTGGAATCAACAAGAACTTCGCTGACGAAGTAGACTGGTCACTAAACTTTCTAGGTGCGATCATCCTCTTCACGCTCAACGACTAGAACTGTGCTCACCACCTTCGCAGTTGCAGATACGTAAAGAAGTAATGGCTCTTGCGGCATTGGTGAGGCTAGCGCCGGCTGAGTTGTCAAGAAGGTCTTGAAATTATCGAACGCCTTTTGTGCTTCCGGTGTCCATTGGAAATCGTCTGTTTTCTTGAGTAACTTGAAAAAAGGCATTCCACGCTCTCCAAGTCTTGAAACAAATCTGCGAAGAGCAGCCATGCACCCGGTAAGCTTTTGGACATCCTTCTGAGAACCCGGCGGCTTCATATTCAATATGGCATTGATCTTTTCTGGGTTAGCTTCAATCCCTCTTCGAGATACCATGAAACCGAGAAGTTTCCCTGACGGTACTCCGAAGATGCATTTCTCGGGGTTCAACTTCATCCTGAAGGCGCGTATATTGGCAAATGTCTCCTCCAGATCTTGAATCAAGTCGTCCTTTTGCTTGGTCTTGATGACAACATCATCGACATAAGCTTCCACGTTCCGTCCGAGTTGTGTTGCAAGGCATCGTTGAATCATGCGTTGATACGTAGCCCCTGCGTTCTTGAGCCCAAAAGGCATAGTTATGTAGTAGTAGGCGCCGAATGGGGTGATAAACGAAGTCTTCAAGTAGTCGGACTCCTTAAGACTGATTTGATGATAACCCGAGTAACAGTCAAGAAAACTGAGTAGTTCACATCCAGCTGTTGAATCCACCATTTGATCTATCCTGGGTAAACCGAAAGGATCTTTAGGACAACCCTTGTTTAAATCTGTGTAGTCGACGCACATGCGCCATTGACCAGTCTTCTTGCGAACCAGTACCGGGTTTGCGAGCCAGTCGGGATGATAGACCTCTTTGATAAATCCTGCTACTAACAGCTTGGTCAATTCCTCCTTGATAGCTTCTCTTCTGTCCTGTGCAAATCGGCGGAGTCGTTGTTTGACAGGTTTAGCGTCTTCTCTGACATTTAAAGAGTGCTCAATCACCTCTCTAGGAATACCAGGCATATCGGATGGCTTCCAGGCAAAAATGTCTTTATTAGCTTGAAGAAAGGTGATGAGCGCGCTTTCCTATTTGCTATCTAACTCTGCGCCTATTACAGCAGTTTTGGTAGGATCAGAAGGATCTAGTGGGATTTTCTTTGTCTTCGCATCGCCTTCTCCGATTTTGGCCATCTTGCTGACCGACTGATCTCTCACGAGATTGGGCCAATTCACAGCTGTCCTTGTCGCATGTCAGGGCTTGCTTAACATCACTCCGTAGGGATATGACTCCACGTGGCCCTGGCATCTTCATCATCATGTAGGTGTAATGGGGATCGCCATGAATTTGGCTAACGCCGGGCGACCGAGGATGGCATGGTAGGCAGTCTCGAAGTCGGCTACCTCAAAGCTGATGTTCTCTGTCCTGAAGTTCTCCTTGGTCCCGAAGGTCACTGGGAGAGTGATTTGGCCGAGTGGTGTTGAAGATAACCCCGGGATGACTCCGTGAAACGGGGCGTTACTCGGCTTCATCTCAGATCGAGGAATCTGCATCTCATCCAGGGTCTTGGCGAAGAGAATATTGAGTGCGTTGCCGCCATCGATGAGGGTGCGCTTCAACTTGACGTTGCGGACGACTGGGTCTAGTACCAGGGGGTACCGCCCCGGGTGGACCACTCGGTCGGGATGATCCGAGTGGTCAAACTTGATTGGGACCTCCGACCATCGCAAATATTGAGGGACTGCAGGTTGCGCCGCGTTGACCTCTCTGTCGGTGAGCTTTTGCTTCCTCTTGATTCGTAGGCAAGTGGGCCGCCAAAAATATGGTTGAGCTCACTCCTGGGGTCTTGATATGCTCCTTGGCTTGGCTCCTCGTCGTCAATCTTCTTCTGAGTTGAAGTGTCTTCTCCTTCGGTTGGCTTCTTAGTCTGGGCGGCATATTTTTCCGCAAACTGTTTGTAGATGAAGCAGTCCTTGGCCGCGTGTCCCTTACCGGGATGATGTGTGCATGGACCGTTCATGATTTGGTCGTAGGAGTTGACTCGAGGGCGCTATTTCTGGTATTTTTGATTTGAAGTTGTAGCGACCAGTTCCTCAGGTTTGCGCTTGCGTTCTCTGTGCTTCGCGTTGCTCCCACTAGGCCCTGCCGTGTTGTCATGATCCTTCTTCTTCCAGGTGCCCGCCGACTGCCTTGAGGCCTTAACTGCGTCATCGGACTTGGCGTACTCGGTTGCTTTCTCGAACATTTGTTTGACCGTCCTTGGAGGTTTGCGGATGAATTTCCCGATCAGGAGATTATTGCATAGCCCCCGTGTGAATGCGGCGATGATATTGTCGTCTGTGATGTCGGAGATCTTGTTGCGTTTCTCGGAGAAACGTCGTATGTACTCATTGAGGGTTTCGTCCGGCTTCTGGATGATGTTGTATAGCTCGAAGTGGGTCCCAGGACGCTCGAAAGTGCCCTGGAAGTTGGCGACGAAGTGATCACGGAGTTCGTTCCAGGAATCAATTGTGCCTCTCGGCAATCCAGCGAGCCAATTTCTGGCTGAGTCGGTTAGTGCCACCGGTAGATAGTTTGCCATGACTTTGCTGTCTCTTCCTGCTGCGCGAATTGCGAGTGTGTAGACGGTTAACCATGATTCTGGATCAGTTTTGCCATCGTACCTCTCGATGCCAGTCGGCCAATTCACTCGACGCAGATTTCTGGTGAAAGCTAGAACCCCATCGCAATCGTCGTCGTCTTGAATCGTAATACCCCTCTCTCGTCGTCTTTGATTGAGGGTTTCTCTCAGGTCGATTGAAGCCCTGGGAGGACTTTGATAGTCTGATTGATGTCGTCGATCTCTGTTATGGTGCGGTGGTCGGGCAAAGTTGGCTGTGGGCGAGTGGACCGACTGATCTCGACGTGCTCCGCTGTGGTGGTCGGCGCGCGAGTTGGTTTTACTTCTGCTATCTCGGACTCTTGACGGAGGTGCACGACTGCTACTCGGTGCCTTTGAAGTTGATTCGCTGGGTTGCCGACTGGACTCGGCACGCGGCACCATTGCCGCGACCAAGGTCTTGACTTGATTTATCATTGGTGTGATATGAGCTGGAGCTGCGGTGAGTAGCGCGTCGAGGAGGGTTACCGCCCCGACTATGTTCTGTTGAGGTGTGAGGAAAATGTTGGTGTTGTCGACCACCGTTTGCCCGATTACGTTTCTTGCCCTGCGACCTGCCATAGCCAGATCTCGGTTTCTGCGTTCTTCGTCCTCTCTGCGTCTTGCCTTCTCAGCTTCCCTGCGTTATCGCTCTTGTTCAGCTTGGGCTTGGCGCTCTTGTTCGAGTCTGGCTCGGTCTTCTTGAAGTCGGACACGTTCTTGCTCCAGTAGAATCCTTTCTTGCTCGACCCCAACTCGGGTTGCTTCTTCTGCCTGTAGTCTTGCGGCTATCTCGGCGTCGGTCTCGTTGTTGGCCATGAAAACGCCATTGAAAACCGGTGCGTAATTGTAGTCGGAATTGACGTCGTCAGCAGCTTCAGCGTCCGATGGGTTGCCATGAACACTTTCCTCCGAGGAGCTAGCGTAGGCGGTGAGTTCAGTGGAGGAGCAAGATCCGAGTTTTGGTAGAACAACGTTGATGTCCCTGAGATTAGATCTGATTACTGGATCTGCTGGTAACTCCATGATGATAGTGGGATAAATCTGGTCGTCTTGAGGTGTGCTTGACGAAGGAAGTGAAATCGATGTAGACACCTTTCCCGGGTGGTTTGACGTCATGCAGCGGGAAGAAATCTTGGCGCTGGTCTCAGCCATATTCGGTAACCCGAGTGGCTGAGAGATGCGATCTCTCCCCGACTGCGTCTTGGCGCTGATCTCGGCCATATTCGGTAACCCGAATGGCCAAGATATACAATCTACCCCCGACCGGTTTGAAGCCAAGTCGGAGAGAGATATCTTGCCGAAATTGTCGGTGACGAAATCGAGGCTGCCGAAGCGGTACGCCTGCCCGAGCGGGAAGACGAAGTCGTCGATGCCTGATGTAGATCCCATCTTACTTGATTGGCGATGAACTTGACGCACCCCTACCTGGCGGGCCAACTATCGAAACTAGATTTCGGCAATAAGAAAAGGGGGTGGCTGTCAAGACGGAAAAGTAGATGGGTTATGAGACAAAGGGTTTAGACAGGTTCAGGCCTTCATGAAGAAGTAATACCCTACTCCTGTTTCAGGGGTTTTACCTCCGAGTTGTGTATTGATCTTACGAAAAACTTATGTCCCCAAGAGGTCCCCTATCCTCATTATATACCCGGAGGATGAGGATTTACAAGATAAGACCTAGTCCGACACGGTCTAGATCTTTCCCAATTGATATACAATCTTACCATACTAGGTATCCGGGCTATACCTTAACAAACAAGGCAATACTATACCCGAGTTCTAGTACTACTCATATTTTGTTTACATGACATATCCCTATATTCAGTCGGATATTCTATATCTGTGGGTATATAGGTACCATAATATCCACACATTGAGACTGTCTTTAGTGCCCTGTTTGCTTTGGGTCAGACCAGCAACCATGGTTGCTAAGTGCTAACATTGGTTTTGGGTTTTGCATATTGTTTACTATGGTGATCCTTCTACACTTACGGTTTGAAATTTTAGGTTTTTTTGTCGAGATAGACCTTCTTTGCTTCTCAAGGATCCGATGTTGCAGACTGCCGGTGTTGTCATGAGCATTCTCTTACCGGATTTAGAAATCGTTGCTTTCAGAACAGAAGGTAAATTCACAAGATTCAGAAGCTAAAAGATCATCCTTTGCAATCTCGTGTTCATCTAATGGTCGAAGGAAGCAAATGTAGCAGTACTTCATGTGGCTTGCGTCAATTTATTTCAGGTGTGTGTTGCTATACATTGCCGAGTGGAACTACTTCAGCTGTCCAGCACCCAGTGGTGTTCTCCTTCCTCGCCACAGTTTACAGTGACTATATACTGTCCTCGGGGAAGACGGATCTGAGCTGCAGCGGGCAGAGCTTCTGACTGGCTGACCTAGGCAAATTCGCCAAGCTGCAGGTAACACTTCGAACAAGTAGATCATTCATTACTGTTCGTGCTTCAGAAAAATGGACAAGTTCAGAATTGTTCAGACTTCAGAACTTAGATGTGGTCACCGATCTTGCTAGGCTGATTATCTGCTGGGTAGCAACCCGACGAAAATGTGCTACCTCGTCGGGTATGGTGACCAATACCTGCAGCAGGTGCACCACCGCGGCGTCTCCATCCCGACAGATGTGGACAACGGCTGCAACAACCATGAGTGGCTAGAGTCTGTCCAAGGCCACGAGTGCTCTTCGCCTTGTCACATGCATTATCTGTTGCTCTATTTCTAAATGTCCAGTCAAATTCATAGTAGCAACAGTTTCTAGCTCTATCTGATCAATGAATGGCTGGAAGATGTTGTATCATGGTAGGCTAGAGGCAATCAGGGTTTCTGCGGCTGGGCTGGCAAAGAACGAAGCCGCTTGGGGATGGGGGCACTTAAGTCGTCGGGTATTTTCGGAATACACGTCCTTTTGTGGTCTCTATATGTTTTCAAATTTCTAAATTTGGTTTCTGGATCAGATTGCCTGTTAATCGCAGCATTCCATGGCCTCAGGCTGTTCCTCCATTGGAGAAGAATAAAAAAATGCCGTGTCTCGAACTCTATTTGCAGTCTGCAGATGTATTTACTCTATGAACACTGTTAAATAACAAACTCAGTTATATTTTCAGCAAGCTGCTTTCTAATTTTATCATGGAACTGTAGGTCGACATCTCTCAGTAGGTTCAAGGACAGTGGAACATATTTTCTCAGCGGTTAGTTCACCTGGTATGAGGCTACATCTTTAGTTGTTAGCTGTGAAGGAAAGTATGATCTGTTTATTTTGCTGTTAGAAATTTGAGTCAATTAATTGTGGAGTACAAAGTTGATTTTTGGGTTCTTCTGCTGAAGATCATAAAATATGCAAATAATGCTAAGGATTAATTTAATTCTAATCATCACGAAGTTTCTTGGATCTGAGTTAATAAGTCCCATTATATAGCTTCTTGTGTGTCGGCTTGTATGCACATCAGCACATGTTATTAATGGACATATTTAATTCAATTATCAATAGGGGATTTTTTTTTACTTGGTGATTCTTTGTTTTGTAAAGCACATCGATCTCATGCTCAACTCTTCATAGGCGGCCTCACTGTTTTTGCGTGATGGCCTATGTGATCTCATATAGGTGCCAATCCATTTCATATGATCTTCTCTTCCTCATTCAGCGCACTCTGATTTTCATACCAAGAATATATGCCCTGGTATTCACTGTTTTATTTCCCCCCTTATATAAATCTTATGTCGTTTTCCTTTTCCCCTTTACATGAGAATTATCTGTACAACTTTAGACACATGCCCTGAACCTATATGCTGGAAATGCCTTTTTTTTTATCATGGCACATTAGAGTCGAGGCTATAAAAAAGAACAATAAGCTATCCGACGTTAGTGACATCGAGTAAACAGGCAAAGCAGACTTACTATCAAATAATGTTTCTTCAGTCATGAATCGAGGTTCAAGTTTCTACAACACAACCCTTGTTGTGACTTTTTTGGTAAATTTGGGAAGCTAGAAATGATGAAAAAAAAAAAACAATTCTTCAATGCATCCAATGCGAGTGACTCAAGAGATTTTGGTGTATATTGACATGATACTACTGCATTCTCTAAACCTATGTTTTCTTCTAGGTGTGAGGCCCCTTCTTCTGCTACAAGTTAGACTCCATCGCCAATAGGTGTTTTCAATGTTGATGTTGCTATTTTCCAAGCTTCACGACATATGGGAGTCGTCGTATTGATTCGAGACCACAATGATAACTTCTTGTTGACCGGAAACAAGCTCATTCATGGAATTCTTTTGCCGGAGATTGCGGAAGCAATGGCGATCAGGCGTGCCCTGACCCTTGTAAGAGATGAAGGCTTCCCAAAGGTGATCATAGTTTCCAATTATCTTTCGGTTACTCAATGTATCCATTCAATTATGAAAGACCATTCCGAAGTTGGCTGCCTACCTGGTTGATGGTATCAAGAGGATCACTGCTATGGTCATGTCTTGATCATTTAAGCATGTTAAGCGTTTGTGTAATTCAGCGGTACATTATTTAGCTCGTTTTTCTGAGCACACCAATTATAATTTCTATCGATCTATGATCCCGAACATGGATTCATGGGATGCTCTGGACTGATGGTACTTAATCAGTGAAGTTGCCTAAAAGAGAAAATGTTCTACAAACTATGTTTATGTAGTCATGTCTACAGCAAGGGGTGATGTGCTGCTAATACCTTCGACTTGTTCCATGTGCTGATGTAGCATGTCACAACGGTGGTTTTTTAGTGGAATCTACATGTGAGTCATGTAAAAAAAGAAGTGGAGAGTTGAGAGAGATGTGAAAAAAATGTTTTTTTAAATTATTTTTAACTAACATGTGAGTTCCACTTAAAAATATCATTGTAGCTTGCCACGTCAACGTATAGAGCAGGTCGTCAACGTACAGAGCGTATTAGAGTTCGTTTAGACCTATGTGATAATTAGGACAAGTTCAGAAACTCGAATATACATTTCGAAATTTTGAAAGTTTAGGGAATCACATGCACATCTGCACAATCTTGTGGATCGTTCGTCCATTGATTAAAATTTTATCACCGTAACGTTTGTACGGGCATATTACTAGTTTAAGTAAAACATATACACATATATATACACATATACATACATACATATATACATATACACATATATATATATATACATATATATACACACATACTATATAGGAAAATTATAACTTACTACCGGGAGTAGCTACTTCGAAGTTGATGTTCTGCTTTCATATTGATATTCTGCTATATAATTAGTTGATTTTCTGCTCCATTTCAAGTTGAATAATTTCCTGCACATTTTCATTCCATGTCTATATATATATATATTCTACCTTATATTCTACTTCTTGTTAAGATGATTTACCGATCCTCTTAAAAGGAATATATATTCTGCTCATTTTCGTATTCATATTTTGTTTCATTCCAACAAATTATTTTCTGCTCCAACCAACATGAGTAGATGCCAGATAATCATCTGATATTATGGATGAGATGAGAGTAGTTACCCCAATAGTAGTATATGGGTGTCCTACATATACACACACTCGTACAACGTAACGGGCAAAATGATCGCGCGTCTGCTCCCACTGACAGCCACCCCCCACAGGCGCAGCAGCCAGCAGTGCCCGGGGCCCGGGCCTTTCTTGTTCCCGCCTCGCCCGTCGTTAACCCCCGAAAACCCGCTCAAACCCCCCCGAAAAAAATGGCGACCCTCCGCGCGCCGCCACCCGCCGCCGCCGCCGCCGCCGCTGCGGCGGATGGCAGCATCGAGGAGAACGCGATGGCCATCCTCGACACCGCCGGCATCAAGGACGCCCGCGACCTCCACGACGACCGTACCCCGCCTCCCCTCCCTCTCCCTTTCCCATTCCCTGTTTCCAACCTCTTCGGAATTTCCTAGGTTTCTCCCCCTCTTGCCCAACCTGGTGATTCCGGCGCTAATAGATCTTTCGCGTGCTCCCCCGCAGGTTGCGCCTTCCTGGAGACCGTGCGCTCCGCCTGCCTTGCCGCCGACAACCCCTCGCCCCCTTCGTGGTACGGACCTAATCCCTCGTGTAATAGTGAACCCCCATCTGTTTAAAACTATGCCCTTGGGGTGAAGATGTTCTGGAACATGCTGGTAGTAATCTTGCTTTAGTAAGGACTCATCTTTTTCTGTAAAGTTTCTTTTGGGGCATGTTGATACTCGTGATTCCTTCTTCACAAATTAATTCGCGTGCTGAAAGTTTTACTGTACATGTTTGGGGCTATCTATTCACAGCCTTCAGACGTTTTTTGGTTTTTGCTTATCTGTTTTATTATAAATTAAGGCAAAAACTCTTAACATGTATACTCCTACCATCTTCTGCACTTCTTTTAATTAAAATGGAGTTTGCATAGATATGCACTTGTTTTACACTTTTACTGAATTCACGCATGTATTTATTACGAATTCTTTTCTAACATTCCTTGCACTAGGAACACTTGTTTTATTCTGATGTAATTATTGAGATTAACTAGTTTTTTTCCTGTGTTTTATGCAATTTTGTGTGAGAAATATGCTCATTTTGCTCGTTGTTTGATCAATCCACAACCCCGCATCATGATATGAAAACCTTTTCATGAATCCTCCTTGCTTTTGCAAGGAGAATGTACAATGCCGTTTTCCAGATTCTTCAAGACAGCAGCTCGCTGGAGCTTACCATGGGAAGTTTCCACCTCTTAATGGAGTTGGGGAAGGTGAAATGTTTCTAACCCCTTTCACAATATTTCTGGCATTTTTATGCAAGCAGTGAGGACTCTTGTCCCTTTGGTTGTATATATCATTTACTACCTTTGTATTATTTATTTGTCACTATTGAGTTTACTATTTAAGTTTTGACCACTAATATATTTTAAATTGTTTGATTAAGATGAATGAGAGTCTTATCATTAATTTGTTAACCAACGTAAGCTAGTAGTATTGTGTACTTCTAAATGTTTACAAATTACAATTCATTGCTGGAAAAACAATTGTCAAAATTTATGCAGTGAGGTCAACAGTGATAAGTACATGAAAAATGGAAGAAGTACGTTGAGTTCTGACAATGTGGACATAGAGGGCATATAGTCATGTTTTTTTTTTTTTGACTTTGAAATAGTAGTGGAATCCCCTATGGTATATTCTATAATAAAGGGGCGTTTATGTGGAGTACAATGATTCACTATTTGAGGGGTGAAAACCATTTAATACTGCAATACTTTTTGAAGCCTTACCAAAGAATTTAACTTGGTGTTTAGGGGAGCTCTTCTTAAATCATTGTATACTATGATAAACTATCACCAGAAACTATTGTTTTAAATTTCCATCTCATCTCACTTCATTAATCTTTTAAATTATCTTGCAGCAATACCCTAGAGCATATTTGACCGATTCTGGTTCTGGCCAAGCTTTAGTGGCAGTTAAAGAGGTAAAAGGATGGTATAGTTACAACAGTCATTTTCTTTTGAAGCGCATAGTACCTTGTGATATGCTTCCATTGAATTTTCATGTCTTACATATCACCATTAAGTATTTTATTGTTCTCTGCAGTCATGGTCACCATTTCACCTTCGCAGTGATGTTGGTTGTGGTGAGATTGGGGGAAACAACAGGCACTTAGACAACCTCTTCGATTCTTCAGTAAGTTCATTTTATATGCCATTTACTCATCAAGTTCTGATTCCACTCTGCATTTTTTTTTTCTGCTGATGAAACTTCCCACCCATGTTTTGGCCAAAAAGTATAATCATATGTTGTTATTGTCATGCATCCTTGTAACCAAGTTAACTTAGAGGTAATGGTTCAGCAGCTGTGTGCCACATAGTTGTGGCTCTCATCTGCTGCTAAAGCTCCTGCTTGATCGCTAGAGGCTGGATCCATGCTGGCTGGTTGAAGGCCTGCCTAATTTGCTGACTGCATCTGGCAGAATGCCATGATGAATACGATGACTTGTCCCTCCTTTACGAGCAGGTAGCTATCAACCTCTGTAGGGTGGTAGCCACTGGTGGTACAGAGTGCTCAGGACATGGCAGTATCTTTGGTAGGCATGATAAAAACACGAGTCATAAATCTTTTTCTCCTACCTTTATGCAATTTTGGTCGAAGAGCCAAACCTGTTGAGGAAGCAAACAAACTTGATTTTGTACAGTTGTACCCTTCCCTTGCTGTTGTGCTGCTTGTGTCTTAACTTTCATAGGCATAGGGCCAAGAGGTCAAGGCCCGTGGAGCCAACATAGGGTGGGTAAATAGTACCCGTGGTACTGTAGTAGTGGATTAGAAGATAAGATTGGATTAGATCAAGTTAGTTACCTAGGGGTTAAGTCTCACCAACTATATAAGGATGGTATTGTAATCGTTCATGGTAAGCAATGAATCAAAATTAGTCTCCCCCAACCTAAATCCCTTCTATAGGGGTGGACACCGCCAGGAGGATAGCCGGGTGGCGGTGGCTGCTAGGGATGAGAGAGGGATTTAGGTTGGGGGAGACTAATTCTGATTCATTGCTTACCATGAACAATTACAATACCATCCTTATATAGATGGCGAGACTTAACCCCTAGGTAACTAACTTGATCTAATCCAATCTTATCTTCTAATCCATTGTTACAGTACCATGGGTACTATTCACCCACCCTATGTTGGCTCCACGGGCCTTGGCCTCTTGGCCCTATGCCTATGACGGTACTGTAGCAGTGGATTAGAAGATAAGATTGGATTAGATCAAGTTAGTTACCTAAGGGTTAAGTCTCACCATCTATATAAGGATGGTATTGTAATCGTTCATGGTAAGCAATGAATCAGAATTAGTCTTTCCCAACCTAAATCCCTCTCTCATCCCTAGCAGCCACCGCCGCCGCCGCCTAGCTATCCTCCTGGCGGTATCTACCCCTATGAACCCTAACCCATAACAACTTGGTATTAGAGCCATGGTTGTTGAAGACATGATCGAAGATCCTAGAGATATGTGCATCCAACTTCTCAAGAGGATGCAGGCCGACCTAGCAATTATGGCAGCCTCAATGAGGGCGGAGCAGGTGCCAAACCATGAGGCGCACTGAGCCGAAGGCGGTGGTACCGGTTATGTTGTCGCTGGTTGTAGCATCATCCTCTCAGTCTTCCCCAACTGTGGCTACTGTGTTGCGCCGTCCAGCATCATCCATGCGCCCACGACGGTATGACTTCAAGAAGCGTACGTCGAGCAAGTCGTCGGGGTGTCGAGCCAGCCATGGCGCCCGGCCGAGAGCAGCGGTGCCGGCTTTCTCTGGGACGCCATTCCCTGAAGCCAGACAACGGGCGGATCCTCGTCGGCAAAGGCCACTTCAGGGTAGCCCTGGTCCATATGGCTGGCTATGGCGACGGCGGCGCCACCGTTGCTGTGGTCATCAGAGGCGAAGGTGGCGATCCGGGCTGCCACGACGACACGGGATGACATCAGTGTCCGATTTTTAGGCGTGGTTTTCGGGGGAAGCCAGCGCAACGAGTGGAAGGGTAGAAGGCGCTACGGTTGCATCGCTGGCGTGGCTTCCTGGCGATGCGGCGCACGGTGCGAATAGAAGCGCAATTTGTGCGCACGACAGTTGGGGGATTGCAGCCGCGTCCTCCAGCGCTTTTTCCACAAGCGCCGGCGCGTGGGGTGGGTGCGGGTGTGGCGCCAGGAGGGAACTGCGATAGGGTTTTCCCTTCGTGGAAACCTTATACACACATGGGCCAGTTCTTGGATTGGATGGTGGGGCTGGAGCAAAAGGTCCAGAGATCATCTATTTGCTCCTGGCTGATGGGCTGGCCGGATGGTCCTCACTTGGCAACACAACAATCCTTCTCTTGGCCCTGCCCAACGCTGACCTACGTTGGTGAACAGGCCAGTTGGCTTACAGGCTAGCACCATGGCATGTTCTCGTCCTTTCTCCTAGAGCTTCTGGATGGGGTCCACCTGCGATTGCAAACATCCTATTGGTTTGGCAAATCATTTTAGATATATTTTTAGTTATAATTATGTCAAAAGCCGAGATGTAAAAGGCTTAAGTCATGTTAGGTTTTATTTAGAGAGTTGTTTGGGTCAGTTAAGTCGTACTGCAGCTCGAGGACGAGCTGCTCGAAAGGAGGGATGTATTGTCATAGGCATAGGGCCAAGAGGCCAAGGCCTGTGGAGCCAACATAGGGTGGGTGAATAGTACCCATGGTACTGTAGCAGTGGATTAGAAGATAAGATTGGATTAGATCAAGTTAGTTACCTAGGGGTTAAGTCTCACCATCTATATAAGGATGGTATTGTAATCGTTCGTGGTAAGCAATGAATCAAAATTAGTCTCCCCCAACCTAAGTCCCTCTCTCATCCCTAGCAGCTGCCGCCGCCCGGCTATCCTCCCGGCGGTGTCTACCCCTATGAACCCTAACTCATAACACTAAGGCTCTAAGCCTCTAGGTCATCTAGTTCTAAGCACTGATTTCCCCTTAGCCATTCGACTGCTTGAGTTCCCTAATGGATTATGGACGTTTTCCTTATTATGGTGGTACATGGTACTCTATATTGTCAAGAACTGGGAATCGCAGTTGCCTTTCGAGCCTATTTTTGTGTTAAGTTACTATATTTAAGTATATCCAAACTTATTGACCCTACATATCAACTTATTTGGCCTTCTGAATTCTGATTTTTCTGCATGTGAAGATATCTAATTCTGTTTTTCCCTTTTGAAGAGATTTTCATCATTGATCGAGGATATGGTTGAAACAGCTAATGACACAGATGCTAATAATGAAATTGAGGTAATTGACAATAGGCCTCTTGGTTCTTTGAGTGATGGGAGTATTTCAATTGGAAATCCAGGAGCATGTGATCGTATTATAACTCAGCATAAATATTTGTTCTAATTGACTATTAAAAGACGACTACACGATGGGATCATACCATAATCATTAAAAATAAAGCTTAAACTAGAGTTCTATACCTGAATATTGTCAACTTTCTAATAGTTTAATGAAGGTGCTTAAACTCATGTTGAGTTTAGTCCTTTTTGACCTACAGGATATATATTTTTAATTTCTATTGTTATGCTAATGAAAGTAATATCATATATTGCCTATTAAGGTGTTATTAATATCTCAGATATTGCACATTGGTTTCTTTTATTCTATATTTCCATTATTGCATTATGTGGCTGTACTGCATACAGAATAATATTCATTTCAGTAATTTTGTTGCCTGCTGCTGTTTAAGACATGAAGTTTGACTTTTCTCTATTGTTGTTAATTAGCATATAAAGAACATGGTGCTGCTTGAATATCTTGTCAGCACCCTTGAGGCTGATTTTGTACCTCGTCACATTGCATATAAAGGTAAGTTGTACTCATGAATCATGAACTTGGCTTCTGTTTTTTGTATGTGTGTTTGTAGAAAAAGATATTCTTACCTATTCTTCTGGTTTTGTAACAGAGTCGTTAGACTGGGTAATTTTCAGGGAATCTCTTCTACAGATGCTTCTGGTATGATCTACATCCAGAGTCCATAAATAATATCTTAGATTTATTGGCCAGTTCTTGTGCTGCTTCTCCATGTCAACATTTTCTTTATTTAAGTGGTGTGGAACTAATGTGAGTTTCTTATGTTGCTCTATGGTATTGCTGGAATTCATTCTGTTATCCATTACATCAGGTATCACGGAAGGTGGCATTCAAATCTTTAGTAAAGAGCTGCATATCTCTTCTGCTCAATCAATATAATCAGGGAGTTGAAGATGGCATATCTTCCAAAGAAGGTTCTGCTAAATCAGCACCTGATCTAGAATCTTCCTCAGCTGTCATATCTTTTGAATTAGAAAGAAGAGCTCTTGCATCAGTTCAGAAACTTTTCACTATGGTGAGTATTTAGTTGTACACATAGCTTGCATGAAGTACAGGTGCTAACGATTTCAAGTTTTTCTTTTTAGGTTATGAACCTTGACTTGATTAGAAAAGAAGCAGACACAATGGGTCTGACTTCAAGAGCTGATGGGTGCAGGTTATGTTTCTGATTTCTGACTTCAATTTGCTTTGCCAAGGTTCCTTTGATATCTGACATTCCATTTCTCTCTTTATAGGAATCCTATCTTGGATGTTATTTTAGATGAGCTAACTTACAACATAAGCTACTTATCTCCATTTCTTCTGGTAACTGCAAATCATTCCATCTATTTGTCCCTGTCTTTTCCCCCTAAATATCTACAATTCGTTGTTATTGTAATTGAGTAATTCTCAACTTGCATCAGTTGGTCATGCGTCAACAGCTTGATGCAAACCTATTCACAGTTCCTGCATGCTACCTGTAAATTTTGACTTCAGTATATGTAGCTTGCCACATGCTAATTGTTCATAAAGGGGGATGGGTTATACAATTTGCTACTGTATAGAGGTACAGTACTAAACTTGAGGATTTGCCACTCCATGTCTCAGGCATGTGGCCTAGCAACCACACCCACATGTTACACATGCTTAAGTGTCTTAATAATTGCAGTGGGTAATAATTTATACTCAATAAATAAAAAGAACAGAGAGCTAATATATTGGAAACCTTGATGAAACTTTAGAAGTTTACCATCTAACTAAATCCTTTGCGCTGTTAATTTCATCAACCAATACTAAGGCAGCTGTGCTATTGTTATTTTCCCTGGAACTCCTTAATTGTTTGTGTGATGCACTCGTGATGGGGCTGTGAAGACCTCTGAGATGTTTGTAGCTCCTGACGACTCGGAATAAAAAAATGGAGATACAAAGAGAGGGAGGGAGGGCAAAGGGAGAAAAGTGAGTGGCGAACACTTGGTATGGAATAGGCTGAAAATATGTCACATTGGAGTAAAATGTAAAAAACCTGCTCCTACTTGCGTAGCGGACCATTTCTGGCCTTCCTCAAATGCACTTGTCATAAGTCATTTCTATAAAGGCATATGGTGTAAGAGTAAGGGTATTTTATTTGGCTTCGAAAATGGTCGCCAATGAACAGGCACATTTCTTGATTGGCCAGCTCCTATTTTCTCTAGTACAACATTCAGTTCTTTTAACCATAAGTAGTTGGTAATCTTGCATTCTTAATAACAGTTCAGACACATGGGTCAACCATGGTGTTTAATAACAACAGAGACTTGAGCTGAGTCTGGTGCATAAAACTTGTATCTGAAACTCTGTACTGTTGTGAGTGCCAGAGAAAAATAAAATTTGGAAAATGAGATTAAAGTTATTGACTTCATTTTTGTTTGCGCCCACCAATTTTGGCTTGATCGGATGCCTTGGCTGCAACTGCGCCACAGCCAGCAGCTTCAGTGCTTGACTGCACTAGCCTGATGCATGGCTGCGGTGACACAGCCAAGGGTGCTGATCAGGGCCTCTCAGTACTCCAGTTGTATAGTTCTTCTTTTCAGCTGGTCCTTTTGTAGTAAATTAATTGTTTATTCTTTAATTATATCAGATCTTTGTGGAATGGAAGTGGAAATTGGAGATTATACTTCAGTACTTTTCAAAATATTGTGGCAAGGTATGGTAAATTTACATTTCTTTATTGACCTGAGTACCTGACATCCAAGCATGCAAAAGTGCAACTTAAGATTACCCCAAGAGACACTTTTCAGAGTTTCAGTATGTGACTTATTTCACTCATTCGGCTTGATCGAATGTCCTGGCTGCAGCTACGCCACAGCCAGCCGCTAGAGTGCTTGCATGCACTAGCTTGACCCTTGGCTGCGGCAGCCAAGGGTGCCAATCAGGACCATTTCTGTCTCGAGTAATCTTGGTACCAAACTACCAATACTGTCGCTTTCCGGCTGATCCAATTTGACTTGTCTCTTAGATAGTTTCTCCACTGTAGAATGTTCTGCTGCTATCATGTCTAGATTGGGATAATCTGAATTTGTTTCTTATATCCATAACGGAGGACATGAGATTGTATCTGTAATTTCAAACTTGTTTTTAAAACTAGAACAACATCTTCTAAGCTTTTCTACTAGATGAATCTAACAGACTGAATTGCCTTGAATTTGGTCAAATTGAAATGTATTCTAATTCCAAAAAAATAATTTGGTTCTTGTGCTGATGCTAACATTTCTGAACTTGCTAATATCAGCTATCAGCCTGGCACCTCTGAACTAAATGCTCTAATCACTCTGAATTACTTACTTTTTATATGTAGGATTCGTTAATGATTGTTCTAGAAATGTCTATAGAATATTAGAAGTTAGTTCCCGTAACCCATGCTAGAATTTTTGGATATATTAAATTATTTGTAGTAAGCAACTTTTGATTTTTTTAGGTAACATTTCCCATCAAATAGCCACATTAAATATTTTTCAAAGAACAGGAGGAAACAAATCTCAGAAATAATGACAATATCTCTTTTTTTGGACTGCGTAGCACAACATAATTTGTTTTGGAGTAGAGAGAGCTACTTGCATTCTTGATATTTTCATGTAGCATTTTGTAAATTTCTTGATCATTATCATGTACACTTCCTGTACATTTTGTCTTTCGTAGTGGAAGTTAAGTCTTACATGCAATTATTGTTGTCTTCCTTTATCTTTGTAGCCTGCAGTTCATACTCGGAGATCTGATAATTCACAACACGATTTGACATTGGAAAATGTACTGACTTTATTTTCAACTGCTGCAACCACAAAAGCCATTGTTAAAAAGATGAGTTCAGAAGTTGTCCAGCTGCTCTTAGCAAATGCATACCAGGTTCGGAACTTCAAAATTTGCTAAGCAGACTATCCCAATGATGCATAAATTTATTTATTTTTGTTCTGTGACAACATAGCTCGTTGAGGTCTAGATTTTTTTTTGGCTATCTCCCAAGCATGATAAATTGATCACAGTCTAGAGTGACAAAATATTAGTCTGTCGCATTGGGCAACACTTGGATAATAGTGGCTCTTGCAAAAACACCTATTTCTAATTATGGTTGTAACTGGTAGTTGAAGCTATCATTTTTTGAATTGTAATAGAAGAATTATACTATATTTAGTAAAATTCCTACTATCTAGATTTCAAACCATTGTGCAGCCAGCACATTGCAGCAGCCGCAAACCAGCCCTAAGCATCTGCGTTCCACTATAGAATATAGCATGTGTGTGCTGTAGTGGTGTTTGGTTGTGCATAAATAATTTCCTAATTTATATGGCTTACCAGCGCACGGTTCATCTTAGCAGTGTTGATACAGCGACTTATGTGTATATGCCATGGATCATTTCATCCTAATTGCTTACATGCAGCTGAACCTTGCTATATGCATTCCAGCGAATGTAGCATGACTGTCTATAGCATGTTTCCCTTTTTTTCTTAACTCAAGACCATCTGAGAATGTCATCATTAATCAACTTGAAGCAAGAAATCATTTGAGATCTTTGTATTAAAATTTCCTGTTCCTCATGTTATTTGATACATTTCTAGTCGGTACAAATATTCAATCTACCACTTCGGTTAATCATTGCATATTTTCAGGTCTGCCTGCATCTAGAATGCGATTCTAGCAAAGATAGTGATACAACAAAGAAGATTGGAGCGACTCTCCTACAGATATCTGAGAGTTTTGTATCTGCTTTTCATAATATGAGAAAAATCAACCCGTGAGTATTTTTTTTATTTCACTACCACAGTGGCCACCAGGTTTCTAAAGCTGTCAGTAGACTGGTCGTTGCTTAGCAGCCAGTGTTGCATATTACTCCATTATTATGATGATCAATTTTGGGAAGGAGGTAGCATTAGCAATAATCAGCGAAGAAACTGTTGCTTCCTTCCATGGCTATTTGTTATGACTTTTAATTTTTATTGGCATCGCAGGGATATCCAGCTCTCGCCGTTTGAGAAAGAAGCTCTCTTTGCTGCTGCGACAATGGCTAGAGTACTAAAGAATAAACAATGATAGAGAGCAGGCTTTGGAAGTGCACACTCGTTTGATGATTTGCTCTGGCAACTTGTTTTGGTCGTTAAGATTAGCATCTTCTTTTGACTTTTGCCGTCTCATCTATCGTATTGCATAATTATGCTACCTCTGTTCATATTGGTTTATCCTCTATACTACTATCTATCTGGAGTTAATGTACATAATTGGAGCATCTGTGTTGAATATCCATTGGGGGATTTTACTTAACACTTCCTGATATCTGAATGGGGATAACAACTGCTTGGAATTTCCTGATTGGTTAAAAATTCCCAAAAAGGGCTTATTCAGTTAATCCCTCTCTTAAGGGGGTTGAAGGGGAATTGGAGGTGTGAAATTAATCCCCTCATCCCTTTCTCACGGGACTAACCAAACAAAGCCTATAACATGTGTTTCTTTGTCAGGAATCAATGGTTCACGTCATAATAGTGAAAGCAAAACTTGTATTTATGGGCATGTCTGTTGGTGATATGTTGGTGATATGCTATAGAGGTAATCATATAAATAATTGTATCACATACTATATTTACATATTTATTTGGCATTGTTTCTTGAAATAGATAATTCATTATTGGTTAATGAATATGTGATTCGTTCTTGAGACTTTTTATGTTGTATGTTACTATCCTTGATCCAATATCATATTTGAAACAAATATGATTAAATAATTATCACATGTATTGATTGATGATCATGTCTCATGGATCATGGTATGGAGATACCAAATTAATAATATGAATACATGTTGGAGAATTTGTTGTTGGATAGACCTAGCATGAGATAGGTCTCATTTAGTGTTGGGGTAAAATCCTTAAACCTAATATTATCATGGTTCCTAACATGTGTAGTAGCTTGCTTAGAGGTTGCTAAACGTTATTCTGTAACTAGATAGTTATGAAAGCAATCTTTGGGTAAGCTATAAAACATGTGGGATATGAATAATTAAGATATGATTTGCCCCTCCTATGGAGAGATATCTCAGGCTCCTCTATGTTATAGGTTATGGAAGTGTATGGTCATGCCAAAAGTGATTGAGGAGTCAATCGCAGGTTAAATAATCTATCACAAGTTCAAGTGAATGATTGAGGTATTAGAGGATGTCACATATCTAGCCTTGAGCTTAATCGATATTGTAAGGTAAAGGGGTTCATACAAGTATACACTAGAGCTTCAATCGATATGATCTTTATGTATGCCCGGTGGGTCAATACGTTCTACTAGGGGGCCACGGTTGACATGGACCGAAAAGGAGTTTTCAGGTTGCAATTGAGTGTTCATGAACCTACAGGTTGCACGCTTAATGGGTCGAAATAAAGGGATTGGATGGATATCTAATATGAGCTTAATTCAGATAGGGATCCGAACAGGACTCCAATTGGCCTCGGAGGCCTAGTCATGAATCCTATATATTCATGAGGGGGTGTGACCGGTGAAGTAATTGCATCCTGTAATAAACCCTAGCCGCCACTCCCCTCCTCGAGCAAAACCCTAGCCGCGCGCGGGCGCTAGCACGTCTACGTGTGGCGTTTCGTCCTTGTATGTGTAGATACTAGTAGAGGCGCCGCTGGTTTGCGGTGCTGATCAGCGTGGGAGCACAGCGAGGAAAACGCATGAGGAGGAGAAGGTCGAGCAGCTAGGATCGATTACTTCCTCTACATCGACGCGCGCTACGTCGTCGACGTTCCTTCGGCTTCTTAGCACTTACTTCCGCTGTACAACGTGTCGAGTGGTAACGATCTATGATCCCATACTTGCATGGTTCCTGGTTTACATGGTAGAAAATTTTTGATTTATGCTATCGTAGCCTATGCGTATCCCTTCAGTGGTATCAGAGCCATCTTGTATAGTTTGTGATCTGGATACATGCATATAGTTGATATGCGGGCGTAGTAGATGAGATCTATTACACGGTAGATGAGTTCTTACTTGATCGGAACATGAGATGGACCGACAAGCACATGGGTTGATGAGATCAATCGGTATAGGTGTTGGTGACTTCACTAGGATTCTGGTATTCACCACGGCCGAGCGCAATTGTGTTCATCGGATAATCCGATGTCCATTGGAACCGCATGCCAATGAGAAAAAAACGAGCTAATGAGATTGACTCAGTTCCAGCATGATTTGATTACGCCGTGTGCATCACCCCTTAGATTTTGTTTGGGGTTTATATCAATGAATGGAAATTTATTCTACGTCAAACATGTACCAAGTGAGTTATATGAGGATAGAGATCACCATCACTCCTTGGATCATTGTGCAATACAATTTAATGTACTAGCATATGATGTTTATCTATCTTACTTTATTGTCGTTGTATATTTGACATGATCATATGGTAGGATAGATTCCCTCAAAAAAATTAAGTGTAATTTATGCTCTTCCAATAATTGCACCTATCACGGTTGTGATCATAAGTGATGGGTCTACCATAGCAGAGTGTCACTTTTTTTCATGATAAGATAGATGTCGGACATCTATATGCGGAGATTGTTGGTTTACTTGACAAGGTTATCTGGTTTTGGACCTTGGGGCATAGGTTGGGTTGGTACATGGAGATGTCACCCGATAGTACGAGTCACATAGGATGTGATTAATAAGGTGTTACTTACCTATTTTGCTAGTTGTCTAGCTGTGATGCCGAAGCTCACTAGACACTAATAAAGTAAGGATCTTGGCTCACTACGTTGCTAGAGGGAATTTTGTTGCACAATACATAGTGGGAGTATCTTTTGTTAAATTGTTTGATGAAATATTAAATGTAAACATGGTGCTGATTTCGCATATATATATATATATATATTTGTATTGTAGATCATGACAGCACCTGCATCATCCGGTTTTAAATTGCGGTCTATTCTTGAGAAAGAGAAGTTGAATGGAACAAATTTTATTGATTGGTATCGCAACTTGAGAATTTTTCTCAGGTAGGAGTGCAAAGAGTTTGTGCTTGAAGAGCCTTTTCCAGCTGACTTGCCCAACAATGCTACTGCGACTCAGCGTAGGGAGAATGAAAAGCGACAGAATGGCTATCTGGATGTGAGCTGTCTCATGCTTGCTACTATATCCCCTGAGCTTCAAAGGCAATATGAGACATTGGATCTCATAGTATAATCATGGGACTACGTAGCATGTTTGAGAACCAAGCAAGAGCTGAGAGATTCAACACCTCAAAGTCCTTGTTTGCATGCAGGCTTGCAGAAGGTAATCCGGTTAGCCCACATGTGATCAAAATGATTGGTTACATCGAGAGTCTGGAAAAGCTTGGTTTTCCCCTTAGCCAAGAGTCGCTCCCTCCCAGCTTTGAAGCGTTCATATTGAACTTCAACATGAACAACATGAGCAAGACCTTGGCCGAACTGCATGGGATGCTAAAGGGTGCCGAGGAAAGCATTAAGAAAAACTCCAACCATGTGATGGTCATGCATAAGCGTAAGCCCAATAACAAGAAGGGTGGTCAAAAGAGAAAGCTAAACTTCGATGAGATCGCGAGTACTAGCAACTCTAAGACCAAGGCCCAAAAGACTGGGCCCGCTAAGGATGCTGTGTTTCTTTTGCAAGGAGACACGTCATTGGAAGAGGAACTGTAAGAAATACCTAGAGCAGCTTAAGCAGAAGCAACATGATGGAAAGAGTTCCACCTCAGGTATTAATGTTATAGAAATTAATCTTACTACTTCCTCTACTGATTCTTGGGTATTTGATACCGTGTCAGTTGCTCACATATGCAAATCGTTGCAAGGGCTGAGAAGAAGTAGGAACTTAGCAATAAGCGAAGTGGACATTCGCATGGGCAAGGGAGCAAGAGTTGCTGCTGTTGCGGTCAGCACTATGCCATTATTTGTACCATCAGGATTAATTTTGGAATTAAATAATTGTTATTGCATTCCAGCTCTGTGTAAAAACGTTATCTCTGCTTCCTGTTTGCAAACAGAGGGTTATGGTTTTAGATCAGTAGATAATGGTTGTTCAGTCTATTATAATGATATTTTCTATTTACATGCACCCATGATGAATGGTTTATACACTGTGAATCTTGATGGATGTTCAGTCTATAACATTAATGCGAAAAGGCAACGTCCTAATGATTTGAATCCCACTTTTATTTGGCATTGTCGCTTGGGCCATATAAATGAGAGACGCATGGAGAAGCTCCATAGAGACGAACTTCTACACTCTTTTGATTTCGAATCATTTGAGACATGTGAATCTTGTTTACTTGATAAAATGACCAAGGCACCTTTCATGGGTCAAAGTGAAAGGACAAGTGAACTATTGGCACTAGTACATACTGATGTATGTGGACCAATGAGCTTAACAGCTAGAGGTGGTTTTGGGTACTTCATTACCTTTACCGATGACTTTAGTAGATATGGTTATGTCTACTTAATGAGGCATAAGTCTGAATCCTTTGAAAAGTTTCAGAATGATGTATATAATCATTTGAGCAAGACAATCAAGTATCTATGATCTGATCGTGGAGGAGAATACCTGAGCCTTGAATTTGGCAATCATCTAAAGAAGCGTGGAATTGTTCCACAACTCACTCCGCCAGGAACGCCTCAATGGAATGGGGTGTCTGAATAGAGGAATCATACATTGTTGGACATGGTGCGATCAATGATGAGACAAACTGATCTCCCATTAAGCTTTTGGGGTTAAACTCTAGAGACAACAACGTTCACACTAAACAGGGTTCCATCAAAAATGTAGATAAGACACCATATGAGATATGGATAGGGAAGCGTCCCATTTTGTCTTTCCTAAAGATTTGGGGTTGTGAGGCTTATGTAAAACGTTTGCAATCAAACAAACTCGCACCTAAATCGGATAAATGCTTCTTTGTGGGATATCCTAAGGAAACGAAAGGATATTATTTCTATAATCAAGAAGAATGCAAAGTGTTTATTGCCTGACAAGGTGTTTTCTTGGAGAAATAGTTTCCCTCAAGAAAGAATAGTGGGAGCACAGTGCGACTTGAAGAAATTCAAGAATCACCAGAAAATGTTTCAACTTTCACACAACCACAACAAGTTGAGCAAGCTGTTTTCAACAGGTTGAATAAGTTGCTGTTGAACCAGTTGTATAATCACCGTCTTCACGAAGGTCCGAGAGGATATGGCATACACCTATGAGGTATGCATTGATAACCACAGGATAACGTGATATATTGTTGTTAGACAACGATGAGAAATGGCTTGGAGCCATGAAATCCGGAATAGAATCCATGTATGACAATCATGTTTGGAACTTGGTTAATCCACTTAATGGTGTAAAAGCCATTGAGTGCAAATGGGTCTGTAAGAAAAAGACAGATGTAGATTGAAACGTTCACATCTACAAGGCATGATTAGTGGTGAAAGGTTTCAGACAAATTCAAGGTGTTGATTATGATGAAACTTTCTCACCAGTCACCATGCTGAAGTCTATTCGGATTGTTTTAGCCATTGCTGCCTATTTCGATTATGAGATTTGGCAAATGGATGTCAAAACAACTTTCCTCAATGAAAATCTAGATGAGGATGTGTACATGACACAACCCAAGAGATTTATCGATCCACAATCAGCTAAAAAGATATGTAAGTTGTAGAAATCTATTTTTGGGTTGAAACAAGCATCTCGGAGTTGGAATATTCGTTTTGACAAAGTAGTCAAGGTGTTGGGCTTTATCAAAAACGAAGAAGAGCCTTGTGTGTACAAGAAGAATAGTAGAAGCGCACTGGTGTTTCTAATCCTATATGTAGATGACATACTGTTAATTTAGAATGACATTCCTATGCTTGAATCCGTTAAGACATCGTTGAAAAATAGTTTTTCAATGAAGGACTTAGGGGAAGCAACATATATTCTAGGCATAAGTATCTATAGAGATAGATCAAAGAGGCCAATTGGATTAAGCCAAAGTACATACATTGACAAGGTGTTGAAGAAATTCAGTATGCAGGACTCCAAGAAATGTTTCTTGCCGATGTCACATGGTATTAATCTTGGCAAGAATCAGTATCCTCAAACGACTGATGAGCGAAACAAGATAAATGTGATTCCATATGCTTCGGCAATTGGATGTATAATGTATGCCATGTTATGTACATGTCCAGATGTTTCATATGCACTTAGTGCAACAACACGATACCAATGAGATCTAGGTGAGAGTCACTGGATTGCTATAAAGAATATCCTAAAGTACTTGAGAAGAACTAAGGATATATTCCTGGTCTATGGAGGAGAGGAAGAGCTCGTTGTAAATGGTTATACCGATGCAAGCTTCCAAACCGACAAAGATAAATTTAGATTGCAGTCTGGATTTGTGTTATGCCTGAATGGTGACGCTGTGAGTTGGAAGAGTTTCAAGCAAGATACAGTCGCTGACTCTACGACAGAAGCCGAGTACATTGTCGCTTCTGAAGTAGCAAAGGAGCCTGTTTGGATAAAAAAAAGTTTCTCAACTGGGTGTGATGACTAGTGCTCTCAGTCACAAGCTAAGGAGCCTAGATTGCATCAAAAGTCCAAACACATTTTACGGCCGTATCACCTCATTCGCAAGATAGTGGGTAGAGGAGATGTGAAGATATGCAAAATACATACGGATTTGAACATTGCAGATCCGTTGACAAAGCCACTCCCTCAGCCTAAACATTTGGCACAGACTAGGGCAATGGGTACTAGATACGTGCACGATTGACTCTAGTGCAAGTGGGAGACTGTTGGTGATATGCACTAGAGGCAACCATAGAGATAATTGTATCACATACTATGTTTACATATTTATTCGACATTGTTCCTTGAAATAGATAACTCATTATTGGTTAATGAATATGTGATTCGTTCATGAGACTCTTTATGTTACTATTTCTAAAGGATACTTGATCCAATATCATATGTGGAAAAAATATGGTTAAATGATCAGTACATGTATTGATTAATGATCATGTCTCATAGATCATGGTATGGAGATACCAAATTAATAATGTGGATACATGTTGGGGAACTTGTTGTTGGATAGACCCAACATGAGATACTGCAAGAGTAATATGTGATGTGCCATCAATGGTCTCATTTAGTGTTGGTACATAATTCTTAGACCTAAGATTATCATGGTTCCCATCATGTGTAGTAGCTTGCTTAGGGGCTGCTAAACTCTATTCCGTAACTGGGTAGTTATGAAAGCAGTCTTTAGGTAAACAATGAAACATGTAGTGGGATATGAATAATTAAGATGAGATTTGCTCCTCCTATGGAGAGATATCTCATGGTCCCTCGATATTATAGATTATGGAAATGTATGGCCATGCCAAAAGTGATTGAGGAGTCAATCGCATGTTAAATAATCTATCACAGGTTCGAGTGAATGATTGAGCTATTAGAGGATATCACATATCTAGCCTTGAGCTTAATCGATATCGTGAGACAAAGGGGTTCATACAAGTATACACTAGAGGTTCAGCCGATATGATATTTATGTATGCCCGGTGGGTCAATACGTTCTGCTAGGGGGGCGCTGTTGACACGAGGACCGAAAAGGAGTTTTCGGGCTGCAGCCGAGTGTGCATGAACCTACAGGGTCGCACGCTTAACGAGCTAAAATAAGGGGATTGGATGGAGATCCAATATGAGCTTAATTCGGATTGGAATCCGAATAGGACTCCAATGGGCCTCGGAGACCCAGCCATAAATCCTATATATTCATGAGAGGGTGTGACCGGCGAAGTAATTGCATCACGTAATAAACCCTAGCCGCGCGCGGGCGCTAGCATGTTTGCGCGTGGCGTTTCATCCCTGTACGTGTGGATACCGGTAGAGGCACCGCTGGTTTGCGGTGCTGATTGGTGTGGGAGCACGGTGAGGAAAACGCACGAGGAGGAGCAGGTCGAGCAGCTGGGATCGACTACTTTCTCTACATCGACGCGCGTTATGTCGTCGATGTTCCTTCGGATTCTTAGCACTTGCTTCCGCTGCACATCGCGTCGAGTGGTAACGATTTATGATCCCATACTTGCATGGTTCCTGGTTTACGGGGTAGAAAAATTTTGATTTATGCTATCGTAGCCTACGCATATCCCTTCCACGTCAACGTTGAGGTAGCGTATTAGCTCCAATGTTGTCTATGCCATCAAGTTAGAATTTTGTATGTACAAAGAGCATGCATAATACTAGATCCCTCCCCCTCACCCCATCTATTTGTGAAGAAACAACTTCCTTCTCTTGTGGTTGTACTATTACGCATACGAGGTGCATTTCAGTGTACTGTCAAAAGAACAGACTCTTTCTATGCTAGCTCATTTTCCATGGGATGTTCTATTGGTTTCGGTGTCACACCTGTCGAAACAAGAATTCGGCAATATGAAAAGGGGTAGCGCACGAGACCTAAAAGTGGATGGATGTGGAGACAAGGATTTAGACAGGTTCAGGCCCTCTCAATGAGAGGTAATACCCTACTCCTGTTTGGGGATTGTATCCACCGAGTTGTTTATTAATCTGACGATCTAGTTGTACTCATCCCCACGAGGGGCACCCTGTCCTCCTTATATAGCCGAAGGATGGGGATTTACAAGACAGAGATTTAACTCCTTACGGTTTAAATCTCCACAGTAGCCCCTGAGACCTTCACAGTCAACGAGATAATCTTCTCCCGAATTAAAACAATAACCACCGAGTGTTTCAATCATCTCTGCCATAGTCTCCCGAGTGCTTTTACCAAATCATAAAGCTGTGAAGGGTTGGAAAAATTTCAAAAATATACCTAGGTGCATCGACTAGATGCACCTAATTAGGTGTAGCCCTCGACTATATGATTAGTTGAACAAACTAAACATATAGTCAAGGTCAATAATATCAACCACCTGAGTGGTTTTAAGCTTATTAAGTAGCATAATAATAGCATATAGGGTATGAACCCCCGAGTAAATAAGACTCAAGTGATTAAACCGACTGCTTCGTAAAATATGATGTAAGCAACCTAAAGTTGACTACATCTTTGAAAACTCACATAGCAAAACAGCTATAAAGAAGCCTGTATGCCGTGAATAAAAAGTTCCAAAATATCAAGCACATACCATGCGCACTTTGCTTTAACAGATGTGCTTAAGTCCCTAAAAGACACATAGTTTTACCACATCTGGAAATATACGACATATATGGTATAAAATCCAAGTAAATAAACTCATAGAGGATTTATCAACTGCTTGAAAAAATGACCAAAATATATAATTAGCTTAAGCCATAGTATTGGTCAATAAAAGGGCACACTTACGTGGCGAAAAACAATGATATTATATCTAATCGGTTGCTTTATAAACCCAATCAGTGCCTTGACTTATACATATACAAAAAGTCAGCGGGGCAGTTAGCTTCACTACTTGTCACCTTTTAAAGTGCATTGTACCAACTCCTAAGAAGTTGAGTAACTGCAGTATAAAAGGATTTTAAGGTATTGGGCACTTGATCACGCGCACTTTAGCCTAAGCAAAGGCAAAAAATGCCTAAATCCCTAAAAGAATGTGACTGGCCACACCTGAAAATATGGGCTGCGAACATATTAGGCCTAGACCCAAAAATATTCCCACCGATACCCTTGAAATATGATGTGCAGAGCACGCCTATTAATATGATCCTAAGTGATAAATTTCCCGGGTGATGTAGATCAAGTTCATATCATCTGAATGGCTTCTGATCCGAGTATTTACCCCTCACAGAATATACCATAGTAGATGTGATAATTGAATCCCGACTGGTGCAAATACTCATGCGATGGCCCTCATGGGGAATAAAGATTGATCCAGTCTTTGAACGCAGGAAATAAGCTCCTGACCATGAATCCATGTAGTGTGTATGCAAAACAAGTCCAGATTGAAGGTATGATCCTTGTGCTTAAACCGTTAAGCCCCCTAAGCATGTAGCTTGTCCTTCTGTTGTAGTCGAAATTATCCATTGGTAGTAGCTGATACAGTCGGCATGGAAACGAGATGATATCGCCCATCAAAGGTGACGAAGATGTCGATGGTAGAGACGAAGTTGTCCATCAGCAGCAATGGTGAATTCCTCCAACCGCGGAAATGAAGAAACTAGTCGGCAATGCCAAACTTGACCGATAGTGAAGACGAAATCGCTCATCCACAGCAACAGAGTAGGTACGACCGAAAGGGCATAGCATAATGTTGATGAAGACGATGATTTTGATGATCCAGTCAATAACAGTGTAGCGGCCAATCATAACAATGAGGTCGCTTATCAGCGGCGGCGTTGTAGGTTAACCATGAAGACGAGATAACAAATCGGCAATGACGGAGGGAACCAAAAGTAAAGACGCAGTCATCCATTAGCAATGGTGGCGATGTCAGGGCCGATGAAGTAGAGGTGATACCAAGGAGGCTAAACAAGAAGTCGACAAAAATGATCCAGTCGGATATTCAGTATTTACTAAGCATGGATTCCCGAAGCAAACACCTTGGTTGACGGTAATTGACCGGAGATTACGATAATATCGATGGAGAAGGTGCTGGTGATGATTTCAGTAACAATAATCCATCAAATTGTTGAGAATATGTCGAAGCTCGAGTAGTTTCCTTGACGCTAACGCTTGCATGATGAAAATTGATGCAATGCCCGTTGATTTATGATGGTGGCAGTAGAACTTGGTGTTGTAACTGTTGCAAATACTTCACTTGGAGAAAAGTAGATGTTGTTGTCCAACTTATCGAATCTGAACTGATTGGTTAACAACTCCAAACTCCCAGACATATAGATTAAATCTTGAACTTGATACTCGAGAAACTTGGAGTAAATTGTGGTAGCATCCAGAAACCAAAAATTGTCAGTGAAATAATTGTAGTTGCTGAAGAAGAACAGCTGCTCTGAAGCGAAGTCGAAGATAACAACTCCCGGAATTAACTCATTGGCTGGTTAATTGATTGCTTCATCTTGACATAACGCATGTCGAATTTTGAGTCTTATATTTGTGTAGCCCTTGACTCTTTGGTTAGGTGGGAAACAACTGAATATAGAGTCGAGAACTGTAGCTTCTTGTCATCGATAACCATCACTTGAGTGAAGATATGCGTTGAAGATGTCCGAGTAAAAATCTTGAGGATCGGAGCACCACTCATTGTAATATATTAGCACGACGTCATATTTTATGGCGCATGACGATATGTTGAGGCCTTGGAAATGTCGTGGTTGGTGAAGACGTAGAGGTGGATGGCAAAGTAGAGGCAATAGAGTTTGCCGGTGCTGAAGACAATGAAAATGAAGTTTCCCCACAATGTTGATATAGTTGCACTGCCGTAATGACGTGGACACGAGTCGGTGGCAACAAAGGCAAACCAGTGGCAAAGACGCGTAGTCGTAACGATAAAAACACCAGTCGGCGATGGCAAAACCAGTCAGCGACGGCAAAACCAGTCGGCGACGGAAGAAGCTGAATGATGGTGAAAATGAAGACGTCCATCAATAGCAACATAATAGGCCAGCTGCAAGGGTGGAAATGCTAGTCGGCGGTAGCAGAGACAAGCCGGCGGTGAAGACGTAGATGCCCATCAACAGCGGCATAGTTGGCCAACCGTGGAGGCGAAAATACCAGTCGGCGGCGGCGAAAGCAAGCCAGCGGTGAACACGTAGACGCCCAATAACGGTGTCGTGACCAACCAACCATGTAGGCGAGGATACCAGTCGACGACAATGAAGGCGAGCCGGTGGTGAAGACGTAGACGCCCAACAACGGTGGTGTGACCAACCAACCGTGTAGGCGAGGACACCAGTCGGCAACGATAAAGGCGAGCCGGCGGTAAAGACGTAGACGCCCAACAACGTTGGTGTGACCAACCAACCGTGTAGGCGAAGACACTAGTCGGCGACGACGAAGGCGAGCCGGCGGTGAAGTCGTAGACGCCCGAGAACGGTGGTATGACCAACCAACCGTGAAGGCGAGAACACCAGTCATCGATGATGAAGGCGAGCCGGCGGTGAAGTCATAGATGCCCAACAACGGTGGTGTGACCAACCAACTGTGAAGGCGAGAACACCAGTCGGCAACGATGAAGGCGAGCCGGCGGTGAAGTCGTAGACGCCCAACAACGGTGGTGTGACCAACCAACCATGTAGGCGAGGACACCAGTCGGCAACGATAAAGGCGAGCCGGCGGTGAAGACATAGATGCCCAACAACGGTGGTGTGACCAACCAACCGTGAAGGCGAGGACACCAGTCGGCAACGATGAAGGCGAGTTGGCGGTGAAGACGTAGACGCCCAATAACGGTGGTGTGACCAACCAACCGTATAGGCGAGGACACCGGTTAGAGATGACGAAGGCAAGCCGGTGGTGATGTTCTGACTGATCCATTCCCGAAGAGTAGAAGATAGGCTTGAAGCCATGAATCCCCACTATGCATATCTGGATTCGGATCCTGCAATACAATAATGTAGGATGAGTAGCATCTGATGCAAATATAATACTTGAGAAAAATTCAAACATTTTAAAATATTTATAAATATATATTTCTCCTCTTGCTGAATTTGATTACCCCGAGTAGATGACTCTTTACGTTTAAACACTCTGCTCGACTAGTCATTGACATGAGTTCGTCATTAATGGAACAAAGTTTCATGGATGAGAATTTACTACTCGGGTACTTTTGTAATTATGAAGAGTAGAAAGCAAATTATATTATCTCTATGCTTTTGATTTTTTCCGAGTAATACTTAGCACCTTGCGTTATACACTCCATCTAACGAGTCCCCGGGTGCTAGGAATCGGCCCAAAGGCAACTATCCATCGACAAACCAAAACGGAAAGCATAGGGAAATAGAGCTCTGTAACTCGATCGGTACTTTTTTACTCGGATTATCTCGCAAGCAATCAAGATAAACATTATGAAAAATTTTGAAAAAATATGATATAACATCTGTAGCCCCCGACTCACTACTCAGTGGAGAACCAATTGATGTAGTGAGGCGAAGGAAAAGAAAAATATCATATAAAGAATAAATAATGATGACTTAGCTTTTTGGTATTCCCCTCGGTGATGACAGAAGTGGCCGATGTGGGGAGAAGGTCATCCATCAATGGCAATGAAAACAACAGCCATGGAAGTAGCTGAGGCGACTGGCGATGAAAACGAAGACGCTCATCAACGGTGGCGGAGTCCGCCAACCGTATAGGCGAAAACACCAGTCGACGACAACGAAAGCGGTCAGCGGTGAAAGCGAAGACGCCCATCAACGGCGGCGGAGTCCGCCAACCGTGAAGGTGATGATACTAGTCGGCGGTGATGACGGCGGTCGGTGGCGAAGACGTAGATACCTAACAGCAACAGCGGCGAAGTGCACCAACCGTGGAGGCGAGACCACGACCGTAGAGGTTGTGAAAGGTACAAGCAAACGCTGCGTCGATGACATCGGTAGTCGGGCCACGCACCGTGCCCTGGTGTACCCCTCTCAGCAACATGGTAGCGTTGGGAAGAATTGCTCCGATGATCAAATATGCAATAAAAAATCATGAAAAGATTAATATATGTTAGCAATTAATCTAAATATATAAATTGCGAGGAAGCCGGAAACTGGCAGCACGGCCAAATCCCATCACTCAGCAATAAACGGTTTTTTGATCTCGATTGCCATCCCGTGCATGCGACCAACCATCGCTTCAGCAGCAGCAGGTAGCTGTTTGATCTTGATTGCTATCTGATTCATGTGAACAACCACAGCTTTGACGTGCATGCAAAAAAAGCAGTAAAGCTTGACTGATCTGTTAGTAAACAGATAAATAAATATTTTGTATATAGAAGGATGAATGATGCACGGCAAAATTAATTAATCCATGGACGAGTGGATTAACACGTCATGTGCATGTTTGTTTCCTGGGAGGCGACGATTTCCGCGTGGCTTCCCGAGTGGGCGGAGCGAGCGCTGTCTTACGTGGCCGCGGCGGCCTGGCAGCAGCCAATGGAACAACTTGTCGCCCAGAGTATATACAAATAGGAAAAAGAAGAACAACATCAATCTGTCATTAAAAATTTAATCTAATAGACAACAATAGATTGGAAAAGAAATCTCAGCGACGTCAAAGATTGAATCCATCGAACTCGCCAAAATTGATCTCCCCGGGTAGATTGGATCTGAGCCAGAGAGGGAAAGCTTGTCGAAGCTATCGGTGAGAAAGTCGAGGCTTCCGAAGTGGAAAGCCTGTCTTCAAGCGAAGACGGATCTGACAGTTCCTTAAAAGTGATTCCATCACACTTGTCAATGATACTCTCGACGCGCCCCTACCTGGCGCACCAACTGTCGAAACAAGAATTCGGCAATATGAAAAGGGGTAGCGCAAGAGACTTAAATGTAGATGGATGCGGAGACAAGGATTTAGACAGGTTCAGGCCCTCTCAATGAGAGGTAATACACTTCTCCTGTTTGGGGATTGTATCCACCGAGTTGTTTATTGATCTGACGATCTAGTTGTGCTCATGCCCACTAGGGGCACCCTGTCCTCCTTATATAGCCGAAGGATGGGGATTTACAAGATAGAGATTTAACTCCTTACGGTCTAAATATCTTATAACTATTCTACAATCTTAACAAACCAGGACTATAGACCGTGCCTTAATACATAAGTCAACATAATACCCGAGTCCTACACTAGTGTAGATCCTCTCATCTGTGACGGGCTACAACATAACTGATTTTTGCGGGCCGTCACAAAGAATACATCTCAAACGGGCCTAAAAAGAGGCCGATTGAGATAGGGTCGGAGAGACATGTTAAATGTGCGTAGAACTGAAGCCCATCATGGATGACACATGTCTTTGACGGGCATAAACTAGGGCCCGATTGAGATAACCTTAAATATCTCAAACGGGCCTCAAGTTGGCACCCGTCACAGATTATTGTCATCTGTGACGGGCCACAAGTTGTGGCCCGTTTGAGATTTGAAGGTTATCTCAATCGGGCCCTAGCTGGAGCCCGTCACAGATAACAATCATCTGTAACGGGCTCTAGCTTGAGGCCTGTTTGAGATAACTACAAAGCCCGTCACAGATTGCACTCATATGGCCGATAAAGATAACTGATATGGCCGACAGAGAAGATAATTTTTTGGACCGTTACAGATAGTTATTGCACACTATAAATAGCCGCAACTGCCGTTGTAACTGTATCCCACTATTCACAATTTTGGTGGGAGGTAGGAGGGGGCGAAATTTTAATTTTTTTCCAAAAGAAAACAGTAAATTCATAAATGTACTTTAGACAAATAGTAATCAGTACTTTAGACAATTCATCAATTCTCATAAATTTAGAGTATTTATCTTATAAGATGTTTCTCTGATTATTTTTTATTTCTGCAGCGATGGATCGAAGTTGGATGTATGCGAAATCCGTGAAACGTCATAGTCAGGAGTATAGAAATAGGGTATTAAATTTTATAAACACCGCGGAGGAGGATAGGAAAAGAAGAAACAGCGATTACATGTGTTGTCCATATGCAGATTGCAAGAATGAGAATATGTTTGATAGCCGAGTGGACGTACACGCTCATCTGATACAACGAGGATTCATGGAGGGCTACACATGTTGGGTCAAGCATGGAGAGTAAGAATCAGGAAATTGTGCAGCTGTAGACAGTACTGGTGCACAAAATCCGGAAGATGAAGATGAGCATGACATGTTTGTACCTTCTCCACTAGGCGGTGAAATGGTTTATGTTGATCATGATCTGCTGCAAGACATGTTACGTGACGTTGAGGATCCAGCCTACAACGAGAGAGATTCCATAAAGTTCAGCAGGTTGGTCAGTGACTCGCAGACACCTCTGTACGCGGGATGCAATGCAAAGCACACCGAATTATCAGCTACCTTGAACCTAATGAAGCTGAAGGTAAGTAGTGGATGGACAGACAAGAGTTTCACGGAGCTTTTGGGAATTTTGAAGTCCTTCCTGCCTGATGGGAACACATTGCCCGAGACGACATACGAAGCAAAGCAGGTTTTGTGTCCCCTGGGGTTAGAGGTCTGTAGAACTCACGCTTGTCCAAACGACTGCATATTGTACCACAAGCAATATGCGGAGTTAGATGCTTGTCCTGTCTGCAAGGCCTCTCGATACAAGCGAAAGAAAAGTCCTGACGAAGGGAAAAAATCAAAGCGGGGTGGTCCCGCGAAGGTCGTGTGGTATCTACCTATCATTGATCGTTTCAAAAGAATATTTGCAAACCCCAAGGAGGCGAAGTTCGTACGTTGGCATGCCACGGAGAGAAGGAACGACGGTATGCTAAGACACCCAGCGGATTCAATTCAATGGAGAAATATCGATCGAAAACACAAAGACTTTGCTGCCATCCCTAGAAACATGAGGCTATGTCTGTGTACAGATGGCATGAATCCTTTCGGAGACATGAGTAGTACTCACAGCACCTGGCCAGTTCTTATCTCAAACTTTAACCTATCGCCATGGTTGTGCTTTAAAAGGAAATATATTATGCTGTGCTTGCCAAGGACCGAAACAACCGAGCAATGATATCGACGTGTTTTTGGAGCCTGTTATGGATGATCTTGAGATGCTCTGGAAAGAAGGTGTGGAAACTTGGGATGCGTATGGTCAGGAGAATTTCAAGCTACGAGTTCTACTGTTCTGCACCATTAATGACTATCCCACCCTCGGTAATCTATCTGGCCAAACCGTGAAAGGAAAGAAGGCTTGCTCCGACTGCATGGAACATACACGCAGCCGATGGTTGAAGAAATCACGAAAGATGGTTTATATGGGTCATAGGAGGTGGCTCCCGCTATGTCACGCATTTCGAAGGAAGATGAATATTTTTAACGGTAAGAGAGAACTTCAGCAGGCTCCCAAGGATTTGTCCGGAGATGAGGTGCACAACTTGGTCAAAGACATAACCAATGAGTTTGGGAAGAAAAGAAAACGTAGTAGTCAGGCAAAGGACAAGGGTATGTGGAAGAAAAAGTCCATATTTTGGCGGTTACCTTACTGGAAAGATCTTGAGGTTCATCATTGCATTGATCTCATGCATGTAGAAAAGAATGTGTGTGAGAGTTTGGTTGGCTTGCTGCTGAATATTCTCAGCAAAACAAAGGACGGGTTGAACGCGCGCCTTGATCTACAGGAAATGAACATTCGCAGTGAACTCCAGCCCGTAACAGATGCAGAGATAGGTAGAGTGTACCTCCCTCCAGCTTGCCACACACTATCGAAGAATGAGAAGATCGTAATGTTGTCTTGCCTGAAAGATATCAAAGTTCCATCGGGCTATTCAGCGAGGATTAGTAAGTACGTCAAATCGGAAGACCTAAAACTGGTTGGAATGAAGTCTTACGATTGCCACGTGCTAATCACACAAATCTTGCCAGTTGCTATCAGAGGCATTCTTCCCCCCAAAGTCCGTTATACGATCCAACGTCTGTGCACATTTTTCAATGCAATCGGTCAGAAAGTTATAGATCCCGAAGATCTAGATGGGTTGCAGACCGATATTGTCAATACCCTCTGCCACATGGAGATGTTTTTTCCACTGTCTTTCTTTGATATCATGGTTCATCTCACTGTTCATCTTGTGAAGCAAACAAAACTATGTGGCCCAGCTTTTCTAAGAGAAATGTACCCGTTCGAGAGGTACATGGGAGTTCTGAAGGCATACGTTCGGAACAGAGCAAAACCGGAGGGGAGCATCATTGAAGGATACACGACCGAGGAGGTCATTGAGTTCTGCGTGGATTACATGTCCGAGGCCGAACCTATAGGAGTTCCAGCGTCTCGTCACGAAGGAAGGTTGTCAGGTGCTGGCACAATAGGGAGGAAAAGAATTAGGCCCGATCAAGCTTCCTACGCGCAGGCTCATTTTGCTGTGCTCCAACACATGGCAGAAGTTGGCCCATACTTTGAGGAGCACTTAGCCAAAATCCGGCAGGAGAACTTGGGTCGATCTGAGACGTGGATTAACAGAGAACATAACTCTCGGTTCAATGCTTGGTTCAAGAATCGTGTCACAATATCGACGAATATCCCAAATGAGACAGTACAGTTGTTGGGGATGGGACCGTGTTGGGCCATAGACACATGGCAAGGATACGATATTAATGGATACACATTTTACACCGTACAGCAAGATGACAAAAGCACAGTGCAAAACAGCGGAGTCCGTATAGATGCCTTCTAGGATCAAGTTGGGTCGAACACATACTACGGCCGCATTGAGCAGATCTGGGAGCTGAACTATGTGAAGTTCAAGGTTCCTTTGTTTCGATGCCGTTGGGTGAATATACGCACTGGTGTTAAAGTCGATAAGGAAGGTTTCACTTTAGTAGATCTATCCAAGGTTGGATACGCCGACGAACCATTCGTACTTGCGAAATAGGTCGAGCAGATTTTCTACATTAAAGACCCCGCAAACAAGAAGATGCACATCGTGAGGGATGGCAAGCGCCGAATTGTTGGTGTGGACAACGTCGTCGATGAAGAAGAGTACAACCAGAATCTTCACGTACGACCTCAAATCGACCTTGACGATGATCCACAAAAACCTGTGGCATATACTCGATCAGATCATACGGAAGGCATAACCTTGTGACCGATCCCGTTGTACTTTTTAGTGAAGTAAATTGTATTGGTGAAAAATCTTAGTTAATTTGGTGCAGCTTGTAATAATTTGTATTGTGTATTGGGTAAATTTAGTGAATTATTGTCCTTCACTTAATTATTTGGGAGAATAAGTTAATTATTGTGAGTTTAGTAAAAGTAGTGAATTTTCATTGTGAATTTTTAGTGTAGTTATTTATTTGCACTTAAGGTCAACGATGAATAGTAGTCAATTATCATCTGTGACGGGCTGTAATGCAATGCCCGATAGAGATGACCCAATCTCTATCGGGCCTACATTACAGCCCGTCACAGATGACAGCATCCGTGACGGGCTCTGGTTTAAAGCCCGATAGAGATGATGACATCTCTATCGAGCTTTAAATTAGGGCCCGTCACGGATGCTGTCATCTGTGACGGCTGTAATGTAGGTCCGATAGAGATGTAAACATCTGTATCAGGCCTACACTAGAGCCCGTCACAGATGAGTCATCCGTGACGGGCTCTAGTTTACGCCCGATTGAGATGATTAATGCCCGTACTAAGATATACGCTGGATCTGGATCTGGATCTGCATCGAAATTTTTCCAACTGCTACAACCCTAGCACCGCCACACAGAGAGCTCGCCGCCGATGACCCCGCCGCCATCCTCGTCGTCCGCAAGCGCCGTCATCCTCCTCGTCCGCAAGCGCCGCCGTCCCCGAGCCCTCCTCCCGAGCGCCGCCGTCCCCGAGCCCGCCCCCCGAGCGCCAACGTCCTCGAGGCCGGCCACCGAGCGCCGCTGTCCCCGAGCTCGGCCACCGAGCGACACCGTCCCCGAGCCACCGAGCGTAAAGGTTATTAGATATTAGTACATTTTAGTGATGTGGATGAATGGATGATATTTTAGTGATGTGGATGAATGGATGATATTTTAGTATAAATTAGTGATGTGTGGATGAATGGATGATATTTTAGTGAACTTTAGTGAATTTAGTGGAATGTAGGTTTTTTTAGTGATTTTACGGTTAGTGAGTCAATTTTAGTGAACTTTAGTGAATTTAGTCCAATGTACGTTATTTTAGGGATTTTAGGGTTACTTAGGATATTTTAGTGAACTTTAGTGATTATAGGTGAAATGTAGGTTATTTTAGTCAACTTTACTGATTTTAGTGCATAGTTAAAATGTTAGAAATATACGTTACCAAATTATCGTAGAATCCGAGGTGCCTAGGGTCTGACGTTGGTTTGATCGAGTTATATGAATTCACAAAAGCGATTAAGACACCGTCAGACCCCAGTGCACCTCGGTTTCTGTTATTTTTTGGTAATTATTCATCTCTAATATTAAAGTTAGTACGTACATACGTTCTTTGCGAAACGCATGTGAAGTTCGAACTGGTGGACTGATGTTAGTCTACATAGTACGAATATTATCGAAACATCGCAGAATCTGGGGTGCCTAGGGTCAGAAGTTAGTTCGGTCGAGTTAGTGCACTCACAACACCGATTTAAAAAACTTCTGACCCCAGTGCACCTCGGTTTCAGTCATTTTTTGATAATTACTCATTTACGTAAGGACTTTGTTTCTAGATTATCAAATCATCATAGAATACGAGGTGTTCCGGGTGCCCAGTTGGTTTGGTTGGGTCAGTACATGCACGTAACCTTCCAAGACACCTTGGCATCCAGAACACTTCGTAATATGTTATTTTTTGATAATTAAGAAACGTGTAAAAAGAAGCGAGGAGGAGCCATTTTGCTTGTAAAGTAGAATAGTTCACTTCGAGCGAGTGATTTTAGCTATGGTACTACTCAGTGATTTTGGGTCATAGTGAATTAACCGACTTATGTCCATCCAGTGCCAACGGTCTACAATATCAAAGTTATTTAGACGATGTCTTAGCAAGGTGAACCAATGTCGACGACAACTAGTGGGTCCTCAAAGGCACGGGGTCGTAGGATAGGGAACATAATCCCTAAGGAACGGTACACCATCTCAGAGGTGAACCAGGTTGGACTGCCGACGCGTCCTCGGAATGTCCTAGCCAAGTTTAGGTCCACCTGCGGTGTCGTAGCGAGGGAAAACTTCACAATCCTCGCGGATGACATCAAGCTTGTGCCCGAAGCGGAGAAGAACGCTGCTTGGCTCAAATTCAAGGAGCGCTTCGAGTATCCCGCAACCGAATAGGATAGGCTCAAGCAGGCTGCGTTCAAGGTGATGGGCAATGCTTGGAAGAATTTCAAGAGCAGGCTGGTCATGGAGTTTGTGCTAAATCCGATGACCCCTGATCAAAAAGACCAATGGCCCTTCATAACGGATGACGTTTGGGGGCAATTCTACGAGAAGAAATCGACCCCCGAATCCCGGGCCAGAAGCGAAGCATATAGAGCACTGCAGGCTAGGAACGTGCACCCGCACTGCCTAGGCACCGCAGGATACGTCGGGAAGCTGGAGGAATGGCAGGAGGAAGATGAAGCGGCAGAGGCAGCGAACACACCGCCGGTGTTTGCCGACATCCCACACCCACGGGCAAGGAACTAGGCCCGGGCGAGGTACCAGAAGAATCAAGATGGGTCAGTTTCGCTTCCAAATCCCCAAGATCAACAAGTGTACGATAATATAGTAAGTGTCTAATCTCAATATTTGTTCGCATTGTCTCCACCGAACTTTTCATTTAATCCGAACTCATTTGTACTGCAGAAGGAGTTGGTTGCCTCCCAAGAAGCCTCGCAAGAGGGCAGCTCTCAAAGACGCGAGGACGACATCCTCAGTAAAGCGTTGGGCAACAAGGAACACCGTGGATGGACTAGGGGACTTGGCGCCAACGTGCCGTGGAAAGTTGGATTCCGGGACTACGCGTGGCAGTACAAGAAGCGGACAATCACGAAGGCGCAAAAGGATGCCCGCCTTGCCGCCTAGATCCGGGAGCAGGTCAGAGCCGGATTGAGCTCTGAATTCGACGAGAAGCTTGAATCGATGAGGGCCCGTATCAGGCAGGAGATTCGAGAAGAACAAAATATCCCGAAGGCTGCCGCTGCTGCTATGCAACAGGATCTAGCTAGTCCCACTCAGAGGCGCAGTAGTTGTGTATCAACTGAGGTGGGGGAAAATCCCCCATCGGTCCCCGCCGCCGTCGACCAAATTACGGTAAATCTCTCGTCTGCAACGCATAGAATTCTTAACGAAACCATATGGTAAGTACTACTCTAAAAGTTTTTATTAATCTATCGCAGGAACCAACTAGCTGCACCCTGAGAGTAAGGGTGATGCCGTCCTTCTCGGTTCCTGCAGCTGAAGGCCTAGCTTTCAAGCCGACCCCGAAGACTAGAGTGCATGGGGCGCAACTACGGGCTGACTGTGCGAAGGTCCAAGTCAACTCGGTGAAGCCAGAATTTGATCATTTCCTACTCAGGCATCCACCGAATGACGAGGTCCTAACCCTTGGAAATGCACGTGGAACCTTCATCCAATGGCCCAAGGACCTCATTGAGATAAGGGTGATCCCAAGGCCAACCACTGCACCAACCGGTCGTCTCTCGATACAACCTGCCCCTGCTCCTTCAGCATCTCCAGCTCCCACTCGTCACGAAAATATAGATGATGTCGAGTTACAGTACGACACGGACTTTGGGGACGAGCCTATGAAGGTCGACAGCGGGGCGATCATTAAACCCCTACCCATGAAGAAGAGCAGGAAGGCGCATTCTTCCCCCCAGAGAACAGCTATCGAAAAACCTGCTGCAAGGGGCAAGGAAAGGGAAAGCTGCAGGGCTCACGACTTGCTCCAACAAAGCTAGATATGAGCAAGGTGCTGGTAGTACCTAGGAAGCCCGTACCTCCAGCCTCCTTCCAGCTAGGCATGCCATTGGTTGGAGACGACGTGCTAGCAACCATGGGCACCGCTTGCAAGGAGCTACACATGTACTACATGGAGAAATCTAACGTGAAGAGGAAGAATAGAGAAACTGATATAATAGGCGAACACGCAACAGCGCCATTCCTTGGGCCACCAAATTTTATCGTTGTAGACTTCAAGGATCTATTCGACCTCTACAGGCTCCGCTCGGTGGACACAACCCTCCTCAAGTGCTATTCCTTGTAAGTACTCTTGCTCACGAAAATTATTCATCTCAATCCGTGTAACATGCTTATAAGTTCGTTTGTCTTGCGTGTAGGTATAGTTGGAAGTGGTGTCTGAAGAATGCACCGGAAGTTTCCTTCCTTGATCCTCAGGTAGTCAATGTCACAAATCTTCAAAGGGACCGTCAAGAAATGGTAAACTACTTGTTTGACACCTTCTGGGCCAGTCAAGACAAGGAGTACATCATGTGCGCCTATAATCAATGGTAAGTGTGTTCCCTAAATACAATTCTTTACACGTCTAGCTTTAGTATTAACTTTAACTATTTCAATGCCGCAGTGGACATTGGATTCTACTGGTAATAACGCCTAAGTGTAGTACGTGCCACTACTTAAACTCCAGAATTGACAAGAAAGCATACGATTGGACCCCGATTCAACTCGTGATAGATGAAGAGTGGCCCCAATATGTGCAAAAAGGAGGCCTTCGAAAGACCGGGCAGGATACACTTATCCATAAGGACTTCCCAGTCAAACAACAAATAGGCGACCAGTGCAGATTCCATGTCTGCCACAAAATGCGCCTCCTTTGCAAAGATAAGGTGAAGACTTTGGGTGAATTGGAGGTTTGTGGTCTTATTCGTGACATGTTCTAACTTAATTAAAGTACATACATATATCTAAAGATCGTTCGACTAATTTCGAATTTTGTTCATGTAGGACAAATTTTCAAAGGATCCGGGTAGCAGCTTTGAGGATATTCGTGAGGAGATTGCCGAGTTCATCCTCCATGAAATTATTCACCCGAAAGGAATGTTTAGGGTTAAGATTAAGTGAAGAACATTTTTTAACATTCTATTTGAATTGTCAAACACATGTTATTATGTAATATTATTGTTTATTATATTTGTTATCTCTATGTAAATTCTTCCTAGATGAATATTGCAGGATATGATGCTTACCACTTGACCAATATGCATGTGTGAATATGGATGTTATTTGTCTAAAATACATGTGAATGGCGTGGATGCTGGGATGTATATATGTGAATGGGGATGCTGGGATCTATATATGTGAATGGCATATCTGTTTCTATTATTTTGCAGCGGGCATGGCTAGCACAGGCCTGAGGCTAGCCAAAAAAACAATATTTATTTTTTTTTTGTGGTCATACTCATCGGTGACGGGCTATAAGTTAAAGCCCGATTGATTTATAGTCATCCGTGACGCGATGTAACTTAAGGCCCGATTGAGAACACGGTAATCTGTCACGGGCTGTAGTTGGGGCCCGATTGCGAATAATAGTCATCTGTGACGGGCTTCTGTTTAGGCCCGTTTGAGAGGACAGATATCCGTGACGGGTGCTAGTTGTAGCCCGATTGAGATAGGTCATCCGTGACGGGCTCTGTTTGATTGGTCGTCTGGGTCAAAACTATCGGTGATGGGCATTAGTTGATGCTCGATTAAGATAACTCCATCTGTAACGGACTTATGCCCGTTTGAGATGATTCCTCACATCACTGACCTTTACGCTGTGTCGGGCTCCATACCCGACAGAGATGTGGGTTGCAGCCCGACACAGATAAGGGTTACCGTTGTAGTGCTAGTTTTATACATATTCTATATACATAGTATATCCCCTATAACCAGTCGAATAACTAATATATGAGTATGTGGTACCCATAATCTCCACAACACCCATGATAGATGATGCAATCTTTTGCCATAAAATCTCTATGAAGGTAGATCAATGGACACAACACCGTCTATAAGATCCATAGATTACCAATGCAATGACCGACGTGTTGGTGAAATTTGGCATCAACAATGATGATGATGATACCAATCAAAACGAATAATGTAACAATATAAGCTAATTGTTACACTCATTTTTCCTTATCGAGGGTACTACTTTACGGTGTAAAGTTTTTAACGAGATAACAACTTTGTATCCTTATTATTAATAAATTGTTTCTTCCTAAGTTTTGTCTCAAAAATTTGCAGTGAATGTTATAAAAGAATCACAGTGCAGAGTCAATTTCCTGCCTAGATAATTTGACGAGACAAATTAAATCCACCGCAGTCAGCAGAGCAAAAAATCGACTGAATCTAAAAGCCTGAAACCATACAGAAGACAGTCCATTTCGTTTTCCCTCCACTGTTTCAGGAATTTCTTCAGGTTTCCCTCCTTGATTTCATTTTTCCCCTCCCAAAGTTTCAGTTTTCAGGTTTCCCACGTTCTGTGATTTTCACACTCTTCTTTTGTTTATTACTTTCGCTTCACCGAGCCAGCCAACCAGCCAACAGCCAAGCCAGTGAGCCTCACCGTCTCCTTGCCGACGCGTCGTGTGCGAGGAGCAGCTCGACGACGAGCTCCGCCACAACAGAGAATTTTTTTATTAAAATATTTACAAAACTAATATTTTGTTTCAAAAATTTAAAAATCTAAAAACTTCACGCCCTTTAGGAGGGCGGTTTTTAAAAATCATCTTTCCAGAGAATGTTAAGGGACCTAAATTTAATTTTTTTATTTGTATTCAAACCCTTTTCGTAAGTTTTCTTTGCTTCTTAACAACTAGTAATGCTTATTCGATACTCCAAATGATTTTAAATGTAAAAATAATGAACTACAAAGTTGTAGATCTCATCAATATCTATAAATTTTATATAAAGTTTATCTTTATTTGATATCGTTTGAAATGTAGATATGAGATTTTGTTAAAATATGTTTTAGATTTTGTAACGTATATTTGAACATATAAAAATGATATTAAATGAAAAAGTTTTTAACTAAAAAGTTATATATCTTCTCAAATTCTACAATTTTGATATAAATTTTGATTTATCCGACTTTATATGGTATATAGTTTTAAATTGCAAAATCATAGAGTTAACAAGTTATACTGAAAAGTTTACCTAGGAGAGTCTAGCTTTGTAAATTTTCGAAACGAAAAATATTTTCTAAATATTTTCATAAACAAATGTAAAAAAAATAATAATTCCCGCAACAGATGGGGGCGCATCAGGCATCGAGGGGAAAGTACATCAGAGGTCCCTGAACTTGTCACCGAGATACGAAAACGTCCTTCAACCGCAATACCAGACACCCGAGGTCCCCTAACTATACAAAACCGGTCACCCGCGTGGACCCCACATGTCAGCCGGCCACGTCACCCTCTCTCTTCCTCCCTTTCTCTTTCTCTCTTCTCTCTTCTTTCCTCTTTTGTGTTGGAGGCCTGCGGGAGGAGCGGGCGGAGCGGCGACGGGCGGATCGGCGGTGGGCGAGCACGGCGGGCGGAGAGGGGGAGAGAGACGGTGAGGGGAGAGAGAGTGGCGTCAGGTTGCGGCCGGAGCGGTGCCGAGCTGCGGCGAAGCGGAGGTGGGCGAGCGCGGCGCCCGGCTCGCGCGGCAGCGGAGCGCCGACGGGCTCCCGTCCACACGAACCGAGCCATCGCCACCATATCCCCACGCGCCTCGCGGCATCGCCACGCTCGCGTCGCCGCCGGCGGGACGCCGCCTCGCACTCCTCGTCCGTCCGCCTCCTTCGCTTGCTCGCGCGGTCTCGCCGCACGGACCTCGCGCACCGGGCGCTCCTGCTGTTCCGCTCGCTCCAGTCCACCCCGTCCCCGCCGCCGCCGCTCGTCACGAAGGTCCTCTCCCTCCTCCCCGCAGCCGATGCCCAGGACCTTCCCGCGCTCGCCTACCAACTCCTCCTCCTCGCCTCCAAGCCGCTCCACCCACGCGCCGTCCTCTCGGGCCTCCTCCGCTTCTTCGGCGGTCCCCGGGGCGCCCGCCTGTGCGCGCCGCTGTCCATCGCGCGGCAGGTGGAGGGGACCGTGCTGATCCACGTCGTCTTCGCGGTCAAGCAGGACCCGCGCTGGCGAGGGAGGTCGTGGCCGCTGTCAAGGCCGACGCGGCAGGGACGCTCAGCGGGTTCGCGGTGGCGGTGCTGCTGTCCGTGGTGCGCGTGCGGAGGTTCAACGACGCCGCGGTGGGCGTGCTCCGGGACGCTGTCATCACATCTCACCGCCCTCCTCCTCCTCCTCGTCCGGGCCCGCTACCGCGTCGCTCCCCTGCGCCCGGGCCGCCGCCGCCGTGTCGCTCGCTCCTCTCCCGGCCGTCTGTGCGCCGCGCCTCTCCCGGCCGCCCGCGCGCCGCCCCACCCCCGCCACCGCGTCGTTGGCCTCAGCAGCCTCGGAGAGAGAGATGAGATGTGAGAGAAGAGAGGAAAAGAGAGAAGGCTGACGTGGCCAGCTGACATGTGGGGCCCACGTGGGTCCCACGCTGACTCAGCCGTCACGTCGGACAAAACCGGGTTGAAAACCACCGAGGGACCTCAATCGAACGGTTTTGTTAGTTGAGGGACCTTCGATCTCTGGTTTTACGGTTGGGGGACGTTTTTTAACTCGAAGACAAGTTGAGGGACCTCCGGTGTACTTTTCCCGGCATCGAGGCCTTGAGGAGGATCCATGGCACGATGGGCCGTGCCGTGCCAGCCCAGCACGTCCCAAATCCCATCTAACCCATCAATCAACTCCAAAAATTCCCAAACCCTTCTTCACCGGGTTCAATCCACCGATCTCCGGCGATGCGGCGGCTACCTCTACGGCTCCTGCGCTCCGCCGCCTCACCCCGACGCCCTGCTCCCTCCCGCGGCGGCGGGGGCCCTGTCCCTACTCCCTCGCCGAACCCCGCGGCGCCGGCTCAACTCTCCCGCTGGGAGCCGCCGCGGAGGGGTTACTCGCGGTTCGCGAGCGGCTTCACCCCACTGCAGCCCAAGCCGCTCGGCTCCATCCTCGACGTCGAGCGCGCCAGCGGCCTCTCCCCCGAGCACCTCGTCGCCGCCTGGGATGACGTCAGTGCCTCCTCATTTCCTTTCGTTTTGTTCTGTTCCGTTTTTGATGTGCCATTGACGATATCCTCTCCAATGTCTGCACTAGAAAATCATCCTGATTTCATTTCTCGGTCATGTTTCCAGAATTAGCCAAAACAACTGCAAGTTAGTATACACTAAAAGCAAGAAATCAATAAACTAATCTTCCGTTGGAATGTGCTCACCTTGGTCACCCGGGATTGGTTGAAAATAACTTCTAGCATCTTTGTTAGTAGGGAAACAACATAGCGGACAATAATTTCTGCATGTAGTTTCATTTTCTGAACAAATATTGGCCGAATATCGCGAAGTATGCCAGTGGTGGAGCCATGATATTGATAATGTGGGTGCAGACTTAGATGTCACAATTCATCAACATAATAAGTGAAAAACTAACAAATGAACAAACTAGTTCAAATGATGATTTGCAGTTTGCAGATTGTTCTAAGACGGGCTTTTTCTTCTTCTCTGTTGGGCATATTCATGGAGCACTATATATTTATCCATGACTAGTTTTTTTTTTTGGTATGCATAAATGATATATATGACAGCAGTACACAGAATAGTCCAGACTCCAGTACTAAAGCATTTCATTCCATAAGGGAATCGTAAAGCATGATTTTTCTATTTTTCACATCCTGTCAGCTGTATTAAGTATGGTTAAATCATATCTTTTTTTGATTCATTTCAAATTTTTTTTCCAATTTACTTAGCTGAAATTTTGTTTCTTGGAACAATAGTACCACTTGGGGAGAGGTCATATAGGTGCATCTATGAGTGCAAAGCTTTACCATCTCATGGAGCAAAGATCAGCTACATGGTATTTCTCTGTTGATTTGAATTATTTGTAGTGTTATGATTTTTCTGTTTACCTCACCAAGTTCATTTCATTTTGTTTGTAGCCGGCATTTTGTTATCCCTTTGTGGAAAGGAACTGGATATACTACCATGTTCATGCAAGGTTATTACTCAGTCTTTTCCATATAGTGGTAATTATCTTTTGTTGTTTCACTAATCTTTATGTTTTCAATATAGCGTTTCTCATATCTTAGTCTCTTATGTAGCATATGCCTTTTGAATTGCAAGTTAATATGAAATCTCGTTTACCTCTTATTCTGGAAGTATCTAACTGTATGTCAAATGTTTTGTTGATTACCATTAAATGAAACAAGTGAATTTTCCTTTGTTTACCTCTTATTCTGGAAGTATCTAACTTTATGTCAAATGTTTTGTTGATTACCGCTAAATGAAATAAGTGAAGTTTCCTTATTCTTTGGAATATTTTTATCAAGGATGGTGGATGCACTGACACCACATTAACATGATAAATTACTGCCTCACCAGAATTGTACATAAATTCTACACATCAGTTTAATATTCATGCGAGATCATTGCACAAGTTTAATATTCATGCTAGATCATTGCACAAGCTCAGGCCTTTATCACAATAATGCATTTACCTGTTCTGCACATTAAGATGCAGTGGTGCATTACTAATTGAACAATTATATGTTGAATCCACGTCCTGGTCCATTTTCTGGGTGTAGAAGAAAAAGTAATTGATTATATTCCATACGATTCATGCTTGTGTCTAATATCCTATCCACATGGAAGTTAGTGTAGAAACTTACATGCTGTAGCCATTTTCAGCATTTGATTTTTTATGTTTAGTATCCCGCGCCTCCTTTTTTATGGTGACTGGTAGTAGTATTTGTTTGTTTTCCTGTTACTCTGCAACGGAAAACCATATAGAGTAGGTTTGAGTACAGTATTTCACCTCTTCTGTATATCTGGTTTAATTGATTAAGTTCACTAGAATTTTCAGCACGTTTTCTAATATTTAGGCCTTCTGTTCTATCCTTTCTTATTGAACATCCAGTTCAGATGCCGCATATGATCTTCACCGGACTTGAAGACTACAAAGCAAGGGGCACTCAAGCAAGCCCTTACTATACGATCACTCATTATACAGAGTTTGCAGAAACCAAGGATACAGTGCTTATCCGAGGAGACGTTGTTTTCACCAGTAAGCTGACTGATTCAGAGGCGAAACGTCTTTTAGAGACTGCTCACTCATTCTACCTGAATGATGTGAGGTACAGGCTTGTAGAGCGCTTCAACAAAGAACCACATGAGTTTGAGTTCAAAGATGTCCTTCAAGTGCTTGAAATGCCAACCATGTGACAAGATTGAAGACCTGCAATAGCAAAGCTTCCTGGAGCATGTCAGTGTGAAATCACTGCCAATGTTGTCTTCCCCCATTTTTACAGTGGCAGTGTCTTGATTGCACTAAACCCCTGGCTATCACTCTGAAATTGCTAACTGAGCATCAATTCTACGGTTTGTGGTAACAATAATACCATCAGAAAAAAATGTAGATGTGCTAAGCAGTTAGAGCCGTAAGTCCTAGGAGGAATTCCGTAGCTATTTTCTGCCGTTTCTTTTGAACCTCTTGTCTGAGTATTTCTATTCCTTTTTTTAATTGAAAAATTGATATTCAATAACATGGTGGAACCAAAAGTCCAGAACCTATCCACTCTCACAAACCATTGTGTAACGCATTTGTATTCCCCCTCGAGCAAAAAATACGGCGCCGGTGGTCCACAGAACGCAGCAACACAGCATGGGTGTCTTCTCTCCAAAACGTAATAGTAGTAGTAGAGAAGCAGTAGCATAAGAAATTAGTACACAAGAGAGGCAGGCACAGCCACAAAGGTACACACTACCAAATGATAGCCGGTCACCGTATGTCCTTATCGTCATAATCTGGTGGGTGAGCTAAGTTAAACTGAAGGAGTGTCATATCTTTGCATGCACAAAATGACTCTATATACAAAGCTGTGGTCGTGTACCATAGTCCGAAGGTCAGCTATTGCACGTTTATGTGCATTGTGCAAGCTAGCTGATATTATTATAGGAAAAAAGTCCAAATTAATCCCCTAAACTATAGCAAACAGTACGAATTACTTCCATTAAACTACCAAACCAAACATTCTACACCCGATTTTTTTAAACCGGACGAATAACCCTAAGCACGGTTTTCAATGTTTTGACATAAGCTGACACACGTGACAACAACGTGGTAATCTAGTAAAAAAACATAGGCCCACATGTTAGGTGGTCATGGCCCTTTCTTCGTTCTCTTCCCTTCTCTTGCCCAAGGCAGTGGCGGAGGAGGATTTGTCCCCCTCCCCAGCAGGAGTGTCGTCGCCCGCTGCCCCAGCGTTGTGGCCTCGCCGCGGTGGATCTGGAGGAGTTGGCTGGAGAGGAGCTGCTCGGGGCTGGTGACCCGATGGGCGAAGAGGCGAGGACATGGATCCCTCGGTGGTGCGGCGACGGAGGCATCCATGGCTCGCATCGATCTAGGAGGTGGTCCGAGGCCAGGAGGAGGTCGAGGCTGGACTGGCAGATCAATGGACCGGCGAGTGGAGATCGGACATGGCCGAGGCCTCGGCAACCACGACCCTGAGCACTGTAGAGGAGACGGAGAGGATGAGGGGTGCTAAGCTTCGTGAGGAGCACTGTAGAGGAGGCGGAGAGGATGAGGGGTGCTAAGCTTCGTGAGCAGAGGCGGCCCTCTCCCCCATGGTGGTGGTGAAGCAGAATGGTGAGGAGGGTACGATAGGCCTGGCGTGCCGGCGGCATAAGATCTAGGTGGAGCCTCGGTGGTGGAGAAGACCGGCACTGACGGTGTGTAAGAGGTGAGCCCTGCTGGCGAGCGCAACCTTCCGCTTCTCCCTATCCTCTCCGACCTCCGTCGTTGTGTTGGGTTGAATTCCCTCCACATGGAGCCTTTGCTCTCAACCCATTGCAGCCTAAAAGTTCAACAAATATGAGCCATTGATTCATGTCTTGATCAATGGTGGAGATTATCTCATCCCTTTGTGATGGGAAGAAAAACTCTAGCCTCCATTGAGGGAGAGAGTGAGCAGCAGCCATTGGAGAGGAGAATAAACCAACAAAACACAAGAGAAGGAGAGGAGAGTGGAGAAGAAGAGTTGTAGTTTGTCGAGCTTGGTGGCTCTTATCTGATCTTCATCAAGTCAGCGATTGGAGACTCAAATGTGATCGGATTGGCACCAATCTTGGTGTTCGTTCCTCACTTATAGCTCTTTGATCTAGTCAGTTTGTGTAAGGATGGGTTGAGTAGAGCACCGGATTTGAGTAGTGGTTTGTCAGCTCGAGTGACTGCAGTTTCAGCATGTGCAACATTTGGTAGAATATCAGTTTGAGGGGGTCAAATGGTGTCCGATTAAGCTGATTTTTTGACATCTTGGAAGGGACTCATAGACCATCATTTATGCCAAGTTTCGTGTACTTTGCTTCTGTGGTTTAGGAGATCTCAGCTGAGAACCGAAGGGGACAAAATCTGCTATTTCTCTGCTTCTTGTTGTTATACCTCTTGTTAGTTGTGATGGTTGATATTGATGATGCCGAGTATGTAACTTGATGATATAGCTGTGTTGTAATGTGCCTCTAGATGTTCTAGAGAATACTCCATTTGTACCCATTATTGATTATAGTGGAAGCTTGGAGTGGATTGTTGGTCCCGTGGTTTTTTACTCCTCGCACCGAGGAGGTTTTTCCACGTAAATCACCGTGTCTTTTTTGCATGTGTTTATTCTTATTCCGCTGCTGATTACTAATTGAAACTATCCTCGAAGTTCATGGTAAGATGAGGGGTTGATTGTGTGAAATATTTTTGCCGGTTGGTTGAATTGTAGTTTGGACATTGAAGTTGAGTTGGTTTAGCCCCAACAAAGTGGTATCAGAGCTCATGTTAAGTTGCTAATTTTTCCTTGTAGTGAAAGATGGTAGTGAACACTAGCAGAATAATATCTTCGATTGGTACAATTACCAAGCTTGGAAGAGTAAGATGGATGATTTTCTCTATGTCAAAGAGTATTATAAGCCAGTGTTCTCCACTGAGATACCCCGTGATAAAACAGAGAATGAGTGGAAGGTTCTCCATCGTTAAGCTTGTGGGTTCATTCGACAGTGGGTCGATGACAATGTTTTGAACCATATGATTGATGAGACACATGCACGAACGTTATGGTAGAAATTGGAGGAGTTGTATGCCCGAAAAGAAGGTACCAACAAGATGTTCTTGATCAAGAAATTGATGAACTTGAGGTACAAAGCAGGTTCTCCTATTGTAGACCTGTCAATGCATTTCAAGGCATTACAAATTAGCTCTCTTCAATGGGAATCACATTTAAAGATGAAGTGAGAGCCTTGCTGCCACTAGGCTCATTACCGGACACTTGGGAGACCTTTAAGGTCACAACATGCAATTCAACACCTAATGGGACTGTCACTTGGAACTATGTGAAGATAAAAGTTTTGAATGAGGAGTCCAGAAAGATTGCTGAAGGAGAGGGCTCTTCCTCACAATCAGAGATGTTAGTCACTAAGTCAAGGGGGAGAAGCAAAAGCCGAGGTCCGAAGAAAGGTGGAGCCACTAGTAGAAGTAAGTCAAGGGGCATATATGCTGATTATGAGTGCCACTATTGCCATGACAAGGGCCACTTGAAGTGGCAATGCTGGAAGTTGAAGCGAGATAACAAAAACAAAAAGAAGCAAGCTCAGAATCAAGACGATGACAGTGACAATGATGTTGATCGCATAACTTCTGTAGTTGAGGATATGCTTGTCTTGACAGAACATTGCACAGGTTCACTGTTGAGGAGAAAGTCACAATCATTTCTAAAGAGGAAGCCATCAACCATGTTGGTGATGATGAGATGATTTGGATACTGGACAGCGGTGCTACCATTCATGCTACATCCCATATAGAGTAGTTCACAAACTATATATCAGATTATTTTGGTATTGTGAAGATGGGGAACAATAACAAGGCAGCTATTGTTGGAAAGGGACATGTGCATTTGGAGACTGCAAATGGTAGTAGACTTGTTCTCAAGTCAATGAGACATGTTGAAGCACTTCGGCTCAACATAATTTCAATTGCTTTTCTTTACAAAGAGAAATATGCTAGCACATTTGAAGATGAGAAGTATAAGCTCACCAAGGATAAGATGGTAGTTGCAAGAGGTGAAATGGTTTCACTATTGTTTCATGTTCCAACCAAGCTTTCTAGTGTTTGTGTGAATGCAGTAGAGAAAGAAGACATATGTATTCTATGGCACAAGAGACTTGGGCACATGAGTGAGAAGGAAATGACTGAGCTATTGAAGAAAAATCTCCTGAAAGGGATGAAAAATGTCCATTTGAACAATTGTTCAGATTACCTAGCAGGGAAGCAGCACAGGGATGCTTTCAAGAGTCTTCCTCCTCACAAGAAGCCAGAGGTGCTAGATTTAGTGCACTCTAATGTGTGCAACATGACAACAAAGTCAATTGGTGGTGTTAAATACTTCATCACATTCATTGATGACTTTTCAAGAAAAGTTTGGGCTTATGTCTTGAAGTCCAAAGATCAAGTGCTAGCTGTGTTCAAGCAGTTTCAAGCCTCAGTTGAGAGAGAAATTAAGAAAAAGATCAAGTGCCTTCACACTGATAATGGAGGAAAGTATATAGGGCCATTTGATTCTTATTGGAAAGAGAAGGTATTAGGCATCAATTGACCCCTCCTAAGTCACCACAGTTGAATGAAGTTGCTGAGAGGATGAATAGGACAATTGAGGAGAGAGTTAGATGCTTGCTGTCACATGAAAAGCTGCCAAAACATTATTAAGGTGATGCTTTGATGACTACAGTTTATCTTATTAATCTCTCATCTAGTCCTTTGCAGGGAGATGTTCCTAACAGGATGTGGTACAACAAATACATTTCATATGACCACCTGAAGGTGTTTGGTTGTAAAGCCTTTATTCATATCCCTCATGATGAAAGGTCTAAGCTTGATCCAAAGACAAAACAATGTATCTTTCTTTGCTATGGTTTAGATGAGTTCGGCTAAAAGCTGTTAGATCCAGTAGCAAGGAAGGTATTGAGAAGCAGAGATGTTGTCTTTGTTGAAGACCAAATAATTGAGGATATTTTTAAGACAAAGGAGAGACCTCAGCAACAACAGTATCAAGTTGATTTGGATCCACTTCCTACAGTTGCAACTCCACAGGAAGCTGTAGATGTTGTAGATGATGCACATAGTGATGTGCATGGTACAAGTGATTTGAGTACTCCCCAAGAGCAAGATGTTGACACAGAAAGCAGTGATCCGAATCAGCAGCGACCGGTACCAGAAGTTCCACCAACAGTTTCACTCAGAAGATCCACCAGAGATCGAGTTCCTTCCACCAGGTATCCTTCAGATGAGTATGTGGTGTTACTATCTGATGGTTCAGAACCTGAGTGTTTTGCAAATGCAATGTAAGATGAGCATAAGGAGTGGAAGAAAGCTATGCAAGAGGAGATGGATTCCTTGCATAAGAATAGCAAATATGAGTTGGTGAAGTTGCTAAGGGGCAAGAAAACTTTGAAGAACAAATGGGTCTACAGAATCAAGCATGAAGAGCACCCACCACATCAAAGGTAGAAGGCCATGATGCTAGTGAAAGGATTCAACACAAAAGAAAGGTGTTGATTTTGATGAGATCTTTTCACCGGTTGTGAAGATGACATCAATTAGAGTGATCCTTGGCTTGGCAGCAAGTCTCAATCTGGAGGTTGAGCAAATGGATGTGAAGACATCCTTCCTTCATGGTGATTTGGAGGAAGAGATATATATGGAGTAGTCTAAGGGGTTCTTGTTAAAGGCAAAGAAGGCTGTGTGCAAACTGAAAAAGAGTCTTTATGGCCTGAAACAAGCACCAAGACAATGGTATTTGAAATTTGAATCAGTTATGGGGGAGCAAGGCTACATGAGAAGTAGCTCAGACCATTATGTGTTAATGAAGAGGTTCTCAAGTGATGATTTTATCATCTTGTTGCTGATATCTTGATTGTTGGCAAGAATTTGTCCAATATTGGTAAGCTGAAGAAAGAGTTGAGCATGTCCTGCAATGAAGGATTTGGGGCCAGCTAAGCAATTTCTCGGGATGAGAATTGAGAGGGATAGAAAATCCAACAAGCTGTACTTGTCTCAAGAGAAGTATATTGAGAAAGTACTTCGCAAGTTCAGAATGGATAATGCGAAGAGTGTGGGTTGTCCACTTGCAGCTTATTTCAAGTTAAGAACTAGGCAAAGCCCTTCTACTGATGAGATGAAGAGGGAAATGCAAAATGTTCTATATGCCTTGGCGGTTGGAAGTTTGATGTATACTATGGTGTGCACAAGGCCAGACATTGCACGTGCGGTCAGTACTGTGAGCAGGTTTATGTCAAATCCAGGAAAACCACATTGGGAAGCTGTGAAGTGGATTTTGAGATATCTCTGGGGCAACACTAACATCAAACTTTGTTTCAGTGGTAGTGAGCTTGTGTTGGTTGCCTACACAGATGCAGGCATGGCCCGGGATGTTGATAGTAGGAAGTCTACTTCAGGGTATTTGATCAACTTTGCAGGGGGATCAGTGTCATGGAAAAGCAAGTTGCAAAAGTGTGTTGCATTGTCCACAACTGAAGCTGAGTTCGTTACAGCGACAGAGGCAAGCAAAGAGCTCATATGGCTAAAAAAGTTGGTTAGTGAACTTGGGTTTGATCAAGAGAAGTATGTGCTACTTCGCGACAACCAATGGGCTATCCACTTGAGTTAGAATGCAAGTTTCCACTCAAGGTCAAAGCACATTGATGTGCGATGCAAGTTTCCACTCAAGGTCAAAGCACATTGATGTGTGTTATCATTTGATTCGTGATGTGTTGAGTTCTAAGCAAATGCAGCTTGAGAAAGTTTACACCGATGACAATGGGGCTGACATATTGACCAAGGTGATGACAAGGAGAAGCTCAAGGTTTGCTGCCAGCTCGCTGGCATGACATCCGGAAGGTAGTGAGGTGCTCCATGATGTCGGGAGGGGGAGTTTTTTAGGCTAAAATCCCTCCACATGGAGCCTATTCTCTCAGCCCATTGCAGCCCAAAAGTCGAACAAATATGAGCCATTGATTCATGTCTTGATCAATAGTGGAGATTACCTCATCCCTTTGTGATGGGAAGAAAAACCCTAGCCTCCATTGAGGGAGAGAGTGAGCAACAGCCATTGGAGAGGAGAAGAAACCAACAAAACACAAGAGAGGGATAGGAGAATGGAGAAGAAGAGTTGCAGTTTACCCAGCTTGGTGGCTCTTACCCAATCTTCATCAAGTCAGTGATTGGAGGCTCAAACGTGGTCGGATTGGCTCCAATCTTGGTGTGTTCGTTCCTCACTTAGAATGTGTTCGGATTGGGAAATAATCTCCCTCGCATGCAAAATGGAGTAACCCATTAGCACATGATTAATTAAGTATTAGCTAATTTTTTTAAAAAATGGATTAATATGATTTTTTAAAGTAACTTTCGTATATTTTTTTTTGCAAAAAATGTACCGTTTAGCAGTTTGAAAAACATGCGCACGGAAAATGAGAAGGTTGAGTTAGGAAAGCAAAGAAAAGAACACAACCTTAGAGCTCTTCAATCTGGTCAGTTTGTGTGAGGATTGGTTGAGTAGAGCACCGAATGTGAGTAGTAGTTTCTCAGCTCGAGTGACTGCAGTTTTAGCATGTGTCGCATTGGGTAGAATGCCAGTTTGAGGGGTCAAACTGTGTCCGATTGAGCTGATTTTTGGATAGCTTAGAAGGGACTCATAAACCATCATTTTTGCCAAGTTTCATGCAATTGTCTTCTATGGTTTGGGGGATCTCAGCTGAGAACCGAATGGGACAGAAGCTGCTATTTCTCTTCTTGTTGTTGTTATACCTCTTGTTAGTTGTGATGGTTGATATTGATGATGCCATGAATGTAACTTGATGATATATATAACTGCTATTGTGATGTGCCTATAGATATTCTAGAGAAGACTCCATTTGTACCCATTGTTAATTATAGTGGAAGTTTGGAGTGGACCGTTGGTCCTGCAGGTTTTTACTCCTCACACCGAGAAGGTTTTTCCATGTAAATCACCGTGTTTATTCTTGTTCCACTGCTGATTGCTTGTTGAAACTATCCTCAAAGTTCATGGCAATATGAGGGGTTGATTGTGTGAAATATGTTTGCCGGTTGGTGAATTGTAGGTTGCACATTGAAGTTGATTTGGTTTAGCCCCAACACGTTACCCTCCTGTGTCGTCCGAGGCCATCCACTACCGGTGTGTCCTCGACCTCCGATGCGAGGACGCCGTGGAACGTGAGCTTGATGGGCCCGCGCCACCACACATCTCTCATTGACCTCCCATGCAATGAGGCCGTGGAGCTCGAGCTCAATGGACCGGCCACCGCAAACAGTACGCTGTTGCCACGACAAATTCCAAGGCTACCTCATGGAGCTCCAGATCTGCTCTGCCTCCGCCATGAACTCGTGTGCAAGCTCAATCACCTTATCCTCCCTCTTCGTTCTTGCTGTCACCTGGTTAAGCTCGGGGTCCTCTTCTAGATCCCTCTACGATGTGGCGGTGGCAATTCGAAGTAACCTAGGTAGGCATATGGGAATAGGAAAGGGAGGAGGTCGTCCGGCGAGCTTGAGGTGCCTCGTTAGGGTGGTGCATTGGAGCCCAACGTTGGGTAAGCTCAGAGAGCAAGATTGTGAATGGGAGATTGAACAGAGGAAGCGGAAGGGTGAGTGGATAACACTGACACATGGGACCCAATTTATTATCTTTTTTTGTGCTGACTATATTGACTATATTGCCAGGTGGTAAAACCTATAGCCAAGTATGCAAGACAAAATTAAAAAGGAAAAGATAATTCATCTGGGTTCGTAGAGTTTAGGGTTTAAAATATCTAGTTTCGTAGTTCGAGGGGCACGTAATTCATACTATCACGATAGATGAAAACCACCTAGGATTGAGTAGGGGGACTTTGTCTAGGTTTGTAGAGTTTAGGGTTTAAAATATCTGGTTTCGTAGTTCGAGGGGGTACGTAATTCGTACTATCACGATAGTTTTAAGGGATAATTAAGACTTTTTCCCTCTTGTAGAGTGGTGGAGCTTGAGTACTAACCGCGTGATAAATTCTAAAAGATGGATGTGCTATTTTTATTTTAAATAACTTATTGGTCCAATTTCTCAGGCATATAATCTAGAAGACCAGAATTCTCTATGTTACGAGAATAAAAAACGATGTACTTCTATCTTTTCCTTTTTTTCTTGCATTTTATTTGTCCAAAGAACAAATCAGGATTGCAATAGTACCTTGTAACATTATTCGGTCGGTTATTATGAAGCAGTTAATTAATCCTAATGGAAATATTAATTTTTATTGTATAATTGAGTCAGAACTTAAAAATAGGTTTACCTAAAATGAAATTCAGTGTTATTCAGTTAAGCTTATTCTGATACTCTAGGCTTAAATAAATATTACTAGGTCAAACCTCACACATTGTTGTGGGCACTTGTGTGGGTAACAATCAGGATGGAACGTTTTGTAAAAACAAATAAATAAGAACAATCAATAATAACTACATTAACATTAAGTGGGTACTTAAAGTGAAGATTTATAGTACTTTGTCCGTCCCAAAATGTAATGACTTATAGCACTTAGAATTTATTCAAAATATAACTTCTCCACCAATATTCTCTTCCCAACCAATCACAACCCTCCACCAATCACTTTTGGCACCTACCTCCACTTCTCAACCAATCACAACCTCTTCCAATTTAATTTTACCTACTTTCTTAATAATCTTGTCCAACTTAAAAACTTCTTACATTCTGGGATGAAGCTATTAATTAAAAGGCGATAATAATTACACATATCATGAACTATTGAGATTAAACATGGGAGAGATGATGCGGACATCATTCCTTCGGATATACACAACAATCCTCCATTGGTCATTCAAGGTCCAATCACAAGAGCTCGCGCACGACAATTGAATTTAGAGGTGAGCTCGTTCCTAAGTTCTTCTTTATATGATTTTGAGAATAGATTACTACCTAATGATTATATTATGATTAGGAATAATGGAGAAGACAAGGAAACACTTAGAGAAGGACCTAGAGTCGTGGAGGATCAGCGAGGACGTTCAAGTCAAGGTGGAGGCCCAAACCAAGTCGACTTCGATTCCGTTTCGGAGTCCAGGACCAGTCTGCACTAAAATGGGCGCCCGAGATACATACGTGCGCGGATTGGGGCGTTCTTTATATGGATGGAAAGCTAAGAAGATAACTTTTCCAATGGTTCTGGTCTGCTGTCCAAATTCTTTACGAGTCATCGGGAATTGACCGAACAAGTTGATATTCAGAATTTGTTCCGGTGCTGCGACGCCATATTTGGGCCTTTGGGCCATGTATCGTGTTGGAGGCCATTAGGGTTGCCTCAAGGGGTGCTTTCACGACCCTAAACTCCATATATCAGTAGCCATCACCATATTTAGTTTTTGGGTTTTGCTTAGATTAATTTATCAAGAACAGTTTCGCCGCTAGATCGGTTTGTAAGACCCCAACTTGTGAGCTTAATCATTCATCTGCAATTTTGGTTGCAATATTTCTTTGTTCTTATTTGTGTTCTTCGATTCACAAGCAGGGATTAGCCTTCTTGGCAAGGTCAACCGGGTTTCCGTACGGTTGATAACCAGAGGAGACATGGTGCTGCGATTGCGGGGTTCAGGAACGTGCTCGTTCAAGAAGCCGGATCAATTTGTGTTGTGACTCCACCAAATCGTTGATTATCAGAACCTTTCGGAAGATCGGGAACCCTTGTCTACATCAAGTGGTATCAGAGCTCTAGGTTCACCGTCAGGTTCGCTCAGTTTGTTTACCCTAGTTTAGTTTTTAATTTCACCGTTATCCTAGAGTCTACAGAAAAGCCAAAAAAAAAATTGTAGAGACCGTGTTTAACCTTTGCATGATCCTTTTCGGAGTCCGTAGTGTTGAGTTTGAGTCCTAGTTTAAGTTGTTGTTGCTGGTTTAGTTCGTGTGTTTAGTCTAGTCTTGTGTTTTCCTTTCTAACCCTAGCCACCACCATCTTCACCCTATTTGTTAGGGTTCATCCTTTGAGAAACTGTTTCCGCCATTATAAACACTTACCAAGATTACCATGCAACACCAGAACACCTTCCCAAACTCCGCTGCCACCATATCCATCTCCACCGCCAAAACCGATTAGGTTATATCCGCTCTGGAAAACCTAGTCGGAAGCCCAACTTCAAACAACCATAACTTTTGCATACGGACTCAGAATCAGGCAAAATTTAACTTTTTGGATAAGAGAAAAAATTTTACATCTGTTTCCCCCCACCTTGGATGGTATGGCGAAATCAGAATTCCGAAATTTGGCTTGTAAAATTGTATGTTCGAGCTCTCAAGTTTCTGCACTCCCTTAATAGTGGTTTCAGAAAATTCCATAGGCCACGTATCAACTCCGATTGAGCTGTAACTTTGTGATGTGCCTATTTTCATGCTCTTGGAAAAGAAAAAAATAAAAGAAAAATAAAAGAGAAAAAGAAAAGTTGATTTCCACTAGTGCCTCGAGCTCACGACGTGCTCCGTTGAGCTTATCAGCCTTGCGGTTTTGCTGTTTTTGCTAAAACTCGCCGAAGCTTGCCTATCCGTCTTTCCTAGCTATTTACCAGTGTCATATTCCTTTGCGGCATCATTGGTACCACTAATGTATAGGACATGAGTAGACCAGCAATTGAGGGCAAGTGACTTGGGATTTCTTATTCAGCATTACTATCTGTCATTGGATTGTGTACCACTCACGTATATTTGGCCTTCCTAGCTCTACATATTACTTCTGGACAGCACAGGTTCTTGATCCTTACAATCGCTGACTACGCCTTCCAGGTATCCTTTGCTTTGCTGGTAAGAACCTTATAAGGGCTTGGTAAGGTGCTCCGTATTGCTGAGTTGTTGAGAGGCACCACTACACCTGCGTAGTAGATTATTAGGGATAACCTTCACCGTTGGTTGCTGTTTTGGTGTTTCAATGGCAGGAGACGATGAGGAGACGACTCCCAAGGATTTTGCTGACTGTGTCAGTTAAGAGCAACTACGAACTGTTGTAGGAAATGCTCATAAAGAGATAATGGAGGCAGTCACAAGGGCTGTCCAAGAAGCCATCATTAAACTCGACCTCGGCAGACACATGGAGAGGTTGGACAAGCGGGTGTCTACGCTAACTGATCGGGTTGCTGCGTTGGAGACTCGACAACCATCGGAAGTGAACGGCAGCAACGCTTTTGGACATCCAAAAGACACGGTGTACGATTCCAATGGTAATGTAGATGAACAAGCTACACGACAAGCACGGTTACGACGTCGTCTTCGCTTCAACATGACAGGTATGGGTGGCGCTCAACACCACCACCACCAAGGTAATAATAATAATAATAATAATAATAATAATAATAATAATAATAATAATAATAATAATAATCATCGTGTGCCCGATGATCCTTATGCTAAGGTTAAGTTTAAAATACCTACCTTTTCGGGTTATTATGATGCTGAGAAATACCTTGATTGGGAGATGACAGTAGAGCAAAAATTTAGTGTCCATCTTGTACCTGAGCAACATAGAGTTCGACAAGCCAGTAGTGAGTTTAAAGATTTTGCTATCATTTGGTGGACTGGGTTAGCTGCTGAGGGTGTTTTACCTACTACTTGGGAAGAACTTAAAGTAGCTATGCGCGATAGATTTGTTCCTCCATCCTATCATAGGGAGTTACGCAAGAAAATGATGCGTTTAGAACAAGGGGATAAATCTGTACAGGATTACTATGGTGAGCTACAAAAGAGATTAATGCGCTGTAGCATTGTGGAGGGGACCGAGGATGCCATTTGTCATTTTTATTCGGGTTTGAGGGTTGAAATCCAGAACATAGTTGATTATAAGGAATTTAATACTGTCAACCAGTTGTTTCAGTTTGCTATGCTTGCAGAGAAGGAATTGCAGGGGCGTGATCAGCAGGGCAAGAACAAGACAAGTACGTACATCTGGACACCCCCTCCAGCGAACAAGCGACTAGCTGCATCCGGAGTTTCTGCAGTGCCAAAACCACCTCCACCACGACCAGCAGATTCAGGTAAAAGTCCTTCGCAGGTACCCGCTATGAGTGCTTCATCCGTCGCTTCGACGGGATGCACTCCAAACATTCAGTGCCACCACTGCCAAGGATTTGGCCATGTGCAGAAAGATTGTCCTAATCAATCTTATTTTGCCAAGGAATTATATGCTCTTGTACGTTCTTTAGGGACGTGGCGTCATTATTTGTGACCTAAAGAATTTGTTATTCATTCTGATCATGGATCACTTAAGTATCTTCATTCTCAAAATAATTTGAATCGTAGACATGCTAAATGGGTTGAATTTATTGAATCTTTTCCTTATGTCATCAAACACAAGAAAGGTAAGGATAATGTGATTGCTGATGCTTTGTCTACACGTTATACTTTGTTGTCTTAACTTGATTGTCGGATTTTGGACTTGAATCAATTAAAGAATAATTTGCGCTTGATCCTGAATTTAAAGAAGTGATGTTGAATTGTAAAGAGGGACGCACTTGGAATAAGTTTGTGATCAATGATGGATTTGTGTTTCGAGCTAACCGTCTATGCGTTCCAGTTGGATCCGTTCGTCTTTTGTTGATATAGGAAGCGCATGGAGGAGAATTGATGGGACATTTGGAGCTAAGAAGACGGATGATGTTTTGGCTTCACATTTCTTTTGGCCAAAGATGAGGAGAGATATTGAGAGGTTTGTGGCACGCTGCATCACTTGTCAAAAAGCTAAGTCTCGTTTGAATCCACATGATCGTGATGCAAAATTCCTTAGTCATTTTTGGCACACGCTATTGAACAAGTTGGGTACAAAGCTATTGTTTTCTACTACATGTCACCCACAAATAGATGGACAAACGGAGGTAGTCAACCGCACTTTGGGCACAATGTTGAGGGCTATTTTGAAGAAAAATTTGAAGATGTGGGAGGAATGTTTGCCACATGTGGAATTTGCATATAATCGGGCAACACATTCTACTACCAAGGTAAGTCCTTTTCAGGTAGTGTATGGTTTCAACCCCCCGTGCTCCTATTGATATTTTGCCTTTACCTACTAGTGAAAGGGTTCACAATGATGCTAACGCATGTGCTGATTTTATTTTGAAAATGCATGAGACAACTAAGCACAACATTGAAAAGATGAATGAAAAGTATAGAATTGCTGGTAGCAAAGGTAGGCAAGAAATGAAGCTTGAACCGGGTGATTTAGTTTGGTTGCACTTGAGAAATGATAGATTTCCAGAATTGCGAAAGTCTAAGTTGATGCCTAGAGCTGATGGTCCTTTCAAAAATGTTGAGAAGATTAATGATAATGCATATAAACTTGAGTTGCCTCCCGAGTTTGGGGTTAGTCCCACGTTTAACATTTCAGATTTGAAGCCATACTTGGGAGAAGAAGATGAGCTTGAGTCGAGGACGACTTCAATTCAAGAGGGGAAGGATGATGCGGACATCATTCCTTCGGATATACTCAACAATCCTCCATTGGTCATTCAAGGTCCAATCACAGGAGCTCGCGCACGACAATTGAATTTAGAGGTGAGCTCGTTCCTAAGTTCTTCTTTATATGATTTTGAGAATAGATTGCTACCTAATGATTATATTATGATTAGGAATAATGGAGAGGACAAGGAAACACTTAGAGAAGGACTTAGAGTCGTGGAGGATCACCGAGAACGTTCAAGTCAAGGTGGAGGCTCAAACCAAGTCGGCTTCGAGTCCGTTTCGGAGTCTAGGACCACTCTGCACTAAAACGGGCGCCCAGATTGCATACGTGCTCGGATTGGGGCGTTCTTTATATGGATGGAAAGTTAAGAAGATAACCTTTCCAATGGTTCTGGTACAATATCCAAATTCATTACGAGTCATCGGGAGTTGACCAAACAAGTTGATATTCAGAATCTGTTCCGGCGCTGCGACGCCGTATTTGGGCCTTTGCGCCATGTATCGTGTTGGAGGCCATTAGGGTTGCTTCAAGGGGTGCTTTCACGACCCTAAACTCCATGTATCAGTAGCCATCGCCATATTTAGTTTTTGAGTTTTGCTTAGATTAATCTATCAAGAACAGTTTCGCCGCTAGATCGGTTTGTAAGACCCCAACTTGTGAGCTTAATCATTCATCTGCAATTTTGGTTGCAATCTTTCTTTGTTCTTATTTGTGTTCTTCGATTCACAAGCAGGATTAGCCTTCTTGGTGAGGTCAACCGGGTTTCGGTACGGTTGATAACCAGAGGAAACGTGGTGCTGCGATTGCAGGGTTCGGGAACGTGCTCGTTCAAGAAGCCGGATCGATTTGTGTTGTGACTCCACCAAATCATTGATTATCAGAACCTTTCGGAAGATCGGGAACCCTTGTCCACATCAAGAGATCTAACGGCTCATTTTATGGTTTATGCATCATGAATTTGTGGTTGCAACTTTTTTGGTCAAGCTATATGACATTGGGCGTATTAATTTATTATTATCCGTGTGGAGGATACGGGTACCGGGTACTCACACGGTCTCCATATTCGACTAAAGATAGGAGGTAGGTCGGATCCATGTATTATGTAATAGAGTAGAGCTCGGTTGCTATGTTGCCTTGTATTCCAAGGTAGGGTATGGAGATCCGGTTGAATACTACCATGTAATAAATTAGGAAATTGATATCATGTCCGGCTAAGTTTTCCTCTTTACAACCTGCCCCCAACCTACATAAGGTGGGCAGGGAGTCCTCCAAGGGTGTGACAACTATCAACTTCGGAGAAAAAGATCAATCTCGACGAAATCGATGGCTCCAATTAGCAACTTCGCCAGGCGTTTGCTTGTTCTGCGCTGATGATCATCTTGGCATGCACGGAATCACTAGTCCCGGGACTCTCGCTCACAAGGTATGTGCTTGTGCAGCACGCCGTTAAGCCGCCGACTATGGCCCGAAGCCTCTGGCCGACATCAATTTATGTGCCGCACGACCCCACGACAAAGCCAAACATGGGTGCGTCGGACCTTCATGAAGCCAATAACAAGTAATTGAGATATTGTGATAGTTGACCAGGTTTCTTGTTCCAATCTATTATTATTGTTATATTGATTCTTAACGACAGATTGACCTCCTGGTATTTGGTTGTTTCTATGTTCCGACTAAATCCGAGACGCAGTCATCATCGCTCACACGTGTGTTCCCGGCGCTAGCTGCTCCTCCCTCATCACGACTCGCGTGCCGCAGTGCAGGCAGATGTGGTGGAACAGCCAGCCACTAGGACAAAATACGTGTTGACAATCTAGCCAACCAATCAGGAGAAGGCATTGTACTACATGCAACCATGCACGTGCACGAGTGCTTACGGTCATGCAAGAATCTCCATCAAGCACAAATCAAGCCATATGTGTTTGGATCTATTAATTATTACAGCGATTGTAATTTTTCCAAATCACTAACCACAGGTTGATGAGTAATTTCTTGTCTTTGCATGTATTATCATCCGTACTCTGCCACCACCGACGGATGACCTCGACTCCACGCCGACTGCCTTCGTTGCTGTCATCTAGTCTTTTCGCCTTCACGGTTGGTAGTCTCCGCTGTCGCTGATGAGCGTTCTCGTCTTCATCATCAGCTTGCCTTCGCTGCTACCGAGTGGTTTCTTCACCTTCATAGTTAACCTATGGCGCCACCGCTAATGGGCGTCATCGTCTTCACCGCCAACCGCATTCACCGTCGCCGACTGGTTTCTTCGCCTGCAAGACTGGCCTATACCGCCGCCGCTAATGGGCGTCTTAGTCTTCACTGTCGGTCGCGTTCGCCACCGTTGACTGGTTTCTTCACCTCGACGATTGGCCTATGCCGTCGCCGCTAATGGGCGTCTTTGTTTTCACCGCCAGCCACCTCGTTTGCCACCGATTGGTGTACTCGCCTGCATGGTTGGCCTATTCTACCACCGCTCATAGGCGCCATCATCTTCACCGTCGGCCACCTCAGCTGCTTCCACGGTTGGTGTCTTCGCCTTCATGGCTGGCCTATTGCGCCGTCGTTGATGGGCAATGTCATCTTCACCGTTGGACGCCTCAGCTGCCTCCACGGTTGGTGTCTTCATCACCATTGATGGATGACCTTGTCCCCACATCAGCCACCTTTGCTGTCACCAAGGGGAATACTAAAAAGCTAAGTCAGCATTAATTTTTTTCTTTATATGATATTTTTCTTTTCCTCTGCCTCACTACATCAATTGGTTCTCCGTTGAGTAGTAAGTCGGGGGCTACAAATATTATATTATAGTTTTGCAATAATTTTCATAATGTTTATCTTGATTGCTTGCGAACAAAAAGTGTCGAGTAGTGAAGCTCTATTTTCTGATGCTTTCCGTTTCTTGTATCGATGGATGGTTGCCATGAGCCGATTCCTAGCACCTGGGGCTTGTCGGATAGATTGTATAACGCAAGGTGTTAAGTACTACTCGGAGAAAATCAAAAGCATAGTTATAAAATAATTTGTTTTCTGCTCTTAACAGTTGCAAAAGTACCTGAGTAGCATAAACTCTGATCCGTGAAGCTTTGTTTCATGACGAACTCATGTCACTCATACGCATGTCTGGGAAGTGCCATGAGCTGACTCCCGATGCTTTGGGGCTATGACTAGTCGAGATGATTGTTTAAACGTAAAGAGTCAACTACTCGGGGAAGTTAAAATCGATAAGAGCAAAATACATAGTTATAAATATTGCAAAATACTTGAATTTTCTCAACTATATTTACATCAGATACTACGCATCCTACATGTTTATACTACAGGATCCAAATCCAGATATGCACAGTAGGGTTTCATGGCTAGAAGCTTATCTCCTATGTTCCAAGAATGGATCCATCAGTATAATACCAAAGGTTTGTCTAAGCCGCCGCCGACTAGTGTTCTCGCCTCCGCGGCTGGCCTGTTATGCTGCTGCTTATGGGCGTATTTGCCTTTACCGCCGGCCTGCCTCCGTCTTCGCCGACTAGTGTCTTCGCCTTCACGGTTGTCCTATTATGCCACCGCTAATGGGCGTCTTCATCTTCACCACTGGCTTGCCTCCATCGCCGCCGACTGGTGTCCTCGCCTTCACAGCTGACCTATTGCATCATCGTTGATGGGCGACACCGTCTTCTCCACCGACTTGCCTTCGTCGCCATCGACTTGTGTCCTCGTATTCATGGCTGGCCTATTACGCCACCGTTGATGGGTATCATCGTCTTCACCACCGACTACCTTCGTTGCCGCCGACTGGTTTCTTCACCTTCACAGCTAGCCTATTACGCCACTGTTGATAGGCGTCTTCGTTTTCACCGCCGATTCATCTTCATTTTCGCTGATTGGTTTCTTCACCTCTATAGCTGCTTCTTCGCCTTCACAACTGGCCTATTACGCCACCGTTTATGGCGTCTTCGTTTTCATCACCGACTCGTCTTCGTTTTCGCCAACTGGTTTCTTCGCCTCTATAGCTGCACGTCTTCACCACCGTTGTGTTAACACTAAAATTTGGCATATTCCGTTAAAGAAGGAACAAGCGTGGAGTGGAAATGACGGCGTGGTTTTACTTACCAATAATGGAAGTTACCATCGGATGGTAGGTATCGGCTGGAAGTAAATCATGGGGTTGCCGATACAGGCATGAAATCAAGTTCTTGTCGGATTCGGTTGGAGTGATACGATGAAGTGATTTAAGAGTGAATCGGATTCGAGAAGCTTGCAGTATATACGGGTGATTTATTAATTAGGAGATATTATTACTTTTTCCTTTTATACTTTTAGAGAGATTGAGTATTGTCTGAGATGGAATTTGTAATTTTTAGTTTATCTTTAGGATAGCTATGTTGTGTCCGATATGGACTAGTTTTTTCTCATGTATATAAATATGTACACCCAGGGTCTTTGTAAATTAACAACAACTCAATATACAACTTTTAGTGCATCCTCACCCTAGTTCTCTAGGTTTTCTCTCGACGAGTTCTTATTTTCGAGTTGGGTTGCATCGGTTGAGTTCGATCCCCGACAACAAGGTGAGTTCCGTCATTATCATTTGTATCGCCGGGGCTAGTGCTTCCATCGGATGGATCCGACACTCTAATCCGGTCGATACAAACATTATTTATCATATGCATTGATTAATATAAGTTAATTATCTTGTTTATTTATATCGGCTAAGGCAATCTTGCACATGCTTATATTGTACAAACGTTATAATTGGTTTTTATTGATTAAGGTATCTACCATCCTGAAAAACAATCAAAGGTTTGTTTAGAACTTACAACTTTGATCATAGCTTAGTGCTGCATCGGTTGGGTTCAACCTACCAAGATATAATTAAACTCGTAAGAACTAATTTGCTCTTGGGTTGCCGATCAGGGTAGTATCGGGGTTTAAGCCGATCTTACTTCATATAATTGTTTTGTTTAAGATTGCTTGATGCCTTTCACATAATATGTTATATCTGCCATCTTATATAAGTTTATCAAATACTTAAATCTGTTAAGCTTGTCTTTAATTTAGCATTGTCTCGGTTAGGTCTAATCTATTGAGATTGTTGTTTGTTTAAAAGATTTTATTAAGCTTGATATTTTCATATAAGACTATACTGGAGTACTAGCTGATACGTTATTCTTCTGCATGGGTTACCTCATAAGCTATGATATAAATTCATATAATCATTAACCTATCTTATCTTGGTAATAGGCAATTAATATTTTCTCGATTATGTTTGATCTATTGTAATTTGTAATTGCTTATTTCTAAGATAACTTTGGGTTAGTAATTGCACGGTATTTATCTCTCCAACCAATCGTAGTTATCTCGGAATGTTCTTCAACTTCCGGTTCATCAGCTGGTTATTTAGGTCTTATAGTTGTCTAACAACTAACTTTAATTTCATCGATCTTATGTTGCATCAATTGGATTTGACATATAGGATTGGTATTGTTAAAGAAATATTGTTTATAATTATATTAAATCTAGATCCAGTCTATGAGCAATAATTTAGGTTCCTTATAGCCGATTCATTCAAGTATCGGCTGGTGCGATACAATATCGGCCTATCGACCGATTGACTATCGTCTTCTAACTTTTGTCCTTGTTTATCTTGTTAGTTACAGGATCAAATTAACTGGCATGTCTTGAATACGAAACTTAGGACTTGCACTAAAGCTAAGCAAATCTTCCAGGCCGCGGTGTTTTTCTTCAACACTTTGCTGAGCATATTTGTCTTCACCGTCGACCGCCTTCGCCACCGCCGATTGGTGATTACACTTCCATGGCTACGCGTCTTCGCCGTCCTTGTTGGCAACCTCATCTTCACCACTAGTTTACCTTTGTTGCCGCCTGCTCATGTCCACGTCTCCATGTTGGAGACTGTGTGACTCTGTCACCATTGTTGGACGACTTCATCTTCATTGTCTTCATCACCGGCAACCCGTGTCGCCTCTACTTTGCCAGCTTCGCTACTTCACCGACCAGGACGTCTCCGAGAACTTCGACACCTCGGCATGTGCCACAAGATACGATGTCGTGCTAATCTACTACAAGTGGTTCTCCAATTTTCAAGATTTCTACTGGGACATTCTCAATGCATATCTTCACTCAAGCGATGGATACTCCACAACGAGAAGCTACAATTCTTGACTCTATGATCAGTTGTTTCCCAACTAAGCATAGAGTAGAGGGCTGCAAAAACACATGACTAAAAGTCGTCATGTGTTATGTAAGATGAAGCAATCAATTAATCAGTCAATGAGATCTATGAAAACAATTTTGGGAATCATTAGCTTCGTTTTCGCTCCAGAGGAGGTGTTCTACTTCAGTAACTCTAACATTCTCACCGACAACTTCGGATCTCAGCTCAACTCGGATATGGCTTTGAGCTTCCCAAGTTTGAGCCTAGGGAGTATCAGAGTCATCAACCAATCAACTCTGATTCGACGAATTGGACAACAACATCAATATTTACTTTCCTCCAAGTGAAGTGTCTCCGATAGCTATAAAACCAAGTTCTATTGCCATCATCATAAATTAAGATATGTTGCATCAATCTTCGTCATGCACGCGCTAGCGTTAAGGAAACTACTCGAGCTTTGACATCTTCTGAACAGTTTGATGGATTATTATCATTGACATCACCACCGACACCTTCTCCATCGACGTTATCTTCATCTTCGACCAACTACTGTCAACTAGGTTTTTTGCTCTGAGAGCATGGGTTTCATCAATGCTGATAATCCGACTAGGATCCCTGGCATCATCATCTTTATTGACCTCTTGCCATACCTCTTCGCCATCGCCTTCATTTCGTTGGCCCCAACATCTCTATCATTGCTGATAGGTGACTTCGTCTTCACCTCCTGTCACCTCAGTTGCAGCTGACTTGTTAGCCCATCTTTACGATTGGTCGATTCTGTCACTATTGATGTGCGACCTCATCCTCACCACCGGCTTCCTTCGTCGTTGTCCTTAGATGATTTCCATGCCAATTACATCAATCGTTTCCAACATGCAAATTTGACTACGGCAGAAGAACACGCAACATGCTCAAGGATTTTTCTAGCTCGAGCATTAGGATCATACCTTCAATTTGGACTTATTCCGGATATGTGCAACATGAATTCATGGCCATGTGTCTATTTTCTACGCTCAAAGATTGGACCAATCATTATTTCCCACTAGGGCCATTGGCTGAGTATTTGCGCTAGTCGAGATTCAATTATCACATCTATTTTGGTATACCCCATGAGGGATAACCACTCGGATCAGAAGCTGTTAAGATGAGATGCATTCGGTTTACATCACCCACGAAATTTATCACTCGGGAGTAGATTAAGAGGTGTATTACCCGCGTCATCTTTTAAGGGTATCGATGGGCATATTTTTGGCCTAAGCCCAATATGTCCGCATCCCATATCTTCAGGTGTGGCCTACCACATGTTCTTAGGGGCTTAAGCATATTTGTTTCTACAATATGCAAGTGGATGAATGCCCCATACCATTTAAATCCTATTTTCCATTTATAAAGGTTGGTACAATGCACTTTAAAAGAGGTAGTAAACAATGAGCTTTATAGATTATACTTTAATTGTTTTATTTTGAAGTTAAGCACTGTTTAACATATATTTTACAATGCAGTCAGCCAAATGCTATGTCATTATTTTTATAATAGTCACATTTGTGCGCTCTTTTCTTAATATCAATACCTTTTAGCTTCATGTTGTTTACGGTATTTTTTTGGTCATTTCAGGCGGTTGGTAAATCTATTTTGAGTATTATTAACTCAGATTTTACACCACATATGCTATTATATTTTATTAAAACCACTCGGCTGGTTGAATTTTTACTCTTTGACTATATGTTTAATTTTTCAACTAATCACGTAGTCCGGGACTACACCTAATTAGGTGCATCTAGTCGATGCATCTAAGTATATATCCTCGTGATTTGGTAAAAGCACTCGGGAGACCATAGCGAAGATGATTGAAGCACTTGGTTTTTGGTGATTTAGCTCGGGAGAAGATTATCTTTTCGACTGTAAAGACCTCGGGGGCTACTGTATAGAATATTGGTACCAAGTACCCACACGACCTCTGTATTCAAATAGAGATAGGAGGTAGGCTTGATCCATGTATTATGTAATAGAGTAGGGATCGGTTATCATGTTACTTTATATTCTATGGCAGGGTATAGATACCGGTTGAATACTACCCTGTATTACAGATTAGGAAACTGATATCGTGTTCGGCTAGGTTGTTCTCTTTGTAACCCTGCCCCCAACCTATATAAAGTGGATAGAGCCCTCCAAGTATGGATCATTGGATTAATATACACCCGATGGATATAATCACCAAACAAATAAAAGCAGAGTGTTACCGGGTCTAAACCTATCTAAAAATTCTTATCTTCCGTATTTATTTACTTTTAGATCTCGTACATTAGCTCTTTTATCATTACCATAATTTCCAGAATTGACAATCCTAAATATCAAATATACCCGTTCGGATAAATAATACATAGACAAAACGTGAACGCGTAAGTTGAACCTACGCAACTAAACGTGCATGCATATGCGTCCATCCGCATGCATTCGGAGAAGATCCGTGGCCGCAGCAGCGTCTTGGCATCATCATGATTAAACAAATTTGCACCCATCGATCGATCGCTAGCTAGTGCCATCTCGGCGCAATTAACCAACCAACCGGCACTTGAACCATAAAGTGCGCGAGAAGCTGAATTGGATGGATAATATGGAATGATCCGGCCGGTAGCCGTAGTAGAGCGGTTTCCGGCCGTGGGCTGGCCTGGCCGTGCACTCAAAGCAACAAAAGCAAAGGAGGCTAGCTGCACCCAAAAACCTGCCTGCTGCCAGCACCAACGAAAGGCAGCAGCTAGCAGCAGCAGCTAATGCCAATATGCCATTGCCAGCTATGGTGCTCCTACTATCATTCTGCCCCAACCGCCGGCCAAGCTACCTCTGTCATATATCCACTGGCTGTTGTGCTGTGCAGTGCTGTGTTAGTCAGCAGAAAATGCAGAATGCATCCGAAAAAGAGAACAGAGAGAGAGAGGAAATTATATATCCTGATATGCATGCATCAACTTTACCCAGCATGCAGTACATACAATTAATTGTTGGGTTTTTGGAATGAGTTTATGCATGCATAGATAGGTACATAAGGAGCATGGGTTTTGTTCTAGCTATGTGTTATGTTTCGGATTTTGTACTTGTACACTTATAAAAATATTGGAAAAAATGTTTTTATGTAAGTGTTTTATAATAGCACTATAGAAAAGGTGAGGAGATTAATTAATTTGAGTCATTGTTTTTCCATCCGATAATATCGTAAATTTGATTGATTTCTCAAATTTGTTTAACATGGTGTCATATAGACTTTTTTCTAAGGATTTGGTATCCTTAAGCTAACCCAACTTGGCTTGCAAGCTTGGGAATTAATGCCTAATTTGTGATGCTTAATCCTAGGAAAAAATTAGTTATAAGTGATTATTAACCTTGATATAAAGTAGTGGATTTGAATTCATCATCTTCATTATTAGCAACAAAACAATACCATTACTAGTATTTCAAAGATTTCCCCTCTTGTTTACAATACCTAAGGGCAATGGGCAATCTCCCTCATGAAGAAGGACAAAAACCTAAAATGACTATTCTGTCTAGTTTTTCCATGGTCCTTGATGAGGTATTCTGGATGTCTCACTTCGTGTCATTAATTTGCTTTACCTCTTAGTATCTTAATAATAAGAGAAATTCTACGATTTGCCATTAACAAACACTAGCTCTTTGATATATCATTATTGAAGTGTTTTTCTTCTACGAAATGACCATTTTGCCCCTAAAAATGTAACATGTACTAAGCAAGGCAAGATTTAACTAGTTTCTTTTTTCACTAACATTGAAATAGTAGTAGATTGAGTTGAGTTATTTGCAACTGGCCGTAAAATAGCAGTATATATTGCAAGCAAATATCTTTAATTTACTTTTGGCATTATGAAAAATCAAAGAACTAGTGGAGGGTAATAAATGGCAATAGCAAAAGGGAAAGAAAACCATTTTAGGAACTTCTACCCACATGGAAAACACGGTAGCTCATTAGCATATAATTAATTAACTATTTGTTAAGAAAATTTGACAAAATGAATTATGATTTTTAAAAGTAGATTTCCTATAGATTTTTTTAAAAAAAACACACATTTTAACAGTTTGGTAAGCGTGTGCATGAAAAATGAGGCTAAACGATGCGTTTATTGTAAAACAATCTATAAGAAAGCTACTTAAAAAAATCATAATAATCCATTTTTTCAAGTTTTATTTCTCTAATACTTAATTAATCATACACTAATAAGCCACCCTGTTTTAGATGCGTGGGAGAGAAGTTCCCAACCTTCTCTTCCAAATGCACCCTTAGGTATATTATAGACGTTGTGTTTGTTGATAATAAATCATAGAAATTGAGTGCTTCCAATGATAAATCATAGATTTTCTCTAACAATATATATTAAGGTGCCAAAAAATACTATAAAATTTTGCGTCTAAAAAATATATATATAATATATAGTATTAACTGTATAGTATAATAAAAAATACTATTAACTTGTGGTACCTTTTCGAGTATTAAAAACCCTCATTCATCGAATAAGAGGGCAGGAGGGTTGCCTTCTTTTTTTTAATAAAAGAAACTTCATTCATCATAAAACATGTATTTTAACCCAATTGTCTTGGGGGTTATCACTACATGGTTTAGTTAAGACGCAACCCCCCAACCCTATTGCTTAAACTAATGATCACTTGTGCCATATCAAACATTATTACGCGCGTCATTTGAAGGCCGATTTGGTGGGGCCGTCTAGCGGTGTGAAGCAAGCATGCACAAAACCCCATCATCATCAGCTTCGTCCGCCTGCACTCCCGCTGCAGCTCAATTCAGAGATTACACACATGAGCTCTAATTGATAGTGAGCTGAGACACCACAGCACTAATCACTAACCGGCCAACAGAATGCCCACTAAGGCCAATCTGTCTTCCTCTCCTTTTTATCCCCAGCATCCTTTGAGTAATTGTCAAGGCCGTTTCAGACAACCGGGTACAAGGTAGCAGTAGTACATATATATTGCCCATTCCTCTTGCCCACCCATCCAATATCACTACCACCACTTCACCACCAAACCCAAACCAACAAGCTAGTTTCAGGGCAAAGAAGAAGCTAGCTAGCTTAGGTGACGATGAGCACGGCGAGGTTCATCAAGTGCGTCACCGTCGGCGACGGCGCCGTCGGCAAGACATGCATGCTCATCTCCTACACCAGCAACACTTTCCCCACGGTCAGCTGAGCTCCTTTTCTTTGGCTTGCCTGGCTTCTTCTGCATGCTGTTGAGTTTTTGTTCTTGGCGTCTGCTGAATGAATCTTCAGGCTTCTTTCTTCTTGTGTGGTGGTTGGTTTTTTGGTGTAGGATTATGTGCCAACGGTTTTCGACAACTTCAGCGCCAACGTGGTCGTCGACGGCAACACGGTGAACCTTGGGCTCTGGGATACTGCTGGTATGTGTTGGATTTCAGAAAAAAAAAAGTTGCACATTTGTTTGCCTGCTTCAATGTTCTGTTTTATTTTTGTTAAGTAGTATAACTGATTTAGAACAGAAGTTCAATTTTGTAGATTTTATCATGGCATGCTAATTTTTGGATTTCCATTGCCCCTTGTACTTGATGCTAGTTTTCTTGTAATGTCACATATTACATGTCCATAGCATATTCAGATTTTCCCTCTGCGAATACTAATGTTTAGATTCTGTAATTATCAGCATATCGTATACATAACCAGGTGATCTAATTAATAAAAAAACTGCATCAGTTTGAATTGAAAAATAGCAAAACAAATATACCTTACAAGTTAGTACAACCTTCTCTGCGTTGAGGAAATCGAATCTGTATTTTCTGACAACTTTGTTGGCCTTTACAGGACAAGAGGATTACAATAGGCTGAGGCCTCTCAGCTACAGAGGAGCTGATGTCTTTTTACTAGCATTTTCCCTCATCAGCAAAGCGAGCTATGAGAATATTCACAAGAAGGTTACACATTACTCAACTACAAAACTACTCTTGATTTTCTCTCTAATACTTTCTCCTGACAAATCATTTCCCCCCATGTTGAGCAGTGGATACCAGAGCTGAGGCATTATGCTCCCAATGTGCCAATCGTACTAGTCGGAACAAAGCTTGGTAAGATATATGACCTGAGATTTTTACAACCATTCTAATAGAGAAAAAAAAACATTGCGCAAAATCTGATAAGAACTGAATACTTGCAGACTTGCGTGAGGACAAGCAGTTCTTCCTGGACCACCCGGGTCTAGCACCTATATCCACTGCACAGGTCAGCTCAACTTAAAAACATCGCAACGCAAAAAGCGATACGTAATTGAAATCCACAAGTGTCATATACTCCACCACTATGAGGGGCATATGCTCAAGTTTTTCTACGTTTCAGTTCATGTGCACAACACAATAATCACCTTTTACAATCTTGCACATTAAGATCAGAATTTGGTATGGCGGCAACTGAGCCCTTCCTGCTGCTGTGCATGAACAGGGGGAGGAGTTGAAGAGGATGATAGGTGCCGCGGCGTACATCGAATGCAGCTCCAAGACGCAGCAGGTATGAAGAACATGGAGGAGTTGGTATAATAGTACTGTACCATTCATGGATTTAGTTTGTTAGTTCAGAGATATTGCTACCTGACATTGTTCATCCACCCAGCATTATATAATATATATAGTATGGACCAAGCTGGTGCTACTTTTAGGTAGTCCAAAGCCGGTTAGATAATATAGAAGCAACGGGAACCAAGTACATACCTATTATATATCTGAAACTGTCCTTATAATTCTCTGTAGTATAAGTGAGGGCGTTTCAGCTCCCCCTTCCCGTGTTTTTCTTCTCTCTTAATAAAATGATACGTAGCTCTCATACGTATCCAAGAAAAAAAATTTGTATCGGTTCTAATGGTGATTCATATCTTGATGAACAGAATGTGAAGTCTGTATTTGACTCGGCGATCAAAGTTGTACTTTGCCCGCCAAAGCCGAAGAAGAAGAACACCAGGAAGCAAAGGAGTTGCTGGATCCTATGAGTGATCAACAGCAAGATTGGCGTATTCTGCAGGAAACCTGTATTATTTTTACTGTGTGTGTTGTGTTATGTTTGTTTGTTGCAGATTAGATGCAGTTTGGGTTACAAAATTTGCTGGGTCTGAAATATTCAGCTCAGTGGTTCTTGAGTACTACCTCTGATGATTCTTACAAAAGTGTTCTTTGGTTGGTCCAGATATATATTATGATTATTATTTACTCTGTAGCTACTACCTTTTATTATTTTTGTCTTTCCAGTACAATTAGTTGTTGAGAGTCCTTGATACTTTCTTGATCAATCGGACTTTTGCAATCTGTATTGCTTATCTCATCAATAGCATCCTTTTACATTTTTTTGGATAATGATTTTTTTTTCTTGAAGGCCCATAGGCCATGGGGTATTCTATTGTGATGGTTGCAAGCTATGGGAGCTAACGGCCTAACTAATATGTTGATTCCTATTAGAAAAGCAACTAATTAAGATAGCTAAAAGATAGCAATTGTTGCAACCAATTATGTGAGTGCCAACCAAACATGCAACAGCAGCCTTTTAGGTGGGTTTAGGTTTTAGTTGGTGCAAGTTCATCTGGAATTGGTGCACAAGGCCATAGCAGCCTGTATTTATCTGGACTTCGACTTCTCTTGGCAATTCTTGGTATTTGACACCCTGTAATTCTCTGAAATATTTTGCCAAAGCAGCTACGGTAGCCGCACCGCCCTCCCAAAAAAAAAAAAACATATATAGGGAAGGCATAATTTACCTTGTCATACACTGATATGAACATGAACGAGTTACAAACCAGAGATGCTTTGGCAGCAATCTTCTTCCCATGTTGACAAGTTCATGGCATACAGTTATCTTATGATGCAAGTTGACAACTCAGCGAGAATTGGCAGACAGCGTACCACATAGCACAATTCTGCTTTGCACTTGCCAGATGTTCCCTTCTTGGAACTGTTCTCCAACGCTTTCGAGTTAAAATAGCCTCAAATACAACAAGTTGTTCGAAACCTCAAGCTATGGGGCCATTCCCATGGTGATTGGCAGGAAAAACACAAGCTACAAGATGCGTGCTTCAAAATTCTGCACATCCATGTGCAATATCAGAAGCAATGCAGGACAGTCATCGATTAACTTGGATGTGATGCTGCCAGTGAAGTCATGTCTTTGTCCTAGTTAATCAAACTCTTGAGGCCTTTGTTTGGTCTGGAGCACTGCTGCTTCTGAAAATAACTCCAGATAGACCTCGCGAATTAGCTTGGCGCTCTATCTCGCCAAGTTTCTGCTTCACAATCTCTATCTCCCGAGCCAACTGATCCTCCTTTTGCCTCAACGCCTACAAAATAAATGTATTTTTTTCAAACTCATAAAATGATAGAAATAATCGACAAAAAGTAGCAACACAAGTCAATAACATCACCAACAGCAAGACTGAAGATATACGGTCACATAATGGCAAAGCACATCAACAACTGGAGTCAAAGGCCAGATGATTTATGAATACATGCTACTACAATGCATCGTCTAACCAGAGTCACTCATGCACATTGAAGATAATGTTGACATCAATGTGTTCTCTGGTCAACACCTATTGATCAAGACCAAGTTTAGTGAATCTTTGTTGCAGAGACTTCAGTTTCATATGGTACATATAGGAATTTCACTTCCACTTGGGATTTACGGGATACCATAGCAATACATTACTCTTGGACTTGAGTCCGTTTCATTCATCTCTGGTTCTCACAAAGCCACAACCTAAGGCATATTTCCAGTGTTTCAGACTACCATCTGTTCTCTTGTCCTTTTCAGAGAGAAAAGAGTACTACCTCTTCTGCATACACCAAAAAGATCTGTCTGGTAATTGTCACTTGCTTGGAAAGGAAAAGACAATCCACAAAGCTGGTCTACGTTGAATGATATAAAGCATAACATCGAAAATAAACAGCAAAGAACAAGTCAGCCACGTGATATTGCTGAAACATCAAATTCTAGATTATTTATGCAAAATGACAATTGGTCATAAAAATATGCAATGCAACAAAAAATATAAATGATCAATTTTAGAAAAAAAAAAACAGTTGGCCTGCTGCCATATTATTGCCCACAGATCTAATACCTATTGAATGTTCAGAAAAGCCCATGATAGCACTACAATAGCCCTGGTTTAGCATTAAGGAGTAGTTGCTGATACTAACTACAGGCAAAGTCTGTAGCACTCTGTATGGTTGCAGCTCTGCTATGGCCTTTTACAACCCATTAGGGCTACTGTACTGCAAGGTGTGTAGCATAGCTTTGATATAAATGTATTTTCGGTTTTCATAACAACAGTTTGGTGAAAATGCAGTACAGGTTTACATATGATTATTTCTTGCAAATGGTTGCTATCCTCCATAATTGAATCATTACTACAAGACTTCAGACAAGACAGTCTACTTCATATTTGACTGATTTAACTTCATATTCCACAAATAAAGGTAAGCACATTGTAGCTCTTATATCGCTGTCATCCAATATTACAGCACTTTGCTGCTAGTCCTTCTACACATTATTTAGAATGTAATAACTCCTATGCTGGAGTGTACTCCAAAAATGCAACTGTATCCAAAGATATAGCCCAAGCATTACCTTGTTTGTTATCACTTTCAAGACTTCACTGAAACATTAGAGCAATCCTCACGATTCTCAGCAATGTAAACAATAGCTGTTCATTCCCAATTATTCCCAGGCCATTGAACTGATTAATTTTTTGTTACATTTGGTAGAATAATCCTAAGATTGAATAACTGCATCAGACAATTTGTTGTATGGATATACCAACGAGCTATGTGAATTTTTTGGGGGGCTCCTATTTATAGATTATAGACACATAAATGAATATAGTCACTGAAATGAAATACGTGGATGTTAACAAAAAGAAAACCATAACCCTGCGAAGACACAACCCATTTCAAGTTACAAAACTATTGACATTCCAGAGATTATACCTCAACTTCATTTCTACGAGCCTCCTCTTTTCGGGCCTCTGACCTTGCGCTTCTTTGCACCTCAAAGATTACAGCAGCGCCAGCAACCTACTACACAAGGGTTGCTGAAGTTCAGTGAATGGCAAAAATAAAACAAGAGCAAACTATAAAAAAGGCATGCAGGAAGGCAACATTTGTCATAATTTGACGTGGGATCATAGGGGATGGTTAACCAATAAAATCAGCAAACTTTACATAAAAGACATGCATTGAAGTAACATGTGGCTAGATTTTCTAAGTGTTCTTATGCATTCTTTATGCCTACAAAAAACAAACAACTTGTCTCCAGGATATTTCCAGTTTTTGATAAATGGAAATCACATATTTTTCACATAAAAGTATGGTTTGCCTGACACTAAGATAATCATCACCTGAAAATTAAAGAATTTAAGCAAAAATCGAAAGCCAAAATTATAATAGCAAAGAATAAGAAGAAAACATGATTGTGAATACCGAGAAAACAAAGAGCTCCCCAATAAGATCAGCAGCAGCTTGAACAGCTTTCTCCTCGTTCAAAGGCCGAATCTCAACCTTAGTTGAATGGCCATATATTCTTCTCTGGATATTTGTGGAGATCCGATGATTTGCCTACAAAACATGTTCGTGGCCAAAATGTTATTTGAAGTAGTTAAAGAAAGAAGTAGCAGCTGAGGAGTATGCAGGGATGACAAATTGCCAAATTGTGAGCAGAATTGTTCGATCACTAGCATATTTACTAAAGGTGCGCTTTTCAGATTCAGACTTCTCATTAATAAGTACAGTTACCCTTCTCATTTGGAAGGAATGCATAATTTTCTGATAACGAATCCCATTCTGCGTATCCTAATCAGCAAAGTCAAGAAATGGCCGCAAGAAAATGTACAAGACTCTACAAGCTAGCCAAAATAACCTGATATTGCGGACAGCTCAAAAACAAGAACATAAGTATCACAAAGAATTCAGCAATCGAAGAACATTCCCCCTAGCCAAGATTTGACACACAACGGCGAAACCCTCATTCCTCGGAGGGTAAAACTGCCACTACGCGACCACAAGACCGGGGAAACCCCAAACCCTCGGCGGCCAAAATCCTCTCCACATCCTATTCTACCGCCAATTTTTTCACAAGGCCTGACGATTTCCAAGCGCGCAACGAAGAACAAATGGGGGAAAGGGAGGGGATGGGAGATGGGCGGGGCCGCGTCACCTGGGCGAGGTTGATGATGAGCTGGCGGAACTGAGGGTGGCGGCTCGCCTCCGTCTTGAGGCGGATGGCGATCGGCTTCGACATCGTCTTCAGCGCCAGCGTCCCCAGCTTCGCCAGCGGAAGTATCATCCTCTCCGGCGGCCGGCGGCGTCGAGGAGGAGCTCGCTCGCGCGCTCTTTTCCGCTCCACTTCCCGTCACGCGGCAGCCGAGCTTGGGAGATGAGGCGGCGGCGGCGGCGGGGAGGTCGCGGCGAGTTCACGGCTAGACGATGCCGGCGTTGAGATCGGAAGTCGGGATATTAGGAAATTTCCAGCACGAGCTTTCACTACTGGAGAAGCTTTTTTTTTTTCTTTTTCACTTCACACCCTCCGGTTTGACAGAATTCTCATCAACTCCAAAACCACCTTATTACCCGCTAAACCTAAACTCAACGTACTCATCATCATCCACTAACAGTAATTACAACACGCCAGTTAGCGTGCCAACCAATTTATAGCTCGTATTTGTTATTTAACTTCTCATCATCTGCTTGTTAGTTAATCTGTTGCAGCTAATTTTTCTTTAAAAAATGGAACTTAATTTTAGACTTGGTTTAAAAAAATGGAACCACTAATGATATAGTTATATTATCAAAAAAATAGTTTGCTTAGTTCATTTTTATATGTCTTACCATTAATATCTCAAATAATGAATAATAATAATATATCTTGATTAGTGGGTTTATTGTTCTATATAGACTTTTTAACTTTGAGAAATCATTGGATATGATGTTGGGGAAAAGTTGGGGCTATTTCCATAAAATAATAGTTTCACACGCGAGTAATAGAATAGCAGTAACTACATATCCTAAATAAATGTATTTTGGATTACTGATTCATGCCCATCATTTTGCATTAAAACTGCATGAGAAAACCCTGAACAACCGTTTTAATTTATGCAAATATTTTCATTGATCCTAGAAATTTTTTCTTACTATTTACTTCCATACATTTAGTATATTGTTTTCATTTAGATAAATTTATTGCTTATTTTTTATTTATTGGATAAATTTATTGTTTATTATTTATAAAAAATCAATGGTTATAATGTAGTACTTGCTGCCTTTTTTCTTTTTTCTTTTGTGCATTTCAACGTAGGATATTATCATGATGAAGATAGTTACTTTGTTCGGTTTTGATTTAACATGTAGCTGATTTTTTTTTATGAAAAGTTAAAATTCAAATCTTTTTCCATCTTCCTCTTTCCTTTTTATTTATTTAATTTACTTCTACTTATTTTTCTGTATTATAATGCATGCCAGATTCTATTTTAAAGCCTATAGAATCTAGCTTCAACGTTTAAAGTTTGGAAGCCTCAAAATCAAGGTAGATAACTAAAAGGTTTTTTTTTGAATTATTTTATCACTATATGCTCCCTAGATTTATATTAAATTTAGCCAATGATCCTACTGGCGTGTATTTCTTTAGAGTAGTTTAAATTTTATGCAAGAATGATTGAATAAATTTGTTTCAAACAGTCTAGGAATAATTTATGGCCTTTATTTATTTGCCCAAAAAGACATGGGCCAGTCCATCATTGTATTCACCAGTTAAGACCAGCACCTTCCAACAGTCCCAAAGCAAGGACGAATTGAGCCCATGCCAGCTGCACGGCCCAGTGGGACTCCGGAGCTGGAAGCGAGACAGCCGAGCCTAGCATGTGAGCGAGGAGGCAAGGGCTTGCAGGCATGGTGCACTGCGAATGGGACGAATTGAGCTAGGACACGTGTCGATTGAAGAGTAGAGTTACAACTCCACCAATCAGCTGGCGGCACATCTGCCAGCTTTAGAATAGTATACTAGAAAATCAGCGCGCCAATTAGCGTGCTTCATAATTACATCCCTTTTACTATAGAAGGATTGTTTAGATTAGAAGAATTTAGCAAGTTTTTATATAATTAATTAATTAATTGTAAAATCCCAATATATTAATTTATTTGAAAATAACCATTAATGGGTTTAATTTTGTTTTTGTCAAAGGTTGAGAATTGAACTATAATAGTAGTATACGACTTACTAGGCGTAGTGTGTTATCCATACGGGTTATTCAATATTGCTATGGTGGTGAAAAAAGTATTAAAAAGGACACCCATCCGACGCATGGAAAGCATAGCGATTGTAGTGGCGGTTGTGTGGTATGGGCGAGGACAGAGGAGGTGACATCGGGGATGATTGGCGTCGGTGTTGTCGGTACCGCTACCGCAGCTGTGTGGCAATCTACTGCTTTCGGACAGTTGGTCGACACCACCAGCCATTGTAACATGCAACACCTCTACCGAGACGTTAGCCATATCGTTACAACTGCAAAGTCTCACCGTCTTGCCACCTCCATTGATACTAACACCACCACTCCACCAGCCATCATCACCACCACCGCCTTAGCAGCCATTGTGATTTGTTCTTCTCGATATTGATCTATGTGTGGCATGGTTGCCGTCGGTGGGTGCAGGCATTAGTATATGGAGGAGAGATCTGGCTTGTCTCGTCTTGCCATGCAAATAGAATCTGAATCAACAGGAAGGTCCAGCTTTGGCATTGATGCACTTGCAAAGTACTCCCGCCGGTGATACATTCTTCTTTCAAAGCGTTTTGCCGATGGGTCCTCCTGAGCTGGAATCTCCAGAGATTTAATGAGGAGAGGTGGGCTCTCCTGAGTGGCTTACACGGGACAGCAAATGAAGTGGGAGCGCACGAACAATCTGAGTGTCACTTGGATTAACGGACGGCGTAAATAGTTTTTTTTTGCTTTTTAAGTAGTACAGAAATGTATGTTTAGTAAAAAAAGAAAATGTGTTTAGCTTTTCAGAAATTTTACACTTTTGTTTGAGAGATCTTAGATTTTTCAATTTCAATCGCATTTGATTAACCAGTTCTGGCATGGCACCGATGATGGCACCACTTTTGTTTTTTACATTTAGAGCTATAGTGTTTCTCTATTTATTTTATTTGAGCTCCGGTTTTGGAGACCTGCTTAGAATCTAGACAGTATTGAATTGTTGATTTTCTTGAAAGGAAGTCTTGGTTTTTTCTTTTGACCACCGCTATTTATTTTCATTCCAATATGTCATTATTTATTTCCTATTTTATTATATCCTCTTTATTTTTTCCCTAATTTTTATTTTGCAATTTTTCGAAGGTAATGTTCATTCTAGTAGTAGTATTGTTGAAATCATTGGAAGGATCTAGATGTTACCAGTTTAATTTATTGAGAATGAGCTTGGAAGTCTTGGGAGAGATTGTAAAGCTGCCTGAAAGCATGAGCATTGTGGTGCAAGGAGGTTAGCACCGACCGTTGGACAATACAGAACGTCGATCGTATTCCCTCCTAATTGGCAAGGAATGGTGTGAGGAGAAGAGTTGATCCGAATTACTTCGGAAGAGAACTCTACTTCTTTTAGCCATTCATCACTCATGATAGTGGTTAACTCCCGACGGTTTCCTTGAGATAATCATCTTCTATAGGATCGGGAGGTGGAGTAGGAATCGGAGGCTTCTTTCTACTGAAGTAATTCAGGATGTTTCCATAATCTTCATGAAAAACAACCCTGAATTCAGGAGCGCAACCCGGAGCTTGAATTTTTTTGGTATCCGGAGATGGCTCCAGGGATGATTCTTTAGTCGAACCCGATTGTGTGGAAGGTTTGAGTTCAGGTTCAGCTATAGAAGGTTCCTTCTGACCTGACACAGATGCCTCGGGGTGGAGTCCAGAGCATTACCCAACGAAGGAAGTATTTTCTGATATTCGATCAAGAATTCCCCTTCCTTCGGATGGGGTTTTATGCATGAACGAACCTCCGGCAGTGATGTCAAGGTGGAATGCTGTCACGCCCAGGGATTCGCTAACCCGAATTCCAAGCAGAATGTGTATTAAAAACCCCCTATCCAGGACCAGCCAGGGTACACAAACGACAAAGATGATATACAGATCCACGTCTTACAAAACACCGTAAAAATATCTTACATTAACGCAGCGGAAAAAATAAATAAACTAATCTAAATAACAAGTCGCTCGCAGCGTGGCATCTCCAATCCACAGGCATCCTCGACGATAGCAGCAAGCCTACTCCTTCGGGAAACCATCCTCAGACACATACTCAAACTCTGGTGTGGAGGAAAAATGAAGCAAGACTGAGTACCACCCACTGTACCCAACAAGTCATACCGGAATGGAAGATAATGATGCGAATAGCTTCAATGAAAAGGCTAAAGACTGATTTGCATAATATGAGCATTTTAAAACAACAGTTGAAAGCAGTAAAACAGTTGAATAAATTAAGCAATATTGAATCATCACTGTCCAACGCTACACCACGTTGCAACAGGCCCAACCCATTCCACCTGAACTACTCCGGTTCCATTAAGTCAAGTTATTAAGGTTATGACTAATCACGATGAATCTGGTTGATCGCCCATAACCGCGGGCACGACTATTCGAATAGTTTTACTCTGATCAGAGGTGTACAACTGTACCCACAAGACACAGCCCCACAACACGTTACCGTGCGCCAGCATACCACCACGGTATACTGGAAAGAGAACTGTGACAGGACCTTTCGCGTAACCCTCGTTAACCAAGCGCACCACACCTCAGGTTTCGCCCCCACCTTTAATCCCAAGGCAGGCAGCCCCCCCTCGTGCCTAGGTGAATCCGGCAGCCGATCAACGGGTAAATCCCCCGCCGACCCAACTCCATCACGCCCACCCTTGCCTGGATGCGTCGGCTAAGAAAAGCTACACTACGAGTCAAGCTATTACCCACGCTAGCTTGTGGTAAGCACGGTAATTCTTCCAGGGTTTCCCGCGAACCGGTCCTTAATTGTCATGAGTACGACCTTCATAACCATGTACTCACAACCCACCATTTAGCAAATTTTAGTTGAACCAATTGGTTAACCACTCACGAATAACCATCACGGGCTACCATTAAACGTCAAATAATAGAGATGCCTTAGTTCTTCCATTGGTGTGCTAAAGTTTCTAAGTAGGGCTAAGCATGTCCTAACCTAGCACTAATCATATTGATCCCCAAGCTATCAAAGGTACAAGGTAAGCGGAATTACATAGCTGAGTATAGTAGGTAAATAAGCCCATAAAATGACATTATAAAACAATGCAGTATTTAAGAATAAATAGAATATTTGCAAAGTAGGTACAATATGATCAAACAAAAAGTATGACTTGCCTTGCTCCGGCGCGAAAGGAACCTCGGCAACGACCTCGAAGTATGTCGGAGCGTCGGAACTACCGGATTCTACACGACAAACAAAGCAAACAAGCAAAACAGACTATAAGACTACTGAAACAGGAAACAAAACTATTTTTAATGAATTCTAGGCATTTTTATGAATTTTCTGAGACTTGAACGGACCCAAACGGAGTCCGTATGAATTAGCTATGAATTTTAGAAGTTTAACTGCATTTTAAACTAAACAGAAAAGAAAAAAAAAATAAATAAATTTATTTGCGCAATAAAATCCCCTAGGGCTGACGTCAGCGGGCTAGGGGCTGACGTCAGCCGCAGCCCTAGGGCTGACGTCAGCAGGGCTGACGTCAGCCGCGCGCGCGGGTGCGGCGGCGGCGGCGGCGGCCGTTGCGGGCGGCGGCGCGAGGCAGCGGCGGCGCAAGGCGGCGACGCTAGCGGCGGCGGCGCGTGCGGGCGCGGCGTCGGCCGGGTGGCGGCCGGCCGAGATGCGGCCGCGGCGGCGGCAGAAGGCGGCGCGCGGCGGCCGAGATGCAGCCGGCCGGCCGCGCGGGCGGCGCGCGCGAGGCGACGGGGGCGGGATGCGAGGCGGCGCGCGAGGGAGGCGGCGCGGACCTCGGCGCGGCGGCCTCGGGCCGGCCTGCGAAGGAGGGAGGGGCGCGGCCCAGGAGGGGAGAGGGGAAGGCCGCGCGCGGCCGGGCGTGGGCCGACCCAGGAGGGGAGAGGGGAAAGAAATGGGCTGGTGGCCCAAAAGAAAAAGAAAAGGATTTAGGGGGATTTTAAAATTGCAGTAGGAGTTTTTAAATTGTTTAAAATTATTTTAAATGATCTAAAAATTCCCCTAAAAATCCTGTTAGTGTATTTTAAGAAGGGGAACTCAAGAAAAATCCCACCTTGCTAATTACAATTAATTAAATACACTTTTTAATTAGAATTTGCTCTAGGTTAAATAGACAATTTATTTTAAGCCATTTATTTTATGAATTTAGAGCTAGAAAGGGGAACTCCAGGGTGTGACAAATGCATACTTCTTATCTAAACCCGTATGAAAATGTTGCAACAGGGCATAATCGGGTATAGATAAGTTTGGTCCAGATCGTACTAATGAAGTAAATTTGGCCCAGGCGCACCGATTGATTCATTATTGGTCTGTTGAAAGCTGAGGACTTCAACCCGAAGGGATGTAATACGGGTAACAGGGAAGAATGCGAGGTAGAACCTGTCTCGCAACCTATCCCAGTTCCCGTTTACACTCCCGATGGTATAAATGTACCATTGCTTCGCTTCCTCATGAAGAGAAATCGGAAACAATTTCCACTTAATGGTCTCCTGTGTCATGCTTTGAATCAAGAGGCATGAGCACAATTACTCAAACTCTCGTAGATGATGGTAGGAATTTTCCTGATCTAGATCACAAAAAGGTTTTTCCCTAACCATGTTTATGAACTCGAGGCGAATCTCATAGCCAGGTGTAAGAATTGGCTCCGATGAAGGAGGTGGCTCATAGAATTCACCTCGAGGAGCAGATAATTGGTAGATTGGTAGATGTTCCATGGTAGAGAAGTGTTTATAAGAAGGCTTCTCTAAGGGTAGAGGAGGAGAAAGAAAGAAAACTAAAAAGATACGAGGATGAACAAGGTTCGGAGATAAACAACAACCGTTCCCTGGCAACGGTGCTAGAAATGCTTGTTGGTATTTCTTACGGTCACAAATAAAATCCGCAAGTGCACCGATATACCACTGTAGCACTTCACCCGGATGTATTCCAAGGTATCGAATCACAGGGAAGGAAGGTGTTCAACTCTTCAACATGTTCATCCAAGGACACAAGTTAATGTAGGCAGAGGGTAGAGAGGATTTTCTGGTGAAGCACAGGGTCGTTTAGAAAGTTTAATTTAATCCTATCGTAATGCTTCAGGCACTGGCTTGCTCGCTGCTACCAGGACTCGCTCTACTACGCATCCGGACAGGGAGGACTACAGTGATCTTGAGGGCTATCACCACCTCTACACCAACCTCTAACGTACTGTTGGATACGCAACAATCACTGGTAATTAACAAACTAGACACCACGTCTATGCAGTTAATTACTACTTTAGTGTTTATAACTTACCAAAGCAATCACTATCTATTAATGAATAATAGTGAAGAATGATCTAGTACGCTAAATAGGAACTAACTAAGAAATATACTTCATAGATAAATCTCAATTACTTGTATAAGATAATATAAATTACATCAAATTAATCGACAAGGTACAAAAAGACTTAGAGGAAAGTACCGACAACTCCGGAGTTCCTCCGATCCTTCTCCCTTACTCTCTCCCTATTCTAAGTATACATAAAGGGTACAAAGAGCTCTCTTATAATTCAGCTCAAACTTGGTGTGTTGAGAATGAGAGAAGAGAGGGGTATTTATAGGTGGAGAGGTACCTTGGGAATGTGGAGATGCTAAGCATCCAAAAGAGCATCTTCACTCTCCTCTTGTCATTTGTCCTCCTGATGATGGTTGGAGCGTCGGAAACGGTCACAACCGTCATTGGGAGGTCGGTAGTAATTGCATGTGAAAAATGGGGATGAATGGGCCCTTTCCTGGTTCGGCCGAACCTAGCCTATTTGGCTCCAGCCTTTTTCGTGAGTTTTAGTATGTAGATCCCCTTTAGTATTTCTCTAGAGTTGGCTCGGGTTTGTGGGCTCAAGTCTCCATGAGCTTGGATATGGAAGTTTAGTTCTCCTCATTCTTTATGTATATTTTGTCTCAACTTCGATGGTTTGTCACCTGCATTCAAATATACACCAACGCTGTGGAAATTATTAGAATTAACCCTACCCTATGTTGGATGTTTTATATGTTAACATTTATGTATGTATTGATGGTGTAAATTTAGCAGTTAATAACCGTTAACACTGGTCTCCAGCCAGCTTTAGAAGTATTGGTTGATTGATTAAAACTCCTGTAGTAACATCATTTATAATTTGTTGAATTCTACAAGTTTGTATGCAAACATATTTCAATTATCACCTTCACATTTTTTCCATAATATTTCAGCGTATCTATATATCATTTTATAATACTAAATATATATTCTACTTAAAATATATTCATCTATATGTTACGCATCAAAGCATCGGGTAGCATTTAGTTTGTTTTGTAGTTAGTACTAATAAACCTCTTTTTAATATTTTTTCCTATCTTCCATTTCTTGTGATGCAAATCTTGGCCAACGTCCTAATGTTTCATTTACAATCTCCTACAGAGTCTACTAAATTTATTTCTCTTCAAACATGACTGGGCAAACCAGTTTTAATTATTGTTAATAACTAATAACTTTTGAACTCCTAGCTTGATTGTTGAAAAATATATATATATTGAAGATTACTTAATAATTCCTAGCTGCAAAGCGTGAGAATCACATAGTATCCTATGTAGGGCATATTTGGCACAGCTCCAGTTTCAACTCCACCTCTCCTGAAGATAGAGTTTAGCCAAACAATTTCAGATCCGCCTAAGATGAGATTGGAGCTGGGTAGAGCTCTCTCACAAAATAAACTAGAGAGGTGGAGCTGGGTTTAGACAGCTCCACAACTCCACTCTAGACTCAACTCCTAGAGTCAAATTAGGAGTCGGAGCTCTATCAAACGGGCCTATAGTTGAAAAAAACTAAAAGTGCATTGAGCCATATCATATCATGTAGAAAATATTAGCCGTCAGATCTTTTTTAGCTTAATCTCTACCATCCTTCGTGTTGTGAGTTACACGAGAACATGAGTAGTTTACCGTCGTTTTATGAATACGAGAACATGAGTGTACTAAAAGGTCACACAATTATTTTTATGTTTCTACATGTTTATTGAATATAAAATTTTAGTTGAAAATTAAGATGTTTCTAACTTCTGTTTGCTTTTATTTAGCCTATTATCTATCGATGACATTGACATTGGCAGCTTTGAGACCGAGCATGTATTTTGCATGGATTGATCATCTTTTTAATGTATTTTTTGATGTTTCCCTTCGTGGCTTATTTTCATCTTATATTTCGGTAAGCACTTTTATTTATTTGGTGTCAATAGTTGTCTATAAATGATCAAAGACCATTATTATTTAGAGTAATTACTACCGTGCACCATCCCAAATTTGATTCCAGCTCCGCCACTGAGTGAATGCATGCACTGCAGCCCTAGGCTGCTTCAGATTGTTCTGATCATCGTGAAGAAAGCTAGTTAGAAGCAACTACTAACAATTATATAATATCCACAACAGATTTGAACTGATACAACTAATGCCTTATCTGCACTGAACTATAGCACACTGCTTAAAAAGGGGTTTTAACAGGTGCTCAAAGTAGATTTTCGTAGGCTGCCGATCACTCGCCTGCAATTCAAGGCCTGTGAAATGCATGATTTTCGCAAGTTCGTAGGCGGCCAAGTCACTACTACAGCAATCCTTTTTCCATAAGGCTAAAAGTAATTTTTGCATACGGATGGGTGACCCGCCTGCACCCAAAGATCCACGAAAATTGGATTTTCGCACGCGGTTAGCGCAACTGCATGTGGAAATCCGATTTTTGCATGCAGATACTTAAGCCATCCGCAAGCAAAAATATTTTGGCGAAAAAAATCCAAAGCCAAAAGCCCTAGATCCATAGTGCAGAAACCCTAATCTGCCACCACCGTCATGCCAGATCTGCTGCCTTCACCATGCCGGGATCCGCCGCCGTGGTCTTCGCTCAATGCCACCACCATCGCCACCGACATGGTCGAAGTCGCCCAAGGCCTGGTGGTGGCGGATCCGACCACCTGAGGCCCGGTAGCAGTGGATCCCGCCTTTCGTCACCGCCTGCCGATGTCGTCGATCGTTGCAGTAGTCGCTGCTGTCGCTGTCAGCGTCGGTGTTCGTAGTAGTCATCACCGCCGACGCTTCCCGCTCGCTCTCGATGCCTCCACCTCAGCCGCCGGAGTGGGAAGGGGGGAGGAAGGGAGGAGGGGAGTAGGAGGGGAAGAAAAGAGGAGAGATGGAGTAGGAGTGGATAAGAAGAGTGGGAGAGGAAAGGTGCAGTGGAGAGGAGCAGGAGAGAAAAGGTGCAAGAATTATTGCGTGGGGCCCACTTAGTCTCTCCTTTGCCCGCATGCGAAAATATATTTTTTTACGCGGTTTCTTAATAGGTCCGTTTGGAAAAATAAATCTATTTTCGCATACAATCTGTGAACCTTCCTTTGGAAAATGATTTTTGCAGACGGGATAGATCTGCAACCTATATGGGTCCTAAATCCTAGTGAGTTAAGCTGTATGTCTGAAAAACACATTTCAGCAGTAAAAAAAAGACCACAGCTGACACTGGTTCTCAGCGGCAGCAGCTTCCAAGCCTCAAATCCAATTCACATTCACAGAAATTCACAAATCCACTGTCTCCAAAAGTTTCGAAATCCACCACACAATATACAGCATTCACAAATCTCCAATTAGATCTATCCATCTCACAAGCATAACTAATCGGATCTAGGCATCACAAGATCCCCGTCAAAGCCACTAAGCCGCGGTCATCCTTGGCACCGAAAAAAGCCCAATCACCGTCGTCGAGAGATGAAGCCACCCAGCCGCACGTGGTTATCATCGTCATCACCAAGAAGATGTCACCGAGGACTGCATGCATGGGGAGGGCCCCTGAGAAGTGCTCTTGTAGGATCCAGTGCCATCCATCGCAACCACCACCGCTGAGCCCTGCCACCGGTCAACTGCCGTCGCTGTCCTGCAGCTGCAAGGCCCACCACCGCCGGCACTCCTCGACCACCACACCGGCGTCGAGCTCCTTTGGATCTAGAATCCTGCCACCGAGCACCGCCGCCCCACCTAAGTAATCGCGTGACACGTCCGGATCTGCCTCTCCCAAGCTCTCGTTGATGGCGGATCCACCTTCCCCGAGCCCGCTGGCTTCCGATGCGGCCTCCCAAGTCTCCCTGACTATGGGTGTGATAGGTGTCGGCGGGCAGGAGCAATGAGGAGAGGGCCGTCGCCACCACCGGATGCCATCCCTTCCCCGCTGCTGCCGAGAGGTCCAGAGGAAGAGTGATAGAGGAGAGGCCTGGGAGATGGTATGAGGGAGATGGAGTAGCTGATAGATCTAAGGGATAGATCGAGGACTTTGCTTCAGTGGTTGTCTCTGTGATGGATTTATACGTGGCCAAATGGGCCGTACCAAGCCGGGCTGGCCCGAGCACGGCAGCACTGTGCACGGCCTAGGCCCGGCACGGCACGGCGGCCTGTGGGCCGTGCCGACACGACCCGTTAACCCGTGCCGTGCTTGGGCCAACGCTTGAGTCCGTGGGCCGGCACGACACAGCACGGATCCTGTAGCAGGTCGGCACGGCCCGTCGCCACGGCACGACACGACCACGGCTCCGCGCGGGAGGCGCCGAGCGCGAGGCCGCGAGCGGCCAGCTGGCGCGTGCCGCGTGGCGACAGTACGACGGGAGCGGGCCGAGGCGCCGAGCGCCCGAGCGCCAGCCGACGCGTGCCGTGTGGCAACGCGGTCGTTGGGGACCGTACGGTGGTCGGCGGGCGGATCGGAGAGCGCCACGTGTCCCGCAACGGCTAGTTCAACGGTTATTTTTGAGAAGTAGGCGTTGGAGCTCGAAAAAAATCAAAAAAATATCAAAAAAAATCCGAAAAAATATGAAATTTCTTTCTATAAATAGGGCACCCACCCCCAGCATTCTAAATCATCCAATCCTTCCATTTTGTGCTCTCTTGTGTGCTCTTTTGTGTGATAAATCGATTTTTTGACTTAGACAAAATTTGATCAAATTTTGTCTAAAATCAAAAATAGTTTGTGACTTAAAAATATTGCATACCAGAAGTGTAAATCCAAGGTGGTAAGAAATAATTACGGCATATATTCATATTTATGTATTTATTTGTATTTTATGTTTTTGTGAATAAATATTCTGAAATTTGTTTATATTGTTTTCATATTTCAGAATGGACGATCCGAACCTTCCGTCATTTACGTTAGGTGATTTTGACCCTAATTACCTATCGGGGTCATTCCCAACTGGTGAGTATGATATCACCGGATCGACTCCAACACCACCAGTTGTGGACGAGGTACCGCTGGGTTCCGAAGGATCTCGCACTGTGAGCGGGAGTACATCGACATACACCGGCTCAAAGAGATCAAGAACTTCCGGCGTTTGGCAATATTTTGATGAGATGGTCATGACAGGCCCCGACGGAACGCAGGTAACATTCGCGAGATGTAGAATATGCAAAAATAAGTTTTCTGCAAAATCATCTGGTGGAACAGGGCACTTGAAGAGACATGCTGAGGCTTGTGCAAAGAAGCAAGGAATTCAACTACGACAGCAGCAATTACTACTAAATCCTGATGGTACGGTACGTACATGGGAGTACGATCCTATGGTAGCTCGAGAATCTGTTTGTTCGTTTAATTGCTAGACAAGATTTACCTTTGGACTTTGGTGAGAGTGCTGCATTTGAAAATTACATCAAAACTTCTCATAATCCTAGGTTTCAAGTTGTTAGTAGATAAACCACAACCAGTGATTTGAAAAATTACTATGACAAAGGTTGTGAATCACTGAAGGAATTATTTAGTACATGCACCTTTTCTGTTAGTGTCACCTCAGACAACTGGAGTAGTAGGGTGAAAGAGGATTACCTTAGTGTAGTTGTACATTTCATTAATGCAAAAAAGTGTTCTTGGGCTAAGGCTAATTGATGTTGCACATACTGGTGAAAATATAGCAGAGATAATTCGAGATGTTATTAATGAGTATAGCCTTACAGATAAAATCTTTGCTGTAACAATGGATAATGCATCTGCTAATTCTAGGGCCATGGAAATTCTGTAACCATTACTTTGTGCTTATGCTGTATCATTTCTTCTACATCAGCAGTGTGCATGCCATATTATTAATCTAATTGTTAAAAGTGGCTTTAAGAGAGTGAATGTACATATCGACGCTGTTCGTCAAGCAATCACGTGGTTAACTGGTTCTAACCCACGGATTGCATAGTGGAGAAGGTATTGTCGTGCATCGGATAGGCGCCCACGTAAGTTTATGACCGATGCGGAACATCGGTGAAATGCAACTTATTATATGTTAAAGGTTGTCATTTATTACTTACTGTTTTTCTTCAATGACGTAATGGCCCAAGAAATAGTGACGGGCAGCCAATACTGACTTACCATACTTGGCACATTGTCGAAAGGTTCTATCAATTTCTTGAAACGTTTCATGATTGTACTCTTCTTTTATCTCAAGTATATTATCCAACAGCTAATTTAATTTTCCATAATATTCTTGAAATTGCCACTTTGTTCAAAGACTATGAAAATGATGAACTTTTAATGCCCGTAGTCTTTAGTATGAAAAAAATATCTTAAATATTGGAAAAACATCCCCATGTTGTATGCTTTTGCATTTATTCTCGATCCTAGGGCAAATTTACATGGATTCCTCAGTATTATATCACTTATTGGAGATACTATTAATGTTGACTATTCTACCTATTATTTTGATGTTAAAACTAAATTATATGAGGTATTTGGAAAGTACGAATTAAAGTTTCAGGGAATTCGCTTGCAAAGACCTCCACCAGCCCCTGCAGCAGGGAAGAAAAAAATACAGTGGAGCAGAATTTGGGGTGGCTCATCTTCTAGCCATGGTGGTGGTAGCAGTTCGTCAACAGCAAGTGGTGACGCTAGATCGCATGGTCCCGCTGAAGAGTTGTCCAACTATTTGGATAGCGACGCCATCGGGCATGAATCATCAGACTTCAACGTGTTCGGGTGGTGGAATGATCACAAGATGTCATATCCTATGCTTTCAAAACTAGCACGGGATGTGTTGACGGTGCCCGTCTCTTTGGTATCCTCCGAATCGGCCTTCAGTCTATGCGGAAGAATTATCGAGGATAGGAGAACAAGTCTGAGCAGCGATCACGTAGAAATGCTACTAAGCGTCAAAGACTGGGAGCTAGCTGCAGAACTTGCCCAATACAATGCTGACAACCAAGAATTGGTCGCTCAGTTCGAAAACCTTTATTTCGATGATGACAAACCAGATTAGCTACTTTGTATTTTTAAGTAATGACCTGTAAGTTGTGCTCTTTTCTTTGTCATGGTTTTCTCAAATATGAGTTTTTACATAACAAAGTTTTTAACGAGGCAGCATGTATCATGTAAAACATCAATAAAGGTCATTACTCTTTTTCCTATATTCTTTTAAACTTTTTATAAGTATAATTATTTTCCTGTTTTTTCAACTACAACTAGTCATTATTTTTCATTGCACCGGGTCAAATCGTTGGTCCTCTTTTAATTTTTTCGCAGTGGTCAAGCCAACCGGCCAACACAGGCCCGCAGGCCATCAGCACTGCAGCGCGTCAAGGTGACAGGCGGGCAGGCCGCCATGCGTCGCCCGCGTGCCCGCCGCCCGGCCGACCCCGCCTTCTTGCTTCCCCGCTCCCTCCCTGCACCCTCAAATTTCAGCCGCGCGCCGCACGCGCGCCAAGGTGGCCAAGCGGCCAAGCAAGGTAGCAAGCCCAGCCGGACTGCCTGCCGAGTGCCGATGCGGCGACGCCCGACGGCCCGCGTGCCGTCTCACCAGCCCAGCCGATGGCACGCCGCGCGGGTGGCTTCCTGGGCCGGCATGCCACCCACGGCCCGTGTGCCATTCGCGGGCCCGTGCTGGCACGGCACGGCACGACGCTCCCATGGGCCATGCCTAACGGGCCGTACTGCTGGTGTGCCTGTGCCGTGCTAGGCCGGGCCACCCATTTGGCCTGGTATAGATGGGTTTAGTAGCCCCCACACTTCGTGGGAGGTGGGAGGATTTTTTTTAAGGCGCCTGTATGTGAAAGTTGATTTTCACAGGTTGGTTCTAAAGTGGTTCGCATGTGAAAGTAGAGGATATTTTCACAGGCAGACCTGTTTAGACCCTACCTATAAAAATCGATTTTTACAGTCTGTGCTAGACCTAAGAGGCCTCCTATTATTTATACAAGCAGAATATTTATATACAAGTAGAATATTTATAGTCCGCCTGAAAAAATAAAACTCAAGTGTTAGAAAATAATTGTTTTTTAAGTAGTGCCAACAACCCAAAAAATAATCTGACCTGTAGCAATGGTGGATGCACCCGATCTGCTTCTATTGACCTAGTTGGCCATCGCTATGGTAGCTTTGAAAGCTAGCCGCCATTCGAGGACCGACATCAGTGATACCAGTGAGTATCACGTACCTTCTTGGACACAATGTCATGATGCCCAATCTCCTATTCATGCTATGGGGTAGTATTGATGAAAAATCTGCGCTCGACCGATGGTGCTAGATCTGTATTCGCGTGAACTAAATCGATAAACACAATGGCCTGGAGTTCTACTTAGCTGCAGTGCAGGTCCAAAATATTGATGAAATACGGGCGTGCTAATCAGCTTGATCCTGCAACTAACAAGATAGATAAATATTTTGATCACCAAAGAGCCGATCGGCTAACGAACCGATAGAGCGATACCAGGCAATGTCAATAGGGTTTTGAACAAACGGCTATATATCCAATGTAGATAATGATATAAATACAATCAGCTGATGATAATGTAATGAAACAATAATATAATCTAATAGAAACCAATCGGCTAATTGTGATATGATAGAATGAGTGTTGATCCGAAAGTTAAAGCATACATCGGTTGGAGGTCCGATGTAATAAAATCCAAATGATTAAATAATCAATGAAACCTTTGTTGCGATCGGCTAAATCCAACTTGTATGTAATTTTTGTGAGCCGACGCAATGTCCATATAACTCATCGGCTGAAACCCCGATTAAACCCTTATTGGCAATCAAGAACTAGGCTAGAAATTATGATTCTAAGCACGACTAGGGCTGATGCAGCGCAAAGTATGAAAAGAAATATAATATCTAGACAATCAAGCCTTTAACTAATTTTTAGGGTGGTAGATATCTTCACTAATCTAGATCAACAACACAATTAGCCGATACCGGCAAAACCCTAGCAAAGATCTGGCCGATATAGATAAATCGAATCATAGACTATGATTAAGATATATGATATATAGCTAGACAAACATATCAACCAAACCAGAGCGATCCAAGAGGTCGAGAACGATGCAGCCTTCAACAACACCAATGTAACCGATACGATTTTCAGGGCTAGCAGAACTTAGGACTTACCCCTTCGCTGAAGATCGAAGCTGATGCAGTCCCGCGTGGTGATGCACCGAGAGTAGTTGTATTGATCGAGAGATAATTTACAGGGACCCCGGGTGTACATATTTATACCCATAGGTAGATACTAGTCCTTATTGGCCACGATACAAACTTTCCTAAAGATAAAAGGAAAACGTAAAGTCCTTATCAAACACTAAACACACTTTCCTAAAGATAAAAGGAAACTAACAGAATCTTCCTAATTAACAGATAAACTGTCATGCCGTATCCTCGTTGAACTCGGTCTCTTCTGGATAAGCTTCCTTTAATTGGTTAAGTTCCTTAACTGAACCCATCAAGAATCTGACTACTGGCTACTGATAATGCCCATCAGCCGATTTCAAGACTCTGAAGCCGATACTGACTCTAGGTCGATGATAACTTTGGGCTTACCAATTTTTGGCATTAACAGTGGATAAGAAGTTTGACAAAATTCTGACATCTGTTGGCTTTGTTGTGAACGAAGTTGACAAATGCGCGTACTATTGCTATGTTGGGGGAGAGGGAGTGATCTTATGTTTATATGTCGATGACATATTAATCTTTGGCACTAGACTCAATGGGATTGAGGAGGTCAAGGACTTTCTGTCGAAAAGCTTTGATATGAAAGGTTTGGGGTGGCTGATGTTATTCTTAACATTAAGCTACTAAGAGGAGATGAGGGTTGGATTACACTCTTATAATCCCACTATGTGGATAAGGTCTTGAGTCACTTTGGTTATAGTTATTGCAAACCAGCTCCTACTCCTTATGATCTCAGTGTGCTATTGAGGAAAAAACTGAAGAATAGCAAGGGATCAACTGAGATACTCCTAGATCATTAGTTCATTGATGTATTTAACTAGTGCAACAGGGCCTGACATCTCATTTGCTATGAGCAAGTTGAGCCGGTTCATTTTGAATCCGGGAAATGATCATTGACATGCTCTGGAAAGTGTAATGCGCTATGTAAAAGGCACTATGACCTATGGAATTCACTGTGCTAGGTACCCAAAAGTACTAGAGGGCTATAGTGATTCAAACTAGATCTTTGATGCTGATGAGATAAAAGACACAAGTGGATATGTGTTCACACTTGGAGGTGGTGTTGTTTCCTGGAAGTCTTGCAAACAGACCATCTTAACGAGGTCAACAATGGAAGTAGAACTCACAGCATTAGACACTACCACTGTTGAGGTCGAAGTGGCTTCATGTGATAATCAAACGGTGATTATTAAGGTAAACAGTTCGAAGGACAATATGAAGTCATCTAGGCATGTAAAGAGAATACCGAAGTATGTCAGAAGGCTGAAAAACTCCGGAGTGATAACACTCGACTATGTCCAGACTACTAAGAATCTGGCAGGTCAATTTACTAAAGGACTATCACATAATGTGATAGACAGTGCATCGAGTGAGATAGGCTTAAAACCCACTTAAGTTACACAATAGTGGTAACATGTCCTATGTGATTGGAGATCCCGTGAATTAGGATGGTGAAACAAGCTATTAAGTGACTAGGAGGAGATACCCTTAAATGGGCTCATCTCTTTGATGTACTTCTCTCTTTGTTTCTATGGTAGGGTGGTGCATACCTTAAAGCAGAGATGTCCTATAAAGCACAGATGTTGTCCTATAGAACATCTTAGAAGGAATACACCTATATGAGTTGGACTGCTAGTCATAGTCTATGAGATTTGGGTGATCTCTAGATACTCATGAAAAGACATGGAGTATGACTTATAAGCTCCAAACAGAGGGGATGCAAATGATAGCCTAGTATCAATTAAGGAATTGATTAAAACCTGACTGCACAAGACTATCAATTAAAGGCTTAGTTCATTGTTCAGTTGTGGTTAGGTGTAGCTCCTTTTCTAGGTGGAAGTTCAACTTAACAGTCTCCACCAAAACATTGGTATAACAAACAGGTTCAGAACTGAGAACATTTCTTGTGAGCTTTGAAATTTGGTGGGGATTGTTAGATTAAATGGGCTAGACCCAATTTAATCCTAATAAATTCCATAGGCCCACAATTAATGTTAAGATATTAATACTAGCATTCAAATCAATGTGGAGGGATCTCAACTTAAATATGGTGCTATTGGAGAGCACCTGTTGAGTGGTTGAGGTGGTGGTTGGATTGCCAAACGCGTGCGCGCCGTGCCGAGCCGAGGCGAGGGAGATGCGAGGCTGGCTAGCGGTGGCGGTGACTCTCTCTCTCACTCATTATATTTTGCAACGGACGGGAATTAAATCGTATTAAAACGGTGAATACTCCAGTAATGGGTGAACGAATCAATCCTAGATTGATTTCGTTGTTACTCCAGCAACGGACAGATTCTGTCACTCCCACTGTATAAACCCATTACTAGGACTGACATAAAACACACTCTCTTCTCTATTCACCTCTCTCCCGTGCATTGGTTCTTCCTCGGTGGGTACATCTTCTTCCTCTATTCCCGCGCCGCACTTCTACTGTCAAGGTTACGTATAAGGCATACCTCCACCGAGATGACGTCAAGCTCAAGGCGTACCGACTACTATTCTTGCAATCATCTTGGCCTGGAGTATCTTACCTAGCCAGCGTGTGTCTAGACTCAAGTCGGATCTATCCTTTTCCCCATCTTCGCTGCAACACCAATCTTGCCTTCCCCAAACTAGGTTGGGACAAAGATCAATGTCAGAAAGGCGGTAGAAAACACCCTGTCGCCAGCGACTCCTCATGTCCTATCAGAAAAGAGGATGCTGGCAACTTTGATTCTTCGAAAAAAATCTTAAAACAGCCAAACCCTCGACAACTGTCAAGGGTAAGGCACCGACAAGGAAATCTCCGACGAACCATCACACCTGGTGTTCAATCCATAAGACGTCACAACACTCTTTAATCGAATGCAAGGTGATACTCCGTGTGAAAGCTGAACTCAATGCCTGCAAAGATCGAGATATCCAACACACATCACTATACAATGCATGGTGCCCGATTCACAAATCGAAGAGTCACCCCCTGACCGTCTGCAAAGTTTTCTTGGATGCTACCAGATCCATGATCCAAGCTTCTTTTTGTCCGGACCACAAACACCGAGATCAATCACGGGTGACTACAATGGATGAGAATAGTCAGGAACCTCAAGATTGCACGATCGCGTACATCGACGAGAGTTCTCACGAACCTCCCGTCCCAGATGACCCCGACAACAAGGAGTCTTCGGGATCTAACTTCTCAAGGGAAGTGAACATGATCGAGGGCATTGTAGAGGAAGTACGAGAGGATGGTGAGCTGCGTTCAGAAGATTTGGTGGATCCCCCCAGAGTCGATGATTCTACCTGAACGCCAGCACAACATTTGAGTGTGATGGGATCCTTACTCAGACAACATCCTTTTGATCCTATCACCTTTCCAGAAGGAGATGTTTGGGTGAGGCAGATGCAGTCGACTGTCGCTAACCTCAACTCAGCGTTCTGGGCCGCCGTCGGGACAACCGACCCAGGTCCTTCTCGGGTCTAACATCAAGACGACGACGCTCGAGCAGCTGACCCTAATGGTCTCGAGGAGGTCCGCAGCCCACATCCTAGTGAGGATCCAGGCCATAATTAGGGGTGGACAGCGAGCCAGCTTGGCTCAGCTTGGCTCACGCTGGCTCGTTAGCATACTGAGCTGGCTCGGCTCGGCTCGTTAAACTAATGAGCTAGGACGCTGGCTCGGCTTGCTCGACAGCTAGCTTGAGCTAGCTCATTTAGCTCGTGAGCCATATCAGTATTTTACAGAAAGTGAGTCCATCAAACATAATAACTTGTCCATCAGACCATTACAAATTTCCATGAGTCCATCAAACATGCAAATAGACAACAGGGAAAAGTAAAAGTGATAATAAGTCCATAATTAACATAATAACTTGTCCATCACAAATTTACAGAAGTTTTTGGCTTATTGCCACATCAACAGCAAAACAAGCAACATCCCTTCTTCCATCAAGCAACATCAAGACAAACAACAGCACCATCATCAATTCATCAGCAATTCAGCATCAAGATTCAAGACTCAAGACCATCGAAGAATTACTAGTTACTTGCCACCACACCATGTGGAAACTCCACTAGCATAGTGTCATCTTCATCATCTTCCCCCTGTAAAAAGAGTTTCAACAATTAGTATAGTGCATTAAATACAAGTGTACAAATACAAAAGGCATCAGAAAAACAAAGTTGATTCGAATAGAATCCTTATGACTTATGAGCAATACATACCACAGGTATTAGAGCACTATTCTCATTTTGAGAAGCTCTTATCCAACTTGATGCACAAACCAATGCCTGAACCGTTGCAGGCTTCAAGGAACTCCTATAGTCATCGAGAACTCTACCTCCAGTGCTAAAAGTGGACTCTGAAGAAACACTGCTAGCTGGAATAGCCAAAAAATTCTTTGCCATACTTGACACAACAGGAAACCTATGAGCATTTACCTTCCAATAGCTAAGTAAGTTGAATGCATTGTCATCTATGGGTACATTTGCTTCATCAAGATAAATGAGTAATTCAGACTTTCAAGATTCGGTAGCATTAGATTGCAAATAGGACTGGAAACCACTTGGAACAATAGAAGACAAAGAGCTGCATGAATCCTTCAAAGATGAGGCTAAATGAACACCATGTGGGCTGCTGTCACCTATTTTCTGGCGATAGATCTTCTCATCAGTCTTATATAGCTTAGCCAACTCATCAGTGATGGCATCAAGTTCTGTATTAGCTCTTATGCAGTCATAAATTTCTCCAAAGAACCAATTAATGTACCTCATTTTGAACCTTGGGTCAAGGATAGTTGCAATCACCATGATATTGTTTGTGCCCTCCCAATATTTATTGAATTTCTCTATCATTGCATCAGCCATATTCTTCAAAAATACATCGCTAGACTGTTGTGCCGCTTTCAATGCAATATTAACTTTCACTATGTAAGGATAGAAAACATTGGCAGTGGGGTAGGTTGACCCTGAAAATGCAGTAGTCGCCCCAGCCATTGTCCCCAAAAGTGGTTTGATTTTCTCATACAAATTCCATTCATCCACTGTAGGCTCCCACTCATACTTTTTATCTACTACAGCATAATGAACAAATGTTGTCCTATACTCAATACAAGAATCCAGCATTCTATATGTTGAACTCCACCTTGTTTTAACATCAAGAGCCAGCCCTTTTCCTATTTTGACTGAATAATCATTGCAAACTGCCACAAATTTGTACATACGGGTGGGGGACTTCTTAAAGTATTTCACAGTGTTCCTCAATTTGCTTATCAGAGATTCTATTGGTTTTAGGCCATCATTAACAACCAAATTTACTATGTGGGCAGCACAACGAACATGGAAATAATTAGCATGAAATAGATCATTCTTCCTAGCAACAAGCTTCGAACTCAAATTTTCGATAGCAGTGTCTTTGTTTGAAGCATTATCAGGAGTTATTGTCATAACCTTATCTTCTATTTTCCATTCCACCAAGCAATCAAAAATAGCTTGAGCTATCACAAGACCAGTGTGGGGAGGCTCCAACTCAACAAAGTTTAGGACATGACATTGCAAAACCCAATCAACATGTATGTCATGAGCTACCAAACACATGTACTGAATATTTTGATTAGATGTCCACAAATCAGTAGTTAAACTTATCGATTCAACATCTCTAAGACTTCTCTTTAGCTGTCCCTTTTCAGATTTATAAACTTTCATGCATTCATTTTTTATGGTCTTTCTACCAATGAACTCATAGTTATTATTCATTCACTTCATCAATCTATTAAACCCTTTGTGCTCTACCATCCTAAATGAATACTCATGCTGAATTATCATACGAGCAATCAAAAGGCGAGTATGAGCATGGTCATATTCACTAGGATTGACAACAAAGGAACTGCCACCTTCAGTAGAGTTGAGTGTACCTTGAGCAAGTTGAGCTTTAGCCCTTGCATGCTTGTTCAAATATTGAGTGCACTTTTGTAGGTGTCGATTCAGCTGTGACATTGCACCACCAGGATGGTAAACATAACTTTTGTAGCACAACTTCACTTTGCCTTTGTCACCATAACACCATCCTCCTTCTTTGATGGAACATTGATCATAGAAAAGTGCTTCCAACAATCAGCTCACTGTCCTCTCACTACCTTACACTTGGAAGGAGACAATGAAACTCCACCCTTTACCCTTTTTCGTCTTCTCTTTGACTTTGACACCACATTGTCATCTTCCCCCGCACTTCGACCATCAGCTGAACTTGAAGGTATGCTTACTGATAATTCATCATTCATGTCGAATCTATTCTCTTCATCCTCCTCTTCTTCTGGCTCTGACACATCATACAAATCCTAAAAAAACATGGCCATTGGATTACTGATTCAGAGATGGCACAACAACTACTGAACTATAGGTCTACAAGAAGGGGTAGAAGGTTTTGGATATTGGATACACACCTTTTGTACTGATATGGAGGCAACAGCAGAACCATGAGGGGATGTTGATGGAGTCACAGCACGAGCACAGCCTTGGACAAGCTTGCTCGGCGGTGGCACTCTCTGTGCCGAGACTGACGGAGACGATGACGGCAAGCTCTGGGACGGGGTCCTCAAACGTTTGCTCCTAGATCCGGTACTTGGTGGCGCCGGCCGCAGAGTACTCTGCTGATGCTCACTTGTCTTCTCCATGAGTGATGGCGAGCCGGCAAGGGGATGGAGAGGAACGGAGGAACTGAGGAAGGGACGGCGGGCAGTGGACTTGGGGTGGCTGGCGCAGCGAACGGGGACGGCCGGCACGGCCTTGGCCGGTGGCGGTGGCGGCTTGGCGGGTGTAGCCGTGTAGGGGATGGGGCGGCCGGTGTCGGTGGCGGTCTGGCGGGTGTAGGGGATGGGGCGGCCGGCGGCGGTGGCGGCTTGGCGGGTGTAGGGGATGGGGTGATCGGCGGCGATGGTGGCCTGGCGGGTGCAGGGCAGCAGGGGCCAGGGGATGGGGCGTCCGGCGGTGAGCCCGTGCGGGAGGGCGGTGGCGCGTGCGTGCGGTGTGGTTGGGAGGCTAGGCTGGGAATCTTGGAGTCTGGGACTGAGAAGTGGCTCCAGTGGGGACTATTGGGGATTTTAGGGTTAAGTCATGGAAAGTGGACTATTGGGCCATCTGATGGGCTTTTTTCGTTTAGGACCCGAAGTGGACTTCTGGCACTGGTATTTCTCTAGCTCATTGGGCTTGTGAGCCGCTCGCAAGCCAGCTCGAGCTGGCTTGTTATAGCTACCGAGTTAAACCCTTGGCTCAGCTCGTTAGCATTTCCCAACGAGCCGAGCCAAGCCGACCACAAGCCGAGCGAGCTAGCGAGCCGTGAGTATTTCATCCACCCCTAGCCGTAATCCTCAGAACATTCCAAACCCAGTCCATCAACCCCCTCCTTGTCAAGAGGATCACGATCTTCGTGATCAATTGAACGAACAGAGGCGAGATCGATGACCGCGAAACATCGAAGGAAGCGTCAATCTCCCGCGCCTCGGGGAGAACGTGGAAGGTGTAACAACAACAACAACGATGATCGAGGCAACCGGAGTGGTGACCAAGACCATCAGGATTACCGCAGTCGGCAGGATGACAACAATCGAGCTCGACAACAACAAGACGACGGCAATCGAGGACGCCGACGGCGGGATGATGACTGCTGACGAAACTCGCGATCCCCCAATCCGCGTAGGGATTGAGAACATGGTCACAGATCTCAAGGTCGCACTCCAGATCACGATGACCCTTCGTCGTCCTCATCATCATTTCGGGCGGGTTCTTTTAGGCTGCGAGGACGCTGTTCACCCTTCATGCCAGGAGGCGGGTGTCGCATTTTTACACCTACACTACGAGAGGTGCAATGGCCAAAAAAATTCCGTCTGATAGCAGTAGAGAAGTACGATGGCAACACTGATCCAGAGGAATTCTTGCACATCTACTTTACAATTCTCTACGGCGCCGGGGCAGATGACAATGCGCTCGCAAATTAGTTGCTCACAGTGGTAAAAGGATATGCTCAATCATGGCTGGTTCATCTTCCACCAAATTCGATCTCCTCCTGGGAAGACCTGTGGCAACAATTTGTTGCAAATTATCCGGGCACCTACAAACGACACGCGGTCGAGGACGACCTACACGCCTTAAAATAGAACCAAGGTGAATCCTTAAGGGACTATATTTAGTGTTTTAACGAATGCCAAAATACGATCCCTGAGTTCACTGATGCCTTTGTTATACGTGCGTTCAAGTCAGGCGTCCGAGATCGATACACGATCCAAGAGTTGGTGACAAGGCGGATTACCTCCGCCATGAAGCTATTTGAGATCATCGACAGGTGTGCCCATGCTGACGACGCTCTTAGGAGAAAGGATGGAAAAGGTAAAGTGGTGGAGGAAAATCAACCAGCCAAGTAAGACACCCCGGAGTCGAGCAAAAGGTAGAGCAAGAGCCACAAGAAGAACGAGAAGCGTAAAGCAGAGGGGGAGGTCCTTGTTGCAGAATAGGTGAACCCACCCCAGGGACGCCTGATCCCTCAAGGTGGTGAAAAAGCTGTATGACAATGTTGTCCAATACACAAGATTGCTATGCATATATTGGAGGAGTGCCACATATTCCAGAAGGCGTTAACAAAATAGCTGGCCATTGAGAAAGGAAAGAGGGTTCGTGTGGTCAAGAAGAGCACTGATGATCTCCCGTCCGATGACGAATCCACGTTCCCGGACTCTGGCCAGCACATTGCACACATATTCAGAGGATCTACGTCGTACACCTCCAAATGCGAGTACAAAAAGGTGGAGCACCAAGTGTGTTCCACTTCACAAGGGGTTACAACCAACATGCGGTAGTCCCGACAGATGATGGAGTTCTTTCGAGAACGACCACCCGACAATGACAACTACCCCAAGCTAATATTCGATTGTGGTCAAGTCCACTATTAGAAATATCAAGGTCGCAAGGGTCCCCGTAGACGGAGGCAGCTCCATCAACCTATTCTTCACCAGCGCACTAGATGCAATGGGTATCCCTCGAAGCGAGCTCGTTCCGTCTAATCAGTCCTTCCACGGGATTACACCAGAATCATCCTCAAAACCACCGGGAAAATTATGTTACCTGTAACGTTTGGCCAATCAGACAACTTTCGCACATAGCAGATAACCTTCGACGTTGCTGACTTCGACACAACTTATAATGCTATCCTCGGAAGAATTGCACTGGCAAAGTTTATGGCAGCCTCACATTATGCATACCAGATGATCAAGATACCAGGTCCCAAAGGGGCAATCATGGTTCCAGGGAACACAAGGGTTGCAGCGCAGTGCAACAAGAGGAGCCCCGAGATGGTTGAGCATACTCCCACACTGCCTATCACTACTGAACCTCCTCGGAAAGTGACAAATCCCAATATGACTCCAAGGCTTGATGGTGCGATCAAGCTAATCCTACTAAACCGCAAGAACCCCGACAAGACAGTCAAGATCGGGGCAATGCTCGATAGCAAATAGGAACTCGAGCTCATCGTCTTCCTCCGCGAGAATGTAGACGTGTTTGCTTGGCCACCATCCGACATGCCCGGGGTCCCCATGGAGGTGATTGAGCACAAACTCATGGTCCATCCCGATGACAAGCCAGTTAAGCAGAAACTGTGCTAGTTTTCCCAAGACAGAAAAGAAGCCATTCAAGAAGAGCTTGACAAACTGCTTATGGCTGGTTTCATCAAAGAGGTCCTCTATCTAGAGTGGCTAGCCAACCCGGTGATGGTGTGCAAGGCCAACGGCAAATGGAGATGTTGCGTAGATTTCACCAATCTCAACAAGGCATGTCCCAAGGACCACTTCCCTCTTTCTCGCATGTGAGCTTTTGAGTTTCCTTGATGCTTACTCCAGCTACCACCAAATCAGCAAGTCCAAAGAGGATGAGGAGAAGACAGTGTTCGTCACGTCTTTCGGTGTCTTCTGCTACACCAAAATGCCCTTCAGATTAATCAACGCAGGTAACACCTATCAGTGAGAAATCCAAGGAGCCTTCGATGACCAGATCAGTAGGAACGTGGAGGCCTACGTCGACGATGTGGTTGTCAAGACAAAAACTGGCGACAAACTCATTAATGACCTACGGGAAACATTCAACAATATCCGACGACATAGACTAAAGCTTAATCCAGAGAAGTGCACGTTTGAAGTAACATCGGGAAAGATACTCAGGTTCCTCATCTCGGGGCGAGGCACCGAAGCAAACCACAAGATGATCAAGGCCATCGAGAACATGAAGTCACCGAAAAAACTCAAGAAGGTCCAGAAGCTGATAGGGTACATGGCGTCTCTAAGTCGGTTCATGGCCAGGATGGGTGAACGAGGACAATCTTTCTTCACTTTACTGAAGAAGCAAGATAAATTCGAGTGGACACAGGATGTCGAGAATGCGTTCATCATGCTAAAGCGGTACTTGTCCAACCCACCTGTACTTGTTGCCCCATAGCCAAACGAAGAGCTATTTCTCTACATCGCCGTCACACCTCACTCCACCAGGTTCAATACCCGGTGTATTATGTCAGTGAAGCCCTCCACGACACCAAAGCTAGATACCCGCAAATCCAGAAGCTGCTCTATGCTGTGGTCATGACATCACGTAAGCTACGCCACTATTTTCAGGCCCATAACATCACAGTCATCTCTTCTTTCCCCCTAGGCAAGGTGGTCAGGAACAAAAGATGTTGTAAGATGCATTGCCAAGTGGGTCGTTGAGCTCAGCCAATTTGATGTCCACTTCATACCAAGCACAACCATCAAGTCCCAAGTCCTCGCTGATTTCGTCACGCCCGACTGGACCATCCCTAAGGGCGTCACAACCGGTCGTACGGAACTAGAGACATGGACAATGGCTTTTGATAGTCCCTCAACAACCAAGGACCAGAAGAGGGATTCATCCTTACATCGCCAACCGGAGATCAGTTCAAACACACTATACATCTCAACTTTCTGGTGATAAACAACACCATAGAGTACGAGGGATTACACGTAGGGTTAAGAGCAGCAGCCGCACTCGGAGCAAAGCGACTAATTGTGAAAGGGGACGCAGAGTTGGTCGCCAACCAAGTGAACAAGGACTATAAATGCTTGAACCTAGAGTTGACCAATTACCTCGCTGAAGTCAGGAAGCTCGAGCGAAAGTTTGATGGCCTCGAGGCAAACAACTTACCACGATGCGCATCTAGGAGAGAACCCATTGAGCTGGGCACATTCCTGGATATCCTGTCGACACCATCAGTCGAAGGTGACAATGACAAGGGCACTTAGCCAGCGCCGAGAACAGCTCAGGGGCTACTCTAGAGGTTGACAACGTCATCACCGACATCGAGGTCACTGAAGACTGGTGTACCCCACTTATCAACTTCCTGGAGGTCGACAAATTACCGGATGATGACACCAAAGCGGAAAAGCTATTCCGTCAGGCAAATATCTATCAAAAAAGCCCCGAATGGAATCCTGCTCAAGTGTGTCTCTCCCAAGGACAGCAAAGATTTGCTACTCGATATTCATGAAGGTATTTGCAGATCTCACGCTGGCAGACGAACTCTAGTCGGGGAAGCCTTTCGACAAGGCTTCTTCTGGCCTACCGCTTTTCATTATGCTTGCGACTTGGCACAACAGTGCGAAGCTTGTCAATTCCACATCAAGCAATCCATATATGATGCCGGCCCAAGTGCTCCAGACTATCCCTCTCACCTGGTCGTTCTCGTGCTGGGGCTTGATATCCTTGAACTTTTTCCAGAGGACAAGGCGGCTACAAATTCTTGTTCGTGGCTATTGACAAATTCACCAAGTGGATCGAAGCGGAGCCAAAAAGAGAGATCAAAGCTGACCACGCTATCAAGTTCATGAAGGGGATATTTTGCAGATATGGACTACCACATTGGATTTTGATGGACAATGATTCCCAGTTCACCAGCGGTGCTTTTCAAGACTACTGCAATGAATTCGGAGTAAAAATCTGCTTCGCATCAGTCTCCCATCCTCAGAGTAACGGGCAGGTAGAGCGGGAAACGGCATCATGCTCTAGGGGATCAAAACACGCATGCACGATAGACTCATGGACTATGACACGTGATGGGTTGAATATTCCGCTGAAAGTCCTGTTAACGATTTCAAGCAAAGAGAATTCAAAAAAAAAATTCTCCCTGACAATTCCGATTGTTAAGCATATTGTTAATTTAGGGTTTGCTCCTGGTTAAACAAAGTATTTTCTATAGACCATTTGCTGATGATTTAGAAACTACGGAAAAGGGGAAAACTCCGGGTGTGATAGGGCACCCTTGCCAGGAACCTGTCTTAGCCCTATATATGCACCTGGAGGAATACCCGTATTGAGTTGGTACCATCAGCGGCCCACCTCTATAGTTCCATGGCATATAGCACCACTTAATGATATTCACTAATCTAAGCACCACGCTTATACTAATGAATATTACTCTACACCAGTGCACTTGACATAGAGCAATCAATACTTGAACATTAAGCCAATACCACTGCATATCTCCAGTAAGCTAGCCATACAACTTATATTGAGAAAGTATAAAATAAAGCTAGTACTCAAATAATTATGCAAATAAAGCAAAGGACCAAAACTATATAAATAAGAATATTTCATTACTGGACAAAGTGTTACAAGAGATACACAAGCTACTAGCGCCATACCCGAATCTCCAAAGACTCGAAGAACTCAAGAGCTATTCCTCAAGAGTTATTCTACACTATTACTAGAACAAAATATTTAATTTAGAGAGAGCTCCTTGGAAGTGCTCCTTCTTAGTGTGTGTTGAATGGGAGAAAGTGAAGTTCTTTTATAGCTTGAGGATGATGGTTTTGGTAGTTGGAATTGTCTGAAACGCCCAAGTATTTTAGTAATTATTTACATAGTAAATTAATCATTAAATGATTTGGTTATAATTTTTTTAAATACTTTGAGTGTCCAAGTATTTTCATGATTTTTTGTGGAATTATTTGAACATTCGAAGTATTTTTAAAGGTTCAAAGATCATTTCACTAATTAATTTATATGGAAAAGTAATTAAAAATCCTCTCTCTTTCTTGAGCTAAATGCGCAAAGTCTAATTTGTATCCTTCCTTTTCTCTCCCCGGACTGCCTCTCTCCACTGAAGTCTGCTTTACCTCCCTCCTTCATTAGAGCCGAAAGAATGAAGCCTGGCAGAAAGTCTGTTTGACGTCCCTCATGCTACAGTGCTTCTTCAACCTCCAGCTACCGCAAACCACTGTCATCCCAAAATCCTGCCTCCTCATTTCTTCTCTTTCCAAATTAGTTGAGGGAACGGAATCCCCTCGATCTCCTCTTTCTTTCCCCTAAGAAATCCCCTAAACTATAAATAGAAATCTCCATGAATCGAAGCTTTCCTTTTTCTGGCGAACTCGGGATGAACCCTAGTTTCCATAGCCAAATCAAACGGCATTCATGTCGATCTCTCCCTCCTCCGTCGATAAATAGCTAGCCCCGGACCTTGCCCCTCCTTTTCTCGCACCGCCGTGCCCTAGCCATGTCTCCCCGCATCCAAGCTCTTCTCTCCACCGTCGGCCACCGCTCCAGCCGCACTTCGCCATCACCTCAGTCGTCGCTGCTCCGCGCTGTCGCTGTTGTTGGATTCGCAAGGACGAGAGGAAGCCTAGCCACTGGTTCCCCTGCGCTGAATCCCACCGGAAGTACCCCATCACAGTGAACCAGTGTCACCGTGGCGCTTCGATCTTTGCCGAACTCCTACCGTTCCTCCCATCGTCACCAAGCTTCGTCGCCACCTCCATTGGCTTCGTAGAAGCAAGGAGAAGCCCGTCCACCCCTTCGTTTCCACCGAAGATCGCCGGAACGCCGTTGTTGCCATGGACCCGACCTTGTCGCTGTTTGAAGCTCGTCGCTGGCCACTGTTCTTCGCCGTTAGTCGTCGCTTCCGTTTTGGTAACGACCGCCATCCCATGCCCTCTCTCCTGGTGTCCCCTGTGTCCGTCGTTGCGTTGCCATGCGCTGTCACCGCTGTTGTCCCATGCTCGCCGGTGTCGATCCTATGTGGCTGCTACATCATCGCCTCCTGATGCGCGTGAGGGTGTCCCGATCTTTCGATGAGAATGATAAGTCGATTGGATGGAGTGACGTTGGTGATAGTGGTACTAGACGTGACCAGAACTCGAAACTCTAAACGGACTAGACACTAAGACCAGCAACTCGACTCGACGATGCAACGCAAAACTCAACAAAGCAAAAACTGAAAAGAACAATGCAGTGGTACAAAGATGGCTAGGTCAAAGATGCAATTTTTTTTGTATGGCTATTTTTTGGTTATAGGTAAATAAAAACTTACCGAGCAACGAAAGCTCTGATACCACATGATAAACCCTGAGCTCCACTTGATGCGCTCAAGGCTATGATTAGCCCGATCTTTCGGTGAGTTGATGATAACTACGATTTAGGAGAAACGTTGACGACCCGACTACAACCGTACGAGACGTTGTTGTGTTGCGCCTTAGCGATCGATACACCTCTCCGTGGGTTGTTGATCTTGCCGGTGCAGATCAACCTTATTCCTACAAGCAAATCGAAGAAACAAGCAAGAACAAGATAAAAGCAATCTGAATTGCAAATAGGAATTGAATACAAATGATAAGTTGGGGTTCCGTAACGAGCAAACCGGCGATCTAACCGATCACGGGATTACACGGTAAAGTAGCGAAGCTAAACTTTATCTAAACAAAACCCAAGTATTCTTGGCGGTGGCTAAAGCTTTAAGAAGAGAGAAGGACCAACCACAGGGGTTCTGGGGTCGTTCTCTAACCCTAGGACGCGTCCCTATTGGATCCAACTTGATACACAGCCCATTGGGCCCAAAGAGGTGACGCAGCACCGTGGACAGAAAAAGACTCGGTAGTAAAACACAGATTGTGGCCATTCCAGAACTGATATAGACATAAGGTTGGATCCATTTGAAAGTAGACTTGACTAGCTTTCAATGAAGTACTTGCACACCCAAATCGGAGCTCGCATGAAGTCGTGGCGGCCGTCAGAAGTTGGTGCTGTGCTGCAGTCCGAATCCATCCCATGCGAATCCTCTCCCCGTTGGATCCTCTCCATTATTCCTTAGTAAAACAAGAGTGCACGCGTCTCCGGGGTATAAATAAGAAGCACATGAATTTAAGAATGAACGCACCTGATAGTTGAGTTGACGTGCACGAGTGCGGGTAATAGGACCATGAAGTTGTACTTGTGGAGGCGTAGATGTATCGTTGGTGTTGATGTCCTTATCACCTCCTCAGTGGCACCTCACCCTCCTCGCTCGCATTGCCGCTTGCGTGTCCTGCCCTTGTGATATCTATAAAGGTTCAATCTAAGCCGTTCGCTCTAGGTCAAAATCCGATCAATCGATCTTAGTTATCGGAAATCAATATAGATCATTTCTATCTATTTTCTATGGCATATTGTCCTTTATACTAGATGTCATCTACTAAATTTTATCCAATTTTTGTACCGGAGGATGTTTTTAATCTTTTGTCTTAGTTATAAATTATTTGCAAATTGTTTAATTAATTTGGAATAGTCTTTTCTTTAATAGGTTTAATTGGATTAAAACTTGTAAAATTCATAAGTAATTCATATGAGATTTGGATAGTTGTGCTCATGACAATTCAGGACCGGTTCGTGAGCTATCTTTGTGAAACATTAACTGTACTAACCACAAGCTAGCGTGGGCAACGACTTTACCCTTGGTATAACATGGTTCTTAGCAGCGCACCAGACTGGGAAGTGGCGACAAGTCCATGGGGGTCGCTGGGGAGTCCATACCTTTGGTTTTAAGGGGGGTGATTATGATCCAGGAACGGTGCACTGCTTTGCATTCTGTTATGTTGGGGGTACTGTCACAGTCTCATTTCGAGGTACGGTGGTGGTACTGAGGGCATGGTAACATGTTATGGGGCTGTGTCTTGTGGGTGTAGTTGTACACCTCTCGCCAGAGTAAAACTATTTAAATAGCCATGCCCACGGTTATGGGAAGGTCTAACAATATTTTTCATGATTAGTCCCACACTATTCATTAATGATAATAATTGGTGATGATAATTTGTTAGCTCCTGTTATGGAGTTTAGATCTGTGCAACTGGGATTGGTTGTTCAGAGATGGTTGGGCTTGGGCAACATTGGTGTGTTGTTCAGTGATTTGTTAATTTTGCTAATTAATTACTCTATTGTTTTACTACTCTTAAATGTTTTCTAAATCCTGCTTTTGCAAATGAACCCTATATTATGCCATCCTTTTGTATCCTTGTCACTTGCATACTTATTGTGTGGCTTGCTGAGTATTACATGTACTCACCCTTGCAATAATCAATCAAATCTCAGTTGAAGAAAGTTGCAAAGAAGAGGGCGTTTGGCTTATACCAAAGTTGAGCTATCTGTGGGAGTGGAGCTGAAGCCATCGCTAGATTTTGTTTTTCTACTGCAGTTTTCTTTATGGTGAGGACTAAGTGCCTCTTCTGTAAGTATTTAACGTTATTATGATGATGGATTTATATTAAATTGTCGATTTGTGTACCTCGGCTGATTCCTGGACAAGGATTGTATGCACAAATTAGTTCGGAAATTACTAGTGAATTTTCGGCCGTGATAGGTGTCCTCCTTGCTGGACGACCTCATCCTCAACACATCTACGAGTCGCCAAGCTAACCCAAAGAACCTCGATTACAACAAGAAAGGACAGTGTTTCAAGTCGAGACAACAAATCAAATGATTGTTATCGAAATTACAACAGACATAGGGGGCAGTTTAGTCCTCAAAGTGGCAGATCACGCTCTCTCTTAGATCCTCCAACTCTGTTATGACGTTCTCGCGCATCTCGTCTGCTCCTCCTTTGGTCAGTACCTCTTCCAGGTTGATCTCAGGATGGGTGAGCTTCAGATATGCGGGCACGTGACATGCGCCGATCCGAACACCGGTGTACATCTCCTCTGCGACCTACTCAGCGTGCTTGGTGGCCACACTCTCCATCTTGGCGATAAGTGTGCCCAAGGATCCCAGGACTGTTGTCTCATCGGGGAACTTGGGACCCTTCTCTTGGATCCCCAAACTATGAGCGACCGTGTTCAGGCGCCCATAGTTGGTGTGGAGGCCTTAATGGAGGGATGTGAGGTTTTCTTGGACCTCTTCCATCCGATGTTCCTAGCCTTGTCATTGGCGATCATGGCCGACGACTAGTTCATTGAACTTCTTCAAGTACCTTTGCACCTCTAATTGCTACTTGTCCAAAGGTTGGGGCGAAACCTAAGGTATGTTGCGCTTGGTTAGGGGGCGTTATGTGATGGGTCTTATCATGATTTCCCCCTTTGCAGTACCATGGTGGTACTTCGGGGCATGGCGACATGTGTGGAATTGTGTCTTGTGGGTACAGTTGCGCACCTCTGGCCAGAGTAAAACTATTTGAATAATCGTGCCTGCAGTTATGGGAGATCGACCAGATTCACCATGATTAGTCCCACTTTATTAATTAACTTCACTTGATGAACTAGTTTAGTTCCGGTGGTTTGGTTGGGCCTGTTCAACGTGGTGTAGCATTATTTAGTGGAGATTTAATTTATCCTTAATTCATCAACCATTTTATTGTTTTCAAATATAAATGTTTACAACCGCCTTTATGCAAATAGCCACAAACCTCCCTTGTCTTCCCTTGGACGTCTATATTATTGGTGTGGCTTGCTGAGTACGGTGGTTGTACTCAGTCTTGCTATTTTCCCCTTTCAGAAGTGTAGTGTTTCTTAGCGGAAGACGAAGTTAGAGCACCAAGGCTTATACTCCAGTTGAGTTTTGCCTGTGGAGTAGAGCTGAAGCCCCTCTTGGATCGCCTTTTTCCGATGCTGCAGTTTCCTTTCGGTGTGAGAACTAAGTGACTCTTCTATAAGTATTTACGCTTTATTTACATTTGGATCTGTATATTAATTCATCATTTTGTGTACCCTAGCTTGATTTCTAGATAGGGAATTATACACAAAATAGTCTGGAAATTTGGGCCAAATTTCTAGGCGTGACACAACTCACGATTAGTAATACTACCACAATATAAGATCCTTTATTAACCACAATTATGTTACTCTGCATATCTGAAAAATGATTTTTCACGTACCCTAAAAGTTAGGGTTTCCATCCTCCACGGCAACGCTCGGGAGTTCCAAAGTATCTCCACCTTGGCTTGGATTCGTGATCGGTCCCGAGTAGAAATCAAGTCTACGGGTGCAACGCCAGATCGGAGGTGGTGATCAAGGCGTGCACCGATAAATTATGGCGAGCGCAAGTTATTCGACGAGTAACCAGAAGAAGGCGAAAGCGCCGACACAAGCGACAGGGTAGAAGGATGAAAAGGAGGAAATTGAATCTATTCTAGAGAACCTGAATCTCAAAGCAGATGAGGAAGAGGATGTTCAACTGGAGGAAGATCTAAAGGAGTTGGAAGCGGATGCGAGATGGCTTGCCCTAGCTACGGTTTATAGCAGAAAATCGTTTAGCCATGGGGCTTTTTTCGGTAGTATGAGATCTGACTGGAACTGTGCGAAGGATGTAGACTTAAGAGCAATGAAGGACAATTTGTTGTCAATTCAGTTCAACTGCCTAGCTGATTGGGAACGAGTTATGCAGGAAGGACCATGGATCTTCTGAGGATGCCCGGTGATACTTGCAGAATATGATGGCTGGTCTGATATTGAATCTGAGTCTCATTACCTTCCCTGTATGGGTGCAAATCCATGATCTGAAAGAGAAGATAAGAACGGGAAGTATTGCATCCCAGCTAGCACGTAGAGCAGGCGTTATTGTCAAAGTAGATGAAGCTTTGGTGAAGGGTAGTGGTGATGGTGTTCATGTGCGTATCAAGCTTGATCTCAGGAAACCGCTCACACGAGTGGTTGGTACTACAGTACTTTAAATAAACGAAAGTGGATGTTCAGGGTTATGTACGAAAAGATGTCGGTGTTTTGTGGTGTTTGTGGCCTGGTAGGGCATGTGACAAAAGAGCATGGTGATGTGTGCACCCCCCAGAGGCAATACAGTACCCCGATACTCTAATAGCTCCTGAATTCAGAAGAAGTGGCAGCTGGTTCTATGGAGGGGGCCGAATTCGTGGTGGTGGTAGAGGATGGAACGATCGTAATAACAAAATTGGACATGAGGTAGATGAAGTGGCTGATGGTGAGGATATGGCTGATACAGCTTCCAGCCCATCAAAACCAAAAGCAAAGCAAACAAGTTCTTCTTCATCTACTAAGAAGAGACTCACTCTAGAAGATGGGAAAGCACAGGAAGAAAGGACTGACCAACTTTGATGCTGATAGATTCCACAGAAAAAGGGGAAAGAAAGAATGGACAGTGAGGGAAAGCAGGAGGCGACTGAAGGAATGCAAAATAAGGAGGACGGGAAATAGTCCTCAAGAGATACCAAACGCCAAAAGAAAGTGGGGGAAGGTTGGGACATTGATGACTTGGCAACATCGGCGGGCTCCTTTGAGGAGTACCACCGGGCCTAATGTGTATCATGGCATGGAACTTTCAGGGTTTGGGGCAGCCTCGGACAGATCAGGATTTAGTCTGCCTTGTGCAGACCCTTAGGCCGAAGATGATTTTCCTGTCAGAGACGAGGTAGGATCAATGCTATGTTAGAAACATGAAGTGGAGGCTAGGGTTGAGACACTGTTTTGTGGTCAGTGGTGAAGGAAAGGGTGGTGGTTTAGCTCTATATTGGGATGAGAGCTTGAAGGTGGAGCTGAAGTCATATAACAAAAGACACATTGATATAATTGTCACATAGCCAACAAGTTATAGATGGAGAGGAACCTTTTCATATGGGGAACCAAGGGCGAACATGCGACATGAAGTGTGGACCTTACTCCGACGGATTAAAACAAATTCATCAGAGCCGTGGTTGATGATGGGTGATTTTAATGAGGCCATGTGGCAATCAGAGCATTGGTCTAGGGTCAGACGATCAGAGAGACAGACGAGAGACTTCAGGGAAGTACTTGTCGAATGTGATCTACATGATATTGGCTATAAAGGAGTTCCATGGATATATGACAACAACCAAGCAGTGCCAAACAATGTTAAGGTACGTTTGGACCGAGCAGTAGCGACGCTGCCATGGATGACCATGTTCGATCGAGTTAGTCTACTACACCTGACTACTCCCAGCTCTGATCATGCACCGATTCTTCAAGAGCTGGTAGCAAAAGACCGAGCAAGGAAGGGTGGGAGGATCAATCGTTTTGAGGCAGTCTGGGAAAGAGAGGAATCCTTCCCACTAGAAGTACAGGAAGCTTGGGATGGGGGAAACAGGGCGACAAATCTTGGTGACATCAGCGCCAAGTTAAAACACACAATATGTCATCTCAGGAGCTGGAGTATAACAAAGTTGGGTAATATAAAGAAAAACGTTGAAGTCCACAGAAGGAAGCTAGAAGAATTGAGGGATATGGGAAGGAATGACTCAGAGCATGAGGTCGATGCAATAAAGCAGAAGTTACAAGAGCTACTCCATAGAGAGGAAATCTGGTGGAAGGAAAGATCTCGAATCACTTGGCTGAAAGAAGGGGACAGGAATACACGTTATTTCCATTTGAGAGCCTCTTGGTGGCGAAGGAAGAACATGGTAAAAAGGCTCCGAAGATCGGATGGCTCGATCTGCAGTAAGGCTGAGGAGATGGAGGAGATTGCACGCAGTTTCTTCCCGAACCAGTACATGAAAGATGAGAGCATAAGACTGTCAGAGCTACTAAATATGTTTGAGCCTAAGATCACCAGGGAAATGAATGAAAATTTGACAAGACCATTTACTGACGAGGAGATTGGAGACTCTTTATTCCAGATTGGACCTCTTAAGGCACCAGGTCTAGATGGCTTCCTGGCCCAATTCTTTCAGAGGAATTGGGTGGTTCTGAAAAAGGATATACGTGAAGTTGTAAGAAAGTTTTTTGAAAATGGTGAAATGAAGGAAGGAATGAATGACATAGTTATTGTAATGATACCGAAGAAGAATGCGTCAGAGGAGATGAAGGATTTCAGGCCCATAAGTCTATGCAATCTCATATATAAAGTTGTTGCCAAGTGCTTAGCCAACCGTCCCCGACCTTTATTATAGGATATTATTTCTGAAATTCAGAGTGCATATTTCCTGGGGTGTTTGATTACGGATAATGCTCTTCTCGCTTTCGAATGCTTCCATGCCAGGTTTTGGAGTTGTTTGGAGAAAGTGGATAATGTCCCGTGTGACATCTGTTCGATACAGTGTTCGACTAAATGGCAATATCACTGAGCCTTTCTGTCCAAAAAGAGCATTACGGCAAGGGGATCCCCTAAGCCCATATCTGTTCCTTTTCATTGCTGATGGTTTGTCTAATATTCTGGAGGAAAGAAGGGAGCAAGGACTACTACAGCTGTCACGCCCAGAAATTTATCCCAAATTTCCAGACCATTTTGTGTATAAATCTCTGTCCAGGAATCAAACCAGGATACACAAAACGACAAATTAATATACAGACCCAAACGTAAATAAAGCGTAAATACTTATAGAAGAGGCACTTAGTCCTCACACCGAAAAGTAAACAGCAGCGGAAAAAGGCGATGATCCTAGCGGGGCTTCAGCTCCACTCCACAGGCAAAACTTAACTGGGCTATAAGCCTTGGTCTTTCTAACTCCATCTTCAACTCAGAAGCACTACACTTCTGAAAAGGGGAATGATAGCAAGACTCAGTACAACCACCGTACTCAACAAGCCACACCAACGATGCATTCGTGCATGGGGAGACAAGGAGGGTTTGTGGCTATTTGCATAAAGGCGGTTGTAAACTTTTATAGTTAAAGACAGTAAAATAGTTGATTAATTAAAGCAAGATTAAATATCTCCACTGAACAACGCTACACCACGTTGAACAGGCCCAACCATTCCACCTGAACTAAACCAGTTCATTAAGTCAAATTAATTAATAGAGTGGGACTAATCACGGTGAATCTGGTTGATCGTCCATAACCGCGGGCACGGTTATTCGAATAGTTTCACTCTGGCCAGAGGTGCGCAACTGTATCCACAAGACATGACCCTTCGCATAACTCGCCCTAACCAAGCACACCACACCTCAGATTTCGCCCCCACCTTTAAAGCCAAGGTAGGCAGCCCCCTCTCGTGCCTTGGTGAATCCGGAAGCCGATCAATGGGTAAACCCCCACCGACCCAACTCCATCACGCCCACCCTTGCCTGGATGCGTTAGCTAGGGAAAAGCTACACTACAAGTCCAACAGTTACCCATGCCTGCTTGTGGTAAGCACTGTTAGTCTTGCAGGGTTTCCCGAGAACCGGTCCTTAATTTCCATGGGTGCGACTAGCAAAACCATACACCCACAGCCCACCATTAGACCATATTTTAGTTGGTTAATTACGACCAATGAAACCTGGCCGACATGTCTCGAGCTAGCAGCTCAATAGTGTATTAACAGTAGATAACGTTATTATCCCATTATGTGAGCTAGTGGTAATTTAGCATGGCTAAGCATATGTAAATCTAGCGAGGTCCACCTGGGACACAAGCTAGTCAAATTATCAACCAAGTTTGACAAAGAAAGGACATCAAGTAAATATGGCACAAGCGAGCAGATAGGTAAACCCTATTCCCGTGTAATTAGCAAAACATGCAATTTATTTGTAAACGGTAAAATATTTTATAAATTGGGATCAAAATGCTCAAGCGGAATGTGTGACTTGCCTTGCTTCTTCGATTGATCTTCCGAAATCTTTTCCTTGCGAACGCGATCGTCCGAAACGGTGGAATCTACACGTTGGCACACAAAACGAGGAAAAACACTAATAAAAACCAAATAAACAGAAAAGTAAGCAAACATGTAGAGCTCAATTTTAGATGAATTTTGCAAGTTGAATGGCTCAATTTGGAGTTCGTATGAATTAGTTATGAATTTTAGAACATGAACTATGTAATTACTATAACCGAAAAATCTTACTCAATTAATATGTTTTAACACCCGCGAACGGACAAGGTTGACGGAAAACAAACTCCGGTTAACGAGCCTCACGGGTCAGCGACTCAACGAGTCAACCTGCCGTGGCACGGGACCATGCAAACGGTCAACTGAACCAGTGAACAGAACCGGCGGCTCAGAAAGTCTAGGGTTTTAGAACGACTCGGTACTACCAAACCGACATGACACTACGCCACACTACGTGCGAGCGTAAGCAGCGAGCGGCTAGAGAATGCATACGTACCACGGCGAGGGCACGACTGCAGCTATGGCTAGGTGCGGCGGTAGCGAGGTCGGTAAACCGACAACGGCTAGGCGGCTGCTAGGTAGCTAGGGTTTTAGGCGGCTAACGACGTGGCAAGCGACACGGTAACGGGTCAGCAGCATGGCTACCGTGTGTGACAAAGCGGCGGCAGCGGCACGGCTGCAGCAAAATAGTAGCGGCGGTGGCACGCGGCAGCAGCGACAGCGACAGTGGCAGCGGCGGCGCGACTGCAGTGAGGCAGCGCGGCGGCGGCATGCAGCGGCGGCGGCATGGCGTAGGGGAGTTGCGGCTAGGGTTAGGCAGCGCATGGAAGGGGTAGGGTGGCTTTTATAGAGGTGGAGGAGGGGGGTTTAGTTGGGCCGGCCCAAGGAAGGGGGAGCGCACGGCAGAAGGGGTAGGGTGGAAACTGGCGCTCGGCAAGGGGGAGGGGGGAAAGAATACGGGAGAAAAGGAAGCCTAAAATGGAAAGGTGGGGAAGCAAATGCGGTGCCTTTTTGGGAAAGGAAACAGAAACTGAACCGGAATAAGAGTAAGAGTTCGCTCGTCATACAAAACGAAACCGTGGCAACAAAAGGGGTCGGCGGATACAACGAACCGCGAACAGGGAGAGTGAACCGGGAACGGTTCACGACCAAAGGAGGGGAAGGAAGGAATTATTAATTCAAATCCTGACATTTTAAATTAACATTATTACTTCCTCTGCTCTGAATATTCCGCTGAAAATCCTGTTAATGATTTGATGCAAAGAGAATTCGAAAAAGAATTCTCCCTGACGATTCCGATTATTACGCACATTGTTAATTTAGGTTTGCTCCTGGTTAAATAAACAATTTCTTTTAGGCAATTTATTTTATGAATTTAGAGCTAGATGGGGAAACTCTAGGGTGTGACAAACCTACCCCCTTTAAATGGAATCTCGACCCCGAGATTCGGGGATGGCTAGAAAGAAAGCTGGGGTGCAGGGGAGGTGCTGGACTGGTCTACCGACTTATTCGGTTTCAACTGACTCACACAGGCCTGACCGACATCAAACTGAGCGCTCTGTTGCCTCCTTCAAGAACTGCACCCACTGGTTCTGCTCAATATGACCCTGATCTGGATTGCAGGTGCTCATAGATCTCACTTCCTTGGACTGCGTTGATAGCACTGACACACCTGATAATATGCTTAAACTGAACTGTTGGTGCCGTCATCTTTGACAACCTGAGGATTCCCCATGTAGATAAGGGATTGGTGGGGCCTCCTCGAAATCTTGCACTAACCTTCATAAACCCACAAACTCTGAACTGGCCTTGAACTGTCCCTGACTAACACAATGAGTCTACCAGGGAGTTGCTCGATTTCAACGATGATTATACCAAGAAGTTGTCCGATCTGACTGTCATTCGGATCATGGGGTTCTGAATTGCTGCTGCTCTGAACTGGACTTAGTACTCGAGGTCGCTGCTTTTGTAGGCGGAACAGTTGATACGACAACCTGGGTATACATGAGATCTCAATATGATGGCTTGGGGTTGGTGTAGCTCTGCTAAGGCTTCACAACTGACTTCTTCATTTAGACCCCTTTTCGCATAGCCTGGTTAGACCTCCAAGCAAAATTTTTACGAGGTAAACCCAATTTAACTCCAAGATTTCTTTACCGAGGTAGTTGATGTTTCGATTGACTGTGAACACTTAGACTATTATCTTTGAGAATACCCAAATTTCTTTGGTTTTTCGTGTAGCCCTGACTTTGAACACTTGATGCTTTATCAGCTAATCCCAATGAAACACTGATGGTGCACTTCCATTCCATGGAACTTGGAATCTAACACGTAATTGATGACATGAAGTCCCACATAAGAGTGACTCTTATTCAGCTCATGAATCTACAAACTCTTCATCAACACTCCCATTAGCTCTGGGTGCTAAAACGATGGTTCTGTTGGTGTCATGACTTCGGTGTCGACTGCCTGAACATGTCAATTAGTAGATGTCTATTGAAACAAGCATAGATCACTTACCAGATCATGCCCACAAGAGTGTTCTAACTGCTTCCCATTTCACTTGCTCTCGCGCCACTGACTGACACCTCTGTATCTGATAGAAACCAACTTCATTGTTGCTTACATACCAGCATCGGAACATGTACAACTACTGAAAACTGCCCTTGAGGCTGCCAAGACTATCTGCTTAATAATCAAAAAAGTTCACTTTCAATCCTTGAGTAGAGATGATTCACCGAGAGGGATCCTCTGTCACACACTCTACTGTGTTGTCTACACCTTTCTGGACCTGACTCTTGTATCCATTACTCAGACAGAGATGGTGGAGCAAGTCTCTTGTTGACTTACGAGAAACATTGGGGTGGTTTCTGAAAGCTATATGGTTGCCTTAAATCAAGAGCGACCGTTCTTGATCCATGTTCACACCACTAGGGTGTTGTCCCCTTTTACCAAAGTTTGAAGAACTTCGAAAGTTACAGAGTTCCGTTAATTCTATGATGTCACACTCAACTATTTCCTCCATCTTTTCATCATCCTAGGGTACCACTGATACTGTCCTCTAGGGGGACCTCATCATATTGAGTGTTACTGTGGTCTAACCATTTTCACTTTGTTAGTCAACCATTCCTTTATTGACTGGCCATTTGGATTTAGAGCTCAACAAAGCTGCGGTGAGCTAGAGAAGAAACTCTAGGTTTCTCTTGACACTGACAGATACACGAGTTGACTTGCTTTTGGATACTCAAGATGAATCATAAGAGAAGAAAAATTGCCTGACTCATACTTTATCCAACTTTCCCTCTTCCTTAACTGCCCTGGAACTTTTCTGCACAGAGGAGGTACTTGAACACCAACGACTCGTGTACGATCGATGACCCTTGCTGACAGAGTTGTTGATCAGGTAAAACTTTGAGCATTTGATTCTGCCATGGTTAACTGGCTCCATCGTTGATTACTAGCTGGAGATCTCACAAGAACAATATCCTGACTTTTGACATTCCTCAGAAAAGAATCAATTTTCCAATCTTCTTGGTAGCTGAAACAAACAAAACCTTCTAGTTGTTGGTGCCACACTCGTGTGATTGCTGCCAGGCATCAGAGTTGCAACTAGTGGTCGGCATCCACTGACTTTCCGGTGTCTTTAGGTTGGATCTGACTACTCTGTGTTGAAATTGATGTAACTTGAAGGGTAGGGATGTTGGGACCAAAACTGTGGACTTGATCATACTGCTGCGGTGACATCGAACAATCTTTTGAGAGGTGACATCTCTTCTCTTAGTCTTGGTAACGAACATTCATCGAGGCAATGTACTGGCGCAAGACAACCGAAACAATGCTGATTTGGTTGACCACGATGTCCATTCTTGGGGCCGGCTCACTTGCAACTGGAACAGGAGCAAGGAGAGACTATTGAACCTTGCTGAGGATGCTTCTGCAACCGTTGTTGATCTCCACTGGAGTTAGAGCTGGTTGAAAACCGAAGGAATTGCTGCTGCTATTACCATTGGACGCATCACCCGCATCACTGATTACTTCTTGGGTTGGTCGTGGCTTGGGTGTACTTGTCTGTTGAGGACTTGGCGGTACACTATCTTCGACTCTGATTCTGACTCTGTGCTTGCATCCGAACTTGCATCTGTTGTTGCTGGTGTTACTTCTACTGCAGTTAGCCTTGCATCGAGCTTTGCATCTCCTGCACTAATACACCCATCATCTAATCTTGGACACCAAAAGCTGACCACGAGCGGAGGCTCATCTGGTATTGAGGGTACATCGCGGCTTTCGACTGAACCACTGATCGGAGACTTTGATGCACTGATGTTGTCGTTGCTCTTCTCCTCTCTGACACTGACCATCTGCCGAGACAGGGAGAGAAGGAAGAGAGGGGTTGCTAAAGATAAGACCTTAAACCACTTGATTACTGATCTGTTGTAAGTAGCCTTTATTGTTCAAGTTGCTTAAGGAAACAACCTAGTATGGTCGCATCCCCACCACTGATGCCAACCATACCCCTACACACAAGCAAACAACACACGTACTAGCAGCTAACGATACTACTCTTCGGGAAGATTCGATTCAGGTAGGCTCCGGGAAAGCCTTCACTTGATCTTCGCGAAACGACGATTCTGAACTAACCGCCTTGCTCCTTCCGATTTGAAGCCTGCGGGCTTGTCTTGACTCCCGAGAGTAGGCGTGAAACCCTCGGTTTGCCCTCCGGGTTCAACAACTAGAGAGTTGGAGGGGAAAGGAGAGACATTTGATAAACCATTTTGCAAAGAAAAGCTGAAGGGTGAGAGGAGACAATTTCGCAATTAGGGTTTTCAGAAAACTTGTCCTTAGGGTTTGACCATTTGGCTCAACCTACGGTCGAGTTGGCTCTGATACCACTTTGTCACGCCCAGAAATTTATCCCAAATTTCCAGACCATTTTGTGTATAAATCCCTGTCCAGGAATCAAACCAGGATACACAAAACGACAAATTAATATACAGACCCAAACGTAAATAAAGCATAAATACTTATAGAAGAGGCACTTAGTCCTCACACCGAAAAGAAAACAGCAGCGGAAAAAGGCGATGATCCTAGCGGGGCTTCAGCTCCACTCCATAGGCAAAACTTAACTGGGCTATAAGCCTTGGTCTTTCTAACTCCATCTTCAACTCAGAAGCACTACACTTCTGAAAAGGGGAATGATAGCAAGACTCAGTACAACCACCGTACTCAACAAGCCACACCAACGATGCATTCGTACAAGGGGAGACAAGGAGAGTTTGTGGCTATTTGCATAAAGGCGGTTGTAAACTTTTATAGTTGAAGATAGTAAAATAGTTGATTAATTAAAGCAAGATTAAATATCTCCACTGAACAACGCTACACCACTTTGAACAGGCCCAACCATTCCACCTGAACTAAACCAGTTCATTAAGTCAAATTAATTAATAGAGTGGGACTAATCACGGTGAATCTGGTTGATCGCCCATAATCGCGGGCACGGTTATTCGAATAGTTTCACTCTGGCCAGAGGTGCGCAACTGTATCCACAAGATACGATTCCACACATGTTGCCATGCCCCGAAATACCACCATGGTACTGCAAAGGGGGAAATCGTGACAAGACCCTTCGCATAACTCGCCCTAACCAAGCGCACCACACCTCAGATTTCGCCCCCACCTTTAAAGCCAAGGTAGGCAGCCCCCTCTCGTGCCTTGGTGAATCCGGAAGCCGATCAATGGGTAAACCCCCACCGACCCAACTCCATCACGCCCACCCTTGCCTGGATGCGTCAGCTAGGGAAAAGCTACACTACAAGTCCAACAGTTACCCATGCCTACTTGTGGTAAGCACTGTTAGTCTTGCAGGGTTTCCCGAGAACCGTTCCTTAATTTCCATGGGTGCGACTAGCAAAACCATACACCCACAGCCCACCATTAGACCATATTTTAGTTGGTTAATTACGACCAATGAAACCTGGCCGACATGTCTCGAGCTAGCAGCTCAATAGTGTATTAACAGTAGATAACGTTATTATCCCATTATGTGAGCTAGTGGTAATTTAGCATGGCTAAGCATATGTAAATCTAGTGAGGTCTACCTGGGACACAAGCTAGTCAAATTATCACCCAAGATTGACAAAGAAAGGACATCAAGTAAATATGGCACAAGTGAGCAGATAGGTAAACCCTATTCCCGTGTAATTAGCAAAACATGCAATTTATTTGTAAACGGTAAAACATTTTATAAATTGGGATCAAAATGCTCAAGGGGAATGTGTGACTTGCCTTGCTTCTTCGATTGATCTTCCGAAATCTTTTCCTTGCGAACGCGATCGTCCGAAATGGTGGAATCTACACGTTGGCACACAAAACGAGGAAAAACACTAATAAAAACCAAATAAACAGAAAAGTAAGCAAACATGTAGAGCTCAATTTTAGATGAATTTTGCAAGTTGAATGGCTCAATTTGGAGTTCGTATGAATTAGTTATGAATTTTAGAACATGAACTATGTAATTACTATAACCGAAAAATCTTACTCAATTAATATGTTTTAACACCCACGAATGGACAAGGTTGACGGAAAACAAACTTCGGTTAACGAGCCTCACGGGTCAGCGACTCAACGAGTCAACCTACCATGGTACGGGACCATGCAAACGGTCAACTGAACCAGTGAACAGAACCGGCGGCTCAGAAAGTCTCTAGGGTTTTAGAACGACTCGGTACTACCAAACCGACATAACACTACGCCACACTACGTGCGAGCGTAAGCAGCGAGCGGCTAGAGAATGCATATGTACCACGGCGAGGGCACGGCTACGGCTACTGCTAGGTGCGGCGGTAGCGAGGTCGGTAAACCAACAACGGCTAGGCGGCTGCTAGGTAGCTAGGGTTTTAGGCGGCTAACGACGCGGCAAGCGACACGGTGAAGCGGCAGTGACACGGTAACGGGTCGACAGCACAGCTACCGTTTGCGACAAAGCGGCGGCAGCGGCACGGCTGCAGCAAAATAGCAGCGCGGCAGGCACGCGGCAGCAGCGGCAGGCACGTGGCAGCAGCAGCGGTGGCACGCGGCAGCAGCGGCAGTGTACGCGGCAGCAGTAGCAGCGGCAACAGCGGCGGCGCGGCTGCGGTGAGGCAGCGGGACGACGGCATGCAACGGCAGCTAGGGCGAAGCGGCGGCAAGGGCAGCCGGTGGCATGGCAGCGGCGGCTAGGGCAGCCGGCGGCATGCAGCGGCGGCGGCATGGCGCAGGGGAGTTGCGGCTAGGGTTAGGCAGCGCAGGGGAGGGGGTAGGGTGGCTTTTATAGAGGTGGAGGAGGAGGGTTTAGTTGGGCCGGCCCAAGGAAGGGGGGCGCACGGCAGAAGGGGTAGGGTGGAAAGTGGCACTCGGCAAGGGGAGGGGGGAAGAATACGAGAGAAAAGGAAGCCTAAAAAGGAAAGGTGGGGAAACAAATGCGGTGCTTTTTCGGGAAAGGAAAAAGAAACTGAACCGGAATAGGAGTAAGACTTGGCTCGTCATACAGAACGAAACCGTGGCAACAAAAGGGATCGGCGCATACAACGAACCGCGAACAGGGAGAGTGAACCGGGAACGGTTCACGACCAAAGGAGGGGAAGGAAGGAATTATTAATTCAAATCCTGACATTTAAAATTAACATTATTACTTTCTCTGCTCTGAATATTCCGCTGAAAATTCTGTTAATGATTTGAAGCAAAGAGAATTCGAAAAAGAATTCTCCCTGACGATTCCGATTATTACGCACATTGTTAATTTAGGTTTTCCTCCTGGTTAAATAAACAATTTCTTTTAGGCAATTTATTTTAGGAATTTAGAGCTAGAAGGGGAAACTCCAGGGTGTGACAAACCAATGAAGGTCTGTCGAGCTACCCTAGGTGTGTCGCACTTGTTATTTGCAGATGTTAGTTTGCTTTTCTTCAAAGCCAATGTTGATCAAGCAACAAGAATAAAGGAAACCTTGGATCTATATGAGAGTTGTACAGGACAGCTAATTAATCCAAGCAAGTGTTCACTTCTGTTTAGTGAGTTTTGTTCATAAAACAGACAGGACAAAATTAAAGTCGTGCTTCAGGCTGAAAGATCCAGCTTTGATGAGAAATATTTGGGTTTGCCAATGCCGGAGGGCAGAATGAAAGCGGAGCAATTCCAACCAATTAAAGAACGGTTTGCAAAGAGGCTAACAAACTGGAGCGAAAGGTTTCTATCTGCAGCAGGAAAGGAAACCTTGATCAAAAGTATGGCTCAAGCACTACAAACGTATAAAATGGGTTTGTTTAACATGCCGGAAAGATTTTGTGTTGAGTATGAGCAGATGGTGCGAAACTTTATGTGGGGTCATGATAAAGGAGAAAGGAAGGTACACCGGATTGGCTGGGGAAAGTTAACGAGCCCCAAGTTATTTGAAGGACTTGGTTTTCGGGATATTAGATGTTTTAATCAAGCTCTACTTGCTCGACAAGCATGGAGATTGATTGATACTCTAGAAAGCTTGTGTGCTCGGGTACTGAAGGCGAAGTATTATCCAAATGGATCCAAATGGATCATTAATTGATTCAGCTTTCCCTTCTGATGCATCGCTGACCTGGAAAGGTATTGAACATGGGCTAGAATTGCTGAAGAAGGGTTTGATATGGAGAATAGGAGATGGGCACCAAACCAAAATCTGGAGGAGCCAATAGATTGCACATGGGGAAAAAATCCAGAGATTTTGCAGAAGATGGCCTGGAATCGTCTTACATATGCACACGAGCTCATGAATCCTAACGCCAAAACATGGAATGAACCTTTAATTAGACATGTAGTTAAGGAAAATGATGCAACTGAAATCCTAAAGATTAAAATACCTGAAAGGGAGATGCCGGATTTCCTAGCAGGTACCTTGAGAAGAAAGGAATATTCACTGTCAGGAGTGCTTACAAGTTGGCGTGGAATCTAGCCGGAAGGTATGCGTTGAATCTTCCTCTAGCTCGGCAACAGATGGAGAGAGGAAGATCCAGAAGAATATATGGCAAACAAACATCCAACCAAAAGTGAAAATTTTCGCCTGGAAGCTAGCTCAGGGCCTGATTGGTTGTTAGTGATGCTGGACAGTTTGAACGTTTCAGTTAAGGCACATGTTCTATATTTATTTTGGAGAGCCTAGCACCTGCGAAATGATGTGATCCATGGTAAAGGAAATGCATCAATAGCTGACTCGGTTAGCTTCCTAGTAAGCTATGAAAGCCAACTGTTGCCGATCCCGACAACAGGAAGATGACCACAAAGGGAAGGGCCCTCTATATATGGAACCGAACCAGAAAATTCTCTCTACATGTATTGACAGACAGGTAGAGAAATGGTGTGCTCTGCCAGAACGATTCGCTAAACTGATTGTTGATGCTGGCTATAGGGAAGAAACTAGGGATGCAAGTGTCGGGTTTATCTACAGAGGCTGTAGGGCTTGGTGCTACTTGACGGCCACAAAACATTGCATCATTGTGGCTCTGCTGCCCAAGCTAAAGTGTTAGCATGTCTTGAAGGACTTTGAGCGGCGAACTGATCCACATGCCAATTGTGATGGAGATGGACAATAGGGGTCCTTGAAATCGGCTTGGGCGATGATGATTGATGAGATCAAAGGAGTGATGCAGTGTTTTGAACAAGTGCAAGTGCACAAGATAAAGAGATAAGCAAATAGGGTAGCGCATGTTTTATCCCAAATGGTAATGAGTACTAGATCTTGTGCGGAGTGGAGGATGTGTGCTCCCGCAAGAATCCAAGACTTATTTGAACCAAGAATGTAATCCCTTATTCAGATATTAATAAAGTTCTCCCTTTACCCTAAAATAAAACAATTATGTTACTCTGCCACCATAATTTATCATCTGACGTGACAGAGTACAGCACTACTTCCTTGCAATTCTTTGTGTTATACCACTAGTTGCCTGAAGTTCCGATTTAATCATCTTGTCGCCAGAACAAACAAACTACCCTTATTTATTTTCTCGATGATCTTTCACGTCGAATATATACGAACGACGACGATCACCTTTAGCAGTCCATGGAAAGATCAAGGAGAGGAGGACACGCCATGGGGAACTAGATGCTCACGACGGCGTCGTCACCGCCGCCAACTTCCACGACGGGACGACGCAGCTGCGTCTCCTCCGCCATCGTCGCCGAAACAGTGAGAGGCTCACACACTCTCAAGATCGACGGCTACTCGCGCGCCAAGGCGACGGTGAGGAACGGCAGGTTCGTCCAATCCGTCCTGTTCAGCGCCGGAGGCCACGACTGGGTTATCAGGTACTACCCTAACGGGTTCCTCGAGGACGCCACCGGCTGGGTGACCGCCTTCCTCAGTCGTCGTCGTCGTCCTCCTCCTGCTGCTGCAGTGCTGCTTCTACTGCCAAGGATGATGTCTTGGCAGAATTCAGTTTCAGTGTTCTTGACAAGTATGGGAATCCAGCACCAGGCTACACCTGCACCTCCAATGGTGTACGCGTCTTCTCCACTAAAGGATATATTTCTTGGGCTACCGACAAGTTCATCAAGATTGCGGATTTCGAGGGATCACCTCTCATAACAGCCGACGACCGTGTTACGATCCGGTGCGACGTCACGGTAATCAAGGGATTCTGCCCCCAAGAATCGGAGGTTCAGAGGAAGTTTGTGGTGGTTCCTCCGGGCAACTTGGATCGGCACCTTGGTGACCTTTTCGAGAACATGGACGGAGCTTACGTGAAGTTCGAGGTCGGCGAGGAGAGGTTCTCCGCTCACCGGTGCGTGCTCGCTGCTCGGTCGTGTGTCTTCAAGGCGGAGCTCTTTGGCGCCATGAAGGCGAGACACGGTGATAAGCCTATCAAGGTTGAGGACATGGAAGCGAGCGTGTTCAAGTCGTTGCTGCATTTCGTGTACACCGACTCGCTGCCCGAGATGGAGGATGATCAGTTAGAAGAACATGCTGCTGATGTGGTGTTGGTTCAGCATTTTCTTGTCGCGGCAGATCGGTACAACGTCGAGAGGCTGAAGCTGATGTGCGAGGAGAGGTTATGCGAGCACATCGACTCCGACATGGTGGCTTCTAGTTTGGCCTTGGCTGAGCAGCATAGTTGCCATGGGCTCAAGGAAGCTTGCTTTCAGTTCCTTGTTTCTCCTTCTAATCTAGAGAAAATGATGGCGAGCGATGGTTTTGAGCATCTGAAAAGCAGTTGCCCATCTGTTCTCAAGGAGCTCATTACAAGCTAGATTTCTGCCTCCTGAACTAAATGTAGTAAAAATGATGGCTATGGCTCTTCCATAATATTACATCGGTAGCATATAGATCAGTTTATCATGGATGCATAGATGTGTTAGTTTAGGATCTGAACATATGATATATTATTGTCATGAGTTTCTACACCATTCAAGGTACAATTTCTTCTCTAGTATAAGAGATAAAAATATCTGTTATGTAAATATTCACCGACTTTAGATAGAGATCTACAAACAGAGAACTAGATTTTGAATAAGTTGTATCTCTTATTTATTTTGTTGGTGGTTTTAATGTGTCATGTAAGAAGTGGTTGTAACTTCTGTGTTAAAGCGAAGTATGGATTCTAATCTAGAGCAGGTTTTTCAAACACCCCTATATATTACAAGTTGCACAAAACCACATGAACTTTGGTACGTTGCACATAACCTAGGTATTATAATCCTAAAGTCACATAAAACCACACCATTAACTGTTTTGACATAGTCCAATATCAAAATTTGAAAACACAAAACATATTTTTGATGAATATAAATACTCCTAAATTTGAGATGCGATTGTAGAAGTTAAAAGTATGATAGATCAGTCTAAATAACCATGTGTTTTTTAAAACTTTAGGACCGTAATACTTCATGGTATGTTCCACATATCAAAATCTTTATGTACCATAATAGGTAGAGTTATATAAAATTTACTCTTTTACCTATTATCTCAAAAAAGAGATAATAACTTTTATTTTTTCAACGACTAGTTCTCATGCACGTGATAGAGATGCGTGAGGTAATGAAGATGTTCGAGCTTTGACAGAGAAGAGATACGAATGGACTTAGAGGAGAAATTGTTCATAAAAAAATTGACTAACTTCAGTATCAACTTGTTGTGATTGATGGATACGGCGTGGCTAATTTAATCCACGCCAGTAGATTAAAAACCTGCCACGGAACATAATAAGCTGTCTGCATCTACGAGTTTAACCAGCACATCCCGGTAACACCACGCTACATGACCCTATCTACTTGTTACCCATGATGCCAAGACATAGAATCCGGGTTGAAACAAACGCGCACTGTTGCACGGTGGACGAAGGCCATTCCATTCCCTCGGTCTACTCTGAATTCCCAATGCCTCCGAGGCCGACTAAGTAGAGCCTTTTGCTTGTTAGTATTGTGGATGCTCTATTTCCAAGCTGCAGGTTGATGTGTCAAATTTCAGTTTCAGTTTGTAGTGCAAATTCCGATGGATAGACCTCAATCGGTATATATGCTACAGCCAAATTAATGTACAGAAGAGTTAATATATGTAGTACTTGTGGTCCAGCTAAAAATATATGTAAGCGTCGGGTCTCATCTTAATTATCATGCCAGCTAATCTTGGAGGTCATACATGTCTTCTTCTTCTCGAGATACATGATTTGGTTCTTGTTATAAAATGATTAAGAAGGATCTTTTTATTGATTATAGTGCTAATGGGAAGCTTTTTCAGTAAATAATTCTGAAAGCTCTGAATTAGGAAGCCACTCAAATAGTATCATTGTATCATCGAAAAGGTCCTCGGTTTTAAAAATCATCAAACAGGTCATGGATTAATGGATCATACTAAACCATAAAAACGGTCTTGAGCTAAAAAAAAATCTGACCAAGCCATTCTGATTGCAGTGCTTGTCAGGTACCCCTATTGATTTGGATCATTCATAGTTTGTTTTTTAATGAAGAGCTTATTTCTGTCGAAACTAGAATTCGGTAATATAGAAAGGGGTAGCGGACGGGATCTAAAAGTGGATGAACGCGGAGATAAAGATTTAGACAGGTTCAGACCCTCTCGATGAGAGGTAATACTCTACTCCTGTTTGGGGATTGTATTTACCGGGTGTTGTATTGATCTGACGATCTGATAGTTCTCATGCCTGCGAGAGACACCTTGTTCTCCTTATATAGCCGGAGGAGAAGGGTTTACAAGATACAAATTAACTTCTTACGGTTTAAATCTCCTATAACTGCTTTACAATCTTACCGAACCAGGACAATAGACCGTTTCCTTGATTTACAAGTAAACGTCATACCCAAGTCCTAACTTGTTACATAATCCATGTATATAATCTATCCCCTATATCCAGTCGGATAAACTAGATCTGTGGTACCCATAATCTCCACAGTAGTCCCTAAGACCTTCCCAGTCGATGAGATAATCTTCTCTCAAGTCAAAATACATACAACCGAGTGTTTCAATCATCTCTACCATAGTCTCCCGAGTGCTTTTACCAAATCATAAGGCTGTGAAAGGGCTGGAAAAAATTCAAAACTATACCTAGGTGCATCGACTAGATACACCTAATTAGGTGTAGTCCCCGACTATGTGATCAGTTGAACAAATTAAACATATAGTTAAGGTTAATAATATCAACCATCCGAGTGGTTTTAAATCACCTAAGTAGCAAAATAATAGCATATGTGGTATGAACACCAAGTAAACCAGACTCAAGTGATTAAACTGACTGCTTTGTAAAATATGATGTGAGCAACCTAAAGTTTACATCTTTGAAAACTCACATAACAAAACAGCTAAAAAGAAGCTTTTATGCTATGAATAAAAAGTTTCCAAGGTATCAGGCACATACCATGCGCACACTGCTTTAACAAACGTGCTTGAGTCCCTAAATGACACATGGTTTCACCACACCTGGAAAATATATGGTATATGTGGTATAAAATCCGAGTAAATAAACTCATAGAGGATTTACCAACTACCTGGAAAATGACTAAAATACATAATTAGCATAAGCCATAATATTGGTTAGTAAAAGCACACTTACGTGGCAAAAACCAACGATATTATATCTAATCGATTGCTTTATAAACCCAAACAATGCTATATATAAAGTCAGCAAGGCAGTTATATAAAGCTTCACGGTTTGCCACCTTTTAAATGGATTGTACCAACTCCTAAAAAGTTGAGTAATAGAGGTATAAAAGGATTTTAAGGTATTTGGCACTTGATCACGCGCACTTTTGCCTAAGCAAAAAATACCTAAGTCCCTAAAAGAACGTGACTGGCAACACTTGAAAATATGGGCTGCAGATATATCAGACCTAGACCCAAAATATGTCCACCGATACCCTTAAAATATGTGCTGTATAACACACCAATTAATATGCTCCCAAGTGATAAATCTCTCAGGTGATATAGACCAAGTATATCTCATATGAGCAGCTTTTGATCCAAGTGATTATCCCTCATGGAATGTACCAAAGTAAATGTGATAATTTAATCCCAACTGGCGCAAGTACTCGGTTGATAGTCCTCGCAGGGAATGACGATTGATCCTGACCTTGAGCATAGGGGATAAGCTCACGGCCATGAATTCATGTTGCATGTATCCGGAACAAATCCAAATTGAAGGTATGATCCTTATGCTTGAGCAGATAAGCCCCTTAGTGGATAGCTTGTCCTTCCGTTATAGTCAAAATGTCCATTGGTGGGAGCTGATGCAGTCGGCATGGAGGCGAGATGACCAACATGGAGATGATATCGACCATCAGAGGTGATAAAGATGTCGGTAGTAGTGACGAAGTTGTCCGTTAGCAACAATGGCGAATTCCACCCACCGTGGAGACGAAGAAACCAATCGACAATGCTAGACATGACTGGTAATGGAAACGAAGTTGCTCATCCACAGTAACAGAGTAGGCGCAACCGAAGAAGCATGACAGGATGTTGATGAAGACGATGATGTCGGTGATCCAGTTAATAGCGGTGTAGCAGCCGATGATAACAACGTGGTCAACCATCAGCAGTGGCACAGTAGGTCAACCGCGAAGACAAAATAACAAGTCGGCGATGACGGAGGCAACCGAAGGTGAAGACATAGTCACCTATTAGCAACGGCAGAGACTTTGTGGCCGATGAAGTAAGAGCGATGCTGAAGAGGTACGACATGAGGTCTATGAGGATGATGATGTTGCTGATCCAGTCAATAGTAGTGTAGCAGCCAATGATAATGATTAGGTCGCCCATCAGCAGTGGCACAGCAGGCTAACCATGAAGGCCAAATAACAAGTCGGCGACAACGCAGGCAACCGAAGGCGAAGATGTAGTCACCCATTAGCAACAGCGAAGATGTCAGGACCGATGAAGTAGTGGCAATGCCAGAGAATCTAGTTGATGGTAATTAACCGGAGATGAAGATAATGCCAATGAATAAGGTGTCGATGGTGACGTCAATGATAATAATCCATCAAATTGCTAAGAAAATGTCAAAGCTCGAGTAATTTTCTTGATGCTAGCGTGTGCATGTCGAAGATTGATGTAATGCCTGTTGATTTGCGATGATGATAGTAGAACTTAGTCTTGTAGCTGCTGCAGATGCTTCACTTGGTTGAAAGTAGATGTTGTCCAACTCGTCGAATTTGAGTTGACTGGTTGATAACTCCAAACTCCTGAACATGTACATTAAATCTTGAACTTGATATTTGAGAAATTTGGAGTAGATTGTAGCACATTCAGAAGCCAAAATTATTGGTGAAATAATTGGTGTTGCTGAAATTCAATGCCTGCTCTGAGGTGAAGTCCAAGATAATAACTCCCGGAGTTGACTCGGTGGCTGGTTAATTGATTGCTTCATCTTGACATAGTGTCTATCAAATTTTGAGTTTGGTATTTGTGTAGCCCCTGACTCTATTCTTAGTTGGGAAACAACTGACCATAGAGTCAAGAACTGTAGCTTGTCATCGAGTAGCCGTCACTTGAGTGAATATACGGTATGAGGATGTTCAAGTAGAAATCTTGAAGATTGAAACACCGGTTGTCGTAGTAGATTAACACAACATCATATTTTGTGGCACATGCCAAGATGTAGAGGCTCTTGGAGACGTCATGGTTGGTGACTTAATTACACAGCCTTGATGACGTGAACATGAGTCGGCGGCAACAAAGGCAAACCAGTGGCGAAGACGAGTTCCAACAACGATGGCGAAGACGCATAGTTGTGAAGATAAAAACACCAGTCGGAGACGGAAGATGCAGAATGATGGTGAAAACGAAGACGTTTAACAACGGTGGTGTGACCAACAAACCATGTAGGCGAGGACATCAGTTGGCAGCGACGAAGGCAAGCTGGTGGTGAAAACGTAAACGCCCAACAACCGTGGTGTGACCAACCGACCGTGTAGGTGAGGACACCAGTAGGCAGCGGCGAAGGTGGCTGATGGTGAAGATGTAGACGCCGAACAATAGTGTTTTGACCAACCAACCATGTAGGCGGAGACACCAATCGGCGGCGGCGATGGCAAGCCAGCGGTAAAGACATAGACGCCCAACAACGATGGTGTGACCAATCATCCGTGTAGGCGAGGACACCAGTCGGCGGAGGCGAAGGCAAGCCAGCGGTGAAATCGTAGACGCCCATCTACGGTGGTGTAACCAACCAACCGTGAAGGCGAAGACACCAGTCGGCGGCAGCGAAGGCAAGCCGGTGGTGAAGATGTAGACGCCCAACAACGGTGGTGTGACCAACCAACCGTGTAAGCGGAGGCACAAGTCGGTGGCAACGAAGGCAAGCCGGTGTTGAAGATGTGGACGCTCAGCAACGGTGGTGTGACCAACCAACCATGTAGGCGAGGACACCAGTCATCAGCAGCGAAGGCGAGCCGGCGGTGAAGTTATAGACACCAATCAACAGTGGTGTAACCAACCAACCATCGAGGCGAGTTTACTGTGGGTGGCGGCGAAGGCAAGCCGGTGGTGAAGTCGTAGACGCCCTACAACGGTGGTGTGACCAACCAACCGTGTAGGCGAGGACACCAGTCGGCAGCGGCAAAGGCAAGCGTAGGAGATATGCCTATAGCCATGAATGCCAACTATGCATATTTGGATCTGGATCATGTAGTATAAACATTTAGGATGAGTAGCACATGATGTAAATATAATACTTGAGAAAAATTCAAGCATTTTAAAATATTTATAAATATGTGTTTCTCCTTCTATCGATTTTGATTTCCCCGAGTAGATGACTCCTTAAGTTTAAACACTCTGCCTGACTAGTCATTGACATGAGTTTGTTATTCATGGAACAAAGCTTCACGGGTCAGAATTTACTACTCGGGTACTTTTGCAATTGTTAAGAGCAGAAAAAAGTTATATTATCTCTATGTTTTTGATTTCTTTCGAGTAATAGTTAGCACCTTGCATTATACACTCCATCCAACGAGCCCCGGGTGCTAGGAATCAGCCCAAAGGCAATTATCCATTGACAAACCAAACGAAAAGCATAGGGAAATAGAGCTCCATAACTCGATCGATACTTTTTTTACTCGGATTATTTCACAAGAAATCAAGATAAGCATTAATAAAAATGTTAAAAAAAATACGATACAACATCTGTAGCCCCCGACTCACTACTCAATAGAGATCCAATTGATGTACTGAGGCAGTGGAAACAAAAAATATCATATAAAAGAGAAAATTAATGATGACTTAGCTTTTTGGTATTTTCCTCGGTGACAATAAAGGTGACCGATGTGAGAACAAGATCGTCTATCAATGGCAACGAAATAAGCCAGTCATGAAGAAGAAGGCACTAATCGCCAGCGATGATGGCGATCGGCGGTAAAAACGATGTCGCCATTAGTAATAGAGGAGGCGAAGGTAACCGGTGGTGAAGAAGTAGACTCCAAACAACGGTGGTGTGACCAACCAACCGTAAAGGCGAGGACACGAGTCGGGGGTGGCGAAGGCAAGCCGGTGGTGAAGACGATGACGCCCATCAACAGTGGCAGTGGAGGCCAACCATGAGGACGAAGGCACCAGTCGGCAACAGTAGTGTCGTGGCATTACGTGTGAACAACAGTAAATACCAAGAGATTAATCTATGATTAGAAATATAATAAACATTGATAAATTTGAAAAGAAAAAACCCAACGAAGTCGGAGATTAAATCCGTCAAACTCGTGAGGTTTATTTTCCCGGTTGTCACTCGGTGGCGGCGAAGTAGCTAGCATGGAGGTGAAGTCGCTAGTTAATGACCATGGAGGCAACTGGTGGTGAAGACATGTACGCTCATCAACGGTGGTGTAATAGACTAACCATAAAGGTGAGGACACCAGTTGGCGACGATGACAGCGACCGGTGGTGAAGATGTAGATGCTTAAAAATGGTGGTGTGACCAACCAACCATGTAGACAAGGACACCAGTCGGCAGCGACGTAGGCAAGCTGATGGTGATGGAGCATGGATGATGATATATGCAATACAAGAAATTGCACATCAACCTGGTGGTTAGAGATTGAAAAATGAAAATCATTGATGTAATAATTAATAGATCCAAACACATGATTTAATTTATGCTTGATGGAGAGGCTTGCACGGCCATAAACACTAAAGCACGTGCACAGTTGCAATGGCTACTCCTGATTGCGATCTGTCCAGCAGCCGTGCCTATATGGGACTTGTATAGCTGTTAACTTGTTCAGCGAGTCATTCGACACACAACTGCGTGGTCGAAGGACTCGGCAGAATCGACGATAGGAAATATATGCAAATAACAGATTAATCTGGGAGTAAAAATCAAATCAAGGATTAATTTTAATAATCCGTAAATTGAAACAGCTAACCCGATATCTGAACAATTCAATCAGTGTGTAATCTTGCCGGTTGGCCGGCCGGATTAATCTGATAGGCAGCGGCGCAACGCTGATGACTTCATGTGTGCCGACTGCTTTGCATCGGCCTAACTGTCAAGAGTTCGTGATGATGCTCGCCGTGTGATCATAACTTCTGAAAATCTGACGCCACAGCGTAACATGACAGCTCCGGTAGTACGTGCATGTAAGCAGATAGGCCGATATGGTTAAAATCAAGAAACTGATTCTATATATATGCATGGCGCATGCATGATTAATTAAATAAATGATGCACGTTGATCAGTGGATCATCTCATGCATGAAATTTCTCCTGGCAATCTGTAGGCGGCTGCTCCCATGTGCCCGTGGTAGCCATAAGACATCCGTCAGTGCTGCTCCGGTGTTTGGATCATGCATGAATAAAACCTCTATGTACGAGGGCACCGCCAACAACTCCGTTTTGATCTCAACCGACCAGCAAATGAAAAGCAAAAAGACATCGGAAGAGCAAATCATAATTAGAAATTAATCTAATAAAAGTTAGATCGGAACGAGAAACCCGATTGAAGATTTGGGCTATCGAAATCGGTGAGATTGGTCTCGGCGTTTCTTCTGAAGTTGATTCCATCAAACTTTTCGACTGGTAATTCGATGCACCCCCTACCTGGCGCGCTAATTGTTGAAACTAGAATTCGGCAATATGAAAAGGGGTAGCGCACGAGGCCTAAAAGTGGATGGATGCGCAGACAAAGAGTTAGACAGGTTCATGCCCTTTCGATGAGAGGTAATATCCTACTCCTGTTTAGGGATTGTATATGACGGGTGTTGTATTGATCTGATATTTTGATAGTGCTCATACCCGCGAGAGGCACCCTGTTCTCCTTGTATAGTCGGAAGGAGAGGGTTTACAAGATAGAGATTTAACTTCTTACGGTTTAAATTTCCTATAACTCCTTTACAATCTTACCGAACTAGAATAATAGACCGTTTCCTTGATTTACAAGTAAACGTAATACCCAAGTCCTAATTTATTACATAATCCATATATATAATCTATCCCCTATATCCGGTTGGATAAACTAGATCTATGAGTCTGTGGTACCCATATTCTCCACAATTTCCATTTCAGCTAAAAGTCTAAAGAGTACTATCAAACTAGAGCTGTTCATGCTACTCGTCCTTTTCAATCGATCACACTGGCACTCACTGCACAGGGCAAGATCAGTTCCATGTCAAGTAACAGGAAAATTACCAGTAGTTGAGTGCGATACTACGCCTCCTGTTTCTCGGCCAACTTGTCGTCCAGCCATTATTTCATGATGAACAATTGGCATGTGATATTATTGGTTTTAATATTTGGAAATTATTGACGAAATGATTTTGAAGATGATTGGATTTTCAGATGATAAATAAGAACCACTGTGTGTTTCGATCTAGTCAGACCGAGCTGTGGTAGCCGGTCAGACTGGCGGTATATGTATGTTCAGGCTGGTCAGCCCGCGATCTGACTGGCCATCGCTGTGTTAGTTTCGGTTTCGGGTTGTTATTTTTGATATCCATGATTATTCTGTGATTATGATATCTAGATAGATACTATGCGTATATGGTACTATTGTATGCTAACAATGAGTCAAGTTAGAGATAATTTGTGCTCGGATATGGTTTATTGGTTGATGCATGTGTAGGTGAGTCTTGACGTCTCGGGAGAGTGTTGTCGGTGATAGATCGGGAGTCAACTTAGGAGAAGACGATGTTCGGATAATCAGGATATCATGTGGGATGCTTAGACTAGAGATCAATGCACGTGGATGATGAAGATTCCATATGGCTTATGGTGGAGATATTGTGCGCGTATGGGATGAGGAGTCGAATTTGGAAGGACTGCAAATTTGGTTAAATTGGAGTTTGTAAAGTTTGTTTCTTGTACGGGAAGGTTTCCTAGGAGATTAGGACGACTTGTACGAGATTGATTCATGGCTTTAGGCTGCCTACCTTAGGTATAAATAGAGGGAGAGTGTAGCCTCTCAGTATCGATTTTGAGAGAGTTAAGTTGAGAGAAAAGTTAGAGTTTTGAGTTTAGTCGAGATTTTCGTGAGGAGTGCTATTGTTGCACTTAGTAAACACAGATTAGAAGTAATAAAGTTCAATCATTTTTGAGAGTTCTTCATTTGTACCGGTGAGTGCACAGTGGTCAGACCGGCGACATCACGGTGATCAAACCAGCGGCACCACTGTGGTTCGTCCGGCGGCGGCAATAGGTGATACGGCGCATCAGGCGGTCAAACCAGGCCAACACTACCGGTCAGACTAATCATCATCGAAATTTAAGGGTAACTTTTAATTCCGCTAAAAGTTTGATTTTTGGTACTACAACCATTCACCCCCTCTGATTGGCTTAGTTCTTACTCTTTGATCCTACACTTAACAGTTAGAAGCACAAGCCTTGGAAGCAGAGCGAGAATGAAGATGGTGTGAGCCCCCGGTTTTGTATACCGGAAACCCCATGTGTATTATAATACCATTCCCTGGATCAGTAGATGGTACACACATGGCACAGTTGTATATCACAAGCTGACATTGTCATACAGGTCTTACAATATATTAATAATACAAGGGTAGCCCAAATGGGACCCGAATAGACCAAGCATAGTCGACAACAACACAAAATATCAAAACAGATAAATGAGGTAGCGGAAGCGAAGCAGCGGCGGTCCATCTTATACCACACGCATCGACTGGTGAACCTAGGTCCCTATTCCACCGTCCTCGGCAACTCCTTGCCAGCATAGCACATGTACAGGTCGACACCAACATCTTTCTAAAAGATTTAAATAAGCAAGAGTGAGTACCAACCGTACTCAGCAAGCCACCACTACAGAATGCATATAATGTTCATAGGGGTTCAAGGATGGCTTGGTTTATTTGCATAAAGCTAGTTTTCACAAATTATTTCACAAACCTATGACGTAGCAGTTTTAACTGAAAACAATCGTTAGGTTGAAGTTGTCATTTCACCTGCGAGGGTTCATCCACCTTCCCCAAGCTTCGCTTGGTCCGGTTTACCCTCGCATCCAATTTCCACAGTTTTCACCATTACGACCTTCCTGCACATCAGGCAAGGTTACACCGTCCATTCCAATCATATTTTAAGCAATATTAAAAATTAATGAGGCTAGTCAAGAGTAGTATAAGTCCCGACGCTGATTAACCGCGAGCACAACTATTTTAATAGTTTAGTTTACTCACACTGCAGTGGATGTACGCTTTTAACCCACACTCCGTGACGCACCCAACACATGAGACTTGTCACGGCCCGGTTTTTCAGTTACCCTCGTATGGCGGCACCCGCTCCAAGGACTACGAATCCCCATTGCACCCCCGGCGCCACATTCCTACCTCGAGCCGGTTGTGAGAGGAGTCCTAGCGCTCCCGAGATCTTAGGGGGGTTACATAATATATACTTAGGTTGCATTTTAAGTTTTTGCCGGTGTTCAAAAGATCGACCCAAGCGATCTAAACCACAACACTTCATCAACACAACAACAAATGTCTAGAACCTACCATGTCTGGGGTGCCACCCCACGAGAATTTCCTAGTCCACCGGATCATACCCCACTCGAGAAATACGGTCGTACACTGTTCGTTTCTCGCATAGCTTCTTGACTCGGTCCTTAATTGACTAGGGTCGGCGGCTTACCGTTCCCAGAACCACCCATATTCTATTCATGCCGCCCCAGTCGAAATAGTTTTGTTTTATTAAGTTTTTGGTTTTCACAAAGGTTTTAATGTTGCGGGTGGCGCTTATGTCTCCACCCGTCTCCAACAATCACTCCCACTGAGTGATCGCCACATCCACATCCATAGCCATATATCATAAGTATGGAGTGTACAAACGTCTACACATATGCAACGCTAAGCAGTATATATAATTAAACGCGCATAAATAATAGACTCAGGTAACAAAGGTGTATAAGTATATAAAGGTAAACAATATCAAAGGTAAGGCTTAAACAAATGTAGGTACGCGTTTTATAATTAGCATGCAATTTTATTTGCAATCAACACATTTATAAAATAGGATATATATGTTTGAGGAAGAGGGCGTAGTGACTTGCCTTGCATTAGGTTCGTATAATCTTCGAGAAATCCGCAACAGTTAGAATAACCGGAAAATCCACGATCAAAGAATAACTGGAAAACTCGAACATCCGACCAACGACCGAAGAAAACCACACAAAATCCTAAAAATAAAATAAAATAATATTCAATACAAACTAATGGTGCCAATAAATAGATCTCGATTTTAGAAAGAGGATGGAAGTCGAATGGAGTCAAACGGAGTTACGGTTAGAGAGATATGAATTTTCGAATGTTTAAAAGATTATAAATCGCGGACGAAGGATTTCTCAGGTGGGGAGATATTTTAGACTTCCTAAGAGAGCTTCGGTTTATAGTGAAACGCAACATAGACTTTAGGTATAAGGATGGAGTTGATGGTGGGCCCTACCCGAAGGTTAGACGAAGCACTTTATACAGACTTATAGAGAGGAATCAATCTCTCGGGCTCAGCCGGAAAAGAAAAAGGGGGTGACATAGACTTTTATAAGGAATCGACTTCGCGGGTTTGGATAGGGAAATAGAGGGACATGAAGTAGACTTTTTTAGAGGGAGATAACTCAAGGAAATATCTAGAGTGTGGGCCCCACTGATAGGCCCCACTTCTTTTTCCTTTCTTTTTTCATTTTCCTTTCTTTCCTTATCTCTTCTCCTTTTGCCTCTTTTCTTCCGTTCCTTTTGTGCTTCTTCTTCTTCTCCCTTTCTCTCGTTCTCTGTTTCTCTCACCCAGCCGGTAGAAGGGGAGGAGAGGGCGGTGTATGGCGACGGCAGCCGGCCGGGTGGCAAGTGCGGCGAGTGGGGGCGGCGGCCGGCTGGGGTGGCGGGGGTGGCGAGGTGGGGGGTGGCGGCGGGGGGCTGGGAAGGCGGTGCCGGCGGGTGGTGGGGGTCGGGGCGGCACCGGCGCGGGCTGCGGCCGGCCCAGCGCCGCGCGCTCGATAGGAAGGGAAGCAGCGCCGGGCTAGGGCGGCGCCGGCCGGCGACAGCGCGGCAAGGACGGCATGCGGTGGAATCGGGGCGACGCCGGTAGGGCAAGAAGACGGGTAGCCGGCAGGGGGAGGGGCTGGCGTGGTGGTGCGGCTATGGCTTGTGCATGGCGCGTCGGCGGCTTGACGTGTTGGCGCGGCCACGCACGGGAGAGGGGCGGCGCATGGTGGCGGGGCGACGGTGGCGTCGACGGGGCATGCGGCCGCGACACGCGGTGGCATCGGCGCAGCGTGTGGGGCGGCCGGCAGCCGGGCCACGCGGCACGAGGAGGGTGCAGTGATGTCCACGACGGCGGCATCGACAGAGCGAAGAAAAAGGAAGACAGTGGGGAGGAAAAAAACAAAGGGAGGAGGAAATGCTCACCTCGCGGCAGCCGGGTAGCAGCACGCCGAGAGTGGCCGACGGTGTCAACGATCGGCTCGCGGTTCGTCCTCGCGGGCCAAGTGCTCGAACACATTCACAGAGGTTGGTTTTGTCAGTTTTAATTTCCTTTTTAGTTTGATTACGTCCGAGGTTTGAGCGTTCAATCGTTCTAATCGTTCGTTCGCTTGTTCGTGCAAGGAAGTTCACTGATCGGCGCGGCAGCCAACTCCAATCCCCCTTGCCCAACCGACGCTCGGCTCGTGGCCAGCCGAAGTGGAGCAAGCAGTGGAGCGGCTGCTAATGCGCATGGTGGGGGATGGCAATGGTAGGGCAAGAGCAGGGAGAGGAAGGAGGGCAAGGGAATGGAGAGGTGCAGGAGCGTTCAGGTTGTGGCGGCGATTTTATAAGGTGGTGACTGCCTGTGCATGGGAGGCAAGGTGAGCTTTTCTTTGTGGACTCGGCTTTGCTCTTTCGGTGTGAACCCTTCTTCCTGTGCTGCATGAATTTGATTGAGGGTTTGTGGATTGGGTGCATGGTGCAGGGACGTTCGCTGCAATGTGGTTGAGAGGGTCCCAGGCAATTGATGCAGTGACTCAATTGTGTGCACTGCCTTGCAGGCATTATATCGAACACCTCCTGTGCATGCCTGTTGGTGACTGCTTTGCTGCAGGGGGCCGGTTAGACTTTGGGTTGAGAAGGGAATTGAATGGCCTGATGTGTAGAAGGAGCACAAATAGACTTGTGATTAGTTGGGCTGGCAAGGAGAGAGGTGGCCCACTGTAATAGGAACCTTTTTGTATTTTCTGGGACTTGTAGTTTGATTCGGCTTTGTGTGATTGGACTATAATTATGGACTGTATAAATTGGGACATTTAATTTGAATTGTAAATGGACTGTAATTTGGGCATTTAATCTGTTTGAATTTGGACTTCAGTCGGGTCGCTATATGAACCATTTGAATTTAATTTGGCTAGAAGGTCGTGCAAGGATTAGAGTTAGGATTTCTTTGCGCATGCTCTGACGGCACTGCAATTGAGATTTTTTTTTGGATGACGTATGGCATTCAAATCCAACCGTCGCGGTAGAAATAAAATTGGCTATATTCGAATCGACGCGCGATAGATAAATACGTCGTTCGATTTTAATTATTAAAGGGTACTATCGGGGTCGACTTGATAGAGCGGTTAAAATTTAACCGTAGGATAAAAGTTTGCGAGAGGGATAATATTGCGGTAGAAGAGAAGAACTTCGGGACTTTAATTAATTAGCACCGAAGCGATTAAATGGGACAGACGGGGAAATAAAGAAAGGAAGGACGTCGAACAGAGGACAACCTCTTTAGAGATAAGGTTTAATCGAGATCTTTTGGCACAAAATCTACATACACAAATAAATAATAAATAATAACAAGCAAGCTAAAATTATGCCTGAGGACTAGACTTTGTCTGAGGAGGTCATATCTTTGAAAATAGCCTTTTAGGAATTATATTGCGCAAATAAGGTTTTGAGTAAATACATTACCAAAAGATATTTTGCAAATAATTTCCAAAGGCTTATCACTCTATATAAGGTTCATAGAAAATATCAAAGCCATTTCTTGAGTAGAATAGTATTTGTTTTAATAAACTATACCATTGTGGGTTTTATCCAAAACGGTGGTATATCTCTACATATAGTAAATATGCCCGGGGTTTTTAATATATAAAAAAAAGGTTTTTTCAAAAATAATTGGCATATGCAAATCTTAGGATATCTCATAATCATAGTTCCTTGAATAAATAATATTTGAAGTCAAATACCGACGTATCCTCAGACGTTTGTCTATTAGCCCACGTATAAACGAAAAATGACAGATCGAATTAAATTAATTCAGTTATTCCGAATTTTTAATTCCGTATTTCAAAGTTGAAATTTTCAGGGTGTTACAGATGGTTACTGGAAACCATAGTGGAACGGAAAAACAATCCGTGATCATCTGTACTGGATTTCCCGATGCCTCATAAGCCCTTAATTTCGACACGCAACACCAATCCCTTCTTCCTATATAGTTGGTACCACTAGAGAAGTTATTGCTATAAAGCTTACACCACGTTGTGCCACGTCGTCCTTTTTTCATGAGCCGTTGGAGTGTTTGCAGGTCTCCTCATGGACGTTAGATTAGATCAACGTTCAGCAAGATATTAGGCCAGCCCATCCTGCTCATGGGCCTCTGGAACGTAAATCCATATTTCTGTTGGCCCAAGCCCATTACCAAGCCAACCCTATCCACTCCTTCCAGAGAACGAACGCTGCTATATAAAGCTTACACCATGTTGCGTCATGTTATCCTTTTTTCTTGGGCTGTTGGATTGTTTGCAGGTCTCCTGATCAACATAAGATTAGATCAACGTTCAGCAATATATTAGGCCAGCCCATCCTGCTCATGGGCCTCTCGAACGTAAATCCATATTTCTGTTGGCCCAAGCCCATTACCAAGCCAACCCTATCCACTCCTTCCAGAGAACGAACGCTGCTATATAAAGCTTACACCATGTTGCGTCATGTCATCCTTTTTTCCTGGGCCGTTGGATTGTTTGCAGGTCTCCTGATCGACATAAGATTAGATCAACGTTCAGCAATATATTAGGCCAGCCCATCCTGCTCATGGGCCTCTGGAACGTAAATCCATATTTCTGTTGGCCCAAGCCCATTACCAAGCCAACCCTATCCACTCCTTCCAGAGAACGAACACTGCTATAAAGCTTACACCACGTTGCGCCACGTCGTCCTTTTTTCCTGAGCCGTTGAATTGTTTGCAGGTCTCCTGATCAACGTTAGATTAGATCAACGTTCAGCAATATATTAGGCCAGCCCATCCTGCTTATGGGCCTCTGGAACGTAACTCTATATTTCTGTTAGCCCAAGCCCATTACCAAGCCAACCCTATCCACTCCTTCCAGAGAACGAACGCTCCTCTCAGAAAAGGAAAATAAATCGCTCCCCACAACTTGCGTCGCAGTAGCCGGTGGCTTGGGATGACGGTGTCACTCCTGTTGCACGATCTCTACCGGGGGCCAAGGCGACCGCAGCCACACTCGCTCGGTGTTCGCCGCTGCACGCCGTCCGGGCTGTCGTGCCCCTTCTCGCTAGGAGTTGCGTCCCCTTCTGCGTTTCATCTGTTAGCTAGGGTTTCGTGGTGTGGCCGTCCGGGTGGCTGAGGATAGCAGCGGCGCGGCTTGCACACATGGTCCTCTTCTGCGGTCAGGGCCGATGCAGCCTAGTGCCAGGCTCCCTCTCACCGTGCAGTACCCTAGGGGCCCATCTGTCGGTTCGAGAGGGTGGTGTACAATTGGTCTACGCGCTGCAAGTTTCGGGAGGGCCACGGGTTCGCCACCATGGATTCGTCGGTTCGCATCAGCGCTTCAAGCAAGAATCATTGAACCCATTCTCTCTTCAGCCATAATGTCAAAATCCTAATTAGGTTGCTCATGTATATTCCCCTTTCCTTTCCTTCTCTTAAACTTGAGCAATTGTAGGAAAAACTGCCGTAATTAATTCGGCCACCAGGCGGCATGCTAAATTCAATTTATTGCCTTCATGAGCATCTTAAGATCCCTTCTGCAACCATAATAGACTACAAATCCATTTCACTGTCCTCCCAGTTCATCCAACCAAGCAACCATATCCTTCGATTGCATCCACCAGATGGCTGGAATTGAGCTATGAAATGTTAGTTCACTACATATAACTTTAGTTTTTAGTTATACTACCTGTAACTTTAGTTTTTAGTTCAGCAATCATATTTCAGTTCTGTATATATCAATCACTTCTATTTACTTATGGACCATAGGCTACGAATTTGCTCTCCGCAGGACCAAGGCAAAAGTTTTCATGAAGTAGTGTTTATCTATTTAGTAGATAGAAGTATTTTTTTTCCATAACCATCCAAGCACAGAATTTCACTAAAAGCAAATAACCTTTACCGGTATGTGTTTTTTGTGACCTCATCCTATGTTGTTCATGATGTCTGTGCACCTCCTTTACTAACATTATTCATTACCATTCCATGCTGCAATTTTAACCCATGCATGCATCCTAAACCCTAAACTCTAAACCCTAAACCCTAAACCCTAGTCGGCCGAGTACACCGGCCGTGCCACAGTCGCTAACTAGCCGCTAATGGTTCGTTCGCGCGTAGTATAGCTCGGAATCTCGTTCGTTCGGTCGTATTGAGTCGTTCTTACTTCTAGAGCCATTCTGAGCTGCCGGTTCCGTTCGCCGGTTCAGGATATATGATGATTGAACCGGCGGTGTGGATTTGGCACCGTCGTCGAGGTGGCTGTTGCTGAGGTTGTCGTCGCGAGCCACCGAATCTACGCCGTCGCCAGCCTCTTCGCAATAATTTCAAAATATATAGCCAATACCTCTGATGATTGAATTTGCAAAGTTCCAATATTTTGAAAATATATAATCAGTAGCTTTCTATTGATTGAAACTTAAAACAAAGGGTTTACCCAATGGATGCTGGGCAAAGTACACCACGTTTCCAACTAGGGCGTGGCCGCTCAAGACGTCGATCATCACAATTATGGTCCCTCAACGTAATAATTCTGCTGCTGCTGAAACACGCTGCAAATGTAAACTGATATTGGATGCCCGTAAATCTAGAGGTTGGTTCCTCAATTTAACACTTCAGTTTCTTTAAACTACATATGAATTAACATTGCATGCCTACCTAACTTACCAGGTTTTAGACCAGCTAATTCTGAACCTATTTTCCCTTCACAACACTCCACGCCAGGGTACTTCTCGTACACAGTTAGACACAAATGAAATAGGTTCATCATCTGCACCTACGCCTCCATTTACTATCCACCAATGAATTATTGGAGTATTCTCACCTTCCCAATCAGACGTTCACAATCCTTCTTCTACGTCAACATGTAACCGAGTATTTCACCATCGCCATATGTTTTCATATCCTTTCTGCCTAACACTTAATACATGTCAGTCGTGTATCTTATACATATCGTTATCTATCATCTTTTATTGGTTTACTTTTCTAGGAAAAATCTTTGCTCCATTAAATCTCAGTGGTCCACAACATTCTTGCAACCATTGTGGTGCTTTATTCTGGTATGAAGAGCGTGCACGAAAAGATAGGCACACATCAAACCCAACATATAATTCGTGTTGCAGAGGGGGGATAATCTCATTGCATCCTTACCAGCCACCTCCTCAGCCCCTACTAAATTTATTGACTTCTGCCAGCTCTCTATCAAATCACTTCTTGAATCATATTCGTCGATACAATTCCATGTTTGCTATGACTTCAATGGGAGCTAAAATCATTGAATCCATCAACGATGGTCGTGCACCGTATGTCTTCAAAATTAGTGGACAGATCTGCCACAGAATAGGCTCATTAATACCGCCACAAGGCCGTCAGCCGAAGTATGCTCAGCTATACATCTTTGATACGAAAAATGAAATTTCCAATAGAATCAATATTGCTTCATCTTCACGCAACTGCTTTCATGCCAGTGAAGAAATTGTTGGTGATCTAATACAAATGTTTGATACGCACAATCCTATCATAAAGCTATTCCGAACAGCAAGAGAGAGGTTAAGTGAAGATGAATCTGATCATTACAACATCCGATTATTTGGTAAGACAGATGCACACGGGGATATATATAGTGCGCCAGTTGCATATGAGGTTGTAGGATTAGTAGTTGGTGATACTGGATTGACTGATATTGGCTGGGACATAATACTACAACATTCATCAGAACTGCAATGTATAGATGAAAATTTATGGCCATGCAATATCCTATTCTATTCCCCTATGGTTAAGATGGTTTCCATGAATCCATCATGTATAGCCAAACAGCAAGCCCATCTAGCATGCAACGTAACAAAGCAACAACGGTAGAATTCTTTATTTATAGATTGCATGACAGAATGGATGAACTCAACACCCCATTGCGTTGTGGGAGGTTAACCCAGTCTTATTTGGTAGATGGCTATTGCTGCGTTGAAGGTGGGTGCATAAAGCACAATAGAAATCCCAGCTTTCAACACAAATATAGATCAGCACCCTTCAATTCTTTGACCAATTCTGTGTTTTGAGGCATTACAACCGGTTCTTCTGCTGGCCAACGGGTTATCTTACCATCCTCTCATACCAGAAGCCCTCGGTATCTATACAAAAACTACCAAGACTGCATTGCTATTTGTAGGAAGTATGGCTGCCCAGATCTTTTTGTCACTTTCACATCAAATGCATCTTGGCCTGAAATCCTTGAAATAACCTTGTTGACCGTGTATTCAATATGAAGGTGAATATTTTGATGGAAGATATTAAAAAACATAAATTCTTTGGCCCCATTCACGTAGGTAATTCCTAAAAAAATAATTTACTCACGAGCCTTACTTATTACGTGTAATGTTTATCAAACCAGTAAAAATATTCCACACTTTTGTACAGTTGTCTACAGAATAGAATTTCAAAAGCGTGGGCTGCCACATGTCCATATAATCATTTGGTTATCAAAAGAACAACCACTAGATGCTGAAAAGGTTGACTTATATCTCTTAGCTCAACTACCAGATCCTACTATTGATCCAATAGGATTTGAAGCTGTTACTTCTTTTATTATTCATGGACCCTGCGGTCCTTAAAATTCCTCTTCCATGTGCATGTCTGAAGGAAGGTGTTCCAAATTTTACCCAAAGAAGTTCTGTGAAAACACTACTATATTGGAAAATGGTTTTACACAATACGCTCGGCCAAACAATCAAATCATTGTAACAAAAAATCAAATTGACATTGACAACACATTTGTGCCCCACAATGTTTATCTGGTGGTTAAATACCAAGCTCACATAAATGTAGAGAGTGTCAACCATGATGGTATGCATAAGTACCTTTTCAAGTATGTAACAAAAGGCTATGATTTTGCTAGAGCAGGTATCCGTGGTAACTCGGGAAGTGAAACTATAAATGAAATACATAATTATCTTGAATGTCGATGTGTCACTCCACATGAGGCTGCTTGGCGACTACTTCAGTTTGATATACACCACACAGACCCGTCAGTGGAACGCCTACCAGTCCACCTTCCTTTAGAGAATAGTGTTGTTTACACAGAGGACGATGACCTGGAAGAAGTTATTGAAAACCCAGAAAATTGTAAGTCTAAGCTAACTGCATGGTTAGAAGCTAATAGTCAATTCCCTCAAGCTAGAGGACATACATATATTGATTTCCTTGAATACTTCACATGGCATGCAAGTGGAAAATATTGGAACATATGCCGTGGTTGTCAGAACAAAGTTGGACGTATAGCTCATGTTGACCCAACAAAAGGAGAACAGTAATATTTGAGGATGTTACTCCATAGAGTTAAAGGCCCAAAGTCTTTTTCTGAAATCAGAAATGTATCAGGACAGCAATATCCTACATTTCGATCGGCATGTGAAGCTCTAGGTCTCCTTGGTGATGACCAAGAGTGGTCCCATGCTCTCAATGATGCTACAAATTGGGCCTTACCTTACCTGTTACGATAATTATTTATCACAATCTTACTATTTTGTGAGGTAACAAATCCACAAACACTTTTTGGGGAACATGCCCAACATATGAGCGAAGTTATCAGATATAGAACAAATCAAAATCTATCAGCAATGAATAATGCATTTGTAGACTCTTTTGTTGCCAACTCCCTGTTGTTTGAATTGGATAAGTTATTGAGAGATGCTGGATATTCTTTGTGTATGGATATGGACGAACTGGAAAAACTTTCTTGCATTTTGTTAGAGCACAAGGAAAAGTAGCGTTGGTTGTTGCATCATCAGGAATCGCAGCCCTCCTGCTCCCAGGAGGTAACCCCATTCCCGCTTCAAAATCCCTTTGGATATACGTGAGACTTCTATGTGTGGCATAAAGAAAAACACACACTTAGCAGAGCATATTCAGCAAACAACCCTTCTTGTTTGGAATAAAGCACCTGTTAACCACAAATATTGTTTTGAAGCACTAGATCACACACTCAGAGATATATTGTCAGATAGTAGGCCTAATGCAAGACAATTTAGTGGAATAATGGTTGCATTTGGTGGGGACTTTCGGCAAACACTCCTTATTATTCAGAATGCAACAAAGCAACAAATTATGCGAGCTTCTATTGTTAATTCATATTTATGGCATCAATGTGTAGTTCTTGAATTGACTGAAAATATGAGACTCACCTCGCAGAACCTTTCACCATGTGACAAAGAAGAATTACGGGTATTTGCGGAATGGCTTTTGAGAGTAGGAAATGGTACAGAGCCTCAAATTTCTTTAGAAAATGAAACTAATGGTAGTTTCATAGAGATACCACAATCTCTTCTTTTACACTTAGATTCCAGTAATCTTGATACTTTAATTTCCTTTGTATATGGCTTAGGATATGAACTAAGCAATATGACAACTTATTTGTGTGACCGGGCAATACTATCACCAACAAATGAGGTTGTTTTGGAAATAAATAGCAAAATCATCACTCAAGTAACAACACCTGAGATGTCATTTTACAGTTCAGATTCTATTGATGATAGCTGTTCAAACCATTCAACTCTAAAAGCGTTATACCCTACAGAATTCCTTAACACAATATATTTGAATGGACTTCCGGATCATGTTCTGCATCTCAAAATCGGTGTTCCTATAATGCTCTTGCGTAACCTTGATCCTTCTAGAGGCCTTTGTAATGGGACTAGGATTATTGTTACCCGGCTCACAACCCGCATCATTGAAGGGGAAAAAATCACAGGGAAGGCCAAAGGCTCGAGAGCACACATACCGCGTATTATTATAACATCAGCTCAATCCAAGTGGCCATTCAAGCTAAAACAGCGTCAATTTCCAATACATTTGTCATATGCCATGACAATTAATAAAAACCAGGGCCAAACCCTTCAACAAGTTGGTGCATACTTGCCATCTCCAATTTTCTCTCATGGATAATTATATGTTGCACTGTCACGAGTCACATCTCCAAAAGGTTTGAGGATACTTATCAACAACAATCATTCATCAAATGAGCATTGCACACAAAATGTAGTACACACTGAGATTTTCCATCATATCCATAGTAATATGAATTAGAGTACAAGGTATTGTTTTAACAAGCTATTACTCACATACAACATTTATTTATTTATTTGATGGATGCAACATATGTTTATGATACAGTGCACTGAATAACATTTAATATCTTTTTTCAGGAATATTTCACAGATGGGATCACCAACAAGACTCAAAGACATCACTCTAGGCCAGCAAAACTGCAAAGTTTTGGGACGGCTTATTAGACTATGGGATGCTCAAAACATCACATCCAACACACTTATCAGCATTGATGGGGTTATTCTTGACGAAGAGATACATAATCCTTTACCCAAAGGGACTTTCCTATATTTCAATGTATAATGTTGCAATATAATGTTGTGAAAAAAAATGTAGCTCCAAACTTACAATAATTTGAATATTTTCAGGGCACTATGGTACAGATTACTATTCCAAGGAAATTTAAGAATAAATTCTGGCCCTTGCTAACTCTAAGCTCTGTCTACATGTTTGTTGACATCAATGTTGTTGACATCAGGAACAAAAAGTATATTTACCACCACCAAAAATACATGCTTCAGTTCAAAGGAAGCACAAAGGTTTCATCACCTTGAATCAAGAGCTTCATCCATCCATAAATATGGATTTAATTTATGCTTATTTGATCAGATTTCAACTAGAAACAAACTATCCAAACCATTGTTAGGTAATACTTGCACTTTCTATTTTTTGCTATTAAATTAGTATGCTTCTGATCGCCATGTTGGACCATATGATTATGCTGGGAAAACATCGTCCAAGAAAAACAGGAACCTCAAAATTCGTAACAAAGAGTATGTACCCTGTAAACATATAATATTTTATTAAGTTTCTACTCTACATTTCTCCATAGTATATACCATTACTATGACCAATTTGCAGTGAACAAGAGCAAGAAATAGTTCTCTGGGGTGAATATGGTGAGACATTTGATAAGGCATCTATCCTGCCAAAATCTACAAACCATGAAATTGTAGTTTCTATATTTGTTGGGCTTACTGCCGGATCATACTTAGGTAATTCAACAAAAAAACCTTATCTAGACCCCTCTCATAAAAAAATTTATTCATTGACTTTATGCCCTCCAATCTGAAAGACAAAATAGAGGCTGCATCAAGTACTGCAACATGGATTTATTTCAACAGTGAGATAACAGAAATTTCTGAATATCACAAAAGGTAACCTCTATTGTTCATCTCCCATATACAATTTCATTTACATTTAATTTAAAAATGCATCAAACTCTCTTGAAGCTACCAATGGGAAATTCAAAATTCCAACTCTCCAACAACAAATGCCTCGAGTAGAGCATTTAACTCCATTTCAAGCTATATAAACTTGAGGAAATATCAGCACTGCCAGTTTCTTCTTTCAATGTAAGTCGTCACAACAACATTAGACAATAAATTGCTACTATGATTAAATAATCATTTCAAATAATTTTATACAAAAGAGAGGCAAAACATATAGTTGCATTGCAAAGGTATCATCGATACTACCATATACAAACTGGTACTACAAAATATGCAAGTACTGTGATGTATCATACAATAGCAGCTCAGACACTCCAAGATGTCATTGCCAACTTGCCATGCCAAAACCAATGTAATATATCTGTTAAACTCATTTTCTTTTTGAAACAATGCAATGTACATTGCTAACAGCAAAGCTAATATATATACTTCAAAAAACTTTCAGGTACAAACTTCCTTTAACAATTACAAATGATTCAGGAACTATGGACACAGTGGCACATTCAATAATGTTGCTGAAGATTTGGTCACGATAAATGCTACTCAATCTTCCCAGAACATGAAAATCGATGCAACGGTCCATGCCATGGCTCTTGATACTGACATAGGAAAAAGAAGACTCTTTCACATTGCCATGAATACAAAGTATTATTCACATTTCTCTATCAACTATGTACTGAAAAAGAGCCACCCTGTTGAAAATGAAAAAGAAACTTTGATGCTACCTGCTTCAAGTAATCATGAGGTATCACAACTATACTAATGTTAGTCCATACCATATCTTTTATTCTTTCATCAACCTTCTACATTCTAACAAAAACAATTCAGGGACCAAGCATCAAACAGCCTGCTGCAACTAATGAAGGCCAAACCATCATGGAACATTGTAGGTTTGACATCACACACAATTTATACTTATATTTCTATATTAACAACCTCTACTTAAAACCATAAATCAATACATCACAACTACCAACAGTAAAGAAGACCAAGATCCCACTACACCGCCATCCTTGCAGCCCCTAAGCACGACTCCAGATAACAACACAAGAAACCAAATTATAACTTCAGCAAAGAGAGCCCTTCAATTTGAAAGGAGTGCTCAGATTGATCAGCAATCGTATGCCATCCATTCTACCAGTTAAACATGCTAATATATTAATGTTTCTTCCACTGAACAGCTATACTTTCCATATGTATCAGCCCAGCAACTACAAGTACTATAGTTGATTTCAGCAAAGAACAACATCCCTCAACGGATGTTTCTTCGGTGGCAAATTGCAAGCGCCATAAAACAACGTACATGAACAACACAAATATGATTCTATGCACTATATATGCCATGATGCTACTAATTTGATTGCTTATTTCAGAATAGAAACCTCGAGCAACTCAGGGGACAGCCAATTACAACGACCAATAGAATCTCAGGAACAACCTACAAGTGACAAACAACACGTACAGTTCAATATTCCTGCAGTCACTCTTACAAATGCCTATAATGATTAAAATATATACATTAGCTGATTATAGACTTTCATATATCTCATGTTGGCATATATAGACTATTTACACCATATAAATTGCAAAACACCTATAACAACATGTGTTTTTTTTCTGTTTTCACAATAACATATTGACGGAGGATAAACTCCGCAGCGGGGGACTGTGGAGGCCTCCCTTTCGAGTTTGGCCCAGGGCGCAAAAGAGAGACGTTCCCGGCTCTGGCTCCGGTGCGCCAATCGTGGAGAGGGAGAAAGGAAGAGTTTCCCGCAAGAGAAGACAGTGGCACGAGAGATTATATAGGTTCGGGCCACCAGCGAGGCATCATACCCTACTCCTGTGTGATGGACAATATGTGTGCTCTTGTTCTCAGCGATCCAACCCCTTCCCTCTAGGCCTGGGCCTCCTTTTATATTCCCAAGGGGACACCATATGGGCCGAACAGGCTACATTCTAGAGAAAAGGGAAAAAGCTCTTATACAATTAAGGGCCACACTGTGGCATGCGGCATAAGTCCACCGTCCTGTAGCGCCAGCACGACTCCTGTCAGACCGCCCATCTTTCACGCGTGACACCGTGCGTCATTCTTCATTTAAACGGCCGGAGACTTGCTTATCCAACCGTATGCGGTGAGGCGTGCCAGGTGATTAGACCTGGCGCACCAACTCTGGTGAGGTGAGTGAGCCGAACCGGCTCACATGATTTTGATGTGACCCGACGGGACACGCAGCATACCTACCGGGCGTGCAGCGACATGCCTAGTACTGTGCTACGTCCCATCGGTCATTCGCACCGGTCACGCACCGGTCAGCCGACTATGACCGATGTCAGGTGCGCGCGTGCGTGTCATCTCACATTTAATGCGGCACACGCACGCACGCAGGTGCACTTCGGCTGTACCGCCATTAATGGGGATAGGTGAGCGCCGGGAGCGCTCACCTACTACGACATACGTGGCGGCAGCGCGAGGGGGATGGGGGAGCCCGACCCCTGCCGCGGTATTCACCGGGAGGCGCCACGACTTAGGACGGGCGGCCACCACGTCACCCTCGGGCCCGATTCCCCCTCGGGGAATGGCCACATAGGCGTACGGGGCCGCCTCAAGCCCAAAGTCGGTATACCCCTGGGCCCATGCCACCGACAGTAGCCCCCAGTGTAAAGCCTGTGGGGGCCTAACATGGGTCCACCGGGTTTAACGCCACCTTGTTGGCCCAGCGTTACGCGGGCCCAGGTCCTCGGAGAAGATGAACGATCGCCGTTTCCGCGCAAAGGAAGGAAAAAACGCCTCTCGGCGATAATGGGCCATTACCTCGTAACGGCCTCATCTATTCGGGGCGACGCGAATAATGGAACACGTCCGTCTACATGCCCGGAGATGTGATGATGGCATATCTTTCGGCAACCACGCGCGCCATCTCCATGACGGTTGCAGGACTTCGCACGCGCGCTGGAAACGGTATTGTGGGGATAGTGGAGGAAGTGCGCGCGGTAATCGAGGGGGCGAGATAATGGGAGCGGGAAACAAGGAGCCGGGCGCGGCAGTGGCTGGGGTATAAAGGGAGCCGGGAAGGGGATTTTCCCCTTCCTTCGCTACTTTCGCCCAACACAGCTTCCCTGCGCCCTAGCTCTCTTCGTCTCCCAGAGCCCTTCTCCGCCGCTCACACTCTTTCTCGCGCTCTTCTTTCTTCAGTGCGATGGCATGTGGATCTTCGCCGGTCGAGGGCAGCGTGCTGCCGCCATCCCACATCAACAACGACCGAATGGCTAGCCTACCATGCAAGTTCATGCCGGTGGCGCCTGACCGGGAGGTGGTGATGCTGGGCGAGGCACGCCCGGCGCCGCAGTTCCCTCCCCGGTCCGTTTTCTTCCTCCCCTTCACCATGGCGGGGCTCATCCCGCCATTTTCGCGCTCCTTCCTGGACGTCTTGGACCACTACGACCTCCAGATGGTGCACCTCACCTCCAACGTCGTAATGACGTTGGTCATCTTCGCACATCTGTGCGAGCTGTTTGTGGGGGTGAGGCCCACCCTCCGGCTATTCCGGTGGTTCTATACCGCACAGTTGGTGTCGCCGGCGACGGAAATCGGTGGCTGCTACTTCCAGCAGCGGGCGCAGGCGGCGCAGCAGTACATCCCCTGCGTCCTGCGCAAAAAGTGGGACGACTGGAAGAGCGACTGGTTCTACACCGGTCTCCCCGACGAGCGCGGCCTCCGACTCCCGACCCGTCCACCGACGTAGAGGCCAACATGGCGATCGGCCGTCACCCTCGGGGACGCGTACAACGCTGTCTTGGACCGCCTGGTTGGCCTGTGCGCCCAGGGCCTCACCGGCGCCATGGTCTTCGGGGACTACCTCCGTCGCCGCATCGCCCCGCTCCAGCGACGCACCCGGGGCGCCTAGGCATACAGCGGTTCCGAGGACCCCGGCTAGTCGCATCCGGGCCACGACTGGGACTAGAGCCCAGAGGATCTCCGAGTGGTGATCCAATGCGTGCTGAATCTCAGCACAGTGGAGCCGTCCCTGATCCCTGCGGGGGTTATCCCCCTGTGCTGCGACCCGCACCGCGACAGCATCCGGGCCATCATGACCACGATCGGCACCTCGGGTGACCGGGGCCACAATGGCGTCGGTGGTAGCCACATATACAGCTTCGGCGACACCACGGCCGGGGTCGCCCACCACCTCACCGACATGGCCGAGGACCTTGGGAGGCTTCACAAGCAGATCGAGGAGACCATCAAGGCTTCCTCGAAGGGCCTCGCCAAGGGGGCAGTGGAGCTGGTGCTGGCCAGCTGCCAGGCGCGCAACGCCGACTTCTCACCGTGGGCCGTCTTCGATGACTTCCCACTAGGGACCGAGGCAGCAGCCCACGCCTGAGTCCGAGAGGCCGCCCGGGAGATTGTCTAGTCCTTCGAGGGGACGGCCCCCGGGTTCGCCCCTCCGCCGCCCTCCGACGACGAGGACGAGGGCGACGACGATGATGACGCCGACGGCGATAGCGATGACGGTGGCGAGGCGTAACCTTCCAGGCCAAGGCCCGCAGATGCTAGCTCCCCGCTCCTTCCTTTCTTATTATGCTTGTCTGTTAGGCCTTCGTGCCGATTATGTAATAATCATCACTTCCACTTATATTTGATTTTCTTTTTCCCTGCAATGAACATTCCATGAGTTTATATTAGTTTGCGATTTTGTCTTGTGATTCGACTGGATTTCCCTTTTTGATCCGTCCGGTGTTTTGACTCAAGCGGGGGCTCGGGTTCGGTCTGCTATCCCAAATAATAGGGACCGTGAGTAATGCACTTGGGGAGTTCCACGTGTCGAGACTGGCTAGGTGGAGAGCACAATGACCGGGGTAAGTGCGGACCCGTTTGTGGGCCATTGGCGAGTTCCACCGGAGTTCAACATCTCTCGGGGCACGGCTCGCTCTGGGCCCCGTTGGCGTCTAGGCGGTCCGAGTCACCGGGAGCAACATGAACACAAGCGCCCCGAGTTAAGATAAAACACCCAACAGATCATGCAAAGAAGAAATCACAGTCGGTTGGAATGCACTCATATTAAAGGACTCTGCTACTTAGAAAAAATAAATGCGAGGAAAGGCGAATATATTAATAGTGGGAGCCCCGGGCCAACTTGGTGTGCCCGAGGGGGCACACGGGGTTGGCCCGAGCCCGAGGTACAACAACAGCGACTCCTTTATGGGTAGAAGCGACGAAGGTGCTCGATATTCTACGGATTGGGCAACTTAGTGCCATCCTCCGTGGCCAGCCTGACCGAGCCCGACCGGGGGACACTGATCACTCGAAACGGCCCCTCCCACATGGGTGAGAGTTTGCTCAGTCCAGCACGCGTTTGGACGCGGCGTAGGATGAGATCGTTTACGCTGAGTGATCGGGCCCGGACATGGTGCTGATGGTAGCACCTTAGGCTCTGCTGGTAACGCGTGGCCCGAAGGGCAGCGTGCCGCCTTCGTTCTTCAAGGTAGTCGAGGTCGTCCCGTCGGAGGTGCTCTTGATCTGCCTTGTTGTATAGGGTGACTCGCGAAGATCCCAGGGTGAGCTTGGATGGGAGGACCGCCTTCGCGCCGTAAACTAGGAAAAATGGTGTTTCCCCTGTGGCACGGCTCGGGTAGTCCGGTTGGCCCATAGCACCGCTGGTAGCTCGTCGATCCACGAGTCGTCGTGTTTCTTGAGGACGTTGTATGTCTTGGTCTTGAGGCCTTTGAGGATTTCCGTGTTGGCGCGCTCCACTTGACCGTTGCTCTTGGGGTGGGCGGGAGAGGCGAAACAAAGCTTGATGCCCATGTCGTCGCAATAGTCGCCAAACAGTTCACTTTTAAACTGGGTGCCGTTGTCCGTAATGATACGGTTGGGCACCCCGAACCGGGCAGTGGGTCCCTTGATGAACTTGAGGGCCGAGTGCTTATCGATCTTGACGAACGGGTAGGCCTCGGGCCATTTGGTGAACTTGTCGATGGTGATGTAGAGTTACTCGTACCCGCCCAGGGCCTTCCTGAATGGTCCCAAGATGTCCAGCCCCCAGACCGTGAAGGGCCACGAGAGCGGAATGGTCTGCAGGGCTTGGGCCAGCAAATGCGTTTGCTTGGCGTGGAATTGACATGCCCTGCATCACCTGACCAGATCGACTGCATCGTGGAGCGCAGTGGGCCAGTAGAAACCCTGTCGGAAGGCCTTGCCGACCAAGGAGCGCGACGCGGAATGAGCACCACAATCGCATTCATGGACATCAGCGAGAAGCTCGATGCCATGGTCCCGAGAGATGCATTTAAGGAGGACACCATTGGCGCTGCGTCAGTAGAGGGCCTCCTCTACCAACATGTACCTCTTGGAGATGCGGATGACTCGTTCGCTCCCCTCACAATCCTCGGGGAGAGTCTCATCTTTAAGGAATGCCTGGATCTCAGTCATCCAGGCAATCTGTCGTGGGGGGTCGGGCTCGACCCATTCGGGCCTCGGGGCTCGAACTCCCTCGGGCCACGAGGGTGACGTGGCAGCGTCTGAGTCCCCCGGGGGATCAAGACACGCCGACAGCTGGGTGAGCCTTTCTTCAAAGGCACTCGGTGGGTTGGGGCGTGTGACGAGGCGAGTCTTGACAGCTCGTCGGCGAGCGCGTTGTCTCGCCTGGGCACGTGCCGTAGTTCTAACCCGTCAAAATGGTGCTCCATATGCCGCACCTCGCGGACGTAGGCCTCCATTTGCGGGTCAGAGCAGCGATACTCCTTGGAGACCTGGTTCACGACTAGCTAAGAGTCGCCGAGAACCAAGAGGCGGCGGATCCCCATTCCAGCCGCTGCTCTAAGTCCCGCAAGTAGCCCCTCATACTCCGCCATGTTGTTGGTTGCCTGAAAATCTAGGCGAACCAAATATTTGAGGATGTCCCCGTTAGGTGAGGTTAGAATGACCCCATCACCAGCACCCTGGAAGGCGAGCGAGCCGTCAAACTGCATCACCCAATGAGGACTGGTAGTTTGCTGCGAGGGATCGACTCTGGCCTCGGGGTCAGGAAATCCGAGGTCGGGTTCAGGGGTCGGGGTCCACTCCACCACGAAATCGGTGAGGGCCTGACTCTTAATTGCGTGGCATGGTTCAAAGTGGAGATCGAACTCAGAGAGTTCGATGGCCCACTTGACCACCCGCCCGGTCTCCTCTCGGTTGCGGAGGATTTTTCCAAGGAGGTAAGACATCACCACAGTGACCCGGTGCACCTGAAAATAGTGGTGCAACTTCCTTGATGCCACCAGAACCGCATATAACAACTTCTGGGCCTGAGGGTACCGGGTCTTGGCATCTCGCAACGCCTCACTAATGAAGTAAACTGGCTGCTGCACCCTTCGGCGGGGCCTAGCTTCTTCGCTACGGGCGTCAGATCCCGTACATAGATCATGGGAGGGGCCGCTTTGGGCCCACTCCATCTCCATGCCGGTAGCCTTGGGGTCAGAAGGCGTCGGGCCACTCCTCCCTTAAGTGGCCTTGGGGCCTTCCTAGGGACCGGGGGCTCCTAACGACGTCTGACGAGGGGATGAAGGGCCATCATCAACATGGGGGGCCCCGGGGCCCTCGCCTGGCTGACGGGCTCCTTCGTTGGCCTCTGGCCCGGGCTATATCGACACGGGTCGGTGGAGCGCGGGCCGAGGGCATTCCTCAGCGCGCTCCACCACTAGCGCTGTGCTGACTACTTGTGGGGTCGCCGCCAAGTAGAGTACCAACGGCTCCCCGGGCACGGGGGCCACTAGGACCAGGGGGAAGCTGAGGTAAACCGTCAACTGATTGAGGGCTTGCTCAGCTTCCTCCGTCCACATAAACAGCCCAGAGCGCTTGAGAAGTTTAAATAGGGGCAGCACCTTCTCTCCCAACCTCGATATAAACCGGCTAAGGGCGGCCATACATCCCATGACGCGCTGGACATCCCTAAGCTTGTTGGGGGGCGCATCCTATTTATCGCGCTAATCTTCTCGGGGTTAGCCTCTGTGCCTCGGGCTGAGACCAAGAACCCGAGAAGCTTGCCCGCAGGCACGCCGAACACGCACTTTTCGGGGTTCAGCTTCATGCGCGTGGAGCAGAGACTCTCGAAAGTCTCCGTAAGATCCGAGAGCAATGTCCCTTGGTTGCGCGTTTTCACAACCAAGTCATCGACATACGCCTCAACATTACACCCTATTTGACTACCCAAAGTAATGCGAGTAGTACGCTGAAAAGTAGGGCTTGCATTCTTTAAACCAAAAGGCATAGTAGTATAACAATAGGTGCCTATAGGAGTAATATATGCAGTTTTTTCCTCGTTCTCCCTAGCCATGCGAATCTGATGATACCCTGAGTATGCATCTAAGAAGCACAAAAGGTCGCACACCGTAGTGGAGTCGACAATTTGATCTATGCGTGGCAGGGGATAAGGGTCCTTAGGACATGCCTTGTTGAGGTTAGTGTAGTCGATGCACATCCGGAGCTTGTCGTTCGCCTTGGGGACGATGACCGGGTTTGCGAGCCACTCCGGGTGTTTGACCTCTCGGACGAATCCGGCCTCCAGTAGACGCGCCACTTCTTCACGCATGAAGGCTTGGCGCTCGGGGGCCTGTCGCCGCACTTTCTGCCGGACAGGCCTTGCGCCCGGCCGCACGGCTAGACGGTGCTCGATCACCTCCCTGGGGACCCCGGGCATGTCCGACGGCTTCCACGCGAAGACGTCGGCATTTGCTCGCAGAAAGAAGATGAGCGCGTCTTCCTATTTGTCATCCAGTTGACCGCCAATCTTGACGGTCTTGGATGGATCACTGGCCAGCGCCACCTCCTTCACGGGGACCTTGTCGCCTGAGGTCATCCGCTTCCTCGGGGCATGAGATAAGGAGGCCTCAGGCCTCTCCTCGCTGCCCGCGGGCTTTGGGACCGTGGCGAGGTCGCTCGCGCGCTGCTCCGCACAAGTCAGTGCGATCTTGAGATCGCCGTAGATGGTGATGGGGCCGCGGGGGCCCAGCATCTTCATCTGGAGGTAGGCGTAGTGGGTGGCCGCCATGAACTTCACCAACGTGGGCCTCCCCAGCACCGCGTTGTAGGGCAGATTAAGATCTTCCACATCAAAGTCGATCCGCTCGGTGTGGAAGTTGTCGGGGCCACCGAACATGACCGGGAGGTCAATGTGACCTCGAGGCCATGTGTGCCCCGGCGTCACGCCAATGATCGGCAGGGACGGCTGGAGCTTCATCCCCAGGACCTTGATGAGATCATAGGCCATCGGGGGGAGGATGTTGAGGGCGGCACCACCATCTATCAGGACGCGCCTCAACTTGACGTTGCAAATGGTGGGGGAGACCAGCATCGCAATTTGTCCACCCCGGGCAACGCATGGGGGGTGGTTGATTTGGTCGAAAGTGAGTGGGACCACAGCCAGAAGCTCGCGCTTCATGGACTTGAAGCTGCGGCAGGAAGCATGAGCACATGCTCCCCCATCCATGGCGGCGACGGTGGCCTCAGGCTCCTGGAAGCCTAAGTCGTCGTCGCCATCATCATCGGCGGGGCCCTTCTGCGTGGCCTCACCTTGCTAGCCGCGGGTAGGGGCCGTGGGGCCCTGGCCCCCACTGCGTTCCTGCTCCCGCTCCTCCCCCCACTTCTTGACACGCTCAGCCAAACCCTTGACCGTGCGGCAGTTAGCGAGGTCGTGGAGGGAGGTGTTGTGCACGGAGCACCATTTGCCCTCCTGGCGCTCTCGACCGGGAGCGCCGGCATTCCTCCTGCCGTCATCTGCGGCCCTCCCCTTGCACGGGGGCCGCGAAGCGCCTTCGGTGGCGAGGACATGCCCCTCGTCGCCGGTGTGGGCAGTCCTCTTCTTCCTCCTCTTCTCCCGCTACCCGGAACAGGCAGTGGACTCGGGGGCAGCCGCAGCCGCCGCGCCAGAGCCGGAGGAGTTCTAGGTCCACGCCTCCTCCTTTCGGGCCACGCGGTCCGCGAGCTCAAAAGCTGCGCGATGGTCTGGGGCTCCTTGGAAGTTATCTTCTCCAACATGCGCTTATGTCGCACGCCTCCCCTGAATGCGTATATCACTGCGTGCGCGGGGATACAAGGGATGGTGTTGCGGACCTGGCAGAACCGCTGTATATATGACCGGAGGAACTCATCGTCCCTCCGCTGCACTACGTGCAGATCAGCTTCCTCTCCTGGGCGCGGATATGTGCCTTGAAAGTTTGTGGTGAACTGTTGGCACAGGTCCTCCCAGGAGTGGACCGAGGCGGGTGGCAGGTTCATAAGCCAACCCCGCGCTTGGCCTCTTAGGGCCATGGGAAAGAAGTTCGCCATGACCCTGTCATCAGACCCCGCCACTTATATCCCAGTCGTATAGATCTGGAGGAACTCGGTAGGGTTGACACTACTATCGTATTTCTCCGTGATACTGGGCCGGAACTTTGGGGGCCATTGGACATTCCGAAGACTCGCCACAAAGGCACGGCATCTAGCACTGACGACGGGGGAAACAAGGGGCCGGCCCTTATGGCCGTTGGGGTGCACCGCGGCCGTGGACGTGGCGCCCTCCCCCGTTTGGGTGGCGAAGCACTCGTCGCACCGGTGCTCGATGTTGAGCCGGGCATCCGGCCCGTCATATATACTCTCGTGACGCCCGCGAGTAGCCGTGGGCGTCGACGAGGGAAGCGTGGACGAGCGGCAGGCGTGAGCCGCCACTCGCTGAGCTCTCCGCCTTGCAGACGAAGAGGTAGCAGTCGCGGTGCCGGACGATCCGGCTGCCGACGAACGGTCGCCGGTGTCCAGCTGCTGCTGCGCCGCCTTAACCAGGTTAGCCACGTTGTCCAGCCAACGCTGGACGGGAGCTTTCGGGTCTGAGGTGATGGGTGGGTGGCGCAGGAGCGCTCCCACCGCCTGGAGGGCGCCCTGAGGGGTGCCGCCGTCGCTGTAGACCAGACGGCGATGCGCTTTAGGATGGCACCGCCGTTCGTCACTGGGCTGTGGTGAGGTGGCGAAGCCCTCCGGCTCCCTCCGCGCTTTCCCCTGCCCAGGACTCCGGCGTGGACGCGGGGACGGGGTATCTGCCCGACAGCGAGGATGCAGCTCTCCGCCATCGTCGCTGATGCTCAGTGTGGGCGTGCGGACCACTGCCTCTTCAGCCATAGGGCTGACTTGGTGAAACTTGGCACGCACAGAAGGAATGGGAGCCGAGGAATGCGTCTATGCGCCTCCTTTTATATTTTCAAGGGGACACCACATGGGCCGAACAGGCTACATTCTAGAGAAAAGGGAAAAAAAGCTCTTATACAATTAAGGGCCACACTGTGGCATGCGGCAGAAGTCCACCGTCCTGTAGCGCTAGCACGACTCCTGTCAGACCGCCCATCTTTCACGCGTGACACCGCACGTCATTCTTCATTTAAACGGCCGAAGACTTGCTTATCCAACCGTATGCGGTGAGGCGTGCCAGGTGATTAGACGTGGCGCACCAACTCTGGTGAGGTCAGTGAGCCGAACCGGCTCACATGATTTTGATATGACCCGACGGGACACGCAGCATACCTACCGGGCGTGCGGCAACATGCCTAGTACTGTGCTGCGTCCCATCGGTCATTTGCACCGGTCACGCACCGGTCAGCCGACTGTGACCGATGTCAGGCGCGCGCGTGCGTGTCATCTCGCATTTAATGCGGCACGCACGCGCGCAGGCGCACTCCGGCTGTACCGCCATTAATTTTTGTACTCCAACATACGTGGCAGTGGCCCGAGGGAGTCGGGGGAGCCCGACCCCTGCCACGGTATTCACCGGGAGGCACCACGACTTAGGACGGGCGGCCGCCACGTCACCCTCGGGCCCGATCCCCCCTCGGGGGATGGCCACGTAGGCGTACGGGGCCGCCTCAAGCCCAAAGTCGGCATACCCCTGGGCCCATACCACCAAAACATATACAAATTTTGTTAACTATACGACTACATAAAATTCATCTCCACAATCCTCGCTAACATAGCTTAACTACCATTATTTCCAATACACTCTGCCAAACCAAACAAATTTCAAATAAAGCATTTATTGCTAATCCTTATGTTATCCACCATAATAATAGCTCGAGATATAATTCTTAATCATACATGATCCTAAATCAAATAAAGTTCAAAGAAAGTATCCCTCTGATATGCACAATCCCACCACCAACACCACTGAAGTACTATAAGAATCATCCCCAGAGCACAACAAGCCTATATCACAATACCTTTATCTTTCCTAAAATTCCTTCTGCAAACAACAATTCCATCATGAGCACAAATAGATGAACAAGGAGCAAAAAGGTTCTCTCTCCCCTATGATATGAATATTCAAGTGTTACTTCCTACAGCTACATATTATCCATACTTAAATTTCCTGTTTTACATGCTTACAATAGTCTTTACAGTCTATACATGTCTGTACAAATTCAAACACGTTGTTATTCTTCTTCAGGAACCATAACCCACGATCCAATCACACCACCTACATACCTACCTACAATTTGCTGCAATGAAATGAAGAAAATTTCCTAATATATCTGCATACGTTCCTCTCAGCTTATATGTAATAAAATTGTCAAGTGAATGGTCCTAGACTACTGAATTATTTGTTCATCTTGCCTGCAAACCCTGATTGTGATTATATATTCACCTGCTCAATTATATATTTGCACCTGCTCAAATGCTGGAGTTGTTTGTTTAATGAACATTTGGTAAATAAGAATTGCTACATCTATATTGTACTGCTAACAAATAATACTCGCTGCAAGTTTTTATGATATGCCCACAGCAACACGCAGGGTATCAACTAGTATATCAAATTGTAGGGAGCATGAAGAACAACATTGCTTCCATGCAGCTCTTGGTTTGTATTTTTGTAGTGCAGTTATGTTTTTTTGGCCCTCAAAGTTAAGCAGGAGTTGAAAATCTCAAATCTTCATGCTTAACTTTGAGGGGAAAAAACTCATATGTTGCTGAACATTGAAGGAAAAAAAACACACACATATATATGGAGCTCTGAATGTAGGTGATACATGCTAATATGATGGCTAGATGGAGCGGCTTGCGATCACAAAAGCAGTCGGAGGAGGCTGACTCGGCTCCGTATCTCCATGTATGCGGACGACGCAGTAGTCTTCATCAATCCCATCCGTGAGGACGTTCAAGCTTTCACCGAAATCCTGGATCATTTCGGCACAGCCACAGGTCTTGTCACAAATATACAGAAATCCCAGGTCGCGACCATCAGATGTGGGAACATAGACCTAGAGGAAATTCTGGAAGGAGTGCCAGCAGTAAGACCGCAGTTCCCAATGAAATATCTTGGGCACCCTCTAGCCTTGGGAAGGATGAGAACATCAGATATGCATCCCATCTTCGATAAGATCACCAGGCATGTGACGGGCTGGAGGGGGATGAACATGGGGCCGGCGGGAAGGACCACGCTCATCAAGTCAGTCCTAACGACGCAACCAATCTATCTCCTCACTGCCCTTAGAGTCACAAAGGAAGCTTTGGGGCAACTGGACAAGCAACGACGACGCTTTCTCTGGGCCAACACGGGAGATATCACGGGAGGAAAGTGCAAGGTTAACTAGATAAAAACGTGCCGACTTGCCATGGAGGTCTTGGGGTGCTTAATCTGGAAAAGTTCACGAGGGCTCTACATCTGCAATGATTATGGCACGAATGGAAGGAACCAGGTAAGTCATGGGCGGGGCTAGAAACGTCGTCTGATGAAGTTGACAAGCTCCTCTTTGCCGCATCAACAAAAATAACCATTGACCACGGAAACACTACACGTTTCTGGGATTCCCCTTGAATTGAAGGGCACATGCCAAAAGACATCATGCCATTGGTCAACGCAATCTCGAAGAAGAAAGGAAAATCCTTGTGTCAGGGAAAGGAAAATGATGCTTGGATCGATAACTTAGACCTTGAAGCCAACCCTCCAATCTCGGTGGACGTTATTGGTCAGTTAGTCGCGTTATGGACTGTTGTGCGGGACATCCAACAAAACGAGGGGCCTGATCAAATTATCTAGAAGTTCACAAGCCATGGCCAATACTCGGTGTCGTTAGCTTACCAGGCACAGTGCCTTGGGGCACCAAACACGATTTTTGACTCACTCATTTGGAAAGTTTGGGTGCCGGGAAATGCAAATTCCACGCATGGCTAGTCATCCAAAATAGGGTTTGGACCTACGACCGGGTCGAGATTGGAGGATAGCAAAATAATGGGCTTTGCCCCCTCTACTGTAAAGAAGACGAAACAGCTCTACATCTCGTTGTCAATTGCAGATACAAAAAAGAATATGAAGCATCGTAGCTGTTTGGGTGGCTTGACTCTGGATAATGGGAGACGACTCAGACCGTAAAAGACTGGTGGGAAACTCTAGCAAACATAGCAGGAGTTCAAAAAAAAAGGGATTGCGCACTCTATCCTCCTTGTCATTTGCGAGATCTGGAAGGAGAGTAACCAACGAATCTTCGAGCATAATGAGACCACGTCGTCTTCTCTTTTTTCCAGAATCAAGGAAGAGATGCGGACATGGGGAATGGCAGGAGCAAACCATTAACGTGACCTTTTGCCTCACACTGTATAGTTTATAGTTTATAGAGCTTTTTACCTTTTCTTACTCCTAGGGGTTTTATTTTTCTCTTGCTATATTTAATGAAAAGGCACAATCTCATACTGTTTTCCCTTAAAAAATTAATATATATTGATATCTTCCTACATAAATCATGTGTATTGACGGCATATAGTAAGCTAGTTATATAATGGCCTATATCGTATATTCACCTACAATATATATCTGCTCGATCCTAATCATTGTTCAGTTATATATCCATATATTTCTTGGCCCAACTATTTTTTTTACTGTTCTAATTTTAATACTACCATGCATGCTAACCTTCACGGCACATGTATGTATCTTCTGAGAGATCTGATCTGATTCCTGCTGTAAGAATGCATACAAGGTCAATTGAATTAATTGCAAAATTGCAATGCTCATTGGCAGGTTCCCTTCCAGTAAGCGAGCTACCTCTTATCAATTGCATTAATTACAGTTTGTTTTCTTAATTACAAAACATCGTATAAATTAAAGCTGTTTCAGATATAGGTATAAATTTGCATCGTTAATTGCTACAAAGTTAAAGTTGCTTCTTGCATCGCTGCTTTTCACTCGATCGCACCACCATGTATCGTTTTCAGTACGTACGAACAGGGTTTGCATTTTCGTTTTTGCGTGAAATTTCAATATGGCACCAAAACTTATGAAATTCTGGGATTTTTGACATTTCTTGGCATGAAATTATTTAAAATTCTAACTGAATTTAAATAAATATTATCCAAATTCACAACATTTGAGAAAAAACAGAAAACTTTCGGGCAAGATAGTTACTTGCCAAGGGTCCGAAATTACCGAGAAATTTTTAACCGACACTGTGTATGAAATACGAACCCGGTCAGTGCTACGAGCAGACTGATAGTGCTGAAAAGTACATCTAAGCAGCGTTCAAAATTTTGGACCACAACTTCCAAAATTCTGAGTCTATCAGACCCAGATACAAAACTATTTCGCTTGAAATTTTTAAACTTTATTCAATTTTTTAAATTCAGCAAAATTTATTCAAATATTCTCATAAAGTCAAATTATTTTGGATGGAAATTTTTGTGATTTCCAAAATTTTGGTCCGATCGGTGCCCCCCGATAGGAAGAGCCAAACTAAAAGTTCGAACCCTGCTTGTAGGAGAACCTCCGGTCGGCGACTGCGAGCTATCACTCTCTTTGTGCATAAAATTGCGACATTGTGCTGCATGAAAGCTGCCGCCGCATGCTGCAGTCCACATGGGGAGGCAAGAAAACACGAGTAGGTTCGCTCTGGCAATTCCGAGCTATGGAAGCTCTACCTGGGCGGCAGGCTGCTGGGCGCCACCGCCACCGTCGCCGTCGCGGGAGTTGTTCGCATTACCAGAGCCGTTGCTGGAGGTGTTCCCGACGCCGTAGCCGGTGTTGTGCGCCGGGTTGGCACCCTTTTAACCACCGCCGCCATTGCCGCCGGTGGCACCGGCGAGGAAGGCGGAGGAGGTATTGGTGGTGTGCGGTGACCAGGTGAGCTCCTCAAGGCGGAGGAGGGAGTGGAACTCGGCGAACATCGGGAAGGGGCGCTGCATAGGAACCGTAGATAGAAGGTGACTAAATTTATCGCTCAAACCGTTGAGGGTGTTGATGACGAGGGAGTGGTTGCGGACGGATTCGCCGATGTGGAGGATACCTGGACTTTACATTATATTTGCAAATCGTAGTGAACATATCAAATCAATTTACAAGCATAATATAAACTCTGAAGTCTCGAGTAAAGAACATAGGGGATGAAACTAGGCCTTTAGTGTGCCAGTCACTTCAGCATGAGATGTGCCCGTCAAACCACTCGAAGGCGGCGACCAGATGTTTTACACATTCAAGAGACTTGATAAAATAGCCAAAGATCTACTGCATCCCAAATGTTCTAAACTCATACTCAAGTGAAACTAGTTCCCAGGATGTGCACTAGCTTCACACTTTCATCTTAAGCAATGATACACAAAACAAATACAACTAAGATAATTTAAAATTCAGATTACAACTATTTAAGTTATACATAGGCCGACTAGCCAAATAATTCAGAGATTCGCGAAAGCTTGCCTACCCAAACCACAAGCAAACCGACTAGCGGTAGACCCCTATTAGAATCAAATCCTAAAGACAATAACGGTTCCCGCGGCATACAACTAATCCTGCAAAACAATTTAACCAACAACCCACAAAAAGATACAAGTGTCAGTACATTAACAAGGTTAATGTACTGGCAAGGCAATACAACCCTACATACATGCAAGCTCTAAATATCAAAGAAAGGTTATTAAGAGGTCCATTTGTATAAAGCTAAGTTATTTCACAATATTTTACAAATGGCACGGCATATTTGTAAAGCATTTCAAGTATGTAAAGTAAAGCATGGTGATCTTAAATAATTGTAGCAACATAATCATCATTTCTTCACATTATCATCATCATAACTCATAAAACATCACACTTGCAACTTCCATGGTAGCAAGTCATCATTATGAATCAAAAATCATCATCAAGTTCCATACCAACCATTTTTATAAAGTGTTTTATAAAGAACAAAATTATACTCATGTTATTTCCCCAAGTCGCTCATGATAATGAGCACGGCTAACCGGTTAGTTTAAACTCTGCAGAGTTCGTACAAATCCACATAATGTGAATACTCTAGTTTATCCGATACCCCTCGGTACCACCACACTCTACACATTGAATGCGGACTAGAGATCACAACGAGGTCGTTACATTGCCTACCGTCTAACCTTGGATGAGCACGATGCGTAGTACTCCACACTAAGCCTAGATACTTAGTGTCATCAGGACGGTTGGCGGACCGACCCTAACACCGTGGCATAGCATCCCCTACCCACGAGGCACAACATGGTTGTATTGGACACGCTCAGACGCCCATGTCACAAAACGAACATCAGTCCCTTTGCTAGAAAATATGGGTAGCTCCTATAAACTATCAAGCAAACTAGCTCATACTACAACAGCCTCTCGAATGCAAGGTTAGACGAATAAACAACTTAATAAACCAAGGTCACCCCACACTAACACATATGGAAGTACTGTATACTTAGTTGGTAACGTAGAGTTCGGTTCTTAATTGACTCAACTTAATAAACCAAGGTCACCCCATACTAACACATGTGGAAGTACTGTATACTTATACTTAGTTGGTAACATAGAGTCCGATCCTTAATTGACTCAGGTGAACACTCTCCCTATCGGTGCATAACTACTACCATATATACACCACCCGCCGCCCAAGTCTAGAATTAAGTTTTTCTCCATTTTAGTTCACAAATAAACAGGGGCTTCACTTCTGTTCAAAAATTTCAAATTACCCATTTTCAAATTTATAAAGTGATCACAATGTTTATTAGCATATCACTGGGCATGGCTAAGCATATGACATTGTATTTAGCAATTATAAACCCTTTTGAGCACATATAAACCATTCTAAGGGTACAAACAGCAAGGGTGAAAAATTTCAAGGTGGATTATGCAGCAATTAGGTTATAGATACCATTGTACCACTTTCAAATAATATTTTCCAAACATAACTACCTAACACGTGCAATTTTGTAATAGAAACATTGGATCAAAGTGTTCAAAGGACAGGGCACTTTCCTTAGTATAAACTCCGCCATGGTCAGCAATAAAATCAAACTTCTCATCGATATCGAATTTATTCACTATATAAAATAACGGTAACGAATAAACATCAAATTATGCAAAAATCTAAAATACTCTAAAATGCATGATTTATTTACAGTGGGTTGTTTATTACTTAAATTGAATTTATGTGAAAGAATTTATATTTTATCTATTTTATTTTGGGAAATACGAATTTTACAAATATACTAGACCTAGGTGAATTATGCTTTAATTAACCTTAGATGCAATTTCATATCAAGGTTATGCTAAGTCTTATGTTATATCAGTGTTTTCCTGGTTCAACAAGATTTATTTCACAACTTTTAAAGTTATTATAAATTTATTATGAATTTTATAAGCTGTGTCACATTGCGGTATTTATTTGCTATACAAAACTTTAGAAGCATTTTCATTACATTACATGTTATATTTTAATGTACTGTAACTAATAACATGGAATTATGAATCTAATAAAACTAGAATCACCTAATTTGGAGTTAAAATCAATTTTCTATGAATTTTAGAAGTTCTCATGTTAATCATGACCATTTGTATTTTTCCTAAAAGTGAAATATATTTTGTATTGTAAGTGTCACTTTTTATGTCATAATGTTAAAGTGCATGTTTCAGTGAATCTATAGAAATTGGTTTCATCTAAAAATGAGTTATATTTTATTTATTATGTAGTTTACAAATTTGGAGGTTTTTCTGTTGTAAACATTTTGTATAAACCAATTTCTTTTATATTTTCAGATTTTAAGCTCACGGGGTCAGTGCTAGGTAAATATGCAAAAAGGCCCCTGAATTTTATAGGATTCAACCCGCAGTCCTGTGACTGTCCCGTGTGTGAAGTAGTTTTAACAAAATAGCACCTATAGTTTTGATTCTTCTCCACAGAGGTCCCTGGTTTGAGCTGAAACAGAGGTAGCCATGGCCGAGCTCGTTCTCGAGCTTGCCGGCGGCGAAAGGTGGCATATCTCGGCGTGACACCTGAATATAAAATGTAGAGGGGTTTAAGGCGAAGCTATAGGTGGTCTTCTTTCAAGCAATGGTTCCCGGAATTAATGGATACGGTGGCGCGAGCGGCGGTGGTTCTCGGGTTCCATATGCATGTGGAGCTGGAGGCCGTTTTCGTGTGGAAGTGGTGCATGCATGCGACTCTAAGGGTTAAATTAAGCTCACCGTGGGTCCATCTGGGGTCTCCGGGGTTTTGGTAGCGGCGGCGGCTCGCGGATCTTCTCGGCGGCGACGTCCTTCCGCGGGTGAACGGCGATGGCTCGATTCCCTCAAAGAACTGCCATGCACGTATGCCCTTCGTGTTAGAGAGATCTATAGGAGGCTACCATGGCAAGGAATCAGATTGGGACTCACCGGAGAGGGAGAAATCGAAGATGGAGCTCGGCGACCGGAGTTGGAGAAGACGAGCTTGATCTCTCTCCTCAGTGCTCGGATCACGGGGATTGTTGAGGTCATTTGGAGAGGACCTCGAGGGGAAGATGTTGGCGTGACGGCTCGGCCTGGCCTGGTCGAGAACAACGGGAACGGCAACGAGGTCACGACGGCGGTCTTCGGTGCGCGCTCCGGAGCTCCGGTGGGCACGTCAGCGTTCCCGTCGATTGGCTGCACGAATCGAGAGGGTGTTAAAAGAAAAAATGTTCGGCATGGTGAATAGACTATGCAACGTGAAAGATATAGGGGTGGCGAAGGCTTGACGGTGATGGCGGACTTCGTCTTCCTCACGGCCGGTGACGAAGGAGAGGTTGAGGAGGAGAGCAGGAGCTCTCTCCCTTATTTTGTCCGGCGCTGGAGCGGAGAGTGACATGGGGCGACCGAGTTGGGAGAAGGAAAGAGGAGCTCAGCTTTGGACACGACTGCGGACACGCGTCGACGGCGTAGAGACAGCGCTCTCTCCCTCTCTCTTGAGTTCCTGGTCGAGCTGGAGCGATGAACAGGGTGGAGCCGAGCCGAAGAGGCTGTCAAGTGGGTCCAGGGCATGATAGGCTAAGGTAGAGTGGGGGTATGGGTGTTGGATTGAGTGAAAATTAATTTTCAGGTATTTTCAGGATTATTTCTCTCCCCCGTACTTTGTATATCTATAGTTTTAATTTGTGTACATGATAAATTAGAGTGGATTTTTTTGGAGGTAGATGAAAGTATCTAGATCCCATTTTCTTTGGTTAAATACAAAAATTATGTGTAGTTTGTTCTCAGGAAAAATAAAGAAAAAAGTTTAGGTAGCACTATATTTGAATTTTTAGAGGCTCAAACCTAAGACAATAAATTCTGTAAAAATTATACTTATTCTTAATAATTAATCTAGTATTTGAATAAATTATTTTACATATGGACTTTTATACAGTTTAATGTATATTTTGGTGAAGTATGGTTTTAGCCATTTAAGATTTAAAATTAATCTACTATTTGACTGGTTTGACTGGTTTATTTGAGGTATCAACTTCTGTGATAAAATTTGACCAAAATTCCAGTGAGTTTTATAATTTGTATAGTATTCATGTGAATTTTTCCAAGATTTAATTATGTATCAATGATTTTTAGTAATTCATCTAGTCCATCTTTTATATATGTTTTCATTTAGAAATGCATTTGAGTATTTATAAAATTTATATTTGAACACTTCTTGACCTGAGATGATATTGTTAAACTTAGTTTCATACCCAACATGCACACAAGGACTCAAACCTAACCATGCTCTATATGCATATGCATGCTTACACTTTGTTGCAAAAATTGCTTTCGGTTGGAAAGGAAAAAGTTTTAGTTTTGTCATAAATTTTGTTCGTGCAAAGGTTAGATTGACGTCACCTAGATTGACAATGAAAATTTTAGGTTCACAAAAGTGGAAAAGTTGGCTTTCAAGTATTTTGACAAGAAATTCTTAAACCCTAGAGTTTGGGTATGTTACAGCCAACGTCACCGAGCTCATTGGCAAATGCCTTCATCTTGCGGCGGTACTCGTCGACGGTGAGGTCGCCTTGGTGAAACATGTGGAATTCCGTCGTGAGGTTGAGGGTGCGTTGTTCACAGTTGCTGAGGAACTGGTGTCCAAGGGCCCGCCAGACGATGCGAGCAGTGGTGTTGGTCGTGAGGATGTCTTGGAATAGGTCGACGAAAATCGTGCCGAAGAGCCAAGTGAGCACGACGCAGTCCATTTGGACCCAATCGGGGTGGTTGAAGTGGTCGGTGAGAGCGTACTTGCTGAGGGCCACGAGGAAGAGGCCACGCCACCGTGTGTAGTTGGCGGCGGCGACATCGAGGACCACGGGAACGAGCACCTTCATGTTAAGGGCGCTGATGGCCTAGGCATGGAGAGCAGCCAGGGCGGTGTTGTCGAGTGGGGGCGCGACCGGGTGAGGAATGTCGCTGGTGGATGGCGCCACGCATGCGTGAGACGCGCGGAGGCGAAGAGGGCAACGAGGTTGGGCGACATGGGCGCTGCGAACACCACATTGGAGGGTGCGGCTGTCGGAATGGCCGGCGTGGGCGCAACGTTGATGACCGTCGTGGGAGTGGGCGCGCCGGTGGGAGCCGATGGGGGTGCGATGTTGGCGACCGTCGCGGGTGCGCCAGAGGCGGCGGGGGCAGCCGGGGTGGATGCGCTAGCGAGCAGGGTACTCAGCACGATAGAGAGAGCCTCGCGTGCAGTGTCAGATGAGCGGGTTGCTGTGCAGTCGGCAACGGCGTTGGCGGTCATAGGGTTGATGTCCATGCCGGGAGGGACATGGAAAGCGGAACGGACGGTGTCCGCGACGGCGTCAGCAGCTGTGTCAAGGGCAGCAGAGGTGGGAGAGGGAGGTGTAGAGGCGGCGGACGACATGGTGTCGATGGGATGGAGCGATGCCGTCGGTGTCAGAGAGTGGAAGCTTTGGATTGGTAGTCTGATACCATGTGAGAATGGAAATAACTCAACGCAATGATTAAATTGATCATGGAGCTGTACATGTATAGGCTTTCACCTTCCATACTCACTCTACCGATTTATGGAAACAGGATCGGGACGAAATGGAAGGGGAGCCGGAATAGAGGAATCAGGAGATTATATTCCAACAGCCACCTCCCAGTTCTGAGAGGTTGACAAAAGACCATGCATGTCCTCTGGGCACATCAAATTCCTCATGCCTCCTAAAGGCAACATGTATATGTATGAACAAACTGAACATAGCTTTTCGCAGCATGTTCGTATTTCACTGTGACTTTCAGTATATGCAGTGTAATTACGTATGATGGATCTCCGGGCTCCCAAGTCCCAACCAGTACATGTATATACTGCTCCCAGACTAATGTACCGACACCAACACAGACCTATTATCACTTGGAGCATACGTGCAAGAACTAATTCAAAAGAGCCTTTCACGCGATGCTGCCATTTGAGTCACTGCCATTTAGGGTAGCCGGCTCCTTCTTGAATGCTTCTCCTGCAAAGGCAAGGTACCACTTGAAAGTTGATGAATTGTGAACTAACGCAGCTTGTCAGATGAGTATTACGTACTCTTCATCCCAAAATAAATTCACTTTTATACCTGAATTGATTCATGTAAGTAAACTTATTTTGGGGCGAAGGGTGTAGAAGATATTGGATGAGAATTGCATGAGTAATGCATCAATCAATATTGTGCATATTTCGCCAATGGTCAATTCACATGCTGTAGTTTGCAAGGCAAAACATTTTAGGAGGGGAATAAAATTCTGCAATTTCATAAATTTCCCCAAAAAATTGGATTTTTCCAATCCCGAACTAGTACTACTTTAGCTTGTCACCACCTTATCGGCAGCTAGAATCACACATTAAGACCAGCAAGTGGCACTAGCACATAACCCTATATCAGTAACAGCTCAAAACCCAAATCTATAGCAGCTAGACGAGCCGTTCCAACCCAATAGTTACAAATGTAGAAACTCATTTGTAACGGCTGGACAGATACATCTATTGTGGAGCCGTTACATATGAGACATACATCTGTAACGACTGCTAACATAGAGCCATTATAGATGCGGGGTTGATATTTATAACGGTTCATAATTGGGAGTTGTTACATATAAGAGGCACATCAGTAATGGCTCCTTAATAAGAGCCGTTACAGATGAGGAGATTAACATTTGAAACGGCTCTTATTGGTAAGCCGTTATTGGTAATCCCTAATGGGTAGAATATCGCTCATTACAGATACTTGATATTGTAATGGCTTGTTTAGGCCCGTTACAGATGTGAGGATCTGTGCTAGTGTATAATATCCATGTGGAAATCCATTCGAACACACCCATTACCCATGTAATGCACTCGATTTGAAGTGGCCATATACACTATATACACTACTACAAAGCCCCTAATAGCGATCAGCTCATAGGTACCGCTTCATTTAAAACCGGCATATATTAACCATTTTCCTACCTCCATAGGATGATAAATGTACAATTGGTATCTTTTAAGGATCTATAGGTATTGGTTCTTTTTTAAAAACCAAGTACTAATTGTATAGGTACCGGTTTATCTTTAGAACCGGTACCTATAATAAATTATAGGTACCGGTTAATTTAAACCGGTACTACAATATAGTATAGGTACCTTTTTTAAAAAACCAGTACACATACAAGCCGAGCTAGAGCTGAGCGCGCGCATATTATCCCCTCCCCTTTTTTCGCCTCTCGTCGTTATCCAGAGCTGAGCGCGCGTGTCCCCTTCTCTCCCAATCCGCCCCCTTCCCACTCTCTCCCTCACCAGCACCTCCTCCCCTCTCTCTCCCAGCGGTGCGCCCTCCCCCGCGCTGTCCTCCTCCCCCTCCCCTTCTCCTCATCCGGTGGTGCTTCCCCTCTCTCCCGGCAGTGGCGTGGAGGCTAGGAGCAGAGGCCGAGTGAGGTGGCGGCCGTGATGGTGGTGGTGTGGTGGAGCGGAGAGGAGATGGTCATGGCGTTGGCGGTGTTGTCACCCGCGGTGGCGGTGGTGGTGTTGGTGCGGGGGTGTTGTGGCTCCTCGCCAGGCTCGCGGCGGTGGAGGCCGAGGTCATGGAGTGCGAGGCGTACTGCTACGCCCGGGGGCGGGGCAGCGTGGCGGGGGCGCCGCTGTGGACGGTGCTCGAGGTGGAGGAGGCTCGCCGGTGGTGCAGAAGGCCGGCACGAGCGAGGTGGCGACCGGCGGCAGCTGCCGGATCCTGCAACGGTGGCTCCATCACCTCTTTTTTTATTTTATTAAATAGTATAGGCACCGGTTCTTACCATATAACCGTTATGTCTTTCGGTATTGGTACCGGTTGGGAACCGGGTTTTGTACTAGTGACACTAATGAGGCATTACACTCTCTCACTGTGCTTGCTTATGCTTAGCTAGAAGCACAGTAGCTGCCTTGCTGAAGCAAATAATATGAGCTATACTTTATTTAAGTAATATTGTATTGTCAGGACTTATTGACTAGTGCAAATTATGGGTGGTCTGACATGAAAATGCATAATTGTTCATCTCCGAAGTTCATTTATCGTCGTCGTCCTTCCCCTTATTTTGCAGTTACTAGTCCACATACTGAATTTAATTACATCGTGGTGATTAACAGTTTGTCAAACAAAAAAAGATTAACAGTTTTCTTGATATTTCAAATAATCAACCCGATATTATGGTCATGAATTTCTACACCATTTTAAGGTAACAGTTTCTTCTGTAGGGAGATAAAAAAACTTCCATTTTTGAACGACTAGTTCTCGTGCACGTACGTGCAGAGTCCTACAGATTCATGAGATCATGAGCACGTTCAAGCTTTGACAGAAGAGATGCAAATGGACTTGGAGGATAATTTTTTCTAAGAAAATCTGAAAAAATTCAGATTTTTTAGAAAAAGATCAGTATGTTGTGATTGATGGAGAAGGGCGGCTAATTTAATCCACACCTGAAGATTAAACCTGCCACGGAACAAGACCATCCAGCTGCATCTACGAGTTTAACCAGCACATTCCAGCGACACCACGACTTGTCACCCAAGATGGCAAGCCATAGAAGCTGCGTTCAAACAAAGGCGCATAATTTCATGGTGGACGAAGGTCGTTCCATTTCCTCGGTCTACACTGGATTCCCTCTGCCTCCTAAGCCCTAACTAAATGAGAAACATGTATGATCGAACGGATTTAATAGACCCTTTTGCTTGCTGCCATTATGTATGCATGCTACTCCCGAGCTGGTTCATGCTAATTCGATAGATAGTCCTCGATCGGTATAGCGGCATATACGCTTTGTTACGGCCGAAAGTAATGTGCAAGTTAATATCTGTACAGTCCTTGTGGTCCAGCTAAAAATATACGTGGCATCGAGCTCATCTTAATTATCATACCAGCTAATCCTGGAGGTCATACATGTCTTTTTATATCAAGAGACATGATTTGGTTCTTGCTATAAAATGATTAAGATGGAGATTTAATTGATTATAGTGCTCATGGGAAGCTTTCCCAGTAATTCAATCTGAAGGTTCTGAAACAGGAAGCCACTACTCAGATGCCCTTTTTTATCATCAAAAGGGTTTTCGGTTTCAAAAATCATGAAAAGGGTCTTGGATCTTAAAAAAACAAATCTGATTTTTGCATCGTGCATAGTTTGGTTTGTTATGACCAAACTTATTATTTCCATTTCGGATAGAAGACTAAAAGGTATACTACCAAACTAAAACTGTTCTTGCACTGCTCCTTTTCAATTGATCGCACATATTACAAAGAGAAAGATCAGATCCATGTAAAGTGACACACGGATCACCCGTAGCCCACTCCAAACACCCATATTTCCTCCTCGATCATGCAAGGCATGGCAACGCCTCAGTTGAGCTTCGTCTACACAGTTTGAAAATCGAACCACAAGCGCAGATCGAGACAGAAGGCGGTACCTGAAACCATATTGGAACGAACAATTCTTGGTTATCTGTACATGGAATTCCCGATGCCTCGTATGCCCTTAATTTGCAAATCCAACACCACACCAAGATATCAAATGTAGTAAGCATGAAGAGCAACTTTGCTTTATTGCGCAGCTATCGGTTTGTGGAAAATGTCATGTCCACTTGTGGAAACAACATAAAAGAGATTATAAATGCTTTGATCTCAGATGAACCGAAGAACATTTTAATCTCAAAAGAATCAAAATACAAACCTCATGATAATCAAATACCAGATTTAGTTCTAAGTTTGCAAGCAATGAGTGAAGAATCTTTAAAAACATGTCTTTGAGCTCTCAATGTGATGTCATTGCTTTCAATATCTTGTCATTGAATATCACTTCTCGTGACAAGTGAAGTGTTGGTATTTCTTACGTTCATAGATAAATCCGCAAGCGCACGAATACCACTATAGCAGTTCACCCATGAATATTCCTATGTGTATCTTATTTATATTTTCGCAGGGAAGACAGCGGTGTAAAGACATGGTTTATACATCATTAATCAATATATAATTATCTCACATAGTTTAAACTGGGGTTAAGATAAATAATGATAAGGGCAGTGGACACGCATGAGATTTACCTCTATATTAATGTATAGTAGACAAGACCAGCAGAAACTACGATACAAATATGCTTCTATACTAATCATATCTAGTATACATTTAACATATACATCCTTACAACTTAGGACTTAGTATAAGTACCCAGTCACTATCGAGAGACCACTACCTGTTGGTCTGCCAACGTGGTTATGACATTTACGCACTCTTACGTCATACCCGAACGTGGAGGAACACAAAGTACGGATAGGGCTATCACTTTCCATGGGACACACCCGCATCCAACGATATTTATGTAATCTAAGCACCATGCTTATGCTAGTAAATAATGTCACTAACTCCCCTAGGGTAAGTTAGAGCTAGAGCAACCTATAAATATCATTGGACCATTACCGTGCATGGTTCGACTAGCCAGGTTGAAGCAGATATACGAAATACATACTTCTCATGAATACATACTACTTATAGAACATATATTCAAGAAAGAAATGCATAGACAATAAGCATAAATAAATAAAGAATTTAATTCTATTAATTAACCTATAGTCTTACAAGAAAAATAAAATACTAGAAGACTAGAGGACTGAACCTCTAAGCTTATTTCTTCTAAAACTATAGAGAATAGAATAAATAGAGAGAATTGCTCCTTGAGTTGTGTGTTGTGAAGTGAGAAGCTTCTATCCTTTCATAGCCTCCCAATGATGGTTGTATGGTGGTTATTGCTTCGGGAAATCAGCATAATTGCCATCAGGATTGTAGGAGGAGGCGCCATGTGGAAGATGAGGTCGAGCATCGCAATCCTTGGTTTGGCCGAACTAGGCAAACCGCCATCAATCACCGACTTTGGACAGTGGGTGACAGGTGGGTCCCTATGATGGTTCCCTGTGGTTTGGCCCCACTTTAGGTCGGTTTGAGCTGACTTGTGGGCCCCTCCATCCGTGTGCTCGCACGTGATTTGCTGGAAGTGTGTTTCCTTGCATGTCGGCTTCATTTCTCCTTCACATTGATGTATATTCCCTGCATCCATGTTAATTATCCAATTATAGTGGCACTGCAATATATTATTGATATACTTGTAACAAATGCTAGTTCTGCCGTTATTTATTATGGTAGTTGGTGGTTAAAATTGGTACTTAACGACCGTTAACATGAAGAATCTTTACTAACATGTCTTTGAGCTCCTCATGTGATGTCATAGCTTCCAATATCTTGTCATTGAATATCACTTCTTGTGACAATCTGAACCCTACAGGTGGTAATGTGTTTTTTTAAAAAAAAAACAGATTGGACATATGATCCTTTTTAGCTTGTCTATTGTATTTGTCTTTCTGCTTTGTTCCTTCTACAATTAGATTGTTTGTACGCACAATATTCTCTTGACCAATTCTACAGGCTTGGTTGATGGCCTCCATTCCAAAAGAAGGGTTCCATACAACATAGATGAGAATTACACGTGATACTCCAACAAGTGTAATGCCTTCACAGAACTAGGGGTGTTAAAATAGCAATCTTGAATCTAAGTGAGATCGCGATAATAGAATCATATACACAAAAATCATATAATCATAGATTCTACTGATATAATCGTAGAATTAGGCGTCTTAATTAGAATCAAAAAGTTGTAAAATCATAAGACAGAATTGAGATTTTGATAACCTTGCACAACACTTCTTCATTGATGAAAGCATTACACTAGCATTGCTTTTCACGTCATTGTAATCTTACTAGGACATTTCCACTCACCAGCAGTATCTCCTTACCTTCAGTCCAATTAAACATTGTGCTAAGCTGGTCCATGATCAAAGACAGTGGTTCAAGATACGGACGGAATGCATGCACTCACTCTTTCATGGCTTCACCACAAATAGACAATCTCTAATACAAACCTTGTGATATCCACCATAAGTTTCGAGGCAACAACATCTTGACAGTATGGAGGTGCATACACATATTTTCTTCACCACAGATAAGAAGCTATATTGCAGCTCTAAATAAGGAAACACATAAGTAGTTGCTTTCATCAATTTCTAGTTAAAGATATAAATGTTCATCAACTAGTGTTGGAGGCACATTTTTAGCCATATACCGATGGCCATATTGAAATTCCATATACTTACCAGTTACCAAGGATATGCAAAATGCCATGTCTACTTCTGCAAACAACATAAAAAGATTATAAATGTTTTGATCTCAGATGAACCGAAGTGACATTTTAATCTCAGAATAATCAAAATACAAACCTCACAATATTCAATTTACCAGATTTAGTTCTAAGTTTGTAGGCAATGAGTGAATAGTCTTTACAAACATGTCTTTGAGCTCCCCATGTGATGTCATTGCTTCCAATATCTTGTTATTGGATATCACTTTTTGTGACAAGTTGAATTCTTGCAGGAAGTTATAATGTGGCTTTGGAAAATAACAGTTTGGTTATATGATCCTTCCTGGCTTGTCTATCTTATTCGTGTTTCTCCTTTGTTCTTTCTGCGATAAGATTGAATGTGTACACAACCTTCTCTTGACCAATTCTGTAGGCTTGGTAAATTGCCTTCCTTCCAATAGAAGGATTCCATACAACACCGAGGAGGACTACACATGATACCCCAACAAGTGTAATGCTTTCACAACACTCCTTTATTGATGCAAGAATTACATTGGCTTTGTTTTTCATGTCATTGAAAGCCTCCATCATGGCTTCTCGAAATTTTACTAGGATATTTCCACTCACCAGCAAGATCTCTTTACCTTCAGTCCAATGGAACATTGTGCTAAGCTAGTCCATGGTCAAAGACAGTGGTCCAAGCTACTGACTGAACACAAGCACTCACATTTTCATGGCTTCACCAAAGATGGAAAAGCTCCAAGACAAACCGTGTGACCTGATCGTGCTGTTTCAGGCTAGCTGACCAATCATACCATGGACATGGAGGCCGGGCAAAGAGCCATCATTAGACTTAAGAACAAGAGATAGTAAGAACACTCGAAATGGAATGGCATGAGACACAATTTTACAAGAGAACTAGTGATGTCTGAAAAATATAAACTATGTTTTACCAAGATACACAAATCAGTACAATAAGTAAAGAAACAAGTAAAATTGTTCTGGGATCAAAAGAGTGTATATGACACTTTCCCTCCTCCCAACCCCCCCCCCCCCCCAAAAAAAAAAGTGTATATGACACAAAATAACAGGCAAATCAATAAATACAAAAAAGAGAAAAGAATAGAGAATTTTATTATATTTCATCCCACGTATAGAAACTATAGACTATGTAAATATTACTCCCTCAGGTTATTGTTGATATTATTAATTTTCAAAAATGAATCATACATATCCAAGATACATTAGTTAAGTATTCTCCAAATTATATAATTCTTCCGTAAACTTTTACCAAATGGTTGTTCGTGTCATTAATCCAGCAGGCCCTGCTGAAAGGGCTGTCAAAGAACAGATAGGTTCTTGTTTCTCTTGATGCAGAGAAACAAGTGAGTATTGTTTTTTTTTGAACATATATACATTTACATATACACACTGTTTTTATCAATCATATCTCTGGTATTTAGCCGATCATTATATACCTTGTCTTCCATATCCGAGGTAGGGGTCTTGTTTAGGATCGGAACACCAGACCTAAGCCTAACAGAGGGGTGGGGGGTTTGCTAGGAACACCAAAAACCAGATCTTAGTTGCGGAATAAAAAGAAATCCTCAAACCTCGATGAAGTCTGGTTTGACCGGTGTTGATTGACCGGTCCGACCGTCATAGTCCCGTCGGTCTGACCGACAGTGCATCTCTGGTCCAACTGCCCTGCCTCTGCCACCGTCTCCTGATGCCACTAATCTTACAACCTGAGAGCCGCTGGTTTGACTGCCCGGTTGGTTGTTAGTCTGACTGCAGCATGCTTGCTGGTGTGACCGCCGAACCTGAGAAAAAACACAAATCGAAGACATCTTGAAAGTAGATCAACTTTATTGCTTTTAATTTGTTTATAAAGTGCAACAACAGTACTCCTTTCTCAACTTTTGACTAAACTCCAAATTGAGACTAAACCTTATTTTTTGTCTCAACTCAACACTCTCAAAATCAATACGGAGAGGTCTCAACCCCTGTTCTATTTATATCCCGAAGTAGAAGCCCAAAAGCCATGAATCCTACTTGAATTAGTAGTCCTAATCCAACGGAAAACCTACCCATACAAGTAACAAACTTATCCTATTATAATTCAAACTCCAATCTACCCTTCCAAATTTGAATCCGCTTTTCATCCACACATAATCCCTCTCGTATGCTATCTAGAATCTTCATAATCAGGTGCATTGTTCTTTAGCCTAAGCATCTTGCGTTGTCTCCCAATCATCCGAATATCAACTTCTCCCAAGTCGACTCCCGATCCATCACCGGTAACATTCTCCTGAGGCATCAAGACACACCTGCACATTACTCAAACAAGAAACCATATCCGAGCATAAGTTATTTCCAACTTGACTCAACATTAGCACACAACAGTATTACATGCGTATAGAAATTATCTTGAATTCATAAACATGAGATAATTACGAGTATTCAAATAAACAGCTGACTCCAAATAGAGTAGCCGGTCAGACCGTCGGGCTGGTCGGTCTAACCGCAACCACAACACTGCTCTGACCAGACTCCACTGACCGGTCTGACCAGTCCCATACAGAGAAAAAACACCACTTTATCCATTATTCACCAAATATCAACACCAATATAAATAAAAAAAAAAGTCATATCTTGGAGGTTGCATTCCAGCAAAGAATAGTTTGAATAGCCTTTGAGAAGAGTAGGTGTGTCGACCCCATATATATGTCCAGTTATCTGCATTGGAGCTTAACACTGTGAGTTGTATTTCAGAGCTAAATTTCAGGAATTCCTGATAAGCTTGCTATGACTATGAAAGTGGCATATAAGAGGCCCCTGCCATGTCCCTACTGAACATTTTTGCCACTGAGACTTCCTTTGGCTGAAAAAAGAATATAGCCTTGGGTAAGCCTGCCTCACGACTGATCCATTCCATAAATCTTCCCAACGAGAACTGTCACACAGTGTAGAAACAGCATTTCCCCTAAAAAAATATCTGCAAATTGGGTAATCTCCCTTCACCAGAAGGATCCCTTGTTATATGTTTGTTCTGACCACCTATTGGTATAATATGTCTTCCAAATGAGATAAACCCATGAGGGATCATGCTTATTATAAAACTTAGGCAAGTTCTTAAGCAAAAGTGCAATATTCTGTTTTCTGAGGTCTATCACTTCCAGTCCACCCTTGTTTTTCGGTTTACAAACCTTAGATCAACCTGCTAGGGACTTCTTTTTTGAATTGATGTCTGATCCCGTCCACAAACATTGCCTTCTGCACATCTCTATAGCTTGAATCACAAGTCTCTGGCAACGCAATAGTGCACATGTAGTAAGTTGGTAGTGAAGAGAAAACAGAGTTGATATGAGTTAAACGTCCCCCGTATGTCATAATTTGCATTATGAATTATCATTTAGTTTTATCGTGGTTTAGTAACTCCCGATTTCAGAATTAATACTATAATAATTCTAAACTTGTGGATCATCCACATAGCTCCATGATGCCTGCAACTGAACATGCGTGCCTCTTAGTATTACCACCGAAAAGCCTAATACGCGAACGTGCGCGTCGACCGAGCCACTCTTTTGCCATTTCCTATTTTTGCGATTGAGCCGCTCTTTTAGTTTCCGGTTTTCAAGTGTGTCGACATAACATGCAGTTGCCATGGCCCAGCTACCTGGTGTGCAAAACCTATTTCATGCGCGTGCATATTTTGGCCCTATCGCAGCATCCGATCTCGTGCGTGGTCATGGCGTCCATCCACGCGGCCTCTCTCTCGTGTAGTTGATGAGGAGGATCGAGATAGCGCCAAATAGGCAAATATGAAACGGCAGCGACTGCAGGCTTCTGCGACGGCAGCGGTGATGGGGTTTCTGTTGCGGCAGTGGAGTGATGAGGTTTCTATGCCGGTGGCAGCGATGGCGGGTTTGCGGAGCGGCCACGACAGAGCAGATTTGGACACTGGAGAAGACGGAGCAGCCGTCTGTGACTGGGCCGCGCAGAGAGCAAGAAGGGGGGCAGCGTCGCTGGCAGAGGCGGAGGAGGAGGACGAGCTTGATGCCGTTGACGGTAGTGTGTTTCATTTTGAATTTGTGCTGCAATATGTATACTCTTGTGTTCACTCATTCTGGTCTCTCAAAATACTTCGCATATTTCTGAAATTTCTCTAGGTGTACGCTCTAGGACCGTTCATTGTGTTGAGATGGGCTGAGTTAAGCGGAACCGAAGGGGAGCAAGGACAGAAATGACTCACGCGATGGCCGATCCCCACATGATTCATCTTAGTTTTCTCCAGCAAGCATTGGTCTCTGCTTTAAATCAAAAAGATAAAGATGTGCGATAATGGTAGAGCCCTCTCTATCCGTCTGACTAGAGATTTTTATTCCGCATCAGTGTTGCCTTTTGTCTGGATTTTGTATTTGTGGAGATTATGGGTATCACATACCCATAGGTCTAGTTATCCGACTGGTTATAGGGGATATATTACGTAAATAGAATATGTATAAAACTAGGACTTGGGTATTACGTTGCCTTGTGTATCAAGGTACTAGTCCTGGTCTGTTAAGATTATAGATTAGTTATAGGAAATTTAAACCGTAAGAAGTTAAATCTCCATCTTGTCAACATTTCCCTTCCGGCTATATAAGGAAAGGAGGGTGCCTCTCATGGGCATGAGCTAAACAAGATCACAAAATCAATATACCACTCGGTGGATCTAATCCCCGAAACAGGAGTAGGGTATTACTTCTTCAAGAAGGCCTGAACCTGTCTAAATCCTTTGTCTCACAACCTATCCACTTTTCCTTCTTGTACACAACCCCCTTTTCATATTGCCAAATTCTAGTTTCGACAGTTGGCACGCCAGGTAGGGGGCGTCAAGTTCTTCGACCGATCAAGTGAGATGGGATCATCATCAGACATCGACGACTTCGTCTTTCATCCGAGGCAGGCGTATCGCTTCAGCAGCCTTGACTTCATCACGGATAAATTCGTCTTCTCGACTCGGCATCCAACCAGTCGGGAGGGGATGACGTCTCATGCTTGGTCTTCCTAACGCAGCTAAGACCAACGCCAAGCTACTTTTCCACGAGATGGCCTTAAACCACTCGGGGAAGCGTCTACAACAACTCCTCTTCCTACGCCGAGCCCACCTCAAGATGTGCAAGCGTACCCGACGATCATCATGCAGCTACCACCAGACCTAGCCACAGTTTTTAGATCAAGATCACCTTCCCCCCAGGTCTAGTTCCAATCCGAACTCAATCAAGATTGGATCTGGCTTTAGAGAAGTCAACGTTGTTCTTCCATCACTTTGCTCCTTCTCCACCACCGAGCTCACCGCCTACGCCAACTCCTCGGAAGAAAGCGTCCATGGCGATGCCACACCCATGGTAGCAGCATCCTTAATATTGTTGAAGTATCTTACTGGAGCAGTACGGAGTTCTTCAAATATTTCCACGGCATCTTCATAGCTGGAACCAAGACCATTTTGATATATGGCATTTAAGATTGGGGTAGCAGCGTTGGCTATTTCATCTTGGACGTTTTCCGCTCTCTTTACTCGCTCAGCAAAAACAGCAAATTGGGCCTTGGTCTTTAGTTGATGGTCTGTGTTGTGGTAAATTGGAGTGAATGCCCGAGTAAACATAATGAGGATATTTACAAGCAAGAAAGATTGAGTATTTACCTTTGAGATCTTCCTCGGCTTTGGTTTTGTCAATTGCCAGTTGGGTATTGACGTCCTCAAGTTTCTTCAACTGAGCAGTTAGGGATTCGATTTTTGCTGCTTGTGCTGAAAGAAGTCAAATGAGTTTGCTGGGCTTGCTAGATGTATAAAGAAAATAAGGGATGTGAATTACCTCCAATGGTTCCCCGGTGGTTGAAGCTGATATCCATTAGTTGATTGATTTGACTCCTTAATTTCCTCTCCTTGGATTGTGCATCTTCTTGAGTTTGCTTTAACTCGGCCTTGACTTTTTCGAGGGTCTCGAGGTGTGGAATGAGTTTTTCCAATGCGTTAGTCTTGGTCTCATTTCGAAGATGGATTCTCTGAGAAATAATTTGATTCAGTAAGGAATTCAAATAGATGATGGGGATAAAGGGAGAAAGACTCACATTGACCAGCCGGGTGGATTCGTTTAAGCTTTTGATTAGCATATGGAGTTCTTCATCCTCTTTTTGCTTATTGATTACGACATTTTGGAGGGAACCGTCTCTGTCTCTCTACTGAAGTTTGACTGGAGGAAGAGAGTCTTCGAATGATTTGATCCTGGGAATTTCTTCTTCTTCTTCGCTGATTAGAGGACCTGATTTGCAGAATTAAAGACTATTCATATGGAATGTAAAGATGAATTTGAAAAACAACAAGAAATTTACCTATGATGATTTTAGAGTGTTCTGAAGAAGGGCCTTGTGTATGATCGGACGGTTTGTTGATGGAATCTGTCTCTTCGTTATTTTGCGGTGGAGAGCTGGCTGGTCGTCCTTCGTTATTCTCTAGTTGGGCTCCTGGTGATGGACCTTGATCAACAGTTTTGGGATTTCTTCACCCGACTGGTTTTCAGTTGGGGGTTCTGCTTTAGGAGCTGGCTTAGTGGTTTCTGACTAGATTTCAGTCGGGGGCTCTGACCCAGATTCAGCTGAAATACCTGTGGGTGGAGTTTCATTTTTGTCAGTTGGGTCGATGTCTTGAGGTTTCCTGCGTCAAAAGGTTGAAGAAGAAGATCATACAAAGGATTAATACTCCAGGAGGTGGAATGATTAAAATATGAAAAATTCAGAGAATGAATTAGTACCTTGAAGACCTACGGAATTTGGGAGGAGGCCGAGTAGTAGCGGATTTGGCTGGTGTAGTTGTGGCGCTAGTTTGTTGCCTGCTTGGTTCATCATCCTCGGAGTCGCTACAGACTTGTTTCCCGCGCTTCAGTTTTTGCTTTGGGTTGTCATCTTGGGCTGCTCGTTTGCTCATTGTAGTTGGATTAAAGGTGGGGCCACCAGAAGGTTGAGCTTTGACAGTAGTCGGCTTGTGGGGAGCAAAAAAAGGAGGCTTAGAAGAGAAAAGCAGATTTTCATAAGACATTATGGAGAGTTGCTAAAGCAGTCGAGCTGAAGTTAATTATTCAAAGAAGGATTAAAACTTACATACCGTAGAAGGCGGTCGGAGCGGGCTGTATGGGGTAACCGGGAGCTTGTGGCCGTAGTCGATGGCTATGCCAGATGAGAAGATTTTTTACATATGGCTACACATGACTTTGTAGTCGATTGAGTTGGGGTCTTCACGGTTTGGATCAGTTTGGCCCTCATATTTGTATGCTGGTTGTCTTCTCTCTCTGATTGGAGCTAGTCGGCACTTGATGAAATACCGAGTGACTTGTTCTCCTTGGAGGCCTTTTTGCTTGATTTCCATCAAACGATGAAGTAATTCATTGGCTTGAGCGAGTTCATCGCCAATTGGAAGGTTTCTTGAATGTTCTTGGGGAACAGGTGGAAGACCAACGAAGTCGGGAAGGCAGGGGGCCGGATTGGAGATCTAAAACCAATTGGAATGCTAGTCTTTGTTGGAGGTTTTGAAAGGCAGAGAGAAATATTTCTGGGTAAGTGTTCCGTGCAACTGGAACCCGGATCCGCCGACAACACAAGGGTTGTTCTTGTCAGGCTGGGGTTTGAGGTAGAAGATGCGGCAGGATAGTACGAAGTGAGGAAGGATGCCAGGAAAGGCTTCGCAAAGGTGGATAAAGTTGGCAATGTGCAAGATAGAGTTCAGATTTAAGTGGAAAATCTGGATCCCATAAAATGCGAGAAGTCCACAAAAAAATTAGAAGTTGGAAGAGCAAAGCTAGAGTAGAAGAAACAGGTAAATACCACTATTTCGCCGGTGGCATGAGTTGGAAATTCCTCGCCATATGCAGGGTGCCACCCAATGATCTCTTTTGTTGGGAGTACACCATCTTTCACCATTTCTAGCAGGGTGGACTCTTTAACATCGGATCTTGCCCACTGTTCGAAGGGGATTTTCCTCTCTCCAGCCATGGTTAGGATGTGGGATTGGATGGATTAAGGAGTTTTCCAAGAGGAGAGTGGATTGGAGGAATAGATCGGAGTTATCCGCGGCGGGATCCGGTGGAGGTGGTGATGATTTGGGGGTTGCAAGTGTGAGGATTTGGAACCCTAATCGGAGTATTGTGTGTGCTGAATAGGAGCACTGGAGGATTTTTCGTGAGGAAGACGAAGAGGCGAGAATGGTAACTGTTGCTTTGGTTTTATTGAGGGTTTGTTTTGGAGAACGGTTAATTGGGCCAAGGTCTATTGAGCGTTTTCTAGTCCACGATACTGGATGAAGTCTGACATATGTCCCTAGGGGCTTAAGCTTTTTGTGTTGAGCAAAAATGCATATGTTGCTAGAGTCTAATATTCTAAAATCCTTTTATATCATTGTCACTCGACTTTTTGGGAGTTGGTATAATGCACTTTAAAAGGTGATAAACAGTGAAGCTTTATATAGCTGCCTCGTTGACTTTTTATATATGAATAAGTCAAGGTGTTGTTTGGGTTTATAAAGCAATTGATTGGATATAATATCTTTGCTTTTTGCCACGTAAATATGCACTTTTATTGACTAATATTATGGCTTAGGCTGATTATGTATTTTGGTCAATTTCTAGGTGGTTGGAAAATCCTCTATGAGTTTATTTACTTGAATTTTATACCACATATGCCATATATTTCCTGGTGTGGTGAAACCATGTGTCTTTTAGCGATTTAAGCACATTTGTTAAAATAGTGTGTGCATGATGAGTACCCGATACTTTGGAAATTTCTTTATTCACAGCATACAAGTTTCTTTATAGCTGTTTTGTTATGCGAGTTTTCAAAGATATAGTCAACTCTAGGTTGCTCGCATCATATTTTACAAAGCATTCGATTTAATCATTTCAGTCTTATTTACTCGGGGTTCATGCTGCATATGCTATTATTATGCTATTTAGGTGGCTTAAAACCATTCGGATGGTTGATATTATTAACCTTGACTATATGTTTAGTTTGTTCAGCTAATCACATAATCGGCGGCTACACCTAATTAGGTACATCTAGTCGATGCACCTAGGTATATTTTTGAGATTTTTTCCAGCCCGTCACACCCTTAAGTTTTGGTAAAAGCACTCAGGAAATTTAAATCGTAAGGAGTTAAATGTCTATCTTGTAAACCTTTCCCTTCCGGCTATATAAGGATGAGAGGGTGCCTCTCACGGGCATCAGCTAAACAAGATCACAAAATCAATATACCACTTGGTGGATCTAATTCCCGAAATAGGAGTAGGGTATTACTTCTTCATCAAGAAGATCTGAGCCTATCTAAATCCTTTGTCTCAACCCATCTACTTTTCCTTCTTGTATGCAACCCCTTTTCATATTGCCGAATTCTAGTCTCGACAGTATTTCCCCATATTTTATAAGTGACATCCTTTTCCTTCCCATCATGTTAGAACTTGCAATCTCCTTCGGTCAGGAATAAAAACTATGTGTGCACTACCTCGTCATTCCACGTGTCACATTCTTGTACGGGGCAAACCACCTTGAAAATTGCCTTAATTTGAGGTCGACGATAGGGAATTCCACCTTCCTATTTTCATCTTATTTATGTGTTATGTTACTTATATAATTTTTGTAAATTACCTGTAATGCATCAAAGGTTACTTTCGTTTATGTGTTAAAAGTAACTTCTATAATTTATCTAAATTACTTTAGATATAACGGAGAGTTACTTTTATTCCCTTGTTAAATTACTTCTATTTTTTTCTAAGTTATTTTGGATACATCAAAGAGTTACTTTTATTTATGTTAAGTTACTTCTATAAGTTATCTAAATTTCTTCTAATACAATGAAGAGTTGGGTTTATTTACAAGTTAGGTTAATTCTATGCATCAAAGAGTCAATTTTATTTTTGTGTTAAGTTACTACTATAGCTTAGTTAAATTACGCCTAACACAAAGAAGAGTTACTTTTATTTACAAGTTAGGTTACTTCTATAATTTCATAAATTATTTCTAATACAATAAAGAATTATTTTTATTTCTGTGTTAAGTTATTTCTATAAATTGTGTCAACTAATTTTATGAATATGAAGTACTATGCAGTGTTTAAATATATTTCATATTGAATTTATTTTGTTGTATAATTTGAGTGGAATACGATGGTTTAGTTAGATCTTAAAAATAAACTATGTTTTAAATACGATGGTTTAAATATATTATCGGGTAAGATATGCCAAAAGAGAGATAATTATTGTCTTTCGCAACACATGATATTATTGTTTGGAAGTAAGTTCAACAATTCAAAGTAACATATATGCTTCTGGGGGGAAGTAACTTACACTAGTTTATAACTTTTTCCTAATTTCAATGGAATGTTCGTGTATTCTGGGAAGTAATCTCTCATGCAGGCGAAAGCAACTATCTTGTTTGGGGGATGAAACTATATCTTGTGCAGTAGTCGCGCATAAATACTCTTCCCCCGAAGGTTATTAAGGTCAAATCTTCGGTTCGTGTCCATAGCTTTAATTTTATTATGTTTCCACGAAGCAAAATATATCATGGATAGGGCATAATGAATAGAAAATAATAAGGTAAAAGATGTAAAATTTCAGCGCTAGAGAAGTTTAATAATTATCAAAAGTAACTTGTGTTGGTATTTCTTACGATCACAAATAAATCTGCAAGCGTTACGGATACCGATGTAGCACTCCATCCATGAGTATTCCTAAGGGTATCGTATTTATATTTCCGCAGGGAAGACGGTGGTGTAAGATACAGTGTATATCTCTTTAATCAATCTATAATTAATTCACTATAATCTAAACATGGGTTAAGATGATATAAGAATAAGGTAGTGGACACACAGGAGATTCACCTCATTAATCATGTTTAGTAGAAAATAGTCATAGAGAACTATGGCATATTAATACTTCTAATCAATTCATGTCTAGTATACACTTAATATATACATGCTTACAACATAGGACGTAGTTCCATGCACCCATGTGCTACCGAGAGACCACTCCCTACTGGTTTGCCAGTGTGGTTATGGCATTTACGCACTCTTACGTCATATCTGAATGTGGAAGAATACAAAGGATGGACAGGGCCATCACCACCTACCGCTTACCTCATGGAAATTCCGAGGGACACACCCGCATCTAACGTTATTTATCTAGCCTAAACACCATGCTTGTGCTAGTAAATAATATGACTAACTCCCTCGGGACTCTCACCCTATGGATAAACAAGTTGAAGCTAAAGCAATTTATAAAGGTCATTAGACCGTTACCCTAGCATTGATCGACTAGCCTAGGATGATGAAAATATACGAAGTATGTTCTACTCATAGAACATATATTCAATAAAGAAATATATAGACTATAAGTGTAAATAAATAAAGAAGATAATTCTATTAAAGCAACTATAGTCTTACAAGAAGAGTAAAGTACTAAAGACATATGGAAACTCGAGAAGACTATAGGGCCAAAACTCCTCTAGACTTATTTCTACTAAAACTATAGAGTATAGACAATACAATATGGAAGAGATAATTGCTGGTGTGTGTTGTGAAGTGAGGGAATGAACTCCTTAAATAGGCTACTTATGATGGTTGTATGGTGGTTAAATACCCACAACCATCATTGGGAGCTAATAGGAACTCTACACGTGGAAGGTGGAGATGGGTTGCCGCAATGTGGGTTTGGTCAAACCCTTGGTGCCGCCTATCACCACCGACTTTCTCCAGTGGCTACCATGTGGGCCTCTTGGTCAGTTCCCTGGTGGTTGGATCCACTTTGAGTCACGGTCGCTCCTCCAAAACCGCCGCCGCACTCAGCCACCCACGATCCACGTCGCTGCCGCCGCAGCCCTGATCCACTCCTCCCTCACACGCTCTCCTTCCCCCAACCTCTCCTCTCGCCCAGATCCCCTCGCCACCACCTCCTCTTGACCTCCTCCATCCCCTGCCACCACACCGCCGAATCCAGTGATGTTCCCCTCCTTGGCCACCGCCGACGCCCCTCCCCTTTCGCCACCCTCCGTCGTGCCTCCTCTCCTTCCAACCCCGCTCCCTTTGCCGCCAGAGTCCCCGTCCCGCTGCTCGCACACCGCCACTGCCACGACGACCTCCTCCACGCCGCCCCTCCGCCGGAACACCGATCCGCGCCACACCGCTACCTCCTCCACCGATCCACGCCGCCACCGCCACGACGACCTCCTCCGCGCCGCCCCTCCGCTGGAACACCGATCCGCGCCACACCGCTGCCTCCTCCACCGTTCCACGCCGCCACCGCCACGATGACCTCCTCCGAGCCGCCCCTCCGTCGGAACACCGATCCGCACCACACCGCTGCCTCCTCCACCGATCCACGCCACCACCGCCACGACGACCTCCTCCGTGCGGCCCCTCCGCCGGAACACCGAACACCCACTCCCTCGCTACCTCCGATCTACACCTGAGCACCCGCCTCCGTATAGCTAGATCATCGTCGGCCAGATTCACCGGGCTCATCATCGCCAAGCCCATCTCCTTCGCCCCGCCGTAACTCCGTCTCTTCCCTCGCCGATCTGCTCCGCCGACACGCCGCTGCCTTCTCCAACACACACCACCACCACCAACCCAAATCCCCTCCACCACCGAGAGAAGGTACAGAAACCCTCCTCCCCTACCGCTCCCCCTTCTCTGTCTGCCCATCCATAATATAGATTGAGTATTGATTTCATGAGCATGTAATTCCCTAGGAAACCTATTGATGATTGTGCAGTTTTTGAGAGCCAATTTCTTAACATTGTTTGCAGCTGTTGAATGCCTTGTTTGGTAAAAACAAATTGCCTTGTATGGATACAGATCATGGTGAATGTATACATCAAATTTAGGTATTGGCAACTTTGGGTTTTTTGTTGGTTGAGATGTTGGTTTAGTTTTTTTGGCAACCTTGTCTCATGCATGAATGAAAATCGGCATATCTTAGGGGATGCTGGACAAAGAAAATTATCAGTGGTTTTGCTAACACACCAAATATTTTGGCTTTAAAGAAATATCTCCATGTGCATTAGAGCACATTGATTATTTATTTACTTTTAAGTTTACTCTGTACACTGTTCAAATAAGGTACAAAATATATGCCCTAAGAGCTACCCTTTAGCAAATGGTTATATACTTTTCAGGAATGAATGTTGAATACGAACAGATACAGGTGCAAATTATATGCCCGTGCTAATGCTACGGTAATATTTAGTAATGGCAATATATATTTATTAGTCAAATGGCAGCACAGAAGGTTCACAACCACAAGTGATAAAAGATAATATTTGCTTGGCCTAGATGGAGTATTTACAACCTACTTTGCAACTCTCTCAAAATTTAACCATAATCAATTTGGTTTAAAACCAAAATTTTACCATTGGCAATGTGTTTGTTAAAACTCTTCAGATATATTTTCAATTTATTTTTCATTGGTTATCTCCGTTTTTAGCAAATGTGAGCATTTCAAGAGACTATTTAATCAGAAAAATCCCTGGTAAAATCCCAATGGCTTGTAAACATTCCATCCAGGCTAAGCATTAACCTAAATTATGGTTTGTGATTTTAAAAAATGTACCGTGCATCGATATCTGCACAACGCAGATTAAAATCATTTACATTAAAATGTTATATCCAAACAAGATGGGTAGCAGCCAAAGCGGCAGAGTAAGATGCAGAGCAAGTTTATACCTCCTTCGAAAATATTCTCTCTGCAGAGAAGAATAAAAAATTTCAGATATGCATATTCATATTGTCCATTTAATTTTGGCTTGCAACTGTGATTTTTTCATTCACCATTAGATGGAGCAGAAAAGGTCAGAAAAGGTCAGCCAATGCCTAAAAGATTCGTGTACTACTTCATGATAATGTTGCTGCTGGTGACTTGAATAATTCAGAGTTCCCATCTTCTCCCATTATTGTGTTATTGTGTTGTATTGCATAAAGTCACATAGACCATGGTTCAGATGTTCACGTTTTCTTCCATTCTTGTGCCAACTCCTCAATTTTCAAGACACCTCCCTGTGACACTTCGCTTTAGAAATCCTTCTGAAGACTGTCTTCCTTTTTTTTTGTGTGTCATTGGGAACCCATAAGAGCTCTTTGATTGTCCACGGTATATTGATTTTATAAGGTTTATTTACAATATCATATACAAATTATCAATCCATGGTTGAAGGAAATGTTTTTGATCATACCTAAGTATAATTAAATGTAGACTTAGAACCTCGTTATTCTGCAAATGGAAACTGATAACATGGTGCTAAAATTGCTGAAAATTTAGCATATTGTGTATATTGTATAAGACTAATTAGAAGCACATCGGATTTAATAGACAATACTGAAAGTTGTTAAAAAAAGAAATTAGTTTGGCAAACCCTTATCTTTATAAGTGCACAAAAGCAATCTACAAAGAGAAAAATCCAATTTGTTCTTGTTTTTCCTCTTGATTTATGTCAGATTATTGCTAATTTGTATCTGCAATAATGTAGTAATCCCATATTTTGAAGATATACAGGTAGAGTGTTGCAAACAGAACAAATCTTCAAATAGAGCAATCATATTGTATACACTTGATAGATTTGTCCTCCATATTCCTTACATAAACTTCATTCAGAGAATCATTAAGAGCTTGTTTTCAGTTGTAAATTCAGATTTCAGACACATCCAAAATGAGTGATATTAGAGTGACAATTATTCATGCAGTTATCTTCCATTTTTGTTGCAAATAGTACTTGGGAGGGTTCAATAACTCTGTCTTTGTTGAATGCAGATTAAACTATATTATATACTCATGGAATGCCGCCGGCTGTGTGAGGCCCACCCACTCAGTGCAGGAGCTGGAGGGTACAGGACTCTGTTCGCATTGCCAATGAGAGGAGGAAGACAGCCTCCAAGAGCCTTGTCCCCATCCACCAACATGGCCACGATAATTGTTGACATCGACCAGGATCTCTCCAGGGTAAGTAGAACAAAACTAAAATTAGGATTAGCATTTCTAGACGCGATGTTATTTCAGAAATTGATCAGTTGGAATATTGACTAATATGGTGAAATACTATTGAATTACATAGGAGCAAAAGAACTATCCATAACTTCAAAAATATGTAAATTTTGTCAACTGCTGAAATGTGTTATGTAGGCTGCAGAAGGTCAATTTTCCCTTTTGTGAGGTGCCATAACTTCAAAAATATGTAAATTTTGTCAACTGCTTGATATTAAGTAGAGTATCTCCTTTGTATGCACCAACCAATTTTGGAGCTCCAGACAATGAATAGCTTCATATCCATGAAAAAGTGCTATTGGATGAATCCAGTAAAGATGTGTGTTCTCTGGCTTTTTGAATATTGAAGTGTGCTGATGACTTGTAATTAATAATGATGTAATGCATCAATTCTATGGCCGGTTCTGTTATTTCGTTTTATTTGGATGTAATTTGCTTGAAATATTTGATGTGGCTAAAGGAGAAAATTTCTAAGACCCTGTTTGGTTTCTCAGGAGTCCAGGAGTTGGAGCCATGCAAAACATGCCTCATGCTAATGTCTTCCTTAGCTTTCAGAAATCGATGTTATTTCTAGCTTAAGATGATGTTGGAGCTGATCCTCGTGCTGTTAGATAGGCCAATCTATTCAGGTCCAGCAGTTTACATCAAGATGATGTTCTTTGTAGCGATGCTTGTAGTGACCATTGATGTTTTGATTGCTTGAGGTGACCCTCCTTGTAATTGTGAAAAATGTGGTGTTATGCAGCAAAAATAAAGACATCCAGGGGATTAAAAAAATATTCTGTATATGAGAGTAACATAGCACAGCTACTGGTGCTATACATCTCTGGACCTGGTTTTTTTTCTGCATGACTTAAAATTTATTATTTATACTGTTTTTTTGCATTACTTTAAAATTGAGTAAATTGCGTTTCACGGTACATAACATGGAAATAGGAACAGTAACTTGTAAAATGCTTATTCCGGTACAATATGTGCAACCCTGAGCCAAACCGTTGCACACAAGTAAAATTAATATAATATGATACATGATGTTTTGTAATTATTGTTACACATTAAAATTTTACACTGATAATGTATTATTATTATTATTTGCATGATATTTTCAAGATTTAGAACAACGGAAAGCAAAATAATTAAAAATGCCCGATCATAGAAATACACTTTCGATGAAAGAGTGTCTGAACATGAAAATTAAAATGTTCTTTTAGGAGTTTGTCTTGGTCTTGAACATACAAATAAACATTAGACGAGTTATATACAGGATCAAATCTCCCTAAGAAATAAAATAAATACTCTATCCTGGACATGAAAAATAAACTTTTGCACATCTATTTTCTCTTTTTATTTGGATTTGAAATAAGATCTCCAAATCACAGTCATACGTGTATGCTGTTATGTCATTAGTGTGCACTAATTTAGAGCAATTTTACTTGTGTGGATCATTTTGGCCTGGTTCACACCAACTAGCCAAATTATTGTATCTGACGGAGCGTGAGCTCCTCAACAGGGGACAGTGAGGGTCCCTTTGTGAGTTCGGTCAGGGGCTAAATTATTGTATCTGACTTCGTGAGCTCCTCAACAGGGGATAGTGAGGGCTCCCTTTGTAAGTTCGGTCAGGAGCGCAGGACGTGACTCGGCCACCTGATGCGCAAGAAAAACAAGGGAGCAAGAAGCCCCGAGAGAGAGTGTGACGCAAGGAGTTATATAGGTTCAGGCCGCCGGCGAGGTGTAAAACCCTACTCCTGTGTGGTTGCTTAGAGATTGTTGTTTCAGGGATCGAACCCCTTTTCTAGGCCTGGGCCAACAGGTTACACTTATAGAGAAAAGGAAAAACATTCTTTTACATGCTTGGAGTAGAAGTCATACGATGACAAAGGTGACGTGACCCTAGCCAGACCGCTTATCCGACCGTGGGCAACGCCGCTCGTCATTCTTCATTTAATGGGCGGAGACTTGCGGGCTTCGTCCGAACCGTGCGACGCACGACCGGACTTATCTTACCAACTCCGGTTGGATAAGAGAAGAGGACCGCTCTCATGATTCTGACGGGACTAGGCGGGGAGTGCAGTACACCGCCTAACGTGCAACCGGTGCACTGACGCTGCACCGTCGTCCCATCGATCATTCTCACCGGTCATAGGCCGGTCAGCCGGTGTGACCGGTGTCAAACGCGTCACGCGCGTGCCTAACCGCATTAAATGCGGCACGCGCGCGCAGGCGTACTTCGCCTGCGTCGCTATTAATGGGGTTAGGTGAGCGTTAGGGACGCTCGCTCACCTAACCCGGCACACGTGGCGACAGCGCGAGGGGGTCGGGGCAACCCGACCCCTACTACAGCAGCGCGCGAGGGGAGCCCGGAAACAGAGAGGGCGGCCGCCACGTCACCCTCGGACCTGATCCCCCCTCGGGGGATGGCCACGTGGGCGTAAGGGGCCGCCTTAAGCCCTGAATCAGTATACCCCTGGGCCCACAACACCGACAGTATCAAAGTGAGCAATTTACAAATTGTTGTATCTATTTGCATCCACCACATAATCTCATATACGTGAGTGTAATTTACTCCTTAAAATATATCTCATTTTATACTTGCAAGATATATATAATCTTTTGATTTTTTTTAGTTTGCATTATCAAATATATTATCGTAGCGTTAGCACGTACATATTACTAGTATACATAGTATATTTATCTATTAATTTTTTATCTATTCTTTAATACATCATATTACCTATTTTTTTCTCTTTAAAAAAATATAAATCACTTATTAAGGCTTTTATACAAGTTAAAGTTCCTGTGTATAAAGTCCACTATTATCATACAAAGTTTATTATTATTTGCATTAAATTATAAGTAGAGAGCTTTTATTAGAAAAATCAAATTAATTCATTTATAAATAGTAATTTAGTTGTGCATACCTAATATGCATGAGTGAGCAATAACCATATGTTAATCACTCAGGGAATAACTAATTACTTGAATAATCATGTTGGAAGCTTGTCACTCTGTACAACTTTGAAACAACAGATATGCCCATCCTGCCCGAACTTCTGCTGAGTCTCCATGTGTGTTCCGAGCGCAATTTGCCACGACGCGTTCACGTATAAGGTGTAGAAGATGCGTAGTTCGTATCCACGATACCATATATGATTCCAATTAATTTACGTGACAGGTTGGCATATCAGTAGGTGTTGGTTCTCTGTTTTCATGGATAATAATAACTGCAATTATGAATAGAGTTATTCTTTTTCTTTTTTTAGTTAAATAGAGAGTTTTATTAATTATGGAAGCAAGGATTGCATTCTTAATCTAACAAGTCCATGATTCTTGCGGAAGCACACAACATCAACTTCGTACAGGATCTAGAACTCATGGCCAGTTTAGCTAATACATGAGCTACCTTATTCGCTTCTCTCTTTACCTTGTCCACATGCACGCTATGAAGGCACTGTGTTACCCTTTTTATCTCGGCAATTGGCAATTAACTGCATCAGAGCTTGAACAACTTCCGCATTGCCAGACTCCAAAATTATTGGCATATGGGTCCATTCAGTTGCAGCCCTGAGTCCTAAACAAGCCAGTGCCTTAGCTTGGACAGCGTCGGCACATGGATGCAAGGTTTTGTGCGCAGTGAACAGCACAAGTGCCCTGCAATCTCTCACAATGATTCCTACACTTGCTTCCCCAGATCCTTCTCTAAACCCAGCATCCACATCCACCTTTGCATATCCTTCAAGTGGGACACGCCATTTATCATGTTGTAAATTAGCCCTTTCCCCTTGATATCTTTGGTTTATTGTCGGACTGGCAATAGTGTTTTCTCATAATTGACAAGGAAATTCACGGAATCTTCTATTGTAGCTCTTCCTTTGCCATGAATCAAATTATTCTATTGTAGCTCTTCCTTTCTGTACTGTTCAAACTATCCAACAAAACAAGCGGTCAGTCTGGTCCTGTCATAGCAAATTTCCTTTCTCCCGGTAGCACCCAAAATTCTCTAAGGGTAGTTCTCAATGCTCTAGCCATCATACAATCAACTGTTGCATGGAACCCATTCTGCTCCTTCAAACCACCGATCAGGCATATGCCCACCAATTGTATCTTCTGTTTTCTTTTGTTCTCCCATGTGGCCAACATGTCTTGAGCCAGTTTCCATGCAAAAATCTTCAATTTCGGTTGTACATCTGCCTTCCACATATTCATCCACAGCTTCCATTCTCCGTTAGTAGCCACACTTGATGTCGATTGAGTTTGTGCTTTCCCAGATAGATTCAGTGCCGGTCTATAAGCACTGCTGACAGAAAGCATTCCTATTTTCCCATCTGCTATACAGGTGTTACAAAAGGGCCATTATTCGGCCAATATTTGATCTCATCGAATGGCAACCATCAAGTTATCATTCAAAGGCAGTCATCAAGGGGATTTAAATCCTTTGTAACAACCACACATTTATAGACATAAATCTACCTTATTGCTATTTGATGTAATATACTAAATGCCTATAATCCTAAGCTTGTAATCTCTCTATATAATAGGACATTTGAGATCAATAGAGAAGAGCTGAATTTCACGGTTTCCTGTTCATTCTTACATTTCACAACACGTTATCAGCACGCTCTAACCGAGCAAGAACGGTGAAGCACTCACCGACACGTGAAGGGTAAGATGGCTCGTCCCAATCCTCTCGATGCTGAATCCTCCCTTCCCCGCAACCTCCGTCGTCTCATGCAACAGCTCAAGAGGATTCTCCGAGCTCCGGTGCACCGTCCTCGACGCGGCAGGGGCCATGGTGCTGGCATTGCCAGCCGTGGCCCCCGTTCTCCTCCCTCTGGCCTCGCCAGATGTGGAGGAATGACGCCGCGACGACGACGCCACTGCTCGCAGCACCACCAGAGCCGGTAGCACCGACCCCAGCACCCTCGCAACTCGCTGAGGGCCTCTGGTGATTTGCACGGCGCCAGAACGGATCCTAGTGGAGTCACCGCACCACTGCGACTCCCATGGGTAGACAGCGAAGGTGCGAACGCAGCAAGAGATGCCTGACGTGGTAACGTCCTTTTGTCCTCACCACGGTTGGACAAAACATCTCCGCCGCGACATTTCATCATCACCATCCCTGGACTACTCACCGGCGACACCACTGCACACACCAACACCAGCCGATCCACCAGAGTTCCTCCTCAGAGGCACCATCGCCGCACGCCGCGGAGCCGTCCCCTTCTACATGGCAGCGGGCGGCTCCAGCGACTCTGTGCTCGCACCTCCATCCCCACCACCAATCCCTCCATTCCCCGGTCGCCCAATCGCAGCCGCGGCGGCGAACGCACGCCCCAGCCTCCGCCGCATCATCAAGACTGGGCATATCCCGGCCAAGACGAGCGGCGGCGGCAAGGCCAACCGTCCCCCACCCTCGGGTGAGGGGGAGGCCTAAGTACGGGGGGTCGAGAGGTCCAGGAGGTGGGGGGGAGGGGGTACAAGGTGGCGACGGTGGCGGCAGATCGGCGGTGTGGTGATGGCGGCAGATCGGAGGCGGATTGGTGGTGTGGGGGCGGCGGCAGACCGGCCTCACGGCCACGGCAGCCGTGCCCACGCCGCCTCGGCCTCCCGACGGTGATGCCCGGCCTCCTAGCCACGGCAAGCGGCGTCGGGCCTCCTCGCAGCGGCGGCGGCCGCACCTGGCCTCGCAATGGCAGTGCCCGGCCCTCCCTCAGCCGAGCCGGCACAGGCGGCGCCCAAGCCCCTCCACGGCGGTGACGACGGCGGCGCTTGACGCTCGGCCTCCCATCGGCAGCGGGCTGGCCCCCGACGACGCTTAGTCCTGGACCCCCAATGGCGGCGGCGGTGGCACCGGGTCCCGACCTCCCCACGGCGGCAGGCGGCGGCGCCTGGTCCTCCCCGCGGCGGCTGCGAGCGGCGGTGCCCGACGCATGCAGGTGGCGGCGGCGGCTTGGTGGGAGGAGGGGTTAGGGTTTGCCTAACCCACCCCCACCTCCCTTAAACCGGCTGGGCCAGGCCGGCCCATTAGCCGCTCCCGCTAATGGGCTGCCACCCCGTGTCAGCCACTGGACCAGGCCGGCCCGTGCGCCCCAACACCCTCAAGGCCTCTTGGACAATAAGAGGTGGTGGGCCGAAACTGACATTGTTTCGGCCCACCACCCAATTATCTTTATATTTCCGAATTTTACATTTTAGTACCTGATCTTTGGTCAATTTACTTTCAGCAAATTATCAGAGACTGTACACTTGCTCTTAGCACCCTGTAACTCTCTGTTATTATAAATATGAGTCTATTTTCAGCACTATGCATTTCCATGTCCTTTATTTCACGATTACTTTGCAATATTTATTTTATCGCCCTAATATTAGTATTACTACTATTTTTTATTCTATTTTAATGCAAATATGCTATAATTTCTCAAAATTTTGGCTAGCACAATGTAGGTGAGATGGCAACCAAAGAGTTTGATATTCTCATTCTTGATGGTTCCAATTTCCCTTCTTGGGCGATGGATGTCAAAGTAAATCTATCGACAAATGGACTATACAGATGTATAGATCTGATGGAAGCGTTACCCCCTCTAACATGTCCAAATTCTCTGCCTTAAAAGTGATAAGGAATCATATCCATCAGGATTTGAGAATGGAGTACATGTATGAGGAGGACCCACGTGCTTCGTGGAAAGCTCTCAAAAATCGATATGAAGAGCATAAAGCTATCCTCCTCCCAGAGGCAATGCATGAGTGGAACCACCTACGACTACAGGATTTCAAAACTGTAGATGAGTTCAACCATGCTGTTCATAAGATATGCTCTAAGCTCCGGTTTTGTGAGAAAGAACTTTCTGAAGCGGATAAAATTGAAAAGACTCTGTCTACAATGCTCCCATCAGAACGGATCATTACTCAACAATACTGTGAGAAGAATTTCACAGTCTATTCTTCACTCATTCAGACATTGAAACAGGCAGAAAAGAACCATGAACTCACTGTATGGAACTCGAACCAGCACCCATTGGGCACTGCACCATTGCCTGAAGTACATGAGAATGTAAAGAAAAATGTCCCGAATGGGAATACATAGACTGGAAATTCCTTTGGCAAGGGCAAACGCAAGAGAACCAAAAAGCCACGTGGGAACACCCAAAAGGGGAAAGACATTTCTAAGCCCAAAAATGATAGTGGCAACAAAACCACCTGCTTCAGGTGTGGTTGCTACAATCATATTGCTAAGAAGTGCAGGACTACTAAACACCTTTTTGATCTGTACATGAAGTCCATGGGTCATACACAGAACACCCAGAAGCATGAAGCACACTTCACCTCTCAAGTACTGGAGACTGGAGTTATGGACCCCATCCCTGATGGAGCGGGACCGAGCAAAACCAAGACTCCATCAAGTGAAGAGGAAGGCTCTATGGATATCGACGACATGCTCGTGAAATATGCTTCCAACGACATTTTTTGAGACCTCAAATAGGCTCCATATCTTTAATTTAATTTTGCAAAATTAATCATTGTAATAAAGACATGATGTTGCTACACCATTTATCAATTTTAATAAAGCACCAGACTATCTTAATATATTCTATGTGTTTTTCTATATTTTGCCTTTATTCTTACGAATTTAAATTCTGCATTATATAGATTGTTACGAGAGTTAATCCAATGGAAGAAAAGATGTGCCTAGTGGACAGTTGTACCACTAGCACTATACTTAGGGAAGTCAAATTTTTCCAAACTCTCACAAAGAGAGAAGGATAGGTTTTGACCATCACGGGGCGCGATGCTATGATTGTTGGTTCTGGTAGAGCCACTATTATACTTCCAATGGGTACACAAATAAATATCGAGGAAGCATCATTGTTTCCCGATTCAACACGTACCCTACTAAGTTATAGAGATATCTGGAAAAATGGGATTCATGTGGAAACATATGAAGAAAACAATGAGGAGTTCCTCTTCTTGACCAAAGATACTGGATATGGCAAACAAACACTTGAAAAGGTGCCTTCTCTCCCGTCTGGATTGTAGTACACATACATCAAACCCGTATCTTATGTTGCATACAAAGTGATTTTTCAGAATGTAGATGCATTCAAAACTTGGCATGAACGCCTTGGCCATCCCGGCATCGGGATGATGAGAAAAATCATGAGCAATTCAAGTGGACATGGTATGAGCGATAGAAAATTCCCGAAATCTTCAGATTTTGTGTGCACTTCATGTGCAACTGGGAAATTAATTTTGAGACCCTCACATCTTAAAAGAAAAGTTGAACCACTAAAGTTTCTTGAACGCATTCAAGGTGACATTTGTGGCCCCATTCAACCATTGTCTGGACCATTCAGGTACTTCATGGTTTTAATAGACGCATCCACAAGATGGTCTCATGTGTGTCTATTATCGACACGGAACCATGCCTTTGCGAAATTGATTGCACAAGTCATCAGACTCAGAGCAAGTCAATCTGAACACCAGATAAAATCAATCAGATTGGATGATGCTACAGAATTTTCTTCCAAGACCTTCAATGATTATTGTATGGCTCTAGGAATTGAAGTTCAACATTCTGTACCATATGTTCACACACAGGATGGATTAGCTGAATCTCTTATCAAGAGAATAAAGCTTATTGCCAGACCACTATTGCAAAATTGTAACCTACCAACCTCATGTTGGGGTCACACAGTCTTACATGCTGGTGACTTAATACAATTGCGTCCAACTGCATACCATACAGCTTCCCCGCTGCAATTGGTTCGTGGTGATCCTCCTAATATTTCCCATCTGCGTAAATTCGGTTGCGCTGTATACGTACCGATCTCACCAGCAAAGCGTACATCAATGGGCCCTCACATGAAAATGGGGATCTACGTGGGGTATCTATCTCTGTGGATCATTAAATACCTAGAGCCCCTTACACGGGATTTACTCACAGCCCGGTACGCTGATTGTATCTTCAATGAAGAACATTTCCCGGCATTATGGGGAGAATTCAAGTATCACACTGAATGCCCGGAAATAAATTGGGATGCTTTAGACACCCTAAAGGAGGATCCTCGTACCACAGAATCTGAACTTCAAGTTAAAAGAATCATTAATTTGCAGGTTGCTGCAAACAATTTGCCAGACTCATTTACTGTGAGTAAAAGTGTCACAAAATCATACATTCCTGCAAGAAATGTTCCAGAAAGAATAGAGGTACCAAATAAAATTATTCAACTCCCTTCCTCAAAAGAGAGTGGGAGAAGTACGGCAAATCCTTGCAAGCGCACGAGGAAACAGAGGAAAGAACCCTCTGACACAGTAAATGAAACTCAACCTCATGTTGAGAGACACCAAGTGGATTTGTCCAATCCACTTCCCACATCAACAGTGCACTCATTTTCTGATGATGGGACATTGGAACACCCCGACGCGGTCATATTGGGAAATATTGAGCAGACAACTGGGGTACATGAAATTTCGATAAACTATATTGAATATGGAGAATCATTCGATCGTAAGACTACAAGTGTCGACATATACTTTGCTTCATTGGTTGTGAATACCATCCAAAATGATCCAGATCCAAAATCCATGGTAGAGTGCAAGAAGCGCTCGGACTGGAACAAATGGAAGGAAGCGATTGAAGCAGAGTTAGCCTCCCTCAATAAAAGAGAGGTATTCTCATCAGTAATACCTACAACTCCAAAAACCTTTCCTGTCGGTTTCAAATGGGTTTTCGTTCGGAAGCGGAATGGGAACAATGAGGTGGTGAGATATAAGGCGAGGCTTGTAGCACAAGGGTTCACGCAGAGACCCGGCATTGATTTCAATGAAACATATTCTCCAGTCATGAGTGAAATTACGTTCCGATATTTAATATCACTGGCAATTCAAAAGTGTCTATCTATGCAGTTGATGGATGTCGTGACAGCATATTTATATGGGTCACTAGATTCGGACATATATATGAAGGTCCCTGATGGGATACCTATACTGAATTATAGCACAAATCGCAATATGTATTGTGTAAAACTCAAAAGATCACTCTATGGTCTTAAACAGTCGGGTAGAATATGGTACAACCGACTGAAAGAGTACCTTCTGCAGAAGGTTTACTCAAATAATGATGATTACCCGTGCATTTTCATCAAAATATCCTCCACAGGATTTTGCATTATATCAGTGCATGTAGATGATTTGAATATCATTGGCAACACCCAAGATATAGATGAAGCTCGCAACCATCTTAAGACGGAATTTGAGATGAAGGATTTGGGTAAAACCAGATTTTGCTTAGGTTTGCAAATCGAGCACCTTCACTCGGGAATTTTAGTGCATCAATCTGTCTATGTCCAGAGATTATTGGAGAAATTCAATATGGACAAAACATACCCAAATAAAACCCCCATGGTTGTTCGATCTCTCGATAAAGAAAAGGATATTTTCCAACCATGGGAGGAAGGAGAAGATATATTAGGATAGGAATATCCCTATCTCAGTCTCATCGGAGCACTCATGTATCTTGCAAATAGTACCAGGCCGGACATTGCATTTGCAGTAAATCTATTAGCGAGACATAGTGCTACCCCAACTAAGCGTCATTGGACCGGAGGAAAACAAATCCTTAGGTACCTGAATGGTACTAAGGATCTTGGCTTATTCTTTCAGAAAACCGATGACCCTAGCTTGGTTGGATATATCGATGCTGGCTATATGTCTGATCCCCACAATGCCCGGTCACAGACAGGATTTGTATCCCTCCATGTAGGAACTGCCATATCATGGAAGTCATCTAAACAAACATTAGTCGCTACCTCCACAAATCATTCTGAAATCATCACACTATTTGAGGCATCACGTGAATGCGTGTGGCTCCGTAGAATGATAAATCACATTGAACAATCTTGTGGTATTGGTTCCTCAGAATCACCTACCATTATCTATGAGGATAATGCTGCTTGTGTTACGCAGATGCAACAGGCTACATCAAGAGCAACATCACCAAACATATTGCTCCCAAATTATTTTGTCCCCATGAGCTTCAGCAAAGTGGAGAAATAAACATTTTACAGACAAAGTCTTGTGACAATCTGGCAGATCTCTTCACTAAATCCCTACCCGCTTCCTCGTTCGAGAAATGTGTTAAGGGAATTGGTATGAGACGGCTCAGAGACTTGCAAGCTTCAGGGGGAGACTCCCTGAATGATGAGCCTAGTTAAACGCTTCACATTGTACTCTTTTCTTTTATGAGTTTTTACTATCAAGTTTTTCTCATACAAAATTTTTAACGAGACAATGATTAATGCAAGCATATGTCTTATCTCATGTTTTCCCCACAGGGGTTTTTCTAGAGATAAAACAAGACATCGATTACTCCTTAAACCTTGCAGGTTTATGTTAGAGCAATCACCAGTCAAATTATTCCTATTTTTTCCCACAGGGTTTTCCAAAAGAATTAAAGAACACGTTGATCTCAAGATGGACTCAATCAAAAGGCGGAGTGTTACAAAAGGGCCATTATTTGGCCAATATTTGATCTCATCAAACGGCAACCATCAAGTTATCATTCAAAGGCAGCCATCAAGGGGATTTAAATCCTTTGTAACAACCACACATTTATAGACATAAATCTACCTTATTGCTATTTGATGTAATATACTAAATACCCAGAATCCTAGGCTTGTAATCTCCCGATATAATGGGACATTTGAGATCAATGGAGAAGAGCTGAATTTCACGGTTTCACTGTTCATTCTTGCATTTCACAACAACAGGAAAGTATGGAATCTCCTGAGCTGGTAAGCGGATCACTATGATTGTAGCGGCATCTTCCTCCTTCGCGAGATGTCTGATAAATGGCTCATTCCATGTTCGGGTTACTGGATTCATTAGCTCCTGCACATATGTGAATCTGTTCCAGGTCTTTTTCTGCATTACATCTAGTTTATCCCCACATGCTACCCATCGGCTTTGCTATATCTTAGTCTTGCGCCTATCTCATATTCTCCAAATCAAACCTCTATTTAGCAGTTCTAGGGCATGCTCTATCCCTTTCAATGTTGGTGAAGAGGCAGATGGAAAGGCTGTGTCAGTGAGAGTTCCTTTTAGATAGTACTTCGCCTTCAATAGCCTAGCACATAAGCTGTCCTGCTCCGTGATCAACCTCCAATTTTTTTTGAGGGAAGGTCGGTAGCTCTTTATTCAGACACCATGGTTTGATTACTGTCCATAAGCAAATATGACCTTAGAAACTCAAGGGGAACAGCGAACCAGGTAGAAATATATTCAGTATGAAAGCAATCATTTGCTAAAACACGATCAACCTCCAATTAGCTTGGCCGGATAGCAAAGGTTGATTGAAGCAGCGAATATATCGGAAGCCTATACCTCCATATAGTTTAGGTCTCTTGATTTTCTCCCAAGAAATCCATTGTACTTTCCCCACCAAAAATTGTGAATCATCTGTTCGTAATCATTACAAAATTGTTCCGGCATTTTAATCACCCCGTCGTGTATGTGGGTAAAGCTTGAGCTTCCTTCCCTGCAGCAGCTTACAGTAACCTCTCAAATGAATATGTCAGTCTCTTTGATAATCTCTCCTTAATTGGCTGAAATTGCATAGATTTCATTCTTCCTTACGGGGTTGGAAGTCCTACGTATTTCACATCAAAACTTACCTTCTGTATCTGCAGTTCAGCTTTGATTTCCTCCTGTCTTTCCTATGGGCAGAACTCACTGAATAATAATGAAACTTGGCTGGTTTAATCAGCTGACCTGTGCTATTTTCATATAAATTCAGGGTCTCCTTAATTGTTTTTGCTTGTTAAGTTTCAGCTTTAAAGAAGTGCAAACTGTCATCAGCAAAAAGCAAATGCGACACCCCTGGAGCTCTGCAGCACATCTTGATCGGCTGAATTAATCCCTCCATCTTCTTTCTCTCCAAAATATTTGATAGACCATCAGCGATAAAGAGGATCAAATATGGACTGAGTCGATCACCTTACCATAAACATCTTGTTGGAATGAATGGTTCAAGCATGTTACCATTTAGACAAATGCTATACCAAACAGATGTCACACAAGACTTGATCCACCTTCTCCAAACCCCACACATTGCAACACTACATGGAGAAATCTGATGGGTCATTTTGGCAGAAGATTGAGTGGGTTTTCCGTATGGTGGGAATATGTTTAGTAGGATAGCCCGGGGCTTATACATTGAACTTAGGGCTTCGATAGGACTTGTCATAGGCCTTCAATAAGTCTAGTTTCAGTGCACAAAAGTTCTGACTCTTCTTCTAGCATGGAACCACTCAAGTCAAAAGCGACAAGTTCATTGTCCGTAATCATACAACCTGGAACAAACGCACTTTGGACTTCTGATATAATATCCTGCAACAGCGGTCGGAGTCCTATTCATTAAGCACTTCCCTACCACCTTGTAGATTACATTGCATGACTGATGGGTCAAAAATCCTTCATCTCCTCTTGTGAATTCTTCTTTGGAATCATGATGATAACCGTGTTGTTTGCTCCTTGCATTTCTCCATTCTCAAAAAAGACTCTCGCACTGCTTTTAACACATCAGCCTCCAAAACTGTCCAGTTCATTTGGAAAAGCCAGGTAGGATACCCGCTGGCCCTAGCGCCTTCAGAGATCCTATTTAAAATAGGGCATCTCCTCATTTGTAAAAGGTTTTGTTAAATTCTCATTCATGTCCTCCGTTATCTTTGTTTGCAACAAATTTAGAAGCTCGGTGGGATTTAGATTTCAATCTTTCGTATATAAGTCGAAAGAATAAACTTCAAGCAATTTCAAGCAAGTTCGAGGACAGCATGCCATTTGACCTATGCAGTTTGTTCACTTTGTTCTTTCGGGCCCATCATGATGCTTTCAGGTGAAAATAACGCGTGCTCTGGTCACCCACTTTCAGCCAAGTGATCCGAGATCGTGAGTTTCCACCTTATTTCCTCATGGTGAAGCATCTCCTGGAGCTGTTCTTTAATCTTTCGATCCTTTGGCTCTGAATCTAGCCTCCCATCCGACCTTCCTTCTCCCAGCTTCCTTCTATGACATTCGATACCTTTCTTTATGTTCCCAATCCTTGATTCTCCCCACCGGATAAGTCTATCCATTGTATGTGTCATCTTGGTTTTGATATTCCCAAGGTTATGCGCGGTCCACAACTACAGAACATGTTATCCGTGACAGGCTTAAATCCTCATCGGTATCGGCAGGGGCCCTGGTCACGGATGAGTGGTCACTTATGCGAAAACATCATCAGTAACGGGTCCTCTTCGTCGCAGATAACTGGTGTGAATGTACCAGCCAATGATAACAGTAATAATCGAGCACACTGCCTATTGCGGTGCTCATGGTCACGACTCGTCCCTGCATCATCTGCACATCACGAAAAAGGAACTAAAATCACACAAGAGCTCATGAGTAAAAGAAGTGCATGGAATCTGTGTTGGTGCTCATCTGCACATCACGAAATTAACCCATTTTTAAGCAGGCAAGCTCAGCTTCAGCAAGAATACAGTTTAATTTTAGTCAAAAATAAGTGAGCCCCAACTCCTGCAACACACACAAACAACAAAAAAATAGAAATGCCATGGCTCGCGCCAACAACTCTTCTAGGAATGACGAGGTGGATGAACTCAAAAGGTTGAGAAGGTGGTGGCCATGACATGGCATAGTGCAGAGGACTTTCCGTGCTCGCCAGGGTGGTGCTTGAATTTTGATGCCGTGTCCCTAAGGTCCCTGAGGTGGGGGCGACAAGACCAGTCCACCAGCTCCTGGGCGGTATGATCCGGCAGCCTCTGATCTCGGGGAAGCTGGATCTGCCATCTCGAAGCTTTGCCGACAATGAGGACATGCCGCTCAGCCTTACACTGAGGACGATGAGCTCGGCCCAATGACGAGGAATGCGAGCTCCTTCCGACGATGACTCGTATGGAGAGGAGCGGAGCTAGAACGAAATGGAGAGGGGTGCCACTCGCTTGATTTGCTCTACTTTACACCAAGTTTAGGTTGATACGAGTGCCTGAGTTTGTATTGAGGGGGTGCACATATGGTGAGAATAGATAAACTATAGCTAAAAAAATTTCTTGACGGGGTTCCTGGGCACCCCCCTCCTCTATGTCGCTGATGAGGACTACGAGCTCAGCTGGCAACGCGGACTGCGTGCTCCTGCTAGCGATGACTGCGAGCTCGTCCTGGTGATGAGGACGACGAGCTCAGCCTGACAGGGTATCTCGGTGGTGGATGGGGAGGCTACCACTGGATCCATCGCCCCAAGTATCAGGGTGGCTGGATCTGGCCACGAGTGTCACCGCCATCTCCCGACTGGTTCTGGCCACCGCGTATTACTGTCAACTCCTCCATTACCACCACCATTTACTCAATGTGAGGTGACCATGGCTTCCACTAATACAACCATTGCTCACATCAAAATCAAGATGCCCAAGTGCTGGAATCCAAGTCGGCCACCTGCTACAGTGCTGACTTCAAACGGTCGCCAAATATTCATACGAGCTCCGTTTTCGGCCCGTAAGTACTTGATGGAAAGCTCTCGGAATCCTCTTTCCAATGGATCCAGCCTCATCTCTAAATTCCATCTCAGTTGGCCGCAATTATAGAAACAATGTGTTGCGTCACCTATAATGGGCCTATGGGTTTGTAACTTCATCTTGGACGCTAGCCCATGAGGGGCCCATGTGGGGTGTGCCCCAATTAGGTGGAGCACGACACTAGGGCTCCCTTGATCATCCTCCCATAGCTAGGTACCCCTTTAGGGTTTATTGGGTTTTGTTACATTAAAGTTTAGCCATTGCTACTTGCTTGCGGCGCGCGTGTCGGCTAGACCGTCCGTCTGCTTGTTCTTCGGAACCCCAACTTATCATTTGTATTGAATTCCTATTTGCAATTCAGATTGCTTTTATCTTGTTCTTGCTTGTTTCTTTGATTTGCTTGCAGGGCTAAGGTTGATCTACACCGCAAGATCAACAACCCACGGAGAGGTGTATCGATCGCTAAGGCACAACACAACGTCTCGTACGGTTGTAGTCGGATCGTCAATGTGTCTCCCAAATCATAGTTATCTCAACTCACCGAAAGATCGGGACAACCAGATCCCTGAGCGTATCGAGTAGAGTTCAAGGTTTATCAAGTGGTATCAGAGCTTTCGTTGTTCGGTGAGTTTTTTATCTATCTATAATCAGAAAATAGCCATACAAAAAGATTGCATCAATGACCCAGCCATATTTGTGCTAGTAAATTGTTCCTTTTATTTTTTGCATTGTTGAGTTTTGTGTTGCATTGTCGAGTCGTGTTGCTGGTCTTAGCGTCTAGTCCGTTTAGAGTTTCGAGTTCTGTTCACGTCTAGTACCACCAACATCGCCGCCACCGTCGTGTCTTCGTTGTCATCGGGATCATCGAAAACGGAATCATGTCACCGCTAGGTTTCCGTTTTTCTCTTTTGGCATTTTCTGTCGGTCGGTTTGGAGTTGTGGAGTTGCATCTAGGGTTTGCCTTAGGCGGCTAGGCCTTTGCCGTGATTTCATGCTGCAAGAGAAGTGAAGATTAGATTAGATTGGTTTTTGTTTGATTCGGGGGAAGAAATAGTAGATTTGATCAGTTTCCTATTTTTTAGACACCTAATGTGAACCTTCCTGTTTCCACCCCACCTCCCCATGCACGGCTTCCACCCCACCTCCCCACGCACGGCTTCCACTCCACCTCCCCATGTACGGTTGTTTCCTCTCACATACTGTGAGTTGCTACACCTTGTAAAAAATATTTTGGTGTCGGATTCGAGATCTGCTTGCAAAAACGGAACCTATGGGACGAGAGCATTCCATTTTTGTATAATTTTAATTTTAGGGTTTGCACTTTTGCATTTGAGTCCCTGTAATTTTTATATTTACATTTGAGTCCCTGTTACATCGAGGTCCTTGAGTTGTTTTTGCTGAAAAAAAGAAAAAAAGAAAAAATGAGCAGAAAGGTGCTAAAAAAAGAACACAAAAGCCGCACCAAAAAAAGAAAGAAGGAAGGAAAAAAAAGAAGAAAAAAAGAAAGAAAAGAGAAAATCAGCTGTTATCTTTGAGTTTCCTTTTGTATATCAGAGTTGTGCTTGAGTTGTTCCTAGTGTTATCTTGTGGTATCGTTTGTGTCTAGACTCGCGTCTCTAGTACGTTCTAGCCTAGGACCAGCACGGTACTGACTTTGAACAATTATTCAACTTTGCATTCTCTGATTTGAGCATTCGCTACTCCTTTGCTACATATTTAAGCCTACCCAGAGCTCCACAGATTTGATTACAGCCGTACAACAAGTGTTTGCCAAGGCATCGATACATCCAATCTCCATTGGGGTGCTTGGTTGAGTCGGTGTATGTCACCATTCCGCTTGCATTTGTAAGAACCTGTAAGAGCTCGGTTAAAAGCTTCATTGTGTGATATTTGAGCTGCCACTGCCCTAGTAGTTGATAGGAACGTGCATATTCTTGTGTATATTTCTTGTTTTCAACTAACCATGGCAGAATTAAGCAAGGGAATACGAGACAGTGATGCTCAACATCAACATCTTCGTCGAGACATGAGGAGTGATCAACATGACCATTATGAGGTAAGTGATGTTGTTCTAACTAAGATCAAATCTGCACTGCCTTATTTTGAGGGAAATTACGATCCTCATGCTTACATTAAATGGGAGCTAGCGGTTGATAGAAAATTTAAAAAGCATGACTTGTCTGAGAAACATATGATTATGTGTGCCTCTAATGTTCTAATTAAAAATGTTTCTAATGATTGGAAATATCTTTGTAGGCATAACAAAATACCTCAATCTTGGAAAGACATGAAACGATATTTGAGATATTTATGTTCCCGTGTATTATGCTGATATTCTGTTCAACAAACTACAGTGTTTAAAGCAAGATACTAAAACTGTTACTTCATACTATCATGATATGCATGCTTGTTTATTACATTGTGGTTTAGATGAATGCGAAGAAGCAACGGAATTGAGGTTTTTACGTGGGCTTAATAGTGAAGTTCAGGGCATGCTTACATGTTAAAGTTATAGCTCTTTTGCTCATTTGTTACAACTTGCTTGCGATGCGGAAAAACAAATTGAGGATGTAAAGAAGCAACAAGTTGTACACGTGCCTCCTATTGCTAATAATTTGAAGGAAGTAAACAATTGTCAAAAAGAGGAGAAAGACGTACTTGAGAAGAAAGAAGAGAACCATGAAGCGCCTGCGATATCTGAACAAAGTTCGCAAGTAAATTAAATGGTGATGAAATAAATGAAGGTAAGTATTCTCAAGCTGAGCTACATATGTCCATTTTTCATTCTATAGTAGAGCAACCATTAGTGGAACCAATTGGTGATATTCCTTTGTCACAAGTTGATTTATTTGTTGTTCCTTGTGATATAGACGAGTTGTGTGATAATGCTTCACTTATATCCATGCCACAACTAGTGAGTGAACATGCTATTTCTAGTGTTAGTTCTTTTTGTGATGATTTTAAGCATGTTATTCATATTGCTAATAAAGTGGAGGAACATGAATTATTATCTTCTTTAAATACTTTGGGCTATATTCAGTTTGATGATTTTTGTGAGCTCGATAATTTGAAGGAGAAATTGTTTGCTACGTTTGATTTGCCATGTCTAACTAATACTATATTTTGTATCTTTGGTAAATATAATGATAGAGGAATATATTTGGTGCATCAAGTTTACATCTGTTCGGATTTAGAACCTCCTGGAGATGTGGATAAAACATACAAGCTAGAGAGACATGTTATTGCTAATCATATTATGTCGAGTTTCTCTTGTTTTGATTGGAAGAAACAAGATGTTTTAAATGGACTACGCAAAGAGCACCATATGGAAGAACCGAGGACAATTTTTCGTGAAGAAGGGGAGGATGATGTGACCATGGCTTCTCCTGATACAACCATTACTCACATCAAAATCAAGTTGCCCAAGTGCTGGAATCCAAGTCGGCCACCTGCTACAGTGCTGACTTCAAACGGTCCCAAATATTCATACGAGCTCCGTTTTCGGCCTGTGAGTACTTGATGGAAAGCTCTTAGAATCCTCTTTCTAATGGATCCAGCCTCATCTCTAAATTCCATCTGAATTGGCCACAATTACAGAAACAAGGTGCTACGTCACCTATAATGGGCCTATGGGCTTGTAGCTTCATCTGGGACCCCGACCCAAGAGGGGCCCATGTGGGGTGCACCCCAATTAGGTGGAGCACGACCCTAGGCTCCCTTGGTTGTCCTTCCACCTCCTTAAATAGCTAGGTACCCTTTTAGGGTTTCTTGGGTTTTGTTAGATTAAAGTTTAGCCATTGCTACTTGCTTGCAGCGCGGGTGTCGGCTAGACCGTCCGTCTGCTTGTTCTTCGGAACCCCAACTTATCATTTGTATTGAATTCCTATTTGCAATTCAGATTGCTTTTATCTTGTTCTTGCTTGTTTCTTTGATTTGCTTGCAGGACTAAGGTTGATCTACACCGCAAGATCAACAACCCACGGAGAGGTGTATCGATCGCTAAGGTGCAAGACAACATCTCATACGGTTCTAGTCGGATCATCAACGTGTCTCCCAAATCGTAGTTATCTCAACTCACCGAAAGATCGGGACAACCAGATCCCTGAGCATATCGAGTGGAGTTTAGGGTTTATCACAATGCCTACGGTGATGCTCCGTCGGAAGAGAGGAAAACATGGGAGAGGGATCGAGAGACAGAGAGAAGGAGAGGGGATAGAGAAGGGGTCTAGGTGGGTGGGAATATAAAATGGTTATTTTTTTGGGGGGGGGGCAATTGTGGCACATCCGCGAGTAGAGAAAAATACACCTGTTAGAAGTATTTTTCAGTTTTTACGGGTTGTATTTTCAACCTGTTACGGATGAGAAATAGTCATCTTTTATGGGTGTGTAGTTTGCACCCCTCATCGTACAGGGTTTAGTTGCGTCCCGTTAGAGATGATCTATATTGGGCTAGAAATTCAGGCCGTCACCGATAAAGGGTCATGGGTGTCAAGTTCGACCGTGAGGCCCATTCATCAACGAGGTTTTTTTTGACCCCGTTAGAGATGAGTGCCTCTGTGACGGGCCGAGGCCATCACACATGGATCGTTTACGATACCCGGTTCTGTACTAGTGGTCTCACCCTCCTCCCAGGCTTCCTACCCTGCTAGTGCAAACTATTCCTCTCTATCCCACACAGCGTCACACTGACTTATCTTCCCAATCCTCACAGCTTTTCTCTAATACTAAAGTAAATAATCTATACGGGCTCAGACGGACTATGAATAGACCTCATAAAACTAAAGTTAAACCCAAATCACGTTAAAACATTATAGGATCTCAAGATTAGATTGCACCACTTTTCGAACAACTGAAACTTTCTGATTAATGTAGTACCTGCCAGAAAGTGCTGAATTAATATAGGTATAAATAGATAGATAGATAGATAGATAGGTAGGTAGGTTGGTAGGTAGCTAGATTTTCTATGAGAATTTGTCATTTGACATTTGAAATATTATTGGTCTCAGAGAGCACCATCGTTGACTTCGTGTCACAGGGAGTTTAATCGGTACTAGAGTGTTCAAAACTGGTCAAACAATGGTTGAACTATCCACATCTCTCGTATGTGTATAATTGGCTTGACAATGAGAGATGTAGAGACAATTGTATCGTTGCAAAACAAGCTGTACTTGGTGGCAATTTCTGAATTCGTAAAATTCACCAATAGTTAAGCATAGATTAGAAAAACAAATATGTAAGTTACACAAGAGGATAGAGTTTCCATCAGAGCAATTGTTTTTAATGTAAGCACGTGCTTACATTCGATACTGATGATAGCTTTCTTGGCTGTGACTTATAGCCTAAGACAGGTAATGTAAGAAACAAAAGTAAAACATTTATACTCATATTCTTAGAGGTCTAAAAGCTAACAATTGAAAATAAAGAACAACGAAAAACCTCTAATTGATTGTAAAGTTAAGCTCGTAAATTTATGTTCCAGTTAACAGAAGGGGATCATGAATATCTGTTGATCTTTTGAAACCCCACAAATAAATCCACTATAGATGGATGCTTTATGCCACTGTCAGGAGGACATGCCATACATTTATTGTTGTCAATGTCATCATCAGCCGAAGAAAAAATTGGCAAAATTATTTTTTAAAATGATGAAACATTAACATCAGATATTACAATATACTTAATAATACAGTAAAATAAATTTCAGTGCATATTCTGGATCCTATAAAACACCCAAATAAAAATAACTTTGATTATGTGACAGGACGACGAGACCTATGCACATTCCAGACACCAAAAATATTTTGTTGGTGATTTTGGCAAAATAAAGTATGAACTTTCACTAATTAATGAGAATCTAAAACGTTTTGCTTATCACAACATATACTCTAGGGTCACCATATGGACAGTGGTTTTGCAAAAAAAAAGAATGTGTTTCAAACAAAAACATGATAGAATAGCCGAAGGAATTTTCTGAACTACAAATCTCAGCTAACCTGAAGACGGGCTCAATTTGTGTGATAGAAGTGGGCTTGAAGCCCAAAAGTAAGTATTTTTTATAACGAACCGGTACTTAGGGTATTGTGCCAATTTTATTGAACAGAGAGTAGGAGTTTGTATAGGGCAAAGAAAAGAAAAGGCTAAGCATGTACAAGTAATGATCATCCATAAAATCGAACTGGATGCTGAAGTACCGATAGCTTATTTTCAATATTGCAGAAGAATAAACAACATACCAACTTTGGTTCAAGAAAGGACATTTTAGAAGATCCCACCATTAGTGACAAGATCAACAAAAAATGATTGCAGTGTGGAGCGATCCCCTGTAGAATCGCTTGGCCGTTTACATCCTAAAACATTACAGTGATACCAACAACGCTTCTCAAACATAGTAGGATACAAGGCCAAGTTGTTTGGAATGAGATCATTCTCTGTAAACTAAAGAAAATATAATAGTTAATAGCACTTGAGAAGTTAGAATTTTGAATGTAATACATGCTTAAGTTACTTATTTAACCAGAAATGAGATGACATTTCAATTATGCGATCGAGACATTGGCATTTATATTTATTAATAGGAGCACCAAATTGTAACAAAACACTAGAACATATACATACATACATATATATAACCACATAAACTGGCTACATTAAAATTATATCATCAGAATGTCATGAACAGTACCTTTATAATAACTATAGTAGTATATTTCAACGTAAAAGTATAATAACTGTCAGTATCATCTTGGAGACAGTGAAACGTAAAATTAAAAAATATCATGTAGAAAAAAGGGGCGTCTTACATTTGCAGATATGCGTGGAAAAAGAAAGTGTTAGTATCATGTCACGTCTTGCAAATTCAGGAAGACCCCTTGGTTTTTCTGCTATTTATATTCAATCCTCTAGGTAGCAACTTCTTGATAGTATAGAGATGTAGACATTTTCTTCTACATAGATAAGAAGCTCTACTGCATATCTAAATAAGGAAATACATAAGTTATATGGCACTGAGGTGACAGACAATTTACTATAGTGAATATTTAGGGTTGCTAATATTTCATGCACAATGTGGCATTTTTATTTTATTTTGTAGTTGTATATTTAGCTCATGGTCTTATATATCCTTTGTAACGTAGATATTTTGTAACGTAGATATTTATTTTATTATTATCATCATTGATTTAGAATAGTTTTGAGTTAAAATATTAATTTATTATTTATTAAATTATATTTAAATCACAGATACAACCTGGTATCATTGGCATTGTTTTCAATTAAACCGGTCTCTCAATCTCCTACATCATGACTATGGTTTGATTACTGTAAACTAATAACAAATTGTTATAACCTAATTAATCATGTATACGTAGTAACTGAACATTTATAGGTCAATAATCATGTTTTCTTAACGTTGATGCAAAATGTGAACTCATTTATACATGCCCTATGCATGTGTAGTTATATATTACCATTACACTCATTTAATCATTTTTCATGCTGACATGATGTTACTGAAATGTGAAAGCCATAAAGATGGGGTATAACTATTTCTTGTGTTAAAATATTGTTTATCTTTGCAAGGAAAAACAGTTAATCATTTTCATCCCGCTTATTAAGATTTTTGATGTTGTATAATCTTTTTTTTTCCTGTTCCAACGCATTTTCACCCAACTAGTAAGATATATGAAACTTTACAGATTGAAATAAAATATTATGTGCACTTGAATGCTACTTTATGAAGGATTGAGTTCTAGGATTACAATCACGGATATGCAAATGAGAAGGGCTACTTGCTATATGTGTACCAAAAAATTTTAGACTATAGATAAACCGGCAAAACAAAAACACCTCCACAAGTGAAATGGACAAGACCGACTCCAGCAATTCAACATGCATCGTCCTACTACTGCAAGCAGAATGTGAAACTCAATGAAATGGACAACACCAACTCTAGCAATTCAGCATGCATCGTCCTACTACTGTAAGCAGATGCGAAATTCAGCATGCATCGTTATTTCAAGGGTTATCATTTGTACATCTAGCCTAAGAACTCAATGAACCCTGGAGCTCAAGTAAATAAAATAATTACCATAATATTAGGTTTTGCAGGTTCACGAAGAAACTACCCCTTCATTGTTTTCCACTATTTCTATTCAATCCTCTGCGCATCTTGTTGAGAAAATTTCGACGCAACAACATCTTGATAGTTTGGAGGTACAAACATCTATTTTCTTCTCCACAGATAAAAAGCTCTGCTGCATTCCCCTAATAGGAAAAGACATAATTGTTGTCACAAATATCAAATTAAAGGATATAGATGATGATCAACTAGTGCTGGAAGTGTATATACCGATTTACCATACTGTCATTCCATATACATACAAAGGATGTACAAACTTCATGCTTCTCTTGATGTAGTTTTCAAAGGAGCGCACATCACAACATTACATCGCAGCAATTAATGTCAGTTTTAATATTCAAGCAATCGGCATTTCAATGCAAGTCACATAGCCTGATGGTGAATAGTTCATCCATCTGAGCTTACCGTCCTCCATATTCTGGTGCCTTTCTTCTGCAGAAGCGAACAGTTCAGATATTGATGAATTTTAGAAAATATCATGTATACTTCTGCAAACAACTTCAAAAGATTAGGACATTTTAAATGCAAATGAATCGAACTGACATTTTAATCTCAAAAGAATCAAATTACATTTTAATCTCATAATAATCAAATTATAAGATTTAGCTCTAAGTTTGCAGGCAATGAAAATGAAGAATCCTCACAAACATATCTTTGAGCTCCTCATGTGAGGTCATTGCATCTATCTTGTTATTGAATATAACTTCTAACAAGCCGTACTCATATAATCTTTCCTAGCTTGTCTGTCGCATCTGTCTCTTTCCTTTGTTCCTTCTGTGATTAGATTGTATGTGTACACAATCTTCTCTTGTCTAGTTCTATAGGATCGGCCAGTCCCCTACCTTCCAAAAAACGGGTTCCATACAACATAAAGGAGAACTAAAAATGATATCCCAACAAGTGTAATGTCATTACTATGTTCACAACACTCCTTCCTCGATGCAAGCATTACCTTGGCATCGTTTTTCATGTTATTGAAGGCCTTCATCACGGCTTCTCAATTTTTCCTAGGACATTTCACCTCATCAGCAGGATCCTCTTACCTTTACCCTAGTATAACATTGTAGTAAGTTGGTCCAATGTGGTTTGTTGGGAATCAAAATAACTCACACGAACACAGGCTCACTTTTCCTGAAAGAGGCAACGAGCAAGAAACACGAACACAGGCTAACACAAGAGCTTTGTGGCAGCAACAACTTGTGCCCTTTTCTCTTTTTCTTCCTCTGAACACAAGCTAGTTACAGAGGTATATATAGCAATACTATAGTCACGAGCTGATTAGCACGTGTTCCACTAACTACACTCTCAGCCTATATACCCGGTAACTAACCACTAACTAAACTTCCAAACTGATGCGTATCCACACAACTCAGTCTCCAATCAGCGCATGCATGCAAACTGACCACTTCCTACTCCTGAACTTGTGCAAGACTCGGCTAATCACTTGTCCACAACTATATATGCATGGCTAACTAACTAAGCTACATGTGCTATCACCTCCTGGCTGTTTAATGGCCCACTACTCACTGCCAAACACTACTTACTAAGCCATGCAGCACCAACGTACATAGCTAGCTCTCCACTTCATGCAACACACACATATGCATATAGATAAACAAGCTGAAATTAAAAAACAACAAGATTAATTTCTAACATAGTTCAAGATACTGACTGAAGACAAGCACTCACTCTTTCATTTGCTTCAGACAGATAAACAATCTACTAGGCAAATCTACTAGGCAAACCTTGTCTTGACTCCCTTGAATTGGTTTGGCCATGATTAAACTCTTCCATTAAGAACAATCACATAATATGATTCTTTCTCTGGAAGTTTTGCGGTCACTACTTCTAAAATGATTTAGGCTAGCGCCACCCATTTTTTCGCTGGCGGTAAAAATACTCAGCCTTATCTGTAGATGTGTTATCACAAGCAACCCACTTAAGGCAGCCACTAGCAAAAATGCAGGCCGGTGGTCAGCTTAAGCCATCGCCTACGGAGTATTTTCACTGCCAGGCGATTAAGTCATCCACCAGTGAAAATATCCCTAACTATATAAGCAAAGCCCAAGCTCCTCGCTCATTTCATCCGGATTTTCTCTCTATTAAAAACAACACTGTAGGGGAGATTGTTTTCAACTCGAATTCTTTGATAGATTTTAGATAAGTTAGTTCTACCTTGTCCTACTATGTACTTGAGGATTTCTTTCGGTTTATGCATTTAATGTGGATAATTTAGTATGTCACGCTATGTAAAATGTTCTATATGTCAAGTGTTTGATTTGCAAAATGGAGCTCAAAATGATCAAATTTTAAGGAAATCGTTGTGCAATGTTGATTTACCACACAATTTACACATTTTGATGGATTCATTAATAGTACAATGTGTAGTTTTCTATGTGGGCATAATATAGATCTAGTATGGAGCGCAGATCACCACGTTACATGGAAGCAATTAATCACAGTTTCAATATTCAAGCAATCAACATTTTATTGCATGCCACATTGCCTAACTATGAATAGTTTATCCACATGAACATGGTGAGCTTACTGTCATCCACATTCTGGTGCTTCTCCTATGGAGAAGCCAAAATTTCAGATATTGATTAATCTTAGAACCTATCATGTCTAATTCTTCTAACAACATAAAAAGATTACAAAATTTTAATCTCAGATGAACCTAACTGATTTTTTAATCTCAAAAGAAGCAAATTACATTTTAACCTTCGAATAATCAAATTACCAGATTTTAGCTCTAAGTTTGCAGGGAATAAGTGAAGAATCTTACAAACACTTCTTTGAGCTTCCCATGTGTTGTTATTGCTTCCAATATCTTGTCATTGAATATCACTTCTTGTGACAAGTGAAGAATCTTTACAAACATGTCTTTGAGCTCCCCATGTCATGCCATTGCTTCCAATATCTTGTCATTGAATATCACTTCTTGTGACAAGATAAACCCTGTAGGTTGTAGTAACGTGGTTTTTCTGAAAACAACGGTATGGACATATGATCCTTCCTAGCTTGTCTACTGTATTTGTCTTTCTCCTATGTTCCTTCCGCAATTAGATTGTTTGTGTAAACATGTTCTCTTGAGCAATTCTATAGGCTTAGCCAATCACCTGCCTTCCAATAGAATGGTTCCATACAACATTGATGAGAACTACACGTGATGCCCCAACAAGTGTAAGGCCTTCACAGAACCAAGGTTGTTAAAATCATGATCCAAAATCTAAGTGAGATCGTGATAATAGTATCGTATACATAAAATTCATAAAATTGTAGATTCTACCTATATAGTTGTAGAATCATGCACCTTAATTAGAACCGTAATGTCGTAAAATCATATGATAGAATCGAGATTTGGACAACCTTGCACATCATTCATTCGTTGATGTAAGCATTACATTGGCATTGTGTTTCATGTCATTGAAGGCCTCCATCATGGCTTCTTGAAATTTTACTAGGACATTTCCACTCATCAGCAAGATCTCCTTACCTTTAGTCCAATTAAACATGTGCTAAGGTGGTCCATGATCGAAGACAGTAATTCAATAAATTGACTGAACACATGCACTCACTCTTTCATGGTTTCAAAAGAAAACCTTGTGATCTGCTCACTCTGTTTCAGCGTGGCTGACCAATCACACTGTGGACATGGAAACTAGCTGGCCAAACAGCCATCATTGGATTTAAGAACAAGAGATAGTTAGAACATTCGAAATGACATAGCATGAGACAAATTGCTACAAGAGAACTAGTGAGGTCCAAAAAATAAATTATGTTTTACTACGTGAGAAAAGATAAACTATGTTATTACCAAGACACACAAATCAGTACACCAATAAATTTTTTCAAGGTAAAAGTATAAAAAGAAATGAAATGTGTAAAATAGTATTAGGATCAAAGTAGTGCATAAGACACTTCCCCCCAAAAAAAAGTGTCTATGACACATAATGATAGACATAACAATAAATAAGAAAAAGAAAAGAGAATAAATAAATTTGTTATATTTGGTCTCATCTATAGAAACAATACATTAGATAAATATAAATACTACTCACTCGGTTTTAAATTACTTATCATTCTAAAAAATCTCACACAAACCAAGAAGATGTGATAAATTACATTAGTGACCTCATTAAGTACATCCCAGTTTTTTTTTCCAAACCAGTAACTCTAATTAGTTGAGATGAGGCAATAAGAGTAATGACTACACTAAATAATGTGTGACTGCATTGATGAAAGACAAAGAGAGAAGACCATCTCTAAAGTTCTTTAGAATGTGAGAACGACAAGTATTTGATACAAAGTATAAATGCTTGAACAGCGAGTAATATGAAACGGATGGAGTAGTAGTTTCTATAAGGGAAATTCTTATGTAATAGCAACTTTAGAAGTAATAGAATGAAAAACAACAACTAAAATAGGGGACTTAGAGTCAAAAAAAAAAGGATTCTTTTTTTCTCTAGTGCAAAACCATGCATGAGACTCATCTCACACGGCCTTCCATGCCACTTATGTCTCACTGACATATAAGTCTTGGACCAACATATCACCAAGATAGCATAAATTTTCAGTGACACGAAAGGAATTAGTCATTTGAAATTTAAATTAGTCTTTACCTCTAAGAGCACCACGATTGATCATCGCGTCATGAGGAGTTTAATCCGTACTAGAGTGTTCAAAACTGGTCAAATGGTGGCTGGACTGTCCGCATCTTTACTATTTGTAAAAAATGGCTTGACAATGGGTGATGTGGACACAGCTGTATCTATCAAAACAAGTGGTATTTGGTTGCATTTTATGAATTCGTGAATTCATCAATAATTAAGCATAAATTAGAAAAACAAACATATAAGTTACAGAAGATGATACAATATTGGTCATAATATTGTTTTCCGTGTAAGAACCCTCTTAGATTTAGATATAATAAATAATTGTACGCTACTACAGAACAACAAATAAGGGACAACCCCTTATGTGTCGGAAACTCTACAAACCGTACCTATGAGACATTTTCTACGGTTTGAATGGGTAAAATTAAGAACCGACACCTATAACCACTTATTGTGCTGATTCATAAGAAAAACCGGCACCAATAATCCCCTCAAGTCATAGGTGTCAGTTTATATAATAAAGCGACACCTATGGACATTACATAGGTGTCGGTTCTTAAAATAAAAATTAGAACCTATGAGTGCGGTGCAAAAGAGACTAGTTTTATTAGTGAACCGACTCTTATAATAAACCGGCGCCTATGAGTCCGTAGGTGCCTATTGACAATTAAAACTGGCACCACCTATGACGATGTCACTCATATACGTGTGTTTTTTTATCTAATTTTTTCATATGAAGTCGGCTAAAGATAAACTTCATATCAAATTTGTAGAGCTCAATAAGATCTACAGCTTTGTGGTTGATGACTTTTTGGTTTGAGGTTGTTTGGATATCTGAAAAATGTGGTATAAGTTCTTAGATCTATTTGGATAAGTGAATTTTAAAATTTGTAAACTATATCGGATGGAGAAAAAATTATAAGAATTAAAGTGGTAGATCTAGATGTGATCTACAATTTTTTGTAGTTGACAAAATTTTCGTTTGAGCTCATCTATCATATTAAATATGATTATATGTTTCAGGTGAGATTAGTCTTAAAAGAACAGTATGTGTCGGAACCGAAGTGTGATATAGGTGCCTAGTAAAATAAAAATTAGTTTTTTGGGTTTTTGCATGCCTGCAAAACTAAAAAAAGGTGCACCCAACACCAATGAGGGTTTGATTGGTGCCGGTTTTAGAACCGACAGCAATAAGGCATCTCATCAGTGCCGCCTGACGGGTGCCAGCAAAATAAAGTAACGGATGCATGTCACGTCCGGAAATTCACTAATAATTTCCGAACTAATTTGTGCATACAATCCTCGTCCAGGAATCAGCCGAGTTACACAAATCGACAATTTAATATACAAATCCATCATCATAATAACGTTAAATACTTATAGAAAAGACACTTAGTCCTCACTATAAAGAAAACTGCAGCGGAAAACAAAATCTAGCGATGGCTTCAACTCCACTCCCACAGGCAGCTCAATTGAGGTATAAGCCAAACGTCATCTCCTTCGGAAACTTTTCTTCAATTGAGGTTGATTGATTATTGCAAGGGTGAGTACATGGAATACTCAGCAAGCCGCACAACAAATATGCAAGTGCACAAAGATACCAAAGGATGGCATAATATATAGGCTCATTTGCAAAAGCAACATTTAGCAAATATTTAAGAATTGTAAAACAGTAGAGTAATTATAATCATCAATATTAATCAACATTGAACAGCACACCAATGCTGCACAGGCCCAACCAAACCTGAACAACCAACCCTGATCGTACAGATCAAACCTCCAAACCAGGAATTAACCATTCCAAACCAGGAGCTAAACCGATTATTACCATTTATTACCTTATATTGTTAATGAGTAATGTGGGACTAATCACGAAAAACATTGATAGACCAGCCCATAACCGCGGGCACGTCTATTCGAATAGTTTTACTCTGGCCAGAGGTGTACCACTGTACCCACAAGACACAGCCCCATAACATGTTACCATTCCCTCAGTACCACCACGGTACCTTGAAACGGTACTGTGACAGGACACCCAACATAACCCAACTCAATGTAGTGCATCGCTCCTGGATCATAGTCACCCCCTTTTAGCCAAGGTATGGACTCCCCACGAACCCCCGTGGGCTTATCTCCGCCACTTCACAGTCTGGCACTCTACATTGAATCGTGCTACATCAAATCTCAAGCTGTTGCCCACGCTAGCTTGTGGTTGGTACGGTTAATGTTTCACAACAGTAGCTCACGAACCGGTCCTTAATTGTCATGAGCACAACCATCCAAATATCATCTCCAGTCATGTGCTCACAACCCACCATTAGTCAGGTTTTAGTTGGCAAGTTAATTAACTCATCACTCACATTGACCATCGTGAGCTTCCATTAAATATCCATCATTAAGATTTAAGTGAAACATTAATTATCCCATATAAAATGATACTAAAGTTTCTAAGCATGGCTAATCAATTATATCTAATATCTAGCTAATAAAGTCCAACTAGTCAAATTTATAACCCAATGTATCAATAAATAGGGTAATCAATACAAACTGGCCATTACAAAGGAACAGGTTCAAACCACCCGATGGCATTCGAAAATAAATGCACATTTGAAATAAATAGAGAAATTAAATATAGGTCCAACATACTCAAAGGATTGTGTTTGGGATCTGTGTGACTTGCCTTGCAATAATCGATCTTCAATTAGTCTTCTGCAACACTTCCGACGCTCACACGAACCTTCGAAACAACGGAAACGACAAGCTAACACGCAAAACAAGGAAAAATACTAAGAAACTCTAAATAAATAGTACATAAAAAGTAAACAAACATGTAGATCATGATTTTAGATGAATTTAGAGACTTGAACGGCCTCATTCCGAGTTACGGTGAATTAGTTATGAATTTTCTAAGATCAAACAGCAATTAAGATTTATTTTAGAAAGAAGAAAGAGACATTATGAAATCATCGGTTACATCATCGCCGGTGTAGCTCAAGCTCCCATGGTTGCCGGCGAACGAAGGCGAAACGATGCAAACCGAGGGCACCACTACGACGAGGACGATAAGAGGAACTCACTTATGGAGACGGCGACGAAAACCGGTGATAGGAAATGGCCGGCGACAAGGTGCTTGCGGCGGCGGCGTCAGGTCAACTGCGACGGTGACGCTAGAGGCGAAGGTGTCAGCTGGGAATTGAGGGGAACGGTAGAGGGGAGCTAGGGGTCCTTTATATAGGCACGGGAGAGAGAGATCGGGCTTGGAACGCAAGGAATCGCACGGGAAAAACTAGGTTTCGGTTTGGAGAGATAAACTCAAATCGAGCTCAAATTCGCATCGGATTCAAAGGGATAAAGGCCGATTTTTGGGGGAGAAGGTAGAGGAGGATAAGGGGTACAAATACCTTCAACTAATTTTGGAAATAAACGAGAGAGGAGGCCGGATTCGAAGGGATTTGGCTATGGAAAATTTGATTTATCCCGAGATCACCGAACAAGAACGAGGCTGAAAATCGTGGGATTTAGCACGAATTTGATGGGGATTTCTTGGGGATGAGGTGGAGGAGATTGAGGGGAATCCGGTCCCGTAACTAATTTTGGAAGGGGAGCAACGGGGCGACCGGATTTGGTGGAGGAAAGTGGTGGCACTACTGTGCACAGGGGCTCAGTAGGAGGAAGATAAGACTGTAGCGCGAGGGAGGTAAAGTAGATTTTTGGGTAAAAGGACGGACAAAAAGAAAAAGAAAAGGAAGGAAGGGAGGCAAAGCAGACTTAGGGGAGGGAAAGAAATAGGCTGGCACCCGAGAAGAAACAAATGGACAGTGATTTGGCCCAAACCTGGAAGGATAATTTTTAATTATTTTTCCAAATAAATTAATCACTGAAATGATCTTTGAATTTTAAAAAATACTTCCGTACTCAAATAATTCCAAGAAAAATCTTGCAAATACTTAAACAATCAAAATATTTATAAAAATTATAAATGTACCATTTAATCATTAATTCCTATTATAAAAATTCTAGGAATAATTTATTAAATAATTTATAAATCCCTGAAACGATAATCAGGATGTGACAATGCACCTACTATACGTTGGTGTCATTACGTTGGTGTCATTGATGCTGGTTTTTGAACTGGTACGAATAGGGTACCAAAGTGATTTTCTGTAGTAGTGCTAGCCTTTTTTGGCTGCGACATAACCGAAGACAGGTAATATGAGCAACAAAAGAAATGTTAGGATAAAACATTTATACACCTATTCATAACGGTCTAAAAGCGAAGGATGGAAAATATAAAACAACAAAAAATCTCCTAATTGATTCTAAAATTAAGCTCTAGATTCTAAATTGTAGTTAACGGAAGGGGACTTTGAATATCTTTTGATCTTTCGAAACCCCATAAATAAATCCTTCTATAGGTGGATGTATTATGCCACTGTTGGGAGGACATGCCATACATATACTGTTGTCAACATCACCATCTGCAGAAGGGAAATTAGGTAAAATTATTTTTTAGAATGATGGAATTATGACATGAAAAATTAACATCAATATTACACTCTACTGAATAATACAGTAAAATAAATTCAGTGCATATTCTGGAGACCCTATGAATCACCCAAATAAAAACAGATTCGATTGTGTGACAGGATAAGAGACCGTAGATTCTGGGCACCAAAGATATTTCTATTGGTCATTTTGGCAAAATAACATATGAACTTTCACCGATTAATGAGAATCTAAAAGTTTTTACTTACATTAAAAAAATACTTTAGGATTACCATACGGACGGACAGTGGTTTTGCAGGTAAGGATGCCTTTAGTTCAAAAACATGATAGAATAGCCGAGATAATTGTCTCAACTATAATATCACAGCTGAGCTCAAGATTGGCTCAAACCGTGCGAAAAAAGTGGGCTTGTCAACTATAAGAATGTATAAGTATTTTTTCTAACGAACTAGTAGTGTGCAAATTTTGTTGAGTAGAGTAGGAGTAAAACTGTATAAGTCTATAAAGGGAAAGGGAAAAAAAGCTAAGCATGTATAAGTATTGATCATTCATAAGATCGAACTGGTATTCAGATTGCAGAGAAAGAAACAACATACCAACTTTGGTGCAACTAAGCACATTGTAGAAGACCCCACCATTAATAATGAGCTAAAAAAACCATTGCGGTGTGGAGTGTTCCCCCGTATAATCGCTTGGCCGTTTACATGCCAAAATGTTATAGTGATACCAACACCGCTTCTCAAACATCAAAGGATACAAGGCCAAGTTCTTTGGAGTTATATTAGATCATACTCTTTAAGCTAAAGAAAATATAATAATTAGTAGCACTTGAGAAGTTTAAATTTTGAATGTAATTTATGCTGAAATTACTTATTATAATGGAAATGAGTTGGCATTTCAATTATGTGATCCAGACATTGTCATATATACATTTGAATAGGAGGAACAAATTCTAACACAATGCTAGCTCTAAATTGTAGAACTTCCAACAAGGCTAGATTATTTATGTAAGATGAATGTTTTCACTTGCCAGTAGTTCCCTTGAGGCTGTAAACACCGATATAAAATAATATCCATAAATTCTTTCTGTTTATACCTTTATTTAATTAAGAACATTTATGACAAATTTCGTCTGGTTCCAGATGGTAACTATATGCATGGTTGCTAGCACATCCAACAATGACTAAATTTAAATTGTTTTAAATTAGATAAGAACCATATTTGGTCCTCTTTTATTGAATTGTATTCACTTTGAGCTGGTACCATCATAGGTCCAGGATTATTTTCGAAATTAAACTATTGCACCTTTTCTAGAGGAAATGGGCCAATCCTTTGTCCATAGGAATACTTTGCCAAAAAGTTTTCTGGACAACAGGAGTGCTATTACCCCCGGATGCACTAACAATAGGATTTGGATCCTCTGACAGAGCTACAGTGCTGTGACTTTGGGAGCCTTTTTTAGCCGTCCGATTCACCGCGAACTAACGAGACCGATCGCTACAGTAAATTTAGCAAATAGTAAATTGCTACATATCACTGTTTTCCACTGTGAATAGTAAATTACTGTTTTCCACTATAGTGGAAGATACATTATGCTGTTCACCTCTGTCTTCTGCACCTAAAGGCAGAGGAGCTGGTGCCGTCATAGCAGCTCTTGTTAGATTCATCAAATTCAAGTATGCCAAAAGATGTTGACTTTTGAACTGTTAAATGCCATTAAATGCATTGCTTTTGTAGTAACATCTGATTAAAAAAATCCAAATAGTTTATAATGATAATATCTGACTCTTGTATCTTTCCATGTGCAAAACAACTTCGAATAATTTTACACTTATGTATGTCCTATCACATCCAGAAGAATTATATATGACCATCTAAAGTAGCTACATGAAAATTACATCAACAGAATACCATCCATGGCACTTTTATAAATAATATATTAGTACATTTTAATGTAATGGATAATAAGTGTGAGTACGGCTGAGCGACCACCTTCTTCCAGTATTCTTAGCTTACTAGCTGCTTCCTGCCTGATCGGTGCTGACTGACTGTTCTTGCTTGTCTTGGGCCTGCTCTAGTTTTGATGCAGCTAACTAGGGGGATGGGCCTCCTGTGAATATGGTATTCATCACTCAAGGGAGGGCGGTTTATTGCCAGGTGGGTCAGAAATACTCTCCTTGCAGCGAAAAAAGTGATTTTACTCCAATAAAATCTAGAAGAAGAAAAAGAGAGGGTAAGGGGGAGGAAAGCGGCGAATTCACGTCGGTTTATGGACACGGCTAATGTTAAATCCTTGGACCACTGCAATTTCCTTTGAGATAGCCTTAGCGTTGCACGATATATAGGCATGACTTAGTTACTTTCGGTGGAGTACAGTATGAAAATATGTTGTTCCATATTGCATGTACAGATCGGGACTAACCTAGTTGTCTAGTATTTGTTAAAGCCTAATTACATATTGTAATATTGTTAGTTAGCTAGTCCTCGCGTTAAGCAAGTACTCAAAATACAGTTTTAGATATCCAACCTGATGTGCCTGTGCCTCTAGACAACCCGATGCGTGCCGGCAACTCAGCCACTGAAGAGGGCCAATCCATTACACCATTTAAAGGACCTATCACACGTAGCCGTGCAAAGAAACTACAACAAGAGATGAACTCGCTCCTAATTGAAACATATTTTAATATTGATGAGAATTATATATTGTCTAAGTCAAGTACTCTACTCTTAGGTTTATACATGAGTCTACTCTGTTGGGTTGCATGGAGGATATGAAGGGTTCCACTAAGAATACAAATATTGTTGTTCAAGATGTGAAAAGTTACACGCGTAAGAGTCAGGGTTACATTGCAAGAGTCATAACTTCAAGCGCAATTTTGTACCAATTTGTCACATTCCATGATGCATAATACAAATGGTTGGAAATATTATCAAGTCTACTTTCCAACTGCAACAAACGGGGTATCATTTGGACTTCTCAATAAGGAGTTATGACTCAATTACTGAAGAATGCGCAGAAGGCTAGAGGACGCGTGACAGCTGAAGAGACCTTCGTGAATGCTACACGTGTTGGCCTTCGACCTCCCAACATGGTGACTTCATTTGATACCCATATAGGAGGGTTGTTCCTAGTACAAGTATCACTTATATCACTTATATGCTACGGTACAAACGATCTAAGACTTAAGAACCTATACGGTTTTGCAGCCGAGCTACTGAGTGCCTTACACACCCTTGTTCTTCCCTGTTCTTCATGGACTTGTGAAGAGACCCTTTGGGATCCCCTAATTTGTGTTCTTGATTTCCGGGACTTTTGTGTGGGTTAGTCCCGGATTGTTGTTCTGCAGTCATTTGGAGATCGAGTCGAAGTCCTCAAGATTTCGGTGTTTCTCTCCCTGTCGCTTGGTCGCATCCAACCTTGGTCAGGCATAAAGCTAGTTATCTATTCTTCTCAACAAGTTATCCTTTATCTGTGAACCTACTGTCGTGAAGATTGGGACATCCTTACCGATTCATATCGGTACCTATCATGTGGTATCAGAGCTTTCGTTGACACGGTAGGTTTACAATTCACATATTAGCCTTTCTTTTGATTAGATGTTCATGTGTTCTTGTTGATCTTGCTTCTGTCCTATGGCCCACAAAAATCCCTACAAGAAACCAAACCATTGGTGGTATTGTTATATCGTGTCATTTCGTTTCCATCACGTTGCTAGTTCCTCTTGTTATCTTGCACCATCATTTTTTCCCCGCCCATCCACCCTTTTGTTTCATGTTTGCTAGTTCATGTTAAGAAAAAAAGCATAAAAAAAAGAGAGGTTGTCAAAAAAATAAGAGTCAAGAAGAAGAAACAATATATCAAAAAAAGAAAAAAGAGAGGAATATTTTGACAAAAGAAAATTGTATGTTTTGGGTGGTGTTGTGGTAATCGTTCTTCTATCTTTTGGTGCTTTGGACAGTAACGTTCACGCCATTCTTTGTATGGTTTACATCACTTTGTATCAGTACTACAACCCTCCTTTGATAAGAGACTCTGAGTCGAGTATCCATGGTGGTCATCATGGAGAAGAAGAACCTCCGGTTGTGCGAGCTAAGTTACATCAACCTGGGAACTCGCTGTTGGAGGCCATGGAGAGGATGTTCAATGAACGTCTCCCACTAACGGGTGGATGGGCTCCACAACATCAACATGACGAATTTGGTGATGAAAATTCTGGTTTTGAAAATGATTTTTGTGAACATTTTGGAGATGGTCGTGGTTGCCGTGTTGGTGGTAGGCATGCTGGTTGTGACGATCAGTGTGGAGGAGGAGCTCACAGGTGTGGCCATTGCTGTCATGTGCACTTTTATGATGAAGGGGAAGTACATGATAATTACGATGCAGGATTTGATGACAATGGGAACCCTTTTGAGCACCATCATGATCACCGTCGTGGTGCTAGCCACGATGGTGAACATCGTCATCATCACAATAGGGATGATCCGGAGAACATTGCTTGTGTCAAGTTAAGTGTCCCAAAATTTTCAGGAAAGGAAGATGCATATGCATATCTTGAGTAGGAGGAGATATGTGATCAGATTTTGAGTGCATAATCTCTCTTATGAGAGGCGTGTAAATCTTGCTTCTATTGAATTATCTGGTTATGCTCTCACTTGGAGGAATCAAATACTGGAAAATCAACTTGTTAGGGGGCGTAATCGCACACGGGATGAAATCAAAAGAGTGATGAGAAGACGCTTTGTTCCATCAAGTTATCAACGTGACCTTCGAATTAGGTTGTAAGCATTGAGACTAGGGCCCAACCCAGTTGATGATTATTACAAGGAGATGAAGTTGCTCTTGATTCGATCGGGAATTAGAGAAGATGAAAAGTCAAAAATGGCGAGATTTTTTAATCGTCTCAATGATGAAATTTCGGATTTTGTGGAGATGTTTCCATATCATGCTATACAGGGTGTTATGGATCAAGCTAAGCGCACCGAGAGGAAAATTCAGCAAGAGGGACGTGGTCGGTCCTATGGGAGTCGATCTATGTCAGGTAGGTCTCAAGGCGGTGCAGCTAGGCCTTCTCCATCTGTTGGTGCTGCAAAGACAACGGTTTTATGCGGCTTCCATACCTGCAATCAACAAGAGTAATGATGCCCCGTTACTAGTACAACAACACCCTCAATTGCATCAGCAGCTGGATCATCTTTACATAGATGATGTGTTGTTTGTAACAAGTTCCAAAGTCGTGGTCATATTGTTGTCTAATGTCCTAATCGAAGGACCATGATTTGAATGAGCTTGGTGAATGGGAATTTGAAAGTGAACTAGAAGATGAACCATGCTATGATGAGGAAAATGCAAAGATGAGAATGAGATTCAACACGATGAAGGTGACAGCAATTGTTTTATTTCTCACCAAGTGCTTAGTGTTACTCCTGTGAAAGAAGAGAATGAACAACGGCACAATCTTTTTCATACTCCGGAGCATGATCAAGGACAAATTATGCAGGATCATTGTTGACAATGGTAGTTGTAATAATATTGGAAGTCAAGAATTGGTTGAGAAAATGGGGTTAAGATAGTGACGCCATCCTAATCCATACAAGATGCAATGGCTTAATGATTGTGGTGCATTGCGTGTAACCAATGGAGTGCCAGGTAGGGGTGCTAGATCAGTTACCAGGAGGAGATGGCTTCAATCTCCAACATCACTGGCAGGATGATCATCTCCGCAAGTCCGAGCTGCACAAAAGGTGGCACCAGTGTGCACGCCTGTTCCGCACATGGAGGAGGTGAGCACTCCACTGACACGTTGCTAGAGCTCGGTCAGGTTGACGCACGACACCAGCGTACTGCCCTCTAGAATCCGTTGGCAGCCTTCCCAGCAGTCATGTCGTTGTATTCCGGATCGTCGGCATGATTCATGGCTTGGCTTCATGACTTCACGTCCGCCGTGCGACTGCTCAGCCAAGCCATCACACTTCATTTTGCATGGTCCTAGGCTAGTCGACTCAAAGGGCACACCAGATCACGACGCATGAGCGTGTGCAAGCATGCGCAAATGGATCAGATCGACTCACTTGAGTAAAGGTTGTGGATAAAAATCATCTACATGCCTTCACGCATCGATACATGCACAACATATGTATGCATATTTTCATTGGATGCTAATCGAATTATATTGCTTTGTTTTGCATGCAAGGATTGGAGCCATGGTTGCTAGATTGGATTTGGCAACAACCATGCGCAGGAGCGAGCATCGTGTTCGACGCAGTCGATGGAGCTACCGTCTGACCATGTGTTTGACCGTGGCCACTGTGGCGTTCCAGCCGCCTCGCCCACAAAATGAGTCAACTCCATCTCACATCAAGCAAAGCAACACACCATATATGCATGCATCTAGACACACGTGCACATATTCATTAACTCATATGCCTGTTGGTGAATATATGCGTATGTCTGGTGCTGATCAGATTGGTTTTGTTTGGTTGCATGTGTGTCCGATGAGTCGCCTCGATGGCCCGTCAACTTCTTCGCCATCGACTGGGGCAGCGCCTGCACGATGGCGGCCTATGCCATTACCGGGCGAGCACGTCCCCACCGACTGGTGGTTCCGATGCCGCTGAGAGGCCTTACCACCTCCACATCCACACCGCTTTGACCTTCATTCGGTTGATGCGGCCCAATTATGCCTAGAGAACTACGCCGCACACCGGGGGGCTCGGTCCTTCACTGGCGCTGGCGCGCGGCCCGACTTAGCCCAGGGCATGTCTACTTATGCCCGAGGCACTACACGGCACGTCAGGGGCTCCATCCTTCATCTGGGGCATGACTACTTATGCTTGGGGTACAACGGCACACGCTTATGGGCTCCGGCCTTCGTGTGGCTGACGCAACCCGACTACACTCGACGCACGAGGGCTTCGACCTACGTGTGGATAGTGTCGCCCGGTTACGCCTGGGGCACGCACGCCGAGGGCTTCACCCTTGCCAAGGAGCTTCGCCCGCTCGTATGCTTTACCTGGCTACCTCCTCCGTAGTCAAGAGGCTTCACCGCCTCCCCAGCTGTTTTCGACTCATGGAATACCCGACAAGCTAAGTCACAATCCGTACGGTATTTTCATTTGAGTAATTTATTTTGCTTCCGTCTTTCTGTTTAGTTGGTTACCCAACTAAGCCGAAAGTCGGGGGCTACACCTAATTAGGTGCTCATACTGCACGTTCGTTCCTTTCTCCATCTTAACGGTTGCAAAAGTACCTGAGTAGCACAAACTTTAATTCGTGAAGCTTTGTTTCCTTGTAACAGCTCATACGGTCAAGGCTACGCCACCTTCACCGCATGCCCAGCGGCTACCTCCCTCGCGGCTCACGTGGACTTGGCTATGCCCTAACCGGCTACGCCCCCTCACCACATGCCCAGGGGCTACCTACCCTCGCGGCTCACGCAGACTCGGCTACACCCCACATCGTACACCTGAGACAGAGTGTTTAAATTTAAGAAGTTAACCGTCTGACCATGTGTTTGACCGTGGCCACTGTGGCGTTCCAGCCGCCTCGCCCACAAAATGAGTCAACTCCATCTCACATCAAGCAAAGCAACACACCATATATGCATGCATCTAGACACACGTGCACATATTCATTAACTCATATGCCTGTTGGTGAATATATGCGTATGTCTGGTGCTGATCAGATTGGTTTTGTTTGGTTGCATGTGTGTCCGATGAGTCGCCTCGATGGCCCGTCAACTTCTTCGCCATCGACTGGGGCAGCGCCTGCACGATGGCGGCCTATGCCATTACCGGGCGAGCACGTCCCCACCGACTGGTGGTTCCGATGCCGCTGAGAGGCCTTACCACCTCCACATCCACACCGCTTTGACCTTCATTCGGTTGATGCGGCCCAATTATGCCTAGAGAACTACGCCGCACACCGGGGGGCTCGGTCCTTCACTGCGCTGGCGCGCGGCCCGACTTAGCCCAGGGCATGTCTACTTATGCCCGAGGCACTACACGGCACGTCAGGGGCTCCATCCTTCATCTGGGGCATGACTACTTATGCTTGGGGTACAACGGCACACGCTTATGGGCTCCGGCCTTCGTGTGGCTGACGCAACCCGACTACACTCGACGCACGAGGGCTTCGACCTACGTGTGGATAGTGTCGCCCGGTTACGCCTGGGGCACGCACGCCGAGGGCTTCACCCTTGCCAAGGAGCTTCGCCCGCTCGTATGCTTTACCTGGCTACCTCCTCCGTAGTCAAGAGGCTTCACCGCCTCCCCAGCTGTTTTCGACTCATGGAATACCCGACAAGCTAAGTCACAATCCGTACGGTATTTTCATTTGAGTAATTTATTTTGCTTCCGTCTTTCTGTTTAGTTGGTCACCCAACTAAGCCGAAAGTCGGGGGCTACACCTAATTAGGTGCTCATACTGCACGTTCGTTCCTTTCTCCATCTTAACGGTTGCAAAAGTACCTGAGTAGCACAAACTTTAATTCGTGAAGCTTTGTTTCCTTGTAACAGCTCATACGGTCAAGGCTACGCCACCTTCACCGCATGCCCAGCGGCTACCTCCCTCGCGGCTCACGTGGACTTGGCTATGCCCTAACCGGCTACGCCCCCTCACCACATGCCCAGGGGCTACCTACCCTCGCGGCTCACGCAGACTCGGCTACACCCCACATCGTACACCTGAGACAGAGTGTTTAAATTTAAGAAGTTAACTACTCAGGAAAAATAATTTTGATAAGAGGAGAAACAAACGTTTGCATGCATTTAAACACTCGTACTGTTCTCGAGTGGATATTTTCTATAAAATATACTACTCTTTCTATATGTTTTATAATGCAGGGGTCCAGGTTTGGATATGCGTGCTTGGGACCATGCGATTGTTTCCCATGCTTGAGAACTGGACCATCTCGTTGAGTGAGATGTGCCCCTAAGGCACACCTTACTCGACCACCACTCGACTGGGTAAGGCACACTTGGCTCCATCACCACCGACTGGGGGTGGCCCTCCACGTCGGCTTACTCAGATTCATCGCAACGCCTTACCCGGCTCCTTCGCTGCTAGCTGGGAGTTGCGCCAGCAGGCCGGCTGCCTATGCAGCTGCTGAGTGGGGCTTATACCTCCGAGCTAGCTGCCTACGCCACCGTAGGGTGTCCTCGTCCCCGTGCAGGTTACTACATCACTGATTGGGGCTTACACCTCCAAGCCAGCTGCCTACGCTGCCGTCGGGTGACTCCATCCCTAGGAAGGACAGCTGCTCTATTGCCAACTGGGGGCTTACACCTACAAGCCAACTTCCTTCGCCTCCATGTCAGATATGACACTTCTTCAATAAGATGATTTTCCGATTGATCAGTCAGACAAGCACTCAGATACACGGTGTTTCCACTCAGTAATCTTGGGGTTGAGGACTTAGCGAACTTGGCCTCTTCCGGGTGACGTCATCAACTTCAAAGTCTTCATCAAGCTTAGTACTCGGGGGCTACTGTGGGGTACACGGTACCTGAATACCTCATAATGGGCTTCGTGCCAGACAACATGGGTGGGCCGAGTGCCCTAGGCCCATGTGGCACACATGTAAATTAAATAAGAGATATTCCTAGGATAAGATATAAATCCCGAGGATAGAATAAGGAGATCTAGTTGCAATCAACTGGATACCTTCCTTGTAACCCTCCCCCCTCATCCTATATAATAGGGGGTAGGGATCCCGAGATGGGGACGACTCCTGCCAACTACGCCACCCAACATACTCGCTGCAAGGGGTGAGGCAATCATTCAGCACATACGCGTCGTCGGTCACTCCATTGCTAACTTGCGCACACTGATACAGATCCAATCTACTCACAACTAGACTAGGGAATTACCTCGCATTGAGGGTCTGAACTAGTATAAATATCTATGACACCATCTCTATTTGATCTTGTGCACCCTATAAATTATATTGCCGACAATTCCTTTTTCCATTGGACGGTACAATGATCATGATGGAGTGTGATGTGGTGCCAATGCAAGCATTGCAGCGGTTGTTGGAAAGACCTTGGTTATATTATCATGATGTTCAAATTTTTAGTCGAGCCAACAAGCTTGTGCTCATGTACAAAGGGGAGCGAATCACTTTGCTTCCTTTGTGACTGGAAGAAATTTTTAAGGATGATCTTAAGAGAAAACAGCTAGAGAGAGAGAACCACTTGCCAGTGACCCACAAACATGGTGAGGGAGTGAATCCAAAGCCAAATAACACTCCGCAGTTGCAACTGACTGAGCCAAAGGGAAAAGATGGGTTAGTTATGATGACTAGGGAAAGGGATTTAAAAGAATTGAGTGAACCCAATGCTATTTTCTTTGTACTCCCAAGCAAGGATAATTTTCTTTCCACTAAGACTTACCCTCAACTTTGCCAAGTGTTGTTTTTGATGTCTTACAGGAATATGAAGATGTGTTCCCCGAGGAAGTACCATCAGGGCTGCCACCAAAGAGAGGAATTGAAGATCAAATTGATCTTGTTCCCGGTTCCCTACTTCCCAACCGTGCACCATACCGCACCAATCCCGAGGAAACAAACGAAATTCAGTGCTAAGTGCAAGAACTCATCAACAAATGGTTTGTAAAGGAAAGTCTCTCACCTTGTGTAGTTCCTGTTTATTTAGTTCCAAAAAAGATGGATCATGGAGAATGTGTGTAGATTGTTGAGCCATAAATAACATCACTATAAGGTATAGGCATCCCATAGCTAGCTTGATGACATGCTTGATGAGCTTAGTGATGCTATCATTTTCACAAAAGTTGATTTGAGAAATGACTATCACCAAATCCGAATGAGAGAGGGAGATGAGTAGAAAACAGCTTTTAAAATCAAGTTTGGATTGTGTGAACGGTTGGTGATGCCTTTTAGATTGACCAATGCACCTAGTACATTCTTCAGATTGATTAATCATGTGCTTAGAGCTTCTATTGGTAAGTTTGCTATGGTTTACTTGGACGACATATTGATTTACAGCAAGTCTCTTGATGAACATGCGGAACATATTAAATGTGTACTTAATGTTTTGAGGAAGGAATGCTTGTATGCTAACCTTGCCAAGTGCACCTTTTGCACCGACTATTTAGTCTTGGTTCTGTTGTTTCAGGTCAAGGTGTGGAGGTGGATGAAGAAAAGATCAGGGCTGTTCGTGAGTGGTTGCCTCCACAAAATGTGCACCAAGTGCAAAACTTCCTTGGACTTGTCGATTTTTATCGTCGGTTTCTGAATCATTTCAATACCATTGCTGCCCTAATCAACAATTTGACCAAGAAGGAAGTACCCTTCCATTGGGGAGAAGCACAAGAGAAGGCATTTCAAGATCTGAAAATTATGTTGAGAACATCCCCACTCCTTGCACTTCCAGATATTGGTAAGACTTTTGAAATTGAATGTGATGTAAGCGATCTAGAAATTGGAGGTGTGCTCATGCAAGAAATAAGGCCTATTGCATATTTCAGTGAAAAGCTAAGTGGTCCAACTCTTAATTATTCAGTTTATGATAAAGAATTATATGCTCTTGTGAGGAGTTTGGATGAGAATTATGTACTGTCTAAATCGATTAGTCTACTCTTACTCAGGTTTATACATGAGTTTTTGTTGGGTTGCATGGAGGACATGAAGGGTTCCACGAAGAATACCAAGACTGTTGTCCAAGATGTGAAAGAGTTACACGCGCAAGAGTCAGTGTTATACTGCAAGAGTCTCAACTTCAAGCGCAGGTATGTACCAATCTGTCATGTTCCAGGGTGCATAATACACATGATTGGAAATATTATCATGTCTACTTTCCGATGCATCGCAGATGGCTAGAGGATGCGCAACTGAAGGGACTTCCGTGAATGCTTCACCTGTTGACCTTCCTCCTCCCAACGTGGTGACTTCATTTCATACCCACCCAGGAGGGTTGTTGTAACAACATGAAATTTTAATTAGTAGTTTAACATGTCATATGTTATGTTTCTGATAGAATTATAGGAGTTTCAAAAACTTCCATGGATGAAAAAAATTCTTCAGAGGATTCTTATGTTTAAAATGGCTAGAAATTTAAACCTTTTGCTAGACTTCCACTTGAGATCATGTGAATCTTTAGCTACCACTATAGGGAAAACCTTTCTCAAAAAACAAATAACCCTATAACCTTGGTGGCAAAATCTATAAGTTGCTGAGTTAATGACAAAAAAACTATTTTTATGTCTCATCCAATTTTTCAGAGAGTGCATCAACACTAATAAACTTCACCAACACAACTAAAGACCTACTCGACCAATAATTTCCTTGCCCAAATGGAACTAGAATATAAGAGACTAAACCAACTCAATACCGGATAATCCATATAGCTCGAGTGTTTTTCTCCCTCTTAGCTTTTAAGCCAACTTGAAACCTCTTTGTATTTAACTATACTAAATTACCAATTGGTAATTTTGCAACGCCATAGTCTAGACGTTAATATTTCGTTTATCAGGCAGTATGCCCGATCATGCATATATAGCTTTTCGCTAGTAGACATAATAAATAGTGAATGTGTTAATGTGAACCAATTGGTAGTGAAGTCCAATTTATTAGCTTGAATGATTTTTCATGTTTTGTTGATTGGTACTTGTTAATAAACCTAGAGACTATGCAATAAATCTAAGCAACATACAATTCCTTGAAGATCCTCATGCCACTTAGACAACCTAAGATGACCACCATGAAGGTTTCGTAATTTTATCACCCTTTCTACTACCCAAGTTAGTAAGTCAGTCAAACTTGAAATTAATTAGAAAATGGATCAATAAAATGGACCACTTCAAAGTGTGCATAATGTTGAACAGAAGGGTATATGTTCCGTAATTTATTCAAATACTATATTATTTATCAGGATTTAATATATTTTTTCTATAATTTTTACACTTGGTTTTCACCTTTTTCCAGAATTAAACTATTTCGACTTTTTGAGTGAAATTTTGAAAAATGGAAACTAGGTAACTTTAGCTATTTCTATATCAGAACACACATTTTTGACATTCCTTTAAATAGGTCAAACTATTTTAAGAAAAATCTTGTAAATTCCTCAAAATTAACTAAAACGGTTGTTCACTCCGTTCCTACCCATCCTCCTTATCCCTGCATAGTCCACCATATTCTGGGCCCATATGTCATTGTCCCTAGGCTAGCTCTACCCTTGGTGCGTACAAAAATTACGTGGGATCCACAAGAGACATGCAAAGAGATATGCAGACACGTACCTCATATCGTGGCACCGTTTCTCTCTTCCTCCTTTTACTCCAACTCTCCTAGCTGCTCCCCTGCTCACACACTTCACCACAGAGCCAAGAAACCAGAGTGTGAGAGCTCCTTCTTGCTCTCCTCGCCCTCATCTTCTTGCCGGCCGCCGGGAAGACGCAATCCCCACCACCCAACGAGTCATCATCGTCGCCCTATTCTGCACGTTCCTAGCTCCTCTCATCATGTCGTACCCTTTGCTCTGATTTCGCTCCGTTTCTTGCAGCCAATCCCCGGGAACGCCGACCTCGCCACGGGAGCTCTGGAGCGCGGCCACACCGTCGTCAACGCGCAGCCGTGGGTTCGCGCCGCCTCGAGGCGAATCCGGCTGAGCTGCTGCGCCACTAGCTTCGCCTTATCATCCTCTTTAAAACACCTCAAGAATCTGTTACGTTCCAACATCAATTTTGACAGATCAAGCCAACCTCATGTAAGCACAAGCAAAACCAGCATGAAACCACTGAAATATTTAGATACAAATCAGGGAGAAAGAAGAGTTTAGAAAAGGATAGCAGTAGATTGGTTTGGTAGAAAGGAGGTCAGGAAATCAGAGGAAATAAAGTATAGGATTTGGGAAGAAACAAGAGGGAGGGGAGAGCCAGGCAATAGCCTTCAGTTCATATATTCTTCGATCCTTCCTCTGGCTGAAGAGTTTGGTATTTATACTGCTTGGTGGCTCTCTTTTTGCATGTGAGTTGGGCCAAGTCCATTTCTCCTGCAGCCCATCCAAACCACCTGATGCATGACAGAATCCTTCAGAACCGTGCAGCGAGCAGGGAGATCAACCATCGTCTTCTTCGACTCCGACCTAGCGCCTCCATCGTCGATTCCCGTTCAACCGGTGAGCCATTCGTCGATTGATTGCATTAGTAGCAACCTTAGGTGGTGTTCTACATCCATCATATGATTTTCTTGACATGCATGCAATAGATCGAGCCATCCACAGTGCCGCATCGTAACATGCATGGAGTCCCGAGAGCTGCCACTTGCAGCCGCCGCCTGTACTGGTCCGGCCACCACCGTCTGGGTAGACTAAAGGAATAGAATCGCAAAGACTTGCTCTACATTTTATCTTTTTACTTGGGCCCCATTCGAGCAGCTGTTTGCCGCCGGCGAGCTCGAGTTCGAGCTCAGTCATGGGTCTGCTCTGTCTCTGCTCCATTGGAGAAGAAGACAGGACCTCCTTGTAATAAAACTAAAAGCTTAGGGTTCGAGTTGCAAAAGTACAGTCCAAAAGGAAATTTGGAAAAACTGAAAAACAGGCAAGCTTCAAAAATGCATAACTAATAATTTTAGCTCATTTTTGAGTGAACCAAATTCCCATGTATTTATAAACTTGTGCTCTTTATGTTGGTAAAATAAAACCTTCCAACTTCTGTACAAAAAAATGTCTCTAAAATTTCGAGCATGACAAACACACTTATTTTGCACATAGGACTTGTAAAATTTGTACGAAATTGATGGTTAATCCAAAAATTATGAAACCACTGCAGTTGATCTTAGGAGTATGTAAACTCTTATCTGAATGAAAAGAATCTGTCAAAACTTCCTCCTAAAACATGCCTAAAGATTAAATAACCATTTATTTTGTTAAATTTGTAAAATTCATAACTAAATCATTTTAACTCCGAATGCAGTGAACTAACTTTTGTTAGAACCAGTGAGTCATGAACTTTAAATTAAGAATGATAAAACTTGTGAAATCTAACAAGAAAATGTCAGCATTTCATATGACGCAGGGTAGTTCATATGTAATTACAGAAACGCCATTTTCAGTGTATATGGCTTGTTAATTTTAAATCTCCCAAACCATAAATGTAAATAAGATGATTCTTGTTCCTAAAATCGTTTAATAATACTCTATACCTACTGTAATTAGGCCATGATTTATAGAGCATGTTGCATATGCATGTTTATTTGAACCTTACTTGCATTTTTGCCTCTTATCAGTAGATTTGGAGAATTCGGAGTACATGGAGCAAGACTCTGAGATTGAGTGTGATTTCTCACAGCTGCAAGCTTATATTCATATTGAACCTATAACTTTACAAAACTTATTTGCTTGCAAAAACTATATATATGCATGAGTCGTTTTGCCTTAAAATATCGGTAACTGATAGAGTTGTTTATATCCAATTTCTTGCATTTCCCTTCATTCGATATATTTTTGCCATGTACCCTTGTCACCTTCGATTGGAAATGGTTAGGATGGTTTATTCTATTATCGAATACTTAGCCATGCTTAGTTCCAGTATCATTGAAAGTCGATGGATGGAGCCATCGGTAGATTCTAGTTTTGACTCAACAAAGAAGGGCATAAAATATGAGAACTAAAGTAAATGTTAAGTTTGAGAACATACTCTGATTTGGACGGGTGATACAGCGATGACGGGAAGGTGGTTTTCCCTGATGCTAAGTAGCCCCGTCTGGATCGTTAAGGACCGAATATTGACGTCTATTCAAGCACCATACGTACTTCCACATATCTTATTTGGGACCAGCTTGTCTTAGGGACTACATTGCACTGTCATCATCTACGCCTCGCTGGGTATTCGTGAGGGTGGTTTTCCCTTTGGAGTGCCCCGCGTGTGCTTGGTTTTGGTAGGGGGTTTCTCCCGTGATGGTGAGCCCGCCTTAGCCACATCACACGCACGTTGCTAAGTCGTCGGGGGCCTAGGTGTGGTTTAGGTGATTGGGATGTGACTAGGAAAGGACATGTTATGAGCTTGTATCACTTGTAGGTTACACCTGTGTGCGTGTGAAACACTTGATCCTTGTTCATTTCGTGTGGTTAAGTTGTACACCTCTGATCAGAGTAAACCTCGTGTCCATGGTTACGGACGATGCTTGATATGCGCCTCATTCATGTTGGCATCAAACTTGGGTTATATTATGGCTTGGTTTAGTCATGGATGAGTGATGGATATGTGGTAAATAATTGTTTGGGCAATGGTGGTCCATGGATGTGGTTTAGAACACCGGTTGTGTGCACTTCCTTTAGATTCACATACTTGATGTCCTAAATTTTAGACTATGCTACTTTACAAATGTTATGTTTTCAACTTACTACTTGCTCAACAAAATTATCTTTACGCAAAATCTGAACCACTTTGCCATTTTTCTATGTAGAAACTTGCAAACTCCTTTGTACTATCATAAATGGTGTAAGTCTTGCGGAGTACCTTTCGTACTCATGTTGCTATTTTCAGGTGAGGATGCCAGCATTGATGATGTGCCCTACTACTATCCCGCCGAGGGTGGCGAGGGTAGCGAGTAGTTGCAGCTTCGCTCTTGCCCTAGTTGGTTGCCCTTATGGGGTTGTTAGCATACCACGGGTTTTACTTTTGCTTATGTGAAACTGTAAAACTTCCATTGCTATATTTTGTGTTGTATGATGAGCATTTAAACCCCATTATGAAATATGTACCTTGCTGTCCTTTTATCCATATCTATGTATTTGTGATGTTTATCAATTGCTTGCGATCAAAGTGCAAGGTTAGTTACTTTTCCTGGGGACTTGCTGAGCATGTGTATGAATTTGAGCTTTAGTAATTTGAGCCATGTCTCGTGAGATGTGTAACACATTTAGTCACCGTCTACGTGTGGTTTAACGGGCATGTCTCAGGATGAAGTTGACTAGTATGTTGAATCCGAACAATATCTCCTTTGCTCACTATTCGGTATTGTGGATTTTATATCGAATGGTGTTAATTTGTGATTATGAGCACATTTAGGTATGAGTGCCTATTTATGCGTGTATGGATCTCACTCATTCAAAATTATGTGGTGATCACAAATTGCATTGGATGGTATAATTTTTGGATGCCCATAGTTGTTCCTCGTATAAGTATCACATATATGCTACTGTATAAATAATCTTTGATCATAGATGAATTAAGAACCTATACAGTTTTGCAGCCGAGCTGTTGAGTGTCGTGCACACCCTTGTTCTTCCCTGTTATTTTGTGGACTTGTGAAGAGATCCCTTTGGTATCCCCTAATTCGTGTTCTTGGCTTCCGGGTCTTTTGTGTGGATTAGTTCCGGATTGTTATTCTGCGGTCGTTCAGATCAGACATCGAGGCAAAGTTCTCAAGGTTTCAGTGCTTCTCTTCCCGTCGCTTGGTCGCATCCAACCTTGATCAGGTATAAAGCTAGTTATTCGTTCTTCTCAACAAGTTATCCTTCATCCGTGAATCTATTATCATGAAGATTGGAATACCCCTGGGACATGGAAGTTTTTATGGTATCTTTATTTTTTAAAATATATATATTTGTGTGGAATATGAGAGAGAAATTGCTTACACAAAATATAAGAAATATATGAAGATGATTTACACCAAAAACAATAATAAGAAATATTTTATATAGCAATATAATAGATAAATTATATTCTACAAAAAAGTAGAAATGCAAAAATCTTGAAATTTATACACAAACTTCCAAATTATGAAAATACAATAAAAAAAACCATTTTTTTGTAACTTATGATAGGATAAATCAGTTTGTATGGTATTACATAAGGCTATTTTGGGTATTTTATTAAAAAAAGAAAGTCCAACCCAATGGTTTATTGTGGAACAATTAACATGAAGAATGTGTGGGTGAACGTGAAAATGAGAGTACGCAAAGTTAATTAAAGAGTGAATTGTACTTTGGGGCACCATTTATTTGCTAAGTTTCAGTTTGGACCACTCTCTATCCAATCTTTGACTTTGAGCTATGTATGTTTATCTTTGTTGTACTTTGGACCCATAATACTTTTGTTTGGGTGGTTGAGTCCCTTTAATACTCCCTCAGGTTTCTGTTTCTATAAACCCGTAGTTAAGATATGGAAGGTTTTGGACTCTCTCCTATATATATGTAATCTCTTGATTATCAAACTAATTATCGCGTGAGTTATTCCGCCTTCATAGTATCAGACCGACGACCACTCCTGTGACCTCTCTACCACTTTCGAATCTAATCTTCAGTGATGGCTAGACCAACCTACAAACTCCACGCAGCAGAGGCCGAGCGGCTGCGTCATGACGAGGCTGAGCGACTGCTTCGTGAGGAGGCCGAGCGCCTGCGCTACGATCATGATGAGGAGGACCAAGCCGAGGCGCTGGTCATCGGCAACATCCACACCCAAGCCGTCTCCGTCCTCAACATCTGGTAGTCGTTCCCATCATCCTCGACACCGTGTCGCCAAGCTAATCCAAGCGCGCGGGATCTTCACCTCATCAACCTCGGCAAGTAAGTGTTGATGGAGCACGTGCTATCCGAGGATATCTACCCTGACACCCTGTCTTGGCATCACATGGATTGCGTCGTTATATCGTGGCTCTACATCACCATCCCGCCAAATATCCTCGAGATCGTGATGCCCCCCGATGCCACCAGCCGCTTGGTGTGGGTTTGCCCTCGAGGATGAATTCATTGGAAACAAGGAAACTCGTGCTTTGATTCTCGATGCCGAGTTCCGCACCTTCGTTCAGGGCGACCTTGGCATCTCTCACTACAGCCGCAAGCTGAAAGGCATGGTCGATCAACATGCTGATCTCGGCGAGCAAGTTCCCGACCGGACTCTAGTTCTGTGCATGCTTCGCGGCCTCAACGATCGCTATGATCATATGGCAGACCTCTTGAAGCGGAAGAAGCCATTTCCGTCCTTCATTGACATCTGCAATGATATGCTTCTTGAAGAAATCACAGTGAAGAACAAGCCTGCAACGCTCTCCATTGCCCTCGTCACCTCTGCTCCCTGCCCGTCCACAGGCTCCTCTTCGGCTACGGGTAGCGTATCCGGCGGTACGCTAATGACTATCCAAGGTGGTTACAGCACTTCTGGCAACAGTGGCTCGACCACCACATCCGGTGGCAATCGTCTGAACAATCGCCAACGCAAGAAAAAGCAATGACGGCAGCGGCAACAACACCAACAGTGCCAACTCTCCTAGCACTGGCAACTCAGCGTTGGCTGCTCCTGGCTGGCCACCGTCTTTCTAGCATCCTTGGGGTGGCCAAGTCCAGGTGTGGCCTACACGCCCGTTCTTCCCCAGCCCGTCACAGCCCCGTCCGCACGGTCTTGCTGTTGGATACCCTGGCGCCATGGACTTTTCAGCCGGTCTGCCTGGCCTGCCGACTTATGGACCGCCTCCTCCTCAGCAGTGGGCACCGGCACCGCAGGCCCTGCCTCCTTGGGTCGGCTGGGATCAGACCTCCCTCACCAGTTTATTTAACACTATGACGCTGACTCCCCCGTCATCGACAAACTGCTATATGGACACTAGTGCTAGTGATCACATGACATTGGATGCTGCTAACCTTCCTCGCTCCAATTCTTCACACCTTACTGTCACTCCTTCCCATATTGTCGTAGGCAATGGTTCTGTTATCCCTATTACTACCACTGGCTCCGCATCTTTAGACAACCCTTTCGTAATTTCCTTCTTCAGAACATCCTTGTCACCCATCATATCATCAAGAACTTAATATCTGTTAGTCGTTTTTGCATTGACATACAATTAATGCTCTGTTGAATTTGACCCTGATGGCCATTTTGTGAAGGATCTATGAACCAGGAGCATGATCATCAGGTGCAATAGTTCCGGTGATCTATATCCCATGCTGCCGTCCAGCCTACCTCGCCCACATGCTTTCGCTGTGTCTCCCGTCCTTTGGAATCGTCGTTTAAGCTACCCTGGCTCTGAAGCTCTGTCGAAGTTAGCGAGTTCTTCTGCTATTTCATGAAATCGTAGTGCACTAGAGTCTATATGTCATGCTTGTCAGCTTGGGCACCATGTCCGTTTGCCTTTTGCTACTTCTCACTTTCGTGCCGCTAATAATAGTTTTGATTTAGTACACTGTGACATTTGGACCTCTCCTGTTGCTAGTGTCTTTAGTTACAAATATTATTTAGTCATCCTTGATGATTACTCTCACTTTACTTGGACCTTTCCCTTGCACTTCAAGTCCGACACATTTTCCACATTGTCTCACATTTTGCATTCATCCAGACACAGCTTGGCTCCACTATTAAAAGTGTGCAGTGCAACAATGGTAGCGAGTTTGATAACTTCTCCTCTCGCATCTATTTTCGTACACATGGCATTCCACTCCGCATGTCATGTCCAGACACTTCCCAGCACAACGGTAATGCTGAGCCTGCTCTTCGCACTACCAGTAACATTGTGTGCACTATCTTACTTCAAGCTAGCATGCCGCCACAGCACAGGGTCGAAGCTCTTCTTGCCGCCACATATCTCATCAATCGACGCCCCACCAAAACATTGGATTTTTCAACACCTTATTTTATCTTGTTTGGATCCTCACCGTCATATTCCCATCTCCGTGTTTTTGGTTGTTGATGCTATCCAAACCTTTCTTGCCACCGCTGCCAACAAGTTGTCTCCTCGTTCCACCTTGTATCTCTTTCTTGGCTACTCTTGTGGGCGTGAAGCTTATCGGTGTCTCCATATGGCATCTAATCGAGTGATCATTTCTCAGCGTGTCACTTTTGATGAAGGCTCATTTCCCTTCGTTGATCTGGCTCCTGCTCCGTCTACTAATGTTTTTGATTTTGTTTTTTGGAGATGGACCACAATGTTCTGCCAATTGGTCACTGTCCAGGTATTGATTCACCTGGTGTCACTGCCCCCGTTGCTTTGTCACGGGTTGTTGCCAGCGGCGCCATTGCCCGAACCTCCACTGCTGATGGGCCTCCTGTCCCTGGGCCAATCGTGGCTGCTGCTCCCTGCCGGTCGGCTGCTAGGCCACCTGCTGAGACGCTTACCGGCTCTCCTGCTGCGTCACGCTGGTCGCCTACGGCTGTCGAGCCGTCCATGGCTGCCTCACCCGCTGGCTCTCGCCGGATTGCCCCTGTGGCCCTGATGCAGGTCGTTGCCAGTCAGGCAATCTCTCTTGTGCCTGCGACCAACACTCACCGTAAGGTGACTTGAGGCACATATGGGATTTGACTTCCTGTTCAACAATTGAACTTACTTGCTGCAGCTCTTTGGCCGCTCCCAAAGACTTACTGTGTTGCACTTGCTGATCCAAATTGGTGTGCCACTATGGAAGAGGAGTATGTTGCTCTCCAACAGAATCATATGTGGGATCTTATCCCGCATCCATCCGGTGTTAACATTGTCAGTGGCAAGTGGGTCTTCTGGCATAAGCTTCATCTTGATGGCACTCTTGATCGCTGCACGGCTCGTTGGGTGCTTCATGGTTTTTCTCAGCTGCCTGGTGTTGGCTTCGATGAGACTTTCAGTCCTGTCGTCAAGCCCGCCACGATTCGTACAGTTTTCACTCTTGCACTATCTCATGGTTGGCTTATTTATCAACTAGATGTGAAGAATGATTTCCTTCACGAGACTTTATTTGAGACAGTTTACTGTGTTCATTATTTAGGTTTTACAGACTCCTCTCATCCTGATTATGTCTGCCAGCTAAATAAGTCTCTCTATGGTCTCAAACAGGCTCCCCAGGCACCGTCGTTTTGCCTCACATCTCTTCTCTTTGGGTTTTGTTGAGGCCAAGTCTGATACTTCACTATTCATTCTTCGTCGAGATTATATATGACACAGTCTATCTACTTCTATATGTTGATGATATTGTGCTGACTGCTTCCTTTGAGGATCTTCTTTGTCAGACTATCTATGCGTTGCAGCAAGAGTTCTCTATGAACAACCTTGGGCCATTGCATCATTTTCTTGGGATCTCCATTCAACGACAGTAGGACACTTTGCACCTATGTCAGCGGCATTATGTTTTGGAGATTCTTGACCGTGCTGGTATGTCCTCTTGCAAGCCATGTAGTACACCGATTGACATGCACTCCAAACTCTCTAGAGATGGTGCCCCTGTTGCTGATCCTACTGATTATCGTAGTATTGCTGGTGCTCTACAGTATTTGACATTCACTCGTCCTGATATAGCTTATCCTGTCCAGCAAGTTTGCCTTTTCATGCATGATCCTCGGGAGACACATCTTGCTTTGATTAAGCGGATTCTTCGATATCTTCAGGGTACTCTTGATCACGGCTTAGTACTCCATCAGACTTCTCTAGCTGAGATGGTGGTTTACACTGATGTTGACTGGGCTGGTTGTCTTGATACACGCAAGTCCATTTCCAGCTATGGTGTGTTTCTTGGTGATAATCTTGTCTCGTGATCTTCCAAGCGCCAACATACTTTCTCTCATTCCAGTGCAGAAGTCGAGTATTGTGTCGTTGCTAATGTTGTGGCCAAAGCGACTTGGTTGCAACAGCTTCTTGCTGAGCTTGGATCCCCGCTCCAGCGTGTCTCCATGGTGTGCTGTGATAACATCTCCGCCGTCTATCTCTCCTCCAATCCAGTTCAGCATTAGCGGACTAAGCATGTGGAGATTGACTTACAGTTCGTTCGTGAGAGGGTGGCTCTTGGTGAAATTCGTGTTCTACATGTGCCTACCACTACACAAGTAAGCGGATGTTTTTACAAAGGATCTATCCACTTTCATATTCACGGAGTTTCTGGCTAGTCTCAATGTCCATCCTCCCGATGTGACAGCCAGGGGGGAGGGGGTGGTGTGAGACTATTTTAGGTTGTTTTGGGTGATTGAGTCCCTTTCCTACTCTCCCCGGTTTCTGTTTCTATATATAAACCGGTAGTTAAGATATGGAAGGCTTTGGAGTCTCTCCTATATATGTAATCTCTTGATTATCAATCTAATTAAAGCGTGAGTTATGCCATCTTCACCTTGGAGAAAAATATGAGTTGCACATAAATAGGAAATATTGTTTGCATGAGGGTGCAAATCTGCCAATACCTTGATACTGTTGTGCTCGCAAAGAGAGTTTATGTGGTTGAAAATGCAAAAATGGTAAGAATATATACCTAGTTCAAAGTGAAAAGATTAGACATAGGGTGGTTCAAAATAAAACTTGGTAATAAAAATTGGTACAGTGTAATTCACTCCTAATTAAATTTCCCAGTTAACTGTAATGCTGATAGTGTACAAGGACATACTGTTTCAATGGACCGAAAATTAATTGAGCCAGGTAAACGAGAATCTGCAGTACGCACGAGCTCAAATAGGAGTAGAGTTGCTGACTGCAAAGGTAATGTAAAGCTCATTAGCTCAGCTAGCTAATGTAAAAGAACATCAATAATGAGAAGAGTACCAAAGTATCTCCCTCTAGTATGTTTCTTCTCTAATACAATTGTATCATCCGTAAGAAGGTACTAGGAGAGGTACTACGTTTTTTAAAAAAACTTTTGGTGCCTCTAGGTACTATATATGTTGAGGTACCATTCTTTTTTAAATTTAAGTACCTCGAGGTACGTAGGACCATAATTTCTCTTATTCACTACATTATATTTTTCGAAACAATCCGTACAAGATAGTACGATGTTTCTATGGATATAGTAAAAAAAAAATACAAGTCTATAGCACTGGGAGACTATAATTAGTAAAAAGAAAAATATAGCCACACCACGCGTCTACATTTGATCCTCCTGCTGAAAAACAAAAACAAGCACTTAACACCCGGAATGGTTCTTCTAAACAACACCTCCAAGGAGGAAACGATATCAAGAGCACCACCGCCGTCCATCCTAGAGAACTAGGATGTGGTTTTCACCTGAAGAAGCCATTGGGAGAGTAGAGAAAAACGCAAAAACGCCCAGGGGGAAGTGGCGCCCGCAAGCGTCACCGTTGCCGGCCCGAAGGCTAAGCTTTCACCCATAATTTCCTACTCTACCGCGTCATTGAGTGCATGTTAGATTCAACAGTAACCACCAGCTAATCCCCTTCAACGCGTAGCCACCGCGTCGACGCCTCGCCGCCGGCCGGCCATCAAAGCAGGATCTCGACCTTCAGGGCGCTCCCGATCCATCCACGTGGGTGGGTTGGAGAGGGAGAGGGTGAGAGAGAAGAATAGATCCCCTCTCCCCCGTACTAGTCCATCCAGCGTGGCCATCTTGCTGCGGCAAGCCACCGCAAAAGCTAGCCGTTGCCTTCAACGCCCACCTCCATGGCGTTACCATCGTCGCCACCTCGACCGGCTGTCCGTGTTCACAACGGGCCGCCTGGTCGCCTTGTCGTCGCCTCCGTCCTCCCACCGCATTAGCCTCGCCGCCACACCACCCCCGCCATGTCGTGCTCGCAACAAGGCAGGCCCACCACCAACACCAACCGGGCCGGCCTTGTGCTGCTACCCCCATCCTCCGCGCTGGCCTCCCATCCGCCGACGACTACCGGCTCCTTCCGCGCCAACCTCTCGTCCACCGGCGACCACCGGCTAGCCTCCCGTCTGCCGACGACCACCGCCGTCATCACCACCACTATAGCGCTGTCGCTCGCAGCCTCCTCGTCGCCACCCACCGTGTCGGATGGAAAACTCCGCAACGGGGGACTGTGCGGACCCTCTTTTTGAGTTCGGCCCAGGGGTGCGTGAAAGAGGCCTCCTTAGGCCCGGCTCCGGTGATGCCGGTGGGGATTGAGATCGCCTGCTAGAGAACGGTGACACATGAGCGATTATACAGGTTCGGGCCACCGATGAGGCGTAATACCCTACTCCTGTGTGGTGGATTATGTGTATGAGGATTCTAACTCTCCAGGGTTGGCCTCAGCTGGCTGCAACCCGGCTAGGAGAAGTGGAAAGAAGAATCCAACCCCCTTCCTCTAGGCCTGGGCCTCCTTTTATACCTCAAGGGGACACCACAAGGGCCAAACAGGCGGTTTTCTAGAGAGAAAGGAGAAAAATATTTTACAGATGTAATCTATGCCGTGGCTTAGAGTAGAAGTCTTCCGCTCCTGTATATCCGGCATGGCATCGGTCAAACCACCCATCATGGCGGTCGGCCCAGCACGTCGTACTTCATTAAACGGCTGGAATCTGGCTGTCCACCGTAAGCCGTGCGATGCGCTAGGTGATTAGACCAGACGCACCAACCCTGACGTGGCGCGGGAGCCGGGTCGGCCCCTACGATCTTGACACAGCTCCATTGGGAAGCGTATCATACCTACCGCGCGTGGCTGGCACGCGCGGAACTGTACACCGTCCCATCGGTCATTCGCACCGGTCTCACGCCGGTCAGCCGGCGGTGACCGGTGTCAGATGTGGGCGCGTCGCTTCGCAATAGATGTGGCATGCGCGCGGCGCAGGCGCACTACGCCTGCACCGGCATTTAATACGGGTAGGTGAGCGCTGGGAGCGCTCACCCACTTCGAGGCACGTGGAGACGGCCCGAGGGGGTCGGGGGAGCCCGACCCCCGCTGGATCTTCCCCCGAGGGGGTAGCGCGCCATGGGAGGGTAGCCGCCACGTCGTCCTCGGGCCTTCTCGCCCCTCGGGGGATGGCCACATGGACGGATGGGGCCGCCTCAAGCCCACAGTCGGCATACCCCTGGGCCCAGGACACCGACACACCGTGGCGCCATCGCCATCCAGCCGCCAACATCGTCACTGCCGTGTCGCTTGCGGCCAGATCCATCATGGGGAGCACCAAATCCAGCTAGGGGGGCCAGATCCGGGCACGGCCGCGCCGGATCCGCGTCCTCCACCACTGTCGCCAAAGAGTTGTCGCCGTCCACGCCGCCATCTGCCATCCGTCGCCCGCGACCTCTTCAACGTCGCCCACCATCCTCGCGGCCTCTCCCAACTCCTCTCGGTGCTGGCATGACGCCATCGGCGTGCCTTGGTCGGATCCGGCCGGGTCACCCTGGCCACCTCCACCATGGACGCCCGGATGCCCCCTCCGCGGTGCCGCTTGGGGAGGAAGAAACCCCACCGCCGCCGTCCTTGCGGCCAGCCGGCTTTCCGGCGGGCCACTCAGGCAGCGGCGAGGTGGAGGGGAAGAGGAAGTGGGGTGGCGGCTAGCGCGTGGGGGGGCACTCGTGTCACCCCTGAGGCTAGAACAATGTGAGATTCATTGTATTATAGCGCGTCACCCCTGAGGCTAGATAGATGCGAGATTCACTGTATTATAGAACTATATAGTACTTGGTGCAAGAATTGTGTGATATAAGTCTCTAAAATTTCCCAGTATGAGCACATGAATCATGTCACGAAAAATATGTAAAAGCATAATTTTTGCATGGTATGTTGATTTCTGCAATTAGATCTACTAAACTTAAATTCTCATAAATAGAACTATCGAAATGCAAACAATTGATTATCTTTCAGATATGAGCATGCAGGAAGTTTCAAATGACTTTAGAGTAACAACATATCAGCATAGAGGAAACTAACTATTCATTGTCAAATGTTGCCACTTCAGACAAAACTAAGAAAAAAAATGTCAGAAACATCAAACAAGTGAAAAACTTGATCCATAAAAAGGCCATTACTTCCAGGGAAGATAAACTTGGAAACTTTTCTTAGGTGGAGAAATACCATAGCATTAGCACTAACTTTTATTTTCCATGGTCAAAATCAATGTAAGCATACTTGAAGAACTAATTATACAGACCAATGGTTATCTCTTCTGATGCTTTCGTTTCAGGAGGCAGGAATCTTGTAGTAAGCTCCTTGAGAACAGAAGGGCAGCTGGTTTTAAGATGGTCATAACTATCGCTTGCCATCATCTCCAATAGGTTGGAAGGAGAAGCAAGGAACTCAAAGCAAGCTTCCTTGAGCCCATTGCAATTGTGCTGCTCAGCTAAAGCCAAATTGGTTGCCACCATGCTGGAGTCAATACTCTCGCATAACCTCTCCTCGCATATCAGCTTCAGTCTCTCGATATTGTACCGGTCTGCTGCGACAAGTAGATGCTGAGCCATCACCAAATCCTCACTTGCTTCTCTGCTCTGATCTTCTTGAGCCGTCACGTCCAGGGAATCAGTGTAAATGAAATGCATCAAAGACTTGAATACGGCAGGTTCTATATCATCCACTTGAATGGGTCTATCGGCTTTCTCCTTCATGGTGCCAAGCAGCTCAGCCTTGAAGACTGATGACCGAGCAGCAAGAACACACCTATGAGCAGAGAAGCTCTCTTCGCCAACCTCGAAGACCACGTCTGCGCCATCCATGTTGTCTAGGAGGTTGCCTAGATGCTGATGCAGGTTGCTTGGAGGAACCTCCACAAACTTCTTATGAACACCCTTGGTTTCTTGGCTATAGATCTCCTTGAACACTTTAATATCACACTTGATGGAAAATGAATCGTCTCTTAAATGGGCCGATGATTCTTCCAAAACCGTTTGGTGAATGAACTTGTTGTATCCCCATAACGAACCTTTGTATGAGAAGGTGCGGAGATCTGTAGTGAAGCTGTAAGATGGCACTGATCTTCCATTTTTTCCAAGCAACTCAAAGCTGAAAATCACCTTCACGTCGTAGGAATTGGCAGAGTCAAGAATCAGATAGAACGATAGGTAATCTTGGCTCTCCGCAGAATCACCGTTCGGATAGAATCTGATAGTCCAGCTGTGGCCTGCAACGCTGAAAGGGATAGATGTCAGGGACTCACCGTTGCGGAGTAACACCTTGATTCTTGAGTATCCATCTATCTTGATCACATGTGACCCGCTCACGGCCTCTGCGACAATGGTGGAGAAAGTGTTGCAATTGCCTGTCATTCTGAAGGTAGGATGTGATTCTGAGATGGATGGAGAGCATTCTGAAGGTTTTGCAATTTTTAATACAGGCGTGAGTTAAGCTAGACCAATCCGAATGTAGGAGTGTAAGTCAAACAAAAAATATGAGCCACTATACGCAGGCACCTCGAGAGATGCTTTCAGTAGTTAGTTTACCGAAAGTTGATAGTAAAATACTACCTCTTGCTGTTTTCCGCGTTTAGTTATGGACAACATGATCAATGAAGAGCTAGATCTCTAGACTCCAGAGCTCTGCAGGTTGTCTTCCTTGTGGCCGGGTCAGTCGGTCACCCAGCTGGACATGAAGAAGTACACGGTTATCTAGGTCAACGCCAGGCGCACATATTCCGTTCGTTTTTTTAATTAAATAGATGACCACTTTGATTTTTTAAATAGAAAAAGTATATAATTGTATTTTGTTGGAACATATTTTATCGATGAAGAAACTTTAATCATGCTTATATTTCTGCATATGTATTATATACTAAGAGTGCATTAAACATCTACTACATGCACTCCTACAAATGCTTCTAGACCACCATGTAGCACTCTAAAAAATCAGAGAAATTAAGAAAAAACAAATCATCTATCCATTGATTTTCAATTAATCTGATGGACCCATTAATTTTTACCATTAGATCTATTTTTTTAATAAAAACCCATATCCCAACCTTCACCCCGACACTGTATGTGGGCGTGAACGTACCTAAGACGTACTCCATCCACCCCACCCCTCAAACACATCGTATCTCTCTTTTCCTCCTATTCTCATATTATATCACATAGAAATCATAACTTATTACTAAGTAGACAAACGATTTTTTATACAGGTTTCTATTGAAATAACCGGTACTAAATATGCATACTAAAATATGCAGGATGTGGTATTCGAACTCAATATTTCTCACTTTATCTCTCACGCACATTACCATCCCACCTATCATACACTTGTGACTTGGATAGATATGTTTTCTTTTTAACTAACCCTAGAGATATTTTTAGTACCGGTTGGTAATACCAACCCGAACTAAAGATGGAGGATATTTAGTCCAGGTTGCTGTTATTGTTGACGACCAAATTTGGTAATTCAAATATCAGAAGTCAAGATGGAATCGAAGAGGATTGAAGAGATAAGATCGTATCGGAAAGCAGAGTGAGAATCGGCTGTGGACTGGATCGGCAGAGTCAGAGTCGGACTAGGTTAGCCGATTGAGCCGATTTCGGTAATATGACTTGGTATACGTCATCGGGTTGTGTTAGCGTACTTCATATGGATTGCCATGCACGGATGAAGTCCTGAGGAGGCAATTGTATCTATTAATTAGGATATTTTATGTAATTTCCTTATAGATATTCTCGGTAAGAGTCCGCCTAAGGGACTTGTTGGTTAGTTGGATTTGTATTAGGTTAGTATAAGTCGTGTCCATGATGGACAAGGTTTGTAATTTCGGGTATAAATATAATCCCGAGGTCTTGTAAATAAAAAAACACACGTTCAATCAATCTCGGCGCATCGCCAAACCCTTATTTTCTACTTTCGACAAGTTTGTGCTTTCGAGTCGTGCTGCATCACTTTGATCTTCGGCAAAAAGGTATATCTTGTCATGGCGAGTTACATCATTAGGGCTAGTGCTTACATCTCTATGATATTCTAGTTCTTTGGTGTGATTCTCCGAGTTATCATATATGTTATATAACTTAGATCGACAATGCAATCTACCTGTATCAGCTAGATCCTTTCTAGGGTTTCATCGGTATCGGCTAGATTACCTTGTTAATCTAGGTTATATAATATATCCACCATCCTGAAAAGGCAACCATCGGCTTGATTCTTTAGATCTTATGCTTCTATTTATACTTAATGCTGCATTGGTTCAGTCCAACCTATTAAGTCGTATTTAGAATCATGATATCTAACCTACTGCACGGTTGTTAATAAGGATAGTATCGGGGTTTCAGCCGATCTTACCTGGTATAGATGTTTCACATCGTGTTATGCTTTGTTTAATGTTCTATATCTGCCCCTTATATTGGGATCTAATCTAATATAAATATATTAAGCTTGATATCAATCTAATTGGTTATAGTTTAATATATTTATTACTAGAGAATATCCTAGTATAAGGTTGTATCGGAGCTATAGCCGATACATACTTAAACCTAGATATCGGCTATGACATCAATCTATATAATCATTATGTCATGTTATCTTTAGACTCGGGCAATTTATACTGTCTCGGTTCAGTCCGATCTATCCCAATTGCTTATCTCTAAAGTAATATTGATATTGATTATGTAACACTGATCGTTACAGCCGATATCCTAGTTTTAGGGTTAATTTTATCATTGACTATACCTTACAGCCGATCCATGCTTTATTGTATCGGCTAGGTCACATACGATATGAAATCGGCCCTATGGCCGATTGTCTATCGTTTATTGATGTTCTTTGCATGTTTTTCTTGTTGATTGCAAGATCAAATCAACTGGCACGCCCTTTACTCTGAAACTCTAATTTTGGACCTGCACTAGAGTAAAGCAAACCTCTCATGCCAGTGTGTGTTTTTTGCATCAACAGTTACCAACCGGATCTTTAGTCCAGGTTTGTTTATAGGACTTGGATTTTTACAACCGGTAGTAAAACATCTTTAGTACCGGTTTTAAACCAACCGGAATATTTGTGTTTTTGGTTACCACGACGGAAGATCAGTTCTCCGTAGTGTATGATAAATAAAATTTATCTAAAATTAAAAACTGTGCCATCGAAATCCAAATCATATACCAATTTTTTATCGACCGTCATATTGTTTATAACTAAAATTAAATACCATATTCAAAATATTAAAACTTTTGAAATAAATATGTTTGATTTTGGTTTATATTTTTAAACTTTTTCGTGACATTCGGAAAATTATTAAAAAATGTAAAAAAACAGTTATTTATATATGTATGTATGTATTATATGTTATCATCATAGGTAACTTCACAAAAAAAATTATTAGATCTACAGAATAAACCCACTTCTACACTTTTGTATGCTCATATTTTTAATAAATACTATGAATATATTGCAGTAAAAGATAAGTAAAAACGGATAGATCTTAATTAATCAATCAATAAAGTTCTTAACTAAAACATATTAAACTGTTCTAAACTTGTAAAGCACAGGAAAAAATATCATGGTAATATTTTTGACCAAATTTTACTTAATGCGATGGACCTATTATTTAATATCTTAAGAACACGAACCCATTGATCTATGCTAAACAAAGCAAAGTCCCTTCACCGTACCAAATGTTCCCTTCCACTATTATTATAATACGTGCATGTACTCTTTCCCATTTAACTTATTCCTCATTTTTTATAACTAACAACTTATTAATATAAAAATAATCAATAATTATAAAGCTAAATAATCATAATTCTTAAGGTTTTAGTTTGTTTTAACTATTGCTTTATTTATATTACCCATATTTTTACTGTATAAAAATTAAAATATGTCATTTGAACACAGACCAGAAAAACCGGGAAGGAAACCCGTCTGGCCCTGGCGCCTTAGGAGATCTTATTTGAGATAAGGCATCCCCTATCTCCTCGTTTATAAAAGGTTTTGTCAAACTCTTGTTCATGTCCTCCATTACATTTGTTTGCAACAAATTTAGAAGCTCAGTGTGATTTAGATTTTAATCTTTCATATATAAGTCCAAGAAAACATTCGAGCAATTTTTTCCATCTCCTTTAAGTTCGAGGACAGCGTGCCATCTGACCTATGCAGTTTGTTCGCTTTGTTCTTTTGGGCTCGCCATGATGCTTTCAGGTGAAAATAACATGCGCTCCGGTCACCCTCTTTTAGCATGGTGATCTGAGATTGTTGTTTCCACCATATTTCCTCATGGTGAAGTATCTGCTGGAGCTGTTCTTTAATCTTTCGAACCTCTGGCTCTGAGCCTCTGAATCTAGTCTCCCAACCGATCTCCACTCACCCAGCTTCCTTCCATGACATTCAATACTGTTACTTGTGTCTACCGAAAAGATAAGAACACTATTGTGAAAGGTAAAACAGTATATTAATATTTACTCAAAATTCTTGGGATCCCCCTGTGACGCCTATTTATATTGAAAGGATTTTGATATCGTCTAGAGGGGGTAAATACGTGTTCCTAAAAATTATCACAATTTCATAGCATATTAGAATTATGAGAACTTTCGATTAAAATTGGAACTTCTGGTATAGGATTGAAAGTTCCGATCTCATCCGAAAAGTTCGGTGGATAACGTAATAAAACACTAGCTATAAACTTGTAACTCAAACAAACAAAATATATATGAATCAAATAAGGTATCTAAGCAACAAGGTTACCAACTATATTAATTAAGCATGCAACTAGATCGGGTAAAAATAAGTTCAAGCACAACATGAGAGATGGCAATGGGGCTCAAGCAATTAAAAGAATTACCATAATCTTTGGTCTTGCAGGTCCAGGAAGAAACTACCCCTGCATTTTTTCCCACTATTTCTATTCAATCTTCTGAGCATCTTGTTTAGAAAATTTCAACGCAGCAACTTCTTGATAGTTTGGAGGTGCAGACACATTTTTTCTTCCCCACAGATAAGAAGCTCTGCTGCATTCTCTAAATAGGAAAGACATAACTGATGTGACAAATATCAAGTTAAAGGATATAGATACTGATCAACTAGGGGTGGAAGTGTATATACCATTGTACCATACTGCCATTCCATATACATATCAAGGATGTACAAACTTCACGCTTCTGTTGAGACAGTTTTCAAAGGAGTGCAGATTACAACTTTACATCGCAGCTATTAATCTTAGTTTCAATAATCAAGCAATCTAAATTTCAATGCAAGTCACATAGCTTGGCGGTGAATACTTTATCCATCTAAGCTTACCGTCCTCCACATTCTGGTTCTTTTCTACTAGAGAAGTGAACATTTCAGATATTGATCTTAGAAAGTGTCATGTCCACTTCTACAAACAATATGAAAAGACTACAAACATTTTAGCCATAGATGAATCATAATGGTATTTTAATATCATAATAATGAAATTATAAGATTTAGCTCTATGTTTGCAGGCAATGAAAATGAAGAATCAATACAAACATTTCTTTGAGCTCCTCATGTGATACCATTGCTTCTATCCTGTCATTGAATATCATTTCTTGTGACAAGCTGGGCACATATGATCCTTCCTAGCTTGTCTGCCGTACGTGTCACTCTCCTTTGTTCCTTCTGCGATTAGGTTTTATGTGTACACAATCTTATTTTTACCAATTCTATAGGCTCGGCCGATCCCATACCTTCCAACAGACGGGTTCTATACAACATAAAGGAGAACTATATGTGATGCCCCAACAAGTGTAATGCCTTCAGCAAGTTCACAACACTCCTTCATTGATTCAAGCATTACCTTGACATCACTTTTCATGTCATTGAAGGCCTCCATCAAGGCTTCTCATTTTTTTACTAGGACCTCTCACCTCATCAGTAGGATCCTCTTACCTTCAACCCAGTACAACATTGTACTAAGTTTGTCCATGATCAAATACAGTGGTTGCACTCACTCTCTCATGGCTTCACAAAGATGGACAATCTCCTAGACAAACCTTGTGTTGACTCCCTTGAATGGTAGCCATGATTAAACTCTTCCATTAAGAACAATCACATAATATGTTTCTTTACTTTTTGCACAGTCACTACTACAAAAATGGTTTTAGCTAGCACCACCTTTTTTTCTGTTGGTAGTAAAAATGCTCAGCCTCCTCTATATATGTGTTATCAAAGCAGCCCATTTAAGATAGCTGACTTAATCCACCATCTACCGAGTATATTTGCTGGCAGGTGGTTTAAGTCATCCGCCAGTGAAAATGGCCCTAACTATATAAGCAAACCCCAAGATCCTTATTCATTTCATCCTCATTTTCTCTCTCTTAAAAACAACATTATAGGACGAAGGTTTTCAACTCGAACTCTTTGGTAGATCTTGGCTATCTAAAGTTAGATCTACATTGTCCAACCATGTTTTGAAGTTCTCTTCTATCTTATGTGTTTATTGAGGATAATTTAGTGTCACGCTATGTACAAATATTCTATATGTCAAGTGTTTGATTTGCAAAATGGAGCTCAAAATGGTCAGAGTTTTTAGGCAATCGTTGTGCAACTTTGATTTACCACACAATTTACACATTTTAATGGGTTCATTAATAGTACAATGTGGGCATAATCTAGATCTAGTAATAGTTTGGAGCTTAGATCACCACGTTACAAGGCAACAATTAATCCCAGTTTCAATGTTAAAGCTATCAACATTTTAATGCAAGTCACATAGTCTGATTGTGAATAGTCTATCCACATTAACGTCCTAAGCTTACCGTCCTCCACATTCCTGGTGCTTTCCTATGGAGATGCCAAAAATTCAGATATTGATTAATCTTAGAAGCAGTCATGTCTACTTCTACAAAGAACGTAAACAGACTAAAAACATGTTAATCTCAGATGAACTGAACTGAACTGACAATGAAAAGAAATTACATTTTAATCTCAGAATAATTTGCAGGCAACGAGCGAAGAGTCTTTACATAACTTTACTCGATTAAGTTCGAACTAGACACAAGCTCCATTATCTTCTGCCCTGACCCCTCTTTAAAACCTAGAAACCAAAGTACCGAACCAGAATGTTATATGCTGCTGATCTGAGGGGCAAACTTGTCTTTTCAAGGGCTTGTTTGGTGTCATATCAAAATCTTGGGTTGTGTTCTCCCCCATCTTTCCCAACTCACCTCACATGTTTTCCGCGCGCACGCTTTTGAAACTATTGAAGGGTATGTTTTTTGAAAGAAATTCTATACAAAAGTTGTTTTAAAAAACATATTAATTCATTTTCCAAGAAAACATGGATTAATACGTATTTAATTAATCATGTGCTAATGAGACACTCTATTTTACGTGCTGGAGGGATTAGTTGCAACACTCACATCTGAGCACAGCCTTGGTAGTGCTAACAGATTTGGTATTATTGAATTTGAAATTGGTTTAGGTGAAACTTTGGTAGCGAAGCAAACATGCAAATGCTAATATTCAAGTAGCGTTGGCTTCAAACCAAACAAACACTAATTGTTTATCTTATCAATTGACCAAAAATTATAAAATAATGGCTGCAAATTACCATTGTTTTTATTCAGGTGTTATCGAGCAGTGTCACGTTTTGAAGGTGTTCCAGGAGCAAAGATCATAAACTCTTTATGTGTCCCGAAGCGACTAGAAATTTGGGCCCGATTTTTGGAGAAAAATCGGGTGAAATGTTGCATGCTATCTTGTAGTATATTTCTTTTTTTCTCAGGTCTTTTATTGCATGCATGTCTTCTAGGAACTATTTTGCAACATTCAAAATATTTTTCCTGTAAACTATTTATCTGATTTGTGACCTAATTGTACCTTTGTATTCATTGTAATTAAATCTTCAAATAAGACCTCACATGACTATATTTGTGATTAAATATGTATGTATGGTTACATTTTTAATTAAAGGGAGTAGAGTGAAACATAAGCATTATTTTATCGAAATATAATCATATAAGATTGTAAAGATTTACAATGAATACAACTATGTAATAAAATCATAAATCAGATAAGTTTATGAGAAAAAGTTATTTAAAGTTTTAAAAAATTATTATATCTATTGAGGAGAAGAGAGATAAGGGGGAAGTTCATGCATGAAGAGCAGAGAAGCTCCGTAGTATTGCTGACGGGTTTTGGTTTTAACTGACGGTTTTTGGCCGTCATGGTTTCAGATAGTGATACATACATGGAATAAGTTCACCGGAGGTCCCTCAAATTGACATCGTGATTTTTTAAGGTCCCTAAACTAGAATACCAGAAATGTGTACCCCTAAAATTACTAAATACGTCCGACGAAGGTCCCTCGGCAGTATTGACTTATTTTTTGCCTGGTTTTGCTGACACGTCGCGCTGTGGGACCCACTGGTCAGTCCGCCGTTGGGGAGTTAATAGACGGGGTTAAACGCTCTGTTCTCGTCGTTTCCAGGCGTTGGCACAACATTTTCCTCTTCTCGAGCTGAAACCCTAGCTTAGGGCGGCGGCGGCGGGGGCGACAGGAGGAGGTGAGGCTAGGCGATGGCGAGTAATTGCAGTGACCAGTCGTCGGGGTCGTCGCATCCCAGCAGTCGTGCTCCCATCCCGGCGCGAGTTGGGCCCTATGATTATCAGCCGGCGGTGATGTGCCGGCGTGGTGCGAAGGCGGCGCGGTGGATTTCCTGGAGCGTGGACAACCCAGGTCGACGGTACTACCGATGCCGCAATCAGGTGTGTGATGTAGATTTCTTTTTCTTGCTTGTTTTTTGTTTGAGCTGGCAGTATGGTTGGGTGATTTGGGATGTAATGTTTTCAGGGCGCCGGCTGTGATTTTTTTGACTGGTATGAGCCCGCAACAAGCAGTTTTTTGAGGGAGCTATTGAACGACCTTCGTGAAGCCGTGTTATTGCTGAGGAGGGAGAAGAATGAGCTGCAACGTTGTGTTGAAGAACTGAGGCCGAAGGTAGAAGAGCAGTGCCTAGAATTAGGGGTAGCAATGAATGAAGTGGCACAATTGAGGCTTGTGGCAGCTGATAATGAAGCTAACATGGCAGCTATGAGGGCAAGTAACAGTAGGCTAGAGAAATAGAGATTTTGGCTTGTACTGATGTTGTTGGGATGCATGTTTGTGTTGTTTGTTGTGATTTTAGTTCAGATGTGAGGTGTAATGTGTTAATCTATGTGTCAAAATGCTAGTAACTGAAAGCATTTTGCTGTATTTTGCTAAGAAAATGAGCTGTGCTCTTTGACTATCTAATTTAAGTGAATGGATTTGTGGTTGGCTGAATTATGATTGATATTCAGTAATGACACTGACATTGCATATATTTGACTGAATATCAGCTATTGCAGTGACAAAGTATTGGTAACTTTGCACATAAATTTCAGCATAACAAATTGATAAGAGTCAGTTCATCACATCAGATCAGCTCAGTAAATGCCATCTCATATCACATCAGGTTATGACACATAATTTGAGCAAAGTCACTAAATTTAGATGATAACAATCCACATAGCTTAGCTGGCTTACAGTCTGTCAGAACAAGCACACATCACAGCATAGTTGGCAAGCAGTCTGCAAAATTACATAAACTAAACAGATAGGCAAAGTTGGCTAAGAGTCTGCCAAAGTACACAAAAGGCACAGAATATTGCATAGTTAGCTTCATATGGCATCACAGCTTGTCAAATTCCCATGGGGGAATCAGCATCAGTGGACCTGCAGGTGTTTTCTTGGGCTTGGTAGTGGCTGGTTCTTAAGCTTGCACATAAACACTTGCTTTCCCAGAAGTGATCCTCACTGAAGTAGAAGAAGAACATTGAGAGTGTGGCACTATGGCCTGAAGGTTCACAATGGCTGAACCACCTCTTTCAGTTGCCACCCTAGCACTGGCTGCAACCTTCACAACTGAATTGTTTTTGTTTGGTGACTAGAAGGAAAAGAAACAAGTGTTGTTGGCAAATGAATGTTAATTTCAAAAGTTTAATTGAATGAGGACTGCCTCACATACCTTTTTTGTAGGAGATGTTCTCTTCCTAGTGTGGCAAGCAGATGTGCTAGTGCTGAGCTCAGCTGCCTTTCTTTTCCTGCTTTGTGTGTTGTTGCTAAGTGTGTTTGACAACACTAAGTTATTATTTGCTGGTCCTGTATTTCCTGGAGCCGATGTTGCAGCTGCAGGTGTGCTACCACCTGCTCCACTGTGCTTGTGACAGCCCTTGCTGTTGTGACCAGGTTGCTTGCATGATCTACACCACATAATCGTGCCAAATTTGGAAGCTTTGGTAGGTTTAGCTGGCTCATTAGGTTCCCTTCTCCTTTCAGTCTTAGGCCTCCCTGGCATCTTTATGTATCCTGGGGCATTGAGAGGCTCTCTAGGATCATCTGGCCAACTAGTCATGCCCTCTACTGGCTGCAGGCAATGGGCATAGGTTTTTTTGAAAGATGCCACTGAATAGCATGTAGCAACCCACCCATCTAGTGTGTTGGTCCTATAGTAGATGCAAGCAATTGCATGAGGACATGGAAAACCTGACAATTGCCAATATCTGCATGAGCACTCCTTCATATCTAGGTTAACTATGAACCTATGCTCATTATGCTTGACTTCGAAACTGTCAGCCCCATTGCATATAGCATGGCAGAATGTAGATTCAGCAATGTACACATTAAGTTTTTTAAGTATACCAGGGCAAATGACATTACTCCATCTATCAGAACATTTTCTTTGGTCATGGATCCTAACCATTACTTTCCTTCTAATGGTTTCAAGCATTGTCATGATAGGGAAGAATCTAGCCTCAAGAATCCATTTGTTGAAAGATTCACAAATGTTGTTATCAACAGAGTCACAATTAGATCCTAACCTGAACCAAGCCCTACTCCAATGCTCTGGATGTGTGTTCAATATTGCTTGAGCTCCAGCAGGGGTCAGTTGGGCCAGCTTTGCTCTAGCCAAGTTGAAAAGCATTCTGCATGATGCTTTGGCACACTTCCAGAATTTTTTTTGAAACTCTTTGTCATTGAAGTGCCTCTTCCAATTGGCATAGATATGCTTGGCACAGTTCCTGTGCTCAGCTTCAGGAGCCCACTTAGAGACAGCATTAATTATTCCCTGCATTTGAGGGTAACATGCACAAGGCATTAGGTATGCATTGTGTCACAATGACAGAATTGATAGAAAATAAAAGCAAACAGTGGATTAGGAGCATTACCTTCTGCTGGTCAGAGATGAAGACCCATCCACTTCCATCACCAACCTTCAAATCACTGCACAGCAAGTCACAAAACCAATCCCATTCTTCATTGTTCTCTTTATAGATCACAGCCCAAGCTATTGGGTATATCTGATTATTGGCATCCCTCCCTATAGCACACAATAGCTCTCCATTTGTAGATCCCTTGAAAAAGCAACCATCAAGCCCTATTACCTTCCTGCAACCAGCCATAAACCCTTTCTTGCATCCATCAAGGCAAATGTAAATTCTTTTGAACACAGGTGGTTCAATACCTATCACTCTATTGATGACCACAGTGCTATCAGGGTTGGTCCTAAGCAGTTCTTGCTGATAATTGTAAAGCTTCTGGTACTGGCCCTTGGTCACATCAAATGCCTTCGGCATCACAAGTCTTTTGGCCCTCTTAAGCTTGGAAATTGATGCATCAATAAATATCTCTTCTTGAACTGTTGCTTTTATATGGGATAATGGCCAATCAGGGTTAGCAACAATGAACTTGCCATATTTTTCTGCTATCCTAACAGATGAAACATGTCTATTGTCCCTCCTTGGTGGGCATGCATGCATACTGTCATAAGTGGCAATCTGCCAACTATCACTTCTTGTAGTCTTGGACAGCAAACACACCCAAGGACAGCTAGCCCAATCACACTTTGCCCTCACCCTCTTGTGATCATCTTTAATAAAATTAATCACTTTCTTTTCAGCCAGGGCATATTTTATAATGGTCTTCTTGAACTAATGCTTAGAGCTGAACTTCATTCCTAGCTCAAAAATAGGAACCCCTGGGTGCTTCTTAAACCTTGGGAACTTGCCCTTCGTTCTGACAAGCTCACCATCACTGCCAACCTCATCATATGAGTCTTCATCATCACTATCTGCATATGGGGTGTCATTGCCATCTTCTAGACCTCCAGCAGTTCTAGCTGACTGACTTTTAAACCCCTCAAACACAACCCCATCCAGCTCATGAAGCTTTCCAGCTCTCATCTTCCTCTTCAACTCTCTGTAGTGTCTTTCTATCTCCCCAGCCTCTTCATCATCCTGTTGATGCAAAAAACACACACTGGCCTGAGAGATTTGCTTTACTCTAGTGCAGGTCCAAAATTAGGTCTTTAGGTTCAAGGGCGTGCCAGTTGATTTGATCCTGCAATCAACAAGAAGAAATATGCAAAGAATGTTAGTAAACGGTAGTCTATCGGCCAGACAGCCGATTTCGTATCGTATGTGACCTAGCCGATGCAACAAAGCATGAATCAGCCGTAAGGTATAGTCAATAATAGAATTAACCCTAAAACTAGCATATCGGCTATAAATATCAGTGTTACATAATCAATATATCAATATTACTTTAGAAATAAGCAATTGGGATAGATCGGACTGAACCGAGACAGTATAAATTGGGATAGTGTAACATGAAATAACGATTATATAGACTCATGTCATAGCCGATATCTAGATTTAAGTATGTATCGGCTATAGCTCCGATACAACCCTATATTACGATGTTCTTTAGTAATAAATATATCCAACTATAACCAATTAGATTGGTATCAAGCTCAATATATTTATATTAGACTAGATCTTGATATAAGGGGCAGATATAGAACATTAAACAAAGCATAAAACAATGTAAAACATCTATACCAGATAAGATCAGCTGAAACCCCGATACTATCCTTATTAACAACCATAAAGCAGGCTAGATATCATGATTCTAAATACGACTTAATAGGTTGGACTTAACCCATGCAGCATTAAGTATAAAAAGAAGCATGATATCTAGAAAATCAAGCCAATGATTGTCTTTTCGGGATGGTGGATACATTATATAATCTAAACCAACAAAGTAATCTAGCTGATATCGATGAAATCCTAAAAAGAATCCAACCAATGCAAGTAGATTGTATTATCGATCTAAATTATATAATGTATGTGATAACTCGGAGATTCAGAACATAGAACTAGAGTGTCATAAAGATATAAGCACTAGCCCCGATGATGCAAATCGCCATAACAAGATATACCTTTTTGTCGAAGATCAAACTGATGCAGCACGACTCGAAAGCATAAAATTATCGAAAGTAGAAAACAAAGGTGGTGATGCGCCGAGATTGATTGAACGTGTGTTGTTATTATTTACAGGACCTCGGGATTATATTTATACCCGAAAATACAAACATTGTCCATCATGGACACGACTTATATTAACCTAATACAAACCCAACTAACAAACAAGTCCCTTAGGCGGACTCTTACCGAGAATATCTATAAGGAAATTACATAAAATATCCTAATTAATAGATACAATTGCCTCTTCAGGACTCTATCCGTGCATGGCAATCCGTATGAAACACTCTAACTCAACCCGATGACGTGTACCGAGTTGTATTTCGAAAATCGGCTCAATCGGCTAACCCTGTCCGACTCTGATTCTGCCGATCCTGTCCGCAGCCGATTTGGACTACAACCGATTCTCACTCTGTTTCCAATACGATCTAATCTCTTGAATTCTCTTTGATTCTATCCTTATCTCCGATACTTGAATTACCAAATTTGGTCGTTAACACATCCTCAGAAGGGCAATCATCTCCTCCTACATAATCACTATCATCCATACTGTCAGAAGGCAGGACAGTGTTTATGGGTGACCTTTCCCTATAAATGACAATCATCGTGTCACTACCACTTTCATCCACTTCCATTGCTTTAACTTCACCAGCACCCACAACAGCTTTGCCCTTCCCTTTGTCCACAATACCTTTGCCCTTATCTTTGACTTTCACCTTTCTATCCCCATCCTTATCCTCATCTCCCTCTTCCTCTAATTCTTCATCCAAATCCAACTCCATTTCAGCCTCATAATCACTGTCTTCCTCTTCATCAGCATCAATTACAATGGGCTCCTCAGCATACACCTCAGCCACACCACCCTCACTTATACAGTCAGACATGAACCCACACACCTTATCATCCATCAACAACCGCAGTCCTGTCCCTAATTCTTCCCCAGGAAATAACCAATGCAGTAAAGTCCCATCTACAAATTTGAAGTGATCTTTTTGGTGTCCAAAAAGTTCAGGTAATGACACTTTATCCCTGTGTATGTATGACATTGCTTCTCTCCCCCCACAATACAACTTCTGTCTCCCTCTATTGACAAATTCCCCATTGAAATGGAACCTAACTACTAGAGTGCCCAAGGGATCCATGCTGCCAGCTCTGAAAAATTATAAAAATAACCACTTTACTACTGTACTATTAAAACTACACTACATCCAGATCCCTAATACCTAGTTAACACCTAACACCGATTAAAAAAGGACTACCCCAACACTAACCCACACAGATTCACATGGGTATATAAAAGCATTACTACACCTAGTGCATATGGGATAATATACTACTTGACCTCTACACCGAATCCCAGACAAAAAACGAATCTACCACATTTTAAAATCTTCCCCCGAAATCAACACAGTACCAGCTACAATAGCACGCAATGCCGAGCCAAAAAGGTACTAACCACGGTGGAATCCGCCGCGCGTTTCGACGAAAACGATGCCCGTCGCCGGCGCCACGGCCAGCTCGCCGCCGCCGACAAACCCGCCGTCGCCTTCAAGTTGCCTCCTGGTCGCCGCTCAACTAGGGTTCGAGCAAAGGAGAGAGAATGGAGGTCTTGCTAGCTGCGCTCCCCTCCGTTAACCCCGTCTATTAACTCCCCAACGGCGGACTGACCAGTGGGTCCCACAGCGTGACACATCAGTAAAACCGGGCAAAAACTGAGTCAATACTACCGAGGGACCTTCGTTGGACGTATTTAGTAATTTTAGGGGTACACATTTCTGGTATTCTAGTTTAGGGACCTTAAAAAATCTCGATGTCAATTTGAGGAACCTCCGATGAACTTATTCCTACATACATACATAGCACAATAGAATAACAGCAAAGAATGCGATATAAGGTGGCGACTGTCCCATTGTTGTCTCAGGATTGGACACCCGTTCGGGAGCCTATACCCCTGACTAGCACTTTTTCATTGACATTTTCTGTTTTGAAATGGGACGATCGACCATTGAAAAATGTAATAGTGGTAAATGCACAATTGTTCTGGACAAGTACTACCGGAAGAAGGAAATCATCAAGTCCTGGTTATCCTCGCCGTTTGTTGGAAAAGTATGTGCAACAACAGCAAGGAAAACCATACGGAGGGCAAACTGCAGAGGATACAGTACGCGCCGGATACTGTGGGCGGTGGATGTTCGATTTTTCGGTGTTAAATCGGACGTCCGATTTGTAGTTACTTTCCCAAAACTTTTAGCGGAATTAAAAATTACCCTTAAATTCGGTGAAGTCCGATCTAACCATCTGGATGTCGTCGATTTTGACCACCGCCTACTCGTCGGTCCAAACACACACGTCGCCTTTCCTACCATGTGTGACCACTCCAAAGCCTCCGGTCACATGGCCAGTCCCTCGCCGGTCTAAACACCGTGGCTTCACCGGTCTAACCTCCGAAATACAGAAAAACACAAATTGAAGAACATTTTGGAAGTAGATCATCTTTATTACTTCTAATTGTGTTTACAAAGTATAACAACAACACTCCTCTCTTAACTTTCGACTAAACTCGAAATTTAGGCTAAACACTAACTTTTCTCAAAGCTATTCTCTCAGAAAATCGATTTTGAGAGGTCTCAACCCCTCTTCTATTTATAATATGAGGTGGCTGCCAAAAGCCACAAATCCAACATGGATAGGTAATCTTAATCAAATAGGAAACCTACCCATGCAAGTAACATACTTATCGTTTGTTATCCTTTTATAATAGAAACTCCAATATTCCAATTTTGGACTCATCTCAAATTCAGCTTTGCATCCCATACACACATAATCCCTCTTGTATGCTATATAGAATCTTCACCACCACGTGCATTGTTCTTTAGCCTAAGCATCACATATTAACTCCTGATAATCCGGATGTTAACTTCTACCAAGTCAACCCTCGATCCATCAGTGGTGACTCTCTCTCGAGACATCAAGACACACCTGCACATGAATCAAATAGGAAACCATATCCAAGCACGAGTTCTTCTCATTTTGACTCAACATTAGCAGACAATAATATTACATATACATAATAATAGTGTTATATATGCATAGTAATCATCTAGAAGTCATAAACGTGAAGTAATCATGAGTATCCAAATAAATGATCGAAACTGACTCCACATAGGAGCTAGCCTGTTAGACCATTGGGCACTTGGGCTGGCCGATCTGCCCATCCGCACAACTCCGGTGTGACCAGTACACCCTTGTAGGTATGATCGGCTCAAATAGCTGAAAACTGTTTATCATAAAATCCCACTATTCACCGCATTTGCCTAGTCTGACTGGTAGACAAACTCCCACTGGTGGAGAAGAGATTTTTAACCGCGGTTCGTAACCCCCTCTAGTCCCAGTTATGCAACCGGGACCACGAATCCGGAACTAAAGATGCCCATCTCTTTAGTCCCGGGTGAAATAACCGAGACTAAAGAGCCATCTTTAGTCCCGGTTGATAATGCAAACCGGGACTTGGTTGCGCCACGTGGCTGGTGCAACCATATTTAGTCCCGGTTGGTGTTACCAACCGGACTAAAGATATTATTTCTTTTTTTTTAAAATATTGCTGGTTCTGCTAGCTGCTTGTTTATATATTATACACATATATGTACAAATACATGTATATGCATAATATATGTATATATATTATGCGTATTATGTAATATATGTATTGTATTTATACATATATTACATATATATGTATAAGTACATGTATATGTATATATTACATATATATGTATAAATACATGTATTTATACATATATTACATATATATTTATATATATTACATATATATGTATAAATACATGTATATGCATAATATATGTATCTATAATTTGTAACTTATTGCACATATATATATATGTCTAAATACATATTTATCACATATATATATGTTCCTTAAATATATGCACTCAAGTAAATATATACTTATATTACCGAAATGTACTCACACACATAAGTACATGTATACACATATAAAAACATACATATGTAACAATCCTTCGTTAATTCTAATTTCTATTGTATATTACGAAGAAAGTTAAGACATATTATATATGGGGATGATGATCAATAGGCCTTCCATCGTAGTGAAATTCTCCCGCGGGATCAATTATTTGTTCGTTGATAAATCCCATCAATTGTTCTTAACAGTCTTTATAAATTCTTCGTTGGATAGTTTTTCCCTCATGTAAATAATCTATCATTTGAAAAAAATTGAGATATAAGTATATGAAGTCAATAAGAAATCGATGGGATAATGTATGAATGATTTTTACGTACTTCCAGATCCTTGTCACTGTTGATTTGGTGTACACTGTAGTGAGTATATTCGCAGATATAGTAGCCACACAAGTTATTCAATACTTCCTTATTTTTTTAATAATCTAATTAAGTAAACTAGTATGTAAGCCCGCGCAACATTATAGAATTATCTCACATGATACACCCTCCATCCCAAAATATCAGAGAATTTGGATGGATGAGACATTTCCTAGTAATACGAATCTGGATAGACTCACTATCCAAATTCGTAGTACTAGAAAATATCTCATTTATCTAAAATACCTTATATTTTGGGACAGAGAAAGTAGCACGTATGTTTTCACATTTTATTATAAAAGTATTAAAATGACAATACAATTTAAAACTCCGATCTAACTCGACCAATCTTATATAATTAGTTCTTTAATTCATATGACTATAACTTGTAGTTCTACCTAACTCATCTCTCAATATTAATTATTTTTAATCTGGATTTTATATTTTTCCTAAATTGTATTTCTACATGTACTCTTATGTTAATATTTAATATTTTTAATTTTTAATCGGAATTTCATAATTTTGTACATTGCATTTCTACATGTCTTTTAGTTTTCTTAATTTTTTCCGAAGTTTACATATTTTAAATTGTCTTTTTTATGGACTCTATTTTTTATTTTGGATTAGTGTGAAAACTTTAGTGCATATATACGTGCATATACGTGCATACGTGCGGCATGGTGCGGCGGTGGCGCGGTGTGCGGCGGTGCTGAGGCCGACAGGCAGGGGTGGCGGCGGCACAGCGGGGTGCGGCTAGACAACGGCGGCGGCGGCGGCTAGACCACGGCCCGTCGGCGAGAGAGATTGAGGGAGAGAGAGTGAGATCGACAACGGCGGCAAACCTTGAGGGTGGCGTGGCGGGAGGTCGACGACGAAGACGACGAAGAAGATGACGGCGGCGTAGAAGACGAAGACCATGGCGGCGGCAGAGACGCGAGGATCAGAGTGGGAGACACGGCTAAGTGTGGGGGAGAAGACGATGCGCACGGCTATTTATAGTCGGGATCTTTAGTCCCGGTTGGTGGAATCAACCGGGACTAAAGATATTCTTTAGTCCCAGTTGATGCCACCAACCAGGACTAAAGACATCATTACTCCCGGTTGATGCCACCCACCGAGACTAAAGATAATTTCCTGTTGTTTCCAAAAGATCTTTTGTCCTGGCTATTGTTTGCAACCGGGACTAAAGATATTGTTTAGTCCCAGATGATGCCACCAACCAGGACTAAAGACATCGTTACTCCCGGTTGATGCCACCAACTAGGACTAAAGATAATTTCCCGTTGTTTCCAAAAAAAATTTTGTCCTGGCAGTTGTTTGCAACCGGGACTAAAGATTTCGACATTAATGCCCAATTAAATAGTTTAAAATTATTAATAAATATAAATAGTTACATATAATAACCTATGACCTATTTAAATAGTTTAAAAATACTATTACATTTAAAATATATATATAATTAACATATGACCGCTTTAGATAGTTTAAAAATTACCATTACATTTCAATAATGATATACAATTAACATATGACATATTTAAAATATTTAAAATTACTATTACATTTAATATATATATTATATATAATTAACATATGACCAATTTAGATAGTTTAAAAATTACTAATACATTTCAATAATGATATATAATTAACATCTAACCTACTTAAATAGTTTAAAATCCTATTACAATTCAATAATGATATATAATTAAAATGTGACCTCTTAAAATAGTTTAAATCACCTATTACATTTCAATAATGATATGTAAATAACATATGACCTATTTAAGTAGTTTAAAAATTACTATAGATTTCAATAATGATATATAATTAACATATGATGTACTTAAATAGTTTAAATCCCCTATGACAATTCCATAATGATATATAATTGAAATATGACCTATTTATATAGTTTAAATCACCTATTACATTCCAATAATGATATATAATTAACATATGACCTTTGTAAATAGTTTAAAATTACTATTACATTTAAAAATATATATAATTAACATATGACCAATTTAGATAGTTTAAAAATTACTATTACCTTTTAAAAATGATATATAATTAACATATGACCTACTTAAATAGTTTAGATCCCCTATTACAATTCAATCATGATATATAATTAAAATGTGACCTATTAAAATAGTTTCAATCACCTAATTTCAGTAATGATATGTAATTAAAAAACACAAACATTGCATGACTTTTAATACATCATAAATAATTTGCATCGTCCATACAACAACCTACGTCACTGTTTTCCTCACGTACTTTCTCGTCACTAATGTTCCTTCACTATGATCGTTGCGTGAGTAAGGGGTGTCCTTTTATAGGAGGATGCTCGGGTCAACCGTCACCGTGAACGGAGGTTCCCCGTCAAACTGATCGTAGTCTTCGTCAGTCTTATCCTCAACTCCGACGATTTTCCTTTTGCCTAGGAGAACCACGTGGTGCTTTGGCTTGTCGAGTCCTTTACCCTTCTTTGGTTTGCTAGACATGTCCTTCACGTAGAAAACTTGTGTTACATCATTGGCCAGGACGAATGGTTCGTCTGAGTATCCAACCTTGGTTAGGTCAATCGTTGTCATCCCACTGTCATCAATCGTTACGCCTCCACTAGTCAGCCTAACCCATTGGCACCGAAACACAGGGACCTTCATGTGCCCGTAGTCTAGTTCCATATGTCATCGATGACACCGTAATACGTGCTAGTTTCATAATTGTATCTCATGGCATCGATACGAATAGCACTGTTCTGGTTTGTGCTCTTTCTATCTTGGGCTCTTGTGTAAAGTGTGTACCCATTGATTTCATATCCTTGGAATGTCGATATCGAGCAGGAAGGCCCCCTCGCCAAGAACGCTAGTTGTCGGTCAATAGTTTCATTACCCATTAGATGTTGTCGTAGCAAAGCGGGGAAGTGTCAATGTGATGGCATGTAATCCATGCATCGGACTTGCCGATGTTTTTTGTGCGAACAACCGCCAGGTGCTCCTCGATGTAAGGAGCCACCAACGAAGATTGTTGCAAAACGTGGAAATGTGCTTTACGGAATAAATCATTGTCCACAGTCATTATTACTTTCCTTCCAAGAGTCCCCTTTCTCCGTAGTCTCCCATCATGGGTCGATTCTGGTACCCCGATTGAACGAAAGTCTTCAATAAATTCTACGCATAACTCAATGACCTCCTATGTTCCGTAACCCTTGGCGATGCTTGCTTCCAGACAAGAACGGTTACGAACGTATTTCTTTCGAACGCCCATGTACCTCTCAAAAGGAAACATGTTGTGCAGGTACACAGGACTGAGAATACCTATCTCTTTCACAAGGTGACATAGAAGATGCGTCATTATATTGAAGAATGATTGTGGAAAGATCATCTCAAAACTGACAAGATATTGGACCACGTCATCTTGAAGGGTTGTCAAATTGTCTGGATCGATGACCTTTTGCAAAATCGCGTTCATGAAAGCACATAGCTTTGTTACTGTTCCCCGGACGTTATCAGGAAGGATACCATGAATTATAACAGGAAGCAGTTGTGTCATCAACACGTGACAGTCATGAGACTTTAGGTTTGTGAACTTCTTCTCCTTCGTGCTTATTATTCTCTTTATATTCGAGGAGTATCCAGACGGTACCTTGATTCTCTCTAGGCATTCAAACATACTTTTCTTCTCTTCCTTGCTCAGGGTGTAGCTTGCAGGACTCAAATAATGGCTTTCTTTATCCTTCGGTTCCGGGTGAAGGTCCTCGCGTTGTTGCATATGCTTGAGATTGTTACGTGCTTCAAGTGTATCTTTCGACTTCCCATATACACCTAGGAAGCCCAACAGGTTGACACAAAGGTTCTTACTGAGGTGCATCACGTCGATTGCGTGCCGGACGTCTAAAACTTCCCAATAGGGTAACTCCCAAAAAATAGACTTCCTCCACATCACCGCGTGACCATCTTTGCTCTCAATAGGTTGGCTTCCAGGTCCCTTTCCATATACTACTTTCAAATCTTTCACCATAGCAAACATGGCTTTTCCGTTGCGATGTTTAGGCTTAGTACGATGGTCTGCCTTCTATTCGAAATGTTTGCCTTTCTTCCGTACAGGATGGATTGCAACAAGGAATTGACGATGGCCCATGTACACAATCTTAATGCAGTGTTTTAGGTACGTACTTTCAGTTTCATCCATACAACGGGTGCAAGCCTTGTACCCCTTGTTTTACTGTCCGGATAGGTTGCTTAGTGCAGGCCAATCGTTAATGATCACGAAAAGCAACGCTCGTAGGTTAAATTGCTCCTGTTTGTCCTCATCCCACATGGGGACACCTTTTTATTCCATAGCAGAATAAGATACTCAACCAATGGTCTTGGGTACACATCAATGTCGTTACCAGGTTGCTATGGGCCTTGAATGATAATTGGCATCATGATGTACTTCCGCTTCATGCATGACCAAGGGGGGAGGTTGCCACTGCCCATCTCTCCAAATGGATTCATGCCATCCGTACTTAAACCGAACCTCACGTTTCGGGCATCCTCTCCAAAGTCTGGAAATGTTATGTCGATGTTTCGCCACTACGACCTATTGGCGGGGTGTCTCAGCATCCCGTCTTGTTGTCGTTCTTCGGCGTGCCAACACATCATGCTAGCATGCTCTTTGTTCCTGAACGAACGCCTGAGCCGTGGTATTATAGGGAAATACCACATCACCTTAGCAGGAACTCTCTTCTTCAAAGATTGTCCGTCCACATCACCTGGATCATCTCGTATAATCTTGTATCGTAGTGCTTTACAAACCGAGCATGCTTCTAGGTTCTCGTACTCCTCACCGCGATAGAGGATAAAATCGTTCGGACATGCGTGTATCTTATGTACTTCTAGTCCTAGAGGGCATACCACCTTCTTAGTTTCGTACGTTGTTTCGGGCAATTCATTTCCCTCCGAAAGAATGTTCTTGACGAGTTTCAATAACTCGCCAAATGCCTTGTCACTCACACCATTTTTGGCCTTCCATTGCAAGAATTCTAGCGTTGTACCCAACTTTTTGTGCCCTTGTTCGCAACCTAGGTACAATGAAGTTTTATAGTCCGCTAACATACGGTCCAATTTCTGGACCTCATTCTCACTTTCGCAGCCGTCCTTTATGTCCCACAACATCTGACCAAGATCATCTACAGTGTCGTTATCTTCAAAAGCTCTGTCCGCCTCGCCACCTGGATTTTCTTCAAATCCCCCGTATTCATGAGCCCAGTCCGGAATGTTCTCGTCTTCTACTTTATCTTCTTCCATTGTAACCCCTCGCTCTCCGTGCGAGGTCCAACAATTATATCCATGCATGAATCCCGACTCAAACAAGTGCGCATGAATAGTTTGTGATGTAGAATACTCCTTCTGGTTACTGCACTTTTTGCATGGACAACACATGAAACCCTGATGCTTGTTAGCATTGGCCACATTCAAAAAATAATGCACGCCTTCAATAAACTCTTTCGATCGTCGGTCTGCGGTGTACATCCATTGTCGATCCATCTATACATCAAATAGTCCAATGTTACTAAAGAAATCCACAATTGAAACTAATTAAATAATCATATAATAATTTAAAACAACATAATTCAAAATGAAACTAATTTCTACCATAGAGCTCCAAAGATGACGACGAGAAGGAAGAGAAGTTTGCAATTATTTTTAAATTCTCATAAAGTACTAAACATACTTTTTGATTCTACTTAATTATTTCTGACTATATGTAACAGCCCTCCCTCCAGAACCGTCTAACGTTGCCTATCAGACGGGCGGGCCACTTACACATACCACCCCATTTACACTTTCGTCCTCGCTTCGTGTAAAAGAGTTAACCCGGGAGTGATATTATTGGAGGGAAGAGGCCTTATAAGTTGGTTCCACCCTTACTAAACTAGCAAGGTGGTATTAAACATGTGCACACAGCTCTCATGTGCCACACAGGCCTCATCCTAATTGGGCCAGGATGTCACATACACCCCCTCAAAGGACCCGACGTCCGCATCGGTCCAACTCACCCACTTAGCCACACAGGTACATAGGCAAATGCCCAGGAACACGCCCCTCTTAGCGCACGTCCGTACGTCCAGTGCAGGCGCCATATGCCATGCTATGTGCCTCACACAGAGCCCACATGCGCCATGCGTCATATGCCCGCACACTAACCCGTACGTGCAACCGCGAGGGTCGGCTCCGATACCATTTGTAACAGCCCTCCCTCCAGAACCGCGTAGCCCAGCCCATCAGACGGGCGGGCCCACTTACACATACCACCCCACTTACACTTTCATCCTCGCTTCGAGTAAAAGGGTTAACCCGGGAGTGATATGGTTGGAGGGAAGAGGCCTTATAAGTTGGTTCCACCCTTACTAAACTAACAAGATTGTACTAAACATGTGCACACAGCTCTCATGGGCCACACAGGCCTCATCCTAATTGGGCCAGGATGTCACACTATATTATATATTTTTCAATTACCTTAGTTTTCTACTCTTTTCTACAAATAATCATACAATAATTTTATAATAGTCCCACATATTATTTTTTTATTGTTCGTAAAGTTGTAAATATCTTTAATGAATTATACTTTATTCTAACTATTTTATTAAACTAACTTAGTTTTCCATTCTTTTATCTTAGTTTTCTATATTTTTTCTCTATCATCTCTTTTATAACATAATTATCCTAATTTTCTAATTTCAAAATCAACCTCATTTTGCCAACACATATTTTCTCTCTCGTCATTTTGCATAAATGTAATATGCTATAGAAACAAAGCTATAAATGTAATATGCTAAGCATATATTATTAGAGAATGGAGTTTCTAACTTTCTCGATCTCTCCGATTTGTATATTATCACCAAAACAATTTTATCAAAAATTTCGGCAGCACCTCCCTTCTTCATCCTCCTCTTGGCAGCAATGGCTCGGGCTGGAGGAGGAAGAAGATGTATAAAAATTTCGATCAGTTTAGTCTCGGTTAATAACACCAACCGGGATTAAAGATCTAAATTATCATTAGTCCCGGTTGGTGTTACTGACCGGTACTAAAGTAAGGATATTTAGTCCCAGTTGGTGTTACTAATCGGGACTAAAGATCCCCGGCCCCCTGACATGCGTCTGACACGGTGGGAGTAGGTGTGAATGGGGACTAAAGATCTTCGGGACCCGTTACACTTTTTAATCAGGACTAAAGATCATCTTTTGTTTCGGTTCCTATTCGAACTGGGAGTATTGGGGTTTTTTGAACCCGAGCAAAGATCGGTTCTCTAGTAGTGTCCGGTCAGACTGGCTCCAACTGTAATCACCAAATATCAAACCATATAAATGAAATGTCTCGTGCCAATGTTCATCACAAATTAAAAATCAAAACATCGATTTTACAATAAGGTGATGACGGGTTGGCTCTATAAATTTAAATTTATTATTATTTGATTGGAATGGCATGTTGGCGTCCTTTTCATCAGCTCAATCAAAACCACCGAACACATTGCTCAGCGGTGTAATACGCTTGGTTTAAAAAAATTAGGGTTAAAAATGTCATGTTCTATAATTTAGAGGGCTAATAAATGGGACGAGTGCTCAAATTCAGATGGGTTGTTGGGTCTTTTTATTGTTATAATTGTCTTTTTTAAGCCTGATAAAGTGTATTGAAGTGGCGATGTCCATATGAAAAAAGGACGGATGCACTGGTATATATGCCGTTAATCTTAACAATGTGGTTAATGTGACTGTCTAGGTCAGCTGTCCTTTCGAGAAAATATGGCGCAAACATCCGTTACTGTCATTGATCATGCCCACTACAAAATGCAGAATATAAACATGCATGCACGTATGTTCCCTATCAAATTATATATAAAACACACGAGATATTGTACGTAGCTATAGTAGCCCAACTTGAAACTTGGAAGTTAATTACAACATCATGCAAAGAGCACATAGAGGCGTAGAGAAAAATACAACCGCAATAATCCATCATGCAATGGCGCCCTATCATTAGTATTATTGATCGTTAGCTTAACTATTCTCAAAAGAAAACGCAACACAACCTCACTATTGGTCCCCCGTACGTATATCTTGCATGGATAAGCATGTACCACCAACATAGCCACAACAAAACTCTCTGCGTCTCCCGTTCCAACTAGAAAAAGGATGGTCGAACCAACAGTTTGGCCGTTATTTAACTGCAAGAAAGCCCTCCTTCTCCAACTCTCACTCCCTCTCCCTAGCTACCCTACTTAAACCCCAGCACTAACACCGCACAATACAGTAGCTATAGAAAGCAAAGCATACAAAATGGCTTCCTCCCCAAGCACAGTATTCCTTGTACTGTCCCTAACCCTAGCCACCGTCTCCGTCGTCGTCTCGGCGCAGGCGGCGGCCGCCGGCGAAGCGCCGAGCCCGGCACCGACAGGGCCCCTCAACCTGACAGAGATCCTGACGAAGGCCGGCCACTACAACACCTTCATACGGCTGCTCAAGGACACGGAGGTGTCGTCGCAGGTGAGCAGCCTGCTGAACAACGACCGGAACGCCGACGGGCTGACGGTGCTGGCGCCGACGGACGCGGCGTTCGGGCGACTCCGGCCTGGCACGCTCAACCGGATGGACGCGCAGGCGCAGGCTGAGCTGGTGCTGTACCACATCCTCCCCAAGTACTACGGCTTCATCACGTTCGAGACCACCACCAACCCGGTCCGCACCCAGGCCTCCGGCCAGCGCGGCGTCTGCACCGTCAACGTCACCACCGCCGGCGAGGAGAAGGTGAACGTCTCGTCGGGGATCATGGAGACCACGCTCGGGAAGAATCCGCTCCGCGAGGGCCACCCGCTCGCCGTGTACTCGCTCGACGACGTCCTGCTGCCGCCGGACATGTTCGGTCCAGCCGCCAAGAAGGACTACGGCGCCGAAGCTCCCACGGCGGCGGGGAAGCACGGGAAGCAAACCGCGTCGTCGTCGTCGTCGGTGGCGGCGACGCCTGACGAAGCGCCGTCTAAGGAAGCGGACGCCACGGCGACGGCGGCCGCCGGCAGGATGGCAACGGGATGGTCGGCGTTTGCAGGGGTCGTGACCGCGGTGGCCGCCGTGAGCCTGCTCTCGTATTGATGAGTACGGTAGGCATGCATGCAGGCAGGCGATGCACATATCGTTGATTTACATTGGGTTTTTGCTCGATATATGCTATACGCACGCACGCTCAATCCCTCTGTTAGTATGTTGTGTACAACCAACATTGCATTTTGTTTAGCAAATGTATACCTTGTGAATGCATGTATTTACATTCCAAGTTACTGCGCCGATGTATTATTTACATACACCACGCTCAACTTTAATTCGAATGCGCTGTGAGAGTGTGTGTGTGTGATCTGAGTCAAATAGTACTACTTGTACTTGTTTTGTTCGTCAGTGCCTCATGTACTGTGTACGTGGAGGGGGGGGGGGGGGTGGGGGGGTTGGGCCGACCCGGTAAGCGCATCGATCCAAGCACCAGCTCCTTACCAGGCAGACCCAGTGAAGGCACCGTTGGTGACGGCTCACTAGAATCGATAAGTGCAAGGCAAAGGACAACAAATCACTTGCCAGATTAACCTATATATCTGTAACGACCCACCTGGAACGGGTTAAATTGACTCGTCACTAGTGACCTCATCTCTAATGGGTTAAACTTCAACTCATTCTATATAAGACACAAGGATACGGCTCATCACAGGTAAGGTCTCATCATCAACGGGTCCATGTGTAGACCCGACAAAAAACACCTCTAACATATCCATATATAGGTCCGTTATAGGTGACATTTTATCTTTAACGAGTATTGAGTGTTAGACTGATCTCCCACCGTTGGGCCCAACGGCGCAACGGGCCTTGACCGCGCCCTGATTGGGGCGCCCAACCCATTGGCTGGTGGGCCCCTGTCACCCTGCGCCATATAAAATAGAGGGTGGAGGCCGGGGCGGCACACGAAACGAGATTCGCTGCCGCTCCACCAACTCCACCCAAATCCTAACCCTAACTGATCAAGGGGGCGCAGCCAGTGACGGGATTCCCACCGCCGCGCCACGTCATCGACGGGAACGTCTACTGCAGCAAGCTCATCGCCGTCCACGTCAAGCACCGACGACAACAACGATGGCCGGCGCCTCTTCCTCCTCATCAACCTCCACCGGTCGGTACCTCTACCCTCTCTACCTCGCACATTGTCGTCACAAGAAAGCAGAGAACACCCTACCGGTCTAAACCCTAGGCGGATCCTAAAACCCTAACATTGGTATCAGAGCAACCTAGTGACTTAGATCGGTTCGGGAAAGAAAAGAAATCAAAAGCAAAAAGGAAAAGAGAAAAGAAAACCACCCTACCTCATCGCCGATCGTCGCCGGCCAAAGGGGGAGGGCAAAGGGCACTGCTGGTCGTCGCGCCGCGCGGGAGGGAAAAGAAAACGGCGCGACGTCGTGCTCGGGCCGCTGCCGAGGAGCCACTCGACGGCCGTGCGCGCACCTGCGGGAGCACGCGCGCGCCGGCGAGGGGGCCGCGGCGGCGCCGCCATCTCCTTTTCCGGCCGCTCTCTCTCTCACATGGTGGGGCTAGAGACGGTGGGAGAAAGGAGAAGAGGAAGAGAAAGGGGCGGCGGCAAGGGCGGCCGGCGGCGGCGAGGGCCGGCGGCGGCGCCGCTCCACTCGCGCGCGCGCGCACAAGGCGACTAGGGTTTCGGCGCCGGCGGGGGGGGGGGGGTTTCTTTGCCCGATCCCTCCGCTCCATTGTCCGATCAAAACCCTAGCCGATCGAACGGCCGTAGGCGGCCGGGCCGGATTTGGCCCAAGAGGAGGGTGCGCGCGGGGGCGGTTTCTCGGCCCAGGCCCACGTTGCGGCCTAGGGAAGGAAGGGGGCGCGCCCGCCCACACCAAAGAGGCCGTGGGCCGCTGGAGCGAAGTCCTTTTTTGGTCCCTCGGGCCAAAATAAAAGAAAAGAAAGATAACAGAAGTCTGTTTTAGGTCCCTCCGGGCAGAAAACAGAGAAAAGAAAATAGAAAGCCTTTTCCTTTTTAATTTTAATCATTCTTCATGCAAATTTCAATAGAACTTCTAATTGTTTTTGCATGTTTTACCTCTGCTTAAATTTGAGCCAACAGGAAAATTTTTACCGAGAGTAAATTACAGAATTTTATATAGATCTTCCGCTGCAAATAGACAAAATTGATGAAAATTAGTGTTTCTAAAATTAAATTTCGAACCAACGGGAGAATTTAATTTTAGGAACATTAATTATGTATTATGATGTTGTAATTTTCTGACCAACGTTGATAATTGCAATGTTATAATTATAGCGCTATGTATTATGTCTAATTTCTACCCAACGGTGATGTAGACTTAATACATAATATTTTAATGTTAATTTTGTTCTCACTATACATGATTATTTCAGGTGGCTACTCCTTGATGGGTTGCATCAAAGATATTCCGACCCTGAAAGGAGATAACCAATGAATGGAAAAGAAAACTCGACCTTGCTTTTATCTTGGGAGAGGTGGACTCGGTGTTGACTACCCCATGTCCTATAGAACCTGCTGAAATTATCAGAGGTAACAAAGAGTCAGATGCTGAATGGGAAAAGAGAAAGAGGGACCATGCTCCCCTCGTCATGTCATATGACATAGAACATAAGAAATGGTCCTTAGCCAACAAGAAATGTTTGGCTGTGGCAAAGAACACGATTGAGCCAACTATATTGGGCTCAATCCCAGAATGCGACACCGTCTCTGAGTACCTTGAGAGAATAAAGAGCCAGTTCACTGGTTCTTCAAAGACTTATGCTACACAGCTGATCAAGCAACTTGTGATAGAAAGGTACCATGGAGGTGGTGTGAGAGAGCACATTCTTAGGATGAGCAACATCGCTTTCAAGTTGAAGCCAATGGATTTGGGCATAACAGATGACTTTTTGGTCCATCTGGTTATTGCCTCATTGCCAAAGCTCTTTGACAATTTTATTGTCAATTACAACATAAGTCCAGAGAAATGGAGTTTTGAAAAGCTCATCGCTAATTGTGTGCAAGAGGAGGAAAGAATTAAGGAGGCCAATGGTGGCTCAATTAACTATGTTAAAGATAACAAGAAAAGGAACCAAAAGTCTCCCTCCTCAAAAGCAAAATAGCCCCCCAGCATCTGCCTCAGCAACAACAGTTCGCTATTGAAAAGGATCAGTGTCTCCACTACAAGAAGACAGGATATTACAAGAAAGATTGTCCTGACTTCCTGAAAATGATCATGGCCAAGAGAGGTGAGAACATTATTACATTTGTAAATGAATCTCATTATATTGGTTATTCCAGATCCACATGGTGGATTGATTCTGGAGCAACTATTCATGTTTGTAATTGTTTAAAGGCATTCCATTCGACGAGGACTACGCAAAGAAGCGAAAGCTCCATTAGAGTTGCCAATGGAGTTAAAGAAAAAGTTGAAGCTATTGGCGACCTTCCTATAGAGCTCCCGAATAGCTTCACACTTTTACTTAGAGATGTTTTTTATGTTCCTTCTTTGCAAAGAAACTTAATAAGTGTATCCAAATTGGATTTTGATGGATATGATTGCCGCTTTGGAAGTGGCAAATGTGAACTATGGTATAATAATGAATGTATTGGTCTTGCTGTGTTGCAAGACGAGCTTTATTTGTTATCTCTCTCTGAGAATATGAATGTTGTGTCCTCGTTGACAAAAGAAAATAAGAAAAGAAAGCGAACTCCTAATGTCTCATCGAAATTATAGCACTGTCGTTTAGGCCATATTTCGAGGGGAGAATTGAGAGACTAGTTAAGAATGAAATTCTTCCTCCATTGGAGTTCGCAGACTTAGAACAATGCGTAGAATGCATTAAAGGAAAATTTGTAAAGAGCATCAAAAAGGGTGCAAAACGAAGCACAGAAATTTTAGAGATCATTCACACAGATATTTGTGGTCCATTTCCTGTAAAAAGTGTGGATGCTATGACTCGTTCATAACATTCACAGATGATTACTCCCGTTATGATTATATTTATCCAATCAAAGAGCGATCAGAAGTGTTGGATAGATTTAAGATATTCAAGGCTGAAGTTGAAAATCAGCATGATATAAAGATTAAAGTAGTAAGATCTGACCGTGGGGGGGAGTACTATGGTCGACATACGCCTTATGGGCAAGTCCCTGGACCTTTTGCAAGGTTCTTACTAGAGAATGGTATAGTAGCCCAGTATTCAACACCGGGCGAACCTCAACAGAATGGGGTAGCTGAAAGGCGCAATCGTACCCTTATGGATATGGTGCGCAGCATGATGAGCTACTCCACCCTACCTTTGGGTTTATGGATGGAGGCGTTAAAAACCTCCATTCATATCCTCAACAGAGTTCCAAGCAAATCGGTGCCCAAAACACCGTATGAGCTATGGACAGGAAGAGTACCCTCGCTAGCTCACCTCCGTGTGGGGGGGAGTCCTGCGGAGGCTAAAGTATTTAACCCAAACCTTGGGAACTTAGATCCCAAAATAGTGAGCTGCCATTTTATTGGCTATCCTGAAAGATCAAAGGGTTATCGTTTCTACTGTCCAAACAGTTATACAAAGTTTGTAGAAATGAGACACGCTGTTTTCTTGGAAGACGAAGTGATTAGGGGGAGCTCGGTAGTTCGAGAAATTGATCTTGAGGAGAGGCGGGTGTCTGAACCCGCTCCGTCAATTCAAGAGCCTTTCTTCTCGCTACCTGCTGATGTTGTGCCTGCAGTGCTTGATGTTGCAGTACCAACACATGTTGTTACCTCTCCTGTGGCAACAACGAATGAAAGTGACGAACCTGTTCTGCAGGATTCAACAGAAATTATTGCCACACCAGAGGAGGAGCTGCAACAGCCTCAAACAGATAATGTGCCTGTACAGAATGTGCCAGAACAGGAGGCCCCTAGAAGGTCTGAAAGAGTCAGAAGATCGGCTATCCGTGATGACTAGCAAGTTTATAATATAGAAGAGTCACATATGGAGGATGATGATCCCACTTCATATGAAGAGGCCATGAGAAGCGCTCGCTCATCTGAATGGTTGGAAGCCATGAAAGATGAAATGAAATCAATGAAACTAAACGATGTCTGGGATTTAGAAGAAATTCCTAAAGGAGCCAAAACAGTAGGCTGCAAATGGGTCTACGAAACCAAATATGACTCTAGAGGGAACATAGAAAAGTTTAAAGCGCGGCTTGTGGCAAAAGGTTTCACGCAAAGAGAAGGGATTGATTACAATGAGACGTTTTCTCCAGTCTCTTGTAAAGATTCCTTCAGGATTATAATGGCACTGGTGGCACATTATGATTTGGAATTACATCAGATGGATGTAAAAACGACATTTCTAAATGGAGATTTGGAGGAAAAAGTATACATGGCGCAACCGAAAGGTTTTGTCATGAAAGGAAACAAAAATATGGGATGTCGTCTAAAGAGATCCATTTATGGATTAAAACAAGCTTCGAGACAGTGGTACTTGAAGTTTGATGGGACAATAAAGAAATTTGGGTTTCAAGAGAATATCAAGGGCAACGGGAGATTCATTTTTCTAATTCTGTATGTGGATGACATTCTACTGGCTAGTAGTGATGTCAGTCTACTGCAGGAAACAAAGAAATTCTTGTCCTCAAACTTTGACATAAAAGACCTCGGTGAGGCTTCATATGTTTTGGGCATAGAGATTCACTGAGATAGAACAAAGAATGCTTTGGGACTTTCTCAAAAGGCATATATAGAAAAAGTGTTGAAGAAATTCAACATGTACAGATGCAGTGCTACACCTGCTCCCATAGTGAAAGGCAAAAAGTATGGGCCATCGCAATGTCCCAGAAATCAGTATGAGCTCAATGAAATGAAAACAAAGCCATATGCGTCAGCTGTAGGAAGCCTACAATACACGCAAGTGTACACACGACCTGACTTGGCATTTGTTACCGGGTTACTTGGCAGATTTCAGAGTAATCCAGGCCCAGAGCACTGGAAATTAGTAAAGAAAGTCTTGCGTTATTTGCAAGGAACAAAAGGCCTCATGTTGTCTTACAGAAGATCAGAATCGCTCCAGATAGTGGGGTATTCAGATTCTGATTTTGCAAAAGATAACATAAAGTCAACATCGGGATACGTGTTCACTCTAGCAGGAGGAGCTATTTCATGGAAAAGCTCAAAACAAACTATCACTGCAGGGTCTACTATGTATGCCGAGTTTATACCATGCTATGAGGCAACGGGGCAGGTGAACTGGCTAAAGAAGTTCATACCCGGTTTAAAGGTGGTTGACAGTATTGAGAAATCACTAAAGTTATACTGCGATAACGAACCCGCGGTAATGTACGCTCACAACAATCAGTCAAGTGGTGCTGCCAAACACATTGACATAAAGTACTATGTTGTGAAAGACAAAGTCCGGGATCAAACAATCAGTCTCGAGCACATTAGAACAGAAAGGATGCTCGCGGATCCGCTCACGAAAGGCCTACCACCCAACGTGTTCAAGGAACATGTAGCCGGCATGGGTTTAAGGGAAGCCTTATGAATCTTGGACTACAGGGCCCAAAAGTTAAAGTATCTGTTTCTGAATGGAGACGTGTATATTGGCTGTTAAATCCATCGGTGATTAACCGTGACGATGAAACATGCTCTATTTACAAATCTGTGATGGAATAGAAAAAGCTAAAAGAAATAGTGAGATCAAGGGGGAGAATGTTAGACTGATCTCCCACCGTTGGGCCCAACGGCGCAACGGGCCTTGACCGCGCCCTGATGGGGGGCGCCCAGCCCATTGGCTGGTGGGCCCCTGTCACCTTGCGCCATATAAAATAGAGGGTGGAGGCCGGGGCGGCACACGACACGAGATTCGCTGCCGCTCCACCAACTCCACCCAAATCCTAACCCTAACCGATCAAGGGGGCGTAGCCAGTGACGGGATTCGCCACTGCCGCGCCACGTCATCGACGGGAACGTCTACTGCAGCAAGCTCATCGCCGTCCACGTCAAGCACCGACGACAACAACGATGGCCGGCGCCTCTTCCTCCTCATCAACCTCCACCGGTCGGTACCTCTACCCTCTCTACCTCGCACATTGTCGTCACAAGAAAGCAGAGAACACCCTACCGGTCTAAACCCTAGGCGGATCCTAAAACTCTAACATTGAGTTTGCTCCGTCATACTCACCTGCGACCGGTGTTAAATTTTCCTCCCCATCACAGATGACGTAATAAAAAGCTCTCTGTCTACTCCTCCCGTCACCCTCCCCATTCTCATCCTTATCCCATTCCCCTCTCCTCTCTCTTCCTTCCTCCTGTCCAGCGCAACTTCTCCTCCTCCACCCATACCGACGGCCACCGCCTCGTCCGCCCCGACTACCGGCAGCCACCAGCTCTGCCCCTACTGATGGCTGCCGCCTCCTCCATCCTAACCACAGGCAGCCGGATCCATCCTCCACAAGGTTGGGGGAAGTGGATCCAGCCATAGGCCGTCATCTCCATCCCGGACCGTCGGGCACGGGATCCATCTCCACGAGGTTGGGGGACGTGGATCCGGTCGTCGGGTGCCGTCTCATCCATCCCCATGCACCGACTTCCACATCCAACCGTTGAGCACTGCAGCCTCCATCCCCCGACCATCGGGCGCCGGATCCATCCTTGATGTGGTTGGGGGATGCAAATCCGACTATTGAACGCTGTCTCCTCCATCCCTGTGCACCGATTGCCGGCTCCAACTGTCCCCTTCATCCCCCAAACAGTGCAAAGGCCGCATCGTGCAGGTTGGTGAGTTGTTCTTCAATGTTCTTGCAAGTGGTGTTCTTCGGTGTTCTCAAAGTTGTTCTTATTGATTTTTGTATCTGATTCTTCATTCTTAGAGATTTCTATTTGTGATGAATGCGATGGAAACTAAATCTTTGTGATGAATGTGATGGAAACTAATTCTTTGTGATGCGATGGGAACTATCAAAGGCCGAATTGTTTTTGCTTGTTCAGCGGTATCTACCTCAGTGATGGATGTCGTGAGCTAGGGAAGGGCTTCATTTATCTTTTTTTGTTTGGGTTGATTTTTCACATATGTGATGGGCCACAAGATACAACATATTAGCGGTGTATGTCATCAGTAACAAGTGGTGCACTTATCTGTGGCGGGTCACATTGTACAACCCATTAGAGGTGAATGGAGTCATCACTGACCACTCATCTAAGACCAGAGCCAAACCCGTTATAGATGAGGGTTTGGGTCCATCAAAGGTGACATGATTTGATGTAGTATAATCAAATATATTGTATATAGTTTTGTCACACTAAATAGGGTGGTGTGTAAAAAGGTTCAGATTTAGAAATAACTGTTAATATGGTCTATTCTAAATAAAAAATAAAAAATGAAAAATTTTAAAAAGTAATAAAAATTCGATAGATAAATCAAGATATTCATAGCACAACGTATCATCTACTCATTATCAAATGACATATGGCCTAACTACAGAACTGTGTGCATCTGTGTCGCGAGGGAAGCGTAATGTCACAGCGTGACATTCTTTCATCCATACCATCTATTTTAAATCAACGACCATGAATTAATTAACCTATAAAGTAATCAAATTAATCAGCAGATTATCAGTTAAATAGTCTCGTAATTAAGGAGTGAGAGCGGGAAAACATTTCCTATTACTCTGTTGGAGCCAAAACAATCATCCATAACTAGGGATATGATGGATCTAGCATGGGGGCGACGTGGTCTCGAGCCTTCACTACTGGCTTGAGAACAATGCGAGCCCCACGAAGATCCCGCTAATTTTTTTGCTATACGTAGATGAGAAGGGGTTATAGCTTTATCTAGTTTGTTTAGACTCACTATTATCTTTTCCTAGATCCACCGCCGCTGTCACTACTAAAAAACGCTCATAGGGACCGGTCTTATAGGTACCGATTCATTTAAAACCGACACCTATAGACCTTTTCGCACATCTGCACGATAAAAAATAAAGAACCGGTACTTTAAGAAAGTATAGGTACCGATTCATTAGTTAAAACCGGTACTAATACTATAATATAAGTACCGGTTTTTTAAAGAACCGACACCTATAATATATTATAGGTACTGGTTAATTAAAAAACTGACACCTACAATATATTATTGGTGCCGGTTAATTAAAAAACCGACACCTAAACCAAACTGAGCCGAGCCGGGCGAGGCGAGCCAAGCCCGGCCTTAGCCACTCATGCGCACGCGTCATCCCCTCGCCCTTCTTATCCACTCGCCTCGCCACTCCCGTCATCCCCTTCCTCGCGCACTCCCGGCCCTTCGCCCCCACGCCTCCTCCGCCATGCTCTCCTCCCCTTCCCGGCCCCCTCCGTCCCCTCGCCTCCTCCTCCGCCCTCCCTTCCCCCTCTCGGTGCCCCTCCGTCCCCTCGCCTCCTCCGTCGCCCTCCCACTCCGCCCTCCTCCCGGCCTCTCAGCCCCCTCGCCTCCTCCGCTTCCCTTCCCCTCCGCTCGCCGCTCCCAACCGGCGAGCAATGGTGCCTGCGACGGACAACAGGGCGCAACCCCTCTACTCCCCTCTTCCTCTCCCACTACGTCGGCCTCCCACCGGCGACGCACAGATCCAGTCGGAGGCGGCCAGATCTGTTGGAGGGGGAGGGGGTGGTTGGGGTGGTGGGGTTGGCAGCGGCGACGTGCGGTGGCGACGGTGGCCAAGGGAGGCGGCGACGTGCAGAGGTGACGGTGGCCAAGGGACGACGGTGACGTGCGGTGGTGGGTGGCCAAGGAACATCGACAGCTATCGTGAGCTGTGATTTGGGAATTTGGGGATTTTTGATTTGGATGAATGAGGATTGTGATTTGGGGATTGTATGTTTTTGGGATTTTTCATTTGAGTGAATGAGGATTGTGATTTGGGGATTGTATGTTTTTGGGATTTTTGATTTGAGTGAATGAGGATTGTGATTTGGTGATTGTATGTTGCGAGTTGTGAGTTGGGGATTTGGATTAATTTGCATTTAGTGTAACAGTGAGCAACTCGATGCATCAGCTCGAATCGAGCGGATGCATCAGGGCTTTTTTTTATCGTGTGTGCCTCAAAGGTGTCGGTTGTGGAACCGGCACCTTTGACCTGAGGCTATAGGTGCCGACTAAATGGTTCCGGTGGGAAAACCGATACCTATGGCCGGTTTCCAACCGGCACCAATAGGATGTTCTGTAGTAGTATGTGTCCATTACCCACCGGCAAGAATGCCGTACTTAGAAGAAAACAAATTATAGACTCAGGATATTGCCTCGTTCAGATGGAGGATGACAACACAAAGAGGACTGATGCACACGATTCTTCACTTCCTCAACCATGAGTTGTGATGGCAGCACAAAGGAGCTCTGATCCACTTGCACAGAGATGATTCACATGATGCATGTCTAATGCTAAACTGGGAAAACCTCCTTGTTGGTTTGCGATGCCATGAGTGCACTTAGCGGCTAGCTGCTAGAGATGGCATGGTTTCTGACCCCGAAAGTCAGATCTGGAGGCAGGCTGCCCTGATTTCTCGCCCAGACATTGCTAATGTCCACCATGCTCACCTCCGACATGCGTTTCGTTGCCACCCTTGCCGCACACGCCATGGTTATTCGCTCATAAATGCCCATGGCCACCATGGTCGCCTCTGACAAGCCGCTCGTTGCGGCCCTTGCCAAAAACGGAGCATCCTTGCGCTCTGCTTACCAAGCATGCCGGATAATGGACAATGATGCTCACAACTCCCAACCAATGGCTCTAGCGGCATGCCGGATAATGGACAGCGAGGAAGACGACTTGGAGGTTGGAAGTTGGGACGGGGACTCGATGGTCGACATTGGTTGCGGCCGGCCAAGACACCGCTTCATCGAGACAGTAATGGTGGCTGCTCTGGTTGAAGGCATAGCGTCAGCAGCAGGCTCTTTACAATATAATTTGGGAGGCAATTAATCCATGGCCGTTGATTTAGAATGGATGGTGTGGATGGAAAGAACGTCATGCTGTGTTGTGACATTACTGTGGGGAGGCTTGCCGGCTACCGGTGCCGGAGAGGGTTGTTCATGAATTTTTTTGGCCGGCGGTTGTGCATTAGAACTAGGCCTGGAACAACATAATATGTACGTGTGCTGTGCTGCGTCTGTTGTACGATAAGCTACATCTTGTGGTCACAAATTTGATTGGAACTGATTTTGTTTGATTCATCTCAACGTCCTCTCCCCGGCCAAGTTCAAACTATTAATTGACCCTGGGCTAGTTTTATGTCAAAACAAATTGTTACATTACCCAAGGTTACGTCACTTAATTTATTATGTGGGTTATTATATGGCTTCTTTTTAGTGGGGCAAAGCAATTGTGTTTGGGCTTGAAGTACATAGTCAGTCCTGTCACAAAGGAAAAGAAGAATAAGTCCATTTTGCTTCTGGCGAGTCCAATTCTGATCCCTCAACCATAAAACCAGATATAAAAACTCTCAACTATGAAAATCAGATCAAGTCACCTTCCTTGTTTGCAAGGTGATTTTATTTGAGGTGGCGCTTAACGATGTTCGATCAGGTATTCGTCCGACGTGACAAGTAGGTGATGCTTACATTGCATTATAATCCAAAAAAAGATATAAATAACCTATCTCTATACAGGGATTGAAATTTCGGTTTGAAATTTCCGAAATTTTGGCCCCCATTGACAAGGTCAAAATATCTCTGAAATTTTCGGTTTTTATCAAATATTTGTAAATTTGGTCAAAGTTTGTTCAAATTCAATCAAATATGTTAAAAATTCAAAAACATTTGGCCAAAAAATTCCGAAATTACCAAAATTTCGGTGATTTCGGCTATTTCGATCCCTACCAGCAAAAAACAATGTTTCAAAATTGCAAATCCTGTCTCCACGTGGAGCTGTTCAAAGATCAGACCAACAATGACCCATCTCCACTGCCATACTGGTTGGCACCAAGGAAGCAAAGCGTGTGCATATGCTCACCGTCTTTGCCGTGAAGAGCTCGATCGGCCTCGCGGAGCGACTACAGTTCCAATGATAACGAGGGACATGTTGCTTCCCACCACCGCCACCCGTGACGACCTAAGACGCGTCGGCGCACTGTGGCGACCGACCTCGACGGCATGCTGCTCGTGTCCTCCCCGGCATTCGATCCCGAACAACTGCCTTGTCGTGCTTGAGGGCGAGGCCAGCAGCTAGCTAGCTCGGGCGGGGCACCGGTGGCCTGGTGCTCCTCGCTGCGCAGTGTCTGCTCTATGTCAGCGTCTCCGATCGAGGCCGCCGCCATCGGCCTGCTCGTGTTCATCTGTCACCTTTGTAGGGTTGAGCGCGCGCGGGCTCACTGAGCACCCAATCTCCCCATCCCGGCGACGACTACTTCTCCTCGGCCAGGGTCGATCCTGAGTTTTCAAAGGCCCGGTGCAGAAGTAAATATAGAGGTCCTTAATATATTATCTAAATAATAATTAATAGATCTATATATAAGATGCTACCAATAAACACCTAATGGTATGGAGAAATAATATTTATATGCAAAACCTCATATTATAACCTTAATTTTGTCTTTGGGTACATACGTATTTCTACATGCGATGGTATTGATGATCTATCAATATCAATTTCTAAATTTCACTACAAAACAATAAATCTAAATGTAAAATCTTACTAATTAATTGAGCGTGGGTGGCCGGATGTGCAGGCCAAAAATTAACCTCTGTACTATACACATCTAATTAAGAATTAGAAAGCTATTGCCCTAACGTTAATACCACGCGCGGCGGCAATCTCACATCCGCTTACGATGAAATTGGGAACGATATGTTGTGGCGTTGTGACCTACTATACGAAACGATGCCCTTGTGTCTTGCTGCCTATTAGGCCAAGAGGCTGAGGTCGGGCCCCTACGACCTGAGGTCGGGCCCCTACGACCTGGGGGCCCAGAGTGGCCGCACCGCTCGCCTCCGTCCCCCCTATAGCCAGCCCTGTCCTTGGCACCGGCGACGGTGATTGGCGGGAAGGAAGGGCCTCGGTGTCGGTGGCTCCTCCCCGTAGGAAAGCAAGCAGCGGCGGGAACCAATCGAGCGCGCGGCCTCGGCTTGATGTGCACAGTGCATCCCACCATCCTCGCTGACCTCCACACCACTGTTGTTGCCCTTCCAGTTGAGTGAATAATCTACTTCAATTATATTTCTAAGGTAAAGAGAAGAATAGTTCAAAAGGACACTATGAGCATAGAGTGATAATGTATTCACACTCATCCAAAAATGATTTCGGTGAGTGACATTACACAGTTAAGAATATTGTGAAGAATATAACTTTATAGAAAAAGAGACATATGTACAAAGGTGTTTCCACTTTAGCTAAATAAAGGAAGACATGAAGAAAAAACAGAAGTACTACTCCGGTGTTAGCCACCGCGTGAAATCACAACGTTCAAAAGATAAGCACTAAGCACTGACGAGCTTTCTTCTTTGGCCTCTATAAAAAGTTGGTGCAACAAAAGAGCACACACCAGTAAGAGCCTCCAGCTTAGCTTTCAAGAACCTCCAGCCTCTTAGTCCTAGTAGTGTTAAGAATCTACCTTGTTGGTATACTGGGAGCAAAGGAGTGTAATATAAATGGTGTAAGGTGAGAGAAACTTGTTTGAGCCTTCCTTCGGGGTTCCCGAAAGGGAAAACCGTACGTAAGCTTATCTGTTTAATATGAAGTAATTTTCTTTATGTATCCATGTTTGTTTGTTCTAGACGAGTGTTTATGCTACGGACCCTATAGCAGAAACCTCTTTGGTAGTTCTCGTTCTTAGCCTGCATCTTGAATAGGTATCCAGAGAAACTTATCTCCATCGAGAAGTGTTTACTTCGGGTGGAACTACCTAGGGAGGCGATAAACTATCAGCTAGATCGAACGTAATAAGGGATATATAAATAAGTTGCTTCTAAAACAGATAGGTGACGCATACTATCAGTACTAAGTAGGACTTTAAAATCTTCTGAATCAGGCAATGGCTGCTTGTTTAGGATTCACCATCATGTAAAGATCCTGAAATATTTTAAAACAGATAGGTGACGCATACTATCAGTACTAAGTAGGACTTTAAAATCTTCTGAATCAGGCAATGGCTGCTTGTTTAGGATTCACCATCATGTAAAGATCCTGAAATATTTTCAAGTGAATATTAGTGAACAGTAAATCAACACTTGAAATAGTGAACAGTAAATCAACACATTGAGTAGTTTTACCGCTTGAAATATTTTAAGCAGCACCATCCTAAGTGCACGAATATCTAGCTCAAAGACTTAATTATAGGAGATGGATATTCGTGCACCTAGGATGGTGCTGCATAAATATTTCAAGTGATAAAACTATTCCAAGTGTTGATTTACTGTTCACTATTCCAAGTACTGATTTACTATTCACCATCCTATGTGCACGAATATCCAGCTTCAATAATTAAGTCCTTTTGGGTAAAGAAAGACTTAATTATAGGAGATGGATATTCATGCACCTAGGATGGTGCTGCATAAATATTTCAAGTGATAAAACTATTCCAAGTGTTGATTTATTGTTCACAATTCCATGTGTTGATTTACTATTCACTCAAAAAAATTTCTTGACTTTCAGGATATTTACAAGATGGTGAATCCTAAAAAGACAGCTGGTGCATGATTCAGAAGATTAAAAGTCGTATTCCGTACTTCATTGTATGCCTCACCTGTATGTTTTAGAAGCAACTTATTTAGATATCCCTAGTTATGTCCGATGTAGCTAAGAGATGACTTTATCGTCTTCCTAGGCTGTTCCACCCAAAAGGAACATTTCTCTACAAATACAAGGTTCTCCGAATGCCTATGCAAGATGCAAGCTAGGTTTCTCCTATAGGATCCCTAGCATAACCACACGTCTGAACAAACAGACAGAAATACATAAAGAAAATTATTTCATATTAAACATATAAGCTTACATATGGTTTTCCCTTTCGGGAATCCCGAAGTAAGGTAAAAACAAGTTTTTCTCGCCTTATGTTACACTAGTTGCTCCCTATATACTAGTAAGGTGGATTTTTAATACTACTAGGACTAGGAGGTTGGAGGTTTTTGAAGGCTAAGCTGGAGGCTCTTGCTTCTGTACTGTGTGCTCTTTAGCTGGACGAACTACTCTTTTTATAGAGGCTTTTATAGAGGTCAGAGAAGGAGGCTCATCAGTGCTTCGTGCTTATCTTCTCAAACAGTGAGTTTACGAGCTAGCTAACAACAGGGAGTAGTACTTTTTTTCACGGCTTCCTTCATTTAGCTAAAGTGGAGATATATTTGTACATATGTATCTCTTCTTCCCTTGAGAGTTATATTCTTGATAGTATTCTTAGCAGTGAAATGTCACTCACCCAAAGCACTTTTGGATAGACTGCATACGTTATCACTCTATGCTTGTTCTTCTGAACTATTCTTCTCTTTACCGTAGAAATATAATAGGTAAAATATAATTGAGGTAGATTATTTGTAGAATATTAGGCTAGCTTTTTATCTCTTATTTTAAAAAAAGTTTCAAAATTTAACTATATTATTATATTGTACTAAAATTAACGCAATTTCTATGACTATATTGCACTATAATTTATATATAAATTTTACATAAGTACTAGAAGCACACGTAAATTCTATATATCTTGTATGGAGTACATCATAAGTTATATAGAGATTAAAATGTTATTAACTACATTATAATAACACTATATAATATAGATAGATTTCAAAGTTTTATCACCCAAAAAAAATTGTGATGGGTTCTTTAGCATTTCCAAGTAGAAGCGTGCTCTCCTCCGTGCGCGCTGCGTGCACAAGCACTCGATGGTTGACTCCTGTTTATACATGGTTAATCTCATGGTTAAAAATTTGATTTAAATGAACAAATTTATTTTTCACTTGAATGTATCGTAGATAATTTAATAACCATTATTCAAAAATTTGTGTTTTCACTCAAAATTCCGTGGATAAGATTTATTAAGAGATACTTATTGTGTGGCACAGTCTCATCACAAACAATAAGCTTACTGCCTAGAATCGAAGAAGCTATAGTTACACAGTCTAAAAGTCAAAAACTGATTTCTCTAGCTCCTTGGGATTCAAAGCTGCCCCAAAAAACCCTACCAATCCCTGCGTTCAGGTTGTTGATGGCTTTTTGTCTATGTATGTACCTTTGTTTTTCAAAAAGGCCATTGACTTTATTGAGAATTGCAATATATCCTTTTTTTGTCTCAGCCATGGAAGAAGGCTATTTTGCAAGTATTTCCTCCATTCCCAAATATCTCTGTTTTAAAATATAAGTGTTTTAAATCTTTTAGCAGTGATTAAGATTATTTTTTTAAAAAAAATGTACAGTGCCTTTCACTAACTAAAATGTTATGGGTAAGATGGAGACAGATTTAAATTAATGAGATGTTATTGATAGGACACATAAGCTTTTTTCTAACTTTTCATATTGTAGACTTTTGACCTCCAAACTTTTTTTAAAAGAATCACTACTACAAAAATGATTTTCCTGTACAAACGCCTCCTTAGATTGCAGACGGACCGTAACTAGTCGCGTCTGCGAAAATCGTCCTCCATTTTCGTGTGCGGCTCCTTAAGAATACCGCACGAAAAAATTGATTTTTCCAAACGGACCACTTAAAACGTCCGCACACAAAAATGAGGGTATTTTCGCATGCGGGGCTCTTAACTCACCCGCATGCAAAAATACCCATCCTCCTATATTTTTTATTCAACCCTTCCCCCTTTCTCTCTCTCCCGGCCTCATGACCCACCCCTCTCCTCTCTCCAACTCCTCAACCCCCTATTCCTCTTCTTCTCCCGATTCTCTTCTCCCTTCTCCTTCCTCCCGACGGCAAGCATTGGCGGCGGCGGCGAGTGAGGGCGCCGGCGGGTGTGGGCGACGGTGCGCGGCGTCCTGCTCCGGCGGTGGAGGGTGCGGGATCCGGTGACGGCGAGCATGGGTGATGGCGAAGGCGGCAGCCCCCTTTGGCCCTCTCCCGTGCAGATCAGGCGGCGGGCTTGAGCGGGAGGCCGCCGGGTGGCTCTCTCCCGCCCTTCCCCGCGCGGATCTGGTGGCAGGCTTGAGTGGGAAGCCGGCGGCGGCTCTCCCCCGACCTCCCCCACGTGTATCCGGTGGCGGTCGGCACGGTGGCGGCAGGCGCGGGCTCCGGCGGCTCCCTTGGCCCTCTCCCGTGCAGATCAAGCGGCGGGCTCGAGCGGGAGGCCGGCGGCGGCTCTCCCCCGACCTCCCCCACGTGTATCCGGCGGTGGTCGGCACGGTGGCGGTAGGCGCGGGCTTTGGCGGCAAGCGCAGACGCCGGCAGCGGAGTGGATCCACCGCCGGCGACGACGGGTGGTGCGGATCCACCGGCAACGGAGACGGAAGAGGCGGATGCGCCGGCAATGACGGCGGCGGCGGCCGGCTAGGGTTAGTTTGGTTTTTGTGTTTTGAAATTTTTATTTTTTTTTTGCGATTTTCCATTTTCGCGTGCGGATGGCTTAAGCGCCCGCACGCCAAAATCCGATTTTCGCGTGCGGGTGCGCCACCCACACGCGAAAATAGCGATTTTCACATACCTTTTGATGCGTGCGAGTAGTCATACCGCATGTGAAAAGCCCTTTTGGCTGTCTGCAAAAACCATTTTTTACTAGTGAATGGCCACCTCTTCCATGGAGCATCTTAAACCGAAATAAATTTTGATAAGCAAAATAAAGTGTAATTTCGCCACAGAAAACGGTGCTTAAACCTGAGGAAATAATAATCTAAGAGAAAATATAAATAAACTTATGTAAGATTGGCCAGCTGATCGGTGTGGGGACGTTATGTTTCACATGTAGCAGGGGTTCATCACCTGCAGATTGTCTGGACGCCGTCACTTACGTACGGGCCAGCTGCCACACCAGCTAGCTAGCTAGCTTAGCCGGCTGGCCGGCCGTGTGAATGTGACGTCGAATCCGAAGGTTGATCGAGCTAGCTAGCGACGACGACGAGCGAGGGGACCGGATCGATCGACCTGATGACATACCAGAGGAGCGATGTAGAAATCCGACCGTTCGATCGAAGAGGGGATCGATATCATGATGGCATATGTGGTGTACGTTGTCCCGTCATACAAAGGGACTTTAATTTGTGGCTATACACGTACGTCGTCCCGGTCGGTGTCTTACGTAGCTACAATACGCACGTAGTAGTACGCAGTTAGTACATGTATATTCACGTGCAATTTTTCTCTCCACGTAGTGATGAAGCATCACGTTTATCACGTTTATAGTATTAGGATATCTCATCTAACTTAAAATTTTTTATATTTTCTCTAATATCTACGACTAATATCTTCGACCAGAGTGAGTTATATAAATATCATTAATTAAAGAGGAACATACTTTTATCCTAACTAGAAAAAGTCTATATAAACCCATGGGCGCATCGCCCAGGTCAATCGCGAGTTTGATCGTGACACAACGTGCTGCGTCGCAGTACTTTTTTCCGTGCATGGCACGATGTCACCCGCTCCGTCCCAGCGTTTGCAGCAATCGCAAGAGTCGACATTAATTGATACTCAGTCAAACCATCTCAACTATTCGTGTTTACAAGCATGAATGGTTGGATGATCATTTACTTCAGAGGTACTATACTGGTGGCCATAACCTATTTTTTTTCCTCGACGTGTTGATGGCAAACCCATTTCTTTGATTAAGGATGAGCTCCAAAAAGAATTAATTAAAACATGCAGCTAGATGGAATAATAGTACTGGCTACCTAGCTACGACTAGGTGAAAGATAGATCATCCGATTAATTAAATTCAAATTAACAGTGCATGGCAAGCTAATGGCAGGATAGGAATTTGACCAGACATGGTAATTGGAATTGATAGATATGAAACGTACATGGATTTTCAGACGTTCAAGGCTCCAAGCGCTACAGCCTATAGAAGTATATTGAAGCAGATGGTTGTGCATGCAGCCCACCATACATCTCTGCGGGATGGATATGTCACTGGTGTATTTTTTTTTGAACTTTTGAATAGTTTTAAATAACTTTCCGATTTTAGATCTAATTAGTTATATTGGAATTAAATCTTTATAATAAAACCGATCTTACACTACTACACAAACGATTTTTCTGTACAAGACTCCATGATTTTTGCACACGAACCATAACGAGTTATACAAATTTGTTGTTGATGACTTTTTCAGTTGAAATCATTTAATATTTGAAAATATTATTTGAAGTTATCATATTTTGAAATTTAAATTAAAACTGTTGAAACAAAGTCATATAGAAAAATGACCAAAACAAAAGTTGTAGATCATTTTGATGTGTTATACAACTTTGTTGTTGACAATTTTTCTATTTGAAATCATTTTACTACCTAATTTTTTTTAATTTCTTATATTTTAAAATTCAAATTTCATATAGTTCAATTAAAATCGGATGAAGAAATGGCCAAAAGAAAATTGGTGGATCTCAATGAGTTCTACAACTTTGTTTTTGACAACTTTTTCAAATAAGTTTATTTAGTATTATAAAATTCGATTTGAAGTTCTCATATTTTCAAATTAACTTTTTTTAATAACTGTTTTCACATGCGGTACTCTTAAAGATTGCATGCAAAAATATATTATCACATGCGGACGCTTAAGTAGTCCGCATGTAAAAATCCTCACTCTTTTTTCACTCCTCTCTCTTTCCCTCCTCACCATTAAGAGTACCGCATGCAAAAATATATTTTCGCATGCGGACGCTTAAGTGATCCGCATGTAAAAATCCTAGCTCTTTTTTCACTCCTCTCTCTTTCCCTCCTCACCATTTCAAAATTTTTCAACATCTCATCATCTCCTTTATTTCTCTCTTTATCTCCTCTCTCTCCCTCTCTTTCTCTCCTCTCCTCTCTCTCACTTCTCTCCTCTCTCTGATGGCGTCGACAGCGGGCATGGGGCGATGGCATCGGCGGGCGGTGAGGGTGGCGGATCCGGCGGCGCCGTCCTCGGGAGGGCCGGATCCCCCGCCCTAGGGAGGAGCTCACGCTCGGTGGCGGGCGACGGATCCGGCGACGACGGCGATGGTAGCAGCCCCCTCGGCCCTCCCCCATGTGGATCCGGCGACGGCCTCGAGCGGGAGGCCAGCGACGGCTCTCCCCCGACCTCCCCCGCGCGGATCGGGGATCCGCCTCGGTCGGCCTCGCGACGGGCGACGGACGGTGCAGTCGACGGCGAAGGCGGCAGCTCCCTCGCCCTCCCCCGTATAGCTCTGGCGGTGGCCGCGAGCGACGACGACGACGAGGAGGCGGCCGGGAGTGGCACTGCCGGCCCCGCGCACACGCTTGCCGGATCCGCGCCGGCCCGGCCGACGACAAAGACGATGAGGCGGCCGGGAGCGGCGCCGTCGGTCCCGCTCGCACGCACGCTGGTCAGATCCACGCAGCCCCCGCCGACGATGATGTGGAGGCGATAGCGGCCGGGAGTGGCGCTGCCGGATCCGCTCCGCCACCACCGGATTCTAGGTTTCCTTTTTTTGAATTTTTTTTTTGGAATTTTTTTTCCATGCGGGCAACATAACCCGCCCACACGTGGAAATCCGATTATCCCGTGCGGTCCACTTAACCCGACCGCAGGGAAGACGGACTTTTCCGTGCGGTTGGGCCGCCCACACGTGAAAATATTTATTTTCGCAGACACCTGGGTGCAGACGGGCAAGATCTCCACACGGGAAAATCCTTTTTGGCCGCACGGAAAAATCCTTTTTATAGTAGTTTTATATAACTATATTTCAATAAATAAAATTTGTATGTTTGCATATAAAATTAAATTTTTTGTGTTGCATGAATATGGGTCCGTATATGGTCTGCCTTTGGGATGAAAGGCAAGGTTTGCCGTTGTTAAATCAACAAAGGCTATATGGTTTAGCACCTCAAGGATGATTAAAAGCTAATTAATTAGTGGGACCAGTTCTATATATTAGTCCAACTAATTAGTAGGATCGGTTCTGTCTATTAGTTTTCTTTTGCTAAATTAAATACTACAACAAAGACAGTTTTTTTTCAAAAAAAAAGTTTTTTGGGGATTTTAGCAAAAGAGTTGATAGATGTTTAATACGGAGGTGGGATAATTTTTTTTTACTGTATAAATGAAGGATTTTCTTGTCCTGAAATTGTTTGCTTCTTCATTTTATCTTATGTTTTTTGAGTTGGTTCCAATAGGCGAGGGAGGAATTAGTTGTATTGAATTTTGTCCTGCTTTAAACGCTGGAGATTGTTTTCTTGATTTTTTTTCTTGAGAGAGAATAAATTACATTAGTTAATTGGCTGCTAATTAGTCACTAAAATGGTGCTAACTGCTAAGCTATGGAACCGTTCATTGAAGTATGGATAGCCTGGGTGGAACCACCGGCAAACTTTTATCCCAAGAGGTAGAGGATACAATCACTACAACAGAACAACAGATAGGTGCCGACACTATAGGTGCCGGTCTATAGTGCTTTTTCCACCCACGCGCTCGCCCACGCATCCCACCAGCCCGCGAAAAGGCAAGAACCAGCACCTTTGTCCCTAAATAGGTGCATGTTTTTAAATAGAACCGGCACCTATTACCCCGGTCAGAGAAAGATGTCGGTTTTGCCACAAAATCCGGCACATTTTCTTACCCATCCCATCGGACGTGGGACCTACTTAAGAACCGCCACTGTTGTGGTGTAATAGATAGGTGTCGATTCTCATTTAAGAAACGCTACCTTTGACCCTCCTAGCTGTTGGTAACACCACAATACAAGACTACCCAGCACTTGGTAACACGTTGGGCCAGACGGTGAAGGGCATGAAAGTATGTGTAAGGTGCATGACCCAAACTAGAGGCAAGTGACTGAATCACTAGCGGAAGACCATGTACATGCGTCATCGAAGGTTCCTTAGATAGAATCACCAGTACCACCGATACAAGAGATTTCGATAGGACGGTTGTCGGCGTCATGGACCCAGGGGTATGCTGACTTAGGGCTTGAGATGGCCCCTTGCGCCCACATGGCCATCCCCTGAGGGGGGATTGGGCCCGAGGGTGACGTGACGGCCGCCCTCTCTATTTCCCGGCTCCCCCCGTTTGTCGCTATAGCAGGGATCGGGCTCCCCCGACCCCCTCGGGCTGCCGCCACGTGCGCTGGGGTAGGTGAGCGCCCCTAACCCCATTAATGGCGATACAGGCGGAGTGCGCCTGCACGTGCGTGTGCCGCATTAAATGCGAGTAGACACGCACGCACGCATCTGATAGCGGTCATGGCTGGCTGACCGGTCTGTGACCGGTGTGAATGATCGACGGGACGCGGCATAGTGCCAGGCGTGATGGACGTACGCCGTTAGGTACTCTGCACGTCCTGTTGGGTCACATCAAAACCGTGAAAGCCATCCCTTGCTCTCTTATCCAGCCGAAGTTGGTGAGCCAAGTCCAATCGCATGGTGTGTGCCGTCATGTACGGGCGGGGCGCGTAAGTCTTCGGCCATTTAATGAATAATGACGTGCTGAGTCACGCGCGTTGATAGGCAGCCTGACAAGGGTCACGTCGTCATTACAGTGCAGGCGACTTCTGCGCCAAGCAACAGGGCTGCCTCTAAATGTAAGGTGTCCCCTTAGGAGTATAAAAGGAGGCCCAGTCCTAGAGAAAAGGGGGTTGTATCCCTGAGAAAAGAACACATATAATCCACCACACATAGGAGTAGCGTATTACGCCTCACCGGCGGCCCGAACCTGTATAATCCCTCGTGTCACGATCTTTCCTGGGCGAAAACACTCTACACCCCGGTGCATTGGAATGCCGAATCGCGTCTCGCGCCCTAGGCCGAACTCACAAAGGGGGCCCCCACAGTCCCCTATTGAGGAGCTTGTTCACCATCAACAGTGGAAGAGATTCGTCCAAAGTTAATAACCGACGGTGACATCTAGGAAGAGGTGAAGGATCTCAATGTTGTATGCGGTAAAGGGAGTGTAAGCACACATGCATCCACAGCAAGCAGTGAGACCCCTCTTTGGAAAAAGAAGTCTGTCTTTTAGGACCTACCGTGCTGGGAAGACTTGGATATCTATCATGCGATTGATGTGATGCACGTGGAGAAGAATGTGTGCAAAAGCATGCTCGGGGTATTGTTGAACATACCGGGCAAGACAAAGGACACTTTGCAAGCACGGAGAGATCTTGAAGACATCAATATCAGGAAAGAGTTGCATCCTCAGGACAAAGAAAATGGCCGCTACAACCTCCCTCCAGCATGCTACACTCTTAGTACTGCAGAAAAAACGAGTATGTTGGAATGTGGGTGTCAAAGTCCCATCAGGTTACATTAAGAGACTGATTAACATGAAAGATAGGAGGTTGGTTGGAATCAAGTCAGAATAAAGTGGACAACGACTTTGAGAGCACTGCTACAATAATAACGGGTTCCTGCCAAAGAAAAATAACAACGAGGACCTGCCGTCAGAAGAGGAGGACTCCGATAACGATGATGACTATCAAAGCGAGGGGGCGGTGTAGGTAGGTGCCAAGGAATAGGCACCTGAGGATGGTGTGGAAGCCGAGGATGAGGAAGAGGCCTCGGTCAACATATGGATGTGGCAGCGGCAGTGGCCTACGTAGGCTCGGTCAACATATGGATGTGGCAGTGGCAGTGGCCTACGTAGGCGAGGTGTAGGATGCTGCCCCAACGGCTGTGACACAAGAGGCGAGCACCTGCATGGCTGAGGCGCTGCTGAACGAGGTGGAGGCCAGGCCACTGGCTAGCTGGTAGGAGGTGCCACCGGAAGCGGAGGCGAAGGAGAAGGACTTATCATTTCAATTCACACACATCCTTCCCATTGAGAAGTAGGAATAATTCCTAATTTTACATAGGGTACTTTGCGCTAGCTAGCTAGGTAGCCTAGGTGACGGCACAGGTGAGGGCTGTGAGTGGCGGACACAGCTAAAATATAGTGGAGCGGATATACTCGATAAAACTGCTATTGCAATACATACCACGTAATGTTCTAAGATTCTGACCAAATGCTTCCAAATTAGTCTATTTCGATGAGGCCCAATACATTGACCTCCCATTACACCTAGAGTTTGTGATGTTTGGTAAAATTTGGTTAAAAATTGTCTATTTCAGTAGGTCCTAAAATTCTTAAGCAATTGAATCCTATAACACTTCCATGTTTATATTACAATTGCATAATAGTAGTGTACAATGAATATATTCCAATTGCAATACATATCAAGCATGATGCCAACAACCAGCTGCTAGCGCTAGGGTCTGTTGCGATGCTGCCACAGCAGCTGCTGCTACCTATTTGGCTAGGCCGTTGGCCCCAGTGCAATTCTGTCGTGCTGTAATAGCGGCACAGTCGTCGAGGCGCACGTCTGCGCCTACACACGGCACAAGCTCGCTGCCCTGGACCGCGGCACCAACAGCGTCCAGGCGCGGCAGCTTCTGCTACCTATTTGGCTACGCTGTTGGCGCCAGCGCAATTCTGTCGTGCTGTAATAGTGGCACAGTCATCGAGGCGCACGTCTGCGCCTACACACGGCACAAGCTCGCTGCCCTGGACCACGGCACCAACGGCGTCCAGGCTTAGTGGATTGAGTGAGAAGACGAATAACTGATACCAAAGACGCGACGCGGCGAGTGTGGACTGTGGAAGATGAATCAATCAATAAATTCGTCATGCTTGAAAGGCTGGAATTACTGATCAATGGGCTGGGTGATGGTGTATACTAGATAATATGCGGCCTAAACCTAGACCAGGAAGTAGGAGAGGGGTTTGGGGTGTGGGGTGATGCGGGTCGTAGCTGGGCCGGTCACCCCATGCCAACTGATGGGTGTGTCCGTCTCTGGGGCTGTGTGAATGTACTAATTGTTTACAACTGAGCTAACAGCCAACAATTGTGAAGTACCTGCGCTAATTGCGCGCATTAAGAATTTTGTAGAAGTGTAGAACAGCAGTGAAACAGTAAAATGGAATGCACATGAAAAAATGATAAATTTTATTAAATAGTAGTGGGTCCAACATGATGGTGAAACTGCGAAAAACCAACCAAAAGTTGCCATCCAACATCACTCTTGCACTCATTTAAGCTACTACCTCCCTCCCATATAATAGGTATTCTTCGTACTTTTAGAGAGGTTAAGAAAGAATAAAAAAGATCATGATGCTCCTCATTTTTAGCAGCAGTTCATTGGAAAAAAAAACTCTATTGTTCTCCGCTAACACGCTTCCCGAGCTACTAATCAATGTGTTCTCTAAAAACAATTCTACAGGAAAGTTGTTATATAGAATCATACTTAACCATTTTTAAAATTTAAAATAATTAGTACTTATTTATCACACTATAATGGCTCACCTCGTTTTATGTCTCTTCTCAATCTTCTCATTTCACCTTCTCTCAAACACTATTTTAAATTGACGGTGCTGTGTAGATGGTTGCCCGTGTAGACTATATTTTAAAAGAAGCACACTTTTAAATGCCGGTCATTGTTATTGTCTTTTCGTCTTCCTCGAAACATCATTTCATGTCTTCAACCACATCCACTATCATTGGATTTGACACAGACTCTGACCACTTCCTTTTAAAAAGATGAACTGTCGGACGTCCATGTCCTTCACTACTACAACACACCTCCTCACCTCCCATGCCACAACTTTTTTTCCAATAAATAGGAGGCAATGGGTTTTTGTCACCATCACTTTTGATCTCACTCGCTGAGCTTCGTCACCACATTGCTGCTCCTCATCACCTCCTTTCCCATTCTCTCCTTCCATAGTTGGTTCACCACCGCAAGCACAGTACATCTTCACCAGTGAGGAGGACTGGAGGAGGAGGAGAACAACGTTTTGAGAAGGCCATCGCACACCACCTCCTCATCGCTGCTACCATTGTAGGTGAATCGCCTAACGATAAAGTGTACAGTGACTTCGAGACCACTGGTACAATGGACCCTAGCTGAAGAAGGACAACAACGAGGACCCACTATTATAAGAGGACTCCAATGATGATGATGACTATGAGAACGACGAGGAGGAGGAGGGCGTGGAGGACGAGGCCAAGGTTGGGATGATGTGAACCTGCGAGGATTTGGTTTCCAATCTTTCGATGAGAGGATTGGATAACTCGATTGGGATGGAGACGATGTTCACGGCCTGACTACAACCGTCCAAGGACGTTGCGCCTTAGCAACCAATACACCACCTCCACTAGTTGTCGCGAACTTACGGTGCGCAACAACCTAGCCACTAGAGCACTCGTCCTACAAGCAATTGAAGAACTAGCAAAAACAAGTAAAACAAGCACTGGATTGCAAGATACATATGAAGTGTTAACTCTGAAAATCACAATAAGGTGGGGTTCCAAAGACAAACAGAGGGGCGGTCTAGCCGACACGCGTGCTGCAAGCAAGTAGCAAGTTGCTAACTCTAATCAACAAAACCCAAGTGTTCTTGACGGTGGATAAGACTGTAAATAGAGGGGGAGAACAACCGCAAGGGTGTTGGCATCATGCTCTAACCCTAGGATGCACCCCTAATGGACCCAACTTTGTACACGGCCCATTGGATCCAAACAAGGTGATGCAATACCGTGGACAGAAAAAGGTCTCAGTAGTAAAATGATGATTGCGCCCTCTCTAGAACCGATATGGACATGAGACTTGATCCATTTGAAAGTATACTTAATAAGCTTTCCATGAAGTACTTGCACACCCAGAATGGAGTTCGTACAAAGTTTTGGTGGTCATCACAAGTTGGTGTTATCCTGCAGTCCGAATCCAACCCGCACGAATCCTCTTCCCTTTTGATCCTCTCCATCATTCTTATGTAAAACAAAAGTGCAAGCGTCTCCAGGGTATAAATAAGATGAACCTGAAGTCAAGAACGAACTCACCTGATAGTTGAGTTGACGTGCACGAGCGGGTAATTGGAACATGAAGTTGTGATTGTGTAGATGACGTGGGTGTATCGATGGTATTGATATCCTCATAAACCTCCCCTTCTTGCATTTGAGTCGTCCTCGACTCAAGTTCATTATCTTCTTCCAAATATGGCTTCAAATCTGCAACGTTAAAGGTGGGACTAACCCCAAAATCTGCATGCAGATCACTAACTTGTATATGTTCTCATTATTTTTTTCCAACACTTTAAATGGACCATCAGCTCTAGGCATCAATTTTGATTTCCGCAATTCAGGAAACTTATCATTTCTCAAATGCAATCAAACTAAATCTCCAGGTTCAAAATTCAGTTCCCTTCTACCTTTGTCCCCAGCAAGCTTGTACTTAGCATTCATGCGCTCAATGTTTTCTTCAGTTGTTTCATGCAGTTTTAACATCAATTCAGCACATTGTTTAGCATCAAAGTTTAATTTTTCAGAAGATGGCAATGGCATTAAATCAATTAGAGCATGAGGCAACAATCCATAAACAACCTCAAAAGGGCACATCTTTGTAGTAGAATGCAGTGAACGATTATAAGCAAATTCAATATGAGGCAAACATTCTTCCCACATCTTATATTTTTTTATTAAAACAACCCTTAACATAGTAGACAAGGTTCTATTCACAACTTCAGTTTGACCATCAGTTTGGGAAGACAAGTAGTAGAAAACAAAATCTTAGTCCCCAATTTAACCCACAAAGTTCTCCAAAAATGGCTAAGAAATTTAGTGTCACGATCAGAAACAATTGTGTTTGGCACACCATGCAAGCGAACAACCTTTCGAAAGAACAAATCAGCAATATGAGTAGCATCATCAGTTTTATGACATGGTATGAAATGTGCCATTTTAGAAAATATATCCACAACCACAAATATGCTATCGCGCCCCTCTTGGTCCTACGCAATCCCAACACAAAATCCATTAAAATTTCTTCCCAAGAAACAATAGGAACAGGTAGAGACATATACAAACCATGTGGATTTAAGCGTGACTTAGCCTTTTGACATGTATTATAGCGAGCAACAAATCTCTCCACGTCTCTTCTCATCTTTGACCAAAAGAAATGACCAACAAGTATGTCCTCCATCTTCTTGGCACCAAAATGCCCATCAACCCACCTCCATGCGCTTCCTGCAACAACAAGAAGTGAACGGAGCTAGCTGGAATGCATAGCTTGTTAGCTCTAAAAAACAAACCCATCATAAAATACGAATTTGTTCCATGTCTTTCCATCCTTGGAATGCAATACATCTTTAAAGTCGTCATCATGCACATACTGGTCTTAATTGTTTCTAAGGCAAAAATTTTGTAGTCAAGTTGTGTCAATAAAGTATATCTCCAAGATAATGCATGAGCAATGATATTATCCTTCTCTTTCTTGTGTTTGATAACATAAGGAAAAGATTAAATAAATTCAACCCATTTAGCATGTCTACAGTTCAATTTTCCTTGACTACGAATGTGCTTCAAAGATTCATGGTCAGAATGTATGACAAATTCCTTGGGCCACAAATAATGATGCCATATTTCTAAAGTTCAAACAAGAGTATACAATTCTTTATCATAAGTATAATAGTTCAGAATAGGCCCACTTAGTTTTTCACTAAAATATGCAACATGTTTTCCCTCTTGTAGCAAAACACCACCCAAACCAATGTCACTAGTATCACATTCAAGCTCAAAAATCTTATTAAAATCTAAAAGTTGGAGGAGGGGTGCATGTGTTAACTTATCTTTCAACATGTTGAAGGCGTTCTATTGTGTTGTGGTCCAAGTGAAAGGGACTCCCTTCTTTGTTAGCTTATTCAATGGTGCAGCAATGGTGCTGAAATCTTTCACAAAGCGGCGGTAAAATCCAGCAAGGCCTAAAAAACTTCGCACTTGTGTGATAGTCTTTGGGACAGGCCATCCTTGTATAGCTTCCACCTTGGCTTGATCTACCTCAAGTCCCTGCTGTGGATGCAAAAAAAACACACACTGGCCTGAGAGATCTACTTAACTCAAGTGCAGGTCCAAATCTAGTGCAGTTCCAAAATCTCCCTCTCGAGTTCTAGGGCGTGCCAGTTGGTTTGATCCTGCAACCAACAAGAAACAAGATAAACAGTTAAATCGATAAACGATAGTCGATCGGCTGAAGGGCCGATGACATATCGTCTTTAACCTAACCGATGCGATATGGACAGAATCGGCTGTAAGGTTTATAGATAAACTATAAGCAAGGTAAAGATAATGTATCGGCTACTACACCGATGCTACCTTATACAAGTAAATCAATCTATATAAATATATTCAATTAAGAAATAAATATATTTATATATACTGATTTACCCATATAAGGGGAGAATGCAGTATGTAAAACATGATTAAGCGAGTTAAACATATTAGAACAACTATATTAGATAAGATCAGTTGAAACCCCGATGATACCCTTATTATAAGCAAGAGCAGGTTAGTTTTTATGGTTCTGATCACGGCTAGGGATGATGCATTGCAAAGTATGAAAAGAAGCATGAAGTCTAAACAATCAAGCTCTTGATTACTTTTCAGGGTGCTGAATACCATAGCTAATCTAATCTGGCAAGATGATTTAGCCAATATCAACATGAAACACTAAAGCGAATTCCAACCGATTTAGATAAATCGAACTACCAACTTAGACTAAGATATATGATAAACAATAGCTACATTGACAATATTAATACATCTAAAGCAACATAATAACCTCGATAACGCTAACCCCACTGAGACAAGCATTACCTCTTGTTGAGAGATCGAAGCCAATGCCCTAACTCGAAGTAAGAACTCGTCGAAAACGTATTAAAAAAGGTGGCGATGCGCCGAGAGTATATTGAATTGTTGTTCATTATTTACATGGTCTTGGGCATATATTTATACCCGTATACATAACTTGTCCGTGATGGACACGACACATACTTTCCTAATACAACTCTAACGGACGAACAAATCTCTTAGGCGGACTCTTACCGAAATATCTATAAGGAAATTACATAATATCCTAATTAATAGATACAATTGTGTATCTTGGACTCTATCCTCGTTTGGCAATACCTTTGAAGCTCTTCATTTGAATCCGACATTGATCGTGTAACCAATCTTGCCAATATTGGTTGTATCGGCTAACCGTGTTGAACTCGGTATCGGCTGATACAGACTCCCAGCCAATGCAGACTCTGTTTCCGAAAACATAGCATCTCTTCCAAATCCACTGTAGCCTTTATCTCCAAATCTGATCTAAGTCTTACCAAATTCCGTCGTTAACACCTGCGGAGTGACAACATAGCCAAGGAAAGAAACTTGATATGTGCAAAAGGTGCACTTCTCAAGGTTACCGAATAAACGTGCATCATGAAGAGCATTAAAAACAACACGTAAATGATCAAGATATTCATCCACGGACTTGATGTGAATCAATATATCATCAAAGTATACCACCACAAATTTCCCAATGAAAGCACGCAAAACCTCATTCATTAATCTCATGAAAGTACTAGGTGCATTGGTTAACCCAAAAGGCATGACTAACCACTCATATAAGCCAAACATAGTTTTGAAAGCAGTTTTCCATTCATCTCCTAGTTTCATGTGAATTTGGTGGTACCCACTATGCAAATCAACTTTCGACAACACAATAGCACCACTCAACTCATCTAGATGTTTTTTTTTCAATATAGGGTAATAATATTGAATTGTGATATTGTTAATAGCTCAACAATCAACACACATATGCCATGATCCATCTTTCTTAGGCACTAGAATTACTGGAACAGTACAAGGACTAAGAAACTCACGCACATAACCTTTGTCGAGTAGTTCTTGCAACCTTTGTCGAGCAGTTCTTGCACATGACGCTGAATCTCCTTAGTTTCTTTCGGGTTCATCCTGTATGACACACGGTTGGGCAATGAAGCACCAGGGATGAGGTCATCTGGTGCTCAATCCCTTGAAGTGGTGGCAGCCCCAAAGGTAATGCACTTGGGAAGACATCAGAGTACTGCAAAATGTTAGCAGCAGGATGAGGCAACGAATTTTGCATATAGTTAAGTGAAAGCAGTGCATCTTTGCATACCAAAGCATAGGCAATCAAAGATGAAGCAATGAATTCATTAATATCAGATTTACTAGCAAGTAAGCATTTTCCTTTCAAGTTGATCTCATTTTTCTAGATTGGACTTTTTTTATTGTTCTCACTTTTGGATTTTGCAGCTTTAGCAATATCATCATGCATAATATCTTCAGGAGACATGGGATGCAACACAATTTTCTTGTTATTGCACATAAAAGAATGTTGGTTTGATCTACCATGATGCATAGAATCCCTATCGAATTGCCAAGGTCGACCTAGCAGAATATACATGCTTGCATAGACACAACATCACATTCAACAACATCATGATACTTTCCGATTGCAAAATTAACGCGCAACAGTTTTGTTACCTTTCCTTACGACTCCTGATATGAACCCGCGAGGGTTTGGTTCCTGATCTTTCGATGAGAGGATTGGATAACTCGATTGCGATGGAGATGATGTTCACGGCCCGACTACAACCGTCCAAGGAAGTTACGCCTTAGCCACCGGTACATCACCTCCAATGGTCGTCGCGAACTTGCAATGCGCAACAACCCGGCCACGAGGGCACTCGTCCTTCATGCAATCGAAGAACTAGAAAGAACAAGGAAAACAAGCACTAGATTGCAATATAGATATGAAGTGTTCACTCTGAAAGTCACAATATGGTGGGCTTCCAAAGACAAACAGACGGGCGGTCTAGCCTACACGCGCACTGCAAGTAAGTAGCAAGTTGCTAACTATAATCAACAAAAACTCGAGTGTTCTTGGTGGCGATTGAGACTATAAAAAGAGGGGGAGAATGACATCCAGGGTATTGGGGTCATGCTCTAACCCTAGGACGCAACCCTAATGGACCCAACTTGATACATGGCCCATTGAGCCCAAATAAGGTTACACAACACCGTGGACAGAAAAAGGTCTCGGTGGTAAAACAACGATTGCGGCCTCTTCAGAACATATATGGACATGGTACTAGATCCATTTGAAAGTAGACTTGATAAGTTTTCCATGAAGTACTTGCACTCCCAAAACGGATTTCGTATGGAGTCGTGGCGGTCATCACAAGTTGGTGCTGTCCTGCAGTCCGAATCTAAACCGCGCGAATCCTCTTCCCTTTTGATATTCTCCATCATTCCTAAGTAAAACAAAAGTGCAAACATATCCAGGGTACAAATAAGATGAATCTAAAGTCAAGAACGAACTCACCTGATAGTTGAGTTGACGTACACAAGCGCGAGTAATTAGATCATGAAGTTGTGACTGTGTAGACGGTGTGGGTGTATCGATGGTATTGATGTCCTCATCATGGGATGAGGCCTCGGTCGCCATGGATGTGGAGGCCGCAGTGTCCTGCACGGGCAAGGCACGAGAGGTCAATACTAGAGAACTGATCTTTGCCTAGATGGCAAAAATCACATTAATCCCGGTTCGATTAGAAACGGGGACTAAAGAATATCTTTAGTTCCGGTTCAAAATCCTAGCGGTACATTTGGATCCTTAGTCCCGGTTGGTAACACCAATCGGGACTAAAGATCATTTTTAGTTACGGTTCAATAGCTGTCAGGCCCCCAATGAATTTTAGTCCTGGTTGGTAATGTCAACCGGGACTAAAGATCATATCTTTAATCCCGGTTGGTATCACCAACCGGGGCTAAATATCTCTCTCTGATGTCATCGGCATCTCTCGCTCTCTCTCTTCCTTATCCCCTCCTCCTCCTCCCCTCTTCACGCCTTCTTCTCCTCCTCCTCCAGTCCTCCTCCCCCTCCCCTCTCCTCCGATCCCCTCCCCCTTCCCCTCTCCCTCTCCCATCTCCACGGCGCGCGGCGGCGAGCGGCGGGAGGCAGGTGACAGCGCACGAGGTGGCGGGCGGTGGCCTCCCCTCCGCCAAATCCGGTGAGAGGGAAGGCGGCGAGATGGGAGGTCGGGTGGTGGCCCGGTGGAAGCGGCGAAAGCAACAGTGGTGGCGGCAGGGCGGGGCCCTCCTCCTCCTCTCCCTCATCTGCCGGCTGTGGCTGATTTTTTTTAGATTTTGTTTGTAGATTTTTTTTAGATTTAGGGATGATTTGTGGATTGTGGATGATTTTGTGGATGGGTCTGTGATTCGTAGATGATTTATGGATTGTGGATGATTTTGTGGATGAACCTGTGAATTGTGGATGATTTGTGGGGATTTGGGGTGATGGCGTTGGGGATTTGGAGCACCAGTCACGTGACGCTAACATCTTTAGTTCCGATTCGTGTTACCAATCATCAACCGGGACTAAAGATATCCATATTTAGTCCCAGATTCATTGTCCCGGTTTATAACCAGGACTAAAGGGTTGTAAACCGGGACTAAAGATGGGTTCTCCAGCAGTGGGTGAGCCTAACACGACTGTGGAACAAGAGGCGGGTGCCTACGATGTGGAGGCATACGAGGCGGAGACCGGGGTGCCAGCCAGCTGGTAGCTAGGAGGCACTGGCAGAAGGGGAGACATAAGAGAACGTGTGGCACCCGCCTCATCCTTTTGATTCACACATCCTTCCGGTCGAGAGGTAGGAATATATAATTCCTAATTTTTCAAAGTGTACTCTGCTCTAGCTAGCTAGGTATGTAGGTAGCCTTGGTGAGGACACCGGTGATAAGGGCTGTCTGAACTAACGGTTGGCAACTGAGCTAATTAACATCCAATAATTGTGAAGTACCTGCGCTAATTACGTGAATTAAGTATTTTGTAGAAGTGTACAACAGTAGTGAAATAGTAACATAGATTGTACATGGTAAATTAAGGATTTTTTTATTAACTAGTAGTGGGTCCATGATTATAGTGAACTGTGAAAAACCAACCAAAAGTTACACATCCACCATCACACTTACACCCATTTAAGCTACTATCCAACATCACTCGAGGTTCTTTTGGAGAGGTTAACAAAGAAGAAAAAGACCACGATGCTTGTCATTGAATAAGGGGTAGTAGTGGTGGATAGATGATTGAGGATAAGATGGAAAAATAAATACTAATTAATTAATGGAATAAACATACTATAGAATATTTATATTTTGAGATAAAGTTTAAATCTTTGTATATATATTATATATTATAAGACAGTGTAAGTAAACCTCTATCTGCCCAACCCGCTTCACTCCAAAGCACCCACACCCATTCACCAGCTCACAATGTCATGTCACTATGCATCACTTCTCTCTCCATCCCCACCTTCACGTTCCTCGCCACACAACACGTACAATACAAAACCCACTCACATGCAATATATGCAAGCAATCTCTTCTACCTCACTCCACCCTAGCTTAGTACACACTCCTACACACTCAACATCCACTAGACGTCTAGACTAGTGCAGTGCCAATGGCCTCGCACACCCTCATCCTCCTCCTCCTCCTCGCCGCGGCCGTCGCCACCGCCGCGGACGTCGCCCCTGCGCCGGCGCCTCCGGCGGCCCAGATCAACCTCACCGGCATCCTCGAGAAGGGCGGGCAATACAACACGCTGCTCCGCCTCCTCAACGCCACCCGCGTCAACGAGCAGGTGAGCAGCCAGCTCAAGACCACGTACGACGGCCTCACCTTCTTCGCCCCCACGGACGCCGCCTTCGCCGAGCTCAGGCCGGGCACGCTCAACGGCCTCACCGACCAGGAGCAGGTGCAGCTGGTGCTCTACCATCTCCTCCCACGCTACTACAGCCTCACCACGTTCCAGACGGCCAGCAATCCGCTGCGCACGCAGGCCACGGGCCCCGCCGGCGTGTACACCGTCAACGTCACCACCACCACCGGCCAGAGCCTCGTGAACGTGTCCACCGGCGTCGCCGCCGTGCCCGTCGGCACCACGCTCTTCGCCGAGTTCCCGCTCGCCGTCTACTCCGTCGACGGCGTGCTCCTGCCCGAACAGATGTTCGGGAAGGCCAAGGCCCCGGCGCCGGCGCCCGCATCGGCCGGGAAGGCCAAGGAGCATAAGAAGGGTGGCGCCATGCCCAAGAATGAGGTCGCGGCCACCGCGCCGGCGGCCCGAGCTGGAGGAGGAGATTCAGATGAGAGCACCACCACCAATGCGGCGGCCATTGCAGGCGCTGGTGTGGTGTGGGGCGCGGTTTGGGCTGCTGCTCTCGTGGGGATTGCCAATCTTGTCATCGCGTAGAAAGTGTGTGCTTGTCTTTTTCCTCCGCCATTTTCTTTCATTTCGTCGTTGCATATGTTTCATTACATGTGTCTACTCTGTATGTATGCGCGCAAGAATATTTATATATGTCGATGATTCACCCAGTGAAAATTACTGGCTTTTTTTAGAAACACAGTACAAACGCATGTGCCCACAATGTATGCACACTCACTCATATGAATGCACACACGCACACCTTACCTCTATAAGCACCTCCAAAAGACTGGGTCGGCCAGCATATTTACTGGCTTATTTTGGTCTTTCCTGCATCATGTATGGTCTAAATTTCCGTTGCATGTGCCCTACTTTGTATGTGTGTGAGAATATTTATAGATGATTCACTCCGTGAACTAAATTCACTCTTTTATATTTCTTTCCAGCGGCATGTATGTATAAGAGTTTAAGGTAGCCTTCTTAGGAACACAGAAGTTATATATTAGGATGGTAGCCCGCACATTTACACGAGCATGTATGTTATAGGCTGCATTTGAGAAACTTTCAAGGATTGAATATCAACAATATTGCACTTGCCGAACTTTAGAAGTACGTTTTTTTTCATAAATTTATTTGTCGGCTTTGCTTAAATAAATTCTCTTAGAAAGTTGTTACCTTTATATTATCTAATACTTAATTCACCTGTATAAGCTATTATTATTTTTCCTTCATTATTTAAAAAGGAGGTAGACTTAGTTTGTTTAGAAAACATATATAACAAATTAAGTTTAAATTAAAAGTAATGTGTTTTTTTTAACCGAATGTTTTGGGCCCTTTTTTAACAAATATCGAAAAACTATTATTGCTAATAATGTACCATCAAGTTAGCTCTCCTTTTAATTGGTTCACATTGATGTAATATTTTTATATATATTTACATATGGATCAATAAAGAGAAAGTAGATATACATATCTTAAATCTTGCTTCCAAGAGACGTGCACATGTCGTCCGACAGGAGTGGAGGAGTTTTGTTTCCTTTGAGATAGATCCAATGGTTTCACCAGTTTGAGTTGTCTATATATATAAACATAATAATAACCCAAAGTAATATATTTGTTTTATACTTGTTAAATATCTATTTTCTAATTAAACTGCTTATTATTATAAATTTTATGTGTTGTATATTGTTCTAGTAAAAGCTATGTGTTTTTAAATAGATCATTAAAAATATGTTTGATTTTACCTATAAATGTGTTTTATCTCTTTTACTTATTAAATATAGAGTTAGTTTGGGTCTTGAATTATAAATTTTGGTGTAAATAATCTAATGATGTACGTGAATAAAATATTAGCTATATGATTTAGAGCACGTATTTGTTCGGAATTTCTTATCAAAAAATATGTTTTCTATCTAATACAACATGAGGAGGGGGGAGGAGGTATGGCATAAGTACGTGCACTTGTGCACGACACTGGACAACCCTGTGGGCCTTTTCTTGTTTTTAGCTCTTTTTATTAAGGTACATCCAATTGTAGAAAGTAGTGGTTCCACTGTATTTAAAGTAAAATCGATGTTTAGATATTTTTCTTTTTTTAGAATTGTTAGGATTTTTCTCTAATTTATTAGAGCATAGCATTTGTAGAAATCACACGTGGCGGCTTGAGACCGTATGTAGGAAGTTTACTGGAGTTTTAGTATATAGATAGATTTCATACAAAAATAAATAAACCCATGTAACTAGAAAGCCATATATAAATCTGTGCTTCAAGGATGGGGCTTTAACACCCATCAGTAATACATATATATATGGTACGCACGTATACGAATTGAAGATAGTTTTACACATATTATTAATTACAACAAATTGATTCTGCAGTGTCATTTTTCCAATAAGCTATATTCTTAATTTACAAGAAAAGTAATATCACTACTACAATACCCATTTTTCCGGGCGGTTGGAATGATTATCCCATGCTGTCACCCGGCCCGCCTGCAGCTCCTCATCTGGGAAAATCATTATTTTCGCGTGCGGACGAGCCAACCGCACGGGATAATCAACGGTCAGGTTATACGGACCGACGGGATAATCGATTATCCCGTGCGGTCCAATAAGGCCCACCGCACGGGATAAGCGGTCAAATTATACCGACCGCACGCAATAATCGATTATCCCGTGCGCTCGGATTATATAGACCGCACGGGATTATCTATTATCCCGTGCGGTCCAATTATACCGACCGCACGGGATAATAGGTTACCCCCCACGGCTAGCACGTACTAGGGCAACTGCACGGGATAATTCGTGTCGTTGCCCTAGCACATGCTAGCCGTCTGGGATAACCTATTATCCCGTGCGGTCGGTACAATTTGGCCTCACAGGACAATAGATGGAAAATTAGCCGAAAATTTAGCGAGCTCAGTTATAAACATCAAATTACATAGAAAGTATAGTGTTTATAATATTACAAGTATCCCCTGCGACAAATAAACCTTTTAGTCCACAGCATGTTCCCTCTCCCACTCTCTTAGGTTCTTGAATTTGGGGTCCGTAGCAAGTTCGCTATGAGGATCGTGGAACTCTCCTAGATGATTGCAGATGTCGCGACGAATGAACCGGCACAAGTCCGCGCTCAAGTTGATAAGCGTTTTCTGATTGAACCGGCTTGCGCTATAAGGGATGCTAGGGTGCTATGGAAAGTAAAAGACAAATGATTTGTGTTACAGTCAAGTTTAATGAACTATTTGCAATATCTAAGGAGCATGATGACTTACATCTCTAAACTCAGCTCTGTATCTCCCATTGACCCTGAGCATCTCGCACACGTAATAACCGCATAGATTCGTCAAGCTAGGTTGCTTATAACACTGCATACACAAGTGTACACGTCAGAAGTAAGAAGTGACAATCATGATGTATGTACCGAATAAATGCTGACATACCGGCCAGCGTCCTCTTATGTACAGTTTCTCTCTACTTGGATTCTTTACGTACCCGCCACGTTTCTTATAACGGCCGTGTGCTCTACAAAAATAAATTAATTAATTATGATAAATCGACTTTATTGATCTTTACGGAATGTTGGAATCTTTACGGAAATTGTTTCGAACTTACAAGTTCAGCAAGCATAGGAACTCCATGTACGCGTCCTTGTCATAGTCTGCCGGATCAAGAACTACGATGGTTTGGTCCGTTGGATAGACGAGGAATAGTATGTAGTGCTCGCAGCGAACACGGATTATGAAATTACGTAAGACATATTTTCATGTGCGGTTATTAATATGTGAACGGAAAGATGTTGAAGTTGCTTACCGAAAGTGGTAGGGGATCATGATGACTCGTTTGTCGGAGTGCGTGAGAAATGAGGTGGCCAAGTAATTTCCCACCTCAGCCATCTTTCTCTTATGCAGATGCTCGATGTAATCTTTTTTCTCCTGAGGTGTCTTATTCTTTAGTACCGCACTATCCTCCAATATCCGCACAGTGTGGGCCGTCTCGCAAACCATCATTGGATTTACGTAACCGATTGAGTCCCCCGATCTTTGAGCATCTACCCATTGTGACCTGAGGAAATTTGGAAGTTAGAATAACTAACATTTATATTGGCACACATTGGGTAATAACGAAGTACATGGAATGCTTACAGGCACCACGCACCGACGAGATTGATATCCATTTTATCCATCTTAAAGAATGCGTGGAGGTCCTTGAAACTGATGGCGAAGTTTGCATTAGGTCCATCCTTGAAAGCGCCTTCCGGGACATGCACAATAATCATCTCGAGACCTAACTCACTTTCCCTCAAGTACCAGTCATGCATCAACCTCATTGGCCATGGGAGTTCACACATCAAGTTGAACGGCAAGAACGGCTTGCCATATTCATACTCCTTAGGCACTTCATCGGAGGTCCAAGATTGCATTTTGTCAGCAAGACGTACAACGCTCTTCTGTGCGTCCGAATACTGATCAGGTCCATTTGGCTTTAGCGGACCCCCTCGACCCTTGAAAGACTGCAAAACCATCCGCGTCTCATACTCTGCCATTTTCTCCTTGTTGTACGTGGAAACCATAACGGGTATGAGCTTGCGGGCTTCACAGGTAGTTGGCTGCTCCTTTGATGTATCTGGCTGGGGAGGTGGCACATGTTCGTCAAGGGGTGGAGCAAGATACGACTGAGGAGCAGGAGTCGGCTGCCGAGGTAGGGGAGTTGGGGAGTTAGGTGCGGCTTGTTGTGGAGGTGGAGAAGGACCTCTAAGTGGTGATATCTGTGGAAGTGGAGATCCGGGTGGGGTAGTGCAGATCGGAGGGGACGGTGGTGCATGAGGTGCAGCCGTATTTGGCACTGATGGAGCTGGGGTCGTCGACGTGAACTGTCCAGTGAGGATGATGTCTCGACGATGCCAGAGTATGAACTGGTTAACCGCATCCCCGAGAAGTTCAATCCCCTCTGGTGTTGGGATGTCAAGATCCAACGACATCTGGTCGCCATTAACACGTGCCACCTGAACCCTTGCGTAGTCCGCCGGAATTGGGCTTTTATGGAACTGTCTACCCGGTATCGCCAATCCGGATGCAACCTCCTTTGTTTTTTCTGCTCTCCCTATCGGAACGACAAGGCTGCATGGTGTCGGACCAGTTATACTATCTACCGGGTAGGTTGTATTTTCTACCGACCCGACAGAGCTTGGGATCTGCATCGACTGAGATCCCTGAGGAACCAGGTCAAGGAAGGCTTGAGGATGTTGTGCGGCAAGACTGTAGAACTGTTGGGTGACTTGTTGTGTGACTTGATCTGTGATTTCCTGGCGCGTCTTGGCCTTATAGGCGTCGCGCTTCTTGTAACTTTGGGTTTCCTGTGGAAACCCTACCTTCCAATTCATCCTGCACGACTATCCTCTGACCCTACCGGAGTGTTCTACAGTTCCCAAAGCTTCGGTTAGCTCATCATGCTGCCATCGAGGGACGAACTCCCCGGTCTTCTCCTTCTAGACGATCTGTTGGAGAGACGTGGTCACGTTCTGGATGTCCGGATAGTCCAACAGCATCTCACCCTCTTATGTCACTTGGCCCGAAGATCTTGCCCACACCCAATTTCTTGTTCGCTTATTTAGGGGCTGCACAATCAAAGGTTTGCCTTCAGCCGCAAACTTTTCCTCCGTAGCTCGCCATTTCTTCTTGTGACCGGCGTATCCACTTGACCCTAACCTGTGTGGATATATGTTCTTCTTCGCCAGGTCTGACATCTTCTTCCTTCTTTCTAGAGCTTCAGGAGTTGTCATCTTGGCCACGAACTTGTCCCACTCGACTGCCGAAATGGTGCCCCATTCTTCAAATGGAGTCTTATTCTTCTGAACATCATGGGTGTTCATGTCCGACTTCCACTGTTGCCATCGATGGGCAATTGTTTGCAGTGCAAATTTCTTGCCAAGTGCCTCTGACCCAGGCGGATAAATAAGGTGCTCCGGCAGACCTTCCCACATTAAGTTCTTTATGTGTATGCTAACGTGCTTCCTTCGTCCACGTTGAGAGGCCCATGAAGCCTTGCTAGCGTGCCGCATGCGGTGCTAAACTTCGCCCTCACTTGTTGCGGCTCGACGGGTTTGCCGTCATCGTTGAGAGCAGCAATGTAGTACATCTCCTTCGGCATCAGGTTCCTGCCCTTCTCGCCACGTTTTTTCTTTGGACGAGCTCCCCCACTCGTCGTCGTGTCCATTCGCTGTGGTCCCGAGGTCGCTGTGTCCGATTCAGGTTCAACCCTGACGGCACTTCGTTTTGACCGACGACGGGTAGCCATCTGCACGGTTAAGTCATTAGACCGCTACGACGGGGAACGTTAATAATTCCATATATATATTTGGACAGGATTAAGTTATTACTGCATGCTCGATAGGAATATAATCCGGGTCATCCTCAGGTCTTTCATACTGCAATTGCGCTAGTTCTAGCTCAAACGGGTCACTCGGTGTGCGCCACGATTCCTTGCTCGACACCGGTACCTTCCCAACAGCTTCTTCGTGTGGGGGATTGTTAGTGCCATCGGTTCTGTGCCCGACGGAGCTGTCCTACCCATCAGGTTTATTGACCATCGGTTGTGTGCCCGCCGGAGCTGTCTTGCCCAACATCTTCGCTGCGCGTTCTTGCAATGGAACAATTTAAAACTCAATTTAATATTGATAATTTGTTCAAATCCACTAAACTAACATGTTTTGATCAAATGGCTAGCTCGTGTGTTCAAAGATAGACCTCTAACTCCTAGCTGAGTCGTCCTCCTAGACGGACCTGGAGCATCGACTTCCTTAAGGCAGTTCTTTCCAACCCTAACAAGGTTCCACTTCCTGCTTTCATCCAAGAAACTCTTGGAAGAATGCACGCGGTGGAACCTTGTCTGGGTTGGAAAGAACGGCCTTAACGAACGTCGAGCTCCTGGTCCATCCAGGAGATCGACGCATGTAGGAGTCAGAGTTCTATCTTTCAACAGACAATCTACCATATTTTGGTCAAACCATGTTATTACTTTGCTGTAGTTTTATCCTAAATGTTCTGTTTTTTCCAATTTGTTGGTTCCGTCCAGGAACTAAACCGATCAAGCCAACTTGGCAACCAGAAGACTTCGTATTATAGCGGCATGACAACGTACGAACTACACCTCCTATATCTATTTTTTTCCTATGACTCCTATATGGCCTCAGTTTAGGAGATTGGTAAGGATAGCAAGATCGGCAAGGAACGTAAGATGGGCAACGATAGCAAGATTGGTAAGGATATTCATCACTATGCACACTATGAAAGCAAATGGCCTCAGTTTTGCTCAGAAATTATTCATCATTTACCACAAGTGTAGATGGTCTGTTCTGATGTGCAAAAATAAACAACTGAAGTGCCCCCCAAAAAAAATTCACAACTGTAGTTGTTCTGTTCTCAAGCAAAAATAAACAAGTGATGTGCCCCCCAAAATATTTCACAAGTGTAGTTGTTCCGTTCTTGAGGAAAAATAAAAAAGTGAAGTGCCCCCCAAAAAAATTCACAAAAAAATTCACAAGTGTAGTTGTTCTGTTCTTGAGGAAAAAAAGTAGGTTAAGTGCCCCCCGAAAAAATTCACAAGTGTAGTTGTTCTGTTCTTAAGAAATATTCATCATTGGCCATTTATCAAGGCATCAAGACAAAACAGCCAATAGTGAGGCATAAAACAACCAACATAAATCACCCAGAATGCACGAGTGTAGAAAAAGCACAAGTGTAGATAATCTGTTCTTATAATTCATCCATCAAAGCCCACCAAAATTCATCCATCCCATTTCCCCCAAAATCATCCAAAATGCATCCAATTTGGAAATAGCCCACAGTACATTTAATTACATCACAAATTAAATACACTAAATAGCAAAACTTAGTATATGCACATCACCACATCATATATAATAATTGGACTTCTCACATATAACCCAAAAATCAGCATTAACATCATAAATTCCATTTAATTCACAAAGTCCATCTAATTAACATCACAAATACCCTAAAATGCGAAACTCACTACATGCACATAACCAGAAAATCAACATCACAAATCAACATATCATCTCATCTATATGCATTCATCTCATCTATATGCACATCACCACATCATATACAAATCCACATCACAAATCATCATCCCTACATGCATATATCAACATCTCATCTCATCTCATCTCACAAATCACCACATCATATACTAATCCACATCACAAATCATCACAACATGCATATATCACAACAAGCAAAATATAAAAAGTAAAAAATGGCTTACTGGAGGAGATGGTCGGCCGGCGGCTTGGGGAGGTGGTCGGGGAGGCCGGCGGTAGAGGTCGGTGAGGCGGCTTGGGGATGAGGGCGGTGGTGGAGGGGGATGTGAGGGTGGGGCAGCTGGCGGCAGAGGTCGGAGAGGTGGCTTGGGGATGGCGTCGGTCGGGGAGGCAGACGGCGGCGGCGTCGGTAGGGGAGGAGAGGAGGGGGAGGCAGTGAGGGGGATGGAGGAGAGGGAGGCAGGGGTGGCGGTGATGTGAAGTGAGGGGAGGGGAGGGGAGCGGCGGACAGCGTTGGTCGGGGAGGCGGACGGCGGCAGCGTCGGTCGGGGAGGAGAGGAGAGGGAGGCGGCGAGGGGGATGGAGGAGAGGGAGGCAGGGTGGCGGCGATGTGGAGTGAGGGGAGTGGAGGGGAGCGGCGGACGGTGTCGGTCGGGGAGGCGGACGGCGGGGCGTCGGTCGGAGAGGAGAGGAGAGGGAGGCGGCGAGGGGGATGGAGGAGAGGGAGGTAGGGGTGGCGGCGATGTGAAGTGAGGGGAGGGGAGGGGAGCGACGGACGGCATCGGTCGGGGAGGCGGATGGCGGCGGTGGTAGCGATGTGGAGCGACCGGAAGGAGGCGACGGACGGTGGAGGGATGAGGAGGCGCGCGGCGGACGGTGGCAGGATGAGGAGGTGGCGGAGGCGGGATTTGGGCGGCAGGGGAGGCGGGACTGGAGGATTTGGGCGGTGCGGCGGCGGAATTTTCGGTAGCCTGGCGGCAGACTGGAGAGAACGCCTGGGACATAGAAATTTCACCGAGCCCGCCTCCCCTTATATGGGCATCATCCCGTGCGGGCCACCTTAACGCCTGCACGGGATAATAGATTATCCCGTGCGGGCGGCTTAAGTGGCCCGCACGGGAAGAAAAAGTGCACAATTTTTTTAAAAAAAATATATTCCATGGGATTGTAGTACTTATTATATTTCATATAGCAAAATTAAATATGTAGCTTAATAATTCCCATCTAAATTATATTTAATTAATCATTATAATTAATTATATCACAATGAACCGTAAATTAAAAATCATTCGTGGTTAATTAAACCACAAATTATTCAACCTGCAAATATATATTAACAAAGCATTAACCAGACATGAATTTTATTCGCATCTAATTATTCATCGATATGATTCATATAAATAAAGTACTCGAGCATCAAATAAATTCAAGACGACATATAGTACGGATAAACATGGCCACCATCTCATTCGCAAAATATAATCAGAATAAAATTTAGTACGGATAAACACGGATACAAGATGGACACCATCTCATTCGCAAAATTGTTTACAAAATAAGTAGTACACACGATCGACATCTCACTAATGTTTGACAATTTTCGAAACACCATCCTTCTGCGCGGACGAAAACAGATCTTCGTCAAGGCTTGTCTCAACTTCCTTGATCCGGTTAGGAAAATATGTGAACAAAGGGACGTCATCGTATTGGTTGTAATCTGACGCGTCTTCAATGCTATCAATGCCAATGATGTTTTGCTTTCCCGGTTCAGCAATGGCCATCTTATCGTCGGAAGGGTCATTGACATAGAATACCTGAGCAACACGCTCAGCAAGAACCCACGGATCATCCTTGTGTCCTAGCTTGCTACGATCCACAACCGTCAGGCCGTAGTCATCGATGAATACGCCTGTTGTCTGTCTGACCCATTGGCATCGTAGCACCGGGATCTATATGTTAAGGCCATAGTCTAGCTCCCAAATGTCTTGTATGATCCCGTAGTAGGACTTCTTCTCACCTGCTGCATCAAACGCCTCCACCCGAACTCCGCTGTTCTGAGTTGCGCTTTTCCTGTCCTTGAACATTGTGTAAAACCTATATCCGCCGATGTCGTACCCTTGCCATGACGTCACAAGGCTAGTTGGGCCATTTGCTAGTCTGCGCAAAGTTTTTTCCTCCAGCGAATCACCCAACGGCAGATCTTTCTCCTTCAACCATTCAGGAAATTTCCGTTTCTATTCTTTACAAATCCAAATGGCCGTTCTTCTAGGGTTGCTGGCTCTTATCTCGTTCATGTGTTCCTGAATGTACGGCTCGACGATGGCGAGCTGTTGCAAAGCACTGCTATGTGTTTCCGCTACATCTTTGAAGTCCTCATCATAGAACCTTTTCTTGCCTACGATCCCCGTCCTAACTAACCGGCCCTCGTGTAAAAGGGGGGTCACACCGATGGGTTCGGCGTCCTTCATGTAATCTATGCAGCATTCTACCACCTCCTTAGTTGTGTACCCCTCTATCATTGATCCCTCCGGATGAGCTCGGTTACGGACATACCCTTTCAGGACGGACATGTACCTCTCGTACACCCACATCTGGTGTAGGTATAGGGGACCAATCTCGATAATCTGAGGTACAATGTGGACAATCAGATGCTCCATCATGTTGAAGTAAGCTGGAGGGAAAAACATCTCAAGCTGGCACGCTGTCTCGATTGCAAATTTTTGTAGGGGGCCTAACTCTTCAGGATCAAAAACCTTCTGTGATACTCGATTGAAAATGTAGCACAACTTTGTTATAACTAACCGAGTGTGAACTGGCTTGACCGCTCTTATATCAATCGGTAGGAAGACTGTTAACATCTTGTGATAATCATGAGCATTGTACCCAGAGATGGTCAAATCTTTCAAAGATACAAGTTTTCTAACGTTCGCTGAGAAACCAGTCAGGACTTTCACACTATGCAAGCATCTACATAAAGATTTTTTCTCATCAGGTGTTAGTGAGTAGCAAGCCGGAGGAATATCGATCTTCCCATTTGGCAGCTCTTTTGGGTGAAGCTCATGCCTTATGTCCAAATTGACGAGGTCGGTCCGGGACTTCAACCCATCTTTTGTCTTACTCGGGACGTCCAGTCAAGTGCCAATGGTGCTATCAAACACATTCTTCTCAATGTGCATTACGTCGATGGCATGCCGAACCTCCAGGGCAGGTTACTTTCCTCTAAAGGTGCATCAGTTGTTTCCTGATCCGTCCGACGGGCTTCTTCTTTGGCTTGCCGAAGACAACCTTAATGTTCTTTGTCAGCTCGAAGACAGAGCCACCTGTTCGTGTTTCAGGAGCTAGATCGTTCTCTACTGTATTGTCGAATAATCTGGCCTTCGCACGCCACCTATGCCTCTGAGGTAAGAACCGACAATGACGCATGTAAACACCCTTGGTTAACGAGGTGAGGTACTTGTACAACGTCTTGTCGATACATATGAGGCATCTGAACTTCCCCTTAAGCTGGCCCGAGAGCGAAAAGTTTGCCGGTAAGTCGTTGATCGTAACGAATATGATGGCATGCAGAGTAAAATGTTCCCTACGGTACTCGTCCCACATTCGTAACCCTTCCTCCCACAGTTCTTGCATGTCCTCCATCAATGGTTCCAGAAACACATCTATGTTAATCCCAGGCTGTCTTGGACCTTGTATAAGGATAGACAAAAGAATATACTTTCGCTTCTGGCAAATCCATGTAGGCAAGTTGTACATCGTTAGCAGAACTGGCCAGGTGCAGTGTGTGCTGCTTAGGTCACCGAACGGGTTCATTCCGTCCGTGCTCAATGCAAACCTTGCATTTCTCGGGTCCTTTGCAAATTCCGGGTGTAGTGCATCAAAGTTTTTCCACTGTCAAGCATCGGCGGGGAGTCGGATCTTACCGTCATTTTTCCTACCCTCCTGGTGCCATCTCATCAACTCGGTGTCGTCACGGTTGGAATATAGCCGCTTCATGCGATCTTTAACTAGCAGGTACCACATCACCATCCTAGGAATCCTTTTGTTCTCATCCACCGGTGCATCATCTTTGTCGACCACCTCTCCATCGGAGGCTCCGTTGCCCGTCTTGTACCGACTCGTCCCACATGTTGGGCAAGAGTCTAAATCCGCGAATTCCTTGCGGTACAGTATGCAATGATTTTTACATGCATGGATCTTCTGAACACCTAGAGACAATGGACATATCAATTTCTTCGCTTGATATGTGTTCGTCGTTAGCAGGTTCGGCTTAGGAAGCATAACTCTCAAAAGATCCATCAAATCATTGAAGCTCGTGTCCGACCATCCATGTCTAGCCTTCAATCTGAGAAGTTCTAGCACCGAGCGCAGGACCGAATAGTCCTTGTCGCATCCTTTGGCTTCGTCGTACAGAAGCTCCTTCGCTGCTTTTTCCAACGCTTCCCAATTGTCCAACCCTCGTCTTGTACCAGTTAGGACTTTTGGTTCAACGTGCCGCAACATATCTTCCAGATCAAAATCAATACCTTCATTCTCTATACCAGAGCCACCGTATTCCGGGATGTTTCCCTATGACATGTCTTCGATTATAAAATTTTCTGCATCATCAAAACAGAAATCATCTAACTCTTCATTACGACCACCGACTTCCCCATGAAAAGTCCATATCTCGTAGCCCTTCTTAAATCCTTGTTCTATGATGTGCGACAATACTTCATTCGGATCTTGCAGCAAAATTTCGTTCTTACAAACTTTGCATGGGCAAAAATTGCTCCTGAAATTCTCCCTCACAGCATGTGCCTTTGCGAGCTCAACAAATTTGCCTGCTTCCTTCAGGAACGTTGGATGAGCTCTTTTCGTGTTGTACATCCATGTCCGATCCATGACCTACAATAAAGCTTGTCATTAATACATCCATGCCCGATTCAAACACGAACGTATTTAATTTGGAGGGAACTAATCACATAGTAATTTAAAGTTTTACGGACTATTTAAACAGCCGCAAAGCAATTTTAAGCATTAATAAAATACTTTCCATTTCTAAAAAATGAAAATAACCGTCCTTTCATCCAAATGAAAATAAATTTAATAGAGGCAAACCCAACTTTTCAATTTAGGTTCTAAATACTTTTATAAACATGTAATGGAATCATTATGTGTTTGCTAAAAAAATATAAAAACAAAAAAATGCCTACACTATTCCATTTATAAAAGTGCAAGTTTCTTCGAATTCCACTGATGAAAACTGACAAAAATGGAAGCAAATGAAGGAGGAGAACAAGCTCTACACCTTTTATATGGAACCCAATCGAAGATTTGAGGTCGAAAACCTTCCCCCCTAATTTGTGGATGTTTAGGAGAGAGAAACGGCCGGAAATTCATGGCAACGGTCGGGCTGGGGGCTTATATGCCCCCCGACCATCGCAAGCGGTCGCCTACTGTGGGCCGCACGGGATAATCGATTATCCCGTGCGGTCCGCATAAGACAACCGCACGAGATAATTCGATTATCCCGTGCGGTTGTCTTAAGCGGACCGCACGGGATAATCGATTATCCCGTGCGGCTCACAGCCCGGCCCCGGCTTTCGCCTGGTTCCAGGCGGAGCCACTTATGGCCCGCTTGGAACCAAAAGGAGCCGACGTCCAGGATAATCACATCTGTAGTAGTGTATATTTATATATATCCAAAGGAATCGTCAAAGTATATATGTATGAATCGTCAAAGTATGTATTTACATGTTTACATATCTCACCTCTTTGTGATGAAAACTTGGCTCAGTCGTCCGTGGTTACCCACAGATGTTTTCTCGTGACTTTTGTATCTCACCTCTTTAAAACATTATGTATCCTTTATACTCCTGTTTGAAGAGCAAGTTTCGATTTATTTGATCAGTGTGTTTTAAATATTTGTTTTCACTTTTATGCGTATTTCTATTATTTCAATACAATTTAATCGTACATGAAGAACTGCTACTTATGTTTAGAGTATATATATATATATATATATATATATATATATATATATATATATATATATATATATATATATATATGACCCAATTGGTTTTTTTACATATGTTGGGACGTACAACTTATTAAAAAATTAGTGCAAATATTATTTATTTTGTAATGACTTATTTTATCATTAAGATACTTTAAGCATGACTATATTGTACTATATTTTGTAATAAGATGAAATTAAGATGAAACAATGTGTCCAAAAGCCAACTGCTTCAATTCTTATATTTAAAAATGGTGGAAGTATTAAAGTGCCATGGGTTTGTGATGTATTTTCCAGTGCTAAAGGTGGTAAAATACACAGGGCAAGTACGATAGACCCTCCCCACATCCCCCGCACGCGGGCAAGAAAAAACACTAAACCATGGAATTAATATTGATTAGAGATGCAAACTAATATAAATCATTCCACACTGAAGGACAATAAATTTTCTATATATATGATATGACATATAAGTACTATATCCAGTTCGGAATGAATTAGAAACTGTTACAACGCAATAATTAACAACATATGAAGATTCATAATGACAACGCTATATTCAGCAGAAAATTTCACTGTAGATAATCACGCTCTCCACAAGAACTATTTTTGAGCCTTTTTCGCAGAGGGCCTACCAACGTTTTTCTTTTTGCTGCCAGAAGATCCACCAACGTTTTTCTTTTTGCTGCCAGAAGATCTGCCAACATTTTTCCTATTGCTGCCAGAAGATCCATCATTCTCTCTCTTCCTCCTAGGATTTTTCAAGATTTTTATAATTTCTTCAAACGCTCTTGCCTTCTCTTCTTTGATAGTATCAATTTCATCAATAAATCTCGCCATCCGTCTACTTGACATTGCAGTGATCGGTTTGTTGATTATCCTCCCTATCTTCTTCTTTATATTTCTTACCTGTGACAAGTATAAAGAACCAAATTAATATCACGTACATAAAATGAAATCAATTCCATATGCAGTGAACTATATACAATATAGTACTACTCAACAACCAGAGGAATGTAGATGGTCGTTTTCCATTCACATGCATACCTGCTCCACCGGGAAGGTTATCAGAGTTTTGTCTTCCTCATTGCAAACCTTGAAGAATTCGTTCAGGGTCTCCAATTCCTTGTCAGTGTCCACCGCTGTGACGCGCAGATACTGTATTACCTCGTGTGGAGCCATTCTTAATGGCGTCGCCTGCGCCCTCTTCCTCTTTCTGTCTACCATGCTCGGGTACATGGTAGCAGTAGCAGCACTACCTCCAGCTTGCTGGGTCACTTGAGATGATTCCAGTATCTTTACGTCTGGTCTTTTTGCTGCAGGACGACTGTTTGCAGTGGCATAGAATTCTTCAACTTTAAACAGAAAGGTAGCAACAACATTCTGCTCATGGGCTGCTTCCGGCGGCACCGGTGCCGGTGCCGGCGCTGGAAGCTCTGCTGCTGGAGGAGCTTCCATGAACTGTGCCGCCGGGGACGCTGCATCTGCAGTTGCTGCGCATATAATATCAAATCAAATTGTATGAATACACAATATATAAATTAAAATTAATGGTTCAGTAAATTAACATCCATTCCATATCGAAAATTTGATGACTCATTACCATTCTCAAATGGGGCTGACACAATCGAATGGAGCATGTTCATCTCCATCACCGTGTGACTGTTGGCCATATCGGTGCGGACCGCTCCGGAAAAGTTGTAGCCAGTGTCGAAAAAATGATGCCCACTCGTATCATGTCTCAGCTTTTCAACGTTGCTTGCGATGAAATCGCTCGCGGACTCAACCGTGTGATTAGTAAGGCTGAAAACATTTGAAAAAAACAAATTACAATATCGAAAATGTTCTCCCTCGAGAGGTTGTCTCCTCGTTTGTTTAAATCCATCCAAAGAGATATAAAAAATTTCTCAAAATTTTTGGCAATATACATACACATATATATACAACTCCACAACATCGTGCAAACTCAACTTACACACTGAAATATATATAAAACAGCAATGCAATAACGAACTCTAATATGAGGATCCACAAGCTAGAGGATCTTATGGGAGGTGAAGGTGCCAAAAAAAAATCAAAGTATTTATAAGGTTCTTTCAGAAGAAAGCAATCCTAACAATATAACCTTGTAAAAAGGAATTTGGTGGTGATAAGCAATGTTGTGCACAATAAACAATTCAACATCTTCATTTTGAATTTCACATAGCATGATTTGATGGGCAAAGTGTCTTCTTTGCATTCAATATCCTCATCATAGTGACCAAAATATATATTTGAAAATTGGCTTATCAGGATGCCCAAGTCAAAAGAAATGTTTTATTTTGAGCTAATGCAACATGTTGATAAATTTGATGTTGCCCAAATGGTAAAACTTTTTATAATAAGAAATTGGTTAATCCTAAAGAGTGTAGGTTATCATTATGTGAACCAGCTCCACACTTGGTCTTTGAAGTTATCACAGGAGGAGCAGGATACTATACGTAGCGTATACTACAGTTGGAATTAGTAGCCAATGATCTTTTGTTATGCTTTGTATGTCATTGAACCTATATAGTTACTTACTGGAATATTTGTGATTTGTCTTAGCTTTTAATTCAAATGATTATCTTTTTAGAGGAGTTGGAGACTTGTCCCATCACTCTATATTGTTTTCTTTTTCTTTCTCAATACTAGAATTTATTTGTTGTGTCCCAGTTGGCAGACCGGAGATATAAACCACCTCTGTTATCTAAAAAGATATAAAAAGTACTATTCATATGTTGAATTTCTCTTTTCTTTCACTGTGTACGACAAATATGAACGTGATTTTTGGTGGAGTGATAGACATCATTATACTCAATATTGTTAATTTTTTTACACTACTTGTATTGAATTTGATAAAAAAAATTACTTGAGGAGATATCTTCTCGAGGGATTAGAATCCGTTTTCTCGGTAACAGCATGTTCGTGTTGGGAATTTTATGAACAGCCGGTATTGGGGGAAAAAAAACATTGGATACAACAAAAGAAAGTTAATTTAATTTGAGTCGATCCCTTACTCGAAGTATAGCAGTTGGCTCCCGGAAAAGTGTAGTCCTTCAGCACCAGCAGCAGGGTATCTGCGATCCACGATCGCATGTTGAAATGATCCAACTCCGGTAGTAGCATGAACCAAGAAGTATATTGTCCGGCTAGCTGCGCGCACAAAGGCAACATTTTCACAAAACCACACGCGGAGATCTATTCGATCATTATCAAAGCAATAATCACAGTCGACCTTGCCAAGTAGTTCTCATTTGATGCCTATTAATCTGCACATAAATACACAATAGCATGTGAAATTGATAGATCTTATTACCGTTTGAATGCATCATCTCCCTGACAAGGTGGCAGTTGGAGCAGTCCAGATCTCCGGCCTGAAATGGGACGAAGTTGGCGTACTCATCGACGACGGGCGGAGCAGTGTCGCCGGCGCTGGCGCCGTGTGTGTCGTCAGCCCACATCAGGACATCATCCATGTCGACGCCGCCCATGTCGACGTTGAAGTCCATGAAATTGAACATTAGAGGGGAGCCTGGAGCGTCTCGTGATGGGGCCAAGAACAAACCGTCGACATCGCCTGAGGGCGCCATCGTCGTCGGCTGGCCGGCGAAGCCGTGCGCCGGCAACGGGGCCAGCGGTTGCTGTTGCTGGTGATGCATCACCGGCGACGCCTGAACCTGATGGGTACTGTATCCACCAGCGTTCATCGCCGGCGGCTGAGGCTGAAAATTCAACTCCGGAAAGAAGCCGAGATCGACATCGAAGCCGAGATCTGCAAGCACCGGGTTCCCGAGACCCAAATCCGCCGCCGGAGTGGGCTCGACGTGAGTCGTTGCCGGCGTAGGAACGGGGAGTACTACGGGAAGGGGCAATGTAGTATCCACATCTGCCTCACCGAACAAAGGAAACTCCATGTCGTCGAGCATGTAGCGGCTCACATCTCCATCGGAGTCGTAGCAGTGGTGCTCGCCAGCCATGGAGATGATGATGGTGGTGGTGTCGGAGCAAATCGCAATGGCGGCGTGCGGTGGGGAGCAAGGCGAGAGAGATCGAGTGAGAGAGAGATCGAGAGAGTGTGGCGGGTTAGGGCAAGAAGGAGTTGGGGGAATATATCGCGAGCGGGAGCGGGGGCGGTTTCGAACGGATCGATCGAGGCGGCGATTGGCGATTTTCCCTCGCGGGGCGCGTTTCTTTCTTTTTTTGGGAGTTTTTCTCGGCCGTCGGATGCGTATCGGGCGGCGGTTGACGATGGCTGCGGGGCGCACGTGGCGATTAGAGGAAAGGCGACGGAGCACTGTTTGGACTTTTGAATCTAGCTATTTTGGGTAAGTTTGGGGATTAATTATCTTGTGAACGCGTCCTTGTGTCCATTCGCGAGGCTTGGGTACAACTACTACTTGCCTGATCTGTATTAGAATGCCAATTATAGAGGAGCAAATATATGGATTCCCGTTCACACACATATATATATACACGTATTTTGGTATATGCGTATATATACGATAAGATCAAACTAGACCTGCACTTATACATGGATGTAAACATGACTGTTCACTCCTTACTAGTATAAGCAGATGAGTAGTACCAACAATCGTCACTACTTAACATATAAATCTGAAAAAGGATAACATGAGAGGTTGGAGGTCGAAGGCCATGATGTAACCGGTAACAATTGCAGAAAACATGTCGAAACCTGAAAAAAAAAGTTTGAAATGAAAAATCCTTAATTAGATAAGGATGCAAAATGAAGCTAAAAAATCAGAGAAAAAACTTTAATATTATTGGTGAATAGAGATAAAATTAAGGCAAATAAAAAAAATTTGAAAGCACTTCTAAGAAAATGAAAATTACTGAGCATACAAAAATTATGACAACTAATCTAAAAGATCAAAAACATAGTATTTGATTTACTAGTTTGAAAATACTATAAAAAAGTTTTAAAAAAAGCAGAAATTCCAACATTAATCATAGAAAAATATGAATTTAACTATAAATATAATTTAGAAATAACATAAATTCGGAATAAAAAAATTTGAAAACTGAATGAGAGTTTATTAAGAAGACAAAACGAGATTAACTAAAATTTAGAATAAAAAATAAAATAAAAAACGAAATTATATTTAATGTGAATTTAAGTATAGTAGGAATATAATTTAGAACTAACTGAATACGGAATAATAAAAAAGGAATATTAAAAGAAAGGTTCATTTAGAATACAATAAGAGATTAATTAAATTTCCTAAAAATAAAATAAATACCAAAATTGGATTTTATGAATTTCAAATAAACTTAAAAATCATCAAAACTTGAAATAAAATATAATAAAAAATTGATCTAGAGACTAGAAATTCCCACATTGATCGAAGGAAAACAAATTCAAATAGGAATACATAACTAAAATTCGTAATAAAAAATAAAATAAATTTCAAAATAGGATATCAATTGTAATCCCAAATAATATTTAAAAATATTTAATATCAGAGTGAAATAATAATAATAATAATAATAATAATAATAATAATTAAATAAGGTTAAATAAAAGAGTACATAGAAAATACAATTTTAAATATCCAAAAGTAAGATTTTAAAAAATTATAACAATAATACATATAATAGAGGGTCAAAATTTAAAATAGTGTCTACAAGGAAATACATTTTTTAAATAACTAAATCTCCGCATGAAAATTAAGGAATATTGAGAGAACTGTTTATCTCAAAGACAACACAAGATTACTAAAATTTCTGATAAAAAATAAAATAAACTCTGAAATTGGATAAAACAAATTCGAAATAAAAAAAAGAACATTACAATTTGAAAAAAAAGTAGAGTAAAATCTTAAATAAGTAAAGACTACACAACAAGAAAAATACATAGCAAAATACAGAAGCGGGGGCATAAGCGTTGTTCTTTGAATCAAAGGTTTCATGAAATCAATATCGATTCTCTTTTAATATGTCGATGAACGGATGGATCTATCTTTCTATAAATATACAATATTAAGAGTAACTAAATTCCGAATAAAAATAAAATAAATTTTGAAATTGGTTTTCAAAATATACTATTGCAAAATAAACTTTAAAAAGGCATGAAATTTGGAATATAATTTAGAAATAACTATAATTCGGATATAAAAGATATTAAGCATATAAAATATGTTGTTGCGATTGATATATCCCCTAAAAGAAAGAGCCCATGTTCACTTTAGATATCTACAAATTACGACATCAATTTAAGTAAAAAAGAAACAGCTACGTCATATCGTGAAACTGTACTTTCAAGATTTTAGATTCAGAAAAATAAATAAATTGAGGTCCAGATATGTTAAAATGACCAAAACAATAAAAATCTAGGATTGACAATTAATATTGGCACATCAGATTTTAAAAATGGTTTTCATATATTAGTCCTACTAGGGCCACAGGAAGACGGGCCGTAAAGGAGTAGGGTGGCAGCGGTTGGTGGAATATCTAAAAGTTGTAAAACAAAATCCCAATGACAATTATGTGTTGATTTTTAGAATTCCAATAGCGATAAAGAGGAGGGGTGGCGGTTGACGAGACATTTTTAGAAAGTAAAAAAAAAGAATCCCAACTATGAAACTATGATTAGGCTCGATTTTTAAAATCCCACAAACAATAACAAGGGAGAGGTGCAGTGCGTGGGCCGTGAAGGAGTAGGATACTGACGTTTGACGGGACTTCTGAAAACTATAAAAAGGAGCCCATCGAGACCATGAACTCCAAAAACTATAAAGTCTGATTTTGGGTATTTCCCACTTACCCACTCGACCGTGTTATTTTGGGACTCACATATCCGGGGACCGAAGTGCCTATGCCGTAGGTAGTGGATCTGAATCTGTGTATTTTCTGGCAGAACGGTTCCAGGAGGGCGTTATCCAACAGATACATAGTATCTGTTAAATATTACTGATATTGCCTAGTAAATTGTCCGGATATTACACTACTACAGAATAGCTTTTTGCAAATGGTCCAAATGCATTTTCGCATGCGGTTGGGCAGACCGCATGGAAGAAAAGGTCTCCAAAAATCATGATTTTCGCATGCGACCAGCGCAACTGCATGCGAAAATCGGATTTTCGCATGTGGGCGCTTAAGCTGACCGCATGCGAAAAGGAAAAATCGTGAAATTTTTTTTCCAAAAATCAAAAAATACATCGCCGCTGCCAGCGGCCCGCCACCGTCCTTGTCCTCCAGTCGCCGCCGCCGTTTTCCTCATCCTCCAGTAGCCACCATCGTCGCCATAGTCCTCATCCTCCTATCGCTGCCACCGTCGACGTCGTCCTCCACCTGTCGCCGCCGCCCATGTCATCATCCTCCTCGCGGCGGATCGGGGCGGGGGAGGGCAGCGGCCGGCGGATCCGATGGGGGAGAGCGGTGGCCGGCAGACCAGGGCGGGGGAGGGCCACCGCCACCGCCGGATCGGGGCGGGGGAGGGCGGCGACCGCCGGATCCGAGCGGGGGAGGGCCACCTTCGACGTCATCCTCCTCCCGTAGCCACCCACCACATCGTTATCCTCCTCCCTTCTTGTCGGTGGATCAGGGTGGGGGAGGGCAGCGGCTGACGGATCCGGGTGAGGGAGAGTGGCGGCCAGCAGATCGGGGCAGGAAGGGCCACCACCGGAAGATCGGGGCGGGGGAGGGCAGCGCTCCTAGCTGCCTCGGCGGCACCGCCCGCTCCTAGCGCCTCCTCGTCGGCCACCACCCGCCGCCTCCTCGTTGGTCGCGTCGCCTGCTGCCGCTCGGTGAGAGATAGAAGAGGAGAGGAAGAGAAAGAGAGGGAGAGGAGAGAATGAGAGGGAGCACTCGGTGAGACATAGAGGAAATGAGAGGAAGAGAAAGAAAGGGAGAGGAGAGAATGAGAGAGAGGGGAGAGGTGAAGTGGAAAAATTTGAAGTGTTGAGAGGGAAAAGAGAGAGGAGGGGAGAAAATATCTATGTAAAAGTGGAGGGGTGTTTTTGCATGCGGACTACCTAAGTGATCCGCATGCGAAAATCTATTTTTGCATGCGGCCACTTAAGACGACTACATGGGAAAATAGGCTCATTTTTTCATGCGGCTCTTTAAGAAGACCGTATGGGAAAATGGATTTTTGCATGCGGGTTTCTTAATGAGCCGTATGTGAAAATAGAGCCTGATTTTTTCAAATGCGACTAGTTACAGTCCGCTTAGGGGTCCTTGTATAGAAAAATAATTTTTGTAGTAGTGTTAACTAGATAGCATGCTTTACCCTACCCTAATAACAATAAAAACTAGTCCACCACAAACCAGAAAACCAGGCTCAAAATGTCCAGAAAATGTCCAGCGCACTAACCCTAGGAGAGGACTGGAGGAGGCATGCACAGGAAATGATCAGGCACAGCTAGCCGCACAGCCACCATGACTGCAAGGCTGCGACTGAGAGTGTCACTGATGTTGCATCCGTCACATCTCTCCCACGTACCATTGCGAGTCATCGCACTGGGTTGCGCTCGTCGGACCGCTGCCAGACACCATCATCACGAGTTGCTGCACACTTCGTCCCTCTCGGCTCGGTTCCTCCTCGCTTCCTTGGCCCCTTACCTCCTTTGGTATTTGGCTCCTCAACGACGCCAGCCGAAGGCCATCTTCTGCATCCTTGTATCCTCTGAAAATCAGCAGCTCATCATAGGTCATCTAAGGATCGATTGTTAGGAGGATTTTTTTTCTGTCATTCTACATTTGGTGTTCAGTTTTAGGATAAATACGGCCAGTGGTGATTCAAGAATGACTGCTTGTTCTAGCATAGGTGCATCTCCGGCTAACAGCACACTTGTTTGTACTGGTCACTCGGTGTTGGCACCGAATGCATTGGTACCACATGAGGCAACCACGGCGACTAGAGATGGAAGTGGAGGTGCATACCTGTTATTATTCCTGATGAAGATGATGGGCCATTCATAGGAGAAGTTGAACCTGCAGCGAAGAGGCTGAAGAAGTGTACCTCGAAGGTTTTGGAGCATTTTAGTAAGTACACTAAGGTCAAGAATCTGGTGTGGTATAAATAAACAACTTAAAGTGAAATGCACAAAATGTGGCAGAGTGTTTGTTGTAGAGACAGTAATTGGCGCAAAGCACTTATGGAATCATTTGAATCTTATTCACTCACTGAAATCAATTAGCAAGAACATGAGTTGAAGGGGAAGTTCAGACTTTAAGGTATGATCCTGGAGTAAGCTTTAAAAGTTCTATACAAGTATTATTATGCACGAATTAATATCCATTAATTTTGTATGGTAGAGTATGAGTATGTTGTTGATTTCATCAAGTCTTCTCGGCCTAGTTTTGCATTCAAGTGACACATTACCACTTGGAAAGAGATACTACAGTTGTTTGAAGCTAAACAGAGAGTGTTGTTTTAATTTCTAATCGAATTTCTACAACCATGGATATGGACATCAAATCATAATGAAGCTTATACGTGCATCGCTTCTCGTTGGATTGATGGAAATTGGTTGATGCAAAAGAGAGTACTCAGGTTCATTCATATTGATGGGTAGCATACAGGAACTAGCCTAGCAAATGCATTTCTTAATGTAGTAATGTCTACGAATATTATGAAAAAGAAACTATTTGCTCTCGCACTGGACAATGCTTCATCAAATTACGTGCTAGAGAAGTTGTGACAGAGCTTAACAAACTTTGTAACATTAGTAAGGTCCCTCCATTGATATATGATGGTGTTTTATTTCATGAGAGATGTTTAATTATGTCATATATTAAATCTTCTCAAGATGGATTGAAAATCATTGCATGTATAGTTGAGAATATTAGGGCTACCATTGGTATTGTGAAGAATTATATATTGCAATTGGAGGAATTTAAGAAGTGTGTATAGAATGTGACTTGGACAACACATCTGGGCTTAAATTTTATATGCCTATAAGGTGGAAGTCAACATATATATGACATGTTTAAGCAAGATTTCTAAGGAGGGATTTTGATGGCTTTTGTTCTTAGATGAGGTTAGATATATGTTAAATGTGTGCTCTGATTGCTGAAGAATGGGATATGGCAGAATCACTGTTCAAGTGTTTGATGAAATTGAACGATACCATCGTGCTGTTATCTGGTTGTCTATATCTAACACCAAACTTGTTTTGGTGGAAGTTTTGTGAGATTAAGTTAACAGTTCAAGAATGGTGTGAAGTGTTGATGTTTCCATTGCTTCAATTCTATGGTCGTGGCCATGCAAATCAAATATGACAAGTCCAAGCTAGCGCTTGATGTGGCTTGCTTTATTGATCCTCGATATAAGCAAATACTAATTTGGGTCTTGATATCATGGAGGAATTCTTGTATTCTAATGCATCTGCGACTAAAGAAGTGGATATAAACAAATTGGAGGTCTATATGAGAGAGAAGCTAATTCATTTAGTTGATCCAACAAGTGAAGGCACAAAATTTGACATAGTGCCATGGTGGAAGACCAACCAAGTGGCTTTTCCTATCCTATCAACACTTACTCATGATGTGATGGTTGTTCAAATCTCTACTGTTGCTCTTCAGAATCAACTTCTAGTGTTGGTGGTCATGTTGTTGGTCCTTTTCATAGTTCTCAACATCCCGATATTGTTGAGGCTCTAGTTTGCACCAAGTTTTGAATAAGATCATCCAATAAAGGTAAATGTTTATGCATCTTCATTTCATTATTTATATAATCTCTCATACTTGTTTAGTTATTTTGTTAGTTTTTTTCAGGATATTTTAAGGACAAGATAGCAACAATCTTGATGAGTTGAATATAAAGTTAGAGGATGAAGTTTGTGCTAATATAGATATGAATGGTTAGGTTAGTTAAATATTTATGTGCGTTCATCACTGCATGAAATGACTATCTTTGAGACCTGCAATCTTTGAATGAATGGTTCGTTGGTTCCATTTTGGATTTTGATAGAGCTAAGGGGCAATCAATGAGATACTTACAAATATTGTATTAATCTGAATGTTCTACAAAATAATAAAAACGGTTTAGGTTACTACACATCGTATGTTATTCTCCAAATTAGGAATTAGGAAAACTAGTGCTTAAGTATTTAGGTCATCGAGAGAGAATATCTATGGGCCCATGTGTTAGACATGGTACATGTCTGTACCAATTCTAATACCTACCCCAAAGCTGATACCTATATGTATGGACATGGTACGAAGATACTGAATATGGGCATATATGAGTACCAGGTTTGATACCTATGGTTACCAGAGATGATAAAAACGGTGTACCATGTCTGATAAATATAGGTATCAAGATAAACTAGAGGTATCATATGTATGAGTGATTTTCTAACAAGATTTTATGGCCTAGCATGATCTATGCGTGCTCCAAATAAGACACTACGTGTGATTTGTATCAACGTGTAACCTAAAATGAGACATGTGTCGAGTACGGCCTAGGCCGAAAGGTTGGACTACCCAAGCCATCCCCAACTAGTTGGTCTCTTGTATCCATGGCATCAGGCCACATAACATGCCAAGCAGGAGACCCGAACTAGCTAGCGGGCCAAACCAGGCTAGCCACTTAGGTCCAAGATAGCTATAGACGACCTAGTCATACAGCTCAAAACCAGGCTTGATGTGCAAGAGGGAGCACATAGTAGCACCATGCACTCCATGCTCAGGAGGAGACGTAGAAGGGAACTAGGATGCACGAAGCTGCCGAGTGGGATTTGTGGCCACAATGCTCATACTGCGTGCAACAAATACAGCAATGTCACGTACTATGAGTTTGACCATCTACAGTTATACCTTTGCGCAAATTATTGCTGACAGGAACTTGTATGGTTACTATCACTAATGAGCATGTAGCCAGCAGCGCCCTGGTAGAGTTTGCTAGTGCCCTGTCATTGAATATCTCCTACCATCTTCCTCCTCAAGCTTTCTGCTTTAGCCATGTGGATATTAATCTACCAATGATCCTGTCAACGATCCATCATAGGCACACGCATACAGATCATGTCACCATCCGAAACATGTCTTGTATATAGAAGGGCACGATGTTGCAAGTAGAAATGGCAAAGGGGCCCGTAACCCGAGACCCGGTGGGTTTTTACTCTATTAGGAGCCAATATGATTCAATTGTTGTACCCATGGATCTGCTATTGAGCAAAAACCTCACCCGTTGGGTGGGTCAGGTCTTGGAACATTTATGGTCACCCGCAACCGGTAACTCGTGGGAGAAAAAATACCCATAGGCCTAAGCCCAGAACATGTGAGAGGCGCAAGACCCGACAACCAGTTATGCAACAAATCCTAACCCAGATATAAAAGCCATATCACAGTCCCTCCCACCCCATCCCACACCACCGCACCGCACGCAGCAAGGGGTTAAGTGCCAAGCCTAGGCAAAATGTTGATCGTGCTCGTGCACATGCGTAGGAGTGGACGCGGCGCCACGCGGCGCACCTCCTACTCCCCACGCATGAGTGGACCATCTTCGCCGCTCACCAAGGCAGCTAGGGTTAGGGTCGGGGTCGAGCAGATGGAGCCATTGAGGCAGTAGCCGCAGGATGCATCCCTACTACCTCGCATCACAGTCTTACCTCCTCCGACCACCCTATCCAGTCATCTCTCTATTACCATCTCCACAGCAGCAAGTCGACACCACGATGTTCTCTAGTTCCAACAACGACAACGGTTGGCCCAACCCGCTCCATGCGCCGATGTGCAATGTCACAGTGGATATTACGTGTTAGTTGGACCAGTCACATTGCAAAAATAAAATTTAAAAACATATTTTCTCCTCTCTACCTTATTTTTTTTAATTTTATCATTTTTCCACTCTACCTAAGAAGGGAAAAATATGGATTATAATTATATATATACATTATAGATAGGACATTCATGTGGGGCATCATGGTGCCCGGGCACCATGGTGCGAAATGCACAAGTTCATTCAAATTTTTCAAAATTTTCAAATTGTGAGTATATACCTAGGTATAAGAATTTGATTCGTACCTATACCTAGCAATAAAACTACTCAAATTCAACTTTATTTGATTATACATTATTACATACCTAACTAATTATATGTTTAGATGTTATATACCTAGGATCAAATCTAACCAAAACAAGTTCAAATTCAGTTCAAACTTGTTTTGAACTAGTTAGTAAAGTAGTTAATGTTAATACCTAAACATTCAATAAAAATTCATACTCATTTGAATTGGATATATACTCAATTTGAAACATGGATTGAAACATGGAACCCGGGTACCATGGAGAACCAAATAAATTTACTATATAGATATATATACATATATTTATATACATATATATAGGAGGTGGATTTTTTTAACCTAGGTGCACATGCACCTACAATCTACACCGTACATACATGTGTGCATGAATATTTTGGCAAAGTACTTTTAAAACCTAAACATCGGCATTATGTACCATCCCTTGCCTTTTCCCTTATAGGCGCTAGCATGAAAGATCCATTTTGTACTGTATCGTTTACCCAAAATGTCCTTTTTCGTACCAGTTGGCTGCACTCCTCACTGCTACCGGATTGTGATCCCCTCCGCTTCTTGTTTCCGGCCTCCGCCTCCCTCCTCCTATCCTCCACCTCATCTGGTGGTTGTGTCCACGTGTGCCCGATGACCAAGATCTAGAGAGCTCAGAGAAACTTGTGGTGAGGGGAGGACTCTGGGGAGTGGAGGTGTAGGTGCCAGTGGCGGATCTAGGATTTAGGGTATGGGTGATCCGATCTAAAACTTTTTTCTAAACACCATAAATCTAACGATACTAATATATAGCATACAAGTATAGATAATAGAATAGATCAAAAGTTTACCATGAGATATTAATAAAACATCTTAAAACATATAAAATTTTAATGTATAAAAGTTTATATGCGTATAAAAAAGAATATTACCATACTACATCTCTCTTTTTTGAATATATGCCTTTTAATGAACATAAAGGGCCTGTTTAGATCCACCGTCAAATTTTTTTATCCCGTCACATCGAACGTTTGAACACATGCATGGAGCATTAAATATGGATGAAAAAAAACCAATTGCACAGTTTGCGTGTAAATCACGAGACGAATCTTTTGAGCCTAATTTCATCATGATCTGACAATGTGGTGCTACAGTAAACATTTAATAATGACGGATTAATTAGGCTTAATAAATTCGTCTCGCAGTTTACATGCGGATTCTGTAATTTGTTTTGGTATTAGTCTATGTTTAATACTTCAAATATGTGTCCGTATATCCGATGTGACCCACCAAATTTTTTTCCCCTGGATCTAAACACACCCAAAGGTGTTTATTATATTCTCTTCATCTACTAGGTGATGGATCCGGCCACGCTTGTCTCCCCAGCGCCCGATCCGGTGGTGTCCCCCTCCTTGCCCGACGCCACTGCTGCCGCGGTACGGTGGTGGTCCAGTAGGCTTGAGTACGCCGGGAGAGGGGGAGGAAGAAAGAGCGGGCGGCCATAATCTGCGCGAGGCTTGCCGCTTGTTCGAGCAGCACAGCGCATCCCGGACGCTGGATCGTCGCGGCGACACCTTCCTTCCCCAGTTCGTTGGCAATCGACATTGGGTCTTTTGTAGCTTTGGTGTGTCACGGATCCATCTTGCTGCAGAAGCCGAGGGAACACAGGGAGGAGCCGATGTCCACGAGCGAGGTCGCGACGCAGCCCACGTGAGCGGTGTGTCAAATCTGACGCCTCCCTAGCGCTCAGGGGCACTGTTACGGTTGCCGGAGCTGGCGCAGCCAAGGCACAGCGAAGCTGGTGCGGCACACGAGCAGCCTGTTGGAAGGGCTGCCCCTTCCCTCGAGTCGTACGTATCACATCCCCGTCCATCCATGGGGCCTGCATCAGCTCTCGTTTGTTCACCATCTCCAATCCATCTCCCTCAGCTCTCTCTCTCTCTCTCTCTTCTGACGGCTGCTGTTCCTTTGTTGATGTTGGATTCTAGATGGGACAACGGGCGACGAACTACAAGAAGAGGTAATGGATTTGGTTTTCTTCGAAGTGCATCCCATTGAAACCGATGATATGGAAAACACTTCCTCTCGAACGTTCGATGTGAAGAGAAAAATCGGACGCTCCATACAGAAGCAAGCAGCAGCGTACACATAACAACAACTACTCCCTAACAGCCGTAGTCCATATGCACAGGGCCCACGGGCCCACGTGAGGAGCAGCTAGCATGAGCCCATGGACGGATGGACGTCAGTCATATCAACCACGTACCTTCGAAATGGTAAAAGTTTCAAATGATTTTTCGTTTCGAGATATATATCGGATCCATAATCCGATTATACCTTTGTATTTATTACAATGAAATCTATGTTACATGATTATATTCCGATAAAAAAATATAATATATATGTTGCATATAGTAAGGGCTTTGTGTTTCAACCTAACTTTTTTCAATGTTACATATCCTTCGAACATTTTTCTAGCACACGATAAAACCTTTTTTCACGAGTGATAAAACAACTGAAATATTTTTCGTTGGAATATTTTTTACCAAGCGAAGAAACATCTAAATCATTTACTTATACAAGATGAAATTTGCAAATATCAAAAGTTCAGTCCATAGAGCTCACACATCCAAACGGATTGGACTATCGTGGATTTATTTCCTACACTATTTATCTAATCCGCAATTCGATAACACCATTGAATACATTAAAATAAATTTTCTGTTACAATATCCTCAATATTATATTTCAGTGACTTTTTTAGTTTGCTTATTGCACCCTTTTTAGTGTTGCACACATTACTATTTGGATGTTTCAATAAATATTTTTTAATGTTTTATTATATCATTTATCAATGTTGCACATGATGTTCTTTTGGAGGTTTCCACAAGTTTTTTTCAACAATTACAACTATGCTTAATGTGTGATTTAAAATTAATTAAACATTTTTTTTTGCAAATACATTGTATGTTTCATATTATTTATTTTTATGTTTCACACGTTGGTATTTAGTGTTTCGTTTAGTGGTTGCGGTTGTTGCATTTCTTTGAATCTGAAACAATTCACGATGTGAGATGAAACTTTTTCTATAAACGGTGAAACAATGGTTGATTTTTTTAGACACACATATATATTTTTATCAAAATATAATCATATAGGATTTTGTTATACAGATTTAATTATGATGAATATAATGATGCAATTGCATAGTAGATCATATATATATTTTAGAGAAAAAATATTTAAATTTTGAAGAAAAAATAGGTTCATACACATGTACTATGACTATGAGAGAAGAGGAGAGAGAGGAAGAGCAAGCAGCAACACGAGCATGCAGCAATGTACTAGTACTATGCAATAGACAAGGCTACTCTATCAACGCATGCAGCGACTGGTATGCATGCTTGCAGGTAGCATGCGCAGGCGCGCAGCAGTGTGGCGTCGGGCATCCGATATTTGCAAAATTATCGGACGTCCGACACGTAGCATCCTCCCAATGATATTTGTTGGGCTAAGGGCTGGTATCTGGTTTTGCAATTAGTTCACTTGCAAATTTGTAGTCCACATTTGGAAATCTCAGTTCGTATGTTGATTCTTCGTATCCGTTTTTCTTAGGCTCTCTCCGATCTGTGATATTTGTTCGCAGCGCTAAAGACTTCAATTTGGGAGGATTTTAGAATTCTCAATTTTTGGGCAGCAGATTCAGATGTACATATCCATTCAAAATTTTCCACATTTTCTTTGGCATGGGATGGCAACCCTGCTGTTAATTGCATTTATGTTAATTGGTCGTATTTAGAACTCTCAGTTCGTGTGTGATAGTCGTTGCTCATTCCAGCCCCTATTGTTTCGTTTTCCTTGTACATCTACTGAGAGTACGAGATCTTGAAGTTTTCAGGCCTTTGTACATCCACAGACTTTTTTTGTTTCTCATTTGCGGACCTGCTTGTGATATACTCTTTGGTGAGCTGGTTTTGTGTTTTTCAGATCACAGATTTTGGAGACACGTCAATTCAGCCGGCGGCTGCGAGCCTGCTTGCTGCGACGTTAGAGACGCTGGCTGCTGCGTGCCTAATGATGTAGATGATATTTCTCTCAGTACTGGCTGCTCGGTCAATTAATCAGTGAGACAACAAAAACTGTGACATATACCCACTCATCCGAACGTGGAGAGAGATTACAACGTTATATCCTTATGCCCTATTTAGATGGGGCTAAATTTTTTTTAGCTCCTATCATATCGAATATTTCTACACTATTAAACGTAAACTAAAAATAAAACTCATTTCATAACCCTGGACTAATTCGCGAGACGAATCTATTAAGCCTAATTAATCCATGATTAGTCTATGTGATGCTACAGTAAACATGTACTAATTATGGATTAATTAGGTTTAAATTTGTCCCGTCAATTAGCTCTCATTTATACAATTAGTTTTATTATTAGTCTATATTCAATACTCTTAATTAGTGCCCAAACACCCCCTTAGAGTTGTGCAATATACGAATACGGTATATCTACGTACATACGGAAAGAGTTTATCAGATTAAGAAAATCATGTTTATGAACTAGGAAAGTAGTGAAGTCCTACTTGGAGCAGGTTAGGATATTTTCCTCACCGTACGGGGTCCGATGTCACCGAGTTCTACTTGGAGACTAAGAGGGGTACAGGGCATCGAATTTCAATAGCAGACACCTACCACCACAGACGCAATCGGAAGGACTTGAAGCTAATCTCGCCGATAAGATCTTGTCGGGCCGATCTCGACAAGGATCTCGTCGGTAACCTCGGAGTTCTGTTGTTCTCTTTTGTACTATATGGTATTCTATATAATCCCATATAAAGCGGATTAGGGCTATTACCTTATGAGGGTTTGAACCAGTATAAATTTTATCTTTTTGTGTGCTCGATATCGTATTGTATAGATCCATGTACCAACGTACCTCAATACCCTCAGAATACAGTTCGTGGATATCATCCATCGACAGTGGCACGCCAGGTAGGGGGCCTTGGTGCTCAAGGTTTCATCGAGATGACTTCAGGCTACCCCGATAACCGCGTCTACACCAACCTTGGCCCATGAGATTCAACCCGGACATCGTTGGTGTGGACTCAAGTCGGATCCCTCGTCTTTCCGGTTTACGCTACGACGCAGATCTCGTTTGCCCCAGTGCTTATCGAGAACGAGAACCACGTAGTCGCGACAAATAGAAACGATACTACTTCGGCTACTCCTCCCATCCCGTCAGAAAAGAGGACGCTGAATACTTCAGCTCCTGGGAAAAGACCTCAAGCGGCCAAATCCCAGTCAACAACTGAGGATCAAGCGCCGACAAGGAAAACTTCCCGCATATCCAGTACTCAGTGCGCCATCCACAAGACAGACGACCACTCCCTGAAAGATTGCAAAGTGGTGCACCATGAGAAGACTGAACTCGATGCTTGCAAAGAACGAGATATCCAGTGCGCTTTACCAACCAAGGTCACCTGGTGTCCGATCCACAAGTCAAGAGGACATGCTCTTTCAAGATGCAAAGTGTTCCTTGACGTTACCAGATCTATGATCCCACATCCGCGTTCCCAGATCCAACAACGGAGAGATCAGCCTCAGCCCGTTGCAGAGGACGAGAACACGAAAGAACCTTCATATCGCTTCATAGGAATCATCGACATTGACTCCTACGGACCCTCAGTTCTGCGTAGCTTGGAGGATCAAGAATCTTCAGCATCCCATTCTCTACGCGATGTGAATGTTGTTGAAGGGGACAACCGCGACACACGAAAGGAGGGCGAAGACGGCTCAGCCTGTGACTAATCACACGGTTTGATTAGACACCGGCTCTCACTTATTCTTCCTAGTTAGCGTTTTCTCTTTTTGCTTGCATCTTTTCCACGGAAGGCCCATCGAGCAGGCATGCCATGCATGTGGTCTGCCCCCATGCCCATCCGGACGTTTTATTTTTTATTTGTTTTAAATTCATTTGCATAAATTTTGATACGAAAATATTTCTATGTAAAGTTTCCATCTATGAAGTTTCTATGTATAAAGTTTGAATGTGTAAAGTTAGTAGGTATAAAGTCTCTCTTAATATATATGTTTTGGGCAAAACATACTACTAGTTACACTGAAACATGTAAATTTTGAATGACTGTTGACGATAAAATTTGGCAAGTAATCTAATCTGCATGAATCGGAAACACGATCCAATCCGAAGCGGATTCGAAGATATGCAGAAATCTCGGAAAGCAGAGTGCGCATCGGCTGGAGTCCGTATCGGCTGAAAATTGAGTCCAATTGGGATAGCCGATGGGGCTGATATCACATGTGAAATCAATATCGGATTCAACAAGGAGCTTACGATGATATTGCTGGCCGAGGATAGAGTCCAAGATTGACAATTGTATCTATTAATTAGGAATATATGTATTTTCTTTATAGATATTCCCGGTAAGAGTCCACCTAAGGGACTTGTTCGTTAGTTGGATTTGTATTAGGTTAATATGAGTCGTGTCCGTGATGGACAATGTTTGTATTTTCGGGTATAAATATAGACCCGAGGTCTTGTAAATAATAACAACAGAAGTTCAATCAATCTCGGTGCATCGCCACCTTTATTTTCTACTTTTCGACAAGTTCGTGCTTTCGAGTCGTGCTGCATCAATTTGATCTTCGATGAAAAGGTAGGTCTTCTTATGGCGGTTTGCATCATCGGAACTAGTGCTTACATCGTTATGACACTCTAGTTCTATCTTTTAAACTTCCGAGTTATCATATACATTGTATAATTTAGATCGACAATACAATCTACTTGTATCGGCTGGATTCTCTTTATGGTTTCGTCGATATCGGCTAGATTACCTTGTTGGTTTAGATTATATAATGTATCCACCATCCTGAAAAGGCAACCATCGGCTTGATTGTCTAGATCTCATGCTTCTCTTTATACTTAATGATGCATTGGTTAAGTCCAACCTATTAAGTCGTATTTAGAATCATGATGTCTAGCTTGTTTTATGGTTGTTAATAAGGATAATATCGGGGTTTCAGCCGATCTTACCTGGTACAGATGTTTTACATTGTTTTATGCTTTGTTTAATGTTCTATATCTGCCCCTTATATCAGGATCTAATCTAATATAAATATACTGAACTTGATACCAATCTAATTGGTTATAGTTGAATATATTTATTACTAGAAAATATCCTAGTATAGGGTTGTATCGGAGCTATAGCCGATACATGCTTAAATATAGATATCGGCTATGATATGAGTCTACATAATCGTTATTTCATGTTACATTAGACTTGGGCAATTTATATTGTCTCGGTTCAGTTCGATCTATCCCAATTGCTTATTTCTAAAGTAATACCGATATATTGATTATGTAGCACTGATCTTTACAGCCGATATACTAGTTTTAGGGTTAGTTTTATCATTGAATATACCTTACAGGCGATTCATAATTTATTGCATCGGCTAGGTAACTATACGATATGAAATCGGCTAGCTGGCCGATGGATTATTGTTTACTAATATTTTGCATATTTCTTCTTGTTGATTGCAGTATCAAATCAACTGGCACGCCCTTGAACCTAAAGAACTAATTTTGGACCTGCACTAGAGTAAAACAAATCTGTCAGGCCATCATGTTTTTTCATCAACAATGACCAAGAAAACAAAACGGGGCTATGTGGACATTTTTTTTTCTAAACCACAAGATAGTATTCATCGAAGAAAACAGATGTGAGATGAGAAAAGAAAAATAAAATAGCTAATATATAGCCTGTTAAATTGGAATGTCCAAACTGAAATCCAACAAACACGCAACTGCACGTGGGATCGTAGGATCGTGCGATCCCTCGGGATGTTGGAGTAGCGATCGATCGTGCATTAGACTTACCCCCAGAATGGAGATTGGCGCAAGCGACGGGCGGAGCAAACTCGTGAGGAGACGAAGAGTTGACGCTGAGGAAATGTTGAGACAAGTGTGGAGTCTTCGAGTGGAGTGGACATAGGCAGAGTAGCAGACATGCTTTCTCTATGGTTTCGGGTTTACAAAATGTAACGGGTTCAATCCGATTGTCTGGGTGGGCCTGATAACACAAGCACGAATCTTGGAACCATCAGATAGCCACAATTCCGACCGATATACAGTAAATCCCATAATTTAAATAGAAATTTTAAACCAGTATGGATATGAGATCTATTGTCGTGCCAAGTAGCACCCGAGATTTTGTGAAAAGAGGGTTTCCAGCTCTAGCTTTTAATAAATTTTCTAGATTTCTATGGATTTCACAGCTTATGTGAGAATTTGAAATGTATAGGAAGATGTATATTTTGAAAGAAGTACTCCAATAGCTTCCAAAAGCTCGTTCTAGGATCTCGCCGTCCCTGTAGACTTCGTTCATGACTGTTATTGTGCACAATTGTTATAGTGTGTTTTTCTTTCCTTCAGTCAGTTAGGAAAGAAAAAACACTATGACAATTGTAAAATTAAGTTCTTAAATTCAAAATTGGCAGACAAGCAATCCAGATCAAATATCCTACCATCAACACAGCGTCAAATTTTGAAAAGAAAGGAAAGTCAATATGCAACTTTGCATGATTGCATGTCAAACCCGTATCAGTGACCTTCCTTATTATTAAAATAAAAGGAAAAAAAGAAAAAAATGTGAATACAGGCTGTTGAAAAAGGAAAAAACTGTAACGTTCACCAGTGGAGGCCAATCCAAGCCGTAAATACGAACGAGTCTTCCATTAGAAGGAAACCCCGGAGAGAGAGAGAGCGCAACGGCCGCCGCGCACCAAAACCGCCGTCTCCTTCTCCTGCAATCCAACCGCCCTCAAAAATACTGCATTCTTCCCAACTCTCGTCTCCCCGTCTCCACGCCATGTCGTCGTGGTTCCACTCCTCCTCCTCCTCCTCCATCCACCACCACCACCGCCACGTCGTCCACGCCTCGTCCTACTTCGACGACGACGACGGCGACGTCAAGCCGGCGGTGACGCAGCACTGGCGTTACGACGGCCATTCTGCTGCCTCCTACGGCGGCGACGATGTGAAACCGCCGCCGAGAGTGGGGCGGGGTGTCCACGATGCGGAGGAGACGGTGCTCTCGTGGCCGGTGGTGGAGCCCTTCAGGTCGACGCTCCGCACGCAGGAGTCGCTCGCCGGGATCCGCGCCAGGTACAGCGTCCCGGAGGGGTTCGGCCTGCACCCGGCCGGGGCCAACCAGGCCGCGTGCTCGCCGCCTCCGGTGACTCCGCGTGGCGGGCGCGGGGGTGCGGCGGCGGCTGCGGTGGTGCCGATCTGCGTGTACGCGCAGGCGTTCGCGGCGGGGATGCGCCTGCCGCTGCACCCGTTCGTCAGCGACGCGCTCGCCCACTTCGGCATCGCGCCGTCGCAGCTCGCGCCCAACGGGTGGCGCGTCCTGGCCGGGTTCGCCGTGCTCTGCCACTTCCGCGGCGTCGGCGCGCCGTCGCTCCCGGTGTTCCGCCACTTCTTCACCCTGGCGCCGCTGCCCAAGGGGAAAGGGTGGTACTCCTTCCGCGCCAGGGAGAGCGTCCCGGCGCTGTTCACGGGCCTCCCGTCCTCCGTCAAGGCGTGGAAGGAGGAGTTCCTCTTCGCGTCGCCGCCGCCCGCCGCGCCGTGGCGCTGCCCCGTTCGCTGGGGAACCCCGTCCAAGGAGGCCACGAGCGACCCAGCGCTCACCGAGAGGGAAGCCGCCGTGGCGCGGCGGCTCACGCAAGGGCAAGGCGTCGTCGACCTCAAGACCTACCTGTCGGAGAGCAACCTCGTCGCCGCCAAGATCAGCAGCGCCCCGGCATGTCTGGGTACGGATGATCAATTGCAACAACAAAAACGTACATCGGATGGTACAGATTCCTCGATCGCTTGATTGTTTTCTTGCTTCCAGGAACGGAAACTTCACGGGGTTCGTCGGTGGCGGCCGGGAAGAAGAGGAAGGTGCCGGGCGATGGCGTCAACAGCAGCGGCGGCGGCGTGCTTCGGTCAGAGCTGCAGGAGAAGGACAAGGCTCTCGCCAAGGCGCAGGGAGAGATCAGTCGTCTGAAGGCGCAGCTGGGGAACGCCAAGGCGAGGGAGCTCGAGGAGGCGAGGCAGGCGCTGGAGTACGAGCGGAAGCTGGGAACGCAGGTGCTCAAGTCTGATGGCGCCAGCGGCAGCAAGCGTCGCCGTGGCGGCCAGTGATCACGTCGACCGGCGTCGCGGCTCCTCCGCCGCTGCACGCCGGCCAGCGAAACGGTGATGGGCTAGATATCACTACTACTTTGCCAGGATAATGAGTAGCTTTGCAGAGTAGTGTTTTAGCAAGGACCTTTGAGTAGCTCATGTTTCTTCATAATCAGCATCAGCTGTGACAGACAGTATTGATCTTGGTTGGAATCATTTTGCAACAAACTGGTAATGGAAAATCTGTTCACAGACATCAGGTGATGTTATGAATCACAATCTGCTTAGTTTATCTACCATGTTAATTAGCAGCAGAAATTGCTAGCTACTTATATGTGATCGTTGCCAATCGTTCGCCTGCCCTCTGGTCGTCGTCGACTTCATTTGTATGGATAAATATATTGTTGGATGGTAATTTGTATGAATAAATGTATTTGATCATGTGTACGAGAGGTAATCTCACCAACTTTATCTACGGAGGTATCTCTATTTAGCTATTACACCTTTATCCCTCCAAACAAAATCATTCCATCCTCTTCTATCCCTCCAACCAAATAGAAAATAGGGTTCACTCCATCTCTCCAACCAAATAGAAAAATAGGATCATCCTATCCAAACATCAGGAATGAACCCAACCATTCCACCTCGTTTCCAAACCAAACAAATGTCTATAGGTCACCACCGCTCCTTCACCCATCCACTGTTCACCATCGCGCTCGTCTACCGTCCGTCAGTCGCTAGCGCACTCCCGTCCGGCCGCTCGCGTGCTCCTCCACCCACCTACCGTCAGCAGTTGTGGCTCGTCTCCGGGCACTCACTCGCAAGCTCCTCAAGCATGGCACGGAAACTATACGAAGATGCACACGTCACCCATCCCATCCCTCTCCCATCTCTTCTACCAAACATATAATTGAGATCAACCTGAACCAAACATGCAAATAGAATCATCCCATCCCAAAAATCAGGGGTGACCTCATCCCGTTATACCTGATCCCTAAACCAAACAGATACAGGAATGAGCATGGGTATCTCACTAGTTGAGCGAAATGAACTAAACACATAGTAATATATACATCAGAAAAATACATTTGTATGTCTAAAAAAGAAAGAACACATTTTATAGCTGATCTTGAAAAACAAAGAGCAAGGTCAAGTCGGGTAACCACGAGTGAACCGCGCCCATCCTATAGCCAAATATCCCTACAATCTGCCATCTTCCATGAAAACAACACAAGGCAGCAGCATCAGGCTTCTAAAAGATGGTACTTTCACAGCAAGGGGTCATTATAATGTTATTCCGCAAGTACAAGTGTAGATTCTGCCAAAAACATTCATCCAATTGCAATCAGAAAGTGTCCCCCCAAAAAAATGTAATGCTTGCTACCTTTTCTTTGTACATGTTCAGCCGAAATGTTACTACAGTATTGCAATTCTATCGGTCCAAATTTGTGTTATACAATGACACTACAGCTCAAGATGAGAAAACTAAATGCTCACAAAGATTATCCAATTGTATGTACTCCAAGATTTGGCTACTGCATTTGCACGGTCCACTCCAGCTACCCTGTTGAGTTTTTACTCTTATCATTTCTAGTTGAATCGTTGTCACTTGTTGAATCTGTGGAGCTATTAGATGATGCCATTGTGTTGGACTGCTCACTGATTTTCTCTGCAGCGCTGCTGGAATTGTCATCGCCCATGATAGAAGCAAAAGTGAGCTGGAGACCATACAGTACTAATCCAACTGAGTTGATTCCAAACACAAATGTTGCTAGGTAGCATATCCCATTTATAATTGTTCTGCAGAGAAAACGTGGTTCATTCATTAGATAAAAGGATTACAATGTAACAAACACGAAAACAGTGAATGAATGTAGTTGTACCTTATTGTTATTGTTATCTGACGAACCTGCAGAAAACAAAAGGAGGATTCCATTAGATGAATTGCGCTAGTTACAAAAATTGTAATGAAGCCTGAAATTCAGTTCCCCTGTAAGTATATGGTAAGTTGGTAGTAATAAATAGCATATTTTACTGTGCACAAATGTGTTAACCCATCCACGGGAGGACAACAAGAAATACTTTTTGTTGCAGCTCTCTTGGTATTTGTTCGCTGCATATCATTGTTGAATTTGTTGGTGTTGGTAAAACACAACAACAATTTGCATTTTCCATGTCTTATTCTCCATTTGTGACATAACATTGCAATGGGATTCAATTCCTTGCTGTAAACTTCAAGGCACATTGGCACAAAAAAATGGATGATGATTACAGAAGATAATTATTCAATGCATTGCATAGCAGTAGCGCTAACTTCTATTAGACCATTATCCAAGGATAACAAGAAAATGGCAGGTAATAATACAAATGAAGCAAACTTCAAGTCAGAAACTTCATTTGAAACCAAAAAATGTCAAAAACAGCATAAGGTAGAGAGGTTCAAATTGCTGAAAACTAATCTGCAACCCTTACAAGAATATAGAACTATTCCCACAAAATAAGTGTTGCCAAGTGTCAACCTAGATAACACAACCGCACAAGTTTCATCGCCAAACTTGGCATGCAATAAACTATTCTTATTGAAGGCTTTATCACTTATACTTTGAGCCTTTGACCAGAAAACTCCATACCTCTAACACAACTTCACTTAATGGTTTATGTAAACCAGTATTCATTGTTCACTTTGATATATTGAATTTATCATCCATATGGTTAGTTCACAACCTTTACAAAATTGTCCACGACTCCATAAAATTTATCCACATACGTTCAATGGAGCATAGACATGGAAAACTAGTTCCAAACAATGGTGTATATACAATTATACATTCATTTGTCGGAACAACAAAAGGATTAACCGATAAAAGTGAAGTCTGACAAAATCAAAGCAACACAGATACTTGTCATCGCAGACACAATCGGACACATACAGCACAGCCTCAAGATCCTTGTTACTCATGATAGATTTCCTCCAAAACTTATATGAATTTGGCAATTCCAATGGAGTTTCAAAGGGTTCGGTCCTTTATTCCAAAGGAGCACATAGGCAAATCTTCCTAAGGATATTCATATTCTAAAAAATTTCTCAAACAAACCTTTGTTCGGAAGGCGCCCGTTTAATGTGCTGTAAAGAAGAGATGCAAGGGCAACATACATATTGTTGCAACAAGAAGAATAAAATATTGTGGAGGGAGAGCTGACCGAGAAGCTGTCGGAGATGGTCTGCCGGTTGAGCGCGGCCTCGATGGTGGTGGTGAACTTGTAGAGGATGAGCGCGATGACCCCCGCGGCGATCCCGCCGAGCAGCGCCTGCACGGGCGACGGCGGCTTGTCGACCTCGATCGGCGACGCGCTCACCAGCCTCAGCCCCTCCAGGGCCTCCTTGCTCAGGTTGTTGGGCTTCTCCACCCCGCCGGACCGAACCCTCTGCAAGGAAGCAAAAAGATTTTTAGACCATTTTTTCCCAATCGGAAACCGCAGCGCAGGTGGAAGAAGCGGGAGAGAGATTGATTGATTGATTGATTGATTACGAGCTCCTTGGCGCGGCGGGCGCGGCGGCGGATGGAGCGAAAGAGGAAGACGGAGATGGCGCCGGTGAGGAGGACGCTGGTGGCGGTCTGCAGCGGGGTGGGGTTCTCGTCGATGGAGAAGAGCGTCGGGGTGCGGAGCTCCACGGGGCCATCTCCCTCGCCGCCGCCGTCGTCGCCGGGGGGCTCGGTTGTTGCCGAGGTGGACGGCGCTGGCGGAGGCGCAGGCGCGGGCAGCTCCGGCTCGGCACGGACAGCGACGGAGCGGCGGAGGAGGCGGCGGCGGCGTCCGGGGAGGGCGTAGGGGGAGGCGGCGCCTGCGAGGAGGCGGCGGTGGCGGAGGAGGAGGAGGCGCGGCGAGGAGTGGAGCAGCAGCATGGTGGGAGTGGAGTGGAGAGCGGGTTGGCGGTGCTCGGGAGAGTGGATAACGAACGGGTCGGGGGAAAGGGTGCGACCGGTCCATGGGCCAAGTTTGATGGACCGAAATTCAGGCCACTCTAGGCCCATTCGTTTCGGTGAAACGACCGAAAACCACTTCTATTATTTTCATTTTTAATCGAAATTGAAAACTGGGAATTGAATATTATCGAAGATGAAATTGGAGTGAATACTATAATGATTAATTATCAAAATATAAAAACATCTTAAACTGAGCTTCTAATTTATTTTTTCTGAAACAATTGCTAAAATTTCCAAAATTTTAGCAACTAACAATTTTGTTTATATTCATAAGGACAACATCACAGTTCACATATCATTTTGTCAAGTCCAATTTTTCATCTCTTGACATAGGAAACACTTCCATGTAAGTCATGGTAGGCTATATAATTTGGGTTGGGTCAAGTTGGTGTTTGGTATATAGGCCTTTAGTCCAAAATTCCGAGAATTTTTTTGGGAAGTTTCTAACCGATCTTTCCGACGGATAGTGTTCTTTCTTTATTCGTTTCTGTTTTCGTAAAAAAGAATCCGAATTCACTTCTGTTTCCCAAAAAAAAAATTTGATCGGACCTTTCCGTTTCCGAAAACTGTTCCCAACCCTACTAGTTGGTGAGCGTGCATCATGGTAAATCGTGTTGTGCGCACCACTGACTTCATAACTACCGACGTGTAGTGCTAGTTTGATGTAAAAAAACAAATACCACTCTTAGCGTTGTTTAGTTAATTTTTATAATAGAATAACATAAATAGTTAAGTTGAAAGTTTAAAGAATTTAAAGTTTGAGGTGAGATGATCACGGACACGCATTGGATTGGGGTGGGGGGTGCAGGGTGTGATGTCAGATCGCCGTGACATGGACTGTTGAAGGGGTCGGCGAGGGGTTGAAGACAGTGGTGAAAAGGCAAGGAGATCATGGGTGCGTGTTGTTTGGAGGAGATTACCCGATTGTGTTCAAAACTGTTGTTGTCACAGATACGTGGGTCTATCAATATTCCCTATCGTAATCTACTACTTCAATGCAAAACATATCCTTGAACTCAAATTATTTTTTTCTTTTTTTATTTACAGTTACATACACACATCACAGTCTTACAACCAAACTCTATTTTATTTAGTGTGGAAGGCCAATATTCAGTATTTAAGTTTGCTGAACTTTGGATATATCAATATTCCCAAATCATAGTTTGACGAAGGAAAAAAGATCCTCGAACTCAAATGTTGTTTTCAACTTCTTGTCCTAAGGTATGCAATGTTAATTCAATTTTACGCAATATATTCATCCAATTTTTTTTAGTGGTCAATTTGTCAGGCTAGCTCATGCAACATATTGGGTACCACAATATTCAAAACCGTTCCATTTCATATCGAGACATACCACAAGACATATAGAAATCTAATTAAATATCATAAAATCAATGTGAAACCTTACAAAATATAGCCGAAATTGGTGGAAGAAGTCTTACAATTCTATCTCTCTTCGACGGATTACCAGGTGGATGTTTGGTCAAACTCGTTATTTACAGTGGTGCATACTGCAAAACAAAAAGAGAGGATAGGCTCAAATAAGCCTGCTAATGGTGCAAAATCCACCCCATATCCAATCCAATCCACTGCAGCTAGCAATACACCTCCAAACCATCCCAATCCACTAGCCATCCCATAAAATCCAAACCAACCCAATCCATTTCCCTCGTGAGTCCAAACCAAACCAACCCATTCCTCTTTTATGGGCATAATCCACTCTCCAAACCATTCAAACCCACTTCAAGTCCACTTCGGACCTTGCGGTAGGTGTCAGCGGCGGCGTCCGGGACACCGAGGATCGCGCCGCCGAGTGTGAGGCGCATCGTGTGAAGCCTCTCGGAGCAAGGAAGGATGGCAGGGAGAGAGGCGCTCATGGTCCTCGACAGCGCCGGCGTGATGTCCAGGGGAAGGGGAAGGTCGCTGATCTCCAGGTCCTTCACGTCGGGCCCACCGGCATCGTCGCGTCCGGCGATGATGGAGTCGACCGCCTCATCGAGCCAGCCGACGGTAGCCCCAGCGGTACCACCTAGCCGCCAGTTGCATGGCCCGACGTCGAAGTGGAGCGCCGGGGCGAGGGTCCAGAGGTGGCGCCACCGTCTCAATAGCACGGAGGTGCATACCACGTCTCTCGCCACTGGCAAGAAGCCAAGGATTATCAGTAGCAAGTCTTCGGTGAGGTTGCTGATCGTATCATCGGTCGCCGCCGCCACCGTCGAAGTCATCTCCGACATGTTTTTGGAGTTCGTGGAAGCGTAGACGTATGCGCACGCCGGCGCCCTCTTCCTCGTCATCAAAAATCTTCAGCCGGTGGAGATGCAACAACACATGTTCCTACTCTACCAGGGGTGTTCCTCTTCGGCTGCCTCAGCCTTAGCTCCGGCGGATGCAGTGCACGAGGTGGCGCCATGCATGGCCTCTCCGCTGCCGCCACCGCCACCGCTAAGTTCAGATCATGCGCGGGCAGTGCATCCTCTGACGAGACGAAGAGAACGGGAGAAAAGTGGGAAAAGAGCAACCGCACTGTCCATTAAAGGAATCCATTCGGCCTCCATGGATTGAATCCATTTTCACCCCGAAATCACCAAACCAAATCCAGTCCACACCAATCCACTTTTTTGTCTCATCCAAACCAATCGAGTCCATTTGAAGCAGCAACCGATTTTCATCCAACCAAAGGCAATCAAAATTAGAAACCAGTCCATTTAGCCCATTCCCATCCAGCCCATTAGCAAGCCTAGGCTCAAAGTCTAAGTCCAAGTCAATAAAAAGCAAACTAAGGTACATACCTTTACATACATCAAATTCAATGTTTACATAACCAAATAGAACAAAAACACAAAGGAGTGCATTGCCACGCACAAAAGTGCATTCTTAGTCTAGAGAAAAAAAATACAGAATGCTCATTGATTAACACAAGGACATCAGCTGATTAGCACAAGACCATTAGCTAATTAGCAGGAGCATACCAGGAGCAGCCCGTGCCATTGACCTGCTGTCGTGCCACCGCAGCGCGAGTGCATCCTGCTGTTAGCCTAAGGGCAAGGATAATAGTAGAGCTCACTTTCTACTATTAGTTTATCTTAAAACCAACATATATAATAGATTAGTTATAAGGTTGGTTATAATTTTCTTCTCCTCTCTCTATCTCTCACTTATACATTTAGTGTATTTGTCTTGGAGTTTGTGTTAAGCTAACTCTTACATGAGAGCTAATACCCTTAATTTTTTTATACCTCTCTTCTCCACATAAGTTTATAGTAAGCTTATAACTCATTATTATACTTGCTCTAATATTGTGCCAGTCTCCCGGTGCGGCCACGCGCCACCTTGCACCATCCACCTTGCAGATTTTATAGGCTTCTAGCCTCCATCCTAACTTTAGACCCTAAATTAATGAATTACTCCTCGGTTCTACCTCCAGCCTGTTAGTCCGATGGTATGTACACAAGTGAGCTGTGGGTCCTCACCATATAACGCTAAATCAACCAATTAGGCGGAGTGCGTACCGCTTCATCTTCTCCCAATTACATATCCCCTTTTCATCTTCTTTCCTCAAGCCTGACAGAGGCAGATAGGTGTCATAAACCTTAAATTGGGATATACGGATAGTACAGATCCTAACATCCTTGACGAGTTATCCGTGTCAAACTAATACGACTCGTTGATAACTCATCTCTAACGGTTTAAAAACTATCCCGTTTAAGATATGATAACCGAGGATACCCCGTCACCGATTTAAGATCATCTTTGTCGAGTCGTAGTTCTAACACGACACGGATAACATGTCATCTGTGACGGGTGTAATGAGATGACCCGATAAAGATGAGAGCACTCATCCATAATGGGTCTTAATTACCACCCTTCACAGATAAAGTTATCCGTGAATGGTGGTAGTTACGAATCGTTACGGATGAGGAAAAATTCAAATTTTTGAAATTTTCAAACAGTCTCGGATAGAGATATATCCTATATGAAAATTGTAGATCTCGATGAGATCTATAACTTTAAAACTGATAATATTTGAATTTGAGATTGTTTACAAGCCCATTATAAGTGGTAAGATATATTTTGAAAAATATATATGCAATTTTCAATTTTTCAAATGATTTCGGATGGACACATGTCCTATATCAAAGTGAAAGGGTTTGATGAGATCTACAACTTTCTAATTGATAGAATTTTCATTTAAGATTGTTTTCATCCCTGAATATGTATTATAAGAGATGTGTTCTATTTCCAACATATTTTTTTGAATTTTTCAAATGGCCTTGGATGAAGACATGCCCTACACTAGCTGGACGAGATCTACAACTTTGTACTTGAAAACATTCTCATTTGAAGTTATCTAGAATTTCAATTTTGTGTTTCATATTTGGACAATAAGAGTTAAAAAAAACATGTTATGACCTATCAACATATGGTCTATGGTGAGATGATAAGATTGGTTTGCATGTGCTAGAAGGTCTCAAGTTCGTATCCCATGTATGTCATGTATTCATATATCACTTGAAAAATCATGAATTTCAAACTAGTGATATGAGACCATACGAACCGTTACGGGTCATAATTAGCACCCTCACGGATAACTGTCTTTTATTTAGGTCCGACAAAGATAACTGTCATTGGTGATAGCAATCGGTCCAACAAAGATGATTTTTCACATCATTGATCTTTGGTTCTTGATGGAACCCATCCCGATTGAGATGGGAGTTCCAGCCTGAGACAGATGAGTTGTTCCACGCTAGTGATATATTTTTAAGGGTATACCAGAGCCTAGACTAGAGGCAGAGGAGTCTATTGGTTGAATTTGTCCCTACTTATTTGTGAATATGAAAATGGTTCTTATCATTTTCATCGGTCATTTCCATTTTTCAATGAGCATAACCATTTATCCAAAAGTGAGATGAATTTGTTCCTGCTTATTTGTGAATACGAAAATGGTTCTTATCATTTTCATCAGACATTTCCATTTTTAAATGAGCATAATCATTTACCCAAAAGTGAGCCAGAGAGTAAGATGAAACATGAACCCCGCGGCAGAACAGTTCAAAACAAGTCAAAAGCAAAGGCCACACAGCCTGCGTGATACGGATATACATCAGCGCAGCACACACTGGCAACAAATGGAAGATACTATCCTATGCTTCATCCGTTTCCAAATTATAAGTAGTCTTTATTTTTTAAAAAATATTAAAGTAATAAGTATTATATATATATATATTATATCACTATATTTATATTTTAAAATACTTTTGCTAATTTTATATTTATTAAAAACTTTGCATAGAATAAATTATTAGTTAATTTTTAACATTTTACATATCTCGTGCAAAGATCATGTAAAAAAAATATAGACCAGGTAATTTAGGTCTCACACGCGTCGAGTGGGCCCCACCTCCAACGAAAGGGAGGAAAAAAAAAAGGCAACCGTCCTCACGAAAAGGAAAGCCACAGCCACCAGTCCACCGGCCACCGAAGCTCTCGTCTCCTTCCTGGGGAAGCGCGACCGCGACCATCCCCAACCCCAAACCCTCGCGAGCCCCAAACCCTAGGATCCATTCCCCTCTCCCCCCGCCACCACGATGATGCAGATGCTGGGGCTACGTGGCTCCGCGTCCAAGGACCGGGACCGGGGCCGCCGCGGCGGCGGCGGGGACGAGGCGTCGCCTGCCCCCGGCTCGCCGTGGACCCCGTCGTCGTCGGCGTCATCCCCGCGGTCGCCGTTCCCGGGGGGTGGGGGTGGGGGTGGGCGGCCGCTGCGGCTGGTGTACTGCGACGAGCGGGGGAGGTTCCGGATGGACCCTGAGGCGGTGGCCGCGCTGCAGCTCGTCAAGGGCCCCGTCGGGGTCGTCTCCGTGTGCGGCCGCGCCAGGCAGGGCAAGAGCTTCATCCTTAACCAGGTTCGCTCTCGGCCCTCTTCTACCATGGTTAAAACTAATTTGTTCTGTGGATCGACACTGGAACACTAGTAGGATCCTGATAAGAATTTGGAAAAAAGAGAGTAAAGATCAGTTCGAGGCATTGTAGGGGGACACTAGTAGGAAAGTTGGGGTCTTGGTTGGTGGCGTAAACGTTTTAGAAATGGAAAGAAAAGACAACATTTTGTATGTCTCGTGCATAAATTGTATTGCAAAAGTAAAACTTTTGCTTACCGTGTTTTTTTTTCTTCTCAACCATTTGAATAACCTTTCCACCTGCCGGAATCAGTTTTGGTCCCTGTTTTTTCTTCTTTGTGCTATACATTCTTTCAGAACCATGATAAAGGTTGGATATATTAAGGCATGCAACTTTCCTAAATAATCAAAGAGGGCCAACTTTTCTTATGCATTGTGTGTAATACCATATTGTTGCTCGGTTACTTTGGTCTTTGATTCGATGGATTTGTGGATGACTGATGATACTTACAAGATTCTCCTGAGGATATTTTATATTTGTTAGACCTTATGTAACATTGATTCCGGTCTAGTGGACCATGAAACATCCTTTGGTATTTATATAATGAATTATTGAGGATTAGGATGTTGAGAATAAAATCGGAAAGGGAGATTGTTGATGACTGTCTTTGGACTAGTGTGGTATATTTTCTATAGTAGCAGGGAACTACCTTTGTGGAATTGATTTATGCTAACAAGGTTTACCATACGTTTATTTTTTTTTGTGTGAAATGACTGCAGATGTCCTTATACTCCTATCAGAGCATGACCTGTAAAAGCATTTCTAGTAGACTTTATAGTTTGGAAAAGAGTCTATTTTTGACATCTCAATTACTTGTGTTTGATACCTCGTTAGCAAATACATACATATCAAGGTTTTGATTACTTTATATACCAGCTAATTATCTTGTCAAGGAGTAATCTGCTCTATTTCTGTGTTTTTGACAGCTTCTAGGAAGAAGCAGCGGATTTCAAGTAGCAAGCACCCATCGGCCCTGCACCAAGGGCCTTTGGATGTGGAGTGCCCCAATAAAAAGAACTGCACTTGATGGAACTGAATATAGTCTTTTGCTTCTTGATACTGAGGGCATTGATGCATACGATCAGACGGTGAGTAATATCTCGATGATCTCACTTTGTTGCTAAGCCTCAACTTCTCAACTTCTTCAAATATTGATCCCATGTGTTGTCTCTATGTGTTGTTCATTCTTCAACAAACACCCTGTTCCTTTGCTATTTCCCAAATGTTTATGCTCTCTCTCATGCACACATTCACGTTTATGCAACAGCCCTTTTTATGTAGTATGTTCATGATTTAGTAGACTGCACCCATCTGGAGTTACTGATGTAAATCAAGTGTTCTCCTGGTGTGTTGTCAAACATATTCATGCTTACAGTTCTGGCCTACCTATGGCATCCTGATACAGTTATGTTTATCTGCTTGACTTTTGCTTGTATGATGCGTAGGTTAGTAATTAACTTTACCTTCATCATGTGATGTTACCAATGTAATTAACTATTGCCCTGGCGTGTTGCCAAACATATTCATGCTTAAAATGCTAGGCTTCCTAGTGCCTAGGGTACGAGTTTGTGTACTTTTATAGAAGCTCAATTAGAGGAATATGTTCAAGCTTTTGAAGTCCTTTCCATGTATTTTAGGATAACTTTCCCCTAAATTTACGGACTAGCCCTAGTGGTATGGTAGCTACCAGACCTCATTGACCTCATTCTTGTACCCTAGTTCCATTTTTCCATGAAATCTCAACAGATATTTTTTGAACCATTTTTTTATCGTGGTGAGCCAAATTATGAAATTTCATGACGCATACAAGTAAAAATTGAAATCCTGGAATTTTAGATCATATAAACCTGCTGTGCTTCATGGACTCAGCATTGTTTGATAAATATGGAAACTTGGGAAGTCTGAATTTCCATCTGTCTGCTTTCCTGTTCATTTTCACATTTTTGTTTTTCTGGTTGAATAGAGGTTCACAACAAGGCGGCAATTTGTTCTCAATGAACTCAAGGTAGTGCACTGATGAGATGCTCTATCTGGTTTATATCCCCCATTTTTTGTTTAACATCATCACTCAATTCATGTGTTTTTCTTATTGAATGGAAGAGGTTTTGATCTGACAATTGCTTGATGGCTTATGCGAATGCATTTCCCTTATTTTCTTGTGCATTTTCTGAAAACAGTTCAGCATTGTCCAAGCATTTTTTTTGTGATGATGCAAGAAAAGTAATAATGAAAAAGAAAACTTTTAATCTGTAGTCTATACTGACTTGTTTCCTCTTTGGCAGGGCACTTACAGCATTCAGATATTCTCATTGGCAGTCCTACTTTCAAGTATGTTTATATATAATCAGGTGCGGTGCAATTATTTCTTCTGTCTTGATCCTTCCCTTCTGGCATACGGCCAAATTTCACTTAATAAATTATGGGATTTTTCATTCTTGCCTTATCTATGTACACCTTATAGTACTATCTGGTATATCATGCATGTTTTGCTGTGAGTTCTTGAAGGAAGTTAACCTCAAATGCCAAATTTTATGAAATAAGTTCACAGATAATTTATACTTTGGCTAAAGGTTGTCTAAGTATCTATGGTTTGAGACTTCATATTTTAATTGAGTTTGAGTTGATGACTGAATCTTAAGGTAGTATAACATAGTGATGCTGCTGCATTAGGGGTTGATTTTAGAGTAGAGAAAGAAAGCAAAAGCAGATTCGGGTTTTTTTAAGTTGGAAAAGAATGTTGGGTAGATACTTGAAGTCTTGAACCAAAGAAACAGTCAAAACAATTTGTATGCACTTCCCTCACCATTTGGCAATGACCAGTGGCGAATCTAGAATGAAAATAGAGGGGGTGCTATGTATAAAACTTACATAAAATCAAGTAAGCCAAATATACATACATGACGTATTTTGCTAATCAAATTGTAAAATTAACAAATAAATCGAAAGAGGGTATCATATAAAATAAAATAACTCTAGCTCATCGTTCATTATTTGGAAAAGTACTTGTTAACCTTGCTTCTCCGCTTTAATGTTCAGCTATATCCACTAAAATCTGGCAAATTGAATTTGATACGAATGATGCATCAATACACTGAAAGATTTCCAAACCTAATTTACCAATAAAGAGGTTCACGTTTACAGACTACAACAGGTAGATTAATGTCCAGTCCAGCTGGAATACGTCGTAGAGGCCCTGACAACAAAGATGCAATGAAGCAGTAGGCAGCAATGTTTTTATTCCCAACCCTGACCGAAATGCCACAACCATGGAGCTGGGGCTTGAGCCCCAAGAAGCCCCAACGGTGGATACGCCACTGGCAATGACTAAACTGTTAAACACCTGAAAGGGTTGTTTCGAGACATAAAAAATTTATTGATGACTTGATGCTGCCTTGCTGTATAGAAAACCAGCATTGTGCCCATGTGTTGCGACTGATCTTGAATAAATATTTCACATTCAATTTTAAAAGTCAATTATAGTGTTGTTAAGAAAATCCATACATATAATTATATTATCAACCAGCAATCACATATATGCATTTGCAAATAATGAAATACTTTGGCAAAACAAAATATAAAACAGAAGATTTATGTATACGTGTGTATACATAAATCTATCAACAGAAGATCTGGATTGAGGGTGTAGAGAACACGATCACCAACTCCTCTTTTTAAGGATTAAAGGTACCTGATTGACTTGGCACTATCTGTCTGCAACTATAATGGCTTCAATAGGCTGTCTGTTATTGAGGACAAACGAGAACAAAATAGTCCATTTATGTACTGAGGTTTTCGGTAGTATCTTTCTTGACCATATTTATTTTTCTCTTACCAGTACAGTGCCCAGTTTTAAATAAATAATTAGATATATCATAAGTTGAACTTAAAAATGAAAAATAATTAGCCTTCAATGCAACAAACTGCATGTGTGCCTTGCATCAACTAGCCTTGCACATATTATACATATGTGAAGACAATGCAATCCTTTACAAACAAAAAATACAAAGTATTAGTAAGAATATCTATTGTCCAAATAATTAATTAGGTTTCAAGCATATGTGTAATGTATTAGTTATTTGGTAATGTGTCAATTTTGTTAGGAAACTAGAGGTATGGTCTGTTAGGAATGTAAAGATCCTACTCTTGAGTGTCAAGTTAGATCACAATTTTCTCTATTATTGATGCTATGATGATGTGACCCCTGAAGGCATGAGAAATATCATAATTGCAATGTGTTTTATCTTTTGGCACTAAACATGTTGAAATGCACAATAAATATACCTTACTGTTCTTTGTTCTTTCCATTTGCAGATGGGTGGTATCGATGAGGCAGCTCTTGATCGCCTTTCACTTGTTACTGAAATGACCAAGCATATCCGTGTGAGGGCAAATGGTGGGAAGTCTACTGCATCGGAGCTCGGACAATTCTCACCTATCTTCATCTGGCTACTGAGGGTAATTGATTTGTGATTTTGATATTGGTTTTCCATTTTTTTGTAAACTATTGGAGGATTTCTCCAGTCTAAGGAAGATACCATTTTTATAGGATTTTTACCTAGATTTAGTTGAGAACGACAGGAAAATAACTCCACGAGATTATCTTGAAATTGCTCTGAGGCCTCTTGAAGGCAGAGGAAAAGATATATCTTCAAAGAATGAGGTATTCTAGAGTATGAACTCCTGTAATTTTCTTTTTGTAGTTTTCATTGTGATTTTCAATTTTATTAATTGTTTATTTGAATTGTCTTAGATCCGTGAGTCCATCCGTGCCCTCTTTCCTGATAGAGAATGTTTCACACTAGTGCGCCCATTGAACAGTGAAAATGAACTTCAACGCCTTGATCAAATTCCTGTAAGTCACTTTTCCTTCCGTTATCATTAGGGCGCATATGGATTTAGGGAAAAGAGTAGAGATAGGGACAAGGAAATGGAGTGAGCTAATCATAATGCACCCCATGTTCCAATCTATATTCCACCTCTCTATCCCCAAGTCCAAACGCGCCCTTCTCGTGGGATGCATGCTGAAAGAAGTGTGCACAGCATGCTCTCACACACTGTGGGCACCACTTAAATTGGAGCATTGTCTTGTTCGCAGATAGAGAAATTGCGGCCTGAATTTCAAGCAGGACTTGATGAATTAACTAGGTTCATTTTAGAGAGGACAAGGCCTAAGCAAGTTGCTGGTACGGTCATGACTGGACCTGTACTTGCTGGTGTAACACAGTCTTTTCTGGATGCAATAAACAATGGAGCTGTACCTACTATATCATCTTCTTGGCAGGTATTATTGATTCTTGAGCCAATGACCCTAGACAGTAGAGTGATGCATATTGGCTGCACTTTCTAATATGATGGATAACATCAATGACAATGAGATGCTTATACATTAGGGTTATGAAGACCCATGTAGTTTGCACATTGGTATCATATTCTAAAACCAAATTTTAAATGGTCTGTAGTTTGCAGCTTGAAAAAATAATGTAAAAAGAGTAAGGTGTGATTTGTAGTGTGTAGTTAAAATTATATGAATCTAGATCTACATTGTCTACTTGTATCATCTTGAGTTTAGATGCCTTCGATGTTTGACTGCAGAGTGTTGAAGAAGCAGAATGCCGTAAAGCATACGATTCTGCTGCAGAGGTCTATCTTTCAGCTTTTGATCGCACTAAACAAGCTGAAGAAGTAAGTTAAAAGGTTTATTCAGTATATTGCACATGCTTCAAATTCCATTATGCCTAAACTCTGCATTTAGGATGCTTTAAGGGATGCACATGAAGCTGCTTTAAGGAAGGCACTTGAAGCATATAGTACTGCTGCTGTTGGAACTGGCACTTCCCGTATGCATTATGAGAAAGTTCTTAACAACTTTTGCAGAAAAACATTTCAGGTATACTGCCATTTTACTTTAATTATTACATCGAATTTGGTGTTGCCGTTAAACATAATCTGATGTTGTGGAATCATACATATTGAACAAGAATTTAATCACACCCATAGTCATTAACGTAAATAACAAGAGCAGCGTATGTGTAAAGAATAACATTTCTTAACAATATCCGCTGGTTTATTTGATCATGGGCTATGATGTTGAGAAAGTAAGTTTTTTGTCTTTTATATGTTTGTTCGCCTTAAGAGTTAATAGTAACATAGTTAATCGTAATCAAGTGGTAAACATTGTTAAGAAAGCTTTAACTTGTTTTTATTTTGTTAACCTCATTAGGTAAAGAAGTTCAATCAACTATTCATCCTATTCCTATCAAATGCTTAATTTCTCTAATTGAGATCATGCGCTAGCTTTCGATTTATATGCTGGTATATTCAACTTTTCGTATGTAAGAAGTGAGTTGAGAACATTTCTTTGGCATGACAGCGAATTTCAATTGAGTTAGTGCACAATTTGATAATGATTTTTTTGGGCAATGTGCATAAGACTTGTGAATCATTGTATTAAGAGTGAACGGAGCAAAGTTCTCACACAACCATTCACCCAAGGCAAACAGAATGACCCAAAACAGAAAAAAAGCTAATACCAAGCAGCTATCTCGCAAGAGCTTTCTGCTACCCACTACATGATTGTTACATTTGCCACTGATTTAAGATCTAACATGTAGAAGTGTCAAGCCCTCTAAAAGATTATTTTGTATAGTGTATATCTCTATCTTGAATTCTTGATTACACATTGTGTCGCTGATAAAATATTCAAATAATAGTGTATGTTCTAATGGATGCATCATGGCCAAAATGATTACCTTCATTTTATACCAAATAGCTAAGGATATGATATATGCCTGTAAAATTAATTGAGGTTCTTCTGTATGTCCTTCATATGTTCCCAAATATTGCATTGTGGCTGACTGATGCCTTTGGTTCTTCTTATTCCTATGTCTCATTTGGTTTCATGGACTTTCATTTGTCTAGGAGTACAAAAGGAATGCCTTTTTAGAAGCCGATAAGCAGTGCTCAAACACGATACAAATTATGGAGAGGAAACTCCGAGCAGCGTGTTCAGCTCCTGGAGTCAAAGTTTCTAGTGTGATTCAGGTATGTACCAGCATCTATGCTCCTTTAGAAGACTCCAATGGAGATGGTGAATAGTGAGTCTGCCATCATCCACCACAACTGCCATGTGATACCCCTAAATAGTGAGTAGGTGGACTCCTCTATAGACAGATGTACAAACACATATTTAAAAGCAGCTATATAGATTAACGTACATGTAAAAAATATGCGAAGTAATTAGTATTGGTTACTGTGGGAATATTTTTATTGTCTTTTGAGGCTTTAGAGCATACAGTGGGGTTCTCTTGTTTAATGCAAAGCATGGGCATTTAGATAATGCCATGGATTTGCTTGTGGCCGTACTTACTTTTTGTAGACCTAATAAAGTATGATTGTCAATGATCCAATTAAGCTAATTTTCTACTATTATTTTATTCTTGGTACTCCCTCAGTTATTTTTTACCTGGTTTTTATGGCACTCACAGTGTCCAATACACACCTTTGACAATTACTTTAATAATTATATGTTCATAAAAAAAACAGTAAATACTAATGTCAGTTCTTTTTTGATGAATCTACCAATGCCATTTCACATGGCAAATCACTATATAGCCAAAGTTTTGAAAGTTTGACTGCATCAATTCATATCTATCCGAAAACATCAATTCGAGAACAGAGTTAAGTGGGATGGGGGTTTTGTTTTTATTTTTCACTCTTCAGTTTTTCATCTGCTTTCCTTTCGATGTACTATACTTTGTGAAATGTGACATGTGATTTTGCTTAACAAAGTATCTCAACAAAAGATTATGTTGTTTTACCTAAAGTTACCAGCAATTGTGCTTACTTGAGTGTATTTTGTTCTCTTTTGTGTCAAAATTATCAGTTTGCTGCAACTCTAGGCGAATATTTCACAAAACTGCAACTATAGCGAGCAATTTTATCTGAAACTGCAACTTTAACCAATGAGTGTTGGACATGTCAGCCCAACTAGCAACCGTTTGAGTGCTTTATCTGTGGCTGACATGTGGGCCCAGATATATGAGATGAAAAGTTGCATTTTTCTGATACATTATCAACTATTGCATTTTCCTGAAATGGCCAACTAGAATTGTAGCAAACCGATAGTTTTGACAAGATAATTATAGTTTTCTGAAATTTACTCTCCATTTCTAAAGCGAGTAATTGTTTCATTAACAAATTATTTGTAGCTTTGATGGAAGCTTTTGTTCCCTTCCGTGACATTCTTTCATGGAAGCTGCTCTGGTTTTGTTTCACTCTGTATATGTACTAAAGGGGAGACCACATTACATTTTGCAGGTCCTGGAAAGTTTGCTCACTGAATATGAAACTTCTTGTTCTGGCCCAGGCAAATGGAGAATGCTTGCAGCATTTTTAAGACAGTGGTTTGTTCCTGCCTCTACCTAATTGTTTTAATGCTTGCACTTACAGATGTCTTGAATTTGCTTTTGTCATCCAATATGCCACCAACTTGTTGGTCAAGTGAGACAGTACAAAATATTCTTTTTATATATTTAGCCACCTTAGTTTCTGCTGACTCGATCAAGTTGGTTGTAGAAATTTGCCTGCTGTCTCAACTGTCCCAACAGTTGATGATAACTTTCATGATAGTTACGTTATGTTGTTGAATTTGAAATCCCAAATGGCAATTGCATGTTAGATCATGCGTTCTGAATGGTGTAATTATATTACTGTAGAATATCATTGTGTTCCAGTCAACTAATTGTGGTAACACTACCATCCATCTAATGCAATACAGCTGTAGTAATTTGTTCAGGAATCCATGGCATAATCATTTTCATTCCTTCTCTTTTGTTAATCTACTGTCAAGTTAAAGTTAAAGGGTAATTCTGGATTTTCATTGTGTGTTATCAAGCCTGTTAATAACCAACAATTGAATATGGATTGCAATCCTTTGGTCAACTAGTTGCTTAGCAAGCATATCTAAAAGTTACATCTTTTTCTTGCAGTTTGGAAGGACCCATATTGGATATCTGCCTTAAGTTAGTAAATGAAGCTGAATCAGAGAGGACTTCCTTCGCACTGAAATGTCGTTCAAATGAAGATCAACTGGAGCTTCTAAAAAAGCAACTTGAAGCAAATGAGGCCCATAAATCTGAATATCTAAAACGGTACGAAGCTGCTATAAGTGAAAAACAAAGAGTTTCTGAAGATCACAGTGCTCATCTTGCAAATCTGAGGACCAAGTGTAGCACATTGGATGAGCGATGCCTGAGCTTGTCTAAAGAACTTGATCTTGTACGCCATGAATGCACTGATTGGAGAGTGAAGTATGAGCAATATGTTACTCAGCAAAAGGCTGAGCAAGATAGATTCATTTCTCAACTAGCAACTCTCGAGTCCAGATATAGCTCTGCAGAGGGAAAGTTGGGAGCAGCCCGTGAACAGGCAGCGGCTGCTCAGGATGAGGCCACAGAGTGGAGGAGTAAATATGAAACAGCTGCCGCACAAGCCAAAGCTGCATTGGAGAGATTAGCATCCGTGCAAGAACAAATTAACAAAATTGCCCAAGAAAGAGAGTGTGGTATAAGGGCTGAGTTTGCTTCACATCTAGAGGAAAAGGTAGGCTGTACCCACAACATGTTTCATATGCTTGAGTAAGACGGTATATATGCTGATAGCATCTTAATATTGACAGGAAGAAGAAATGAAGAGATTAGTTGCAAAAATTAGACAGGCAGAGAGTGAAGAAAGTGTGTTGGCTGAGCGCTTGCAGGTCACTTGGCCTTCATTACTACCTTTCAACCACTTCATTGAATTGATGCATTTATTGTATGAATGCTAATTTTCTAATGCTGACATGTTTTTTCAGGTAGCTGAATCAAAGGCACAAAGCCATAACAAGGAAACTGCAGCCTTGAAGGATGAAATAAGAGAACTAACAGGCAAATTAGAATTTCTAAGAGACAGGGCGGTATCATTTGAAAAGCAAGCAAGAATGCTTGAACAGGAAAAAAACCATCTTCAAGAGAAGTTCTTATCTGAATGCAAGAAATATGATGAAGCAGAAGAAAGATACAAAGCTGCAGAAAGGGAAGCAAAAAGAGCTACTGAGTTGTCTGATGTAGCTCGAACCGAGGCTGTTACAGCCCAGAAAGAAAAGGATGAGGCACAGCGCTTGTCAATGGAAAAATTAGCAGTGATTGAAAGAATCCAAAGACAAGTTGACAGACTTGAGCAGGAGAAAGTAAATGTATTGGATGAAGTGCAGAAGATGCGTAAATCCGAAACAGATGCCTTGTCCAAGGTTGCCTTGCTTGAGAGTAGGGTTGCCGAGAGGGAGAAAGAAATCGAGGAATTAATGATACAGAGCAATGAACAGAGATCCAGTACCGTGCACGTCCTTGAGAGTCTTTTATCAACAGAGCGTGCAGCTAGAGCCGAAGCGAACAAACGTGCAGAAGCCTTGTCTTTACAGCTACAGTCTACCCAAAGCAAACTTGATGTACTCCACCAGGAGCTGACGTCAGTTCGCCTTGTTGAGACTGCACTGGACAGCAAGCTCCGAACCACCACTCATGGCAAGAGGTTGAGAGAAAATGAAGTAGGCATGGAGTCGGTCCAAGATATGGACATTGATCGTCCAGAGAGGAGCAGAAAGAGATCTAAAAGCAATACTAGCCCGCTAAAGCATTTCCAATCTGAAGATGGTGGTTCCGTTCATATGGGTGAAGAAAGTGTCACAGTTAGCACAGACACTAAAGATGGCAATACAGATGGGTATAAAAAGCTCACGATGGCAAAGCTGAAAGAGGAGCTTACCAAGCATGGATTTGGAGCGCAGTTGCTAGAGTTAAAGAATCCGAACAAGAAGGATATACTTGCGCTCTATAAGAAGCTTGTGTTGGGCAAGTAAATTACCCCTGGAATCTGCAGAAATGCTTGACCTTATTGCTTGCTGAGCTGTGTGAAGTATGTGGTGGAAGCGTTTCAGTTTGCAGTGTGCATTTACTGTTAATTAGTACATAGAGTAGCATGCTACCTAGTAGGTTATATTTAACAAAAGAGAGATGCCTGATTGTTTAGGGCATTTGGTGGTCCTGCTGATTCGTTTGTATCTTGGTGTAAATTGATCGGTGGTTGGTTTGCGATTAGGCTTGCGTTTGCTAGTTTGTAATTGTGTGAAGATTGTTAGGCTTGTATATCTGTGCTAATTTGACAAATGTAGTGTTTGGCTGGCTATCAACTGTCGCCTGATCATTGCCTGATTTGCCGTACATTTTGTGAAGGCCTATTTATGTGTTATTACCACTGCTGTTTAGTGCCTGCGCATTAATCCTACAAATGTTGGCCCCATATGCAGGGTAAATATATAGTGGAAACCACAACTTTGCAAACAGTTGTGATAAGATGCCAGGCACAAACTGTGCTGACTGGTATTTGCGGTAACCGGTAAGCAGGGCAGTCGTTCAGGCGGCAACAACTGAAAACGGGCATGTACAGCCGTACAGGCGTAGACAGATGACAGAAAGCCTTTGATTTCATATAATAGGGGAAATACAAACATATCGTACGTATCTCAAACATAGTGCTCCACCAACTGTTCCGTTGTCAACATGCCTTGAGATTAACCCATTGTCAACATGGTTTAAGGTTGGCCCAGCTAGGACAAGAAAAATATTCAAAATATAACAAGGTCGCCAGTGGTGGATCAAAAATTAGCTCTTTAACTTCTGGTAGCCTCTGCAGTCAGAGTACAAAGAAAGAGAGATTATGGAACTACGGCTTCATTTTGATAGCCTCTGCTCAGTAAGAGATGACACATAAGCAAGGCATGTTGACACATAATTTTCTATTTTGATGAATTATTCTGCCAAAATTGACAATTTTAAGTTACAAAGGTGGAATAACCAGAACCCACAAAAAATGAGTCTTTGGATGGTATTCACATTTCCCAGCTGAACATCTGACTTGTCTCCCCAGTGCACCCCAAAAAGAACAACCAGACAACCTAACGGTACATTGTGTTCCTCAAGAAGCTAGTAGCCTCTTAATTTCTGATTTCTGCTCAGACGTCAGCCTTGAGGGGAATTTGATGTTGAACTTGATCCTAAGATTTCCCTTCTTTGATGGATCCTTCGGAATCGGCATACCCTCTCGGGGAACAACCTCCTCATAGCCAGGGTAGACGACATTATTGATTGCTACTGTTAGGTTCCGACCATCTAATGCTGTTACCTGAACGGTACATCCTGTCAGGGCCTCAGCCAAGGAAATCTTCTGTGTCATGACGAGATCATTCCCCTCTCGTGTAAACAGATCATGTGGTTTCTCATCAATCACAAATACAATATCCGCAGGAATCACATGCGGAGACTCGTTACCCTTTTCAGGAAAAGTAATTTTTGTCCCTTTCTTCCATCCAGGTTTTATGTCGATTGTTAGGATCTCCTCAACAACCATGGTTCTCCTGCCAATGCAGAAAGACACTAGTAAGGCACCAAATGAAAGTAAGTCTATTGCAAAGTATATAAAAATGGCATATCAAATATTGAAGACAACACAAGAAAAACACCGAGCGAGACAGATGGGATAAAAGCATAGTACTTAATAGCAGCCACTATTGCAGTAGCAGGCTGTTGAGACAGGTTACACATGCAGAGATCAAAGTTGCTGGTGCTAGCTTGCACATGCATGAGTTTTGTGCTGTTCCTGTGCAACTAAGATATAATTGTTTATCATGCATGTAGCTATGCATACATACCAGATCATCTTTCAGTTCTACTTACGATTGATGTCCTTGTATGCAGTGTACTTCTAATACCTGTCTTATTATGTTAAAAGCCATCGTATGTTCATGCTTAAGCTAAACTTATGATTAGGAGTATTTTTTTATATTCCGCTATAGGAATGTAACGCTGACAATATCCCCCACAATCGGCTACAACTCTGCTATCTACTCCCTCCGTCCCCAAAAAAGCCAACTCCTGGCTATGTATCTGGACATGATGCAGGAGTTGGCTTTTTTGGGGACAGAGGGACTACTATTTGTTAGCTTGATCCTAAGGGAATAATATGACTCATACTCAACCAAGAGAAACAGAACCACGACAAAAAATTATGTTCAACCAGTTTGCGAAATATTAATTGAGTAGAAACCAAAGCAAAATAGTATATCTTTGGTATGGTGACAATAAGAAACTGCTGATATTTGTTAAACTGATAAGAATTTCCATAAAAGTTGCAGAAACAATAACAAGCCCCACTAAATTGACAAGCCAACCTCATGTCATGAGGAGTATCCACTTGAATAAATAAATGAAGTGTTCCACTTGAGTGGTGAAACAATTATATATAAAAACCAAGTGTTTCCTATGTCAGGAAAAAATCAGAATGAGTGAAATGGGATGATGACATATGGGCCAATTAGGCAATGCCTGAACTTTAAATGGCTTCCTAACCAGTTGTCGCGCTTAAATGCAACCAGAACACTTATGCAACAAATCTTTGTCCAATAGGTTTTGAACTTCCAAAAACAAGTCCTTTGGTCATAATGGAAGACATTAATGTGTCAAGATGCAAATCCAAATTCCAAAAACCACCTTACGAAGTCTTTCAGATATGGCCACATAGTGCTATCCATAATAGCGTAATCCTAAACAATGAGGGAATGGTTTCACGATAATGCATTTTCCTTTTACTTATAGTATAGCTCACAACAACTGAAACTGAAAATTGTTTTTGAAGGTTTTCAAGTTCAGCCATAATTTAGCAGAGCACAACTAGTCATCCTAATCCTTGCAAGCAAAACAAGAGATGAATATCTTGTAGTGTGGACCAAATGTAAGTTGCCTAATAAAACAAAAGAAGAGTTAAAAAACCGAAAAAAAATTACACCAGAAACCAAACGCACCCCGTAATCAGCATAACCACAAAGCATGCCTAATTTGTCGAATAGGTAGTATATTAACATAATGAGTACTCAAAAGTAAAAAAATCTGTAGCATTACTGCATTAATATAATAGTAGATGAAAAAACAATTGGGGTATAATAATATGGGAGATTATAAACATATCTTTTATTTTTGAAAATGATATTGGTTTAACATTGACATGTACACATTTGACTCTATTTCTCAGCATATTTTTAATTTACACAATATTGAAAGAAATATCAAAGATGTTGTTGTCAAAGTATGATATAAGAACATCTATGCATAAATATGTCCATTCAGCAACAATTTCAACATCATAGACAAGATCCGTCAACATGCCGATGACCAAATGTACATAGAAGGCTAGCGGAGCACTAACATGGGATGACTTGTTATAGGCTATTTCAAAAACAATAGACATGTGCGAAACCACCCACCTGAATGAGCACAAAACTACTATTTCAATATCAAGACTAAAGCATTGCGATATCAAAGGAAATATGTCAGGTTTATAGTCCTAGAAGGAAATATAACCTGTTGAACAGAAGTCCTAACGAATTCTATACCATCATCATTAGTCATTACATTATCATTCACCCCTAGGCAACCAATTTGACAAGGGAGTAAAGGACATTGATATCTCCATAAACTGATTCTTAAAAAAACAGCGGTTTCAAGGTAAGGATGACATACATTAGACCTAGATTGTGACATCTATTCAATTGATAACAGGCAACCATAATCATGTGCAATTTGCCATATTATCAACTAGTATACATAACTTTACTTTTGTACATGCCATGATATTTCACATAATTCATAGACCCCACTTGAAATTAGCAAATGCTCTGTACTTTTTTATAAATACTAAACGTATGCCACATACATATTCAGAAACCAATGCAGTACTGAACAAGGAATAACTTTAAAATGACATGATAATAGAGCTAATTACCCGCTAGAATCTAATATTTCCCGTGAAATTTTCATCTTCTTGGTGGTGCCTTTGTACAAGTCAGCTAGATTGCAAGGCAGTCGGTTCTCAATTGGTGCAGCCTTCTGGGGCCGTTGGGGAGCGTGCATTGATGCCTCACCAGGGAACTGAGAGAAGGACCCAAATATATCATTGTCATACATCCCAAACTTTGATCCCCGCATGCCCCTGTCAACACCTCCACCCATGCCACCCATACCACCCATGCCACCCATGCTTGAGAATGGGCTGGAAAATCCGAAGAACTCAGCAAATATATCATCCGCGCTTCGAGGGTTGAACCGGAACGTCGACCCATCACCCCCATAGTAAGAAGACCCACCAGGCCCACCTGCTCCAGGAGGTGGCACCTGCCCTTTGAGCCCCTCTTCTCCGTACTGGTCATAGACTGCTCGTTTCTGGGAATCACTTAGCACCTGAAATCATGCAAAGAACATGATTTTTACCATAACCATCCAGTCAATAATAAAGTGCATAACAGGGTTCCAAATTTCCAGTATGAGCTGCATCATAATTAGCTCATTAATACCTCCTGCAGCACCTTTTGTTCTAAAAGTTGAATATAGCATGCCATTCCCTGAAGTTACAAAACATACGTAAAGAAGAAAAAACAGTGGGCAAATTCCGAAATAACAAAGAAGGATGCCACAATAACATCAGAATTCAGAAATACAAAAGGCCATCGTTCCCAACCTAAGGTCAAACGTTCCATGTTGTTGCATGAAATGAAATCATCTCCTGAGTAACAAAGGCACTACATTGCTCTGTTCGGATTCCAGAAGCACCAGAAAAAAAATGCAGCATTTTCAGATCAAACAGCATTGCAGCACCCACCCAATGCCGGTCGAAACAAAACCAGATCTTCCTACCAACAACATCACATCGCAAGAACAACCTCGTTTAGGCAATGGCGAACAAAAAAAAAAAAAAAAAAAACTTCAATCCGCGAGAGGAGAGGAAATGGAGGTGGATTGATTCCGCTCGTTTAGGCGAACCCTCTATACACCCCACCATTCTTGGCGACCAACATCAACTAGGAGCACACCGGGCGCATATATATATATATATATATATATATATATATATATATACAGATCAGAGGCGCAAATTCGCAAACGACAGGGAATGTGCAAAGAAGCATATGCGGCGCGCGAAAAAGAAAATAAAGAAGAAGGTATTTTCACCTCGTAGGCCTCGGAGATCTGCTTGAACTTGGCCTCGGCCTCCTTCTTGCTGTTGGGGTTCTTGTCCGGGTGCCACTTCATGGCCAGCTTCCGGTACGCCTTCTTCAGCTCCTCCTCGGTGGCGCCCCGCTCCACCTGCAGCAGCTTGTAGTAGTCCACCCCCATGCCTCTTGCGCCTGATGAATCTCGCAACGCCTCTCCTCTCTGGGTCTCTCTCTCTCTCGCGCGGAGCGGAGAGCCGGAGATGCGGTGTGGATGGGGGATTTTTTCCCTTTTTCTTTTTGCAATCTCGACGGGAGGGGAGAGAAGGAGAAGGACGGACGCACGCAGCGGGAGGTGTCCACGTCGGTTTTGCCGACGCGAGGGCTTCCCTCTGGGAAATGGATTGGGCCGATTGGCAGCTTGTATAAAAGTCATGGCTATGTTGGTATCTTTGGACATGACCATTTCTTTAGATTTTGTTAGTATATGTAATGTTATGTTTTGGGTGATACAAGTCGGTGAGATTTGGCTTATTATCTTTTTCTTTTAGGGTTGGATGTTGTGTCGGTATTGTTTATTTAAGTCATATTAGCTACGTTACTACAGGTAAAAAAATAAAATTAAGATTATAACATAGTATGTAGCATAGGAGATATGTGGTAACATCATGATCATCATGAGGGAAGCATGTGATACATCCGTGACACATGATTTTTATTTTAAGAAAATCACCTAAAGTGAGATAGGATACTCTAACGTCTAACGTGTAAGATAATGTACAGTTCAAAGAGAGAGTTGGAGGAGCTTATAGAATTATGATTCAAAGTTTCACTATTTGATGTTCAAATGAAATCGGAAATGATTTGTCAAATGGCCAAAAGGCCTTTTCGCAAATGGTTGCGCGGCCCCCTTTCCCCAGTTGTATGCAGAAATATCCATTCTTGCGAGTGTGCCGCCCAGCCGAGTGGGTAAATTGATTATTTCGGACAATTCGCTTAACTATAATAAATCTTCGTAGGCGGCTCTTTTAAGCGCCCCACATTGGGAAAATGATTTTCCCACACGGTCGTTTCAAACTAGGCCCGAATGGGAGGATGGCGTTTGAGATAGCTATTTCCACATCTATTATAAATCAAAAGTATTTTCAAATTGAAAATATCTAGTTTTACAGTGGCACTATTATGTAGTAGTACTATAGGCTCTAGACGTATGTACTTATCAAAATATAAACAATTATATTGAGTATGTACAAATAAAGACATATATAAATATTATTATGTTAACTTCATTAGAAATGATCGTTTTCGGATCACATAACAATAAAGTTTAATTACATATATTCTTTTTACTCATCTTCTATAGCCAGCGTGCTTTGGTCGTAAAAAAACAAACCAAGTATGTTGCAACACTCACGTTGGATGAAGTGGTATACGTCGGTGCATGCATTTATAAGTAGTGTTTTCTTGTCAAACTGTTGTGCTATGTGAGGAATTCAAGAATCTATAAAAGAAATATGAAAATAAAAGTTAAAAATTTCGATGTTCATATTAATAAGCTACATTACTAAGGATAGTTACTTTTTAATAGAATAATCTTTGTACTTACGTTGCCGGGTTTAGTTGTGTACCTGATGTTAACCCTAAGCATCTCGTGCACGTAATATCCACATAGTATGGTCCTTAACGGTTGCTTGTCCTGTCTTTCAGTTATTATGTTATTATTATGCAATTTTGGGCTGATTTTATGTTATTATGTAATACTATTATGTTTTGGGTGATATATGTCAGTGAGATTTGGCTTGTTATATTTTTGAGTTTCAATGTTGTTTCGATATTATGTAAGTTATATGTGGCAAAGACTTAGCTTGTTATTCTTATAGCTCAAGTAAATAAATATTATTTTTAGTCTAGACAGCTGCAACTAGATCATAAGAGTTTATAAAATGATTCCTAAAACTGGCTTTATGCAAAAATAACCTCATCCACTCTTTGAATATTCTGTGCATAATAAGCATATTGTATGGTGACTTGCTGAGTACCTTTTGTAATCATGATTCCTCAATTTATATTTTTAGCATAGGAGCATGTAAGGAGGGATAAACATAGTGCTAGTCTAAGGCTAGGTCACAACCCCAGACGACTGTTTGTGAGCATAGATACCCTACTATAATTTGGTTTCCTCTACTATTTCTCTAATAGAATGTGATCAAAGCGGCCTAATAAAGATATCTACTCTTTAAACAACTGTATAAAATTGATTCGTTGGTTTTATAATATGTTTATCGTTGTTATAGCATGTTAAGTAAATATGACTATAGTATTATAATATATGGATAAACAGTTTAACCATATGTTTTACCGAAAATCGTTGATATCGCTTGACACCGATACTAACACTGTAGATCCACCCCTGCTTTAAACCCAACTTTAATTCGTCATATGCTATGAACTGACTATGTTTTATGTTTTATGTATACCAACAACGGATCCATACAGTAAAACACAACAAGTTTCCGATTCCAAGACTGGTGGCAGACATAAAACGCATGGCAAGTTGGCAAAACAGATATTAAAGTTAAACTGCATTTATGCGCTTCATTGTACCACATTAAGTATATGTACTTGCTGCGTCATCATTTAGCTGATACTTATTATAAGCAAAACAGTCAACATTTTATATACGTGTTGTTTGCGATTTAAAAGCAGCGCTAGAAAATAAACTAGCATGAGAAAACTCAAAATCAACTTTAATTTAAGTTTTAAAATTTGAATTCTCAGCTTACGCTTATAAGGTGGAGGTGTTGCTGATCAAAAGAAAAAAAAACAATGATTCCTCGATACCTCAACCACGATTGTTTGACGCATAGCGGCCATTAAGGAATAAGTCTGTTTGTCCTCCCTTATCTCTTTCTCATAATTGAATTGCATCTCTCAACCATAAAACTAAGTATAATATCTTCCTCATCTTTAAAAACCAGTGCAAATAGACTCCTTGGTGGTTGGAAAACGTTTTTTTCAAGCAAGACCCACATATCAGTGAAATATGATAAAACATATATTGTTAATCCCACATATCAATTCCTTTTCTCATTCCCCACCTCTTCCTCTCACTTCTCTCCCTCTCTCTCCTTGTGTTCTTCTCTATGGCAGAGGACACATTGGCTTCGGCGCTAGCGAAGGCGGTGCATGGCACGCGAGTGTGGCGTGGTCACCCTGTGCCGGCACCACCGCCTCCAAGATGAGCACATACACCCATACCAGGTTGGTGGGGGACCTCACCACCTGCTTGTCCACGCCGCAACACACGTCAAGGAGGTTCGGGCAGGGGGGTGTGGCAAGGATGGGGCTTCTGTGCTTGTGGTGCTGTTACAGGCCACCGGCAGGGTCGGGCCGCATCTAGAAGTGGAGGTGTGGCATGTGGTTCAAGGTTGGGGTTTTGGAACCGTGATGCGGTGACGCAGGTGAGGCGAGGAGGGCACCGAGTGGAGACTGCGCTAGCGGAGACGGAGTAGCCCCGCCAGCGGAAGGGCGTACCACTATGGTGCCGGCGGAGGAAGGATGCGCAGCCGCACGAAGAAGGAAGCGATTTGTGGAGTTACGACGGAGTAGCGCAACCACTATGGTGCCGGTGGAGGAAGGATGCGCAGCCGCACGAAGAAGGAAGCGATTTGTGGAGTTACGACGGAGTAGCGCAACCACAAACCAACGCAACATGTGGGATAGCGCCCCGCAGTGGGAGGATGTTCGCAGCGGCGTCCGAAATGCTAGGAGGTGTCATCCGAGGATGGCACGGCGGCAGTGTTACCAGACGGATGGTGCGGCTGTGGAGATAGGGCGATGGTAGCGAGGATAACGCTAATGGTTGTCAGTGCGAGGAGTAGCGCGTCCGCTCATTGGTATCCCATGAGTTCACCATCGGATTGCAAGACACAACCGGCTACATCCATCTCGAATTTTGGATGAAGAGATCTAATGGCTACGGAAGGGTTGGGGGGGTCTATCTGTATAGAGTGACCTATCTATATAAGTGGCGAATATACATAAAACAAATGTTAATGCATATTAGGTAAGATCGGCTATATTTATATAGAGTGATCTATCTGTATAAGTGGCGAATATACATAAAACAAATGTTAATGCATATTAGGTAAGATCGGCTGAAACTCCGATACTATCCTTAATTACGATTAATTCCAGGTTATGTTTTAGGGTTCTAAACAATGCTAAGGATGATGCATCACAAAGTATGTGAAGAAACTTGAAGTCTAAACAATCAAGTAATTGACCAATTTTCATGATGGTAGATACTTTAGCTAATCTAATCTAGCAAAACGATTTAGCCGGTACCGATATAAATCCTAAAGCGAGTCTTAGCTGATACGATGAAATCGAGATACTAAACTGGATTAACCAAGATATATGAAAAATGATGATTACACGAACGAGATTAATACATCTAAAACAACATAATAGCCCCGATAATGGAAACCATCGAGACAAGTTACCTCTTGTCGAGAGATCGTAGTCGATACCCCGACTCGAAGTAAGAACTCATCGAAAAGTAAAGCAAAAAGGTGGCGATGCACTGAAAGTTGTATTTATTGGATTGTCGTCCTTTATTACAATGATCCTGGGTTTGTATTTATACCCAGAGTACAAAACTTGTCCATAGTGGACATTACTCCAACTTTCCTAAAGATAAAATACGAACAAGTCCACATGGCGGACTCTTACCAAATCTCTAATCCAAACCGACATTAACATCCTAATTAATAGCTACAATTGCCTTAAATGAGATCTATCTCTATACGGCAATGACAGTTATTCCAATCTAGGCCCATATCGAGCCCAAAACAAACTGTATCGGCTACTCTCCATATCGGCTGAACCGATCTCCAACTCTTCCTCCAGCCGATGTGCAGTCCGTTCCTTGATTTGACTCGATCCCGCATCAAATCTGCTTCAATTCATTTCGTCCTCTCTGAGTCTGATGCTAAATTTTGCTGTTAACACGACGGCAGCTTAAAGCGAGAATGTCATCGTGCGAGCCGGTATGCAAGAGGTCATATTCTCGCCTGTATCTGAGATCATTGCCCGCAGATGAATTTCAACTTTCTTCGAGAAGGTTTCTCTCGGTCGCGGATGAAGCCCGATGAGATAGATTGCTTGGCGCAGTCCCTAGCCCCTCTTGCCGAGAAGGTGTACTCTTCCATGAACTAGCAGTGGCCTTCGTGGTAGAGTCCTTTCCTACAAAATCTGCTCATTGTACAATTGTAAGGTGTGACAATTAATTTTACTTATTTAAGAATATGAATCTATGCCTTAAGCGTTAATAAATAGATAGTGTACAAGTACTCTTAATCGAGCTGTTCTCAGCCATCAGAGTATGATACTCTCCCTAGCCCCAGCCACGTCCTCGGGAAAGTCGTTCTTGGAGGAGGTGGCTTGAAAACCTATAACCGGCCAAGTTGAAGCTGCAAATACCTAGCCCCCAGCTGTGAAGTTGGGAAAACCAATTCCCGATTACACGGCTTAGTTAATACGCTACCATTGAGCACTCTGACATGATCAAATATGACATGGTCATTCGGCTCTGTGGTGTCTGACATCACCTTATCAGCTCTAGCGTCCCCAACCAAAGATCGTTAGGACCTCGGAGGTGTGTCAGACTAGTGTAAGAGGACATTAGGATCGACTTGGTACAAGGCGTTATAAGGGAAATGGATCTCAGGGTAAAACACTGTAAAGCTATTTTTGACAAAATTAGATATATTATTATTAAACTTAAAAAACTTACAGACTTTGTTACATCGATATTATACATAAAATTTACGTAATTAGTCGATGTTCCAGGAGTTTGTCAACTCGTGGCCATCGTTGTCTGCTATCTTGAATGCGCCTGGCCTCAAGACTTCAACCACCGTGTATTGTTCCTCCCACTTTGGTAAGAGCTTGTTCCGTCCTGTGTGATTTTGAACTTGTCAGAGGACGTAATCACTGATGGTAAGTGTGCAGGCACATATGCACTTTTCCTGATGTCGACGCAGGGCTTGTTGGTATGCGGCTGCTCGGGCGGCAACCCGTTCTCGATGTTCCTATAGGCATAGTTATTAGGATCAAACCGGATGTTGAACCAGTAAAGCACTTGGTTCACGGTTTGCAAGGTTCAATCAGTTGGACCACCGGCTCAACACAGGTCAAATATATTTATATATTTATCAAAATCACCAATAGGTGCATAGCTTAGTGGTGGGAGATTGCTTCTGTAACCACCAGGTTGGCAGTTCGAGTCCAGTCTGTGCCTCTTTTTCCTTTATTTTGCCTGTTACCGCTTTGTTCCTCGGAGTCTCTTTTTCCCCTATTTTTCTCTTCTCTTTCCCATCCCACTGCCTGTTACCGCTTTATTCCCCAGACTCTGTTATTCGGTTTTCTCCGGTTCATACTCTGTTGTTCGGTTTTCTCCGGTTCATACCTGTTACCGCTTTGTTCCTCGGACTCTCTTTTTCCCCTATTTTTCTCTTCTCTTTCCCATCCCACTGCCTGTTACCGCTTTATTCCCCAGACTCTGTTATTCAGTTTTCTCCGGTTCATACTCTATTGTTCGGTTTTCTCCGGTTCATACCTAAAACTGACGGTTCAACCGATTTTCCTCTGGTTTGATTGCATGGCCGATCTTTTGGTTGGATCGGACCGGCTGAGGCTCTGGTTCCGGTTTCTTCTGGTCGGACCGCCGGTCCGGTCCGGTCTTAATTACTATGCCTATATGAGGTTGACATCATCTGTTCGCCTTTCCTCTTGTTCCTCATCAGAGTATTTCTGAACTCGTGTAGACCGATGTTGTAGCTTGGATGGGAACATGGCCCTAGATCCGTAGATGAGAAAGAAATGGGTCTCTTTGTTGGATGATGTCGGTGTAGTGCGTACGGCACACAAGATAGAAGGGAGTTCTTCAACCTAGCGCGTATCATAGGCCATGAGCCTATCATATACACGTGTTTTGATCCCTTGGAGCACAATACCATTAGCCCGCTCGACTTGTCCGTTACTCTAGGGGTGGAAAACTGAAGCGAAACAAATCTTGACTCTGAATTCAATGCAATAGTCTTGGAAAGCACCACTTATGAATTGGGAGCAATTGTTTGTTAGGATGCAATGAGGCAACCAGTATCTACATAGTATCCCTTTTATGAACATGATTGCGTGTTCGGCTCGGCTTTGATTTCTCTTGTTCGCTCCACTTTTTTGTCAATAGCCACAAACAAGAAGTTGCAGCTGCCTTGTCCTCGTGGAAATGGCCCGATTATATAGAGCCCCCAGCACGAGAACGACCAAGTGAGAGGATTGTCTGAAGTGCTTAGGCTAGCATCTTGGTGTGTTTGTTGTGAAATTGATAGGCTTCACACCGTTGTACCAAATCGCAAACGTCTTTGAGGGTGGATGGCCAAAAAACCCTTGTCGAAAAGCTTTTCCGACCAGAGTTCGTCCGCTAGCGTGAGATTCACAAATTCCTTCGTGGATGTCGAGTAGCAAATCCTTGGCGTCCTTTTTTTCACAGGATTCAATCCAAGGATAACAAATGATGATAGGATTGGCTAGAGAGGGTTCCTATGGATTTAACTAGTTAACTTAAGTTATTGGTAAAACTCTATCGAATGTTTCGGGCATCAACCCTCTCCTGGTCTGCCAGGGTGAGTCCAGCTTTGACCTCTATGATGTATTTTCTTCCAAAATTACCTGCATACATATATTTACCAAGACTAGTGGAAATGGTTAGTAGTAAAACCCTACCACTAAGTATTGATGTTAAATTTGATATCTTTTATGCAGGAGTTGACAGTTAAAGTTTGCACTTAACGCGTCAACAATACCACCTTAAAAAGTTACGTAGTACTTGTCAAAGTTATGGATAAGGCATACCCCATAATCGTGGGTTAAGCTCGACGGGACCTACCATATACCAAGTCTTATACGGAATCATGCCTCATATACGAAAGGTGTTCTAGATAAGGAAACAGAAGCTCAAGTTGCAAACTACAAGGACTACTCGGATCATATCCATATGTGTCTCCCGAGTTCTACTTGGACAAGGAGACATCTATGGGTATAAATACAAGACCTCTAAGAGGAGAGTGAACAAGCCAACATAGATCAACAAATACCGAGAGGAGGGCAATCCTAGATAGACCCAATCTGGAGCCACAGAGGCCACATGAGGGATCTAGCTCTACACTCTATCTTGCTGAATTTGTATTCGAGGAAGAAGACCCTGTCGTTGACTACGTGTGGAGATCCATGCCACCAAGTCAACGACAAGTAGACTAGGTTATCGCAAATATTGTACTCGTGTGATACTGATATATAAGAGCAACACCGGCTTCGGCCAACAGGAGTAGAGGGATATTACCTATCAGTTGAGGGGACTCGAACTTGTATAAAAATCCTTGTCTCCCATCTCTTTTACCTCAATCTCACGTATACCCTGGTACCAACGATCCCCGTACCATACAAATACTGTAGTCGTGATCTACTCCGTCGACAATACTCCCTCCATTTCAAAAATCTATGAGACCGTTGACTTTTTTGCATGATGTTTGACCATTCATCTAATTAAAAAAATATATAAATATCATTTATTTATTTGTGTCTTGTTTTAACATGAAATAAAATATAATCTTTACTTATACTTTTGCATATTTATGTTAAACTAGCAAAAGTGTCCATACATTACAACGGGTGAAGACAACATTAAAAGAACCGGACAAAATCACTCCTTTTGTTCATAATATTTAACATTTATGATAAGATTTGATTAAACTTTAGAAATTTTGATCACCAATAATTTTTTTAAGTGTTTAATTTAAAAGTAGAAGAAAATATATGCATAGCTGAAGAAGTATTATCACAAAGAAAATCCAGTTTTGAAATGAAGGGGATAACATTTCGTACCTTCAGCTACTATTCCTATTAGAATTAGAATTATCGGTAGTGTCATGTTTGCGTGTGTTGAAGAGCTGCCTTACTTGGGGGTTGGTGCAGTAGGCCCATCTGATGGGAACGATGGGCAGAAAGCCCAGGTGGCCAGGGAAGAGCAAAGAGGGAGATGCACGATGCAAAGCACGAGTCCGATCGTATGCACGTCACCGTGCGCTTGCTGCTTGCATGATTGCACGAGTCCGACTCGATGACAAGGCGACATACAGAGCGCCCGGAAAAAAACATTTTCAATTGACATAGTTTGTTACTACGATAAATTTGTTTGTCTTGGTTAGGTCACGTAATATTATTGGAGTCAAGTTATCTTTGTTTTAGCCGCCGTGAGCGCTTGTGCGAGAGAATTGAAAAACGTTCAATCTTTAAATGGGCCCAGACTGTTTTCTCTAATTCAAAAAATGTGTAGTACTGTCAATTAATTCGATCTAAATGACAAAATTTGTTCACGTAATATAAGTTTGGATATCTCGACATAGATTTTTCTTGTGATAGTTGTAATGCACTGGTATATATTTTCAGTTACTCGTTCCATCCTATAAACCTATAATATAAGTGGTTTTAGTGGGTGTAGTATATTAATATTAATATTGTAATGAAATGTAGTGCTGTGAATCAGAATTGAGCCCACGGGCAACCATTTTGCAGCCTGCAGGGATTCTTTTTCCGTCGCGTCCACATCCAGATTCCAGTCCGCCACCATGAGGATCGACGCGGCGATCCTCGCCGCCGTCGTCGCCTTCCTCCTCCCCCTCCGCCTGCTCTCCCTACTCGCCCGCCTCACACTCACCGGCAGCGCCGGCGACCTCCGCCGTTCCTGCGCGGCCTTCGCGGTCTCCGCCGCGCTCCTCGCCGCCATCTTCGCCCTCCCCCGCGATCACGCCGGGGAGTGCGCCGCTGCCTCCATCGCCGTCCCCGATGACGGAGAGGTTGGCTTCCGCGGTGAGGTGCGGTCGGATATCGAGCAGCTGAAGCTCCAGCTCGCCAGGCTCGGTACGTGGGGATTACCCTCCATCGATTCCTTTTTTACCCTGTTTGTGGCCTGAGAAATTAATGTCTTTTTAATATCGCATCTAATTTCTCTCCAATTCTTCTGTTTTCTGGACTTCCGTGTGGTCAATTCCTGAATTATGCGCAGAGTCTCTGTGGGATAACAATTCAAAACCATTGGATGGGAAAACTGATGCTTTGGAGGAGGGTGGAGAGGTTGTGAGAGCAATGGAATTGGATATTCAGTCCCTGATCAATGAGCAAGAAAATATCAAGGTATGTGGTTCTTTATGATTTCTCATATTCCATTTCCATAATTCTGTAATTGGTTGCTTACAGAATTACAGTGTCAAAAATTACGGTCTACAGATGCATGCATGATGACGGTTCTTGATCCTCCCATTAAGACCAATGATTTTTTTATTAGGGACCATTCTGTAACAAGGAGCAGGGAAACTTTCATTTCTTCGTCTGATTGTGTAGGAAGGAAGACCAAAACAAATGACTAAAAATAGGTCACTTAATTAGTAATACCATGCGCTTCACTTAGCAACAAAACATTACACATGTATATACAAAGTCACATTCGTATTTTGGTACATCTATGGATTCGTGCGTCTAGGAACCATCTATACCTTGTACCTTATAGTCATTCTGATAAGTTGCATTTCCTACTTTAGGAATTTGGTTAAATAACAGAACGCTTACAAAGCATGCATTTATCTTTTGTGCCTTCCATTCTTATAGGCATCATTTTGCGGCTCATATTCTGACAATACTATCAAGGCAATGGAAAAGGAGGTTCTCTCTCTATCTCTCTCTCTCTCATGTGTAGCCCCACAAAATTGTGCACCTTTTTCTTTTTCAACTATGTTATGTGTCACCAATCACCAATAGAAACAGTTATATTAATAGCACACATAAAGTTTCTCAAGCTGTCCATATTCAATTGTTTCTTCATAGAAATGTCTCATTGAGAGGATTATCATGTCGTTTTCTGATAGAACAATTTAAGTTTGTGGTATTTGTGTTACATACAAACTAGAGGATATTGTTTCTATCTTGGTCTTTATTTTCAGCCAGAGATCTTATGTAATATAAAAATTCCTATTTGCATTGCTGTAGGTTGTTCTTGAGCATCAGCAACTCATTCCAATCGTGAATGAAGCTGCTACAATCATACGCCAGTCCCTTGAACTAAATTAGGTTAACTAATATTGCATGGAGTAAACTAACCTTGTTCTTTGGAAACACTATAAGAGTACATGAGTATGGGAAAATGGATTAAAAAGTAAATGGTGACATTTTGTAAGCACGAAGCACTGAAAAACATCAAATACTTGCATTCCTCTAAACTGAAACGCCATATGGTCTGGTGAAACAATTTCTGAGTAAGTTACGAAACCTACACATAAAACGTACTACCAGTAATGCAACTTGTAGATTTACAAAATATCTTCCCTTGCCTACGGTTTCTCTTTATAATGGTTTTAATATCTCCCAGTATTTTCAATCACTACACACTGCAAACCAATCAGAAAGAGTACAGGTGATGTAAAATTTCCATGCCTTTCGTTGCCCCAACGAGCATCTGCTCATATCATGCTTAGCTCTGTTTGCATCAGTCTTAGGTTATTTATATTGCCCTTGCACAAAATGAATTACTTTGAGAGTACTTCATTATAATTATTATAATATAATATATTGCGAAATCTTGTTCAAGGTGATTATCTCATGGATATTGTGATTACAGATTCAAATTCTAATGGATGAATCAAGAAAGATGAACTCCAATATTCACAATATATGGTCAATGGCAAAGGATACAGATAATAGAGTCGGCGCTCTACATTCAGATGTTAAAATGGTAAGGTTATCATCAGTTTTAATTGCCATGAGTAACTACCAACTGTATGACATTTTATTAATATTACTTTCTGATTGTGCATTTGATTTATTTTATTTTTTCATCTGAGATTAGAAACCTCACATTTGAATACGTTTTTTTTAAACAATGCCTTTCCAGCCTTAATATATATGAAGACTCAGTATTGTGCTATCTTATTTGGTAAATAAATTTGATGTGTTACATTATTGTCATTCTGAATGTTCTAGTTTAATTTTGATGCGTTACTTTTCTGAGCTATTATGATTTTTTTGGGTTGGAGGTATTTTGAGTAATTCATCTCATTAGCATTATGATAAAAGGTTCAAGTTCTAATGGATGAATCAAGACATATGAACTCAAATGTTCGTGAATTGTGGTCATTGGCTAAGGATACAGAGAGAAGAGTAGAGGCTCTACATTCAGATATGCAAAAGGTATCACTATCTAGGTTATCATTTGTTTTGATTGTCTTGACTCTTGAGGTTGTTAGAAGCTGCATTCTACTATTCCTTTATGCATATAATTTGTTTGAATTTGTTATATGAGAGTAGAATTTTGATTTTTCAAATTCAAACACATTAATTCACAACGTTTGTTAATTTAATTGGGATATGGCATTTTAGAGTGCTTGTCTATCTAGAAAACCAAGAGCTTAGTCATAATTCTACTCTCTACCCTTAACCTAATGCATGAAAGGGTTGAGTCCTAATTGCATCATGCCATTTAATAAGGGTAATGTAAGCTGTTCTGTATTTACTTTCTTTTATATTTAATGCCACCTTGGTCTTTGTGAATGGTGGGGTATGGATGACTACAGTGTCTTGCAATTGCGGTGACACTCAGATATTCAATGGAGGGAAGAGAAGAGAGACTAGAAAAGTTGTGAATTCAGTGACCCCTAGCTGTAAGCCTGTACATAAGATCTCATTTCATAAACTGGTAGCCGTTGCTCTGGATATTGTTTTCTGGCCGTGATGGTATCAAAAGGCAATAGTGAGGTGTTCTACGACCAATTATTCATCGACAGCACGATTGCTCCTCCAAGCTATGTTGGAATTTCTATTGACCTCTTTTGCCATTTTAGTTGCCTTCAAATATCGTCATGATGTTAACCTATATCCTGCACATGAAATAAAAATATAAGCTGCTTTTGATGTTTGTAATTTATATCTATTCTCCCCAGTATTGGAAGTTTTGATCTGATTACCTATTTCTTTCTTCATACTATACTACTCTAAGTTTTGATCTGATTACCTATTTCTATGCTTTTTAATTTGTGTTAAAAAGTAAAAACATTAGAAAAGTATAGTTGAATGTAAATGTGTACATTCTTATCTACCTGTGTCATAGCTTTCTTGGCATTTTCATGGTCATACATCACGCATTTGGTGTTTTGACTTTGACAACTGGACAGTAACTGTTCCTTTCATTGTGCTCTTCCATCATTCATTCTTTTGTATTCTGAATATTGTTTTCAGTTGTTTATATCATGGGTACTATGGTTACAGGTTCAAATTCTATGTTGTTTTCAGTTGTTTATATCATGGGTACGATGATTACAGGTTCAAATTCTAATTGATGAATCAAGAAAGATGGAGTCTAGTATATACAAAATGTGGTCATTTGCAAAGCAGACAGAGAAAAGGGTTGAAGATCTATATTCAGATGTGAAAAAGGTAAGATTATACTTCCTCTGGTTCCATGCATAAGTCATCTTTGAATTCCTAACTCATTTCCAAATATAAGTCATAACTTTGAGGCACCTTTTACTCTCATTTTTTTCCTTCTTTGTCCTTTATGAATACATGTTACCACTTGTGAACATGTCTCCCACTGTGTATAAATGAAGGGCAACGAACTCATTTGATCACTTTCTTAATCCTTGTGCACAAGTAAAAAAACCATTTGTATTTGGAATCAGAGTCTCAGAGGAAGTATATATTATCATTTGTTTTGACATTCATCTGAACATAGATCTAATGCTGAAATGTTGTATTTCTTGTGGGTACGACTGCTGCTTAGTCTGAACTACTTATTAGCTTTATAGTTGGTGGTTTATTACATGTGCCTGACAGGAGGTTGCTGCTGGTAGCCATCCTTACTTTTTTTTTTAAAAAAAAAACAAATGTTCCAGATGAGATATAATTTTTGGAGACACCAGGGTAAAGAGAACTGTGTGGGAAATTCTAGAATAATATACCCAAAAATAAAATCCCTTATTTTTTCTCGAAAACGCAGGAGGACTACGCTTCATTTTATTAAGAAGAAGAAATATGTACAAACAAGGGATCCAAAAGGACCCCTCAAGACCCCAAAAAAATGTCACAAAAGGTGTTGCTCAACTAAAATCCCTTATGAGAAGGCTACTAAGTGAAATATAAAATAGTATTGGCCAAGTGGAGTGCTTTCACGTTCGTCTTTCCTATATCCAATTCAGCACACCACTGGAAATTCTGTGTGCCCCTACTTCACTTCAGCTTGGTAGTTTCCCCCACCTTTCCAGGAAGCCTGGGATAGAATGCTTTATGCCCAATCATTCCAACTAACTATTTCATCCTGTCTTAGCGTAGCTTTTGGCACAGAATTAGCTGATGCTTATTCCTCAGATAATATTCCTCTGAAAACATGAAAACATTCCATCTAACTATTTCATAGATGGTCGTAGTCCTTTTGTATTTCTTTGGCAAGCCGTTTTGTACTAAAACCTGCCCTAATGGGCTTGTTTGAGTCCTTTTGGACTCTTTTTCCTTCTTATTAATATAATGATGTGCAGCTCTCCTGCGTGTTCGAGAAAAAAAAATTTGAAAACATTGTTGAGTTTGACCAATGATTAAGACTGCCACGATCATCAACTGCTACAGCTTAACTAGTTAGGTTCCGGGATATGTAATTGCCAATTTGCCAAGTGCTATTGTTCTGTGAAGTGTTCTGAAATGTTCAACAACTCAACATTCAAAGTCTCTACATATTTCTATATGTACTGGCATGGTGTAGTGTTTTCATTTCATACTATGGAAGCTAAATAGAACTGTGTGGCGTCTGCAGATAACAGTGTCCAATTGCTTGCATATGAGAGTAGTAAATAATTTGAATTTGTTGCTAAATACATGTATTTGACATGTATGCTTGCTGTTAGGTTGATATCACCCTTATACAATGTTCCAGATAAGATAATTGTTCGATGCACCACTTTAGAATTTTTTTCCTGGCAACTTCTTTAATGATATAGCAAAATAAAAATATTAAAAGTAAATAAAATGCTTTATTCATCAAAGAACTTGAAAATATTCATATGGATTTGAGTAGGGAAGTGTTATGATGATCTCCAACATTCCTGCAGATATTAAAATTTCTAAATTTATATTGTTTCTTTTTCTTTGTGCAATTTACGCTGTTTCAGTACCGTTGCACTAATAACATCTACACAGGGCTTCAAGCAGAAGGGAATAAAAGTTCCATCCTGGATGGATTGGTGATGTTGTCGATTCGGTGAACTATCATTAACCTTGGCGGAGTATAGTGCACCCCTTGATATTGTAAGTTGTATCACTACTTATTTAGCAGCTAATCATGCCTTATCTATTTTTGTGTATATAGATATATGTTACAGTAGGTTCTTAGCGTAAGCTCGTGATGTAGTTACACGGTCTGCTTTGAATACGACTGTATGATGTCTCCACGCCGCCATGGTACTGTACATATGTCGCCATTCGGTAACACGTGACCTCAAAGACTTGAGTGCCTGTAAATAAGTTTGTGTTAATCTATTTTTGAAGAGTTCAAGGATAATGATCGTTCATAACTAAGTGTGGAATTTCTAGCTATTGCTTTGGCGCAATCCGAAGTTTCTTGTGGAGTAGACACAAGTGTGAGTTCCTGTCTGTCCGTGCCAAGTTGTGCTGTGAAAACCTAGTTCTTGTCAGCAATGATGTGGCTGTATGATTCTAACATAGAAGTGCTTGCGTATCGCCTGCCAGATGAGCAAGGTCAAGTGCAACGATGAGCACACCATGTCTCCATGGAGACAGCTGTAGCAGAGGTACAAAGACAATGTCGATAGATACAAAGACAATGATCCTGAGATGTTTCCGAGAAAATGCATGAGCACATGATCTCTATATCTCCTGTTTATACCAATAATTGCAGTCAATAAACAGAATTCTACGTTTTACCATCATATAAAAAGTTTTTCTTCCCTTTTGGCTTCACCGTCGATTAGTTTTTTTTTCTTCTAAAATATCCAAAGCACCCGAATTTGTTTCTATCCATCCCACTAGAGTAGAGATGGAATAACGCCATAGACACCCTTTGCCGCCATGGTGCCTATCAGGGTGATGGAGAGGAACTAGGGGAACCATCACACTAGATCTTAACTACTTAAAAAATTAAAAAATTGATAATTTTTTCGTTTGTCACAACAATTTTTCATCCGCCGATCAAGCGATGATCCTGTTCCCACACGCGCGATTCATCCAAATTTCACGACTAAGTTCCCATTGTAGCAATGTAGTTTTCAAATTCCAAATTTCCAAACATCAGCAACTCCAATCCACCCAATAAAATCAGAAGAAAAAACCCCCAAAATTCAGCCAAGCACTTTTTTAGATTCGGGCTAATTACTTACCATTTTGGAGCTCTACGTCACCGGCTTCCCACGCGAAATCAGCGCTGTCGCGCGGGGCTCGTTGGGAAGCACACGTCATCGTCGTCACTGCCGCGTGCGCCACCTCACCGGACTACCATCACTATCACCATCGTCGGGACCTCCATTGTCAGAGTCACCGAGGAGGAAAACCGTGGGGGGAGGGGAAGGTTCACCGGCCTTAGCCCACTGTGAGCCACCGCCGCCACTGCTATCACCTCAGTGTCGCCGGCCCTCAACTCGCAAGAACACACGACTCGGATTGACTTTGGGATATCGACCCAGGCTTCAGCCTTGCCAGAGCCGTGTGCGGCATCAGCTCGCTGCACATGGGTACACTATCATCACTGCTCCACCAAATCACTGCTGCCGTTGCCGCTCATCTTTTGTGCCGGGGGAATTGGGGAGGAAGGGGATCGGGGAGAAGATTGAATGTGGGGCTAGGGTTTCCCCTCCTGTCTGACGACGATTTCAGTGGGACAGGTGCAATCTCGGCCGTCTATCAGATCGGACGGCCATCCTTGTTCCCGTGTTGGGCCGCTGCTGTTAACTAGGCCATGCACACGTAATGAGCCACAAAAGTAAGCTGGGCCGCACGCTGACTGCGCTCTCCTTCCTCGGGCCGTCTCTTGGCTAGGCCTGTCGGGCCACTTAGTCGGTAGTTTTGGGCCGAAATCAGAGTTTACTTAACTCCTTGTTGATGCAAAAACACACACTGGCCTGAGAGATTTGCTTTACTCTAGTGCAGGTCCAAAATTAGGGTTTTAGGTTCAAGGACGTGCCAGTTGATTTGATCCTGCAATCAACAAGAAAATATGCAAAGAATATTAGTAAACGATAGACAATCGGCCTTAGGGCCGATTTCATATCGTATGTGACCTGGCCGATGCAATAAAGCATGAATCGATTGTAAGGTATATGAATAAGCGTGAAAGTAACCCTAATATTAGTATATCGGCTGTAGATGTTAATATTATGCAATCAATAGATCAATATTGCTTTAGAAATAAACAATTGGTATAGATTGGACTGAACCGAGACAGTATAAATTGCTTAAGTCTATCACAACATGAAATAACGATAACATAAGATTAATGTCATAGCCGATATCTAGATCTACTTGCATATCGGTCATAAATCCGATACGATCTCATGATAAAGCATTAAAGATTGAATATAGAATATTAAACAAAGCATAAAACCATGTCAAATATTCTAAATAGATAAGATCGGCTGAAGCTCCGATACTATCCCTATTGACAATTGTAAAGCATGTTATCTATCATGATTCTAAAATAACTTAATAGGTTGGACTGAAGCAATGCAGCATCAAGCATAAAAGAAGCATGATATGTAACAAGCCAATAACATTAAATCAGGATGGTAGATACATCATATAATATGAATCAATAAAGTAAACTAGCCGATATCGTCAAAACCCTAAAACGGATCTAGCCGATATAAGAGATAGCATTATTGATCTAAGCTATATGATGCATATGATAACTGTGGAACTTGCAAGATAGAATTAGAGTGTCATAAAGATGTAAACACTAATCCCAATGATGCAAATTGCCATGACAGGATGTACCTTCTCGCCGAAGATCAAATTGATGCAGCACAACTCGAGAGCACAAGCTTGTCGAAAATAAGAAACAAAAGGTGGCGATGCGCCGAGATTGATTGAACGTATGTTATTGTTATTTACAAGACCTCGGGATTATATTTATACCCGAAAATACAAACATTGTCCATCACGGACACGACTCATATTAACCTAATACAAATCCAACTAACGAACAAGTCCCTTAGGCGAACTCTTACCAGAAATATTTATAAGGAAATTACATAAAATATCCTAATTAATAGATACAATTGCCTTCTCAGGACTCTATCCGTGCATGGCAATCCATATGAACCACGTTAACATAACCCAATGACGTATACCGAGTCATATTACCAAAATCGGCTCCATCGGCTAACCTTATCCAACTCTGTCTCTGCCTCTGCCGATCCTGTTCACAGCCGATTCGGACTTTAGCCGATGCGCACTCTGTTTCCGATATCCTTGCATCTTTCAAATCCGCTTCGGACTATGTTGTGTTTCCAATCCTTGTAGATTAGATTTGCTTACCAAATTTCATCGTCAACACTCCTACTGATCAATTCCTTATTCATTTAAATAAATTCATTTATACACTTTCTTAGCTAATTTAAATTGCTGAAAATTATTTTAACTCATAGTTGTTCTTCTACCCTATCGGTGAAATGGAAACCAGGGTACCCCTTTCCTCGGGATATTAATGATTTAACCAGAAAATCAAACCCTAATTAAACCATCATTAAGCTAAAACGTGAATCGATAAGCAGAAGTATGGGGCCCACTTCTAGGAAGAAACCTGGCCCCCCTGGCCTGTCTTGGGTAACCTGGTGGACTAGGTTCCCGGTCTTGTCTGGGACCCTGGCCCCCCATCACTACTTTTATTGGGCTCACATTCTTCACGGGAGAAGAGTGTCGAGACTTTTAAGAGTTATATCTCAAAGTTTGTAGATAATGAGGGGCTTGGGACCTTGCCTGCCTACCCCCCTATTATCCTTGTAGGTTTCACATTTTTCCTTAGAAGAGCGTTGAAACATACAAGATCAACCTCTTGGATTACAAACTTAGAGGGGCCTGAATCCCAGTTTGGACTGGGATCCGGGGCCCCTCTCGCTCTACTCTTATAGGGCTCACATTCTTCACGGAAGAAAAATGTCGGGATCTATAAGATTCATACCTCAAAGTTTGTAGATGATGAGGGCCCGGGACCCTACCTGCCTGGGGCTCGATCCCCCATTATTCTTGTAGGTTTCACACTCTCCCTTAGAAGAGCATCGAAATATACATGATCTACTTCTTGTATTGCAAACTTAGAGGGGCCCGAATCCCAGCCTGGTCCGGAATCTTGGGCCCGTCTTCATTGGACTCGTGTTCTTCACTAAGAAGAACGTGGAGACCTACAAAATATACATCTTAAGATAAAGAAGCAATAAGGGTAGCCTGGGTCCCAACCTATCCGGAACCCGACCCCTTACTGTCCTTGTAAGTCTCACACTCTTGAGAGGAGTGTGGAGACGTATAAGATATATATCTTAAGATAAAAATCAATGAGGGTGTTTGGGTCCCAACCTATTTGGGACCCGACCCCTTATTGCCTTCACAAGTCTCGTGTCCTTGAGAGGAATGTGGAGACGTATAAAATCACATATCCCCTTCATCAACGACATCTTCGAGAAGCTCATCTGAAACATCCTGATTTCCTGTTAAGGGGCACGGGGACGCGGTGAAGACTTGCGAAAGTCAAGCCTCCGTCCTCCCTACCAACTGCAACCCAACGGCCGCAGCCATAAATGAAACAGGTTTGGGAGAAAGACTCGAAGCTGATGGGATTGAAATGACGCTGAATAGATGACAGCGCTGAGTCATGTGGGATGAGCGCGCGTCTGGACATGCGTCGCACATGCCCAGCGACACCCAGTTGCGCCAACTGGGTGGAGGGGGAATCGTGATACTCTCTTGGTGAGGTCGGGGCCCCTCCAGGCCCACTACATGGCACGTGGTGGACAACAAGGGGACCCGACCAGCACAGGACGAAACTCAGGGAGCTCAGGGGCAATCCAACTATAGGATTTTGGTAGATTTCTCGGGATGCGTTCAAGGGAACAGTTAACACCAAAATTTGGTAAAATTCTTTAGTGGATTCGGTTAAGGAAAGAAGTCGATCAGCCGATGGAAACCTATCCAAAATAGACCAAGTTCGAGGAGGAATTGTGCGGACCACGTCATGGCAGTTGAATTCTATCTATTAATTAGGCAATATTTAGTAACTTTCCTTTTATCTTTAGGAAATATTTATCTAGTGTTCGATCAGGACTTGTAATTTTCCTTTTATCTTTAGAAAAATGTATTTAGTGTCCGATCGGGACTCTTAATGGCCTATGGGTATAAATTTGTACACCCAGGGTTCATTGTAATCTATCTCTCGATCAATACAATTGCTCCCGGCGCATCATCACCCTCTTTTCCGAGGTTTTTAGTTATCAACCGGCAGAACTTGGCACCTGACGCGGGGCTGCATTGGCTTTCGATCTTCGGAGAAAGGGTAAGTCCAAGGTTCTGCTGGCTCCAACAATTGTATCAGCTACATTGGTGTTGTTCAAGGCTGCATCGCTTCGACCTCTTGGATCGCTGGTTCGGTTGGTATATTTTCCTACCTATTTATCATATATCTTAGTTAATCTAGTTTGGTAGCTCGATTAACTTATATCGGCTGGGATCTACTTTAGGGTATTTTCCGATATCGGCTAAATTGCTTTGCTAGATTAGATTAGCTAAGGTATCCACTGAAAATTAGCAAAGACTTGATTGTTTAGATTTTATGCTTCTTTTCATACTTTGCAATACATCATCTCTAGTCATGCTTAGAATCATAAAGACTAACCTGCCTTTGATTATAATAAGGGTTTCATCGGGGTTTCAGCCGATGAGTTATCTGGATATTGCATCGGCTCACAAGGGTTAGATACAAGTTGGATTTAGCCGATGACAACAAAGGTTTTATTGATTATCTAATCGTTTAGATTTTATGACATCGGACCTCCAGCCGATGTATGCTCTAACCATCGGATCAACACTTTTTTTATCATATCAATATTAGCCGGTTGGTTTCTATTAGATTATAGTATTCTTTTATTACATTATCATCAGCGGATTGTCTTTGTTTACTCAAGTATCAAGATCTATATTGGATATATATATAGCCGATAGTTCAGAACCCTATTAATATCAGCTGGCATCGATATTGGCTAGAATCGCTCTATCGGTTCGTTAGCCGATCTATCTAATGATCAACATATTTATTTATCTTCAGTTGCAGGATCAAACTGATTGGCACTGGAGTTAAGCAGATCTCCCAGGCTGTTTTCTCCGTCGGCTTAGTTCGCGCCAACACAGATCTGGCACCATCGGCCGAGCGCGGATTTTTCGTAAACAGGAACCAACTGGCAATGACAAGACAACACAAGCAACAAGTTTTCAAGTAGCTATTAGATGGTTTTGTGAGACCCTCCTTAAACTATAAAAGGAAGGGGACATACCACTTAAAAGAGATTGGGTTTTTCTAACTCGAGAAAGAGCTAGCTTGTATTCTGTCGGATCCAGATAAAAAACAACTAGGAACAGGAATAGGAATAGGAACACCTCCGGGTGGCCCGAACCTGTATAGTTCTTTGTGTCTCTTTTTCCCTTTGCTAGTTTGATCCTCTACGCGTAGAGTCTTCACCATTCACAACCAACCCCCTGGTCGGATCTTCAAACTCGAGGGGCGGGCTCCGCACCCCCTCTATCTAGGGAAAATCGCTCCCTCGACATACCCAATTTTGAATTAATTATTAGTCATGTATGCATCCACATGTTTCGTCATCCCGCATGTACATATAAGATTAATCATTCGACTACACTACAATTCTGTTTTGATTAGAACCTAAAATATTTTTTCATCCAGCACAATGCATGGGTATTTTGCTAGTCTAACAAAACATTGATATATGGGTTATGTCGCCCCTGGCAGAGTACTCATCCTCTGCGTCTACTCGTCATGCCTACATCCTTTACGTACTCAATGACCCTAGCTGATACTCCCTCCGTCCCAGTATAAGTGTATTCTAGTACAGGATGTGACCTATCCTAATACTATGAATCTGATCAGATAGTTGGTTAGATTTGTAGTATTAGGATATATCACACCATGTACCAGAATGCACTTGGAACGGAGGGAGTATATAGGAAGGCAGCATGGAGATGGGAGCAAGATAAGGTGTTCACCAAGGAGGATCTACACCTGTATGGATGTTGATCAAGGAGGTGGAGGAAGGTAGCTATAACCAGTAATGTATCCATGATTGTCAACATGGGTGTAAAAATAAAAATATGTGTTTTCATGTTTGCTCTGTGAACGGGGTCTTAGGTGTCTCCATGTTTACTCCGTGAATAAGCTAGGATTGAAGTGTCTTAGATGCAATGCATCATCTATTTAGGCTCAAACTATTGTATTGGTACCTAATATATACGCTCTATGCTTTTTTTTGCCCCTGATGCATTGTCGTGTAAATCAGGAATTTAACTATTTGCTATTATTGCATATGACAATTATCCAAATGCCCATTTTGGTTTCCAGCTTACAAATTTGCACTCTAAATAGGTGAGTTCTTAACTATTCATCACTTTTACCTACGTGGCATGCCAGCGTAACTTACAAATGGAAAAAACCGTGTGGGACCCACCCGTGAGCTTCTCACGGCGTGTTTGTACGGTCACGCCGAGCTTGAGCCATGACCCCCACCCCCTACCTAGTTGCTACAACCCCCCAACACCGCTTCCTTCCCGTGCCGCCCCATCTCTCATATTGATGTCGCCACCCCAACAATCACCGTCATCGTTAGCAACCTCCAAGCACTGACACCACCGACCCACCGACGAAGATGGCGAGGCCCTCCACGCTACCGATGACACCCGCCATTCGTCACCAGGAGTCCGCATTGCCCCTTCTCTCCATCTCCCCCTCCGGTGCACACCAACGGGACGGACCCACTTCGACGAAGACGGTGTCGCCATGCCACTAGGTGAGAGCACCGTGCTGCGCATGAGGTTCTACGGCTTCCTCCGCGCCTTCCTCCTCTTGCCCGTGCTCCTCTTCACTGTTGACATGCATCGTGGTGCATATCTAGGCCTTCCACCTGGGTGGTGCGGTCCCCCAACTTGCTCGTTGTTGAGGGGTTCTTTGTTGCTGTGTGACCGTCCTGGGTGCGCATCTGCCTCGAGTACCTTGCATCAGGCCTGCCGAGCACCCAGTCACCAATGATGTCATGCCGGCATGCACCAGAGGGGAGATGGACACAAGGAAGAGGCTGACAGGTCTGTCCCACACTGTTTTTCGCGTTTGTAAGCCACATAGGTAAAAGTGGCAAATAGTTGAAAACTCACCTCTTTATAGTGGAAAATTTGTAAGTTGAAAACTAATAGGGGCATTTAGATAATTGCCAAATACAATAAAAGTAGCAAATAGTTAAATCCCCCATGTAAATCACCATTGCTAGATGGAAATGGCCCTACCCAGAGCTTGAGAGAAATTTTGAGGGGCTAATGTGTAAAATTTATTGTTCGTGGGGCTTAGCTACTGATGTCAATAAAAAATGATTTCATTGATTTTCGGAAAGTTGGGGACCGTAGATGTGAATGGACAGTCAGTCCAGATTCGTAGCTATAAGATATGTCACATCACTTATTTTGAAACGGATAGAGTATTATGTAATAATATAATTATTTTATTTTTATTAAACCCAAAAGGTTACAATGGTATTGATCGAAATATCCTAATACATTATAATATATAATATAATTATTTTATAGTTGATAAGGATGAATTCCCAAAGAGGAATATCCCAAGATCCGGATCAGCTTCACACCTTAAAAACTACCAATCCAACATACTTACTTTTTCTCACTGACAAGTGAGCAGGACCACTCTAACCCTCAAACCAAACAGATAGTGAATCATCCCATTCTAAAATAATGCAGATGGGTTAATCCATCTTATCTTATCCCTAAACCAAATACACACTATAAGGCCTCATATACTTAGCGTGGCTTTGGGGGAGATTTAAACGAGAAAACTTATTAAGCACGTGATTAATTGAGTATTAACTATTAAAAACTTAAATTTTAGATTTTTTGATTTTTTATAAAATTTTTATATATATCTTTTTTCAAAATATATTGTTTAGCCGTTTAAAAATATGTTAACGGAAAATAAGAAAGTTATTGGTCGAAGTTGTTGCCTAGAATTTAGTATTAGGGTTTGTATGGAGAAGGTTAAGATTTTGAGAGTCAACCGGTTAACCGACTTATGAGAATACGGAGAATATGAGTTTTTAGTTTCTATCTTCTAGTTTATTTTTTATTCTATAAGTGTAACTTATCATAATCTGAATGAAAGTTAAACTATCTAGTGGAGATACAGGTACCAGAAACTCCTGAGCAAACCCTTACTTTTCTTAGTGCGATGGCCACATAATTATTTTCCATAAAGAATAGCAGCTAGCATTCGTCACTCAAGGAGCAATCGGCTCAGGGAAGAACCACTGCAATCGCATGCATGGATCATGCTTTGCCGCATCCCTTGTGACGACATACGGGTCCGCAAGAGTCCGAAACGGTCCCCAAAAATAAGCCAAAATATTGCCGGGTTTGCAGCGACCAACATGATCGATCAGGTCGCAACGGGCACGTTAAACCCGGCCCGTCGCTCCTCTTCCCTGTTTCTTTTCATATAGATTTTATCTCAATTCTCTTGAAAACTACTGTATTAAACAAACAATGTGTTTCGTGTTAAAATTTCTATATAATTTTTTTAAAAATACCAAATAAATCCGTTTATTAAGTTTGTGTTAATTAATACCTAATTTAATCACACATTAATAGTTTATCTCGTCTGTTGTGCTAAAAAAAAATTCTCATCTTCATATAAGTCAAGTCGAACGGGGCACGCGCGCATGCATGCTTCGTGCCGCTGCACCCGCGCCCACCCGAGTCCGTGTCCCACCGTAGACTCTCCTACTGTATATATAGCGGCGCTGGTAGTCGTTAAGCAAGACGCAGTTCGACGCGCACCACCTCCTCTCCTCTGCACTGGAATTTAATTACCATCAAACAGAGAACGGCCATGGCACCGACGGCGGCGGCGAGCAGCAGCGGCAACCACCACGGCGGCGGCGAGAGCGGGGGCGAGAGCAACGGCAGCAAGGAGTGGAGGCTCACGGCGCCGACGAGGGGCGGCGCGATGGCGGCGGCGGGGGACAAGATGAGCATCCGGGCGGTGCGGTACAAGATCAGCGCCAGCGTCGACGAACGCGGGCCGCGACCCGTCCTCCCGCTCGCCCACGGCGACCCCTCCGTGTTCCCGGAGTTCCGCACCGCCGCCGAGGCCGAGGAGGCCGTCGCCGACGCGCTCCGCTCCGGCGAGTTCAACTGCTACCCCGCCGGCGTCGGCCTCCCCGCCGCGCGACGGTACGTTTATTTATTACCCATGCAATCCCACGTCCGTTTTTTACCACACTTATGGTAAAATGATCGATAAGCTTGCAAATTGAGTAGTATATGATAAGAAAATCGATAAACGTTCACATTGAAAAAGAAAAAAGGAACTTGAGAAACGGCTACAATTGCAGTTACAAGCCAAATGCTTGGTAGAAAAACCGGATCTGCCTAACTTAATTAGACGAGATAAAGTTCGGCAATAAGCCAAAACAGGCCCATAGTCTGCTATATAATTGTTCATGTTCGTTTTCTTCTCCTATTATGCAACACGGGTGATGTACCTCATAAACACATCGTCATGCACACCATGGGTCTTCTCTATATTTAGAGAGCACGTGGAAGATATGCAGCATGCATCCACTAAGAAAAATAATATCTGCAACCAATACACGAGGGCAGAGATGAGTAGAGAGAAATACAGATATGCTCGATCACAACCTCACTGTAAAATGATCCAGGGGACGACTTGTCTCGATTCAAACCCACAGAACCATGGATTAATTAAACTAAAAAAAAAGGTCCCAAACAACAATGAAACACTGTATTGGCGCCGATCTCGAGGCATCCCGTGGTCGTTGAGGAGAACCAACGGCTGGCGATGGACGGGTCGAGCGGCGCACGCGCCCGCGGCGGGGGAGCACGAGGCCCGCGTCGTCCAGCCGCGGGCACACGCCCCCACCGCGTGGTCGCACGCACCAAATTGAGTCCCCCCGGCTGCGGCCGCGACACGGTGGCTCGTCCGACGTGGCGCGCGCTTGAGTCTTGACTGCTAGCTGTAGCTGCTGCATTTCTGGCGAAAAAAAGGAGAGGAGAACAATTGTACCTTTTGTGGACTGGAAGCAGGGGCGTTGCTCTGTTCTCGCTTGTTTAGAAAAACAAAATTACTATAGAACCAAAATAAAAAGGAGTCTAAACCAAGGTCTCTAATTAATGGTGTCTACAATTAAGCTTTTTGGGTCTGAGGATGCATTTCTTCCTTAAAAAGGGATTTTACATGCTATTTTTTTATTGATCATGGCATATTGTTCATTACGCTGTTTGCATTTATGATTATTGATTAATTTTTCTTCTTTTTTCCTTTTTGCTGACGATGCATTTCTTTCTTAAAAAGGCATTTACCTGATGTTGGTTCATGCTTGTTTATGTGATTTTTAATTATATAATATTATATCCTAATTAATCTTGTGCCTTTTTAATTCAGTGCTGTGGCAGATCAATTGTCACGGGACCTCCCATACAAGCTATCTTCTGATGACATTTTCCTAACCGCTGGAGGGACTCAGGCCATTGAAGTTGTGATCTCAATTCTCGCCCAACCTGGCACCAACATATTGCTTCCTAGACCAGGCTATCCAAACTATGAAGCTCGTGCCGCATTCAACAACCTAGAAGTTCGTCATTTTGATCTTATTCCTGAGAAGGGCTGGGAGATTGACCTGGACTCTGTGGAATCTATTGCGGACAAGAAAACTACGGCGATGGTCATCATAAATCCTAATAATCCATGTGGGAATGTGTACACTTATGAGCATTTATCCAAGGTTTAGCCAGTTTATTTAAATTTGATATAAGTTTAAATGATATTATTATAGGCAACTTATTGATGCATATATATTTATTATTATTATTATTATTTAGGTGGCGGAGGTAGCAAGGAAGCTTGGGATATTAGTAATTGCTGATGAGGTGTATGGTAATTTGGTTTTTGGGAGTTCCCCATTTGTGGCAATGGGTTGCTTTGGGCACATCGTACCAATATTAACCATAGGATCGCTATCAAAGAGATGGATAGTGCCGGGATGGCGACTTGGTTGGGTAGCAATATGTGATCCCAAGAAGACTCTACAAGAAACTAAGGTAAAAATATATGTAATACTCTTTTGATACGTTTTTTTGTTAATTGATATTTTTCTAAGTGTATACTACTTTTTTTGTAGATTGCAACATTAATTACTAATTTCCTCAATGTTTCAACTGATCCAGCAACTTTTATTCAGGTTAATGCTTTTTTTTCCTTAACAAGCCAATGTTTGGGTTTTAATTTTGGTCATCTATCTGCTTCATATAATGTTTGGTGCATTATGGATTGTGGTCGCTCTTTGGAAATTGGATGGCTGTTAAAAATGCATATGGTATTGTCTGGCATTGTTCATAGCTGAGAAAAACTACTGGTTTAAATTGTACTGTGGAGTACTTACTAAATAAATAGTACAGATGAAAATCAGAGTTATAATCAAACATAAGTTCATCAAGGTAACAAAAAAGTTTAAGACAATTTTTTATATTCATTTCATCCAATTTCTGTGAGAAACATAATAATATGTTAAAAAAAATACTAATTGAGAAGATGTGGTTTGTATTTTGTGTTCACTCTAAGGTGCATGGTGATTTAAGTGATATGTGAAGTCAATGTTCTGTTAAAATAAGCAACAATTCTTATGCTACGATTATTTGTTGGTATCTTGCTTTGAAAATATTATGTTGGTATCATGTATGCATTTTATCTCAAATAACTGAACCGGCCATGTTTTGTTGTTGAATTGATTAGGGAGCTCTACCGAATATTCTTAAGAATACAAAGGAAGACTTCTTTAAGAGGATAATTGATTTGCTTATGGAAACATCAGATATTTGCTACAGAGGAATAAAGGATATTAAATGCATCAGTTGTCCTCACAAGCCTGAAGGCTCCATGTTTGTGATGGTAAGATTTCCTCTTAAATCATTTTATCATTAGAGATATATTAGCATCAATTTATCACACTCAGTAATAATTATGTTCTCTTTAAAATTTAATTGGCACCTAAAACACTTATTTCGGAGTTATGAGAAGTTTTTGGTGTATCGTGCTGAAGTATGATATGCTATAATTAGGAAGTTGTGGTTTGCCATACTTGTCACTTAAGCTTCACTTTTAGTAATCTTACATTGAAGTCCTATAAACAGGTGAAATTGAACTTATATCTTTTGGAGGGAATCCATGATGATGTTGATTTTTGTTGCCAACTTGCGAAAGAAGAGTCAGTGATTCTTTGCCCAGGTAGGAGTATATCTACTATGTTAAGTATATATGTATGCATTTTCATTTATAAATCGATATTTATGCACCATAATATTTTCTTAAATACTCATGAGTATACATATCATTTCATTAAGAAGGAGGAAACGACGAGGGAGTGGCTAAAATCATACTATTTAATTAAAGAAAGTTATAAATTTAATATTATATTATTCAATGCACTTGTTCTTGTAATTCTCTAATGCTATACCAAGACAATGCTACCCTTTTTTGTTTCTCACAAAACTAATGGTTACTTTTCGGCTAAATATTTATACTTATTAATTAAATTTTGCTAAGGAAACTTTGAACATTATTCTATGATTTACTCTAGAAAATTTACAGTTTTGCATCTCTAATCACTACTAAATAATAATGTAGTTAGAATATTTAAATAGATGTGGTTATGAGTTTTTTTATTGGTTGCATATAAACTTTTTATGAAACCAAAGGATAGGAAGAGTCATGGACAATAAAAAGGGCACCACCCTTTTTATACATATTTAGCCGAAAAAGCTCAGCTTTTTCCATGTATTTGTGCCCTTTTAAAAAAACTCTCTTTAACTCTAATATTAAAGAGAATTATCTTTTATTTTTAAGTAAAATAATGAAAATAAAAATAATCTTTTATCTTTAATTATCTTTTATTAAAGAGAATTATCTTTAATTATCTTTTATTTTTATTTTTATCTTTTATTTTTATTTTATTTTAGCCGATAAAATTCTCTTTAATTATCTTTTATTTTATTTTCAAGTAATGTTATTCTTTTAAAAATAAAAGAATTATCTTTTATTTTTAAGTGATGCAATGATCTTTAGACAAGCGCATTATGTCCTTACTTGCGAGTTCTTTTTGTCTTATGGGTGAATAAATGAAAGATAATCTGGTCTTTTTATAATATTCGAGAATACAAACGAATGAATTGACTATTAAAAAAGATAAAAGTTGTTTTAAAATACTATTGTAAGAAACCTATATGTAGAATACTTTTGCAAAAATCACACCTTTCATGAGCTTGGAAAGCGTGCCTATAATAATCCATAATCTATAATCTATAAGAGGAAAAGAAGGGGCTAATCATAGGAAAATAAAAATAGCGTATGTCTTAATCATATGAGAAAATATAATTCAATGTCCAACAATATTTGGGGTACAAGTACTTTATCCTCATAGTTTATGGATGTTGATTACTTTGAGTACTGAAGGAAAAGCTAACAAAGAGATCTAATAGTATGCTATCATTTCAAATACTAGTTAACTCTCTAGTACATTAATCTAGAGATTTAATATAATTTCTCAATGAAGTAAGTGTTATAGCCTTGCTAACATTTTTATTTTACGAATTATCTATCTATACATCTACTTTACTTATCCTAATGTAACTATGTTGCCTAAATGCAGGGAGTGTGCTCGGAATGAAAAATTGGGTCCGCATTACTTTTGCTATTGATTCATCTTCTCTCCTGGACGGTCTTGAGAGGATTAAATCCTTCTGCCAAAGGCACAAGAAGAAATACCCTTTAAATACTATCTAGATTGTACTAGGATTGGAATGATCATTAATAATTTGTGCTTTATACCTGTTGTCACCAATGTGGAACTATAAATTTGCTATGAATAAAGCTTACAAATTCATATATGTGTCAATGGGCATGTTTGCTATGATCAACTGTAAAAATTGCACATGCAGTTTACATAGACTGGATGGTTACTTTTCATTTTTGGAATTTTATCTGTCTTTTTTACATTTTGAAGGCCTATTCTATGTTCTGGAGCCTCTAATATTGTGATATGTCATGGTAATAACACATTTTTCTTAAAACTCCAATAAATAAATAAAATATTGACATACCACATGAACCAGAGATTTAAAAAAAAAACCAGCATTGGTGAAATCCCCTAATGCCATATTATCTGCCAACTACTCATGTGTGCTCTCACTTAGCCATTTATTGCAATGATTTAGTTCGTGCCGATGGCATAGAAATTAGGAATTTTGGTACTTTGCCACTTCACAAAACGGGCTTCAATTATTTGCCATCTTGGGCCACATGCTTGGTCTCACATATCATTGTAATGAAGTGGCAACATATTCAAAGTAGGTTTAATTCTAGTAAAGTATCACAACAACATGCTGCAAACCCTGGAAAAAATGCGGAGGAACTGCCACTTATGCTACTCCATTGCGTGGAGGTGGAGCTCATCCCGGCCACGGTAGTAAGGGCCGATGGACACCAGCCAGGGCCCGTACAAATTCCTGTTGTTGTCGTCGCGGGAGCCGGCTAAGATCACGAGGTGGAGGGGATGGCCATCGGAGGTGGAGGGGTTCACTGGAAAATAGAATGGAGATGGGAAGGAAGAAGACAAGTCGTCATGTCCAAATCCAGGAGGGGAAGAGGATGAAGCTAAACATAAGAGAGGGAGGAGGCTAAGATGAAGAAAGGGATAATTTGGTAAAAAAATTAATAAGTGCATCAAAACAATAAATAATGGTGTATCTGGATTATCTATAAGATTGTAATGGTTAGTTCCTAAATAGTTGAATATTAATGGTATATTTTAAAATAAAAAATTTATAATGGCATAAATCCAATTAACCTTTTTTTAAGTGATGGTGGTATGAAAAAACGAGTCAATAATAAAAAAGTTGGATTCTTTGTGTTATAACCACTAACAATCGACATATATAAGTATACAGGAGATCGAATAATAGTTTACGAATACATTGTAAATCTATTAAGGTTTACTAACAATAGTACATAGGAGTAACCTTTTATGTAAAAATATTTAGCTATGTGTTTTGAAAAATAAAGAGCTAAATTGGTCCAATATATAACTAATACCGATGAGGCTGCACTTGATGGGGATAAAGATGACCGAATGATGGACTTACGCTATAATTTAGGCCTAATCATGTACTAATATACTAATAGGAGATAGGTCCGATCCTGGGGGTCGAGCTGGGCCTTCGCACAGGGTCCATGAAGTGAAGAGGCTAACCCTATATATGATGTACATAATAGCCCATACGAATTAGGAAGCCCACTAGCTCAGCTCAGGAGAGGAAGAGGCGCACGTACTGAAAAAAACATTGCGTCGATTTGGCTTCCTTCCGTCCGACGCTTCGCCTTCGCTTGTAGCAAGCGCCGCTTCGCCTATTCGGTTGTTCCTGTTCGCCGCCCTCCCGATCGTGTCTCTTTTTCCGATGATGCCCTAACCTACGCGCAGCTACGCTACGACGATGACTGCGTGATGTGACCATGACTACTACGGATACAACCGTTGTTCATATCATGGATCAACAAGAAGACAGCAAGATCAAGTCCTCCAAGTGCTGGAATCCAATTCGGCCACCTGCAGCAGCGTTGACTTCAAATGACCGCCAAATCTGCATACGAGCTCCGTTTTCGGCCCGTGGGTACTTGATGGAAAGCTCTCGGAGTCCTCTATCCAATGGATCCAGCCTCGTCTCCAAATTCCATCCGAGTTGGTCGCTATTATATAAATAAGGTGCTGCGTCACCTATAATGGGCCTATGGGCTTGTAACTTCATCTGGGACCCCGGCCCATGAGGGGCCCATGTGGGGTGCGTCCCATGTAGGTGGAGCACGACCCTAGGGCTCCCTTGGTCATCCTCCCACCCCTTTAAATAGCTAGGTACCCCTTCAGGGTTTCTTGGGGTTTTGTTAGATTAAAGTTTAGCCATTGCTACTTGCTTGCAGCGCGCGTGTCGGCTAGACCGTCCGTCTGCTTGTTCTTCGGAACCCCAACTTATCATTTGTATTTAATTCCTATTTGCAATTCAGATTGCTTTTATCTTGTTCTTGCTAGTTTCTTCGATTTGCTTGCAGGAATAAGGTTGATCTGCATCGATAAGATCAACAACCCACGGAGAGGTGTATCGATCGCTAAGGCGCAACACAACGTCTCGTACGGTTGTAGTCGGATCGTCAACGTTTCTCTCAAATCGTAGTTATTACAAACTCACCGAAAGATCGGGCCAAATCATATCCTTGAGCGCATCGAGTGGAGGTTCAGGGTTTATCAAGTGGTATCAGAGCTGCTCAGGGCTTATCAAGTGGTATCAGAGCTTTCGTTGCTCGGTGAGTTTTTTATCTACCTATAACCAGAAAATAGCCATAAAAAAAATTGCATCCTTTACCTAGCAATATTTGTGCCACTGCATTGTTCTTTTCAGTTTTTGCCTTGTTGAGTTTTGCGTTGCATCATCGAGTCGTGTTGCTGGTCTTAGCGTCTAGTCCGTTTAGAGTTTCGAGTTCTTGTCACGGTTAGTACCATTGTTGCCTTCGTCACTGTGTCTTCGTTGTCGTCGGGATCTTCGAAAACGGAATCGTGTCGCCACTAGGGTTCCGTTTTTCTCGTTTCGGGCATTTTTTGTCGGTCGGTTTTGGAGTTGCTAAGTAGCATCTAGGGTTTACCATAGGCGGCTAGCCTTTGCCGTGCTTTCATGCCGCACGAGAAGTGAACAGATTGGTTTTTGGTAATAGATTAGATTGGTTCTGTGGTTGAGGAAGAAGAGATAAAAATGGAAGTGTGGGTTTGTTTCTTTTTTTTCGCGCGGGCCTTTTCCAAAACCAAGGCCGAGACTCTCTCTCGGTTTGGTATGCCGCCCCACCCCCTCCCCTCCTTGAGTCCGACTTCCTCCTCTCTTTCCTTGGTTCCAATCTATACCGGAACTTGCAAAACACCTTGGTGAAAAATTTTCGAGTGTCGGATTAGAAATCTGTTTGCAAAAACGGAACCTATGCGACGAGAGCATTCCATTTTTGTATAATTTTAATTTTAGGGTTTGCACTTTTGCATTCGAGTCCCTGTAATTTTTATATTTACATTCGAGTCCCTGTAATCTTGCATCCAGGTCCTTGAGTCGTTTTTGCTGGAAAAAAGTCAAAAAAAAGAGAGAGAAAAAGGCAGAAAGGTGCATAAAAAAAAGAAAAGAAAAGCCGCACCAAAAAAAAGAAAGAAGGAAAAGAGAAAGAAAGAGAAAAAAAGAAAGAAAGAGAAAATCAGTTGTTATCTTTGAGATTGCTTTCACGTATCAGAGTTGTGCTTGAGTTGTGCTATCTTGTGGTACTGTTTGTGTCTAGGCTCGCGTCTCTAGTACGTTCTAGTCTAGGACCAGCACGGTACTGACTTTGAACGATTATTCAACTTTACATTCTCTGATTTGAGCATTTGCTATTCCTTTGCTAAATATTTAAGACTACTTAGAGCTCCACAGATTTGATTGCAGCCGTACAGCAAGTGTTTGCTAAGGCATCGATACATCCAACCTCCATCGGGGTGCTTTGTTGAGTCGGTGTATATCACCATTCCGCTTGCATTGGTAAGAACTTGTAAGAGCTCGGTTAAAAGCTTGAGGTGTGTGATATTTGAGCTCCACTACCTAGTAGTTAATAGGAACGTGCATATTTTTGTATGTTTCTTGTCTTCTACTAACAATGGCAGCGATACGGAAGACGATTGGGAATAGCTGTGCTCAACATCGATATCTTCATCGAGACATGAGGAGTAATCAACATGACCATTATGAGGTAAGTGATGATGTTCTAGCTAAGATCAAATCTGCACTACCTTATTTTGAAGGAAATTATGATCCTCATGCTTACATTGATTGGGAGCTAGCTGTTGACAGAGAATTTCAAAAATATAAATTGACTGAGAAACATATGGTTATGTGTGCATCTAGTGTTTTAGTTAAATATGCTTTTGATGATTGGAAATATCTTTGTAGGCATAACAAAATACCTCAATCTTGGAAAGACATGAAACGATATTTCAGAGATATTTATGTTTCCATGTATTATGCTGATATTCTGTTCAACAAACTGCAATGTTTAAAGCAAGATACTAAAACTGTTACTTCATACTATCACGATATGCGTGCTTGTTTATTACGCTGTGGTTTAGATGAATGCGAAGAAGCTTCAGAATTGAGGTTTTTGCGTGGGCTTAACAAAGAAATTCAGGATATGCTCGCTAGTCAAAGATATAGATCTCTTTCTCATTTATTACAACTTGCTTGCAATGTGGAAAAACAAATTGAGAATGTTAATAAGCAACAAGTTGTGCCCGTGCCTCCTGTTACTAATAATTTGCAGGAAGTAAATAGCTGTCAAAAGGAGGAGAAACACATACTTGAGAAGAAAGGGGAGAAGCATGAAGCACCTGCGACATCTGAAGAAAGTTTGGAAGGTAAATTAAATGGTGCTGAGATAAATGAATGTGAGTATTCTCAAGCTGAGCTACAAATGTCCACTTTTCGTGCTATAGTAGAGCAACCTTTAGTGGAACCAATTGCTGAGATTCCTTTGTCACAAGATGATTTGTTTGTTGTTCCTTGTGGTAAAGAAGAGTTGTGTGATAATGCTTCACTTATATCCATGCCACAACTAGTGAGTGAACATGCAATTTCTAGTGTTAGTTCTTTATGTGCTGATTTTAAGCATGTTATTCACTTTGCTAATGACGTAGAGGAACGTGAATTGATATCTTCTTTAAATATTTTGGGCTGTATTCAGTTTGATAAATTTTGTGAGCTCGACAATTTGAAGGAGAAATTATTTGTTAAGTCTGATTTGAGATGTCCAATTAATGCTATTTTTCATATCTTTAGAGGATATACTGATGGAGTAATATATTTGGTGCATAGAGTTTATATATGTTCAGATTTGGAACCTCCTGTAATTATGCAAGGCAGCAGCAGGCTAGAGAGTATTGTAACGACTAATTATGTTATCTCGAGTCTGTCTTGTTTTGATTTTGTGAAACAGGTTCTTTTAAATGGACTACGTGAAGAGAACCGTATGGGAAAACCGAGGACGGTTTTCCGTGAAGAAGGGGAGGATGATGTGACCATGACTACTACGGATACAACCGTTGTTCACATCATGGATCAACAAGAAGACAGCAAGATCAAGTCCTCCAAGTGCTGGAATCCAATTCGGCCACCTGCAGCAGCGTTGACTTCAAACGGCCGCCAAATCTGCATACGAGCTCCGTTTTCGGCCCGTGGGTACTTGATGGAAAGCTCTCGGAGTCCTCTTTCCAATGGATCCAGCCTCGTCTCCAAATTCCATCCGAGTTGGTCGCTATTATATAAACAAGGTGCTGCGTCACCTATAATGGGCCTATGGGCTTGTAACTTCATCTGGGACCCCGGCCCATGAGGGGCCCATGTGGGGTGCGTCCCATGTAGGTGGAGCACGACCCTAGGGCTCCCTTGGTCGTCCTCCCACCCCTTTAAATAGCTAGGTACCCCTTCAGGGTTTCTTGGGGTTTTGTTAGATTAAAGTTTAGCCATTGCTACTTGCTTGCAGCGCGCGTGTCGGCTAGACCGTCCGTCTGCTTGTTCTTCGGAACCCCAACTTATCATTTGTATTTAATTCCTATTTGCAATTCAGATTGCTTTTATCTTGTTCTTACTAGTTTCTTCGATTTACTTGCAGGAATAAGGTTGATCTGCATCGATAAGATCAACAACCCACGGAGAGGTGTATCGATCGCTAAGGCGCAACACAACGTCTCGTACGGTTGTAGTCGGATCGTCAACGTTTCTCTCAAATCGTAGTTATTACAAACTCACCGAAAGATCGGGCCAAATCATATCCTTGAGCGCATCGAGTAGAGGTTCAGGGTTTATCACTGCGCGGCTACGTGTCGACAGCGTCGTGCTTGGCGGCACGGCGGCAGCCGATAGCTATTTGCAAATCTCTTATTTCTCCGTTCAGTACTTCAGTTCTAGGAGATCAGGAGGTACCCAATTGTCCAATTGTTCGATAAGATAAGAAATATAACTTGTTCGATAAGAATGTTTTTTTATGCATTATATTTATTAGAAACATCGTTATATTGTTATAGTTGTATTAAAGGGTCCATTTTTCTAGTTTCTGGAACCAGGTCACTGAATTGACAGGACCGGCCTGATAGGAGAATATAGTCAAACTCGCTACTTTGAATTAGAATTTAAACTTTCTACGAAAATTTATGAAATACTACTTGTTATATAACCGCGATATCCTCGAGACTGCAAATAGCAGCTAGTCTCACAAGTCAACGTCGAGGCAGGGGCGCAGCGCAGGGCTCCTCTCCCTTGGGCTCCCGCTCATATTTGTTGGACACCGCAGCGGCGCGGCGAAAACCCCCTCCCTCGCCGCCGTAAAACCCTAAAACCATGGCCTCCGCAGCCGCGTCGGAGACCGTCCTCTTCCTCCTCCACCACCTCGCCTTCCTGCTCCGCCTCTCCCCATCCCTCCCGTCGCCGTGCCGCCGCATCCGCTCCGCCGCGGCGGCGGCGCTGCTCGCCGTCGCCGTCGCCGTCGCCGCGCTCCTCACCGCCACCCATGCCGCATCCGCCGCCGAGTCGCGCCCCGCCGACGCCTTGCGGTCGGAGGTCGACGAGCTCAGGCTCAGGGTTCTGCATTTGGGTGAGGCAACACTTCCTCTGATCCCCTCCTTCCCACCTCGCTGTTCGATATTCTTAACTAGATTTGAAATGTTTTGCTCATTGTTGGTACATTGACATATTAGTGCTCGAAAACTTGGTTGAACATAGTAATACACGATGTTTGAGCAATAGGGTTCAAAAAACTTATTTAGCAGTCCCTTATCTTGAATTTGGTCTACAATTCTATTTTGCCGATGTGTACTCATTTCAGTTTTCACTATTGACTCCAAGGTTCAAGGATGATTTTTAGTATTGTTTCTACACTATGTGCTATTCCTGAAGTTGTAATTTTAATCTTTTGTAATGTAATCATTTCCACAATAGTTGGATTTAAAAGTTTGAAAATTTGAAAATTCTAACATATAATTTGAAAATTTTGTATTAAGTTTTGATGCACTTTTAATAAAAGTTCATTGGCAGTGTATTTTGTGCACGATATGAATAAGAACCACAATTCAATCACTTGTCTGCAATCTGACAAAGAAGTAAGAAGTAGAACATGGACTTGAATGGTTGTGATTCTTCTGGCTATTTTGTGTCCTTGTAGAGTTTTTTATGCTATACCAGTTTCCATTTTGTTTGTTTGTTTGTACCTGCAGGGTTAGTGTTCTGATTTCAAAACTGCTTGTTTCAAATTCATTGGTTTGGTCTTTACTCTTCTGCACATAGGTTTGGTCATAAAACTTGAAACCCGTAACATGATCCTTATGCAGCATGCTAATGAAAAACAAGCTTGTAAATTTTAATTATTCGTTGTCAGTTCATTCTGTGGTTCAATTCAGTCTATCACAATGAGACCTGTTAAACTTTCCTAGGCATACATGAATTCAGCTTAACTGTAAATTGCTACCTGTCTGTGATGTTAATATGTTATTGGATCCTTAGGGGATAAACATGACCGGGAGGACAACCCTTCACGGCTGGGTGGTATTGGACTATTGGCTAGCTAGGGAAGAGAATAGGCCAGACGCTGGGATGTTTGATAGGGGTCTAAGACATAGATTACTTAATCTCTTCTTGCTTGATTCCTGATCAATAATATCCGACCACCTTATATAGCGAGTGTCCTAACAACCATTGGTAACAAAATAGTAAATATGGATAGGATCCTTATCAGTAGTAACCTAATCCTAACAATAGAGAAAACTAGAGATGACAGAATCAATTAACCTGATTCTGACCAGTTGAAGATGCTGCTTCTGTGCTGGAGTTGTTGCTTTCTGCAGCTGGCTGTCTGCGCATATGCAAGTGGTGCTCACACATTTACAATATTCTCCTTTGAGTCTAAATAGTATACCTGGTAACATATCATGTCAATACTAGAATGGTTTTCTAACATTCATTTTTTGACCCTTTATGCTCTACTCCTGTACTCCTGTTTGCAAAGTATAACTTACAAAGCTTCTTTGATACCTCCAGTAATATTATTTAATTGCATCTGGAATTCTTTACTGCTGATTGAGCCAGTGACATTCGTTTTGATAAATATATTGTCCTCCAATATTTACAAGATAATATATATATATATTTCTTTTCCAGAATCTTTGTTGGAGGAAAACACAGAAACTTTGAAGAGTAAAGCTAGCAATTTGGAAGAGAACAACAATCTTATTGAAACTATGGAACATGATATTGAGATTTTAATGAACAGACATGAGAGTACCAAGGTACGCTGTTATATCAGTGAATGCTTATGTGTTAAGTTGCTTTGTGATAAGTAAACCATATCGCTTTAGATGGAATAAACATATTTCTGCTTTAAAAAACATAGAATTTGTTTTTGTAGAAAACCAGGATTAACCAGGACTGATAAAGTGAATAATTGTCACTGCTAGCTATGTACTTTCGCCTCTTCAAAATATAAGACTTACTTTGGATGAGAACATAGAATAAGAAGGCTATGAAACCAATAAAAGGTGAAGAGGAAATAATCATGTTTTCCATACTTAAATACCTAGGAAATATGAAAGAAAATAGTTGGCGTGAATATTAAATTATAAGGTAGATAAGCAATGATGTGATAATTGATAAATAGGGCAAAAGAAAGTAGTACATCAATTAATCACACATTATATTATGAAAGCAATTTTATGAAACTATAGCCCTTATATCTTGAAAAAGGAGTATACATCACTGCTTCTCGTATAACTTATTTTATTGGTTGTTCATATTATTCTTGTCGAAACAAATATCTATGGGTTACACTAGCGGGGACAAAGTATATGCGCAGATAGTTTTCTTTATATACTATTTTGTACTTCCTATGTCCTAGAATATAGCTGCTTCTAGGCTTCTAGCGTTCAAAATTTGTCCCAGAATATAGCTATTTCTAGAGTACTACTTCCCCACCAATTAACTCATGTAATTTTCATTCAACCTTACCCTCCCACTCTTCAACCACCTCTCATTTAATGAGGGGCATCATAGTCCTTTCCCTTCATCCTTAATCTCTTAAAAAAAAAGCTAGAAAAGTCTTTTTACAATTTAAAAATCACAATATCTACTCTCTATTAATATTTGAAAATTGAATGGCTTAGTGAGATGGCATGTTACTGGGGATTGCTTACAACTTAATGTGTTAATTCATTACTTTGTGTACCTTATGTCTTGACCTTAACCACCACTGCACGATCCATCCAACTGACTTATTCAGCAATTACTCTGATGACTGTGTTCTCTTTTGTGAAAATATCTGCAATAGGACGTATTCAACTATTTGTCATCTTTCTAGAAATTCTGTGCAACTGTTGATGTACAAATCAGTGCTTTTCTTGCATATGATAATGTTTGGATCATCTGGATGCAGAAATCTCAATGCAAATCATACACAGAAAGCAATGTGAAAGCTTTGGAAGATGAGGTACCTCTCGCTTTCTCATCCCAAGAGTTTAATAATTGTATCCATGAAATTCCATGCCACAATCATATCTTTGAAACGATATAATATAAATATCTGTTTCTATATTCTACTGACCACCCTGGGTAGTAAGTGGCTAAAATTACATATAGTTTTCGGTATAATGTTTTATTATTCTTAAAATATTAAGAGAAAAAGCTAGTCCCAGGGGTGTAGCCACACCCATTTGCAAATTATTTTTGTGTAATTTAGAAACTTATGAAAAAAATATGTAAATGTAGAACATGTTACACTAATCTGTTTGAGCAAAAATATGATAATAAGCAAAATTGGTAGAAGATTGGAAAATTATGTCTTTGTTGTATCACACACATATGACCATATTTTTTTTAGAAATTATTTTTAGATTCTCTAAATTCCACAAATGCGAATTTGCAGGAGTTGCAAACAAATCTCTGCTAAAATATCAAACATGATCAGACTTCAATTGGAAAATTCATCATGTGACTCCTGACAGTGTTCCTGTGCAGGTGCAACTCCTCCGGAAAGTGGTCAGAAAGATGAATGAAAATACTGAGTCCATAGAGTCCCTAGCAAATGGTGCAGATCAAAGGGTTGAATCTCTGAGTTTAGAAGTCAAAAAGGTATTATTGATGATCAGTTCAATCTTTAATTGAGTAATATCTACTTTTTGGTTGACTTCCTTCAGACCAGGGATGAGGTTTGTTAAGTTATTTTATCCTACTTTGTCATTAGATAGACAGAATAATGCTCTGTAGGATTTGAATACTATTGTGCTAATCTTTTCTTTTGACTCGTTTATTGTGCACGTCACCTGTAGTAATTATTTCAATTGAGGAAAATAACCTGTGTAATGCTTATCAGAAAGTAATCTGAAAGTGTTCATTTGTGGCTTATCAGGAGGCTATGGTATAATAAAGATATTTGAGAAAAAAATGATATAAATCATCTTCTATGGTTAGAGGATGCTGATTTTAAGTTTTAACAATGAAGAGCAAAAACTATATGGTTTGGTTGAGCTAGCTACAATAAGTTATAAGTTTTGAAAGAGTACCCTTACACATAACAAGTGCTGGAGATTCTTATGAAACAGCTATTCTGATTGACCTCACTGTTCATTGTGCTACTAGATTTTTTTTTAAATATTTATCTAACAAAAGTTTAACAACCTTGAGTTTTGCATTTTTTGTATCAGATGGAGGGTATAATTGCAGAGCAATGGATCCAAATTCGGCAACTTGAACAGGCATTTGTGTTGACGAAGGTAATTTAACATATATTTGTGCTGCTATAAGTTATGCTGAGCTAGTTCATGAGTTCATTCATCAAGTGAAATGAATGCAGATGATGACATCAAAAGTTCATCAAAGGAGTAGGTTATCTGAGACTGCTTATAAATGGCCTGGAAAAGACTTGGTCCTTAAGGTACATCGACTGTTTGTATATATTAATGTGTTCATGTACTGTTGTATGTACCTTTGCATTATATAATTTTTGCATCTTGCATTCCAAATACAGTTTATGTATATTGCATGGTCTTTTTCTAAGTATTATAACTTTGTTGCAATATTTTTGTGCTCTATTTTAATGTGGGTTGGTCTTGTACTGAATGATGAATCCTTCCAGAAATTTTGTTCTTCACAGCTCAATTAAACACATTTGTCTGAGAATATGATTATTCACATTTTCAAAATATGATCTCATTGAATTATTTGTGTTAAAATTCATTATAGTGCAACTCTAAATAAGAAGGATGCACTTAGAATCAGTATGCGAATCAAGCTACATACCAGAGTCAATTTTCGCATCATCAGTCTCCTATTGTGTAAATTATGTGCAAACTGGAATCTTTAACCCTTTCTGATTTCCAAGTGGTTTTTGTTGATGGTTTTATCTGCAGTATGTCAGGAATCTTCATGGTACTTTTCTCATCGGGGTATCACACACAAAGTCCTGGTTTTCTCATACATATAAACATTGCAGGAGTTTCATACAAGCAATGAACAGACCCTACCATGAGGTGCGTACATGATTATCTTTTCATCTTGGTGCAATCATATAGGTGTTCACCTCTTATTTGTAAGGCAATATACATTATTAATATTTGTAAGTATGCAATTCAAATCATGTGCTCACCTAGCCACGTTAAGCACAGAAAATATACTGATAAGTGATAATATAAAGCATATTAGAATTGTTGGATGGTGTCTATGAAAATATCGTACTAAGAACTCCTTGATGTCCTTGAAGTTATCTTTATTCATGCTGCCATGAAAGTTCTTTACATTACTGATGTAGAAACATTGATAGGCTGGCAGCACCTAAGGCAGGCATTGGTTTTGTGTCATTGCTCCTGACATATGTTCCATTTTCTTACAGGTATCACGGTTCTGCAAGGCTATATGTAGCCAGCATATTCGTGATGTTGATAGGCCTAATGTCTTTTTCTTGGGTGGATCCATCTCACGATCATGTATTTCTCTACCTTATAGCCAATTCAAGATTTTCATGTTATCAGCACAAAAAGTTCATCATAAGGTATCCATCTTCCAGAAATTATAATAGCTTGTCTCAGATGTAAATAAAATTGGTTAATGGAAGAGCGTCGCTTCATTAAAAGATTTCCTGTTTATTTCGAATTCATTTGAGAGGATGTTCTCCTTTTATTTTTATACCACCATGTGTAGACAGTAGGACTATCTAATCAGGAAAATAAACCCATGCTATAGCAGTGGGGAACATCAAACTTAGGCAAGTTATAAGCAAAACAGCAAAGCATTCAGCTGCTCATCCTATCTGAGTTGACAACTTGACACGAGGCCTTGAGCCAGCTGCAATTTACCTATCAATGTATGCATTATTCTATATTTGGAGCATAATTCCGAGCAGTACTTTGAAAGCCGTACAACCCAACTAAGTATCGTCAGTGGTGAAAGGGCTAACTAGATGGAAGATAAACCATCTATTCCTCCTATTCCAAGATAATTTGGCAATGAAAAGACATAATTTGAGAAAGAACCTGGCATTTCCATCTGATATTGAGCTTTCTTTTGTAACAACTGAATTTTGCATTATTAGGTAATCACATTTACAGTGCTAACTACATTAGTTGCCAATGCACCGTAGTTAGTGATGGAGGAGTTATATTCTAATATATGATTTCTCAAACATGGAAAAAATAATCTTTCACAATCTGTATGCTCTTCTTCCAAGTGTAAGTTATATAGTACATGTAGTTGAACATTTTTAGATTTTAGTATCAATATACAACAGAATATAGATCCTTTGTTAGAACAAGAGTGTTTATCTTGATTGACCACACTGTATTGATATCTTGCTAAAATGTGTGAAATATTGTTTGGTATCTTTTTCCATTTACCATAGCATATGATGGTACAAATTAGATTTGAAGGCAGTATTTTGGAGACAGTGACAATCATATAGAAATTGTATGTCAAATGCAGACTTTGAAAACTGTGCCAATGTACAAATCTAAATATTTAATAGGTTGGAGCATTAAATCTTTAGAATTTCTTGCTACAAACTAGACGGCAATGACCCTTGACCCGAAAATGCAATGAACCATCGACTAGTGGGCAGTTGGCCACACCACAAGGGCAAGGGGAAGATATATTAAGGGTCGTTATTCATTTCTTGCTTCATTGAAACAATTTTATCCCTTCTAACGTATAGGGATAATTCAGTTTGATCCCTACAAATAGTCTCTAACTTAAAACAAACCAGAAAAAAACATCCAAACAAGCGACACAACTTCTTAGCAATGGAAATTAATCACATTGTGAACAGCTCTCGCATGCTACAGCACTGTGATTACTTTTCTTGCTAAAGTAATCGTGTGAGTAGTACCCGAATGCCTAATGGGCCCGGAAGGGCTGCACATGAAGAGTGGGTTAACTTCTAGCCAGTGACTCCAACATATGAACCTGTAACTAATTCATGAATTACATTTGTAGGTCCAGATATTTCTCCAGGATGCAATGAGATCCAATAGTTACAGTAGAGGTTTCGCAACTGAGCTAATTACGTTCTGTTTGGTGAGTATTTTTCAACGACTCCCTTTGTCTCGTCGGTGTTACTCTTCCTGGAATACCTCTAAGTTTGCGCTTGACCAAACTGCAGGCGTATTTTGTTGTTATATCTCCAATGTGTATTATGTGGTTCCTCTATTCGACACGATTTGCATCGAGGAAATGACAAGTTGTCATAAAACAAGAGTTGCATATACTGTTTTCATGTTTCTACTTTTGATGAGTATAGAAAAAGTGACATGAGATGGTGGAAAATGCGTATAAATATATCTTGTAATTTATATCGGACATGTTACATCTCATTCCCCTATGTAACCTCCCTTTTGAGGGGTGGTGGCTCTCTCTCTAGGCAAGGCCTGGTCGAATCAGAGCATTGCCTCAAAATCTTGCCGTAGTACGATGTTTCCTCCTTATTTGCTCTGGACGATATCCCTAATTTTAGGGGGCTGTTTACATAGATGGATCAATATACTTGTTTTTCCACCTGTGTGTGTGTATCCATGTACATGTCTTGTTGAAATAGGCGGCTCTGCGTTGCTAAACTTCGCAATCAGGCACTTGTTTAGGTTAGAATGAGCAATAGTGTGCAGTTCCCGCTTTCCTTTTGTGTTGAAAACAAGATGAAGCTGTCGCTGGTGCAGATTGTGGACAATGGGATCGTCCGTTGTTCGGGGCTGAGTTCTAAAGAATCTTGTTTTTTTTTTTTTGATACCGAGTTCTAAACAGATTATTTGCCTGACTATTTCCTCGGTTATCTTTCGTTGCTTGCGGCTGAGTTCTAAACTGATTATTTACTTAGCTATTTGTCGTTTGTTGTGAGTACACTTCCTAAAATGTTAAACATTACGTTTTGTAAAAAAAATGTTATATATATAATTAAAAGATATTTTTTAAATTAGATCTATAATATTTCATGTTTAATTAATCATGGGTTAATCACGTGCTATGTTTCCCATGCTGCTAACTATCAGATCTGCACTTCAAGTTCGAATGAAGCTAGGGGCTATTTGAGTGTTTGGTTGGCTCTCGCAACTTGTCTAAGATTATCACACCTTAGTTAGATAAGTTTGAGTGGGTTAAGTGGTTGTTTGGTTTATAGCTGTACTTGTAGTAAGATTTTTTCTCAACCATGTAGACCTCACATGTTATTTAGAAAAAAAATTGTGGCAATAGTAGTTCATGCTAGTTAAAGTGTGGGTCCAATTTTATTAGGCACATCTTAAATAAGTTAGCTAAAATATTATGGCACGCTTCATTTGTCAACATCTGGTATTGTCAGAACGAACACACCAGACTCTGACTCAGCGAGAGAACTAGGGGTCAATTTGGTCTGTTACAGATAAAATATTCAGATAAAGTTGTTGCAAGGTATAGTTTTGATCTATGCGAGATTTTATTACTCTAGTTATTTAATAAAAAAAATAAAAAGATCCAAATACCCCCCTAAACTTTATACAGAAGTATGACTAGTACCATGAACTTTAAAACCTGACATCTAATCCCCTAAACTTTACAAAACCGTTCATATTATCCTCTAATGTGGTTCTGTATAGTGTTTTATCTAATTTGTATATAAATTGAATGAGTTTTGTTGGAGACATGTCACGAGGACTTTCGACCAAGTCGCCAAAACCTACCCGTAGCCGTCTGGGCGATCACAAGTGGCTAAGGCCCAATGGCCGCGAAGACAAAGTCACCGGGGTGAAGCGCTAGGTGAAGCCAAGGACTTTCGACTTGGGGTCAATAACCAAGGCTCGATGGCCGTGAAGACATTCATCGGGGCGAAGTGATGGGCGAAGCCAAGAGCCTTCGCCTCGGAGCCAATGGCCTTTGCCCTCAAGACAGCGAGCCCAAATCTCAAGCAGGCAATATGGCCCATGGAGGCCCGCTTGGTAGCCCATGGAGAGGCCCAAGGCCATATCGTCTGTAATTACCCTCATAAATATCACTATCATGAGGGTGTCATGTAAATTCCTCTGTACTTAGTAGCCTTAGAGTGCATGGGTCTATACTAAGCCTATAAATAGGCCCCACAGGGTATGTATGGGGATCCCAAGAATTTTTAACAAATATTAATATATTGTTTTTACCTTTCCACAAAAGAGTGAACCTGCCTTTTCGGCAGACGCGGTTGTCTTTCAACAATAGCTGGTGCCGACTGTGGGGAAGCCAGGTGGTCAAAACCACTAATGCCACCAAAGAAGTCGGTGCATGAGAGAGTGGTGATGAAGAGGAAGGAAGGCGAAGCAGAAGTCGAGGAGGGCAAGCGAAGCCGGGATGGAACCGTCAAGGGCCGGTGCCGAAGCCTCAGAGCCCGCGCGGGGAGGGGGGGTGAGGCGGTGCAATAAGTCGGAGTCGCAACTCGGGCTCAGGGTTCGACCGCTGCTACAGCTGCTGCAGGCACGAAGGTCGACACATCATCAGAATAGAGAGCGGAGATGGAAGCCATGCGGCAGGACATGACAAGGATGCAGGACACTGTTGATGCAAAACACGACGGCCTGAGAGATTTGCTTTACTCTAGTGCAGGTCCAAAGCTTGCCTTCGGGTTCTAGGGTATGCTAGTTGATTTGATCATACAATCAACAAGATTAAACATGCAAACATTGTTAGTAAACGATAGCCGATCAGCTAGACAGCCGATGTTGTATTGTAATGTAACCTAGCTGATGAAAGACAAGATGAATCGGATGTAAGGTATATTTATAAGCATAGATAAACCCTAAACTTGATCCATCGGCTGTAAAGATCAACATTACATAATCGGTATATCAATATTACTTTAGAAATTAGCAATTGGGATAGATCGGACTTAATCGAGACAATATAAATTGCCTATATCCAAAATAACATGAAATAAAGATTATATATCTTCATATCATAGCCGATTTTCAGGTTTGAGCATGTATCAGTTATAGCTCCGATACTACCTTATACTAGGATATCATCTTATGATAAATATATTAAACTAATATAAATTAAATTGATAATAAGTTTAATATATTTAAATAGTTGAGATCCTGATATAAGGGGCAAATACAACATGTTAAACAAGATATAAATCAAAGTGAAAGAACTATATCAGGTAAGATCGGCTGAAACCTCGATACTATCCTTATTAATAACCATGAGGTAAGCTAGAGATTATAATTCTAAGCACGATTTAGTAGGTCAAACTTAACTGATGCAACACTAAGTATGAGAAGGAATATAATATCTAGAAAATTAAACCAATGATTATCTTTTCAGGATGGTAGATACATCTAACAATTTAAGCCAACAAGATAATCTAGCCGTTATCAATAAAACCCTAGAAAGAGATGAGCCAATACGAGTAGAAAACATTATCAATCTAAATTATAAGATGTATATGATAACTCGGTGATTTACGATGATAAGATTAGAGTGTCATAAAGATGTAAGCATTAATCCCGATAACGCAAACCGCCATAACAAGCTTTACTTCTTGTCGAAGATCGAAACCGATGCAACCCGACTCGATAGCAAGAACTCGTCGAAATAATAGAATAATGAAAAGGTGGCGACGCGCCGAGATTATACTGAACTGTTGTTAATTATTTACAAGACCTCGGGCTTATATTTATACCCGGACATATAACTTTGTCCATAACAGACACGACTCATACTTTCCTAATACAACTCTAACCGACGAACAAGTCCCTTAGGCGGACTCTTACCGAAAATATCTCTAAGGAAATTATATAATTGTTGACGATGAAATTTGATAAGCATATGAATCGGAAACGAGATCCAATTCGAAGCGGGTTTGAAGATGTGCGGGATTCTCGGAAACAGAGTGCGTATCGGCTGGAGGAGTGTATCGGCTAGAACCGAGTTTAATATGGATAGCCAATACAGTCGATATTGATTGCATGACCAATATCGGTTTGAGGAGGAGATTGAGGTGATGTTGCCAGGCGAGGATGGACTTTGAGATTGGAAATTAGAGCTTACATCTTTATGACACTCTAATTCTATCTTGCGAATCTCCGAGTTATCATATACGTTATATAATTTAGATTGATAAGGCTATCTACTTGTATCAGCCGATTTCTGTTTAGGGTTTTGCTGACAACGACTAGATTGTCTTGTTGGTTTAAATTATATAATGTACCCACCATCCCTAAAAGGCAACCATTGGCTTGATTATCTAGATATTATACTTCTTTTCATACTTACTGCTGCATCAGTTAAGTTTGATCTATCAAGTCGTGCTAAGAATCATAATCTCTAGCCTGTTTTATGGTTGTTAATAAGGATAGTATCGGAGTTTCAGCCGATCTTATCTGGTATAGTTATTTTATATAGTTCTTTGCTTTGTTTAATATGCTATATCTGCCCTTTATATCAGGATCTAATCTAATATAAATATATTGGACTTACCACCAATCTGATTGACGATAGTTAGATATATTTGTTGCAACATAATATCCTAGTATAAGGTTGTATCGGAGCTATAGCCGATACACGCTTAAATCTGGATATCGGCTATGACATGAGTACATATAATCGTTATTTCATGTTATCTTAGACTTGAGCGATTTATACTATCTCGGTTAAGTGCGATCTATCCCAATTGCTGATTTCTAAAGTAATATTGGTTTATAGATTATATAATACTAATATTTTCAGCCGATGTACCAGGTTTAGGGTTAATTTATCATCGAAAATGCCTTACAGCCGATTCATGCTATATTGCATCGGCTAGGTTACGTCACGGTATGACATCACCTTCCTGGCTGATCGATTATCGTTTACTAATAAAACTTGCATGTTTGCATCTTGTTGATTGCATGATCAAATCAACTGGCACGCCCTTGAACACAAAAGCAAGTTTTGGACCTGCACTGGAGTTAAGCAGATCTCCTAGGCCAGTGTGTGTTTTTTGCATCAACAATAATATCCTAATTAATAGATACAATTGCCTATCTCGGACTCTATCCTTGTGGTTGGTATTTATGAAATTAGGTGCGTAACGGTTACAGGGGAAGCCTTAGATTTTTGAGGTTACGAAGAGATAATTCCATTGCATTATATAATACTTCGGAATTGGGAGGCATGTGTTGATGATGAAATTTGGCAACATAATTGATACTGATGAATCGGAAACAAAGCCCAAAATCAAAGCAGATTTGAAGATAAGCGGGATTTTCAGAAACAGAGTGTGCATCGGCTGGAAAACCATATCGGCTGGAAACCGAATCTGATCTGGATAGCCGATATGGCCGATATTGCATGCATGATCAATATCGGATTCGAGAGAGAGTTTGAGATGATGTTGCCAGACAAGGATAGAGTCCAGAGTTGGCAAATGTATCTATTAATTAGGATTATCTGTAATTTCCTTATAGATATTGTCGGTAAGAGTCCGCCTAAGGGACTTGTTTGCTAGTTGGATTTGTATTAGGATAATATGAGTCGTGTCCATGTTGGACAATGTTTGTATTTTCGGGTATAAATATAGACCCGAGGTCTTATGAATAAAACAACACACGCTCAATCAATCTCGGCGCATCGCCAACCTTTTATTTTCTACTTTCGACAAATTCTTGCTTTTGAGTCGAGCTGCATCAATTTGATCTTCGGCGAAGAGGTAGGTCTTGTCATGGTGGTTTGCTTTATCGGAATTAGTGCTTACATCTTCATGACACTCTAATTCTATCTTGTAAATCTCCGAGTTGTCATATACATTGTATAATTTAGATTGACAATGCTATCTACTTGTATCGGCCGATCTCTATCTAGGGTTTTGCTGATAACGGCTAGATTGACTTGTTGATTTGAATTATATAATGTATCCACCATCCCGAAAAGGCAACCATCGGCTTGATTGTCTAGATATTATGCTTCTTTTCATACTTAATACTGCATCAGTTAAGTTTAATCTATTAAGTCGTGTTTAGAATCATGATCTCTAGCCTGCTTTATGGTTGTTAATAAGGATAGTATTGGGGTTTCAGCCGATCTTACCTGGTATAGTTGTTTTACATAGTTTCATACTTTGTTTAATATATTATATCTGCCCCTTATATCAGGATCTAATCTAATACAAATATATTGGACTTACTACCAACCTGATTGATAGCAGTTAGATATATTTGTTGCAAGAGAATATCCTAGTATAAGGTTGTATCGGAGCTATAGCCGATACATACTTAAATCTGTACATCGGCCATAATATGAATACATATAATCGATATTTCACGTTATTTTAGACTTTAGCAATTTATACTGTCTCGGTTATGTCCGATCTATCCCAATTGCTGGTTTCTAAAGTAATATTGATCTATAGATTATATAACACTGGTATTTTCAGCCGATGTACCAAGTTTAGGGTTAGCTCGTCATTGAATATGCCTTACAGCCGATTCATGCTATATTGCATCGGCTAGGTTACATTGCGATGTGACATCGGCTTCCTGGCCGATCGATTATTGTTTACTAATAAACTTGCATGTTTCATCTTGTTGATTGTAGGATCAAATCAACTGGCACGCCCATTGAACCCGAAAGCAAGTTTTGGACATGCACTGGAGTTAAGCAGATCTCCCAGACCAGTATGTATTTTTTGCATCAACAGTACTGCACCGTTGCTCGTAGTCTATTCTATCCCGCTCACCGGTGTGCACCGGTGATCGGGAGAGCGGGACTCCGGAACCTTTGCCTTCGACATCTTGCACCGGGAGAAGGCGGCAATAAGGTTTTTGGGAAGCGCTTTGCGCGACTGCTTGCTGCTCTTCCACCATGGCTCGTCTTCCTCTTCGCTCAAGTGCGTGCCGTCGTCAACGTCCCGTACCTTGAGTCCTTCCTGCTGTGCAACCGATCATCGAAGGTCCTTGGTACACATTCACTATGTTTCGCTTATTTGATCTTTTCATACTTTACTACCTAGTTAACATGTCTAGATCGAATGATACAATCATGTCAGTTTACATATGCAATATCGTGATTTATTTCTAGAATAAATTAAATTAATATGTGCTTATATTTTCAATACAGTTGCCTCTCGCAGCACCTAATGCGAGGCACTTATGTAGGCATACATCAGGGACACCAATCATAATAACAGCTGGGGAACAATCGGTCTCTGGAATGGTGCTGTTTTCTGCGGACAACTTTGCTAACTTGTCTGCAATTCTCAACAAGAAAAAAAATCACAATATATATATATATAGGGCAAGACTATTCTACACCCCCTATAGTATAACTGTTCTATACCCCCTCCTCCCACTCCTCCCCCCGCTCCTCCTCTATCCCCTCTCCCTCCCAGCGCCCCGCCCCCTTCCCCTTTTTCTTTTTTTCACTCCCCTCTTCCTCCATCCCCTCCCTGCTTCTGTTTTTTTTGCTTTTTCTCTCTCCCTCCCTTCTCTCATGAATAAATCTTTTTTTTCTTCTCTTTCTAGAAAAATTAAAAATAATTTGGTAAATTCAAGATTTGAACACATGATCTCATGGAACATGGGAAGCTCTCCTAACCAATTCACCCTATGACACTATGTGATTAGATATCATTGTCTGTTTGCTTTGTATGTCTGTTGAAATTTTCTGAGAACAAATCAATTATGTTACTGTAGGAATCATACCTTGTACTATCATTCGGTAATAATGTTATCGAAGAAGTACAGTAACATGATACGTTACTGCAAAACTTATAGTCTATTACTTCACTTCCGGCAGTAACATCATGATAAAAATTGCAGTAACAGAGAACGTGTAACAGTAATAGCGGTATTACTGCTTGTGTAGATCTAAAACCTTTAAATCTTAATCTTTAGAGAGCAATATCTCTCAAATCCTACTTGTTTTCTAAGCCGTTTGCACTATAATATTCATAAAAAAAATGTTTAACGAAACTACATCCATCATGACTATCTTTTTTGAGGTCGTTACTACGGAAACAAGTTGTGTTACTGTATGTTGACCATCGTGTTACTACACCGTTCCTGCGAGACGAGAACTGAAAAGAGGTAAGTCTCTATCTTTAGAGGGCAATATCTCTCATATCATATCTTGTTTTTCTAATCCGTTTGCACCATAATGTTCGTAAAAAAGTACTTAACGAAACTAGATCCATCATGACTATTTTTTGATGTCGTTACTGTGGAAAGCAATCTTGTTACTACACGATGACCGTCGTGTTACTACGCCGTTCTTACGAGACGAGAACTGAATTACTCCACCAAATAGAAGCGTTACTACATTACTATTTGACGTTACCATATGTTTATGCAGTAACACTATCCAAGAATTGCAGTAGGACACTTTGTTACTGCAAAACTTACTCTTTACTGCAATCTTATAGTAACGTTGTGATGAGATTGTAGTAACGTACAGTAGAGAGTTAAATGCTATAGTAGATTGTAATGAGATTGTAGTAATGCTACAGTATTACTACTTGTGGAGAGTTAAATTTCAAAAAGACCAACCTTCAAAGAATAATATCTCTCATGTGATGTATGATTTTTTAAGACCGTTTGCACCATGATGCTAGAAAAAAACTTATCAAAAGTAGATCCATCATGACTATATTTCAACTATATTTGAGTTTTGTTACTGCACGTAAGATACAATATTACTGCACAATGGTCATCACATTACTGCACTGTTCCGCAAGACGAGAGCTGAGAAGAGGTGGGTGGTGAGGGGAGTTAGTAGGCGGTTTGAATAGGGTTTGACCGACGTGGGGATGCTTTGACCGACTGAGGTGGGATGTGGATTTTGGCCCCTTAGAAGGGAAGTGAGGTGGGTTTAGTCCTTGGGAAGGAGGGGGTATAGAATAGCTATTCTATATCCCGGTGTAGAATACTTTTACTATATATATATATATACATACATACATACATACATATATATACGGTACCGCTACATAGCACGCTGGCTGCTACGTAGCCTAGTAGCGTGCCTCAGGATGCCCCCGCGTCCGGTTTTTCCGTTTCATCGCTCCTACCCCGTGTTCTCTCTCCCATCGTCTCGATGTCGGTAAAAAAATAATTCACATCCTGGATTTCCTCTCTCTCAGCACCCTTTTAATGTCCTCCCATGTTTTTCTGTTTAATATGCACACCTGATCCCCGATTTTTTTCCATACTACACCTCCTGCTTATTCCCACGCGGAGCGAGTAAAAAATTAACTTTGCTTCTGTAAGCTCCCGGTTTTGTATACCGGAAACCCCATGTGTATTACAATACTATTCCCTGGATCAGTAGATGGTACACACATGCCGCAGTTGTATATCACAAGCTGACATAATCATACAGGTCTTACAATATTTTAATAATACAAGGGTAGCCCAAATGGGACCCAATTAGACCAAGCATGGCCGACAACAACACCAAATACCAAAACAAATAAATGAGGTAGTGGAAGCGAAGCAGCGGCGGTCCATCTTGTCCCACACGCATCGACTGGTGAACCTAGGTCCCTATTCCACCGTCCTTGGTAACTCTTTGCCAGCATAGCGCATGTACAGGTCGACACCAATACCTTCCTAAAAGATTTAAATAAGCAAGAGTGAGTACTAACCGTACTCAGCAAGCCACCACTACAGAATGCATATAATGTTCATAGGGTCCAATGATGGCTTGGTTTATTTGCATAAAGCTAGTTTTCGCAAATTATTTCACAAGCCTATGACGTAGCAGTTTTAACTGAAAACAATCGTTAGGTTGAAGTTGTCCTTAAACTGCGAGAGTTCATCCACCTTTTCCAAGCCTCGCTTGGTCCGGTTTACCCTCGCGTCCAATCTCCACAGTTTTCACCACTACGACCTTCCCGCACATATTTTCAATCATATTTTAAGCAATATTAAAAATTGATGAGGCTAGTCAAGAGTAATACAAGTCCCGGCGCTCATATCTGTGAGCACAGCTATTCGAATAGTTTAGTTTACTCACACTGCAGTGGATGTACGCTTTTAATCCCACACTCCGTGATGCACCCAACACATGAGACTTGTCACGGCCGGGTTTTTCAGTTACCCTCGCATGGCGGCACCCGCTCCAAGGACTATGAATCCCCATTGCACCCCCGGCGCCACATTCCTACCTCGAGCCGGTTGTGAGAGGAGTCCTGGTGCTCCCGAGATCTTAGGGGGTTACATGATATATACTTAGGGTGCATTTTAAGTTTTTGCCGGCATTCAACAGATCGACCCAAGCGATCTAAACCACAACACTTCATCAACACAACAACGAATGTCCAGAACCTACCATGTCTGGGGTGCCACCCCACGAGAATTTCTAGTCCACCGGGTCATACCCCACTCTAGAAATGCGGTCGTACTCTGTTCGTTTCTCGCATAGCTTCTTGACTCGGTCCTTAATTGACCAGGGTCGGCGTCTTACCGTTCCCAAAACCACCCATATCCTACTCATGCCGCCCCAGTCGAAATAGTTTTGTTTTATTAAGTATTTGGTTTTCACAAAGGTTTTAATGTTGCGGGTGGCGCTTATGTCTCCACCCGTATCCGACAATCACTCCCACCGAGTGATCGCCACATCCACATCCATAGCCATATATCATAAGTATGGAGTGTACAAACGTCTACACATATGCAACGTTGAGCAGTATATATAATTAAACGCGTATAAATAATAGACTCAGGTAACAAAGGTGTATAAGTACATAACGGTAAACAATATCAAAGGTAAGGCTTAAACAAATGTAGGTACGCGTTTTATAATTAGCATGCAATTTTATTTGCAATCAACACATTTATAAAATAGGATCAATATGTTCGAGGAAGGGGGCGTAGTGACTTGCCTTGCTTTAGGTTCGAATAATCTTCGAGAAGTCTGCGATAGTTAGAATAACCGGAATATCCACGCTCAAAGAATAACCAGAACATCCGGCAAACGATCCAAGAAAATCACACACAATCCTAAAAATAAAATAAAAGTAATATTCAATACAAACTAATGGTGCCAACAAATAGGTCTCGATTTTAGAGAGATGATGGAAGTTGAGCGGAGTTAATCGGAGTTACGGTTAGAGAGATGTGAATTTTCGAAAGTTAAATTGGAAACATTGGATCAAGGAAACGATTTACGAGGATGTCCGGAGTATAGTAAGATGGTATATGGATAAGGAAATGATTTAATTGAATTTCCGGAGCAAGGAAAGTAAATCATGGAATTTCTGGACAAGGAAAAACATTCATTTATTTTATTGGAATCAAAGAAATGATTTATCGAATTTTATTGAAATTTTTCGGGATAAAGGAATTGATTTAATGAATTTTCTGGACAAGGGAAATGGAATTATTGAATTGCTGGAAAAGAAATATTCTAAAGAATATTTCTTACATTCATTGACATGTGGGGCCAGCAAAAGGTGAGGGGGCATAATCGGACTTGATTTACGAGTGACTGTCTTAGAGGAGGGGAGTGGAAATGGACTTTATCTATGGGTGACTGTCTTAGAGAGAGGGACTCAAAATGGACTTGATCCATGTGTAAAGTGCACAGGACTCGGAGAGAGGGAGAAATTATGGACTTTTGGTTCATGTGTAGTGGACTTGCGGGATGGAGTAATTATGGACTTTCGGATTCCATCAAACCGAATGGCCCGAATAAGCACAGGGAGGCATTCTAGACTTTGTAGATTTTTACCAGTCGGGGGGCCTGCAGAGAGAGAGAATAAGGGAGTGGGTCCCACGGCGGGTCCCACTTCCTTCCTTTTTCTTTTCTCTTTTCTTTTTCTTCTCCCCTTTTCTTCTCTCTTCTTCTTCCTTCCTGCTTCTTCTCTGGTTCTTTTTCTTCTCTCTTCTCTGTCTTTCTCTCACACGCAGAGCCGGTGGAGGGGAGGAGGGGCACGGCTGGCGGCGGCTGGCCGGGGAGGCGGTCGGGGCGGTGCCGGCGACGGCGGTCGGCCGGGTGGCAAGGGCGGCGGCCGGCTTGGCTCGGTCGTGGCCGGTGGCTCGGCGGTGCCGAGAAGCACGGCAGGGCCGGTGGGGGCAGCGGTCGGCTCGGCGGCGCGGTGGGTGGAGGGGGTCGGGGCGGCACCGACGACGGCGGCCGGTCGGGTGGCAAGGGCGGCGGCCGGCTTGGCTCGGCCGTGGCCGGTGGCGCCGGACAGCACGGTAGGGCCGGTGGGGGCGGCGGCCGGCTCGGCGACGGCGCGGCAAGGGCGGCGCACGGCTCGCGGGCACTGGCGACTCGGGCCGGGCGACAGCGAGGTGGCTTCGGTGCAAGGCAGCGGCCGGGCAGCAGTTGAGGCGGCGGTCGGGCAGTGGGGGAGGGGTCGGGGCACGGCAGTGCAGTGGATGGCCGCGACAGGATGGAGGTGGCAGCGACGACGGCTTCGACGGTCGTCCGGCCAAATGCGACAACGTTGCATGCGATGGCAGTATCGCCCAAGACAGAAACACATCGAACAAAGAGGGACAGAGAGGAGGGGAAAACAAGGGAGGAAGAAACGCTCACCTCGCGGCAGCCGGGTAGCGGCACACCGAGCACGGACGTCGGGGTGCGGCTCGGCTCGCGGTTCATCCTCGCATGCCAGGCACTCGAACATGTTCACAGAGGTTCGTCCTTTTCAATTTTAGTTAGTTACGTCCATGGTTTGAGTTCTACTCGTTCGTTCGCTTGTTCGTGCAAGGAGGTTCACTGATCGGCACGGCAGCCACTCCAATCCCCCTTGCCCAACCGAGACTCGGCTCGTGGCCAGCCGCAGCGGAGCAAGCAGTGGAGCGGCTGCTAATGCAACATGGTGGAAGAGGGCAATGGTAGAGCAAGAGCAGGGAGAGGACGAATGAAATGGAGAGGCAAGGTGGCGCTGAGCTTTGGCGGTGGTTTTATAGGCTTGGTTGTGGCTGCATGTTGTTGAAATGTTGGTGAGGGGGTCCCAGGCATTTGATAGCCAGTAAAACTTGGTTCAGTTCAATGCTGTGGCTTGTAGGCATTTCGTCGAACACGTTCTGTGCATGCGTGGTGTCTGCTTTGATGCAGAGGGAAGCAATGCAGACTTCGTGGGCTGACAATGAGAGAGAGAGAGGCCCATGTAACAGGAGCTTTTATATTTTACCTAGGTTTGTATTTTGTATTTGAACAGGGACTGTACTATAACTTGGATAATCGGACTGTATAATTGGGACTGTATAAATTGAGACGTTTGAGTTTGGTATACTTGGATGTAATTGGTTTGTATAATTGGATTGTTATTTGGGATTTTTAAATTTGAATTTGTATGTGGTATGTACATATGGACTTTTGAATTAAATTTGGATTTTATTGCGAGCGCTCTGACTGTATCAAACAAAAGAATTTCTAGGATGACGTATGGCATTCAAATCCAACCGTCACGGTAGAAATAAAATTGGTGGTATTTGAATCGATGCGCGATAGATAAACACGCCGATCGATTCTAAATATCCGAGGGAATTATCGTGTTTGAAACGATGAAGTGGTTTTAATTTAACCGTAGGGTTCCGAGAGTTTGAAGAAAAGGTATCATTGCGAAGAAAGGAATTTCGGGACTTGATTAGTACCAAAACGATTAAATGGAACAGACGGAGAGGATGAGGGAAGGAAGGTCGTCGAACAAAGAACAACCTCTTTAGAGATAAGATTAAATCGAGATCTTTGACACAAAACCTACACACGCAAATAAATAGCAAGTTCTAATATGCAAACTAAGCTAGGCCTTTCCAGGAGAAAAGCAAACTTTAATTGAGAATGCCATTTACTTTAAAAACAGTTTTCGAGGAAGTCCTTTCACAAATAGAATTCCGATAAATAGTTTACCGATAGATTTTATTTGCAAGTTATTTTCCAAAGGGCTTACTCCTTTTTAAATAATCTTTAAAAATAATCTAAATAATATTTCCTTTGTAAAATATTATTCATTTTAATGAACTCTTCCGCGGAGGGTGTCCAACCAAAATAGTAATATATAATTTTATTTAGAGAGCAAATATATTGGAGGGTTTAATACATAGAGAAAGTTTTATAAGAAAATATTTGGTATCTGTAAATATCTTGTAAATATCTCCTAATTATGATTCCGTAAATAAATAATTTTTCAAAAATCAAAATATTAGCATATTCTCAGTCGTCCGTCCTTTTAGTCCATGTATAGAAGAAAAACAATAGATCGAAGTAAATTAATCCGGGCATGAATGTATTTTAAAAAAAGATTTTTGATTATTCCGAATTTTTGATTTTGTATTTCAAAGTCGGAATTTTCAGGTGTTACAGCTTTCCATGCCGCATGCATCCAATAGCCACGAGTAAAAAAAAACTGCCTGATTAGATTAGGTCCCGTTTAAAAAAATACCATGTCTTATCTAGTAAAAAAATCACTGATCATGTTATTAACTAGAAGGTCCAGTAAAAAAGGATAGGAAAAGAAGTTACAACCAACAAAATGTAATTTTTTTTACTGCACTTGTTTCCACGTATGGAAAATGTTTCGGATTTCTTGATGAGAAATATTATCTGTCTGAGAAAACTTGTTCTCTTAGTAAAAAAAAAATTCAGTAAACAAATTCTTCAGCTAAATCCCACATTCATCCGGTAGTATTACATTCAGTAAAAAAAAATTTCTCAGTGAAATCAGATCACTGTATACACGTAATAAATTTGTTACTCTCTACTATCTACATGTAGTTAAAATTTTACTCACCTCTGTCTACGCGAACTTAAAATTTTTCTCTCTGCAAGTTAGGGGCTCGATAAGATCAAAAAGAACTTTCACTGCCTATTATAGTTCATAAAAATTTCTGTGTATTCATAATAATATTTTTTTCATATCTTCTTTTAAAATTTTTTAGTTAATAATATATTTACCTCCCTACTCGTTGATAGGTGGATAATATATATTACTCACTGATGCAAATGTATAAAAACTGAACACCTGAGTAAAAAAAATACAAATGAGACTTGGGACCATAGTACTATAGTAGAGCCAGTGGGCGGAGTTGCCGAGGCCATGGTGGTCATGGAGCCTGGAGGAGACGTCCTCCTCTCTGCTTCTTTCGAGCACTGCATCTAAAGTTCTTAACCAGTGGAGCAAGAAGCTAGCGACAACCTCATCAACCACCGGATCCATCCCTTGCTCCTCCCCTACGTCGAGCAAGATCTGCTTCCCTACCATCTTGACACGCACAGAAGGGCCCGGGAGGGAGCAGCCTCCACGGGCTCGAGGGCTTGGGCGGCGGGGACTCGAGACAGATCCAGCAGGCAGCAGCAGCCCCAATCCCATCCCGGCCACCAGCAGTTGTTGGCATCGAAGCACCCAAGCAGGAGCAAGGCTCCTGGTGAGGGGCGGTGACGGTGGATTGATCCCGGTCGGAGGGGATCGCCGACGACAGGGCTCCTGCATGTTGGCACCGGACAAAGCCAGTGTGGTGGTGGGTGTCGGGCTCAACCGCCGGCAAAGGATGCGACGGCCTAGAGTGCCGCATCGCGCGGTCCACTACCTCCCCCATCACCAATTTCCTTCGCTGTCTTGCTGGGATGGACCAAGACGCTGGATCTGATGGTGGGGAGGAGCTTGGTCTCCAAATCCGGCACCAACAAAGGACACCAGCATCTTCGTCGGCCAACTCTTCCATCCCCATGGAGGCAACCACTTGGGGCGGATTGCCACCGGCGCCAGGGAGCGAAGCACGGGAATCCCAGTGCCGACCTCCTCGTCCATCCCGATTCTCCGTTGGTGGGCATCCCTTCCCCTGAGACCCTATCCTCGTCCGTGGCTGGATCTGACCCATACGGTGTCACTCTCCTCTCTGGTGGTGAGCCTGGAGCCAGTGGAACCGCCGTCTCGCCGCGCTCGGGTGCCGCTACGCCGCCTGCCGCCATCCTCACTGGTTATCTCGATCCAGATCCGGATTAATCGGAGAGGTCAGAGGTGGGTGCAGACGTGGGAATGGGCCGAAACCATGTATTGATGATACCGTACATATAAATAAACATACTTTAGGTAGATAGTAAAACAATTACTTAGAGGATAGTAGCAGGTAGCACCGTGGGAGGGTGCCGGGATGGATGAAGGTTGCGAGGATGCGGGGGAGTGGAGGGAGCCTAGAGGCGCGGTACTTACTAAACAACGCGCTGGCTGCTGTATGGTAGTTATCTCTCTCTCTATATATATATAATTATGCTGCATGTACAATTGGTAGAGGCATACTTGATGATAGCAGCACAAGGGCAAGGGCCAGGACCAGGAGTTGACTGGGTCTCATCTTGATTAGCTTTTGTCAAATATTAACAGCTAGGGTGCTGATCAAATTAAATTTTCTGCTGTTGATGGTAATCTGACTGGGAGAAGGGGCTTGTGCAATTGCAGATGTCTAATAGCACATGAGACTTGTTATTTTTGGAAGCACATTATGATAACCTGGAGATAAGTTCTATTTATATATATATATATATATATATATATAAAAGCTATTTTTGGAAGCACGTAAAAATAGCAGAAATTAATTGTAATCATCAATGTGGTATACATGTACTCTCTTAGAGGATAATACAGTCAATAAATAATATATGGGGTTACTATTTTTAAGATACGACTCCTTTTTTTTCTCTACCTAGCAACTCCCTCATGTCTTCGGCCTTCCACCCGAAGTTCCAAATGTTTGAGTTTTTTTTATTACATGGAAGACACATGTATAGCCTTTGCCAATAATTGGTTACAAAAATTTAAAATGATGAAAGGAAAGATCTACCTTATAACAGAGATTTGAAGGACTGATATCTTTATGTGAGAAAGATTTATCTTTCTTGCGTGTTTACAAATGATATTGTGACATTGTAGATTTTTTTAATAATGGAATTCATTCTGGCAAACTGCTTCGAATTACAAAACCACGGCTTGATTAAAACCAAAAAAAACTACTGACACCACCACCTTGAACAGAGAGATAACACATTACTAAACTTCCAACTATTATGGCAAGAATATAATTGTTGTTTTTTCCTAGTGGCTTACAAGTTGTATGTAGTCCTTGTGTTCCTCAAATGAGAAAATATAATCTCTGAAATCAGCTATTAATCATTGTGTCAGACGAATTTCACTCACATCACCACTAGTGATTGACATCAAACCAAAGCGAAAGATAACATCGGAGAGTAACTGAGCTATAAATAAGTCATTCACCTGGATCTCTCCACCGCCATAGCCATGGAAGCCAATCTGACGGGGAAACCATCACCAAGGACTCTACACAAATAGAGAATCTCCAATACGACGCATCCAAGAAGGTCACGATATCTAAGATGTCATCGTCACTATTCCAGACATCTGGAACTAGGTTTTTACCCGAAGAATCCTCCCTGAGACACAAAGCTACGTGATAGAGGGGCGTCACCAACATCAGCTTTAGGAAGTTGTTTACACCCATAGGCATCACTAATGTCAATGCTCTGTGTAACACCCTGATTTTTCATGCTGATAAAAACTATTTTAAATAAAACCCTAACTCCAAAAATCTTGGTTCTTTGAGTGTGGATCAAGGACTAAGTGCCAAAAGATCTCAATGAATCCCTAAAAAGAAAAAAGGAGTAGGAAGCTGCCTAAGGGCAGAAGGTTCTGCGTCAGTTGCATAGTAGGGCAACCAGCTAAATATCTTTAATCCACTAAAATTTGTTTTGTCCACTTGAATTGTTGCAAAGCAATTCATGGACAGGATCGAAGAGGCGAGAGCATCTTTCAATCACATGGTAAACAACCTAACACTTAGTGTTTTGGAAAATATTTTCAAAAGTTTGTGAAACAATTCCAGCCTCCTTTCGAAGCCTGCATACTCATGTTTCCTGTGGCTTGCTGAGTACGTACGTACTCAACCTTTGTTGGTTTCCCCCTTTTTCCCCTAGGAAGAGTAAAGTGAAGTTGAAGGTTAGGGTTTCCTTTCTAATCCCAAGCCGTTGCTTGTGTATCGGGGGTCAACCTACGCTAGGTTTCGTTGCATGCTGCTTCTCTGCTTGCCGGGTACACTCCAGGAGTTGCTCTGAAGATATGACCTCCTAAAGGTATAAACTATCTATATATTTTGTTTAATTGCAATGATACATCTCGATTGACCGTGGGTACCAACAATTTTGTCCAAGATTGGTACCGCATTGCGGTTTTGTGGGAGTTGGTTCACGCTGATTTCATACGGTGTATCCTCTCTGTTGGCAATGTTAGGTGGTGCCAAGGCGGGGTGTGACACTCCCCTATTGTTTGCGGCCCTGGTTTCCCAATCCTAGATCTATGGTGATCTGAGCTTGACCTCCTCAGAGTTGAGCGGCAGCATTTTAAGCATGATGCAGGCAACAATGGCCGGACTCAGGTCGATGGGATCGGTCGTTGGGTGCCCGAACTGCCACGGCCCACCAGCAGTGGAGAAGAGCAGCAGCAAAGACCGATCTCCTAGAGAGGCGTAGACAGGCCAACAGGTAACTCCGACGAGGACGAGGCATATATTCCCGGGCAGAGATTGAGGGCTACCCGTGCTCTGGAATCCCCGCTACCACCTTCCTTGTGGTTGCATGGCTCCTGGCGCTGCACTCCAGCGGCGACAAGGTAGATTTGTGACCCCGAGAGGATGAGAAGGGGCGGTTAGATCCCGCCGAGAAGTCACGAAATTTTGATTCGTTAGGTAAATAGTTGCCTTTGTATACCAGAGGTAATTAACTTGTACTTGCAATACTTTATTCTTAGTTTTATGATGCTAATTGTTTTCAAGTTATTGACTCCCTCAACCATTCGCCCTCCTTTATTTGACATAGCTTAGTTGATTTAATCCTACATAATGCTTGCTCAATTTTGCTCAATTTAACCCTACAATTTGATTCATCATTCATTTCTAGGAACGGAATTTGCTGCTACAGCCATGGGCAGTTGTGTAGATAACTGCATATGTATATATATCAATACAATGCCATCTCATTGTTCTACAGACGGTGGTGGTCATTAGGTCCGCAAAAGTCACAATTGCATGCTGGCCCTTCAATGCAGTTGCCTCTCGCAGCACCCAATGCGAGGCACTTGTGTAGGCATACATCAGGGATACACTTGTCACCAATCATAATAACTGCTGGAGAACAATCAACCTCTGGATTGATGCTACTTTCTGCGGACACCTTTGCTAACTTGTCTGCAAACGTCAAGTAGAAAAAAGATCAAAACAATATCTTCAGGAAAAAAAGAAGATCAAAACAACAAAGCTTGATATATAACTATACTACATGTACGATTGGCAGAGAAGCATACTTGATGACAGCAGCACAAGGGCAAGGGCAAGGGCCAGGAGTTGTCTGGGCCTCATCTTGAATCGCTTTTGTCAAATGTTAACAACTAGAGTGTTGATCAAATTAATTAAGTGTTCTGCTGTTTATGGTGATCTGATTGGGAGAAGGGCTTGGGGAATTGCAGATGTCTTATAGCATACGAGACTTGCTGTTTTTGGAAGCACATTATGATAGACTAATAGATAAGATAGATAAGCTATTTTTGGAAGCACATTACAATAGCAGAAAGTAAATGTAATCATCAATGTGGTATTCGTGTACTCTCTTAGAGGATAATACAGTCAATAAATCATATATGGGGTTTTCGAGATATGATACCTCATTTTGGCTATATCTCAGCCCAGCACTACAGAACACCCTCGTGCCTTTAGCCTTCCACGCAAATATACGAGTCTTTTTCAATTACATGGAAGTCACACGCACAACATTTTCCAATAATTGATCTTGTAAGTACTTACAAAAATTTAACATGATGAGGAAAGATCTTCCTTACAACACAAATTTGAGGGACCAATATCTTAAATTATCATTTATTTTAAGTTGTGGTGACTAGATCCGCTTTAATTACATTTTGCGAAATATCATACATCGAGTTCTATACTTTATGACACCCAAACCTATATAAATCTCTACTAATATAAAAATTATAGATGTTTCCGTCAGTATTTTGGTACGTTATCCTTATTTGAGTTGTTTGTACGTCACCCGTATCTAATTCAACGTGAGGCTAAAATAACTATTATAACCTCCCCCAGCCCAGCCTAACCCAATCGGCCCACACCATCCTGCCACCTCAACCTGCACACCTCTACTCAAAGCCGCGCATGTCCCTTCCCCTGATCGGCACCTTTTTTTCTCTCTTTTTTCTTTTTCTCCTTTTCTTTATCTCCTTTTCTTTTCTCCCAATCATCCTTATCCTCTCCCTCTCTTTCTAATCTACTTTTTCTCTCCTCCTTTCCTCTTTCAGTATTGGTAAAATCTATCATCACAATTTGTAATTGCTTTCAGTCAGATCAAGGACAAGCCATCTGATGGGCATTCATCCATACATCAGCATTTTGCCATCATAGACATATTTGTTTATGTATCCCTCCGCTTCTTACTCTTTTCCGTTTTCTTTTCTTTGCTTCTTAGTCAACTATTTTGACGTATAATCAACATCAATAATTAATAATTCATAGCCCGACACCTCATATATTGTGAATATTAGCATAATTATGATGTATTAAAATTACAATGTAATTTTTAAAATTTGCAATGTATTTTTAAAAACTATAACGTAATTACAATGTAGTTACAATGTAAGTATATGTAATTTACATTTAATTGTATTTTGTTAAAATTTGTAGCACATAAATATAGGTAGTCCTTTTTTCCTAGAGATACTACTATGAGCGCGTAGTATTCCGAGCGCCAAACATGTATCAACTCAAGCCCACCACACCCCATGTCCTGTCATCCCGTTCCAATCGTTATTGCAGTAAACGATTTATTTTGATAAAAACAACTAACTTACTTCTGACCCCACCCCATGTCCTAGCATCCCGGTCCTACCATTATTGGATTAAATGATTTACTTCGATAAAAACAATTTTCTTGCTTTCGATATATATTCTATTTTTCCTGTACCCAACCAACCACTTTCTTCCCCACTTCATTATTTCTTTTTTTTCGGATCTGAATTGATCCACCGTCCCAGCCCACAGATCAGTGACACACCATGGAGGAGGGACGACAACACCGTGGCGGTTGACGGCGGTAGCCGGCGAACAGTGCGCACAGAGAGGAGGACGATGACATCTCGGCAGTTGAGGCGCAGGTGTTGCTTCGGGCCACGTTGTCGGACACATAGCAACGCCTTCACCAGGAAGGAGGAGGTGTTCACCTAGGCCAAGAGCAACAACCAGCGACTGCTCCACGTCGTCGACATTGACAGAACAAGCAAGTAAGGAAATGACACTTCAATTCGCATCTGCATACTCTGCTTCACCTTCACGCATGAAGCCTCAATTTCTTTTTGAAAATCAAATTAACGTGCAATCTACAATATTACCTGATCTGAATTGATGGACTGCACAGGTCCTACTTTGCACATCGCGCTCCATGTGGCTGGCCACAGGTGATAGGGTGGAGTCAACCGGTGACAGAGGTTATTTGCTATTTTTCTTTTGCTCATCGTCTCTATGACATGAACAAGAATGTTTTTGCATTTTTTTGCTTGCTAGATAATGGATGGTTGCTACTGTGCAACATAGCTCATCTCTATACCATGTTGCTACATCCTTTCGTGATTCTATCGCCGATAGCCACTCGCCACCTGATTGCCCTCTCCACCACTCGTCACAAGACATAGACCAACCTCTCCATCCTTATCGCAAGATCTAGCAAAGCCACCAGGATCCTAGCTTCATGATGGTTTTATGGCTGGACCATTTTTTTCTTTTCTAGTTTGATTCAAATGTGAGTAATTTTATCACTCGTCTGTGATTGAGCCTGTAATTTTTTTTATTCGTATGTTCATTCTGTGATTCAGATTAACAATACTTTTATTATCAGTTTTACTCCTATACTATGTATTGAACACATCAGTAAACATATTACTACACGATAGCTACGAGAACATGGGCTATATGAAGAGGAATATAGTAATTGTTTTACTCCCAGACTATGAAGTCTAAATAATATTTATAACACTGGTAAAAGAATTACTAGTATTGTAAGCTGGTAGTATTTTTTACAACCATCTAAGAATGGTGCCGAACGATGTGGGGGCATTCATGCAAGTAGATTTATTACTTTTGAAGTGGGCATTCATGCGTGTAAATTTGTTACTTTTGAAGGTACAGTGGAGGGATGTTGGGAGCAAATGAAAAACTCAGCAAAGTAAATTTGTTAAATGTTGAGAGACACTAGAAAAACAGAAAACTCGGAAAGAAAAATTATCTGGTAATATTTTACTAAAACAAGAAAACAGAAAAAATCTAGGGAGAAGGAAGGAGAAAATGGAAAAATATAGTTAATATTTTATCAGGCCTTTTAATGAAGCATAAATGAGATGGAAAAAAGAAAAAAGAAGGCAAAAGTTGCTACAGGACATGCAAAGTTTATGGTCTTTACAGTGAGACACCCGAAGATCGTGTATTTCTCGTGGACCCCGTAAAAATGTGGTAATTAGCTGGCGGACACTGGCCATATTATTTTATTATTTTTGGTGGAAACGGTAAGAGAAACTTTCATAAAAGACTATTTTGCCCACGGGCCATTTGTATAACCTGACCAGGTCGAGTTGCAACCAGATACATTCCAGTCTCGCTCTCTCCCCTTATGCGCCGTACTCGAACTCTAGTTCTTGGTGGAGGGCGGCGCGAGCATTGTGGCTGCGAGGTCCGGTGATGGTGGCAGCGGATTCAAGCAGCAGTGGCGGTGGCGGCGGATTGGAGCAGCGTGGAGGCTAGGGCAGCTAGGGCGGCTTCGTGTAGTGAGATGGTGCCCCGGATTTGAGCAGCAGGGAGGCTGCGTGGATTCGAGCAGCGGTGGCAGAAGCAAGCAGCGAGATGGATGAATCGGTGTATGCCGGCTCTTCCTCAATGCGAAATCCCCACACAGGTGAGTTGCCCCTGGTGAAATGCACCTATTGCGGTACACAGTTGGAGGCCAGAACATCGAGGACCCCAGCGAACCCGGGCAAGCGTTTCGTCAAGTGTCCGAAGCTTGAACATGTAAATTCTAGGCACAAATCAGTTATATGCACTACAGTTTCACAACCCTCCTCATCATCAGCAGCTAAGTCGTCGACATCTTCATCAGACCCAGGTTCATAATCTGGATCAAGCTCCTTATCATCTGAAACCAAATCCTTTTACTTATCCTTCTCATCATCTACACCGACATACTCTACCTCATTGTTCTCTCCCCAAGCATCAACCGGTTTCGAAGTGGTACCCTTTTTAGGTTTAGTACAAGGCTTAGATGGGTGTCCTACTTGACTTTCTTGTGTAAACAACACAATGTCAGTGCAAACATCTTGCGGCTCAGTATTGCCCTGCTCCACACAAGGCTCTGACCTATTCCGTGGGTCATCACTAACATCAATAATTAAAGGGAGCTTCCTCATCTCCCAGTACATATAAAAGGCAGCAAGCAAAGAGCTATCAGAGGCTATCTGTGCATATCGATTGGAAATTTTGTCCCAAAATTTTACATTTAACTCTTGAGCAGGACTATATATCACCTCATCATCAAGATCGCTCATTAGATCAATCCAACATACAGTATCTTTGTCTAATATCCAATTAATGTCTTTATTCATGTGAAATTCGGGCCTACCGTTGTTAGTGAACTCGACATAAGGACCAACCCGAATAGCAACTCTGCATGCCGAGCTGCCATACATCCTACGTGAACACAAATCAACAGAAAACGCAATTAAATCAATTAAAATCCACTTGAACCAAATCAATTAATTTCATTTTGGATCAGAACCAACCAACAAAATAACAACTAAAAACAGTGCTTACCGTCAGGAACCCATGACATATCTATCGGCTTCTGTTGACATAAAAACACGACGGCCTGGGAGATCTGCTTAGCTCCAGTGCAGGTCCAAAATAATAATAAGATGCGGGCGTGCCAGTCAGTTTGATCCTGCAACTGACAAGATATATAAATTGAAGATCAAAAGATAGCCGATCGGCTGACAAGCCGATGGAGTGATTCCAGCCGATGCCGATAACAGCCGATATCCAGTATAGATCTTGATACTTGAGTAAATAATGATATAAAGATAATCGACTGATGATAATGTAGTAAAACAATCCAGTAGAAACCAATCGGCTAGTAATGATAGATTGAATAAGTATTGATCCGAAGGTTGAAGCATTCATCGGCTGGTGGTCCGATGTCAATAAATTCAAATGATTAGATAAACAATGAAAACTTTGTTGTTATCGGCTAAATCCATCTTGTATGTAATCCTTATAAGCTGATACAACGTCCAGATAATTCATCGGCTAGCACTTCCGATAAAACATTAGCATGAACCTATCGGCTTAACAAGATTTATATTATCAACAACAATCTAGTAGGTCAACCTAATCGATGCAGCACGAGATTGTATATGATAATCTAATACTTGATGAACCGATAGATCTGTCTAATGTGATGGATATAACAAATCTATTTAGAACAACATTGCGATTGTAGAGATATATCGGCTAAGATAGAAGATCAGACTTAACCGAGACAGTCCCAACTAAACCGATGCGTCTATAAACACAATGCAATTAAGATAAAATTGAGATATCAGGTAAATATATCAACCAAACCAGAGCGATCAAGAGATCGAAGCGATGCAGCCTTGAACAACACCAATGTAGCCAATAGATTCACCAGGGCCCGACGAAACGTAGGGCTTACCCCTTCACCGGAGATCGAAAGCCGATGCAGCCCCGCGTCAGGTGCCAAATTCCGCCGGTTTGATAAGTAAAAACCTCAGAAAGAGGGTGGCGATACGCCAAAGTTGTATTGATCTAGAGATAATTTACATAGATCCTGGGTGTACATATTTATACCCATGGGTAGATACTAGTCCATATTGGACACGACTCAAACTTTCCTAAAGATAGAAGGAAACACATAAAGTCCTTATCGGACACTAAACACACTTTCCTAAAGATAAAAGGAAACTAACAAACTATTCCTAATTAAATAGATACAATTGCCTTTTTCGGACTCAATCCATACGTGGCAATCCTCATGAAGCACTTTAAACGAACCCGACAATGGTTCCAACATCCCCTTGTCGGAATCGGCTACATCGGCTTCCTTGTCCGATTCAATATCAGCCGATGCACACCGTAGCCGATGCAGTTCTGAAGCCGATTTATACTCTGTTTCTGTTACCGATTTCCTTCCAAATCCGCTTCAGTCTTAACTCCAAATTCGATGCATGATTTACCAAATTTCATTGTCAACACATGCCCCCCAGTTTTGGAGTATGAGGACTCATGCTTCAAAATTCTCTTCTATCTCACCTTGATTACTCCAAAATTGATCTTCCTTTGCTTCTTGCAATCGGCTCTCGTAAGCCGATACAGTCTGTACTAGATGAGCTAGATCATCAAACTCATGGCAAAAGAATATATCTCTGACATGTGCTGACAATCCTTGGAATGCAAGATCGGCTAGCTGCTCATCACTTAGGCTCAAACTGTAACATCAGCTACGGACATTGCAAAATCTTTGAATATATTCCATAGCCGATTCTCCCTTTTGCTGCTGAACCAATATCAAGTCTGAAAGCTTCATTTCACTGATCCCAGCAAAGAAATAATCATGAAATTGCTTCTCAAGATCGGTCCATCCTCTGACAGAATCTGATGGTAATGATGAAAACCATGTGAAAGCTGATCCAATCAAAGATAATGGAAAAAATCTAACTTTCAATGCTTCTTCAGCTGATGCCTCCCCACATTGCGCTAAGAATCGGCTGATATGTTCCATTGTAGATATATCATCTTGCCCTGAAAACTTGGAGAAGTTTGGAATCTTGTATCGGTATGGAAGCGGAACTCTATCGAACCATTCAGGATATGGCTGCCGATACATATGGATCTACTCCTTAGGTCTAAGTCCAAACCGCTCCTCTACTAACTTCGCAATTCTATCGGCCCAACCATTGTTCATCTGATGGCATTGTTCCTCTGGCCGATATTGTTGTTGTTCTTCAATCTGCCCCCCGAGCTGGCCTCTTTGAACAATTAACTCATCAACTTTTCCCTTAATCAAATTTTGCAATGTGTCCACCAAAATTCCAGATTGATTAAACAATGCGCGATGAACTGCTTCATCAACTTTATCTTGAAGTATTTCAATCATCGGCTCGGGAAGTTGAGATTTCTGAATTGGCCCTTCCGGTGTCATGACGAAACATTGGAGGCAACGTTTTTGAAAATCAGCTTTTGCTTGCTCCATCTCTTGCCTCTGTTCCTCCGTCAAATCCTCCACTGCGATCATGATCTTGGTGTTGACTTCTTCTTCAGACATGTAGGTATAAAAATTGTGTCCCACTGGGCGTGCCAAATTGTGTTGACGTAAAAACACGACGGCCTGGGAGATCTGCTTAGCTCTAGTGCAGGTCCAAAATAATAATAAGATGCGGACGTGCCAGTCAGTTTGATCCTGCAACTGACAAGATATATAAATTGAAGATCAAAAGATAGCCGATCGGCTGACAAGCCGATGGAGTGATTCCAGCCGATGCCGATAACAGCCGATATCCAGTATAGATCTTGATACTTAAGTAAATAATGATATAAAGATAATCGACTGATGATAATGTAGTAAAACAATCCAGTAGAAACCAATCGGCTAGTAATGATAGATTGAATAAGTATTGATCCGAAGGTTGAAGCATTCATCAACTGGTGGTCTGATGTCAATAAATCCAAATGATTAGATAAACAATGAAACCTTTGTTGTTATCGGCTAAATCCATCTTGTATGTAATCCTTATAAGCTGATACAACGTCCAGATAATTCATCGGCTAGCACTTCCGATAAAACATTAGCATGAACCTATCGGCTTAACAAGATTTATATTATCAACAACAATCTAGTAGGTCGAACCTAATTGATGCAGCACGAGATTGTATATAATAATCTAATACTTGATGAACCGATAGATCTGTCTAATGTGATGGATATAACAAATCTATCTAGAACAACATTGCGATTGTAGAGATATATCGGCTAAGATAGAAGATCAGACTTAACCGAGACAGTCCCAACTAAACCGATGCGTCTCTAAACACAATGCAATTAAGATAAAATTGAGATATCAGGTAAATATATCAACCAAACCAGAGCGATCAAGAGATCGAAGCGATGCAGCCTTGAACAACACCAATGTAGCCAATAGATTCACCAGGGCCCGACGGAACGTAGGGCTTACCCCTTCGCCGGAGATCGAAAGCCGATGCAGCCCCGCGTCAGGTGCCAAATTTCGCCGGTTTGATAAGTAAAAACCTCAGAAAGAGAGTGGCGATGCACCAAAGTTGTATTGATCTAGAGATAATTTACATAGATCCTGGGTGTACATATTTATACCCATGGGTAGATACTAGTCCATATTGGACACGACTCAAACTTTCCTAAAGATAGAAGGAAACACATAAAGTCCTTATCGGACACTAAACACACTTTCCTAAAGATAAAAGGAAACTAACAAACTATTCCTAATTAATAGATACAATTGCCTTTTCGGACTCAATCCATACGTGGCAATCCTCATGAAGCACTTTAAACGAACCCGACAATGGTTCTAACATCCCCTTGTCGGAATCGGCTACATCGGCTTCCTTGTCCGATTCAATATCAGCCGATGCACACCGTAGCTGATGCAGTTCCGAAGCCGATTTATACTCTGTTTCTGTTACCGATTTCCTTCCAAATCCGCTTCGGTCTTAACTCCAAATTCGATGCATGATTACAAAATTTCATCGTCAACAGCTTCACAGGGGATTAAGTGCTCGTCAAAAGGACCGAACATTTCTTTACCGCCACCTTCTTCTTCCTGGGAGACCCCATCCCGAGTGAGCGTGCTGACATCCCCCCAGGGGATGACATTGCAGTCATGTCGCCGCAACCCCGAGCTCACTGCTGCATTGACTCGCCGCTTCAATCCTCGGCCCCAACGAACACTCGCCGCTTCAATCCTCCGCCGCCCCCACAAACACTCGGTAGTGCTGCCACCACCGCCCTAAAAGCTAGGGTTCAGAGGAAAGGGGATCGGGGTTCAACGGAATGAGCTGGGTTCGAATCGCGCACAACCGACTTTACAAGCAAAACGTCACGGGGGCATTTTGGTACTTTCAACACTCTTTCTCTCTCCATTTTCACCAGAAATAATAAAACAATACGGTCGGTGTCCGTTAGCTAATTACCAAATTTTTGCGGTGTCCACGAGCAAATATACGATCTTTGGGTGTCTCACAGCAAAGACCACAAACTTTGCGTGTCCTGTAGCAAATTTTGCTAAAAAAGAAACACGGAATGTGGGGTGGTAAAAAAATGAAAAAACCGGACGGAGGAAAGGTGGGGTGGTAAAAAATGGGAAAACGGGATGGCGGGAGCGTTGTGTGGCGCTCGAACTAGCATTCCGCGCACAGCGTGCGTATTAGCGTCACAACTTTTTTCCTCCTTTTTTCTCTTCCAAATTTCTCTGCTCATAAATATTTTCCTTTTGAAATTATCATCATTTAAGGTGTGTATGCAGTGAGTATGTTATTTTGCAAATACTGTCCATCTATAATTAAAAAATGTTACTAATTGAATAATCAAAATTTCAATCTTTGTCGATGAGGTATAGCAAAATACACATGCATCAACTGATAGATTAGCCACCCGATCAATTTTGTGAGGCTATGGAAAGTTATACATAAGGGATTCCCGTGTGATGACGCATGAAACGAGCGTCGTCGGGTTTAGTGCTATATATGATTTCTGATTTTATTTTGCTATTATTTTGTTTGTATTGTTTTGGTTTGTCATTTAAATTGGTAAAGTTTTTATTAATTATGAAAATCGCATTCACCTGTGCAACACACATGTATTTTTGCTAGTCAATCTCATATATTGGTTCTTCTATGCTTAGCTGGTGATCATATATCCCCTCCTTAATACTATTTATACTATTGACTTTATGATTCGCTCATATTAATTAACAGGCCGTCAGATTGGCGTAGCATCTATAACTATGTAAAGAATGGTTTTGTGGTTGTATCCTTCTTAATTTGCAAATTAAGTTATGTCAAGAAATGTTTGTCTGTTTCTGTTTCTCCTTTTTTTAACTTTACAATCTTGCATTTTTTTGTTTTACTTTTTAGTGCTTGAAAGTTAGCCACGTCCTAATTAGATAGTTTTTGTAGATATTTTTCTTTTTATTCTTTTAAATATTGACGTAAATTGAAGAAGAACCATATGAGAACGGTTCATGTTCGACATTCCTGAACTGTAGAATTGGTTACAGTAGGAGCAATCAAAATCGAATAGAACTAAACAATGAATGACAATTATTGAGCTTAACCTCCTCCACAAATTTCGGTGGATGCTCGGTTGTAACATGGAGCAGGTGTATTTTGGTTAGAGTTACAGCAGCAACAACAGATAGAACATGAAGAATTCCTGCTCATTTCCACCAGTTCACACAACCTACACATGATCCACAAAAATCTGCTTGGAAATGCCTCCTTGGGCTCGCGGCGCGTTGTATTCCAACATGGATGCCGACCTGATCTCTAGGCTGCCAGAGTTGCTGCCTGTTTGCTCATCCTGATCATCACCCGGTACCAAATGAGCCTTGTGATTCTTCTGATGGTCACTGTCTGGGCTGTAAGTGTTTGTTCTTGGCACCTTCTGATCTTGAGGTGCAGCTGACCCCTTGGGGAACACCTCCTGAACCTGTCCATCTGAAAATCGTTTTGAATCTTGGCCTGATTTTGTTGTATCCTCCATAATCTTCTCCTACATTAACCAGTATATGTGAAATATATTTAGAGACAATTGGAGAGGTAATAACTATTATGGGAATCAGTAACAGATATCAAATTCAGAACAATTAAGTTTTGTCTTTGGAATAGCTTTTGTCAGACTCTGCTCATCTGTTCCTGAACGAATTGAACACGCAGTGACCTAACAGCAGGTATGCAGACTCCAAAATATGCCACATCATTTAATTCCTACGTGGATGAGAGAGAACTTAGGAGAGAGAACCAAGCAGGCACCTATTTTACCGCTCGGCGCCAGCGTAGCTTTTCACGTGCTATAGCTTATAGCTTGCTAGTGGTCTGCTTTGACGATAATATAACACGTTTTGTGGGGCTAACCCAATAGCATCCAATCTCGTAATGGACTGAGCTGGTAACGTAAGATTTAAAAAAAATAAGAAAAACCAGCATTGGAAGTTGTGTATAGATAGAGTGCAGTCTACTACTGTATATACTACCTTTTAGTATTAGCTACACTAGACACTAGGCTGATGTGGTCAATTTTATCGCCGGTAGTAAGCTATATTATTGATCTTGCTCTAAAGCTAGCTCAGGTAAGAAATGATAGAACAAGATGGGGGTTTTATGTGTGTTTACCTCTCTGTTAGTAGAACTACTCTTGAGATTTTGTCCCTTATCTTTATGCTGCTCCGCAGCTTTCGGCTTGCTGTCTCTTCGCTTCTGTGACCGCTCTCTCAGTTTGGGCCTGTATACATGGACAGAAAAATCATCAGCCTCTGAAATCTGCAAAGAAACCCAACAGTAAACAAGAATGCAAGTTCAGAGAGATCGAGATGAAAATTCTGTCATATATTCTCACTTCCTTCCATCATGGGAAGCAGCTGAATCAGCAACCTCATCCTCCTCCTTGTACACAGCCGGAAGCTCCGACAGATCGCACGGCAATGGCGGCGTGCTGAAGAACTGCATGCAGAAGCAGCAGTCAATCAATGGATGGCGCTGCAGTAAGCCAGTAACAATGCAAGGTGGAGATGACAAGATGGGCGGCGGCGTACGTACGCTGCTCTGCAGGGCCTGGCCGGCGGTCCCGCGGGCGGCGGGGTCGAGGGCGAGGAGCGTGGCGAGCAGGGCGAGCGCGGACGGCGGAAGGAAGCCGATCTTGTCCACCATCGACGGCTTGTACGTCCTCGGCGGGCGGAAGCTCGGCGGCAGCCTCATCTTCCTCCAGTATTCGTCGGGCGGCGAGCCGCAGAGGCTGAAAATCCTGGAGAGCTGCTCGATCTCGGTTCTTCCGGGCATGAGTGCCCTGCCGGAGAACATCTCGGCGAGGAGGCAGCCGGCGCTCCAGAGGTCGATGCCGACGCCGTAGTCGGTGGCACCGAGGAGGAGCTCCGGGGCGCGGTACCAGAGGGTGACGACGCGGCTGGTGAGCGGGCGGCGGCGGCCGTAGTAGTTGGCGAGGCCGAAGTCGCCGATCTTGAGGACGCCATGGCGGTCGATGAGGAGGTTGGAGCCCTTGATGTCGCGGTGGAGGATGCCGCGGTCGTGGCAGTGCTGCAACCCCGACAGCAGCTGCTGCATGTAGCATTTTATCTGCACAAATAAACCCGGTTCCAAATATCAAAATTAAGGGCCTTGCTTTGAAGCCCAAAACAAGTGTGAAGTTCCGGACCGCAACTTGTTTTAAGGTGGGCTGTAAAAGAGTGCTTGGATGACTAGATTTCGGATTAAAATGGAATAAGTTCACTTTGACTCCCTTAAAGTATTGGCTAAATCTGATTTGTATCACTGAACCACAATACCGGATATCTTGACCCTCAACTATTAAAAACGGTGCAATTTGACTCCCTCAACGGTTTTATAGGACGGTTTCATTGACGTGGCGTCTAAGTGGCGGTGTTGACCTAATCTTCGTCCTACACGGCGTTGATGTGACGCTTATGTGGTGTTAGAATTAAAAAAATTATGTGGGACCCATTTATCATTCACACAAACAATATTGTGGGACCCACATGTAATCCTATCTTTCTCCTTCCTTCTTCCTCCTCCCTCCCTCTCCCTTCTCTCTCTTTCTCTTTCTCTCCTCATTCGCCATCTGCGGGAGAGCTCGAGTAGCGGTGGTGGCGGGCGGGGGCCAGAGCGGCAGTGACATGTCTTGTGGGTGGTGGTGGTGGCCCCAGACGAGGAGGCCTTCACCCTCTCGGCGTCTTGCTAACATCGTTGGTTTCTCCATGGCGTTACGCCTCGAGGTGGAGCATATGCGTGAATGGCACGACGCCGAGGAGCTTGGCGAGGAGGCGGCTGTCATTGTTGCTGACAACGCCATCTCCGCGCTTGCGGAGCACGAGGGAGCAGTGGGTGCCCATGAACCCGGCGGAGCCGGTCACCAGCACTGACATCCCCGCGCCCGCCAGCCGACACAGGAGGCCTCCTCGCACGCTGATCTGACCGCCATGGCCCACCGCTCCGTGTCCGCTCTTGTTACTAGCACCCACGCCCCGGCGCGAGCCCATTGTGCCCCCGAGAAGAGGAGGAGGAGGCGGCAGCGAGGTCGAGGTCGATGGCGATGGGGAAGTAGCCAAGCGGGGTCACGTCCCTTTCCCCCGCTCCCACTGCTCCGCCCTCCGGGTCAGCAACTCCAGTGCCCGCCCACCTACCCCTCTCGCCCGTCGCCGCCGCTCTAGCCATCGCCATCGTCTCTGCCGCCAATCTGGCCACCGCTCCCCATGTATGTTCGAAGGGGAAGAGAAAGAGGGAGAGAGAGGAGGGAGAGGGAGGAGGAAGAAGGGAAAGAAAGAGGATGACATGTGGACCCACAATGTTTTTTTGTGTGAATGACAAATGGGTCCCACATATTACATTTTTATTTTTATTGCCACATAAGTGCCACATCAACACCACGTGGAATAAGGACCAAGTCAACACCGCCACGTAGGCACCACGTCAGTAAAACCGCCCTTTAAAACTGCCGAGGGAGTTAAATTGCACCGGTTTTAATAGTTGAGGGGTCAAGATATCGGTATTGTGGTTCAGGAATACAAATCAGATTCGGTCACTAGTTAAGGGGGTCAAAGTGAACTTATTCTGATTAAAACCATAGTTGGGCCCATAAAACGTCGGAAAAAAAAACACCTCGAGAGCCCACGCAAAAATCCAACATCACTTGGGGCTCTCCTTGTTGGAATAAGTTCACTTTAGGTCTCGCATCTTCACGTCGAGTTTGAATTGCATGCTTGAACCCTAATACAGGACACGCCTCTCAACTTGTAATACCAGAGCCTGAGGTCCTAAGGTAGTCTTGTGCTCGGTTTCGGTTGATGTGGCGGCTGAGTCAGTGTGGGATCCACGTGCACCCCACATGTCAGCGGTCTAAACTTCTTCCTCTTCTCTCCCCCTACCTCTCATCCCCATCTCTCTCCAGGCAGCCTCCACGGTGCACAGTTGATAGGGAGACAAGCCGCGATAGGCGGAGAGGAGCTGGGTGGAGACGGGGAAGCTTAGGTCGAGCACCACCTGTCCTATCCTCCTAGGTTGCCACTACCACCATAGTGAGAAGCTGGGCAGTATAGATGGCCAAAAGGCCCGGGCCCAATGGCATGGCCCATGGAACAAACTTTTGGCCCGGTCCAAGCACGGCATGACACGACTGGTGTAAGGCATGTGCACGGTGGGCCGGGCCGGCACGACATGGTCCAATGATCACGGAGGAAAAATAGATGGGGGACCTCAAATAGACTTACATTAGCCATATAAGACAGAGCCCAAAGAGAAGAGGGATGCAAAATAGACTTATTCTAATCATATAAGACACAACCCAAAGAGATGAGGGAGAAAATAAACTTATTCCAAGGAGGAGCACCGTGGGCTTTCGTGCCTTTGGGCTGGGCCGGCACGGCCCGAGTCTTGTTGCATCGTGCCTGGGCCGTTGATGCAACCCATGGGCAGGCACAACTCGGCCCGATGTGTAGGTCGGGCCGTGTCGGCATGACTGATATTAGCCCAAGCCCGGTCATGCCGGGTCGGGTGGCCTATTTGGCCATGTATACTAGGCGGACAAAGGGAAGTGCAGGCTCGACAAGGAGAACGGGTAGGTCTAAGGAGCACAGCGTCACCTCGCCACCGACACCAGCGTTGACGAGCGGTGGGCGGTCGACCCTTCTCATCGTTCGCGGTGGGACTTGGTGGAGTCCACAGGACCTTGCCATCCTCCAGTGCAGGATCCATCGGACAGGGAGGGTCATCGTCGATGTTCGCTGTTGCCACTGCCATCTGGATCTTGCAAATCTTGGTGAGGACAGCGCAACAAATCTAGCAAATCTGCCATGGCCATCAATGTGTGGAACAATTGCGCCCTTCCATTTGTCGCCTGCTGCCCTTCCAGTCTGGCGGCTGGTCCACACCATCACTACTGCCATCCCCTCATCTCCTCTCTCCTTGCATCTCGGACATAGCAATGTTGATGCACCTGTCAGCTCCTTTCCCGTCGGCCACCACTCTTCTCCCCATCGGCGCCGCCCAACTCCTCTCATGTCTATCGCCTCCCGCCACCGTTTCCCTGTTGGACCGAAGGCCTGGAGGGAAGAGAGGGGAGAGGGTAGGAAGATTACGCTACTAACATGTGGGGTCTATGTGGGTCATACAAGACTTAGCCGGGTCGATCACAGTCAACTCGCCACGTCCATCGAAACTGGGCACAATACTGCTCGGGGGCCTTTTTTTGGTGTTCTAGTATTGTAAGATGAGGGACATGTTATGTCTGAGAAAATAGGCATTTGGCGATCTTCAAAACTAGGTTTCGCTATTCTGCCTTCCTCAAAACGTGGTTTGATAAAAAACCAATCTCGAGCACGCGCTACTCGCCACATTGTAATTTTCGCTATCTTAGTGATTTTCGAAATGTTTTTTGCTTGACCACAAGGTGATCAAACAAACATACCCCTGCGACTTGCCATTTCTTCATCTTGCAGTGAACTAACTGCGGTGGTGTCGAGAGGAGAAGGCGGTGTGGTGGCGTCACTGGTGACTGGCGTGTGCAGGGAAGGGGAGGCCATGGCTGCGGTGGAAGAGGGAAATCATCTCGCGAGAGCACAACAACCGTGAGCTCCCCTGCGAGGCGCATAGATACGGAGGTGAAGGCCACCACCGGCGTTTTTGTTTGTGGCAACTCGTGCAGCGGCAACATCACGCAACAACAGCCGTGGGGGAGGTGGGCGGCGGAGATCTGCGACCCCAAGGAGAACGACTGCCACGTGTGGCTCAGCACGTTCGACACCATCGAGGCGGCCGCTTCCGTGTACCCGGTGTCGCCCTCAACATCCCCACCCACCGCTGCGTCACTCTAGTCTTCGCAGCACTTGCTCCGCCGCCGACGATGACCAAGGAAGAAGGCACTGCTACATCCGCTTCACTGCCATCGAAGAAGAAGCCGCTTCCGTCGCTGTCACCGACGGCGACAGCGAAGGAGGAGCCCGTCGAGCTCGAGCTTGCAGCCCCCTCAACCATGATGGCGGTGCCTTTCGTGCCCCGGTCTGTGTGCCCTCTCCTGGCCAGCGGCAGGAGACACAAGTAGCAGCCGATGGCAGTGAGGGTGTGAGGCCGATCTTCTTCTCTTATTTTTGAGAAAGACTCGATCCCCTTTCACTTGCTAGATGAAGAAATGGCAAGCCACAGGGGTATTTTAGTCTGATCACCTTGTGGCCGAGAAAAAAACATTTCGAAAATCACTAAAATAGCAAAAATTGGCAATGTGGCGAGTAGCGCATGCTCTAGATTGGTATTTTATCGAATCACATTTTGAGGATGTCATAATAGCAAAACCCAGTTTTGAAGATTGCCAAATATCCATTTTCTCGTTATATTTGGTATTGTGGTTTATGGATGTAATTCAAACTTGACATGAAGATGAGGGATATAGATTGAACTTATTCCCTCCTCGTTAACCTCGACACAGCCTGGCGAGAAGCAGCTTCCACTCTACCCATGGCCGCCACGAACCAGCACGAGACAATCGAACAACTCCAGCGTCAGAAGATATGGAGAGTAAAGGGTGAGAGGAGGGAGTCTGGTAAGAGAGAGGATGACATACGGGATCCCATATTTTTATTTTTTTTTCTTTAAGAGACTTGCATGCTATTTTGTTCTTTTTTTATTGAAATACCATGTAAACGTCACTTATACACCACATCACATAAAAAACCACGTCATAGTTGAACGTAGGCATCATAAAGGATAAAACATCTATCAAAACCATCTAGAAAGGTAAATTGATCCGGTTTTAACAACTAAGAGAGTCTCTATACACGGTTTAGTGTTGAATGACACGAATGAAATTCAGCCCAAAGTGAGAGAGCCAAATGAACTTTTTCTAGCCCAGCTATCGAAAACAACGACGGTAAACTAGCCAGCACAAAATTGCCAGCCCAGCTAAGTTGACTGATTTGGAAATCATTAATATTGAATCATATATATTTGGCTGATCTGGAAATCATTTTTAATCCAATGCACTTACAGGTTAAGAGGGCTCTAGCTTGTCCTAAAACAACCATCAGGATGCCACCTCCTGAAGGTTGCCTGAAGATTAATGTTGATGCAGCCATTTCTTGATCAGGTAACAAATAAGGAGTTGATCGGAGCTGTTTGCCGTGACACGTCCAGTAAATTTGTGGCAGCTAGTGCTATGGTTTGGGAGGGGATGTCTAATCCAACTACACTAGAAGCTCCTGCAAAGGGCTTGCCATCGCCATGGACGGCAACGTCCTGAAGGTCTGTATTGCTTCAGATTGTTAGGAAGTTATTACGAGTATTGCTAAACTCAGATATTTGGCGGTCCTTAATTAAAAGAAGATTCTCGTCGTGAAAGTCGGGATCTAAATGCAGATGCACATAATTTTGCCAAGTTTGCATGTACATTGAATGAGGGGCGTCATGTGTAGCTGCTAAACCCTCTAAGCTTTGTTGATATGCATGTAAATTAACCAGTCTAGTCATGAATGAATTCCCGGTTTTTTTCCCAAAAAAAAAAAAACGCTAAGTTTTGACTTTTGACTTAGCCCATTGGATAACAATCGGGGATGGCCCAATATGAGTTGTGAATAGGCAGAGCGAGCAAGCCCCGTCCGAAAACCGCCAAAACAAGAAGGAACAAATTAAGGAGGGAAAAAAGTCGACGCATGTGGCAACAAATGGAAGCAGGCTGCGTATCCAAGGACATGATGTGAGGAGGAAGATGTCCGGCGCCGGCTATGAGGCCGTGCATGGCCATGGCGGCGACGGCGGCGACGGCGGCGAGATGGCAGATGATAATAAGTAGAGTACGTATACCTGGGGCTCGGTGAGGCGGTGGTCGGGATGGCAGATGAGTCGGCTGAGGTCGGAGTACATGAAGTCGAAGACGAGGTAGATGCTGCGGTGCATCCTGGAGGTGGCGATGCCGTGGAGGCGGATGACGTTGGGGTGGTCCAGCTGCCGCAGGATCATCATCTCCCTCGCCATGAACCGCACGCTCTCCGACTCCGACGTGTCGAACCGCACCTTCTTCAGCGCCACCACCCTCCCCGTCCCTCTCTCCCGCGCCTTGTACACGTTGCTGTACGTCCCCTGCCCCACCTGCACACCCGCCGGCCATCGCCATGGCCGCCGGCATCAAGGCGTTAGAGTCTTTGGGTTTGAACTGCAGACGCCGCCGGCCATGGCGTGCCTGGTGCGTGCATGCCTTGGCGATCTTGTCGTAGGCGTCAGCGCTCTTGGGGACGATCCCCTGCAGCGCCTCGCGGGGCACGTTGTCCAGCAGCCACGTCGGCCACCCGTCCACCAGCTCCTCCTCCCGCCGAGGCGCCGGCTGCGGAGGCGGTGGCGGAGTTTCTTCCTCATCCACAGCCGCCGTCACCTCCGCCGCCGCCGCCGCGTTTTCATCCATGGCTTGATGATCAGTCTGACGATCATCGTTGCCACTGTCCCGCTCGATCTGCTCCCTTTCGACCGCGGCGGCGCGACGGCCGCTGGCGCGGGCGGCGTCCGGCTGCTGCCCCTTCAGCAGAAGCAGCCTTGCGGCAGCCGGTGCGGCGGCGGGGAGGGGATCGGAGAGGCGGGAGGAGGCGGCCGGGACGTAGCGGTTCTTGCGCATGAGGTGGTCGATGCCACGGCCGTCGCTGCGTGCCGGGGAGCCTTGAGAGGGCTTACCCTGCGCGCAGCCCATGTCGTCGGCGCCCGCGGCGCCGGAGCGGTGGCGCCGGCGTCGGCGGTGGTGGGGGAAGAAGAGGTGGAGGTGGAAGAGGGAAGAGCGCGACGAGGAGTGAGACATCAACGAAAGAGAGGGTGGGCGCGAGGGGGGCGAGGTGGCGCCAAACATATACGTTGAAACGATATCAAATTATGAATATTATTATCGGCGGCCGGCGCCGGCTGGCCGGCGCAGGCGGCCGAGAGGACGAGAGACGCGGAGTGTTACGTGATTACGTCTCGGCGCGCAACAGACAGCTATATTTGTTGCCGCGTCCCGAGTGCATTTAATTTGTTTTCGAAAAAGAAAACATATACGTGCTTATTTTTTTAAAGTTAAACTTATCAAATTTTATAAAAACATATAAACAACATTTTCAACACAAAACAAAGAAACTATAAAAAATATGTTTAATATTAGATGTAGTTAAACTAATTTAATGCTACAGCTGTTGCTATATTTTTAATAACTCGATTGAACTTTGATTTAGAAAAATGTCAGAACGAAGTAATATATAGGACTCTGAAACAAAGTTCTACTAGAAAAATATGTACAGTAGGTCATATACACAACCATTAATTGTGCATGTAAAAAGTTCTACGAAAGCATCTGCACGAAACTTAATTGACTGCGACGATGTGATGCACGTATATTCCCTCTGTACATAAATACTATCATTATTTATGTATCTTTAAAGTATGAATTAAGAGAAAAAAATTGTATTGTCGTTCCTTTTAAATGATGTATAGTTGGAAGAAAGAGGGTAGTTAGGGGTAGAATGGAGAGAAATTTGAATAAGATTTAATTGATTTGATAAGTACTATTTTGAAGTGATAAACTATTTTGAAGTGATAAATATTACGGGATAAATTTCAAAAATGATTCCCGTCGAGCGCCCGACCTGCAATGAAAAAGTCGAGTGCTTCCTCATCCATCCTCCCATGTGCTGAACCCAATTAAAATTGAAAAGAATAGAGCATTCTAAACGACTCTATCTGTATGTTGCATGCAGTGCAATGTGTACTCTTTTTCTCTCTCTTATAGGTTCAAAATTGTATTAGTAGCATCTAAAGTAAATTCTTTTTTAAACTATTCAACGGATCTAAGATTTGATTATACCATTGAATTTTTTTAGTTAAATCTTTCAAATAAGATTTCACATTATTATAATTTAGAGAAAATATATATATATTTTAACCATTAAAATTTGATGTTTCGCATGTAATAAGCGAATGTTTCAACAAATTTTAACTATGTTGCATCGTTTAAATTTTTCTTTTGCAATGTGTTTTTTTAATATTTCAGTAAGTATATTGTAATGTTTCGCTAGCTCATTATAAATGATACACATTGTTCTTCATATGTTGCAGCAAGTATTACATGATGTTTCAATATTTACAACTCAATGTTTCATATAAGATAAAAAATGTTTCAACTAGAAAATATAATCATATATAATCTTGTGTGATCTCTTTATAAAGATCTAATTTCAATGAATACAATGTTACAATTAGATTGATAATTAAATAATTAATTTAGGAAAAAGATAAGTTTAAAGTTTGTTAAAGAGGTTATTTAAGTAAGAAGATAAAGCTTCCCTAGCTAATGCTTGGGAGTAGAGTGCATGTATGCTAGTGAGTTGATGGGACACGGCAGTACATGCAGACGATACTTGTAGACTTGCATATGCATGCAGCGAGGGAGAGCTCCTGATATTTTAGAGTTTTATCGGACACCCGATGAGTAGTTGCTTCACATAAATTTTGATTCTAGAAAGTCAACTATTATAGAATGAGGGTAGTATGATTTATCTTGATACATAGAACCGAAATCATATAACATTATTTTCTAGGAATATGGTTTGGGAGATTTGGGGCAAGGGTTAAAAGAAGTGTTGGACCAAACGGCTTAGGTGTCCTTCATTAATCCATTTAGTTGTAATTCTCCCGTTGATTAGTTGGTGTAGTATAGTAACTTATCATGCATTAGCAAAAGGAAAGAAACATTGAACGATAAAATTAACATAATTTTTGTTACAAAACATGGCGACATTGTGGATTTAAGTTCCTAGACGTGGTAAAAGTCTATCTTTAGAGCAAACTCTGTCAAAGTGTGGATATCTGTTGCTAGACACTGTGCCTAATATTAGTTTCCAATTGAATTGGAAAGAGAAAGTGTGAAAGATAAAACTCTCTGGTCCAACATGTCAACTCTCCCTTCTCTCTTTCTCCCAATCTCTTCTGCAAACCGATTAGGTAAACAACACATTCACTCCTTCTGCTCCACAGAGGTGAAAACTTGATCCGAAAGTAGCTCGCCGGGTAGAGACCGACAACATGGTATTCGTCTGCGTGTGGGAGTGGAAGAAGGGTGGCGGTGACGGGCGCATCTCCTTGCCTGAGGACTCAACCAACACGGTGGGGGATGCCAGGGATGGGGGTGATGAGCATGCGCTTCTACATTGCCGCGGGGCTAGGACGAGCAGCATGAGCTGGGAGAAGTTGGTGTCGGTGAGCATCTCCGAGGGGGACACCATGGTAGTGGCGAGGGAGAGCGACAGTGAGGCCGATGCAATGACTGCCTCACGACGATGGAAGCTATGGTGAATATTGGGAGAAAGAGAGAAAAGAGATGGAAGAGTTGATATGCGAGGACAGGGGTATTTTTTACTTTTTCACACTGTTTCTATCACCTATTCAAATCAATATTTTAATGGATGTGATGTCTGGCAGGAAATATCCATAATTTAAGAGTGCCATCTCTGAAGATTGATTTTTACCATGTCCAGAAACCAAATTTACAAAGTCACGAAGTCATAAATTAAATTCTTGATAGGACAACGTAGTACTAGTGGGAGGTGTTTTGGGGATGAGATAAAAATTAGGAGGGTGGGAGGTGTTAAATAGTCCAGCGAGATAGTTTAAGTGAGTAACTAAAAAGGTTTTTCTCTACTAAGGTGGTGTTCGGGATGTGAGGTTGGGAGCTCACCTCCCGCGCACGTCAAACAGAGTGACACACATTTTCTAATGATTAATTAAGTGTTTATTAATTTTTTTAAAATGGATTAATATGATTTTTAAAAGCACATTTATATAGAAATTTTTTGTAAAAAATACACCATTTAGCATTTTGAAAAGCGTGGTGTGAAATTCGAGGGAGGTGAGTTGGGAAAGTTGAGAAAAGAACTCAGCCAAATGAAAGAATTTGGTGTCAATTTACTTGTCCAACTGAGGGCACAGGTCAAACAGCAGTAGGCTGCTAGCTCCTTGTGGTCAATTCGTTCACTACCATTTGGCGTCTAGAAGGGTTGGGCTAGACGCCAGCTACTCAACGCCTCGATCAACGGCATTCTCAAAGCTGACGACGAGGTCAGGATTAAGATAGAAACAGCACTACCTGCTAATCAAACGCAGGGTAAGCAAAATTTTATGTGGAGTACCGTACAAAATCAGGAAACAAATTAAAAGGAAAGAAAGGTTCTTGATGCCTTGCACTACAACTGGAGTTATCAAAGAGAATCAGCTGTCAACGTCTTTAATTTGATGCATACAGACATGTAGAAATGGATGCCATAGGCGGAGTAATACAAATGTCTACTGCAGATCCCCTACATTCATTGCATCGCCGGCCGTTGATAATTTTATTCATATCATTACTGACCGCTCATACTCCCGTGCTACGAGCGCATTACCAGACTACAGACTACGGATCTTTTCCTAGATGGTCACTCTTTTCCGAAAAGACAATTGGCCAATCCATAGATGATAAATGTGTATACAGTCCATATACAATGCTACTATGGTTAAAAAAAAATATTATTTACAAACGTATCTTCTACCACTTCAAAAGCGAAGTCATCGTTTCCTCCTCTACTATCATAATTCCCTACGTGAAAAACATCCTCTAACAGAACCACACCACCCAAAACCAGTGTTTTGATGCAAAAAATCAACTTAAAAAAGGATAGAGAACAACTAAACCCATCACTAAAAATAGAGATAGAGAAAAAATAAACCCTGTAATTCTAATCCCGTTGACACTATGTCTACTAGTTCAAAAGTGGGCTCACACCCTCCTTTTATCCACTTCTCCCACCACTTGTAGCACGTCCATGCACTTCTCTGTAGGGATACGCGTAGGCTACGATAGCATAAAACAAAATTTTTCTACCGCGTAAACCAGGAACCATGCAAGTATGAGATCATAGATCGTTACCACTCGACACGCTGCGCAGCGGAAGTATGCGCTAAGGAGCCGAAGGAATCCTCGCGATGTAGCGCGCGCCGATGTAGAGGAAGTAGTCGATCGCAGCGGCTCGACCTTCTCCTCCTCGTGCGTTCTCCTCGCCGTGCTCTCACGCCGATCAGCACCACAAGACAGTGGTGCTTCCATCGGTGTCCACACATCCAGGAAAGGAACACCACGCGTAGATGTGCTAGCACCCGCGCGCGGCTAGGGTTTGCTCGTGGAGGGGAGTGGCGGCTAGGGTTTCACGTGGTGTGATGTGTTAATACCGCTAGCCACACCCCCTCACGTATATATAGTAACCACGTCCGGGCCTCCAAGGTCCATAGGAGTCCTACTTGGATCCCTATCCGAATTGAGTGCATATTGGATCTCCATCCAATCCCTTTATTCCGGCCCTTTAAGCGTGCGACCTTATAGGTTCATGCACACTCGGGTGCAACCCGAAAACTCCTTTTCGGTCCACGTGTCAACAGCGACCCCTAGCAGAACGTATTGACCCACCGAGCATACATAAAGATCATATCGGCTGAACCTTTAGTGTTTACTTGTATGAACCCCTTTGCCTCACGATATCGATTAAGCTCAAAGCTAGATATGTATCATCCTCTAATAGCTCAATCATTCACTCGATCCTGTGATAGATTATATAACCTGCGATTGACTCCTCAATCACTGTTGGCATGGCTATGCACTTCCATAATCTATAACATCGAGGGGCCCAAAGATATCTCTCCATAGGAGGGACAAATCCCATCTTGATTATTCATATCCCACTACATGTTTCATAACACACCCGAAGACTACTTTTATAACTACCTAGTTATGGAATAGCGTTTAGCAGTCCCTAAGTAAGTCACTACACATGTTGGAAACCATGATAATCTTAGGTCTAAGAATTCTATACCAACACTAATCGAGAACACTGATGGCACTACACAAATAGTTCTTGCAGTGTCTCATGTCGGGTCTATCCAACAACATATTCCCCAACATGTGTCCACATTATCAATTTGCTATCTCCATACCATGATCCATGAGACATGATCATCAATCAATACATGTGCTGATCATTTAACCATATTTGTTCCACATATGATATTTGATTAGAGATCCTTTAGAAATAGCAACATATAACGTAAAGAGTCTCATAAATGAATCACATATTCATTAGCCAATAATGAGTTATCTATTTGAAGGAACAATATCAGATAAATATGTAAATATAGTATGTGATATAATCATCTCTATGATTGCCTCTAGGGCATATCACTAACAGTCTCGCACTTGCACTAGAGTCAATCATGCACGTATCTAATACCCATTGCACTAGTGTGTGCCTCATGCTTAGGCTGAGGGAGTGGCTTCGTCAACGGATCTTCAATGTTCAAATCCGTGTGTATTTTGCATATCTTCACATCTCCTCTATCCACTATCTCGCGAATGAGGTGATACCGCCGTAAAATGTGCTTGGACTTTTGATGCGATCTAGGCTCCTTGGCTTGCGCAATGGCCTCACTATTATCGCAATAGAGGTCCATAGGACTGAGAGCACTAGACACCACACCCAGTTGAGAAACAAATTTCTTTATCCAAACAGCCTCCTTTGCCGCTTCAGAAGCGGCAATGTACTCGGCTTCTGTTGTAGAGTCAGCAACTGTATCTTGCTTGGAACTCTACCAGTTTATCTGATATGACCATGACTACCATTGATACAACCATTGCTCACATCATAGGACAACTGGAAGACATTCAGATCAAGCAATGCATGTTTTGGAATCCAATTCAGCCACGTGCGATAGTGCTGACTTCAAACGGCCGCCAAATATATATACGAGCTTTGTTTTAGGCCCATGAGTATTTAATGGAAAGCTCTTGGAGTCCTCTTTCCAATGGATCTAGCCTCATCCCCAAATTCCATCCTAATCAGCTACAATCACGAAAATAAGGTGTTGCATCACCTGTAATGGGCCCATGTGGGGTGCGTCCCAATCTGGTGGAGCACAACCCTAGGGACCCCTAGGTCATCCCCCCACCTCCTTAAATAGCTAGGTACCCCTTTAGGGTCTCTTGGGTTTTTGTTCAGATTAAAGTTTAGCTTCGCTACTTTGCCGTGTAATCCTGTGATCGGTTAGATCGCCAGTTTGCTTGTTACAAAACCCAAACTTATCATTTGTATTCAATTCCTATTTGCAATTCGGATTGCTTTTATCCTTTTCTTGCTTGTTTCTTCGATTTACTTGCAAGAATAAGGTTGATCTGCGTCGGCAAGATCAACAACCCACGGAGAGGTGTATCGATCGCTAAGGTGCAAAACAACAACGTCTCGGACGGTTGTAGTTGGGTCATCAACGTTTCTCCCAAATCATAGTTATCTTCAACTCACCAAAAGATAGGGCCAATCATAGCCTTGAGCGCATCGAGTGGAGCTCAGGGTTTATCAAGTGGTATCAGAGCTTTCGTTGCTCGGTGAGTGTTTATCTACCTATAACCAGAAAATAGCCAAAAAAAATTGCACCCCTAACCTAGCCAACTTTGTGCCGTTGCATTGTTCTTTTCAAGTTTTACTTTGTTGAGTTTTGTGTTGCATCGTCGAGTCATGTTGCTGGTCTTAACATCTAGTCAGTTTAGAGTTTCAAGTTATGGTCACGTCTAGTACCACTGTCACCGTCGCCGCCATGTCTTCGTTGTTATCGGGATCTTCGAAAAGGGAATCTTGACACCGCAAGGGTTCCGTTTTTCTCGTTTTGGGCATTTTTTGTTGGTCGGTTTTGAAGTTGTATAAGTATTAGGGTTTACAATGTGCTTGTGTCGTGTTTCTTTTGGTGCACGTGAGGAAGGAGGACAAGAGATAACATATTAGATTGATGGGAGATTAGATTAGATATGGTTGGTTGGTTTTGTTTCCATCTAAGTTGAGCTTCCCACTTTGGCCGAATCTGACTCCTTCCCTCTCCTCTCGGTTCCACGGTCCGACTTCCTCCTTTCCACGTGTGCTACGAGGTCAACTTTAGTCAAATTCATCGGTAAAATTTTATTTCGGTGTCGGATTCGAGTTCTGTTTGCAAAAACGGAACCTATGGGACGAGAGCATTCCATTTTTGTATAATTTTAATTTTCGGGTTTACACTTTTGCGGTTGAGTCCTTGTAACTTTTTATATTTACCTTTGAGTCCCTGTAATCTTGTATTCAGGTCCTTGAATTGTTTTTGCTGAATAAAAAAAGAAAAAAAGGCAAAAGGTGCTTAAAAAAAGAAAACAAAAGGCCGCACAAAAAAATAAAATGAAAAAAAGAATAAAGAAAGAAAGAAAATAGAAAATCAGCTGCTACCTTTGAGTTTGCTTTCATATATTAGAGTTGTGCTTGAGTTGTTTCTAGTGATATCTTGTGGTATCGTTTGTGTCTAGGCTCGCGTCTCTAGTACGTTCTAGCCTAGGACCAGCACGGTACTTGACTTTGAACTATTAGTCAACTTTGCATTATCTCATTTGAGTATTTGCTATTCCTTTGCTACATATTTAAGCCTACCCAGAGCTCCACAAATTTGATTGCAGCCATACAGCAAGTGTTTACCAAGGCATTGATACATCCAACCTCCATTGGATCTAGGTTGAGTCGGTTTGGTCACCATTCCGCTTGCTTTGGTAAGATATTGTAAGAGCTTGGTAAAAAGCTTGAGTGTGTGTGATATTTGAGACTCCACTACCTAGTAGTTGATAGAAGCGTGCATATTCTTGTGTGTGTTTCCTGTTTGCTACTAACCATGGCAGGATTGCACAAGGGGGTACGAGATGGTCATGCTCAACAACGACTTCTTCACCTTCGACGCGATATGGCAACTTCTCCACGTGATGCACATGGGGTACCTAATTATAATTTTGCACGAGTTGAATCTAAGTTACCATTCTACGATGGTAAGTACGATTCTGTTGCTTATGTTGATTGGGAGCTAGCAGTAGACAATGAGTTTGATGAATATGATTTTTCTGATGCTCAAATAATTAAGGCTGCTAGTAATAATTTTACCTCTTTTCCATTATTTTGGTGGAGTCATGTTAGTAATAAACCTGAAACTTGGGATGAGTGCAAAATCATGATGAGAAAGCATTTTGTGAGTTCTTATTACAAATGTACTCTCCTTGAGAAATTAGAACACCTGAAACAAGTTGATCGAACTGTTAGAGAGTACATCTATGAATTTAAAGTTTGTATCATCTACAGTGGTCTAAAAGAATGCAATGAGAACACAATGCGTAGATTTTTCAAGGGGCTTGATTCTAAAATTCAGGTTATGCTTGCTAACGTGACATATAATCATATTGGACACCTATTCATGCTTGCTCGTAGCATTGAGAGTCAAATCATATCAAATATGAGAAAGCATGAACAATGTGATTTATCTCCTGTTTCAAAAAATCTTATATCTTTGTGCAATGATGGTGTGCAAACATTGAAGGAGCAATCTTTTGTATATCTTGTTACTAACATTTTGCAAGGAGTTCAGAACATTCAACAAAAGGAGGAGAATGATGTACTTGAGAAGAAAGAGGAGAAGCATGAAGCACCTACGACGTCTGAAGAAAGTTTGGAAGGTAAATTAAATAGTGCTGAGATAAATGAATGTGAGTATTCTCAAGCTGAGCTACACATGTCCACTTTTCATGCAATAGTAGAGCAACCTTTAGTGGAACCAATTGCTAAGATTCCTTTATCACAAGTTGATTTTTCTGTTGTTCCTTATGATAAAGAAGAGTAGTGTGATAATGCTTCACTTATACCCATACCACAACTAGTGAATGAACATGCTATTTCTAGTGTTAGTTCTTTATGTGCTGATTTTAAGCATGTTGTTCATATAGCTAATGAAGTTGAGGAACGTGAATTGCTATCTTCTTTAAATACTTTGGGCTATGTTTTGTTTGATGGCTTTTTTGAGCTCGATAATTTGAAGGAGAAATTATATGCTGTTGATTTGCCATGTCCAACTCATACTATATTTCGTCTCTTTGGCAAATATAATGATAGAGGACTTTATTTGGTGCATAGAGTTTACATATGTTTGGATTTAGATCTTCATGTAGATGTGGATAAAATTTGCAAGCTAGAGAGTCATATTATTGATAATCATATTTTCTCGAGTTTCTCTTGTCTTGATTTAAAGAAACAGGTTGGTTTTGAAGAAGGGCAGCGACCGGATCGCTCAACGTTACTGCCATCCGCCCTGACAAATGCATCATGCGATTACTTGGCATCTGAAGAAGAGGAGCAAGATGGACTATTAGAGGAATTTACATACGTAGTGCCCACATTGTTTGTTGTGCTATCTCACAATCAGGTACATTTGTTTCATTGGATAATAATACTATTTTCTAAAGAACTGATGATATTACATGACGAAAGTTTCTTGCGTTTGTTTTCATATAGACACTACTATGGACAAGATCATGCACTACACGAAGAGCACCATATGGAAAAACCGAGGATGGTTTCACGTGAAGAAGGGGAGGATGATGTGACCATGACTACCATTGATACAACCATTGCTACCATTGATACAACCATTGCTCACATCACATGATAACTGGAAGACATTCAGATCAAGCAATCCAAGTTTTGCAATTCAATTCGGCCACCTACGATAGTGCTAACTTCAATTGGCTGCCAACTATGTATACGAGCTCCGTTTTGGGCCCATGAGTACTTGATAGAAAGTTCTTGGAGTCTTCTTTCCAACGGATCTAGCCTCATACCCAAATTCCATCCCAGTCAGCTGCAATCATGAAAACAAGGTATTGCATCACCTGTAATGGGCCTATGGGCTCATAACTGCATTTGGGACCCGACCCAAGTGGGGCCCATGTGGGGTGCGCCCCAATCTGGTGGAGCACAACCCTAGGGACCCTTAGGTCGTCCTCCGACCTCCTTAAATAGCTAGGTGCCCCTTCCGGGTCTCTTGGGTTTTGTTTAGATTAAAAGTTTAGCTTCGCTACTTTCTCGTGTAATCCCGTGATTTGTTAGATTGCCAGTTTGCTCGTTACGGAACCCCAACTTATCATTTGTATTCAATTCCTATTTGCAATTTAGATTGCTTTTATCTTGTTCTTGCTTGTTTCTTCGATTTGCTTGCAGGAATAAGGTTGATCTGCACCGGCAAGATCAACAACCCACGGAGAGGTGTATCGATCGCTAAGGCGCAACACAACAACGTCTCGTATGGTTGTAGTCGGGTCATCAACGTTTCTCCAAAATCGTAGTTATCTTCAACTCACCGAAAGATCGGGCCAATTATAGCCTCGAGAGTATTGAGTGGAGCTCAGGGTTTATCATTATCTAAGGAATAAGTTCACCTGACGTCCCTGAACTTTACGTCGAGTCCGTCTGAGGTTCCCAATCCGCAATACCAGATACCCCTCAACTATCACAAACCGTGCAAAAAAATTCCTCAGGCAGTATCAACCCAATTTTTCCCTAGTTTTGCTGACGTGGCATACGGTGGGCCCCACATGTTAGTGCGCCATTGAGTTGTCATTACACGGAGTTAAAACAGACGTGTGCATGTACCTACTCCATCTCTTCTCTCTCCCGTGGTTGCTCTGTCCAAGCCCTAGCACTTAGGCGACCTGGAGGTGACTCAGAGGTGAGGGCGGGATTGAAGGCGGCGGCGAGCTAGACGCGCCGGTGGCAACAGGCATCGTGCGTGTCAATTCACGGTGCGGATTCAACCCCGGTAAGTTAGTTATGAGGTTGGCATTTCATACAAAGCGAGCACCCACTGTTTCGATTTGGGAGAAGTTTTAAAATGTGCTAGATTTGTTTCTTTTGTGGGTTCGGTGTGGATGCCTACTAGCTTTTTATTGTTGTGCATGTGGTTTTAGGTTGTTTCGTGATCTGTGATCTGGGTGGTCATTTTTTATTAGGTGTTATGTCACAAGCAGGTATTTGGGATATGGATGTAGTGTATTTTAATAGTGTAGTACGCAAGTGCTTAATTTTTAATTTTGAATCTGCATGTAGTATGTTGAGAAGTGGAATTATGGATCCCTTAGGCACTCTTGCAATAATGTTTCATTTCAATGGTGAATTTGTCAATAGAGGTAGAAAGTAGTATTGTGGTGGGAGAGGAGCAATGTCATACATAGACTGGGAGAAGGTTTCACTTCCTGAAATAATGGGATACCTGCATGACCATTCAAAGTTGTGGTGGGAACATTACTGCATTGGCTATTCCCAGGGGAAGATTTGGGCTCTGGACTACGCCTGTTGATGGATGATAAAGTCTGTGAGTTCACGTCTGATTGTATCAGTGAGAATGGTGTGGCTGAGGTGTATGCCGAGGAGCCTATTGTTATTGATGTGTCTGAGGGTTCAGATAAAGCAATGATATATCTACAATGGAACATATCATCTGATTCTTAGCACAATGTGGGGAGGCGTCGGCTGAAAAAGCTCTGAAAGTTAGATTTTTTCCACTGTCTTTCACTGGATCGGCTTTCACATGATTTTCATCACTACCATCAAATTCTATCAGAGGATGGGTCGATCTTGAGAAGCAAATTCATAACTACTTCTTTGATGTAATCGATGAGTTGAAGCTTTCAGACATAATATCGATTGAGTAGCAAGAGGGAGAATTGGCTATGGAATATATTCAAAGATTCCGTAATATCCGCAGCCGATGCTATAGTTTAAGCCTAAGTGATGAGCAGCTAGCAGATCTTGCATTTCAAAGATTGTCAGCACCTATTAAAGACAAATTCTTTTGCCACAAGTTCGACAGCCTAGCTCATATGATCCAGACTGTATCGGCTTATGAGAGCCGATGGCAAGAAACAGAGTGTAATGCCCCAACATTTCGATAGCTGTAAACACCAGCTAACTCATACCGAGCTGTTATGCATTACCTGTGAAATAGTACCAGTCCTAGGATACACTAGCTGGTACAAGCAGAATAAATATGGAATCAAAGTAAACTACTTTATTACATCACTAGAATTAGTCCTTGCATAAGTTACCATCATGGACAGGCCCATAAACGAGTAAAAAAATAATACAGAAAGCCACAACAGCAACAACATGGAAGCTAAAAGCGGCGAGAGACTAAGCTACTGAGTGACTAGGCACTGGGTGATTCAACTAACTAGGTAACTAACTTATTCCACAGGCGAGGCTTGGGACTAGGCACAAAACTTCTAGAAGTCTTAATACTCGGCTTGCTCCTGGAGACATTCCACGGCAGTTGGGTTGACGTCTTCATTTTCAAGCTCTATATATATATATATATATATATATATATAGGGGCAAGGGTGAGTACTTTATGTACTCATCAAGCCAAGGAAAAAATGACATGTTTGGTTAAAACAAGGAGGCTAGGGTTCTATTTGCGAAAGCAGCCTTCTCAGCAAAAGTGATTTATGTCACAAAACCTCTAGTGAGTCAAAATTTTAGTTATCGGGAGGAGGCTCACGCCTCTTCCCATTCCACAAGTTGCTTTGCAACAACTTGTCACAAAGAGTAACAATCAATAATTAACTTGTTTCTCTATTAGTCCCTTTCACTTTCACATCAACTTAATTAATCACAACAACACTATTTCTCATAGTTAACCTAGCTTTCTCAGCACAACAACACCTTCTTGGCCCTAACAACACCTTGGTGCCTAATAACACCCCAGGTCACACAGACGCGTTCCTGACCACATAGGTTAGCCGTCTGCCACACAGGTGAACTTTGGAAACGATTCCCTTCCCACCAACCATTCAAACATTTTCCAAACAAATCTACGCTATGAGAAACACCTTACACTCACCCATAACTGTGGGCATGGCTGTTCGAATAGTTCAATAAGCTCTAAAGAGGTTGTACGCTTTACCCACATGACACGAAACTGACACTGTTTATCCGTCGGCAACGGAAGTTCGTGACAAGGCTTTTCCAAAGCTAACCCATGAAAATCGCATGCCACCTAGTTGGGCCAAGTCTCTTAGCCGAGCATTAGGTAAGATCAGTCGTCATTCACTCAGGAATTCCGAGGATGTCTCCTACTCCTACTGGCATCGTGTGCTACATTAGACGCAATAGAACATCCAAAAAGGGCTATAAAGATCCAAAACTTCGTCTCCTCATCATCGGCATCCCACAACCATTGGCATACCAAACTCCCATGTAATAACCCTATACTCAGCTAGAGGCATCCCATGAATACCTGGGGGATTGCACTGTAACGTGTTTGCATGGACTTTCCAAAGGAAACAATCCTTAACGATAAGTGACCAAGCCACAAAGACTGGTCTCGCATCATCACCTTTTTCACAACCCATTTTATTTCGCAACACATCGGTACAACGTACCGGATTTTTAAGCATATATTTGGAATAACCCAAGTTTCCCCACATGACGATACAAACGTAAGCATGGCTAAACAAACTACCTCGGTATCGTACCTAATGGATAGTGATACTGGCGCAAACATGTGTCGAGCTATGAAAGATAAGGAAAATATCAATACCGTATGTAAAGTGAGTGCAACTACTAGGTTGGTCCGTCGGTTGCATAAATCATCCGAGGCCTAAACAAGTTTATCGTGTACTCTAAGCAATGCAATTTTCAAACAACATATCTTAAAAATATAGGGGCAATGTGATCAAAGAGGCTTACCTTGCACAAGATGCGGGTCTTCTCCTTCGAAAACGGCGTCCGGAGCTTCCTCGTACTCACGCTCTATACGCGAAAAGGAGAACTTATAAACAAAAGCAATAAAACAGGCGCAAATCAGAGAAACAATGGTGCCACTGTGTAGATCTCACTTTTAGAAAAATTGGAAAGTTGAACTAGTCAAACGGAGTTACAGTTGATTTTCTAGGAATTTCTAAAGATTAAAGGGTTTTTCTAGAATATTGGAAATAAATTCATTAACGGGGAGGGAATATTCCGTTGGAATATTGCGCTTATTTGGACGGCAAAGTGGGGGGCCACTTGTCGGTGATAAATGGAGTGAGAGAGAGTCGGCCTGGGCTATCAGTGGCTCGGGGGGTCTTCTTCCTCCTCCTCTTGCTCGCTGTAACGCCCTAAAAATTCGACCATCGAATATAAAACACTAAAATACAAAATTTCAAAAACTTTTAAATTAAGTTGCATCATGCCGCGTTTAATCGCTCGTTTATTCGATCTTTAATTACGAAGCTCGGATTTATCAAATCCATTTAAGCGCGAACCCTAAAAACGAAAATCAACCAAGTGCACAATTAAGGAAAATATACTAAATTATGTGGTGAGGCAACACTGTAGTAAAGAAAATATCCTATATAGATGTCACAAATTTGATTGGGGTGATACAAACTTAATAGGAGACTTCACATATATATATATATACAATTAACGATGCCTATGCATATATATATGTGTGTGTGTATATTGTGTATAAAGATGAAATATGGTGACACAAATTCAAGCGGATACTTTCGCATATATATAAATATATATATACATAGGGGCATAAGTATAAATCCTAGGCATAAATATATATACATAGACGTACATATGGATATGTGTGAATAATGGTTATAAAAATAAATTATCGAAACATGAAAAGTGGGAGTAAAATATTTAGGAACACTAAAATATTGGTCAACATTTATTTAGTTAAAATTACAAAATTTTAGATGGTTTTTAAAGTGGGAAAAACTACCCAAATTATCAAAAACCCTGGCAGCACTGTTCATCACCCGCCAGGTGTTCGATCCGGTCCCGCCGCGCGCGCCCCCGCGCCCTCGCGCCCCGCGCCGCTACCACCGCACGCACGCCGCCGCCGGCGCCGCGCGCGCACGTCGCCGCCCGCCGCCGCCGCGCCCTCGCGCCCCGCGCCGCACACGCGCACGCCCGCCGTCCGCCGCGGGCACGCCATCGCCCGCTACCGCCACACCCGGGCCACTGTCGCCGGCCGCCTGCGCACGTCGTCGTACCGCGCGCACGCCGCCGTACCCGCGCACGTCGCCGCCGTACCAAGCCACCCGCGCGCGCCCCTGTGCCGCGTCTTGCGCCCCGTGCCGCGCCGCGCACGCACGTAGCCCTGTCGCCACCGTACCCGTGCCTGCACGCGCGCCGCCAGCTGCCGCCGCGCGCACGACGCCGCGCCGCGCGCCCGTCCCGTCGCTGCCCGCCTCAAGCCCGGTCGTCCCTTCCGCCCTATATAATCCCCCCTTCCCCCTTTCCTCCCCATGCCCTCCCCTTCCTCCTTCCCCCCTCTCCACCTCGTTGTCGTGCGCCACACCGTGCGCCGTCTCCGCGCCCCGGGCCACCGTGCGCCTCGCCGACCACCACTGTGCCCTCCCGGCCGCCACCGTCGCTGGTAAGCCATAGGTCAAGACAGAGAGAGGGAGAGGCGGTATAGTGAGAGAGGGCAGAGGAGGGAGAAGAAAGAGAGGGAGGAAGAAGAAGCAGACAGAGAGAGGGAGAGGAAAGAGAGAGCGAAAAGAAAAAGAGAGAGAAGAAAAGAAAGAGAAAAAGAAAAGGAGGAAATAGAAAATAAGAAAAAGGGAAAAATAGAGAATAAAATGGAAGAGAGAAATTTAGGAATCGGTAAATCCGTTGTCGTTAATTATTTTGGGAACTCGTAAAATTAAATCGGATTATTTAATTGCAAATATTCACTTAATTAGGTTATTCATTTAAATAATTATTCTTTTGCGGGATGTTTAGTCGATTATTTAGATTTTCATTCATTAGGTTTTGCCAACTCGCGCAAAAATTAACCGGAGGATTTATTCGCCGGTTATTTCTAGGACTTCCAAATTAATCGTTGCCATTTAATATTTATTAAAATACCCATTTAATTCTAGTTAATTAATTTTACTCGTTGAATAGGTTATCCGCTTAATTAGCCATCGCGATTATGTAGTCAATTACTAATCACCAAAGGTTAAGTATTATTATCGGGATCTAATTTATTCGAGTCGTGTAAATTAAATCGGATTAATATTCTAAATGGCTAACGCTAATATTCTAAGATGAAAGTATTAAAAATCGAAATAGAACTATTTTATAAGTGATAATGGAATTGATATCAACATTCTAGCTCACGCTCGATCTTTTCTTTTATCGGATTTTGTTGGATTTTAATTGGATTCCAACCGAATTCAAAACGATATCTTTCGCACGTAATTATAGATCCGGAGGGAGTTGTGAGTCCGACTGAGGATCAAGACTCGCAGGACTTCGAGCAAGGCAAGTCATCACTATTCCTTGAACATATTGATCCCAATTGCGAAATTATTTTGTTTACGAATAAAGTTGCATGCAATGATGAATATCCTACTTGTTATTATGCCATGCCTTGATTATTGTCTATCCCATATCCCTTTGTAACCATGCTTACGTATGAGTCCCTAGTCAATTATGACAAATGCTTAGTAATGCTATTCTAGAATCATGCATACTCATATTTATCAAATGCTTTATGCTTGGGCAATTACCTTGGGGAAGGTAATTGAGATGCGGCATGTGGAGACATGAGCGCCACATTGCCATGATATAATGACATGATTTGTGAAAGGAAAAATAAAACTAAACAAGTGTCTTCGACTGGGACGGATGGTGGATTTGGGTGGTATTCGGAAAAGGCTAGCACCGTTCCCGGTCAGTTAAGGACCGAGCCATGAAGTTAAGCATGAAACGACCCAGTACAACCGTACTTCTCGGATGGGTATAGACCTAGCGGACTAGATAGCCGAGCAGAGGCAGTATCCTTGCATAGATGGTTCAACCCCGTGTGTGAGGCAGGTTCGCTACGATGGGGCAGCCGTTGAGGTGGGAACGCGATGCGTAACCTACATCGGTGTCGCCGTTGGTAGGCTCATGTGTTGGGCAGTCGCGGAGTACGGGTAAAGTGTACATCCACTGCAGTGTGAGTAAACCAATCTATTCGAATAGCCGTGCTCGCGGATATTGAGCACCGGGACATGCATTACACTTGGCTAGACTCTAAATTCTTAATTTGTGTGGGATGGGATAATGCATGATGAATTTTATGCTGTCGGGGCCACTTCCTGAGAGGAGGGAAGGTGGACGTCCACAGAAAACCATGACGAACCAATGACGGGAAGCTATCCTTGGGATCACAATGGATAGTGGACAGAACCGTCATTGTTTAAAGTGAACTCTGGTATTAAAACTTGATCAATTATGCTAGGTCCTAGGTTTGTGAAATGAACTGCAAACCTAGCTTTATGCAAAGGAACCTATGCCTTGCCTTGGATAAATCTTGTCATATGCACCGTTGCCGTGGTGACTTGCTGAGTACGGTTGGTACTCACCCTTGCAATTATAAACTCAATCAGAAGCCGAAGATGACACTGCGGAGGATCCCTACGCCTACTACAAGGAGGATGCGGAAGAAGAGGGTGTCCACTAGGTCTAGATACGGTCATTGCCTGTGGCAATGGCGATGCCGCTGCCTTCGTTCTGCTGCTCATCTATGTTCTGTTTTTGGAATGTATTCCGGACCGATTGGTCCCTTATTCTAAGACAATGCCTTCGGGCCTATGATGTAATGATTTGTACTCGACGCATATGTATGCGCTTTTGGTAATTCAACTATGTATCGTGTGTGCCAAACTACTTGATCCAGGGAAATGGCACAGAATACACGAGTGATTCCTGTTACAAAACGGGGGTCCTTACACTCGCTCTGCTTAGCTTGGGCGCCGGTGCGCCCCGGCGGGGAGGTGCGACCGGTGACCGGGGAGTGCGGCGGCGGTCTCCGGCGAGGCTCCACCGACGATGGCGGCGCCGGGAGGCGAAGTGCGGCCCCGCGGGGCGGTGCCACAGACAGAGGAGAAGAAGGAGAGAGAGATAGCGGCGAGGGAGCGGGATGGTGTGGTGAGAAGGGGGGCTCGGGGCCCTTTTATAGGTGGCGCGCTCGCGTCGGGATGCGATGGTGGGACGGGAGCACGGCGATGGGACTGTGCGGCGCCATGTCCCCCGGAGACGAACCGGAGCGAGGGCGCGGCGGTATTCGTGGCGAGGATCTCTGGGCGCGGCGCGGCCCTGGCGCGACGCTGCCACGGCTCGGCGCCCGGGTCGGCATTTCGTCGAACAGGTGGCGTGCGCGTGCGGTTAGTTCTGAGGAGGAAGATGATGAATAGAATGGGCCGGGCGAGACCGTGGGCCGAGAGGGAAGGAGGCCGGCCTGCTTCGGGGAAAAAGAAGAAGAGAGAGGGAAAGGGAGTTGGGCCAAGGAAAGGAAAAAGAAAATAAAGAAGAAGGCCCAAAATGAGCAGTGACATTTTATATTTTCTCAGAGATTTTTGAAGTTGACATTTGAGGAGATTTTTGGGGAATTTGAATTTGAATTTGACCAAGGATTTGACAAAGATTGAAGGGATGTCCAGGAGGGGACTTGATATCTGTTTTGGCACAAACTTAAATGAGAACCAAATTTTAAATTCCAAATTTTTAAATGAAGGGATTTTAAGTAATTAAAATTTTAAGGGTGCTACAAACCTAACCCCCTTAAAAGAATCTCGTCCCGAGATTCCGAGATTACACGAACAACTCAGGGTGCTCCGCTCGAAAATGATCCGCTTGCTCCCATGTAGCCTCTTCCTCAGAATGGTTACTCCACTGGACCTTGAAAAATTTGATGGTCTTCCGTCTGGTGCTTCGTTCCTTTTCATCAAGAATCTGAATCGGTCACTCTTCGTAGGTTAGATTTTCTTGCACATTGATTATCTCTAGCGGAACTTGCTCTTCCGGAACTCGAAGGCATTTCTTCAACTGGGACACATGGAACACGTTGTGTACATCGGCAAGCTCTGTAGGTAACTTAAGCTGATAGGCAACTTCTCCATAGCGTGCAGTGATAGGATAGGGTTCGATGAAACGTGGTGCTAGCTTTCCTGCCATTCCAAATCTTTTCTTTCCACGTAGGGCTGATACTCGCAGGTATACATGATCTCCAACTTTAAACTCTATATCTCTTCGACGATTGTCTGCATAATTTTTCTCTCTAGACTGGGCTACTTTCAAACATTTTCTAATCACTTTCACTTGTTCTTTAGCTTCTTTCAGAATATCTGGTCCAAAAATTTTGTTTTCTCCAATGTCCGTCCAACAGAGTAGCGTTCGACACTTCGCCCATACAAGGCTTCATTTGGGGCCATTTGTATGCTTGCTTGATAGCTGTTGTTGTAGGAGAACTCTGCATAGGGTAGGCATAAATCCCAAGTACCGGCAAAATCAAAGTACAAGCTCTCAACATGTCATCTAGAATCTGATTTACTCTTTCTGTCTGTCCATCGTTCTGAGGGTGGTAAGTTGTGCTGAAGTTGAGATTGGTACCCATGGCTTCATGTAACTTTTTCCAGAAATGGGAGGTGAACTGCGTACCTCTATCTGACACAATCTTCTTTGGGACACCATGTCAACAAACCACTCTTGTCATATATAACTCTGCTAACTTATTGCAAGAGTAGGTAGTCTTTACTGGGATAAAATGGGCAACCTTAGTTAGTCGATCCACTATCACCCAAATGGAATCATAACCTGAAGATGTTTTTGGGAATCCCGTTATGAAGTCCATACCTATTTCTTCCCACTTCCATTGTGGAATCTTTAACGGTTGCAATAAACCTGCTGGCTTCTGATGTTCAGCTTTTACTCTTTGACAGACATCACAAATGGTGACATACTCAACAATATCTCGCTTTATTCCAGACCACCAATAATGGCTTTTGATATCTTGGTACATCTTGGTACTTTCTGGGTGGATAGAATAAGCAGACTCATGAGCTTCTTGAAATATCAGATTCCTTATCTCCTTTTTGTTGGGCACACAGATACGCTTTCCAAACCAGACAATTCCATTATTCACTTCGTGTCACGGGTCCCGCAGTGCGCAGGGTTGCAGTTTGCTTGTGCTTGCACGCTTTCTCCGCGATTTCACCGATATGAGCGCACAGCCTCGGCGACACCGTGCGGTGCGATACCCTGTCGTCCCTATCATGTGGCCCATGGATGCTTCGGGCCCACATGTACGAAAACAATGAAGGCGAAGGGATATTCGTTCGACAATTGGTTTAGCGGTTTGTTAACGTTGTTTTGGCTTGCAAGATGTGTCTGTCTGGTGGGGTTATGAGGATTGGGGTCCGGTACCAGGTTGTGTGCGGTGTGGTTTTTTGGTCTCTGTGTTTTATTGGAATCGTCGGCCGGGTGGGTACAAAGTTGGATCTGCTGTGGTCCTTGCTCCTCTCTTTCTTTCGTCTGCTTGATTAGTTATCTGCTTTGGTTGGTTTCTTTCGGTTAGGATTTATTTTTGCGATGGCTCCTGGAGGATAGATACCTTGAGTTCTTGGTTTGGTACGTTCAACTATGTTGTTGCTGATTTATCGTTTCTACTTTTTGTGCTTGGTCGGTGCCTTAGGGGAATGGGATTTGATCCTCTAGAGTCGGTTGAACCACTAGGGTTGCTAGAGTTCCTGGCTTAACCATGTTTATTCTTAGCCTTTTCCATTTCTTTGCACAACGCTGGATGATGGAGCGAGGTCAAAAGAACATTACAGTGTACCTTTTGACTTAGGACGTCTACAACAACATTCGCCTTTCTGGGATGATAATGTATTTCGACATCGCAATCTTTGATTAATTCAAGCCATCTTCTTTGTCTGAGGTTGAGCTCTGCTTGAGTGAAGATATACTTCAGGCTCTTATGATCAGTGTATACTTCACATCTGCTACCAATCAAGTAATGTCTCCATATTTTGAGGGCATGAACAATTGCGGCTAATTAGAGATCATGGGTAAGATAGTTCATTTCATGTGTCCTTAACTGTCGTGAGGCATATGCAACAACCTTTCCTTCTTGCATAAGCACACACCCTAAACCTTGCCTAGATGCATCACAATAAACTTCAAAATCTTTCCTTATGTCTGGGAGGATTAAGACTGGGGAAGTTGTTAGCCTTTTATTTAGCTCCTGAAAACTCTTTCCACATGGTTCGGTCCAAACGAACTTCTTGTCTTTCTTAAGTAATTCTGTCATGAGCTTGGCGATTTTTGAGAAACCCTCAATAAACCTTCTGTAGTATCCTACCAAACCAAGAAAACTCCTGATCTCGGTAACCATGGTTGGAGACTTCCATGAAAGCACATTCTTACTTTCCCTCGATCCACTTCTACTCCACGAGATGAAATAACATGGCCTAGGAATGCGACTCAGTCTAGCCAAAATTCACACTTGGAGTATTTTGCATAGAGCTGATGTTCTCGCAACTTTCCCAGAACCAATCTCAAATGTTCTGCATGTGTTTGTTCGTCATTGGAGTAGATGAGAATGTCATCTATGAATACTATGATAAACTTGTCGAGGTATTCCATGAACACTTTGTTCATGAGATTCGTAAAGAATGCTGGAGCAATCGTGAGTCCAAAGGACATGACCGTATACTCATATAGACCATAACGAGTTGAGAGGGCTGTCTTTGGTATGTTTTCAGGTCTGATTTTCAACTGATGATATCCATACCTTAAATCAATCTTGGAGAAGACTAAGGCGCCTTGTAATTGGTCAAACAGGTCGTCAATCCGCGGTAACGGATACTTGTTCTTGATGGTTACTTCATTTAAGGCTCTGTAATCCACACACATTCACTTTGTTTTATCCTTCTTTTCAACTAGGAGCACTGGAGCTCCCCATGGTGATGTACTAGGTCACACAAAACCATTTTCTTCTAATTCTTCTATTTGTCTTTTCACTTCAGCCAATTCATTGGCTACCATTCTGTAGGGTCTCTTGGCTATTGGAGATGTGTCGGGTGCAAGTTCTATGGAGAACTCTATTTCTCTATTTGGTGGCATTCCGGTTAATTCATTTGGGAAGACATATGGATATTCATTGACTATCGACACCTCTTCCAAAGGGATGACTTCGATCCAGTTCAGCATGGGCTGACCTCTAGAGTCCTTTGACGGATTAAACCTTACTTTTCTCCCAGTTGGTCCTTTCACCGTGATAGTCCTTGTGGCACAATCTATTTGACCTTTATACTTAGCTAACCAATCCATGCCTAGAATCAGGTCCAGACCTTGCGACTCTAGGATAATGGGGCTAGCCATAAATTTAACTCCTTCTATAACTAGGCTAACCTTTAGGCATGATCGATTAGACCTAGTCTCCTATCCCGGGGAGTGAATGATCATTGGTACCCTTAGGTCCTTAGTAGCCAAACCATGTCGTTCCACAAAAACTCAAGAAATGAAAGTATGCGAAACTCCCGAAGCAAACAAGACAACAACAGGTACTGGGGAAGTTGTCAGCCTTTTCTTTAGTTCCTGAAAACTCTTTTCACATGATTCAGTCCAAACGAACTTCTTCTCTTTCTTAAGTAATTTATGTCATGGGCTTGGCGATTTTTGAGAAACCCTCAATGAACCTTCTGTAGTATCCTGCTAAACCAAGAAAACTCCTGATCTCGGTAACCGTGGTAGGAGACTTCCATGAAAGGACATCTCTTACTTTCCCTTGAACCACTTCTACTCCACGAGATGAAATAACATGGCCAAGAGGAGGGCATTTCATAGACAAAACTATTTTCGTAAATTCGGGAAGTTCCACAAGACAGAAAGATGGCTAACCCAAAGCTTAGCCAAGCTTGGCTGGACGCACATCAAGAAACAAACCAACATTACATAACCCACCAACACGTTAGTTTAACAAACACCCGAAGGAGTTTGGAAAACATCTCTAACTAATACTAAATGCCACAACTCCTAATGAGTTGGCAACGATACAACAAGTCTGATACACAACAACCACTACACCTCTAAGAATTGGGAACAGAAGGCTTGGCGGAGTCGTCCTCGGAGGAGGTCGTGCTGGAGGTATGATGCAGGGCTGCAGGGGTATCCTGAGGTGGTGGAGTTGCGGCAAGTGGTGTAGCTAGAGCATGATCTGCTGGAGCAGGAACAAGGGTCACTGCTGGCCTTCACTTGAAAAGCGAACGGTACTGTCGAGCGGTTATAAACTTAGTGTGTGGAGTTGAGCGGAGAGTTGGGTGAAGTCGGGGAGGGCTAGAAAGGAGTGTGGGGTTGGATCCCACGGAACTGGAGTTGGAGTCATTCATAGCATAATCCATCTAAAATTTTAAATAAAAAGGGATTAGGAACCAGTTCGAAAATTCCTATAGTAAGGAAAAGAGTGTAAGCATTATCTAACTTTTGCAACTATATATAGAGTTAAAATAGTCCACAGGGTCACAGCTAAACGAAGGTTTCATCCTAGGGCCAAACCTATGCTCTTTGATACTACCTTTGTAACGGCCCAGCATTTCGTTAGCCGTAAGCACCAGCTAACTCATACCGAGGTGTTATGCATTACCTGTGAGATAGTACCAGTCCCAGGATACACTAGCTGGTACACGCAGAAAATATGGAGTCAAAGTAAACTACTTTATTACATCACTGGAATTAGTCCTTGCATAAGTTACCATCATGGACAGGCCCATAGATGAGTAACACAACAGTACAGAAAGCCACAAGAGCAACAACACGGAATCTAAAAGCGGCGAGAGACTAAGAGACTGAGTTACTAGGCACTGGGCAAATCAACTAGCTAGGTAACTAACTTATTCCATAGGCGAGGCTTGGGGCTAGGCACGAAACTTCTAGAAGTCTTCTTACTCGGCTTGCTCCTGGAGACATTCCTTGCAAGTTGGGTCGACGTCTTCATCTTCAAGCTCTCTCTCTCTCTCTATCTATATATATATAGGGGCAAGGGTGAGTACTTGCGAAAGCAACCTTCTTGGCAAAAGTGATTTATGTCACAAAACCTCTACTGAGTCAAAATTTTAGTTATCGGGAGAAGGCTCACGCCTCTTCCCATTCCACAAGTTGCTATGCAACAACTTGTCACAAAGAGCAACACTCAATAATTAACTTGTTTCTTTATTAGTCTCTTTTCACTTTCACAGCAACTTAGTTAATCACAACAACACTATTTCTCATAGTTAACCTAGCTTTCTCAGCACAACAACACCTTCTCAGCCCTAACAACACCTTGGTGCCTAACGACACCCTAGGTCACATAGACCCGTTCCTAACCACATAGGTTAGCAAGTCTGCCACACAGGCGAACTTTGGAAACGATTCTCTTCCCACCAACCATTCAAACATTTTCCAAAAAAATCTATGCTATGAGAAACACCTTATACTCGCCCATGACCATGGGCACGGCTGTTCGAACAGTTCAATAAGTTCTACAGAGGTTGTACGCTTTACCCACATGACACGAAACTGGCATTGTTTACCCGTCGGCAAAGGAAGTTAGCGACAAGGCTTTTCCAAAGCTAACCCATGAAAATCGCATGCCACGTAGTTGGGCCAAGTCTCTTAGCCAAGCATCAGGCAAGATCACCCGTCATTCACTCAGGAATACCGAGGATGTCTCACATTCCTACTGGCATCGTGTGCTACATTAGACGTAATAGAACTTCCAAAAAGGGCTATAAAGATCCAAAACTTTGTCTCCTCATCATCGGCATCCCACAACCATTGGCATACCAAACTCCCATGTAATAACCCTATACTTAGCTAGAGGCATCCCATGAATACCCGGGGGGTTGCACTGTAACGTGTTTGCATGAACTTCCCAAAGGAAACGGTCCTTAACGATAATACGTGACCAAATCACAAAGACATGGTCTCGCATCATCACCATTTTCACAACCCATTTTATTTCGCAACACATCGGTACAACGTACCAGATTTTTAAGCATATATTTGGAATAACCCGAGTTTCCCCACATGACAATACAAACGTAAGCATGGCTAAGAAAACTACCTCGGTATCGTACCTAATGGATAGCGATACCAGCGCAAACATGTGTGGAGCTATGAAAGATAAGGAAAATATCAATACCCTATGTAAAGTGAGTGCAACTACTAGGTCGGTGTTAACGATGAAATTTGGTAAGCCTCGTAGTCATCATCGGCCTAGAGTCAGTATCGGCTTCAGAGTCCTGAAATCGGCCGATGGAAGCTATCAATCGCCAATAGTCGGATTCTTACCAAATTTGGTTAAGAAAATTAATCTATTAAAGGAAGCTTATCCAAAAGAGACCGTGTTCAAGGAGGATGCGGCCTGGCAATTTATCTATTAATTATGAAGAGTTAGTTAGTTTCTTTTTATCTTTAGGAAAGTGTGCTTAGTGTCTGATAAGGACTATATGTTTTTCCTTTTATCTTTAGGAAAGTTTGAGTCGTGTCCGATATGGACTAATATCTACCCATGAGTATAAATATGTACACTCGGGGTGTCCATGTAAATTATCTCTCGATCAATACAACTACTCTCGGTGCATCGCCATCCTCTTTCTGAGATTTTAACTTATCAACCAGTGGAATTTGGCACCTAACGCAGGGCTGCATCGGCTTTCAATCTTCAGCGAAGGGGTAAGCCCTGCGTTCCGTTGGTTCCTGGTGAATCTATTAGCTACATTGGTGTTGTTCAAGGCTGCATCATTTCGACCTCTTGGATCGCTCTGGTTCAGTTGATATATTTACCTGATATCTCAATTCTATTTTAATTGCATTGTGTTTAGAGACGCATCGGTTTAGTTGGGACTGTCTCGGTTAGGTTTGATCTTCTGTCTTAGCCGATATATCTCTAAAATCACAATGTTGTTTTAAATAGATTTGTTATATCCATCACATTAGATAGATCTATCGGTTCATCAAGTATTAGATTATCATATACAATCTCGTGTTGCATCGGTTAGGTTCAACCTACTAGATTGTTGTTGATAATATAAATCTTGGTAAGCCGATAGGTTCATGCTAATGTTTTATCGGAGTGCTAGCCGATGAGTTATCATATACGTTATATAATCTAGATTGACAATGTTTTCTACTTGCATCGGCCGATCTCCATCTAGGTTTTTATTAATATCGGCTAGATTACTTTGTTAGCTTAGATTATATAATGTATCAACCACCCAGAAAATCAGTAAAAGGCTTGATTGTATAGATACAATGTTTCTTTTCATATCTAGTGTAGCATCAGTTAAGTTTGATCTACTAAGTCATGCTTAGAACCATAATCTCTAGCCTGCTTCTTGATTGCTAATAAAGGGTTTCATCGGGGTTTCAGCCGATGAGTTATCTGGACTTTGCATCGGCTTATAAGAATTATATACAAGTTGGATTTAGCCAATGACAACAAAGATTTCATTGTTTATCTAATGTTTTGGATTTATCGACATCGGACCTCCAGCCGATGTATACTTTAACCTTTGGATCAACGCTTATTCAATCTATCATTACTAGTTTATTGGTTTCTACTAGAATATATTATTGTTTCATTACATTATCATCAGCCGATCATCTTTATGTCACTATCTACATTGGATATATAGCCGATTGCTCAAAAACCCTATCAATATCGGCTGGTATCGGCATCGGCTGGATTTACTATGTCGGCTTGTCAGCCGATCGGTTCTCTTGTGATCAACATATTTATATATCTTGTCAGTTGCAGGATCAAACTGACAGGCACGCCCGCATCTCATCATTATTTTGGACCTGTACTGGAGCTAAGCAGATCTCCCAGGCCAGTGTGTGTTTTTTGCATCAACAGTCGGTCCGCCGGTTGCATAAACAATCTGAGGCCTAAACAAGTTTATCGTGTACTCTAAGCAATGCATTTTTCAAACAACATATCTTAAAAATACAGGGGCAATGTGATCAAAGAGGCTTGCCTTGCACAAGATGCGGGTCTTCTCCTTCGAAAACGGCATCCGGAGCTTCCTCGTACTCATGCTCTATACGCGAAAAGGAGAACTTATAAACAAAAGGAATAAAACAGGCTAAAATCAGAGAAACAATGGTGCCACTTTGTGGATCTCATTTTTTTGGAAAATTTGGAAAGTTGAACAGGTCAAATGGAGTTACGGTTGATTTTCTAGGAATTTCTAAAGATTAAAGGGTTTTTCTGGAATATTGGAAATAAATTCATTAACGGGGAGGGAATATTCCGTTGCACTATTCCGCTTATTTGGACAGCACAGAGGGGGACTGTTGATGCAAAAAACACACACAGGCCTGAGAGGTTTGCTTTACTCTAGTGCAGATCCTAACTTTGGATTCAAGGGCGTGCCAGTTGATTTGATCCTGCAATCAACAAGAGAAAATAGGCAATGAATATTAGTAAACGATAGACAATCGGCTATAGGGCCGATTTCACATCGTATGTGACCTAGCCGATGCAATAAAACATGAATCGGCTGTAAGGTATATGGATGAGCATGAAAGAAACCCTAATAAAAGTATATCGGTTGTAGATATTAGCCTTATGCAACTATTAGATCAATGTCACTGTAGAAACAAGCAATTGGTATGGATCGGACTGAACCGAGACAGCATAAATTACTTAGGTCTATTGCAACATGAAATAATGATCACATAAGACTAATGTCATAGCCGATATCTAGATTTACTTGCATATCGGTCGTGAATCCGATATGAATCTATGATAAAGCATTAAAGATTAACTATAGAACATCAAACAAAGCATAAAACCATGTTAAATATTCTAAATAAATAAGATCGGTTGAAACTTCGATGCTATCCCTATTGACAATCGTAAAGCATGTTATAGATCGTGATTCTAAGATAACTTAATAGGTTGGACCAAACCAATGCAGCATTAAGCATGAAAGAAGCATGATGTGCAACAGGCCAATAACGTCAAATCAAGATGGTAGATACATCATATAGCATGAATCAATAAAGTAAACAAGCCAATATCGTTGAAACCCTAAAACGGATCTAGCCGATATGAGAGATTGCATTATTGATCTAAGCTATATGATGTATATGAGAACTATGGAACTTGCAAGACAGAATTAGAGTGTCATAAAGATGTAAGCACTAATCCCAATAATGCAAATTGCCATGACAAGATATACCTTCTAGCCGAAGATCAAATTGATGCAGCACGACTCGAGAGCACAAGCTTGTCGAAAAAAAGGAAATAAAAGGTGGCGATGCACCGAGATTGATTGAACGTCGGTTGTTATTATTTACAAGACCTCGGGATTATATTTATACCCGAAAATACAAACATTGTCCATCACGGACACGACCCATATTAACCTATTACAAATCCAACTAACGAACAAGTCCCTTAGGCGGACTCTTACCGAGAATATCTATAAGGAAATTACATAAAATATCCTAATTAATAGATACAATTGCCTCCTCAGGACTCTATCCGTGCATGGCAATCCATATGGAACATGCTAACACAACCCGATGATGTATACCGAGTCATATTATCAAAATCGGCTCAATCGGCTAACTTAGTCCGACTCTGACTCTACCGATCCAGTTCACAGCTGATTCAGACTACAACAGATTCTCACTCTGTTTTCCGATACGATCTTATCTTTTTAATCCTCTTTGATTCCATCTTTATCTCTGATGTTTGAATTACCAAATTTGGTCGTCAACAGGGACCACCTGTCGGTGATAGATGGAGGGAGAGAGAGCAGGCCGGGGCTGTTAGCGGCCCGGGGAGGGTCTTCTTCCTCCTCCTCTTGCTCGCTCTGCTCGGCTCGGGTGCCAGTGCGCCACGACAGGGAGGTGCGACTGGCGGCTGGGGAGTGCGGTGACGGCCTTCGGCGAGGCTCCGTCGGTAATGGCGGCAGTAGGAGGTGAAGTGCGGCGGCACGGGGTGGTGGCATAGAGAGAGGAGAAGAGAGGGAGAGAGAGATGAGAGCGGGATGGTGACGCGCTCGTGTCGGGATGTGGCGGTGGGACAAGAGCGCGGTGATGGGATGGGGGCGCGGCGATGGGACGAGGACACGGTGATGGGACGGTGAGGCGCCATGTCCCCCGAGAGGAACCGGAGCGAGGGCGCAGCGGGATTCGTGGCGAGGACGTTTGGGCGTGGCGCGGGACTTGGCGCGACGCGGCCCTGGCGCGACGCGCGGTACACGGGAGGGCAGCTCGGTGCAACACAACGCAGCCACGGCTCGGCGTCCGGGTCGGCATTTCGTCGAACAGGTCGCGTGCACGTGCAGCTGGTTCTGAGGAGGAATATGATGAATAGGAGTGGGCGCCGAGAGGGAAGGAGGCTGACCTGCTTCAGGGAAAAAGACCAATGGAAATTTATCTAGAAAATACCAAGTTCAATAAGGAATCATGAAGACCACGGCATGACGGTTTAAATCTATCAATTAATTAGGCAGGGTTTAGTAGTTTTCCTTTTATCTTGAGGAAATGTTTATCTAATGTCCGATCAGGACTTGTATCTTTCCTTTTATTTTTAGGAAATATGTGTAGTGTCCGATATGGCCTACTATCTACCCATGGGTATAAATATGTACACCTAGGGTTCATTGTAATCTATCTCTCGATCAATACAATTACTCTCGGTGCATCACCACCCTCTTTTCCGATGTTTTTACTTATCAACCGGCGGAGGCTGCATGTAACGCCCTGAAAATTCAACCGTCGAAATCGAAACCCTAAAATACGGACAATAATGAGTACAAGGAGAGAAATAAGAAAAAAAAAATATATATATATAATAAATAAATAAATCATTGCAAACATTAAAAACATCGGTCATATTGATTTAGTCGAATTTACAAAATTTTTAGAGTGAAATTCGGAGGAGAAAGGACCCAAATTAGCAAAACTACCCTGGCGGCACTGTTCATTGGCCACCAGGTGTTCGGCCGGGTCTCTCTGCCTCCCCCGCTCGCGCCCACGCGCCCACGCGCCCACGCCCTGCCGCGCCACCCGCCCGCGCGCGCCGCCCACTCGCGCCCGCGTGCCCGCGCCGCCCGCGCCATCTGTCGCGCCGAGCCGCGCGCCGACGCCGCGCGCCGCCCTCGCGCCGTGTGCCCGTACGACGTCGCCGTACCGCCGCGCCATGCCGCCGTACCGCCGCCCGCGCCGCCCCGTACCGCCGTACCGCCGCGCCATGCCGTCGCCTGTCGTCGCCGTATCCCGCGCCACCCCGTACCGCCGTACCCTCGCGCCACGCGCTGCCGCCGCGCCCACGTCGCCACCGCCCCATGCCGCGCACGCCGGCGCGCGCGCCTCCCCGGCCGCCTATAAATCCCCCGGCCGAGCCCCTTTCTCCCCCACCCCTCCTCCTCCGTTTCCCCTCTCCTTCCGCTGCCGAGCGCGACGCCGTGCCGACACCGTGCTGCCGCCGCCGCCGTTGGAAGCGCCGTCGCCGTCCTGCCGCCGCCGCCGCCGCCACCGCTGCCGGTAGGTGCGCCCCAGCCCTCCCCTCTCTTCCCCCTCCTTGCCGGCAAGCGTTCTGTGAAAGAGAGACAGAAACAGAGAAAGAGCAGAGGGAGCTGAGGAAGAAGAAGGGGAAAACAAGAAAAAAAAAGTAGAAAAAGAAAAGGGAGAGAGAGAAGGGAAAAATAAAACAAAAATAAAATATATAAAAATAAAAATAAAATAGAGAGAGGTAAAATTTGAGGATTAGGAATTTAATTTTTGTTTATCTCGAGTATATGGTTAGTTTAATAAATTAGTAGAATACACCGACATTGACTATTTTGGAAACACGAGTAAAATTAAATCGGATATTTAATTGATATTTAAATTATTCACCTAACTAGATTATTCGTTCAAATGATTAATCTTTAGCGGGGTACTTAGCCGATTATTTAGATTTTCGTTCGCTAATGTTTCGCTAAATCGATAACATATAATCGGAGGATTAATTATCGGTCGTTTTAAATTGCTAACGTATGTATGCGACCGTTGGTTATCCATTTAAATATCTACTTAGCCGGTATTTAGTTAGTTCTTACTCTAGTTAGGATTATCCACCAAATTAGCCGTCGTAATCAATTACGCCAACTATTTACCGGATGGGATTACCTTTTATTATCGGAATCAAATTTATTCGAGACGCGTAAACTAGATCGGATTAATATTTTAAATTGGCTAGCGCTAATATTTTAGGACAACAGTATTAAAAATCAAAATAGGATTACCTCATAAATAAAATGGAATCGATATCGACATTCAAACGCTCGCGCTCGATCTTTTCTTTAATTGGATTTTGTTGGATTTTAATTGAATTCTAAAACAATTCAATTTCTTTCGCACGTAATTTTAGACACCGAGGGAGCTGACCGAAGACCAAGAACAACCGGACTTCGAGCAAGGCAAGTCATCACTATCCCTTGAACATATCGATCCCAAATTGCGAAATTATTTTGTTTGCAAATAAAGTTGCATGCAATGATGAACATCCTACTTATTGTTATGCCATGTCTTAAATATTGTTTACCCCATATCCCCTTGTAACCATGTTACGTATGAGTCCCTAGTCAATTATGACAAATGCTTAGTAATGCTACTCTAGAATCATGCATACTCATATTTATCAAAATGCTATATGCTTGGGGAAATTACCTTTGGGAAGGTAATTGAGATGCGGCATGTGGAGACATGACGCCACATTGCCATGATATGATGACATGGTTTGTGAAAGGAGAAATGAAACTAAACAACTGTTTTCGACCGGGGCAGATGGTGGATTTGGGTGGTATCTGGAAAAGGCTAGTACCGTCCCCGGTCAGTTAAGGACCGAGCCATGAAGTTAAGCATGAAACGACCCTCGTACAACCGCACTTCTCGGATGGGTATAGACCTAGCGGACTAGATAGCCGAGCAGAGGCAGTATCCTTGCATAGATGGTTCACCCCCGTGTGTGAGGCAGGTGCGCTACGGTGGGGCAACCGTTTTGGTAGGGCCGCGATGCGTGCCCTACGTCGGTGTCGTCATTTGTAGGACTACCACGTGTGTGAAAGTGAGAATCTAAACTTAAACTATAAACTATAAACTTTACGTTCGTGTGAGACTTCCCTTCCCGGGAGCACCAGAACTCCTCTCACTGCTAGAAACAGATACGCCTAGAGTGCATGAGGATGATAGTTCATGGAGCGGGTACTGCCAATGCAAGGTTATCGAAAGGCTTTGTCGTGACGCGTCTCATGTGTTGGGACGAGGCTCATGTGTTGGGCAGTCGCGGAGTGCGGGTAAAGTGTACATCCACTGCAGTGTGAGTAAACCAAATCTATTGGAATAGCCGTGCTCGCGGATATTGAGCACCGGGACGTGCATTACACTTGGCTAGACTCTAAATTCTTAACCTGTGTGGGATGGGATATTGCATGATGAATTTTATGCTGTTGGAGCCACTCCCTGAGAGCAGGGAAGGTGGATGTCCACAGAAAACCATGACGACCAACGGCGGGAAGCCATCCTTGGGATCATAATGGATGGTAGACAGAACCGTCGTTGTTTAAATTGAACTCTGGTATTAAAACTTGACCAGTTATGCTAGGTCTTAGGTTTGTGAAAATGATTGCAAAACTAGCTTTATGCAATAGAGCCTATGCCTTGCCTTGAATGAAATCCTTCATACACATTGTTGCCGTGGTGACTTGCTAAGTACGGATGGTACTCACCCTTGCAATTATAAACTTCATCAGAAGCCGAAGATGACACCGCCGAAGATCCATACGCCTACTACGAAGAGGAGGCGGAAGATGAGGGTGCCCACTAGGTCTAGATACGGTCGTTGCCTGTGGCAATGGTGATGCCGCTGCCTTCGCTCCGCTACTTATCTATACTCTGCTTTTGGACTGTATTCCGGACCGATTGGTCCTTTGTTCTAAAACTATGCCTTCGGGCCTATGATGTAATAATTCGTACGCGACGTATATGTATGCGCTTTTGGTAATTCAACTATGTATCGTGCGTGCCAAACTACTTGATCCAGGGAAATGGCACAGAATACACGAGCGATTCCTGTTGCAAAACGGGGGTCCTTACAGAGTTGGTATCAGAGCCATACGACTGTAGGAAAGACCAAATGGCACCCCACCCCAAAGTAGATGGTCAAGGGAGAGATTCCCAAATAGGAATATTTTCACAAAATCTACTTTCGCAAAACCAAATGCATTTTTCCTTAACTCATATCTACTTCTTTGCAAAATGAGTTTTACTTTTACTAATCCTAAACTTTCTTAAAAATAGATGGCAGATTCGAGTGCATCTTGGGAGATGGACCTACCCTATTCAGAGGGATATGTCGTGGAGTTAGATAGGATGATGAGGTGTCTGAGGTACCCGAGGATCCCTACCTACCTGGTGAGACAGATTGGACCAGCCTCGGAGGCTAGAGTGGTGGTTGAGTCCCGAGTTCCTTCAGATGCAGGCCATTGGTTTAGGACACGCTACCGTCGCTACACGCCAGAGACAGCGATGCAGGATGCTGCCCGGGAGGCCTTTCTCCGACTCAGCTCGATCCACCGATCTGAGTTGGCGACCACAGAGTTTGCCCATCACCCGTTCCGAGAGGAGGACAGCTCCGTGTGCACCGTCCGGGACACACCCTGTTGCTACAACCCGATGGTGACCCGATTGTCCCGATGGGCGGAGGCTGTCGACGACTGCTACGAGACAGCTCTGTTGGAGATCGACGAGCAGCACAGGCGCCTGGTTGAGCTGGAGACCGAGGTGACTGACCTCTTAGTGCAGCACCTACAGCTTGAGGAGGAGCACCAGACCCGGGGCAGTGAGATAGACTCACTGAAGACACAGCTCCAGGCCCGCAGCGACCAGCTGCAGCAGTTGTCAGGTCAGCAGGATGAGCGTCGCAGGATGATGGATACACCCGAGGAGCAGCTGAGGGTGAGTCAGGAGCATGTTAGTCAGCTTACAGAGCAGCTCAGAGTCACCACAGTCAGTGCCACTGGAGCTTCCACTTCCGCAGCAGTTGGGCGGGACCGCTACTTCTTCCTTACCCCACCGTACCCACCGGCGTTTCACTCACTGGTGGACGCCCTAGCCACTGAGTCGGGACCCTACTTGGTGGATCCTACCGCGATGCAGTCGCCAGTCGGAGAGCCGGTCCCTGCTACTTCCCCACCACCAGGGCCTTGCGTGGAGACCCCGATCCAAGTCGACTCCGAGGCAGAGGACGAGGACGACCCAGAGGAGATGGAGCTGCACATCACCGACCCCTCAGAGGACGAGACTCCTGCCTACCGCATCACCTTCGCCGGTGGCCCTCGCACCCGCAGCATGGCTCGCAAGAGCACACGACCACCGCGCAAGAGGACCAAGACAGATCCAGAGGCTACCACCTCCGAGCCAGGGGAGCTCAGGTTCGCATCTGCCAGCGACTACCCACTTCCTGCGCCAGGATCCTGCGGATGGCTGGACGACTAGACTGAGTATCCACTACGGCTCTGATCTCGCTGGGATGGTTTTTGGAGAGCGAGACACCTTACCCCCCCTATGTATGTCGACGAGTAGTTTGATGTCGTAGTTCGATGGTTGTAATGCTTGAACTTCATTTAGGCTGCACACACATGCAGTTACTTGTGTCTGGGTTTGTGAACTCTATGATGTTCTTTATGAAATGTTATTGTTATGGTGCAAATGAGTTTATTCCACCATGCTTACCAAACAAAGTTCACATCAAAAACAACTCCCCGATCGGGATAGAACCGTAGGGGTTGGTTCGAGAAGTGGAATACTTACCCAACTAATCCACACAGATGGCCAGCCGACGCCGGACAACAAACAACAATGAGGGAGCCCCTGAACCCGATCTAAACACCTTAACCGGAATTATGGCCGCACAGACCCAACTCCTGCAAGCCATCGCGAACAATCAAGGCAATCGTGGGGGATCAAGCTTTGGGGAATTCATGAGAACCAAGCCACCCACGTTCGCCACAGCAGAAGAGCCCATGGATGCTGAGGACTGGCTACGTATCATTGAGAAGAAGCTGACCCTCGTACGAGTGCGAGAGGCGGATAAAGTGATTTTCGCAGTGAATCAATTGGAAGGACCAGCCGGAGATTGGTGGGATACTTATAAGGAGGCACGGGAAGAAGATGCCGGTGAACCCACCCGGGAGGAATTCGCTACCGCCTTCCGCGACAACTTCGTGCCCGCCGCAGTGATGCGCATGAAGAAAAATGAGTTCAGGAGACTGCGTCAAGGAAATACCACCGTGCAGGAATATCTGAACCGTTTTACTCAGCTGGCCCGTTACGCAACTGGAGACCTTGCGAACTTGCGGACGAGGAAGAAAAGGTTGACAAGTTCATTGAAGGATTGAACGATGAGCTGCGTGGACCCATAATAGGGCAAGATCATGACAGCTTCCAGAGTCTCATCAACAAGGTGGTTAGACTGGAAAACGATCGGAAGATCGTGGAGCACAATCGCAAAAGAAGGCTTGCTATGAACCGTCCGCCTCAAGTTGCATCTCAGCGACCCAAAGGAGCTACCTCGTCAGGATGGAAGCCCGCGATAGTGACTATCAACCGCTCTACTACACCTAGCACTTACAACAGGCCGGTTGCTGCCCAGACTCGCACACCTGCGCCAAACCAGGCTACTACCGGGATAAAAAAGCCGGGAAGCTGTTTTAACTGTGGAGAATATGGGCATTTCGCCAACAAGTGCCCGCATCCCAAGAAGACGCCTATCCGCACCGGAGCCAATGCCACAACAATCCAGGGATCTGCTACCCCAACAGCCGGGAGAGGACTGTTCAGGACACCCCAGACAGGCAGGATCGCGACCGGATTCGGACGCGGGCAAGTGAACCACGTGCGAGCGGAAGGAGCCCAGGAAGATCAGGGCGTGCTAATGGGTACGTTCTCTATAAATTCTACTCCAGTTAAAGTTCTCTTCGACTCAGGCGCTTCGCATTCATTTATATCCTTAACAGCTAGCCAACAACACAACCTAACCTGGGTAGAACTGCGGAGACCGATGATAGTACATTCACCGGGAGGGGAGATAAATGTGAACCAAGCTTATGTCGACGTGCCAATCCGTCTTAGGGATGTGGTGTTTCCCTCAAATCTTATGGTCCTAGTACCGCAAACCCTCGATGTCATACTAGGCATGGATTGGTTAACAAGAAACGGAGGAATCATAGATTGCAGCCGTAGGGAGGTCACGTTGACCACACCCTGGGGATTAGCGATGAGAGCAACTATGGATCAGGACCCCAGATTACCTGAACGTGCCGGTGGCATATTCACCATGCTACCCCTGAAAGGAATGCCGGTGGTTCAGAAGTTCCCCGATGTGTTCCCTGAAGATCTACCTGGAATGCCACCAGATCGTGACATTGAATTCGTCATCGATTTGATGCCCGGAACTGCCCCCATATCCAAGAGGCCATATCGGATGCCAGTTAATGAGTTAGAAGAGCTCAAGAAGCAAATTAGGGAACTACAAGAGAAGGGATTCGTACGCCCTAGCTCATCACCTTGGGGAGCCCCAGTATTGTTCGTCAAGAAGAAGGATGGAAGCATGAGGATGTGTGTGGATTACCGCTCATTGAATGAGGTGACCATCAAGAACAAATATCCGTTACCGCGGATAGACGATCTTTTCGATCAACTCAAGGGAGCCAAGATATTCTCTAAGATCGATCTTCGATCCGGATACCACCAACTGAAGATCAGGGCTGGAGACATTCCCAAGACTGCGTTTTCGACACGCTACGGGTTATACGAATTTACCGTAATGTCTTTTGGTTTGACCAATGCTCCGGCTTATTTCATGAATCTTATGAATAAGGTATTCATGGAATATTTGGATAAGTTCGTGGTAGTATTTATCGATGATATCCTCATCTATTCCAAGGATGAAGATGAACATGTCGAAAATCTACGATTGGTACTAAAGAAACTCCGGGAGCATCAGCTCTATGCAAAGTTCAGCAAGTGCGAATTCTGGTTGAAGGAAGTTGCATTTTTAGGTCATGTGATATCAGCTGGTGGCGTAGCAGTAGACCCAGCTAAGGTTGAGGCGGTTACCGAATGGAAAGCACCCAAGTCTGTAACAGAGATCCGAAGCTTTCTGGGATTGGCCAGATACTACCGAAGGTTTATCGAAGGGTTCTCTGAGATAGCCCGACCCATGACCCAACTACTCAAGAAGGAAAAGGAGTTTAAGTGGACTGAGCAGTGTCAGGAAAGTTTCGAACGATTAAAAGAAAAGTTAACCACTGCCCCTATCCTAGTCCTCCCCGATAACCGGAAAGATTTCGTGGTATACTGCGATGCCTCGAGACAAGGGCTGGAAGGAGTGTTAATGCAAGAAGGAAAAGTCGTGGCGTACGCTTCGCGACAACTGCGACCGCACGAGGAAAATTATCCTACCCATGACCTTGAATTGGCTGCAGTGGTTCATGTGCTGAAGATTTGGAGACATTATTTGATTGGAAACCATTGCGATATCTACACGGATCACAAGAGTCTGAAATACATCTTTACGCGGCCCGACCTAAACCTGAGGCAGAGACGATGGTTAGAACTAATCAAAGATTATGACCTGGAGGTTCACTACCACCCAGGAAAGGCAAACGTCGTAGCCGACGCACTAAGCCGCAAAAGCCATTGCAATCACCTGGGCATGGATGAAATGGCCCCTGAGCTTAGAGGGGAAATAGCCCACCTGAACCTGCACCTAATCCTGCAAGGGCAGATAAGTACTCTGGAAATGCAGATAAGTGCATCCAATGAACAGTGCCGCCAGGACTTTTTGACAATTTAGGCGATTTCCCACTTTAAAAACCATCCAAAAATTTTGTAATTATAACTAAATGAATGTTGCCTAATATTTTTTAGTGTTTCTAAATATTTCTCTCCAAATTGCTATGTTTTGATAATTTTATTATTATTATATTTTTCTTATACACATTATTCTCACATATACGTATATACGTCTATGTATATATTCATGTTTAGGATTTATACTTGTGCCCCCATATATATACATATATTTATGTATATGCAAAAATGCCCTCCTAAATTTTTGTCACCATATTTAATCACCTCCTTATAATACACAATTGATCAATCCACCGTAAAGTCCAATAAAATGTGCGAATAAATCCGGCATGATGCAATTTATTTTAAAAAATTTTGAGGGTCCATATTTTAGGGTTTCGATTTTGTTGGTCGAATTTTTAGGGCGTTACAAACCTACCCCCTTAAATAAATCTCGTCCCGAGATTTCTTACCGGTTGTCGAATAGGTGCGGGTACTCGGTCTTCAAGAACTCCTCGCTTTCCCATGTAGCTTCATCCTCCGTGTGATTACTCCACTGTACTTTGTATATACGCCACACTTTGGTTCGGGTTCCTTTTTCGGCCTCATCCAAGATCTTCACAGGGTGTTCCGGATAAGTGAGGCCGTTTGCGATGTGGATTTCCTCCAACGGGGCTTGCTCTTCTGGTACCCTCAAGCACTTCTTTAACTGGGAGACGTGAAAAACCGGGTGCACGTCGAAAATGTTCTCCGGTAGTTGGAGCTGGTAGGCTACTTCTCCTCGTCTAGCGATTATTTGGAACGGTCGTACGTACCTTGGTGCTAGCTTTCCTTTGACTTTAAACCTTTTTGTACTTCTCAGCAGGGAGACCTTTAGGTATACGTAATCTCCTTCCTTAAATTCTAGATCCCTTCTCCGAGTGTCAGCGTAACTCTTTTGGCGTGACTGTGCCACCTTTTGCCGGTCACGGATTAGGCGAACCTTCTTTTCAGCCTCTTTGATTATATCCGGTCCGAATACGGCACGCTCTCCGGTTTCGGACCACATTAACGGGGTACGGCATCGTCGTCCAAACAACGCTTCATTTGGCGACATTTTTAGGCTAGCTTGGTAACTATTGTTGTAGGAGAACTCAGCGTACGGTAGACACCTTTCCCAGTCCTTGCTAAAGTCCAGTGCACATGCTCTCAACATGTCTTCCAAGACTTGGTTCGTCCTTTCAGTCTGGCCATCGGTCTGGGGGTGATACGCCGTGCTAAATGCGAGGTAGCTTCCGAGGGCCTCATGAACTTTATTCCAAAAGTGTGAGGTAAACTGGGTACCTCGGTCGGATATAATCCTTTTAGGCACGCCGTGAAGGCACACAATCCTGGACATGTATAGCTCGGCTAGCTTGGCACTGCTATAGTTTGTCTTCACAGGGATAAACCTCGCAGTTTTGGTGAGTCGATCCACGATTACCCAAATGGAATCATAACCTGTTGCGGTTTTAGGTAATCCAACAATAAAATCCATACCTACCGGTCGCTGGTGTTCGGCTTTCACTTTCTGGCATACGTCGGAGAGCGCTACGTACTCCGCCACATCCCGTTTCATATTGGGCCACCAGTATTCCCCCTTCAAGTCCTAGTACATTTTCGTACCCCCTGGGTGTAGGGAGTAAGCCGATTCATGGGATTCCTTTAGTATGAGCTTCCTTAATCCTCCTTGTTCCGGCACGTAGATCCTCTTTTTATACCATAATATTCCCTCCTCGCTAACCGAGAACTCCTTCGCATGTCCTGCGGCCATGCGCTTCTTTACTTCCCGAACCTCTTCGTTATCCTTTTGAGCTTCTTCTATCTGTTTCCTCAGTAGGGGCTGCATTTCCAGAGTACTTATCTGCCCTTGCGGGATTAGGTGCAGGTTCAGGTGGGCTATTTCCCCTCTAAGCTCAGGGGCCATTTCATCCATGCCCAGGTGATTGCAATGGCTTTTGCGGCTTAGTGCGTCGGCTACGACGTTTGCCTTTCCTGGGTGGTAGTGAACCTCCAGGTCATAATCTTTGATTAGTTCTAACCATCGTCTCTGCCTCAGGTTTAGGTCGGGCCGCGTAAAGATGTATTTCAGACTCTTGTGATCCGTGTAGATATCGCAATGGTTTCCAATCAAATAATGTCTCCAAATCTTCAGCACATGAACCACTGCAGCCAATTCAAGGTCATGGGTAGGATAATTTTCCTCGTGCGGTCGCAGTTGTCGCGAAGCGTACGCCACGACTTTTCCTTCTTGCATTAACACTCCTTCCAGCCCTTGTCTCGAGGCATCGCAGTATACCACGAAATCTTTCCGGTTATCGGGGAGGACTAGGATAGGGGCAGTGGTTAACTTTTCTTTTAATCGTTCGAAACTTTCCTGACACTGCTCAGTCCACTTAAACTCCTTTTCCTTCTTGAGTAGTTGGGTCATGGGTCGGGCTATCTCAGAGAACCCTTCGATAAACCTTCGGTAGTATCTGGCCAATCCCAGAAAGCTTCGGATCTCTGTTACAGACTTGGGTGCTTTCCATTCGGTAACCGCCTCAACCTTAGCTGGGTCTACTGCTACGCCACCAGCTGATATCACATGACCTAAAAATGCAACTTCCTTCAACCAGAATTCGCACTTGCTGAACTTTGCATAGAGCTGATGCTCCCGGAGTTTCTTTAGTACCAATCGTAGATGTTCGGCATGTTCATCTTCATCCTTGGAATAGATGAGGATATCGTCGATAAATACTACCACGAACTTATCCAAATATTCCATGAATACCTTATTCATAAGATTGATGAAATAAGCCGGAGCATTGGTCAAACCAAATGACATTACGGTAAATTCGTATAACCTGTAGCGTGTCGAAAACGCAGTGGGAATGTCTCCAGCCCTGATCTTCAGTTGGTGGTATCCGGATCGAAGATCGATCTTAGAGAATATCTTGGCTCCCTTGAGTTGATCGAAAAGATCGTCTATCCGCGGTAACGGATATTTGTTCTTGATGGTCACCTCATTCAATGAGCGGTAATCCACACACATCCTCATGCTTCCATCCTTCTTCTTGACGAACAATACTGAGGCTCCCCAAGGTGATGAGCTAGGGCGTACGAATCCCTTCTCTTGTAGTTCCCTAATTTGCTTCTTGAGCTCTTCTAACTCATTAACTGGCATCCGATATGGCCTCTTGGATATGGGGGCAGTTCCGGACATCAAATCGATGACGAATTCAATGTCACGATCTGGTGGCATTCCAGGTAGATCTTCAGGGAACACATCGGGGAACTTCTGAACCACCGGCATTCCTTTCAGGGGTAGCATGGTGAATATGCCACCGGCACGTTCAGGTAATCTGGGGTCCTGATCCATAGTTGCTCTCATCGCTAATCCCCAGGGTGTGGTCAACGTGACCTCCCTACGGCTGCAATCTATGATTCCTCCGTTTCTTGTTAACCAATCCATGCCTAGTATGACATCGAGGGTTTGCGGTACTAGGACCATAAGATTTGAGGGAAACACCACATCCCTAAGACGGATTGGCACGTCGACATAAGCTTGGTTCACATTTATCTCCCCTCCCGGTGAATGTACTATCATAGGTCTCCGCAGTTCTACCCAGGTTAGGTTGTGTTGTTGGCTAGCTGTTAAGGATATAAATGAATGCGAAGCGCCTGAGTCGAAGAGAACTTTAACTGGAGTAGAATTTATAGAGAACGTACCCATTGGCACGCCCTGATCTTCCTGGGCTCCTTCCGCTCGCACGTGGTTCACTTGCCCGCGTCCGAATCCGGTCGCGATCCTGCCTGTCTGGGGTGTCCTGAACAGTCCTCTCCCGGCTGTTGGGGTAGCAGATCCCTGGATTGTTGTGGCATTGGCTCCGGTGCGGATAGGCGTCTTCTTGGGATGCGGGCACTTGTTGGCGAAATGCCCATATTCTCCACAGTTAAAACAGCTTCCCGGCTTTTTTATCCCGGTAGTAGCCTGGTTTGGCGCAGGTGTGCGAGTCTGGGCAGCAACCGGCCTGTTGTAAGTGCTAGGTGTAGTAGAGCGGTTGATAGTCACTATCGCGGGCTTCCATCCTGACGAGGTAGCTCCTTTGGGTCGCTGAGACGCAACTTGAGGCGGACGGTTCATAGCAAGCCTTCTTTTGCGATTGTGCTCCACGATCTTCCGATCGTTTTCCAGTCTAACCACCTTGTTGATGAGACTCTGGAAGCTGTCATGATCTTGCCCTATTATGGGTCCACGCAGCTCATCGTTCAATCCTTCAATGAACTTGTCAACCTTTTCTTCCTCGTCCGCAAGTTCGCAAGGTCTCCAGTTGCGTAACGGGCCAGCTGAGTAAAACGGTTCAGATATTCCTGCACGGTGGTATTTCCTTGACGCAGTCTCCTGAACTCATTTTTCTTCATGCGCATCACTGCGGCGGGCACGAAGTTGTCGCGGAAGGCGGTAGCGAATTCCTCCCAGGTGGGTTCACAGGCATCTTCTTCCCGTGCCTCCTTATAAGTATCCCACCAGTCTCCGGCTGGTCCTTCCAATTGATTCACTGCGAAAATCACTTTATCCGCCTCTCGCACTCGTACGAGGGTCAGCTTCTTCTCAATGATACGTAGCCAGTCCTCAGCATCCATGGGCTCTTCTGCTGTGGCGAACGTGGGTGGCTTGGTTCTCATGAATTCCCCAAAGCTTGATCCCCCACGATTGCCTTGATTGTTCGCGATGGCTTGCAGGAGTTGGGTCTGTGCGGCCATAATTCCGGTTAAGGTGTTTAGATCGGGTTCAGGGGCTCCCTCATTGTTGTTTGTTGTCCGGCGTCGGCTGGCCATCTGTGTGGATTAGTTGAGTAAATATTCCACTTCTCGAACCAACCCCTACGGTTCTATCCCGATTGGGGAGTTGTTTTTGATGTGAACTTTGTTTGGTAAGCATGGTGGAATAAACTCATTTGTAGCATAACAATAACATTTCATAAAGAACATCATAGAGTTCACAAACCCAGACACAAGTAACTGCATGTGTGTGCAGCCTAAATGAAGTTCAAGCATTATAACCATCGAACTACGACATCAAACTACTCGTCGACATACATGGGGGGGTAAGGTGTCTCGCTCTCCAAAAACCATCCCAGCGAGATCGGAGCCGTAGTGGATACTCAGTCTAGTCGTCCAACCATCCGCAGGATCCTGGCGCAGGAAGTGGGTAGTCGCTGGCAGATGCGAACCTGAGCTCCCCTGGCTCGGAGGTGGTAGCCTCTGGATCTGGCTTGGTCCTCTTGGGCGGTGGTCGTGTGCTCTTGCGAGCCGTGCTGCGGGTGCGAGGGCCACCGGCGAAGGTGATGCGGTAGGCAGGAGTCTCGTCCTCTGAGGGGTCGGTGATGTGCAGCTCCATCTCCTCTGGGTCGTCCTCGTCCTCTGCCTCGGAGTCGACTTGGATCGGGGTCTCCACGCAAGGCCCTGGTGGTGGGGAAGTAGCAGGGACCGGCTCTCCGACTGGCGACTGCATCGCGGTAGGATCCACCAAGTAGGGTCCCGACTCAGTGGCTAGGGCGTCCACCAGTGAGTGAAACGCCGGTGGGTACGGTGGGGTAAGGAAGAAGTAGCGGTCCCGCCCAACTGCTGCGGAAGTGGAAGCTCCAGTGGCACTAACTGTGGTGACTCTGAGCTGCTCTGTAAGCTGACTAACATGCTCCTGACTCACCCTCAGCTGCTCCTCGGGTGTATCCATCATCCTGCGACGCTCATCCTGCTGACCTGACAACTGCTGCAGCTGGTCGCTGCGGGCCTGGAGCTGTGTCTTCAGTGAGTCTATCTCACTGCCCCGGGTCTGGTGCTCCTCCTCAAGCTGTAGGTGCTGCACTATGAGGTCAGTCACCTCGGTCTCCAGCTCAACCAGGCGCCTGTGCTGCTCGTCGATCTCCAACAGAGCTGTCTCATAGCAGTCGTCGACAGCCTCCGCCCATCGGGACAATCGGGTCACCATCGGGTTGTAGCAACAGGGTGTGTCCCGGACGGTGCACACGGAGCTGTCCTCCTCTCGGAACGGGTGATGGGCAAACTCTGTGGTCGCCAACTCAGATCAGTGGATCGAGCTGAGTCGGAGAAAGGCCTCCCGGGCAGCATCCTGCATCGCTGTCTCTGGCGTGTAGCGACGGTAGCGTGTCCTAAACCAATGGCCTGCCTCTGAAGGAACTCGGGACTCAACCACCACTCTAGCCTCCCAGGCTGGTCCAATCTGTCTCACCAGGTAGGTAGGGATCCTCGGGTACCTCAGACACCTCATCATCCTATGTAACTCCACGACATATCCCTCTGAATAGGGTAGGTCCATCTCCCAAGATGCACTCGAATCTGCCATCTATTTTTAAGAAAGTTTAGGATTAGTAAAAGTAAAACTCATTTTGCAAAGAAGTAGATATGAGTTAAGGAAAAATGCATTTGGTTTTGCGAAAGTAGATTTTGTGAAAATATTCCTATTTGGGAATCTCTCCCTTGACCATCTACTTTGGGGTGGGGTGCCATTTGGTCTTTCCTACAGTCGTATGGCTCTGATACCAACTCTGCACATTTAGTATAAACCCCTCCTAAAATACGTATTATTTACTAGGCGTAATATTGTTTACATCCCGCAATAGAATCTAAATAAAAGTGCGAATAAACACAGCATGATGCAATTTATTTCAAAAGTCACTCGTGTATTCTGTGCCATTTCCCTGGATCAAGTAGTTTGGCACGCACGATACATAGTTGAATTACCAAAAGCGCAGACATATGCGTCGCGTACGAATTATTACATCATAGGCTCGAAGGCATAGTTTTAGAACAAAGGACCAATCGGTCCGGAATACAGTCCAAAAGCAGAGTATAGATAAGTAGCGGAGCGAAGGCAGCGGCATCGCCATTGCCACAGGCAACGACCGTATCTAGACCTAGTGGGCACCCTCATCTTCCGCCTCCTCTTCGTAGTAGGCGTATGGATCTTCCGCGGTGTCATCTTCGGCTTCTGATGAAGTTTATAATTGCAAGGGTGAGTACCATCCGTACTCAGCAAGTCACCACGGCAACAATGTGTATGAAGGGTTTCATTCAAGGCAAGGCATAGGCTCTGTTGCATAAAGCTATTTTTGCAATCATTTTCACAAACCTAAGACCTAGCATAACTGGTCAAGTTTTAATACCAGAGTTCAATTTAAACAACGACGGTTCTGTCTACCATCCATTATGATCCCAAGGATGGCTTCCCGCCGTTGGTCGTCATGGTTTTCTGTGGACATCCACCTTCCCTGCTCTCAGGGAGTGGCTCCAACAGCATAAAATTCATCATGCAATATCCCATCCCACACAGGTTAAGAATTTAGAGTCTAGCCAAGTGTAATGCACGTCCCGGTGCTCAATATCCGCGAGCACGGCTATTCGAATAGATTTGGTTTACTCACACTACAGTGGATGTACACTTTACCCGCACTCCGCGACTGCCCAACACATGAGCCTCGTCCCAACACATGAGACGCGTCACTGCAAAGCCTTTCGATAACCTTGCATTGGCAGTACCCGCTCCATGAACTATCATCCTCATGCACTCTAGGCGTATCTGTTTCTAGCAGTGAGAGGAGTTCTGGTGCTCCCAGGAAGGGAAGTCTCACACGCACGTAAAGTTTATAGTTTATAGTTTAAGTTTAGATTCTCACTCTCACACACGTGGCAGTCCTACAAATGACGACACTGACGTAGGGCACGCATCGCGGCCCTACCTCAACGGTTGCCCCACCGGAGCGCACCTGCCTCACACACGGGGGTGAACCATCTATGCAAGGATATTGCCTCTGCTGGGCTATCTAGTCCGCTAGGTCTATACCCATCCGAGAAGTACGGTTGTACGAGGGTCGTTTCATGCTTAACTTCATGGCTCGGTCCTTAACTGACCGGGGACGGTGCTAGCCTTTTCCGGATACCACCCAAATCCACCATCCGCCCCAGTCGAAGACACTTGTTTAGTTTTATTTCTCCTTTCACAAAACATATCATCATATCATGGCAATGTGGCGCTCATGTCTCCACATGCCGCATCTCAATTACCTTCCCCAAGGTAATTGCCCAAGCATAAAGCATTTGATAAATATGAGTATGCACGATTCTAGGATAGCATTACTAAGCATTTGTCATAATTGACTAGAGACTCATACGTAAGCATGGTTACAAGGGGATATGGGATAAACAATAACCAAGGCATGGCATAATAACAAGTAGGATATTCATCATTGCATGCAACTTTATTTGTAAACAAAACAATTTCACAATTGGGATCAATATGTTCAAGGAATAGTGATGACTTGCCTTGCTCGAAGCCTTGCGGGTCTTGATCCTCAGTTGGACTCGCAACTCCCTCGGTATCTAGAATTACGTGTGAAGGAAATTGAATTCACTTAGAATTCAATTAAAATCCAACAAAATCCAATTAAAGAAATAGATCGAACGTGAGCGTTGAATGTTGATATCGATTCCATTATTATTCATAAAATAGTTCTATTTCAATTTTTAATTTTTTCGTCCTAAAATTATTAGCGTTAGCCAATTAGAATATTAATCCGATTTAATTTACGCGACTCGAATAAATTAGATCCCGATAGTAATACTTAACTTTTGGTGATAAATAGTTGGATAATCGCAACGGCTACTTAAGCGGATAACCTAATTAACGAGTAAAATTAAATAGCGATTAAATGGATATTTTAATAAATATTAAATGGTGACGATTAATTCGGAAGTTCTAGAAATAACCGACAAATAAATCCTCCGATTAATATATACGCGAGTTGGCAAGACCTAACGAATGAAAATCTAAATAATCGACTAAACATTCCGCAAAAGAATAATCATTTAAATGAATAATCTAATTAAGTGAATATTTGCAGTTAAATAATCCGATTTAATTTTTACGAGTTCCTAAAATAATTGACGACGACGGATTTACCGATTTCCTAAATTTCTCTCTTCCATTTTATTCTCTATTTTTCCCTTTTTCCTATTTTCTATTTTCTCCTTTTTTTCTTTTTCTCTCTCTTTTCTTTTCTCTCTCTTTTTCTTTTCTCTCTCTTTCCTTTCCCTCTCTCTTTCTGCTTCTTCTTCCTCCCTCTCTTTTCTCTCTGCTTGCTCCTTCTCTGGTCCTATTCCCTCTCTCTCTGGTGGCAGACAGAAGGGGAGGAGGGGGGAGACTCACCGGGGCGGCGGTTGGCGAGGCGCATGGCGGCGGCGCCGAGGGGACTGGGGAGGGAGAGGTGAGGGGAGGGGAGGGAACGCCGGCGGTGTGGGAGGAAGAGGAAGGCGTGGGGCGGCCTTTTTATAGTGCGGGGGAGGCTGGCACAGCGGTGGGCTCGAGGCGCGCGCGCGGCGTGGGGGAGGCGGCGACGTGCGCGGGCGGCGGTGGCACGGGGCGCAAGGCGCGGGCGGCCGGCGACAGCGGCCCGGGTGCGGCGGCAGTGGGCGGCGCGCGTGCAAGCGGGCGTGCGCGCGTGCGGCGCGGTACGGCGGCAACCGGGCGACGTGCGCGGGTACGACGACGTGCGCGCGGCGTGGGGAGGCGGCGACGTGCGCGCACGGCGCGGGCGGTGGCGTGCGTGCGGCAGCAGCGGCGCGGGGCGCGAGGGCGCGGCGGCGGCGGGCGGCGACGTGCGTGCGGCGGCCTGGGGGGCGACGGGACAGGATTGAACACCTGGCGGACAATGAACAGTTCCGCCAGGATTTTTTGACAATTAGGGTGATTTTCTCACTTTAAAAACCATCCAAAATTTTGTAATTTTAACTAAATGAATGTTGCCCAATATTTTTAGTGTTCCTAGATATTTCACTCCAAATTTCCATGTTTCGATAATTTATTTTTATACACATTATTCAAACATATACATATGTACGTCTATGTATATATATTTATGCCTAGGATTTATACTTATGCCCCTATGTATATATATATATTTATATATATGCAAAAATGCCCGCTTGATTTTGTGTCACGATATTTCATGTTTATACACATTATATACATATATATATATATATTCATAGGCGTAGATAATTGTATATATATATGTGAAGTTTCCTATTTAAATTTATATTACCCAAATAAATTTGTGACATTTATATAGGATATTTTCTTTACTACAATTTTGCCTCACCACATATTTTAGCTTGTTTTCCTTAATTGTGTACTTAGTTGATTTTTGTTTTTAGGGTTCACGCTTAAATGGATTTGATAAATCCGAGGTTTGCAATTAAAGATCCGAATAAACGAGCGATTAGACGCGGCATGATGCAACTTAATTTAAAAGTTTTTGAAATTTCATATTTTAGTGTTTTATATTCGATGGTCGAATTTTTAGGGCGTTACACCTGGATGATGTGGTCTTTGAGGGGTATAGAAGTAAGCCAACCATGCATGGTGGGCCTGAATAAGATGGAAATGACACCCTCTATGCTAAGAATGATGATGAGGAGTCTTTTGATGAGATTGGCAGTGATGGTGAGATTGTTAGAAGAAAGAGCAAGTTTCCAAGGTTCAAAAAAACAGCCAGGTGTTCATTCTTTTAAGTTAGGAATGAAGTTCAGTTCCAAGAAGCAGTTCAAGAAGACAACAATACAATATGTTTTGGTTCAGAGGAAGGTGATCAACTTCATAAAAGATGATCAGAAGAGGGTGAGGGCTAAGTGTGATTGGACTACTGTCCTTGGGTTTGCCTGTTGTCAAAAACTACAATGAATTACAATTGATAAATTGCAACCTATTAGAGCATGCATGCCTGTCCACCAAGAAGAGATAATAAAATGGTGTCTTCTGTTAGGTAGCTGAAAAGTATAAGAAGTTTATTGTTGCTAACCCTGGATGGGCACTATCCCATATGAAGATAATAGTTCAAGAGGAGATGTTTGCTGATGCTTTAGTTTTAAAGGTAAAGAGGGCCAAGTCACTTGTAATGAAGAAGGCATTTGGTGTAACCAAGGGATAGTACCAGAAGTTAGAACTGCTTAGGAGCAACCTGGTAGCCTGGAGCCATCGCCTCGCTTGCACTCCTCTTCTCGTTGTCATCACCGTGCAACTGCCCTAAACTAGGGTTTTCGGATTGAGCGAGAAGGGGAAAAACTCGCACTAGCCTAACGAGAGAGATGACTCTGTGTAATAAGGTCTCAATGGCACACTAGCATGTGGGGCGCATCGTATGCCAAGTCAGTGAAATCGGGGAAAAATTCGGTCGATACTGTCTTAGGATATTTTTTTTTGCATGGTTTATGATAGTTGAGGAGTAGAGATTTCTGGTATTACGGTATTACGGATTGGGAACATCAACAGACTCGACCTAAAGTACAGGTGAACTTATTCCAAATGTCCCTTCCGTCCCTATTCCTTTATCTAATGGTCCTCTCAAAAAGCACTCCATTTCGGCCCAGACTCTCTCCGACGCCTCGGTGGGCTACCTCGCCGCCGGCGACACCCGCTGCCCAATCGCGCCGCCGCCACTATCACCCCACGGCTGTCCGAGCGGCGCGCCTTCGTCTTCCCCTGCTCCGGCCCTCCTCTTCTCAGGTGAGCGAGCGTCTGCCATTCCTTCCCCACCTCTCTCTCACTCGAGTCCCTCCGACGAGCCCGGATGCAGAATGGCCCGCCGTCTCCTCCTCCTCCACCACCTCCGCCGCCGCTACTCCGTTTCCATCTCCTCCTCCGCCGCCGAGGACATGGTTGTCTCCTCCCTCCGCATCCTCTCCTCCACTAACCCTAGCAAACCAAGCACACTCCCTCCTCCTCCCATTGACCCCGATCCGGATGCAACGGCGACGAGCTCTACTACTGCTACTGCTACTGCTACCCTCCTATCCCCGGCCGACCGCCTCCGCGGGGTCTTCCTCCTCAAGCCCCCCGGCCGTGCCGCCCTCCACCGGGCCCTCTCCTCCACGGGCATCGACGCCGCCGCGGCCCTCTCACCGGAGGTGCTTTCCAGCGTTGTCAGCCAAGGCAACTTCAGTGGCGCCGCCACTGTCAACTTCTTTGACTGGGCCATCACTAGCAGCAAGCTCCCGCCATCCGTCGATACCTGCAACATTGTCATCAGGGCTTTGGGCAGGAGGAAATTCTTCGCCTTCTTCGAACCCACCCTGGAGATCATGCGTAAAAACGGCGTCTTTCCTGACATAAGCACGCTGGAGATCGTCATCGATAGTCTGATTGCTGCTCGGCATGTCAACACAGCCGTCCAACTGATCAACACTTACCATTTTGGGCTTGGAGTTTGGCAAACTTGCCAGAGAAAGGAGGTCTTCACTGTCCTCATCAACTGCCTCTGTCGGAGGTCGCATGTCGGTCTCGCCAGCTCGCTCTTGCAGGCTTCTCGTGGAGAGACGATTGATCTTGATAACCATATGTATAATGAGGTTATTGGTGGTTGGGCGAGGTTTGGGAGGGTTGATAAAGTGGAACATTTCTGGGAAATGATGCTGGAAGATGGGCTTGTGCCCGATCAGGTTTCATATTGCCATCTCATCGAGGCATTGGGGAGAGCAGACCGGGCTGAGGAAGCACTTCAGGTGTTTGAGAAGATGATACATGAGGGATACTGTCCAACCACAATGGCTTACAATGCACTTATTTTTAATTTTATATCGGTGGGAGATTTTGACAGATGTATCAAGTATTACAAAGATATGTTAGACAACAATTGTCCTCCAAATATTGACACATACAGCAAAATGATAAGAGCCTTTTTGAGAGAGCGCAAAGTGGCTGATGCGCTTCAAATGTTTGATGACATGTTGAGTAGGGGAATTCTGCCAAATACTGGGATGATTACGTTATTCATTGGACCACTCTGCACATTTGGTCCCCCTCATGCTGCCTTGCTTATCTACAAAAGGAGTAGGAAGGCTGGTTGTAGAATATCCATGAAAGCTTATAAACTTTTGCTTGAAAGGCTCGCTAGGTTCGGGAAGAGTGGTACGGTTCTACAGATTTGGGAGGAGATGCAAGAATCCGGGTATCCATCTGATAAGGAGATTTATGAGTTTATTGTGAATGGGCTTTGTAATGTGGGTAAGGTTGATGCTGCTGTTTCTGTGGTGGAGGAATCAATTCGGAAAGGCTTCTGTCTTGGTAGAGTTATTTATGGCAAAGTGAACAACAAATTATTGGAGATGGACAAAGTTGAAACTGCATATAATTTGTTCAAGAAGGTCAGACATGCACGTGCAATTGCTAATTCACGTAATTATTGGCGCGCTAACGGTTGGCACTTCTGACTTCACCTGATTTCTCATTCTGATGGTAAACAATAGGCTGTTTATTGTTACTGGTGAAATCTGGTTGGTTTTATATTGGAGATATATAGCACTTCTTTTTAAAAAAATGCACAGAGCTAAAACTCAAGTTGGAGTGATGAAAGACCGAGTGACAAGGAACTCTTGCTGGCCTGTTATGTTCATTCAAATGTCAACTTTAAGAGAGTAAAGGTCAGTCAGCTAATAGAAGAAATGCTGCAAATAGAGTGACCTAGTGAGTAGGGATTAACGACAGATACCACTGCCCTTTGGTCTGCTGCTGAAATTGAATGTTTTCATGTTCAGAAGGTTTGAACACTGCTACTACCACTCTACCAGCAAAAGCAGCTCCCGGATCATGCTGGAAAGTGGAAACATATTCCCATTGAGAAAACTGTTACGAGTTTCAAGATTATTCGGTTTGCTCTTTCAGTGGGAATTCACGAATCCATCTTTTTCAGAGGAATGTCCTCTTCATGCTCATCCAGGCACAATTATTTTACTCTCCAATAAATATTTCACCTTTCTCGGTACATGTTTTTACCAACATAAAGTTTTGATAGCCTGATCTAACATGTAACATAAAAGTGGTATTGCATAGTGGTTTTGTTGGGCTGGAGATGACATTGAGTCCAATTCTAGTGTTTAGTTACATATGCATTGGATAAGTACTGGAGTTTATCATCACAGATTGTTTTTCAATTTACTTATCGAAGATGCAGCTTTGACTTTCTTTTATTAGTATGCATTCGAAATATAATATGTTCATAATAATTTTTTGATAACCACTTTTATTTTTTCTCCTTGCAGCCACTTTAAATATTATCAAAATATATTTACTAAAAGTCAGAAAGGTTGACTGCAATTTTGTGCAGTTACTAGTTATGTCCGGAGATCAGGAGTATATTATTTACCAGAATGTCATGGAGGTGTGGGGTTTCCAAACCTGTCATTGTTCAATCTGGCAATTTGGGAAACAAGATTGGCAGCTATTTTACAAATTGTAATTCTCTTTGTGCGCAGGGATGCTGAACTAAAAAGGAAGGTTTCTTCTCAATTATTAGTGGCTGAGTTTTTTTTATTGAAATCAGTGGCGAGTTATTAGCAGCAAGGTACTTGAGCAAGAGCTAACTAGAACCGCTTATACAAGCTTCACAAATTTTTATTTGGGTCCCTGAGTATCTCAACATCAGTGCTTCAACACCCACTGATGAGGCTCTGGTGTGGTTGATCTGATCACTGATAGGAGTGCTTGGAATGACAAGCTCATACGATGTTCTTTTCTCCTAATATTGACGCAACCTTTATTGAAAGTTCAGGACTTGTCGGCCCGGGCTCATGGGAGACATATGGTTAACATTCAGTGAGATCCACATACGGACATACCGTTTGCTCATTCCGAACTGGAGTTGTGCTGAATTGGAAGCAGCAGACTCCAAAGGTGAGGTTTTCTGTTGGAGAGGAGGTTTGGCTTCTTGCCTACTTGTTCTGTTGTTCAAGTACTTGAGGTGCATTGATCGTCTCAACGTGTAATCTGTGGTGCTAAGGTCGAACCTATCATGCATGTTCCTGTTGAGTACACAGTAGCCAAGGATTTCTGGGTACTTATTTTTCCAACGAAATGATTGTTATCATGTTCAGACTTGGAACTGAACGTGTTACCATTTTCATTTGTGGTGTGCGTTCATTATGGATATCCAGGAATACTGGAATAGGCGTTGCCATGGAGACAAGCTGTGATATGGGCTAATACGCTACCAAACAACCCGGGACTGAGTAGAAGCTTGCGTTGATTTGAAACACATACAACCAGGGCAATACCAGCCACCAGGGCAGAGATCTCTCTGATCGTCAAGAAACCCAAGTGAGCATAGCAGGAATTTCTTCTAATCATTTGTTTCATGTTTTTTAACTCATGATGTTGCAACAATGTTGAGCACATACGTGCTAAGGGTATGAACAGTGGTGTAATGTCAATTGTCAGGAAGGAAGATTGGATTCATATATGATTTGGGGTAGCATTATATCGTCATTATAGTGTTAATTATATGAATCCACTGTAGATAATTATATGTTAATTGACAATCTACCATACGAATTATATATATATCTAAAAACGAGGTGAAAAGTTTATCCAAATAGCAGATGTCGAAATCGTGCCCTAGGCAGAATGCTTGTAGTAACGTGGCTTTTTTATCACCTTTCTTGCAAGTATGCCTGCAAACCGATTGTAATCCTTCTCAAAGCTACTAAAGAATAGGAATTCCATGATTCTAAAAATAAAAAGTAAGAAATTACACAAATTCATATCTAGAAGATCGCAAGTACAGAACCAATAACAAAGTTACACGACTGAACGGTGCAAATTCATATCTAGATCTAAGTGTCATATGCTTCTTTTGGCAACCAAGATTTCAAGCCTCACAGGTGAAGTCATAATTTATTTTTTACCAGATCCAAAAAAAAATTATGTTGAAAAGGAAAGATTATACGATCCAGTATTACATCCGTAAAAATTTATGATACATGTATAAGATGCACTCTGTATACACGCTTGTCCAATCCATCTCTATTAGAAATGATACTTTGGGATGGATGTAAATCCAAGCAAATTGCTTCATCTGGAACTCTACCAAACAAAATAAAGGTGATATGTGGCTATTGCAGGAAAATTGACGTCAGATAGAAAGGATAGTAACCTCATGAATATACCAAACATGGAATTTAATTTTGAAATGTTTATAGTAAGAATCAAATTGGGGGTAATGTTCATTGTATTGTTAAGGACATAATGAAATCATATGAAATGACACAACCAATACAGTACCGCTAGTCGATAGCCTAGCAAACTGAATTGGATTTCGAACATAAATGTTCAGAACTGCTTCCATGACATGTAAGAGGCCTGCCACATCGGTTCATCGTCAATGTCGATAGGATCAGGAACCAGCCTCGGTTGGATGAACTGCTTCAGGATTTGGAAGATGCTTACTTCATCATTCATCCAGAAATGTGTGGACAAAAGGCCCACTTGAGATTCCAGTGCACGGAGCTGCTATTTTTTTCTTCTGCTAGTCATCAAAAAGGGTAGAGACAAGCAGGTGTTGTACAAAAGATGATCTCACGGCAGCTCGCCTCCGCCTTCTCTCCCTTTCTTCCTGACTAAGATTAGAATCAGCGCTGCAAGAAAGATAGTCGATTAACATATGTTCTTGTTCATAGAGCATGACGAGCTCAATGTCAGTGTGTATAAACCAATATTAACTTGGTCCCACCTAGATAGATGGCCAGATTTATTAGTGAGAATTTCCTCAGATTGCCACGTTAGTATAGTTATAGATAAACCAACTTTAGTGTGGATCAATAGAGTTCACAAGTTTATACTTATAAGCTGAGTTTACAAATTTAGGGCAACTTTAGGCTGAACAGACAGTAACACAATTGGTAGGAATAAAATTTAGGCCAAGCAGGTGTACAACTTTTTGTATCGGAAAACATATCTGAACTGGTAAATTGAGGATTATTTGTTCACAAAGTTATAATAATTTTATCTGGGATAAAGACCTAGAAAACCATACAAGGCACAAAAATAGTACTAGTAGCACACAGGAAGGTATTGATCATACCTTGCCTTCCAAGTCTTTGAAGGCAGTGCTCTTTTAAACCAATTATTTTCTACCACAGCTGGAGCAGAAAATTTCACTGTATCTTCAGCTTCGGATGAAGATAAATTTAAAACAAGTGAAGATAGTAGTGAATCAGCGACTGAACTTGCTGCATTGGTACCACTGCTTCGACTACTGTTTCCGAGAAGAACCTTTAAGTAGGTCTCCTGTAGATCTCTCCCTCCAAGGGAGAGAGCATGGTTGCTAGGAACAGCAACTCTGCGTAACCTGTGATGTCTCTGCAGGTAATACACCATTAAGGAAACATATGAAAATAACAGTTCACACAACATGATACAGAATTTAGAGACTTTTAACATCTCAAAAAGGATATTCTAAACAGGTAGCTGTGCTGAAGGGTTATGTGATCCAATAAGTCCTTTGAAATCCTAGCCGAGCAAACTGGGCAAGCCTGTGGAGAGTATACAAGTAAGGTTAGGGAGTAGGAACTACAGAATATCATATGGCAGGAGTATTAGGTCCACCTCGTCATTGTACCAAAAGCTGGCTCTGACTTTTTTTAATTTATAAGCCCTGAATCTGGTTTTTGGCTTAATCCTATATAAGAACTGTGTAAATATCTTGCCTGTGTGCATCATGATGTTTTTTTCACTATTGAAATGAACATATTCAGTAGTAAATCGTGTTACTGACAAATGTTCATGTGCTCAGAAAACTGATAGCACCAAACTTGATTATAGTTCGATACTTTGATGCACCTTCAGAAGGAGCTTGATTTTTTATACCAGCCAAGATGATAGCTCACTCAGCCTCAGTTAATACCTTGACAATTCTTTCCATTTTATCAAATTTTATATAATATATTGTTCATTTGCTAAAGGCCTAACAGAAAGCTCTTATAAATAAATCTACTGATTAAAATGTATTTCTTATAGAAACATGTCAGAACAATTGTGAGTTGTAAGTTAGCTATTGAAAAACAGTACTACATGGGTTACAGTGAGTTTCTAACACAGTACGGTAATAAGTATGTATTCTGGAGTAGAAAAAGGAACTCAGTGAAGGACCAACACTAGCACTGAACACATTTAGATGGAACACATAAGTTCTTTCCCGTCAAAAAAAAAAGTTCTAATGACTCCTGATTTATGACAAAGATGGCCATGCCAGCACATTTAGACTGCCAATAATGAACTTAGGCCTCTTTTGCTATTGAGTTATTATGATATCTCGTCTGATGTAACTGCTTTTAGATGGTGTTTTTGGCTAACTTTGTACCTTCTAATCTATGTTTCGAACAATAATCACTGTGTTTCAAAAAAATGGAACTAGTTTCAGATAAACAATAAAATAACAGAATTTGGCAAACCATAATTTGATTTCTCAGACAAAAACAGAACAATTTGTATAACTGTGTTCCCAGATTCCACAGCAGTTTAAAATTATGAATAGTCCAGCACAGTATGCTAATCCCAAAGCAACCCTTAGTCCCCTTAGTATAGTATTCCTTATGGCAAAAGGAACAATTGAGTTCTAATTGTCTGGTCTGGCTAGAAAAGAAGATCTATGCCTTAATTGTATGTTCTGTCTTTAAAACGAATATCTAGGCATTAGTGTTTGCTCTGTCCATGATCAAATACTGTCTGTTAAATTAATCATGTTAGAGATAAACTAGGCAAATAACATATTGGTACCTGGGTATTGCAAGCCCAGCCTTTAAACATTCATAGAGAAATCTCTCAACATTGAAATGGATCATTTAAAGAGATGACATTGGATAAGAATTAAAACAAATCATTCCTGCACCAAATTATACAACATATGCAACACGACAAATTAAGGCAATCATATCAGAACGGTCGAATACGCATTAAAGTTAAATGCTAACCTAAAGGTTCATGTAGCCAATGTGTAACAACTGCAAAATATGAGTATTTCCATTTAGTTTCTTCTCATAATCTCTCTCCATCATTTATGTATTAATTCAAAATCTCCATGTAGTAACAAAACACTCATTATTCACAACGAAATTTAATACCTTACTCGAAATCTACAAGGTTCATCTATGGCTATCCAAAATGAAAGAAACAAAAGGAGTGGATATGATTTCTCACACATTTGACTGACTGCATATAAAAGAAGCATATAAGAAAATACAGAAAAAAGTGTATAAAGCAGAGATACTTACCACAACTTTAGACTCAAAGGGGTGCTCATCCTCTAAATGGGCACAAAGAGATGTAATGTCATGATCTTCATAGCAGTAAGGACATGGGAAGTCTGGCCGTACCTCATCCTCTGGCTCAACATCATCGTACCCATACCGATCTGCAAGTGAAAATTAATTTAAGACATGCAAAAGTTAAATAGAATAAAATGAATGTTAATTTCAATCAGGTCTCTATAGGGCAAATAAATAGAACATCAAGAACCATAAGAAAGCAAACAAATCTCAAATAATTGCAAATATCTGAAGAAAGAAATAACACATATAGTGAAACAAAATCCAAAAGCGTCATTTCGAGACTTACATTTGAACAGGGAAAATGTAGCATTTGAAAAACGGAAAATCAATATGTACGCACTGAGTATTCAAAAGATTATCACGTTTGGCATAGGCGCATTTTATCAAAGGTCAAATCTTTCAGACGAGTCTAATAGCCCCCATCAAAACCAAGAAATGGAGCCAAATAAGACTAAAGAACGATGCAGCCTCAATCCTCTTATTGGGTCCTCATCAAACAACATGAATCCAAACACAAATCAATCAAATTCCTAGAAATCAACCCCATCACAAACCGTGCCTCAAGAACCATCTAGCGACGAATCGAGATCCGGAAGAGTCAGCTATCCGCCGCAGCCAGACCAATCTTTCCGCTCAGGGAAAAATCGCGGCTTCCTACGGCTGATCAAGAAAGGAGAAGGAATCGAGGCCGGTCCAAAGGAAGGGTACCGAGGTGGGAGTGCGACGCGGCGGTGGCGGTGGCGGTGGCGTGGTGGTGATTCTGGGCGCGATGCAGCGCGTACTGGCGCTTGGCGACCATGAGGCGGGAGATCCAGTGGTCGGAATCCATGGCGCCACGAGCTCCTCCGCCTCCGCCTCCGCGGGTCGCCGCCCGGATCTCCGCGTATCGTCTCGTCTCCTTCCTCTCGTCTCGTCGCCTCCACCTCTACACGGCACCACCAACCAAAATAATAAAAACAAAATCAATGGCCTCTGTTAATTTTTTTTTTCTCTTTCGTTTTAAAAAAGATTTTGGTTTTTTTTTTTTGGCGTTGGGAATGACAGTTGAGATGAGTATACTGTACGTACATGCCAACGTATAGCCAGCAAGACCAGAGAACGGGTCTTCCTCTTCTGTCTCTTTTACACGTTTTTTTTTTCCCATATGTGTTTACTATTTTTTTATTTTCAATACATATTTTATGTATGTATATTCGACCTCATTGTTTTGCTTTCCTTATGATTATTCGTACCACTTATTAATAACTTAAAAAATAATATATCGGTAAAAATTTTATACATGTGCCGTTAGATATTCAAAAGAAAATATTGTAAAATAATCTCCGATGAAAATAACGATAAAACAGTTTTATAAAATTTAAGTTCTAAAACTAGCTCATGCATAAATGAAACATTATCCATTAGTGGATAAGAAGAAAGAATTGTTTTCTTGAAAAGGTGTATTATATGAAAAAGTCCAAATATCCCCTAAAACTTTAGATAGAAGTCCGTTTAGCACCCCGAATTTTAAAATTGGACATCCAACCCCCTAATCTTTGCAAAATTGTTTATATTATTCCTAATATGGTTTTGTATAGTGATTTTTATCTAATTTGTATATAAATTGGATGAGTTAGATCACGTGACATACAAATTGAACTATATATTAAAATATCCACTTAAATCTTTCTTTTTATCATTTGTTAGCTCTCATTTATAAACAAGTACCAACATAATAATAGTATTGTATCATTGTATAAATATAAATTGATGACTTATAATTGATAATATGCAAATATGTTATATTAGTTATTTAAAGTTGTTCGTTCAAGCTTCCAAAATATGCAAAATCACTATCCAAAACTATCTTAGAGGTAATATGAACGATTTTACAAAGTTTAAGGGGTTAGATGTCTGGTTTTAAAGTTCAGAGTGTTAGATGGACTCTCATCCAAAGTTTAGAGGGTATTTGAACTTTTTCCTATATTATATAAGGAAATTGCTTTGGACCGAACATTTCTTCGAGGCTAAAAAATATGAGGTTTTCAAATTCATGCCCGAGTACTCATCTCTTTTTAGGCTCCTTTGGAAGCTAATCCTTTGAAAAGTACGGTAGTAACATTCAAATGTGTAAATGTTATAGCAGGAGCGGGGTCGGTTGAATCATCCGCAGGTATGTCTCATCCTTTCACCCACAATCTATCTCACATTCCAATTTTCTCTAAATGTTTTCTTTTCAAGCTTATTTCTCCCCCTCTCATCGGACTGAGATGAGCTGCACCAATCGTCCTACCCACATACGTACCCTTGCTGGAGAGGCTACGTTAATCTAGCGAGTGAGGAGAAGAAGAAGCGCAGGGGTGTGGGGGTGGATTGCTGACATCGCGTGTGCTGTCGTGAGGCGCACTAGCGACAACGTCAGGAGGAGGTTGCCACATCGCCGATGCCTGTTGCTGTCAGGGAGAATAGGCGAAGGGTGTACACTGATACCTTTGCCAACGGATATGTTTAAACAATGATATAAATTCAAATTACCCCCTCCATCACGAGTATTTAGCATGTAAAGATTCTGTCAAACAATTAAAATTTTGGCTATTAATATTTTCTAAAATGCTTAAAACATTACTATCATCATATCATAAACTTAGTACAAAAGTTATTTTGTCCTAAGCCTAGAAGGTGAGGTGAGAGTTGGGCTATATATTTTTCCAAAGTTTTACTTGGACTATTTTATATCGAATATTTTCACATAAAGCTAGCTATTTTAGCCATCCTTTTGAACTTGGAACCAATGGCCCACTTGTCAGGGCCCTAGGGGATTAGAAAAGGCGGAAGAGCTTGTCACTTTGTCAGTGTGCCAGGGGAGAGGATGCCGGCATGGCTGTTCCTCGGAGCAGGCGAAGAGCAAGGTAGGTATTGATGGAGATCCAAAGAGGCAATCTAATGAGTGAACCGGAATAAGGCCGCGGCGTTTGTTCCTAGTTTCGGTTGAGCGAAGCAGCGAAGGTGGCAGGGAAGCTCGTGGAGGTGCCTTGTGCTCTCACCGTTGTCTCCTCCTTGGAAGAGCTCCAACTTGAGGTGGACAGAGGCAAAGCTCGAGCTTGGTAAATTAAGAGCGTGAGTTGGCAATGATGGTGACCAGGGAATGGGGCAAGCCATCGATGATGATGGGGAATCGGCCAGAGACACAAGAGAAATCCACTTATAGGTAGTAGTCCAAAGCGCACAGCAGTGGTAAAAATATCTAGCTAATTTATGTGAAAACACTGTATAGGAGTACCAACTTAAGCAAAAATATATGACCCAACCTACAATATACTCTCATAAATTTTAGTACAAAATTAATAGTCAGAATTTTAAAAGCTATTCTGTCATAAGTCTAGGTGGCATAAAATGGCTGAGCTAGGTTCACGTCTAGCTCTCACACCCCCCCCCCCTCTCAATCCTGATGGACTAACTTTTGGGCCCATTGAGTCCCTTTTGCCTTTTCTAAATATTTTTTCCATTATTACAAACTATGTAGTTTAAAAACTACACAAAAATTCAACATTTTTATAAAAGTTCTATGCCAATATGTTATATAAATATCACAGTATTTATAGGATTTTTTAAAAAAAATCATAATTCCTCAATTTTAATTTGAATAAAAACGAAATCCTTCGAAATTCCCGGTGGGATTAGCTCCCGCCCCAATTGGTTTCCTGGTTTTCTGCAAAAACAGATTTGTTTCCACGGGGAAGGCGAAGCCCAGATCATAACCAACATCTGCGACGGCACAGATTAGTTTTCTGTCTCTTCCCGATGGGAGGGCAGCCGCGCTTCGATGGCAGAAGCAGCAGGGAAAGCCAGGGCTCACCTGATCGATCAACGAAGCTGCAGATGATGAGCTGACAGTGGATATTATGGTACCCATACACCCACAGACATAGAATATCCGACTGGATTATAGGGGTATATTATGTAAATAGAATATGAGATTTATTAGGATTCGGGTATGGTATTATCTTGTGTACCAAGTTAGAACCCGGATACCTAGATTGGTAAGATTGTATACTGATTATGTAGATCTAGACCGTGTCGGACTAGATCTCATCTTGTAAACCTTTATCTTCCGGGTATATAAGTAGGATAGGGGACCCCTTGGGGACATAAGCTTTTTCATAAGATCAATACACAACTCGGAGGCAAAACCCCGAAAACAGGAGTAGTGTATTACTTCTTCGTGAAGGCCTGAACCTGTCTAAACCCTTTGTCTCATAACCCATCTACTTTTCTAGCTTGATAGCCACCCCCTTTTTCTATTGCTGAAATCTAGTTTCGACAGTTGGCGCGCCAGGTAGGGGTGCGTCAAGTTCATCGCCGATCAAGTACGATGGGATCTTCATCAGGCATCGACGACTTCGCCTTTCCTCCCGGACAGGCGTATCGCTTCGGCAGCCTCGACTTCATCACCGACAACTTCGGCAAGATATCTATCTCCGACTCGGCTTCGAACCAGTCGGGAGTAGATCGCATCTCTTGGCCACTCGGGTTATCGAATATGGCCAGGATCAGTACCAAGACGTAGTTGGAAGCAGATTGCATCTCTCAGCCACTCGGGTTACCAAACATGGCAGAGATCAGCATCAAGATCTTTTCCCACTGCAAGACGACAATCCACTTCGGGAGTACGACTACATCAACATCGCTTTCTTCATCAAGCACTCCTCAAGACAATCAAATCTACCCCACCATCACCATGGAGTTACCAGCGGATCCAGTCATCGGGTCCGGCTTCAGGGACATTAACGTTGTTCTACCAAAACTTGGATCATGTTCCTCCACCGAACTCGCCGCATACGCCAGCTCCTCGGAAGAAAGCGTGCACGACAACCCACCTAATGCTGATGTCGCAGACGACGCCAACTCGGACGACAACTACACGCCGGTTTTCAACGGCGTTTTCATGGCCAACAATGAAACCGACGCTGAGGTCGCTGTAAGACTACAAGCGGAAGAAGCAGCCCGAGTTGGAATCGAGCAACAGAGAATTCTACTGGAGCAAGAACGCGCCCGACTTGAACAAGATAGAGCAAGACTCGAACAAGAGCGCCAAGCCCAAGCCGAGCAAGAGCGACAACGCAGAGAAGCTGAGGAGGCAAGACGTAAAGAAGATGAAGACCGAAGAAACCAAGATCTGGCCGCGGCAGGTCGCAGGGCAAGGGATGCAATCGGGCAAACAATGGTCGACAACACCAACATCTTCCTCACATCGCAACAGAATGCAGTCGGCGCGGTGACCCTCCTTGATACGTTGGCTGCAGCTGCACCGCCTCATATTACTCCGCTGATAAACCAAGTCAAGACCTTGGTCGCAGCAACAGTGCCACGCGCTGAATCCAGTCGACGACCTAGCCAATCGACTTCTAAGGCGCCGAGTGGCAGTCGCGCCCCACCATCAAGAGTCAGAGACAGTAGAAGCAAGACCAACTCACGCGCCGACCACCACAGCGGAGCACGACGAGACCAGTCGGTTCACTCGCCTATTGTCAATCTAGCTCGACCACCGCATCATGCCAGAGACCGGCGGATTCAATCCGACTACCAGAGTCCTCCTAGGGCTTCAATCGACCTGAGGGACACCCTCAATCAAAGACGACGAGAGAGGGGTATCATCATTCAAGACGACGACGATTGCGATGGCGTGCCAGCCTTTACCAGTGATCTGCGTCGAGTGAATTGGCCGACTGGTTTTAAGCTGACCGGCATCGAGAAGTACGACGGCAAAACCGATCCCGAATCATGGTTAACCATCTACACACTCGCAATTTGTGCAGCAGGAGGAGACAGCAAAGTTATGGCAAACTATCTGCCAGTGGCGCTGACCGATTCAGCCAGGAATTGGCTCGCTGGATTGCCGAAAGGTACAATTGATACCTGGAGCGAACTTCGCGATCATTTCGTCACCAACTTCCAAGGCACTTTCGAGCGTCCTGGGACCCACTTCGAGCTCTACAACATCGTCCAGAAGCCGGACGAAACCCTCAATGAGTATATATGGTGTTTCTCCGAGAAGCGCAACAAGATCTCCGACATCGCTGACGACAATATCATCGCCGCATTCACTCGGGGACTACGCAACGATCTCCTGATTGGAAAATTTAGCCGCAAACCTCCAAGGACAGTCAAGCAGATGCTTGAGAAGGCAACCGAGTACGCCAAGTCTGACGACGCAGTTAAAGCATCGAAGCAGTCGGCGGGAACCTGGAAGAAGAAGGATCACGACACTGCACCAGGCCCAGTGGCAACAACACAAAGCATAGAGAGCGCAAGCGCAAACCTGAGGATCTAGTCGCTGCAACCTCAAATCAAAATTACCAGAGCCAACGCCCTCGAGTCAACTCCTACGACAAGATCATGAACGGTCCATGCACACATCATCCCAGCAAGGGGCACGCAGCTAAGGATTGCTTCATCTACAAACAATTTGCGGAAAAATATGCCGCCCAAGTCAAGAAACCTACCGAAGGAGAAGACACTTCAATACAGAAGAAGAAAGACGACGAGGAGCCAAGCCAAGGAGCATATCAAGATCCCAGGAGCGAGCTCAACCACATTTTTGGCGGCCCACTCGCCTACGAGTCCAAGAGGAAGCAGAAGCTCACCGACAGAGAGGTCAACGCGGCGCAACCTGCAACCCCCCAATATTTGCGATGGTCGGAAGTCCCAATCAAGTTTGACCGCTCAGATCATCCCGACCGAGTGGTCCACCCGGGGCGGTACCCCCTGGTACTAGACCCAGTTGTTCGCAACGTCAAGCTCAAGCGCACCCTCATTGATGGGGCAGCGCGCTCAACATTCTCTTCGCCAAGACTTTGGATGAGATGCAGATTCCTCGATCCGAGATGAAGCCGAGTAACGCCCCCTTTCACGGAGTTATCCTGGGGCTATCTTCAACACCACTCGGCCAAATCACTCTCCCAGTAACCTTCGGGACCAAGGAGAATTTTCGGACAGAGAACATCAGCTTCGAAGTGGCCGACTTCGAGACAGCTTATCACGCCATCCTCGGTCGCCCGGCGCTTGCCAAGTTCATGGCGATTCCCCATTACACCTACATGATGATGAAGATGCCAGGGCCACGCGGAGTCATATCCTTACGGAACGACGTCAAGCAAGCCCTCATATGCGACAAGGACAGCTGCGAGTTGACCCAATCTCGTGAGAGATCAGTCGGCCAGCAGGAAGTCCGACTGGCTGCATCAACATCTCAAGACGGTGAAATTCCAGTCGGCAAGGTGGCCAAGACCGGAGAGGGCGATGCCAAGACAAAGAAGATTCCTCTAGATCCCTCTGATCCTACAAAAACTGCTGTAATAGGCGCTGAGTTAGATAGCAAATAGGAAAGCACGCTCATCACTTTTCTTCAAGCTAATAAAGATATCTTTGCCTGGAAACCGTCTGATATGCCTGGTATTCCTAGAGAGGTGATTGAGCACTCTTTAAATGTTAGAGAAGACGCAAAACCTATCAAGCAACGACTCCACCGATTCGCACAGGAAAGAAGAGAAGCTATCAAGGAGGAATTACCTAAGCTGTTAGCAGCAGGATTTATCAAGGAGGTTTATCACCCCGACTGGCTAGCCAACCCGGTATTGGTCCACAAGAAGACTAGTCAATGGCGCATGTGCATCGATTACACGGATTTGACCAAGGCTTGCCCCAAAGATCCTTTCGGTTTACCAAGGATAGATCAAATGGTGGATTCAACAGCCGGCTGCGAACTACTAAGTTTTCTTGACTGTTACTCGGGTTATCATCACATCAGCCTTAAGGAGTCCGACTGCTTGAAGACTTCATTCATCACTCCGTTCGGCGCCTACTGCTACATTACCATGCCTTTTGGGTTGAAGAACGCAGGGGCTACATAACAACGCATGATTCAGCGATGTCTCGCAACACAACTCGGACGGAACGTTGAAGCATATGTCGATGACGCCGTTATCAAGACCAAGCAGAAGGACGACTTGATCCAGGATCTGGAGGAGACATTCACTAGCATATGCGCCTTCAGGATGAAATTGAACCCTGATAATGCACCTTCGGAGTACCGTCAGGAAAATTACTCGGATTCATGGTCTCTCGGAGAGGAATTGAAGCCAACCCGGAGAAAATCAATGCCATATTGAACATGAAGCCGCCAAGTTCTCAGAAGGATGTTCAGAAGCTAACGGGATGCATGGCAGCACTCAGCAGATTTGTTTCAAGACTTGGAGAACGTGGAATGCCCTTTTTAAGCTCCTCAAGAAGACTGACGATTTTCAATGGACGCCAGAAGCACAAAAGGCATTTGACGACTTCAAAACCTTTCTGACAACTCAGCCGGCGTTAGCCTCACCAATGCCACAAGAACCACTACTGCTTTTTGTATCTGCAACTGCAAAGGTGGTGAGTACAGTTTTAGTCGTTGAGCGAGAAGAAGACGACCGCACCCAAAAAGTTCAGCGACCAATCCACTTCGTTAGCGAAGTCCTCGTTGATTCAAAGACGAGATATCCTCAAGTGCAGAAGCTGCTATATGGAGTTTTAATCACAGTCAGAAAGTTGGCTCATTATTTTCAAAGCCACCCAGTCACGGTTGTCACATCTTTTCCACTCGGTGAAATCCTCCGCAATAAGGAAGTTACCGGCCGCATCGCAAAATGGGCCCTAGAGTTAATGCCTTTGGACATAACTTTCAAGCCTCGAGTTTCTGTTAAATCCCATGATAGAACTGGAGTGCCCGATCTTTCAGTGAGTGGAGGAAAATTCGATTTGGTGGAAGTAGACCCTCACGATCCGACTACGACGAGCGAACCCGAAGCGCCAATGCAATCGCTGAACCAACTCCCTGTGGTTACCGACCTTGTTGTCGCAAGATCAGCCTGATCACGAAGATCGTTTCCTGTGCGCAATCGAAAAACGAACAAGAAAAAGATGCGAGCAATCTTAATATCACTCGAAGGTGGAGTTCTGAATCACACGAGGACAGCGCTGATTTGCGCGTGTTCGAGAGTAGCTAAAGCTAGATGTAAAACAAAACTCAGATTGGAAAATAAAGTTAGCCTCTATCTAAATAGAGGAAGAAAAGGGGGCGCGCCCCTGGCGGCCAGGAGGAGGAGGCGCGCGGCCAGGAGGGGAATGCGCGCGTGCCCCTGGCGCCCAACCCTAGGCGCCCACACATGGGCCTCCTGTTGGGCCAGCTTCTATTCTTCTGGGCCTTCATTCTTCAGCAGCATGACGAAGTTTAATTCTCTCGCACGGGACCTATTGATTGGCCCAGAAGGTGGAGCCTAAGGTGGAGGAGCATCTGCTGGTGTAGGTGTACTCGTGTTGTAGTCGGTCTCCTCATCATCCCAGGTGCTAGCCGACTTCGTTGCCGAGTGGACCGAGTGCCAAGAAGACGTCCCTGCAGAAAAAGTCGAGTACTGGACAATGCACTTTGACGGATCAAAAAGAATTTCAGGGTGTGGAGCAGGGGTTGTTCTGATTTCCCCGACTGGAGAACGCCTCAGCTATGTTCTATGGATTCACTTTCGAGCATCCCACAACGTGGCGGAATATGAAGCACTCCTGCATAGATTACGGATCGCCATATCCCTAGGGATTCGCAGGCTGATAGTTCGTGGAGATTCTCAGCTTGTGGTCAACCAAGTGATGAAAGACTGGACCTGCCTCGACGACAACATGGCGGCCTATTGACAAGAAGTGCGCAAACTTGAAGACAAATTTGATGGTTTGGAGTTAACTCATGTTCTCCGACACAACAATGAAGCAGCCGACCGACTGGCTAATTTCGGTTCAAAGAGAGAAGCAGCCCCATCGGATGTCTTCGTCGAGCATCTCCACCAACCCACGGTTTCAAACCAATCAACTGCTAAAGATGAGTCTGGAGAGAAAGTTTTACTTCTTGACGCCGACTGGAGGGCACCTTTCATCACTCACGAATCAAGAGTTGGCTCCCGACAAGAACGAAGCCGAACGAATTCAACGTCGCTCCAAAACTTATGCCCTCGTAGAGGATGACTTATACAAGAAAAGCCCTTCGGGAATATTGCAGAGATGTATCTCTATTGAGGATGGCATACAACTTCTAAATGACATTCACTCGGGAGTATGCGGGAATCACGTGGCTGCAAGAACCTTAGTCGGGAAGGCATATCGACAAGGCTTTTTCTGGCCTACAGCAGTCAGCGACGCCGACAAAATCGTTCGCACATGTGAAGGTTGTCAATTCTTTGCGAAACAAACCCACTTGTCAGCGCAGGAATTACAAACTATTCCCCTTTCTTGGCCTTTCGCGGTTTGGGGACTAAACATGGTGGGACCGTTTAAAAGGGCGCAAGGCGGATACACTCATCTTTTTGTTGCTGTGGATAAATTCTCCAAATGGATTGAGGCAAAACCGGTGGCAACTATCACTGCGGACAGAGCGCGCGACTTCTTCATCAATATTGTTCATCGCTTTGGCGTACCGAACCGGATTATTACAGACAATGGAACCCAGTTCACTGGTGGTGTTTTCAAAGATTTTTGTGAAGATTTTGGAATTAAAATTTGTTATGCTTCAATCGCTCACCCAATGAGTAATGGTCAAGTTGAGCGTGCAAACGACATGGTGCTTCAAGGAATCAAGACTCGAGTTTTTGACAGACTACGTCCGTATGCCAGTCGATGGACGGAAGAGTTACCTTCAGTTTTGTGGTCGCTACGCACAACCCCGAGTCGGGCTACGGGCCAGTCACCCTTCTTCTTGGTGTATGGAGCATAAGCCATGTTGCCGAGTGAGATGGAGTTCGAATCCTTGCGAGTCCGCAATTTCAATGAAGAACGTCACGATTATGATAGAATTGACTATCTCACCCAACTGGAAGAAGCAAGAGAAGCAGCGCTAATCCAGTCGGCTAGATATTTACAAGATCTACGATGATACCACAATCGTAATGTCAAATCACGCGCTTTCATAGTCGGCGACATGGTTCTACGGAAGATTCAAACGACTAAAGATCGGTACAAATTATCACCTTTGTGGGAAGGGCCGTTTATAATAGCGGAAGTCACTCGCCCGGGAGCCTACCGACTCAAGCGTGAGGATGGAACCATGGTGGATAACTCGTGGAATATAGAGCATCTTCGAAGATTTTATGCTTAAAGACTATTTTGTACATTTCTCCCTTAGACTACCCACTCACCTGTCTCGGCCGAGTGGTTAGTCGGGGCTACTGATAATAATATAGTATTTTTTCTGTTTTGTTTATGACTTGTCACTGACCCTGTTTAAATCTAGGTCTAGCGGATAAGGACTAAAAATTTTTCGATGATTGTAACAAGTTCTAGGCTTGGAGCAGTCGGGCAAAAGTTTTAAGAAATTTGAAACTGGATCTTAGGTTTAAGGCATGGCATAAATAAGTCGTAATACATTACATGACGAATACTGTACATTGGTTCATACAGAGTATCTACAAAGTTCAAGATTGGAAATTTTCTAATACATCAACTGCGAGCTTTTTGGCCGAGTCCTGAGCTTGGTTGATCAATTCAATGGCCTGCTCGTCAGTTATTCCATCAGCAAAGCCGTCCCCGACTGCATCTATCTCTATTCGGGGGTACAAGGATTTCAGAATTGCCATTGCTTGACTGGCGCCCATCATTGCAGCATCCTTGATATTGTTGAAATATTTCGTCGGAGCAGTACGGAGGCCTTCAAAGATTTGGACCGCATCTTTTTCACTGCTCCCGAGTCCGTTCTGGAAAATTGCGTTTAGCACTGGGGTAGCAGCATTGGCAATGTCGTCTCTGACGGTCTCAGCCTTTTTGACCTTCTCGGCGAACACTACAAATTGGGCACGAGTTTTGACTTTGTGTTCTATATATATGCAAGGCAGAATGATTTTTAAGTGACATGCCATTATTCTAAATTAATCTTTAAAGCTGTTATCATACCTTCGAGGACAGTCTCAGCTTCAAGTTTGCCGGCTTCTAACCGAGTATTGGTTTTCTCGAGTTCCTTGACTCGGGCAGCCAGGGATTCTATCATTGTGGCTTGAGCTGAGAAGTAAAAGACAGTTTGGTCAAGCTTACAGCATGGATTCACAGTAAAAATACAATAGAAGGATTTGTACCTCCGATGGTACCCCTATGGTTGAAGCTGGCTTCCATTAGCTCATTAATCTGACTTTTTAGCTTCAGCTCCTTGGCTTGAGCATCTTCACGTGTCTTGGCCAGTTTTGCTTGAACTTGTTTGAGGCTCTCAAGGTGAGGCACAAGTTTTTCTAAAGCATCAGTCTTTGCCTCATTTCTCATATGGATTCTCTGGATAAGTGCGCTATGTAAGAAACACAGTTGGAATAAAAATAGACAAGTGCAATTCTTACTTACATTCATGAGACGGGTTGACTCAGTTAAATGCTTCTTTAATAAGTCGAGCTCCTCATTCTCGCCTTGACGACTGATGATGATCCCTTGAGGAGTGCCGTCTCGACCTCTCCACTGAAGTTTGATTGGAGGAAGGAAGTCTTCGACAGCCTTGATCCTCGGAATTTCTTCTTCTCTGTCGTCAGTCAGTGGGCCTGATTTGCAGATTGTCAAAAATAGTGATATAACGGATGGATTAGGTTAAAGTTCAGCTGTGTAACGTACCAGGGATGATTTTGGAGTTTTTCTTCGGAGCTTCATCTAGCTTCCCGACTGGATCAGCTGGTGTATTTACTTCTGCCGCAACCGGACTTTGGTCAAGATTCTTAGGATCTGCTTCTGTTGGCTCGGCAGGCGCTGCTGGTACATCAGTCGGGATGTCATCTTCTCCTTGTTGATTCCCTGCTGGAGCATTGACTTCAGGGATGTTGGCATCCTGCTCTGGTTGGGGGTCAGTTGGGGGCTGTATCTCGGCAGTCTCTACTAATTTGCCCGACTGACTAAAAACACGGGGTTCACGGTGTGGTTCACTCGGTACAGGTGGCACATCACCTTTCTTGCCCAAATCAATATCTTGGGGTTTTCTGGAGATTGACAGATTTTGACTATATAAGTATTTTTCTAAGAAGTCGACGATAATGCAGTTACAGTAAAAGTGTTACCTTGTTGATCTTCGGATTTTGGGCGCAGGCCGATTGACCGGAGACTTGGCTTCAGCCGGCTTGTCACTCGTCTGCGACTCGGACTGATCGTCTTCAGAGTCGCTGATGGCAACTTTCCTTTTATTCAACTTTTGTTTGGGGATATTTTCCTCAACACCCCGCTTGCTCTTCCCGGCTGGGTTAATTCTTGGACCACCAGTCGGGAGAGGTTTCTTTGGGACAGTCTCTTTCAAGGCAGGAGTTGGAGGATTTGAAGAAAATCGTTTATTGTCCTATTTGATGTGATAAATCAATAAAGACAGAATTGCAGAAAGACTGGAATTAGACAAATAATAAAGTGATAGATTGTTACCTCAGGAGGGGGTCGCACTAGGCCATATGGAGTGACAGGCAGCTTATGGCTGTAGTCGACTGAAATCCCAGACGAAAACATTTTATACATCCGGTTACACATGACTTTATAGTCGATGGAATCCGGGTCTTCGCGATTGGGATCCGACCGACCTTCATACTCGAAGGCCGGCTTACTCCTCTCCTTGATTGGGGCCAGTCGGCACTTGATGAAGTGCCGAGTGATTTGCTCTCCTTGCAAGCCTTGTTGTTTGATTTCTACCAGTCGGAGAAGCAATTCGTTGGCTTGGGCTAGCTCAGCGCCACTCGGGAGATTTTTCCAGTTTTCCTGGGGGATGGGTGGAAGACCGACAAACTCGGGAAGGCTTGGAGAAGGATTTGAAGTATAAAACCAGTTTGAGTGCCATCCTTTGTTGGAGGTTTTGAAGGGAAGAGAGAAGTATTTTTGCGTCAGAGTTCCTCATAGTTGGAATCCAGACCCGCCGACTACACAAGGATTATTTTTGTCGGGTTGGGGTTTGAGGTACAAGATACGGCGGAATAAGGCAAAATGTGGATGGATACCGAGGAAGGCTTCGCAAAGATGGATAAAATTGGCAATATGAAGAATGGAATTGGGATTCAAGTGGTAGATTTGGATTTTGTAGAATGCAAGAAGACCACGGAAAAAGGAAGATGCTGGCAATGCAAAACCAGAATAGAAGAATGAAGTGAATACCACGACTTCGCCGGTGTCGGGGGTTGGAAACTCCTCGCCGTATGCCGGGCGCCACCCAATGATCTCCTTTGCGGGCAGGACTCCGTCTTTCACCATTTCCAGCAAATGAGATTCCTTCACATCGGACCTAGCCCACTGCTCGAAAGGGATTTCTCTCTCTTCGGCCATGAGTTTGGTTGGATCTGGGCAAGAATGTTAGGGTTTTTGGGGAAGTAATGGAGGGGAGTTTGTGCTGGAGGTGGACCGCAAGAAAGCTTGATGCGAGGGATTGAGGATCGGAACTTGAGCGAGTGTGGATTGGAAACCCTAAATCGCCAGTACTGTGTGTGGTTTGGGGAATTTTGAGCGGAGAAGATGAAGAAGGTGAAGCGGCGGTTCCTATAACGGTTGGATAGCATTTCGAGCGCTAAATGGGCCGTGGATTTGGGATTAACTGTAGCCGTGAAGTTTGGAAAGTCTGATATATGTCCTTAGGGGCTTAATTTTTCCATGTGACGAGCAGGGAAGAGTATATCAGCGATTTTTGTGCTGTTGCGATTTAATCTCTTCGGAGAGCAAATAGTGCAGGTATTGCCACGTCAGTGAGCATATTAAATTAACCAAGTAATATTCACTTTGGTTTTTAAATAATTTTTGATTAATAAGACAATTGGAGAATCTTGTAAAAGATTTCTACCATACATGTCCTGTTTTTCTTTCAATGAATGTGCACGTCAGTGTACGAATTATCACGTAAGTGAATATTTTTATTGACCTATATTTAAAGCTTAGGCTAATAATATAATTTTGGTCATTTCTTGGCGGTTGGTAAATCCTTTATGAGTTTGATTACTCGGATTATATACCACGTGTACCTTATATTTTCTAGAAAAGTGATTATTTGTCATTTTGCTGCTAAAGTGGTTAATAAAATCACTCGACTAATATATTAATTCTGACTATATGTTTAGTTTTTCCAACTAAGCACATAGTCGGGGGCTACACCTAATTAGGTGCATCGACTAGATGCACCTGGAAATATTTTTTGAAATTTTTAGCCCTTCACAGTCGCGTGATTTTGGATTCGACGCCAGGAGATCATGGCAGGGATAATTGAAGTACTTGAAGATGATGATTTATTATTTGAGTGAAGATTATCTTGTCGACTGTAAAGGTCTCAGGGGCTACTGTGGATATTATAGTACCCATATACCCAAAGACATAGAATATCCGACTGGATTATAGGGGTATATTATGTAAATAGAATATGAGATGTATTAGGATTCGGGCATGGTATTATCTTGTGTACCAAGTTAGAACCCGGATACCTAGATTGGTAAGATTGTATACTGATTATGGAGATCTAGACTGTGTCGGACTAGATCTCATCTTGTAAACCTTTATCTTCCGGGTATATAAGGAGGATAGGGGACCCCTTGGGGACATAAGCTTTTTCATAAGATCAATACACAACTCGGAGGCAAAACCCCGAAAACAGGAGTAGGGTATTACTTCTTCGTGAAGGCCTGAACCTGTCTAAACCCTTTGTCTCATAACCCATCTACTTTTCTAGCTTGATAGCCACCCCTTTTTCTATTGCTGAAATCTAGTTTCGACACTGACTAAATCCAATCCAAGGCAGCTGATGGTACCACTAATCTATCTATTCATTGGAACATGCGTAAAGAATAGATCGAGTTAATTTCGTGAAATTATAACTAATTATGACATTGTAACAAAAAAGGGCCAGTACTACAACTTTGAGTGGAAATTTCACATAATAACTACGAAAATGTTGGAAGTATAGTCATTATTTGGCACATTTTAACCCAGAAAAATAATGGCATATTTTAATCTAGAAAAATAAGATAATAAGCTTGACATGTGTAGTGGGAAAAGATCTAGTGTTAGTGCTAAACATGAACATGCTAATAACAAGAAAAGTGCTATCTACAAACATGTTTAGTAGTGCAACATACCCGGAGAATGCTCCGGTACTAGATGAGAGAGTGTTGGTGTTGATGTCTCCTTTGGTGTTATCGTTCCCTCTAGCTCCTCCAGCTCTAGTGTCGTTCCCTCTAGCTCCTCCGGTGCCTTCGCCATTCACTCTAGTAGCACCTCCGTTGCCGGTGGTCGACATGGTGATGTAGTGGAGGGAGATGTTCATGAAGAGGATCCAGTGCCGATGTAGCAGACTAGGAGCAGTCGCGCCCGAAAGCGCTCCCCAAAAACTTGATCGCCCACCTACCCATGTAGGTACACAAGCGGACGGAGTTCCGGAAGCCTGCTCGTACAAATCACCCGTGCGCGCAAGTGATTAGAACCGGGGAAGCAGAGATGCTGCGCAGGAACAGAGTCTGAGTATAGTGCGAGAGAGGAGTACAAAGCAGAAAAGAGAGGTGTCCCTCTACCTGTCCTGGTGGTGGGTTCTAAACTGCGCAAGAGAGTAACGTTCGGGAGTAATCAAATAGGCCTGATTCAATTCTGTGATTAACAATGAAATCAATCCGTTTCATTCACCCGTTAATACACAATTGATCAACCGAATCAATATGATTAAATTCTCGTATGTTACAAAAAATATGAGAGAGAGAGAGAGTAGCAGCCGCCTCACCACGGTCACGGCCTCGGCCCGGCGCAACTCGGCGCACGTGTGGCAGTCCCACCACCACCTCAACCGGTCAACAAGGACTCTCTAATAGCTCTCTATTTAAGTTTAGATCTCTCCACTTAAATTTCCAAGGTGGTATTAATCCCCATAACATTAATTATGGGCAATGGAATTTATTGAGAATAAATTGGGCCTAGCCTATTTTTCCAACAATCCCCACCAAATTTGATAGCTCACAGGAAATATTGTCAATTCTGAACCTGTTTGTTATACCAGTGTTTCGGTGAAGACTGTTAAGTTGAACTTCCACCTAGAAAAGGAGCTACACCAGACTGCAACTGAACAATGGACTATGCCTTGAATTATCAAACCTGTGCAGTCAGGTCTTACTCAATTCCTTAACTGATACTAGGTTACCGTTTACATTCCCTTTGTTTGAAGCGTATAAGTCATACTCCATGCCTTTTCATGAATATCTACAGATCACCCAAATCTCAACCAACAGTCGAGCTCATATAGGTGTGTTCCTTCGAAGATGTTCTATAGGATAACATCTCTGCTTAAGAAAGCCACTCGGATCACATCAAGGTTTACACGAACTTGCCCTACAGAAAAAGGAGAGTACATCATAAAGATGGACCTATTTTAGGGTCTCTCCTCCCAGTCACTCAATAGCTTATTTCGCCATCCTAATTCACGGGATCTTCGTTGCACTAGCTAAATACATCAATGAGCCAATGATCTGGGAGTATCTCAGTTGATCCCTTGCCGTTCTTCGGTTTTTCCTTAATAGCACACTGGGATCATAAGGAGTAGGAGCTGGCTTGCAGTCACTGTACCCAAAGCGACTCAAGACCTTGTCCACATAGTGAGATTTGTAAAATCAACGGTGTTTTTGATTATTATTCTGTGATGAACAATTGGCATTGAAGATTATTGGTTTTGTTATTTGGAATTTATTTGCGAAGTGGTTTTGGAGATGATTGGATTTTCACAGGTGATATATGGGTACTACTGGATTGGGTCCGGTCAGATCGGGGAGTGACTGCCGGTCAGACCAGCGTGTATTGCACGGTTAGACCGGCGCAGCCCGCGGTCTGACCGGCCGACACTGAGTCGATTTCGGTTTCGGGTTGTTTGTTTGGATATCCGTGATTGTTTCATGAATATGACTTCTAGATGGATACTATGCGTATGTAATACTATTGTTTGCTAACAATGAGTCAAGTTGGGGATAGCTTGGTCTCGGAATATGGTTTCTTTGTTTGTTTCATGTGTAGGTGAACTAATGCCGGGTTAGTATTGCGGTGATGGACCGGGAGTCAGCTTGGGGATAAGACGACGTCCGTGGTGGTCAGAGATCATGCGGGATACTAAGGCTAGAGTTCAATGCACGTGGAAGGTGAAGGTTCCATATGGCATATGATGGAGGTATTGTGTGCGTATGGGATGCGGAGTCGAATTTGGAATGGGTCCAAATTTGGTGGGATTGATTATGTAAAGTTTGTTTCTTATACGAGAAGGTTTCCTAGAGTGATTAGGACTTCTAGTATGAGATTGGTTCGTGGTTTTAGGCTGCCTACCTTGGGTATAAATAGAGAGGGAGCGTGAGGCTTCCCGGTATCGCTTTTGAAGAGCAATTGAGTTGATAGATTTGTTAGGGTTTCGATTTTAGTCGAGATTTTTGTAAGGAGTGCTGTTGATGCACTTTGTAAACACAGAGATAATCAATAAAGTCGTGATCTACTTTAAGAGTTCTTCAATTTGTGTTTCATCGGGTTTCGACGGTCCAACCGGCGATATACCACCGGTCAGACCGGCGGCAAGGCAGCAGTCAGACCGGCGGCACACCTGCGGTTAGACCGGCGGCAAAACGGCGGTCAGACCGGCGAGAGAACGGCGGTCATACCAACGTGTACCAGGCGGTCAGACCGACGCAATACTTTCGGTCAGACCGCGATCCATCGAATTTGAGGGTAACTTTTATTTCCGCTAAAAGTTTTGGTTTTTTGGGCATACCAACCATTCACCCCCCTCTGATTGGCTTAGTTATTGTTGTTCGATCCTACAAGTGGTATCGGAGCCTTGTTTTCTTCTTTGGATTTTAATCAATCTAGAGTTTTTGCCATGGCTGCTAATAGGTTTTCAACTAAGCCTCATGTTTTCGATGGAACATATTTTTCTCATTGGTGTAGTAGGATGCAATCTTATATTATGGCTGAGGATTATGATATTTGGATTAAAGTTTCTCATCCTTATGAGATCCCTGATCAAATTAATACTGCTGCTTTAAAAACTGAGTTTGAACAAAATTGCAAAGCTCGCAATATTCTTTTGAGTGGGATTTCTCGTTCGGATTATGATCGTGTTTCTCATCTTCAAACTGCCCATGAGATTTGGATTGCCTTGAGTAATTTTCATCAAGGAACAAATAACATTAAAGAGCTTCGTCGAGATCTTTTCAAAAAGGAGTATATTAAATTTGAGATGAAACCTGGAGAGGCTTTGGATGACTATCTTTCTAGGTATAATAAAATTTTGAGTGATCTTAGATCTATTGATTCTTCTTATGATGTTAATTATACACAATATGAGATTTCTCGCCACTTTTTGAATGGTCTTGACATGTCTATTTGGGAGAGGAAAGTTACATCTATTCAGGAGTCTGTTGATATGTCTACTTTGACTTTGGATTCGCTTTACACAAAACTGAAAACACATGAGATGAATATTCTTTCCCGTAAGATTAATTCTAAGTCGAGTGCTTTGGTTTCTTCTTCAACCTCTTTGGACGTTGATGCTTCTTCATCAAAGTCTTCCGTACTTTCTTTGTTTAATGCCATGCCCGATGATCAACTCGAACAGTTCGAGGAGGAGGACTTGGTTTTGTTATCTAACAGACTTTCTCGAGCTGTGACTAATGTCAGGTATAGGAAAAGAGGTGGACCAAATCGTTGCTTTGAATGTGGTGCTACGGATCACTTTCGTTCACGTTGTCCTAAGCTTGGGAGAAATAAGAGGGAAGATAATGGTGATGAGAAGACCAATGACAACAAGCCAAAGAGTACAGTTAGAGGAGGAAAGAAGATCAAGGAGAGTCTCAAAAAGGCTTTTGATCAAGTCTACGCCGCGTTTGAGCCACTAAGCGATGTAGATGGTGAGAGTGGAGATGATGACAACGGAAAGAACATCTCCGGTGTTTGCTTCATGGCGCGTGGTGAATCGGATTCAGAGTGTGAAGACAATGAGGTAAGTGCTCTTGAGGAAGCTATTAATATTTTGAGTGCAAAAAATATGAAGTGTGAGAAGATGTATAGAAAACAGGAGTTTATCATTGAATCTCTTAATTCTGAAATTGATAGATTAAAATCTCTTATTCCTAATGATGATGATTGTCAAATTTGTGAGGTTTTAATGAATGAAATTTCTAAAATTAGAGATGTCAATGCTGCACATGATTTGAAAAGTAAATCTCCTCTTGCTCTTAGTTTTGCTTTGCACACACGCACTTTAAAAGAGTTGTTTTTAACTAAAAAGTTGTTGCAAAAATATCAAATTGCTTTTCATGCTAGTTTGATGTTTAACATGATTTGTGCTAAAAAGTTAAAACAACCTCATGATGTTTTGGATTGCTCAACATGTACTTTGAATAAGATGAAATTAAAAGATGCTTTAGGTCGTGTTGAGTACATGGAAGATGTTGTGAAAAACAATGAAATGCTTTCTCTTTCCAAGTGTCGCAAAAGTAAAGATGTCACGATAGATTGTGAAAATTGTGCTATTTTGGAAAAAGAGATTTCTTATTTGAAAAATTCTTTGCTAAGATTTTCTGATGGTAAAAAGAACCTCAACATGATCCTAGATCAATCTAAGGTTAGCACACATAACCGTGGTTTAGGTTTTAATCCTTATGCTCATCATACTAGACATCCTCATGTTGTGGTAGGTGTTGGTGCTAGAAGTGGAGAAATTTTGGTTAAACCTGAAACTAAGAACACTATGTTTAAATCTGCTGGCATCATGTCTACTTTGAATGCATCTTCTTCCAAATCAAATGTTGTGCATGCAAAACCTCCTGTTGTTACTTGTGTTGCTAAGTCATCTAATTCTACCAATGTCTCTACTCATCGTGAAAAATATACTTGCTCGTTTTGTGGCAAAGATGGACATCTTGTTGGTTTTTGTTTCAGATTAGGTCATAAACAGAAAAAGGAGAGAGAGATTGCTTTTGCAAAATCAAATTGGCGAAAATCTGTTTTTCCCTCGAGGAAACCGGTCAGACCGTAGTGGGTCCCATGGTCAAACCGGCGACCGGTCAGACCGGCGGTACAAAGGCGGTCAGACCGGCCCCTGGTCAGACCGGCCACTGTACCTCGATCATACCGGCCTCGGAGAAATTTTTCTGAAAATTCTCAAACTGTTTTTGCACGTGGATATATGCCTATTGGATCTTCTGGTCGTGTGTCTCAGTACTGGATTCCTAAATTTTTATTATCATCTAACCCCAGTACTGAGGCTTCGACTTCTACTTGTATGAAGGGGTTGGTGGCAAGGAAGGAGAACGTGTGGATCGTTGATTCCGGTTGTTCGCGGCACATGACCGGTGATAAAAATTGGTTCTCCTACCTTAAACGGGCATCCAAGACTGAATCAATTATCTTTGGTGATGCTTCTACTAGTGCCGTTCTCGCTACAGGTTTGGTTAAGGTAAATGACAAATTTGAATTAAATAATGTAGCTTTGGTTGAGTACTTAAAGTATAATTTGCTTTCAGTTTCACAAATTCTTGATGAAGAATTTGAGGTTCATTTTAAGAAAACTGGAAGTAAAGTTTTTAATTCTCGTGGTGATTCTGTGTTGAATATTTCTCGCTATGGTAGAGTGTTTAAAGCTGATTTTGAAAATCCTGTTTCACCTGTGATAACATGTTTGGTTGCTAAGTTTAGTAAAGATGTGATGTTTTGGCATCGTAGACTTGGACATGTTGGTTTTGATCATCTCACGAGGTTAAGTGGTTTGGATCTTGTTCGTGGTTTGCCTAAACTTAAGAAAGATCTTGATTTGGTTTGCACAACGTGTCGTCATGCTAAGATGGTTGCTTCTTCACATGCTCCTATTGTTTCTGTGATGACTGATGCACCAGGACAGCTATTACACATGGACCCTGTTGGTCCAGCTAGAGTGCAATCAGTTGGAGGAAAGTGGTCCATCGAATTTGAGGGTAACTTTTATTTCCGCTAAAAGTTTTGGTTTTTTGGGCATACCAACCATTCACCTCCCCTCTGATTGGCTTAGTTATTGTTGTTCGATCATACAAGATTGCACAAGTGTAATCTCACCGTCATCTCTTGTCAATAGCTTAATGTTAAGAATAACATCAGCCACTCCCAAATCCTTCATCTCAAAGTCCTTGACCTCCTTAATCACATTGAAGCTGGTCCCAAAGATTAATATGTCATCGACATATAGACACAAGATCACTCCCTCTTTCCCACCATAGTAATAGTACACACATTTGTCAGTCTTGTTTGCAACAAAGCTAGCAGATCTGTTTTATCAAACTACTCATGCCACTGCTTAGGTGCTTGCTTAAGCCCATACAAGGACTTCAACAGTTTGCACACTATTCCCTCTTGACCTTCCAATACATACTCGTCTCGTTGATCCATGTAGATCTCCTCCAACTCTCCATTAAGGAAAGTTGTCTTAGCATCCATCTGATGAACGATAAGACCATAAGAGGCTGCTAGAGCAAGGAGTACTCGAATCATGGTCAAGCGGACAACTGGTGATTAAGTGTCAAAGAAATCCTCGCCTTCCTTTTGGTATATCCCTTGGCCACAAGTTTTTTTCTTGAAAACCCATTTGCATCCTACAGGTTTGCACCCATATGGACGTTTGACAACTTCCCAAGTACCATTAGACATAATAGAGTCCATCTCACTGTGTACCGCTTCCTTCCAATAGTCAGCGTCAGGAGATGAATATGGCTCTTCTATGGTTCTTGGAGTGTCATCCACAAGGTATACAATGTAGTCATCACCAAAAGACTTTGCAGTCCTTTGTCTCTTACTCTTTCGAGTTGCTACAATGTTATCCTCCTCAGGATTTTCCTCAAGCGTTTGATCATTGTGTTCTATCGGCATAAAAGACTTAGGGGATAAAATAGGTTCTTGACTAGAAGTGCTAGATGAATGTTTCATGGGAAACTCATTCTCAAAAAATGTAGCATCTCTGGACTTAAAAATTGTACCAACTCCCGTTCAGGTACTCTAGAGTTTACAATTAAAAATCTATAACCCACACTGTGAATAGCATAACCAAGGAACACACAATCCACGGTGGTTGATCCAAATTTGCGCTTTTTGACTATAGGTACATCTACCTTAGCCAAAAAGCCCCATGTGTGCAAGTATGAGAGATTTAGCTTTGTCACACCTAGAAATTTAGCCAAATTTCCAGACTATTTTGTGTGTATAAATCCTTGTCCAGGAATCAAGCCAGGGTACACAAAACGACAAGTAAATAGACAGATCCAAACGTAAATAAAGTGTAAATACTTATAGAGGAGACAATTAGTCCTCACACCGAAAGGAAATAGCAGCAGCAAAAAAGATGATCCTAGCGGGGCTTCATCTTCACGCCACAGGTAAAAACTCAACTCGGGTATAAGCCTTGGTCCTCTAACTTCGTCTTCAACACAGAAGCATAACACTTCTAAAAAGGGGGAATAATAGCAAGGCTGATTACAACCACTATACTCAACAAGCCACACCAACGATGCATTCGTGCAAGGGGAGACAAGGGGGTTTGTGGTTATTTGCATAAAGACGGTTGTAAAACATTTATAGTTTTGAAATTGTAAAACAGTAGATTAATTAAGGTAATATTAAATCTCCACTGAAAACGCTACCCCACATTGAACAGGCCCAACCAAACCACTTGAACTACACTAGTTCATTAAGTCAAATTAATCAATGGTGTGAGACTAATCACGCTGAAGCTGGTTGATCGCCCATAACCACGGGCACAACTATGCTAATAGTTTTACTTTGGCCAGAGGTGCACAACTGTACCAACAAGACACAATCCACCGACATGTTACCATGTCCAGCCAAACACGTCACCATGTCGAGTTATTGTGACAAGACCCTTCGCATGACTCTCCCTAACTAATCGTACCCACCTCAGGTTTCGCCCCTACCTTTAAAACCAAGGTAGGCAGCCCCCCTCGTGCCTAGGTGAATCTGGCAGCCGCATGGACTAGTAAACCCCGATCCATCCAAACTCCATCACGCCCACCCTTGCCTCAGTACGTCAGAAAAGGGAAAACTATACTACAAGTCCAGCAGTTGCCCATTCTTGCTTGTGGTAAGTGAGGTAAGTCTTCCAGGGGTTTCCCGTGAACTGGTCCTTAATTGCCATGGAAGCGACTAGCAAAACCATGCACCCACAGTCCACCATTAAGCCATATTTTATTTGGTCACTTACGACCAATAAAACATGGCCAGATGTCACGAGCTTGCAGCTCATCAATATACTAAATGTATATAGTGTGATTATCCCATATTGTGATCTAGTGGTAATTAAGCATGGCTAAGCATATATAATTCTAGCTAGGTCAACATAGGTAACATAGGATAGACAAATTATCATCCTAGTTTGATAAAGAAAAGGACATCAAGTAAATATGGCACAAGCAAGCACATAGGTAAACCCTATTCCTATGTAATTAGTAGAACACACACTTTTATTTGCAAACAGTAAATCATTTCATAAATTGGGCTCAACATGCTCAAGGGGAATGTGTGACTTTCCTTGCTTCTTCAAACAATCTTCTGAAACAACGAAATCTACATATTGGCATGCAAAATGAGCAAAAACTCTAATAAAAACCAAATAAACAGTACATGAAAAGTAAACAAACATGTAGAGCTCAGCTTTTGATGAATTTTTCAAGTTGAATGACTCAATTTGGAGTTCGAATGAATTAGTTATGGAATTTAGAAGTTTTGAGTCATTTAAATAGATTTTTGGAATTAAACTCGATTTATTGCGCAATTATTATTTATTTTCTCAAAGGAAAAGGCAACCACTGATGTCATCAAAGGGGCACCGACACGTGGGCCCCATGAGTCAGTGGGTCAAAGGGACAGCCAACCGTGGACCGAGTCCAAGGAGGTGGCCAGGTGCACCGTCGACCGGGACCACGGGTGGTCCACGGGCAGGCAACGGCCCAGATCGGCCGAGATCGAACGGGTGGCCGAGATCAGCTAGGAGGTGCGGCCGCACGAACACGCACGCGCCAGCGGATAGTCGACGAGCGGTGGCGGCGGCTCTGGGGACCAACCGGCTACTGGCGGCGAGCAGCGGCGGTGCGAGTGGGGGCGCGGAGGGAGGAAAAAGAGAGAGGAGGGGGATTTGTTCTCACCGCGCCCTCGTGACGGTGAGGAGGCAGTGGGAGGGCAGCTGGCAGCAATGAGAGGCGGTGGTGTCCTCGTGTTTGTGGTGGAAGAAGCGACCCAACAGTCGTCGGGCGTTGGTAGGTGGTGGAGATAGTAGCTATGCATGGCATGGCTCCGGTTGGCGGCAATCGCCGGCCGATGGCGACGAATGCGGCGATAGCGGGGGTTGGCGGTGGAGGTGGTGTTTCAGTGAAAATTTGCGACGAGCGACGGGCGACAGTGGAGGTGTACGGCGCGATGAAGCTAATGGTGGCGCTGGATTGGCGCAGTGGTGGCTAGGGCGACGGTGGCGACTGGATGGAGTCAGCAAGACGGCGGTGGAGCTTGGGTTCGCGGGAGGAGATGGCAGTCCATCGGGATTCCGACGAAGATGGAGGGCGACCGAGGTAGCCCTCGATGCGGTGAAGCCGATGGTGCTAGCGGCACCATGCGACGGTGTCTAGGGTGGCGGTGGCGCGCGGCCGGAGAATGGTGGTGGGCGATAGATCTCGGGCTTAGCGTGGGGAGAGCGAGAAAGGGCGCGGCGAGCTTGGGTGTTGATGGAAAATGGTGGAGGGGAGCACGGGGTGGGTTTTATAGCTTGAGGTGACGACGGGGAGGTCGTTAGAGTGGTTGATTTGGAGGGAGAGGGGGAGATGGTTTCCAGGGCGATGTGGAGGAGGGGGGTGAATCCATGCCGGATTACGCGGGAAGTGGAGGAAAGGCGAGTGCGAGGAGGAGTAGGCGGGTGGCGACAGCATCCGACGCATGTGCGGGAGCGAGGTGGATCGCGGGGAAAGCAGTGTCGTGGGCGAGGCCGGTGGCCATGGCAGTTGCCGGCTTGGCCGGTCGGAGGTAGAAGGAAGAGTTGACATGTGGGCCCCGACACCACGTGTTAGCAGGAGGGGGAGGGGAGAGAGAGGGAGGCGATGTGGACTTGGGGGAGAGAGGGGCCAAGCGGGCCGAGCAGAGGGGAGGCATGGAGGTTGGCCCGAGTGAGGAGGGGAAGGAGGGGCGAGCGGTCCGGGGAGGAAAATAAGACTTTGGGGCAAAAATGGTCCAAGGACCAGGAGGGAGAGTTTATTTTATTTTCCAATTTAATTATTTGATTAAATGAACTTTGTGCTGTTAAAATTAAATCGTGATCTCCAAAAATTTATGGGAAATTTCAGAGAGTACTTTAGGGCATGGAGAATATTATAAAAATATTTCCAGCCATGATTTTTAAAACAAATTTTAATTCCCTCATTAATTCATTTGATTAAATTGCTTTGACTTTAAATATAATTTCTAGAAATGCTTTATTTAAAGGAATCTCGTCCAGAGATTCGGGGATGGTTAGAAAGAAAGCTGGGGTGTTGGACTGATCAGCTGACTTTTCCTGTTCTTTCTGTTCCCACTGTCTGATTGATTGACCAAACTTGCATAGCTGAACTGGCTGGATTCAACACCGGTGTTCTGTTGCTTCAGAAAACTGAACTAACTGGTTCTGCTTGATCTGAACCTGACCTGGACTGCGGGTGTTCCCAGAACTTACTTTCCTTGGAGTGAACTGCTAATGCTGGCAATTTGATAACCTGACAATTCACCCTGCTGACTAGAAATTGGTGGAGCTTTCGCACTGACTGAGAACAATTAAACTGGTGTCCTTGAAAATAACCAACACATCTCTAATTTACAAAGAACCTTGAATTTGAAAACTGAATACTTCATCGATCAATTCCAGTGACAGGAAATGGTGCACTTGCATTCTGGCAAGACTAGGGGCTTAACCCTTAGTTGACGATAGGAAATTCCACATAAACATGACTCTCATTTAGCTCATGCACAAATAAACTATTGATTAATTTTCCCATCAGGTCTAACTATTGGCATGACTGTTTTGCTTCTGGCCTGACTTTGGTGTCGACTGCCTGAACGGTTCGATTGGTAGATGTCTTCTGAAACAAACACAGATCACTGACTAGATCAAGCTCAAAGGGTTATTCCCACGGTATAACATTTCACTTCTTTGCTTATCCCTTATTGACTCCTCTAGGTTGATAAATTATAAGTTCTGCAACTGCTTTCCCACAAATACTGCAATCTGTACGATTGTTAGAGACTAACTTTAATGCTACCAAGAGTTTCTGCTCTTTGATCATAACAAGTTCATCTTCCATCCTTGAGTAGGGATGATTCACGGAGAAGGAATCTCCATCGCTTACTATGCTGACTGGATTTTCTGGCCTGACTTCCGCATCCATTTACACGGACAGAAGTGATGGAGCAATTCCAATGGCGTATTCCAAGAAACTTTGAGGTTGTTTCTGTCATATCATATCCACTGCTGGTTATACCTTTCTGGATTTGCCTTTCGTAGCTTTCTAACCCATGTATGAAATATTTTCTTGGTTGACTTCCAAGAAACATCGAAAAGGTTTTCCAGAAACTGTAACGGTTACCTTCTTGATTTAATAACATCCATTCTTGATCCATATTCACACCACTATATATGGTGCTATTATCATTTACTATTTTCCACATGACTTTCACGGTTAGAGAGATCCAATGATCCTTATATGATGTCACACTCAAATATTTCATCCATCTTCTCATCCTCTTGAGGTGCCACTAATACTGCCCTTTAGAGAGGTCTCATCACGTCGAGTGTTACCGTGGTCTAACCATTATCACTTTGCTGGTTAACCCTTCCTTTGTTGGCTGACAATTAGGTTTTGGAGTTCAACAAAATTGCGATGAGCCAGAAAAGAAACTCTAGGTTTTCCTGTGACACTGATAGATGTGCAAGTTAACTTGCCTTTGGATACTCAAGATGAATCATAAGAGAAGAAAACTATCTAACTCATGCTTTATTCAACTTTCCCTTCCAATTACATAGCTTTCATGAAACCTTTTGTGATTCTGCCATGGTTGACTTGTTCTTTCGTTGATTACTAGCTAGAGTTCCCACAAGAACAATGCTTTGACTGTTGATATTCCTCAGAGAAACATCAATCTTCTTGGTAGCAGAGATAAACAAAACCTTCTTACTGTTGGTGCCACCTCCTGTGATTACTTGCTAGGCATCTGAGTTGGAGCAACATGAGGTGCATGGCTGATGTTGATGGCAATCTTGAAGCCTGATGCTTGAGACATTGACTGCGGTTGCTACTCAAGAATTGAACAGTCTCTTTGTAGTTGGGGTGGATTACTGTTTCTCTTGCATCGCTTGCCTTGCTGGTGCTAGTTCTGCGGTGTTGGAACAGTTGCTGGTCACACAATAGAACCTTCACTGGTGCCATTTACGACAACTTGACGTGGTGGAAGCTCCACATTCAAGTGACGATTGGTAACACTTTTCTTTCTGGTGTCATTTGGCTGGAACTGGCCACTCTATACTGGAACTGATGTAACTTGGGGAGTTGGGGTGTTGCAAAACAAAACTGTTGACTTGATGATACTGACGCTTTGGCATTGAGCAACCTTTTGAAAAGTGACCGTCTTCTCACAATTGGAGCAACGGTGGACTAACTCTCTTGGTCTCGGAAGCGAACAATCGCCGAGATGGTGTTCGGGCTTATGATAGTTGAAACAGTTCTGACTTGGTTGATCCGAAGGTGCATTCTTCTGGTTATGCATGCTCCCAACTGAAACTGGAGCAGGGAGGGACTCATGAGCCTTGTTTACCATATTTCTACCACCACTGGTGGTCTCTACTGGGGTTGGAGCTGGTTGAAGACCGAAAGAATTGTTGCCGTTGTTACCAATAACCATGGGTTGACAAAAGTGGCTGCAAAGGTGTCCTTTGATCTTCCATGGTCTTAACTAGGACCAAATTCAATTGACAGTACTTAGGCACATAACATGTTCCCTCACACAGGAAACATATGACCTTCATAGAGATTAACCTTACAGGTTGTTGTCTCCACAACAGGGGCGGGTCAGGATGCGTGTGCTAGAGATGTGTCCAATTTATCCTTTATTCATTAAATGCTTTGGACTCCATTTCTTTTTGACTGAAACCTTCAAGGATCTCTTCACTTCCATCATCGGCAGAGGACACTCCTTCATATTCATCATGTTCAAACTTGGGCGGACCATACAACTTGAGGTGTCGAGTCGGCTGATGTACGCCACGAGAGAAGTTCTTCATACCCTCCCGAGAGAATTCTGTGTCAACGATGACCATGTTGCTGATACGTTCTGGGTCCATGTTGCTATCTTCCTATTTCTAGGGTTGGATTGTAATGCACCATAATACTTGGTGACCGGTTGGCCTGAAGCTTCATTTCTTCTGGGCACTGCATCTCATCTTATGTTGGTGACCCGACATACAATTTTAAAGGGCAGTATGTCGCTTTGCAAGAACAACGCTTGCACTCCATAACCATCATAGGCAACACCTGTTGCTTCTTGAATTGATGCTGAGCTAGGTTTGCTGGTCTGCTGGGGACATGGCGATATACTGGCTGGAGTTGCAGGTGCCTGCTCTTGAGTATACTAGCTTGCTTCCGCTACTGGAGTTACTTCCACTACATTTGACCTTGCATTGAGCTTTGCATCTCCTGCACCAATACACCCATCATCTGATCTTGGACAGCAAAAGTTGATTACGAGCGGGGTTCATCTAGCATTGGGGGTACATTGTTGCTTTCAACTAAACCATTGATCTGTGACTTTAACACATTGTTGTTTTTGTTGGTCTTCTTCTCTCTGACACTAACCATCTGCTGCTGGGACGGGGAGAGAAGGAAGAGAGGGGTTGAACTAAAGATAAGACCTTAACCCACTTGACTACTGATCTATTGTGAGTAGACTTTCATTGTTCAAGTTGCTTAAGCAAACAACCTAGTATGGTCGCATCCCCACCACTGATACAAACCATATTCCTACACACAAGCAAACAACACACGTTCTAGCAGCTAACGAAACTACTCTTCTAGGAAGGATTGGGTTTATGTAAGCGCCGGGAAGGCTTCCCCTGATCTTAACAAAACTTCGGCTCTGGACTGACCATCTAGCTACTTGCTGAACGAAGACTAGGGCTTGAATCGACTTCGGGAGTCGATGCAAAACTGACGATTTGTTCTTCAGGTTTGACAACTGAAAGAGTTGGAAAGGAAAGGAGGGAAATTTGATAAACAGTTTTGCAAAGAAATGCCGAAAAGGGAGAGGAGACATTTTGCAAATAGGGTTCAGAAAACATATCCATAGGGTTTGACCATTTGGCTCAACCTACAGTCAAGTTGGCTCTGATACCACTTTGTCACGCCCAAAAATTTAGCCAAATTTCCAGACTATTTTGTGTATAAATCCCTATTCAGAAATCAAGCCAGGGTACGCAAAACGATGAAACACGTGTAAATATACAGATCCAAACGTAAATAAAGCGTAAATACTTATAGAAGAGGCACTTAATACCCACACCGAAAGAAAACAGCAGCTTCGGAAAAGACAATCCTAGCGGGGCTTCAGCTCTGCTCCACAGGCAAAAACTCAACTTGGGTATAAGCCTTGGTCCTCTAACTTCGTCGTCAACACAGAAGCACAACACTTCTCAAAAGGGGGAATAATAGCAACACTGAGTACAATCACCATACTCAGCAAGCCACACCACTGATGCATTCGTGCATGGGGAGACAAGGAGGGTTTGTGGCTATTTGCATAAAAGCAGTTGTAAAACATTTATAGTTTTAAAACAGTAAAATAGTTGATTAATTAAGGTAATATTAAATCTCCACTGAACAACGCTACCCCACGTTGAACAGGCTCAACCAAACCACCTAAACTACACTAGTTCATTAAGTCAAATTAATCAATGGTTTGAGACTAATCACAATGAAGCTGGTCGATCACCCATAACCGTGGGCACAACCATTCGAATAGTTTTACTCTAGCCAGAGGTGCACAACTGTACCCACAAGACACAATCCACCGGGATGTTACCATGTCCAGCGGGACACGTCACCATATCGAGTGATTGTGACAAGACCCTTCGCATAACTCTCCCTAACCACTCGTATCCACCTCAAGTTTCGCCCCTACCTTTAAAACCAAGGTAGGCAGCCCCCTCGTGCCTAGATGAATCCGACAGCCGCATAGACCAGTAAACCCCGGTCCATCCAAACTCCATCACGCCCACCCTTGCCTCAGTACGTCAGAAAAGGGAAAGCTATACTACAAGTCCAGCAGTTACCCATTCTTGCTTGTGGTGGACCGAGTCCACGGAGGTGACCGGGTACACCATGGACCAGGACCATGGGTGGTCCACGGATGGGCAACGGCCCAGATCGGCCGAGACCGAACGGGAAGCTAATATCGGCCAGGAGGTGTGGCCACATGGGCGCGCGCGCGCCAGCGGCCAGCCCACGAGCGGCGGCGACGGTGGCACCTGGGCCCATCCGGCAACCGGCGGTGAGCGGCGTCGGCGCGAGACGGGGCGCGGAGGGAGGCAAAAGAGAGAGAGGAGGGGGAGGCAGTTCTCAACGTGCTCACGTGACGGCGAGGAGGCGGTGGGAGGGCAACTGGTGGCGACAAGAGGCGGCGACATCCTCGGGGTTGTGGTGGAAGAAACGACCTATTGGCCATCGGGCGTGGGGAGGTGGTGGCCGGGGAGCGGCTTGTTGTGACGGAGGTGGTGGATACGGTAGCTATGACTGGTGTGGCTCTAGTCGGTGGCAATCACCGGCCGAAGGTGGCGAATGCGGCGGCGGTGGGGGGTTTGTGGTGGAGGTGGTTTTTCGGCGGTGATTTGCGACGAGCGACGGGTGGCCAAGGAGGAGTACGGCGCGGTGAAGCTAATGGTGGCGTGGGATTGGCGCGCCGGTGGCTCGGGCAGTGGTGGCGATAAGCCGGAGTCGGCAAGATGGCGGTGGAGCTCGGGTTCGCGGGAGAGATGGCAGTCCAGCGGGTTTCCGGCGAAGATGGAGGGCGGCCGAGGTAGCCCTCGATGCAGCGAAGCCGATGGTGCTAGCGACACCGCACGACAGTGTTTAGAGTGGCGGTGGCGCGCGGCTGGAGATCGGCGACGGGCAGTGGAGGTCGAGCTCGGTGTGTGGAGAGCGGGAGAGGGCGTGGCGAGCTTGGGTGTTGAGGGAACAAAGTGGAGGGGAGCACGGGGTGGGTTTTATAGCTCGAGGGACGACGGGGCGGTCGGGAGAGTGGTGGATTTGGAGCGAGAGGGGGAGATGGTTGCCGGGGCGATGTGGGAGGTGGTGAATCCACGCTGGATTCTGTGGGGAGTGGGGGAAAGGCGAGTGCGGGTAGGAGGAGGCGCGCGGTGACCATGGAAGATTTCTGGAAAATAAAAAAATAAGGAAAAAACGAGAGACACACACACACACACACACATATATATATATGTAGCTTACTGTAAGATTTCTGTGCAATCAATTGATTTAATGTAGTTGCAAAGGCCACTTATTAACTCATTTACCCCCATCCTGGTAAGGACAAACATCAATGATTGGTACTTAGTTTGATTGCACGATGGTTTTGATTCTTGGGAATCGTCAATGTGTCGTTTAGATGTGAATTTCTTTTCATTATCCATACTGCTTAATATTTCAACACAATTAGAATCATCTCCAATGTCATCACTTTGTTCAGATTTCATACTCATTTGCACTATGTTTGTTTTCCAAAGTATTAGTATGCTGGCTAGCTTGGATCTAAAAAGAGTCATATGTTCCAGTAGTCATGAACTTTGATTATTAGTAAAAAAATCATTCGATTAACTATTTATGTTCCTTAGAAATTATATGTACCTATGTAATAGGATGAGATAACACATCTTCTCTCTAATGTTCCATATATTTGAGCATAAACAGACGACATGATGCGCTGCATGATTATAGAAAACTGAGTACAATAATTAATAAAAAAATATAGTCTAATATAAAAAAGCGTATGATTTTAAATATACCCATCTATTTGCATTGGCTCATGTATTTGTTCTGTTATCGTCCATGTTGTAATACGGAGGTCTTTCCAGTTATGTTATGTGTACCGACGTTTTGTTGTTGTTCAAGACTACTAAAGTGATACTCTAGACCTTGCACCTATTGGATTATTAGTATTAGTGTTAGATGACATAAGTGAGGCGTTAATTTAAATAGAGTATGGATGTCAGTTACTAACCGTAATAGAGAGGTCCATACAGTTATGCTTCCAACACTTTGAATCGTACATGTATCTCATGTTGTTTTTTTGTGTTGATGATAGCTAAATACCAATGTTTGTTTTCTATGTTTATTGGAATGAAAATCTAAACAAGATATTGAGTTAGCTGCATATACGTATATATAATAATGGACTTAAAACATATTAGATTTAGAACTTGTAAGATTCAGATGATGGAGTTACCAGTTCATTCGTGAGATAGACTCTTGCTATCTTTGTAATAAAATTTCTATGTACATCATTGTTTTCAACTATTCCAAGTTTACCATCCTGTTTGAGTAGTCCTAAGATTAAGGGGGTTTCAAAATATGCTTATGCCATGTAAATGTGCTTGATCCCTTATGCAGTTTATGTAGGCACCGATGATCTACAGATTCAAGCTATAATATTTTGTTACAAATAAATGAAGATGATTGAATAGAAATTAGTATAAGTAGGTGTACTTACATTGTCATATAGGTATTCGTTCTCATCTAATAGGGGTAACAATTGATTTTGTTTCAGACTATATCATTTATTTTGACCAGCACATCAGTTGATGATGATGTCTCTATTGTTATTTGAGCACAAATATCATCGTCGGTCATGTCATAATATGCAAAGAGTTTTTATTTATAGGAAAAGTAAATATAACATAGCAGAAGGAAAAAGATGTTTGGCTAACTTTGGTTAACACAACAAAAGCAAAAGATAAAAAAATTAGACAATAGAAATTAAAGCATACCTTGTGGGAGATAATCGTATGTTTGGCTAACTTTTATCTGTTTATTTTCCTCTGTTTGCTTATCATGTAATAATGGTTTGTTTTCGTTGAACGTCTGGATATTTGATATGTCCATCTTTTTATCTGTCTCAAAATCATCTGATTTGGAACCTTTTATTTTCTTCATTGGTCGGAGTTCTAAATCGCTTGATTGAACCTCACTAGATTCCATTGCCTTCATATAATAGATAAAATCAAAAAATAAAACACAATGAAGGATATAATTTATGGTAAATCAGCACGATAAATCAATTTAGATTTAGCCTTGCAAGAACTTATATATAATACACAAAAATAAGAAACAAATAGACAATTAAAGCTTGATCAGTGAGACAAATCAGTTTTTTGAAAAGCTATTGAATCTCACAGGTGGCGGTTGCATAACTTGTGAATTCTTTTGCTGATCTTGGGGGATGAGATGTAGATGCGTTTTTAGGGTTTTGCTTGTGTTATGAGATCTGGTGGATGTGGGCGATGAGATCTGGTGGATATGGGCGAAATTTTCTTTCTGATCTTAGGAAGGAGTTGTTATTTGTGGTTGGTTTGGTGGTGTGTGGAATCTGATGTGGGCGAGATTGATTTAGGTGGTGTGTGGGGTCTTGGTTTCTTCTATGTGTGGGGGTTCTGATATGCATATCATAGTCGGAGTTTGCACCGTATGTTTAAATTGGACGTGAATTCCAAATTTTAGTCAGTAACTATATCGGCCTCTTTTTCCCCTCGTGTCCACTTTTTTTCAACTGCAAATCCAAATCTGTTACTAATTGTATTATGATTCCATTTTTGTTTTGACTTTCTTAATTTGTTGTTATCCATAACATATATTTGTATCATTCATGCATGTATCTATTTCTGTAACTGGTCCAAGTCATCAATACTGTCTGAATATATCAAAACTAATTCTTTAACTGAAATAGCTCCCTCTACCCACCTCTGTATGTCGATCAACCAGTGTGAGGCTAAGCTGTAAGACTAATTTTAGTAGTACAATATTTATTAAATATTCTGATGCCTCATCAGAAAATGGCTATGGCAAGAATAGGTTGCACGCAAACAAAATAATTTAATTTGTCTTTATGTTCGTTGACAGTTAAATGCTTAGGGGTATCGATAAAATTATCAAAGTCATGATGCCAAGCTACAAGTACCTGTACTTTCTTCTTGACATCATTAACACAACAGATAAAACTTTTAGGTTTAAGAAGCAAATCTTAGTAGCTTTATAGCGCATCAGCATTGTTGATTTTTTTGTGTGGAAGAAGAAGTAGAGACTATACTCAGTTTTGTACTGAAATAGGATGTTATACTGTACCCAGTAAACAGCCCCAATTCTTTAGAATGAAATAGGATGGTTTCACCGTTTTGATCACATTATTTTCGTATAGAAACATATATTGCATTCTGCTATTATATATTCCCTTCCCGTGAAAGGGCATGTGGCTGCATATATCCGGTTGGGTATAGAGGCTGGGTAAAAAATTACCCTTCTCTAAAAAAATATATTCCCTTCCCTCCTTGCCACTGTATTTCTCTGTATTGAATGTCAGTGATCAGTGTTATGCATATGTGATCAGTTTCCATGGTTCAGTTTAGGTTTTTTATTGCCAGTGAACAGTGTCTTGCATGAGTGGGATCATCGGTGGTATGCCTTGCATGATTTTTGCATGTAAATTTCTGATTGTCTTTTGGTGGTTGAATTATTGCAGATGCATCAAAGTTGCCACATAAGCCTCCTCCCTCATTGTGCATCAAAGTTACCGCAGAAGCCTCCTCCCTCATTGTCCAGTACACTGATGGCTGCAGGATGACACCGTTGCGATACATCACACACCTTTTCTAAGTAAGCATCATGAGAGGTTTATTTGGTTTTAAGTGAATTTTGCAGCCATTTTTTAGAAGAAAATCATTCATATATAAAATCATGTATTGCTTTAATTTGATCATATCCTTGTTAATCAATGCCCTAATCATTCGTAAGATTCCTTCTTACACTTAGATACTTGATATCTGAAGTTCCAAACAGAAAAGTTTATAAAACGAATATGCTGCTGCTTGAAAAAAATAGTTTGTCCTATTATGTCCAATTGTGAGTGGACAGGAACAGTTAACTCAATTATCTATAAGTGACATGACTCTTGTTTTTTTTATCGGTTTAAATTCAATTAAAGATCGTTGCAGAATAATCTGTTACAATGCTTTTAGTCTGGCAATGCACACTTAGCAAAGCTAAGCTATGGTTGTTCAGAAATTTTAATTTCGATTAAACTGTACAAGAAATTGGGATAAGAACAGTGGTAATAGCTTCATTTACCATTTATCTAAGATGCCATTTAGTTTCATATAATACTAGTCTATCAATTCACACGTTCACGCGACTCTAACCATGGTATTATATAGTGTCATGATTTGTAAAGTTTTTGGCGTAAAAATTTCGTCTTTTTTCAATGCTACTTGAGCTGCGCCTTCTCACCATCTCTACTGTTGCATGACCGTCTAATCTAAACTTGAGAAATATACGTATTAACATAAGGGTGATGGTGGTGTTCTGGTTTATCAACCGGGCGGTTTTACACGACTTTTTAAACCTATATAGAATTCATATATATTTCAGCCATAACATATGATAATCTCATTGTTATGCCCTTTCCACATTGTACTTCATGTTAAATTATCAACATTTTCATTTTTATTGTAGTACTTATTAGAATACTTTTTCAAATTATTATACTTATGTAAGTCATTATAATATAAGCCATGTAAGTTCTAAAAATATCAATTTCTCAACTCTCATCCATATGTAAATAAGCCACATATTCATTTATAAATAAGTTTTACCATTTTGAAATAGTGACATGTGAAATTAAGAGCTTGTGTGTAAAACGATTTTATAGAATGGTCAAATGTAAAATTAAATTGGCATCTACCCTAACGCCTCTTGCTGTTGCTCATGATCATCACTCCGACTCTCCATCACTCATTTCTCCCACCTTGGCTCTGGAAACCTCAGGAACATTTGCAAGCAATCACTTTCTTATCTGTACCTCTATCCAAGATCAACGGTAAATCTTGTTTTACTGTTAGCATCCAATGGTTAATATTATTTGAAATATGTGGCATATCCATGTTACATCGTGGGATTCACTTTTCCATAGTTAAGATAGGTAAAATAAAACAAAAAAGTAGTCTGCTAAGTATATCCAGAATAGAAAGAGAATGAATAAAAAATTGTAACTTTTCACATGCTTTATGTTTAAAGAGTATTTGCCTCTATACATACCAAAAATTGTATTTGCCTCCACCTTCTATTGCCCTAGAATAGGATTTCATAAATAAGAATCATTGTTTCTCTACATGGCAGCAGGAATTCCTTTGAAATGGGTCCCAACTTATCAAATCAAATATTATCTCATGATGTACAGATCATCGAGATCATCAAAAATTAAAATAAGGAAGGTGTAAGAAAGTTATAGTATAATCAAAATAACCAAAATTTTTAAAATAATTATCATAGATATAAGCATAAGAATGAGTTCCATATTTTTTATAGTCACTATGAGAGTAAGATATGACATGAAATTATTACATTCTAGAACGATTAGTATGAGAGTAAGATAACATGTAATAATATGACATTATTATATTGTAGAACACGAATAATCCTTGTTTCCACAAAAAAAAAATCGGTTATGCTATGAGTACTTCTGTATACACAATATTTTTCGTATACGTCTTACTAATATTTTTCGTATACGTCTTACTAATAGTATGGTCAAAATTCTTCCTTTTCTTTGAATTGATGATACTGTGCTCAGAATACTTTTTCCTTTTCTTTGAGTCATCGTCATGTACTGCAACAAAGATTTTTATGTTCTTCTGTGCGGTGGCTCTAGAAAGCGCGACATATAGTTGATCGTGAGGGAATACTGGTTCGGGTAAGTATACGCCAACGTTTGGTATTGTTTGCCCTTGTGCCTTGTTTATTGTCATGGCAATACTAAACATTACATGAAATTGTTTCCTTTTGAATCAGAATGGGAACATTTCATCATCAGAGGGGCATAGTGGGATCCGAGGCAAGAAAACCCATGTACCAGAATGTTGTCCTAGCACAATCTCTGCATCAATGGTATTTTTCTGAAATTCTCGAACCACCAATCTTGTGTCTTGCAAAGTCCATTAGCTAGGTCGATATTCTTGAGCAATATGATGAGACAATTAAATTTGAGCTTTAGCATGTGAGGAGGCAACCCATTTGGGGTAAGAGAGTTCAGGAATTATGGGGGTAGTAATATGTGGATCATCTTCCGCACAATCAAAACTATGTACACCATCTCCTCCCCTTGAAAGTGATCAATCATTTTGAGATTAATGTTGTCCACGCAGTCATTCCGTGTGGATAAAATAGCTCTTGATGTGAGATGTAATTTGGATCATGTAAACTATCATTGAGCATTGGATAAACACTCTCTATCAGTTTATCTAGGTCATTGTCATCCCCTGTATATGGTACACAAATATCATCAGGAAGACATATGTCATAATTTTCGTTGACCTCCTCGGTGCAATTACCTATTCGCAATAAGGATTCTGCGAACCATGGATCACTTTGTGCTCTTATATTGCGCACCAACTGCAAGTGACACATGCAATCCGAGAGATCAGACCTGCGCAACGATGCATCTAAATTTGACTCCTTGACCCTTTTTGGATAACGGGAAGAATCTACCTAAAATCACCTCCAAATGGAAGCTTTGGTTTGTCCATTATGTCTCGCATACTTCTGTCTATGGTCTCCACTGCTTGCCTTTTTGTCATAGAGGCTTCGTCCCAAATGATCAACGATGTTGTCTGAAGTAGCTTGGTCGTTCCACTTTTTTTTGTGAAACTACAGATAGCCTAATCATCTATCGTTAGTGGTATCTTGAATCGGGAGTGTGTGGTCCTTCCTCCAGTCATTATGGAAGCGACAACACCAGATGTAGCCGTTGCGATAACAATCTTTCCTTTTTTGCGAACTGTCGCGAGCAACGCCTTATAAAGGAAGGTCTTTCCCGTACCTCCAGGTCCATCCACGAAGAATAGGCCACCTTTGTTGTGCTCAATTGCAGCTAGAATCTCGTCATAGGTGGCCCTTTGTTTAGCGTTGAGGGAGTTCGACAATACTACATCTTGAGGGTCTATCTTGATCGAGGATTCCTCGATGATCGCCCTAGGCATGCCGTCCGTTGTGTCATGTAGCTCATCAATCTCGGGCAAAGGAAATGACCGTATGTTTTTGTCCATTGACTGCAACATATCTCTGATATTTATCAAAACCATATGTTGTATTGTGTGTGCGCATTGACAGTTGCGAAGATATTCTTCTGACATAGCTTTAAGGTGATTGTTCCAGAGAGCAATCGGTAGGCTCACAAAACACAAGAATTGTTGCAAAGAGCCTTGGTAGCGAGGATGACATTTGAAACGACTCGGCTTCTATCAGACATTCGTCTAGTGCATTTTATGCTTCAATTAAACCCCTTCTTTCCGCGGCTTCACGAAAGGATGGCAATATTTCGCCATCAACTGTCCGTAGGTCTTCATAGCTTATTGCAATTTCATGTTGTCGATGTTGTAGATTACGACTATGATATTTGCATGGTATGGGGATCGTTGGTACCAGGGTATACGCGAGATCGAGGTAAAAGAGACAGGAGACAAGGATTTTTATATAGGTTCGGGCCCCCTCAACTGACAGGTAATAGCGCTACTCCTATTGGCCGAAGCCGGTGTTTCTATTATATATCAGTATCACTAGAGTACAATGTGTGAGATAACCTATCTAGTCGTTGTTGTCGACACGACGGCGTGGACTACCACTCGTAGTTGACGATGAGGTAGTCTTGCTCCTCGAATATGAACTCGGCGAGATTAGAGATATCGCTATATCCCTCTTGTCAGCCTCCGCAGGTACTAGATTGGGTATGACTAGGCTTATCTCTAATGTCGATGTCTAGTGGCGTGTATTAGTGTCTATTCTGATTGTTGCCTCCCTCTGACTGGGCTTGTTTCCTCTCCTCCAAGGGGGTCTTTTATTTATAGCCACAGATGTCTACTTGTCCAAGTAGACCTAGGAAGACAAGTATGGATACGATCCGAGTAGTCCTTGTAGTTTCCACGTAGAACTCTACTTCTCCTTACTTATCCAGAATACCTTCTGTATATGAGACATGATTCAGTATAAAACTTGATACATGGTGGGCTCCGCCGAACTTAACCCATTATCATAGGGTATGCCTTATCCACAACTATGACAGTAGCCCCCGACTTCAATGCAAATGAATGAGTTGATGTTCTTGACCGAAGACCTTAGAACAATAGTTGATGAACTCAATTGACCGTTCTCGGACGATCAAGAAAACATGGAGTATGCGACTAAGTTCCCTGTCTAACCCTGATCGAGAATTTGGATTGAAGTCAAAAAAATTCCATCTCGGTGGGTGCACCATCGCTTCATTCCGTAATCCTTGTCGAAGTCCAATACCTGTTCTCGGATAATCGAGTAGCAGTAGAGTCTACGACAAAGCCCTGCAATCTGACTTGACTATTTTGATATCTAACTTTTCTGAAATCAATACTCAGAACAAATTGTTAGATAGAAAAAGCCCCGAGCGAATACTTAGGGGTAACATCATATAATATGGATTGAAAATTGAAAATATATTGAATCTGCATATGAAAATAAAAGCATACTCTCACTAGATCTGCCCTCAGCAATCGGTGTTTGATACTCTCCCTAACCCCCCGCTATGCCCTTGGAGAACTCGTTCTCGGAGTGTATAGCTTGAAAACCTATAACCTGGCCTAGGCGAGCTACGAATACCTAGCCCCCAGCCTTGAAGTTGGTTAATACGTTGCCATTGAGTACTCTGACATGACAAAATATGACATGGTCGCTTGGCTCTGCAGTGCCTAACATCACCTTATCAGCTCTGCATCTCCCTAGCCAAGGACTGTGAGGACCTCGGAGGTGTGTTAGACTAGTGTAAAGGAACATTAGGTAAGACTTCGGCACAGGGCGTTATACGGGTAAGGGGTTTCTAAGTAAATATTGCATGTTTTATATTTATAAATACTTACAAAGGTTGATGCACGGAAGTGATGAGATGACCACCACATTGGGCGAAAACCTATCTAGTTGTCATCGTCGACACGGCAGCATGGACCACCACTTGTAGTAGACAACGAGGTAGTCTTCCTCCTCGAATATGAACTCAGCGAGGTACCTTCTATATATGAGGCATGATTCCGTATAAAACTTCATACATGGTGGGCCCCGCTGAACTTAACCCATGATCATAGGGTATGTCTTATCCACAACCCTAACACACGTGGTTTAAGAGAACCCGAAGAGAGTATCATTCACTTTCAGCTGGATGGGCTATAACAATTCTACCAACTTGAAAGATAGTAGTTCTTTTCGTCTTTTGCTAAAAGTTTTCCTTCTTTCCTGACTGCCAAGTATAATGCTATGTAAAATCACGGTAAAATATTTCTCGTGCTTCCTTGTGTAACCTATTCGCTTCGAAGTATGCAGTTAGCATTGACTTTTCAACACCATCCTATTCAAGCACTTCCTGGATATCTTGTTTACCTTGATATGCAATCATGTGCATGTTTGGCAGATGAAGCTGTAGTTGCATCATAGGCGGATGTATCTTACTCAGTTCAAAACCATATATTCTCCACAAAGCTTCATGAGGTGTCACCCACCTTGCATCCCTATACTGCCTGATGTCATCAATGGCACCTTCATTGCGTACTCCATTTACAGACACAAATGCACTATCATGACCATTGTAAATGTATTTGAACAAATACTTCACGGCCTTTATGCTTGAGCATAACTCAACATTTTCGTACTAGTACAGAACGTCCTTCGTCGCGTATTCTTGTGAGGACCCAAAATAGGACCTCCTGTGTATAGGTGCTAGTCCAGGATCAAGCTAGCACACACAGATACAAAGATAATATCACAGCCAACATCACGCAGGAAACCTAACATTTATTAATAAAGTGACTGTGATAAGCCTTATGACCAGAGTTTACATTTATTTATGCCACGAAGGGCCTAAAGAAAATAATAAAATAGCAGCGGAAAATAAGAGAAACACGTAGTGGTTCCATTCAACTTGCCACAGGCAGTCAACTTTGAAACGCGGCCTATTCCTCGTCTTCTCCAGCAAACTCCTCAGGAAACAGCGGGAACCTTTCTTCTGGAATTAGGGGAATTGCAAGGTGAGTACATGGAATACTCAACAAGTACACGGAAATATGCATATGCACAGCTGTCAATAAAGGCTATGGCTATTTTGCATAACACAGCAGTTTGCAGTTATAAACAATTTAGAAATAGAAGTTAAAAACAACATTTATAAATAATGGGTGTTACCAACCAACCATCCACACAGGATCTGTCCACACAGGACCCCTTAGCTATATTCATCAACCTGCACACAGATCATTCCCAGTTTTCACACACTACCCCTCATGAGATATCACCGAGCATGTCCATGACCGAGGATGCGGCTATTCGAATAGATTAATTGAACACTCTGCAGAGGTTGTACAGCTTGACCCACAAGATACATCGTCCTTTAACGGCCATGCGCAAGTGTCACACTTCAGGTTGTGGGCGGCCAAGGAGTCTGTAACAAGGCTTTTTAGAAACTCCGCCCCAACACTGTCTTCCCCCACGAGTCATCTTTCCCTCACACAGACAAGAAAGTACCCATGGCCAACCCTAACACCTATCATCTAGCCACCTGGGCCGATAGTGCCAAGACTCGGAATCCTACTAGGCCAGGTTCTTCCCATGAGAACATGTGGTTGCACGTTAGGCTCAGATCTATGACTTATGAAGTGAAGTCGTTAATTGACCAGGGCAACTTACCAGACTACAGTAGCACACAGCTCAACAAAAGGCTCACACAGAGACCATACCCGATAATGATCACACAGATACATTACCGCCTAACTAGGTTCACACAGAACCACCCATCACCCTAGTCCAAATCATTTTATCCGCCCGTTGTTTACTACACGGTGCAACACATGCTACCGGAAAGATAGCACACAACCACACAGTTCTTATCAAATCAATTGTAAGTATAAGATTAATCAAAACTATATATTTTGCTTATAAAACAACCTTGAGCGGGGCTAAGCATAACTACTCTATCTTGAATTGAGCCCAATATTCAACTCACAGTGACTAGGGTGACAAGGTATCATAGATAATCAACAATTATCAAAGGTGAGATATAAAAACAATTAGGTCACACTACCCATCGATAGTTTATAAATAAAATAATGCATGAATTGAAAACAAAATATTTTATAAAATAGGATCAATATGTTCAAAGTGTGCACTTGCCTTGCTCCCAGTACTGTCCTTGCACTGCGTCTTCGGAAACGAACTGCTCCTATGCTCCGACGTCTACACGATCGCAAACGAGAAACAAAAAAACAAAAGAAAAGGCTAACTAAATAACATCAAATAAAATAATCAACTGAACCAGGAGGTAGAGCTCGATTTTAGAGAAATTTAGGAAGAAGAACGGGTCGAATCGGAGTTCAAACGAAGAAGTTATGACCTCCGGAAGTTTGAATTTAGGGAAAATCCGAGGATAAAAGAAAAAGGAATATTCCGAGAATATTCTCTGAATATTTAATTTCGGGAATTCAATTATTTTTATTAGGAAAATTATGGTGGGGCCCAATGTAAGTGGCTAGGTGTATTTGGTGGACTCGGTGTATGTGGACTCGATGACATGGACTGCCACGTGGCGACGCATAGGCAAAAGAGGATTATGTGGCGATGACGTGGATAGATCTAGGGCTGATGTGGCATGGGTTAGGTTTATGTAGATCCAAGGGTGGAGATTGGATCTAACAAATTGGATGGCTGTGATTTGTTTGGACTTTTGGTTTTGGATGGAGGGACCCACATGCCAAAGGCACAAAAGAAAAGAAAAGAAGGAAAAGGAAAAGAGAAGACAGGAAGCAGCTGCTTCCTGCTCCAGCGACACAGCAGAGCCATGGCCATGGCCATGGCCGGCGGCGTTCTCCGGCTCCGGCGAACGTCTGCAGCGGCGAGCGGTGGCGCTGGGAAGAGGAGGTCGAGGCGGACTTGGTGGCGCAGCACGGCTCTCCGGGACAGCGAGGATGTGTCGCACGAGCTCGCCGGAGTTGGGGGAAGGAGAGAGAAAAAGAGGGGAAACGGCGGCGCCGGAAGGAAGGCTTCGGCCTCGGGGCTCACCGGCAGCGGCTGCGGCGCGATAGGAAGGCGGCGACGACGGCGACGCGGCTCCCGGTGGCGGCTGCTGCTTGTGGCGGCAAAAAAACAGCGACGGCACAAGCTTGCACTGTGGCGGCTAGGAACAAAGAAAGAGAGGGGAGGGGCGGCTGCGGTATTTAGAGAGGAGGGTTAGGGTTAGGGCAGCGAAAAGGGAAGGCGGCGCAGCGGCGGCACGGCAATGCAGCGCGCACGGCATGGCACAGCGCACGGCGCGGGCCGGCGTGGGCCGAGGGCGACGCGAGGGGGAGAGCACCGGGCCGAGGGCAGCACACCTGGGCCGGGACTTGGCCTCCCCGGCCTGCAACCTGTGAGGAGGAGAGAGAGGAAAAGGGATGGCTGGAGGTTGAAGAAGGTGGAGGAAGAAAGAAAAAGAAAGAAAGGGAGGGAGTTTCCTGCAAAAGCGACAGAATAGAGAAAGAGAGGAAGGAAAATAGGAAAAAGGATAGGGAATTTTCTGGAAAATTCCAAATGAACAATATTTGGAATTTTTGGAGGATTTATAATATTAGGGATTGAATAGGAATTTGAATTTTGGGCACAAATTTAATTATAGAATTGAGCTCCACTTCCGAAACTTCAATTAAATCCAAATAAACTCAAATTAAAATACGACAAAGCCAACGATGTAATTAATTAAATGAATATATTAAAACTTTTTTATTTAGAAAAATTTTCATTAATCTATTTTAGGCGGTTAAACCAATTGTGAATTTTCGCAATTAGACGAAAAGAATGGAAAGCGAAAAAAATCAGGACGTGACAATTCTATACAAGGGGTATGAGTCTTTGCCTGTAAGAGTCATTGCATTGAAAGGCCTAGGATAACCATTCTTGCATGAAGGCCGGTTCTTTGTGCATTGGCAATTGCAATTCAAATTTCCGCAAGGACCATGCATCATATGTTTGACAACCATTGTGTATAACTTTCTAATTGCGTTGATCTGGGAGCTCAGTAGAGATGATCTAGTTGTATTTCTCTGGACATGTGTATTTATATTTTCCATTCATGATCAATAAGAAGTGGGCGTGTGGTAGACCCTTTTTTTTTGAACTCAACAACATATGTATATGCCTTGACAATACCAAGAATGCCCTCTTCAAACAATTGTGTTTTCATTTCCTCTAGCTTCGCCTTAAAAACACGGACGATCCTGAGGTGTTTGCCCAAATTCAAGTTCACGGGTAATCTCTTCCCAGTTTGGATTACAAGTCATTGTGAGGAAGACATCTAGTTTTCCATATTTTCAAACTAAAGCCATTACATCTAGGTATCGATGTAATTTATCTCGAGGCCCTCCAATAAATGATTTAGCAAGAAATGTCCATTTGCCAACTGCATTCCCTCTATTCTCTCCAGCATGAATGCTATCAAGCAAACCTTGATATAGATCTACCCTTATTTCTTTTTGATGATTAAATATGTAGTGCTCAATCTTGATGTATGTATCAACCGCAAACTACTAGAAAAGACGCCCGCCGTACAATATAGGGTTGAATATGTCAGGTCACATTTGGAACTTGTAGCAATAGCAAACTCTCACAGAAACGCATAATCTATTACCTGAATCTGCATAAAACATGTCACATTAAAAGTTAGTACCTTGTTTAAATAAGTATAATAACAAAACATGACGGTTACAACACATGTATACAAATACTAACATGGGTCATCATTATTATTACGATTTCCACAGGCCTTTATCACATCTTCTATGTTAACACCATTTTTTGGTATTTCGGCATGCCAACCTAACTCAGCTCTAGGGAAAAGAATTGGATAAGACAACATATCGTAGCATGCATGATATGATCAGATTCCTTGTACTTCATTGTTATTCCCGTGTAAGATTACGCTCTTATCAAGGTCTTCCTTCGCTTGTTTCCTTCAACCCACACCGCAACCAGTTCTGAAGTTATTGGCTCATTGTACGTTCTTTGATCCAACTTTTGATCAAGGTTCATCATCACACGGTAGTCCTCAAGATTCTCAGTTTGTGCTAAAATCCTAAACTGTTCAGAGTATGAATTACTACATAGATGTTGGTCAGAATGTCAATTACATCTTTATCTTGTTCATATAACTCTGGGCGACAATGATGGTACCGATGCTCTAGGCTAGGATCATCATCATAGATGTATAATTGCAGATGCTTTTGGTCTGAACCATCGCTACCAAACGAATGTATACTGTGATATATCTTAACATGAGCTCGAAACGTATAAATACCACTTTTGCTCATGTTAGTTGTCTCCTATCAAGGTGACAATAAAGATAAGTGAATGAGAAATGTCCATTGAAGAACTTTATGTTTTTACAGAAATGTTGGGCAACTGAATCATCATTTGTCCATAGCCTCATGAGTTTAGGAGGTGTGTCTTGATTTGTTAGTCTAATTTGTCCACTTCGGCAGCAGAAGCCGTTTGGCTCATGCTCAAACTTCTTTGCACCGCAAAATTAACAATTTCCAACCGGTTTCAACATATGAGTGTTCTGTGGTATGTTGCTATACACAACCTCATACATATCGGGGATGCTAGAGGCTTCAGGGATACCATCATCTTCTTTGATTTCCGCATCCTCGTTTATCTCTCAATCTAAAATGTTTTAGTGCCAAGTAATTAGTTTATGTTTAACGTGATAGCGGCAAACAAGGACAACATTGCCTCCATTATCAAACATGTCACTATGATCATCACAATCATCCTCAAAAATGACTTCACCATCACCTGTATTGAAATCAGTGAGTATACATGAACATGGTTTGCTCTGACTATATTGAAAATAAACCCCAAATTTAGCTGAGAATGTTACCATCATCATTGATGAATGATTGTGATAGAGGCTCTACAACGTTGGTACCTTGAGATATTAAACACATATTGTCTGTTCAAAAATCATTGTTACCGAAATATATAATATGAACCAAATTTATAAGATAGAATTCTCACTGTTATTTGTTACACTTGGCTGATTAGTGGAGTCAATGCCACCGGCTGGTTCTGCGCTTACATAAGGGTCTTCTGATGAGGCTGGTTCTGCCTAATTCTGATGCTTTCATTGTGATGGGCTATCAATGTCGTCTTTCTCCGTGTGTTACATGTTTTCTTTGTGATCTATTTTGGGCAGGGGGTGACATGCTTGATGCAACATATCCAGGGTTCTCCATTGCAATGGAATATTGGCTTGGAGTGTTGCATCACAATGCTTTGTTAGCATTAACCTTTGCTATCTTAGCTTGTCTTTGCTCGGGTGTCAAATTTGCATAATACGCCCTATCACTTGACCTTTTTTTGCAATTGTCAATGTTCTGATCTCTGATCTCTGGTTGAAGAGTATCATGAGTACATTGTGACTGCATCTGATGGTGAAGCTCGTCTGGTGGAGGAGTCAAATCATCTATTAGTAAAAACATATTTAAAACCATATATTGTTTAACTTTATTAGATTTAGTGGAGGTATAAAACCATGTTGTACCAGTTAATTGAACATGGCATGTTTGATCGGATTGTGTAGCATGCGATGAGCTTGGTTGATCACCTTCAAAATTGATGCAATGTGGGTTCTTCACATTTGGAAGGACATTTGAATCCTTTTTTCGCTTATAGGCTTCACGACGTTTTTTAAGTATTCCTTGTTTCTTTTCGTCAGGCATTTGTGCATACCACTCCCTATCTCTTTGTCTTCTTCGTGCATTGGGATACAAGAATGGGGATGATCCACATGGCGTGGCATCAACATCTAACTTGGAAGATGAAGTTGTACATAAACATTATCAACAACAAAAGCAGGATGTATCTTCTCGAAAACAACGGTGAGAAGCAAAAATAATTGAATCATTCAAATTTAGTCAGAAGCCAGTAACTGCCATACTTAATTTGTGGTCTCATTTATATTCTAATTGATGTCTTATGTTTTTTCAGGTGATTTTGTTCATTTAAATGAGTTGCAGGAGGGTGATTTCAAAGTGATCTACTCTGATATCAAGTCCGACAAATATGTAATGTTCATCTTGTTGTTCCCTATTCCCATTTGTTCTTCTTACATGCTCTGAATTGAACTCAGTTAGCTGTGATTTTGAGTGCCACCACGTAATCATGGTTGCAATCCCAGCACAACTTGACACTACTGCGGATCCTCTCATCTGTGACAGCCTCTCACATGCCTGGTTTTGCGGGCCGTCACAACGAAGTCATCTCAAACAGGCCTATAAAGAGACCAACAAAGATATACTCGCATAGACCTATTAGATGCGCATAAAACTCGAGCCCGTCACGAATGATACCTATCCATGACGGGCTCATATCACGACCCGATAAATATAACCTATGATATCTTCGTCGGGCTCACCCTTGAGGCCCGATTGAGTTAACTATTAGGTCCGTCACCGATGAATATCATCGGTGATGGGCTTGTACTTAGGCCTGAGAAAAATAACTGAAATACCCGTCACAACTGTAAATTTGTTGGCCGTTACAAATATTTATTGCACACTATAAATACCCCAACCACCTAGTGTAATGGTTATCCCACTGTTCACTATTTTGGTGGGAGGGTGTGGGGCGATTTTTCTCTTTTTTTTTCAAGAAAATCAGAAAGTGCAAAAGTAATTGAAAAATAGTAGTCAATTCTCATAAGTTTAGTTAATACTTACCTACAAAATGTTTATCTAATATTTTTTCATTTTTTGCAGCTCAGCGATGGATCGAAGTTGGTTGTATGGGAAAACTGTGCGACGTCATAGCAAAGAGTATAGAAATGGCGTATTAAATTTTATAAACACCGTGGAGGAGGATAGGAAAAGAAGAAACAACTATTACATGTGTTGTCCATGTGCAGATTGCAAAAATGAGAATATGTTTGATAGCAGAGTGGAAGTACACGCTCATCTGATACAATGAGGATTAATGGAGGACTACACATGTTGGGTGAAGCATGGAGAGCAAGAATCAGGAAGTGGTGCAGCTGCAGACAGTAGTGGTGCACAAAATTAGGAAGATGAAGATGAGCATGACATGTTTGTACCTTCTCCATTGGGTGGTGAAATGGTTAATGTGGATCACGATATGTTGCAAGACATGTTACGTGACGTTGAAGACCCCAGCTTACAATGAGAGAGATTCCATAAAGTTCAGTAGGTTGGTCAGTGACTCGGAGACGCCTCTATACGCTAGATGCAAGCCAAAACACACAAAATTGTCAGTTACCTTGGACCTAATGAAGCTGAAGGCAAGTAGTGGATGGATAGACAAGAGTTCCACAGATCTTTTGGGAATTTTGAAGGCCATGCTTCCTGATGAGAAGACACTGCCCGAGAAGACATATGAAGCAAAGCAAGTTTTGTGTTCCTTGGGGTTAGAGGTCCGTGGAATTCACGCTTGTCCAAACGACTACATATTGTACCACAAACAATATGCAGACTTAGATGCTTGTCCTGTCTGCAAGGCTTGTCGATACAAGCGAAAGAAAAGTGCTGACGAAGAAAAAAAGTCAAAGCGGGGTGGTACGTCGAAGTTTGTGTGGTATATACCTATTATTGACCGTTTCAAGAGAATCTTTGCCAACCCCAAGGAAGCAGAGTTGTATGTTGGTATGCCACAGAGAGAAAGAACGATGGTATGCTAAGACATCCTGTAGATTCGATTCAATGGAGGAATATAGATCGTAGACACCCTGAATTCACAACCAACCCTAGAAACATGAGAATATGTCTATGTACGAATGGTATGCATCATTTCGGAGACATGAGCAGTTCTCATAGCACTTGGCCGGTTTTGATTGCAAACTATAACCTACCTCCATGGTTGTGCTTCAAAAGGAAATACATTATGCTATGCTTGTTAATCCAAGGATCGAAACAACCCGGGAATGATATTGATGTGTTCTTGGAACCTGTTATCGATGATCTTGAGATTTTCTAGATACAAGGTGTGGAAACTTGGGATGCGTATGGTGAGGAGAACATCAAACTGCAAGTTCTATTGTTCTGCACCATTAGTGACTATCCTGCACTTGGTAATCTATCTGGATAAACTGTGAAAGGAAAAAGTCTTGCTCCGACTGTATGGAACATACACATAGTAGGTGGCTGAACAAATCAAGAAAAATGGTTTACATGGGTCATAGGAGATGGCTCCCGCTACGTTATACATTTAGAAGAAAGAAGAAAATTTTCAACGGTAAGAGAGAACTTCAGCCTACTACCAAGAGAGAACTTCAACATGGTGAAGGACATAAGTAATGAGTTTGGGAAGAAGTGAAAACGTAGTAAGGCAAAGGACAAGGGTATATTGAAGAAAAAATCCATATTTTGGCGACTACCTTACTGGAAAGATACCGAGGTCCGTCATTGCATTGATCTGATGCACGTAGAAAAGAATGTGTGTGAGGGTTTGGTTGGCCTACTACTGAATATTTCCGGGAAGACAAAGGACGGGTTGAACGCATGCCTTGATCTACAGGAGATGAATATTCGTAGTGAACTCCTGCCTGTAACAAATGTAGAGACAGGAAGAGTGTACCTCCCTCCAGCTTGCCAGACCTTGTCAAAGGATGAGAAGATCGCAATGTTATTATGCCTGAAAGATATTAAAGTTCCATCGAGCTATTCGGCGAGGATAAGTAAGTACATTAAATTGGATGATCTAAAACTGGTTGGAATGAAGTTTCACGATTGCCACGTGCTAATCACACAGATCTTGCCAATTGTTATTAGAGGAATTCTTCCACCCAACATCTGTCACACGATCCAATGTCTGTGTGCCTTTTCTTCAACATAATCGGTCAGAAGGTTATAGATCCTGAAGATCTAGATGGGTTGGAGACCGATATTGTCAATACACTCTGTCACATGGAGATGTTTTTTCCACTATCTTTCTTTGATATCATGATTTATCTCCCTATTCATCTTGTGAAGCAAACAAAACTATGTGGCCCTGCTTTTCTAAGAGAAATGTACCGGTTCAAGAGGTATATGGGAGTTTTGAAGTCGTACGTTCGAAACAGAGCAAAACCGGAGGGGAACATCATTGAAGGTTATACGACCGAGGAGGTTATTGAGTTCTGCGTCGATTACATGTCCGAGGCCGATCCTATTGGAGTTCTAGCATCTCGTTACGAAGGAAGGTTGTCAGGTGTTGGCACAATAAGCAGGAAAAGAATTGTGCCCGGTCAATCCTCCTATGCACAGGCTCATTTCACTGTGCTCCAACATATGGCAGAAGTTGCCCCATACTTTGAGGAGCATTTAGCGAAAATCCGACAGGACAACTTGGGGCGATCGGATATGTGGATTAATACAGAACATAACTCTCGGTTCAACGAATCGTATTACAATGTCGACGGATGTCCCAAATGAGACAGTACGATTGTTGGGGATGGGACCGTGTTGGAACATAGACACATGGCAACGATATGATATTAATGGATACACATTTTACACCGTCAAACAAGATGATAAAAGCACAGTGCAAAATAGCGGAGTCTGTATAGATGCATTCCAGGACCAAGTTGGGTCGAACACATACTACGGCCGCATTGAGCAGATCTGGGAGCTGAACTACGTGAAGTTCAAAGTCCGTTTGTTTTGTTGCCATTCGGTGAATATACGCACTGTTGTCAAAGTCGACAAGGAAGGTTTCACTTAATACATCTATCCAAGGTTAGATACACCGATGAACCATTCGTACTTGCGAAACAGGTCGAGCAGATTTTCTACATAAAAGACACTGCAAATAAGAAGATGCACATCATTAGGGATGGCAAGCGCCGAATTTTCGGGGTTGATAACGTCGTTGACGAAGAAGAATACAACTAGAATCTTCATGTAAGACCTCACATCGACCTTGATGATGATGCACAAGAGGCTGTGGCATATGCTCGTTCAAATCATACGGAAGACATAACCTTGTGACTGATGCCTTTGTACTTATTTCTTTTGCTATTTCTTGTAGTGAATAAAGTATTTTGTATTAAGAAGCCTTTTGTACGTATGAAGTACATGTACTCCTATGAATTTCTGTTGCAGCATTAAACATAATCTTGCTGTAGAAGTAAGTATAGTAGGTGCAGGCCTCGCTTCTGGCTCCAAAGAAGCTACATATGGGCAAGGGGCAGGAAGTACCTAAGAAGATCGTTGCTCCGGCGTTCTTCCAACTAGGCATGCCATTGGTTGGAGACGACGCGCTAGGCATGATGTGCAACGATTGCAAGGAGCTTCAACGATACTACATGGAGAAAACCAACACGAGGAGGACGAATAGGGAGAGCGATATAATAGGCCATCACGATTGATAGCCATTTCATCGGCCAAAAAATTATATTGTGATCGACTTCAAGGATCCATTCGACCTATACAGGCTCCGAGCGGTGGACACAAGTCTCCTTAAGTGCTACTCCTTGTAAGTATTGTTGCGTACGAAATTTGGTAATAACAATCCATATAACATGCTTATAAGAGCGTTTGTCTTGCGTGTAGGTATAGTTGGAAGTGGTGTCTAAAGAATGCACCGCAAGTTGCGTTGCTAGATCCACAAGTGGTCACTGTCACAAATCTCCAAGGCGACCGTCAGGGAATGATAAACTATATCCATGACACCTTGTGGGCCTGCCAAGATAAGGAGTACATTATATGCGCCTATAATCAATAGTAAGTGTGTACCCTAAATATATGCCATTGCCCGTCACATATAGCTCTAGTATGTAACTTCCACTATATTAGTGCCACAGTGTCCATTGGATCCTTCTGGTCATAACGCCTAAGTGGTGTACATGCCACTACATAAACTCCAAAATCAGTAAGGACTATGATTGGATCCCGATTCAAGAAACGATAGATGAAGCTTGGGGCACATATGTAGAGAAAGGAGGACTGCATAGGAAAGGACAAAACCACCTCATCCACGAAAAAAGACTTCCTAGTTCGACAATAAGTCGGTGACCAGTGCGGATTCCACGTGTGCCACAACATGCGGATTCAGTACAACGAAAAGGTGAAGACTGAGGCCGAATTTGAGGTTTGTGATCTCAGTTGTGATATATACTAACTATTTCGAAGTATATAAATAGATCGATCGACTAATTTCGAAGTATGTACATGTAGGAAAAAATATCCACGTCTCCGCTTAGGAGCTTCTAGGAGATTCGAGAGGAGATATCTGGCTTCGTCGTCCGCGACATACTTCACCCCAATGGAATGTTTAGACTACGGGCTTCAAGTTAAATGATAAACATTGTTGAACATTTTAAAATTAATGTCAAAAAAATGTGATTATGTAACACTTATGTACAAACCAGTCAACCTGTTTATGTATATACTTGCAATGGTAAACATAAATTTGTTCCAACTTACAACTCAATTTTACAGGTTTTAATGCTTAGCACTTGAATATGTTATTGTGAAATATGTCAATAATGGATGTGTGAAACATGTGAATGGCATAAGTGATTTCTGAATGGGGTTTCCTGTGAATGATTGTATTTGCTGGGAAAGGGAATATATATATCTGTTTCTATCATTTCGCAGCGGGCATGGCTAGCAAACGCCTAAGGGCTAGCCAAAAGATAGAATTTATTTTTTTGTGGGGGGGATACTCATCGGTGATGGGCTTTAACTTAAGCCCGATGGAGATGAAATCATCCGTGACGGGCTTAAGTTAAAGCCCGTTTGAGTTGTTAGTCATCCGTGACGGGTTTTAATTGGGGCCCGATTGAGATTATTTATCATCCGTGACGGGCTTTAATTGGGGTCCGATTGGGATTGTTTGTCATCCGTGACGAACGTTAATTGGGGCCTGATTGAGATTAGGTCATCGGTGACGGGCCCTTGTTTGACTGGTCATCCGGGTCAAACCTATCGGTGACGGGCTTTATTTTAGGCCTGACAAAGATAAATGCATCCGTGATGGCCATTTGCCCGATAGAGATAACTTCTCACATCAGTTACCTTTGCATCGTGACAGGCGCCATATCCGACACAGATGAGGGTTGCCGTCCGATTGAGATGAGGGTGACCGTTGTAGTGTGATCCTGGATGCAACAAGATCAGTTATCAATTTTGTGCAAACTGCAACTACTGCAACCATGTCTCTTGATTTTGATCTGGATCCTGCAACTTGATTTTGATCTGCTACCAAATTTATTAAGTTGAAGGATTTGCTTAGTGGAGCTACGACGATCTGTAGGCTATTGTGTTTCTACGTGCTAAACTCTCTACTCATCATCATCCTTTTATTCTTTTGCTAACCTATTTACCTGCAGTGTCATAGGTGGCTTGCAATGTAAATGACAATTTTCCAGTAAGTTCAGCACTGAAATTTGATAGTTCAGCAACTAATGACCTAGAGGACTATCAAATTACTAATATATAAGTGCTGGTGCAAAGGCTGCCTCATCCACGGGGACCGCAGGCTGCTGGGGACGCCTCCCGCTACTCATCAGCTCCGGCGGCATCATGACGTCATCTCCACCCGACTGCTCCCCGCCGTACCTGCAGACCACCGCTGAACCCATCCTCTACGCCGGCACCACCAACGGTGTCAACAACTGCTACCGTATGTAGTAACACCACATAATTACTCTTCTTCTTTCCCACTCTGCCCTATTGGACTACTATACCGGATCTTCCATTTATGCATTCAATATTTCTTATTTATTACTACATGTTAATTATTCTCCGTCTTTCTTGATCGCTTCAGGTTAGGTCGGCTGTGCTGATTGCATCATCATGGCCTTTTATTTTTATCATTCCATATATGGCTTTATGTGTTGTGAGTGACTTCCTCTACTTCTTTTAGGGAAAAGTGAGCCCCCTCTACTGTACTGTTGCATAATAATCCCATTTATAGCTTTATGTGTTGTGTGAGACTTCCTCTACTTGTTTTAGGGAAAAGCGAGCCTGAAAATCCTATCGCGCGAATCGCGCACGGCGATTGGTCCCCTCCTCCACGCGGTTTCCTTTTTTGCCACTCTATTATTTTACTGTTTTAGTAAGTTTATACACCTAAAGTTTGTACACCTCAAGTTTACACATCCAAATTTTATACACGTAAAGTTTGTGGAGTTTATAAGTCAAAAGTTTATATACCTGATTCAAATTCGAATTCGGATTCAAATATTTTTTATATAAAATATTTCTATACATAAAGTTTATAAATGCAAAATTTACGGAATAAAGTCTATACATAAGTATAAATCTATCAGTATAAATCTATGCACATAAATAAAATTATTAGATTTTTTCTAACTTGTTTTTTTGAAATTTATGGTGCAGTAAGAAGAGAAGAAGGGGAGAGAAGCCTATGTGTTAGGGGAGGGAGTGGGCGATCGCTGTGGGCGATCACCCACCGCCCTCCCCAAGCGAGCCCCCTCTACTGTACTATTGCATAATAATCCTATTCATGGTGCTTATATTTAGGAACACAGGGAGTACTCCCCTTGTTTATGCCTCGAGGACACACGTATTTTTGTACGTTCATTCTTAAATGCGGTCAGGTAAGCAGATGTCTCCACATGTCCATATCTGACGCCTGGGAGGCTGTATCCCCTCCCACCGCATTAAGGCTTGATGCATTGTGCATAAACTCAATAGAAGGGCATCGACGTTATTTTAACAGTGTTGCGCCATGATGGTTTACGCAAACAACTCCAACCAGCACCATCACTGGTTTTCGCACTTCTTGCCGGAGAATATAGTCATCGTAAAAAAGACCTACCGTCACTGGAGAAGATAGACAATTTAATTTACATGCGCATGGTTTACATTGATGTCATAATGGTTTACGCAAACAATTCCAACCAGCACCATCGTTTGTTTACGCACATCCTGCTGGAGGATATGGTCACCGCGAAAAACACCTACTGTCACTAGAGAAGATAGATAATTTTGTTTACTTGCACATAGTTTACGTTAATATAGTTATGGTTTACACTGATGGTGAAGGACCTGCCATCACCGGAATTTATTAATTCTTACCAGGTCGCTGCTTTATTTAGCCTTCGTAGAACACATTTTGTATATGTAGTTCTCTATACACACCTCAGTATACTAGAGCTTAGATGATCCGTCGTAGAATATCCGGACTAATTGAATGGTTATTCATTTAGATAAGTTCCTATTTGGTTACGGAAAAACTTATTGCAAGTATATAGCCGCAACAGATCCGGACTAAATGAATGGTTTACGTTCTATCAAATAATAATGTTCTGTTGTGGGCCAGTCCCACAAACCACTGGGTTCATAAACATCATATTTTCAAAAACAAAGACTGGAAAACCTCATTGCAATTCATAGCGGATGGCCCAACAGAAGTCCATAAAAATAGCCCATCTGAGTTGTACTATTTTACTACTAAAACCCATCTATTTTCCATTTAGCCCCTTAATATTTTTCAAATTTTGTAACTACAGTTAGATATTTTATGTGAAACCCCTAGATTTATAGGTAACTACGTTTTGGCAAAAAAAAGGTACCGTTATTCACATGGCATAAATCATCAAGTTGTTACTCTCATAAGATCTACCACGGCTTCTATCCATCCTCCTTGGAACATTTTAAAATATGACCTTGTGATGAGGACATCCCAGATACACAGATGTAAACAAGGGAGATGGATTACATCATACATCACATGAAGAAATTGAAGATGACAAAACCAGGTTGATGGATTACGTCTCAGCAAGAATGATCAAACATACCATGATCCAATTACGTGTAGTCGTGCCAGGAAAATACAACAAGAGGTGAACTCACTGTTTGCTCAAGTTAACCCAAATATTAGCTGCTCCTGGGGTCCTAACGGCCTCATGCACGTCTCGCTACCCCGAAACCCAAACCCTGCCCCGACGTATGTCGCTATGCGGTCACGAGATGCTTGGTTCGTGCACGTTTGTGAACTAGTGATTCTTTGACCCGGGCCAGTAACTAAGCACGTACAGCTCACCTTGCCACCGACAGCTCACCAGTAACTGGTGAGTTGATGGATGGACGGGGAGTCATCGCCGGTCGTGGTCAACGCCATTTTTTTATATAGAAGAAGAAAGGTAGAGGGAGAAGGAAGTGGTCCCACTGACATATGGGCCCCACCATTTTTTATATTGTGTGTGTAGTTGACATGTGGGTCCCACATGTTTTATTATTTTTCCGGGATTGAATTGACACTCAAGCGCCACGTCGATGCCACGTGGGACGAAGACCTAGTCAAAGGAGCCTCGTAGGTGCCACGTCATCCAAAACCGCCTTGGGACTTATGTTGCACCGGTTTTGACAGTTGAGTGACCCTATGTATCTGCTTTTTCGGTTGAAGGACGAAAATCGGATTTGTTGACAAGTTTAGGGACCTCAGATGAACTTATCCCTATACAAAACCGTTCACAAGTGTTAGCGACATGGGCCTTGATGGGTTGAGCTCGCTTTCCATTTAGGCCCCTCGTGAAGCACAGTAGGAAACAATATGTTCACGTTCGATGCGAAGGCTGCATGTGTTTATGTCCGCGAGCCACACGCAAAACGAGAAATACCCCTAACGAACCAATCAACCAATACAACTTTCACTATCATTAAGGGCATTGTGGTTTTTTGTTTCTCTCCTTAAAATCTTCTTGGGATGGTAGGGTTTGAGTACTAGTATATCGCTAAGTTCGAGTAGTATAAAACGTACTACTTCCAATCTTCCATATCTACGCCTAGCTATCGATCTGCAATGGCAAGGAGGAGATGTCGAATCGCAAGTCGAAGGAGGAGTTGTCCATTGATAGCAAGGAGTTGTCCATTGATAGTTACCTCAAGTACCTCACTCAGCAGGGATTCATTTTGAGCAACAACCCCAACCACCCTCTCGTCATTAGTTTCGGCGATGATTAGGAAGCCGGATGTGAGGTGCAAGGGGACGGTCTACCGGAGCTCATGGCTGACATGGATGAGGCTATCAAGGAGGTGGTGGCATAGGACATTCGTGAACACGAGGGCGACCGAGAAGGCGGTCGCCGAGGCCGGTTCGGAGGCGGAGGCGAACACCGGACTAGGCTTGGCTGCCGATGTCTTGGAGACGGTGGCGGAGACAGAGGCCTTGGAGGCAGTGGCAGAGGGTCACGTGGTGACCGCCGTCTCTCTCCAGTCAGACGCTATGACTCCGGAGGAAGCATAGCTGGAGAAGCATGGTATGTAAGTTAGGGCAAATAGGAATGCATTGCATGCCATTGGATAGTGAAGGAAAAATGTACCTTACCTAAATCCCAACCGTACATTCGATATGAACGCACTTGTCACACCCCGATTTTCATTCAGGATTAAAAATAAGTAAATAATGCATTTCTAGAAATTATATTAAAAGTCAAAGAAAATTAATCAAGTGAATTAATGAGGGAATTAAAAATTTCCTTCAAAAATCATGGTCAGAAATATTTTTGTAATATTCTCTGTACCCTAAAGTACTCTCTGAAATTTCCCATGAATTTTCGGAACTCAAGAAGTAATTTTAATGGAATAAACATCATTTAATCAATTAAAATAAATGTAAAACAAATAAAATCTCCCCTCTTTCCCCTTGGAACGTTTTCAGCCCAAATCCACCTTCCATCCCTCATGGCCCGCTCGGCCTCTTCCTCCTCCCTCCGAGCCGAGCCGGCCTTCTTCCTCTCTCCTCCCCCCTCGGCCCAGCTCGCCGCTCGGCCCGCTTGGCCCTTCCCTCCCTCCTCTCTCCCTATCACTGACAGGTGGGACCGTGGGCTACTCCTATCAGCTCTCTCCCACCTGTCAGCATCTACCTTCGGCTGCCAAGCCAGCAACCACCCACGCCGCTGCCTTCTCACATGCCACCCCGCTCCCGCGCGTCAGTGGACTGGTTGGTGCCCACTCCTCCACCTCTTCTCCCACTTCCCCACAAAATCCGGTGCCGGCTCGAGCACCACTCCCTACATTGTCGCTCCCGCCACGCCCGGCCGCGGACCCGGGTTTATATAAAGCAGACCCGTGCCCCTCTTTCTCTTTTCCTCAACCTCCCTGAGCACACCGTACCCTCTCTTGCGCTTTCCACGCCGCGCGCAATGTCTCTGCTCGCCGGCGTGCTCCGGTCGCACGCCGCCACCGCCCTGGCTGCTCCCGCACTTCTCCTTTGTTGCCGCTAGCTTCGCCGCCGTGCGGGCAAACCCGTCCTCCCCTCCTCTTTCGCTGCCGCCACCGGAACCTTCTCCCCATGTACTCCCATCCACCGTCGCCGTTCCCCGCTCTGACCGCACATCGCCACTGCAAGTGCTGCCTCCATGCTAAGCCACCGCCATCTCCGGCTTCGCCGCACCGTGCCGCACCTCGGCCGCCTCTTCCCTGCAACCGGGAGCGGTCGAGACCCCATCCTCATCACTCGAGGTGAGCTCTGGCCCGTGCTGCCACCGTCGGCTCTCGTTTCCAGCTGCTCCATGCCAGTTCTCCCCTCCCTAATCCCTCCTTCCCCTTCCGCAGGTCGAGGGTGACCTTGTCCGCCATCCGTCCTCGCGAACCGCCGTTAGAGCGCTGTCCTATCCCCGGGGAGCTCGCCACCGAGCCCTCTTGGTCGCCGCCCTCGTCAGCGCCCCTCGGTGAGCTCCCCTTCTCCCTCTCCACATTCTCCATTTCCTCTCGCTACCTCCCGCCGCGTGCCACTGCACCGGTGGTCATCGTCGCATCCTGGCCTACCATCTGGAACCGCCTTCCCCTGCCTGTGTCCATCCAATCTCCCTCTGGGACAATCCGAACCATCCGCGTGGCCGCCCGAGCATCGTCCCGCATTGGTGCCACCGTGGTGCGACGTTGGCGCCACCTCACCCTACCGAGCTGCGGTGGCCTCCAAGTGACCGTCCACGTGGTGCGCCCGCACCCGAGTCACGGTGGACCGTTTCCACCGTGGACTACTCTACCCTTGACCCGCTGACGTGTGGGTCAAGCGTGTCGGCGCCGGCGCCCCATGCTGACATCAGCATTACCCTTTTCTTTCATAAATTAATTAATAATTACGCAATAAATCGAATTTAATTCCAGAAATTCATTTAAATGGCTCAAAACTTCTAAAATTCAAAACTAATTCATACGAACTCCAAATTGAGCCATTCAACATGCAAAATTTATCTAAAATTGAGCTCTACATGTTTGTTTACTTTTTATGTAGTGTTTACTTGGCTTTTTAGGGGTTTTCCTCGTTTTGTGTGCTAGCGTGTAGTTTTCACCATTTCGAAAAATCGCGTTCGCAAGGAAAATAATGCGGAAGATCAATTTAATGAAGCAAGGAAAGTCCCTTGAGCATATCGAACTTAATTTATAAATGATTTACTATTTCTAAATAAAGATGCATGTTTTGCTAATTACATGGGATTATGGAATTACCTATCTACTCGTTTGTGCCATGTTTACTTGTGATCCGTCTTTTGTCAAACCTTGGGAATTATGTTATGCTTAGCCATTCTTAATTACCACTAGCTCACATAATGGGATAATTACATTATTTCACTCTAGTATCTTGATGAGCTGCGATATCGAGACATCTGACCATGTTTTATCCAACTAAAATATGTCTGAATGGTGGGCTGTGGGTGCATGGTTTTGCTAGTCGCACCCTTAGCAATTTAGGATCAGTTCGCGGGAAACCCCTGGAAGACTTACGGTGCTTACCACAAGCAAGAATGGGCAACGACTGAACTTGTAGTCTAGCTTTCCCCTTTTTGATATACCGAGGCAAGGGTGGGTATGATGAAGTTTGGATGGACCGGGGTTTTACTGGTCTTTACTGCTTCAGGATTCACCTAGGCACAAGAGGGGTTGCCTTCCTTGGTTATAAAGGTATGGGTGAAACTTGAAGTGGGTACGATTGGTTAGGGGGAGTTATGAGAAGGGTCTTGTCACAATCACTCGCATGCTGACATGTTAGGCATGGCACGGTGACATACGGTGGATTGTGTCTTGTGAGTACAGTTATGCACTTCTAATCAGAATAAAACTATTCGAACAGTCGTGCCCGCGGTTATGGGTGATCGACCAGCTTCACCGTGATTAGTCTCACACCATTAATTAATTGGACTTAATGAACTGGTTTAGTTAAGGTGGAATGGTTGGGTCTATTCAACGTGGTGTAGGGTTGTTCAGGGGAGATTTAATATTATCTTAATTAATCAACAGTTTTACTATTTTAAACTATAAATGTTTACAACTGCCTTTATGCAAATATCCACAAACCTTCATTGTCTTCCCTTCCACGTTTGCTTTGGGTGTGATGACTAAGTGCCTCTTCTGTAAGTATATATGCTTTATTTACTCTTAGATCTGTTTGTTAATTTGTCATTTTGTGTACCCTGGCTTGATTCCTGGATAGGTATTTAATATACAAAATAGTATGGAAATTAGGTTAAATTTTGTAACATACCCAAACTCTAGGGTTAAGAATTTCTTGTCAAAATACTTGAAAGCCAACCTTTCCACTTTTGTGAACCTAAAATTTTCATTTTAAACCTAGGTGAGGTCAACCCAACTTTTGAATGTAAGGAAATTGAGGGCAAACTAAAACCTTTTCCTTTTCAACCCAAAGAAATTTTTGCAACAAAGTGTAAGCATGCATATGCATATAGAGCATGGTTAGGTTTGAGTCCTTGTGTGCATGTTGGGTATGAATCTAAAATTTAACATCACCTCAGGTCAAGAAGTGTTCAAATATAAATTTTATAAATTTCTCAAATGCATTTCTATAAATAAAACACATAGAATGGATAGACCGGATGAATTTCTAAAAATTATTAGAACATAATGAAATCTTGGAAAAATTCAGATGAATACTATCCAATGAGTACAACTCACTGTAATTTTGGTGATCACTCAAGTTGTTACCTCAAAAAAAATCGGTCAAAGAAGTCAAATACTAGGTTAATTTTAAACTCTAATAAGCTAAAACCATATCTCACTAAAATATGCATTACAATGCATAGAAGTGTCTATGGGAAATAATTTATTCAAATATTAGGTTAATTATCATGAATAAAAACAAATTTTCTAGAATTTATTTTCTTATTTTTGACCCTCTAAAAATTCAAACGAAGTTCTAACTAACCTCTTTTCTTTATTTTTGTGAGAACAAGTGCAACCAAAGAAACTAGATACTTTTATATAGCACCAAAAAAATCCACTCTAATTTATCATTATCATTCGTACAAATTGAATAATTGAATTAAGTGGGAGAGAGATATAATCTAAAAAAGTTTCCAAAATAAGTTCATGGATGTTCTTACCCTTATCCCTCTCACCCACCTAGCCTACAACGATCTGGGCCCACTTGGCAGCCTCCTTGGCTTGCCCTTCCCCTGTCTTTCTTCTCCAGCGGACCCAGAACGCGCGAGAGAGAAAGATCGGAGGGAGACAGCGCCGACGCGTGGCTACAACGTGTCGATGACCTCAACGCTCATCACCTCGCCCTCTACCTTCTACAGCTCAGTCGCCTAGCCTCACTCATCTCCTCAGAGCCAACCAAACCGAGAGAGAGAGCCTCTGCCTCTTCGTCGCCCTCACCGCCGGTCGCTAGGAAGAACAACTGCGCCGATCCTCATCAAGCCATCTCCATCCTCATCTCTTTTCCGTTCCATAGTCTACTCACCATGCTGAGCATTTTCTCTATTGACAACCTCTTGATTCGTGCAGCCAATCGATGGGAACGCTGTCGTGCCCACCAGAGCTCCGGAGCGCGCACCGAAGACCGCCGTTGTGACCTCATCGTCGTTCCCACTGTTCTGGACCAAGCTTGATAAACCCTGAACTCCACTCGATACGCTCAGGGATCTGGTTGTCCTGATCTTTCGGTGAGTTGATGATAACTACGATTTGGGAGAAATGTTGATGACCCGACTGCAACCGTACGAGACGTTGTTGTGTTGTGCCTTAGCGATCGATACACCTCTCCATGGGTTGTTGATCTTGCCGGTGCAGATCAACCTTATTCCTGCAAGCAAATCGAAGAAACAAGCAAGAACAAGATAAAAGCAATCTGGATTGCAAATAGGAATTGAATACTAATGATAAGTTGGGGTTCCATAACGAGCAAAGCGGCGATCTAACCGATCACGGGATTACACGGCAAAGTAGCGAAGCTAAACTTTAATCTAAACAAAACCTAAGAAACCCTAAAGGGGTAACTAGCTATTTAAGGAGGTGGGAGAACGACCAACGAAGCCCTAGGGTCGTGCTCCACCTAATTGGGGCACACCCCACATGGGCCCCACATGGGCCGGGGTCCTAGATGAAGTTACAAGCCCATAGACCCATTATAGGTGATGCAGCACCTTGTTTCTGTAATTGCGGCCAACTGAGATGGAATTTGGAGATGAGGCTGGATCCATTGGAAAGAGGACTCCAAAAGCTTTCCATCAAGTACTGATGGGCACAAAACGGAGCTCGTATGCAGATTTGGCGGCCATTTGAAGTGAACGTTGCTGCAGGTGGCCGAATTGGATTCCAGCACTTGGAGGACTTGATCTTGATGTCTTCTTGTTGATCCGTGATGTGAGCAATGGTTGTATCAATGGTAGTCATGGTCACATCAAAGCCAGGCCGAGCCATCGAGCCAACATCTTTCCCTCGAGGTCCTGTCCAAATGTCCTCAAGAATCCCCCTGATCCGAGCACCGAAGAGAGAGATCAAGCTCTTCTTCTCCAACTCCGGCCGCCGAGCTCCATCTTCGATTTCTCCCGCTCCGGTGAGTCCCAATACGATTCCTTGCCATGCTAGACTCCTATGGACCTCTATAACACGAAGGGTATACATTCATTGAAGTTATTTGAGGGAATCGAGTCGTCGCCGTTCACCCGTGGAAGGACTCCGTCGCCGGGAAGATCCGTGAGCTGCCGCCGCTACCAAGACCTCGGCGACCCGAGATAGACCTAAGGTGAGCTTTATTGAGCCCTTAGAGTCGCATTCATGCACCACTTCCACACGGAAATGGCTCCAACTTGACATGCATATGCAACCCGAGAACCACCGCCGCTCGCGCCGCCGTCACCATTGATTCCTGTGACCATTACTTGCAATAATATCGCCTATAGGTTCGCCTTGATCTCCTCTAAATTTATTAGTTAGGTTCCACGCCGAGATCTGCCACCGTTCGCCGCCGGTGAGCTCGAGAACGAGCTCGGCCATGGCTAGCTCTGTTTCAGCTCGAACTAGTGACCTCTGCGGAGAAGAATCAAAACTCTAGGTGCTAGTTTGTAAAAACTGCCTCACACATGGAGCAGTCACAGGACTGCGGATTGATTACTTCTGTAGCTAAGGGCTTATCTGAAAAAGTTACAGAGACTGACAGTGGACCCATCTATTCAAAAATTGGAAATTTGCAAATAAATATCTAAAACCTCTATTTAATCAACTGAAAAATATGCTAACCTTGTAAAATCCATATAAAATCGAATATAACTCATTTTGGGGTGAATCCAATTTCTGTAGATTCACAAAGTGAACTTTAAAATTATAAAATAAAAATTTGCACTTACAGTAGAAAAATTGACTCAAAAAATGTATCTAAGGAAAAGTAAACATAACATATGTATAAACTTGTAAAATGCATAGAAAATTGAATTTAACTCATTTTGGAACAAACCCAAATTCTAAAGGTTAAAAACTTCTACTCCCTGGTAAAGTAAAATAAAAAGTTACACCTACTTTGTACCAAATGCCCCTACAAATATTATCTAGAAAATAATTGATTTTAGATAAGCTGAACTTTAGAAATTCATATGAAATTTATTTTAAATTTTTTTAGAGAACTCAGATCCTGTAGAATCATAAAATTATGCACTTCAATGTTGTGAAATAAAAATATACACTTACAGTACAATAAAAATCTGTACACTTTTATATAAAGAATAAACAACATAGAGCACACTTAAACTTGTAAAATTTGTAGGAAAATCATTTTTAGTCCAAATGGAGTGAACTAAACCAGCAAGTAGTGAAATTTAACCCAGTAAAATAAAATGTGGCACCTTCTGTACAAAACATCTCTCTAAACTTTCAATTGATAGAATAAGTGCTAATCACATAATGTTGTTAAGCAAATATATAAAATACACCTTAGCTCCAAATAAACCAAATAAATCCTAGATGGACCATAGAAGTTACAACACCATCCTCTACCACCAAAACTTAAGGCACTTAGCTCAAATAGTAATTCCTAGGTTGATATATTAAGCTACTAGCCTATAACACCCCCTAGTCTATAAGATGTGCAATTAAATAATAAAATCCCTAAAATTATGAACTAAGAATAGATTGGTTAACAAAATTATTCATTTTAATCAACTCAAACAAAAGGGAACATGTTCTGGACATAAAACTCAAAAGCCATGTACATATAAGAAACTATTTATCTAGGATACGTTATAACTTGTAAAATACATAAGAAATCTGTAACAACTCTAAAAATGATGAAGCTAAATGTGTGTTAGTCTTAGAAAACACGTATATTCACCTATATGAAGTCAAATTTAATAAAAGTTACTTCACAAAAATATTTCATAACACTACCTAATGAGATACTACCCTATACCAACGCAAACTTCTAAAATTCATAACTCCAAAAAAAAGAGATAAAATAGAAATTCTTTAACCTAAATTCATTTTAGGACAGTACATGCCCACTGTGCACAAATCATGCATTTTAGAGCATTTTGGAGTTTTCACCTATGTCGGTGTTTAATTGCATAACGTCTAATTTATATAGATAATTGCAATAACGGCGAAGGAGTGACTTAGTACTAACATTCCCAGGAACAAGGCAAGTATTCCTCACTATCCTTTGATAACATTGAAAACTATGATTTGGGAGATGAAAAGTGTTGTTTTGCAAAATTGCAGGCTTATTTTTAACTATCGGTATTTTAAATAGGGTAAATGGTAGTTATGCCCAACTTGCTGCATGAATCCCTTTGAAATGTTGTTACCCCCCACTAATTGTAACCTTAAGATGGTTTAGAATACTCATCAAGTGCTCAAATGGGTATATACATCCTTATATATTTGCCATATGCTTAGCAATGCTCAGAAACTATACTGAAACATAATGGATCATTTATACTCAATATTTTGGAAATTTTAGAACTTCTGGACAGAGATGTATACTCTGGTTAATTGTGAACTAAAATTATGAAAAACATGTTTTAAGACTTGGGTGACAAGTGGTATGCATACGGTGGTAGTTGCATACCGATACGGGGGTGTGTTCGCCTGAGTCGACTAAGGACTGAATTCTATGTCACCAACTATTGTACACCATGCAACCACATGTGCTGGTATGGGATGGCCTAAGCTCATTAAGTTGTTTATTATCTATCCTTGCATTCGGGAGGCCGTTCTAGTAGCGATAGTGCCAACACAACTGAATTGTATGAAATTTACAAGGGGACGACTTAACCGATCCGCCTTTTTTGCGTATGATGTTCATGAGGGGATGACTGTAATGTTCCGCCTCACATTTATTGATGATTTGATAGGGAACGGTTGTACTGTTCCGCATGAGGGGACGACTGTACTTCCACATGAGGGGACGACTGTACTGTTCCACCTCACGTACAACGTTGAGTGCGACATAGGAAACGATTGTACCGGTTTGCCTACGGCGTTATATTGTTAAAGACCCCCAATCTAATGGCATTAAGATTCCAGACTTAATGTGGAATAACACTAATCGTGCTCATGCAAGGATTAGATAATAAATAATGTAAAGGCTTCGTTGTGACCTGTAGACCGCACTCAATGTGTAGAGTTTGGTCGTACCGACGGGTACCGGACAAACTAGAGCGATTCACATCATGTGGGTTGAGCTGTACAAACTCTGCAGGGTCTAAAACTAATCGATTTGGCTGTGCTCACGACCATGAGCGACTTGGTGAAGTGTCATGGGTCTAGTTTTATGCTTTTAAATTATGTTTGTGAAATATGGATGGGAAATGATGATTTATGGTGTATATTATGCTTATGATGATATATATTATGACTTGTTAGCAGGAAGTGCAGCAAGGGTATACTTATGCCATATTGATGATGCACAACATGATTTACTTGATATACATGTTTCAAATGCTTTACTAAATATCTTTGTAAAATGCTTGTGAAACAAAACTTGCTTTTATGCTAAAATGATTCACAAATAGCCTTCCTTGATTATATGTCTTGCATGTAATATGTTAGGATTGTCTTGTGCTTGCCAGTACATTAATTTGATTAATGTACTGACCTTGCTACTGGAATATCCATTTTGCAGGTTGTATCTTTAGTTTAACTTGAGTGAGTTGGAAATCGTTGCTTCTTCTAGGACTTGATTCATTTCGGGGTGTACCCCTAGTCGGCTGCTTGTGGATTGGGTGGCCAAACTTCCGCGAATCTGATTATATTTGGCCAGTCAGCCTATGTATTTATAATAGTGTTGTAATTTGATTTTATTTCAGTTTCACCTCATTTCATATGTATGCCAATGCTTTAGATGAAAGTATGGAACTAGTAATTATCCTGGGGCTAGTTCCATTTGAGTATGAGTTTAGAGCATTTGAGATGTCGTAGAGCTTTAGCGAATTTTGTCAAGTGTCGTGAATGTGTAGTACATCTGGTCACCACCTTCATGTGGTTTGACGGGTCTGCTAAAGTCCTAGCAATGTCTCCTATGCTCTATACTCGAGATTCCGGGTTTTATATAATGCTTGCTACTTGACTTGATTTGTTCACTTCAATTGGCAATTATAATGTAAAGTTCGGGTGTCCTCTACAAATTTCTGGGCATGACAAAGTGGTATCAGAGCCAACTCGACTGTAGGTTGTGCCAAATAGTCAAACCCTAAGGACATGTTTTCTGGAAATCCTATTTGCGAAATGACTCCTCTCCCCTCTCGGCATTTCTTTGCAAAGCGGCTTATCAAATTTCTCTCCTTCCCTCCGTGTCGGTGTCCTGGGCCCAGGGGTATGTCGACTTTGGGCTTGAGGCGGCCCCGTATATCCACGTGGCCATCCCCCGAGGGGTGAGAAGGCCCGAGGGCGACGTGGCGGCCGCCCTCCCATGACACGTTACCCCCTCGGGAGGAGGCCCAGCGGGGGTCGGGCTCCCCAGACCCCCTCGGGCCGTCGCCACGTAAAACGAAGTGGGTGAGCGCTCCCAGCGCTCACCTAACCGCATTAATGACGGTGCGGGCGTAGTGCGCCTGCGCCGTGCGCGTGCCGCATCTATTGCACAGTGATGCGCACGCGTCTGACACCGGTCACCGTCAGCTGACCGGCGTGAGACCGGTGCGAATGACCGATGGGATGGCATACAGTACTGCGCGTGCCGCCGCACGCCCGGTAGGTATGATACGTTTCCCAATGAAGCTGTGTCAAGATTGCGAGGGCCGATCGGGCTCTCGTGCCACATCAAGGTTGGTGCGTCAAGTCTAATCACCTGGCGCACCGCACAGTTTACGGTGGACTCCGGATTCCAGCCGTTTAATGGAGAGTGATGTGCTAGGCCGACCGCCATGATGGGCGGTCTGATCAACATCGTACCGGCACTACAGGAGCGGAATACTTCCACTCCAAGCCATGACATAGACTCCATCTGTAAAATAGTTTTCTCCTCTCTCTAGAAAACCGCCTGTCTGGCCCCTGTGGTGTCCCCTTGAGATATAAAAGGAGGCCCAGGCCTAGAGGAAGGGGGTTGGCTTCTACTTTCTACTTCTTCTCCCTGGATTGCAACTAGCCAAGTCCAACTCTGGAAAGCTAGAATCCACACACATAATCCACCACACAGGAGTAGGGTATTACGCCTCATCGACGGCCCGAACCTGTATACTTGCTCGTGTGTCACCGCTCTCTGTCTCTCGATCTTCGATTCCCAAAAGCCTCACTGGAGCCGGGCCTGAGGAAGCTTTTTTCACGCGCCCCTGGGCCGAACTCAAAAAGGGGGTCTCCACAGTCCCCGCTGCGGAGTTTTCCATCAGACACTCCCCACCTCTTTTAGTTGTCAAACCTGGAGGACAAACCGTCGGTTTTGCGTCTATCTGTGGAAGTCAAGTCAAGCCCTTAGCTTCTAGCAGAGGAGCAAGATGGTCAGTCCAAGTCGATGTTTTCGAGGATCAAGTGTAGATTTTCTTCCCCGAAGAGTAGTGTCGTTAACTGATAGAACGTGTGTTGTTGCCTTGTGTGTAGGGGTATGGTTTGCATCAGTGGTGGGGATGCGACCATACTAGGTTGTTTGCTTAAGAAACTTGAACAATAAAAAGTCTACTCACAACATATCAGAAGCCAAGTGGGTTGAGGTCTTATCTTTAGTTCAACCCCTCTCTTCCTTTTCTCCTCCGTCCCGGTAGCAAATGGTCAGTGTCAGAGAGAAGAAGAGTAACAACAACAATAGTGTGCTAAAGTCTCAGATCATTGGTTCAGTTGAAACGAAAAATGTACCCTAATGCTAGAAGAAATCCCACTCGTGATCAACTTTTGGTGTCCAAGATCAGATGATGGGTGAATTGATGTAGCAGATGCAAGCTCTGGTGCAATCCCAAAACCAGAATCAGAGTCAAAACCTGTATATTCAAGAGCAAGCACCCGCAACTTCAGCTAGTATACCACCAAGTCCCCAGCAGACAAGTACATCCAAGCCACCACCAACCCATGAAGCAACCAGTGATGCGTGCTATGGTTATGGTTTACAAGGGCAATTTTTGCAAATTGTCCAACCATCCATGGAAGGTGTACGTCAGGTCACCGACAGAAGCGAGATCCCGTGCCCCAACAGAAATAAAGCTTTAGGCCAACCGATCATCAAGAATTATGGTGCATTACAGTCCAACCCTAAGAAGAGAAAGATTGCAGCATGGTCATCAAGCAAGGTATCAGCAACATGGTCATGACTAATTCTCAGGAGGGTATAAAGAACTTCGCTCGTGGTGCACGCCAGCTGACTCGGCACCTTAGGTTTTATGGTTCGCCCAAGTTTGAAGGTGATTAATATGAAGGAGTGTCCTCTGATGATGGTGGAAGCGAAGAGATCCTTGAAGGTTTCATTGAAAAAGAAATGGAGTCCAAAGCAATTAATGAATAAAGGATAAATTGGACACACCTCTAGTTTATGCATCTTGATCCGCCTCCATTGTGGAGACAATAATGTGCAAAGTTAAGCTCTATGAGAAAGGTCATATGTTTTCTGTGTGGGGAAGTAGGTCATGTGCCTAAGTAATATCAGTTGAATTTGGTCCTAGCTAAGACCATGGAAGATCAAGGATACCTTTGCAGCCCCTTTTGTCAAACCATGGCTGTTGGTAATAGCAACAACAATTCTTTCGGTCTTCAACCAGCTCCAACCCCAGTGGAGACCAATAGTGGTGGTAGAAATATGGTAAAGAAGGTTGACGAGTCCCTCCTTGTTCCAATTTTAGTTGTGAGTGTGCCGACCCAGAAGAATGCACTTTCGGATCAACCAAGTCAGAATTGTTTCAACTATCTTATGCATGACACCGATGTTCTCTTCGTAGATCAAGAGAGCTAGTCCACTGTTGCTTCAATTGTGGAAAGACAAGTTATTTCTCGATCCATTACCGAAGTATCAACATCATCAAGTCACCAGCACTAGTTGCAACATCCCTGCCCTTCAAGTCACATTAGTTTCAGCACAGAGTAGGCAGATCCAACCAAAAGACACCAGAAAGTCAGTGGATGTTGACCATCAGTTGCAATGTGTAACCTCCACCACAATGAATTGTCATTAAGGGCACCGACAAAGTCTTTATTGTTTCACTAGCAACCGCTTCAAGGATATAGAATCAGCACCAGCAGGGCAAGCAATGCCAGAAAATCAGTAATCCACCCCAATTGCAAAGAAACAATCCAATTCTTCCGTAGCGACCGTAGTCAATGTCTCAAGCATCAGGCTTCAAGATTGCCATCAACATCATCCATGCACCTTCATGATGCTCCAACTCAGATGTCTAGCGAGTAATCACAGAAGATTGGCACCAACAGTAGGAAGGTTTTGTTTGTTTTGCTACCAAGAAGATTGATGTTTCTATGAGGAATGTTAGTAGTCAAGCATTATGGGAACTCCAGCTAGTAATCAACGAACGAACAAGTCAACCATGGCAGAATCAAAGGGCAAACGCTATACCTATCGACAATTCTATCAGCAAGGGTCAACAACAGTGCACAAGTCTTCGGTGTTCAAGTACCTCCCCTGGGTAGAGAAGTTTCATCACAACTATGCAATTGGAAGAGAAAGTTAAATAAAGTATGAGTCACACGGTTTTTCTCTCTTACGATTCATCTTGAGTATCCAAAAGCAAGTTAAGGTGTATATCTGTCAGTGTCACAAGAAACCTACTGTTTCCTCTCTGGCCCATCACAGTTTTGTTGGACTCCAAAACCTAATTGTCAGCCACGAAGCAAGGGTTAACCAGTGAAGTGAGAATGGTTAGACCACTGTAACACTCGACGTGATGAGATCTCTCTAAAGGGTAGTATCAGTGTTACCCAAAGAGGATGAAAAGAAGATGGATGGAATAGTTCAAAGTGACATCATATAAGGAATTTTGGAACTCTCTAACCTTGGGAGCCATAAGAGAATGGCAAGTGGTAATAGCACCCTAGTGGGGTGAACATGGATCAAGAATGGTTTTCCTTAGTTCAAGGCAACCGTTATAGCTTCCAGAAATTGTCTCAATCTTTCTCGGAAGTTGATAGAGGAATTGTTCCATACCTGGGTCAGAAAGCTACAAAAGTCAAGTCCAGAATGGTATAGCCAATAGAGAGTACAGAAACCACCTCAAAGTTCTTTGGAAGACACCATCACATCTATCCGTAGTAAATGAATGCGGACATCAGGCTAGAAAATCCAGTCAGCATAGTAAGCGACGGTGACTCCTTCTCAGTGGAATCATCTCTACTCAAGGATTGAAAGCAAACCAGTTATGATCGGAGAGCAGAAACTCTTGGCAACATCAAAGGTAGTTTTCAACAGTTGCATAGATTCCAGTATTCGTGGAAAAGCAACTATAGGGCCTATAGCCTATCAACTCAGAGGAACCAGCAAATGTTAAGGGATCAAGCGTAAAGTTAAGTTGTTGGAATACTCTTTTGTGCAAGAGATGATAAGTGATCGGTGCTTACTCCAAAGACATCATCTAAGAAAATCGTTCTGCCAGTTGATACCGAAGTCAGGCTAGACGTAGACAGTCATACCTGTAGTTAGAGCTGATTGGAAAGTTAATCAAGAGTCGGTATGTTCATGAGCTAAGTAAGAGTCACTGTTATGTGGAATTTCGTATCATCCACACGTTCCCTGAATGGAAGTGCACCGTCAGTGCTTCATTCGGGTTGATCGATGGAGCATCAAGTTTTCAAAGTCAGGGTTCCAAGCGAACCAAAGGAGTTTGGGTATTCTCAAGGATACGGTTTAGTTGTTCACAGCCAGGTGAAATCTTAACTTCATTGGTAAAGTAAGCTCAAAGTTAAATAAGGTTTACTTCGTAACCATTCGCTTGGAGGCCCAACCGAGAAAAGCAAATTGGGTTGTAATCAAAGAAGTGAGCTGTAAAGGTTAGGAAAAGCCATACCAACCTCAAGCCATCTTATTGACTTCACATGTATACCCAAGTTGTTGTGTCAATTGCTCAACTTATAAAAGCAGCAACCTAGAATCACGTAGCCAGCTGAAGGGTAGATCGAACAACTCGTGGAGTGCTTGTTATTCAGGTCAAAGCAGTTCGAGCAAATTCAAAGTCCGTGGTTTCACAAAAGTCAGTTTCAAGGTGATAACCGAGCTAGAACAATCTCTAGTTAACAGGTTGATTTCTAAGGTGCCTCGATCTACTACGTCGACAATTCAGCCTAGGAAGCAGTAACTCAGAACCCCGATGAAAGTCAGATCAGGCAGTTTCTTGGGATACTTGACATTTAGATCAAGCAACTTCATGGAAGACTCATTGTTCTAGTCAGGAGCAGTTACAAGCCAAGTCAGAGCTTGTGGGTCTACTAAAGTTAGTTGCAGAATTTCGGAAGTCTCCACCAATTTCTTATCTACATGGTGAATTCTCAGGTTCCCAAATATGTCTGCAGTAATAGTTCAGTCTAAGCAAGTTATCAGGTGTGTTTGTGTTTAATGGTTCAGCACCAGGAAGTGAGATCTAAGAGCACCGGTAATACAAATCTGTGTCAGATCGAGTAGATTCAGTGGGTGCTTTTTAAGAAGAGCAACAAAACACTTGGTTTGATGTCATACGGGTCAATTGTGCAGATTTGATCAATCAGTCAGTATGGAATGGAACAACAGAAGTCAGGAGACCAGTCTAACACAACCCGCACCCCAACTTTCTTTCTAACCATCCCCGAATCTCGGGACGAGATTCCTGTAAGGGGGTAGATTTATCAGCCCTGATTTTTGCTCGGGATTAAAAATTAATAAATAGTGCATTTCTAGAAATTATATTAAAATTCAATGAAAATTAATCAAGTGAATTAATGAGGGAATTAAAAATTTCCATTACAAATCATGAACGGAAATATTTTTGTAATATTCTCCGTACCCTAAAGTACTCTCTGAAATTTCCCATGAATTTTTGGAACTCAAGAAGTAATTTTAATAAAACAAACTTCATTTAATCAATTCAAATAAATGTAAAACAAATAAAATCTCCCCTCTTTCTCCTTGGGATGTTTTTGGCCCAAATCCACCTTCCGTCCATTGCGGCCCGCTCGGCCTCTTCCTCCTCCCTCCCGGACAGCACGGCCTTCTTCTTCTCTCCTCCCCCTCGGCCCGCTTGGCCCCTCCCACCCTCCTCTCTCCCTATCGCTGACAGGTGGGACCGTGGGCCCAACCTGTCAGCTCCTCCTTCTACCTCCGGTCGGCAAATCTAGCAACCACCCATGCCGCCGACTTCTCCACACGCCACGCTGCTACCGTGCGTCCATGGACGGGTCGCCGCCCACTCCACCTCTTTTCCCACTTCCCCGCAAAATCTGGCATCGGTTCGAGCCCCACTCCCCCACGTTGCCGCTCCCCTCTCCAGCTAGAGAATCCGCCACGCCCAGCCATAGTCTGCCCTCCTGGGCTTATATAAAGCACCCCCATGCCCCTCTCTCTCTTTTCCAAACCTCCCCGAGCTCGCCACACCCTCTCTCGAGCTCTCCATGCCGCGTGGAACGTCGCCGCTCACCAGCGTTCTCCGGCTGCACGTCGCCACCGCCCATGCCGCTCCCGCACTCCGCTTCACCACCGCGCGGGCAAGCATGTCCACCCCTCCTCTTCTGCCGCCGTCACCGGAACCTCATCCCCGTGAACTCCCTTGCACCGGCGTTGTTCCCCACTCCGGCAGCACATTGCAACCGCAAGCGCCGCCTCTGCGCTAAGCCGCCGCCATCTCCGACTTCGCCCCGTCGTGCCGCACCTCGGCCTCCTCTTCCCCGCTGCCAAGAGCCGCCGAGACCCCACGTCATCACTCAAGGTGAGCTCCGTCCCGTGCTACCACCGTCAGCGGTATTTCCGGCCGCACCGCACCAGTTCTCCCCTCCCTAATCCCACCTTCCCCATCCATAGGTCGAGGGCGATCTCATCCGTCCTACGTCCTCGTGAACCACCACGGAGCGACGTCCTCTCTCCGAGGACTCGCCGCCGCCGCCGCTCACCACCGAGCCCCGTTGGTCGCTACCCTCATCGGTGCCCCTCGGTGAGCTCCCCTTTTCCCTCTCCACCTCCTCCGTTTCCTCTCGTCGCCTCCCACCGCTGTGTCTCGGCCTGCCAGCTTGTACTGCCTTCCGCCGCCCACGGCCAACCGATCTCCCTCTGGGACGATCCGGGCCATCGGCTTGGCTGCTCTAGCGTCGTCCCGTGTCGATGCCACCTCACCCTGTCGTGCTGTTGTGGCCGCCACGTGGCCATCCACGTGATGCGCCCGCACCCGAGTCACGGTGGACCGTGTCCACCGTGGACTACTCTCCCCTTGACCCGCTGACGTGTGGGCCTGCATGTCGGTGCCGGCGCCCCTTGATGACATCAGCATAGCACTTCTCTTTGAAAAAATAGTTAATAATTGCACAATAAATTGAATTTAATTCTAGAAATTCATTTAAATGGCTCAAAACTTCTAAAATTCATAACTAATTCATACAACTCCAAATTGAGCCATTCAACTGGCAAAATTCATCTAAAATATAGACCTACATGTTTATTTACTTTTAATGTACTATGTACTTGGTTTTTTAGGGTTTTTCCTCATTTTGCGTGCCAACGTGTAGTTTCTGCCATTTCGGAAGATCGTATTCGCAAGGAAAAGAGTTCGGAAGATCAAATTGAAGAAGCAAGACAAGTCGCACATTCCGGTTGAGCATATTGAACCTAATTTATAAATGTTTTATCATTTGCAAATAAAGTTGCATGTTTTGCTAATTACATGGGATTAATTGCATGTTTTGCTAATTGCAAATAAAGTGTCATGGTTACTTGTGATCCATCCTTTGTCAAACCTTGGGTGATAATTTAACTAGCTTGTGTCACTTATCTTGATCTAGCTAGAATTATGTTATCCTTAGTCATGCTTAATTAGCACTAGCTCACATAATTGGATAATTACATAATGCGAGCTCGAGACACCTGACCATGTTTTATTGGTCGTAATAGTCCAATTAAGATGCAGCTTATGGTGGGCTGTGGGTGCATGATTCCGGCTTCCAAATTCACCTAGGCACAAGAGGGGGCTGCCTACCTAGGTTATAAAGATAGGGGCGAAACCTAAAGTGAGTACGATTGGATAGGGAGAGTTATGCGAAGGGTCTTGTCACAATCACTCGCATGGTGACATGTTATGCCAATAGTCAATTCCACATTTAAAACTCCTCTTGTCTCTAATGAATTCCGCCTCCTCCCCGAAATCTTTCAATACCATATTAGTCTTGATCAAATCTTCAGGAGTCTTGCCCAATTTTTTGAAAGTCCTGTATGGCATTAAGTTAACAACCGCTCCCCGATCAACCAACATTTTGGACATCGGCCTGCCATTTATGAACCCCTTAACATACAGTGGTTTAAGGTACCGATGCTATGTCCCTTCCGGTTTCTCGAAGATAGCATGCTGAGGTGACAATATCAACCTGGCCAGGGCTCTCCAAAAACATCCTCACTATTTTGTTCTGCACTATATTCTGCTGGTAGTATAAAAACCATATTTATTGAAGATGAGGCCACCGCTTTACTTTAACAGACGCTTGACTCTTCATTTTATCAGCTTGAACCTCATCGGCTAGCACTACTCTTTGCTCTTAACGCGCCACTCTTTCCTAGTACGCTTCAGCCGATCATCGATTTCCTCCTCAACTTTTTGCATATGCTCTTTGTTCCTCATCCTTTGAATTCTCCTCTTCTGATTCTTAGTAAAAATATCAGATGGACACCACTGTGGGTTCTTAGTTCTAGGTTCATCTCCTATATCTTCTTCAAAATAGTCTTGATGAATTGGCCCCAAACTCTGATGAACGGGCAACTTCTTTTGAACTGGATGATTTTTTTCACTCCTTATATTGCTCTGTCTACTAGAACTCCCAACATACCCCACATCAGGATCACTACAACCTAGGCAATCTTCAATTGATGGTAACCTCATACCCTCATTCCAAAAGAATCTAAAAAATTCACAACCCCAATGAGGATCAAAACAATCTTCATCATCTTGATTATGCCTTTGATCTTGTTTCTCCTGTCTTCTCTGGTACTTGTTGATCATCCTAGTAGCATTGAACTTGTTCATCCGATACTCTCTTCTACACATAATGAACTCTTTGTCTTGGCAGGCCCACAAGCAATCCGTAATACAATTTGTCATTCCTCCTAGATCGTGCTGCAGATTTGTCTCATTGACTTGAGATGTATCTAGAAAGGCAATATCAATGCGATTTCTTTGTGCATACTTCCAACAGAACCTACGTGTCGACAAAGACCCATATAAGCATATTATATGTATGTTATTACCATATTTTGTACGCAAGAATACCTACAATGAGTAGCACTTAAGGAGATTGGTGTCCACTGCTCGCAGCCTGTATAGGTCAAACAGATCTGCGAAGTCTACCACAATATATGCTTCTGGCCCAAGAAATGGTTGTGGACCGTGATAGCCCATCATGGAGGTTTCTCTATTCTTCCTCCTTGCGTTGGATTTCTCCATGTAGTACCCGTGCAACTCCTTGCACGCAGGTCCCATCTTAGCTAACTCATGGTCTGCAACTAATGACATGCCTAATTGGAAGCTAGTCGGAGCAAGGCTCTTAGAAGAAATTGATGGTGCCTTGCCTAGATCTAGCTTCTTTGAAGCCAGAAGCGAGGCTTGCAGCTTTCCTTTTCCTCTTCCCTTTCCAACAGCTTTTTTGCGTGTTTCATGCATTGGTGGAGAAGAATGCACCTTCCTGCTCTTTTTGGCAGGAGGGGGAATGTTCGCCCTACTGTCGACCTCCATACCATAATCCCCAAAATTTGTATCATATTGCAAGTGGATATCGTCATCTTGTGCTTCAATGGTAGAAGGGTCTGAAGGAAGAGTTGGAGCGGGTATTGGCAGCGCATGAGTACTTGGTGCATTTGACATAGGAGTCATCTTTATCTCAATGAGGTCCTTGCACCATTGGATAAAGGTCCCACATGCAGCTCCTAGGGTCAATGTTTCATCGTTCGATGGATGCTGCAGAGTCCAGCTAACCCAGTCGGGTTTGACCAAGTCCACTTTTAGTTTAGCATGTCCGGCCATCAGTTGCACCCCATGCACTCGAATTTCGGGCGTAGGCTTGGACGCAACACCCTCGGCGGCTGGGAGCTTAAAAGTTGGTGTCACCCTAACTACTAGGGTGCACTGTGTGGGTTCCTGCGATAGATTCAACCATGTTCTTAGAAAGTGATATAATATATGGATTTGTTAAGATAACACATCCATTGTTTGTTGGTTTTACCGTTATGTGGTCAACAGCGGCAGGGACTGGTGGTTGGTCTTCCGCCACCTCAGTTGATGCACAACTGCTACACCTTTGCATGGGGCTCGCTTCTACTCTGGTAGCGCCAACGGGGTCGGCATTGTGTTGCTGCAACTCACCCCTGATGCGTGCCTCCACCCCTGCCAATTTTTCATCGAATTCAGAGCGGAGCTCGTCTCTGATCTCCTCTCTAATTTGTTTCTTAAGGCGAGCATCTTTCTCCACCTTTATCATCTTCCGCTTCTTATACTGCCACATATATTGGGGTCACCCAACCTTCCATGGAATATGGGAGCCAATGTCCCTTATCCGTCCACGATGTTCTTGGGTTCCCAACGCTTTCGTGAGGATGTCATCCTCGCGTCTTTCTGAGAAGACCTCTTGCGAGGATGGTCTCTCGACAGCATATTCGATCTGTAGTACAGTTAAGGTCAGCTTAAATCATGGCTACGATACTAACAAATTAAACATATTTGATATGTTGTACTTACCATATGATCATACACTACTTGATCTTGGGGATTTGGGAACGTAATTGTTCTATCGCTGTTCCGAATAGCCCTTACCCTTGCCCAGCTCCTTGCCCGGTAGTCTGGGATATCAGCACATGGCGGTGGGGTGTTAGATTGCGCAGCTGCGTCATCCTTCTTCTGCCACTGCTCCTGCTTCTCGCTATATCGTCCGGTGCTCACCCGGTGAGGGTGCAGGATTCTAGCCTGCAATGCTCTAGCAGCCTCACTTCTTGCCCGAGACATGGTGGTTGATATGGTAGCATGAAATTGCTCCCACACTGTCTCGGTGATCCATGAGTACTTTTCATATGGTGTTGGGTTGTTGGGGTTGAGAACGTACTAGCCGACCAGCATTGTCTTGAAATTTTTCCACGCGGTGCCCATCTTTGGATAGCACGATGCTTGAGCATTTGCTCGTCCTCTTCAAGATATTCGAAGCACAGCTTGAACTACACCCAAGCTTCCTCCTTTTTGCAGCTGGGACAAGCTTCACGTCGTTGACCAAAATGGTGAAGTGTCTCCTCCCTAGCACCCCACAAACCGACGCGAATCTCTTAACAACTTTCCTTGGAGCCACAAGGAATCCTAAGGCGTTGACTTCTATTATGGTCATTCGTTCCATGGGAATCTTATATTGGGTCCTAGGGTTCTGGGTCGATGTGGTCTCACTAGATATCACCGATGTGGGTTCCCCTTGCTGAGATATTTTCTAAATAACTTGTGTACGATAAAAAGTTGTTACAAACATTAGTATTTCACTAAAAGTATTATACAAATTTTCAAAATTAATTAAAATATAATTCACTAAGTGCCATCACTAAATTTACATATCTAAATATAATTCACTTAATACTAAATACATACCTAACATCAATAAATATCAACATATATAAAAATGCACATCTGACACATATAACCTTGAAATCAACAAATATAAAAATGCACATCTCACACATATAACCCTGAAATCAACAAATATAAAAATGCACATCTCACACATATAACCCTGAAATCAACAAATATAAAAATGCACATCTCACACATATAACCCTGAAATCAACAAATATAAAAATACACATCTCACACGTATAACCGTAAAATCAACAAATATAAAAATGCACATCTCACATAGATAACCCTAAAATCAACATATATAGAAATCAACACATCACATATATAACCCTAAAATCAACATATATAGAAATCAACATATAACATATATAACCTTATAATCAACACATATAGAAATCAACATATGACATAGAGATAATCCAAGAAATGCCATTGACAAGCATCCAGTTCCAAGAAATACCATCGACGAGTACGAGTTCCATGAAATGCCATTGTACAAGCGACTTTGTCCCAGAAATGCCATCGCCGTTAGGTTCCACTAGCTACCCTCCTTTAAGTGCTATAGGATGAACAATGTATTTAACGGTGCGGGATGGACGGAACCCTAACGGCGATGGCATTTTTGGGATAAAATCGCTTGTACGATGGCATTTTATAGGACTTACACTCGTCGATGACATTTCTTGGATTAGGATGTTTGTCAATGGCATTTCTTGAATTTTCTCTATGACATATATATCCCTAAAATCAACACATATAGAAATCAACATATCACATATATAACCCTAAAATCAACAAGGACTACCCAGCGTTGAGCAGAGGGTGGTGATGGCAATGGTGGCGGACGGTGCTAGTGGTGGGGAGGAGGCAGCGGCGATGGACGGTGGCAATGGTGGAGAGGAGGCGGCGGCGGCAACGGCGGTGATCGACGATAGCAGTGGTGGGGAGGAGGAGTCAGCAGCGGACGGTGGTGGCAGTGGACGACGGATGGTGGCAGTGGTGGCTAGGAGGCGGCAGCTAGGGTTCGACATTGGCGGGACTTATGAATTTTGGATGTGTAGATCTGAGAGCAAAAGAAACCCTAGTATATATGTGGTCAAACCACGTCCGTGACGGGGGTTAAAGCTAAGGCTATCACGGATGACAGTCATCCCTAATGGGTTTAAGTTTAAAACCGATTGAGATGTGCTCATCCGTGACGGGCTTAAACTTAAGCCCGATTGAGATGAGCTCATCCGTGACGGGCTTAAACTTAAGCTCGATTGAGATGAGCTCATCCGTGATGGGTTTTTTCTAAGCCTTATTAAGATGTCAGTCATCCGTGACGGGCTTTTATTTAAGCCCGATTGAGATTACTTTCGGCCCGTCATCGATATTATTTTTTTTATTTTTTAAGAATAGATAAATTAGTTTTTGTTTGCTATTTCATAGTTGACCATTATTGACTTTTCCTTGTTCCTTAGAAGGTTTGGTTTGCACTTTCCTTATTCCTTATTCCTTAGAAGTATGTTTTATCTTTTCTTTTGCGAATCTTTCGCATACTGGAGTAATCTTGTAGAGAGAGTGACATGACAATACAGTGTCTGAGCGGTCAATGCATGTCAATTCAGTATCGTAATCTTGTACTATATTACATAGCAAAGGCGACATCCTCTAGGTATTCACTCCTTATCTGACGCTGCAATGAGAACTGGCCAAGTGCTATTATACAAAATACTTCATTCATTACAAAATAACAAATCATTTGTTATAAAGGCAATGATACTAAATACTTCATTCACTACAAGAAATTACAAATAAAATTAATACAAATTCTTTAGTTAAAAGGATATGCCTTCCCTATGATCTGAATGAGCATATGCCACATCTTCTTCTGGATCATTGTCAAGGTCGATGTGAGGTCTTACATGAGGATTCTGGTTGTATTCCTCTTCATCGATCACATTATCAACCCCAACAATTCTTCTCATTCCATCCGTAACGACGTGCAGCCTCTTGTTTGCTTGGTCTTTTATGTAGAAAATCTGCTCGACCTGCTTCGTAAGTACGAATGGTTCATCCACGTATCCAACCTTGGCTAGGTCTACTAAAGTGAAACCTTCCTTGTCGACTTTCACACTTGTGCGTATATTCACCCAATAGCTACGAAACAAAGGGACTTTGAACTTCACGTAATTCAGCACCCAGATCTGCTCTATGCGACCGTAGTATGTGTTCAACCTAGATTGATCCTGAAATGCATCAATACAGACTTCACTGTTTTGCACTGTGTTTTTGTCATCTTTTTTGACGTTTTAAAATGTGTATCCATTAATATTGTATCCTTGCCATGTGTCGATATCCCAACATGGTCCTGCCGCCAACATCCGTATTGTTTTATTTGGGCCATCGGTCGACCTCGTAATACGATTCTTAAATCATTTGTTAAAACGAGAGTTATGTTCTCTGTTTATCTACGTATCCGATCGACCTAGGTTCTCATGTTGGATTTTCGGTAAATGCTCATCAAAGTATGGGGCAACTTCTGCCATATGTTAGAGCACAGCGAAATGGGCCAACACACAGGAGGCTTGATCGAGCACAATTCTTTTCCTACCTATTGTGCCAACACCTGACAACCTTCCTTCGTGTCGAGATGCTGGAACTCCGATAGGATCAGACTCGGACATGTAATTGACGCAGAACTCAATAACCTCCTCCGTCGTGTAACCTTCAATGATGTTCCCCTTTGGTTTTGCTCTATTCCATACATACGACTTCAGAACTCCCATGTACCTCTCGAACAGGTACATTTCTCTTAGAAAAGCTAGGTCACATCATATTGTTTGCTTCACAAGATGAACAGGGAGATGAATCATGATATCAAAGAAAAATAGTGGAAAATACATCTCCAAGTGATAGAGGGTATTGACAATATCGGCCTGCAACCCATCAAGATCTTCGGCATCTATAACCTTCTGATCGATTGCATTGAAGAAGGCACACAGATGCATTATCGTGTGACAGACTTTGGGTGGAAGAATATCTCTTATAGCAACTGGTAAGAGTTGTGTGATTAGCACGTGGAAATAATGAGACTTCATTCCTACCAGTTTTAGATCATCCAAATGAAATATACTTACTTATCCTTGCTAAATACCCCGATGGAACTATAATATTTTTTAAGCAGGATAACACTACGATCATCTCATCCTTCAACAAGGTGAGGCAAGCTGGAGGGAGGTACACTCTTCCTGTCTCAACATCAGTTACAGCCATAAGTTCACTGCGAATATTAGTCTCCTGTAGATCAAGGCGCGTGTTCAACCAGTCCTTTGTCTTTCCAGGAATATTCAGCAGTAGGCTGACCAAACTCTGACACACATTCTTTTCAATGTGCATGAGATCAATGCAATGACGGACCTCAATATCCTTCTAGTAAGGTAGTCACCAAAATATGGATTTTTTCTACCACATACCCTTGTCCTTTGCCTTACTACGTTTCCTTTTCTTCTCAAACTCATTAGTTATGTCCTTCACTATGTCGTGGACCTCACCTCCGGACAAATCCTTGGGAGTAGGTTGTAGTTCTATCTTACCGTTGAAAATTTTCTTCTTTCTTCTAAATGCGTGACATAGTGAGAGCCACCTGCTATGACCCATGTAAACCATCTTTCGTGATTTCTTTAGCCATCTACTGCGTGTATTGTCCATACAATCAGAGCAAGCCTTCTTTCCTTTGGTAGTTTGTCCAGAAAGATTACCAAGTGCGAGGTAGTCATTAATGGTGCAGAACAATAGAACTCGTAGCTTGAAGTTCTCCTGACCATACGCATCCCAAGTTTCCACACTGAAAGTGCATCTAGAACCCCCAAATTATTTTGGTGTTAATGACAACACAAATAGAGATACACTAATGCTTTGTTGAAATGGATGCAAGGATGAAAAGGAATGAAACCGTGCTTATGAGCTTAACAGCATCATACTTGTGGTAATTATGTCGTGATCCTTGTAATTCTTGTATTCTTGTGTTTAGGATGTCGTACTACTAAGAGGGATACCACATGCATATGATTGGTACAACACTAGTGCTCAAAATCCTTTTCTTGAGTTTTGCTGAATTTTCTTATCGGACTATCCGATGTGAAGTCGGACTATCCGATCGTCGGACTATCCGAAATGTTGCAGAACTTCACTCTCTGCATTTGTTCTGAGCTCTGAGTTAAAAACATCGGACTATCCGATGTGAAGTCGGACTATCCGATCGTCGGACTATCCGAATTTTCATAGAACTTTACTCTCTGTCTTGAACTGTTGTTTATTCTTCTTGGGTGAATTTTTTCTAAGTACCCATCGGACTATCCGATGTGATCGGACTATCCGATGAACCAGAAGCTCCGAAGTTCAATGGAACTTGAGTCTCTGTGAGAGGATGAAGTTCTTGGTTCAAAATCTTCGGACTATCCGACATCACTTCGGACTATCCGATGGCTCAGATAGTCCGAAATCTCTTAGAACTTTGCTCTCTGTTTCTGGCATGCTTGGGGGTCAAAAACATCGGACTATCCGATGTAGTCTCGGACTATCCAAGGTGGGATGAAAAGATTCTCCCCCCAACGGCCACTTTTTGGGGGGATCTATAAATACCCCCCACCTAACCCTTTTCTAGGGTTACCCAACTCATTCACTCTCATTCACATTTGGGTTGAGCTTGGTGCTAAAGTGTTTTGGATCTTTGACCTCTTTCTCACTCTCTCTCTCAAATCCCTCTTCATTCTTTGCGTGGTGATTCGTGGTGGATGTGGATTTGATTGTTGAGGGCCTAGTGTGCGTCTCACTCAATCTTGAGCACTAGGGTTGTTCCAAGAGTTGTGTGGTGTTTGTTACTCTTGGAGGTTGAGGACTCCTAGACGGCTAGGCGTCACTCTTGAGCCACCGATCTACTTGTGGTGAGCCAAGAGAAGTTTGTGAAGGCCGGATCTCGCCTCCGAAAGGGAAGAGATACCTCTAGTGGAAGGAGGAGTGCTTTGTGCAACCTCTTGAGGAAAGGGTTAGCAAAGACCCGGCTCTTTGTGAGCTCCTCAACGGAGAGTAGAATCCCCTCAAGGATTTGAACTCCGGGAACTACTTCGGCAAGAAATCTCGGTGATATTCGATTTACTCACTACTCCTCTAATTGCCTAGTTGTGTATCTCTACCCTGGGTGTGATTGTTCACTTACTCTTGCAAGTATTGAAGTTTTGAGGTTCTCGCATTTGTTTTGAGTCAGACAGTCTGATCCAACATCAGACTATCTGATCACATCGGATAGTCCGACTGTGGATCAGACTATCTGACCTATTTTTAGGCTTTAGCTTCCGTTATTTAATTTTAAGTAGACTATTCACCCCCCCCTCTAGGCTCAAGTGACCCTTTCAATTGGTATCAGAGCCTAATCTCCTTATTAGGCTTAACCACTTGGAGAGATCATGTCGGGTCAAACAGGGGATGGCAAGGAGAGTGATAAGGGAGCTAAAATTCCTTATGACTACTCCTCTACATCTACATCTTCATCTTATGTGAGCACCTACAGCGGTAAAGCTCCGTACTTCAATGGTACGGACTATGCCGCTTGGAAACATAAGATGAAGATGCATTTGAAGTCTATTAACCCATCTATTTGGAGAATAGTCGAAAATGGCTATGTTTTGCAGAGACCCGAGGATCCCACCAAGGAGGACGACGAGAACGAACACAAGAACGCTCAAGCCGCTAATGCAATACTTAGCGCCTTGAGTGGAAGTGAGTTCAACCGTGTGGACGGCATTGAAAGTGCCAAAGTGATTTGGGACACACTTCGGAACTTGCATGAAGGCATTGATAGTGTTCGCAAGTCAAAGGTGGAGATTCTCAAAGGGCAATTTGAGCGGTTCGTGATGTTGGATGGTGAGAGTCCAAGCGACATGTATGATCGGCTGAGCAAGATTGTCAATGAAATCAAGGGGCTTGGGTGCAAGGGCATGACCGATGAGGTTGTGGTCAAGAAGATGGTTCGAGCAATCACTCCGAGGAACTCTACCTTGGTGACCATTATTCGTGAACGTCCGGACTACAAAACTCTCACACCTCATGATTTGCTCGGACGCATTCTTGCCCATAACATGCTTGAGCAAGAGTCCAAGGACGTCATCCAATACATCAACCAAAGCTCAACCACAAGCATCAAAAAGGAATACTTGGCGTTGAAGGCGAAGGAAGAAGAAGAAGAAGAAGAGAGCCGCAAGAGCAAGAGCAAGATGGAAATCGATGATGAAGAGATGGCTCTCTTTGTCAAGAGATTTGGGAAGTTCATGAGGCGAAGTGGATTCTTCAAGGGGAGTTCTTCCAAGCGCTCCATCGACAAGTCAAGTGGGAGGCACTCCACAAGGAAATGCTATGAGTGTCGTGAACCCGGACATTTCATGGCCGATTGTCCCAATCTCAAGGGAGAGAAGAAGGGCGACAAGAGGGAGAAGCACAAGCATAGCAAGCGTGAACGACATGGCCAAGCTCACCTTGGGATGATCTTTGAGTCCGACTCCGAATCAAGCTCAAGTGATGAGAAGGGAGTGGCCACGTTCGCCGTCAAGCCTACATCACTCCCTACACCTAGGCTCTTCAACTACTCAAGTGATGACGATGCTCCCATTTGCCTTATGGCAAAGGAGGCTAAGGTACCTTCCTCTCTCAAGTCCTTAAATGTTGATCTTGTTAGTGATGAGGAGGATGAGGTTGATGAGATTATGGATGAGGACTTGTTCAACTCCATAACTAAGGAATCAATACCTCACTTGAGCGAGTTGCTTGGGAGAATCGAGGATCAATATGCAACCCTTGAGAGGCAATAAGTTTTGCTCATTCGTGAGAAGGAGCGAGCTCATGAACTCAAAGTTGAGCTTGCTAAGGAGAGAGAGAAAAATGAGGTCTTGGTACGGCTTTATAAGCAAACCAAAGAATCTCACGCTAATCTTGAGGTGGCGAATGCTCAACTTCAAGAGAGAGTGGATGGCTTGGACAAAGCCTACCTCTCTCTTGAAGAAAAGTTCAAAACCTTAAAGAATAGTGTCTCTCTTTCTAGTGAGACATCTTGCTCTAAGATTGCCCCAAGCAATGAACCATGTGCTAGGTGTAAGGACATTGACATTGATGCTTGTACTACTAACTCTACATCCTTGAGTGCTTTGCAAAAGCGAAATGAGAAGCTTATGGGACTCCTTCACAATGGCCTTCTCAAGTGCCATATGGGTAGTAAGGCCCTAAAGGAATACCTAGGCTATCAAAGGGACAACTTCAACCACGAAGGTCTTGGGTATATTCCTCCACCAAAAGAAAAGTTGGACAAGAGTGTGATGATCAAGAAGCCTCAAGGTCTTAGCAACTTTGTTAAGGCCAAAAGTATCCTTCCTAATAAGTGCGCTTCACATAGTTCTTTTGATGCATCGTATGTTCTTAAGAAGAATGCTAATGGTCGTGTTGTAGCTAAGTATGTTGGCCCAAGGGGCAAGAACATTTCCATCAAGAGGGTGCTTTGGGTGCCTAAGGCACTTGTCACTAACATAAGAGGACCCAAGCAAGTATGGGTACCTAAAACTAGAAATTAATCTCTTGTAGGACTATGTCTCCGGTGGAAAAAGTTGGGTGATTGATAGCGGTTGCACAAATCACATGACCGGAGAAGAATCAATGTTTTCTCACCTTGATCCAAATGGCACTTCACAAGACAATATAGTCTTCGGGGATGATGGAAAGGGAAAGGTAATGGGGTTAGGTAAAATTGCAATCTCAAATGACCTTTCCATTTCCAATGTCCTCTTGGTAAAATCCCTCAACTACAATCTTTTGTCAGTCTCTCAATTATGCTCTTTGGGTTACAATTGTCTTTTTACCGATGTTGATGTGACCGTCTATAGAAGGAATGATTCCTCCGTAGTCTTTAAGGGTGTTCTCAAGGGAAAGCTTTATCTTGTAGATTTCACCTCAAATAAAGCTAAACTTGAGACATGCTTAGTGGCTAAGTCCAACACGGGGTGGCTTTGGCATCGGAGGCTAGCCCATGTTGGTATGAGGAATCTTCACAAACTTCTACAAGGTGATCACATTATTGGTCTAACAAATGTGCAATTTGAGAAAGACAGGGTGTGTAGCGCATGTCAAGCCGGGAAACAAGTTGGAGCTCATCACCCAGTTAAGAATGTGATGACTACCACAAGACCATTGGAGCTTCTCCACATGGACCTCTTTGGACCGATTGCTTATCTAAGCATTGGAGGTAACAAATATGGTCTTATTATTGTCGATGACTTTTCACGCTTCACGTGGGTGTTCTTTTTTCACGACAAGAGTGAGACTCAAGCTATCTTCAAGAAGTTTGTAAGAAGAGCACAAAATGAGTTCGAACTCAAGATCAAGAACATTCGAAGCGATAACGGCAAAGAGTTCAAGAACACGTGCGTGGAGAGCTTCCTTGATGAAGAAGGCATCAAGCATGAATTCTCAGCTCCATATTCCCCTCAACAAAATGGAGTAGCCGAGAGGAAGAATAGGACTCTCATCGAGATGGCTAGGACCATGTTGGATGAATACAAGACATCGGACCGGTTTTGGGCCGAAGCTGTCAACACTGCATGCCACGCTATCAACCGTCTCTATCTTCATCGCCTTCTTAAGAAGACTCCCTATGAGCTTCTTACCGGTAACAAACCCAATGTCTCTTACTTTCGTGTTTTCGGTAGTAAGTGCTATATTCTTAACAAGAAGCGAGATCCTCAAAGTTTGCTCCTAAAGTGGATGAGGGGTTTTTGCTTGGGTATGGGTCAAATGAGTGCGCATACCGCGTTTTCAACAAAACCTCCGGTATTGTCGAAATCGCGCGTGATGTGACATTTGATGAAACTAATGGCTCTCAAGTAGAGCAAGTTGACTCACATGTGTTAGGTGAAGAGGAGGACCCAAGCGAAGCCATCAAGAGGTTAGTCCTAGGGGATGTTCGTCCTAGGGAACCTCAACAAGGGGCCTCTTCCTCAACACAAGTGGAGCCACCTACATCAACCCAAGCCAACGATTCCTCATCTTCGCTCATGGACCATGGGGAAAGAGATGAACACGTGCAATCTTCACCAATCAATCTTGCACGCCCAAGGATTCATCAAAGCATCCAACGAGATCACCCCACCGACAACATACTCGGTGATATCAACAAGGGAGTATCCACTAGATCTCGAGTTGCAAATTTTTGTGAGCATTACTCTTTTGTGTCTTCCATTGAGCCATTAAGGGTAGAAGAAGCACTTGATGATCCGGATTGGGTGATAGCAATGCAAGAAGAGTTGAATAACTTCACGCGAAATGAAGTGTGGACCTTGGTGGAAAGACCGAGGCAAAACGTGATAGGTACCAAGTGGATCTTCCGGAACAAACAAGATGAGAACGGCGTGGTAGTGAGAAACAAGGCAAGGTTAGTGGCTCAAGGGTTCACCCAAATCGAAGGATTGGATTTTGGTGAAACCTTTGCACCGATAGCTAGGCTTGAGTCAATTCGCATTTTATTAGCCTTTGCTACTAACCTTGATTTCAAGCTCTATCAAATGGATGTGAAAAGCGCTTTCCTCAATGGACCAATCAATGAGTTGGTATATGTGGAGCAACCGCCGGGGTTCGAAGATCCAAAGTATCCTAATCATGTGTATAAGCTTCATAAGGCTCTCTATGGGCTTAAGCAAGCCCCTAGAGCATGGTATGAATGCCTCCGTGGTTTTCTCGTTAAAAATGGCTTTGAGATAGGCAAAGCCGATTCTACTCTCTTTACTCAAAGACATGATCGGGATATTTTTGTGTGCCAAATATATGTCGACGATATTATATTTGGCTCTACTAACAAGTCTTTTAGTGAAGAATTTAGTAGAATGATGACCAAGCGCTTTGAGATGTCCATGATGGGTGAATTGAAGTTCTTCCTCGGCCTTCAAATCAAGCAACTTAAGGAAGGAACATTCATCTGTCAAACGAAGTACTTGAAGGACATGCTCAAGAAATTCGGGATGGAGAGTGCCAAGCCAATTCACACCCCTATGCCATCAAATGGGCACCTAGACCTCAACGAACAAGGTAAAAACGTCGACCAAAAGGTATACCGTTCCATCATTGGTTCACTTCTTTACCTTTGTGCATCTAGGCCCGATATCATGCTTAGTGTGTGCATGCGTGCAAGATTTCAAGCCGCTCCAAAGGAGTGTCATCTTGTGGCCGTGAAAAGAATCCTTCGATATTTAGTGCACACAACTAACCTTGGTCTTTGGTATCCTAAGGGAGCGAGGTTCAACCTCATTGGCTATGCCGATGCGGACTATGCCAGTTGCAAGGTGGATAGGAAAAGCACATTGGGCACTTGCCAATTCTTGGGTAGGTCCCTTGTTTCTTGGTCCTCTAAGAAGCAGAACTCCGTCGCCTTATCCACCGCGGAAGCGGAATACGTTTCGGCGGGGAGCTGTTGTGCTCAACTTCTTTGGATGAAACAAACCTTGAGCAACTATGGCCTAAATGTGAGCAAAATTCTACTCCTATGTGACAATGAGAGCGCCATCAAAATAGCCAACAACCCTGTCCAACACTCCCGAACCAAACATATTGATATTCGCCACCACTTCTTGAGAGACCATTCCACAAGAGGCGACATAGATATCCAACATGTGCGCACCGACAAACAATTGGCGGATATCTTTACCAAGCCTCTAGATGAAGCTAGGTTTTGTGAGTTAAGAAATGAACTAAATATCTTGGATTCTCGGAATGTGGCTTGATTTATTGCATACATGTTTGTTTAATAGAATAGGGTTGTATACCACCTTGTGACAAAATGAACATTCAAATTAATGGATGAACACTAGTCATTCTTGTGGATAATGTGAATCTATATGCTCAGGGATCTCATTTTTCAATGAATCTTGGTCCTTGCACAAACTGAAATAGGTTCAAACATTCCCTCTTTTGAGGGTGAATTACCGTGCATTTTGAATTATTTTTTTAAAAAAAAACTAAAATTATTATTTGTGCTTCACGTATGATTTTAGTTTGATTGCTTAGTTGCCAACAAATCATGTGTGAAGCATCTGCTGATGTGTTGGTTTTGCCATCAAGATCGCCTTGTCACTCGTTTTACTTGTGCCATCCTCTTTATTGCTGGCTGCCTCTGAGGATGTCGGATTGTCCGATCTCAAGTCAGACAATCCGACCACATCGGATAGTCCGACACCGTATCGGATTATCCGACGTGGGCCCCAGGGTAAGAGGATTTAACCTCCCGGAGTAAAATCTTTCTTACTCCTCCTTTTTACCCCTTTCACTTTCTTGTGTGGCTCTCCCCTTCTCTCCTCTCCTCTTCAACCCTAGATCTTGTCTCTCACAAATCTTCACATCGGATAGTCCGATCGCATCCGTTGTGCTTCAAGGAAGATCATCTCCTTCATCTCCCTTCAAATAACTGGGTTTTTCCCGTGGTTTTTATCTCCTTTTTGAGGTATTTTCTAATTCTCCGATCTCTCCATTTCACCATTTATTTTCAATTCCCCTTGGTGAATCATCTTGGTTGAGTATCTAGAACTGGTTCCTAGAAGATCCTTTGATTCCATCGGATATTTTTGTGTGAATCAAAAATTTTTGTTCTAGGGCAAAATCTGTCGGAATGTCCGATTTGATGTCGGACAGTCCGATCCTCCTCGGAAAATCCGACCTCAACTCGGACTATCCGACCTATTTTGGCCTTGATCACAAAATTTTGCTCCCACACTCTAATATCTCTCTCTCACTTATCCTTAATCATCATCCTCTTTTCTAAATCGGTGTCTCCTCATGATCAAGGGCACCTTCAAGAATCAAGTTTACTCTCGCAAAAGTTTGATGCATCGCGGGCGGTCTCCTACCTCCAAACCTCGTCATGCCGTTCGGCGAATGCCCTAATCTCGCCGAGATGCTCTTCAAGGACAGTCCACCGAGGAAGATGTGGCACAAGTGGCAAATGTGGAGCGAGGCGGTCCCCTTCCCCCTCGCCGGAGCCGTGTTAGTGGAGAAGGGTCCAGTGCACCGGCAAGCAAAGTGCGCAAAGGGAATCCTAGGGATTCCTCCCATCAGGCTGGCGGCAGTGGTGATCCCAGTCGCTCTCTTGATGAGGAAATTCAACTCGAAGAGGACATGGCCGCTCAGCAGGCTGCAGAGGACGAAGGCCCCTTCTTTGTCTCTACTCCCGTGAGAGATCCCACCTATCCCAGGAGGGTGATTAGGTGGAATCGCAAGTGGACTGAAGTGGAAAAAGAACGCAAGAAGGATCCCTACAAGTTTCAGCAACTCTCTTCTGATCACCGGTTTTGGAACTTCTTTCAGCAAGACTACTAGGGGTTTGTGTACTAGTGAGTCATTGGTGCTGGTCATAGAACCGGCACCTTTTGCTCACGCCGATTCAAAAAATGAAGAAAGCGGCTCCGAGCCGAGCCGATGATTTCGAGCCAACCCATTCAACCCATTCCAGGTCAACAACAATCACAAATCAATCACAGGTCAACAACAACAATCCATCACAGATCTATCCAGAACAACAATCAATCAAACTATACAAGCACAAGCAAGAACTACACGAGCAAGAACAATCCATGCACGAACTCATCGGTGATGTTGCTATCGAAAACCCTTGGCCACCCGCTACTGCTGCCACCACCTCCCTTGGCCACCACTGCCGCCACCGCCAACCCACCCCGTCTGGATCTGCCACGCCACCGGTGGGAGGCTGATGGAGAGGGAGAGGAAGAGGTCGCTCGCCACCTCCCTTGGCCAATGCCGCCGCATGTCGCCACCGCCTGCCCTTGTGGAGAGGGCGCCACCGCCGCCCGCCGCATCCCCTCCCGCCGAATCGAGCAGAGGGAAGGGCACCACCACCGCCCGCCGCATCCCCTCCCGCTGGATCTGGCAGAGGGGAGGGCACTGCTAGCTGCCGACGCCACCCTGCCCACCACCGATGCCGCCCCGCCCACCGCCGCCATCACCGCCGCCGTGGGAGAAGTCACCGCCGCCGACGCCGGATGCGGGGAGGAGGAGAAGAACGAGAAAAGCGAGAGAGAGAACGAGAGCGAGAGATAGGGTGCGCGATAGAGAGAACAAGTAAGAGAGAGAGAACGAGAGCGAGAGAGATAAGGATAAGGCTGGTTATGTGCGATATCGGCTCGAGCTCACCCAGTTCGGCTCGGTTTGTGATGGGTGTCGGTCTTTTAATTAACCGACACCTATAATATATTAAAGGTACCGTGTTTTAAAAAACGGTACTTATATTATAGGTGCCGGTTCTAGAAAAAACAGGCACTTATAGTTGCTTAAAGATGCCGGTTTTATATATTTTCAGTCTGCAGAGGCGGAAAAAGTACTATAGGTATCGGTTTTAGCTGCTCCGATACCTACAGTGCTGATCCCTATGGGTATTTTTGTAGTAGTGACTCACTTCGTGTTGGGATTCGATTATTGGTATGAAGCAGAAATCAATCTATTTAGACACGACTCATAGTCTGAAAAGGGCTTGTTACCTGTCTTCGTAGCACTGTATGAACCTACTTTAGCGCAATGTTTGGCGGCATGGCGCACTGGCTTTATATTCTTATAGAGTGTTCTTAGATCATGTTCTATATATGGAACCACGTAGAACAGTATACTGCAAATGGATCAATCATTTATGATATCGAGAGATGCTTAAAACACGTTCGCTTAGCTGTCACACCTGCAAATTAACGCAAAGCAACTAACCAAAGCAGAAAAGCAAATCTGGAAGCATGGAAATGACCTGCAAAGTTCATGTGAACCTTTGCATACAGATGATCGATCAAAGTACGTGTGAATGGTTGAATTCTTGTTTTCTAAAGATCTCAAAGCAACATATTCTTCAACTGAACGTGACATGGAACGAAATCTTTTTCGCCGGGCGAAATGGGACGAAATCGTTATGTGCACAGCAACTTAATCAATTATATATATGCTATTCAATATCTACGTTGACATTTTCTTAATCTAAACTGTCAAATTTGTCAATAGGTATTTTATGCTATTAATTAATTCCAACCCATATTTACTCTATAAATTCTAGTTTTACAATGTATTTTTTTCTAGTATTCATTGCATAGGAGAAACTGTCACTAACATGGTCGATCGCCCACTTCCCCTAAAAAGAAAATACGAATGCTTTTATTTTACTCCTTCCATCTTCTAAAAATTTAATATAATGAATTTCTTAAAAAAAAGCAGAAAACAAGCGCTCACAAACCCACACTCACTCCAATAATCACACACCTACCACTATAAGAACCTCCGAGATACTGAATCGATATATTTTAGGATTGATGAAGCTACCACGAGTGTCTCGATATTAAATTTTATCTGTACATATAAGAGATCATTAGTAGTACCCACATATTAGCTCACAAATATCATTAATCGCCTGTTTTGCACTAGTCAAAACCTGTCCACTGTCTTTTTTTTTGAGGGGGTGGATCACAAGCGTCTGTTTCTCTCTGGTGTAAATTGTCCAAACAATCTCGGAATCCCTTATATTTATATTAATATATAGAAAGAGAGAGAGTAACACACAAGTAAAAATGGAAACCAAGAACAGAAATCAAGATATGAGATGAGGGAGATACCAACAGATTTGCGCCTCTAGAAGAGAGAATCATATGGTGGAAAAAGCAATTGAAATCAGGAAAAAAAATATGCTGAAACTTCTTTTTTAGCGAAACCGAACTATAAACCAAGTCTGTTCAACATACAGAGCTTATGAAAGTTTAAGCTAAAGCTTTTGTACATCCCTTGTTACTGTTGTCAATTTGTCATGGACATTTTTTTTTTGTAATTTCACCAATGATGGAGATTGACCAACTTTTATAATCTCAGAAATATAATGGTATATATGTTTAAAATTTCGTGTTTTTACTCTTTTTTATATATCCTAAGCTCTGATTCATAAGTCAAAACAAGTACACCAAACAGTTTCGTTGGCCATGTGGTGCTCTTTATTTCTCGACAAGGGCTAATATGCGGCACAGCTCACTTCAGTCTCACTTTTCCTGAATATATATTGCCGTGGTAATGCCGTCGATCAGCTCCGTGCAAATTGCATCATAAAACAGGCAGTTCCCCATGGCTACTTCCACACCCTGCAGACTGGCCATCTCAGTTGTAATATTGTGCTGTTTCTCACTTCTCCCTCTTGCACACGCGCGGCTCCTCCTTTCTGACAAAAACACCCTCCATGATAGCAAGGCCTTCTCCATCAAAGGTGGCGATGGCGCAGGAGGTGGGCAAGGTTTTGGTGTGAGTATTAACCATGGAGGTCACGACACATCAATTGGTATAGGCGGTGGCTTTGGAGGTGGAGCCGGCACTACACGTGGTGGTGGTGCAAGTGTGGGTGGCGGGGCAGGTGGAGGTGTTGGCATAGACGTGGGTCATGGTGGGGTGGATGTAGGGATTGGCGGGGGAGGAGGTGTTGCAGTTAACGGTGGTGGTGTGCATGCAGGAGGAGGAGGAGGCGGTGGTGTTGGTGTCCATATAGGTCGTGGTGGAGTGAGAATAAGCACAGGGGGTGGTGGTGGTGCTGGCGGAGGTGAAAGTGCGGGAAGTAGCGGAGGTGGATTTGGTGGAGGAAATGGAGTTGGCCGTGCTGGGAATGCAGTGGGAGGTGGCGGGGGTTCTGGTAGCGCAATTGGTCGTAGCGGAAGTGGAGGAGGTAGCGGGGTTGGATCAACAAGTTCTACAATAGGAGGTGGCTCTGGAAGTGGTGGTGGACAGGGTTAAAATTTTGCTCTGATCAATTATATGGGGTATTTCATTTTAATCTAGTAATTATGAAATAACCCTCTCCAGTGAATATTAAAACATGGTCTCGAATCAACATGTTTGAGTTTGTACTGTTAGATACCATATGTTTGGCTTTTTGCACATTTGATGTGCCTAGTAATGTGTCGGTTGTGAAGTATTAACCGACATCTTATATTGTATTATAACTGCATGCTGTCATGCTGATCAAACTAGCATACAAGCAGTGTATACTAATGCTTTAATTATAGTGTGGTGGGAAAGTTGTAAGGGGAAGTCAGTTATTTTTATGCAAATTAACGTATATCTCAACAGAAATCCAATTCTTTTGGCAAGTGAAATCTTGTTTTGCAAAAATCAGTGGGTCTCATAGAAGTCGCCACACTAACTGAAAGGATGAAACAAACTTGGAATTACCACATTAATTAGACAAACAGAATTTCCCACAATGATCTAATTAAAAAGAATAAAATCATAAAAATTGGCTCATGCTCATTTTATAATCTCAATTATAATATTTTCATTATTTCTATTTTCACTGTTACTTTTTATTTAATACCAATAGATCATATGCCGATGAGCCCTAGCGGTGGATCTGCCAATGATCTTGGCATCAAATAAAGATGAGCCCAAGCAGTTGATCCGCCAATGATCCCGGCATCAAATAGAGATGATCGGAGAGAGTCATTCCAAAGTCAAAAACAAATACGATGTTAGACTTTTTGGAATATCCACAGCTTAACTGTATGCAAAATATAAAACATACAATATTGAGTAACTATAACATTACGAAACCAGCCTAAAAACCATTATAAAACCATATGTGTTTGACATTATAACATAAGGACACGAGGCAAAGCTGAGTGGTGCTAAGGCCAACATAGGGACTAGACGGAGGTTGTACAAAGCGATGAAAGGGTCGGGCCATTGAGGTCCAGGGATATCTGTGTATCTCATTGTTTGGTTGGTTCTAATGTCTTCATTTATCAACACTAGATTATATGGTAGTTAGAGTTATGTTAGAATAGAATTATTTGTATCATACTTTTCCTTATTGTCGAAACATAATTTCGGCAATATGAAAAGGGGGTAGCGCACGAGACTGAAAAGTGGATGGATGCGGAGACAAGGATTTAGACAGGTTCAGGCCCTCTCAATGAGAGGTAATACCCTACTCCTGTTTGGGGATTGTATCCGCCGGGGGTTGTATTGATCTGACGATCTATTGTGTGCTCATGCCCCCTAGAGGGCCTCCTACCCACCTTATATAGGATGGGGGCAGGATTACAAGATAGAAACCTTAACCAATACGGTATCGGTTTCCTAATTCTACTTTACAATATTACCAAACCAAGACTCTAGGCCGTTTCATAATACATAAGGAAACGTAATACCCAAGTCATAGATCTGTTACATATTATATACATCTAAGCTATCCCCTATAACTAGTCGGATAACCACGTCGAGTGGGTATGGGGTACCCATAATCTCCACAGTAGCCCCTGAGACCATCACAGTCGAAAAGATAATCTTCTCTCGAACTAAATTACTCCAGAGCCGAGTGCTTCAATCATCTTTGCCATGATCTCCGGAATACTTTTATCAAATCAGAAGACTGTGGAGGGCTGAAAAATAATAAAATATAGACTTAGGTGCATCGACTAGATGCACCTGATAGGTGTAGCCCCCAACTATGTGGTTAGTTGAACAAACTAAGCATATAGTCAAGGAATAAATAGATTAACCAGCTGAGTGGTTTTAAGCCACCTAAGTAGCATAAGGATAGCACATACGACATGAATCCCCGAGTAAATAAGACTCAAGTGATAGACCGTCTGCCTTGTGAAAATATGATGCATGCAACCTAGGTTACCACATCTTTGAAAACTCACATAGCAAAAACAGCTATAAAAAAGCTTCTATGCTGTGAATAAAGAAATTTCCAAAGCATTAAGTATACACCATGCTCACACTGTTTTAACAGATGTGCTTAAGTCCCTAAAAGACACATGGCTTTACCATACTTGGAAACATAAGGCATATGTGGTATAAAATCCGTGTAAATAGAACTCATCAAGGATTTACCAACCGCCTGAAAAATGACCAAAATATATAATCAGCCTAAACCATAATATTGGTCAATAAAAGTGCACACTTACGTGACGAAAAGCAACGATATTATATCTAATCGATTGCTTTATAGATCAAACAGTGCCTTGACTTATATATATGAAAAAGTCAGCGGGGCAGCTATATAAAGCTTCACTGTTTGTCACCTTTTAAAGTGTATTGTACCAACTCCTAAAAGTTGAGTAACAGCAATATAAAAGGATTTTAAGGTATTGGGCACTTGATCACGCGCACTTTTGCCTAAGAAAAAAAATGCCTAAGTCCCTAAAAGAACGTGACTGCCACACCTGAAATATGGGCTGCAGACATATTAGGCCTAGACCAAAAAATATGCCTTCGATACCCTCAAAAAGATGACGCATATAACATGCCTCTTGACATGCTCCCGAGTGATAAATCTTCCGGGCACTGTAGACCAAGTGCATCTCATCCGAGTGGCTTCTGGTCCAAATAATTATCTCTCATGGGGTATAATGAAGTAAAAATGATAATTGAATCCCGACTGGCGCAAATACTCAGTCGATGGCCCTCATGGGGAATAAAGATTGATCCAGACCTTGAGCATAGGGCATAATCTTACGGCCATGAATATGTATCCGGAACTAATCCAAATCAAAGGCATAATCCTTAAGCCTGAGCTGATGAAGCCCCTGAGCATATAGCTTGTCATTATGTTGTAGTCGAAATCGTCAACTAGTAGTAGCTGATGTAGTCGGCATGAGATGATATCGCCCATCAGAGGTGACGAAGATGTCAGTAGTAGAGACAAAATTGCCCATCAGCAGCGATAATGAAATCCATCGATTATGAAGATGAAGAAACCGGTCGACGACAGCTGATGTGACCAACGGTCATGACAACTGGTGATAGCGGCAATAGTCGTATATGAAGACGAGGAAACCAGTCGGTAATGCCAAACATAATTGGTAGTGAAGATGAAATTGCTCATCCATGACAACAGAATATGTGCGGCAGGAGAGGCATAGCATGATGTTGATGAAGACGATGATGTTGATGATCCAGTCAATGGCGGTGTAGCAGCCGATGATATGATGAGGTCGCCCATCAGCGGCGGTGTAGTAGGCCAACCGTGATGGCAAAATAACAAGTCGGCGTTGACATAGGCAACCGAAGGCGAAGACATAATCCTCCATTAGCGATAGTAGCGATGTCAGAGCCGATGAAGTAGAGGTAATACCAAGGATGCTCAGCAAGAAGTCGACGAAAAATGATCCAGTTGGATATTCAGTGTTGATTAAGCTTGAACCCTCGAAGCAAACTCCTTGGTTGATGGTAATGGACCGGAGATCACAATTATATTAATGGAGAAGTTGCTGATGATGACTTCAGTAATAATAATCCATCAAATTGTTGAAAATATATCGAAGCTCGAGTAGTTTCCTTGACGCCAACGTTTGCATGACGAAGATTGATGCAATGCCCGTTGATTTATGACGATGGCAGTAGAACTTGATCTTGTAACTGTTGCAAATGCTTTGCTTAGAGGTAAGCAAATCGTGTTGTCCAACTCGTAGAATCTGAGCTGATTGGCTGATAACCCAAACTCCCGGGCATGGAGGTTAAATATTGAACTTGATACTTCAGAAATTTGGAGTAAATTGTGGCAGCATCCAGAAACCAAAATTGCCGATAAAAAATTGATGTTGCTGAAGTAGAACGCCTGCTCTGAGTTAAAGACGAAGATAATGACTTCCGGAGTTGACTCATTGGCTGGTTATTTGATTGCTTCATCTTGACATAGTGTCTGTCCAATTTTGAGTCTTGTATTTGTGTAGCCCCCGACTCTTTGGTTAGTTGGGAAGCAACTGAACATAGAGTCGAGAACTGTAGCTTGTCATTGAGCAGCCATTGCTTGTGTGAGGATACGCAATGAGGATGTCCGAGTAAAAATCTTGAAGATTGGAACGCCACTTGTTGTAGTAGATTGGCTCAGCTTCATATGCAAAGATGTCGAGGCTCTTGAAGACGTCGTGGTTAATGATGCGAAACTTCCGAAATAGTGGCAGTAGAGTTTGCCTGTGCCGAAAATAATGAAGACGAAGTTGCCCCATAGTGGTGATAAAATTGCAATGCCGTGATGACGTGGACACGAGTTGGTGGCAACAAAGGTAAACCAGTGGCAAAGACGCGTAGTCGTGAAGATAAAAACACCAGTGGGCAGCGGCAGAACCAGTTGGTGGTGAAGACGTAGACGCCCAGCAACGGTGGTGCGACCAACCAACCGTGTAGGTGTAGGAACCAGTCGGCGACAATGACGATGGCCGGTGGTGAAGACGTAGACGCCCAACAACGGTGGTGTAGCCAACCAACCGTGTAGGCGGAGGAACCAGTCGGCGACGATGACAATGGCCGGCGGTGAAGACGTGGATGCCCAGCAACGGTGGTGTGACCAACCAACCGTGTAGGCGGAGGAACCAGTCGGCGACGATGACAATGGCCGGCGGTGAAGACGTAGACGCCCAATAACAATGGTGTGACCAACCAACCGTGTAGGCGGAGAAACCAGTCGGCGACGATGACGATGACCGGCGGTGAAGATGTAGACGCCCAGCAACGGTGGTGTAACCAACCAACCGCATAGGCGAAGGCACCAGTCGGCGATGGCGAAGGCGAGCCGGTGATGAAGACGTAGACGCCCAACAACGGGGGTGTAACCAATCAACCGTGTAGGCGGAGGAACCAGTCGGCGATGATGACGATGGCCGGCGGTGAAGACGTGGATGCCCAGCAACGGTGGTGTGACCAACCAACCGTGTAGGCGGAGGAACCAGTCGGCGACGATGTCGATGGCCGGTGGTGAAGACGTAGACGCCCAGCAACGGTGGTGTGACCAACCAACTGTGTAGACGGAGGAACCAGTCGGCGATGATGACGATGGCCGGCGGTTGATGACGTGGATGCCCAGCAACGGTGGTGTGACCAACCAACCGTGTAGGCGGAGGAACCAGTCGGCGACGATGTCGATGGCCGGTGGTGAAGACGTAGATGCCCAGTAACGGTGGTGTGACCAACCAATCGTGTAGGCGGAGGAACCAGTCGGCGACGATGACGATGGCCGGCGGTGAAGATGTGGATGCCCAGCAACGGTGGTGTGACCAACCAACCATGTAGGCGGAGGAACCAGTCGGCGACGATGTCGATGGCCGGTGGTGAAGACGTAGACGCCCTGCAACGGTGGTGTGACCAACCAACCGTGTAGACAGAGGAACCAGTCGGCGACGATGACGATGGCCGGCGGTTGATGACGTAGACGCCCAACAACGATGGTGTGACCAACCAACCGCATAGGCGAAGGCACCAGTCGGCGATGGCGAAGGCGAGCCGGTGATGAAGACGTAGACGCCCAACAACGGTGGTGTAACCAATTAACCGTGTAGGCGGAGGAACCAGTCGGCGATGATGACGATGGCCGGTGGTGAAGACGTGGATGCCCAGCAACGGTGGTGTGACCAACCAACCGTGTAGGCGGAGGAACCAGTCGGCGACGATGTCGATGGCCGGTGGTGAAGACGTAGACGCCCAGCAACGGTGGTGTGACCAACCAACTGTGTAGACGGAGGAACCAGTCGGCAACGATGACGATGGCCTGCGGTTGATGACGTCGACGCCCAACAACGATGGTGTGACCAACCAACCGTGTAGGCGGAGAAACCAGTCGGCGATGATGACGATGGCCGGCGGTGAAGTCGTAGATACCCAACAACGGTGGTGTGACTAACCAACCGTATAGGCGAAGACACCAGTCGGCGGCGGCGAAGGCAGGCCGGCGGTGAAGACGTAGATGCCCAACAATAGTGGTGTGACCAACCAACCGTATAGGCGAAGACACCAGTCGGCGGCGGTGAAGGCGAGCCGGCGGTGATGTTCTGACTGATCCATTCCCAAAGCGTAGGAGATAAGCTTAGAGCCATGAATCCCCACTATGCATATCTGGATTTGGATCCTGCAGTATAAACATATAGGATGAGTAGCATCTGAAGCAAATAGAATACTTGAGAAAAATTCAAGCATTTTAAAATATTTATAAATATGTATTTCTCCTCTTGTAGATTTTGATTTCCCCGAGTAGATGACTCATCACTTTTAAACACTCTGCCCGACTAGTCATTGACATGAGTTCGTCATTAATGGAACAAAGTTTCATGCATTGGAGTTTACTACTCGGGTACTTTTACAATTGTTAAGAGCAGAAAGCAAATTATATTATCTCTATGCTTTTGATTTTTTCCGAGTAATACTTAGCACCTTGCGTTATATACTCCATCCAACGAGCCCCCGGGTGCTAGGAATCGACCCGAAGGCAACTATCCATCGACAAACCAAACGGAAGGCATAGGGATATAGAGCTCTTAACTCGATCGGTACTTTTTTACTCGGATTATCTCGCAAGCAATCAAGATAAATATTATAAAAGTTTATGAAAAAATATGATATAACATCTGTAGCCCCCGACTCACTACTCAATGGAAAATCAATTGGTGTAGTGAGGCAAAGGAGAAGCAAAATATCATATGAAGAATAGAATAATGATAACTTAGCTTTGTTGTCTTCCCCGTGGTGACGATAGGGTTGTCCATCAATGACGACGAAAACACCAGTCGGCGATGGCGGAAGGCGAGCCGGCGGTGAAAACGATATCGCCATTAGTAACAGCGTGAAGGCGAAGAGACCAGTCGGCGGCGATGATGATGGCCGGTGGTGAAGACGCTGACGCCCAACAACGGTGGTGCGACCAACCAACCGTGTAGGCGGAGGGCACCAGTCGGCGGCGGTGGAGGTGAGCCGGCGGTGAAGATGATGTCGCCATGAGTAACAGCGGCGGAGCACACCAACCGTGAAGGCGAAGAGACCAGTCAGCGGTGATGACGGCGGCCGGTGGTGAAGATGATGTCACCATAAGTAACAGCGGCGGAGCACACCAACCGTGAAGGCGAAGACACCAGTCGGCGGTGATAACGGCAGTCGGTTGTGAAATCATAGACGCCCAACAACGGTGTGTGACCAACCAACCGTGTAGGCGAGGACACCAATCGGCGACGATGACGGTAGCCGGCGGTGGACACGTAGGTGCCCAACAACGGTGGTGTGACCAACCAACCGTGTAGGCGAAGAGACCAGTCGGCAGCGATGACGGCAGCCGGTGGTGAAGATGATGTCGCCATGAGTAACAGCGGCGGAGCACACCAACCGTGAAGGCGAAGAGACCAGTCGGCAGCGATAACGGCAGCCGGTGGTGAAGACGATGTCGCCATGAGTAACAGCGGTGGAGCACACCAACCGTGAAGGCGAAGACACCAGTCGGCGGTGATGAAGGCGGACCGGTGGTGAAGATGATGTCGCCATGAGTAACAGCGGCGGAGCACACCAACCATGAAGGCGAAGACACCAGTCGGCGGCGATGACGATGGCCGGCGGTGAAGACGATATCGCCATGAGTAACAGCGGCGGAGCACACCAACCGTGGAGGCGAAGAGACCAGTCGGCAACAGTTGTGCCACGGCATCACATGTGAACAACAAAAAATACCAAGAGATTAATCTGATATTTATAGATCAATTTAATAAACGACAATAAGTTAGAAGGGGAAAAAACCCGGATTGGAGATTCAAGCCATTGAAACTTGCTGAGATTGATGTCAGCGTTTTTGTTGAAATTGATTCCATCGCACTTCTTGATGGGGAACTCAGCGTACCCCTACCTGGCGCGCCAACTGTCGAAACATGATTTCGGCAATATGAAAAGGGGGTAGCGCACGAGACTGAAAGTGGATGGATGCGGAGACAAGGATTTAGACAGGTTCAGGTCCTCTCAATAAGAGGTAATACCCTACTCCTGTTTGGGGATTGTATCCGCCGGGGGTTGTATTGATCTAACGATATATTGTGTGCTCATGCCCCCTAGAGGGCCTCCTACCCACCTTATATAGGATGGGGGCAGGATTACAAGATAGAAACCTTAACCAATACGGTATCGATTTCCTAATTCTACTTTACAATATTACCAAACCAAGACTCTAGGCCGTTCCATAATACATAAGGAAACGTAATACCCAAGTCATGATCTGTTACATATTATATACATCTAAGCTATCCCCTATAACTAGTCGGATAACCACGTCGAGTGGGTATGGAGTACCCATAATCTCCACACTTATCTCTAAGGAATACCATTCCTTATCTTTACCCACATAACCTATATATCATTCCCGAGGGCCAAGGCTCAATACAACAAGTTCAGCTATGCAGTAATATTCTCTCCATGTACTATTGAACAATAAAAACTATCAACTCCAATTGATCCTATTAGTACAATCATGAGAAAACGGCTGCATCGACTTCTCCATTTTGCATCGCTTCGTCCCAACCTCCATACTTAACTTTCAGGAACGGTTGCATTTATAAGACATGAGTCATGGAGAATTTGAGAAGGAAGAAGCTAAAAGAAAATTTGACAGATGTTTGGTGATTTATAAATAAAAATTCAATTAATGAAATATGATTTGGTGATCGAACTATTGAAACTAGACATCAGTGACTTTTCAAATACACAGTTTGAAAAAAAACAAAAAATGGTATCCATTTATTAAATGTGCATTTTTCAAATACATTTTTTAAAATAGTATCCAAATATTTTTGCATGCGCATGAATAGTTTTAGGCTAAAAAGTAAATTTCCCTCCAAACTAGTACCTCAAAATCAATAACTGGCCCTTATAACTGCGGGTACACAACCTGTCTTAAAGGTCATCCTGAACTGCCGATTTGGTTCGTGGGCCGGTAGATCTGTCCAATGGTTCTACTCCACTGCAAAGCAGCAAAAGAACAAGATTGATATGATCGAAACGCTTACCCGAATCAGCGGAACCAACAAACCCGTGCTGATAATTTGTGAAATAACTAGTAGCCTATTGCTGATCCGGAGTAGACGATGATGATCTCTCTTATATACAAGCACATAAAAGATGAACAATGAACATGGATTTATGGAGAGGCATCACAGCTTTTTTGCTTTCTCACATGTGGATTCCTCTATATCTCTGTACCACTCTCTTGGTATATATACCTATAATAGGGAGATTCCTATTAGGATAAGAATACCTATATTTGGTATGAGTCCATCTTTATCTCTTCCTGGATAAACCGAAGCAACCACGGGAGACAGAACCGTGTCGGCATAGCCCACACACGGCATAAGAGCAGTGGTTTTTCATAACAAGTTTTAGGTTACCCTAGTACCTCAAAATTAATAAGTGGCCCTTTAAAGTCATCCGGAACTGCTGATTTGGTTCATGGACCGGTGGATCTATCCATTGGTTCCACTCCACTACAAAGCAAGAATTTTTTATTTATATATTTATTTATTTATAAAGGGAAAAATCCAAATAACCCCTACAAGTCACTAGTCTTTCTAATCTACCCCTAAAACTTAATTTGGTGCGAAAACACTCCTCACAATTATATTTTCTCTTCTAACTTTCCAACTCTGTCTAGTTTTTAGTGACTTCTCATCGTGCACAGTCCTTCTCAAGCATGGTGAGCAAAGTTATCCCTATGCAGTGTTCACCTAAACACTAGATGGCTGGTGACCCATGGTCTAGATTCTAGATAATATACCATACTATATACTATCCACATATTTTTCTTGGTGTCGGGACACCCATGCTAGATATTATGTAGGCTATTAAGCATGACAACGCGAACTATTTAGTTGGATAAGATCTCAATAAAATCCAAATAAAATGGTAACCATCCAACCTCATCATAGACCTAGCATGCAAAATACCAAACACAATATAAAACCCAAAGCACCGAGTAATGAGCAAATGAGATATTCGATGGAATAGCTTGCCAGTCAACTTCAACCTAAGATATGCCTGTCAAACCACTTGAAGGCGGCGATCAAATGAGTTACATATCTCAGGGGACTCGAACCATAGGCTACATTCCACGATCATCTCAATTACTCAAAACCCATACTCATGTTCAACTAGCTCCCAGGATGAGGGCTAGTCTCACATTTTCATCTCAAGCAATGATACACATCAATAGGGCATACGCACATGTAAATTTCAGATTAGAGCTAATCTAGAAATACATAGGCCGACCGTCCAAATATTTAGATTTCAGTGGAAGCTTGTCTACCATAACCCACAAGCAAGCCAACTAGGGGTAGGCCCATAATAAAACCGTCCTGCAGAAGCAACGAATCCCGCAACACTCAACTTAAACAAACTCACCACCTGCAAAATAATCTAAACAACAACATATAACAAGAACAAGTGTCAGTACATTAAACAATTTAATATACTGGCAAGCAAGAACAATCCTGAGATACTACATGCAAAGCTTATATCAAAGGAGAGCTATTTGTAGTCTCATTTTTGCATAAAGCAGATTCTATTTCACAACCATTTGCAATGGAAATTTGTAAATCATGTTAAAGCATATACACAAGTAAATCATGGTATCCATCATGATCATAACATATATCTCATAATACCACATTTGCTATCCTCCATGGCAACAAGTCACCATATTTACCGTCATCAACATCATATACATCATAAATCACCATTCCCACATCCCATTTTCATAAACGCTTTTATAAAACAAGTCTATACTCATGAACTTCACTATGCCGCTCGTGACCGCGAGCATGGCTAATCGATTAGATTTAACTCTGCAGAGTTTGTACAACATTACCCACATGATATGTGTCGATGTTCTAGATCACGACCACGGTATTTGCATGGTATGAGGATCGTTGGTATCAGGGCATACGCGAGATTGAGGTACAAGAGATAGGAGATAAAGATTTTTATACAGGTTCAAGCCCCTTATCTAACAGGTAATAGCCCTACTCTTGTTGGCCGAAGCCGGTGTTTCTATTATATATCAGTATCACTCGAGTACAATATTTGGGATAACCTATCTAGTCGTTGTCGACAGTGGCATAGACCACCACTCGTAGTCGACGATAGGGTAGTCTTCCTCCTCGAATATGAACGCAGCAAGATCAGACATATCGCTAAATCTCTCTTGTCGGCCTCCGCAAGCACTAGATTGGGTATGTCTAGGCTTATCTTTGATATCGGTGTCTGGTGGCGCGTATTGATGTCTATTCTGAGTGTTGCCTCCTTCTGACTGGGCTTGTCAACTCTCCTCCTACGGCGTCTTATATTTATACCCACAGATATCCCCTTGTCCAAGTAGAACTATGAAAACAAATATGGATAAGATCTATATAGTCCTTGTAGTATCCATGTAGAACTCTGCTTCTCCTTCCTTGTCCGGAATACCTTCCGTACACAAGACCTGATTCCGTATAAGTCTTGGTATATGGTGGGCCCTGCCGACCTTAACCCATGATCATAGGGTATGCCTTATCCATAACCCTGACAGTAGCCCCCCGACTTCAATGCAAATGGACGAATCGATGTTCTCGACCAAAGACCTTAAAACAACAGTTATTGAACCCACTTAACCATTCTCGAATGACCGAGAAGGCGTGGAGTCTGCGACTAAGTCCCCTGATTAAACTCGATCGAGAAATTGGATTGAAGTCAAAAATTGCATCATGGCAGGTACACCATCGCTTCATTCCGTAATCCCTGTCGATACCCAACAACCGTTCTCGAATAATCGAGTAGTTGTAGAGTCTGCAACAAAGCCCTAAAATCTGACTTGACTATTCTGATATCTGAGTTTCCTAAAATCAATTCTCAAACTAAATTGTTAGATAAAAAAAGCCCTCGAGCCAATGCTTAGGGGTAACATGATATAATATGGATTGGAAATAAATTGAATCTACATATGACAATAAAAGAGTACTCTCGCTAGAGCTGCCCTAAACAATCGGAGTGTGATACTCTCCCTAGCCCCCAGCTATGCCGTTGGAGAACTCGTTCTCGGAGGGTATAGCTTGAAAAATCTATAACCTGACCCAAGCGAGCTGTGAATACCTAGCCCCCAGCTGTGAAGTTGGGAAAACCAATTCCTGATTACACGGCTTAGTTAATACGCTACCGATGAGCACTCTGATATGACCATATATGACATGGTAGCTTGGCTCTGCAGTGCCTAACATCACCTTATCAGCTCTGGGCATCCCTAGCTGAGGACCATGAGGACCTCGGGGGTGTGACAGACTAGCGTAAACAAACGTTAAGTACGACTTCGACAGATGGTGTTATACAGGTAAGGGATCTCTGGGTAAATATTGCATGTTTTATATATAAAAACATTTACAGAGATTGATACACTTGGGGTTACGAGATGACCACCACACTGGGTGAAAACCAGGTATGTAGTCATACTCAATCACTTCGTAGAAACGGTGGGAGAATCGCTACCATCGCTAGTCGAGGACCAGGTATATAGACGTACTCGACCACTCAAAGATGTGGTGTGAGAATCGCTACGCATACCACGACCACTTGAAGTCGTGGTGCAAGAACCGTTGCGCCGCTGTTCGATGACCGGGCGTAGACGTATCTCGACCACTTGAAGTCTTGGTACAAGAACCACTATGCCACTGGTCGATGACCGGGCATCGACATATCTCGACCACTCGAAGTCAACTGATAGGCGAGGAGAGATGGCTACAATTGACTGTTCGATGACCGAGTAGGCATCTTCTCGATCACCTAAAGTCAACTGATAGGTGGCGACATATGGCTACAATCGACTGGTCGATGACCAGGAGTAGGCATCTTCTCGATCACCTGAAGGCAACTGATAGGTGGTGAGAGATGGCTACAATCAATTGGTTGATGACCAGGAGTAGGCATATTCTCGGTCATCTGAAGGCAACTGATAGGTGTCGAGAGATGGCTACAATCGACTGGTCAATGACCAGGAGTAGGCATCTTCTCGATCACCTAAAGGGGCGCTAGAATTGGTTATTACATGTGCATGTCATGTGGCCAGCATGATTCACATACCCAACTTGTAGCATATCCAGATGTTCGTTCGCAGCTACGTCGGGTGATCAAGCCGACAATGTTTGCGGGGATTTATCCGTTGTCAACCTGTTCGCAGATTGTTCAGCCGCGGCCGACACTATGCGCGAGATAGGTTGTCGGTCTTCGTTGGTAGGATTGGTCCATCAACTCCGCATTTCTCGAGAATACTCTTGATAATGGTGTTGTACCCGGCCGTTGCATACTCAAGTACTCAATTATTCCTGAAAGGTATTTACTAGAAGACAAGATATATAGCAGAAAATATCGAGTATGTACTCAGAAAACTGCATGAAACTTCTAGTATTATCAGGATATAATGAGCAGACATAGATTAAATACCGAGTACTATGTAAACCATAGACAAGCATGTTTTATATAAAAGAAATAGAGCGAGCCCCCAGCATTAAACCTTAGTCAGTTTAATACAGGAAGTACTTGCATAATAGATATTGTAAAAAAAAGCATGCTCTAGGTAAACATAATAAATTATGGATTTGACAATGTCGTATAGATCTGAAAAATAGGTGCTGTAAATTGCATATAAAATATTGCGTACTTGTGTAGATATATGGTGGATATATCTACGGAATTAGTAGATTAATAGCCCTACTCCTGTTGGCCAAAACCGGTATTTCTATTATATATCAGTATCACTCGAGTATAATATTTGGGATATCCTATCTAGTCGTCATCGACACAGCAGCATAGACCACCATTCGTAGTCGACGGGGTAGTCTTCCTCCTCGAGATCAGACATATCGCTAGATCTCTCTTGTCGGCCTTCGCAAGCACTAGATTGGGTATGTCTAGGCTTATCTTTGATATCTGTGTTTGGCAGCATGTATTGATGTCTATTTTGACTTTTGCCTCCCTCTGACTAAGCTTGTCCCCTCTCCTCCTACAGGGTCATGTATCTATACTCACAGATGTACCCTTATCCAAGTAGAACTAGGGAAACAAATATGGATATGATCCGTATAGTCCTTGTAGTCTCCATGTAGAACTCTGCTTCTCCTTCCTTATTCGGAATACCTTCCGTACATGAAGCCTGATTCCGTATAAGTCTTGGTATAAACTGCCGAGCTTAATCCATGATCATAGGGTATGCCTTATCCATAACCCTAACAATATGACAAAGCCGCGAGGCTATTCTCTAGTTTGTTCGATACCCGTCGGTACCACCACACTCTACACATTGAATGTGGTCTAGCATAATGAAGTCGTTACATTGCCTAATGCCTAACCTTTCATGAGCACAGCAAGTGCTTATCGACACTAGGAGCAACCCTAGTGACGCTAGGTCGAGGGGCCCCTCTCCGTCCCTAGCACCGTGAGGCAAACATTGTTCTCTCAACGAGGCACTTAAACCGTTATATTGGACACGCTTAGACGCCTAGTCAAAACCACACTAGGTAGCTCCTATAAACCATCGTTCCGACTAGTTCATACTACTATCGCCTCCCAATGCAAGGTTAGACATTAAACAACTTAGTAAGCTAAGGCCGTCCCATTCCTAGCGCATGTGGTTGCATGGTTTACAATAGATGGTACCATAGAGTTTAGTACTTAATCAACTTAGGCGAATACTCCCCCTAATGGTGTGCAACTACCACCATATGCACACCACTTGTTGCCCAATTCTAAAACAAGTTTTCCTCCAATTTAGTTCACAACCAGTCATAGGTTTTCATCTTTGTCCAGATGTAAAATAATACTCAAAGTTTCATTTATAAGGTGACCATAATGTTATTTAGCATATTTCTAAGCATGGCTAAGCATATAGTGCCATATTAAGCAATTATAGACCCAAATGAGCACAAATGAAGTACTCTAACCATTCCTAAGGGTACAAAAGCATGGATTACAACATTTCAAGGGGCTTCATGCAGCAAGTTGGACATACCTACCATTTACCATATTTTAAATATCAATAGTTATAAATACGCATGCAATTTTTTGAAATAACATTTTCCTTTCCCCAAATCATAGGATTCAGTGTGTTCAAAGGAGGAGGGGAGCACTTGCCTTGCACCTCTTAACCTAGAACAGAAGCTAGAACCCAATTCTCACCGTCATTGGAATCGCTATCTATACAAGATTAACGTACATATGATAAATAGCAAATAATGCGAAAGGTCCAAAATGCTCTAAAATGCATGATTACTTCACAGTGGGTTGGTACCAGCTTAAGATGAGTTTAAGTGAAAGATTTTATATTTTATGATTTTTATTTTAGGAGATATGAATTTTACATGTTCTAGGCCAGAATATGTCCTTTGTTCCTTAGGCTAAATTTTGGAGTACTTTTGAAGTGGTTCTGTCGAAATTTATTTCACAGTGTTAAAGTGCATAACTTTCTAAGATAAACCTAACTGGTTTCATAATTTTTGAAACTTGTATGAATTTCTTATGCATTTTACCAAGTTAGGGTGCATATTATGTTTACTATTTGATATACAAAATTTTAAAGGAATTTCTTGTACTGTATGTTTTAGATTTTAGTTCACAGAGGTAAAGGGTATAATTTTTTGGTTCCAACAAATTTATTTCACTCATTTGGAGCTAGGATGTAATTTCTATAAATTTTACAATTTAGGATTTACATTATGGTAAGTATCTTATACTACACAAAATTTAGAGACATATTTTGTACTGTAAGTGCCATGTTTTAGTTTACAACCTTCGTGAGCACAACTTTGTGAGTCTACTGGAATTTGGTTCATCTCAAACGGAGCTAATATGAATTTTCTACAAGTTTTCCTATTTTCTAGTGGATCAAATAATGCTTTAACTATATATTTTGTTTATATTTTCCAGATTTCAAATAGGAGGGTCCACTGGCAGTGTCAAGCAAATATGTAAGGAGGCCCCTGAGTTTTCTGGGAATCAACCCTCACTGCACCACTTGAGTGAAATCTATTTCTCAAGGAGACCTCAGTGTTTAAAGTTATTGTGTTTTAATCCTAGGTCCATTGTGAGTCTCAAGGGAGTTTTATAAAATGGTGCCTACAGTTTTGATTCTTCTCCGAAGAGGTCCCTGCGACCTGGACTATACAGGCAGCCATGGCCAGGGTCCCTATTTGCCATCGCCGGCGACGAACAGTGGGTCGGATGCGATGGAGGCAAAAAGCAAAATCATAGGGGAGGTCGGGGAGAACACAATGGTGGCGCATGCACGCCGAATGGTGACCGGAGTGAACACCTTCGGTGATATGAACGGCAGGAGTTTTCAGGGTGTCACTACAACGGTAACCTTTATCTGTGTCGGGCTCCAACCCACATCTGTGTCGGATATAGAGCCCGACACAGCGTAAAGGTCACTGATGTGAGGAATCATCTCAAAAGGGCATAAGTTTTTCAAATGGCAGAAACCGAGGTGCACTGGGATCAGAAGTTTTTCAAATCAGTGTTGTGAGTGCACTAACTCGACCGAACTAACTTCTGACCCTAGGTACCCCAGATATTGCGACGTTTCGATAATATTTTCCTGAACCAACTTTAATATTAAAGTCGAATAATTACCAAAAAATAACAAAAACCGAGGTGCAATGGGATCTGACGGTGTCTTAATCGGTTTTGTGAATTACATATGACACGATCAAACCACCGTCAGACCCTAGGCACCTCGGATTCTGCAATAATTTGGTAACGTACATTTTCTAACATTTTAACTATGCATTAAAATTAGTCTAGTTCAATAAAATAAACTACATTTCTGTAACGGGCTAAAACTAAATTTGAACTAAACCTAATTTGACTCCTGCCTAAAAGTCACTAAACCTAATTTGTAACTACATCAAATTTCCACCAAACCTAAAAGTCACTAAACCGAATTTGCAAAAACCTAACATCACTAACATCACTAATAATTCCCAGAAATCACTAAAAATCACTAACATCACTAATAATTCCCAGAAATCACTACAAATCACTAACATCACTAATAATTCCCAGAAATCACTAAAAATCATTAGTACTAATTTTTAACTAAACCTAATTTTCACTAAACCTAAAAGTCACTAAACCGAATTTACAAAAACCTAACATCACTAACATCACTAATAATTCCCAAAAATCACTAAAAATCACTAACATCACTAATACTTCCAAAAAATCACTAATACTAATTTTTAACTAAACCTAATTTTCACTAAACCTAAAAGTCACTAAACCGAATTTACAAAAACCTAACATCACTAACATCACTAATAATTCCCAAAAATCACTAAAAATCACTAACATCACTAATACTTCCCAAAAATCACTAAAAATCACTAATACTAATTTTTAACTAAACCTAATTTTCACTAAACCTAAAAATCATTACATAAATTTCACTAATACTAATTTTTAACTAAACCTAATTTGCACTAAACCTAAAAATCATTACCTAAATTTCACTAATACTAATTTTTAAATAAACCTAATTTGCACTAAACCTAAAAATCATTACCTAAATTTCACTAATACTAATTTTTAAATAAACCTAATTTGCACTAAACCTAAAAATCTAAGTCACTGTCATCACTAAAATAACCTAAGTTCAAAAGCTAAAATAATCTAAAAAACTCACCGGCGATGTGGCGGCCGACGGCTTGGGGAGGAGAGGTGACCGGCGGCTTGGGGAGGAGAGGTGCCCGGCGGCTTGGGGAGGAGAGGCGCCAGGCTTGGGAAGATTCGCCCGGCGGCGGCTTGGGGAAGAAGCGACCGGCGGCGGGTTTGGCGGCGTCGGCGTCGGCGTCGTGCTCGTCGGCGGCGGTTGATAGGGTTAGAGGACTTAGAAAAATTTCGAATCCGGCCAGATCCAGATCCAGCGCGGTTATTTTATTCTTAGTACGGTAGTTAACATCTCAATTGGGCCTGAACAAGAGCCCATCACGGATGACAACATCCGTGACGGGCTCCACTTCAACGCCCGATAGAGATGACATCATCTCTATCGGGCACCACACCAAGGCCTGTCACGGATGTTGTCATCCGTGATGGGCTCCACTTAGACGCCCGATAGAGATGACATCATCTCTATCGGGCAACACACCAAGGCCCGTCACGGATGACAACATCCGTGACGGGCTCCATTCCAACGCCCGATAGAGATGACATCATCTCTATCGGGCACCACACCACGGCCTGTCATGGATGACAACATCTGTGACAGGCTCTAGTTTGGGCCCGATAGAGATGTTGTCATCTGTATCGGGCCTGCACTAAGGCCCGTCACAGATGACATTTGACTCCTGTTCATGTGGACCTGAACTGATAATAAAATATACAATACTTCACATTTAACATGTGCTCATTTCACTAAAATCACAATAATTAATTTTACAATACCAAATAATTTAGTGAAGCACAATAAATCACTAAAATTTAGTAAATTCATCATAAAATTATATTACAAGTTGCACCAAGCTAGCTATTACTAATAAAAAATACTTCCTTTCCATTGTACTTCACTAGTATCCAAAACCAACATAACAATTAAGCACAGCTAAAATCACAACGTTATGCCTTCCGTATGATCTGAGCGAGTATACCCTACAGGCTCCTGTGGATCATCGTCAAGGTCGATTTGAGGCCGTACATGAAGATTCTGGTTGTACTCTTCTTCGTCGACGATGTTGTCAACACCAACAATTCGGCGCTTGCCATCCCTCACGATGTGCATCTTCTTGTTTGCGGGGTCTTTAATGTAGAAAATCTGCTCGACCTGTTTCGCAAGTACGAATGGTTCGTCGGCGTATCCAACCTTGGATAGATCTACTAAAGTGAAACCTTCCTTATCAACTTTAACACCAGTGCGTATATTCACCCAACGGCATCGAAACAAAGGAACCTTGAACTTCACGTAGTTCAGCTCCCAGATCTGCTCAATGCGGCCGTAGTATGTGTTCGAGCCAACTTGATCCTGGAAGGCATCTATACGGACTCCGTTGTTTTGCACTGTGCTTTTGTCATCTTGCTGGACGGTGTAAAATGTGTATCCATTAATATCGTATCCTTGCCATGTGTCTATGGCCCAACACGGTTCCATCCCCAACAACTGTACTGTCTCATTTGGGATATCCGTCGACATTGTGACATGATTCTTGAACCAAGCGTTGAACCGAGAGTTATGTTCCCTGTTAATCCACGTCTCAGATCGACCTAAGTTCTCCTGCCGGATTTTCGCTAAGTGCTCCTCAAAGTATGGGCCAACTTCTGTCATGTGTTGGAGCACAGCAAAATGAGCCTGCGCGTAGGAAGCTTGATCGGGCCTAATTCTTTTCCTCCCTATTGTGCCAGCACCTGACAACCTTCCTTCGTGACGAGACGCTGGAACTCCTATAGGTTCGGCCTCGGACATGTAATCCACGCAGAACTCAATGACCTCATCGGTCGTGTATCCTTCGATGATGCTCCCCTCCGGTTTTGCTCTGTTCCGAACGTATGCCTTCAGAACTCCCATGTACCTCTCGAACGGGTACATTTCTCTTAGAAAATGTGGGCCACATAGTTTTGTTTGCTTCACAAGATTAACAGGGAGATGAACCTTGATATCAAAGAAAGACTGCGGAAAAAACATCTCCATGTGGCAGAGGGTATTAACAATATCGGTCTGCAACCCATCTAGATCTTCGGGATCTATAACTTTCTGACCGATTGCATTGAAAAAGGCGCACAGACGTTGGATCATATGTCGGACCTTGGGGGGAAGAATGCCTCTGATAGGAACTGGCAAGATTTGTGTGATTAGCACGTGGCAATCGTGAGACTTCATTCCAACCAGTTTTAGGTCTTCCGATTTGACGTACTTACTAATCCTCGCTGAATAGCCCGATGGAACTTTGATATCTTTCAGGCAAGACAACATTGCCATCTTCTCATTCTTTGATAGTGTGTGGCAAGCTGGAGGGAGGTACATTCTACCTGTCTCTGCATCTGTTACGGGCTGGAGTTCACTGCGAATGTTCATTTCCTGTAGATCAAGGCGTGTGTTCAACCCGTCCTTTATTTTGCCGGGAATATTCAGCAGCAGGCCAACAAACTCTCACACGCATTCTTTTCTACATGCATGAGATCAATGCAATGACGAACCTCAAGATCTTTCCAGTAAGGTAATCGCCAAAATATGGACTTCTTCTTCCACATACCCTTGTCCTTTGCCTGACTATGTTTTCTTTTCTTCCCAAACTCGTTGGTTATATCTTTGACCAAGTTGTACACCTCATCCCCGGACAAATCCTTGGGAGCCTGCTGAAGTTCTCTCTTACCGTTGAAAATATTCTTCTTCCTTCGAAGCGCGTGACGTAGCGGGAGCCACCTCCTATGACCCATATAAACCATCTTTTGTGATTTCTTCAACCATCGGCTGCGTGTATGTTCCATGCAGTCGGAGCAGGCCTTCTTTCCTTTCACTGTTTGGCCAGAAAGATTACCGAGGGCAGGATAGTCATTAATGGTGCAGAACAGTAGAACTCGTAGATTGAAATTCTCCTGACCATACGCATCCTAAGTTTCCACACCTTCTTTCCATAGCATCTCAAGATCATCCATAACAGGCTCTAAGAACACGTCGATATCATTGCCCGGTTGTTTCGGTTCTTGGATTAACAAGCACAGCATAATATATTTCCGTTTAAAGCACAACCATGGCGGTAGGTTAAAGTTTGAAATAAGAACTGGCCAGGTGCTGTGAGTACTACTCAAGTCTCCGAAAGGATTCATGCCATCTGTACACAGACATATCCTCATGTTTCTGGGGTCGGCAGCAAAGTCACTGTGTTTCCGATCGATATTTCTCCATTGAATTGAATCCGCTGGGTATCTTAGCATACCGTCGTTCCTTCTCTCAGTGGCATGCCAACGTACTAACTTCGCCTTCTTGGGGTTTGCAAATAATCTTTTGAAACGATCAATGATTGGTAGGTACCACAAAACCTTCACGGGACCACCCCGCTTTGATCTTTTCCCTTCGTCAGGACTTTTCTTTCGCTTGTATCGAGAGGTCTTGCAGACAGGACAAGCATCTAAGTCCGCATACTGCTGGTGGTACAATATGCAGTCGTTTGGACAAGCGTGAATTCTACGGACCTCTAACCCCAGGGACACAAAACCTGCTTTGCTTCATATGTCGTCTCGGGCAATGTGTTCCCATCAGGCAGCAAGGACTTCAAAATTCCCAAAAGCTCCGTGAAACTCTTGTCTGTCCATCCACTACTTGCCTTCAGCTTCATTAGGTCCAAGGTAGCTGATAATTTGGTGTGCTTTGCTTTGCATCCGGCGTATAGAGGCGTCTGCGAGTCACTGACCAACCTGCTGAACTTTATGGAATCTCTCTCGTTGTAGGCTGGATCCTCAACGTCACGTAACATGTCTTGCAGCAGATCGTGATCAACATCAACCATTTCACCGCCTAGTGGAGAAGGTACAAACATGTCATGCTCATCTTCATCTTCCTGATTTTGCGCACCAGTACTGTCTACAGCTGCACCACCTCCTGATTCTTGCTCTCCATGCTTGACCCAACATGTGTAGCCCTCCATGAATCCTCGTTGTATCAGATGAGCGTGTACATCCACTCGACTACCAAACATATTCTCATTCTTGCAATCTGCACATGGACAACACATGTAATCGCTGTTTCTTCTTTTCCTATCCTCCTCCGCGGTGTTTATAAAATTTAATACCCCATTTCTATACTCCTGACTATGACGTTTCACGGATTTCGCAAACATCCAACTTCGATCCATCGCTGCAGAAATGAAAAAATAATCAGAGAAACATCTTAGAAGATAAATACTCTAAATTTATGACAATTGATGAATTGTCTAAAGTACCGATTATTATTTGTCTAAAGTACCTTTATGAATTTACTGTTTTTTTGGAAAAAAAATTAAAATTTCACCCCCTCCAACCTCCCACCAAAATTGTGAATAGTGGGATACAGTTACACCGGCAATTGCGGCTATTTATAGTGTGCAAAAACTATCTGTAACGGTTCATAAAATTGTATTCTCTGTCGGGCATATCAGTTATCTTTATCGAGCCTAAAAAAATGCCCGTCACAGAGGACTGCAATCTGTGACGGGCTTTGTTGTTATCTCAAACGGGCCTCGAGCTAGAGCCCGTCACGGATAACACATATCTGTGACGGGCTGCAACTAGGGCCCGATTGAGATAACCTTAAATATCTCAATCGGGCCCCAAGCAGGGGCCCGTCACAGATGATAGTCATCTATCATCTGTGACGGGCCCCTGCTTGGGGCCCGATTGAGATATTTAAGGTTATCTCAATCGGGCCCTAGTTGCAGCCCGTCACAGATATGTGTCATCCGTGACGGACTTCAGTTCTACGCACATTTAACATGTCTCTCCGACCCTATCTCAATCGGCCTCTTTTAAGGTCTGTTTGAGATGTATTCTTTGTGACGGCCCGCAAAAACCAGTTATGTTGCAGCCCATCACAGATGAGAGGATCTGCACTAGTGTGTGTATGCATGTAGCTCTAGCGGCTGGATCTACTCGTATTGACGCATGCATGTGGGTTTACAGGGGTTCTTGGAGCTCACCTAGCTGTGCATGCATGAAGCTTGACGAGGTCTAGATGGCGGTGGCCATCTTTGGAACGACACAACGGCGGTCCAAGCTTCTGGACGACGACGGCGGCTCGATCTACTCGTCGTGCTGGCATGCATGCATATGCATGGTGTTAGGGAGGTCCTAGGGAGGCTGCATATACATGGAATTGAACCGCAACTCACTGGAGAGTGGCGAGTCGATAGCGGGGGCCAGTAGAGGCTGGCACTAGGGAAGAAGATGGCCGATCTCCCATACGGCTGCACTTCTGGCCAGGACACTTGGGGGTCTTGGAGACGTGGTCAAGGCAGTGATGATGGCGTATTGAATCTCCCCTATAATTCACAGTGTTATATATGTTTCATTACTCATTTATTACTCATTACTCATTGATTGGTCAGGATTACTTCAATTACATCCAACGTCCCAGATCGCTCCCACCTCCCTCCTTTCCATTCCTTCCCACAGTCCTCAGGACACCCTCTCGCTCCCTTCCTGACTTCCCGTCTCCCTATTCCTACACCCCCACATTCACGCCGCCCCTCACCCCGCGCTCCTTCCCCTAACCCTAATCGGATCCCTCCATAGCCGTCGCTCCACCGCGATCAAACTCAACGCTCGCCCACTTCCGCCGCTGCCGCCACCGCCTCTCCAGCGGGCTTCTCCTGCCTGCTCCACCCACCTTCTCCGGTAGCCCACCTGGATTCAGTTCTCCAGCCTTTGCCCTTCCCTCCATCTAAGACCGCCCCGCCGGCCATGGAACACCACCGCCTCTCCCGCTCCTGGAATAGAGGAAGGGAGGGAAGCGCGATGGGACTCCCCTGCACTTCATTTGGCATGGTTTTTGTAACTGTGTTTCAGTATTGGAATGCTTAATTGCTGCTAAAGCAGTCAGCGGTTGGATGCTAATTGCTGTGTTACAATGTGTTACAATGACAAACACTTGCAGATCGATCTGAGGAACGATTGAGATTCTGCTCATGACCAGTGCTTTCAGGCCAGTATATCCTATGAACTGAAATACTTGAGCTAAGAAATCACTCATGGTTGTCATCAACGAAATTACTATGATTCAGACTTCTCTTACATGTATGCCAATTTTTCTTTAGTTGCTAATTATTCTTCAAGTGGGTAAAAAGACCAGAAATCAACATATTTATTCTCTTATGTTTTTTTGGTGCATCATTCTTTCTCAGGTAACAGAAGTCAGAGTGGGGAGGAAAATATTTTTTTGACGTAAGGTAGAGCCAGCTCTACCTTATAGCCATTTGATTGACAGAAATGAAGGGGTTACAAAATTACCAAGACATAAGGTATAAAATAAGAAGAAGAGGAAGAAGAAGAAAGAGAAAGATGGACTGTACAAAAACCCAAAAATAAAGGAAAATGTACAATGGTTTCAGTCGAGCAGCTCTCTCCAGAGACCTAATTTCATCTTTACGTCAGAGTTGGCCCTATTTCTTCCTGAGGTCGAGGGAGCCTATGATCTGTTGAACTATGAATGAGAGCTGATGATTGTCCTTCGAAGATCCTATTGTTTCTTGATTTCCAAAGAGTATCTCCCTTGCTGAAGAAACCGTTCATTAATGTTGTATTTTAAATGACGACGATGATGGAGGCGGCGATGGGAGCTGGAAGGAGTCTCACTGCACCGAGGTTGGACAATGATACTTATTGACAATGATAAACATATTATCTAATTTGGGCACACTATTTAATTGTCATTTGTATGAAGCTGGTAGTGTGCCCTGGTATACTAATTGACATTGTTGTGGATGAGTGCACAACTGCAAATCATCACCGGATGTTTTGTAATATCCTGAAAATTCGTAATAATAAAAATCACTAAAATTTTGAACTTTTTAAAACTTTTGCATCATGCCGGATGTTATGGTTACTATTGTTTACCAAAATGTAAATTGTCACAACAAGAAATGAAATTAAAGGTAAACATCTAGGTAATAAATATAATTTACAAGAATACATTACTATTTATTAATCCTATAAATATTTGTGTATACGATAACAAGTCAAATATATAACAAGTTAATTATTGAGTTCATATAATATAAATTAAAGATCCAGTATTAGATCATTGAACCATGTCGATAGCTCGATCTCATGGGAATACTAGGGTTAAACACTAAGTACCTAGACGTAAACACACCACATGCAATGATGGACATCTGGACTATCACATAAAATGATAAGCCCTTGAGAATATCTCATGAAATATAAATACACATGAAATGATAATCATTCAAATAAACTAAGCTCTATATATAAAATAGAATTATGGGATTATTTAATTCAATATGTAGATCAATACTGCACCAAGTTCCAAATTGCATTGAGAAATTGTAATTAAATAGATTAAACCCCTCCATATAAAATAAACTAACATATAAATAAATTGAGTCAATGTGTCACTGTATTAATAACGGTCTCATTGGGATATTTAAACCAATTTTTTGGTTAATTTTTGAATAATCCAATGTAATGCAAACTCATTTGGTGGAGAAATAAAGAAATAAATAAATAAATATCCAAATAAAATATTTGAATTCTCAAAATCTAAAGGTGTGGGACTATATTTCAAATCCAATTCAAATTTTAGCTATTTGCAGTTTAGCCCTTCATTTTCCCCCTATTTCTTCCCTTCTCTTTCTTTTTCCTTTTCTGTCACCACTGTTCATTGCACGCCACCTATTCGATCCAGGCCCAACCAATCCGCGCACCGCGCCAGGCCTTGCGCGTGCACCGCACCGCGCCGCGCAGCTCGAACGTCCCATCGCCGTGCCCATGCCGTGCGCCACTACCCCCGCGTCGAGCCCATTGCGCGCCGCAGCTGCACTACCGCCTCGCGCCCCGGGCCGCCGCTGCCAGCCGTCGCCATCGCACCCGTGTCGCGCCTGTCACCCCGCGTCACGTCCGCCCCAGCCGCCGTGCACCGCGCGCTGTCGCCGTCACCCGCTGCCCGCGCGCCTCGAGCCGCGCCGCGTCGCGTCGCCGCACTATCACCGTCACCGCACCACCTGCGTCGAGCCCCGCGCCTACCCGCGCCGCGTGCCGTCCCGTCCATCGCCCCCCTTTCCCCCTATAAACCCCCCCATCCCCTCCTCCACACCCTCCCCCCACTTCCCTTGCTCCCTGCCCAAGCCGCCACCGTCGCGTCGCGCTGGCTGCCGCGTCGCCTTCGCCGACCTTGCCACCGCGCCGCCCCCAGGCCGCCGCGGCCGGGTAAGTCCCCCTCCCCCCTTCGCCGTCCGCCGGCTCGGAGGGAGTGAGAGAGGGAGCTGAGAGAGGAAAATAGAGAGAGGAGAAGAAGTAGGAAAGAGGAGGAAGAAGAGAAAAAAAAAGAAGAAAGGAAAAAGTTAACGGAGAGAGAGAAGAGATATGACAGGTGGGTCCCATATCTGATTAGTGTACAGTATATTTTCACAATTTCTCGAATTAATTCGAATTTGAATCTTTTAATGAGTATAACTTATTCATTTTAGCTCCGATTCGAGTGAAACTTGAACCTAAATTTATCTAAATTCATGCTCTTTCCAATGGTATATAATTCACTATTTAATAAAATATATTTACAATGGTACGAAAAATGTGAACAGATATGATGATGATAATGAGGTCACCAGCTGCCGCTCAATCCTTCGTATGGCTTCCGGTGAACGCAGCCGATCGGGACGGCCCCCGGCGAGAGGCAGGGAGGAGATTGGAGAGATCGGGGTCGGCACGAATAATTTTAGAGTTGAATTTAAGTTTAATCATAAATTATATTTTATTGCGAATATACCATTTGAGGTATATCATCAGCAATTGCCAAACGATGTAGTCTCATGGGGATCGGATTGGACTGTAGGCTCGATTTTGTTTTCGGCCTATGCGGCTACCCGAGTGGGCTCCCGCAGGTCCAAGGAAGGTTGACTGGCCGATTAGCCCAGTTGGCCCAGCTGGCTCAAGGCTGCAATGCGAGGTCAGCTCAGGCCCGCTCGAGAGAGAATCGCGGGGCAAAGCAGCAGCAAGCAAGGCTCCGATCGAATCCATGGATCCCTCCGTACTTCGCTAGGGTTTCCTGCTCGATCCAACCACGCACTAGGGTTCGCTTCTGCCGGACGCGCTGCGGCTGCCCATGTGGCGGTGGCATGCCGCATCATCCTGCACTCGTCGTCGCCGCGGTCGCTCGCCGGCGGCCGGCCTCGATCGTCCTCCGCCGCGGCGTCAGGGCTGGATGGATCTGAGGCAGCGACCCTGCTCCTGAGGTGGGTGAGATCTACCTATCTTGCTACACTGTAGAGTACAACTGGTTGTTCCTTGTTGTGGATCATATGAGCATCGGTGTTTTGAATTCTACAAAACCAGGGATCTCTTCGTAAACATGAAACTGTAGTGTCATATGAACCTGCAAAAATAATTAGTGTTAAGTCTTGTGTCTGCAACTTTAGATGATGTGCTAACTGCACTAAGACTTTTCCATATTTTCCTCTTTTTTGGAGGGAGATTATCGTCTTGGGTTCAAGCAATGTACTTAATGCTGCTCCCTCTCGTGTTGCAACGACATGCTATTTTAGTATTTGCATGATTGCATCAAGATAGATTGCATCAGCTTTGAACTGAACCTAGCCAAGTTCTCTTAAAGTGTTTTCTTATATGGAAATCATCGTCCTAATTAACAAGTTATTGCACATTCATCCAACAAGTTATTGCAAGTTAATTCACAGCCAGATATGGTTCTGCAAAGCCTTTTTTGTGCGCTTGCATTTCATTACCACAGTATTTAATCTTGAAGACCAAAATGTTTTGACATTCGTCATGTGTGTGCACGACATTTTGCTTCTTTGCGACATGTTCTTCCATCGCATATAGAATGATCATGTACAAGAAACCAGAACATTAAAAATAATGGATAAAACACCTGTGAACATTTCAAGCAATAAGTGAATTCACACATACAGTCAGTATACAAGTGAGCAATGATAAATAGCTGGTAAACTCAATTTCAAATTCCATAAGATTCCACCCAAAATTTCAAGTCACACATAGTTTCCCTACACAAAATAGAACTCTAGCTGACCAACACAACTAGGAACAGATACATGAGAAGCGACCAAGAAATTTTTCAGACGAGATCAGCAACGTTAGAGGGTAGCTCCTCTATTTGTGCGCTGCTGAATTTCTGGATACTAGAGAACACACGTTCATCAGCGCGAGTTATGAAGCTGATGACCACACCCTTCCCTCCATGCTGCCCACTTCTTTGAACATGACGAAGGTAGCTGACTGGTTGCGTTGGCAGATCGTAGATGATTGCAGCAGGGGCATGCAGAACATTGATGCCACGGAGATCAGTGGCGATGAGGAGATGGGATGATCCAGACTGGAATTCCTTAACAGCTTTGTCTCTGGCTCCCTGGTTCATACCCCCATGAATTGCTGAGACAGTGTACCCCTTGTTTCTAATCTTTTCTGTCAATGATTTGGCCTGACGCCGAGTGTTGACAAAGATGACGCTTCTTGTGATTTCCATGGTGTCGAAAAGATCACATAATCTTTCAAGCTTGCAGTATTCATTCTCAACGTTGACATAGAACTGTTTGACGTTGATACCCTCAAGTTCTTCATCTCTTGGCACAATGATTTCCACAGGCTTATTCATGAACTTGCAGCACATTTCAAGAGCTTCATGGGACATAGTAGCAGAGAAGAACCCAAACTGGGGTTTGATTGGAAGAAGCTGGATAATATCATGGATCTGCAAAGATAATAGATGACCATTAGTAAGAATTATATGTGGAATTGGAGTTCCAATTAGTGCATGTTATGTAACTAGGTTGCCCAATGCAGTAATTCTTTGTTCTTGCTACAAATGAGACAGTATAAAACAAACCTGGTCCTTGGAACCTCTGAGTACTTCATCTGCTTCATCCAAGACAAACATTCTAATGTGATCTGGACAGAGTGCTCTCCCTTGCAGCATGCGAAGAACGTGACAAGGAGTACCAATAGCAACCTGAACTCCGCTAGACAGAACTTGCTGGTCCTCACGGACACTAGTTCCTCCGTAAAAAGCATGAGCTTTGACACTTAGGAAGTGACCAAGTGCCCCCATCACTTCTTTAGTCTCATGTGCTAAGTCACGTGTTGGTACAAGAACCAAAGCTTGGCATTCTGTAGATGCATAATCTAGTTGTTGCAGAACACCACAGCACAATGTCACAGTTGTTCCTGACAGTGATTGTTGGATAATGTCCAGACCATTGCATAATGGGACAATTCCCCTTCGATGGACTGCAGAAGGCTTATCCAGATCTGTAAATAATAACATCAGGGGGTAAGCACAAATGGGGTTTCCAGTAAAAGCTCTGTCAAATAATAATTACTACCTACCTAGGCGCCTCAACAAAAAAAAAGATAAAATAGGAATTACCATATGCATATATTCCCTTCAGTAGGTTTCCTTGTAGACCCATCTCTTCAAAATTCTCAAAGATTTCATAGTGTGCGCCAAATTCCCTGGAATTTTGAGTTGGTCTATATCATGCCATGCCCATGTTGGACATAATCGAATATTCATATACGATGAGAAATAGGAATACGAAAGCAACAAGTAAACCATTAATATTGAAAAAATGTGACAGGAAGAGAAACTTATATATAAAAGGAAAATGTTAGATCACATACTGTTTGCTCGTTTTAGAAACACGCTGCTTTGCATCAAACTTAGCTCCTGCGGCTCCTGTTCCAGCCACACCAACACCTCCAGGGACAGTTCAACACAACTAAGTAATAACAAGATATTTCATACTTCTAATCCTACACTTTATAAAATTCGAGATGGTTTAGCCTGTATTTATCAGAAACACTTTATAACACAATGTTGTTTATGCATTTTCCTTTCATAAGTTTTAATAAAAGAATTTGTTTAGGACCGGTATAAGGAATATATGACAAGAAACTTTACATAAACAGGATTCTCACTCACCTTCTTTCTGAGTTTCTCCAATTGAACTGTCACTGACAGATTCTGCTTCTTGAGTTGTTACAGTATCTTTTATTGTTTGCTTCTTCTTAGAGTCGATTGCAATGGCAGATGGAGCAAGTGCATTGCTGTCTTTACTGTTTCCATCTCCTCCAGACTCATTATCTGATTTCTGCCCTTGGCCCAATAGGGCTGCTTCCATTTCCTTCCGATGTTCTTTCTCTAGGAAGTTTTTGGAATCCTGCTTCTCCATTGATCCTTTTTGCCCTCTATTTCTTCTTGCATACACAATCTTGACAGGTGGTCTTTGTATACCTTCAAGGGAAGTAGTATGAACATAATGTCAACCAACAAAAAGAGCAACTATTTATCCTTGTGTACCCAACACATTCACCTACATAGCTGCTAAAATTACCCTACCTAGTGCACCCGACACATTTACCTACACACATGCTAAAACCACATTTTTCAAAAAATGAGAATCACTTTAGATTTTACTTAAAAGTATTTTCCTTCTAATGACATTCATAAAGAAAATCCTCACAACAAAACAAACTTTACGAATATATATTTCTCACTGACCTCTGAAGTGTGCTTCGCCAATCATGCCTGTGGATTTTCCAGTTGTGGATTGCACTGAGTGGATCACAGTGGCTGCTGGTGAAGCATAAAGGAGATGATGTCAACAAACAAAAACAAAGAGCTATTAATGTTTTTTTTGAGAAACTGAAAATGGATTATCCTATTACGCCAAACACATTAACATACACATAGATTTGTGTAAATTTCATCTCACCTTTGAAGAGTGTGTCTCCAATCATACTAGTTGAACTTCCACTTATGGATTGCTCCCTTTCAGCTCTGGGACTGTCTTCTGCTATTTTTTCAGAGATGGTTGTAGTGGGTTCTGGAGCACGTGTCTTGTTATCCTCAATAAAGCTAGGCTCTTCCACTAAAACAGCTGTTTCTATTGTCTCTAATTCCTCAATAAAGCTTGTGTAGTTATCCAATGTATGGTTGTGTGTTGAAACAGCAATACTAGTGTCATGACTACTGCTCTCTGAATTCATCCCTTTATTCAGTATTTCTGGAGGTATTTCAATAACTTCGTCTGATTCCTTGCCAAAATCATCAAGATGGTCTTCACCATTGCAATCTCCTAAGACCTTCCTTTCACACTCTATGGTTTGTACTTTGTCTTGTATCGTAAACATAACACATCTTGAATACCATCCGAACACAAAGTGACATGAGAAAGGAGCACCATCAACACTTCTTAATGCAACCTTTAACTTAATAGGCTCCTTATGGCCACCTTCCAGACTTTCCTCATCCACATCAATCAATACACCGACTGCTGACACAATTTGGTATAGCTCCTTCCAGTTTCTGTATATCCTTGGGACCCCATAAACTAAAAACCATTCTCTAATCAATTCAATGTTTTCTTCATCATCTTCCTTCCACCTTGCTATATTGAAGTTGATCTCCTTATCATCTATAGATGTTTCTATTCTGGGAATCTTTAAACAGCTTACTAGGTCATCCTCTGAGTTGAAGGACGCTAGGAAATTCTGCCTGCCTTCTGTTCTTATCTCCCAGTCAGTCAGCTTCCAAAACTTGCTTGCTTCAATTTTCACTTTTCTCAGGTCCAAGTTACTGACATCAGATATGATTAGCAGGCAGTGACGATAGAATTTCTCCTTCTCAACAGCTTCCTTCGAAGGTTGAATCATATAGAATGGTTGCCGTGTAGAATGGCCTAATAGCTGTATACCAGTAACCAGTCTTTCTTGTGTGCTGCATTGATCCAGAGTGTGTGATGTCTCCTTACATGCAAAGCACTTTCTTTTATTGGATAAACCTGTAAATGTGTTCCCTTGCACAACCTTATTTTCGCTACTTCCCATAGCTTGTGCTGAAACCTGTTCTTTCTCAACACTTTCTGAAACCATGTTGTGCTCTTGTTGTGCCATGTACACTTTCTGAAACTAATGTAAACACCTGATGACAGAAGAAAGGGGGAAATTAATACCACATCCTTCAAAGAAGAAAACAAGTACACATAATTGTTTTATTTGCACTATCCTAAAATGGTGATATTGCTCAATATGTGTGCATCTATGCAGTTCACATTTTATGGGAGCCAAATCGGACAACTAAGTCCGAGTCGGATTGACACATGTCTGTCTAACAGTGGTAACCACAATTAATGGCAAGCGAGTAAAAGCTGCGCCAAGCTTTTAAATGCATTTTGTTCATCGTAAATTATAATATACATTTTTAAAAAATCAACACAATTACAGAACAATAGGATTTTCTGATTTTGTGAAATCTCGACAAAAGAAATCAATATAAAGTGGCTATTATGTTCATTTAAAATTGATATGCACCCCACTTTTTCCTTTCCAGTGCATGAAAAAACATTTTAGAGTAGTTTTTATAAGCGGTCATAACAACTAAGTGAAATTATATTAAGTTAGAATGGCTAGTACCATGTTAGACAGGAGGTATTCAATAATTGAAATGCACAATTTTTGTGATATTCCTAAACCAGAAGTAACTCAATCAATAACTTAATGATGAATTCGTCTAGAAATGTCACAGCGTCAGTAATAATACAGCGTCATTGATGATAGGATAGCTTCAGCAAAAATTGGCAACATCAAACAAAACAGTGAAGACATGCCAAACCAACAAGGTACAAAAAAGTCCTAAATAAAACCTTACAAATCTATTGAAAAACCTTAAAACAAAATCCTACAGATCTATCTGCGGAGACTGTGAGGACCTCCTCCCTAATAGTCCAGTCAGGTCAATCTGCGCCGTCAATTCCAGCAGTTGGGAGGGTAACGAGCCTTAACTAAACCCTCACAAAATCTATTAAAACCCATAAATGAAACCCCACAAATCTTTTCTGGGAGACCATTGTCACGTGAGGACTTAACCCTAATCCTAATCGTCCAATCAGATCAATCCGCGCCATATGATCCCAACGGTCGGAAGACTAAATTTATCATGTGGGCATGGTCCATGGGGAGTATATTGGCTGTAGCAATCACCACCATCCTAACCCCGACCCTGCTCCACTTCCTCCAGCCAAATATATAATTCAAGTTACCCTAGATGGGTCATACATATATAATTCAAGTTCTATTGATAAAGATGATGTTTCTATCTCTCCACTCTCCAACCAAACACACAAAATCAATCAAGAAAGCATCAGAGACCAGATGGCCCCCAAAACCAACCTCCATTTTAGATTCATATGCAGATGACTTTTTGCTTTGCTTCTAATCTGCTGCTACATATCTACAGGAGCAAAGGATTCATGAGAAAAAAAAAAGGAGCAGAGCTTTCCTTTGCCTGATTAATGGAGGGCTTGACGGTGATTGACAACCAGACCTTTTCCTTTGCCGTTTGACCCAACGGTTGGGGAGGCTAAAATTGTCATGTGAGCATGGTTTATGTTGTAGGAATCACCACCATCCTAACCCCAACCCCCTACCCTACTCCACTTCCTCCAGCCAAATGAACAACAAGGACTGGGGGCAGAGAAACCTCAGACCAGATGGTCTCATGGACCCCATAAGGTCATACATATATATAATTCAAGTTCTACTGATAAAGGTGATGTTTGTTTCTCCACTTTCCAACCAACCAAACAAAATTAATCTGGAACAGGAAAACATCAGGAACCAGATGGCCCCCATAAATCAACCTTCATTTCAGATTCATATATGTCCAGATATTTTTTTGCTTTGCTTCTAATCTGCTTCTACATATCTACAGGAGCAAAGGATTCGTGAGAAGAAAACAGGAGCAGACCTTTCCTTTGCAGCTTGACGGCGCTTGACAACCAGAGCACCTCGCCGCCGGCCACCGCACCACCCTACAGGCCCTCGCCGCCGGCGTCCCGTCACAGAGCCCGTGCAGCGCCTGCGCCAACAACACGAGGAAATGCCTTTTTGTCTGAGGACACGGCGGCGCACAGATGAGAACTAGCGGATGAACTTGTGAAATGCAGTGGGGAATTAGGAGGGGTTAAAAAGCCTAGATCCTGGTGTATTTTTGCACTTTGGTCACGAATGACAATATTATTTGTAATGAAATTTAGTTTTTCGAAATAAACAATTTTGTATTGTGGATTGTTGCAAAAATATGCGTGTTTTCATATGCTTATTTGGTGGCACAGAGTTGTATGGCATTGTATTGGACGGTAGGATCCATTTTTAGGTGACATTTGTTTCCTGTTTAGGCACGTAGCATTTAATTACTGCAGGTTTTGAGGTGTGAACTGGATCTCTATACTTTCTTGCACAAACTTTAATACTCCTACAATGCATTTGGATGATACTAGTAACTACGAGTACTCCAATGGAAAACCAAGAGTACGTTGCAATGACGTGTTGTTGAATGAAAGGAAAGAGGAAAAAAAAAGGCTGAGAGTGCATCTTGCTTATCTTATTGGAACAGTGAACAGGCCACTCTCGAGGACTTGCTAAGGAGAGCCGGAGAGGTATCCTGATCTCTACTGTCACAAGTCCAACTTTATTTTTCCCGCGTAATGAAAGTTTCATAATTTCCTGCGTAATTAGGACTTACTGATGAGATATCCCTGGGTTTGTATTGTCACGAGTCCAACTTTATTTCCCCGCGTAATCGTAGTTTCTTAATTTCCCGTGCAATTAGAACTTACTAATTAAGGAGAGATGTCATAAGATTTGTATAATCATGAGTCTAGCTTTATTTTCCCGAGCAATGATAGTTTCTTAATTTCCCACGCTAAGTTATTAGTACCATGCTTACTTATTACCTACGGAGACATATTGTCGGTTCATGAGTAGATACTATGTTTGGAGAAGAAGGCGCAACTTTAGTGCGCATGAAAATAATTGATCAACTTTTGCCTATTATAGTTTGCTATAAATATATGGGTTTGTTTGTAGAAAACCTGCAATCCGATGCAACATACCTACACTCCAAACTTAGAGAAAGAAGGAAACGGTAAATCTGAATGAGCCAACACCTCTTACCTATGCTCTATTGCAGTTTCGATCTAGATCCTTCCTTTTTGCACATCTTCCTCCTCGTTGTGACGTCGTCTTGCTGTAAACCTGGGTATAACGTCTTCCTATCTTTGAAAACCGGTGCAAATCACCTCCTTCGGTGGATTGGGAAGCGATTTCTAGTGACATGGCAGGTTAATCACCGTTAACTCGTTGGGTTAGCAGGTAGGACCCACCTATCAGTGACTTCTTGCTTACCTCTCCAATCCCCCCCCCCCCTCTCTCTCTCTCTTCCCTCCCTCCCCTCTTCCTCATCTCTTACCTTCCAGCAATAGTGGTGCAGCAGTAGAGGCCTGGAGGACGGCAGCAAGCCGGATCCATGGACGGGCCAACGGTGGCGGCAGATAACAGTGTAGTGGGGTGCCAAATGTTAATGGTGGAGGGCGGTTAATATGGTCCACATGTGTTAACATGGCATCTACTTGTTAGTTATATCAGGAAAAACAAAAGAAATATCTTTGGAAATTAGAACCCACGTGTAAGTGATAGGAAAAAAAATAAAAACCATAAGCCCATATGTCAGCACCCACCTTTCTTCTACCCTCTTCCCTTCCTCCTCATCCCCCTTCTCTCTCCATGGGAACGCAGGAACGGTGATGCTCTGGTGGAGAACAGATGAAGAGCTGTGCACCAGTGCGCCACGGAGGCCACTGACACCCTGGGGCCTGTCTCCACCACCGGCGAGCGCAGTGCGGGCTGCTGGCTAGGGCCGATCTGAGCTCTGTCGACAGTGGATTAGCTAAGAAAGAGAGCAAAATCTAATGGAGATAGATCAAGAATCAACAGCATGTCAACGTCACCATAACAGCCAAAGAAATCAATTGCATCAACAACAAGTCAAGGGTCCCGCAAAAGCCAAAGAAATCGATCAAATCAACCCAACAAATCAAGGATTTGTAAGAAATATCTCTCTCAGTCTCTCTTCTCGGCAAAGGCAAACTCAGGACCACAAGAATCAAGACGAATCAAAAAAATGCAGTGCTCGTCGGGGTAGCAAGCTAGATGTTCACTGGTTGAGGCCGATGCGGTGGTGGTACCAGCCTAGCCCTGTACGCAGGATCGAAGCCGCGGAAAGAGGCGGAGAAGGCTTTGGGCAACAACACTTTCAAGTGCTCCGCGGACGAGGTGAACATCTTCCTCCCGTGTGGACCAACCGCCAGCAGTCTCCCTTGCTGTCCCACTTGCCATGGCCGCTCCCTCTTGCTAGCCATGGAGAACCCCCCCCCCCCCCCCCCCCCCTCTCCTCGTGATCCCGAGACTGCACCGAGTGCTAGGCCTCCTCCGTGCTCGCCGCCTGCAATGGGCTGTTCCTCCTCGCTGTCACGCCACCGCTGCTGCTGTGGAGATGAGGGACTCCACGGCCAGTTGGCGAGAAAACTTGGGGGGAGAGAGAGTAGGGTAGAGAAGGAGAGAGAGAGGGAGTATGACAAGTGGGTCTTACTTTATTTTTTATTTTTCTTTAATGACTAGATGCAACTTGGACATCACACCAGTGGATACTACTGTCAATACTGTCATGGGAGTCAAATTATACTGGTTTTAATCGGACTGCCTATATATTTGTCGGGTGATTTCTAACAAAAATATCACCCAGCTTTTTTCTACCATTAAATTTACATCCAACGGACTACAAAAGAAAAAACAAATACATATTTACTTACATAATATTTTTATCAAAATTATAGTGCGCTTACATGTCATATCAACTGAATTTACGAATGTAACTTTAGTTACATAGGATTGTAATTTTCAGCACTAATCTTGACGCACAATCCTACCACCAAAAAAGTCAAATATCATAGAAAAAATCACCCAACAGATGTTTAGCAAAATCGGGTTTTAATAGGTGGCGTCGAGGAAGCAACTTCCCCAAATAGTGGGGGGTGCAAGGCTTGCCCCTCTTTTGAAGATCGGACTAGGGGCTAGCTATGAATGGTGATTGGTTACGTCGCGCTAGTGATCAAACTAGCTAAACACAAATAGATACAGAGAAATTATAGAGGTTCAGGTCACCCGGAGGTGTAATACCCTACTCCTGTTCTTGGTTGTTTTTATCTGGATCTGGCAAAGTACAAGCTAGCTCTTTTTCGCATAAGACAATCCAAAAGAATCCAACCTTTTCTAAGTAGTATGTCCCCTTCCTTTTATAGTCTAAGGAGGGGCTCACAAAGCCATATATGAGCTATTTTGAAACTTGTTCCTTGTGTTGTCATGTCGTTGTCAGTTAGTTCCCTTCAACTATTCCCAAGAAATCTACCAAAATCCTACTGTTAGTTTGCTCCGGGCTCCCCGGGCACTATCCTGGGTTAGCTGAGTCTTCAATTTGCCTACTACGTGTCATGCGGTGGGCCTAGAAAGGCCCCGACGTGCCAAGAGAGCGCCATGGCTCCCTTTTCACCCAATTGGCAAAACAGGGTGTCGCCGGGCATCTGTGGCGCGTGTTCAGACCCAGCGCTCACCCGCGTGACTCAGTGTTGCTGTCTTTTCGGCATCTTTTCAATCCCATTGGCTTAGAATCCTTCTCCCAAACCTGTTTCATTTATGCTTGTGCCCGTTGGGTCACAGCTGGCAGGGAAGACGGGATCCTGACTTTCACAAGTCTTCGCTCGCGCTCCTGTGCCCGTTAACAGGGAATTTGGATGTTTTAGACGAGCTTCTCAACAATATCGTTGATGAGGGAATTGTGAGTTTTATAGGTCTCGACACTTCTTTCAAGGAGAAGTGTGTGACTTGCAATAGCCATGAGGGGCTGGGCCCCATGATTGGTAAGGGCCTAGGATTCTCTTTGCCTGCAAATTTAAGATCTATATCTTGTATGTCTCGATGTTTTTCTAGGTGAGAAATGCAAGACTTATAAGGGAAATGTAGGGCCAGGTCCCAGACAGGTCGGGTCACAGGCTTCCCTATTGCCTTCTAATCTTAAGATGTAGATTTTGTAGGTCTCTGCGCTCTTCTCAGTGAAGAACATGAGCCCTATAAGAATGGAGGGGCCCGGGATCCCAACCCAAAGTGGGATTCAGGCCCCTCTAAGTTTGTAATTCAAGAAGTAGAGCTTGTACGTTTCGACGCTGCTCTCAAAGAAGAGCATGAAACCTACAAGGATAATAGGGGGTCAGGTCCTAGGCAGGCTGGGTCCCGGGTCCTCATCACCTACAAATTTTCAGATATATATCTTATAAGTCTCAACGCTCTTCTCTGAGAAGAATGTGAGTACTATAAGAATGGAGGGGGACCCAGGATCCTAGCACAGGCTGGGATTCAGACCCCTCTAAGTTTGTGTTCCTAATATATAGATCTTGTATGTTTCTACGCTCCTCTCAAGAAGGAACATAAAACCTACAAGGGCAGGAAGGGATCGAGGGCCCCGGGATCCAATTAGGGGATCCCGGGCCCCTCAACCCGCCGTTACATAGTCCCCTCTTGAAACCTAAGTATGTGTTGTTATAAAAGACAGGGTGGGAGCCCGATCTCTTATTCACACATACACATATTATGGCTTAAGATGGGGACCCCGGGTTCTGCTGTAGGAGTCAATCCCGGGCTCCCTTACTCTTTAGCGTACGGCTTAACCCAATGTTGATCTTAATTAGGATTTGCTACTTTAGTTAACAAGGATTATGCGCTAAGTACTCGGGGAAAGGGGTACCCCGGTTCCCATTTCACTGACAGGTGGGAATTAAGATATCTGGTATTATGATTGAGAGATACAAATGAGATTGGACTATTTAAGGAAATCAAAATGGACTTATTCCTCGCCGACTCCATCCACGAAGGCGTTGCCGTGCGCCGCATCCGTGGTCTCCTCCGTCAAGGCCTGCCTTCCCACCGTCGAGGGTGCTGGCAGCCGTACGTCCATCCAGGTGCCGCCTCTTCCCCATCCAGGTACTGCTTCCCCTCTGGCTAGGTGAGCAAATCTTGTTTAATTTGGTTCTACTTAGTTGAAGTGTAGCCAATACTGCTTAAATGATGACGAAGTGCAAAGCATATATTTCTGGTGGAGATTATGCGTGTGTTCAAAGTGTAGCATGGATTGAAAAAATCGCCAATAACTTTTGATGGTGAAAATCTGTCTCTCCGAAGTTAACAAATACCAATTCCATTTCTTGATTTATTGTTGAATAAAAAGGCTCCATGATGTATTGTTACGCAACCCTGCTGATCTGTGCTTTCCCTTTTTGTTGCAGAAAGATTTCTTTTGTTCATTCGTGGTTGAATTACAAAGATTGCATAAATATTGGCTTTTAGTTACCTGGACACAGACTTTTAATCTGTTTCTTTGGTTCAAAATTGTGGAACTTTACGAGTCTATCATGTCTTGCTCTGTTCATTAGAATGTATGTGCTTTGTAGCGTGGAGGATGATGGCTTGGCAGTATAGTTTCAGTTCTCTGAAAATCAATTCGCTGTACAAAACGCAGAGTACTCCAACTTCAGCTTTGACTTTTTATATTCATATTTATAATTTTAAGTACTAGTATATTTATACATCGAAAGTTTATGATGTTCCTATGAGATTTGATGGTTCAGAGTTTCTATGATTCTTGGACAGTTCAGTGTGAAGTCTGATTCTTTTTCAGCTCAGTGTGAGAACATGGTATATATCCTTGTTGTCTAGTAATGTAAAAAATTCAGTTCTATCCCTGTTGTGAAACTTCAGGTTTTCAATTTTTATGCTTACTTATCATCAGATCATGTCAAACTTGTTGGTTTTTTTTTTTTCGTGCAATCCATTTGGATGTTGTACTGCAGAGTGCAGACTGGAGTAGCTCAAGCTCCCATAAAATAAAATGTTGTACTGATATGAGGAAGTGGACCGGTTAGCAACTTTGGTCTTGAGAGGAACTAATCCTGTCGATAGGGAGAGGAACATTCGGCTTGACACAGAACCTGATTGCTGAACACCAGCACTTAAATTTGGAGCAGAACTTGTCACGTTCTGTGATAATGCAACTTATGTTTCTCACATTTTCAGGTAAGGGATCACCTTTGCCTTCTGTTTCTCTACATGTTCAAGCCGCCGGCGACGTACTATACTTGCGAACAAAAATCAGAGACAACGGCGACGACGCGATGTATTGTAGTGACGAGGCCACCGCGAGAGAACGCTCGTGCACGAGGCCTATGAGATCTTGTTTGAGGGAGTTTAAAATTCTGAGAAGTAGCTGGTTGGTAGCTAACTTGTAAGAATCTGGAAAAGCTAGGTTTTTCGGTTTCTGAGAATCTGGAAAAGCTGCGTTTTTCAACTTCTGGCTTTTAATTCATTATCTGGATTTTATAACTCCATATTCTTAAAATCTTGATGAGAATCTGAACTGTTTAAAGGAGTTGGAACTTCTGAAAGAAGCTGCAGAAGCTAAAAGCTTCTTCAAATAGGACCTAAGATTGATATCAATACCGAACCAGTCCCACTCTACCTATGGGTGTGCCTTGAAGTATGAGGTGATTTTTAGATCCAATTTATTTTTAGGAGTTAAATATTAGTATTGGGGATGCTCTACCGCAACCGTCAATTGTTTATTTAACGTGGGCCTGCTGGGAAGACCTATAATTGGCCCAAAACATGTGTAAATTACATGCATATGTTAGTTTTCCCTGTTGGACCCAAATTCTCACTTGGTTAGGCTGTAACACATTAATTTTAGGGAAAAGTACACCGTAGGTCCCTCAACTTGTCATCGAGTTAAAAAACGTCCCCCAACCGCAAAACCAGATACCGAAGATCGCTCAACTAACAAAACAGTTCGCTTGAGGTCCCTTGGTGGTTTTTAACCCGGTTTTATCCGACGTGGCGGCTGAGTCAGCGTGGGACCCACGTGGGCCCCACATGTCAGCCGGCCATGTCAGCCTTCTCTCTTTTCCTCTCTTCTCTCCCATCTCATCTCTCTCTCCGAGGCTGCTGAGGCCGGCGACCGGCGGCGGGGGTAGGGCGGCGCGCGGGCGGCCGGGAGAGGCGTGGCGCGCGGGCGGCCGGGGCGCAGGCGGCGGCGGGGGTGGGGCGGCGGCCCAGGCGCAGGCGGCGGGGGGGGTGGGGCGGCGCGCGGACGACTAGGGGCAGAGCGAGCGACGCAGCGGCGGGCCCAGACGAGGAGGAGCAGGAGGGCGGCGACAGCAGTGCCCGCCGGTATGAATCCCCCCACCGCGCGCCGCCCCTTCCCCGACCGCCCGCGCGCCGCCCCACCCCCGCCGCCGGTCGCCGCCGCCTTGCTCTCCCTTGCTCCCGCTGCCGCTGCTTGCCTTGCTCCCCCGGCCGCCCGCGCGCCGCCCCACCCCCGCCGCCGCGTCGCCGGCCGCCGGTCGCCGCCGCCTTGCTCCCCTGCTCCCGCTGCCGCTGCCGCCTTGCACCCCCAGCCGCCCGCGCGCCGCCCCACCCCCGCCGCCGCGTCGCTGCCCCTTCCCCGGCCACCCGCGCGCCGCCCCACCCCCGCCGCCGCGTCGCCGGCCGCCGGTCGCCGCAACCTTGCTCCCCTGCTCCCGCTGCCACCATGCTCCCCCGCCGACAGAGACAAGAGTGAGAGAGAGAGGAGGAAGGGAGAGAAGAGGGGGGAGAGGGATGAGGCTGACGTGGCTGGCTGACATGTGGGGCCCACGTGGGTCCCACGCTGACTCAGCCGCCACGTCGGACAAAACCGGGTTGAAAACGACCGAGGGACCTCAAGTGAATGGTTTTTTTTTAGTTGAGGGACCTTCGGTATCTGGTTTTGCGGTTGGGGAATGATTTTATAACTCGATGACAAGTTGAGGGACCTCCGGTGTACTTTTCCCTTAATTTTACACGTGTTCTCGGCCCAATCCGAAGGAAAACGAGCATGGCCTATAAGAGAAATCCCGATCCACACATGGGAATGGGCCAGTATTGAGGCCCATCCAAAAGAGCAAACCGGCCGGGGGAGACTTCTAGTCGTACAACGTATTGAAATGCTCTGGTAGTGTTTGTTCAGTTCATTTTGAAGTTTAAAAGTGCAGTTTGCACCATGCCAAATGTTAGCAGTTTCACTTTGCACAACACTTAAACAAAACAAGATCGACTTTTACAAATTTACACCGGCCCAACCAAAGTTTAAGTCCTTTGCATTCTTCAGGCTCTAATATTTAATTGCATCACAGATATGCACTACACATTCATAATATGGTTTTTTTATAATAGATTTTTCCTTACTTTAGTAGGAATAACCCAAATTTTAAACCTTTTGCAAGACATACTCATGTCGTCCATCCAATAGGTGATACGGCCCATGTCACCCATCGAACGGGCGACACTAGACGACCATAGGCGTTATTGCCCGATGAAATGCCGGAGGTGGGCCAAATCGCCGTGTTCAAAACTGAACTTTCAAAATACCATGTAGTTTACCCCTATGGTGGTTTCTAACCTTTTTTTCTTTTTTCTATTTTTTGCAAATTCAATGGGGATCTGCAATTACATTACAGGGAAGAAATGGCATTGGGTTATTTAATTTGTTGATGTATTTCGCTGTGCAATCACAAAATACAATGATAGAGACACAGTTGAAGTACACATTTGCAGATCACAGAAGAACAAGATTGGAAGTGACATTACAAAATTGTGAATACGGATCATGCAAAATTCAACTTTCAAGATTGTTTCAACAAGACTGAAATTCCAAATTTCTTGCTTAGTCTACAAGGGTACGCTCAAATTATACACTGGGTACCAAAAAGATGTTCCAAATATGAGACAAATGATCGTGTGGTTGTAGCAAATACACTGCTCTCTGGACAGCTTACACTTGTGGAAAGATGTTCCAAATATGAGACAAATGATCGTGTGGCTGTATCAAATACACTGCTGCTCTCTGGACAGCCTACACTTGTGGGGAGATGTAACAAATCAGTTGATGATATCTCTACATAATGGTATGAGTATACACGGACATCCTCTGCACATTACACTACTATCCTAGAAAGGCACAATAACAATTAAAGGATGTAAACTGAACCTTCCTGGATGCAGATCACTTCATAAATCATGCCATACTATGAAGTTTCAAAATTCTCAGGTGTCCTGCCTTCTCAAGCTCTTCTTGCATCCTTGGCAGCAACATTGGGAAGGTAACCCACAAAATTAGTTGGTAGTCATCTGAATTGTACCTTTTTCTTGTGCAGTAATTATCCATGTCATGAACAACTGCATTCCTGTAGGACTTCAGAAAGCAACGGCTACCCTTTTTGGATTCATTTTTGTCCCACCTGAACATTCCCTCAAGCAAACTATTCCCCTCCAATTTTTTGTACCAATCAAGATCATATGGCAAAGCTTGGAGTATCTTTTTGTACGCGGTTGGTTTTTCTTTACACAGCACTTTGGTGATTTGTTTATGCATCTTGATGAAAAAGGCATATCTGTTTTCCAGAGGGACGAGGCAAGCATGTGTGTAAATGACATACTTCATATCAATAGCCATAGTCCGTGATCTCATTAAACGTGTGCATCACATCATCTGGTATATCATTGCTGTGTTGTTGGAACACTGTTTCCATAATTATCTCGTAGACCTCCTTGTAGTTTTGAAGTATCATGGTGTCCTCCTTCTTACAAAGATCAACTCCTTTTAACTCTGCTCTCCCATTTTTGACAAAAATATCTGATTTGGTAATCTTCTTGGGACATTTCCCATCTTCGTGAAGGAAATGCACTTCTGCAAGAATTGTTCGGAACAGGAGCTTGGCTTCTTCAGTCAAGTAGTTATGTTTCCCTTCAACTTTACGGTTCTCGCCAACAAGCTTTTTGTTCTTGTGCATCATTGGTGTTATCTCCGTGTATTGGGTGAGTGTTGTAGCACTCGGTTGACCCATGGTACTGCTGCCTAAATCAGAAACGCGACAATCATAAGCAAATGTGAGGCAAATCCAGCTGTAACACGTGAAATTTTGCGACATGATATGCATATTACATTAATGTTATGAAATATTAGCAATCGAATCCACTGGTTTCAATCGTAATTGCTGTCAAGATTAAGCATGCACGTTGTAGCATTAACTTATTCGCATATATCCATATATAATTTTGACTAGTTTTGGAAATGTACCCATTGCACATACTAGTAATTAAAATGCTTAGTAAACATAGTAGTTGTTTATTGTGACTGATTACTCTTCTTTTTTTTTTTGCTGAACCAATATTCCATGCAAGATATTGTTCCTAGTCCTAATGTCGTGTCTATCTCCATTCTTCTAATCCCCCCTCCACATCATTAATTGACACGGGAGTTAATTCAATGGATATCACACTGGCTGTGGACTGGACGTAAATGGGGTACACAAAATCTAGATATACAACCGAAAATTAGTACTACGGATGGAGTAGTAATGAAGAAAAAAGGTTAGCATAATCTAATTAAAGTAAACAGTTGTATTGAGTACATCCGAAAGCAACAATTGATTGATGGAACCTTTGTTATGTCGTATCAGTATCTTTACGGCTTATTGATGGAACCTTTGTTATGTCGTATCAGTATCTTTACGGCTTAAAGCCAAATCAGCCGAATCTGTACGGCTTAAAACAAAGGAGAGGGACGGTGGGGATAAAAAAAAAAGCCAAATCGCATTGATCACTACTTAAAAAAAGCCTATAGAGATCGGTACTATAGGTACCGGAAGAAGTAAAACCGGTACCTATAGTGTTTTCCCCTCTTCCGCGAGCTAAAAACACATAAAACCGACACCTTTAAGCAACTATAGATACCGGTTCTAATAAAAAACCAACACCTATACTATAGGTGCCGGTTTTTTAAGAAAAACCGACACCTATAATAAATTATAGGTGCCGGTTTATTAAAAACCGACACCTATAATAAATTATAGGTGTCGGTTTTAAAAAAAACCGGTACCTATACGAGCCGAGCCGGAACGCCAGCGCCGGCCTTATCCACATAAATCGCGCGCGCGCCTGCCTCCCGTCCTTATCCATCTGTCTCTCTATCTCTCGCTCTCTCTCCCTCTGTCTCGCTCTCCCCGTCGCTCTCTCTTGCTCGCTCTCTCTCGTTGGAGCGGCGGCCTGGCGGAGCGGCGGTGGCCCGTTGGAGCGGCGGCGGCCTGGCGGAGCAGCGGCGGCGGCGGCGGCGACCCGTTGGAGCGGCGGCGGCCCGGCGGAGCGGCGGCAGAGCGGAAGTGGTGGCGGCGCCCCCACCCTCCCCTCCGCTAGATCCGGCAGGAGGGAGGCCGCGGTGGTGCCGGTGATGGCGGCCGGACGGTGGTAGCGGCTGGTGGCGGGCACCTCACGGGCGGCGGCTCTTTTTTTTTTCTTTGGCTCGAACAAAACTAAAGGTGCTGGTTCTATTTTCGACATAGGTGTCGGTTAGATGTATTGGTGCCGATTAATAGGTACCGGTTGAAAAACCAGCACCTATAACCGGTTCACAACCGACACCAATGATGATTTCTGTACTAGTGGATGGATACTATTTCAAAAGGGATCTATTGAAACCGCCAGCGATTTGTTGAAATTGAAGTCTTAATCACACTAACTAAATTAACGCTATTAACCACCCCAAAAGTTGGTATTTTTTTATGTTAAAATCAAAAGAAACCAAGCTCTAATAAAAAAATGAAAAATAAACAAAGCTAGACATAGGGTAACAGATGGGGCCGGAGCTTAGATCTTGTGGGGGCAAACCTGGCTGATGCTTGACGGAGGAGGATTCGATCCCGGAGGAGATGGCGGCGTTGGCGTGCTTGATACACGTGAACAAGAGCAGATTCCAAGTGCGTACGATGCCTTCGTCATGCAGATGTACTGACCAGGTTAGTCGGCCGACTGTAAGGGACATCGGATCTGTGGGACCGACGTACTGACAAAGTGCCGCGTGATTCGAACTACCAATCATCATTGTCTGTCCGCACGTGTGTCAGTGTCAGTCAGGGAAAAATGACTGCGGATTCTGGAACCGCCAGCGCTTAATGTTAGTATATCTTTGGGCCCATTTAGTGCTAATGGGCCGGATAAAGTAGGCCCATTTAGAGATAGCCAAGCTGGAAAAGTAGGTCAATGAAAGCAACGAGCCAACGAACTAACCGCTCTGGCAAGGGGCGAGTACCCGTCGACGGCATCGGAGACGACGAAGACGACCTGCTCCGTCCACGGAAGGATGCCGATTGCCGGAGGAGAGAGACGAAACGGCTTAGCTTGCCGGCCGTCGTCGCGGCGTGACCGGCCACGCCGCGCGCGCTCCTGCTCCAGGCAAGCAAAACACTCGAACGCCACGCTGCCGCTCCTGCTCCCCCAGGCATCTTCTGCTTGTTTTTGCACGTACGCAGCGATGTCAGGACGTACGAGACTCACTCGATCGAGATGTTGCCACGCGCGACGCCGCACCGCATGGAGCATCCATCAGCTAGCTAGAGGCGGTGGGCACCGATGATGGTGGTGCCCGAGCATGCATGGCTACTGCATATGCGTATATGGATTACCGCTGCTCATGCGACTATGCGAGGAAGAGAAGAACAAACAGATGATTAATTGCATTCTATTGTATACCGCTGATCATTTCTAGATACCTCTCCTCAGCGACATCCTCTTCAATCCGACAAGGTAAACCTAATAAACTAATTACATTGACCCTTTCAAAGTCGTCGTCGTCGTAGTCTCCTTATATATATTTATCTGTTGAAGGCTCCATTTGCTGCTTTAACCATCACCATATATTGTTTTTGAATTTCCATTTGATCATTATCCATTAATCTTCCAACCAAAAATGGCATTTATTACTTATCTCAGTCATTACGACACTCCCAAATGCCAATGTTAGTTTCCATATTACCTGTCAAAGATATATAAGAAACTCGTGAAAATCATACCTAAAAAGTTCTGTATATTCATGTAAAAAATACGAGATATGTGTAGATATGAAATATATTCTCACCAAATCTCAAGTCCAAACGCAACTTCATTTGGGAGAAACAAAGATGATAAATTTCAGGTGAATAGAGGTTTTTTTTTTACAGAACTTTTATGTGTGGTTTTCACGAGTTTCCAACGCTTAGCTCATTTTTACCGGATATGTCCTCGATATATAAAAGACATATGTAGGAAGAGGTTTAAAAAATATCATGCCCCTATTAATACAGAGAGAACGAGGAAAATGAGGGGCACTATTAATTTAAGAGCTTTTTTATAGTCTAGCATTCCAGTGAGGTACCAAATCATTGCCGTTCATGAGCTCAGATCCAACGGCCACGATAGTCTGGTACTTGGTACCAGCTTAGTCATGGGCGTGGTATCGTGGAGTGAATATCAGCGTGTGTGTGGTGGTGGTGGGGGGTATGCTTTACAATCCGTTCTCTTAGTGAATTGAAGCCCCAAATTGTAAAAAGGTCTATCTTCGGTCCAATATGGAAATCACATCACTCAACTCCTACGGATCCCATCACTAGGACACTCCACTCCGCAGTCCGCATATGCTCCCCATCTGTTCGGTTAAAAAAAACTGAGTAAAAATAGTTCGGCTTATTTAGCTCAATTTTTCTTTATTTGGCCGGTAATTTGAGCTACATTTCTCAAAATCCGAAGTGTCCATAATGAGGAAGGCTAGCACTCATCATCCGAGCGTAAATGGACGACCAACCCACATGGACCCGATCTATATGAGGGAAACTTAGAAATTTTTTATAAAAGTTCTCAAAAAAATCTTTGAAAAATCAGACATGTAGGTAATATGTAAATAAACAACCCACAAAGTTGCATGAACAAATTCAACTTCATTATTGAGATATAAAATTAACAAATCACACAGAAAGAACACTATTCCTGTTTTTTGTCCTTTTCTCCTATGTTTCTCATTTTTTGAGGTTATGAGTTGAAACTTTTTAAAGAATTGGATATAAAGTTTTAGTTTCTACTAGTAGAATGTTTTGTTGCAAAACACTCCCATTATACAAGAAACAACTTCAGGAATTCAACAGCAGACCAAAAGATACAGAATGTTACTCCAAATTATAATTGTAATTCAGATCCACCCGTCAGGAAAAAAATCACTCATTCCATATTTTATTCCAGATTACACAGTATTCCAGATTTTATTTTTGAAAGGAATCAGATAGACAGCCACATTTGTTAACACGTCCATCATATTGCATATTTCAGAACACTCAACACGCCATATGTAGTTCGGATTGAAAAAATTTGTAATTAAAGATTACAAACGGATGAGTTTCCTTGCAATTTGATAAAAAAAAGGGGTCAAACTGTTAACATTACACAGATTACATAGTACATATTACAGTTCTTTCATACCGAGCATTTTCCTCCTTTGTATTTTGCACAGAAAATACAGAACCACCGTGATAAAAATTAAGGCTTCAGGTCAATCCAAAACATGCATCTTACTGATTCTAATCCAGCAGAGGACAAAAACCTGCAAGAAAATGAGCTTTTTCATCATTGATTTCGAAAGGTATGCATACATTAGTTTAGAGCAAAAGTTATACATATGTTCAGGTGTTTGCTCTCTGGTGTTGCTTCTTCGGTGGGAGGAAAGCACCTAGGAGGTACCATTGGAAAATAAATATACAGAAGTACTCAACATTTTGTATCTTTTGCTCTGCTGCTGAATGCACCATACCTGCGTCTGGGATTCCTTTTTCAAGCTGTGTTTGCAGAAGCTTCAGCTGAGGTGTCAAATGACACGATAGAACCTAGGCCTGAAGGAGATGCATATTGTTAGGAAAGAAACAGAGAGAGAGCAAAGAAACTGGTTCTGCACTCCGCAGATGTTCTGGTTTTTGGAGAGTAGACATACCTATCTGAATCAGCTGTACATATGCACCACATCTGATGAACACCGTGTCAGCGTGACATGCAGGAAAAAACCGCTGTCTAAAGCACTTAAGGAGGCGAATCGAACCGATTTTTATAGTTGAAGGAAGATTGGTATCTGGTTTTGTAGTTGACAAACGAAAATTAAACAAGGGCTATATTTGAAGGACGCAGAATAGACTTTTTCCTCCTGTGTCTCCGCACAATGATTTTTTTGTTTTAGACTTTTTAATAAATAATTTTATTAATAGACTCGTAGGAACTTATTTTCAAAAATAAACTTTTCACCACGCCACTATCCCTGGCTTGGCTAAACTACTCCATCGCACCATCGGTCGTGGTGTGGCAGCAGGTGCCCCGTAGCGGTAGTTGCCTTTGACAAAGTCAAGCGGCCGCCGACATGGCACTGTCGCCACGCCAGGCTCCTTGGTGTGACAGTTGGAGTCTGCCACGTTCGGCTCCTTGGCGTGGCAGTGCAACTAGCCCAATTAATTCTTGTTTCACAAGAAATAAATTAAATTATGATAAGGAAATTTCATGTGGTAGGTTTATTTTTATTAATTTTATGTTTATGATTTACATGGTATTTAGAAAATTGATACTAAACGGGAAGAAGTAACCATGGTATTTGTGAGGTATTATTAGAAAACTCCGTAGTAATGAATGGTTTGGTGGAATCCATTTTAGACACGTTGTTTGATGGATTTGATGTATGTGTCGAAGATATGAATGGTTCAAGCATTGTCGTTCATTGTTTTCACTGCAATATAGAATGATGGAATTAACTAAATCCGTCATAAGCAATCCAATTAACTAAATCCGTCATAAGCAATCACCTGAATGCTAGTTGGAGCAAGACCATGATAGGATAGAGGAATAGGAACGCATGTAGACGGAAGACAACACAGTGGGACACGAAAGCAACTTTATTAATGAAGATGAAATAGTTCCATTAGTTTTCGATTCATGACCAATACAGTACAAGAAACCATTAGGAACATCTGATAATAAAGCTAAAAAGTCCCATAGACGAACGATACGAGTTTGTCTGAGACCACGAATCGAGTCTAAGGTTGCCTACCGACTCCTTCTACGTCCTTCAACATGTACTGAAATTTCGTGCTCCTTCATTCGCATGTACTCTTTGTGTTTCAGTCTCAGTTATTTTTTAGCCATGATAATTCAGATTTACACTGTCGATCCACATAGTGAATCCACACCTCCTACAGACACATGAAGCTTCTTTGTCCTAGAGTTCTTTGTCTTACAGACCTTATCACCTAACAACGGTTACCACAACCACACTTTGGTCGCTCTCTCCATGTGGGGAGTCCGTGAGGATTCACATACCACTCTAAGGCTTCTGCAGCAACACGTCGTTCGTGTTCATCCTTCCTCCTAAGGTAGTCTAATCTTGTTTCACTACGTGGATATCGGCGTGTTCCGTCATTTTGTGGATTATCCAAATTTACCCACTCAACGAAGTTACACACATGACGATAAAGCTGCAAAAGATGGTAAGATTGTGGATAAAAGCAGTTAGCGTTGTATGTATTAAGTACAGTACATTGAAGTACGAACATATGAATCATACCTGATAAATGTTTGGGCATTGGAAGAATCTCTACCACGAATTTCTGAAGACAGGGATGTCACGAGTATACATCGATCATTGTAAGCGCGCAACGGACGGTCACACCATGGTGGAAATAGACCAGCGAAAGGACCCTTTCGCCAATCAAGATGCTCAAGAAATGGAGCTTCCATGTTCTCCAGATCTGTGTGGATGCGAAAGAAAATACAAGTAGATTGTGTTCGGCTTGTGTGTTTGAGCAACATCCGTCTATTTATAGTGGCAAGTGACATGAGGTAATCGAGGCATATTGACACGAGGAAATTGAGGCGCCGAAAGTCGATTGCCGCCACACTATGCGACCAGATGAGCACGTGCGTACATGCTTTTAACTTTATCTCTCAATGCAGTGCCGAAAGTAGATCGAGACAACTCAAGTTCGCACTATGTCAGTGTTATAGTAATATCAAGTAGGTGCTTCAATGTGAAAAAAAATATTTCGTCAAACATTTGCAGTCTAGTCACTACAATGGCAAGGACTAAACTTTTGTTGATATGTCTACGGTGTTGGATATGTCTTCTGAAATAGGAACCTCCGGCAAGACAACTTTCGCCGGACACTAGATCTAAGGACACTGGATCTTCTGTACTTTGATTTGCACCAACAGTTGTAACCACCACATCCATAAAACGAACTTGTGAACTTGAAACACATGTAACATACGTTGACCACTCCAACTCACATGATATGGGCATCATCACAAAATGTTCCCTTGATCCAAACCCTGCACGTACCACCCTTCCATTCTCACCACGTCCGTAGGTACGACATGTTCCATTTTAGCATGGACACGATCACATAATTGTACTCCATGTAGGACTGGTCGCAAACACTAAAACATCTACTTTCATCTCATCAAACTTTTCATTTTAACTAACGGTTCCATCGGAATATACATGCACCACACGATCCATATACATGCACAATATTCACATGCAAATCAAATACTCATTATGGAACGATACGACGGCGGAAGACAACTTCTACAAGAAAATAAGCACTGCATGCACGATCTTATAGTCCCTACATAATCACAACAACCTAAAAAAAATGTGTTCATGCTCTCCTATGTCTAACCCCACATTTAACCATATCATTCGAACTAAAAAGGTATTTTCCACGTAAAATATCGCTAACAGAAATGAGAACTACTCCATAATACACCCCGATCTACTCCGATCCATCCCCATGAATCTCATTACCACATATTCCAACAACATTACATTCAACCCTAAACATTACAAATACATGCAAAAACGAGAGAAAAAACCACAAAAAAATATATACCTTACGGGTAGGATGAAAACGGATCGAAAATGGACATAAACTAGCCCTATCGTATTTGTTTTCTTTTTTTCGGAATCAAAATCGGAATAAAAAACCAGGATACGGAAATGGAATCGAGTATTATTGAATACCGATATGGAGCGGATACGAAACGGAACAAATAAGGTAACGAATATTTATCGGGATATAGAAACCCTTTAAATTGAGCTTCTTAATTAAGGAAGAAATATCCTTATTTTAGGTCAACATCCCCAAAATTTATATCTTCAATTTTGTAGGCGATCCCACAACTGTATTTGAAAATCAGTTTTCATAGCGTTCCCTATCTACTTACTAGTCTCAAGACCTCTTACATTACGTATAGCTTATTTACCATATCACTTATCAAGTTCCTGTTATATAGATTGAAGATGCTATTTATTTTTTTCACTTCTTCGAAACTTGTAATGTTTGTTTTATATTTTAAATGTTTTCAAATACAAATGTCATAAACTACAAAATGATAGATTTCATTGGGCTCTAGAACTTTGATATAGAGCACGTCTCCATCCGATGTCATTTGAATCGTAGATCTGAGATTTTGTAAAAACAGATATGGTATTTTATAATGAATATTTAGACCCTTAAATGATCTCAAACAATTAAATTATCAGCAACAAAGTTGTAGATCGTGTCGAGCTCTACAATTTTAATATAAAGTTCATCTTCATCTGACTCTGTATGTAAAAGTTATGTATATATACGTGTTTTTTTTTTGAAAATTGATCCTTGTCTGTGGGTATCTGAAACAATTCCCGGATTCTGATGGATAGTGCCCTTACTAATTCATTTTTGTTTCCAAGAAAAAAAATCTGAATTCAGTTCCGAATCCAAAAATATGTGGAACTATCCGACCGAACCTATCCGATTATGAGAAAACGTCCGAACGGACAGAAAGTATCCGTACCACTTTCATCCCTACTTACGTGATGGGCTTTCACTCAAAAGGAGTTCAAATCAGAGCAAGAACATTGGATTTTGGATGAATTTGGAGGGATTTGAGGAGGGGGCGCTGGTTGCTTCGTGTGGAGAGAGATAGAGAGCGCAAGAACATGGGAGATGAGAAGAAGAGAGAAAGGAGGAAGAAAGGGGCAGCGGCGACACCACGCCTGGTGAGATGGTGTGGCGGTGTCACACCACTGAGCCTAGCATGGCAAGCCCAGCCTCGCCACCGGCCATGTCGACGCACGTTTGATCTTGTCAATGCCCGACGACCGCCACGGGGCACACGTTGCCACGCCAAGAACGGTGGCGTGATTGCTTATATTTTGGCTATGCCGGATGCAGTGGTGTGGCGAAAAGTTTAGTTTTGAAAATAAGTTCTTGCAAGATCTATTAATAAAGTTATTTATTAAAAATGTCAAAAAAGGTTCCCGCACAGCAACAACTAGCTATGTAGGTGGGCCGGGCCTTAGTCCCCGGCGGTATGGATCAAAATACACAAAAAGAAGACAGGGAATAGAACAAGAATGGGCTACACACCTCTCCTCTCGGCTCTCCTCTCCTCCTGCTGTTTCGATCCAGATCCTGTTTTTGCGCATCCATGCTGCTGCTGCCGCCGCCGCCGCCGCCACCGCCAATGCCGGTCGGCGGTGTTGCCTGCTGCCCTCCCTCCAATGCCTCCATTCCTCTAGCCGGCGCCTCTGCTTCTGTGCCGGGTTGTCCAGCGCCGATGCGGGCCTCTGCAGGCCCTCAACATCGGTCAGCCACAGCAGTCTCCGGCGGCAAAGTTCTTGGTACGGTGCTCTGCTCCGGTTCTCACTGTTTCCCTGTTTATCTGTTTATGTCCGTTACTTTTTTTACCGCATCACTGTATATTTGTTTTTGTTTCTGAAACTCAGTACCAGTATTTTGACTAGTTATAATGGATTGTTATTCGTTAGGAAATAATTCTAGAACTACAGCATGACTTTAATCTAAGTGCGACATACTTTGGTACTTGGAAGAGTCGATTTCATTTCCAAACCCACTCTAACGGCTCAATCAACAATTCAACATAGAACATACTGAAGTGCTGCACTTTTTAAGAGTTGCTGCAATTTCTAGTCAGTGCTAACAGCTTGGTTCTGAACCTTTTTGTCTATCTATATTGGCACCTTGTGGTAGCTTCTACCCAGCTTTATGAAGAAAAAACTAGCAAACCTTTCAAAGGACCAGATTCCTTAGAAGTCTTCACCCTAAGAAAACCTCATTTGTGAAGTGAAATATCTCATTTCTTTGCTCCACCACAGCTTTTGGGGATTTGTTTGAGTTATTTACCCACCTTTGCTATCCTATACAAAAGGAGATAAATCCACCCACCACCAGCATCCTGGCCTGCACTGCTCTCTGCTCACTCGACCCCCTTCCACTCCCTCAGAATATCCTGCAACATATCAGAAAAGGATACGTTTTTAAGTTTCCTGAATACAACATATCTTGCAATGTACCACTACTTAGAACATTTATTCAAGGGGAAGCCACTCTTCCTTGCACTAAGAGGGCACTTACATCATGCATCGAGAAATACTCACTCCATTCCATATTATAATTCATTTTAGTTGTGTCCTAAGTCAAACTTTTCTAACTGCAATCAAGTTTATAGAAAAAGCGCACCAACATCTATATGATAACAAATAAGTATACCATGAAAACATATTTCATGGTTGATTTAATGAAACTAATTTGATGTTGTAGATGTTGGTGTATTTTTCTATGATCTTGGTCAAAGTTATCTAAGTTTGACTTAGGAAAAACCTAAAACCACTTATAATGCAGAACGGTGGCAGTAGTATTCATAGTTGAAGACATGAGATAAATAGCTTTGTGGTTGTACAATTAATAATACCGGAAGATTAGAGCCTATGCAAAGGGATCGCATCATATGATTAAGGGCTAAGACTCTTATTAGCACAAATCACTTATGACATTCAGATCCATTCAAAATATTACGATCTAAAGTATAGCAGAAATACAAGTGAAACATCCCCTGTATATTGCATGGCTATACCAAGAACTACAGTGGATTTTATGCAGATCGCTTTAAACAGACTATGAAACTTCATACTTAAAAAAAAAAGGGTAACTATGAAGCTTCAAATATCTCATGTGATTTTCCTTCTCAAACACCTCTGGAAAACCCATCATCAGCACCGGCGATGAGTACCCTAGTTTCGATCCTCTTTTTCTCGGTGCTAGCAGCACATTTTAGTTCAAGTTATTGCATGCCAATGAAATTAATACCAGCTGATGTATAACATTATATGCAAAACAACACACTATAAATATCAGAAAGACTAAACAAGCCGACATCAAATAGATGGGTGTGTATGTCTTGACTAAGTGCCAACCAATCAGCAAGTAACCAATAATATGTGTGTATATGTTTCCAAATCTTCAATTGAACAACTGTATATGTATATATAGGCTGCACTTATATATCTTCAGTTAGACCAAGTAACCCAGCACGATTGCTTGTGTAGGTCAGGTCTAGGTCTCAGACAACAACCAGAAGAAATTAATACATGTATATACTCCCAGCTCGATCAACAGCACAACAAAAATCTGCAAGAGCTGGATAACTCTGACATCTGGTCAAAAGAACTGTATAACTTGACAATCAATCAGTAACAAAAGAGGACCTTGTTGTAGAAGGCGGTAAACCATATTTTATCAGCAGGAAGGAGTAAAACCATCCATCCATGCATGCATGAACCACACACTACGAGAGGATAATTTAAGGCTCCAAAGAAACTAGTCAGCCACCCAAGTAACCTTGTAAGATCGTGCCAAATTAATCTCCACTGGCATGGAAACGATCATGATAGACCCCCCACCTTGTTCTTTCTTCTTGGGCAATGCATCAACAAAAACAACTGACCCCTTTCCTTGACATAGCAGAAGCACCGTTCTTCTGCTTGTCTTGATTCACAGAGATAGGCTTCGATCCAACTTGAACAGGAAAATTGTTGCTTTTATCGTGATCTGGAACAGCTGGAGGACCCATGGTCAGATCAAGCTTTTGTATCGCTGACCCGGATAGACCACCAAGTTGCAATGCTCTCAACTGGTTTTTGTTCCAAAGCTCTTGTTGCATCGTTGGCAGCAACATTGGGTAAGTAGCCCACAAGATTAGTTGAGTCTCTTCTGGAGTGTGCATGTTCCCTTCCAAGCAATGATATACAGCATTTCTGTAGGACCTCAGAAAATAATTGATTTCTTCTTCCTTGCATCCATCTGTCTTCAACGACAATAATTTCTTGAGAATATCATTCCCTTGCAGTCTGTCACCCCAATCAAGTTTTTCCGGCGAAGCACTATGGGTGTATTCCTTCTTCGTTTGTTCATCGCGAGGCTGTTGAGGCAGCACAAAACTGATGTGTTCATACATCCTTAGGAAAAATGGTCCCCTGTTTCTTAGAGGGATCAGAGAAGCATGTGTACAAATGAGATACTCCACCTCCATGCTAATAACCTTATCAGGAGTGTTCATTAAGTTTAGGAGATGCCTCACGTCTTCAGATATATACTGCTTTTGTTGCTGGAACACTATTCTCATAATTATATTCTGAGCATCCTGGTAGTTTTGAAATACCTTGGAGTCGCTCTTGTCATCAAGATTGCATTCTCTTAATTGCACTATTCCATCTTCTCTGATGAAAACATTTGATTCATTGAAATTCTGTGGACACTTCCCCCTTTTGTGGAAGAAATATAGTTCTTTGAATAGTGCTCCAATGACAAACTTGGCTTCCTCAGTCATGAGGCAATATTCCCTTTCACCCATTGCATCAACAAACTTAATTGGTGTATTCTTAATATATTCGGTGAGTGGCTTAAATTCCTTATTGCGTATGTACTCCACGAAACTGACATGATGTTTTTTGCTGTTTAGGTACAAAAGAAACAGTGATCAATTAGATATGAAGAGTTTACAGAAAACTCATACTAATATATAGTGCATATAAAACTTTTAGTACCATAGGAGTACAAATTGCAGTAAAAAAAGGAATTGATGAACAATACAATTACTCTCCATTACTAATATATAAACTGAAAAGAGAGTTGCCTTTCATACACGCTAGTTTATCTGTTCGTTAGGCACACAGAATTCCTATCACAAACCAACTGTCCAGATTATTTCTTGAAAAAATTTAGTAATTTAGATTAAAATTATATTCTACATGGAATGATCATGTCCAAACAGCACAAGTGTTACCAATTCATTTTCACTAGATCTAGAGGTTCTTAAAAATTCTAAAGGAATAGTGTTTACCAGAGCAAAGGGTGCACGTGTTCTATATATTTTTTTAAAAAACATCAATACGAAACTCAAGCAAATGAAGTTGTTGAGTTTGGTCATAAATTTCTCATGAATATAGAACATGTTCACCCCTATCTCTAGAAATGTTTTTCAGAGAACTTCGAAAGGGGGCGGAAATATAATTTGCAACACTTGTGCTATTTGCACAAGATATATCCCCATCCTACCATTAGTAAATTCAATAAATTCTTCACATCAAATGTCCTTCCATTCAAGCACATCATACTAAATGTAATATATAAAAGAGGGTGAATAGCTCAATATTGCCCCTAGCATTTCAATAATAATCACCAAAGTAAAACTTTACTAGGCTAACATAATGAAACATCAGTACAAGATTAGGACTCGTAAAATTAGAGGGACCATACACACATATGTGAAAGTGCCCCTTCACCAGATAGTACTGCTAGATCATTTAGGGTGACACAACATAAAACCAAAAAGACTAGAATACACCTACTTTATCAAATACCAATGCAGCTATTCCCCACTTTATCTACTCCCAATACAATTATTTCTTACTTTCACAAACTCCGATACGATGATTACTCAAAAATGAACTTATTTTGGGACAAATGTAAGGAGCTAAAAATGAACTTATTATGGGGCGGAGGGAGTATATATATAGTGAACAACATGCTGTGCACGAGTTTTACAAAAAGGGTGCAGGAGTTACCGAAACAGGCATAAAACCCCTTTCTTCATGGGCAAGGAATCAGCATCAATACTATTCTTCGTGTTCTGGTTCACAGATATAGACAGTAACCCAACTTGAAAGGAAATACTGTTGCTTTTCTTACACTCCAAAACAGCTGAAGGATCCATGATCACACCAAACTCCTTATCTATGTTCGATCCAAATAGACTATCAAGTTGCAATGCTTCCAATTGTCTGCTTTTCCAAATCTCTTCTTGCATCCTTGGCAGCAAAATTGGGAAGGTAACCCACAGGGCTTGTTGAATGTCATCAGGATTATATATTTTCCCCTCCATGCTATGAGCATTTGCATTCCTGTAGGACACCAGAAAGGCATCAATTCCTTCACTGTATTTCTCCAACCTGAACAATTTCTTAAGCAGGTCATTCCTTATCAGTTTATCATACCAATTAGATTTATATGGCAGATCCTTGAGGATGTCTTTATGCATTATTGATTCTGGCAGCACAAAACTGATGTGTTCGTACATCCACAGGAAAAATGATCCCCTGTTTCTTAGAGGGACCAGAGAAGCATGTGTGCAGATGAGATACTCCAACTTCATACCAATAACCTTATCACGAGTATTTATTAACTTTAGGAGATGCCTCACGTCTTCAGGTATGTACTTCTTTTGTTGCTGGAACACAGTTTTCACAATTATTTTCTTAGCATCCATGTAGTTTTCAAATACCTTGAAGTCGCTCTTGTCATCAAGATAACAATCTCTTAGTTGTGCTACCCCATCTTCTCTGATAAAAACATTTGATTCATCAAAAAGTCGTGGGCACTTTCCCATTTTGTGCAGGAAATACAGCTCTATGATAATTGCTCTGATGACAAGCCTGGCTTCATCAGTCATAACGCTGTGCATAATTTGTTTATCCTTGATGTATTGGGTGAGTGGCTTGAATTGCTGATCGTTCAAGTACTTCTCGTAACTGATTTGATGCATTTTGCTGTTTAGGTACAGGAGTACTGATCAATTAGATATCAAGAATTTAGAGAAACCAGCATTACATAATGGAAATCTTTAGAAGCACAGGAGAGTACCGATGACAATAAGAAATGAATTGGTGAACAAAATATTGTTCTTCATTACCAAGGAATACTCTTAGTGGACATATTGGAATATTACATACTAATTATGGAACTCAGGTTAAAATTAGAGGGACTATATATTTTTTATCTTAACATGGTTGAAGCGCAAGACAAACGATATACTTTCAACACATACCACTACAGGGCTTGTTTGGATTGAAACCAAATTTTACCCTACTAAAATTTTGTCGACTATAATTGTATGAAATGAATGTTTGGTTTGCTACTAATTGTTACTCACTGGTTTAAATTTTATATTATTAAATTTGATAGTGCTAAAACTTACCAAGGTTCTAGCACTACCAAAATATCGGTAGAGCAAAAATTAGCTACAAACCATACAAACCAAACAAGTCCCACGAGACAAAGATAAACATGTGCACTGACGTGGACACCAAACTCTGTTGGGTAGAGACAAGTGCCCATAACTGATAACTCTACCACCATATGAATTACAAAGGTACTTTCTCTATGACCAGATTGGCTTGGTGTAAAAAAAAATCCAAAAATGCATGTATTTCCACATTATAATCGAGAAAATTACATACTAGATTATATGCTAAAAATAGATCATTTATGATGGCCACACTAGTAGAGTGAGACTGAACACAGCGCAATAAATGCTCAAACTAAGAGAACGATGGTGTAATGGAAAATAGAAGGGGCAGGATTATTGATGGTAATCAGTCATGTACTACTGTAGTATTTTTTCCCATTACAGGGAAGCTGCACATACTAGCAAGTCCACCTTTAAACCTTAATAACGCGTAATCAAGTTTACAAAGAGCTAATGATGAATCATCAATTTACTTGTCTCAAATTCTAAATCACACAACGTACACGTTTTATTTGTGGGTATCATGTTTGATTGATGGAGCTAAGCATGACATTTAATTCTGGGCAAGGCCCCAAAAGCAATCATCATTCAACCAAGCTGCTGTCGCCATCTGTCCTCGCCAGGAAAAGAACAAAAAGAAAAAAACCAAATGCATATAGCAACAAATCGCAAGCATTTTGGCGAGATCTTCGGAAACTGCAACGATTCGTACGGAAGTCTACATCCGCAAACCCAAGTACCCAACAAAAACGGTAGGCCCCGAGATGAACATGTTTATAAGCAGGTGATTAAGCAAAGATAAATTTGGTAATAGGAGATTAGCACACCTCGGAAGCGGACGCGCGAGCTGCCGCCGCTCGATCCGGCGTGAAGCTCCGGCGAACGATTGGAACTGCCGGATAAATAACGGCGGCGCAATTGGCGGCGGCGGCGGATGCGGAGGCGCGATAGATCAGCAGTGGGGCCTCACAAAATCCGAGTGTTAAAGGCCGTGCAGTACCAATCCACTGACAGTGGGACCCGAAAGCTGACGGAGCGTGATTGGACTGCCACGTGCCACCGCAACAAAAGCTCCATGTCAAAACAAAAAGGGAAGGAAAAGGAAAAATCGAGTGGATATTAGTAGGAGTAATAATAATATATACTAATATCTAAACTTTTAGAATGGAGATGAGATGGAGAAGAAGATGGGGGCACACGGCGAGGCCCAGCCGCCGCCATCAGAGTCGGAGGATGGATGCGGCGCGGGCTAGCCAGCCTTTCCCCGTCGGAGTCGATCAGGACGCCGCCGCTGGTGGCGATGCGAGCGGTTGCTCCAGCCGCCGTCGATCGACGCCGGCCGGTGGGGAGACGGAACCGAGGAACGGAGAAGCTCGATCCGCCGCCGCCGCCGCCGCCATGTGACTGCTGCTTGCCGTTGCAGCATCAGGCTTGGGGTTGGAGGGTGAGCTCTGCCTCGAGGTCGAGGATGCTTAATGCCTTTTGCCCTTTCAATGCTTCCCCCATCTCCTCCTCCTCATCATCCTAATCTTGTACTGATCCCGAGCAGTTACACCTAATCATGCTTCATTTTTATGCCTCCAAATATAAATTGACCCTTTCAGAGTCGTCTACTGAGTAAACCGCATCGCACTTCGCTGCAACTACATTCCAGGATTTAATACTTCTTTTAATGAAGAAGAACGTGCTTTATTCCCAGCACATCATTATTGAGAGGGCACTAGTTTTTGAATTAGCTTCCCATGCATTTTATGCAAAGCACTGTTATATGTTTGATTCGTCACATTCACGTTACGACTTGACACAGAATTTTCTAAAAAAAGGGAGTTCTGGTGTTTAAATTTTTCAAAGATGTCCTCATGTTCGGGTGTTTGCATGCAGCAAATAACAAAAAATCTACTAGTTGAATCCAAAAAGGTTGCGAAAAAGGTAAATATTGTGACTGAGAGAGCTAAATCATGTGCAGAACTTTTCTGGCATACATTAGCAAAGTGCTCTGCCTTTCCGGCGATCTCGTTTCAAAAACTCGCACGAGCAACCACACAGTCACCGTTATTAAAACCAACCTGAAATTAAGCCATACAAACTCTAGACATTTATTTACTACTCCAGCAGTATATAAACCAGAGCTATCAGCATACAACAGTCATTGCGCTGACGCTCTGCTATAGTAGAGAAGCATCCATTAGACCTGACATGTTCTTACGTACAGCCAATCATCCAAGATAGTAGTACTCCATAACCACTAGATGTGGAAAAGCAGAAAAATTGGTTTCTCTTCACAGAAGGTGAGAAAAACCACAAGCTTGACATGGCTACACCATTTAGTCTTCTATCTCCATTTTCTGCTCTTGTTCATCCTGACAGCTTTCAACTCCTGCATCCACGACAGCCTTGCGATACTTCTGATTATACCTCAGGATTACTACCGAAATGAAGGCTGCACATAAAGAGAGAGAGAGATGTTAATCTAATTTGACATTTAAATTTGAAAAGTCATCTTTGTGCATGTCTTGAACTGAGGTGGTTCAAATCATAATGAAAACTAAAAGGAATAATTCACCACCACTGTATGGAACATAACTGATCACCCAAGTGTAGAACACATATATGTTGCATATTTGTCAGCTCAATAATCTTCTAATGAGTAAGGCTGAGTTCGCAAGCCAAGGTTCCCAACCTCCACTCCCTCGTCCCGAACTATGAAACAGTGCGTTTTTTGCAAAAAAAAATAAACAATCCATTTTTCAAGTTTTTTTAGCTAATACTTATAAGCATGCGCTAATAAGCAAACCCATTTTCCGTGCACAGGGGAGAGGTTCCCCAACTCTCCTCCCAAGCACAGCCTAAATCGTCAAATAAGAGCAACTGTTCATTACAACTCATGTTGATTTCAAGTGGTGCAAAGGGCTATTACTTTCCTCAAAACCAGACAGTTTTTCATGAAAAAAATTTGGAGATAACACCAAATCCTTCGAAAGACAATGTTTTTGTTATGACACATGATGAAGTACCTATTTCTAGATATCAATGGTTCTTGCCTTCTTGGGTTCTTGGGTTCACATGGTTTAGGCTTCCGACACAACGTTTCTCCTTTGCTACTCTCTTATTGTATAGCTTAATTATAATTTATTGTAATAGTACACATGTTGACGGCCAGTCTGAGACAGTCAACATTGTTAATATGTAGGTGAAGTGCAACTTTTCAAAAATCTGTATTATCTAGTGTTTCATAGACGAACACTTCAGGCGTCATATTGCTTGGTGGACCCTTAATCTTAGTTCCACAATATCCTTTAATAGGCAAACCACATTTTTTACACTCAGTAGATTCAGTAGATTCCTAGCTAGGTCAGTAAAAATTGTCTCCTTTACAGATTAAATGAACTTTTATAATATTCCCCATGATGCAATCAAGCATAGTATGGAAATACTTTTTACCAACAACTAATGGATAAGTAACATTTTCCATGAAAAGTATAATATGGTTATAAAGTAATCCCAACTGTATGAACCATATCAGCATAAATACCTGCAATAATGCGTGTCTTTACACTGAACAAGTTCCAGCACATTGTCACTGCTGTGCCCACAACGAGTTTCTTGCGGGGGCAAGACTTCCATGCTTCTAGAGCCCGATCTGTCAAATTCTCAACTAAAAAGAGAAGGGAGGAAATTTAGTCCGGTAACCTGAACAAATTAACATACAGCATGAAAATGGTTAACCAAAGTAAATAATACCTCTCTTATGAATTTGACTTGAATAGCAGCTATAAAGCTTTGGGAGCGTAAAGCTGGTGAAAAACGCTGCAAAGTTCCATTAACCAGAACACGCTTCAGCAGAGTAGTCATGCAAAACATCGATATTCTTCTTTGTGTATGTAATCGTACCTGTGGCCAGAAGTCTCCATACTGTAACCAGACTACCATATTTAGCACCAAACAGAAGAGCAGGTAATACCTGAGATTCGGCAACAATAGACTTCTGTATTACTCAGGGGAACCGTTTTTGTGCTAAGAATGTCATCAAATTCGGTACATGCTTACTTTGAGAGTCATCGATGGTTCACCAGAGAAGATCACTTGTGCAGTTGATATCATGGAGTTTGCAACTGGCAACACGGCTCGTGCAGCACGAAGCACATCATCTTCAGTCAATCTGAAGCTCCTTCCCCTCTCTAGCTGCTGCCTGCTGCAGATGATAACTCAAATTGATTGTCTTGATTGAAATGGGCTAACAAATAGATTGCCACTGACTCATACTGTCATACCTCTGAGGAATGGAATCTTTGAAGAAGGCTAAACCTAAGACCATCACACCCATGTGACAAAGCGCCGAGATTGGGCTGCAGACCATCAACCCGAAAGCCGAAATTCAGTAACAGTACATGATCAAAAGAACGAAATGAACTGCAAAGCAGGAAATTCAGGCAAAAGGGGATCAGATTGCACAAACCTGAAGGTGATCTCCCTTGAAAATGAGCAGGAGAAGAAGAACATGGATCCCAACCCAAACCAGAGTGTCGATTTTGCCACATTCTTCCACATCACCAAGTCGACGATCCTTTCCCAGAGATCTTCCCACCCAGACTGCTCCAGAGCATCAGCACCTGCGTGACAAATAGAGATCCGATTAGAACGAACTCGAGGAGGCAATTCCCCAAACACAACGAGAGCAAAGAGCAAAAGAGAGCATCTGGAGCAGTGATTTTCTCGAGGCAAAAAGTTGCCCCAAATTAATAAGAACCAACAAGAGATGGCTTCGCTAACCTCGTATCGCATCGGTGCTAGCCAGCACCAACGCCATGCTCGTATCCTCCTTATCCGCCGCCGCCGCCACTGCCACCTTGTCCGCAGCCGCAGGCGCGGCCTTGGTCGCCGCCGCCCTGGTGGACTTCCTCCTGCGTGCCCTCCGCGCGGCGTCGTCCTCCACCTCGATCTCCTTCTCCAGCCTCCGCCTCGCCCGCCTCCCGTTCCTCGGCGACGCCACCGCGGGCGCCGCGCACTGCTCCCCACCCACGCGCCTCCTCCGCCTCGGCGGCGTCCCCGCCGCCGCCACCATCTCCAGGCTCTCGTCCAACCCAGCCCCACGCTGCCGCGACCGGTTGCGGCGCGCCGACCCGGGCGGCGGAGACATCAGGAGGAGCTCCTGCAGCGAGCATCCGGACAGCTGCAGCGGCGACGGCATGGGCGACGACCTCTGCGCCCCCGCCGCCGCCGCGGACTTCCGCGGCGGCGTCGCGACCTCCTCCTCCGCACCCACTGCCGCAGCAGCAGGGGAGTGGTGGTACGGCGGCGCGGGGAGCCTCGCCGGCGGCGCCGGTGACGAGGCATGGTCGTGGTCCATGGCCATGGCCGCCATGTGTTCGTCGATTTGCCTCGCCTCGCGTCGCTCGTTCCCCTTTTGCTTTGGTCGGCGTCGGGTTTGGATTTGGAAGGTCTCTTGGCGTATAGGAGAAGGTTGGGGTTTAAGGAGGTGGGAAAGAGAGCGGGTGTGGGAGATTTTTCTGGGCCCCACGTGTCAGTGGGCGTACGTGCGGGAATATAGCCGTTGGGGGAACGGGCACGGCCACACGGGAAGCGGTGGTGCTTTTCCAAATGAATGGCAGCGGCGGTCGATGGGCTGATGGTAGGTGACGGGATGACAGGTGGGGTCATGTGAGGACTGAAGAGTGGGTCCGGGATGTCGGTGAGGGGGAGTTTGAACTGTTTTGGAGGGTGGAATGGAGGGTTGTGAGGAACTCATGGGGATCGTTAATTCACAAGGTGGAGTGGTTTAGGGAAATAAGCATGTGTTTGGTTGAAGGGATATCTCAGGATGGGATGGGATCATCCAAAAAACATGTGTTTGGTTGAGAGATTAGGAGGGATAGGATAGTTCCAAAAAGAGAATATTCCGCTAATATTCGGGATGATCTCATCGGAAAAACTGGCGGACCGCGTCGTCCCATCTTCGTACGTGCGCCTCACGCCTCGCGGTAACCCTCTCTCACCCACCTTGTTTTTCACCGCTCCCTTTTTTTTCTTCTCTCTTTTCTCCTCCTCTCGACTCGTGGTCTAGGGTTAGGGGTGAGCCGGCGGTGGGAGGGCGCGCACACGAGCAGGTTGAGCCGGCAACTGGAGCACGCGTGCGAGCAGGGGCGAGCCGGTGGCTGGAGCATGTGCGCAAAGGATTCAAGTTCAGTCCTAGGAATAAAAGATGTCCAAGCTGAAAATGAAGAGGGAAATGATGGCCCTGCCACTACTGATGATCGTGCAGAGGCATCATGTGCAAGCAAGCCAAAAAAAGTCAGAACACAAGAAATTGAAGATGATGGACTGATTGGTGTATTCACCATTGTTGGTGACAAGCTTGCCACTGCTACACTAAAGGTCGGTGAGCCAGACAATAAACTACCATATGGTTTATTTGATACCATGAAAAGCTATCCTGGTTTTGAAGAGATCCACATATCTGTTTATTATGCTCATTTGGTTGCCAACCCTCACATTGCTAGAGCTTTTGATGGACTTCCATTCGGAAACAAGATACATTGGGTTGCTATGTTTATTAATGAGAAGTTTCTTGGATCAATGTAGCTTTGTTGGATGAGGTAGGTAGTTCTTTGGTGTTATGTGTTGCCGGTGGGCCTATGTTAATGTATGGCTTGTATTGCTAATATGTTTAAGGCAGTGAACTCACTAGTAGGTGCAAGACTTAAATTTGTTATTATATGTAGGACTTTAATTTGCTATTATGTGTAAGACATGAACTTCTTATTATGTTTGACTTGGACTCTTTATGTATGGGTTGAAATTTTGACTGTGTGTGCTAATTTGATGTACTGATCAGGGAAGGTCACTCCTGTTCAGGTTGGATAGCTAACTTGTTCTCAGTTATAAATATTACAGCTATTACTTATTAGGCTTAATAATATGGTTACAAGTCTCTTTCTCTACTAGTAACTGAATTGTCATGTCTGAATGCTTTACTGAAGAGTACTAGTAGTTACTAATTGACAATTGTTGCTACACATGACAACAAATACTACAAATTGCAAGAAATGATCAAGAATCAGTTACATCGTTGCTGGCTGCGAAGAGGTTCGTGGCTGCAGTAAATGAGTGCTTAAATATAGTGATATGAATTGTATTTTATTTTAAATAATGTGGTCTTCATGTAGAGGTAACCTCATCAACCAATGTGTGGAGGTAATTGTATCCAATCAGCCCATTTTCATCCCTCCATCCAAACAAAAGATAGGATCATTCCAACCCACCATATTCCTCAAACCAAACAAAAAACAGGGCTCGTTTCATCCCTTCAACCAAACAAAAAAAAAACATAATCATTCCATTCAAAAAACAGGGATGGACCTAACCCATCTCATCTCATACCCAAACCAAACACATGCTAGGGCATCTTCAATGTTTATGATCGTGTATAGCATTAAGGTGTGTCTCACTATTTTTGTAGTTATTGCCACAATGTTTAAAGCAAGAGTAGATATTAAGATGGGTCCCACAAGTGTACAATCCTAGTATTTTTTTAACCAAGGGGACAATTGTGCATTTACCCCTATTTTCAAGTATAACTACCAATTTAATCCTATTTTTCAAGTTTGCTTTATTGATCCTTGAAAGTTCAAGTGCCATTAATTTGGTTTTGGTGATTAATGATAAATCCAATTATATGAGACTAATGTTTTTATAAACATTTCTCTACCTAGTCTCGTGTGGATATGAAAGTGAAATTTGTGAGAGGTTCCCAGACTTCATATGAGTTGAGATAGAAACGTTCATTGATGGTGGACCTAAATCACAAAGATGAAATGCATGGAGATAAAGCTATATGTATCACTCTTTCTCTCCATATACACATATTGATATATTCATATATAATATTTTCATGTGAGTGACATATGTATTTGAGACTAATGTTTTGTTTGAGCCATATCTTGTTTAGTCTCTTCACATTGAGAACATGGAGATGATAAAGGTATACTTCTATCTTAATGTCTACATATGATCAATATCTTCTATTCTTGTATAAGGTAAGCTCCCAATGTTTTATCTCTATTTATGCATACTCTTGCTTCACAAAAATATTATGTATGCATACATTTAGGGGGAACAAATCCTATACCTTAGTTATGCATGTACTTAATCCAAGTTATTCACTCTCATTTAATTGAGATCTTTACATTTGAGCATATATTTGAGTATATGACACTAGTGGTTTTGATTAATACTCATCACTTATTCATATCATTTTATAAACGCGATCAATTGGTCAACATGTGGAGGTTGACAACTGGATCATTGGGACTAATAATTTCATTGAGTTGAATGAGAGAAATAGGTCCCAAGGATTGCAAAAGTGTTGATGCTCAAGTGATATCATTACACCTAAAGATACCAAGGATGATAAAGTGAAGAATTGAAAATATGGAATACGAAGTGGCTACTAAGACAAGATGATGAAAGGGCAAGCGATGCTCAGTCACGATGGACCATACGGTGGTGAAGGGCAAGCAAGGGGCTTAGCGTCGAAGAACCAAATCCGGTGGAAAATGGCGAGTGATGGCTTTGTCATGACGGACCGTGCAAGGCCATTTGAAGCTACAAGTAACCGCATCAATCATTTGAAGAATATATGGTGAAACAGTTTTGACGTTGGCGTCCCTTGAGACGAAGAAATGAATATGGAAAGAAGGCATTCGTATTGGTATAATTATCTTCTTATTTAAATTTTGAGTATAGGAATACCGTACTATCAAGAGGAATGCAACGTCGATGTGTTTGTGTATATCTCGGTGCTCAAAGTGACCCATCCTAGTGCTACCTTGAAAGAAATCCAAGCTTTAACCTATCCTTTGAGTGGTTTTAAATCTTGTTATTGCTTGAGTTGGGTAGTCCTCTGAGTGAGCTTTCCATAGAGATCAAGATCCTCAAAAAGGACTCCCGAGCGAAAAGTTATGGTCGTTTTACTCTGTGCTTTTCGGAAATTCCGAAAAAATCTCGGAAGGTCCGAAAATATTTCGGATAAGTCCGAAAATTTTCGGAAATTCCGAAAATGGCTGCGAAAGTGAGATTGCCCTCTGTTGATTTTCGGTCTTGTCCGAAAATGTATTTCGGAAATTCCGAAAATTGCAGTTTTGGCCTCCAACGGCTTGTTTTGAGAGGCTTGGGTATATAAACTCCTCCACCCCTCCTTTGAGTAGCTACTGTTCTTAGGCATTATTAAACACATCCAAAGCCAAATAGCCTCCCTCATTCCCCTACCTTTATGGTGCCTCTTTGTGAGAGGGATTTGAGAAGGGAAGAGAGTTGGATTGAGTGAGAATTTGAGAGCTAGTGAGATTCACTCAATACTTTGAGCACTCGAGTTCATAGCAAGCAAATCTTCAATTGTGTTTGTTACTCTTGGGGGACTAAGGTCTCCTAGACGGCTACGCGTCACCGGTGAGCACCCAAGGTTGTGGTGTGCCTCGGAAAGTTTGGGAAGGCTTCGATTTCACCTCCGCAAGGGAAGAAATCAAGAGTGAAATCAAGGAGTGAATTTGTGCAACCTCGTGAGGAAAGGATTGAAATAAACCCGACCTTTGTGGCCCCTCAACGGAGACGTAGGATCCGTGGATCCGAACTTCGGGAACAAATCATCGTGCCTCCTCTCTTGGTTTGCTCATTCTTACCATCTCTTATATTGTGCTTGAGCTTGTTTTAACCCGATCTACTTGTATGCTCAATTGATATAGTTGGTAATATTATATCTTGCTTAGATACCTTATTTGTCACCTTTTGATTCATATACATTTTGTTTGTTCGAGCTATAAGTTCATAGCTAGTGTTTTATTCCGTTATCCGCCAAACTTTTTGGTTGAGACCGGAAGTTCCAATCCAATACCGGAAGTTCCGATTTGAACCGAAAGTTTTCTTCATTCTAATATGCTATGAAGTTATGATAATTTTTAGGAACGCCTATTCACCCCCTTTAGGCGACATCAAGGTCCTTTCAATCCTTCTTTTTAAAAATGATGATAAGATATGACCATATTTCGTAAAGGCAGGCTAACGGTGTTAGCTCAAGAAAAAAGAGATGTTTATAACCTTGCTCATTTGACCCTAATTTCTAAATTTTTTTTATTCAACCCAATTATGTTACTAATTTGTCATAGGCTTGACAAATTTAAATTAGGTTACGAGTTTTGATCAAAAAAATGTATATTCATGGCCAACAACACACATTCCAAATGCACAAATTCCTTCACGTGACTCCGTCCACCGCCCTTCGCGCCTCTTACCCTGTGCATTGGCGAGCTCCCGCACCGCACTGGGCATCGCTCCCTCCCTCCACACATGCACTGTCATCGCCCATCCCTCCGCGCACGCCAACAAACTCCACGCGCGCCGCCCGCAGCTCGCCGAAATTTGGGTTGAGACTGGATATGGTTTGGGTCTTAGGGATATGGTTGGTATGTAATAAGAGTATTTTGGTCAGTTCGAGAGGTAAAAACATTTTTTTCTTTTTTTAATTGAAACCCTAATGGTGGAGTGAAAACAGGGTCAAACGGTTACTACAATTTTAAAAAGCGGGATCAAATAAGGAAACTTAAAAAAGCAGAGTAAGTTTAGTAGTTAGCCTTAAAAAAAGGGTCAAATGAGCAATTATCCCTTTTATAAATCATGCCAATTTCTCCTCATATCTATTTTACCCTTTTTTTTGCTTGTGGTCAAGACATAAGCTTAAAGCCTTCTTTTGCATTTAATGCCTTATGGCTTCATTCACAATGTATATGGTCACTATACATTGTGGCCTCTTGTTATGGCCACATTGTGGCTGCCCTTATGCTTCTGAATTTTGTCTTATTTCTTTACACTAGAAGAACTGAAAAAGTACATGTGCGTTGCAATGGGAAGCAAAGACGAGAAAATGGAGGAAAAGTTGAGAAAGATTTTCATTATGTAATTAACTAAAAATTCAATTTCCCTGAATACTTGGGTATTTTTAAGTAGGTAGGTGTATAATTAAATTCATTTACAAGTAAAGTAAATGTGGGAAATAAAATGGTATGGCTAGATTTATTTTTTATTAAATTCTCCATGATTAATTACACTCTCTGAAAATTTCTTGGAATTTTCTGAAAATTTCTTGGAATTTTCAGAGCTTAATACAAACATCATTTCAACATTTATTTAAATAAAAACTAAATAAAAAATTTCATGTCCCTCTGAGCCATTTTTAGCCCATTTCCTTCCTTAGCCCGTAGCCGAGCCGACCGTTTTCCTCCCTTCTCCTCAGCTCGCAAGCACGTGTCTAGCCCAGCAAGCAGCTGAAAGTCTAATTGGGCTCCCCCTCATTGTTGTGTGGGCTCTATCGCTACAGTGCCATCCCCTACCTCCTACGGAGTTCCTCAGCTATCCGAAGCCACCTGAAGCTGCCTCATCCATGAAATCCAACCGCATCCTTAGAGATAATCCAAAATTGATTCAAGGGTTTCGATTCTTATCTCCTCCTCTTCCCCTTTTTGCAAGCATCGGAGCAAATCCGCTTCGTATCGAGCTCGGAATCAAGCCCTATGCTAAACAAGCGAACCCACTTGAAAAAAAATCGCTTAGCATGTGGATGATGATGACTATGGACAAAAATTGTCCCGAAGGCTTACATATTTTTTATTAGGTACAGATGCGTGTGAGTTTTTATTTTGTTAGTTGATCGTGAGTTGACCTTTAGATTTTTTTTCAAATATGATTATATTTATCTCTTGTACTTTATGCTACTTTAAAAACATAAATCTCAATTTGGGAAAAGCTTAATCTATAACAAAATCAAAATGGATAAAAATATTTACACCGGATTTTAAAAACAAGATTTAATTTTTCAAACATTTTCTTAAGAAAATTGATGAAATCCATACAAAGGTTTCACTAGGAAATTGAAAAACCAAAACTTTTTTATTTGGGTTTAAATTTCAATGGAAATTTTTAACAAATCTGATTCGAAACTTATTTACAAAAACAAACTTCACTTTCAAATTTCTGATACTTATGTCCCGTTTGTTTTTTATAAACAAATCAATTTTTACGTTCAGGTCGTGTTTTTTCAGTCGGCTAGAACTTAAGTAAGAGACAAGGGTAATATAGATATTTTTGGAAAAATTTAACGGTCAACTAACATTCAACTCACGGAATGGACATAGTGGAGATTAAAATAAAAACTTAGGGATATATAGGGGAGAAGGCTAAATTCAGGAGCACATAAGGAATTATGTGGAAATTCATGGGCACTGAAGGAATTTTCTCTAGGCGAAATAGCATATGTGAACATGAATTGAGAATTTAACAGTACCATTTTAATTCTTCTTTTTTTTATGAAGACAAAGCATAATTTTTTTTATTAATTAAGAGAGTTCAGGGCATATGATGTCCCCAATACATGGCCTTAAAGAAAAGAACGTACAGAACGAAACCATCCTCCCTTGTGAAAGTAAGTGTAGTTGAATTGGGAAAATAACCCTGCAAATGAAACCATACAAAAAAATATATCTATGGGGGACAACGGCATTTTCGCGACGACTCAATCCAAAGACCTTTACTACTGATGTGCGCACCGCATTTTAATTCAATCTTCATTTTTAAGCTTCACCATTTCCCTTTCGCTTAACATCGTTTTACTGTATGTCTAATAAGCTATAGAAAATGTAAACAAAACAAAAAAATAATTTATGAGTGAAATTTAGTCATTTAAAAGCCAATGATAAAAATAAATGATGATAAAAGAACTCAAAATCAATTTTAAAATTATTTTAAAACTTAAATTTGGTTGCGACTGATAAGCCAATAAATAATTTATGGGTAAAATTTAGTGATTTAAAAGCTAATGATAAAAACAAATGATGATAAAAAAACTCAAAATCAATTTTAAAATTAAGTTTGAAAATTTAAATTTGATTGCGGCTGATAAGCCAATAAACTAACTATGAAGCTTTAAAATAAAGTTGATTGCTGAAGTCTATTACAATAAGTGAAATATTTGTTTAAAAGCAGGTACGATTAGTTAGTTCATGGCCTCTTTATACTCCTACCATGGAGGTTATACGTGGGCATGTAGTTTTCATGTGCTCTCCTGAAAATCTCAAGACTTTTATCTTAAACAGAGAAAAGGTTCCTCAAATCAAACCATAAAATAAAAGGTAAAAGAAAACTCAATTTCACGTCTACATGACCCATGCCGCTCAAACACACTTGCCACCTTGCCATTCTCTCCGTTTGCACAATGCACTCAAGAATACATAGGAGGGGTAATAAATACTAGTAGCACAAATGAGCGGTGGAGGTATAATCATTTGAATTAGTCTGCTCATGTACGTGCATGCGCACACCCTGTAAATACAGACTGAGCAAACGTGTTTATTTGCATTATTTGTCTTTATTCAAACCAACTGTAACCAATAGTGATTTATAATTACAGCCTTTCCCGACAATCAAGATCAGTTTGAGTCAAAGCTGCTTGAAGAACTCACCAGATACACGTGTGACAAGGTAAATGATCAGGTCACAGCAACAGATTATTCAGAGGTTTCCAGTTTGCCATGCCTCTGACAGAAGGATTTTATCCTTTCAAGGGCATCCGCAAGAGATGGTATATCAATGGCGAAAGTGATGCGAACCCAATTCTTCAATCCTAACGCAATCCCTGTAAAACAACATTTTCTCCTGTGAAATATTCATGTGCATCGAGGCAGAATTGAGTAGCCAAATACAAGAAAAGTCGTGCATCTGGACAAATTCCTTTCCATGCTGTGTCTTACCTTTTATTTTCGGTAATATGCAAAAGATTTGCCTATCATTGCATTGAGAGAAATCAAGTCTAGTACAAAGAAATACAACAGAGGTAAATGTTAGCCTAATTCTTGCAAGTCTCTTAACTTTTACATGTGTTGTCTTTCCATGTGAAGTTGTAGAATATACCTACCAGCATATACGTTGTCATTAGGAAATTGGTGGATGGTGAAATTGCATTGTAACTAACATGAAATATCATTTAGTACTTGTTCACCCCACAAATCACCTTCATTTACAATTTATCATCTATATGTTAAAGCAATGATAAAATGGCTGAGATATAATATGAAGGCACGCCATATCATAATCAAGTCCAAGACATAATTTGAAATGCAAAGGCTGCTTCGGAAAAAAAATATGCAACTTTGTCTTGCAATTTACCATGATGTTTCTATTAGAAAAACGGAAGGAGCATAATGAAACTAATCAGATGCTCAATTCGTTTCTCTTTAGGGTCCTTTTTTACAGTTATTGCTAACAATATAACTCCATTACTGACATCAATGTGTAGGAGTTCCACTGTCTTTCCACCCATAAAAATCTCAAAACAGGTTGACACAGTGGTTGTAGTACAGTATTTAGTAGGCAACTATTTAGCTGCATAATTCAGTAGCTCTATGCACTAGTGGATTTTGATTTATATTGCGAAATAGAAGGAGTAATGGGCATACTGTTTTTTTACCTAAAAAAGAGGTTGAACATTTTATGGAATTTGTACCTGGTAAAACTATCACAGACTCCTCTTTTGCCAACCTGCAGCAGAAGTCCATATCATCATGGAAGTCATCCAAGTAAGAGAGATCCAATTTTACCTGAAAATAAAATGATAGACATGAATTAGATGAGAAGTGATTGTGCTTAGGATACAAAATTACTAGTAAAACTGAGCCAATTCATCCAGAGTATGTTAGCCTGTGCTTTTTCTTACCATCACAAACATTGATCCCTCTGGCTTGTGTGGACATGTAATGCCCTTGATGTCCTTTATTTTATCATAACATAAATCTGCCGAGTTCCTTAATTGATCGAGAATTTTGTTGAAGTAATCTTCTTTTGTGTTGGCTATAATTTGAGGGATTGCTCCCTGTGAAGAAGAATATTAGAATGTAACACCCTTTCTGAAAAATTATGTTCCCGTGCATGTGCATGCTTGTTAGAGAGTTTGTGTCCAAAAAAAGAGGAATATGTCTGTAAATCATATTGCCATAAATGGTGGATGCGGAAATAAGAAAGGCACATATACCTGAACAAATGTTGCTGGATCAGTTGAGATGTTAATATAGTTCTCAATTGATTGGTTAACCTGTCATGGAACATTTTTGATAAGAAATCCAATTGCCAGTGCAATATAATTATTATCCATTTTTTTGCGAGGAATATAATTATTATCCTGACAAAATATCCCCTTCAAAATGTAATTGAATGCACATGGAGCAGCTAAAAAGAAAAGGAAGGGAAAGGATCTGGGCAGCATACAAAAATACTATCAGTAACAGCTAAATTTGGTGCACTAACACAGAGTTCTAGATTCTATGCTACCAACGCAAATTAATCAAGTATCTAAGAAGAAATCTGAGGCTAGACAAATATAAAAAACCTAGCCAGGTGTGCTTATTTGAGAAACTGTTTTGGAAGCCTGGAATCAAAGAAAGCATCGAATTGATCTGCACTTCTTCAGTTTACCCTTAGGCAGACCGTGCAGCTTTGTCTTGCAAATTTACGAACATATTACAATTTCGTCCGCCAATAGTGAACCTAGTCATGGATCAAAACAAGATGTGGATTGGAAGTTGGAACACAGATCAAGAGTTAACCTTGGCTTCCTTTAAGATGCCATTTGGATCACATGTTGCTATCCAGCCAAGTCGCCAACCAGGTACAAGCCATCTTTTTGAAATAGATCCCAAGGTGATTACTGGGACAGTCTTCCCAAAAACACCAATAGGTATAAAAGGATTATTCCCAAATGCCAAATGTTCATATACCTCGTCAGCAATTATCAGTAAACCAAGTTTCCTGGCGGTCTCCGCAATCTGTTTGTTAAAAGCACATAAATGGCAATTTGCATCACACAACAAAATACCTAGTACCTTACTTGTTCAAGAAATATACTCACTTTTGCCAAATGATCATATGAGTACACGCTTCCACAAGGGTTACTGGGATTGATTACAACAATCGCAACAGTGTTTTCATCAGCAATAGCTTGCACACCCTCTAGGTCTACCTCCCAGCCTCTCTCTGGAATGAGGTCGAAATGTCGAACCTCTAGATTGCTGAATGTAGTTCGTGATTCATACATTGGAAAGCCGGGTTTGGGAAGTAAGATGTTGGATCCAGGCTGAGCCAAAACAGAGATCATGACTTCAATCGCTTGGACACATCCGGAGGTCAGGTAAATATCATTTGCCGAAAGCTCATAAGGAAGATCTCGAGAGAGGTATTCTGCAATAGCTCTAAAGTTTCAACAAATAAATATGAGAGATACACACCATTCAAGAATGAAATCTTTGGGAAAATATCATGTGGTATTGACAAGCAGGATTTTTTTTTAAAAAAAAATGGTATTGCAAGTAAGAGAAGTTAAAATATTTTACAGATAAGTGTCTGATTTAGTACTTTTTTTACAGGAAATGCACAGAAAGTTGTTTTATTTTGTTAAGAACGGTATGAACATCACCGCAAGAAAAAAAAAGAGAGAGAAGGGTATGAACATGTATTCCTAAGTTGGTAAAGTGCACTATTATATGGATAAGAAATAATTAGAGATTGGTTCAAAAAAATATCAGAAAGTAGTTTCATGAGAGCACTGCAGAGCCTTTTCTTTCTTCCTTTGAATTTTTCTGAAATATTGTTCCACACTCTAAAGATACCGCTTTAGTAAAATACTAAAACATTTTGGTTACACTTTAGTAATTTAGTACAACAAGACCAATTCTACATCACCAAATTCCCCTTTCTTTCCTCATCAAAATTTTAGGAGTCAAAGCATATCTATATACATTAAAGAATATAACAATGACAAAAATGGAATCTTATTCCTCATTTGCTTTTAGTGAAAATATTATTCTTCAAAAAAAAATCAAATTCCCAGCTCCATATCGAACCATTCTCTATCAAATTTACCTCAGGTTCTAAATTTCAAAGTTTCCCAGCTTTATAGGCTTGAGGCCCTGTTTGGTATCCCAGTAACTTGTAAAAAGACCCCTTTGTTTTTTTTCCTATTCTTGAAATAACTTCTCTCTATGTTCTCCAATATTTGTCCAAGTCAAGAAAGCACCAGGAAGGCACCAAATAAAATAAATGCTCAATCGGCCAGAAATTGTTTGGTGCCAGGGGAACCAGGGAATCCGGTGAATACACTGTGATGCTGGGTTTGAAAATTCCAAAATAAATCATGGATGTATCATAAATTTAAGTTGATAGTCACCATAAACATTGTAGAACTGTTTCCTTTTCTATTTTTTCTTCTTATTGGAAAAGAAGGTGAAAAAATATGTAATGACAACTTCGTCGTGCAACCAGTATGTGAATGAGGAGTACCAAACATATCTTCCATGGGAAAAAGAATTCAAACTAGAACACCAAATAACTAAAGAGAGAAGAAAACAGGAACCAGATAACATAAGCTAAAACATGAAAGAGTTTTCTTAGAACTATAAGGAACACGTTTGACATTTTCATCAGTAAATTGACATACTGAAACTGTGATATATAGCCAACTACACATTTTTTGCAGTTAAATTTGTTGAAAGTACTAAAGAATCCAAGTATGCAGAATATTGCCCATAAAAAAATTTAAATCTGTTTATCTGACATAAGCAGAGCACAGTGCGGCAAGAGGGGGGGGGGGGGGGGGGGTAGCCTTAGGTGGGGAAGCTCACCGGCGCGCCGAGAGGACACCGACGGTTTGGGAGTAGCCGTTGTGCGCCCCGGAGCGGAGCGCGTCGACGACGGCGTCCTCGGCGGCGAGCGCGGTCCGGTAGCAAGCGGATGCGGTGGGGTCGCCGCTGCCGAGAGGCAGGACGGGGCGCGGGCCGCCGGCGGCGTCGACGGAGGAGTTGACGCGGTTGAGCACCGCGCGGATGCTCGTGAGGCCGGCGGACGCCAGTGGCCCGCCCTGAGACGACGGCCGGGAGAAGCGCCACCGCGGCGCGGCGACGTCGGCCTCCACCCCGTCGTCCCCGCGGTGCTGGCTGCCGCCGCCGCCGCCCTCCATTGTTTCTCTCGTCTTCCTCGATCGGTTGCCGCTCTTCGCGGTTTATCCAAATTTGTTCGTTTCGAAGGTGAACAAAAATGAGAAGCGGTGTTGTACCCTGTACTGTATTGGTGTGCATCGTCCCAGATGGAACAATAATTTTGGTGATATATTTTAATAAGAAACAGAACATCACGTATCACGTGAACGATTTATATATTAAAAGATATTGATTCCAAAATATATTCCATCTGTCCAAGATTTAAGCAATTTATATTACAGTACTACTTGTCCGGTTATTCTATCCTCCACTCTCATTTAATTAACTTTTTCTCTTATTACGCCAACCACATACCCAGACATGCATCTCCAAAGAATGGAGTATTTCGTAGTCCTGTCTCGGTCCACAAATGCATTTACTACATGCTCCCTCCTCCAAAATACATTTTAAATTTTCACATAGCGTTTGATTATTCATAATTTAGTATAAATGTATAAAAATATATGTTAAGATTATGTTTTTCATGGTAACAAAATAATTAATATTTATATATTTATTTTGAATAAGATGAATGATCAATTATAAAAAAAAAGTCAAAGTGTTATACAGTTTACGATGGAAAGAGTATGTGCTCAAACTTTAACAATAGATTAATATTATTCAAATACTTCTATTGTCCTAAAATATAAGAATATAGAACCGGATAAAACATATCATATTACTATAAATATAAACAAACGTCCTATCCAAATTTATTCCTAAAATATATCACATCCGATTCTAAGTTCTTATATTTTAGGATAGAGGAAATATCTTACAAGCTAAGTGTAACTATGCATTTTTTTTTCAAAATATGATACTTGAAAAGTGTATTATAGTGAAAAGTGAATCCTATATAATGTCTCATTCTATGGAAGTCCTAACCTCAAATAAAGTTTCATGAGTCATTATCCCTTCTCAAATTCATGTGTTTTTTTATGGTACAATCAAACGGTTATTCCTGTATTTTTTCTTTTTTAAATCATCTGTTTTACACTTGCATTTCATTCAAAGTTATGTGTTTCATTTAATTCTCTATGTTTTAATCCTACATTTTAATGGAGGCATAATTGTTTTATACAATAGGATCGGAATAGTATTATACAATGGAAATGTTAGAGTCTATCACTTAAGTCTTAGCCTAAACATGATCATCTTGTTCTTAATACAAAAATTAAATTTGATATAATTGACCTTGTTGTGAAGCTATTGAAGCCGTTTAATCGGTTTTGCTTGTTGTTGTTCTTCCTTTCTCCTTTCTTCTTCTTCCTCTTCCGTGAATAGCGTCTTAGCCAAGGCAGCGACCCCAGCTTCTCCGTTGACAAAAAGAAAACTTCTAGAGATCACCTCATGAACCCCTCCTAGGGTCAAGTCGATTGGGCGACTTAGATTAGGATTTTAGAATCAAGACATCGGGCGTCTTGGGAGAAGCGCGGGGCTCCCGTCATGGTCGGCGCCACCGCCACCCTCCATTGCCTTCCATCCCTTTCCTGTCATGCTTGTGTTGCTTCCTCTAGCCGCCTCACGTTTGTTAGGCTCGGCGGCGACTGCTACTATTGCAGCTTCCACGCCCTTGGCGCGCTTGATCGTGCTGGGAGCCTGGGACTAGGGATTGGCCTCCGACGGTAATGAATGGGTAACAAAAAAAATAAATAGCGAATAGATGGTGCCATGTTTGCTGTAGCCAACACTAAGCTAGGGAGCTCCGCCCGCTGGAGAAGACATCGATACCGCATCACTACCAACGAGCGCCTTATCTAATCCCTCTCACTCTTCTCTGCATTGTGTGAGTGGTGGATAAAACAAGGGGAACAGTAGCAACGTGTGTTGCTTTTGAATGTGGATTCGGACCGAACAAAACAAAATGGGTTAAGCTATGGTTGCTTGACAGGTTTGCACGAATCTTAAAGATAATCTGATGACCAAAAAATCCAGTTGACAAATAAAAAAAAACAGTCGACAATTGTCTAGCAAATCGTTTACCTTTTATTATTATTATTATTAGGTTTTTCTTACTAAACTTGCTTTCCCATGAATTTCATTGAAGTTCACATAGAAAGTTTCAGTTTCGGATTTTATAGTCAGAACCTTTCCTTTTAAAAAAACATGTAGCCGTAAGCATTTAAAAAGAAGGGGAGAAAGATGTATAAATGCCCGAAAATGATACTAGAAAAAAAGAATATAAATGCAAAAATGCCAAGCACATGTGTCATGTGCCCTTCCAAGCAAACTGTCCTGTATATACCATATATCACAAAGGATTGTTTGCTAACCACCCTTATCAGGTGGTGGCCCGTATCCGTGGAGGGCACCTTATGACGACGTAATAAACTTGCTAGGCTACCGATATGGTACAAAACACATTATACGGACCACAAGACGTTCACCGCTACCTCCGTATCCAAATTTGGGCCTGCACAGGGTTGTCGGCCCACGAGAAGCTATGCTAAGGTGCAAAGGCTCATCGAGAGGAAGCGAGATGGCGGAGATCCGATGGTCAGCACGGTGGACGCGTCATCAGAAATTTGATGCATCGAGCTGAACACATGTCCACAGAAAATGTTGGACTATCTGGACTAATCAATTGGCAACAAAGTTTATCAGATATATACATGAGCCATTCATATGCAAAATGCAATGCCTCGTGAACTTAATTTGATTTCGGATATAATAACTAATAAGATACAATAAGTTCCGATTTGAGGAATCCGACGACACAAATGCGTGCTGATTTAGATGTCCAACTTGATTCAAATTTATTGTCACATGAGTACAGATGCTGAAAGCCTGGAACTATTCACGAGCCGGCCTCCTTGATTTTACCATGCCTCTTGCAGAAACACTTGGTTCTCTCTAGACCATCCTCTAGTAATTGCGGATCAACCGCGAAGGTTATCCGGAGCCAATTCTTCATCCCTAATCCACTCCCTGCAGTGAATCACATTTACACAGTGTTTTATTCATCTTCCATTATCAGAAAATACATACTAGCTAGTCGGCAAAATTCAGACAAAAACAATGGTCAGGTCATTCCTGCCACTGAATCGTGTTCCATGACAGAAACACAGCCATCAGATAATCTGCAGAAAGCTTTTTTTCACACAGTAAAAAAAGAATCCGTAATTTACCAAAACCAGTAAAATAAATTGATGCCTAATTAGCAGTAATTACCTGGGCAAATGACCACGGATTCCTCCTTGGCCAGCTTGCTGCAGAAGTCGACGTCATCCTCTATGCCATCCAGGGAAGACAGGTCCAGCTTCGCCATGACGAACATGGAGCCCTCCGGCTTGTGAGGGCAGGTGATGCAGTCGATCTCCTTGAGCTTCTCGTAGCATATCTCCGCCGCCTCCTTCACCACCCCCAGTGCATTGGCGAAGAACGCCTCGTCCGTCTTCGCGAGGATGTCGGGCAATGCTCCCTGCTCGATCGATCACTTAATTTGGATTAATCTTCAGAATGATTCGTGCAAGAATAACTGAATTTAATTTGGATGTGTACTGACCTGAACAAATGTTACAGGATCGACCGAGATGGCACGGTAATCTACGATTGAGTCGATGATCTGTGGAGACAAAGAAATGATCCCACGAGGTACGTTATTGATTAATTAAAATTGATTAAGCTTTCGAGATCAACTGCATTGCGGGTAATTGATCGAGACTAGTAAATGCAGTTGCAATTAGAAATCGCCTTCTTCCTCCTGAGGATTCCGTTGGGGTCGGTGGCGGCGATCCAGCCGAGGCGCCAGCCGGGCACCATCCACCGCTTGGAGATGCCGCCCAGCGTCATCACCGGCGCGACGTCGCCGAACACCCCCATGGGCACGAACGGCTTGCTCCCGAACGCGAAGTGATCGTACACCTCGTCGCTGATCACCATTATCCCCAGCTTCCTCGCCATCTCTGCGATCTACAGATTAATCCGGTCATTACGATTTGTCATCTATCGCCGAATTGATTTGATGTTGTATTTGGCAATTTAACCTTGGCGAGGTGGTCACGGGAGTAGACGCAGCCGCAGGGGTTGTTGGGGTTGACGATGACCATGGCGACGGTGTTGGCGTCGGCGAGGGCCTCGACGCCGGCGAGGTCGATCTCCCACTCCCTGTCGGGGAGGAGGTCGAAGTAGAGGAACTCGAGGCCGCTCAGGGCGGCGCGCGAAGCGTACAGCGGGTAACCTGGCCGCGGGAGCAGCACGTTGGCGCCCGGCGACGCGAGAACGGACATCATGATCTCGACGGCGTGGTTGCAGCCGGCGGTGAGCACCACGTCGGCCGGCGAGACGGAGTAGGGGAGCTCCCGCGACAGGTGCGCCGCCACCGCACTGCACATTCATCAACAAGCTAGCCATGAGGATATCAATTTTTTTCTTTTCTTTTTTTTTTATAAAAAAATTTCATCTTTTCTTCAAACCAATTTTATATTTTTATCTCCTCCCGTCACAAAAGAATTTCCTGAACCAAAACTTACAAAAAAAAAGTGTTTTGACCAACAAAACTTATTGTCCTGTTACCCGCAAAAAATCAAAAGAATGTTCCCCGAAAAAAAAAAAGTAAAAGTCCACAAAAATTTGCTGTTCTATTTATATAGGACGTGAAACAGGGACATTTTGCCGCACAAGTGAGAAACATCGAGAAAGGGATTCAAATGGGAGCCTTAATTTGAGATTTACGCGTTTGAAATCACCTGGAACCATATACACAAAGAAATGCTAATTCCTACCAACATATTTTCTATTACTTCTGAAATAGGAAGGTGACCTGGAAAAACTCTCAAAAATCACGAATTTTCAGATGCCTCTCCTAAAATTTAGCTATTTCTCTAATTTTTTTCTTTCTAATGTGGTTAATTCAGTTCGGCCTTGAAATTCTGCAAAAATATATAAAGTTCATATGCAAAAGTGTGCGGTAACTATTATTTATAAAATTTGAATATTTGGCCAAAATTCACCACGCGTATAAGCGTATTCACATTTTTCACATGATATTTCACCCAAGAAAAACGTAGATTTGTAATCAATCCTTGTTTACAAACAGTAAGTGAGGAACTTTGCCGGTTCTTTAAGTTTCTGAAATAGTGAAATAGTATAGTGAAAAAAGAAGTAATTCGAATCTGACTTTGATTAGGATTCGGAAAAGGAATTAAAAAAATTAAATTCAGGAAAGATTTCTTTTTTTTAAGAGACCCTTCGAGGGGTTGTGGAATGCTTTTCTCCTCTTACAATCTGTCATCCACTTAGGCGGAGAGCTGTGTACGCGACGACGCACCTGCACGCCGGGGCGATTCCTACGGCGGGGGAGTAGTGGTTGTACTTGCCGGAGGTGGCGGCGGCGGCGATGGCGTCCGTGGCGGCGGGCGCGGTGCGGAAGCACGGGAACGCGGAGGGGTCGCCGTGGGCGAGCGGCGCCACTGGCCGCGCGTCGCTCCCGTCGAGGCAGTGGTAAATCCGGGTCACGATCGCGCGGATGCTCTGCGACCCCGCCGCCGCCAGCGCCGGGTTCGCCGCACCGAACCGCCAGTCCGCCGTCTCGCCGGCGCCGGCGCCGGCGCTCTCCATGGTGGTGGAGCAGGGGAGAAGACCAGAAGGTGTGGTGTGCGTCCAGCGCGTGTCGATTATTTTCTTTTTTGTAGTTTTTGTAGTAGTGATCAAAGTTGACTCATATTGCTGGTATTTTTTTAACAAGGATCTCGAGATGATCAATCTTGTTGGGGGCGATCATCTCGATGATCGATTTAATGATATATTATTTGTTAAATAACTAATTCTATGATTAACTTATGGTGTTAGAGCAGATCCTTCATCTCACATTTTACATGGGCAATGCTCCAATCGCTAGTATGATCATGATACTACAGATTGATGTGTCATGTGTGCTAACGTGCCATGGACAAAAGCATGTGTATTTTTAAAGGTAATGTATTTTAAAACACAACAAACCAACAATTTGATAGAAGCATGGATATGTGTTAATTAACAAGAGCATGGCAAACCAACAATTTAAACCAAGTGTTTACAGGGATAAGAATTGACAAAGCAATCGAGCAAGAGCATGGCAAACCAACAATTTGAACCAAGTGCTACAGTGATAGAGAAGGGAAGATGTAATGCTCATATCCAGGGTTCACAAAATTATTTTAGGTGAGTTATCACTCCCACGGTAAGATAATTATCGTGGTAACCACGTAATTACTATGAAAACCGTATAATTACTGCTGTTTTAAAAACCGATAAGATTATCGTGGTTTTGCAAACCCTAACCATATCCAATCCAATTTTACTGAAACACGACTACAATACAACACTCTTTAGCTTTCCTATTCGTTTTGCATAAAATTTTCAAGCCGGTATTACTGGATGCGGGACTGTCATCCTTCTAAACTTCTTAGCTCGTACTAACAAATTGATAAGATGATACGATACTTTGCTACTTTGTCAATTCTGCTTGGTTTGCTATGTACTATTATATTGTGAAAACAGTCAATTTCGACTTTCTCAAATATTTTTTGATTTGATTTGTATGTCTTACATGTAAAACCGAATATAACGACTATCCTAAATGTTAATACCGGTGAAAAAGAGATAGTATCGACAGTGATATTCACTGTGCCCAAAAGCCAGCCAGAAGCAACCCACTTATAGTAGAATTTTTTTAATTTTAATTTTATTTATTAAAATATTTACAAAATTTTTTTTCAAAGTTTTACAAATCTACACCCCTAACACCCTCTGGGAGGGTATTTTTTAAAAATCACCATTCCAGAGAGCGTTTTTTATAATGTGCCACACGTTCAATGGTGTGCTGTAACGGTTGCGTGAAAATTTTACAGACGGCACCCTTGCAGCCCTCTAGGAGGATGGTAAGGGGACTACCTATAAAATAGAGACCTACAATATTTTGCCAACAACCCCTTTAGCCCTCTAGGAGGGAGGCAAGGGGTCTACCTGTAAATAGCCAACCACGGTTGTTTTGCAAGCAACCCCCTTATAGCCCTTAGGGAGGGTGGTAAGGGGGTTGTCTGCAAAATAACCAGCCACCCTCCATGTGATCGTTACAATGTATCAACGGACGTGTGCCACGCCAGAAAAAACGCTCTTTAGAAGGGATTTTTAAAAAAGCCCTTCCGGAGAGCGTTAGGGTGTAGATTTATAAAACTTTGAAAAAATATTTTTTAAATATTTTAATAAATAAAATTTAAAATTAAAAAATTCCCTATAGTACTTGGTAGCTGGCCCATGTAACTTGGGCCTGGATTTCTTTCCTCCCGAGTCCTCTAATCCAGCCCAAGCGTAAGTGACACTAAGCAACAGCAGTAAAAATTACTCTTATCTGAGTAACAATCCGACAGATAGAAACAATGTACCTGCACGCCTCCGCGATTCCGGCGGGCGGCGCATAGCTGTCGTGCGCGCCGGAGGCAGCGGCGGCGACGACGGCGCCCGTGGCCGCCGGCGCCGCGCGGAAGCACGCGAACGCGGCGGGGTCGCCGTGGCCGAGCGGCGCCACGGGCCGCGCGTCGCCCCTGTCGAGGCAGGCGTACACCCGGTACACGAGCGCGCGGATGCTCTGCGACCTCGCCGCCTCCAGCGCCGGGTTCGCCGGCCCGAACTGCCACGCCGCCGCCGACGCCTCGCCGCCGCCGTTCTCCATGGCCACAGGCGCGCGCAAGCACCTACAGCTAGTGAGCTAGGAGCTAGCAAACCGATGCGTGCTGTAGAAGTGCGAGTGTGTGGCTAAGAGCAAGGATAAACATTGAGCTATACGTGAAAGATGTGAAAGAGAGAGGTAGAGACAAGCGTGAAGTGTTGGCGCTTATATAAGAGCTAACTCAATACAATCTCTAAAAAGTATACATTAAATTTATAGCGAGAGAAAAAGAGAATGATAAAATACTAACCTATTATATATATATATATATATATATATATATATATATATATATATATATATATATATATATATATATGTTAGTTCTGAGATTGATTTATATTAACTAGTAAGCTTCACTATTAAACTTTTCTTAGAAATGGGAGGTGTAGCAGCCAGCAAAGCCGTGTGCAGACAGGGAGCCGTGTCACTAGAGAGTATGATCGTTGATCGCGTTGCATCAGCGTGCAGTGACAGTGATTGTTCTTGGAAGAATATGCTTTATAATGACAAGGATTTGCACCAAATCAACGTTCAATATGTACGTATTACTATGCTCCTAAGTGCTCACTTCACCTCAAAATAAACGAATAGATAAATAAAATTGAGAGCATCCGCAGTGTATGCTTTAGATGGGCAACTAGAGGAGAGAGAAAGGAGGTAGTGCCGGATCTTAAATATTGCAAAAAAAATAGCATGTGATACAAAGAGAAAAGTCGATTCTAGTTGAAGCAACCAAAGCAACCAGTGCTATGAAATAAATTAGTTGTTTTGCTCACTTATCAGAACATACCAGAGAGGATTGGGACGAACAGAAAGAGAGAGTAAGATTGTTTATTCCGTGGGTCTCAATGTTTGCTCTCGGTAAATGCACTACACACTGTGAAAGTTTTATCCTCTTACTCTGGACCTACTCTATAGTACCCCTACAGGTACTTAAACACTAAAGATGCTATGATATTAGCATATGCAGATATGTTAGTCTATTAAGTTAGTTTATTTTAGAATGAAGATAAGAGCAAATACTATAAGCCTTTATATTTGCTCCTAAATTTATCACATAGGATTAGTTGATGAGGTGGAGGAGAGAAGTTAGGAGGAGGATAAGTCACCCCCTCATGTAAAGAGTAACCTCTACATAATCTCCATGAAAAATGCTAGATGATGTGACAGTAAATTAATATTAGGATTTATGTATTAGATGTGATATGTTGTACATGCTATTAAAAAGATGATATATTTTAAATTAGAGATTGCATCCACTTTGATATAAAACATGTCCTAACACGCTGGAAAGACTTTTCTCTTCCTCGTACAGTGAAAAGGACACTGTCAGGTACAAAAAGTAGCAGAAGCTCAAGAACAGGAGCATTTTGGGGACGAGATTCCAGATGGGTAGAGTGTCGGCCTATCAGGCATCACCTTTTATCTCTATCAGCTCACAAAACAACGCTCATTGGCTCGTTGCTATAGTACCTGGCTATAATACATTTAATATTTTATGCAAGTAAAAGACACTCCTATGTTACAGGCTCAGAGTATGTTAAATAGCATGGTCGGTTGTTGGCTACAAGCATAGATTTTTTTTGAACATTTTTAATTTTTAATTTTAAAATAAATTCTTTCAAAACTTATTTCCAAAACATGTCTGGCATAGCAAAACAACACTGACACATCACACACAGTGAACGTGACAGTTTTATCTTACCACGCATGGCCAACTAACGTTGTCACATCAGCTAGATCGGTGTGGCAATATTGTTTCGCAATGTCAGTCCAGCTAGCGTGGATAAAATATTAAGATCTTGAAAATAAGTTTTGAAATGATTCGGTTTTAACATTAAAAATTAAAAAAAGTTCAAAAAATAAAAAAGTTACAGGCATATATTGCCCTACAGAGTTTGGCCCATGTCCTAAAATCTACAGTGAAACCCTCCGTTAAAAAAAAATTAAAGAAATAAGTAAATTTTAATTTGTACCATGTATATAGATTAAAGTTACAAGTAGACCAAGGCTTATGAGTTCTTTGGAGATTGGATCCCTTATCCTAGTGCGCAAAACGAAGCGACGGATAAGCACATGATTAATTTAAGTATTAGCTTGAAATTAAAACTTAAAAAATAGATTAATATGATTTTTGAAAAAACTTTCCTATAAATTTTATTTGCAAAAACACATCATTCACCATTTAGCAATTTGAAAATGTGTGCGTGGAAAACAATGGAGTAGAAATTGTTAAGGAGAGAAATGAACACACCCTAGCCACTTTCACTTACTATCACGTATTTTACAATTTAATTTAAAAGTGTCCACTCGTGCTATGTATTGATCATTTATGTCCTGCCTAGTGATCTTCCATCCACACTAGAAGAACTATCCATAAATCTAATATACTCCTAAAAAATCAATGCACGACTAATGATTGTTTCCTCGTTCTAAAAAATAAGGTATTAGAATTGTATAGGATACATCCTACTACTATTATGAACCTGTACAAACTATTTGTAATTACTCAGAGGTGAACCAACAGTCAATCAGAAGGTGAACTTTGATTTGCATGTTAAACAAGATCAAGAGCTTTACTACTTCTTCCTTCCTAGTTTAATCATTCCCTAAGCAAAGTATGCTAAGACCAAGTACAAGAAAACCTCCATGGTCTGAAATTGTTTCTCATCAATCACGCTTTAAATGTTGCATGGAGTTACTCCAACAAAAATTAATCTTGGCTAGTTGCATGCATGCAGCGGATTTAGCGATGCTCATTTACGTTTTACACAAACAAACAAAGAGACTTATTATATGGTGATCATTTTGAGAAGAATTCAAAAAAAACTTAGATGATATCAAATTAGGATGGGGAGAGTATTTTTTTAACCTTATCATCATCTTGACGTGTATGTCTTTCACTCGAGCCACCATTGCCATTGCCTCTCCATCCTAGCATGCTGCCTCACCACACCGGCCACCTCCTTCTCCCTGAAAGTGCATCTAGGCCCCTAATAATTTTGGTGATTACTAACAATGCGATTAGAGAGGACTAATAATTTTATTGAGTAATGTGTGAAGGAATATTAGTTCTCGATAAAGTATGGTTCAATGCAAAGCCCCGTGAAAGCGAGAACGATGTGATGCGGCATATGAGCAAATGGTATAATGCATATTTTTCCTTTGTTTGTGTCATTAGGAAATCCGTACTATAAAGAGGATGATGCATTGGTGATGAGGAATGAGTTGGGTGCTCAAAAATCCTTTTTTGCAAGTGATATCTTCCCATTTGTGCTTTGTCTGTGTTTTTCGGACTTATCCGATGTTCCATTTCGGAATTTCCGAAAAATTCTAAGAGGAAAACAAGCTTAGGGTTGTTTTCGGACTTGTCCGAAAACAACTTTCGGAATTTCCGAAAAAGGTCACGCAGCGCACCATCCCTCTGGATGTTTTCGGACTTGTCTGAAAGGAATTTTCAGAATTTCCAAAAAGTGCAATTCCAAACCATCCCTCGGGACATTTTCGGAGTTGTCCGAAAATGGTTTTCGGAATTTCCGGAAAAGGTAGCGAAGGAATACATCCCTCGGGTTGTTTTCAGATTTGTCCTAAATTTATTTTCGGAATTTCCGAAAATTGGTTTGGTACTGTTCATTTTCGGGATTTGTCCGAAAAGTTTTCGGAAGTGCCAAAAATCCCAGTTGTTTTCTTTGTGATTTGCTGTTCTGGAGATTTTCGGACTTGTCCGAAAAGTTATTTCGGAATTTCCAAAAAATGATATTTTTGCTTATAACGGGTAGATCTGTGAGTGGGAGTATAAATAGGCCACTCCCTTTCCAAGTCAAACTGTTGCTCTCATTGCAAAATTGATATCCTTTGCTTACTACTCTTGAGATTCACTTTTGAGCCTTGCTTGCTTGATTCCCCTCTCCACCGGTTGTCGATTTGGATTTGGTGTGTGTGAGAGTTGCGGTTTCGAGTTTGTGTGAGTGTTTAGTGTTGGCTTCGTGACGATTTGCGAGCACTTGCTTTATTCCCCGAGAGATCTTTGCATCATTTATTACTCTTGGAGGTTGAGAACTCCTAGACGGTTAGGTGTCACTCTTGAGCCACCGATCTACTTGTGGTTGGCCGGGAGAAGTTTGTGAAGGACGGATCTCACCTCCGAAAGGGAAGAGATACCACTAGTGGAAGGAGTGCTTTGTGCAATTTCTTGAGGAAAGGGTTAGCAAAGACTCGGCTCTTTGTGCGCTCCTCAACGGAGAGTAGAATCCCCCCAAGGATTGGAACTTCGGGAACAACTCATCTTGCAAGAACCTCGGTGAAATCCCTCTCTCCCTCGTCTAGCTTTCCTTGCTTGTGCCGCTATAATTCTAGTTGCTGTTTGTGCTAATAATTTAGGTTTGTGAGCAGCTAGATCTAGCATTTCTTTAGTAGTACACACTTTTTGTGATTTTCGGAATTTTTGAAAAGCATTTTTGGAATTTCCGAAAAAACTCTGCTTCTGCATTTTCTTAAGTTTTTAAATTAGCCTATTCACCCCCCCTCTAGGCCTAAGTGACCCTTTCACTCCCCTCTTCTCTTCCTCCTCAAGCCTACCGGCCCCGTTATCTTCTCTATCTCCAGTGACTCCCCTGCCACTAGAGATATCATCATTCGCCATCACCTCCTATCCCCTCTCATTTCCCTCACCTTCGCCTCCGATGCTGCCCTACCATGCTCATCATCATCCCTATCGTGCCGCTTCGCAACCAGCCAATTGTGTTCACCGCCTATATCCATCTCTTTATGCTCAGGGAAAACATGCTCCCTCCCGCACCTCACTCTCCCTAGCCTTAACCATGAACCTCTAACTAATCAGGGTCATTGTTACGGGTCGCTGGAGTTCATCTGTGTCACTGGAGTTAGATGAAAAGCTCGGTGAAGAAAAAAGTGCGAAGTAAATTTGAAGGTTAAAACTCTGCTAAATTTTGGCTTTTTTCCTTGTCAAATGTGGTTTACCAATTAAAAAATAGTCTTAAAACAAAGTTTAATGGAATGCCAATTACAAGCTCCAAAAATTGACACGTTATTTACAACCAATCAAATAGCCTACTTAGATAAAAATATATACTAATGCACCATTAATACCTGGCTCATTCTTACACACTAGGTGATTCCTCGCGCTTTGCTATAAGAATTACTAAGCAATTTTCCCTATATTTTTTTGGATAATCGAGATAGGAGTTAAAAAAATGAAACGTTAGGATTTATCAGTACTTATCATGAAACAGATAAATGATACTCGCGCTTTAACATGTGAAACATATTGATAAGTACATGTTAAATATTTAAAAATGATATATCTGTTAAAATATTGTGAAAATGATGTGAGGGGATGATAATTGGATATGCTTGCATGTTGATTTTAGAATTAAATAGATTGTAGATGATATTGCACGCTTGTATGAGATCAAATATGTAATAATTGCTAGTGGGTAATGATGTGACATGGTTGCATGTTTTGTTTTAGATTTAGTGAGTTGTGATTTTATTGAAAGTACAAATACAATTGTCTTAAACCTGTATTTCTGCTTTTCTTCTCCCTCCTCCACCTATAGTTGGCCATATGGCCCGAGGCCTGACGGTCGGTCCATGGCACGGGATTTTGACACGGCCCAAACACGACACGAATAGATTGACATCGGGCCCGTGCCAGCCTGACCCAATAGTTGGGCCATGCTTGGGCCGCTACCTCGGCACTATGGGGTGGCTCCGCATGGCACGAAACAAGGAAAAATATATTAGGGAGGAAAAATAGAAATATTCAGCCATATAAGTGCACTATCCAAAGAGTGATGGATAGAAAATAGAGTTATTTCCAACCATATAAGACACTGCCCAACAAGTTAAGCGAGACAAAATAGACTTATCCCAAGAGCAGCACAGTGAGCTTTCGTGCCTTTGGACCGGACCAGCACGACCCGAATCTTATCGGGCCGTGCCCGAGCCGTTAGTGCAGCACGTGGGTCGGCTCGGTTCGGCCCGGCCTGGATGTCAGCCGAGCCATGCCGGTCCGACTGCTATTGGGCCCGAGCACGACTGTATCTAAGCCGTGCTTGGCTAGGCGATCCATTTGGCCAACAATACCTCCACCTAACCACATATACGAATTTTTTTATTTTTAATTTTTTTTAATATTTACAGAAATATTATAGCGCCGAAAATATTTGCAGAAATAGACCATGCGGCCCTCCACTTGGGCGGCAAGGTGACGTGGCACACGGTGCCGTGTGCGTCTTCACGGTGTCGTGTGCCATTTTGTGTTTACATCCCTTGCCGCCCTCTGCAAGGGCGGCAAGGTGGCTATTTGTCTTTAGCCTCTTGCCGGCAGGCCTTAGTGCAACGATCTCTAATTGAGGTCCCTGCCGCCCTCTGCAAGGGCGGCAAGGTGGCTATTTTGCACTAGGCCCCTTGCTGGCAGGTCTTACCCATTTTTTTTACAATGAGGTAAGCTTTGTTGATGACACTTAAAAAGTTCTTCGTTGATAAAGCTTATTGGTAATATTTTGAAAATTCTATTGAAGTCGGTTGTTTTGCAATTTCATATTTTAAGTAAGAGTTGATATTGTAACTTATTTGTGGTATTAGTGTACGAAATTGATATTGTGCTATCGTCGTCTTGGTCGCAGAAACATTATATGCACTGAAACAAGGAGAATTATGTCACGTAAATAAGTAGTAGTACAATTTGAACATGATACATTTGGTTCCGTTGCGGTTACATAGATGAGATTAGATTCGAACTAGAAGGAAGGTAGTGCAAGAGTTGAACACGATGACGATATAGTAATGTGACAATGAAATATGAAATTACATATTTGAGTAAGGTAAGTTGTTAGATAATAGCTAACCCCTACGTGAGGATCCCTCTCCACTCTCAAATTGCGCTTTAGTAAACCTGTATTGCTCTGGCAATTCAAGCTGCACCACATGGGAAGTTGGATCACTTAGAACCTTTTTGGTGTCTATCCATTGTCTGTATTGACATCTTCTTGGCGGTTCCTGGGAGAAACGAATAGATGTGAAGTGAACAAAGTTAGTGAATCTTATGATAAAAATAAGGATTCATGATAATCAGAATATTTTTACCATGAAATCGTCATCTAGAATATTTGGGCAAACAAAGAACCTTTGACCCAAAGTACTAAGCTTTATGAAACAGAGAACCTGACAACGATCACCGCATCTGCATTTTGGACGGGCTTCCCTTGGAGGGAGTGCGCCCGTTAGCACCCACCAGTCGCACTGTTGTTCACGACGTTGTCGTTCGTAAGCTGCCTTTCTCTGCAAGTATTGCTCAGTACTTTCTGATGAGAAATACCAGCATCGTTCTTGTAAACAAGTGGTCAGGTCGAGAATGAGATTTTCTGTATCAACCCACTCGATGTGTCCACAAGCCATAGTGTGGGTCTGACAAATAGAGTAGGATGAAGAATAAACAATCGTTCATGAAAAGTGAATAAGCATAGTGCACGAGAATAAAATACCTCACGGTCATAGTTAGGGCACCTAAAAAAGCGCCTTCCTCGAATGTCTGGATTCAGCAAAGCCATTAGTTGGCATCGGTCACCGTAAAGGCAAAGAGGCCGCTGGCACTAAGGTGGGAATAGGTATGCACAAGGATCGCTACGCCAGTTGGGATCCTCAACGCCCCGGCGTCTAGCCATTGCCGAAAGCTGGTGGGATGAAGGGTTGTGCTAGCGCTTGTTGAGTACATAGATAAAGAAATTTTGTGCCGCATCGCTCGTTGTGTAGGCACCAAAATCACAATGATAACCTTGACATGTCTACATCATGGGGCACGGTGGGTCGGCCTGATTGCCACCGAAAGTAAGAGTGGACGTATGCGGATGTATACTCTGCCGCCCTATATATGGGTGGAATAATGCCTTCTGCCCTTTTAGAGGGCAGCATGGCGCCGAAAGTAAGATTGGACGTATGCCGATGTGACATGGAAGATTTGATGTTTGTGGAAGTGTAAGGGCATGAGCAGCCATTCCGCAGTCGTATTGCACGCGAATAAAGGAGGCTACATCAGTGCGGCCGAAAGTACTCGTGCATGTGCCGAAAGGGATCGTGCTTTTGTAAAAAGTAACGGTGAAGTTTGGGAATACGAACCCCGAATATGAACAACGTATTCAGTCTACAAGCATATAGTACTAGCATGTCAAGAAAATAAAAAACAGAAGTCTGCTCTACTGGCCCTGCCTCGCGCCGCGACCCCACTTGGTCCTCCGGGCCTGTGCTCGCACGTGGTCCTAGGAGTACGTGAAGTGATCCGGTAGGACAGCACAGGTAGCACGAGGGTCTGGGAGCGGAGTGGAGGATGACTGCTCCTGCGTATGCACCGGCGGTGCGCCTCCCAGCTATGAGGGACCGAGGACGTCTTCTATCGACTCCTGGAAGTCGAAGTCGCTGAGGTCGAAGTGCGTGGCGGAAGCCTACCCATGCTCCGACGATGTCCCGGCAGGACCCTGCCACGACGTGCCGGCCGCCTGTGATGAAGTCCCAGCGTCCTGCCAGAACGACGCAGACAGCGAGGCCAACGCACCTACCTGGGATGATGACCCTGTAGCTTGCCAGAAGTATGCGGCCTGCGTCATCCCGAACTGAGCGAAGCCTACACATAAATTGCATATCAATTGATTGTCGATATAGTGTTGTTCTTTTAATACCTATGGGGGGCATGTACAAATAAACCTTGAATATACGTAGCTCCGAAGGGAGGGGGTGTCGGCCTAGGAACGTGTGCACTGGACGAGGAGCAATCGGTCGGGGTCGAACCTGTGGTGCTGCGTCTGCCTGAGCAACGTCGGCAGCACGACAGGTGAGCACACGGAGAATCGAGCGCATCGAGTACTGTATCTGTGTGTACGTCGACAGGTGCTCGTCTGCATCAATCCCCACGCCTAACTGGTGAACTGACAGTGAACTGAAGTAGCCACTTCTTCATAGGCCCGGTGTTGCGGTGCTGTTGCAACGGCTCGAGCGGGAGAGCTGGTGCGCGCTGTACGGGTGCGAAATGTGCCGTCAGATTGTCCTTCCAGTTCGCACCCGTGTCAACTGGCCCAACAGCGTCTCCCGCGAGCGGTAGCCCCAACAAGTACGAGATGTCCTGTAGGGTGGAGGCTACCTCACCGCACAATAGGTGAAAAGTGTGTGTCTCTTGCCTCCACCGGTCAACCAAAGCTGCTAGGGACCTATCCGCATCCCAGCGTCTGGTCGGGTCGTCGTCGCCAGTGGCGGCCTCCACTAGCCGAGACAATGGTAGGAGGCTGGCCTCATGCAACCTGCAAAAGCAAATTTATACGTCATTTAAAAATTAACACAGTGAAAAAATTTAAAAAATTCACACAGTGCAAAAATTTAAAAAGTTCACACAATGCAAAAATTAACACAACAAATCCATACCTCCCGATGAAGGAGTCGTGAACCTGAAGTCACTCGTATGACGACCGTGGCCGGAACGTTCCAAGCTGAGCCCCCTCCACCGCAGTAAGGTAAGACCGGTGGAGGTGATCAATCGCCGGATCCAACTACTCAGGTGTGTGCTGATGCGCCATCTCTGCAAAAAAATATGTTACATGTTAGGAGAAGGTAATAATATAATTGTAAAACAAGTTATCTAAAACGGAAGAATACTTATGGAAACATCGTAAAGTACATGTTATTTAAAAGATAACTTACATAAGAAAGGAGCATATAACGAGAATGAAAAAACAGACAACAAAATTACAAGCCATGAAACATAAAGACATTTCATGCCAGTCTAACAAGTGGTTCGCAGCACAACACAATGCCATAACATCGATAAGTTCGAACGAAATTACAAGAAAAGCCGTTTTTCAACAAAGAACACACGACCTACACCACGTAGCCGTACGTTCCACAAGGACGTCTAGGACGGGGTCGACTTGAAGTAGTGCCTGCACCCGTAGGGCGAACTCCATCTGCTGCTGATCCTGATAATCCTGCCTCCACCGCACTTGGTTTTTCCTTGTCTTTAGGACATTACTTGTAGGTGTGGCCACATTCATCGCATTTGCTGCACCGCTTCTCACCCTGCCTACCTCCGACTCGTCCTTATCGTTGCGGATGCAATAGAGTCTTTCTCCTTCCAGCCTTGTCTCGGAGTTTCAATGGATCAGGAATATTGATTGTCGGATCGTTAATCTGTGTGAACTCCCCAACTATACCGAAGCCATAAATCTCGCCACTCCATGTGTGATATATTGCTTGCTTAGAGAAGTATTGTGACACATATACTCTATCTTGGATGCCACACTCCGATGCCGCAACAATGACATGGGTGCATGGCCTGTGGAGCAGCTTCGGCTTTCTACATGAGCAATGACATGTGCCGTCGGCTTTGAGAACACACTCCTGCTTTACTCTCTTGCAGTAGATACCCCTGCCTGCCTTATCTTGGCAGAGTACCTCAAACCTGTGCTGTTGGGTACCTTACACTAGAGCTCGATGTTTCATGGCCTTTGTACACCACTCTGCTAGCTTTTTCTCCATGAAAGTTCCAAAAAAGATGTTGTTGTTCAGTATGGAGGAAAGAACTACTTGGAACCGCTCCCTAAAATACCTACATGTCCCATGTAAAATGAACTCCACTATACCAACTAGTGGGAGTCCATGGACACCGCGCATCACCCAATTGTAAACTTCCGCCAAATTTATTGTCATTATACCATATCTAGCACCACTTGTGTCATAAGTCTTGGCCCATTTCTCTTTTGGTTCATTCTCAATCCACTGAGAAAATTTCCGAATCTGCTCTCCAGTTCTTCTAACCAATGTTGGACTATCTGTTGGGAGAGCTCCGAGTGCTTGAGGAGGGTCAGGAACGGCGGTCGTTGGTCTCACTGCACGCTGGTCACTGCATTTGCCTATCAACTCGTCTAACCTCTTCCAAAGCTATTGAATTTTTTCTCCTGGTTCTGATTGCATAGCCTCTTGAACATGTTCATTAGCTCCTTGTTCTTGAATTGCTTGAAGAAATTAGCTCCCATATGACGCATGCACCACCTACTCTGTACATTGTCCCACTCACCAGGGTATCCTCTATCCATACTCCCAAATTTTAACTCTTCTATCGCTCGAAGCATACCGGCGTGCCTGTCATGTATTAGGCACACATTGGGCCTCATACCGACAACTTCTTTCTTAACCAGATGGAGGAACCAATACCAGCTATCGGTGTTCTCACTCTCAACAAAAGCAAATGCCAAGGGCAATACCTGATTTTTCCCATCTACCCCAATTGCTGTTAGTATCTGGCCCCGATACTTCCCGGTCAAGAATGTCCCATCAATGCAAAGAACTGGACGACAGTGCACGAATGCCATCTTGCATGCATGTAGAGCTAAGAACACTCTTTGCAGCACAGTCTTGCCAGGATGTTCAATTGAGGGGAATGTCTTGATTGCACAAGAGCTCCCATAGTTTGTTTGTTGGATAACAGATAGCAGATGCGGCAAATTGTCATGCGAGGCTTCATAAGTTCTAAATCTTATCTCTATTATTTTCTATTTGGCTCTCCACGCCTTGGCATAGCTAATAGTATACTTGAATTTCTCTTCGATATGTCAGATTATTGACTTTGGTTCATATGTTAGATTGTCCACGAAGTGCACATACATCTCAGATGCAAAAAATGCACATGTAATATTCCTGTGGTATTTCTGAACACCGGTAGATAACATGTATGCTTGGTAACGACTGACACTGTCCAGTAATCCTTCCATTTTCCCTTATAAGCATGCACTCTTCAGGGACACCCATCTTTTTCTGTAACACACCTAACTTCATATTGTGACCAATTAGACTTGGCAACCCAAAACTCTCTATGAAGTGACACTGCAAAATGCTTCACCGCCTCCTTCATGTCTTCTCCATTACCATACCTCGCTCCCTGAATAACCTTATTCTCTTTGTACTCCCATCTCACATTTTCCCCTTCAGAGACGACCAGACCAGAAAAATCATCACTAGCCCATTCAACTGGATTAATATTGTTCTCGTCATCATCTGACGAATCATCTTCCTCTACACGCTTGTTGTCAGAATCCTCTCTTTCCATTTCATCCACAATGGCACCGACAGTCTCCCCCTCGTCAGCCACTCCACCAGGTTGCATGCCCACTAGAGCTACTACGCCATCTTCCTCTGGTGCGTTGACCTGATCCACTCCAGTCTCATTCACTTCAGCACTTGGCCTCTCGCCATCATCCATGTTCATTTGCACATTTGGATCCTTCGGATGAACATACGGAAGCATAGCTAGAGGCCACCCGCGTTGCAATGCATTCTCCACATACCATCTCCACATCCGAGAGTTTTGAACTGACATTAGTTTCCAATAAAAACACTCAGTTGCCCAACTTACTACAACATAAATTGTAATGTCACTTGTCTGTGGATCAACTCCCAAACCCCTCATCAACCATTTTTTTATAGAAGGCACACTGCTCTCAGCTGGTCTATTAATTCCTCTTGCTGTTACAATAAATTCTGATGAATCTACTCCAGTCGGCCTGTAACGAACGTTTCCTTGACCATGGTATAGTTGAAATATAAGTTTACTATACATATCTATAAAGTAAATCACTAGCATTATTTTACGTAATATCTTGTTTGCAACGTACCACAAATTTTATATATGCTATTGTAATGCTACTCAACAACATTTAAAACTACAAACCTAATAACTATAAATACTACAGATCTACTAAGTTACCTATATCTAACAATACAAAGTTCTATAGTACCCCAAATAAACCCTAGTTCATATAGTGCATTTATTCAAACAAAGTTCTACAAAAATACAACTAAAACCCTAGTTAACATCATACATTTAGTCACGTATATGATCTAGGAATATTACCTGAAATCGGAGTTTCAAACCGACAGGGCTTCGCCTTTTCTTCTTTTCTCCTCCCCTTCTCCCTTATCTTTTTACTGTGCAGGTGAGAGGAGGAACGAAGAGAACGAATGGAGAGGAAGTGCAGGATGGTAGGCCTTTTATAGGCGCTGCGGCCTGCCGCCCTGTCAGAGGGCGGCAAGGGGACCGCAAAATGGTAGGCCCCTGGGTGAGGAGCTGTAAATTTTACACGCGGCCCCCTTGCCGTCCTGGCATGTAAATTTTGCATGGACACCCTTGCCGCCCTGGCATTGCCGCCCTTTGCCAGGGTGGCAAGGGGGCCGCGTGCAAAATTTATAGTACCCCTAAATGGCCGTCCCGTGCGCGTGTGCCACGTCACCTTGCCGCCCAAGTGGAGGGCGGCAGGATCTATTTCTGCAAATATTTTCGGCGCTATAATATTTATGTAAATATTAAAAAAAAATTAAAATAAAAAAAATCCCACATATAGTTGACAGTTCTCGCTGCCCTCCAACTTCACGCCATGCGGCACCGCATGGCCCTTCCATGGCAACCCCCCCATCGGCCATATATGGCGACAAAGCTCCCGTCTCAATCCGTAGCTTTCCCTCTTTGAGCCTGGACTACTCCTTTGATTCTTTTGTTCTTTTTTGCTTCACTAGCTAATTGTCTGATTGTACTTCTCTTCTTGCACAGGCGTCGATTTGAAGATGTCGCGGTTCACAAGGCAATTCTGCTGATTATCCTACAAGTAATCATCTACTCTTCTCTTCTTGATGATTTCTGCAATAAACAATAGTCTGATTCTAGAAGACAGATAGAGCTGTTCTGCTGCTGTCGAGACTTTTAATTCTGATTATTGACTTGCGGTTCTCTTCACCTCTTTTTTCCTTTGCTGGATTAATTAAATTACTATGTTACTCTATCTGTTTGAGAAAATTGCATGGATGACACATGGGAGCTGAGTGTGATCCATTGGAACTGACCACTTCATTTGTTGATAAACTAAACCCATGATAATAATGGCCTTGACTAATACACTAGTTTACTCTGACTTGTGGTTTTCTTTCTTGTTTAAGGTGTGGTGGCTAGCAAGGATAAGGTTGAGCGGAACAGAATATGGTGTTCTACTATGCCCTCTACGTGTTTGAGAAAATGACAGTATGATGAATGCAAGTGTGAACAATCCAAATCTTACCCACTGATCCCTTGAAAACCAGGACCATGAAAGGAGTAAATTAAGCCAACGGGTGGATAACCCATTGATAAACCGCCTGCCCTTGAGGTAAGTCTGTCACACATGATGTCTTCACTGACATTGTCACGCAGGCCAGCCAGGAGGAAGAGTTCCAGCTCCCTTCCAGTTCCAGGACGTTGTTCCAGCCTTCCAGGTAACCATCATGTGCTTCTTGATCTCATACCAAACTAGCTGGATGCTTCACGCTGTTCAGGTCATCATGCTTCTAAGTTTCTCTTGTCAAATTGATCAATTCCAGCCATTGCTTACCAGGAAAGCCCCATGCCTATTTGTTTTGCAAGGTGTATGGTGTTTGTTTAGTCGATGGGGATGTCTAGATATCATCTACCAAAAAGAAGGCTAACTGTGTTGTTCTACTTGACAGCACTGCTGAATCACATCTGAGTGTAAAGAAGATTGACAAAGATGGCAGTCGTGGCAGGGGCGATGACTACCCTCATTGCCAAGTTGACTACCTTGCTGATGGACCAATACAAGCTGCAGAACGGTGCGAGGGGCGACATCATGTTTATTAAAGCTGAGCTCGAGAGCATTCATGCTGCCCTTGAAAGGTTGTTTGAGGTGCAGGTAACTGATCGCCAGGTTAAGATTTGGGAGAGGGATGTGAGAGAGCAGTCGTACGACATGGAGGATATCATCGACAACTTCATGGTTCATGTCGAAACCCATTTGCTAGGCAAGCCACATGAACTCAAAGGGTTCATGATGGGAAGTTTGAGCTTGTTGAGAAGAGCAATGGTTCGCCATCGTGTTGCTACCGACATCAAACGTATTAGGAGGCTTGTCAATGAGACGAGTGCACGCCGTGATAGGTATAGGGTTGATACCATTGTTGCTGCTGCCAAGACTGAAACCGCGATTGATCCCCGTTTAATTGGTATCTACGGAGAGGCTACTAAACTTGTTGGCATAAGTGGACCCAAGGAAGAATTGACCAAGCTGCTGATGGAGTCCAAGGGCACCTCAAAGAATAAACTGAAAGTGATCTCCATCGTTGGAGTTGGTGGTTTAGGCAAGACAACTCTTGCTAATGTCATTTATCAACAGCTTAGAGGACAATTTGAGTGTCATGCTTTTGTTTCAGTATCCTTAAAGCCTGATCTAAAGAAGGTCCTGAGCAGCATACTCCGTCAATTCAGTGAACAAGGTTATGCTTGGACAGAAACATGGTGTGCTCAGGAAATCATCAACAAAATCAGAGATGAAATTAAGGAAAAGAGGTAAAATAACTAATCAAATACATGCTTAAGATCATTGGAAACATATCCTGTGCGCACAAGGCATCATGCACCGTACACATCAACTAACAAATGTCACCAAAAAATTTAGAAAAATTTGTACATGTAGTTTCAATAGTATTACACCTACTTGTAAAATCGTAACCTCAAATTCATTATATTTTAGTTGTAACAAAAAACAAAAACAATCTGATAGTTTTAAGGTAATTATGTCAGAATTTTTTTTTTTGCTCTCTGTAGAATGAATTTGAATATGGACTTTATACGTAGATGTAATACTATTGAAAGTACATGTACGATTTTTTTAGATTTTTTGGTGATATTTGTTAGTTGGTGTGTACGGTGTGTACACGTGAGAGCTTGTGTACATAGGATATGTAAGCATTTTAGCTCGAGGTACAGATAGAATCTGGAGCTAGTAGGGATAGTAAAATACACGCACAGACTGCTAGGTGAATTAACAATGAAATTAATCCTTTTATCTAATAACCCAAGTTCAATGGGCTGTCAAAGTAATATTCTAGCTTAGGGTGCTAGGTGTGCTAACAACCGGAAGTTAAGGGGCTGTGAAAGTGAAATGTGAATTCAGGGTGTTCGATAAGACAGGCAAAATCTTGGAGGTCTAAAATGCAGTTGTTTTCTTTCGGAAACTAAAACCAAGATAGCAAAATTACTAGTTTGATCAATTTTGGGGAAGGGATTCAGGCAACTTCTATTCTTTGAACTTTTTCTCACAAAACTGCAACCCTGTCATCTCCTAGGATTTTTTTGCATGTTGGTCCAAATATCATTGACCCTACTATGTTTGATGCCATTAGGCTGCTAATGGGCTGCGTCAGTACCAAATTGGCTGCACATTTTTATTTATTTATTTAGAAGTCATTCCCTATCTTCGAAAAAGCAAAGATCTTACATGCTATATAAGTTCAGGAAGTAGTAGCCAGACCTAAGGTTAGGTAAATAAAATGCTCACATCTAACATGATTGAAACCGAGTTCATAAAACCCTATACTTGTGGGACTGAACTCATGAGACTGAACATGTAGGGAAACTATATCTTCTGGAGATCCAGTCTTTACTCTCATTCACCTTCTGTCCAATGCCAATACTTGTGGTTCTAGGAGCAGAGCCTTTTGTGCTGTTGAATACTTCATCTGCTACTTGCCTATAAAAGGATGCAATTAATTGGTTTTCAGTTTCTATTTAACCCATGTCTTGTGCTAATGTTATCTTGCAAAACCACAGGTACTTGATTGTAATTGATGATATATGGGAGAAGTCAGCATGGGAATGCATTGAGTGTGCTTTAATAGAAAATGACCGTGGAAGCAGAATAATCACAACAAGCAGAGTGCTTGATGCTGCCACACCATGCTCTTCTGAGGTTGATCATACCGTTTACAAGCTGCAGCCACTTTCTAATGATAACTCAAAGAAATTGTTCTACAAAAGGATATTCTGCTCTGAAGATGGTTGTCCATCGGAACTGAAGGATATATCTGAAAAAACTTTAAGAAAGTGTGAGGGAGTCCCATTAGCCATCATCACCATAGGCAGTTTACTGGCCATGAGACCACAAAATTTGAACCAATGGGATAGGGTACACAATTTAATTGGTTCTGGACTTGAGAAAAGCCATCATGTGGAGAATATGAGGCACATATTGTCTATTAGTTATTATGATTTGCCAGCCCATTTAAGAGCTTGCTTCCTATATCTAAGTATATATCCAGAGGATTACAATATACAGAGAGATCAACTGATACGCAGATGGATTTCTGAAGGGTTTATACTTGGAGAAGATATGGATGCTTTGCATGAAGGAGGTAATTACTTCAATGAGCTAATAAACAGAAGCATGATTCAACCAACATACATCGACAGTCATGGAAGGGTGCACGCTTGTCGTGTTCATGATATGGTGCTTGATCTTATCACATCATTGTCAAATGAAACAAATTTTGTGACAGCATTAGGTGGTCAGCAGTCCACATATCATCCAAACAGGGCTCGCCGATTATGCCTTCAAAACAGCATATATGACCACACCATACGAAAGGAGAAAATGAAGTGGCCCCACGTGAGGTCACTAATTGTATTCCCTCATGCTACCAACTTGTTGCCATCCCTTTCGAGATTCCGTATTTTGCGTGTACTAGATTTAGAAGGTTGTCAAGACTTGAAGAGTCGTCAGATTGAGGGTATCTGTGATTTGTTTCATTTGAGGTCTCTAATACTGAAGGATACAAATATTGGTAGCCTCCCCGAAAAGATTGGCAACCTAAGTTGTTTACATACACTGGACATAAGGCACACTATCATAACTGAGCTTCCTCCAACAGTTGTTCATCTAAGAAAACTGGTGCACCTACTAATTGATGCATCGGTGAAGTTACCTGATGGAATTGGGCAAATGGAATGCTTACAGGAAATATCATTGGTTGGTATTAACAAGTCTCCGAACTTTTTGAAGGAGCTAGGGAGTTTGACAGAACTAAGAATACTCCAGATTTCAGAGAGTACTGGTGCGTGGCATGATAGTTATGAGAATACTTTGATTGATTCTTTGTGCAATCTGCACAAAATCTGTGATCTGTACATCCATGGCTGTAAACTGTCCGCAGGGTTCATATCAAATATAAGATGCTTTCCGCGGAATCTCCGATATCTTTCATGTGGCCAATTATCCATATTGCCAAGGTGGATAAATTCATTCTTATTGTCCCTCTCCACCATAGATTTGATACTTAATGTACTCCGACAAGATGATCTTCATAGTCTTGGTGCCTTACAATCTCTGTGTTGTCTCCGTCTTAATGTGTTCAAAATTGAACCAGAAAGGTTGGTTGTTGGCACTGGGCATGCAAAGTTCCACTGGCTAGCTGAGTTTTCGTTTACCACTAATGCCATGGGGCTTATATTTAGCCAATATTCTATGCCCAGGCTTGAAAACCTTGAGCTAGCTTTTAAAGTTCGAGAGACAAAGGATTTTGATATTGGGTTGGAGCACCTATCCTCTCTTAAGGTTGTCACTGCAAGAATTGATTCTAGGGATTCTAGTATTTTTGAGGTGCAAAATGCAGATGCTGCCATTCGGAGGATTGCATATATGAACTCCAACCAACCTAAGGTTCATGTGATCAGGCATTATGAACACATGATAAGGGATGAGGTGAAGGTGGAGAAGGAAACGGAGGAGGAAAAGGAGGTACTTTCTAAATGACTAATTAATGGAAGGCGTAGTAACTTGTAATACATGAAGTTTACATATAAACTTCTGAATCATAGTCACTTCTTAAATTCATCGAAGCAAAACTGCTAAACTGTTCTTACGTTTTGATGTCTTCTTTGCAGATATTGGAAAATAAGATTGGTCCATGGGGTGGAAATGGTGGGGTCACTTGTGACATCAAGGTGGCACCCAAACGCTTGGAAAGCATTACTATTTGTAGCGGCATAATCATCGATGCACTTGCATTTTCTTACTTGGACAAAGATGGAGAGCGACACACGACTAGTTTATGGGGTGGTCTTGGTGGTAGTGTTCAACTGGTGAGTTGATCATTATTTTTTTATTTTTTTTGCAAAACAAATATGACATTTCTTTCTTTCTTCGTGGATCAAATCCAGTAAAATGAGCAACACAAATACAACTCAATTACATTGCAAGAATTCAGAGGTAATGGACCTTAATTTCCTTGCAGATTGATCTTGATGAAAGAGAGTTTCTTATGGAGGTTATTGGAACAGTGGGTCCATTCAATGTGTTACCTGAGGCTATAACATCACTTACACTTGTGACCAATGTACGTAGCTATGGGCCTTTTGGACAACCACAGGGTACTCCTTTCCGGACTCCACCGAAGAAAAACAGTTGTATCGTGGGATTCTTTGGGCGTTCAGGAACATATCTTGATGCAGTTGGGGTCTATTTTCACCCTATGTAGATCTCAGATATTACTTCCTTTAGTTGTTCCATTCAGCAAAGCGCGAAATCCTTTAACCAAACTTGTAGTTTATATTCGCATTGTGTCGAAGATTTTCTTTTGTTTCTTTACATTTCATGATATTATGTTCGGACTACTCGTATTTCAATTCTTGTGCTCTGTTTTCCTTTCACCTGCTTTTTTTCTCAATTGTTCAAATAGCATCAAAAGTTGTTTTAGCTTCATATGTAGTGCGCGGCAGTAAAATGATCACATCATTATGGACAGTGACTCCTGCTGGAATTCTCAATGTGGTTCACCAAGTGGAGGCGTGGTTAGAGGTGGAATAACAAACTCGGGCTCGTGAGCTCAGCTCGGCTCGACTCAAAAGCCAGACGAAACATTGTTGCTGAAATGAACCGTGCCCGAGAGCCACTTGTTTGGCTAGTAAGGCTAGGCCATTATGTACCTATATGGATTATTTTATTTTCTAGTGGAGTTATTATTTGTTAACTTGCAATTTATCAGCTGGATTTTAAAGATGAATATATGAACTTGTTTTAATTTTAATGTCGATGATTTTTTCTTACTTTTCTTAATGATTACAAATTATATATGAAGAGGTGCTTCAACGGGAAGGCTCGCAAGCTAGCTCGAGCTAGGAAACGAGCTGAGCCAAACTCATGTTTTAGCTTGTTGCCCTAACCGAGACAAGCTAAGCCAAGCCTATTTTGTTGCAAGCCCTTTGCAAACTTGGACCCCTAGACATGATCAAGAAAGAGAGGATTTTCTTTTTTTATTCTGACTGGTACTAATCCATAACATGATGTCTATACAAAGATTAGCTTGAAACCAAAATTCCAGCTTATGTCTATCTTAAAGATATAAATGCACATGTGCGAACTGAATGAACCATTTTTTCCGCACAAGTCATGTAAACTTAACTTTTGTAGTAGATTGATGTAATATGTATTTGAACAATCCAACAAAATAAGAACAAGTCCAACAAGATCCACTCAGACTACCAGAAGTCCAAACGAAAACTAACCATGTTGCTAGTACTGTTGGTCCGACTGCATCCGCAGTACTAGAACTATTTGCAACAAGGCTTGCGGTTCTCCCCCAACGCCCGTAAGGATCATGAATTAGTTTAGGGCTTTGAGAAGTGGCTTACGTGCGAGAGATCATCACCTCAAGCATAGGGGCATTTCTATTCTTTTATATGGCGCTATGAATTAAAATCCCCTCTGTCGATATTGGCCATGTGATTGGATCTGCAGTCTATGTAGCAGTGCCTTTGAAGATGCTACACGCCTCGCTAAGCATTTTCACAAACACGGTCTGAAACCTTGTTTGCAGCTGGTTAGGCTACAACAAATCCCCCCGCAGCTGCTCAACACTTCTATTTCAGATTGGTGGGAGTCTTTAACCTCCACACTACAAGGAAAAGAAAGAGATAAATGATCGGTGCCCTTCTGACTACATGGTGGGATGTTTGGCTATAGCATAATCGAAGAATCTTCAATCAGAAGTCTCAAAGTGAAACCCAAGTAGCCTTCCTAATAGCCCATTCTAGGCTCACCTAATGGCTAGGGCTTCCTTAAGTTGTGTTCCTTACTCCCCTGTAATCCCCTAAAGACTCTTTGCTCTTTAGCCAGTTGTCTTTTCTTCTCTTGCTGATTGTACCAATTGGCAAACTTTATTTCTTCCAATATATCCAGCAAATCTCCTGCCGTTTGCAGTTTCAAAAAAATGACGCTGTGGGACTCAAGGGCGATACAACAACAAAAAAAACTGGAGCACCTACAATCGTGACACGAGTTTATCAAGATGTGCGTGTGTGGCCATGGGTGGATCTCACTAATGGATAAATAAGTCTCAGTTGGCCCGAAATCAACAAACAAAATCAGATAGATTTTTTTTCTAGTATACAAGATTCAAGTCATTCGATGAATTCTTGCAATGAAGGAAAGGGGAAGCACTTCAAATTCAATGTTTGGATTTAATTCCAACCAGGTTTCGAAAGATAATCTGTTTGTTGCAGCTCATATGAATAGTAATTAAAGAAAGACATATCTGGAGTACCGGAGCTCACAATAGGCCTATGGAGCATTGGATCAAGAATAAATTTTCAGCAATGCTCAACTCTTGACCTTGGCAAATCTCAGTCAAATTATTAGTCAATAATAATAGTATATCCTTCTAATTCCACTGTCAAAAGAACAAAAAATCATCCACGCAAGAACAAAAACATATCAACGTCAATTTTCCAGATCATGCAAAATATGATCAACAAAGCTGAAATTATTTTCCTGCAACAGTTCAACATTATCATCGAAATATATTAAATTCTACACAAGGATTTAAACCAACACCCAACATATCACAAAGAAGTATCAATACAAGAGTGCTTCTCCAATTTATTTTGTTTTTGAATGCTCAAAGCAACGAAAGAAGAAAGCGATTCTGTTGCATGCACTGCGGAAATGACCTTTCCTTATTACCTAGCTGCAATTCACACTAGGATAGTTCATCAGTTCAGTGATTTGTAGCAACCACGTTGGTTTATACCCTCCGGCATGTGTCCAAGAACCGGAGGAGGTAGTCCTCCCATTTTTCCACTCCTCACTTTAACCAACAGTTCTTGGAGCCATTGCTGCATTGGAGGGTCATCCTGCATTTATAGTAAAACAAAACTATATTCAACAGTTGATTGCAATTATCAGCCTAGTCTAACACTACTTCAGTTGGATGATACAAAATATAATAAATTCTGACTGTATATCTCGTCCATCTAGATACATAGCTAAAAATTATTATATTTTGGGGACAAAGGTATTAGTAATTTTTAGTGACAACCTATAACTAGTGCACAACTCACCTTAGTAAGATTGTTGAATGTCCCATCTATCAGTATGGTAGGAAGGCAAGTTTGTAGTGCCTCCAAGCCCCTGGAACATTGCAGAGAAAGATCGAAATAGCGTTGCAGCACTTTAGAAGAAGTTTGAAAAAAAAGAATATTCTGCAACAAGGAAGTGAGGAAACAAACCTAGGATTGTCTGTGATCCTGAGGTAACAGTGGATAATGTGCTTCAGCAACCTTGGGGAGGGCTTGTCATCCATTGAGGTCACCATACCTGCTAAGGCAGTCCCCACAGCGAAGAACCGATCAGCTGTAGCGCAAATGTAACCAAGCCCGGCGTCATCCAGGACAATCTTTTCAATAATAAAGGTTGCCACCTGCATATATAGGTGAGTAAATCAGTGAATGGATGCAATTTCTAATAAGTTTACCAAAATGAAATCAGATTGTACGTCACTCAAAACACACATCTAAAAATGCAAATATATATGATATACTTAGCATAGATACATGATAAGTACATAGGTAACAATAAGAAAATGGCAATAGCTAGATTCGTATAAAGCATTATATCAATCAATGAATCGCTACAAAGTATTCCAAAACGGCAAGACCCAAAGTATACAAGGAATCACTATATATCAATAAATGAATTACTACAAAGTATACTTTGAGCTGATGCTAGCTGAAAATAAAAATGTGCTCCTGTCAAACTTTACATAGGAAAGAATACTAAAAACATTTAATTAAAGGTGATATTATTTTAAGAGAGGATTGATATGGCTGGCTACTTACCGTTTTTGAAAGCTCACTGCCTACCGTCATGGCATGCAGGCAGAGAGGAACAAATTCATATTGCAGCAGAAAATTGATGACTTCGGTACCGTCAGCCTGTATGTATCACAAGTAAAAGAAGCTTCATTTTCATTCTTCATGGGCATGTTTGTGGAACACCCCAAGAAAGAAAGAAATGTTTCTTATGTTGCATGTACATAAAGAAAATTATTGGTCCTTTTTCAAGGCTTTTCCTTTTTAGCCATAGATACAAATTAATTTGGCTTCAAGTGCAAACTATACAACACTGAACCATAAAGTTTATACTAGCTCTATATCTAAATATACGATATTGTTGACTTTATTTAATTTTTGCTGTGCAACTTTGACCACTATTTTTATATAAGAATATAGCAATAATATCCAACAAAATTAGGATATTCAAAAGTACTTATAAAGAAAATATACCATATGATTTTTACATTTTCAAGGGTTATTGATGGTCAAACTTTGATCAAATAAGGTTAACAATGTTTATATGTTTAAATACAGAGGAGTAATTTTAATGAAGTTATTGAGATATCTATACTAGTTTTACTGGTATGAAATGAAACAAACAGTTGAATTGAACCTCAGTGATGCTAATAACTATATCATGTGCTGGTAATAATGAGAACAGAGCTATATATTTGCCACTTATTTTGGATGTAAACTAAATGAATTCATCAAATCATGCTGTACATGACAAAAAACTTTTAGAGTAAGAAGAAACATTACAGGGAACACTGCTTTTTAAAGTAAGGATTTTCTTATAATACACCAAGTTATTGTGAACTATTCATTGCACATCTCATGAATAATCAAACATTTATGATTTTGTAGTGGAGGTAGTGAACTGTCCCTCCCTTTTTACTTTAATGCAAAAAAAGGTTTCATTCTTAGCTAAAGAATTTTCAGACTAATGACTGATTTTTTTATTGCCAAATAAAGGGCATTGCTACCGAAGCCAAGTTTCCAGTATGTATTACCTTAACAAGAGCACCGATGATACCCAAGCTGGTTAGCCGTAGGTATTCAAAAGGTCTGGTCTTGCTGGTAGTTTGCAAAAATGAACATAGGTACAATGGAATACGAGCTGAAAATAAAAAGAATCGAAGTAGTGAATGTTACAAACCAATCAAAAGCTCAAAAGGTTTGTACCATGAAAGTGAAAAAATAGGAAAAAAGTCCAAATACCCCCCCAAACTTTGGAGGGAAGTCCGTCTAGCACCCTGAACTTTAAAACCGGACATCCAACCCCCTGAATTTCGCCATATCATCCATATTACCCCCTAAGGTGGTTCTGGATTGTGGTTTTGCATATTTTGGAAGCTTAAACAAATAACTTTGAATAACTAATATAACATATTTGCATATCATCAGTTGTAAGTAATCAATTTATCCTTATACAATGATATTATACTATTATTATGTTGATACTTGATTGTAAGTGAGAGTTAATAAGAAGTAAAAAGAAATATTTAAGTTGAAGTTTTAATATATATGTCGAATGTGTATGTTATGTGATCGAACTCATCCAACTTATAGACAAATTAGATAAAAATCATTGTGCAAAATCACCTTTGGGGGTTATATAAATGGTATTGTAAAGTTTAGGAGGTTAAATATCCTGTTTCAAAGTTTAGGGTGCTACACAAACTTCCATCCAAAGTTTAGGGGGTTATTTGGACTTTTTCCAAAAACACTACAAACTATCTAGAATGGTAGCAAGGCCTACACTGACCTATGGAATATCTAGTATCACATGATAATGAATCGCAACATTTAAGTAGGATGGAAAATAATTAACAATGCACATCAGCAATTTCAGATATGACATACAAAGGGCTATGCTCATTACCTTCTAAGAAATGGCTCCTAGTCTCGGGATGGGATGCAACACACTGCAATAAAGAAAAAAGGTACAAAAGAGGGAAGTTGACATAAGATATGTTATATGGAAAATAGTAGCAGTAATATTTTCTAGTGGTGTTTTAGTCTTCTTAGTGTGTACCTGAAGAAGTGCAAGTGCATTGCAGACTCGACTTGAAGCAAGTAATGATAATGTTGGGGGTGAAAGGACAGGATAGACTACTATAATCTCCTGTTTATTATAGCAAGAATAACAACATATGAGTATCCATTAACACAAATAAAAGTGAGATCAAACATTAACAAGTCACGTTAACCCATAATTGATATGATAGATCTCAATTGTGTTTTTAATGCTGAATTGTAGAGAATGGTTGACTAAAAACTCTTTTTTTAAGGGGGGGAGGGGAGGGTGTTGAGGGGCTCCTCAACAAAAGATTGATCATGGCCATACAACACAATGCATAAACTAGTACTCAAGAATGTTACCTGTAGCAACACAATAATTGTGCCAAAAGAGTGCCACAACAGAAGAGCCAAATCTGGAAACATCTCCCTTTTCTAAAAATATAGACAACAACATCACTACAAATACATAATTTTTCTTTGTATGACGATGTAGCATGACAATGACTGAATATTGTTTATGTAAGGACCATAAAAAAATCAATCAACATAAAAAATAAAGAAATATTTTTTAGTGAATTATTTATGAAAATATTATTGATAAATAGAAACAATTAATATCTTAGAGCACCAGGGACCCAAAGCCCTGGTGACCTTACAGATTAGCGGGGGTTTTGGCCACCACTTTTTTGCTGATGCTACTAGCTATTTGCTATGTCTTTTGCATGGGTTATGAAAAAATCATGCAAGTACCACTATCTCAAGGAGTTTTGCTATGGGATACACTGAAATATTTCCATTTTATATAAATGCTATGCTTCTTGTGTTGGTTTTAGTTCTAGTGTTTTGTTCAAACACTCTTGTTCTTGTTTTCTTATTATTAATGGGGATTTTGTATTTCCTTAATTAGGATATTTGGTTTGTTTCTCATATACCTTTTCAGTTATTTTAGTGTTTTAGAATTTGTATGCAGTGTGAACAACCTTTCTGGTCATATATTGGCTTTCCATTTAAGAAAAAAAAGGGGAGTTTATAATGCGAGTAAATTTTGTATCGTTGTGATTTTGGATTTCTACACTGCAATAAGTGTATACCACTTAAGTTTCCTAGTTAGGTCTATTTTCTTTCGGTTGTCTACTTTGACATTGCGACAAAAAAGGCATCCTTTTGGTGGCTTTTCCAAAATTCATTGTTGCTCTAATGCTGGAAGAAAAATCTAATAGAAATCAATTAAGGTTTCTGCTCTTTACCAAAATCAACATGGCCAAGAAACTAGAGTGCATATCCCATAACATGTCATGGTTTCATTGGTTCGGCACAAGCAACTAGTGGAAACGTGGCCCATGTGATCTCCTAGCAACCCCCCACCCCCTCCCCCTCTCTCTATATATATTCCATGCGTTTTAGGCAATCCATCTTTCAACCTCAATTTTTGCATCTATCTACTGCTTGAGAGGCCGATGTCTTCCAATAATGTTTAGCAAAATGTTTGCCTTTTGAAAATCTTGAACCAAGAAAGGGGACCTTACTATTGTAATTCGTTATATGAGTAAATATGAAATTACGAACAATACACCCCTTTAATATCAAATAAAAAGAATCGTTATAATAGATAATGAAGAAAAATATACATTACCTTGCGTAGTTCAGCAAGAGCATGTCCTCTGAGATCTGGATCTAGCAGATCAAGAACAAGCCGTTGAGCAAGTTCAGGGTCAGTAGGGTTAGGAACCTGGATAGTTGACATTGTGAAGTGAAGATGAGATTCAAGGGAAGAGATTCAAAACTATAGCAAGAGAAGCACAAAGCAAGCAATCCCTGATGCTTCTGCAAGAAAGAAATAGAACTTAGGATGCACCCAGCCATTGCGGTGTTTAAATAGTGCAAAGAAAATGGCGTGCATTTAATTGTATCATAATGAATCATATCATTTTTATGTAGAAGCAAATAAATGCACCTTATCTCGTCGTTTTCTTTAAATCTATGGGTGCATATTATTTTTTTTAAAATTAAAAAAATCAAAAACCAAATTGGTGCATTATGCGATGAGTCATTAAATGATAAGTATCAATTGTTCATGTTTTTTTTCATGCTGCTCTTATCACAGTAACCAAGGTCAAAGATATGGGAGGTCCTTTCATTGTTGTAAGGGAAATTGTCAATGTTTATTTACTCTTTTGCTATGATCCTAGTTTGCTAGTGATAAATCACTCTGGTAACTGAAAGAGTTTATATTACGAAAAGCGTAGAATCAAATTAGGGAGAAAGAATGAAGAAGATGTGCTAAAGGCACAACCAAGATTGTTTTTGTTTGATGTATCCTTGTGCTATTCTCTTGCAATCTTTTAGCTTGGAGCCCATTAAGGCTCACGATCCTATACCGCAAATCCCATGAAAGCCCAAGCCCATCACTTTAACCAAGTTCTCTGTAGGATCACAGAGACCAACTTGGAGGAGGGGGGGGCTTCATGTGGAAGAATAAATCAAAATGGTTTTGCACAAATCAAGATCTAAATCAACTAGTCTTATCTAAGTGTGTCAAGAAGTTAGGCCTATGTTAAGGTTTTCAAAACCTAGGGCGATAATAGCACAAATAACCTCTAGTATGTAAACTTGCTCAAAGTAAATATGCACAAAGTAAATTGTACAAAACAAAGGAGAGGCACATGATTTTTCCACCCGCTGTTCGGAAGCTTGCCAACTTCCTACGTCACCTTTGAGTCAAGCCCAACTTCACTACTCAAACTATCAAGCCTCCAAATCTCCTCATCAAGAGATGGGTAAGGTGGGAGCTGGTCTTGAAGCGGTCTCCCAAGCCTATATCACTATGTTTGTTCTTCCTCCACTCCGGAGATGGCAAACACTGAGCCACTCACAATCGATCACTGGGCCTCCTCCATAATCTCCTTTGGAGAGGTCATTGGGTAAACTCCTCCAAGTCATCTACGAGGTGGCAACCTCCAAGAGTAATGACTCTAGGATACTTGCTGAAGACACATGATCAAGTGTCATACTAGCTTTAAGAATGAAGTGCATTTGGATTGGCTCAATTCACTCTCCTACACCTCACTAGATAAACTAAGTGCACAAGGGTGTGAGAGTTCTTGCAAGGGCTCAAGATAATGCAATGAAGTGCGAAAAACATTGCTCTTGCTACTGGTGAGGGTGTCTTTATACATGCACCAAGCCAAACTAGCCATAGGGGCAAAATCCACAACTCATAAGTGGTCTGTCGGTCACAACGCCAAAGGCAGACTGGCCACCAAGGCAACAAGTAGAATACTAGCTGCTAACTGTCACATCACAGGGGGATAGTCTAACCACCATGGGTGGCCTGGTCTGACTGCTCAGTTCGGTTAGACAACCATTAGCTTAGTCTGACCGGTCTCAGCTCTATCAACTCTATCTCCCTGGTCAGACTGCAGTTTACCCATCAGTCGGACCACAAACCACTTTTTAGGATAACCGTCCATCAAAAAAACATGATTTCACATGACTCAGGTGTTAGATTCAACGTTCTTGCACTCTATGGAAAGCTTGTTCATAAGGTTGTCCAACCCATGAGCAATCCATCTAAGAGTCACAACTTTTCTCAAGCATACATGGCTCAAACTCCAAAGGGTACTCTACCGGACATACCCACATGAGGCCACTCACTCCTATTGGATATGCCCACTTCTCTCATTGTCTGGAACTTGAGAAAACTCGCCACACTTGCCTAGAACCCCCCCTAAACATGGCCAACTCTCTCTTTGTCAACACAACGAACTCCAACGAGAATTACGGGTGGACAAGATATAAAAGCCAAGCATGATACACATCTAAACAAGTCTCACCACATGCATGTCAAAGGCTCTAGTTGAGCCTAAAAAGGATCAAGATCCGACCCGGACTCCTCACTCAAACAAGACAAAACCTTAATGTGCATGGCTAAGGAAAACAATCATGCATATAAGATGGAATTTGCACATGGTTCAAATCAAGCCACTAGTCATTGATCCCTCTTAATAGTATGATGCCCATGTAGCAACCCGGTCTTTGCTCCAAACATCAAGACCAACAAAAGACTAAGAAAAGCATTCATAGCTTCATCAAATTTTTGCCTTATGCTCATCCAACTCGGGATCAATTCCTGCTCTATGATAAACATTTCTGATATTCGGTTGAACCGTCTTCATATAGTAGTCTTGGTCAACCTTTATGAAGAATACCTTGTCATTATTAGCTTGACTCAATCCTTATCAACACATGATGATACCTTTTACTTGATGACTGTTCTACCTTTAACTTCGTCATGGTAAGATTTATATCTTTGCAAGATTTAAAGGAAATCTATTAGTCCTAATAAATCAGTCGTCATCCTCCACTTGATGACCAACCGGTTGCATTGAAATATATAATTTTCCCAAATCAAATTGTTGAGCATTCATTAACACCACAAGTGCCATATACATGCAAGTGAGCTCAGCTGGAAAGATTCAATATAAAGAATAAGTGAACAACATGGATATAGAACATGCATAATAAGTGTATAGGATTCGCTCCCCCTAAATATATGCATACAAAATATGAGTGAGAGGCAAATGTATGCATAAAAGTTGAACCAATGGGAGTTTATCCTATGAGATAATCCAAGAAATACCATTGACAAACGTCCAAATCCAAGAAATGTCATCGACAAGTGTGAGTTCCAAGAAATGCCATTGTACAAACGACTTTGTCCCAAAAATACCATCGCCGTTAGGGTTCCATCCATTCCGCGCCGTTAAATACACTGTTCATCCTATAGCACTTAACGGCGCGGAATGGACGGAACCCTAACGGCGATGACAATTTTAGGACAAAGTCATTTGTACGATGGTATTTCTTGGAACTCACACTTGTCGATGGCATTTCTTGGATTTGGACGCTTGTCAATGGCATTTCTTGGATTATCTCTTATCCTATACATACATAGAAATCATGTGGCAAAAATATAGATTAGATAAGCATAAACACATACCTTCATAATTTTCATGTTGTCAATATAAATGAGACTAAATATGATAAAGCTCAATTAAACATTAGTCTCACATGAATATATCAACAACATGAAAATCATGTACATGAGCCTATCAAAATGTAGATGGAGATAAGAAATGATACATATCACTTTATCTCTTGATTTCATCCTTGACATGATTAAGGTCCATTGCCAAAGAAATCATTTCTATCATATATATCCTATTGTCAGGAAATAACCTGGTTGAGAATTTACGAATTTACGTAGAGTAAAAGGACAATCCCATAAAAGTCAAGTTATCATCTGTTCCAAAATATTCCAATCATTTCTCTCTTTGCTGATGGATGATAACCTCTCATCATTTTTATTTTCATATCCTGATTAGTAAAAGGGTAAACACATTGGATGATTTAGATATTCCATGTCTTTAGAAAAAAAAGCGTGTTGAACCGGGCGATTTCTAGTGTAAACTAAGGCGGACTGAGCCGTATGGTCTAATGTGTGCACTAGCTAGTAGAACTTGGTCCTCTAAATGGCCCATCTAGCAGAAAGGCCCATGACGTGGTTTGTCCCTCCTAATGCGTACACTAGCTAAACTTGGGCCTCAAAATGGCCCATCTAGTAGCAAGGCATGACGTGGTAAATAATAGTACATTCTTTCTTTTTATATAAGTGTAACAAACTAAGGGCCACAGATCGTTAGATCAACGGCCCTGCTTTTATCTTAGCTGTCATGATCGCATACACCAAACTGCCGCTTGAGTCTTGAGTCCTAATCAATTAGCAGGCTGTGCATTTTACAGGCCCATAATACTTCATGCCTAGCCCAAGGTAGATGGAGGTATCAATGGCCCATTCAATATTAATCCTCTCGGACGCACACTCCCTCTGAACCCTGCCACCGGCAAGAGATGTGTGGCGCCCTATCTTCCTTGGATAGAAATTGGCAGTACATTTCTACTCTCCACACTCGAAGACCTAGGAAGGGGTAGCTAATGTGCGGCTGACTGCACGTGGGCGCGGGTGCATGGTCAGTCCATCGCCTCTATACATATGTAAAGTTTATACAGATATGTATAAACTTTATATTTATCTATATAGGTATTTGTTGGAGGGATTAGTTCTGGCAAAATGTAGGAAACCATGATCCAGGATCATAGAGAGGCTCCGTGGTTCCTTGGTGTGTTTGGAGTTGTTTGGAAAAAAGAAAATTAACACATAACAATTATACAGGCTTGGGACTACTCCCAGGATGACATCCCTACTCCTGTATTCTCACTATTACATCAAGGTAGTAAGCTTTGAAGTTGTACAACATTTCTGAGAGATCTGAGGGTCTAATCCTTCTACTAAGTTCTAGCCAGGCTCTTATACCCTATTGACTTCAACTCGTACTCTCCGCTGGGAGAAAACTTACACTGTTTACAATCATGAGTATCCATTATGTCCTTTGAGCCCAACGCCTGTGTAGCATTCTCGCCTATGAACGACCCTTGCTATTTCCATGCACCTCATGTATTCCTACGCAAAGAAACCATCATGTGACGTTCATTTCTGCTGTCACCGACGAACACCTCACCATCAACAACTGATATGAATAACCGGGGAAAATACACAGTAGAAACTACATGTGAGGTGCAAAATTGGAAAGTTGTCATAAAAAGTTCTCAAAATATCTCAAAAAATCACACATACCGGTAATATGTAAATAAACAACCCACAAAGTTGCATAAACAAACTCAACTTTTGTGAGATTCATAGTACCATGATGTATTCAGTTTTGTAGTATTAGAATTTGTCTCATCCGGTATTAGGTTGCTATATTTTAGGACAATACATCTTTTTCTTATTATTTTATCCATCGAACCAATAGTACTTTTTTTAGTTAGGATGACCGAAGGAGGTCATCCAATGTTATTAAGATAGAGGAAAAAAGGTTACAAGAAAGTTTTTCATCGACAACAGGTTGTCGAGGAAGGATGTGCAACAAAGCACACGCCCCGAAACCACACGCCAACCGCACAAACACAAGCTATAGAGAAGGGAGTTGAGCATCGAACCGGCCACCGCTAAGCGAGGCCGATCACTGCCGGGCCTACGACAATACCATAGAGTGAAGACTCTAAAAATGACGCCTCCAGGAAGGTTGTCCTTCTCATTTTCTCCTTGACATTAATGAAGGGTATAGTAGTGTCACGCCCAGAAATTTAGCCCAAATTTCCGGACTATTTTGTGTATTAAATCCCTATCCAGGAATCAGCCAGGGTACACAAAACGACAAATTAATATACAGATCCAAACATAAATAAAGCGTAAATACTTACTGAAGAGACACTTAGTCTTCACATCGAATAGAAAGCACCAGCAGTGGAAAAAGGCGATCCTAGCAGGGCTTCAGCTCCACTCCACCGGTAAAACTCAACTGGGGTATAAGCCTTGGTCCTTTAACTTCATCTTCATATCAGAAGCACTACACTTCTGAAAAGGTGGAATAATAGCAAGACTGAGTACAACCACTAAACTCAGCAAGCCACACCAATGATGCAGATATGCAAGGGGAGACAAGGGTGGTTTGTGGCTATTTGCATAAAGGCGGTTGTAAACGTTTATAGTTTAAAATAGTAAAACATTTGATTAATTAAGGCATGATTATATCTGCACTGAACAACACTACACCACGTTGAACAGGCCCAACAATTCCACCTGAACTACACCAGTTCATTAAGTCAAGTTAATTAATTGAGTGAGATTAATCACGGTGAATCTGGTCGATCGCCCATAACCACGGGCACGACTATTCGAATAGTTTTACTCTGGCCAGAGATGCACAACTGTACCCACAAAACACAACCCACCGTCATGTCACCGTGTTAAGCTAGACACATCACCATACCGAGTGATTATGACAAGACCCTTCGCATAACTCCCCTTATCCAAACGCAACACAACTTAGGTTTCGCCCCCACCTTTAGCCAAGGTAGGCAGCCCCCTCGTGCCTAGATGAATCCGGAAGCCGATCAATGGGTAAACCCCCACCGACCCAACCCCATCACACCCACCCTTACCTTGGACGTCGGAATGGGAAGAGCTATACTACAAGCCCAGCAGTTGCCCATTCTTGCTTGTGGTAAGCGCGGTAAGTCTTCCAGGGTTTCCCGAGAACCGGTCCTTAATTACCATGGGTGCGACTAACAAACCCATGCAACCACAGCCCACCATTAAGCCATATTTTAGTTAGTTAATTATGACCAATAAAACATGGCCAGATGTCACAAGCTTACAATTCATCAAGATACTAACAATAGATAATGTGATTATCCCATTTTGTGAGCTAGTGGTAATTAAGCATGGCTAAGCACAACATAATTCTAGCGAGATCAACATAAGTGACACAAGCTAGTCAAATTATCACCCAAGTTTAACAAAGGACGTGTAACATGTAAATATGGCACAAGCGAGCAGATAGGTAATTCCATAATTCCATGTAATTGACAAAACATGCAACTTTATTTGCGAAAGGTAAAACATTTATAAAGTGGGTCCAATATGCTCAAGGGGAATGTGTGAATTGCCTTGCTTCTTCACTTTAATCTTCTGAACTCTTTTCCTAGCAACTGCGATCTTCCGAAACAGCGGAAACTACACGCTGACATGCAAAACGAGAAAAAACTCTAATAAAAACCAAGTAAACAGTACATAGAAAGTAAACAAGCATGTAGATCTCAATTTTAGATGAATTTTGCAAGTTGAAAGGCTCGATTTGGAATTCGTATGAATTAGTTATGAATTTTAGAAGTTTTGAGCCATTTAAAAGGATTTATGGAATTGTACTCGATTTATTGCGCAATTATGAATTATTTTATCAAAAGAAAAGGGGCATGCTCACGTCAGCAACGGGCACCTACGCCGACAGGCGGGCCCCGCACGTCAGTGGCACAAGGGGCGGACGCGTGGTGGACCGAGTCCACCGCGGCCGGGGCGACACCGTGGACCAAGTCCACGGGCAACCAATGGCCCGGATCGGCTCGAGGCCGATCGGAAGGCCGAGAGCGGCGAGCAATGCGGCCAGGCGGGCGGGCGTTCAAGGCGGCCGGCCAGCGAGCAGCGGCGGTGGCGGCCGACGACACTGGAGCAGCGGCGAGCAGCAGCGGCGCGCACAGGAAAAGAAGAGAGGGGAAAAGGGGGAGGAAAAAAAGGGGAAGGAGGAAGGAGAGACCGCGAAGGAGGGGAAAAGGCGGTGTCCCGCGAAGGGGAAGGAGAGACCGAGGTGCAGCTCAGTGTTGGGACACCGACGGAGGAGGTGGCGCGGCGCGGGGTGGCTTCGGTCAGCGGCAAGCGCCGGCCGGAGGCGGCAAAAGGTGGTGGCGGCTTAGGTTTGCGGTGGAGGTGTGGTCCAGACGGCGCCCGGAGGGAGAGAGGCGGCGGCCGAGATGGGGCTCGATGTGGCGAAGCCGTCGGAGGTGGTGGCGTGGCGCGGCGGTGGTGCTAGCGGCAGCAACGCATGGCCAAAAAGGCTATGGCGAGCGACGGCGATGGGCGCAGCACGGGGAGAGCGGGTGAGAGCGCAGGAGCAACAGGTGAGTGAGGGAAACGAGAGAGGGAGCTTGGGGAAGAGTAGGCTCGGGAGGCGGGCTTGAGGCCGGGGCAAGGTGGTAACGGCCGGCGGAGAGGGAGCGCCGACGTTGGGAGAGTGGGGGTGACTCGGCGCCAATTTTTGCAGGGAGAATGGTGGATTTGGTGGAGGAGGTGGAGGGGATTCGGTCCCGTGCGGTTTGGAGGCGAGGGTGGGAGCGGGGAGCTCGCAGGAGAGCCGGCGACGTGGGTGGAGTGGCGGTGTAGCCGGCGGTTGCTCCGGGTTGAGGTTGGGGATGACCTCGACAGGTGGGTCACACCTATAAGCGGCACGAGGGAGAGGAGAAGGAAGCGAGGGAGGTGTTAAAAAAAGTGGACTTTGGGGGAGAGGGGAGCCGATTGGGCCGAGGAGGGAGAGGGGCCGGCTCGAGAGGAGAGAGGAGAGGAAGGAGGAGGTGGAGGCGGGCCGAGCGGGGAGGTGGGGTGGACTTGGGCTGAAAACGGAAGGGACATTTAATTTGTTTTGCATTTTATTTAATTGATTAAATGCACTTTGTTTTATTTAAATTATTTCTTGAGCTCCGAAAATTCATAGGAAATGTCAGAGAGTACTTTAGAGCACGGAGAATATTAAAAAATATTTCCGGCCATGTTTTTTTAAAGGAAATTTTAATTCCCTCATTAATTCACTTGATTAAATTGCTTTAACTTTTAATGTAAATTCTAGGAATGCATTATTTAATAATTTTTAATCCCGAACGAAAATCGGGGCGTGACAAGTAGTCTTTATACTTTTGCTTAATATGTCTTTATTAGGTAAAACAACTATTTTTTAGAGTAAGGATAATAGTGGGCTATAAGCTAATATAAACTTATGTAGAAGAAAGAAATAAATAAATGTAAGGACTGTCAGCTCTTATGCAAGGGCTAGCTATACACATGCTTCAAGATATTTACATTAATTTATAATTTATAGTGAGAGAAAGAGAGAGAAGAAAATAAATAGAACCGACCTTATAATTAAACTATTATACATGTTAGCTATAACATGGACTAATAGTCAATAGTTAGCTATACTATTAAACTTGCTGAAAGGGATGGAGCGAGTAGATGTGTTTGGCAAGAGAGAAGAGAGAACAAATAGAGCTAACATTATAGTTAATATATTATACATGTTAGTTATAATATAAACTAATAGCCAATAGTTAGCTATACTATTAAACTTGCTGAAAGGACGGAGCTGAGTACATGTGTTTGGCATGAACACTAATGTGTCCATGAGTTTGATTTGCTATCATTTTTTTTTCATTATGCTATTGATCAGTCAGTTAATTATTTCTTGGTGCAACATACCCTTCTATGTACTACATTAACCTGGATGCTTTGTTATGCTTATTAGTATTTTCGTACCAGTAAAGATCCACAAAATTTACATTAAATTTTAAGTCAGAGCATTTTTTGTTTCGTCCTAAACGAAAAGAGCAAATTTGTTAGTTCAAATTCATCGTGGTTAAAAATAGAAAATCAGCAGCTTCACAAGTAGAGACCTTGTTTTTTCTTGGTTTTTACTCCATCTTTTTTGAAATATAAACTTTGAAATAAAAGATGGTTGGAGGGAACATGGGGTAAGAAAAGGTTGTTTAGTAGCTTCACAACTTTGAAATTTATAAGTTGTTTAGTAGGATTAAGGTTGGGAAGAAAAGGTGCTCATCAATAAATAAGAGATGGTTGGAGGGAACATTTGGTAAGATAGAAAGAAATTTAAATGTGAGGTAATTGATGGGATAAGTAGTTGTATGAAAAAGTCAACTCTTTTAATACACACATATTCTTGAGTTCTTCTACATGCTTCAATTGTTCCCAGACCTAAGTAATTGAAAGAAGTTTCAAATATGCTATATATGTTGACGTGGTAGATCATGACTACGGTATTTGCATGGTATGGGGATCGTTGGTAATAGGGTATACGCGGGATTGAGGCAAAAGAGACATAAGATAGGGATTTTTATACAGGTTCGGGACCCCTATTTGCGATAACCTATAGTCGACACGGCGGCATAGACCACCACCCATAGTCGACGACGGATAGTCTTCATCCTCGAATACTAACTCGTCGAGAATAGAGATAGCACTAGATCCCTCTTGTCGGTCTCCACAGACACCAGACTGGGTATATCTATGCTTATCTCTGATGTCGATATCTGGCGGCATGTCTTGGTGTCTATTCTAACTGTTGTGTATCCCTCTCCCTTCTCCTCCTAGGGGTATTGTATATATACCCACCAAGGTCTCCTTGTCCAAGTAGAACTATGGAGATAAATATGGATACGATCTGAGTAATTCTTATAGTTTCCGTGTAGAACTCTATTTCTCTTTTTTTATCCAGAATACCTTCCGTATATAAGGCATGATTAGGTATGGTGGGTCCCACTGAGATTAATCCAAAACTATTAGGTATGCCCTATCCATAGCACTATCCTTATCTAAAATAGTAACTTCTAGCTATGAATTTGAATATACTCTTGTCTAGATATACATAGCTAGAAATTGACTTTAGCTATAACACTAAACATACTATTATCTTTAGGTATATAGCTAAAAATTCCTATATTTTGAGATGCAAGGAGTAAGTATATAACCTCTTTTATCCTATGTTTATGTGCCTCAATCATCCTATGTTTACGCGCTTAAATAGTTCCCCGATATAAGTATTTGGAACTAGTTTCAAACGATTCCCTAGAAAAAAAACTCCACTGATTTTTTTCGAGTTCAACGATTTACCATCGATATTATCTCTTTCTATAATATAACGATGATTTTATTATTTGTTTTACAATACACTATTGGGCTGAGCTTCCTTTTCAAAAATACCCAAAATACATTTATGGATATACAAGGTTAACAATTGATTTATCTCATTAGAAGTTTCAAAAAAGTATGAAAACTTTTATGTGATCTCCTTACACAATATAGAAATGAAATTCGTATAGAGGTTTCAATTTTTTACATTTCTATTTTTTGAGAAAAATATAACTTATTTATTATATGCTATATAAAATACTTTTTATTGTTATTTTTAATATGCGTCATCTTTCATACACTACATAAGATATTTTTATGCTATTATCTCTTGTATAAGAAAATTCTCTCTCATATACTACATAAACATATTTTTTCTTAAAACTAAATATACCAGAAAAAATTTGAAACTTGTATACAAACTACTTCCATGTTATGTAAGGAGGCCACATAAAAAATTTTATATTTCTCTTAAACTTCTGATGAGATAAATTAATTGTATTGTTAATCTTGTATGTCTCTATGGATATTTTGGGGATTTTTGAAAAGAAGATCCAGCCCAATGACGTACTGTAGAACAATTGATAAAATCATCGGTATATTATAGAAAGAGACAATGTTGATAGTAAATCATTGAACTCGAAAACTCAATGGTATAGAATAGATTCTTTTTTAGAAATACTTATATTTACTTATATTACTTATATTTTAAGGATGGAGGATGGAGGGAGTAGTTTCAAACGTAAGTATCTCTCATTCTATGTAGGCAGATGAAAAAGATCTATCTTTCAATAAGCATCTCGTAAGCATTAGAAACGATAAACAGTCCGCACAGTAACATATGAATTCACTAACAAGTTATAAATAACCGACGTACTCAACAGTAAGTGATTAACGGGCCATCCAAATTATCTCACAACAGAAAATTGCATCACTTAATGATGAACGTTAGCATTTAGGCAAACGGAAAATTCATGGGAACTGTCTCAACAAAGGACAGAGTCCAGCTACATTACATGTGTCAATACCTGCTCAGCTAACAAGTAACAGTCATATGTAAGAAACACAGGAGTATCACATTAATATTTACAACTACAACAAAATTTCCAGTTTGGAATTTGATCGAACCAGCGCCGAAGAACATGCAGAACATCGTACAGGTGAGTACCATCAAGCGCGGCGTTTGCTGAGACGCCAGGAGTTGGGCTCATGGTACCTGTCGTACAGGGGTTCAATCCTCTCCTGCCTCTTCCTCTTGCTCATCTTGGTTGGGTCAGCCGACTTGTAGAATCTCGGGGCTAGCTCTGTCAGCCACTTGGGGTCGATCACGGTAACCTCCCGCATGTACTCCTTCGTCGTCATCACAAGTTCGTGGTAGATGACCCAGTCTGGCTGCCGCTGGAACAATGCGCTGCTCGGGTGTATGTACACCGGCTGGTTCTCTACCAAGGTTCTGTATCCTTCCTGGGGATCCTTCCTGGCAGCGTGGAAAAAGAAGCCGGCAGTGATTGCCTTCCTTATTTTAGTGAAGTTCCTCCCAGCTGAGACAACGTCCAGTTTATATCTGCAAAAATCGCAGAATTCGTTAGTATAACGATGGAACTCATAAGATGCCCTCGTTTAAAAGAAAAAGCTCATAAGACATTCATCTACAAAAGGTGAAATATGCTCTTAAAACTAGAATGCTCAAAAGACCTCAATCACAGAGCAGGTAACAAGTGAAGTTAGCAGTTGTCTGATACAGTAATTTTTCTTGAGGTTTTTGTTTCTAAAACAACAACATTCACTCTGAACAAAAAAAAGAACAAAGTGACCAAATAGTTTAGTGCATTCACAGAAACCATGTACCATCCTCATTTGATGAATAACACACTATCAAGTAAATACTGTGGGGGCAAACTGTTAATTATGCAATGCAGTTTCAGATCTAACTCCAATATCGATGAAATAATACGTACATAAATTACCATGCATACTTCGCTTTTTTTTGTGTTATGTCTTTAGAGGCTGCGTTAGGTGGATGATGTTGGGAACTAATCCCTAGTGCACGTAAAACGGAGTGACTCATTAGCGCATGATTAATTAAGTATTAGCTATTTTTTTTAAAAAAATGGATTAATATGATTTTTTAAAGTAACTTTCCTATAGAAAATTTTTACAAACAGGGAGGTGAGTTGGGAACAATGGTGGTGGCGTCTTTTTTTCGTTCCTAGCTACTGCCTTCTATGGTGATAGCCCTGTAATTTTTTCCTACTCTATTCAATGAATCATCGTATTGTCTGGTCCTGATCGTTAAAAAAAATTCAATAAGTCCCAACTTAATAGACTACAAGTCTAAAATATAAATGCAATAAGTTATGCTCAAACCTAAAACTTGTATACATGATTATAGAAGAACTGACCACCTACATATACCCATATGCAAAGATTACAATTTTTCTATTAAAAATTTTACAAATAACACATACCCAGCAACATAAATTGTAGTCACAAAAATATCTAAACTTCAGCCCTGGGGTAGGACTAGAACTTGTCATCACCTCCCAACATCCTCCTTTAAAGTAGCAGTGTGTTTTATGCCTACTAAATGCTTTTCTTTTAACTAAAAATCAAAAAAGCTCAACTGGGCTAAGACATGAAGAATGCTGACGTAATTAACCAGGCAATTGCTGACAATAATCCACAATGTTCTTTTCAGATTATCCGTTTGATTATTGAAACAGATAATATGCTCTACGCTTCAAAAAAATACATTTTCTCAAAAAACTTTGTGCTGCATTGCTTAGACACTTGTTTTAAGCTATTTGTTAAGTTTATTTCCCAAAATATTCAATTTATCCCTATAGTCAAGTAGATAATCCATGGCAATAATCCACTCAATAATCTAAATCAAACAGGGAGAATCATGCAAGGAACTCAAAGTAATCTGAAGACAAACCAAGCTTGGAAGAAATTGACCTATGTATATGGCAAACTAACAAGAATACAAGTCAAAGAATATGTATCTTCACAGAGGTTTTTAAGTTCAAACCACTGAAAATTAAATACTAGTTACCTGTCCATGATAGTGAGAAGCTGCTTCCTCACATCTTGAGCTCTCCTTAAGGATCTTGATTGAACAAAGTTCTCAAAACACCAGGGCCCTGAAAAGTTTTTTGCCTTCCAAGCCTCATATACAGCAAGAAGAGTTAGATGATCCCCCTCTGGCTGGAAAAATTTGGCCCTCTTTTGATCAGCTTGAGCCTGTTTTTCTCTTGGCCTATAGAAAATGTTCCCAGTTTGAATCATTGCTATAATAGTTAGTATCTCATCACTGCATCCAAGGTCAACACTGGCTAGAAGCATCTTTGAAAGTGGTGGATCTAGTGGAAATTCAGCCATTTTCCTCCCCAGTTTGGTAAGGAGTCCTTCCTCATCAAGAGCACCTAGGCTGTACAATTGCTCCATTGCAGATATAAGTGCTTGCGGTGCTGGAGGGTCCATGAAATCAAAGGATAATAGGTCATTAATTCCCATCGCCTTCATGTTGAGAACTGTAGACCCCAAGTTGATCCTTTGAATTTCTGGGATTGTTGTGGGAGACATTTCATTGCGGTATGCACTTTCAGTGTATAGACGATAACATTTGCCAGGGCCAGTACGCCCAGCACGTCCTGCCCTCTGCTTTGCTGATGCTTGAGAGATTGGAGTGATGACCAATGAATCAAGCCCTTGTTTTGAATTATAAACATTAATTTTGGCAAAACCAGGATCGACAACATAGTATATGCCGTCAATGGTTAGAGAAGCTTCAGCAATATTGGTGGCCACAACCACCTTCCTCTTCCCTGGAGGAGCTGGGTCAAAGATCTTCGACTGCATTTCACTCGGAAGAGCACTATACACAGGCAATATTATGAGCTCCGGAACATCCTTCCCTAGCCCTTTCATCCTCTCATAAAGACATTGACAAGCATGATCAATCTCCTCTTGACCAGTCAAAAAGAGAAGGATATCACCTTCTGGCTCAGTCAAGTGTATTTGAAGCACGGTGATCAATGCTGCATCCAAATAATCACTTTCTGGTTGTTTGGTGTAGAGTATTTCTACTGGGAACGTCCTTCCAGGAATTGTGAAGATGTTGCAATTGAAAAAATACCCTGAGAACTTTTCTGCATCCAGGGTAGCAGAAGTAACAATAAGCCTCATGTCAGATCTGCGCTTAATAAGCTGCTTCAGCAAGCCAAAGAGAACATCTGTGTGGATGGTCCTTTCATGCGCTTCATCAAGCATAATTACAGAATACTGGGAAAGGTTCTCATCGACAAGAATCTCACGCAAAAGCATGCCATCAGTCATGTATTTGATTACTGTGTCAGGCCCAGTGCAATCCTCAAAGCGGATGGCATAACCAACTTCCTCACCAAGCCGACAACCAAATTCTTCTGCTACTCTCTTAGCAACAGACATTGCAGCCACACGACGAGGTTGAGTGCAACCAATCTTACCTCTGGTCGTGTAGCCTGCTTCTGCCAAGTATTGTGTCACCTGTGTTGTTTTACCAGAACCAGTCTCTCCAATAACAACCAAAACTTGGTTATCATGCACAGCTTGTATCAGCTCTTTCTTCAACTTGTATATTGGAAGACTTTGCCTCTGGTCTTGTATTGAAAGCTTGGACCTTTGCCCAAATGTTAAAGCCTTTCCATACGCTTCCTTCTTCCATTCTGGCATGTCATAAGCTGAAAGTCCAACACCCCTCAGCTCCTGCGCAAGGTGCCGTTCCCCAGTATCAGGCATTGGGTCCTCCCATGGCCGATTCAGATCCTTGGGGATTGAGTCCAGCATTGCTCTCTGTTCCTGTTCACGAACCTCACGCCGCTCCTTTATGAGAGCAGTTTGGAGAGCAGCTGCTCGGCTTAATGAACCCTCTGGATTCTTGAAAATCTTAACAGGTGACATGTCAATCGAAAATCTACTCTGTCCCTGCAAGAAAGCAGGTTCATCTTCATTAAGCTCAATCTCCTGCTCCTCTTCTGCCCCTTCCTCCTGGTACAACATACCATCCCCATCCTCATCAAACATTGGGTAATCCCTCACATCCAGAACACCTGAAGCAATCAGCTGTTTCGCCTCCCACCTCTCTGGAGAGCTCATCCGCTTAAGTGGCCGACGTGAAGGAGGTGCAACCTCATCCTCCTCTGCAATCATAATACCAGATAGACCCAGTCTCTTGCCAGAGCCCACACCAATACCACTAGCATTACCACCAGATGGGTTCGCCCTTGGTGCATCGTCCCCACCACGTTGTATTGGCAGGAGATCTCTGCCTGTATCCTGATCAACGTCCCTCATTGACAAACTCAATTTCTGGCCCTTCACGGACACCACCTTAACATACACCTCCTGATCACGCTTCACCATCTCTTTTGCATTTGCCACTCGCCTGCTTGCCATTTGTGATATGTGAACAAGACCCTCACGTCCTCCGCGAACATCCTCAAGCCTGACAAAGCAACCAGTGTCCATTACCCGTGTCACCCTACCCCGGTACACCTGGTACAGCTCTGGCTCACCACTGGAATTCACAATAGCGCCCTCTTTCCTTCCACCAAATTGCTCTGGTTCTTCCTCATCATCATACCTCCTGCCTCGCCTATGGTCCCTGTCCGTATCTCTGTCAATGTCTCTACCCCTATCCTTATCTCGGTCCCTCCGCCGTTCACCTTCACGATGCCTGTCTTGATCTCTGTCTTGGTCTCTATCACAGCCATAGTCACGGCCACGGTGTCGATCCCCATCACCGACTCGATCTCGGTCTCTGTCACGGCCATGGTCACGATCCCGGCTGCGGTCATGGTCACGCCCACGGTCATCACGTCCGCCGCGTTCATGGTCGCGGTCACGCCCACGGTTGTCGCGGCCACGGTCCCGTCCGCGCTCGTCACGGTGGCGGCCGCGGTCATCCCTGGTGGCGGCGGGGGCTGCCGCGGCGGCAGCCTCTTCGGCGTCCCGCTCGAGCTCGAGGCGGAGGTCGCGGGCGCGGTCGGGGTCGTCGGGGCGGGAGAGGCCGGGGAACTTAGAGCTCCCGGCGGCGGGCTGCGACGCGGAGCTAGGGTTGCGCGAGTCGGAGGGCGGCGGGAGGATGGCGTGGATGATGGTGAGGAGGGTGCGGACGAAGTAGTCCGGGAGGTCGGCACCGTTGGCCTTGAGCTTGGTGTCGAAGTCGGCGACGGAGGCGGAGTCGCGGCCGAGCTCGGTGATGAACTCGGCAAGCACCTTGTCGCCGACGCCGATGTGCGTCTCCAGCTCCGAGCACACCTTGGAGACCAGCGAGAGGTACTCCAGCTTCCGGAGCCCGTCGTCGCTGGGCCCAGCCGCCGCCGCCGTCGGCGCCATGGGTGGTGGTGATGGCGGTCGAGCTAGGGTTTGGTGCTTTCCAGATTCGAATGCGCCTCTCGCCGAATTGATGCGGCGATGCGAATGGTGTTCGGGTCGGATCTCTCTGACAAGCTCTGTTTTTATTTCCGCCCGGAAAACGATTCGCCATATTGTTTGGAATACCGGGATGGATCTAGCTAGACCCGACGGGAAAGAGGGTGGTGGAGGGGCCGCGCGGCCCGTGGGGATTGGAAAGAAGCCCAAGAAGGCCTGCGGGGAGTTAAAAAGGCCGTATGGCCCATTCGGCGTGGCCGCGAACCCTGGGGATTTCTCCATTTCGGCGGGAAAACCCTAGCCGGCAGTGGCACTTGGGTGATTACGCATTTCAGGGAGGGGAAGCGGTGGCGTGGGGCGACTGCTCCGCCTCCACCCAGAGAATTCTCCCGGAGCCTCGATTCCCCGGCGACGCCGTGCAGAGGGGTCAGGACTTCGGTGGGTTGCGGAGGAGGGATCTGGAGGGCCAGCGGCGGGCGCCGGTCCGCCGGCGGAGGAAGCGGTGGCTCCGGCTTGGTCGTCGGGATCTTTGCAGTGTGTTCTCTACTTCTACTCCCATTCAAATCTTGTGAATTGTAGCGACCTGTTTGTTGTAGCAACTAGGAATTTTGAATTAACATTTTAACATGTTATGAGTATTATTGTGGCTTAATCTTAGGTGGATTTTTGATTTATTAATTATTGATAATGTAACATGTTTCTCAGGGTTAGTTTAACTTTAAGAAATGAGGAGGTATTATACTCCCGTTCAAATCTCGTTAGTTGTCACTTCCGGATTGTAAGCATTGGGGGACCTGTGAGTTGTGGCAATTCTGAATTAACATTTGAGCATGTTATGTGCGAAATTATGATATTATTGTGGAGGAAATCTTATGTGGATCTGTGTGTTACTGTCTTTGATATATTAATTGTTGATAATGCATATGTTTCTCAGGTTAGTTTTAACCTTTAAGCAATGAGGAGGTATTATCAGCCTGTGACGAAGAGGACTCTTGAATGTGGTGCGGGCACACCTACAGGGCTGAAGAAAAAGGCTAATGTTACCAAGAAGTTTAGTCCGGATACCACAACTTCTGATTTGAATCGACACAGATCAATATTGATGGGTATCATGTGGAAACCAAAGACGAGGTTGATGGAGGTAACAGTGATCACAGTAAGGGAAGGAAAGGTCGTGAGGATTTTGGCTATCAAAGGAAAAGCAAGTCTCATGAGCTCTCTTCTAACCGTCCAGACATTGAAAGTGCATATAGAATTTGTTTCATTGCTTTTCTTTAGATTGTGCAAGATTTCTCCTAATGCAAGGCATGGCCTTCAGTGGTCCTGGTCAATCACCAACCTCCATAAACAAGGGCAATCTTCTAGAGTTAATAGATTTGTACAAGAAGAGGGATAAAGAGGTTGAGAGGGCTTTTGATATAAACGTCGTTGGAAATTTTGACATAGCTTCTCCATGGATCCAAAAGGGTCTTGCAAAAGCTTGTGCACAAGAGGTCACAGAAGTGATTACTGGAGAGTGTGGAGATGGTAATTTCTCCATACTTATTGATGATTCTCACGATATGGCAGAGAAATATCAAATGGCAGTTATTGTAAGGTTAGTTGTTTATATGTTCTCTACTTGAAAACAACTACCATTTCATTGTTGAGCCACCTTAGCATATTCTAATTTGTGGTTTGCAGGTTTGTGAATAAGAAAGGGAAAGGTTATAGAAAGATTTCTTGGTCTTGAATATCTCACGGAGGATACACCTGCTGCATTCAAGGAAACATTGGTTGGTCTGCTTGCTCAGCATGGCTTATCTATTTCTAGACTACAAGGACAGGGGTATGATGGAGCTTCAAACATGAGATGTGAATTTAATGACATGCAGCTACTGATACATAATGAAAACCCTTACGCTTTCTATGTCCACTGCTTTGCCCACCAGTTGTAATCTGTGCTTATTACTGTCTCAAGGTGCTCTTGGTCACCAATTCATGATTTCTTCATCAGTATCTCTTTGATCATGACCACTACGATTGAATCCTGTCAGATGATGGATAGATCAACTGAAAAGCATCACCAAACCACTTTGAATAAGTTGGAGAGTGGTGAGATACTCTCTGAAGGAAGCAATCATAAAGAAAAGAACCTGGCTAGCTTGGGAGGTACAAGATGGGGATCATATATACAACCTTGGGCCGTATTAACACAATGTGGGACTTAGTGTTGGATGTACTAATGATTGTGCATCAACATGGGCGTCAACCGTCTTGCGCAGGAGGTTTGATACAAACAATGGAGAGCTTTGAATTTGTATTCATTTTGGAGATGATGTTAAAGTTGTTTACCATTACAAATGAGTTATCACTTGTGTTGCAAAGGAAGGATGAAAGCATTATTCAAGCTGTGGGACAACTTACAGATGTGAAAGAATGTTTGCAAACCTTGAGGAACAATGGCTGGGAATCATTGTTTGACGATGTCAAGAGTTTTTGTGCCACAAATTGGATTCCAGTGCCAAATATGGATGAGCGTATACGAGCTACAGGTCGTTCAAGGCAATGGGGTAACTCTCACTCGATATTGTCATTATCGTGATGGGATTTTCTTTGCTGCTATCGACTCCATTATGACAGAGATAACTCATCGTTTTAATGATGTTTCTATAGAGTTACTGGTTCACTTTTCTTGTCTTGATCCAAGGAACAACTTCTCTAAGTTCGATGTGGAAAAGCTTGCTTGGCTTGCTGAGATTTATGCTGAAGATTTCTCCATAGATGATCGTGTAGCTATAAAACATGAACTCCAAAACTACATTCTTTTTATGAGAAGAAGTGTTGAATTTACTGCCTATTATGACATTGCAAGTCTAGCTGCCAAGATGGTTGAAACTGAAACACATTTCAATTTTGCATTGGTATATCGCCTCATCGAGTTGGCACTGCTCTTACCAGTTACAAAAGCATCAGTTGAAAAAATGTTTTCAGAAGTGAATGCTATCCATACCGATTTTTGTGAGTTTATACCTGATGAAGTCATCAATGACTTTATGGTGTGATATATTGAGAGGGATATTTAAAGAACTTGATAATGGACCAATTGTGGAACTTTCAAACCATGAAAATCTCGGACAGTGCAATTGTGCTGTAATCATAGTCAGCACCTCACTGGTACGTTGCTTTCCTTTTTGCTCCAAGACATTTTTTTAAGATTCGTTACTGTAATTGATTCTCCCATATTAATATTTGGGGGTATGTTGGACTTTCAGTGCCTGCTACTGCATAAGTTTCATTTGTGGTTTGCTTTGTTCCCATGTATTTCATCCATGATTTGTGCATATTGATTCCTTTTAGTCTAAGTCTAGTGTGGCTGTCACTTGTTAATTTAACATACTTGTGTTTTAGTCATTGCACAATGACGTTAGATTAGTCATGGAAAACTGAACCGCACACATAAATTAAACAAATAAAATAGAGTACCTCGGTTTGGTTTTCGATTATTTTGTATGTACCCCTAGAGGACAGTCTTGTGAGTGGGAGCATTTCAAACACTGGATGTGGCTGTGCAGGATAATGTTTGGCGCTGTCAGAAGAGAATGCGATTATCTTTGTTCACATGTATTATTTGTATTTGGGATGTGCAATAAATCTTCCAATGAAAATAATGGGTCCAATGTGACATTTACTCTGACTAGTTACAGATTTGGTGAATCTTGGACTGTATTATCATCCTGATTCAAGTTGTTCAGGCTATGTTTCTTGTTTTTCTGAAAGACTTCCTCAAACAGAGAAGCATCAGAATTTCAGAAAAATGTACTAAAGGTGTTTATCTTTTGGTTCTTTGAGACTATAATGAATGCCAGCGAGCATTTTAGCAGGTTTTTCTCTTAGGTGGTTTGATATGCTCTTTTTTGTTAGCATTTTTTACTAGGTAAGCTGCCGGTAGTGGTATATTGTTGTTTCAAGTATTGGTATTGCTCTTTCTTTGAACAGCAATGGCTGTATTTTAGATTGTTTTACTGTATGATGAAAAATAAGGAGAGCTTGTGAGTTTCAAATTAGCTTTTGTTTGGCTCCATTATACTGATCCACAGTGGTTACAGTTATACCATGTGAACCACATTCTTTTCAATACTATTATGCTTGCTTGCATAGCTTTCCATGAGGATGATATTGCAGCCATGCCTTCTCATCAGCATTGGCTACTCACTGCCTAAGTTTCGTAATATTGCCATCTCACAGTTCCTCCTTCTCCCTCCCCTTTTACTACACCCTGCCCTCCACCCCCCACCCCCTCCTCTCGTTTTTGTTAACTTTGGTTCCCCCGCAGCTCAAGAATATGACACACTTTGGGCATTGATAGGAATGTGTTTAATATTGCGACTAGGTCTTCTTTCCAAAATGGCAATGGAGAAGTGGGCACTGAAAAGAACAGTTGATGCTCTGCATGTTATTTTTATGCCTTCATTTTCTTTTCTTCCCCTTCCGTTGCTGTTCTTTTCTTGTTTGCTTTACATGTATCTGTTTTGCACTTTCTGCACCATGGACATTTTCATGCGTACCTAATGCAACATCACTATTTTCTGTGTGCCATCTCAAATTCATCTGAATGTTGTCTCCTCCAGCCGTGTCCAGTTTAATCAAAGTATGTCCACATGTGGTAGGATCACAGGAACTGGCATTTGCACGCGCATCTGCATATGAAGATGAAAGCGAATGAACATAATAGTTCATCTCCAGTGCTTTGTGCAAGGATCATTTGCAGAACAGAACTGCCCGTTGGTTACGAAAAGAAAAAGGGAAATGACTGCTTGGAAGAATCTCTGTCATTTTCTTTCTATGAGGCACTAAAGTGTTTATCTGATGTGAACTATTATTTTTAATAAACGAGATATTTCATTTTCTCATTAGGAAATGTTTAAAGTGTTTAGATGCCGATCTTAAGCAAAATGTAATCAGGTTATGTTTCTCACATGCCATTGTTGAATTCATGTGTTCTGAATGTGCAGTAGTACCGAAGTTCTGAATGTTCAAGTTAAAAGTCGCTCCATCTGTCCAATTATTTAAGGCATACATGTATTTGAAAAACTCAAGCCTTAAGATTAACCAATAATTTGTCAAATGTTTACTGTCAAAAAAATGTGTATCGATATATTTATGTTTCAAAGTTCTTTCAAAACAATAGATTTTGTAGCCATTAACAATATATGTTGCAAGAAAAATTAATGGTCAAAGTCTAATTTTGTTGACTATGATAGATCAAAATAAACCTGATAGAATTGGACGGAGGAAGTATGATCTCCACTGGTCGATGCCAGCCTGTGGACTAGATCAAATTCATTCTCTCAGCTGAAGGTCTTTGAAAGTACTAAAGCAGCGTTGAAGAATATATATTTCTGTATATCTTTTCTTCTTGTTACGTGTTCTGTGAATTTATGGATAACTTATTGGCATTAAAGACTTGAGATGTTCATATTTTATATTATGTTATATTATGACCAGTCAGATGTTCTGATCATATCACCCTGGAGAGTTCTTCAATTAAAATATGTTTCATTTTCAAATCTGGAAGTTTCTGTACATTATCTGCACTGTGCTAACTGCTACCCCAAGCCATGACAGTAATTAGTTTGTTTCTTTTTGGTGTAGAAGTTTTTTGGCATCAAATGATAGAAATGAATCAACAGAATACTCAAGCTGAGCCTGCTCCCATCTTTTTTATAGGTGATCACTAGTCACCTATACTGGTGTTTCTCCAGATGCTCACAAGAGGAAAACCATTTTTTTAAAAAAAATACCAAAGAGGAGGTGAAAATGATTGCACACATAATTTGCATTATTATCATTGCATATCAAAATGTGCATGTCTTCAACTGAAACTAAAAAGGCCATGATGAAGATGGCATAACTTGACATTGTATCAGAAGTTACAGAATACTTTGTTCTCTGTATTTTTTCTTTATGTTTCAATAGTTTGTATGAAATGTTACAGGCTACCTGGACTATGGCTCAGGGACTCTCACCATGCTGAATTGTTTTAGGGCTAAAGCAAGCTGGGACAGACCTGGGCCATACATACCCCAGGTTGATTCCTCCCCAGCTCCCCTGGGTAAGTAATCAACTTATCATTTTCCATTTATCCTTTTAGAACTATTAATGTGCATTTTTCTCTTGTAAACTCTATACATCATATTATTTGTTGCTTTTGTGGTCACACACACGGAGTTGACTCTTGAACATAAATTTTTGGACACTTCTTGCTCTGTAGCTCCCATGATTCGGCACAAGACGGTAGATGTGCATTTTGGAATTTTGTGATGTGGATGTGTTTATATGCTTGGCCCAATCAGCTGGACATGTCTGCCTGGGTAGGTCATTTGAACCTGAAATGATTAAGCTTTACGACCTGCTTGTAATAGCGGTTTCCAGTATTGTTGTGGAGTGGCCATTAGTCCTTATGAGTTGCTATTGTGTTGCTGTTAATGCTGATTGTGACAAAAAAAAGTGCTCTCTCTTTGGCCTAACAAACCAGATTAAGGCAAGTATCATCTTTTGCATCGGATCCTACTCAGCAAAGGATACTCATTAGTTTGTTTGGTCAATATGAAAAGTATCAAATTCTATGGCCACATATTTTGTTTTTATATGGGGAAGAAAATAAAGAAGCATTAGGCTTTACATTTTTTCTGTTGACATGCATTTCTTGCATCCGAGTTCACTGTTATTTATCCACTATTAGCATGAGCTGACTATTGCTAGTGGGAAGCTCATTTGTTTCATAGTTGTAGCTAGGGTTCCTTGATGTAATTTCCCAATTCTTTGGTCATAAAAATGTGTCAGGTTGGAGCAGTCATTTGTTGGAACACATGGCTTAGATTGTGATTCTTCTTTTAAGATACGGCAGCATGTATTTCAATCCTGAATTATTCATTTTTTTTCTAGATTGAACCAGATGCTGATAGAGTATTTAAATTAGCTCCTATGAACTACCGACAAGACGAAGAGTGCCAACTGGGATTTCTCTCGTCATGCATTCTGGATTACCAATTTGTTTTTGTTACTCTAACCAGGTGAGCATGTAAAAATGAAAAAAAAATGCTGCAATGCATTTCTTCTATGTACTTCTGTGTTGAGACAATAATCCAAGTATTGGACAGAAAAAAAGAACAGATTTTTTCTTGAGAGTTGACTTGAGTCATTATGGTCCTCACCAAACTCCAAAAAGGACAACTCTCTATTCTCACCAACCAGTACAAGCATATCTTCATACATGTGTATACTCCATCTTCAGAGCTTCCTCTCCTATAGTTACATTGATTCCATATCACCATCACCTCTGCACTTTCTGCACCTTGGGAAATCAGCTTCTACTAGCTAATTAGCTATAGCCAACCTTACTTCTTTGATCCTTTCTAGTATAGCTTGAGAAGACAACCCTACTTCTGACTTTGCACAATCCTGCCTTGATCCCCTGCATGTTCAGTGCAACTGACCCTCAACTGGCTTCATCAGAATATGCATGCATATCCATATCCAAAAACTCCACAAGATTTTCAAGGGAATTAGGAGAGATAATATGCATATGTCCAAAACCACTATTGCGGTGGTATCGCGATGATTGGACTAGGTGGCACGGGAGTTTTTTAGCCAGGAGCATGGGTGGTGATCTAGTCTACGGATTAATGGTCACTAATATCTCGGTCTCATGTTGGAGGTCTAGATAGGTTCCTTTTTTGTGGCTGTGTGCATTTTATGCAGAGGTTAGGGATGGACTCAGTTGGAACGTATCATCTTGATGTATTTAATTGAGTCTTAATAAAACTTCAATTATCGAAAAAAATATGTCCAAAACACCCAAACTAAAGATCTCTCATGTACACTAGCTTAGCTTAGGTGCCATGTCTTTCTCAATGATCCATGATAAAAAAATCTCATCCTTCTCTCTGAAGAAAGAGAGGTGGTCAAATGATCAATGTCATCCAAATCCCAACACGTCCAAGCAACCAAGTTGTCCACACAACCCAAATGATGCACATACATCTAGTACTGATCACTGATGTGCAATTGTGCATCACCATTTTTTGTTTTTTCGTGCAGAGAGTACATCACCAATTGTCAAATTGATAGGCTGCTACTACTGCACATAATTTTTTTCACGTTTAGTTCGGTCAGATCAGATCACAACCGTGTGGGCCTGCAATTAAGTTCAGAAGAAAATGCAGATATGTATGGCGACTGGCTTTATTCAGGCCGTGATGTCTCAGCGACTTCTCCGATCCTATTGCTTCGTCCTCGTCTTCGTCTTCCTCCTTGGGTGCTTGATATGATTGATGATTCGCTGCACTCCAATTAAAAGGAAAGGAAAGGAAAGAAAAGAAAGCTATGGCTGAGCTGAGATTCTGCCATTGCCGCGGCATGATCACGTCGGCTTCGGCCAACAGGGTGGTGTGGTGATCCGAGTGGCCATGGACATGGACGTCTCTGAAAAACGCAAAAGAAATGCAGGTTTAATTACTCGGAGCCATGCATGTGAATTACTAGTAATTAATAGTAGGGTGGTCGCATCCGATATACCTAACAATTGCTGTTTAAAATCTTTTTCAGGAACAAGTTTAATTGGATAAAGTACAGGGCTCCATGGCAATAGACAAATTAGTGGTTTTTAAATTTCATAACTGTAGGCAGTGCGGCACTTGTCAACTCTGGAACATTGTAAAAGGCTTGCAAATTTAAATTAAGACCGCGAAACTACCATCACTGCTATGGCTGTTAGGTGCAACTGCAACATATTCACATTGCAGTAAAAGAATTCAGAGAAAACTGAAGCATTCAATTCTGAAGTATCCTAGAGGGAAGCAACCTAGCTCATGCAACTTGGGGACAAATCTTCTCTTGGATTCTGTTCAAGTTTGCAAAATGCCAAGATAAATACGCAATGTGCTGTCCCCTGTATCTCTGTGCGGCTAACACAGTGTCAAATCTTGGATAAGCTAGCGTTTGACCGTGCAAAGCGTAATGAGACGTCTTGATCCATCTTTTCGGCGTCGATCTACCTCAATGGCATCTGTTGGATTGCGTCCGGGTGTATTTGCACATTGGTTGTTTCTGGACCTAAGCTATCTTGTTTAAGCGAAAAAAGTCGAAAGTTACATTACCTGTTGATATGGTGATATATCTTGACTTTGCATTGGACTGATGAGAAGTTCTTTCACCAGAAAATATCTCGAGTACTAGTTTTTAATTCTTTACTTCTTACCAAAACAAGTCATGATGTAATCTTTTTTTTTCAAGAGAATCTTCAGTCAGTTTTACTGATAGGTGTTTAGTACATTTGGTTCTCTCATTTTGACCAGATGAGTTCGTAGAATTCAGAAGTGAACTTTAGCTTAATCGGTAACTAAAAACCATGGAAAATAAGTTCTTTATGGTTAATCGGCAATTAGGCAGGCACTAACAAGAGTCACATTCTGAAACCTCGTTTTCCTGGGAGCTCGAATCTGCTCCATAATTGATGTGAAGGATTGGATGGGTCACTGTTTCCTCATCACTTAGAAAAACCACTCTGGAAAGTGAGCTTTAGCACAGCTTTGGCTTGGCTGATAGTAGCAGAACAAGATGGACTCTTGCACTGTCTTTGCATGGAATGTAGTAAAAAGTGTGATACAGCAAACTCGTGCTAAGTCCCCCACAGCAACTTGGAATAACTGTTCAGATCTTTGACTCAAGTGAGGTCACCTCATTTCAGCTCAGTTCTCCAAAGCAGGAAAAGATGTATCAAATTTTAATTAGGACTCCTTGCAAGCTGTTCTAGAAGGGAACTGATCAGACCCTCATTTATGGAGTTTCTGCACAGCTGCAAAAATTAGATCCATGTCTTTGGAGTAATTCAGTAAAGTACCTCAGTCTATCTTAAAAATAAAGGTACCTTACTCATGTAAAAACATCAAACAAAAAAAAAAGTAAGTATAGGGGACACATATTGTCTTTTATGTACAGAATCGATAACTCCTTTTTAGTTGTATTTCAGTGTCATGTACTCAGAGCCCACTATCTTGCAAAGTGGGATCATTTTTCAGTTGATGGTTCTTAATTAATTTTACATGTACTTAGTTTCTGGTTGGCACTATCTCTCACAGCTTATATATAAACTGTACTGTTTCATTGTCATAATCTCACTTCTTGCTGCCAAGGTTTTCTTTTATAAGTCATCCCTGTCAACTCTGAACAAGTGATCATGATGTCACATTTGAAATTATATGTTTAGCTTTTGGAAACTCTGCACACTGAGAAAAAAAAGAAGATGCTTCTTCATGTGGCATGTGGGTGTGTCTTTCTTCAGAGAAAGCTAAGCTATTGTGGCCCTATGATGGTTTGCAATCAACTTGTCATGCTTTGTTTGTGCCCCTGTGGGTACCATGAAGGATCCTGTACTGTCAAGTCAACACTAATGGAAGCTTTTCCACTCCACTAATTTGGCTGCATGCATTATCAAGCTTTGTGGAGGGGACTAAAAGTGTAGGGTTAGGGTTATGGGCTTCAAAATAGGGCAGTCCCATTTCACATTTCTTTTGTCAGGACCATTTAATTTGCACTAATTTTGGCAAACATATGATGAAAACCACAATCTAGGTGTAAACCATAGAATAAAAATTATAAAAAAAATAACAATCTCAGAAAAAGCTAAAAGGATCATAACCATACAAAGTTTCATGATAAAAATCATAAAATATAAAAAATGATAATCAGTGAAGAAAAAGACAAAAAGGAGTAGAGTTTTATTTTCCATTTGTTAATTTCATATCTCACAAATAAATTTGAATTTGATCTGAAATTTTATATGGTTGTTTAATATCAGCTTCCCTATATCTGTGATTTTTAAGAATTTGTATATAATAGTTTTTATGTTTTCCATCTAAGTAGAAAATCTTATACGGAAAACAAGGTATAAGTGTTATCTCACCTAATCTGAGGGAAAAAAAACAAGCTTCCCTATATCTGTGATTTTAAGAATATGTATATAATATTTTTTATGTTTTCCATCTAAATAAAAATTCTTAAAGAAAAAAAGGTATAAGTGTTATCTCACCTAATCTGAGGGGAAAAAATAAGTGTGTAGGCTTAAGACTGAAAATAACAACTGTAAATCATGATATATATATATATGAATACTTATTTAGTTAAATTACTTATTATAGGTGGAATCAAAACTTACTACAAATTACTCCAAACTGCAATTTGATTTTGGATTTTTAATGGAAGTCCGAATGTATTTCTTAAAAAAATTTAGGATCAAGCACTTATATACGTAGAAAGATAGTCCAATATTTACGTAATTTTTCTCATCACTGTTTCAATCAAAATTTGTTTAAATCCAATCCTTTTCGTAAAGGAAAAGTAAGACATTATTTGTAGAAAATGCAAATCTTTTTTTTAGATCTGTCCATTCCCTCTTATACAAAGTTACATGCCCTTGTAGGTTGCAGATTTTCTTACCGTTCATTGATTCCACGGATATGAAGCTCCAAATAATTGCATGTTCTCAAATATTTCCAAAATTATTTTTATTAATTAATTTCATTTTTGGTAAGATATTTTTTCCGAATAATTTTCATGGTTGCCTTCTTTTAATCTTGTATATAAAAATGTTATTCTTTTTTTAGGGGGCAAAGGTGAGCCGTATAATTAACAGAGGTAGACGTGTGGTGTGGGCGTGTGGCCCATGTATAGTAGCTCGCACTTGAGGACGGCCCAGCCTTTTCTGAACATGGTGGCCTGCTTCGTTGCCTTCCCACCAACCGGAGGGCCCACAAATCGGTCTGCCAACGTGTGCTTAGACGAGGCCTTGTCAAACTTACACCCACTGCAGGTGGGGTCCCACCATCAAAAGGTATAATTATTACATTATTAGAAAATAAAATGAGTGATGCATTGGGGCTGCACTAAGTATATACTGTAGATAGGTTGTTTCAAAGGTACTTCCTCCGTCTCATAATCGTTCAACTTTACCTCTCTCATTTGTTTCAAAACATTTTGTGAAATCTTTGCATCAGAGTTTGGGTATAAATGTAGTGTAAATAGATAATGAAGGTAATATTCGCATTGAGATTTAATTAAATGTTGATATTATAGTTTTTAGGTTTTATACTGGTACATGTGGTATGGGTGAAAATGATTTATCTTGGGCCTGAAAAAGTAGGTAGGTTTTTTAGTTGCTGCTACTATTTTCTTGAGTGCGCTTAACGCGCCCTCATAGTTGATCAGGGGATTTCTTGTCGTATCTGACTCTTGATGGATCATTTCTGATAAGAGCTGGGGGGGGGTGTTTGGGATGGGACTAAAACTCTATCGCATCGAAAATTTTTATACTAATTAGAAGTATTAAATGTAGATTAAAAATAAAACCTATTTCATAACCCTGAACTAATTTACGAGACGAATCTATTAAGTCTAATTAATCCATGATTAACCTATGCTACCGTAAACATGTGCTAATTATAGATTAATTACGCGTAAAAAATTTGTGTCGTGAATTAGCTCTCATTTATGCAATTAGTTTTATTATTAGTCTATATTTATTACTTTTAATTAACACCGAAACATCCGATGTGACAGGGACTAAAATTTAATCCCTGTATTCAAACACCCCTTATACACCTAAAACTCATTATATTTGTAGATAACGTAGGAGTGTTAAATAAAGGTGTTGATTCGTAGCGATGGCTGCGGCAGCTTAGAGACGTTGCTGCCTGCAGCCATTTTCATTGGCCACAGGTGCTGTGGTAACAAGCAACAGTGAACAGCTCCAAAAACTTTCCCTATTGGAATTTTCTCAATATGATAGGGTACGGTTAGACCTGTGTTTTTAGAGGGCGACGATAATTGGATAGTGTAATTATTTTAAGGCTTACAAACCATACTATTAACTGCGAGAGTATAAGAGATTATAACTATCATACGACCGTCGACAATGATTGGATTTTGCAATAGTGACTCCTAAGGCTGTCTACAGTATAACAGCAGGGGAGCTGCTCCTGTCTATTCTCACCGTTCGAAAAAACTTAATCATATTCTCTCCGTCCGAAAAAACTTAATCTAGAAAGAAATATGATATCTCTTAAAACAATGAATCTGGAGTTTTGGACTAAGAGTTATCCAAATTCATTATTTTAGAAGGGGTCATACCCTTTTCTAGGATGGAGGGAGTAGGTTGGATAGCTATCCAGGCTCCGCCAATGATGTTTTACTATTGACCGTTTGTCGACATATTGAAAAGTTATCGATCTACTTCTATATAGAAAGTTTTCGTACGAAACACATCATTCAGTAGTTTTGAAAAACGTGTTAACGAAAACTGAGGTAGCATATGTAGGCCCTGTTTGTTTCCATAAGTCCTAGGACTAAAATTTAGTTCTAGAGCTAAAACATAAGTCCTCTTTAGTCCTACCCTGTTTGTTTGGAGGGACTAAAAGGGACTAAAACCTCATGAAATGACCTATCTAGTAGTACTTCATTCATGAGAGAGAGAGTGAAGAGAGAGATAGGGTTGGGACCACTCTGCTATAGGTTTTTAGCCCATATAAGCTCCTCCCTCAGGGACTTATTGCCCTATGCTGTTTTAGCCTCTATTAGTCCCTCCTGTTTGGTACTTTAGGGGCTAAAAGGGACTAAAGTGGAGGAACTTATGGATTAGCCCCTCCAAACAAACAGCCCCATATTTTAATCAGAAAATAATTAATATAGAGGAGTTTAGGCAGTGTTGGGTACCACAGGAAAGGGAGAAGATTTGTCTCGTTTTCCATGCGCACACTTTCCGAACTAGGTGCATTTAAAAAAACTAAAAAATTATTTTGAAAATCATATCAATTCAGTTTTTAAACTTAAAATAATTAATGCTCAATTAATCATGCGCTAGTAGCTCATCTCGTTTTATCTATCTTCTCATTTTCTCTCCTCTCAAACATATCGTAAGAAAACTTTTGACTTCTCACACATCTGATGTACTCCCTCCATCTAAAAGATCCCTTCATTTAAAAGTCTAAGGTATATTTTATTTTTAAATTTTGTTTTTAAATGAGATGGATATATTTATAGCCATTATATGCTAAATTAAAATATTGACCAAAACCAAAAAAATTATCTCCATACAAATTGGTTACATATATGCATATAGTACTTGATTTTATCACATGGTAGATAAGCTAATTTCTTCCTGATCTTGCTAATAAAAGAAATATGGTTTAGATTTTTGGATTGAGGGAGAGAGTAGTACGGAGCCATTGCAGGTCAAGGGGCTGCTATTAGCTATCATAATTGACCTAAGTTTTGTTTTTTTCTTTTTTCAGATATACTACAAAATCTACCGAGAGCGTGTGGTCTATCGATCAGAGCGTAAATTGAGGAGTTGTTCAGATTGTAGTTAAAATAAACCTTATTAAATTTTATCCATACCAAAATTTTAGTAATTTATCATCAAGTTTTGGTAGGATTTCTTATGTATTTACCAAAATTTGATAAAAAACTAAATAGACACACATCTTTATTAATATTATTTTAAAAAGGTATATTTTGAAATGATATCAGTCTACACAATCCAGACCGGCATGACATGTGCCGCATAGTAGCAGTTGATTGATTAAATATTAATTTGTAACACATAGGAAAAAGTGATAATGTAGTGGATAAGCAGGTGACATTTCACAGACATAGATTAGTTTGTGCGTATATGACATGAGTTGGGTGACAAACGCATGCTTTGCCTCCCAACAATTAGTTAAGAGTGTAATTAAGTGCATGTCACGCATGTGTGACCAAAAAGAGGGGAAAACACACGTGTACATGGGCCCCAGAAAGATCTCACTGCCAATTAATTAGTTAATTTAATATCTTGGTGTAAAAGCTAATCACATCCAGGTCTAGCTAATAATACCTTTGCTTAATTAGATGAAACAGGAAATGGTTAATGAGGCCCGGTCATGATTAGAGGAGGGTCCATGCCTCGTCACGTACGACTCGATCGCTTTGCATGCCTCCAAATTCTAATTAATCTCAGTGGGTTCGCACTTATATTACACGAGGGCTCAGTGCTTTCTTAATAAGTACGAATTCAAATCAACATCAGGTTCTTTACAGTGGATTTGGAGTTGACACAAAGTATACTCATAAGGGGAAATAAAGTTATTTTGCAAGGCTTGGTTTATTAGTGTTAGCATCGATCGCTTGTTAGTCGGTAAGATAATAAATACAAAGAGCGCACACGTTTTGTGACATCAGCGTTTGAGTGTGTTGCTTGGCTGAGCTAGCTACTCGGTGACACCAAAACAGGCATATGATTAGGCATTATTAATTATTAGCTATTATAAAAAAATAATTTACTTGATTTTTCAAAAAAAATTCTATACATATAATGGTTTATTTTCTTAAAACAAATACTGTTTTGCGTTTTTGATAAGCGTGCTCATGATAGGCAAGAAAGTAGCTAAATGAGAAAAGCTGAATTAAACAGTGCTTAGATGTTTATTAATTGAATCATGAGTGATGGGATCATGGCTACTATGAATATAACCATTACTCACATCATAGTTCAACCGGAAGAATTCGGCCACCTGCAGCAACGTTGACTTCAAACAGTCGCCAAATCTACATACGAGCTCATCTTTTTTACCCATGAGTGCTTGATGGAAAGATCTCGGAGCTCTCATTCCAATGGATTCATTCTCATCTCCAAATTCCATCTCAATTAGTCGTAATTACAGAAACAAGGTGTTGCGTCATCTACAATGGGTTTATGGGTTTGTAACTTCATTTGGGACCCCGGCCCAAGTGGGGTACGCTTTTAGGGTTTCTTGGTTTTGTTAGATTAAAATTTAGCTACTGCTACTTACTTGCAGTGCGCATGTCGGCTAGACCGCCTGTCTTGTCTTCGGAACCCCAACCTATCGTATGTATTTAATTAATATTTGCAATATCAGATTGCTTTTATCTTACTCTTACTTATTTCTTCGATTTACTTGTAGGAATAAAATTGATCTATACCTCTTATGTCTTATAATATGAGGGATTTTGTGCATATATTATATGAGAAAAATCTCTTGTATTATTGATGGAGATAGTAGTAAACAATCCACTTATTCAATAATAGCTTAAATCACGGTGTTCATATTTGAGTTATGCATATGAGGTTATGCTTTAAGAGTGTGTTAAGAATGAATATACTTGGGTGTGTGCATGTTTTTAACTTGTATAGGTGCTCCGGTCATTAGGAGCATGTGAATACAGAATACGACTCGTAGGAGATTATGTTTCGCATTTCTTTGCCTTAGCTTATGCCCAAAAGATGAACAATTAAGAATTGGAGGACCATATGTTTAATAATTAAAAGGTCAAATATCGATTTCAAAATGATCCGTATTATTTAGATTATGCGTATACATTTTTTTTCTGAAAACAATATGTACACACTTAAATTATTTACGCTAGCTCAGTCTAAAATAGACATCTAAGATTAATTTGGTGGACTCGGGAGCCTCTCCACTACAGTGGTTTGGTAAAAAGAGATTAATTTAGACGACGGACCATGTGGTTAAGAATTAAAATTATCCGTTTTAAATGATCTATAATATTATTTAAATGATGTGTATACATAATATATTTTTCCAAAATGTGCATACTATTGAACTTAATAGTATTAAATTTATACCGTTAAGAGCATAAGAGTGTAATTTTGAAATTATACCCTTTTGGTATAAATAATAAATACCGTTATATCTGAAGAGTTTTTTTTCTCAAAACTTCACGGCCACAAAATAAAATTTTAAGACAGTGGCATATTGCAATATATATGCCTGATGATATGACTTGTTTAATGTATACTCTGCTTACTTTGGACTCTACTTTCCAGTTTGTTTTATTTAGTAGAGATTTATTATATTTAAAAATTAAACATGAGAAATTGGTCCAAAATCTTATTTCTTTTTGGTAAACTTGATCCAAAATCTGGAATTACCCCCACACACATTTAATAGTATAGGCATATATGTGATGTTTTACATTTGAATGAGAAAATTGCTTAAAAATGTCACATTTTTTTAAAAAAAACTTTCAAATATAACTGTATAGTACAATTATAGTGTAACTATAATATAATTACATTATAACTATAGTACAATTATAATGTAATTACTATATTGTAACCTCCATAACTTATCTATGAAGTTACATACAGTTTAGTTACAATTGAAAGTCTTCAACTCAAAAAAAAAACTTGCAGCAGTTTTTTTCATCAACAATCCTTTTGATTAATTAAGTGGCATATATTCTCGTATATAGGGGAAAGTTACTTTTCTCCTGTGTCAGATAGCGCAATAGAATTTTATAAGTATACCTAAAATTAAGTGTGTTTTACATACTTCTAAAATGAAAATATTTTCCTTGCACATGTCACAAGAATATTAGCATGTTGATGATGACCTTCCATGCTACCTAAGATTTGGATAATGATGGATAATATTAGGCAAATGAGAGAGAAAGCTAGCTCGTAATCAATAATAAAGATGATACATATTGGATTGGGTTGTAAGAATATATTCTCTTCTCCACATTTCTTGTTTCTTTCAAATATAACAAATTTAAAGTATTCAATGATTGACTTTCTTTTAGATATTCTACCACCTTCATCATTTTCTTTAGTTTGTGAATAACATTGTGGTAGTCTAGCATATACAGCAAATGTTAATTAAGTTACTTAGCATTTTCTATCATTTTAGTATATGAAGCTGCTCAATATAGTATTATGAGATATCGTTGGAGTAGCTAAACTAGGATATGCAAAGATCTGGCAGTCTGCAAATATATATCACGAGAACATTTAAATTTGAGTAAATTTCATAAAACTATATATACTTTAGCCAAATTAACAGAAAACTACAGAAGATTTAACAAGAAATTTATCACTAAACTACAAATTTAAGGCTAAGTACTACAGAACTACATGCTCCCTCCATCCCAAAATATAAGGGATTTAGGTTAGATGGGACATATCATACATCATAGTACTACGAATCTGGACAGGAATACATCATCCCTATCCAGATTCGTAGTACTATGATGTATTCCATCCAAACCAAATCTCTTATATTTTGGGATGGAGGGAGTATTTAATAATAAAATTATCATAAAAATATAGATTTTAGGGTTTAAAATATTAGTATTGTTGTTATGTTTGAATTATAAAATCCAAGATTTGTGATTAAATTGATATTAGACCTATAGTTTTGTGATAACTTTATTAATAAATATGTAGTTTTGTAATATTTAACCTTAAATTTATAGTTCTACGATAAATTTAGTATTAAATCTATAAATTTATGATAATCATGTTAAATATGTAGTCTTTTTTATAATTTGGCAGAAGTACATGCAACTTTGTGAAATTTACTCTTTAAATTTCTATTAATATCTAGCATATTTATTTAAAATTATAATAATTACTATAAATGTTGTAAGTTTTTAGCATTCTATGCGCTTCTATTAAAACTTTCATAGTTTTATTTTTTGTGTGAAAACCGAGCATGTGAATTACATTTCCCCCTTCCATCACACTTCTCCAACCACTTTTATAAGTTAGAGGTGTGAAGTTTTACAAAAAGATTAATTTGACAACTTAAATCTAACTAATATTTTAGGAAGTTGAGAAAATAATTTAGTTCATATGTTAATTAAATTTATTAAACATTCCTAAAATCACTTTAAATTTTTTTGATGACAAATTTAAGCATAAGATGCATCATAAACAAATCGAGTGCTTTGACTACAAGCAAATCTTGACGAAATTATGTGGGACTAGATAGATGTGTCCAAATTTTAACATTTAGTTACATAATATGAATCATATGATATTGACCATCTGAACATCAATTCTCCTTTGAGTCTAGCTCCATTCCCTGCATCGACTATGCTCCTTTGGCCTCAAGTAACATTTGCATATATGAAATAAAAACAAGAAACCATGCTTAGAGTATAAGTTTTTTCTAACTTGGCTCAAATTAGTATAAACATACTATACGTAACATACATGAAACATGGAATAAGCGTCATTGATCGAAAAAATTCACATAAAAATCAACTCGGAGTATCAACCAATAAAACACATTGTTGTAAGATCTAATTCTTATAAACATGATCTTACGCAATACATGATCACCAATTTTTGCTTAGGTGGAATTCGGTGGTGTACTTATCAGTGATGAAGAAGCCATAAGCATCGCCTTGGTTGCATCGGTGTAGTGGATATCGTGGTAGATGAATGCCAGTGATGGAGATTGCCATGCTAGATGAGCTCATCCTCTAGGGCGAGCCATCTCTCTTCCCTAAGACCAGGATGAAAACCTCGTCGTGGGAAACACCCTTCAATCACCCTCTAGCACACTTAGGATTGGTGTTAGGGTTTTATGGAGTAGGAAAAGTTGTGGATCGATTGTCACTAATTATTCTTAGTTCCTTTCCTTATATACTTGCTGTAAGGTAGTTAGGGCATGCCCTTATGGGATTTTTGTGTGCTTCCGATCATTGCACTTTAAGGAAATTAATCGTGAGTTACGCATGTTAATCATGTGTGCCAACGGGTGAAAACGGGCTATGTGTTTCTCTCTAGTTTCCTTAGTCGAGAGATTATTTCCCAACAATTGTCAATCAAACACCCTTTTCACAATCATCTTTTCATATCACTAACACTAGCCAATTAAGCGAGCGCACATAATAATACATCTTCGCGTGCAGTCCGTTCACCGGTCCATGGGGGATTTTTTTTCAGCAACAGCCAGTTATGGCCACGTACAACCTATTGATCCCCTAGTACAGAAAGGATCATTTCTGTACTCGTGACATAATATAATAATATAATGTACACTCTCACTTAATTAGATTCTAGCATCAACCTAAGCATTTCAATAATATATCAATACCAGGCGACATATTGGTGCACTTCAAATTTTTAATGCCATCCAAATAAGCCAGTTATGTTGTCCCATGCATGCGTGTACACATCTTGCATGCGGTTACTCACCCCTAGGACTCATGATACACATGTGAATCAATTAATGGCTGATGTCTGATCTTCGTATTTTCTTTAAAATAAAATCGAAGATTGTATTCATAAAGTGGTTATTACCTTTTCCTTTGTATAAAAATGCTGTACTTTATTATTATTATTTTTTGGTCGGGGACTGATTCTTATATATATCTGACCTAGCTAGAGCATGCGGAGATATTAACAGTCAAACATAAATTAAATATTTTGGTGCTGCGAAGTTACAGATTTTTTACCATGGGCAGCAATTAATTTTCATTCTCCAAATATTTCTTAATTCCATTCAAAATATGATTTTGTGTATTTTAACCACGTCATCATCCACTTGGCAATCAGGTGTCACACGTGTGCTATTGATTTCTAATCATCCTGTGACTCTCCTGAACTTTTGTGATAGACCGATGGGAGACTTTAGCACTGTGCAAATAATTGCAGTAACTAGTTGGGTGTTCTTTAGAATAAAGTGCTCCAAATAATGGCTGCAATATATAATCAATTGATCTCATAAGTGGGTAAATTAAAGCGTAGTGAAACTTATTACTTCCACTTCTTACAGGTGTAGTCTTGTTTGTGCTATGGATAAAATAAAAATAATATGTCCTCCCCTTTTTTTGCCCTCCAGGATCTTATTCTCCATTATTTGTACTTATTTTCTAAACATGGAGGAATTTCTACTGAGTGAATACAGAATCTTCCCACAACCTTTGCATAAATATACATTATATATATCATTCAGTAACAAATGACGGCGTGTAAATTAATCGCTCCACTCAGTTCTTGTTGTTGCGTATGTATGTCACATCAATAATTCAGGTCATCACTGTTTGACGCATCAATTAATTATAAATACTCTGTGTTGGTTATGACAAGGCACATTCTCTCCTGTGAAATGGAATTCGTATTTTAACCATGCATGCTTTTTACCTCGATTAAATACGCATCAGTAGATGTACTAGCTAGCTACCTAGGAAACGTGATTAAATTAGGCTCCGTTCTTTTTATTAATTATTTACGGAGTGTTGAAATGCATTATTCATTCCACGCTTCGAAAATTATATATTTTAAAAACACTTCTACAGACACTTATTTTAAACTATTTATTAAAATATTTAATTTATCCTATAATCAAGTAAATAATCCGTAACAGCAACAATTCTCTCAATAATCTATTTTAAACTACTCTTTTTTTGCAAAGATTAATGATATGTATTTTGGAAAAAAAATACTAGCTAAGCTCTTACTAACAATTAAGATCTCAATAATTAGATTTAATTAATGGGCAGTAATGAAAAATCAAGATCACAATGTACAACATTAGTTTTTTTAACATACATGCTTGTAAACATTTTTTTATGTGTATCATTTTCCTTTTGTGAAACGGTAGTGAGGTAAAAATTCAATTTCCAGTTTAATTGGATATTCTTTTTGCCGTTTATAGATGGCGTTTATTCATTTGTGGTATCATCTAATGGATATGTGTAGTTAGCCTTTATATATATATTGTACTCCCTAGCTAGCCCAGAACAGCGGCCCTGTTTGGTTCCTAGGGTCTATTTTTAGCCCCTGTCACATCGAATGTTTGTACACTAATTAGAAGTTTAAATGTAGATTAAAAATAAAACCCATTTCATAACCTGGGCTATTTTGCGAGACGAATCTATTGAGCCTAATTAATCCATAATTAGCCTATGTGATGCTACAGTAAACATGTGCTAATTATAGATTAATTAGGCTTAAAAAATTTATCTCGCGAATTAGCTCTCATTTAAGCAATTAGTTTTATTATTAGTCTATATTTAATACTTTTAATTAGCGCCCAAACATCCGATGTGACATGGACTAAAATTTAGACCTGGATCCAAACACCACCAGCGATACGTATACAATATAGCATGCATGTCACGAATATATATAGATGAGATATAGATCGTTACGTCCTGTCGTGTCGCGGCGATATATATGCATGCCTACATTGCTTTTCGCCAATAGAACTAGCTGTGCCGGCCGGTTGATGCGCGTCGTCATCGTACGTTATTCCACGCTGAATTGGCAGTAGGAAAGAAGATGATCACTGGGAATTTTAACAAGAAGTGGTGCACAACCCCTCCTCATGTGCGTGCATCTTCGGTTTACTTTGGGTGCCTTCCTTTTTCTAATAATGAAATTGTTCTGGTCTTTATTTGATGTTGCATATCAAAGACTACGACTTATTAAATCACAATATGATTAAAAATAAGAAAACTACTTCGAATACCAACCTACAGATAGAGAAAACAACTTCTGCCTATGGTTAGCAAGGAAATGCATGACAATGTTTCGTAGCAGCTTGCAATTTTGTAGGCCTTAACTTTCTCAAGAAATAACATCTCTGCAATCAACGACCGATCATTTTCCCAACCGAATTTCACTTACATCACCATCGCCGACTGAATTTGAACCGAAGAGGAAGATGACGTCGAAGAATAACTGAGTAGTAAATCAGTCGTTTGGCTAGATATTGCCACCATCACAGTCATCAAAGCCGTTCCAAAAAAAGAGCCATTGTCGCACAAATCATCCAAAGTGGCACCTTCATCAAGGACATGATGTGAGCTGCTACCACCGCCCATCTAAACAAACAGAGCAAGGTTTTCACCTGTCGACTAGTGCAGAGGGATGGGGTACGGTGGCGATGCCTCCAAGGAGAAGAACAACAGCCGAGAGCATCGCCATCATTAAAATCGATTAGAATCTGGTTGGTGGTGGAAGGAGCAACAAAACCCCTCCACCATTGCACAAACCGCTCCTCACACACAATGTGTGTTGGACAATACTATTGTCACAAAAACATTGCGAAGCCGAAGCCGCGGCCCTGCAGCACACCAATGCACTAGGGGTGGGCCAGTCGGACATGCTGCACATGATGGCGATATGGCTTGATCGCTTAGGTCACCGCATCATCGATGCCACGGCCCCATCGAGGCGCCACACCACCCACAACACCACATACCCCAGAATCAGCGAGTTGTCATGTCGTCGTCCATGAACTCAATAATCCACCATGACAATGCTCCAACATCGTCGATCCGGTGGTAGAAGGAGCAACAGAAGGCCTCCACCAGGATAGTTCGCATACACTAGTACAAAACTCTTCATCGTGATTGGCCTATCCGTGTCGGGGGCTCTTGGCCCGTCACAACGTTGTCACCTTTGACGGGCTGGCATAAATACCAACAAACATGCACATTTACCTCCACCAAAGATGCACATTCTAAGTCTCCGACAAAGATCATGATAAAGCCCGTCACCATTATTCATTACCGTTACCGATGTTTCTTGCGCAGTATAAATACTCTGACTGTCCACACGGAATGGTTATCCCACTGTTCACATTTGTGGTGGGAGGTATTGAAGGGCGGATTTTTGCTTTTAAAAAAAGAAAATTCAAAAAAAATATTTAGGTACTTGGGAAATAGTAAACAATCCCTGCAAAATTGGTAATATTTACCAGAAAATTATCTAATATTTGTTCACTTTTGCAGTGATGGACCGAAGTTGGTGGATATACAAAACTAATCGATATAGCAACAAGTATAGAAGTGGTGTTTCAAATTTTATAAACATCACGGAGGAGGACAGGAAAAGAAGAAACAACGATTACATGAATTGTCCATGTGCAGATTGTAGAAATGAGAAGATATTTGATAGCAGAGTGGATGTAGACTCTCATCTGATACGTCCAGGATTCATGAAGGCTACACATGTTGGGCGAAGCATGGAGAGCAAGAATCAGTCGACGATGATGTTGCAGGTGCAGCCAGTAGTGGAGCACAACATCAGGAAGATGAAGATAAGCGTGACATGTTTGTACCTTCTCCATTAGACGGTGAAATGATTGATGTGGATAACAATCTACTAAAAGACATGTTGCGTGATGTTTAGGACCCAACTTACAATGAGAAAGATTCCATGAAGTTCACCAGGTTGGTCAGTGACTCAGATACACCTCTATACGCTGGATGCAAGGCAAAGCACACCAAATTGTGAGCTACCCAGGACCTAATGAAGCTAAAGGCAAGTAGTGGATGGACGAAAAAGAGTTTCACAGATCTTTTGGGAATATTGAAAGGCATGTTTCCTGAGGAGAACACATTACCCAAGACGATATTTGAAGCAAAGCAGGTTTTGTGTCCTTTTGGGTTAAAGGTTTGTAGAATACACACTTTTCCAAATGACTGCATATTGTACCATAAGCAATATGTGGACTTAGAGGCTTGTCCTATCTACAAGGCTTCTCGATACAAACGAAAGAGAAGTTCTGACTAAGGAAAAAAGTTAAAGAGGGGTGGTCTGGAGAAGGTTATGTGGGATCTACCTATCGTTGATCGTTTCAAAGGAATATTTGCGAATCCCAAGGAAGCAGAGTTAGTACGTTGGCATGCCACAGAGAGAAAGAACGATGGTATGTTAAGGCATCCTGCAGATTCGATTCAATGCAGGAATATCGATCAAACATACCCAAACTTCGCAGCTAACCCGAGAAACATGAGGATATGTTTGTGTATAGATGACATGAACCCTTTCTGAGATATGAACAGTTCTCATAGCACCTGGCCAGTTCTTATTGCAAACTATAACCTACCTCTATGACTTTGCTTCAAAAGATAATATGTTATGTTGTGCTTGTTAATCCAAGGATCGAAACAACCCGGAAATGATATTGATGTGTTCTTAGAGCCTGTTATCGATGACATAGAAACACTCTGAAAAAAAGGTGTGAAAAATTGGATGCATATGGTCAGGAGAAATTCAATCTTCAAGTTCTACTATTCTATACCATTAACGACTACCCCGCACTGGTAATCTTTCTGGACAAACTGTCAAAGGAAAGAAGGTTTGCTTTGACTGTATGGAAAACACACGCAGTAAGTGGTCGAAGAAATCACAAAATATGGCTTACATGGGTCATAGGAGATAGCTTCCGCTACATCACGGATTTAGAAGAAAGAAGAAAATTTTCAACGGTAAGAGAGAGCTTCAACCTGCTCCCGCAGACTTGATCGGAGATGCAGTGCACAACATGGCCAAGGACATAACTAATGAGTTTGGAAAGAAAAGGAAACGTAGTAAGACAAAGGACAAGGGTATGTGGAAGGAAAAATCCATCTTTTGGTGACTACCTTACTGGAAAGATATTGAGGTCCATCATTGCATTAATCTAATGCACGTAGAAAAGAATGTGTGCGAGAGTTTGGTCGGGCTACTACCGAATATTCCTAAAAAGACAAATGATGGATTGAACGCATGTCTGGATCTACAGGATATGAATATTTGAAGTGAACTATGCTAGTAACTAATCCGTCAACAGGAAGAGTTTTCCTCCCTCCAGCTTGTCACACCTTGTCAAAGGATGGGAAGATCAAAATATTATCCTGCTTGAAAGATAGAACATTTCGACCAGCTATTCAACAAGGATAAGTAAGTATGTTTCGTTGGTTGATCTCAAACTGGTTGGAATTAAGTCCATAATTGTCACATGCTAATCACCCAGCTCTTACCAGTTGCTATAAGAGGTATTCTTCCACCCGAAGTCCGCTACATGATCATGCGTCTGTGTGCCTTCTTCAATGCAACCGTTGAGAAGGTTATAGATCCCGAAGATCTAGATGAGTTGCAGGCGGATATTGTCAAAACTCTCTATCATTGGGAGATGTATTTTCCACTGCCTTCTTTCGTCATCATGGTTCATCTCCCTGTTCATCTAGTGAAGCAAACAAAATTATGTGGCCCAACTTTTCTAAAAGAAATGTACCCGTTCGAGAGGTACATGGGAGTTCTGAAGTCACCGTTCGAAATAGAGCAAAAGCGGAGGGGGGAATCATTGAAGGGTACACGACCGATGAGGTTATTGAGTTCTGCGTCGATTACATGTCCGAGACCGATCCTATTGGAGTTCTAGCGTCTCGTAACAAAGGAAGGGTGTCAGGTATTGGCACAATAGGCAGGAAAAGAATTGTGCCAGATCAAGCCTACTATGCGCAGGCCCATTTCTCTATGCTCCAACACATGGCAGAAGTTGCCCCATACTTTGAGGAGCATTTAGTGAATGTCTGACAGTATAACATGGGTCGATCGGATATGTGGATCAACAGAGAACATAACTCGTGTTTCAACAAATGGTTCAAGAATAGTATTGCATCATCGACCGATGGTCCAAATGAAGCAATAAGGACGTTGGCGGTGGGTCCTTGTTGGGATTTTGACACATGGAAAGGATATGATATTAATGGATACACGTTTTACACCATCAAACAAGATGATAAGAACACAATCCAAAACAGCGGGGTTTGTATACATACGTTTCAGGATCAGCTTGGATCCAACACATACTATGGCTACATAGAGCAGATTTGGGAGCTTAACTACATGAAGTTCAAAGTCCCATTGTTTCATTGCCGATGGGTGAATTTACGTACTGGTGTCAATGTCGACAAGGAAGGTTTCACAACTGTAGATATAACCAAGGTTGGATACGTCGATAAACCTTTTGAACTTGCGAAACAAGTTCAACAATTTTTGTGATGTCGAGACATTGTGTACATAGACTTAGGTTCTTTTTATTTAATAGTTTTTAAAAGTCATATCACTCGCTACCCCTTACTCCTTCATCACTCCTTTTATTTACTTGCCTCACCTACGACGGATACTATTCATCCTCCTTGGAACCTTAAAAATTGAATCTTTTAGTTTCTATAGTTTATTGTCTCATCGGGTTAAAGAGGAAGAGTCACTGTTTTTTTTCATTTATCGAATGAGATGAGAATAATTTATCAGTGTTTGTTCTATATTTAATTTTTTTTAACTCGTTCAAAAAATATTTAACTTTTGATGAGACGATACTTGAACATAACTTAGTGACCCACTGAATCGTTTCTTTCGGGCACAACACTGGAACAAGATATCACTCTAGACATTACTCTAAAGATACAAAGATCCCTCACATCCCCTATGATGAGGTTTTACCTTCACCTCCACCACCTCCAGCTGATCTCGTATCTGCTCCATGTTTTGACTTTGCTTCAGCATAAAAACAGAAAATGCTTGCCCAAGGTATTCGTGCTGTAACTTATAACACCCCAGTAGAGCTCTCTGTGATGGAGCAAGACAGTGATCTTGTCAGGAATTTCTTGGATGTGAACTTATTGAAGGAAATATTTGAGGAGTCTGTAAGGGAAGCCCTAGAGATCAGAGGACTTCTTTGGCCGGAGCCACTTGATGACATTCCAAGCACAATATGTCTACACTTTTAACATGAGCGTCTATTTGGAGACATTCACAATTTGAGCTACCTTCCTACAAGAAGATTGATGGAGATACTGATTGGAATGCCAAGGGCGTTTTGGATTCCATTGCTAGACTTTTTGTGTTGGCAGAGAACCATTATATATCTCGATTGGACTTTGGAATTAAAATCATCAATTTCACATTCGGTATATGAATTTGGTGCAAAGTGTCCTTCGAGAAATATATGATGGAATAAATAAAAAAAGCCATGGTTCATGTAAGAAAGCAAAGAAAGGACAACAGAGCAAGAAAGGAAAGGAAGGAGAGGAAAAAGTAACGGCTGATGTTGCTACGTTCATTTGGATGGAGGAGGAACCGGTTTGGTTGGAGATATACATGGGGTTACCCCGTAAAAATTCAATAGGAGCTGAAGGATTTGACATGTATTTTCAACTAAAAAGAAGTATTGGTTTGAAGTATCTTCAACCATATACTGACAACAAGACTATAAGTAAGGTTGTTGCTGGAAAGTTGGTTACTCGAAGTAATGAAGAAAAAACCAAATTCTTTGAACTGCTCAAATTAATGACAGGCTATTTTGAGCGGGTAGCACCAAGGTGGGCACCTCGCGAGGAGCTTAGCTTTGTCGATGGCTTGCTCCAAAGTGCACGCCACGTGTCCATCCGCACGAGAGGGAGGCATGCGGATTTCTGCCAATTAGCAGATTCGGGAAGGAAATGATTTTATTGAATTTATGGATTTATTTCGTTCAGTGACTTGGTGAATTTTAGTGAATTTATGGTTTTAGTTTAGTGATTTAGTGAATTTATGAATTTTACTTAGTGGATTTTTAGGAAATGATGGAACAAGGCCAAACCACGTCGGTGACAACTAGTGCAACAATGGCTGCACAGAACCCTATAACTTCAAATAGGCTTCCTAACGAACGGATGACGATAACCGACATTAACAACGAAGGATTCTCGGTGGCTCCTGCGTCAGCAGTGAAGAAGTTCCCTAGTGTATGCGGAGTGTTAGGGAGACGATACTTAATGATCCTACTTGACGATATCAAGGAAGTGCTAGATGAACAGAAAAATGAAGCTTGGGAGGAGTTCAAGACGATATTCGAATATCCTCGAGATGACGAGGACCTTCTGAAGCATCGTGCAAGATAGAGGATGAGGCTGCAGCACAATCTAACACTCTGCCACCATTTGCTGACATCCAAGACGAACGGGCAAGGAATTGGGCAAGGGCATGGGCCATTAAGAACAGCGACAAAACAGTCACGTTTCCAAATGCTGATGATGAGCGAGTGTACTAGCAAATAGTGAGTTCTCAATATCAAATATTTAATCTGCATGTCTTTTTATATAGAAGGCATGATTTAATCTTAACTTCACTGTATTGTAGGTCGAATATGCTGCCTAGAGACAGTCCTCGCAAGAGGTGTGCTCTCAAAGACACGAGGTCAACATCCTCACAAAAGCGCTAGGCAACCCTGAACATCGTGGACAGACAAGAGGCATTGGCTCTAATATTCCATGGAAGATTGGGTTGTCCCGGTACTCATGGTAGTACAAGAAGCGGATGCTGACTAAGGCGAAGAAAGAGGAGCGCTTGAAAGAAAAGATTAGAGACAATCTTAGCTCGGAATTTAATCATAAACTATCTGAGGTGGATGCATGCATTAGGGGAGAGCTCCAGCTTTAGAACCCCGGCACCAACCCCTCCCCCGCTCCTAGAGTACAACTGAGCCCCATGCAACGACGAAGCAATTGCGCGTCAAGTGAGGCGGCGCCAAAACATGAACCAGTCCCCGCTAAAGTCGACCATATATAATGGTAAAACCATGATACCATGCACATGTTGTCTCAACGAACCTATCCATTATATCATTTTCTAAGAGCGTGGATGAATCTATTGTAGGGACCCACAAAGTACACCCTATAAGTTAGGGTGACAGATGTTTTCGTCCGTCACTACCAAGGGAATTGTTTTCAAGCCTATCCCGGAAACAAAAGTGCATGGGGCGGATTTGGTGGCTGGGCATGCTAAAGACCAGGTGGACATGGTCAAGGACAATTGGGTCAATTGGCCTTAGTGAATGACAAAACTATGACCCTAGGAGCTGTACGTGGGGCATTTATCCAATGGCCCAAGGACAAATTTGTTATAATGAAGGTTCCTAGGTCGAATGCCCAAGGACCAACTCGTTCACCGCCGAGACTCGCACCAGTTCCTTCAGCCCCTCTTGTCATTGAAGGCCCACATGATGATATCGTATTACAATATGATACGAATTTTGGGGTTGAACAGATAGACCAATATAATGGGCCATCATGGTTCAGAGCCATTTCTTGGGCCATCTAGCTATATTGTAGTAGACTTTAAGGATCTCTTTGACCTCTTAAGGCTGCAAGCGGTGGACACCAATCTACTTATGTGCTACACGTTGTAAGTATTGATAAGTACAAAATATGGTAATAACAATTCATATAAAAATTCTAATGAGGGTTATTGTCCTGCTTGTAGGTTAAGTTGGAAGAAGGCACAAACAAATAGAATCCAAGTTGGTTTCCTAAATACAACCCAAGTCAATGATATAGCTCTGCAGAATACATTACCATCGTTGACAACTTATGTCAAGGACTGCTTGTGGGCCCGCCAGGACAAAGACTTCATTCTATTAGCCCATAATCAACAGTAAGTATGTTACCTAATTAAATGTAAATCCACGACGCGTGTAGCTTCAGTATTTAACTTGCAATATAGCAACATCACAAGTTCCATTGGATTCTCCTGGTCATAGTGCCAAAGTGGAGTAAAGTCTACTACCTTAACTCCCGAATTAATTAGAAATATGATTTTTGGGCGTGGGCCAAAAATGTGGAAAAAGGCGGCAAGCATAAGGAAGGAAGTCCCAACCTCTATCACCACAAAGACTTCCCATGCCATCAACAAGTTGGTGAAACTTGTGGTTTCCACGTGTGTCATAACATGAAGATTTGTGTTTACGTATACTTAACACCAAAAGTAAACACTTTTAGTTCATATGTGCATACACACACACACACATATATATATATATGCATATATATACTAACTTGGTGCCTCACTTGCAGTCAAAAAATTAGTAACATTCCGGCGGACAACTTCTAAGAAAATAGAGAGGAACTAGCTGCCTTCATACTTGCAGAAATCATATCTCCAAAAGGAATGTTTAGATTAAAGTAGCTCGTCCAAAATTTGTTGACCATTTTCTTATGCTTGTCAAAAAAAACATATGGTTATGTTACATTTATGTCTATATTATATGTAATACAATCTTTGCTGTAATTTATACATTTGCAATGCTAATTACATAATTTGTTTCAAACTATAACTCGGTTTTGCAGGTTTTCATGCTTAACACTTCAAGATGCACATCGGTGGTCTGTTAGTGACTGTGAATGTGGATGTTATTGTCAACTGTGGATTGATGGCATATGAATGTGAATTGTGAATGAGGTTAATTTGGTGTGATGGCATATGTAAATGGTTGTGTGATGGGGTTGCTAGGAAGGGAATACCAATATATGTTTTTATTATTTTGCAGTGGGCATGGCTAGCAAAGGCCTGAGGCTAGCTGTTGACGATGGAATTTGGTAAATATATGAATCGGAAACGGGATCCAATTCAAAGTGGATTTGGCGATATGAGGAATTTTCGGAAACAGAGTGCGCATCGGCTGAAAATCTGTATCGGCCGATATCGAGTTTGATATAGTTAGCCGATACAACCGATGTTGGTTAAACTGGATACGTGATCAATGTCGAATTCGAAAGAAGGGCTTCGATGATATTGCCAGGGAAGGATGGAGTCCAAGATGGGAAATTGTATCTATTAATTAGGATTTTATGTAATTTCCTTATAGATATTTTCGGTAAGAGTCCGCCTAATGGACTTGTTCGACTACTAGAGTTGTAATAGAAAGTATATGTCGTGTCCGTTCTGTCATGTTCGGGTATAAATATAAACCCGAGGTGTTCCAATTTTGGCGCATCACCACGTTTTCTTATAATTTTTTTCCGACGAGTTCTTGCTTTCGAGTCGAGCTGCATTGGTTTCGATCTTCGACAAAGAGGTAACTACTTATTATGGCGGTTTGCATTCTCGGGATTAGTGCTTACATCTTTGTGACACTCTAGTCTTGATCATGTAATCCGCCGAATTATTATATATGTTATATAATCTAGATTGACAATGCTTTCTACTGACATCGGCCAACCTCTATCTTGGGTTTTATCGATAATGGCTAGATTGACTTGTTGGCTTGGATTATATAATATATCTACCATCCTGGAAAGACAACCATCAGCTCGATTGTCCAGATATTGTGCTTCTTTTTATAATTAGTGCTGCATCAGTTAAGTTTGATCTACTAAGTCGTGCTTAGAATCATAATCTCTAGCTTGCTTTATGGTTGTTAATAAGGATAGTATCGGGGTTTCATCCAATCTTACCTGGTATAGTTGTTTCACATGGTTTTATGCTTTGTTTAATGTATTATATCTGCCCCTTATATTAGGATCTTAGCTAATATAAATATATTGAACTTACTGCCAATCTAATTGATGGTAATTGAATATATTTGTTGCAAGAGCATATCCTAATATAAGGTAGTATCGGAGCTATAGCCGATATATACTTAAATCTGAACATCAGCTATGATATGAATACATATAATTGTTATTTCATGTTATTTTAGACTTGGGCAATTTATACTGTCTCGGTTAAGTCCGATCTATCCCAATTGCTGATTTCTAAAGTAATATTGATTTGTAGATTATATAATATTGATATTTATAGCCGTTGGATCAAATTTAAGGTTTATCTGTTATTGAATATGTCTTACAGCTGATTCACCTGATAATGTATCGGTTAGGTTACATCATGATATGACATCGGCTCCCTAGCCGATCGATTATCGTTTACTAATAATACTTGCATGTTTTATCTTGTTGATTGCAGGATCAAATCAACTAGCACACCCTTAAACCCGAAAGCAAGTTTTGGAACTGCTGCACTGGAGTAAAGTAAATCTCTCAGGTCAGTGCGTGTTTTTCACATCAACACTAGCCAAAAACTAAGATTTATTTTTTCGGTGAATTACTCATCGGTGAGGGGCTGTAAAAAAACCCCAATGCTGATGTGCATCAAAAACATTGTGTCCAATGTATAGCCCGTCACCGATAGTCATCTGTGACGGGCTCCAAACCATACCAACAAAGATGACCTAGTCATCTTTGTTAGTCCTAGTAGAAGCCCATCATGGATGACTCATCAGTGACAGGCTATAGTGTCTCCTCAGCTAGGTCAAACCTATCGTTGACGGGCTTTAACGTTAGTCCGATAAAGATAGTTGTCATCGGTGAAGGTCGTTGGCCTGACATAGATGATTTTTCATATCAGTGATCTTTAGTCCGTGATGGAGCCCCTCACCGATACAAATGAGGGTTCCTACCCGTCACAGATGGCCTGATCCGTGCTAGTGATAATATCTCCAGCTATGGTGATAAAAGCAACGTAAAAGAGAATAAAAAGGAAAGGAGAAAAAATGAACAGTTGTGGTGGGTGTGGGTGTGTGTGGGGGAGGGGGTGCCTTCCTCCAAAAAGAGATTAGCGATGGCATGCAACCGGCCAGTCATCCGCAGAAATTTTTTCAAGTTGATACCTTTTTTTTGTTTTTTATTAAAATAATATTGTCTTCTTCAAAAGCAAATTTGTCATTTTCTGCCCCGTTCCACTGAGAACCGTTGAGCAAAACCTCCATGAACGCACTCCTGCCCTGATCTCGGGCCCCTTTCAGCACCGTCCCTGTTTGTCATTGGCCTTAGGGTGCTTAACATGCTTCTTTTTACTGACTATTGATCGATTAAATGGAAAGACCTATTTTTTCACAGGAATTCCTTTTTTTTAGCTGATCGATTTGGAAATGTTGGTGTTGGTGTCGATTTGGGGATGAAAGAAAAAAGGAGAAGGAAAGGATAATTATGTTGATACAAATTCAATCTCTATGGTGCCAAAAAATTGAACTTAAATCCTTTGATGGTTGATGGTTGCACTTATCCACTTAGGGATGGGTTGCGGTGACGAGACCTCCAAGAAGAAAAACAACACCTGAGAGATCATTGCCATCATCAAAATCGGTTAGAACCCGGTAAGGTTTTCACCATTGCACAACCTGTAACTCACACATAATCTGTGTTGGACAGTACCATATTATCTCAGAAACACCGAAGACAAAGGCACGGTCTTGCGGCACACCGATGCACCGGGGGTGGGCCAGCCAGACCTGCCACACATGACGGCAATATGCCTCCCTTTGGTCACCACATCGTCGATGCCACGGCCCTACAGTCTGCATCGCCACATGCCCTACCAACGAAGTCAATGAGCCGTCATGACAATGCTCTGACACGTCATTGATTTGGTGGTGGCAGGAGCAACAGAAACCCTCCACCAGGATAGTTCCCATTATATCTCCGGCTAAGGTGATAACGAGTTAAGAAAGAAGAAAAAGGAAGGGAGAATGAAAGGGAAGAATTTTTTTTTGGGGGGAGGGGGAGGGTGGATGGCTTCCTCCAAAAGAGGTTAGGGATGGCATGAAACCAGCCAGTCATCTGCAGAAATTTTTTTAAAGTTGATATTGTTTTTGGTTTTTTATTAAAATAAACTATTGAGCAAAAACCTCCCAGCGAAACCCATCCCCCACCCTGATCTTAGGCCCCTTTGCCATCGTCGATGTCTGTCATCGGGTGCTTAACCTGCTTCTTTTCACTTACTATTGATCGATTGATATGAAAGACCTACTTTTCACGGGAATAGCTTTTTTTTAGCTGATCGATATGGAAGTGTTGGTGTCGGTGTCGATTTGGGGATGCCAAAAGAAAAGGAAGAAAAGGGTCCTTATGTTGATACAAATTCAATCTCTATGGTGCCAAAAAAAATTGAACTTAAAGTCGTGTACACTCATTGAGAAAAGCACATGGATTTGTTTGGATCTAGCTAGCTAAATCTTATTGAAAATGAGTCCAATAAAATGGCGAAAATGTGAATCAACCATTTGCTGAGAGGTAAATGTCACTTTTCTCTTTGAACTTATATATAAACGACGGAATATTTAGTAATGGTTAAGATATACACAATGAATTATATTCCATGACCATCTTTTGCCAGATCAGTATCGATCACAATCATTCGCTTTATATATATATATATATATATATATATATATATATATATATATAAAGCAAACAAATAAATTGTACAAGTTCATTCAAATTTTTCAGAATTTTCAAATTGTAAGTATATACCTAGGTATAAGAATTTGATTTATACCTATACCTAACAATAAAACAACTCAAATTCAACTTTATTTAATTATACATTATTACATACCTAACTAATTATATGTTTGGATGTTATATACCTAGAATCAAAATCTAACCAAAACAAGTTCAAATTCAGTTCAAACTTGTTTTGAACTTGTTAGTAAAGTAGTTAATATTAATACCTAAACATTTAAAAAAAATTCATACTCATTTGAATTGGGTATATACTCAATTTGAAACATGGAGCACCAAACAAATTTAATATATATATGTGTGTGTACACACTCTAATTTGAAGAGATTGCACCGGCTTGTGCACTAGAAAGGCCATCTCTTGTCTCTCTCCATGCCGGCCGAGGGCATCGATACCATGTGACTACCATGGGCTCAGCTCATCACCCATAATACATCGATCATATGCACTAGCTAGCTAGTGGCGCTGCATGCATGCGCGTATCTAGCCTGCAGCCTTTTTGCTTGCTACTCCAGTTAGCCGCTCCAATGATATGATCGCCGCTATCTATCTCCGTCGATCGATCGATCATTGCAATTCCATGCGATCGATGAATCACTCACGGTTGCCCACATCTTTCCGTGCCGTCCACATCTTTTGGTGCATTTCTCCTGCCACTTTACCTTTCCAAACTATAAGCATTTTTGAAATTTAATTTTTTAACACAATATACGTGTTTTTATGCACTGGTTACAATACACGGAAATCTACATATTTTCAGTCAATCAGGTGCTTGGAAGGGGAAATCTAAACAATTCAAACATCAAATTGTGATTCCTAAGTCGACTGAAAGAATATCTTTTTTTTTCTTGACCATAATATTTGCTAAATAACCTAGAAATATTTATATTTTGAAACGGATGCTGTACAAGTTTGTGCATTGCAAAGGACCGAGCTATCTAGCCCCCTGGATAGAGATGACAATGGGGACCTATGACATGACACCCGATAGGTTTTTACTTTATTAGAAGCTAATCATGTGCTAACTCTTATACCCATGGGTTTACTAACGGGCGAAAACTCTTACACGTTGGGTATGTAGGTATGGGTCCATTCTTTACCCACACGTACCCACCAACCCGTGGGTGAAAAAACCCGTAGATCGAGGCTAAAACTAAAACTATGAATAACATAAATCCCAACGACTACTAAATCATAGCATAGTATTGTTCTAGTCTAGTTATATGAAATTATTATTTGATTTCTTGATTATGTAATTTGGTTGTAGAATTTTTTAACTCGCCTTTAAATGCTAATGTTAATATTGATGGTTTACATTTCTAATACGGCTAATTACAATATAAAACTATAAATACTATAACTCAATTATATGGGTATGGGTACCCGTTACCCGCAAGGGTGTGGGTATGGGGATATCTTGTACCCGTGATAGGTGTGGGTAATTAAGCGAGAATATTTAGCCATCACCGGGTGTGGGTATAAGGGTATAAGGCAAGAGAACCTAATAGGTATGTACCCGTTGCCATCTCTAGCCCCAGATGATCACCACAAGAACAAAAAGCCCTAAAATGCAGTAGGCAGGGAGCTCCCTGGAGTGACACATGTAGGTTAAGTAGTAGGTTGGATGGAATCTTGGTTGGAAGAGGTGTTATGTATGTATGTATGTGTATATATATATACACATATACATATATATACATATACATATATATACATATATATACATATACATATATATACATAATATATATATATATATATATATATATATATATTATGTATAAATATGTATATACATGTATGTATGTATGTATGTATGTATGTATGCATGCAGGCCTATCGAACATCTGTTGTCTTCTTTTCATTTCCTTCGGAAACAAGGTTTTGTTGAGATGCACACATATTCTATCGATAGATTGACCTTTAGGCATTCAGGCACATGGATATATGTACGAACAATCAGCATTTTCTTTCCGCGTATATATTACACCTAGATATGTGTGTCTAAAGGTAATAAGTTTTACTACAATCGATTGTGTACTAGAAAGTAAGGTGAAAAATTGACTGAATATAAATCTGGTTTTTACAGAAACAGATATAGCTAACGCTATAAAATATGGAAACCGTGGGTACAGGTGATATATATATATATATATATATATATATATATATATATATATATATATATATATATATATATACACATATATATATATATATACATACGGTGAAACCTGACGCGTAGCGCGACACTGAGCGCCCCATTTCCTCGTCCTCCTCACCCTCAATCTTATCTTCATTTTTTCCGTTGGACATGCACTGATTACTGATTGATTGACGCACATAAAACAAAACCACCTCTATCCAGCCAACAAGAAAATACCTAGTTCACGGTAAAAAAATTACTGATACAAACCCACCTGATCCTGTCGTACACAGAGTGAAATTACTGTGCCCTAATTTTTACTTTGAGTAAAAAAAGTATTACCTCATCTCTAATTTCCTTACGCACATAGTTCTATTGAATATAGTAAAACTATTTTTATTGAACACTGGGTAAAAATATTTTTATCATCACTTCCCAAGTGTTAATAGTAAATTTTATCGAATTTTTTTATGCACTATTAATAGTAAAATTTTTACTCGAATATTTACATCATACATAATCAAGATTATTCAATCATGCAAATCAATCATTCTCCACAGTAAAAGAATTACAGATCGAAAGAGAAAGAAAAAAAGAAACACATCTCCTCCATGGGGAGGAGAGACAACAATATCTGTTCCGTTTCAGTGAAAAAAATTACTTGACGTACAAATCCTGTTAACCTTGCATACTATCTAGCGGTAAAATTTTAACTCTCTTATTATAACATTGTTGTCCTATAAGAGACCGATATTGGACTCTCTCCAATGAATAAAAATTTTACTATCGATTGTGAGGATAGGTGGAGGGGTGCATGCGCTGGGAGGTGGGGTTGGGGCATAGTAGTCGCTGTCACGCGTCGTCTAATTAGTAGGGCGCTACGCGCCATCTAGTAGTTCTCTCTATATATATACACACACACACACATATATAGGAGCACCAAACAAATTTACTATATATGTGTGTGTATATATGTATATATATGTATATAAATGTATATGTATATATGTATATGTATGTATGTATATATGTATATATACTACTACAATACCCATTTTTCCGGGCGGTTGGAATGATTATCCCATGCGGTCGCCCGGCTCGCCTGCAGCTCCTCGTCTGGGAAAATTATCCCGTGCTGGCCGTGGGGGGTAACCTATTATCCCGTGCGGTCGGTATAATTTGACCGCACGGGATAATAGATTATCCCGCGCGTTTCGGGTTATACGGACCGCACGGGAGTGCGGTCAAATTATACCGACCGCACGGGATAATAGGTTACCCCCACGGCTAGCACGTGCTAGGGCGACCGCACGGGATAATTTGTGCTGTCGCCCTAGCACATGCTAGCCGTCTGGGATAACCTATTATCCCGTGTGGTCGGTACAATTTGACCTCACAGGACAATAGATGGAAAATTAGCCGAAAATTTAGTGAGCTCAGTTATAAACATCAAATTACATAGAAAGTATAGTGTTTACAATATTACAAGTATCCCCCGCTACAAATAAACCTTTTAGTCCACAGCTTGTTCCCTCTCCCACTCTCTTAGGTTCTTGAATTTGGGGTCCGTAGCAAGTTCTCTATGAGGATCGTGGAACTCTCCTAGATGATTGCAGATATCGCGATGAATGAACCGGCACAAGTCCGTGCACAAGTTGATAAGCGTTTTCTGATCGAACCGGCTTGCGCTATAAGGGATGCTCGGGAGCTATGGAAAGTAAAAGACAAATGATTTGTGTTACAGTCAAGTTTAATGAACTATTTGCAATATCTAAGGAGCATGATGACTTACATCTGTAAACTCAGTTATGTATCTCCCATTGATCCTGAGCATCTCGCATACGTAATAACCGCATAGGTTCGTCAAGCTAGGTTGCTTATAACACTGCATACACAAGTGTACACGTCAGAATTAAGAAGTGACAATCGTGATGTACGTACTGAATAAATGCTGACATACCGACCAGCATCCCCTTACGTACAGTTTCTCTCTACTTTGATTCTTTACGTACCCGCCACGTTTCTTATAACGGTCGTGTGCTCTACAAAAATAAATTAATTAATTACGATAAATCGACTTTATTGATCTTTACGGAATGTTTGAATCTTTACGGAAATTGTTTCGAACTTACAAGTTCAGCAAGCATAGGAACTCCATGTACGCGTCCTTGTCATAGTCTGTCGGATCAAGAACTACGACGGTTTGGTCCGTTCGATAGACGAGGAATAGTATGTAGTGCTCGCTGCGAACACGGATTATGAAATTACGTAAGACATATTTTCATGCACGGTTATTAATATGTGAACGGAAAGATGTCGAAGTTGCTTACCGAAAGTGGTAGGGGATCATGATGGCTCATTTGTCGGAGTGCGTGAGAAATGAGGTGGCCAAGTAATTTCCCACCTCGGCCATCTTTCTCTTATGCAGACGCTCGATGTAATCTTTTTTCTCCTGAGGTGTCTTATTCTTTAGTACCGCACTATCCTCCGATATCCGCACAGTGTGGGCCGTCTCGCAAACCATCGTTAGATTTATGTAACCGATTAAGTCCCCTGATCTTTGAGCATCTACCCATTGTGACCTGAGGAAATTTGGAAGTTAGAATAACTAACATTTATATTGGCACACATTGGGTAATAACGAAGTACATGGAATGCTTACAGGCACCACGCGCCGACGAGATTGATATCCATTTTATCCATCTTAAAGAATGCGTGGAGGTCCTTGAAACTGATGGCGAAGTTTGAATTAGATCCATCCTTGAAAGCGCCTTCCGGGACATGCACAGTAATCATCCCGAGACCTAACTCACTTGCCCTCAAGTACCAGTCATGCATCAACCTCATTGGCCATGGGAGTTCACACATCAAGTTGAACGGCAAGAACGGCTTGCCATATTCATACTCCTTAGGCACTTCATTGAAGGTCCAAGATTGCATTTTGTCAGCAAGACCTACAACGCTCTTCTGTGCATCCGAATACTGATCAGGTCCAACTGGCTTTAGCGGACCCCCTCGACCCTTGAAAGACTGCAAAACCATCCGCGTCTCATACTCTGCCATTTTCTCCTTGTTGTACGTGGAAACCATAACGGGTATGAGCTTGTGGGCTTCACAGGTAGTTGGCTGCTCCTTTGATGTATCTGGCTGGGGAGGTGGCACATGTTCGTCAAGGGGTGGAGCAAGATACGACTGAGGAGCAGCAGACGGCTGCCGAGGTAGGGGAGTCGGGGAGTTAGGTGCGGCTTGTTGTGGAGGTGGAGAAGGACCTCTAAGTGGTGATATCTGTGGGAGTGGAGATCCGGGTGGGGTAGTGCAGATCGGAGGGGATGGCAGTGCAGGAGGTGCAGTCGTATTTGGCACCGATGGAGCTGGGGTCGTCGACGTGAACTATCCAGTGAGGATGATGTCTCGACGATGACAGAGTATGAACTGGTTAACCGCATCCCCGAGAAGTTCAATCCCCTCTGGTGTTGGGATGTCAAGCTCCAACGACATCTGGTCGCCATTAACAAGTGCCACCTGAACCCTTGCATAGTCCGCCGGAATTGGGCTGTTATGGAACTGTCTACCCGGTATCGCCAATCCGGACGCAACCTCCTTTGTTTTTCCCGCTCTCCCTATCGGAACGACAAGGCTGCATGGTGTCGGACCAGTTATACTATCTACCGGGTAGGTTCTATTTTCTACCGACCCGACAGAGCTTGGGATCTGCGTTGACTGTGATCCCTGAGGAACCAGGTCAGGGAAGGCTTGAGGATGTTGTGCGGCAAGACTGTAGAACTGTTGGGTGACTTGTTGTGTGACTTGATCTGTGATTTCCTGGCGCATCTTGGTCGTATAGGCATCGCGCTTCTTGTAACTTTAGGCTTCCTGTGGAAACCCTACCTTCCAATTCGTCTTACACAACTGTCCTCTGACCCTACCGGAGTGTTCTGCAGTTCCCAAAGCTTCGATTAGCTCATCATGCTGCCGTCGAGGGACGAACTCCCCGGTCTTCTCCTTCTGGACGATCTGTTGGAGAGACGTGGTCACGTTCTGGATGTCCGGACAGTCCAACAGCATCTCACCCTCTTCTGTCACTTGCCCCGAAGATCTTGCCCACACCCAATTTCTTATTCGCTTATTTAGGGGCTGCACAATCAAAGGTTTGCCTTCAGCCGCAAACTTTTCCTCCGTAGCTCGCCATTTCTTCTCGTGACCGGCGTATCCACTTGACCCTAACCTGTGTGAATATATGTTCTTCTTCGCTAGGTCCGACATCTTCTTCCTTCTTTCTAGAGCTTCAGGCATTGTCATCTTGGCCACGAACTTGTCCCACTCGACTGCCGAAATGGTGCCCCATTCTTCAAATGGAGTCTTATTATTCTGAACATAATGGGTGTTCATGTCCGACTTCCACTGTCGCTAGCGATGGGCAATTGTTTGCAGTGCAAATTTCCTGCCAAGTGCCTCTGACGCAGGCGGATAAATAAGGTGCTCCTGCAGACATTCCCACATTAAGTTCTTGATGTGTATGCTAACATGCTTCCATTCGTCCATGTTGAGAGGCCCATGAAGCCTTGCCAGCGTGCCACATGCGGTGCTAAACTTCGCCCTCACTTGTTGCGGCTCGGCCGGTTTGCCGTCATCGTTGAGAGCAGCAATGTAGTACGTCTCCTTCAGCATCAGGTTCCTGCCCTTCTCGCCACGTTTTTTCTTTGGACGAGCTCCCCCACTCGTCGTCATGTCCGTTCGCTGTGGTCCCGAGGTCACTTTGTCCGATTCAGGTTCAACCCTGACGGAACTTCGTTTCGACCGATGACGGGTAGCCATCTGCACGGTTAAGTCATTAGACCGCTACGACGGGGAACGTTAATAATTCCATATATATATTTGGACAGGATTCAGTTATTACCGCATGCTCGATAGGAATATAATCCGGGTCATCCTCAGGTCTTTCATACTGCAATTGCACTAGTTCTAGCTCAAACGGGTCGCTCGGTGTGCGCCACGATTCCTCGCTCGACGCCGGTACCTTCCCGGCAGCTTCTTCGTGTGGGGGATTATTAGTGCCATCGGTTCTGTGCCCGACGGAGCTGTCCTACCCGTCAGGTTTATTGACTGTCGGTTCTGTGCCCGCCGGAGCTGTCTTGCCCGACATCTTCGATGCGCGTTCTTGCAATGGAACAATTTAAAACTCAATTTAATATTGATAATTCGTTCAAATCCACTAAACTAACATGTTTTGATCAAATGGCTAGCTCGTGTGTTCAAAGATAGACCTCTAACTCCTAGCTGAGTCGTCCTCCTAGACGAACCTGGAGCATCGACTTCCTTAAGGCAGTTCTTTCCAACCCTAACAAGGTTCCACTTCCTGCTTTCGTCCAAGAAACTCTTGGAAGAATTCACAACTGTAGTTGTTCTGTTCTCAAGCAAAAATAAAAAAGTGATGTGCCCCCAAAATATTTCACAAGTGTAGTTGTTCCGTTCTTGAGGAAAAATAAACAAGTGAAGAGCCCCCCAAAAAAATTCACAATTGTAGTTGTTCTGTCTTGAGGAAAAAAAATAGGTTAAGTGCCCCCCGAATAAATTCACAAGTGCAGTTGTTCTGTTCTTGAGCAATATTCATCATTGGCCATTTATCAAGGCATCAAAACAAAACAGCCCACAGTGAGGCATAAAACAGCCAACATATATCACCCAAAATGCATGAGTGTAGAAAAAGCACAAGTGTAGATAATCTGTTCTTATAATTCATCCATCACAGCCCACCGAAATTCATCCATCCCATTTCCCCCAAAATCACCCAAAATCCATCCAATTTGGAAATAGTCCACAGTACATTTAATTACGTCACAAATTAAATACACAAAATAGCAAAACTTAGTATATGTACATCACCACATCATATATAATAATTGGACTTCTCACATATAACCCTAAAATCAGCATTAACATCATAAATTCCATTTAATTCACAAAGTCCATCTAATTAACATCACAAATACCCTAAAATGCGAAACTCACTATATGCACATAACCAGAAAATCAACATCATAAATCAACATATCATCTCATCTATATGCATTCATCTCATCTATATGCACATCACCACATCATATACAAATCCACATCACAAATCATCATCCCTACATGCATATATCAACATCTCATCTCATCTCATCTCACAAATCACTACATCATATACTAATCCACATCACAAATCATCATCCCTGCATATATCAACATCTCATCTCATCTCATCTCACAAATCACCACATCATATACTAATCCACATCACAAATCATCACAACATGCATATATTACAACAAGCAAAATATAAAAAAGTAAAAAATGGCTTACCAGAGGAGATGGTCGGCCGGCGGCTTGGGGAGGTGGTCGGGGAGGCCGGCAGCAGAGGTCGGCGAGGAGGCGGCTTGGGGACGAGGGCGACGGCGTCGGTGACTTGGGGAGGAGGTCGGCGGCGTCGGTGACTTGGGTAGGAGGTCGGTGTCGGCGGCTTGGGGACGAGGGCGGCGGCGTCGGCGACTTGGGGAGGAGGTCGGCGGCGTCGGTGACTTGGCCCGGAGGTCGGCGTCGGCGGCTTGGGGAGGACGACAGCGGCGTCCTTGCTCGGGGAGGCCGGCGGCTTGACGCTGCTCTTGACACCGGGGGGGAGGTCGGGGAGGCCGGCGGCTTGCCGGTGGTGTTGACGCCGGCGGCAGCGTTGGTCTTCACGGCGTGGAGAAGAGGCCAGCGGCGGCCCGGATCTGGCCGGCGGTGGAGGAGGCAATGGTGGATGCCTGGGAGGAGGCGGCGTCGGTGGATACCGGGGAGGAGGTGGCGGCTCCAGCCCAGATCTGGCTGGCGGAGGAGATGAGGGTGGTGGTGGAGGGGGATGGGAGGGTGGCGGCGGCCGGCGGTGATGGCGAGGTGGAGAAGAGGTGGCGGCGGCGGCGAGGGCGAGGTGGAGCTCGGGGAAGAAGGCGGTGAGGGCGGAGGGATGGGGAGGAGGGGGAGGGAGGTGGCGAGGAGGATGGAGGAGAGGGAGGCGGGGGTGACGGCGATGTGGAGTGAGGGGAGGGGAGGGGAGCAGTGGACGGCGTCGGTCGGGGAGGAGAGGACAGGGAGGCGGTGAGGGGGATGGAGGAGAGGGAGGCGGCGGTGGCAACGATGTGGAGCGAGGGGAAGGAGCCGGTGGACGGTGGCGGGATGAGGAGGCGCGCGGCGGTGGTGGATGAAGCCGATGATTGGGGGAGGCGGCGTGGGTGGAGGAGAAGAGGAGGAGAGGAGGTAGCGGAGGCGGGATTTGGGCGGCGGTGGAGGTGGGAGTGGAGGATTTGGGCGGCGCGGCTCGGTGAAATTTTCGGTAGCCTGGCAGCGTCGGTGGAGAGAACACCTGGGACCTAGAAATTTCACCGAGCCCGCCTCCCCTTATATGGGCATCATCCCATGCGGGCCACCTTAACGCCCGCACGGGATAATAAATTATCCTGTGCGGGCGGCTTAAGTGGCCCGCACGGGAAGAAAAAAGTGCATAATTTTTTTAAAAAAATAAATTCCATGGGATTGTATTACTTATTATATTTCATATAGCAAAATTAAATATGTAACTTAATAATTCCCATCTAAATTATATTTAATTAATCATTATAGTTAATTATATCACAATGTACCACAAATTAAAAATCGTTCGTGGTTAATTAAACCACAAATTATTCAACCTGCAAATATATATTAACAAAGAATTAACCAGACATGAATTTTATTCGCATCTAATTATTCATCGATATGATTCATATAAATAAAGTACTCGAGCATCAAATAAATTCAGGACGACATATAGTACGGATAAACATGGCCACCATCTCATTCGCAAAATATAATCAGAATAAAATTCAGTACGGATAAACACGGATACAACATGGACACCATCTCATTCGCAAAATCGTTTACAAAATAAGTAGTACACACGATCAACATCTCACTAATGTTTGACAATTTTGGAAACACCATCCTTCCGCACAGACGAAAATAGATATTCGTCAAGGCTTGTCTCAACTTCCTTGATCCGGTTAGAAAAATCTGTGAACAAAGGGACATCGTCGTATTGGTTCTAATCTGACGTGTCTTCAATGCTATCAATGCCAATGATGTTTTGCTTTCCCGGTACAGCAATGGCCATCTTATCGTCGGAAGGGTCATTGACATAGAATACCTGAGCAACACGCTCAGCAAGAACCAACGGATCATCCCTGTGTCCTAGCTTGCTATGATCCACAACCGTCAGGCCGTAGTCATTGATGAATACGCCTGTTGTGTCTCTGACCCGTTGGCATCGTAGCACCGGGATCTGTATGTTAAGGCCATAGTCCAGCTCCCAAATGTCTTGTATAATCCTGTAGTAGGACTTCTTCTCACCTGATGCGTCAAACGCCTCCACCCGAACTCCGCTGTTCTGAGCTGCGCTTTTCCTGTCCTTGAACATCGTGTAAAACCTATATCCGCCGATGTCATACCCTTGCCATGAGGTCACAAGGCTAGTCTGCGCAAAGTTTTTTCCTCCGGCGAATCACCCAACGGCAGATCTTTCTCCTTCAACCATTCAGGAAATTTCCGTTTCTGTTCTTTACAAATCCAAATGGCTGTTCTTCTAGGGTTGCTGGCTCTTGTCTCGTTCATGTGTTCCTGAATGTATGGCTCGACGATGGCGAGCTGTTGCAAAACGCCGCTATGTGCTTCCGCTACATCTTTGAAGTCCTCATCATAGAACCTTTTCTTGCCTACGATCCCCGTCCCAGCTAACCGGCCCTCGTGTAAAGAGGGGGTCACACCAATGGGTTCGGCGTCCTTCATGTAATCTATGCAGCATTCTACCACCTTCTCAGTTTTGTACCCCTCTATCATTGATCCCTCCGGATGAGCTCGGTTACGGACATACCCTTTCAGGACGGACATGTACCTCTCGTACGCCCACATCTGGTGTAGGTATAGGGGACCAATCTCGATAATCTAAGGTACGATGTGGACAATCAGATGCTCCATCATGTTGAAGTAAGCTGGAGGGAAAAAATATCTCAAGCTGGCACGCTGTCTCGATTGCAAATTTTTCAAGGGGGCCTAACTCTTCAGGATCAAAAACCTTCTCTGATACTCGATTGAAAAAGTAGCACAACTTTGTTATCACTAACCGAGTGTGAACTGGCTTGACCGCTCTTATAGCAATCGGTAGGAAGACTGTTAACATCTTGTGACAATCATGAGCATTATACCCAGAGATGGTCAAATCTTTCATAGATACAAGTTTTCTGATGTTCGCTGAGACACCAGTCGGGACTTTCACACTATGCAAGCATCTACATAAAGATTTTTTCTCGTCAGGTGTTAGTGAGTAGCAAGCCGGAGGAATATCGATCTTCCCATTTGGCAGCTATTTTGGGTGAAGCTCATGCCTTATGGCCAAATTGACGAGGTCGGTTTGGGACTTCAACCCATCTTTCGTCTTACTCGGGATGTCCAGTAAAGTGCCAATGGTTCTATCAAACACATTCTTCTCAAGGTGCATTACGTCGATGGCATGCCGAACCTCCAGGTCTTTCCAGTAATCAAGATACCTGAAAAAAAATTGAGTGCTTCTTAAAGGGCAGGTTACTTTCCTCTAAAGGTGCATCAGTTGTTTCCTGATCCGTCCGTTTCTTCCTCTTGACGGGCTTCTACTTTGGCTTGCCGAAGACAACCTTAATGTTCTTTGTCAGCTCGAAGATAGAGCCACCTGTTCGTGTTTCAGGAGCTAGATCGTTCTCTACTAGATTGTCGAATAATCTGGCCTTCGCACGCCACCTATGCCTCTGAGGTAAGGACCGACGATGACGCATGTAAACACTCTTGGTTGACGACGTGAGGTACTTGTACGACGTCTTGTCGATACATATGAGGCATCCGAACTTCCCCTTAAACTAGCTCGAGAGCGAAAAGTTTGCTGGTAAGTTGTTGATCGTAACGAATATGATGGCATGCAGAGTAAAATGTTCCCTACGGTACTCGTCCCACATTCGTAACCCTTCCTACCACAGTTCTTGCATATCCTCCATCAATGGTTACAGAAACACATCTATGTTAATCCCAGGTTGTCTTGGACCTTCTATAAGGACAGACAAAAGAATATACTTTCACTTCTGGCAAATTCATGTAGGCAAGTTGTACATCGTTAGCAGAACTGGCCAGGTGTTGTGTGTGCTGCTTAGGTCACCGAACGGGTTCATTCCATCCGTGCTCAATGCAAACCTTACATTTCTCGGGTCCTTTGCAAATCCCGAGTGTAGTGCATCAAAGTTTTTCCACTGTCGAGCATCGGCGGGGTGTCGGATCTTACCGTCATTTTTCCTACCCTCCTGGTGCCATCTCATCAACTCGGCGTCGTCACGGTTGGAATATAGTCGCTTCAAGCGATCTTTAACTGGCATGTACCACATCACCATCCTAGGAATCTTTTTGTTCTAATCCACCGGTGCATCATCTTTGTCGACCACCTCTCCATCGGAGGCTCCGTTGCCCGTCTTGTACCGACTCGTCCCACATGTTGGGCAAGAGTCTAAATCCGCAAATTCCTTGCAGTACAGTATGCAATGATTTTCACATGCATGGATCTTCTGAACACCTAGAGACAATGGACATATCAATTTCTTCGCTTGATATGTGTTCGTCGGTAGCAGGTTCGGCTTTGGAATCACTAACCTCGTCAATTCGCTGAGACACCAGTCGGGACTTTCACACTATGCAAGCATCTACATAAAGATTTTTTCTCGTCAGGTGTTAGTGAGTAGCAAGCCGGAGGAATATCGATCTTCCCATTTGGCAGCTATTTTGGGTGAAGCTCATGCCTTATGTCCAAATTGACGAGGTCGGTTCGGGACTTCAACCCATCTTTCGTCTTACTCGGGATGTCCAGTAAAGTGCCAATGGTTCTATCAAACACATTCTTCTCAAGGTGCATTACGTCGATGGCATGCCGAACCTCCAGGTCTTTCCAGTAATCAAGATACCTGAAAAAAATTGAGTGCTTCTTAAAGGGCAGGTTACTTTCCTCTAAAGGTGCATCAGTTGTTTCCTGATCCGTCCGTTTCTTCCTCTTGACGGGCTTCTACTTTGGCTTGCCGAAGACAACCTTAATGTTCTTTGTCAGCTCGAAGATAGAGCCACCTGTTCGTGTTTCAGGAGCTAGATCGTTCTCTACTAGATTGTCGAATAATCTGGCCTTCGCACGCCACCTATGCCTCTGAGGTAAGGACCGACGATGACGCATGTAAACACTCTTGGTTGACGACGTGAGGTACTTGTACGACGTCTTGTCGATACATATGAGGCATCCGAACTTCCCCTTAAACTGGCCCGAGAGCGAAAAGTTTGCTGGTAAGTTGTTGATCGTAACGAATATGATGGCATGCAGAGTAAAATGTTCCCTACGGTACTCGTCCCACATTCGTAACCCTTCCTACCACAGTTCTTGCATATCCTCCATCAATGGTTACAGAAACACATCTATGTTAATCCCAGGTTGTCTTGGACCTTCTATAAGGACAGACAAAAGAATATACTTTCACTTCTGGCAAATTCATGTAGGCAAGTTGTACATCGTTAGCAGAACTGGCCAGGTGTTGTGTGTGCTGCTTAGGTCACCGAACGGGTTCATTCCATCCGTGCTCAATGCAAACCTTACATTTCTCGGGTCCTTTGCAAATCCCGAGTGTAGTGCATCAAAGTTTTTCCACTGTCGAGCATCGGCGGGGTGTCGGATCTTACCGTCATTTTTCCTACCCTCCTGGTGCCATCTCATCAACTCGGCGTCGTCACGGTTGGAATATAGTCGCTTCAAGCGATCTTTAACTGGCATGTACCACATCACCATCCTAGGAATCTTTTTGTTCTAATCCACCGGTGCATCATCTTTGTCGACCACCTCTCCATCGGAGGCTCCGTTGCCCGTCTTGTACCGACTCGTCCCACATGTTGGGCAAGAGTCTAAATCCGCAAATTCCTTGCAGTACAGTATGCAATGATTTTCACATGCATGGATCTTCTGAACACCTAGAGACAATGGACATATCAATTTCTTCGCTTGATATGTGTTCGTCGGTAGCAGGTTCGGCTTTGGAATCACTAACCTCGTCAATTCGCTGAGACACCAGTCGGGACTTTCACACTATGCAAGCATCTACATAAAGATTTTTTCTCGTCAGGTGTTAGTGAGTAGCAAGCCGGAGGAATATCGATCTTCCCATTTGGCAGCTATTTTGGGTGAAGCTCATGCCTTATGTCCAAATTGACGAGGTCGGTTCGGGACTTCAACCCATCTTTCGTCTTACTCGGGATGTCCAGTAAAGTGCCAATGGTTCTATCAAACACATTCTTCTCAAGGTGCATTACATCGATGGCATGCCGAACCTCCAGGTCTTTCCAGTAATCAAGATACCTGAAAAAAATTGAGTGCTTCTTAAAGGGCAGGTTACTTTCCTCTAAAGGTGCATCAGTTGTTTCCTGATCCGTCCGTTTCTTCCTCTTGACGGGCTTCTACTTTGGCTTGCCGAAGACAACCTTAATGTTCTTTGTCAGCTCGAAGATAGAGCCACCTGTTCGTGTTTCAGGAGCTAGATCGTTCTCTACTAGATTGTCGAATAATCTGGCCTTCGCACGCCACCTATGCCTCTGAGGTAAGGACCGACGATGACGCATGTAAACACTCTTGGTTGACGACGTGAGGTACTTGTACGACGTCTTGTCGATACATATGAGGCATCCGAACTTCCCCTTAAACTGGCCCGAGAGTGAAAAGTTTGCCGGTAAGTTGTTGATCGTAACGAATATGATGGCATGCAGAGTAAAATGTTCCCTACGGTACTCGTCCCACATTTGTAACCCTTCCTACCACAGTTCTTGCATATCCTCCATCAATGGTTACAGAAACACATCTATGTTAATCCCAGGCTGTCTTGGACCTTCTATAAGGATAGACAAAAGAATATACTTTCACCTCTGGCAAATTCATGTAGGCAAGTTGTACATCGTTAGCAGAACTAGCCAGGTGTTGTGTGTGCTGCTTAGGTCACCGAACGGGTTCATTCCGTCCGTGCTCAATGCAAACCTTACATTTCTCGGGTCCTTTGCAAATCCCGAGTGTAGTGCATCAAAGTTTTTCCACTGTCGAGCATCGGCGGGGTGTCAGATCTTACCATCATTTTTCCTACCCTCCTGGTGCCATCTCATCAACTCGGCGTTGTCACGGTTGGAATATAGTCGCTTCAGGCGATCTTTAACTGGCATGTACCACATCACCATCCTAGGAATCTTTTTGTTCTAATCCACCGGTGCGTCATCTTTGTCGACCACCTCTCCATCGGAGGCTCCGTTGCCCGTCTTGTACCGACTCGTCCCACATGTTGGGCAAGAGTCTAAATCCGCGAATTCCTTGCAGTACATTATGCAATGATTTTCACATGCATGGATCTTCTGAACACCTAGAGACAATGGACATATCAATTTCTTCGCTTGATATGTGTTCGTCGGTAGCAGGTTCGGCTTTGGAAACATAACTCTCAAAAGATCCATCAAATCATTGAAGCTCGTGTCCGACCATCCATGTCTGGCCTTCAATCTGAGAAGTTCGAGCACCGAGCGTAGGACCGAATAGTCCTTGTCGCATCCTTTGGCTTCGTCGTACAGAAGCTCCTTCCCTGCTTTTTCCAACGCTTCCCAATTGTCCAACCGTCGTCTTGTACCAATTAGGACTTCTAGTTCAACGTGCCGCAACATATCTTCCAGATCAAAATCAATACCTTCATTCTCTATACCAGAGCCACCGTATTCCGGGATGTTTCCCTGTGACATGTCTTCGATTATAAAATTTTCTGCATCATCAAAACAGAAATCATCTAACTCTTCGTTACGACCACCGACTTCCCCAAGAAAAGTCCATATCTCGTAGCCCTTCTTAAATCCTCGTTCTATGATGTGCGACAATACTTCATTCGGATCTTGCAGCAAAATTTCGTTCTTACAAACTTTGCATGGGCAAAAAATGCCCCTCAAATTCTCCCTCACAGCATGTGCCTTTGCGAGCTCAACAAATTTGCCTACTTCCTTCAGGAACGTTGGATGAGCTCTTTTCATGTTGTACATCCATGTCCGATCCATGACCTACAATAAAGCTTGTCATTAATACATCCATGCCTGATTCAAACACGAACGTATTTAAATTGGAGGGAACTAATCACATAGTAATTTAAAGTTTTACGGACTATTTAAACAGCCGCACAGCAATTTTAAGCATTAATAAAATACTTTCCATTTCTAAAAAATGAAAATAATCATCTGTCGGATGGAGAAAATCCGCAACAGGGGACTGTGCGGCCCCCTTTTTGAGTTCGGCCCAGGGGCGCGCGAAAGAGGCCTCCTCAGGCCCGGCTCCGGTGAGGCCGGCGAGGAACGAGATCGCTTGTCAGAGGACGGTACACGCACGGGAGTTCATACAGGTTCGGGCCACCGGTGAGGCGTAATACCCTACCCCTGTGTGGTGGATTATGTATGTGGGTTCTATCTCCCCGGAGTTGGGTAAGGAACGCCGCTACTTAGGGAGAAGAAGTGGAAAAAAACATCCAACCCCCAACCTCTAGGCCTGGGCCTCCTTTTATACCTTAAGGGGACACCACAGGGGCCAACAAGCGGTTTTCTAGAGAGAGAGGAGCAAAAATATTTTACAGGTATGTACTATGTCGTGGCTTGGAGTGGAAGTCTCCCGCTCCTGTAGATTCGGCATGGCGTGGGTCAGACCGCCAATCATGGCGGTCGGCCCGGCATGTCATTCTTCATTAAGCCGGATGAAATCCAGCTGTTCTCCATAATTCGTGCGGTGCGCCAGGTGATTAGACCTGACACACAAACCTTGACGTGGCGCAGGAGCCGGATCGGCACCTACGATCTTGACGCAGCTTCATTGGGAAGCGTATCATACCTACCGTGCCTGCGCTAGCACGCACGGTACTGTACGCTGTCCCATCAGTCATTCGCACCGGTCTCGAGCCGGTCAGCTATCGGCGACCGGTGTCAGATGGGCGCGCGTCACTTCGCAATCGATGCGGTACACGCGCGGCGCAGGCGCACTACGCCTGCACCGTCATTTAATATGGGTAGGTGAGTGCTGGGAGCGCTCACCCGCCTAGTGGCACGTGGCGATGGCCCGAGGGGATCGGGGGAGCCCGACCCCTGCAGGATCTCACCCGGAGGGGGTAGCGCGCCATGGGAGGACGGCTGCCACGTCATCCTTGGGCCCTCTCACCCCTCGGGGGATTGCCATGTGGACGGACGGGGCCGCCTCAAGCCCATAGTCGGCATACCCCTGGGCCCAGGACACCGACAGTAGCCCCCGGCGTAAAGCCTGTGTGGGGCCCCGCTGCAGGTCGACCAGGTTTTACGCCACCTCGTCGAACCGGTGCGGAGTGGGCCCAGACTCCCGAAGGAGATGGACAGCCGCTGGCTTTGCGCATGGAAAAAATCGCCTCTCAGCAATAACGGGCCTTTTTTGTAATGGCCTCATTGTTCAGGGCGTAACCCAAACTGCCTCTTCCGGGGGCGACGCGCAAAACGAGGCACGTCTATTCACCTGCCCAAGAGGATAAGAATGGCTTATCCCTTTGGTAGCCGTGCCGCCATTAAGGCGGCTTGACTCGTTCTTCCATCTCCATGATGGTGGCGACGATTCACGGGTGTTCCATAAATGGCGCAGCGTGAATAGCAACGGCCAGATGCGCGAGAATCGAGGGGGCAAGAGAACGGCCACCAGGAGTGAGGAGGCCACCGCAGCAGCGGCCAGGGTATAAAAGGGCGTCGAGAGGGGAGGAGATCTACCACCTCACTCGCCACTTCTCCCCAACTCAGCTTCCCTGCGCCCTTACTTTCTCTGGCCCTGGCACCTCCTTAGCCGCACGCTTTGGCGCCTCGCGGCGTTCCTCCGCCGGGAAGACGGCAACGGTCTCCGGTTGGGGATGACGCGCCGCCACCGTTGCGCATCGGCAATGACCATATAGGCAATCCACCGCACAAGTCCATGCTGGCAGTGGTCAACCCAGAGTCCGCGATGCTGGGCAATATGCGCCCAGCGTCACCGCCGCCTCCCGCTTTGAACGGCGGGGTCAGGCGCATCCTTGTCAGCTCGTATTCGGCTGGCGCGTTCCACTGCGCCGCCGTTAGAAACTGGCTGCACCGTGTTGCACCTGGGGCCGCGGGTGGCCGATTCAAAGGCGCTAGGGGGTACCTTGACCCGCCTCCCCGGCCACCACCCCCGTCGAGGACGAAGGCGGTGACACCAGCAGGCAGCGCTCCCCGGGCGCCGCAGTGGTTGGCGCGAGGAGCGGAGATCGCGTCGGGGGCCGGGACGGCCGCCGCCAACTGGCAGGAGGAGTAGAAGTTCCTGCTGCTGCCGCCGGAGGAGGAAGGAACTGCTGCGGGAGCAGGGATCGCCGCCGCCGACCGATGGCAGGGGCAAGAATTGCCGCTGCTGCCGTCAGCGGAGGGAGGGCCTGCTGTAGGAGCAGGACAGAAGCTACCGCTGTCACTGGCGGAGGGAGCAAGGACTGCAGCCGCCGCTATCCGGCGGAAGGGACGAGCGCCGCTGTGGGCTGAGGGAGGACCTGTTGTGGGAGCGGGCACCGCCCCGCTTCCTCCGCCGGTGCCGAGCAGGGCGGAGGCTGCCGCCGGCGCTGACGGAGGGGACAAAGAGGGACGGCCGCCGCCGACCGGCGGAAGGGGTGACCGCTGCCGCTGGCGGAGGCGGCAAGGGATTCTTCCTCCTCCATTCACGCCAGCGGAAGGGGCGAGGATGGTCGCCGCCGTTTGCGGAAGGAGCAGGGACGGCCGCCACCGCCGGTGGAGGGGGCGAGGAATTCTTCCTCCTCTATTTGTGCCCCCCTTAGGCCTTCGTGCCAATCATGTAATAATCGGCACGGCCTTCTCGCCGGTCTTGTAACAGTTGAGTCTTCATCATATGCTTGTATGTCAATTTCCTACAATGAAATATGTCATGGTTTGGATATTAGTTCGATTTTTTGTATGTGTGATCCAAATGCTTTCCTCCCTTGCTGGCTTGCTCGGTGCTTCACCTTAAACGGGGGCTCGGGTTCGGGTCGCAGCCCTAAGTCATAGGAGTCGAGGCTAGAGCACTTGGGGAGTTCCGCATGTCGAGACTGGCCAGGCCGAGAGCATGATGACCGGGGTAAATGCGGACCCGATTGTGGGCCATTGGCGAGTTCCCCCGGAGTTCAACATGTCTCGGGGCACGGCTCGCTCTGGGCCTGGTTGGCGTCTAGTCGGTGCAAACCACTTAGGGGCGACACGAACGTGACCGCCCCGGGCAAGATGAAAAACACCTAGCAAAAACCCGCAAGAGAAAAACACCATTGGACCGGATATAAAGCTGCTGCGAAATGGATAAGGGAGAGAAATATATTGATAGTGGGAGCCCCCGGCCAACTTTGTCGTGCCCGAGGGGGCACGCGGGGTTGGCCCGAGCCCAAAGTACAACACAGCGACTTCTCTATGGATAGAAGCGACGAAGGTGTTCGATGTTCCATGGGTTGGGCAGCTCTGTGCCGTTCTCCATGGCCAACCTAATTGAACCCGGCCGGGGGACACCGATCACTTTAAACGACCCCTCCCACATGGGTGAGAGTTTGCTCAGTCCGGCGCGCGTTTGGACGCGGCGTAGGACGATATCGTTTATGCTGAGTGATCGGGCCCGGACATGGTGCTGATGGTAGCACCTTAGGCTCTGCTGGTAGCGCGCGGCCCCGAGGGCGGCGCGCCGCCTTCGTTCTTCGAGGTAGTCGAGGTCGTCTCGTCGGAGGAGCTCTTGATTTGCCTCGTTGTATAGGGCTGCTCGTGGAGACCCCAGGGTGAGCTCAGATGGGAGGATTGCCTCCGCGCCGTAAACCAGGAAGAAAGGTGTTTCTCCTGTGGCGCGGCTCGGGGTCGTTCGGTTAGCCCATAGCACCGCTGGTAGCTCGTCGATCCACGAGTCGCCGTGTTTCTTGAGGATGTTGTACGTCTTAGTCTTGAGGCCTTTGAGGATTTCCGCGTTGGCGCGCTCCACTTACCGTTGCTCTTTGGGTGGGCGGGGGAGGCGAAGCAGAGCTTGATGCCCATGTCCTCGCAGTAGTCGCCAAATAGTTCACTTGTGAATTGGGTGCCGTTGTCCGTAATGATACGGTTGGGCACCCCGAAGCGGGCAGTGATGCCTCTGATGAATTTGAGCGCTGAGTGCTTATCGATCTTGATGACCGGGTAAGCCTCGAGCCATTTGGTGAACTTGTCGATGGCGACATAGAGGTGTTCGTATCCTCCCAGCGCCTTCTTGAACGGACCCAAGATATCCAGCCCCCAGACCGCAAAGGGCCATGAGAGGGGAATGGTCTGGAGGGCCTGGGTCGGCAGATGCGTTTGCTTGGCGTGAAACTGGCACGCCCAGCATCGCCTGACCAGATCGGCCGCATCCTGGAGCGCTGTTGGCTAGTAGAAACCCTGCCGGAAGGCTTTGCCGACCAAGGTACGCGAGGCGGAGTGAGCTCCGCACTCGCCTTCATGGACATCGGCAAGGAGCTCGATGCCATGGTCCCGAGGGATGCACTTGAGGAGGACTCCGTTGGCACCGCGCCGGTAGAGGGCCCCCTCTACCAGCACGTATCTCTTGGAGATGCGAATGACGCGTTCGTCCCTTCGCGATCCTCGGGGAGAGTCTCTTCTTTGAGGAAGGCCTGGATCTCAGTCATCCAGGCTATTTGTCTTGAGGGGTCGGGTTCGACCCCTTCGGGCCCCGAGGCCCGGACTCCCTCGGGCGTCGGGTAGGCGTGGCAGCATCTGAGTCCCCCGGGGGATCAAGACGCACCGGCGGCTGGGTGAGCCTTTCTTCAAAGGCACCTGGTGGGGTCTGGGCACGTGACGAGGCGAGGCGCGACAGCTCGTCGGCGAGCGTGTTGTCTCGCCTGGGCACGTGCCGTAGTTCTAACCCGTCAAAATGGCGCTCCATACGTCGCACTTCGCGGACGTAGGCTTCCATCTGCGGGTCGGAGCAGCGGTACTCCTTGGAGACTTAGTTCACGACCAATTGAGAGTCACCTAGAACCAGGAGGCGGTGGATCCCCATTCCCGCCGCCGCTCTGAGTCCCGCAAGGAGTCCCTCATACTCCGCCATATTGTTGGTTGCCCGAAAATCCAGGCACACCAAATACTTGAGGATGTCGCCGTTGGGTGAGGTCAATGTGACCCCAGCTTCAGCTCCTTGGAGGGCGAGAGAGCCATCGAACTGCATCACCCAATGCGGGTGCGCAGCCGGTTGCGCGGGATCCGTGCCGATCTCGGGCTCGGGGGACCCGGGATCAGGGTCGGGGGTCGGGTTCCACTCCGCCACAAAATCGGCGAGGTCCTGACTCTTGATCGCGTGGCGGGGTTCAAAGTGGAGATCAAACTCAGAGAGCTCTATAGCCCACTTGACCACCCGTCCTATCTCCTCTCGATTCCGAAGAATTTGCCTGAGAGGGTAGGACGTTACCACCGTGATTCGGTGCGCTTGGAAATAATGGCGCAACTTCCTCGAGGCCACCAGGATTGCGTACAGCAGCTTCTGGGCCTGAGGATACCGAATCTTTGCATCTTGTAACGCCTCGCTAACGAAGTAAACCGGCCGCTGCACCTTCCGGCGGGGCCTAGTTTCGTCGTCGCGGGCATCGGGTCCAGCGTGGGAATGTTGGGAGGGGCCGTTCTGGGCCCTCTTCCCCTCCACGGTGGTAGCCTCGGGGTCAGGCATCATCGGGCCACTCCTCCCACCAGTGGCCTCGGGGCCTTCCTGGGGTCCGGGGGCCTCCAACTCTGCCTGACGAGGGGTCACAGGGCCATCATCCGCTCGGGGGGCCCGAGGGCCTTCGCCCGACCGACGGGCCACCGCATCACCCTCTGTCCCGGGCTGTGCCATCGCAGGTCGGTGGGGCGCGGGCCAAGGGCATTCCTCGGCACGCTCCACCACCAGCGCCGCGCTAACTACCTGCGGAGTTGCGGCCAGGTAGAGCAGCAGCGGCTCCTCTGGCTCGGGGGCGACCAGGACCGAAGGGGAGCCGAGGTACGCCTTCAACTCATCGAGGGAACGCTCAGCTTCCTCCGTCCATCGGAACGGCCCGGAGCGCTTCAGGAGCTTAAATAGGGGCAGCGCCTTCTCTCCCAGCCTCGATATAAATCGGCTAAGGGCTGCCATGCATTCGGTGACGCACTGGACATCCCTAAGCTTGCTGGGGGGCACATCCTACTTATCACGCTAATTTTCTCGGGGTTGGCCTCTATGCCTCAGGCCGAGACCAAGAACCCCAGAAGTTTGCCCGCCGGTACGCCGAACACACACTTTTCGGGGTTCAGCTTCATGTGGGTAGACCGAAGACTTTCGAAAGTCTCCGCTAGGTCCGAGAGGAGTGTCTCTTGGTTGCGCATCTTTACAACCAGGTCATCGACATATGCCTCAACATTGCACCCTACTTGGCTACCCAAAGTAATGCGAGTAGTGCACTGGAAAGTAGGGCCTGCATTCTTTAAACTGAAAGGCATTGTGGTATAACATTATGTGCCTAGGGGAGTAATGAATGTAGTTTTTTCCTCATCAACCCTAGCCATGCAAATCTGATGATACCCTGAGTAGGCATCTAGAAAGCATAAAAGGTCACACCCCGTAGAGGAGTCGATGATTTGATCTATGCGTGGCAGGGGATAAGGGTCCTTAGGACATGCCTTGTTGAGGTCGGTGTAGTCGATGCACATCCGGAGCTTGCCGTTAGCCTTGGGGACGACGACCGGGTTTGCTAGCCACTCCGGATGGATGACTTCCCGGATGAATCCGGCCTCCAGCAAGCGCGCCACCTCCTCACGGATGAAGGCTTGGCGCTCGGGGGCCTGCCATCGTACTTTCTGCCGGACGGGCCTTGCGTCCGGCTGTACGGCAAGACGGTGCTCGATCACCTCCCTGGGGACCCCGGGCATGTCTGACGGCTTCCATGCGAAGACGTCAGCATTCGCCTGCAACAAGGAGACGAGCGCGTCTTCATATTTGCCGTCCAGTTGACCGCCAGCTTGACGATCTTGGACGGGTCGCCGGTCAGCGCCACCTCCTTGATGGAGACCTCATCGCTTGGGGTCATCCGCTTCCTCCGGGCATGGGACGAGGAGGTGCCATGCTCCTTGTCGCCGCCCGCGGGCTTTTGGACCACGGCGAGGTCGGTTGCGCTCTGTTCTGTGCAAGCCAGCGCGATCTTGAGATCGCCGTTGATAGTGATGGGGCCGCGTGGGCCCGACATCTTCATCTGGAGGTAGGCGTAGTGGGTGGCCGCCATGAACTTCACCAACGCGGGTCTTCCCAGAACCGCATTGTAGGGCAGATGGAGATCCGCCACATCGAGGTCTATCCGCTCGGTGCGGAAGTTGTCGAGGCCACCGAACGTGACCGGGAGGTCAATGTGACCTCGAGGCCATGTGTGTCCTGGCGTCACGCCGATGATCGGCAGGGACGGCAGGAGCTTCATCCCTGGGCCTTGATGAGGTCAAGGGGAAAGAATGTTGAGGGCGGCGTCGCCGTCAATCAGGACGCGCCTCAACTTGATGTTGCAAACGGTGAGGGAGACCACCGTTGCAATCTGCCCACCCCTAGCCACGCACAGGGGGTGGTCGGTTTGGTCAAAAGTGAGAGGAACCTCCGACCACCTGGCCCGTCGTGAGGCCTCGTGGGTGGGGACCGTAGCCAGCAGCTCACGCTTCATGGTCTTGAAGCTGCGGCGGGAAGCGTGAGCACACGCTCCCCCATACATGGTGGCGACGGTGGCCTCTGGCTCCTGGAAGCCTAAGTTGTCGTCGCCATCATCGTTGGCGGGGGCCTTTTTCTTGGCCTCACTTCGCCGGTCGCGGGCAGGGGCTATGAGGTTCTGCCGCTCACGGCGCTCCTGACCCCGCTCCTGCCCCCACTTCTTGATGCGCTCGGCCAATCCCTTGACCACTCGGTACTCGGTGAGGTCGTGGAGGGAAGTGTCGTGTACGGAGCACCATTTGCCAACCTGGCGCTCTCGGCCAGGGGCAGCAGGGCTCCTCTTGCTGCCCTCCGCAGCCTTCCCCTTACGCGAGGGCCACGGGGCATCCTCAGCGGCGAGGACATGCCCCTCATCACCAGAGCGGGCAGTCCTCCTCTTATTCTTCCTTTCTTGCTGCCCTGGATGGGTGGCAGACCCGGGGGCAGCCGTAGCCGCCACGCCAGAGCCGGAGGAGTTCCAGGTCCACGCCTCCTCCTTACGGGCCACACGGTCCGCGAGCTCGAAGAGCTGTGCGGTAGTCTGGGGCTCCTTGGAGGCGATCTTTTCCAGCATGCGGTTGTGCCGCACGCCACCTCTAAACGCGTATATCACCGCATGGGCGGGGATACACTGGATGGTGTTGCGGACCTGGCAGAACTGCTGGATATATGACCGGAGGGACTCTCCGTCCCCTCGCTGCACTGCGTGCAGGTCAGCTTCTTCTCCTGGGCGCGGATATGTGCCCTGGAAGTTCGTGGTGAACTGCTGGCACAGATCCTCCCAGGAGTGGATCGAAGCGAGTGGCAGGTTCATGAGCCAACCCCGCGCTTGACCTTTTAGGGCCATGGGGAAGTAGTTCGCCATGACCCTGTCGTCACCCCCCGCCACCTTGATTCCAGTCGTGTAGATCTAGAGGAACTCGGTGGGGTTGACGCTTCCGTCGTACTTCTCCGGGATGCTGCGCCAGAACTTTGGGGGCCATAGGACGAACCGAAGGCTCACCACAAAAGCACGGCATCCAGCCCCAACGACGGGGGAAACGGGGGGCCAACCTTTATGGCTGTGGACGCGGCCCCCTCTCCCGTTTGGGTGGCGCGGCGCTCATCGCGCCAACGCTCGATGCTGAGCCGGGCATCCGGCTCACCATATAGGTCCTCGTGGTGCCCACAAGCAGCCGTGGGCGTTGACGAGGATGGTGTGGGTGCGCGGCGGACGTGCGCTGCCGCCCGTCGCGCTCTCCGCCTTGCAGACGAAGAGGTGGTAGCTGCAGTGCCAGATGACCCGGCCGCTGACGGACGACCGCCGGCGTCCAGCTGTTGGTGCACCGCCTTGACCAGGTTGGCCACGTCGTCCAGCCAACGCTGGACGGGGGCCTCTAGGTCTGCGGTGACGGGCGGATGGCACAGGAGCGCCCCTGCCGCCTGGAGGGCACCTTGGGGAGTGCCACCATCACCATAGGCCAGCCGGCGGCGCGCCTTGGAGTGGCGCTGCCGCTCGCCGCTGGGACGCTGGGAGGCGACAGAGCCCTCCAGCTCCTCGGGCGCCTTCACCTGTCCAGGGCTCTGGTGAGCCGGTGGTGACGGATCGCGCGTCTGGTGGCGAGGATGCAGCTCCCCGCCGTCGTCGCCAGCGCTTGGTGTGGGAGTGCGAAGCACCGCCTCTTCAGCCATAGGGCTGACTCAGCGAAGCTTGGCGATCCAGCAAGGAGCGGAAAGCTAAGGAAGCTTTTGCGCGCCCCCTACCTGGCGCGCCAGATGTCGGATGGAGAAAATCCGCAACGGGGGACGATGCGGCCCCCCTTTTTGAGTTCGGCCCAGGGGCGTGCAAAAGAGGCCTCCTCAGGCCTGGCTCCGGTCAGAGGACGGTACACGCACGGGAGTTTATACAGGTTGGGGCCGCCGGTAAGGCGTAATACCCTACTCCTGTGTGGTGGATTATGTATGTGGGTTCTATCTCCCCGGAGTTGGGCAAGGAACGCCACTACTCAGGGAGAAGAAGTGGAAAAAAGTATCCAACCCCCAACTTCTAGGCCTGGGCCTCCCTTTATACCTTAAGGGGACACCACAGGGGCCAACAGGCGGTTTTCTAGAGAGAGAGGAGCAAAAATATTTTACAGGTATGTACTATGTCGTGGCTTGGAGTGGAAGTCTCCCGCTCCTGTAGATTCGGCATGGCGTGGGTCAGACCGCCCATCATGGCGGTCGGCCCGGCACGTCATTCTTCATTAAGCCGGATGGAATCCGGTTGTTCTCCGTAATTCGTGCGGTGCGCCAGGTGATTAGACCTGACGCACCAACCTTGACGTGGCGCAGGAGCCGGATCGGCCCCTACGATCTTGACGCAGCTTCATTGGGAAGCGTATCATACCTACCGTGCGTGCACCAGCACGCACGGTACTGTACGCCGTCCCATCAGTCATTCGCACCGGTCTCGTGCCAGTCAGCTATCGGCGACCGGTGTCAGATGGGCGCGCGTCACTTCGCAATCGATGCGGTACACGCGTGGCGCACTATGCCTGCACCGTCATTTAATATGGGTAGGTGAGCGCTGGGAGCGCTCACCCGCCTAGTGGCACGTGGCGATGGCCCGAGGGGGTCGGGGGAGCCCGACCCCTGCAGGATCTCCCCCGGAGGGGGTAGCGCGCCATGGGAGGGCGGCCGCCACGTCATCCTTGGGCCCTCTCACCCCTCGGGGGATGGCCACGTGGACGAACGGGACCGCCTCAAGCCCATAGTCAGCATACCCCTAGGCCCAGGACACCGACATCGTCCTTTCATCCAAATAAAAATAAATTTAATAGAGGCAAACCCAACTTTTCAATCTAGGTTCTAAATACTTTTATAAACATGTAATGGAATCATTATGTGTTTGCTAAAAAATAAAAAAAATAAAAAAGTGCCTACACTATTCCATTTATAAAAGTGCAAGTTTCTTCGAATTCCACCGATGAAAACTGACAAAAATTGAAGCAAATGAAGGAGGAGAACAAGCTCTACACCTTTTATATGGAACCCAATCGAAGATTTAAGGTCGAAAACCTTCCCCCCTAATTTGTGGATGTTTAGGAGAGAGAAAACGCCGGAAATTCATGACAACGGTCGGGCTGGGGGCTAATATGCCCCCCGACCATCGCAAGCGGTCACCTACTGTGGGCCGCACGGGATAATCGATTATCCCGTGCGGTCCGCTGAAGACAACCACACGGGATAATTCGATTATCCCGTGCGGTTGTCTTAAGCGGACCGCACGGCATAATCGATTATCCCGAGCGGCCCACAGCCCGGCCCCGGCTTTCACCTGGTTCCGTGCGGAGCCACTTATAATCCGCCTAGAACCAAAAGGAGCCGGTGTCCAGGATAATCACATCTGTAGTAGTGATATATATGTACATATATACATACATATTTTAGTCTTACAAATTATTATTTTGATCTGCTTTCTTAATTAATCCTTCTCGCGTAAGACTAAAATATGACTTATACCTAAAATGAGAGGAGGGTATGCTTGTGTAACAGAGTATTGTAAATAGTAAGATTATTCAGAAATAAGGATGTGTGTAGCGCTAGCTACTGGCTAATTGCCTGTCGATCGCATACAGTTTAGTTTTTCAGAAAGTAAACAGTACATACACGACGTCTCATTGTAACTAAACATGCATGTGAGTCTGCCAAACTAAGCATGGGCTTTGGTAATTCGGAGTCTTGTAGAAGAGTTGAAACAAAAAATAATTTATGGAGGCACTAAATATAATTAACTGTATTTGTTACTTTTCCATATCTTACTACGTTACTACTCCCTAAATTAAAGGTGAAAAAAACTGTTGAAACATTAATTTCTTAATAACTTCCTAATTAATAAACAAACATTAGTATAAAACGAAGCATATATATTCCCGAATCTCGATGTATGTAAATCTGGATATAGCTAGCTTTCCAAACTACAAGTATTTCTGGAATTAAATCACAATATTTGTGTTTTTGAGGCGGTGGTTAAAATACGCGAAAATCCATATATTTTCAGTCAATCAGGTGCTGGAATTAATGGGAATCTAAGCAATTCAAACTTCAAAACTTGAACCCTAAGACGATTGAAATATTTTTTTTGTTGATCTAGTATTTGCTAGATAAAATAGAAATACTTATACTTATTCTTTAAAACAGATGGAGTATTAGTTTGTGCATTGCAAAGGAGCGAGCTAGCTAGCTATCTCCGGATGGTCACCACAAGAGCAAAAAGCCCTAAAATGCAGCAGGCAAGGGGCTTCATGGAGTGACACATGTAGGTTAAGTAGTAGGTTGGATGGAATCTTGGTTGGAAGAGGTATTAGGGTTCATGGGCACATATATATGCATGCAGATATATCGTACACCTGTTGCCTTCTTTTCATTTCCTTCAGAAATAAGGTTTTGTTGCGATGCACACATATTCGATCGATCAATTTACCTTTAAGCATTTAGGCACATGGATATGTATGAACAATCAGCTTTTTCTTTTAACATATATAATACAGCTAGATATGCGTGTGTCTAAAGGTTAATTATATGGTTTATTACTACGATCGATTATGTATTAATTAGAAAGGAAGGTGAAAATTTGACTGAATGTAAATCTGGTTTTTACAGAAACTGATTTAGCTAACGTTATAAAATATCGGAACCGTGGGCATAGGTGATATATATGATTCATTTTACTTTTTAGCATTCCTAAAAGTTAGCTTTCTCCTTCATCCATACAATATAAATAGATAAATACCTTTATTCTTTTGATTAAAGTTACACATCCTTTTGTTATATGGTACAAAGGCATATATAAAATTATTTATTTCATCTGCTTTCTTAATTAATCTTTCTCGCGTAAGGCTAAAGTATGACTTATACCTAAAATGAGAGGAGGATATGCTTGTGTAACAGAGTATATTGTAAATAGTAAGGCTATTCAGAAATAAGGATGTTTGTGTAGCGCTAGCTATTGGCTAACTGCCTGTCGATCGCATACAGTTTAGTTTTTCAGAAAGTAAACAGTACATACACGACGTCACATTGTAACTAAACATGCATGTGAGTCTGCCAAACTAAGCATGGGTTTTGATAATTTGGAGTCTTGTACAAGAGTTGAAACAAAAAATAATTTATGGAGGCACTAAATATAATTAACTGTATTTGTTACTTTTCCATCTTACTATACGTTACTACTCCCTAAATTAAAGGTGAAAAAAACTGTTGAAAAACATTAACTTCTTAATAACTTCCCAATTAATAAACAAACATTAATTAGTATAGAAAGAAGCATATTCCCGAATCTCCATGTATGTAAATCTGAATATAGTTATGTTCAAATTTGTGTATATATAAAAAAGTTGGTTTATTTTGTGACAGTGAGTAAGAAAATATACTTTGCACGAATGTTCAGTCTATAGATGCAAACTTTGATCAGATATACAAAACAATGTATCTTCTGCCCATACACAAGGCAGCCGCATATATATATCGCACGCGGCCGCAGCCTGCAAATAGCGTGTGATATGTGCTTGAATTCCCAGCCGGCCAGCAAAGCTAGAGAATCCCCTGCCAATCGGTGAAACAGGCAAACCTAACAAACATCTTTCAATCCAGACAGATACTAACATAGCCCAAATCGATTCTATTCATCCTACTGTTCATTAATCACGACGTACCGGCCGGCCAGACTGTGACCGTCGTCCATCGATCTATACATCATGCATTCATCTGAATTTTGATCAGAAAAAGGAACGAGGTTGCCCATGATTCACGAAGAGCCTGCACGGCCGGATCTATATCTCGAATTCTCGATCGATGCATGTGAGCCACTGACAAATATGTATGTGGCTACTCCCTTTTCCGGACCTAGCTTTCGGCAGGCAGAGCTGCTATCGAGCTCCATGGAAGTGCATACTTTACTACTCTAGCTGTGTGTGCTCGATGCACATGCGCCACTTCCCGTCGCTTTAGCATGCATCATATATATACGTTAGCTAGGCTTATGCTCACGTAGAACTATTTTACTCCAGAAACGTAATATGCAAATAGCTGTGACACTGATGGAGAAAGGGTTTTTAATCCCGGTTCATAACCCCCTCTAGTCCCGATTATAAGATCATGAATCTGGGACATCTTTAGTCCCGGGTGAAATAACCAAGACTAAAGAGCATCTTTAGTGCCAGTTGTTAATACCAACCGGGACTAAAGATGGTAGCGTCACGTGATTGGCGCAACCATTTTTAGTCCCGGTTGGTGTTACCAACCGGAAGAATTCCACTACGATGGAAGACCTATTGATCATCATCCCCATATACAATATGTCTTAGATTTCTTCCTAATATATAATAGAATATTAGAATTTACGAAGGATTGTAATATATATATATATGTGTGTGTGTACATTTACTTATGTGTGTGTATATTTTGGTAATATGTGTATATATTTACTTAAGTGCATATATTTTGGTAATATATATGTGTAAAATATATATGTGTAAAATATGTATTTATAAATATGTGTATACGTATATATTTTTTGGTGTTACCAATCGGGATTAAAGATCATCGGGACCCGTTACACTTTTTAACCGGAACTAAAGATGATCTTTAGTCCCGGTTCCTATTTGAACCGGGACTATTGCGGTTTTTTTACCCCAGCAAAGATCAGTTCTCCAGTAGTGTGAAAAACTATGAAAAAAATATTACCGATAAACATGATACAATAAGTTAATCATGCCACAAAAGAGACAAATTACTTTCTTTTGTACTAATTGGTGTCTCTCCTAGTACAAGTCCTCATATTAATCCTGAGAAGTTAGAAATTTTCACATTAATCAAACAAAGCGAGAAGTTCTAACGTTAATAAAAAAAGATAAAATCATAGTCACATATCTGTCAAAACTATGTATAAAATCCTCTACCATGAACTATCAACTAATATTGACCTATGTATCAATCGGTTTCTAAACGCAGACTGACTCACTACGTCGAATCAGGTCATCCGTGATAGGTCCAAACCCTCACCTTTGACGGGTTTGGCCCTGATCACAGATTAGTAGCTAGTGATGACTTAACCTCACCTGTGACGGATGAAAGCCCGTCAGTGCAGAGAGACATCTATGTGACGGGTTGTAATTAGCAAACTGTTAGTGATGAGAGACATCTGTGATGGATTATAATTAGAACCCGTCACAGATGAGTATCACCTCAAACGAGTTGAAGCTGTCAACCCATCACAGTTGTGAAAAATCAACCCAAAAAAAAGGTGCCCAGCTGCAACAATGGAAAATCAGTTACATATCCACGCTGATTAATCCAAAATATTTTAGACTACATTTCTGATCCAAGAACTTACAAGGAGGTTACAAGGAACTTAAAAACAAACTAGTGCAAACTACTCCCTCCGTTCCAAAAAATCAATATTAGCTATGTACCTCGACATGATGCATGTCCAAGTACATAGTTAGGATTGATCTTTTTTTTAAAACGGAGGGAGTACTTGAGAACTACAATGTTCAGAATCCAGTTTTCTAGCAACATCACCAAAGACAATGAAACTCTAAACACCTACAGTTCACCACCTTCAAGGAAAACTAAGACACCAAAGAGCACAACTCTTCTAGCATCAGTCATCCACCCCTTCCTTCAATTAATCTCCAGCGGCAACACATCATGCGGCTTCAACAAGAACACACCCGAATTGAAAACTTGGCACCTAAATCATAAGCATACAAACACATAGATCAGTACCCATCCGATATGCATGATGGTGGAGGCATCGACACGTAGTGCTCGGTGGTGGAGGTGGAGGCCGCGGCGTCGGCCGCTCGAAGATGCATGAGGCGGCGAGGACTAGTGCTGAGAGGAGGAGGCGGATGTTGTGGCAGCCAACGCTCGGGGATGGAGGAGGCGGCTAGCTCTTGGAGGTGGTTGGTCGGGGATGGAGGAGGAGAGGACTGGCTAGAGCCGGATCCGGTGTACCACGACCTCGGAGAGACCAGATCTAGCATCCCCTAACCACGGGGACGGTGGCGGCGGCAGCCGGATCTCACCCTTCCTTGCCATGCCTGTAACCACATCGGTGCTCGGGGACGAGATAGACGATTACCAGCACCGGATCGAGCCAGAGGGGAAGGAGGGATCACTGGAGGCGGTGCCACTGGCCTGAGCTCGCATGGGGGGAGGCAGAGGTGCAAGAAGAACGGCAACCGATGGTTGGAGGCGCATCTGGTTGGGCTGGACGGGAAGGAGGACTCGCGGGAGCCAACGCCCGACAGCCGTTACCACATCCAGCCGCATCCGAGAGGCGGCTCGGTGAGGGAGGCGCTCGGGAGAAGAAGGGAGAGAGGGGGGAGGAGGGGGAGAAAGAAGAAGAGGATAAGGATGGGCTCAGGAGCCAGAAGGAGAGGGGAGGGTGATGAGAGCGATTTTTTATCATCTTTGACGGGCACACGAAATTTACACGCATCATGGGTGGATACCTTATCTGTGATGGGCTGGAACAGTTAGGCCCATCACAGGTATTTGGTTACCTGTGACGGGCAGGTGCAAATTCCAGGTACGAAGGTAACTCTCTGTTGTGTGCAAATTCCGACCCGTCACAAGCGACCAAATACCTGTGACTGGTTTTGGCAGATGGTCTTACCGGTTACAGCCTCCCGATGGACCTGTCAAAGGTGAGGCCATCCGTGAAGAGCACTTCAGCCCGTCACTAGTGGGCCATCACCGGTGGGCGGTTCTGGCATAGTGACTGGAGATGGCCGGTTATCGCGGTAACAGCATGATTATCGTTGAATTTATTATAAACCTTGGTTTAGCCTCTCAATCATACTCCCTCCGTTTCATATTATAAGTCATTTGATTTTTTAGCTAGTCAAATTTCTTTAACTTTGATCAAGTTTATAGGAAAATATAGTAGTATTTTCAACACCAAACAAACATATTATCAAAATATATTCAATATTAGATTTAATAAAACTAATTTAATATTTTAGATATTGCTAAATTTTTCTATAAATTTGGTCAAACTTGATCAAATTTGACTAGGAAAAAAGTCAAATGACCTGTAGTTTGAAACGAAGGGAGTAGTCGTTATTTAATAATTCTAAAGTTCAAAATTAATCAATATTGAGTTGTGCTCGGCCTGAAGTCTCAATTATTATAATTTAATGGACATAAAGTTGTATGCAATTGTATGTGGTCTGAAGTCTTAATTGTAGTTTTCATATGATTTTGTAATTATAAAATTCATAAATTCATAATTAATAAATGTCATGTTGTACTTGTTTTGAAGTTTCAGTTATAATATTTTCTTAATTTAATAAGCTAAAAAATCAAAATTAATCGTCATGGTTTAATGTCTAGTTTTTCAGGTTATTCTTCTAGGAATGTAGTTTTAAATTTAGGCTTGAAGCATTATAGGAGTAATATTGTATATAAAATTAGTTTTCACAATTTTCCACAACGATTTTTTAATAAAAAAGAAGTTGTTAGCGTGCCTAGGAGGCAAACACGGGACTTCAGTGTTGAATTCATATCCCCATATCCACACTATGCTACCAACTGGACACATCTATAACCTACATTGTATCTTTTAGATGCAGGTATTCCATATCCCCGTTATTGAAAAAATAAATCTTCTAAAGAAATTCCCCTAGATTGTTGAGAAGCAATTTCTCATTATGTACACACAAACAAGTTTAATTTATTCCTCGTCGGACGCATGCTGATAGATATCAACTCGCTCGATCGTTTACCCTTAAAAGAAACTCGCCCGATCGCAGCTAAAGCTAGCAGGGGCGTCTGTTGCACGCGAACCATCTGCTTAATAGATCATCTATATATGTATGCACACACGGATGCATGCATTCGTATTAGCTAGGTGCCTATTCTAATTTTGGAGGGCAACACACGTGCAAGTAGTTAATAGTACGTTTAATTAGGTTGATCGGTCGTTGTTGTTTGGTTACTAGCCACGCTTTATCTCAATTAAAATTAGATAAGTTGTGATAATTATAAAAGTACAGTGAGTAAATTATTAAATCAAACACATGTATACCTAATTGTGGTGGAAAGTGTAGCGTGATAAAGTGACACAGTACACCAAACAATCCTCCTTGCTCTTAATTGTTGAACGAACATATATACTCGTCGCGATATCATGGACGATGGAGGAAAAGAAGTTGCGAACATGGTGCACTAGAGCACACGTATAGTACGCCACACATGGCCGCCATACGCATGTCTCGATGTCGGGCGAGCCATGGCAAAACGTCACGTACGTTAGGTGCGATCGCTCGTCGGTCGTTCGGACTCTCGGTTGATATCATGATGTGGGACGGGACGGCACCACCACCTGCAGGCTGCAGCTGATCATCGATCGACGAAAAGCAGCAGCAACAACAAAAACTTGAAGGGACCGGGCGGCGCGGCGACGCGTGGAGGCCGCCAAAGCAAGGGGAGACACACGTCCACGGATATATCCCAGCGCTGTACTAGCAATCGCGAGCGCACTCATGATGTACGATCGATCCAGCTCGCGGCCTGTCCGTCCGATCGACCGACCAGCTAGCTGCATGCGCGGATGCTTTGTGTAATTCTAGTTTCTTCCAGAAGATCGATCTGTCGTGTATATGGATGTACTTCCTCCGGTAGTTACACTACTACCACTACAGAAAGGGCTGTCAGGACCAGTTGGGAAGGACCATCAATGCTGGATCCCTAATCACCACTGCAATTTCGACACCGATGAGGAGTTTCCATCAGTGCCCGATGTGAGACCCGGGCATTGATGAGATTACCTGATCAGTAAAAGAAAAACAGTCGGCTCCAAGCCGATGCGTCAAGCTCTGCCGCTCCCTCTCCCCGCCCCATAAAAACCACATCTTCATAAGAACATCACAGATCAATAAACTCCCGCCAATGAATCAACACATATCAACAGCATAACATCCCCGGGCAAAATCAACAAAAGAAAAGTATCTACATCTACATAATCATCTTAAACATCACATAATTAGAACAAGTCACAAATTAACTATCGGTTGCTAAAGGCCAAGGCTACCGTCACCACAACCATTGCTCACCTGCTCACTGCCATCACACAGGCCCGCCATGAGTAGATCTAGCCGAATCCGAGGACAATGTGGGTCAGCGCGAGACGCTGCACCAGAGAAAGAGGGCTTCGCTACTCGCACGAGGGCACTGCCACCGCTCGTCAGTGCTGGTGGGGAGAGGCCGTCGCTGCCACCTCTCGTCAAGAGGTTAATTGCGAAAAGAATAAAAGTGGCTAGTTTAAAGGATGTCAATGAGGAGGTATTGGAGAATGTTTTAGAGAAACATCACAGGGGGCGCATGTCAAAGATCGAGATACTTTCAAAACAACATTTCTAATACTTGTTTTGATGAAGTCTCTTGTGCCATAATCAAATATGGACAATAATGTCTAAGATATTTTTCTGCACTATTTGATCCCAATGAAATAGCAAAATTCAATTGGTCTAAGTATGTATTAAACGAGACAGCGATAGTTATTGAAAAGAAGAATGCTGATGTTACAAAATGTGGGTATATCATGGGTTGTGGTATTTAGGGCCTGTTTGATTGAACGGACTAATCCATTAGTCCCTCCACTTTAGTTCCTTTTAGTTCCTAAAATCCCAAACAGGGGTGACTAAAAGGGACTAAAAGTGCATTAGTCCATTAGTCTCTACGGGAGGAGCTTATAGGGACTAAAATCTTTGCTCTCCACCTACTACCCCTGTATGGTCTGATTCATATCCTGCGGATTGCATGGTTAGGGGTAACATGGTCTTTGTACAGTGCAATTAATGACCTTTAGTCCCTAGATTCAAACAGGAGGGGACTAAAGTTTTTAAGTTTTTAGTTCTAGGGCTAATTTTAGTCCAGGGACTAATGGAGTACAGTTACTCTTTCCACTAAATGTTTTACTTATACAAACATATTGAGTACACTGATATAAATTTTTTTTGTCAGGTACATTATTTGGATAATGTGGATTTTGGAGATCTAAACTTGAAACATAATGTTTTTCCTTGAATCGCTTTGTATGATCGTGATACAATAAAGGAAAGGTATCAGCTAGACATCAGCGTAAGGAACTCTTACCAGGCAACACAATTTGGAAAGTTAAAGGTACTTTTCAGAATTTAGTTCATAGTTTAGATTCTTCTAACTCTGTCTCCATGAATTCATATATTCACACTCCGATATTACTGGCACTTTATTTCGATGCAGCTCCGGCACAAAAATGATGTCTTCTACAGAAGAACTCATCTATTTAGCTAAGTATATGAAAAAAACGAATTTTACTGTAATAAACACGTTTGGAAAAAAATGGTGAAAATATACCATCAGGGACGGGCGCGCGGGTGAGTTTTTAATTCCAAAAAAAGGCAAAAATATACCGTAACACAAATTTAAAATTTAAATATACTTAAATTGCAAGTTATAAAAACCTATCAGATTTTAAATTTTGCATCCTGACATATACTCGGATTCCAAATTTACCGTATACACCAACATTAAATGGCAAGAATAAAATATACCATATACACATTTTAAATTTAGATTCAGATTGCAAACTTAAGTAAATTCAAAGCACATTTTGTACTCAACAATTTAGCTAAATATATGGGGAAAATGAATTTAACTGTAATAAACACGTTTGGAAAAAAAATTGTACAAATATACCGTCGGTGATAGGCGGGCGAGTTTTTAATTCCCAAAAATGGCAAAAATATACCGTATACTCAAATTTAAATTTTACACATACGTAAATTCCAAGGTGTACATAAACTCTGGAATTTTAAATTTACATCCCGACATATACTTGGATTCCAAATTTAGCTATATTCCAAATTTACCTTATACACCAATATTAAATGGAAAGAATAAAATGTACCGTATACACATTTTAAATTTAGATATACTTAGATTGCAAATTTAGTTAAATTCTAAACGCATTTAAAAACTTCGTACTCAACAATTTAGCTAAGTACATGGTAAAGATGAATTTAACTGTAAGAAACACGTTTGGAAGTAAAATTGTACAAATATACCATCGGCGACGGTGGGTGAGTTTTTAATTCCCAAAAAGGCAAAAATATACCGTATACACAACGAGCCGGAGAATCCAGAAATCCCTTTGCACCCAACATGTCCTGTATTACCTTCAGATTTTGCATGACTTCATCCTTGTGGGTCTTAGCTTGTGTAGCTTGATTTTGGATCTGCTCGTGCAGGAACTTGTTCTCCCCCTCAACCTTCCTTTTGAAATTCATCCTCAATTCCTCCGCCGCTGCTTCCCAGCTGGGGCTTCTTCATCAGCGGGTTCCAGTACACGGCATCCTCTTGCCATGTCAAATAACAACAGATCCGAAGAATTCACAGAAGAGAGCCTCGGTCTCTTCCAACCCTCTCCGTTGTTACCCTAGTTATTTTTTCCCAAATCGGAGTCTCCGGCCTGGTTGTGGAATTTTACAGAGGAACTTGTGCTCCAACCCTCACCAACCTAGCACTCTCCAATTCGACGAACTTTGCCAGGATTCAGTGAGCTTGGATACCATTTGTCAGGAACCAGGAGCCAAATTCACCTGGCTGCAAATATTCAGGGTTTGGCTAAGAATCTACCTAAATAGGAACCTACATGAATGAATTCATAGGAAAATAAAAAAAATACAGGAATTTAAGGGCACCGCAACACAACATAACTAGAGCTATAGGGTTTATATTCTTCTCAATGCCATTACAGATATATCAGGTCAACTTATAAGGAGTCCGCCGTCATAACAGGAGACAAACGATAGATCAGAGCATAAGAGAAACACGTAGTTCATTAGCTACGCTAAAAGACAATAAGATTGCATAAACAGTAATTACTCGAGATCCTGTGCATCTCCTGATATACAATAGCACTACAACTAAAAATCATTTTTCATAGCACCGTTCTTTTAATTTCACCGGTGGATTTGATGAACATACGCTTGTAAAAAAATTACTTGAGAGGAATTCCGGTCACCAATAGTCACCGAAAATCGGATTTTGCTTGGCGGCCACTAAAGAGCACCACCTATGAAAACACGCCACATTAAAAAAAAAACCACCACCATATTAAAAAAACCAGATCCTCCCAACTCCTCCTCCTCCTAACAAGATATTTTCAACCAACTCCTCAGCTCCTCTCCTCCTCCCTCCCCACCCACCGGTGATGGAGCCGCGGAGTGGTGGATCCGGCACCAGGAGGGGCGTGCGTGGTGGATCTGGCGCCGGAAGGGGAGCGCACGCCTAGCGGTGGATCCGGCACCGGGACGGGCGGCGTGCGCGGGCAGCGGATCCGGCCGTCGAAGGGGCACGGGCGGTGGTTCTGGTGATGGCAACGGGTGGGTGGCGAGGCTCGCGACGGTGAAACTCAGGTGCGGTGGAAGGGGGGCGCGGTGGTGGATCCGGTGTCGCGAGGGGCGCACGCAGGCGGCGATGGATTTTTTTTTTCATATTCTTTGTGATTTGTGAATGGATTACAATATTTGTGAATAAATTTGTTGAATGTATTATGAGACTTGTGTTGTATTTGTGATTTGTGAATGGATTAGTGGCAAAGGATTTTGGATCTGGAGTGGGGGATTTTGGATCTGGTAGGGAATTTTGGATCCATGGGGGATTTTTCATCTGGGGAGGTATTTCACTGGTGGTTCTCTTTACGTACCCGCCGCCAGTGAAAATATATTTTCCCAAGCGGTTTATCCCCGCAAATGAAAATACTCTATTTTCACTTACCTTTGGTTGCTGGTGTTAGACTGATCGTTAGCAAAAATATAAAATGACTAACGGGAAAAAACTTTTTTTAAGTAGTGTAGTGAACCGGTACCAATGAATAAATGTCGTCCATTCCATCATCTCCTATGTTCACCTTCCTCTTCCCAAGTTTCAGACTTCAGACATTCAGAACTTCAGATGATTCAGGCTTCAGACATTCATAATCTGATAGGTATTCACTTGTTTGAAACAAATACTTTGTTTAACACAAATACTGGACTATTTCATAATATCATAAAATATCATGAAAGGAATGGTGGGGTTGCAGTGGCACACCACTAATATGTTTTAAAGGGGTATAGATAACCAAGTTTTTTTAACATACTTTCTCTATATATCAAGTGCTTGAAATAAAACATTACATTGTGAGGTATAAAAATTATGATATAGAGTACATATCAAGTTTATCGTGTAAATATAGAATTTACATTGCAATTACCTATCAAAAGATATGATTGTTTTTAATAAAAACATTGAAAAGTCCACTTTGGTCCCTCAACTATAATATCATTTATGATTGGAAAAATTCTCAAAACCATCCATATTTTATTATGGAATCAAATTATATGATTTTCAATAGCGTGGCGCCAGTTTAAATAAATAAAGAGACCAAAATCTAACTTTTTCAAACTCCAGGAAGAGCCAGCTATGCATATGCAAACCGGCGGAAACGGATTACATATAAGTCCCATATCTAACAAGTCCACATGTTAATGATCCATGTTAGAGAAGACTCATCTGTAAATGGGCAGTGGCCTATGTTTCACCCTATGCTCCTGAAAACACTATGCTTGTATATATAGTATTTTCCCAAAGGGCAAAATATATAATCAGACACGTATAATATACATGAGTACTATAGACATGGTCTTCTTTTTTTTGTCTGACGTGGAAACATCATATATCGATCGATCTTATCATCAGGCGCGCGCCGACGCACCGTACGTACGTGGCTCGGTTGTTCAAGTTTGAACGGTTTACGTCCGTCCTGCGACGGCGAGTGACCGGTGAAGCACTGCACATGCAAGCACATTACGGATTTGGATAACAAATGTCGCAAAATATAAAATTTAAGTCCGTTGAACCTGGAACACTGCCACGACTTGACCGCTTGAGTCTCCGACATGCTGCATGGCGATCGGGGACAAAACATCGGCGTGTGAATAATTTAATCAGCAGGCGCGTGTTTATAATCTGGTAACAAGACTTGCCAGATAACGGGGTACTGCTTTGAAGTAGTATTTGATACCGTTAGCAGCAGAAACTACTCGTAAGTACTACCTCCATTTATTAAATTATTTTGATTATTTATCTCAATTTTAATTAACGAAAATCATTTAATTACTTAGTTAAATAAAAAATACCGCTGCATATGACATCAAAAAGAACTTTAAACATGTATAGTTAATACTGGCTCACATCTTCTCTCATAAGTTTACTAGAGTATGTGAAGCGCCTAGCTACAAATTTATTAATTATGTGCTTCTTTCTCTCTCATTTCCTATCTTCTTCTTACTAATTAAGCAAAAATCTGATATGACAAATCATATAGCTCACTCATCATTTTATTATACTCATTCTTTCAAAGGAATATTTCTCTAGATTAGCCTTATCTAAAAAATTAACCGATCAGTCCAACACACTTTTCTCTCGCTGACATAATAACTATTCTTAAAAAACAAGATCATCTTATCTCGTATGTCGACCCCTATGTTAAGCAGATAGATGGACCACTCCTTTTAAAAACATAGATGAATCTAACCCATTACACTTCATCCCAAAAACCAAAAACTCATTCCCTCCGTTATTTAATAGTTGATATTATTGACTTTTGCACACACATTTAATCATTTATCTTATTCAAAAGTTAATTTGATCATTTGATATCACAGTTTAGGATGATACTCCCTTCATTCCAAAATATACGGTATAACTATTTTATTTCACATGTTTCATAGTACTCCTATAATGCATGATACTTAGTCTCCACTAAATTATTATTATTTAAATTTTTTATTCTTAAAATTTCTAAATATGTTGGGTGCATGCATAGTATTTATTAGGATAATTTAAATAATAGGATAATAATTCTTTTTAGGTGAAGAGTGATTATGCCTTGTATTTTAGAAGTATCCTGTAGCTAGCTTTAATGTTGGAATAATTGTTTGACTGGATGGAGAAGAGTATTATTTTTTCGAACTAGCTAGAGAAACAGAACTGGACTGCCTCCAGATTACGGCCATCGATCGATACATGCATGTTTAATTTGCTGGAAGCTTAGCTAGGTACTACTATAGCTGCTTCACGTCGATCGATACACAAATACACGGATCGATCGACGAATTCATTCCGCTCGCTTTACGGCCAATACGTATACACACGTATGCTCGACACGTAAGTACATGTATACGGCGATACGGATACGGTTTCTGACGGCTGACGTGTGCGCCTGAACCTTCTGGAAGCGATCGATCGAGCGATGGACGGATGAGATGCAACCATTGCCCTTCCTGTTTGCTCTCGTTCCTATCCACTATCCAAGTATCAGCCCACACCACCACCTCCAGCTGCGCATTGATGACCCCTTTATCTGCGCGCTACGTACGCTACCCGCGCGCCGCGTTTCTGACCGTGCGCTCATTCATTCACTGCGCGCGCGCACTCCCATGCACCGGCCAGCAAGTCCGTTCGTGCGTCGGATAAGGTAAAACTTAATTGGGTGTCAAATAACGCGACGTGGTAGTTGCCTACGCCACCACACGGACAAGTAAAGAGTAGAGAGGGTCATAGCGTGGCCCGGCTAATTAACCTCGTAGGGTTGTTATTTGGTGGTGCATATATGTATCCAACGCATACTATTTCTTATGAAAGATTTTATATAAAAGTTAATTGTTAGGTGAATGTTTTTTATATAAAAGTTTTTTAGACGAATATTTCTCGGATGAAACATTTTGAGATAAAAGTATTTAGAAAATGTATACATCTGGAATACACGTGCGCCAAATGATAATCCCCTTAAGAACAAGGATAATAGTGGGCTATAAGCCTACTATAAACTTATGTGTAGGAGAGAGCTAACAAAGAAAATAAAAGATGTTGGCTCTCACGCAAGAGCTAGCTCAACACGTGTTTCAAAACAAATACATTAAATATATAACTGAATGAAAGATAGAAGAGAAAAAAATTAGAGCAAACCTTATAGTTAATATATTATATATGTTAATTTTAATATAAGCTAATAGTAGAAAGTGAACTCTACTATTACCTTTGCTCTAAGCTGCTACATCATATCCATCCATCAATGTACGATCTTCTCTCCCTAGTTTGGTCAATAGCGGTACTACTCTCATGCTCCTATCGGTTAGTCATATGATGTGCTGCTTATTAAAAAAATAAATATTTATAAATATTTTTTAATATATTTTTAGCGATTTAATAAAAGATATTGCTAAAAAGTAAACTTCAATAAAAATATAATTTGTTGTACTACTACTATTCTAACTTTTGCTCGGGTGTAGGTACGAATTCATCAGCTGTACTTGAGCTTGCAAGTTGGCTGTGGCGGCCTTCAGTACAGTACTATACACGTAATTCACTTTTGTGCCATGCCCTCGTCCTAGCTACTAGCTACGTTTCTCATTTGCAAGCCATCCTATCTGGGACGTCAAAAGTGTAGTGCAAGTGTAAATGCAAGAGCGGGTCAATGACTGCTGGCTACTGCTGCTTACTGTACACATCGATGTACAATATGTCGTAGGAGTAAGATCGATCTTACGTACGAGAGTAGTACAATCGACCGGTCCAAGGAGGAACACGCACATATTATCATCAGTGGTCTAGAAAATTAATTTATTGATGTCATAATATGTCTATGAGTTATAATATATGAATAGATCATCGGTTTAAAAAATTCATCAGTATCATCTAACACCGATCTAATACTGTTAGATCCATCCCTGAGTATTATTAATGACCATGCTAGCTAGTGTACTGCGTATACTATTGTACATACTCCTACCTGCAACGTAAGTGCATAGCGATCGAGTTAGTACGTGTACGCGATAATAAAGCAGATAGATAGATAGACAGGGTTGACAATGGAATGATGAAGCAAACGCAAGATTCGACACGGTAACGGCTAAATAGATCAGCTGCGCTGTATAGTACGTATAAATCCCGGGTGCTATAGCTCTCTTTCTTTCGTCTTTGGAATATGTGCCGTGCGTTTTGACCAGCCAGCCATCCACGGCCGGCCAATTCAATCTCTGTGTTTCACGTCATGGCGCCTGATTGATTTGATCTCCATCTATCCATCATCCAACACGCTATCCTCTGTAGAGATATCACGCGCATGATGCTAATGTATTACTACTACAAGTATCAAGTTTAGGTTATAGTACCGTGAAGATATTTATTTTCTTTTTAGATGCTGTACCGAAGATATTTATTAGTAAAGCTGTATCATGTTTGTTTAGGTTTTTGAGCAAATTATCGTCACATGTTACTTACTTAATTGTGTGGATAAATTAAACATTTTGAGAAATAAAATCAACAAATAGCGGTCTAAACAATATATATGGTAGATAATGTTTTTAGAAAGCGTATTTTTTTAAAAAAAATGTGGAGTAAGTAATTCATTTCAATAATTTGATGAATAAAGGGAAAAGGAAACGGGCATCCTGGAGTGCTTGCTGTAGTGGCAATAATGCAATTAAATTAATTTTGTATATACTATATGCAAAAATATCTAAGTACTGTTGAGCTCCTGATTGATTGGCAGCAGCAGCATCATCAAATTCGATCCACCTCTCTGCCGGCTAACTTAATTAATATTTTTTTCTTGATTCTTTATGTTTATCTGCTACGTTTTCTTCTCAAAAATAATTCGCAGGGGCTAATTACGTGGTGCCATTAAGCACTGCCAGGTGCCATGGACTCATTGAGCATGCATATATATACGGAGACACTTGGCGTCATAACCAAATAAAAACAGGCAAGGAAAAATAAAGAAAAGCATAAATGTAGGGGGAAATAGGAAAGTCAACTCTTGGTTGCATAGCTAGTGTCTCCCCTAAATATGAGAGTGTAGCTTAGCTGCTAACACACTTATTACGGCTATGACACTAGGCCATAAATTCTGATTCCACATAATTAGTAAACCAAGTTCATCATTTTTTTCTTTAAAACAATTCATCATTATCACTACAGCAAATCAAACCCCAAAAAAGTTTACATGCTCCTTTCGAATAAAGCAATTTTGGAGGATTTAGTTTAAATAAATCCCAAAAAACCAACCCCCTCATTCAAAGGTCGAACTACATTATACTATATTATTGACTTTTGTTATAATCTTAAATTTATTTTATTCTAAAATTTTATGTAAATCTAGTAATGCTTAAAGTTCCTTTAGTGATAAATCAAAACCCAACAAAGGAAAGATATTTACTTAAAATTTTTAAATAATACGAATGATCAAACATAATATAAAACATATTAAGTATGCAGTTATATAATCACATTACTCTTCTAGCTATAAGCTCCGGCAATATTCAAGATTAAGAGTTGGCCATAGAGAAAAATTGGACAGTACGTACGTGTAGTTAAATATAATTTAATTGTTGAAGCGAATATATCCTCTACTATGTTGTTACTTACTTTTCATTAGTAATATAATACCGCATTTTACACATGCTTAAAAACTGTCAAAACCAAAGCGCGTATATGTACTGCTAGCAGAAGCAGACAACAACATCCTTGTGAAACATGGATGGATTAACCTGCATGCATGGGTTGGGTTGACGACAGCATCCTTGTGAAATTGAGAAGCAGAGCAATTAATCTCATCCTTGTGAAATTGAGAAGCTTGCTCAATCGGTGACATCACTCTCTTTAATGCAAGGCTTTGACCAAATCTGAACAATTACTATTAAGTCAGAGTATAAATTTACCACTGTTTTCAATCGCTATTACAAACTTATCACTAAAAAGTACAAAAAATACTATTAGAACTGTCATCCTAATGGCATTGTTGCAAAATATAAAAATTAGTGATAAATTTGCAAATGTCCTTGTTGCTCTTCTGTTTTGGGGGAGGTATTGGTGATGTGTGATGGTAGAGTCATTGGTGCATGACTCTACTTAATAGGTTTAAATCTTAATATTTGTATACAACACGAGGCTTTTTTTAATAGAAATTTAGCGGAGCGAACGATATGTCGTTGGTCTCCATATATTTACGCTTATGTTAGGAGAGCGTATTTGTGGGGGTGTGCGTGTGGTGGTGAGTATTTTTCGTGTAATCAAATATTTTCTCTTCAGCTTAGGATGTGATAAGTAAAAAATAAATTAGGCCAATAAAAATATTACGACATTAATATGTAAGCCGACTACATAGAGATTTTTCTCTATATCTGGTGACGATGCCATATGCATCATATCAATCTCCATATCTCTACTTACGGCCTCATTGTTTGGTTTATTAAGGAAATAAACCAAATAGGATGTTTGCAAATGAAAAATTATTTGTGAATAAAATTTTTATATACGTGTTCTTAGTGATGAAAAGCAAATGCTGAAAAATAAACTTCAATTAAAAACATCAAAATCAACTCCAAATTTAAGGTTGAAAATTCAAATTTTAGCTGATAAGTATAATTATAAACGAAAAGACGAGACTATTAATAATAGTGCATTTACTATTTATACTGCATGCCTCGAAAATGAAATCCAAATCATCTAGAGGACTCTCAAAAAGGAAAAAACTTCGAATCTAAAAAATATGTGAGTAAACAATAAATGGGCAGCATCTGCCACTATTACACATTTTAATTTCATATATGAAAGATCCTGTGGTGCAAAAGATGCGTATATGCATGATCTTCATTCATTAATTATTTAATTATGCAAGATAATTAAGCTTTGTTTGCATCCTCAAAATGTAATTAAGCGTGTTTTTTATAACTAATGTAATTAAGCATGTGACTGGCATATAAGTCTTGGCATGCATAGGTTGACATAGTGGCAACAACATCCTTGTGAAGACAAAGAACATAAGCAGAGCAATTCTCATGCACCCATTTCCCATTAATTAGCTTGCATAACTTGTGGCATCAATCTCTTTAATGGAAGGATTTGGACCAAGTCGGAACAATTACTCTTCAGTTTAGGATGTATTCCTTGCATCCTAGAAAATAATTTTTTTTGAAAATACCAGATTCATTCATATAATTTGATTTTTTTAACAGAGGGTGTGTAAGAAGTAGTAACAAATAAATTGGTCTGATAAAAAGATTAAGATATATTAATTAATATGTAAGCTGATTGTGGAGATTTTTGCTATGAATGGTGACACTAGATGGTATATGAATCTGACATTAATCTCTAGTTCTCTGCATCTGTCTAATTAGTCATAGTACATTTATTATTTATACCCCACTCCTCGAAATTGAAATCCAAATCGTCTAGAGGACTCTCAGAAAAGGAGGAAAAAAAATCGAATCTGAAAAATTCGTGTGCAAACAATAAATGTGCAGCATCTGGCACTATCACACATTTTAAATTTCATACACATCAAAAGATTCGGTGCAAAAGCTCTTCGCGCATGATCTTTATCCATTACTTAATATAATTATGCGAGATATATGCACTCTGTTGGCATCATAGGCAGTGTAATTAAGCATGTGACTGTCATACGCTTAGACAATAGCATGCATAACACCAGTAGTAGTAGTATTACGACGTAACAACACCCCCTCATGAGTGAGGCGGCTGATCTGGGCCGTGGGTTGCGGATCCGACGGCCAGGAGCCGTGCTGTCCCCACACGAATATTAATCATTTCTAAGCGTATTTATTGTCGTGCCAAGTTTTATTTTTATAGAAAAAAAAAGAGAGCAAAAGGCGAGAGAAAGACCGGAGTCACCACAGCACTGACCACCAAGACCGTCACGGGAGAGAGAGAGAAGAGCGGTGGGGGCCCACCGGTGGGTCCGACAGGGGGAGTCTATTTAAGACACCCCTCCTCTCGCCCTCCCACAACATCCATCCTTGGTTCACTGCTTCTCTTGGTTGCATATACTTTGCAGTTGCATCCAGAGACCCCGGCCGCTTCTTCCCCTCGCTCCGCCGCGCCCGTCGTCGTCTCTCCCGAGTCCGGCGACACAGCCACCGCGCGGTTCGTTTTCGCCCCCCACCGCCGAGCAGCCACCATGGTCTCGCCCGACACCATCCGCACGGCCATCGGCGTCGTAGGTGCGTGCGCCCATAATTCCTCTCCCTTGTTGTTTTCTCTTTGATCTCGGCCATGGCCACCCTTCTCTCTCTTTGTGTTTTTCCTTTTACCTCTTTTTCGGTTGCGCGTGTGTGCCTCCGCACCAACCTCATGTCAAATGCGGGACAGAACGTCGCACGGATTTTAATTCTTGTTGTGGGGGGGATGAGGATTTAATTTCAAGTCGTTTTCATCTGTTGTTCCTCTCTCCTTTTGCTTGGTTTGCTCCTCACGCGAAATTATACTAACTTGCGCTCTTTTTTCTCGGTTGCTTTTTCTCCTTTTCCTCCCATCTTGCAGGCAATGGAACCGCCCTCGTGCTCTTCCTCTCTCCAGTGTAAGTGTCACAAACGGATCATCCTCCCCTCGATTCCCCTCTTCTTCTTCTTCCTTTCGAGATCAGCAAGAACACTCCATTGATGAAACCGGAGTAGTAGTACTACTAGTACCAGTTACTAGCAGTATTTCTCCCTGGATGCATACGTATGTGCGTACATACATACGTGTCACAGAAGAAAGAAACGGTTGGCGACACGTACCGGAAGAACAAATTAAACCAATCCACCTAAAATCCAACCAAGATAGATAGATCCATTTCATTTCGTTTCAACAACATGTATTGAAAATTGGAATACGTACGTACGTATGCAGGCCGACGTTCATCCGGATCTGGAAGAAGGGGTCGGTGGAGCAGTACTCGGCGGTGCCGTACGTGGCGACGCTGCTCAACTGCATGATGTGGGTGCTGTACGGGCTACCCGCGGTGCACCCGCACAGCATGCTCGTCATCACCATCAACGGCACCGGCATGGCCATCGAGCTCACCTACATCGCCCTCTTCCTCGCCTTCTCCCTCGGCGCCGTCCGCCGCCGCGTCCTCCTCCTCCTCGCCGCCGAGGTCGCCTTCGTCGCCGCCGTCGCCGCCCTCGTCCTCAATCTCGCCCACACCCACGAACGCCGCTCCATGATCGTCGGCATCCTCTGCGTCCTCTTCGGCACCGGCATGTACGCCGCCCCCCTCTCCGTCATGGTACGTATTACGGCTACTAAGATTGAGTGATTAGTATTTTAATTAATTGGATGGATTAAGTTGATTAAATAATTCATTTATTATACCAGTATAGCTACTACTAGGTGGTTTGTCGGTGTCAGTAGCAAGAGCAGATCATCATCAACAGGGGGGATAAAACAAATGGTTGCTTGATTCTTTAACCGCGGATGGAATGAGAATAATCATATGAAAAGAACGGGGGATTATTTTAGTCTTTGTTGATTGTTTATTACTATTCGATTGACCAGGAGTCAAAACATGATCAACGTTGGTTGGATAAAAGAAACAAATAGGCAGTCACACACATGCATGACCATTAATTCCTTTCTTTATCTGCTACAACAGCCCACGCTCTGTCGTGCCAAATCTTCTGCTGCTTTCTCTGCTCTTCCTTTCGCTTTTACTTCCAATGATTTTGGCTTTTCTCCCACCACACAGATAATTTTCTGGTCCCCTTTGAACGAAAGAGAAACAAATAAAAGCTAATAGCTGTTAGTACTAGAAGTTGTTCAGGCTTTCTGCATGCTCTGTTTCTAGCTACATGTACCGTGCTGAAAAATTAATTCTATGGATGGATGGGAGTTTGTTGATGTTGTTTTTACCATGTTAATTAATTAGATTGTGTTGTAAAAATAAATATTCATGTGGTTTGCTTTCAGAAAATGGTGATCCAGACCAAGAGCGTGGAGTACATGCCCCTTTTCCTGTCCCTGGCGTCACTGGTCAACGGCATCTGCTGGACTGCCTACGCCCTCATCCGCTTCGACCTCTACATCACTGTAAGCATATCCAACTTAATCGATTTAATTACTGCCTCACCTTTTACTCTACTTAATTACCACCTTAAGTTAACCGTAGTAATTAGTATGCCTAAAGTAGTACCACTAATAGTAAAGAGCCCAATGATAGTTATGCTGATTACCACTTAATTAATTGCTTCTAGAAGCTTAAGCTTAGCACTAGGATTACAAAAGGCTTGGACAATCGTATCCAGCTAATGATAGTATACTCCTATATAGGAGTACTTTCTACTTAGCAAAGTATAGTATCATTGGAGTTTACCAAGGCAGGCAGGTGAAACAATTTGGTCGAGGAGGACTGGAGGAGGTGTGTGCAAGCATTTAGGAGGTTGCCACTACTGTCGTCACACGCCACATGCCCCCCCTGCTCCCAAACTGTTCTCATGCCAATATGCCATGGCAACCAACCAAACTGCAAGCCTAAAAACTTGGGAGTACTCTCTTGTTGCACATGTGCAAATGTGACCCGGTGCTATATATGGCTAGTTGTCACTCACAAGCGACCGGCTCTATGCATGAGTTGGTTGCGTTTGGATTGGGTTGCCATGGCTGCTTAGGTAGCTAGGTAAGGTAGGGTAAGGTATAGCAGCTGCATGGCCGGAGCAAGTTGGTCGTAGTACCAGCATCATGCGTGCAGCTCCAGCACACACACTGTCGCCCGCTCGCTCGTTCAATCGTTCGTTGCTACTACTGGTACTTTCAGTGTGTGTGTCTGGGCCATGGCGGCGGTGCCCCGTGACACGCCCAGCTCGTGGTGGTCGTGGAAGTTACAGGCAGGTGAGGTCCGTGTGGAGGTGGAGTGCGTGTGCAACGCGTGCGTGCATGCACCTGCGTGCGTAGGGCCCGGCCGTGTTGAACCGTGGCCGTGAGAATCGATTTCACGGACGCAGATGAGCCAATTATCGATCAATCCAGCAGCGTCGCGGCGCGGGAACGGGAGGGGGAGGCGTTCCCGATGCTGAGTTAGTACGCAACTTGGTGATCTTGATCATCATGCAAAGGCGCAAGCGGACAGATGCCATCACTGCAGCTGCTCGGCTTGTGTCACTGCCTGCCTATGGCTGGCTCTCCCTATCCTTTCCTATCCAATGCTGCAGCTGCAGGCAACCTCACTCCCTGACCTCTGCCACACGCTACTCCGCTACGCTCCGCGCCGCGCCGCACCCGCACCCGCGTTATGCAAGCCCAGACAGCGCAGCCTCACCTAATTTTGCTCCTGTAGTAGTAACTCCATGTGATTAACGATTGATTCTTGCAGCTAAATGTCTACTGCTAATTGACTGTATGAATGCCTGAATCTGAATCTGATGTGTTGTTGGATGTGCCTATATGTGCAGATTCCGAACGGGCTGGGAGTGATGTTCGCGGTGGCGCAGCTGATCCTGTACGCCATCTACTACAAGTCGACGCAGCAGATCATCGAGGCGCGCAAGCGCAAGGCGGTCGCCATGACCGATGTCGAATCCGGCGCCGCCGCCAAGAACAACCCCTCCTCCGGCGCCGCCGCCAACGGCCGCTACTAGCTCACGCCGCCCTCTTTACTTCACCAGCTAGTCAGTCACTCAGGAGGCATGGCCACGATGAGGCCTTCATGACTACTAGCAAACTGGAATGCTTCTGTTACTACCTTAGCTAAGCCGTCCCAAAGGGATATTACTACATGTCTCAAATTAATTAGCTAATCTAATCACCATCACCCTGCCTACTCCGCTGCTGTTAATTAGTATGGCAGAGAGCAAAAAACAAATTGAGCTGCACTTCTTATATGTACTCAAGTGCAGTGCTACTATTGTCAGTCCCATTGGGGTAATTTACTGTCTTTACAGGATGAGGGCCTGGCTGCTCTTGTTGTTAAAACAGCTAGCCCTGCCTTTTCTTTTTTCAATATCATCATGCCGTGCTTTTCGATCTACTTCTCTACTGCTGTAATTTTTTCTTGCATTTTCTTACCTTTCTGTACCTGCCGTAATGTACCTTGGAGGCCATCCAGATGGTATTGAGGATTATGATACCTGGAAAAATGAAGAAAAAAAAAGATTTAAAAATATCGTTGCTGTTGTTGTCCTGCTCTGCATTCTAATAATTTCTAAGTTCCTCTTCTTTGCATGTCTGTATCTGTATGATCTATCGATTCTTGATACCGACTTGAAGCAACAAAAATAAGTATTACTACTGCTTTTTTTGTAAGAACAGTCAGAAGATTGCATTTATTTTGTACTATCAAGGATAAGATTCTTGAAAAAAAAATACGAGAAGAATAACAGAAAGGCAACGAAATTAAATGACATGATATTAATTAACCGCGAGCATGGAGTCATTGATTCAGACATGGCGTGAGATCCTCCAAAATAATGCTGACGATTCGTTTTGTCATCATCCAAGGCACATGGTTAATGTCCTAGTCAACTTTGTAAAAAGTGGCCATGGCAACACTGTTTGATTAGGAGATAACAATCTCGGCAACATGAGCAAATCATAACCAACTGGAGGAACAACCCATCCTTGTTGCCTTGACAGTTCAGTCACTGTCTGTCTGGTCCTGCAGATTAAATTGTCTGTGTATTGCTTATCAATCTTGCACAATCCAGGCAATCTGATGGTGATGAGTAATCAGGTTGGACGTTGCTTAATTAATCATCTCAGCTCAAGAAACAGAACGCCGTGATGAACCAAACCTCACCCATTTGGAAAACCGGCACAACCGTCCTGCCGAAAGAGGGGGACATGGAGACTGTCGCCTTGGCATAACCTGTGCTAGACAAATGGTATTTCTTCAGAGAGATCAAAGACAAGTTGAGATGATACATGCAAATGCCTGCCCTGACAAAATGCTTGATGCACACTGAGATGAAAGGGAATTGCATGGGTTGTGTGGCTATATTGGACCAGCCAGCCAGCCAGCAATAATGCTTGGGAGGAACAGGGTTGGTTGGTTCCTTTGATGAATTGGTCACTTCGGTTTGGGTTTGTTGGAATGATCAGCTCTCAGATATCTTTGGTCAAGCTTTGGCGTTCGATTGATGGTAACCATGTGGAAGGCTACCACTTTTTTTGAAGTTGTTTATCCATGATCCTGTGTTAGTTTTCTTTCGGTTTTATTTGTGTTCCCTGCCATATTAGGCCTGCATTCGATGAATTTTGTACGCTAAATTTAATTGAAAATATTCATAAATATTAAAAAATTTACACGCAAGTGCAATATATCCACCATGGCATTAGACTGTTGCTGCGAGAGACTTTTGATCATTTCCTTTCAAGGTGAATTGATCAATGATAACGTGAATACGAATCACAATCATAATTTTCTATTTATAAATGCTTGGAGAGTTAGTGAAATCCTTTTTTATTCCTATGAAATATTATCCTTACAAAATTTTCTATAGTCAGAAGATGCATCTACCCCTCAATGCCAACAAAAACATTCCCAACTCAAATTCTAAGATATAAATTATTACAGGGTTGATATACAGTAATAGGAGCGTTGTATGGAGAAGATAATATTATGGTTTAAGCATGATTAGCATGTTATGACAACGATAAGGACATTACACATTGGCGTATCAATTTCTTTATCCACCGCTAGTTACCTGCACCTTAATTTAAGAAGGAATAAGTCTATCTAACATAAAATTTTGAACAAAAGTTCATCTAGCACCATAAACTTGAAAACCGGACATTTTTAAATCCCCTTTACCTCCCACAAAAAAGGTTCAGATATCCCTCCTGAAGTTGTTTTGGACACTAGTTTCACCTATCTTGATGCTTACATTAGAAGCTAGTTTTGACTAAGTGATATATTTGCATTGAGTTAATCTTTGGCTCTCCAGTAAATTCTGTTGCAATATCATATTAGCATTATATTGATCTTTGGGTATTGTTGTAAGAGAAGAAAGGGAATAAAAAAGGAGAGAGTTAAAGTTGAAGATTTTGATGTATATATATATTCGACATGGACACCATGATGCTAAAATCACCAAATGTATATGCAAAATTAGACAAAACAAATTTGAAAAACCACTATAAGGGTTTATGTAAACAATTGTAAAGTGCAGAGAATCGGAAACCCGATTTTAAAGTTTAGGGTACTATAAATATAAATATTGGACTTCAACTCAAAGTTTAGGGGGAGGGGGTATATGGACATCTTTAGAGAGAAAAAAAGCCAGATTTCTAGGATGTAAATCCTTTGCAAGAAACAATAATGGAACCAGCCAGCTTTTTCCAAAATTCCAAATACCAAACATACATAAAGAAGTAAGAAAAGAAAAGCAATTCCTCCAATCAAAAGATTCACATTCGAGAGGCTGCCCCTGCCCTGCCTGCCTGCCTGATCTGCCGGACTGCTGCATCTGCACTACCCGGTGCCAGAATCTCGACGTGGCGACCAACCACACGGGAAACCTCAAAAAGGCCAATGGAAAAAGTTGCTTAGCTTAGGTAGATCGAGCCTACCACTACCACTCCGCCATCACCATTCACCACACACACACACACTGCATGTCTTGAACACTTCGATCAACCGCGAGATCGAGACGATTAGACGAGGACGACAACAACAACAAAACACCTATACTATTCCTCCTACACTACAGTACTGATCCGTGTTGTCATCTGCTGTTCGTTGCGTTGCAGGCCGCAGCGAATTTGTTCTCCAGTGTGCAGGTGTGTTTACGTGTACGTGATCTAGCTACTAGCTGAGGTGACAACCGCACCTAGCAAACTTTGGGGCAGTAGGCCGGGGCACAGAATGATTGTGATTCCAAATCACTGCCTTTTGTTTTTTTTTCTTTTGTCTCATGCATGTGTTCGATTTCCTGCACAAAATGAGAGCACACATTTTGGGTGTTAAAGGTGCAACGGTGGACAGGTTTTTCACATCGGGGGACCGAGTGCGCACGGGTGGGGTGTGCCCCTGATCGTGAAGTACGGACAAAATGTTGAATAGAAAGCTTAACACGGTTCACATATCTGGTGTACAGCGAGCATCATGAATTAATGCAGAGCCAGTAATCGCTGTCATTTCGTAACCGGCATTTGGGCACGTGGCGGCAATACTTTTAATATTGTATGTATAATTCGAATATTTTAGGTTGGACACCCTTAACAATACTTTTTAAAATTAGTATTTTTTATTGTGGTCATGGTAGTTCTGAATATGCCTACCAATATTTTTTTCTTTTATTATAGGATATTACAATTACAAAACTAGTGATCATTGTCATTTCTTAATCGGCATCGGGCACTTAACATCCTGTGATATTTTTAATGTCACTAATTGGTTATTTCTAAAATTCAAATTTTTTGGGCTAGACGCCCTTATCATTTCTTTTTTCTAAAAAAACATTAGCGTGTTTGATTGTGGTCGTGGTAGCTAGCTCTCAACATCCCACTTGATCTTTTTTTTCCTTCTGGATAAAATTTTACAATTATGATCATTCATGGTGGATACAACGAATGTTAAACAGTCTTCCTAGCTACCTCGATGAAAAGAAGCTAGGATTAGGGTATCTCTATTGCCTTAACTTTTTGAAAAGTAAATGCAACAAAATGTCCGTGGTACATTATTTAGGGTATATTTATTGATTGTGGGAAAGGATTTTGTGCATGATTTATACTTCTTTGCGATATTGAGAAGAAACAATTCTTTTGCATTTTATTGGATATGGCAAAGAATCATATTCGATTCAGGATGGAATGTTAGCAGCAGTCAGCTTGTGTTTGTTCGTTTCCAACTTTGAGGAGTCATGTCAATGTAGAACTGTACAAGGTAAGTTCGTATGATCACGCTAGCTATCGTGCAAGCACCACCACTATACACTTACGACGTGTAGCTAGCTGATGATGCCCCGAGAATTTCCAGGTTCTTGGAGACAATTTATAATTAGGTGTAGGTGTTGATCTTCCGTATTTCTTCATCAGAAAATTCTAAACAATTCCTTGCCACCGTTAACTTTCTTTACAGAAAACTGATATTGTATGTATAATGCTAGCATGTTAATTTATCCTACAACCCAAACTTTCACAAACGTCTAACAATAATACATTAAAACCAGACACTACTCGTCCCTAAACTTTTAAAAAAATGTGTACTGTCCAATCCTGGCCAAATTTAAGGAGTGGTTCCTGATAAAAAAAATTTTAAGGTGTGGTTTGTGATGTGGTGATGAGGGATAAGCATGAATATATCTTTAATAAAAATAAAAGTAGACTCAAAAATTTTCTATCCTTATGGAGTATTTAATCTGGTTAGAGTTTCTAAAAGCAAAATAAAGTACAATTGGCCTGCAGAAAGAGGTGATTAAATAACATAGTTTAGGAGATAGTTAAACTTTATTTACTCTGTACAAATTTATATAGGTTCTAAGTAGTTCAATATGCAACTAGAATTTTTTTTCAGAATTGTTTTATTTCAGTTACTAATTTTTAAATTCAAATACATAAATCATGGCTGAAACTGCATTTGATTTTTTTTTAAAAAAATTACAAACAATTCTTTTTTAAAAAATAACTTGCACTGGCACAATATTGGTGCAATTGAAACTAACAAAAATGGACCTATAACATATTAAAGTTTACTAGAACACAAAATTAATGGTCTCTGTCTGGATTTTGCTGGTCAATTAGTATTTTATTTTGCAGAACGAAATTTATGCAGCTTAGAGAAAATGACATTTTTTAAGATTTTATAAATATTTATTTAATTCTGGAAAATCCAGGGTAGTGAAGGACCTCTTGTTCTTTTCTCTTTCTTTTCGGAAACGTGGAGGAGCTCTTTGGCACTGGCCGTTTGTGTGCTCTGCTCGTAGACGATGCAAATGCGAAAATATGCAAAGATGATCAGTAGATGAATTAAAAAAGCGTGGGCTTAATTAGGCACACGCACGCATGCATTAACGCTCCCCCTGCTGTTGATTAATTACGACCATGTGCTCGGTTGCTAGGACTCACTACTACAGAAATCGTTTTTGCAGACGGGCAGAAACGATCTTCGCATGCGGTTGGTCGGCCCGCATGCGCGAAATGATCTGTGAAGATCATCATTTGTGCATGCGGCCGGCCCAGCCGTATGCGAAGATCGATCTTCGCATGCGGTCCATTAAGAGGGCCGCATGCGAAAATAGATCTTCGCATGCGGCCTATTTAAGCAGCCGCATACGAAGATCGATCTTCGCATGTGGTCCACTTAACTGGACCGCATGGAAAAATCTATTTTCGCATGCGGCTGCTTAGGTGGACCGCATGGGAAAATCAAATTTAAAAATAGCTGAATTAGTATCCTATATATTTTGTATGATCTATTAACGTGGTCTGGAATATATATGAGATAATCGGATTGTTGTTAATATTGTAACAAACAAAAATGCATAACCAGAAATTCAAACGTCATTTACATATGAATCTACAAGTACAAATGCCACAGATGTTTCGTTACATATATAAAAGTAGTGTTCATGTCATTGCATATGTTCTTTCTCCCACTCTCTTAGAGGTTGAAATTTATCTTCCAATGCGAGTTCACTCTGGTTGTCGTAGAAGAGACCTCTTGCGTTGCAGATATCACGACGGATGAATCGGCAGAGGTCAGCGCACACGTTCTAGATAGTTGTGTCGTGGAATCGTTGTGCAACGTAAGGGATTTCCGGGATCTGTGCACAGAAAAGATAATATAAGGTTAGAAGTGAAATGTGTTTTCAATCTGGGTTTATATGTTAAGCAGAACATGCTCACTTACTCGATCACTGGTTGTTTGGTACCTCCCGTTGACTCTGAGCATCTCGCACACGTAATATCCGCACAATTTGGTTTCCGGTGGTTGTTTATAACACTGCGATATAGTAATAAGGAACCGATCATTACAAAGAATCCAGGGACTAATGTACTATAGGTTGTTAGTATTGGTATATATATGTTCGTACCGGCCAGCCAGTCTTGACGGATAACTTCTTCTTAGCCGGATCGTTGACTGGTCCACCTCTTTTGCGGTAGTACATGTGTGCTCTGTTTGAAGAACAGAATTGTTTCTTCAGTACGTACAACACTGCAACTAGGAAAAAAATGAATATTGAAATGTTTATCACTTACAAATTCAAAATAGTGAGGAATTCCATAAACGTTTCCTTGTCATAGTGTGCGGGGTCCAACGATACAATCAATTGGTCTTTTGGATATACGAGGAATAGTATGTAGTGGTCGCTGCAATTAAGAAAGAATAATTACAGTCAGAAAATAAAAAAATTGAGTGATTGATTTAACACACAGGAGAGAAAGCTTACGTCAACGCGTTTGAGACCATTAAGACATTTTTGTCGGTGTGCGCCAACATTGCTACTACCAAGTATGTTGCTACTTCTAGCTTCTTGCCCTTGTGCAGGTTCTTTATATATTCATTCTTTTCGGCTGGGGTCTTGTCAACCAATTCCGTGCAGTCGGCCCTCATCTGAACGGTGTGCTGTGTTTTGCATATCCTTATTGGATCGACGTATCCAACCGGTGATCCAGTTCTATCAGCTTCGTGGAATTGCATCATGTACAATGAAGATTGAAGTAATGAGATTTTTTTTGTTCGGATTGACACATGTAAGATATAAGAGTTGATACTTACAGGTAGAACGCGGCAATTAGATTCACGTCCATTTTATCTAGCTTGTAGATGGTGTACAGGTCCCGGAAAGAGATGAAGAATATCCATTAGGTCCACTCATGAAAGCACCTTCTGGGACGGCGACGCTGATGAAACCGAGACCCTTCCTAGCTGCCTTGATGTACCATTCATGCATGGCTCTTATTTCCCACGGTAGCTTGTTCAGAAGATTTGTTGGTAAGAATGGTTTGCCATATTCGTATTGTTCAGGCACATCTGCTGAAACCTAAGTCTGCACTTCATCTTGGGCACTTAGTACTGACTTCTGGCAGTCTGTCATGACGTGAGCAAGTTCTTTTCTCTTATCAGAATTTCTGAAAGCTGAAAACATGAACTTCTCTTTATCCTTGTCAATCTCCTTTGGGTCGTATGTTGATATCAACTTTCGAATTGTACGACGAGGTTCCAAAGGAGTAGACTTCGGTCCGGATATAGTTGCTTCAGGTTTAGGCACTTGTTCCACCAGAGCAGACTGGGGTGTGGGCGGAGAGGGTTGAACTGCTTGCGGAGAGGGGGGAGGTAGAGGTGCTGGCTCTTGGGCTGGGGAGGGTGGTGGAGTAGGTAGGCGAGGCGGGGACCTAATCGGTGGTGGTGATGCAGGATCTTGAGGGGAAGGTGGTCCAGGAGGCGACGGTGGTGCTGGAGCGACAGCTGTCTTTGCTTGCGTTGAGGATGGAGTTGTACATGTCGGTGCTGGAGCAGCTCCTGTTAGGATTATGTCTCGACGATGCCATAGGATGAACTGATTTACTGCATCACCGAGAAGTTCAATCCCCTCCGGTGCAGGGATGTCTAGTTCCATTGAATTGTGCTCGCTATGTACCTTAGCGACTTGTACCCTTGCATAATTGTCAGGGATTGGCGTGTTGTGGAATTGATGACCCGGTATCGCTAAACCTGTTGCAACCTCTTTAGTCTTTCCTGCCCGGCCGATAGGAATTACAAGCGAGCAAGGAGTTGGTCCAGTTATACCATCCACAGCGCATGGAGTTGTGTCCATTGAGCCTGCACTGCTACGTACTTGAGTTGTTTGCTGTGGTGATTGGATGGTTTGCTGACAGTCAGGGAATAGCCGGGGAAAGGCTGTGGGGTTTTCAGCTGCCAACGAGTAGAAGTGTTCCTTAACTTGAGCATAGATTTTGTCTGATAGTTGCTCCTTGTATTTGTCCCTTTTCTTATAACTTGATGAGTCCTGTGGGAACCCTATCCTCCAACTCGTCTTTGAGGACAAACCCCTTACACGTCCAGAGTGTTCGGCTGTCCCCAACACCACAGTAAGTTGGTCATTCTCCCTCCGGGGGACGAACTGTCCTGCTCTTTCTTTCTCGGCGATCTGCTGCAAACTTGTTGTCACCTGCTCTATGTTCGGAGTCTCGAATAGTATATCTCCCTCTTCTGACACTTGGCCAGTGCTGTCCAGTTTTTGCTACGTTCCGCCATGGGGTCTACTAGCAAAGGTTTGCCAGCCGCTGCAAACTTTTGCTCCGTTTCGCGCCATCGATCGACGTGCCCAGCGTATCCGCTCGACCCCAATCTATGAGGATACTTGTTCTTCTTCGCTAGATCTGACATTTTTTTCCTTAACGCCAACGCTTCAGCTGTGGTACGATCCGCAACGAAAGTATCCCAGTCAGCCTGCGATATATGCCCGTAGTCGTTGAAGGGGGGAGGTTCTTCTGAACGTAATCCCGATTTAGATCGGACTTCCACTGTCGCCATCAATCTCCCATCTTTTTCAATGCGTACTCTCTGCCCCTAACCTCCGCTCCAAGAGGGTACAAGAAAAACTTCTGTAAATCATTCCAGAGGAGTGTTTTAATGTTCTCGTCAACCTTTTCCCACATCTTGACATTGATTGGACAGCGTGTCCTCGCCAGAGTGCCACAGGTGTTGCTAAACCTGGACCTCACAATTGGTGGCTCGACGAGCTTCCCATCCGCATCGAGAGCAATCACGTTATATATGTCCTTTGGTAATTTGTTCTTGCTACGCTCACCACGTCTTCTTTTCCCACTTCCGCCTGCACTCGCAGATGTATCCGTACGGTCCGAGGCAGACGTAGCAGTGTCCATTTCAACCTCGTCCTCTCTGCTAGTCCTCTTGGCTTTACGCTTTGAGCGGCGTCTGACTACCATCTGCACAATATAAGTGAGTCCCTATACCATTAGGTGGATTTGCTATTTACGTACGGAATAACATGTGACTAACGATGTTAAACAATACTTATGGCTTGTTCCATAGGAACGTAGTCCGGATCACGATCGCTAGGGTTGACTTGCGTTATTTCCATCGGAAACGGGTCACTTGGTGTGCGCCATGTTTCTTCGCTAGATGCGTCAGCGGGCTTGTTGCTACCGGAATTTTGAGGAGTTTTGCCTTCTTCAGGCGCTACTGGAGCGTTCGATGGAACCTTGTCGTTCGACATCTTACAAATTGATGTAGAAAGATGAGTATAGCACCGAATATTACTTCTCGTATCTAATCTAGTCTATATTTCCTATCTGAAATTGTAAAATGTAATCTAATATTTCATCTCGTCATTACCAAAATTACATAAATCCCAATATCAGCTGCATGTGAAAATCATGTACATTCCCAAACACAAAATTTAACATAATCCACAATTTAACATAAGTCCAAAAAATCACATAAGTCTAAAATTTAACATAAGTCCCAAATTGTAACACCATATCATCTCATAAGTCCCTATATTACATAAGTCCCCTAATTAACATTAGCCTCAATTTAACATAAGGCTCAATTTAACATAAGTGTCAATTTAACATTAGTCCAAAAATTCACATAACTCCAAATTTAACATAAGTCTCAAATTTATATTAAGTCCCTATATTACATAAGTCCCATAATTAACATAATGCACAATTTAACATAAGGCTCAATTTAACGTAAGTCACAAATTAAAATATCATGTCATCTCATAAGTCTCAATAATACATATAGTTGAAATGTCAAATTCAATCACTCTTTGTAATCAAATCTCACTGTACCATTGAAAATATGTTATGTAAAAAAAATATATTATGTAAAAAAAATATATTATAGCTGATTTTTAATATGTCATTATACCTGCTCTAAGAGTTGAGGTTTATAGTAGAGGTGTAACCATGAAATCTACATTATACAATGTATTGCCTCTAAACACACGACCAAAATAATTTTCTTTTGATGATTCACTCTCACGCTATCTCACTCTCTATTTGCAGATTTTTTTAGTTTGTGTTGAGATTGCTCCTTCAATGAAGGAAGTCTCGTCTTCTCTCTTATTTTAGTGGACCCTTACTTAATAATACATTATTTATGGACAAATTACAACCTATGTTAGAAATTCTTAGAAATCTGTTTTAAACCTATGTTACAACTTTACAATAGTTCCGATTCATCTGTGTGTACCCTTGGATAGTTATCACAAAAACATTCACATGAATAACCATTCATGGAAAGAAAAAAAAACAGGCTATTCACTTGAAAATTTTTACATACTGTTTGGAGTGAGGGGGGAGAGGAGCCGGCGGCGAGGCGGGCAGCGAGGGGGCCCGGCGACTGGGGCGGCGGCGAGGGGGCCCGGCGAGGTGGGGAGAGGAGCCGGCGGCGAGGCAGGCGGCGAGGGGGCCCGGCGAGAGGGGCGGTGGCGAGGGGGCGAGAGAGGAGCCCGGCGGTGAGGGGGTGAGAGAGGAGCCCGGCAGCGAGGGGGCCCGGCGGCGAGGGAGCCCGGTGGCGAGGGGGCGAGAGAGGAGCCCGGCGGCGAGGGGTCTAGGCGGCGGCGCGTCAGGAATTTTGGCAGCCTGGCGGCAAGGGTTAGGGCGCCTGGACTTAGAAATTTTCGACCCCGCGCGCGCTCCTATATATAGGCCCAGATCATCGCATGCGGCCTGCTTAAACGGCCGCATGGAAAAATGATCTTTCCATGCGGTCCTCTTAAATGACCGCATGTGAAAATTATCTTTCCATGCGGCCGACTTAACTGGCCGCATGGAAAGATCATTTTCGCATGCGGCCGTTTAAGAGGACCGCATGCGAAAATGATCTTTCCATGCGGCCAATTAAGTCGGTCGCATGTGAAAATCATTTTTCTTTATATTAGAATTTTAATTTTCACATGGTGTTTGTTCTCATCTAAAAAATCACATATTTTGGCAAAAAACAAACTCTTTCACAAATGTTAGATTATAATGAGTACGAAAAAAGAGTCACTTTAATTCATTGCTATAAATTTGGAACACCATGGCAACTAAACGTTACAAACGAACTAGGTCTTAATTATCCTTGCAACACCATCTGATCGAAGGTACGACATATTAGCTTCGTCGATGGTTCGCTCTAACTTCTTAATTCGCATAGGAAAATCAGTAAACAAAGGTACATCGTCGAACTGGTTGTAATCAACGGGGTCTTCGATGTTGTTGATGCCTACAATCTGTTGCTTTCCGGTGACGACAATATCCATCTTTTGATCCGAAGGGTCCTTCACGTAAAAAACTTGAGCCACACGCTCTGCTAAAACCCATGGATCATCCTTGTGGCCGGTTTTACTGCGATCGACTATCGTTAGCCCGTAGTCATCCACGGAAACCCCTGTTGTGTCTCTCACCCATTCACAACACAGCACGGGGATCTGGATATTCAGGCCGTAGTCGAGTTCCCATATTTCCTTTATGGTCCCGTAATACAACTTCTTTTCACCAGTCGTGTCAATCACTTCGACACGAATCCCACTGTTTTGTGCTGTGCTTTTCCTGTCCTTCGCATTTGTGTACAAGGTAAATCCATTGATGTCATACCCTTGCCATGAGTTGACAATACTTGAAGGCCCACATGCCAATCTATGTAAAGTAAGTTGCTCCATGTCATCACCAACTGGCAGGTTTAGGTCTTTGAACCATTGAGGAAATCGACACTTGTGCTCTCTTGAAACCCAATCGGCGGATCGTCCTGGGAAGCAGCCTTTGATTTCTTCAATGTGTCGCTCAATAAATGGCTCGACGATAGCGAGCTGTTGTAGAACGCTGCTGTGTGCCACGGCCACCGTTTTGTAATCATTATCGAAGAACTGCTTCCTACCAACAGTACCCCTTCCAGATAATCTCCCTTCGTGTCGATGCACAGGAATCCCAATGGCATTAGCATCCTTTATGTAATCCATATAATACTCGACTGCCTCTTCTGTTGTATATCCCTCTATCATTGATCCCTCGGGGTGAGCGCGATTGCGTACGTAGCCTTTGAGGATCGACATGTAACGCTCATACGCCCACATCTGATGTAAGTATAAAGGACCAAGTTCGATAATCTGAGGGACAATGTGGACGATCAAATGCTCCATCATATCAAAATATGATGGTGGGAAATACATCTCAAGCTGGCATAGCGTCTCGATAGCGAATGTCTGAAGTGGACCTAATTCGAGAGGATCAAAAACCTTCTGTGATATTCTGCTGAAAAAGTAACACAATTTTGTTATAACCACCTTGGTATGGATAGGTTTGACTGCCCTTATAGCAATTGGTACTTGTGCCGTTGTGGTAGGAACCGTCGATGTCGCATGTACACTGTCTTCTTAGACGACGTAAGGTACTTGTACGAAGTTTTATCCAAACATATCAGACATCCAGTCTTCCCTTTAATCTGCCCTGATAATGAAAAGTTTGCAGGTAAATCATTGATGGTAACAAATATGATCGCACGTAGATTGAAGTGCTCCCGCTTAAACTCATCCCACAGTCGTAACCCCTCCTTCCATATCTCCTCCATGTCCTCCATCAAAGGCTCTAGAAAAACATCTATATCGATTCCAGGTTGCCTCGGACCTTGTATGAGGATAGTGAGAAGAATATACTTTCGTTTCTGACATATCCACGTCGGCAGATTATACATTGTGAGAAGAACTGGCCATGTGCTGTGTGAGCTACTTAAATCACCAAACGGGTTCATTCCATCAGTGCTCAACGCGAACCTTACATTTCTTGGATCCTTAGCAAATTCTGGATGTTTTGCATCGAATGTCTTCCAATGGCGAGCGTTGGCAGGATGTCGAATCATACCATCTGTCTTCCGACTCTCTTGATGCCATCTCATCAGCTCAGCATCACTCGGGTTTGAGTACAGACGCTTCAAGCGGTCCTTAATTGGTAGGTACCACATCACCATTGACGGAATCTTTCTTTGCTTACGCTCCGATGAATCTGGGTCGATACACTCTCTATCAACGGTCCCATTTCCTGTTTTATACCGACCTACGCCACATGTTGGGCAGCTCTCCAAGTCCGCATATTCTTTACGGTACAATATACAATGATTCTCACAAGCATGAATCTTTTCAACACCAAGAGTTAAAGGACATATGAGTTTCTTCGCTTGATATGTGTTCGATGGTATAAAGTTAGGCTTAGGAAGCAACACACTCAACAAACTCATTAGATCATTAAAACTTGTGTCCGACCATCTGTGTTTAGCCTTCAATCTCAGAAGTTCAAGCACTGAACGCAATACTGTGAAATCCTTATCACATCCCTTCGCTTCATCGTAAAGAAGATCCTTCGATGCCTTCTCCAATGCCTGCCAATGGTCTAACCCACGTGATCGGCCAGCTAGATCCTCTGGTTCAACATGGCGTAGCATATCCTCCAGATCAAAACCACCCTCAAAATCATCACCATTTGTGCAAACATCTACATTCATCCTTTCACGGGACATGTCTTCGATTACAAAATTCTCGGCCTCATTCATCTCGAAACTTGAATCTTCATCGCCATCTTGGGGATCAGCGATTTTCCCGTGATATGTCCAAACGTTGTAATTGGTGGTGAATCCATGCTGCATTATGTGTCCCAATATTTCACCAGGATCTACCACCAATTTCTGATTCTTACAGTGACGGCACGGACAAAATTTTTTTGTCATACTCTCTGTCAAAGCATGCGCCTTAGCCTTATTAATGAATTTAGATGCTTCCTTCACAAATAATGGGTGCGTTCTCCGCATCTCATACATCCATGATGACCGATCCATCTATATGTAAATACAAAAAGAATTACAAATACAAATAATAGACCACAGCTATTTTATAAAAACGTGTAACTACATTTATATCACTCAAAAAATACAACAGTACAAGTAACTAGTACGTACACAAATTTACATTCAAAATTTGCCCATCAAAAACTATATTTTAAAGCTAGATTTTCCTTAAACTAGTTAAAACAAACCTTGTCACAATTTTTAAAATATCTCCAATTTCCACCAACGAAATTTAATAAAAATGGAGCCAAATGGAGGAGGATAGAGAGTACTACACCTTTCATATAGACTTCAAGCAAAGATTTCGAGTTGAAAACCTCCCCCCTATTTGTTGCTTGCAATAGGAGAGAGAAAACTTCGGATTGAAATGCTCAATGTCGGATCTGTTGCAGGATATATGGGCCCATCATCGCATGCGGCCGCTTAAGACAACCGCATGCGAAGATGTATTATCGCATGCGGCTGCTTAAGATAGCCGCATGCGATAATAGCCATATTTTCGCATGCGGCCGTCTTACGGGACCGCATGGGATAATGCATGCGGTCCCGTAAGACGGCCGCATGCGAAAATACGCCTATTATCGCATACAGCTGTCTTAAGGCAGCCGCATGCGATAATCTATTTTCGCATGCAGCTGGTTGACCCGCCCCGGGGGGCGATTTTTGCAGGCGCAGCCACATGTCGCCCGCATGCAACCTATAGCCCCCTCGTACAGAAAAACCATTTCTGTGCTAGTGACTCTATACTTCCTCCGTTCCAAATAAATACATTTTTAGTATTCAAAGCATAAAATAGGAGGAAGCAGAATGATATTCATGTCCCTAGTTAAATGGATGCTAGATAGGAGAGGAAAAATGGTTGGGAACAAAATGGTAAGAAATTTAATTCAAGGTGATTGGAGGAAAAGTTAGTAGGCTAAAGAGTACTATTTCGGTTTCATTATTTTTAAAGTTTTTAAAAATAACACGATCTCTAAAATATATCTTACACTATGTTTTTCTATCATAATTTATACAATATCATAATATATACAATAAGTACATATTTTTTTACTTTTGTTACGGTACTTTGTAAGACAAATCTATATATGTTGGTTTAGTATCTTCAAATTGAATATTTTATAATCAAATTTATAAAAGTTTGAGCTTAATCTTATCTAAAACGTGATTGACTACGAAACCGTAATAGCCAAGAAATTGTTCGGCACGTTCCGGTATTTAATTTACACACGTGCTACATCCATAGTTGCATAACGTTCGTTGCATTGCATCACGTGCGGGTTCAATTCGTTGCATTGGTCTGGTCATGCGTGACAGCGTGATGCATCACGTATAATTATAGATCAGTTAGCAGATTCAAATGCATAGATTAACTTGATTAATTGTGATGTAGAACCCCCAAGTTAGGTTCTAGATAGGCCTAACGCCGCCTAGGCCCATTGGCACACTTGGGCTAGTTCTTAGTTGGGCCTACTGAAGGAATAAGTTCACTTGACATCCCAGAACATTACACCGAGTTGTCTAAGATCCCGAGAATTTTTTTATCTTTAATTTTATTTATTAAAAGATTTAAAAAATAATTTTTCATTTCGAAAATTTACAAAACTAGTCGCCTACCATTCTCTGGGAGGGCGATATTTAAAAATCACCCTTCCAGAGGGCAAGTTTTCCTACGTGGCACACGGCCGGCCAACGGGACCGCAAAATTTTGCAGGCGGCCCCCTTACCGCCCTCCTAGAGGGCGATTTTTCGCTCAAGGGAGCCGCCTGCAAAAGTGCTGGGAGGGTGGCCTGGGTTTTTTGCAAGCGGTCCCCTTGTCGCCCTCCCAGAGGGCAATTTTTCGCTGAAGGGGGCCCGCCTGCAAAAGTGTTGGGAGGGTGGCCTGGGTTTTTTAGGTGGCCCACTTGCCGCCCTCCTAGAGGGCTTTTTCACTGTTTATTTTGTTTTAATTTTTCTCTTGTAAGTTTATTATTATTTTGCATTGTTTTGATAACGAACGAAGCATTTACAATTGCAATGATTTATTTGTCACTAGGATTGGATCCCTAGAAGGGGGGTTTTTTACATCTAAAATGTTAGTTAGGTAAGTTGCGTATAATGTGCACAATTGAATGTAGAATTTAGAAAAAATATAAGTATTTACTTAGAAATATGAAGGAATACAATGCATTGGGGCGTCAAAGGAACTTTCTAAACTGAAAGGATACAATCTCATTAATTTATAATTCGTGACCCATGCAATAACACACCATCATAATTAAACATCATTATGCTAAAATAGTCCAGAATTGTTATCGATACACGATACTTATTTGTCGGTTCCGACAAAGCGATCATGTGGTTATCTACTGTCCCCTCGTGCATCGTTCATCGAGTATTGCATTTTCGTGCTCCTTCAATCGCTGGTATTGTACTTGCGTTTCAAACTCAGTTACCTTTTGGCTATGATATGTTGGAGTGACATTGTCGATCCACAAGGTGAATCCACACATCCTTGGATTGCCCTAAGAAATAAATGTAGTTAGTTAGTTAGGGTAGTAATATTATGCAGATCATAGTGAAATTGGAAAAATGTAAGACGTACAACGAAGTTGTTGTCTACGTTGGGGCAGACGAAATATCTCGTGCCAAATGTCTGTTCTGCAAAGGAGGTAGCCACTTGACAACGATCTCTACAATGACACTTTGAACGCTCCAACTATTTCGGTAAACCTAATGGATTTTGCCTCTAGTTTAAGCTTGCAATTTCTACCCGACGTTCGTACTCCATCCATGCATGAATGAATTGTCTTGTCGGATCAGGTTGTGTTATCGTTTCACCGATGGGAGTCACTCTCACCGCATCGATCCACTGTACGAACTGACATTTCCTTACATCCTCCTGTTTATACAATTTTATTAGGTACGGTAAGTACATGAAACTAGTGGTTAGTGGTAAAGAAAAACTGGTACTTACAACGAAATCGTCGTCAACAATGTTAGGAGAAACGAAACATCTTTGTCCTCGAGTTCGTTGTCTTATGGAACTTATCACCTGACAACGGTCACCACAACGATACTCTGGACATTCCCTCCATGTAGGTAGTCCCAGGGGATTTACCTGTCATTCTAAAGCTTCTGCAACAATTCGCCTTTCATGCTCATCCTTTCGCCTAAGGTAGTCCGATCTTGTTTCATTACGTGAATATCGACGTGTGCTGTCGTTTTGTGGGTTCTTTGTATCTACCCAGTCAATGAAGTTGCACACAGTACTGTATGTCTGCGTAAGATGTCATGATGTTTTACAAACAAGTTAGCGTTTTATGTATTGACTACAGTTAACTTAAGTTGGAAAACATGACTCATACTTGATCAATGTTTGGGCATTGGAAGAATCTCCTGCCATGAGTTTCTATCATGGGGGATGTCTTAAGTATGCATCGATCCCACAGGAGCACAATGGACGGTCACACCATGGTGGAAACCAACCGGCCAAAGGATCGCTTCGCTAGTAGAGACGCTCAAGAAATTCAGCTTCCATTGTTTGAATATGTATGGAAATTTGAGAGATTATATGTAGGGCTTGTATTAGTTTTATCTATTTTATAGTGAACGAACCGATGCTAGAATTGGTTGTAACGATAGTGAGTGATTTGAACGGTATGTGACAACACGAGCACGCGGCGAGCTGGGTTTACTTTAACTGATCAAGCAACGCCAAAAGATGATCGTGACAACTCGAAGGCGGTACTATGGCTATCTCTTGCAGTTCACTATGCGACTAAATGGACCCGCCTACCACGCGTTGAAAGTAGGCTTTCGTATGTGACAACACTATCACGCGCGAGCAGGATTCACTTTATCTGAGTAAGCATCGCCGAAAGTTGATTGTGACTACTCGTACAGCTACTGTTTCTATGTATTGTGGTTTAATGTGCGATTGTGAGTAAAGTTGTTTGTGACTACTCGAACAGGTACTGTTTGTGTATCATCGAAAGTTTGTTGGAGTATGCATAAGTAGTCGGACCAGCGTACGTGGGACATGAACTAAGTCGTCAGTGAGTAAAGAGAATGATACTGCAGTAGTAAGTCCTAATATAATACAAGGGTAGAGTAATATAAACCAAAAGAATAGTGTGTGCTATAGTCGCAGAGCTGGACCACTACTGTCGCAGCCTCTTACCCCTGTCCTTCCTACCCTGGGCCCTAACGTGTCCCTGGGAGTACGTCAGACGGTCCGGTGGTACGACACATCTTGCCCGTCCCTTTGGTACCGGTGTGACCTTAGCCTGTACCTGTGTGTGAGGTGGTGGAGCTCCGCCAAGCTATGAGGAGCCAAGTATCTCCGGGTGTGGCTCAATGTCCAAGTCGTCGTCATAGAAATGGTCACAGGACCAGAGCCGCCCGCGTGCGAGAAAGAGGCTCCTACACGAAAGATCCCTGCCTGAAAGCCTATTGTACAAAGAACATAATGTTCGTCAACTTAAATAATATTTGGAACAACCAGTACAAGTAGTATAAGTAACGAAAGACGCATGCTCATGGGGATGGAATCGCGACTGCATCTCCGGATGAGGGAACGACACTCGATGCGAGGAACTGCTGGCCGCGACGAAGGCGCTTGAAGGCAGACGGTGACCTGCAAGGCATGCATTGGATTCGATGACATGTTCATGTTTGCTTCGAGAATGAAAAAACACATTATGTAACTAACCTCTGTACGGATCACCATCGTGAGAAGCCGCTGCTGTGGGACGCACAACTCCGGACGTAGGGGCGCGTGTGCGGATCACCACCGTGAGAAGCCGCTGCTGTGGGACGCACAACTCCGGACGTAAGGGCGCGTGGGCATGGTTGAGCTGGAGGTACCACGTCCACTGCGCTCCGACACGAGAAGGCGCGCAGTACAACGCGCATCTTGCTCTGCATCTGGTCGAACGTCAACCACTGCTCAGCATCACTCAAGTGTAAGCCAGCGTCCAACCTGACTACCACCGAGTTAATATCTGCATTGACAGCACGTGCGGTGTCGACCTGTTACAGACAAAAGACCACGTGTTAGTAGAAATCAGAGATAAAATGAGTTAAATCAGTAGTAATTCAACTTACCCCCATGAAGAACTTTTGGTCACGGTGCGTGGGGTACACGCCAGTGACAGTGGCAAGGTGCGGCTGTGGCACGGCTGGGGTGTAGGTCACATGGGCATGGGTGCGAGGTAGGTACCAGTGGAGGTAGTAACGATAGTTCTCTTTTGTGTGCGGCCAGAGCTCGTTGAACACCTCCTCTATAGCTAACACCCAGTTGGCCACGTACTGCTGTACGTGCGGTGCCCAGCGTGCCGACTTGCTATCCCCGGTGAGTCAACCTGTTAACAGTGCAAACTTAGTTAGCTCGATTAGGCAAACAAAAATTATATTTGTAATTTGAGCACTTAGTACTCACGCATGGTCTCTAGGCAGGATGGTAGGCTCCATCTCGTTGCGGAAAACCTGTCTCAAGCCGAACTGTCTCATCACATGGTGTGGGCAGTGAGGCTCGATGAAGATGTCGAACACCAACGGCACCGCCGTGAGCCATTACGCTGCGTCACGTGTGCACAATGACGAAAAACCTAGAGGTGCTCTGGCTGCGATGGCCTGCTCGGTGTACGGCTCCCAGACAACGTCGTTGAGCTGGAGACGATCGAACTCGAACACGAAGTCTGGGTAACCTTGTCGCACCTGCACGTGAGCGTAATGGCGCTGCCCCCATAACAAAATAGGGATTTTATGAGCTAACTTACAAGAAAATGAATGGTGCAACATAAGAAAGCTTTAACTTACCCCACATCGATACCAGTACGTCCCCATCGTGGGCCCGTCCTCTGGCCACTGTGTGCTGCGTCCTGTCCCGTACAGTGCGGGGTCCACCATAGGTCGTCCTATGGCGAACTGCTCAGCTACCCAAAGCTAGACGAGCAGAGGGCAGCTCACGAAGATAGCTCCCGCATCGGTCTTCGTGCACGCTTCGCAGTGGGCACGGTAAGTGGCAGCTAGAACAGCATATCCTCAGCTCCACTGTGGCATGTTGCCTTCCTCGGTATTCATGATGCCGCGTGCGTAGTGGATCAACCCCTTATCCACAGCGTGCCCGTTAGTGCTGTTGAACATCACCAAACCGAACAACCAGAGCAGGTACGCTTCTAAAGCACGGCGAACCGAGTACTCATCAGCGTCTGGGTGGAGCTGGTCAGCCTACAATTGATAAACAAATGTAAGGTTCATATGAATTGGTTGGGGGAAAATAACAAATGTAAGGTAGGTGCATTTAACTTACGGTGAACTGAAGCAACTAGGCCTTGGAAGGCCCGGCGGTAGTGTAGGGGAGAATGGGAGTGGGCGGCGGTAGACCAGGAAGGTGCATCATGTGCAAGAAGCGCTCTGTGATATCCTTCTTCCATCCTCCACCACCATCAATGGGACCTACGGCATCTCCTGCAAGAGGTAGCCCGAGAATGTACGACACGTCCTGAAATGTCGGTGCCATCTCCCCACAGGGAAGATGAAAAGTGTGCGTCTCAGGCCTCCAGCGATCTACTAGAGCTACAAGGAGTGACCTGTCTGCATCCCACTGCTTCGCCGGGCCTCTCTCATCCGCCCCCGCCTCGACAAGCCTACAAAGCGGTAGTAGGCCTACCTCACGCAACCTGCATAATGTAAGGTTCAAATATTAGTAATGACAAAGTATAGTTGAGTCAAACGTGTATAAGAAAATAGGAAATACGCGTACCACAGAACGTGTCGCGAGTCGACACGCAACAACTGTCTACTCGTACGTGGACGGAAGGTGTCGAGCTGCGCACCCTGGACTGCAGATAGGTAGGAGCGGTGGTTCCTGTCAATGCCTACATAGTTCGCAACAATGGTAACAGTTAGAAGATATATTATAAGAACGTAATCAACAGCAGTACAAATAAAAATTACTCCAACATAGTTAATAACAGTACAAATTTAAATGACGCATGCTACGGTGAATACAACAACATAATTAATAAGATTACAATGCAAAATCAAATTGTTCGCACGAGGACGCCTAGGACGTGCTCTCCTAGTTGGTGTTCCTTCCCCAGGTGGTCGGCTTCCATCACTTGCCTCTCCAGATGGACCAACATTCGCGACGATAGGGCCTTCTGCCGTCTTCGGGCATTTCTTGTAAGTATGGTCGCGCTAATCGCACTTACTGTAACGTAGAGTCCTACACCTGCTTCAAATTCGTCCATGTAATTTCTGATGCGTATTGTCTGACGCCGACCTTTTTTCACCCTTGTCTTCGATCAATGTAAAACACTTGGGGCCTCAAAGTTGTATAAGATCCCGAGATCCCGAACCCATATATCTCCTCACTCCATATATGAATGATTGCTTATTTTCTGAAATAATGTGACATGTAGACATCGGGAAGAATGCCACAATCACCGGCAGCAGCAAGTACGTGAGAGCAAGGCATGTGTAGAAGCTTTGGCTTCATACAGCTGCAACTGCATCCGCCATCCGCCTTAAGCACACATTCCTGCAAGGCTTGCTTGCGGTAGATACCACGCCGGCTCCTATCAACACACATTACTTCATACCGATGAACTTTTGTGCCTTGAGGAACAACTCTATGCCTCTTTGCCTTAGCTATCTTATCTTCCATGTACTTAGTGACTACACTGCCAAATATTATGTTGTTATCTGCCATTGAGGGACCAATTTTCTTGTATCGATCCCTGAAGTCGGCCTGAGTGCCGTGAAGGATAAATTCAACAATACCAACCAATGGGAGTCCTCGCACTCCTTGCATTACCCAGTTGTACACATCTGCCAAATTAGTTGTCATTTTTCTATATCGTGAACCATTGGTGTTGAAAAGTAAAGACCACTTGTCCTTTGGTTCGTTCTCAATCTAATGAGTGAAATTTCTGATAGATGATACCGATCTCCTTCTCATTGTGGGTGAGTCATCATGTAGTGCACCAAGAGGTACTGGAGGCTCATCACCCTCAACCTGTGGCTGGTGAGATTGTTCGTCTGTTTGCTTCGTTATTAACTCATCCAACCTTCTCCAAAACTCATTAAATTTCTTCTCTTGATTCTGTGCACACAACCTCTTGAAAAGATCCATCAGATACTTGTTCTTAAATTGCTTGAAACAATTGGCACTCATGTGACGCATGCACCACCTACTCTATAGATCGGGCCACCTAGCTGGACGTCCCTACTCATCCCAACCATTCTTCAAGTAGTCAATAGCCCTCAGCATGCCTGCATGACTATCATGTATGAGGCAAACATTGGGTCTCATACACATGACTGCACTGTGCATTCTCTTCAGGAACCAGTACCAGCTTTCAGTGTTCTCACTCCCCACAAATGCAAACACCATAGGTAACACCTGATTGTTCCCATCAGCTCCAATCGCTGTCAGTATCTGACCCCTGTATTTACCGGTTAGAAATATTCCATCTATGCATAGCACAGGATGACAATGCACGAAAGCGTTGATGCAAGCACCCAGTGAGAAAAAGGCTCTTTGCAACACACTCTTGGTAGGATCATCAGCAGATGGAAATGTATGAATGTTATAGTAAGTAGTACTGTTCCTCTAGGCAATGCAGGCTAACAAACGAGGCAAATTATCATAGGATGCTTAAAATGTGCCATACCTCATCTCTAAAATCTTTTGTTTCGCTCTCCAGGCCTTGGCATAGCTTATGGTGTACTTGAATTTGCCTTCAATGTTACTAATAATTGATCGTGGTTCAAACCCATTATTGCATACAACACTGTTGTACATCTCACTTGCAATAAAAGCTAAAGTGATGTTGCGGTGATACTTCTCCACCCCGTGTAAGTGGCACTGGTGCTCGGTTACAATGCTAACTTTCCAATAATCATTCCATTTACCCTAATATGCATGAACACGCCATGGACAATCTTCGTTCACGCACCTCACTTTGTACACATAATTGGTTGACCTGACCACCCTAAACTCTCTCTACAATGAGACCGCCCAATGCTTGACCGCCTCCTTCATATCCTCCTTATGAGCATACCTAGCACCCTGAATTACCTCGTTCGCCTTGTATTCCCAGGGTTCATGATGCCCTTCTGAGGTAACAAGTCCCAAAAAGTCCTCATTTGTCCAATCAGTGGGCATTACATCACCTTCCTCATTGGATGATGCATCGCCCTTCGCTTGTTCGTTATCCGAATCTTCCCTCTCCATTTCATCAACGAATATTCCGACTCTCTCCCCCTCATCTGCCACGCCCATGGCTTGCACGACTCTTGTTTGATTTTCCTCATTCTCCACATGACTGGGATCCTCAACATCCTCGGTTTCCATTGCAACATTTGTATCCTTTTCATTCACCGACACAAATATAACAAGGGGCCATGACTGTTCAAAAGCCATCTCGACATACCTTCTCCAACCATCAGTGTTATCCATCGGCATTAGTTTCCAAAAATAACCTTCCGTTGCACGACTCACCACAACAGATACTGATAGTGTGTTCACTTCTGGGTCTATTCTAAATCCTCGCATCAACCAATTATAAATTGACTGAAATGTTCTCTCGGCAAGCCTATCAATGCCCTTCGATGTCATTCTAAAATCTGACAGATCAACATCATCTGGACCAAATCTAAGGTTGCCTTGACCGTGAACTAACTGAAATATGACCTTACTTGACATTGTGCTTGATGAAAAAAAGTAGGTCGACTAAGTTCATATTCATGTATATGTACTATGTCATAAGGTACAGTTTCTAGAAATATGTTGTCTGTCCTTAGTCTCAAATTCAACAAACAGGATGTGCGCTCCAGATCTACCATCTAACTAAAATATATTTTCAAATTTCCATTATACCCTACATCCAAAATGCCCTAAGTCGTATTCCCTTGTTCTTAAATTATACAAACATATTATGTGCTCCAGATGTACTAAAATATACGGTTCTAAAACTAAAACGCTACAAAATGTACAAACACAATACGGTACAATGTATTTACCAACGATTGAGTCGGCAAATCGGTAGGGCTTCGCCTCTTTCCTTCTGCTCCCCCTCACCTCTCCCTCATCTTTTTTTGGATTTTGAGTGAATATAATGAAGAATTGGAGAGGGTAGAGGGCTTTTATACCTGGAGGGGATAAAATCGCCCTCCCAGAGAGCGGCAAGGGGGCTACCTGCAAAATGCCAGGCCGCCTTACCGCTCTTTTGCAGGCGGACCCTCCGCATAGTAAAAAACACCCTCCCAGAGGGCGGCAAGGGGGCCGCCTGCAAAACAACCAAGGCGTCTCACCGCCCTTTTGCTGGCGGCCCCCCGCACAGCAAAAAATTGCCCTCTGCAAGGGCGGCAAGGGGGCTTCCTGCAAAAGACGACTCCCGTTGGCCGGTCGTTTGGCGTCGGCCAACGACCGTGTGCCACGTAGGAAAACTCGCCCTCTAGGAGGGAGATTTTTAAATATCGCCCTCCCAGAGGGTGGTGGGCGACTAGTTTTGTAAATTTTCGAAATGGACAATTGTTTTTTAAATCTTTTAATAAATAAAATTAAAAATAAAAAAATTCAGATCCCTAAACCGTAATACCAAAAATCTCTATCCCTCAACTATCACAAACGGAGCCAAAAAAAGAAAAAAATCCGAGGCAATATCAACCCAAAATTTTCCCTGTTTCGCTGACGTGGCATGCGGTGGGCCCCACATGTCAGCGTCATCTTTTGCCCAACCACGCACAGGTCAACGGCTCGGTGGTGTTGGTTGAAGGCGACGGCCTCAGATCCGCGAGGGGGTGGGCCGGTGGAGAGGATGTGGCGGTGATGGCACCGGCACCGCCCCGCGGTTGGCCGGCGATGCCAGGAGCGGCACCACCAGCGGGAGAAGGAGAGGAGGTAGAGGATGACAAGGTCTTGGTGTCGAGCCGTGGCGTTCCCGTGCGCCACAAGGATGGCCCAGTCGACGCTGCCGAGGAAACCTGCGATGTTGGAGTAAACCCCCTGCGCCTTGGCCCAGTGCTTCACGCACCGTAGCGTGGTGCGCTCCAACGGGGGCAAGCTCTGCCAGCACACTGGGCAGCGACGGCCATGAAGAACGATGCTCGTGGGCACGCCGTCGCAGCGGAAGCCGACAAACTCCCTCCACCTTCTCGGCGGCCGCCGCTACGCCCGCTGCCCGCCGCCGCTACGCCCCGCGCCCCCTGCCTGCTTCACCCGCCGCCCGCCACCACTCCGCTACCGCGCTCGCCTGCCGCTCCGCCGCAGTGCTCTCCCTCTGCCGTTCCTCCCTCTGCCGTCGAAGAAGAGAAGAGAGGAGAAGAAACAAAAGAGTAGAAAAGAGAATAAGAAAAGTGAAAAAGAAGAGATGTGGACCCCACTTTTTTTCCTTCTCAGTTACAGGTGAGCCCGATAATTATTTATTTATTTATTGCTGACTAGGATGCTGTATCAGCGTAACCAGAGATCCATACTGATATAGAACCAAAATTATACGGTTTTGTATAGTTTAGGGGTGAAAATTTCTGTTATTACGGACGAGAGATGTCATACAGACACGACGTAAAGTTGAAGGAAGGCTGGTGAACTTATTTCTATTGTAAAGCACTTCAAAAGCAAGTCCGGTCATAATGCCTTTTGAAATTGCTATTTAGCTATCAGTCGCGCGCCTCCTGACACGCGCGATCATTTTTTAGCTCACGGAACATGCACAAACTCTGTACGTACATAGCAAAGTTTATACATATATATATATATATATATATATATATATATATATATATATATGATGAAGTAGGTAAAATTTGCTATATAACATCTAAAGTTTGTGCTCTTTGGTGGTGGACATAAAAAACGTGAAACGGTCCGAAAACATCCTAAATATTTTGGTAATTTGTTGAAAGACATCATCTCAATTATTTTACTATCATTTTTAGACTAAATGAAGAGAGAAACATGTTAAAACAACAAAAATACCCCTTGGGCCACAGCACGTCAACTGCTCATGGTCGAAAAACCACATAAATTTTGAATGACCAATCTGAAGTTCTGTACATACCATCCATCCATCTCCAAGAACCGAACTCACCTTCGCATGTATAGTTCGGTTCGTGGAAGCTTGTTACTACATGACAGGCTTGACTCAGTTCGGCTCGGTTGCCGTAACGAGCTAAAGAGCAGCTTGGCTCGGCTCGTTCTCGAGCCATCTCACGAGCCTTTGGAAAAAATACTTTGGCAGGGAAAATCAAGAAAGTTAGAGGCTGCACAGCAAAATATGGTAACTAGCAATCAAGCGTCATTTGTTTTTGATGTTAAAATGTGCCCTACCAAATTATTGGTTTTTTAAATAGTAGTTGTCTAGTGTTTTGTTTGTTTCCAAAATGTGCCAAAAAGACGCATAAGTTACCAAAAAAAAATTGGCACTATCAAAATTTACCTATATTTTGGTATTTGTTAATATTTTGACATGGTAGCAAACCAAACGGCACAAGTTACCAGTGCAATCATGGTTGAAAACCACAGTAATCTGGAGTTGTGGACATACCATCCTCAAGAACTGAACTCACCTCATCCTTAGCATCATTACTTCATTAGCAGGAGAGAAAGTACTACTCATCTTTTCTGAAGAGAACTACTCCAGTACTACAAGAAAACTGGGTTTTACTCGTACTCCTATTCTATTGGGTTTATTAAAACCGTTCCTTTGGGATGACAGTAATAAAAACGTAACAAAAATATGTAAAATTGTGTAAGAAAATTGATCTTCTCTGATTACGTATGTTGGAAGCTGTTGTCGAAATGACAACTGCATACGTCGAAGGACGTGGTCACTCGACGGTTGTTGGGAAAGTAAAGTGTATTAAATTCAGGATTTTCTCGGGCTCCCCTCTTTACATGGCCCTAGGGGGCTATTTATAACCCCATTACAGGTCCCCTATTAGGGTTTAGGCCTTTTACAGGGGAATTTACATGGTCACCCTTATGAAAGGGACACCCATACGGGTATTCAACGTAATTAAGATACATGGGCCTTCATTGGCCGTCTGGTAACCACTGGCCCACCGGCCAGTAGGCCGGGGTGATTGGGCTGGCCCACTGGGCCTTCTTGGATCGGGCCCAGCCTGGCGAAGTCATCCTCTTTCGGCGTACGCCTTCGCCATGCAGCCTTAACCCAGACTGGCAGGGACCTGGTGCAACTCTTCGCCCTTTATCCCCTTCGTCCCGTTGTCTTCGCCATGGGGCTTCGCCCTGACGGGTCTTGGGCGCCTTGAGTCCGAATCCTCGCTGCTTGGTTGGTTTCGGCAGGTCCGGTCGAAAGGTCTCATGGCATACTGCCAACAAGCCCCTCAGGGGCAAGGGTGAGATAGGAGCTTCGGCCGAGACCGTGCAAACCATGTAGTATGGTATGAGGCACCCCCTTTCGACCGATGCTCCTGCCGAAACCTGACTTGTGCCGCTGCCAAGAATGAACAATGATGAACATATAGATTTCACCTTTTTTCGCATATGACGAAGCTATTTTTACTATTTTTCTAGGCCCAAATGAACAGTGATGGGCATTCTTCTTCGGTAAATAGTGAAGCTATCCCCTGCTGTTTCACTGGGCCGGGGTGAACAGTGATGAGCTTTTTCCCCTGAGGGCCCGCCACTGCGCGACCTGGTGCATGGGATTTTACCGTTTCGCCTACCCCGCGACACGTGGCAGTTCCCGATTGGCCGGGAAGGCGAAACATCGCCTGGTAGGCTATATATTCTTACTCTCCCCTTTTCACCACCATTACCCTCGTCATTTTCACTGCAGGCGCTCTCTCCTCAACTTTTTACTCACGGCGTTCTGACTCAAACGAACCCTTTCGCCAGCTAACCCCCTTCGCTAGCACACGCTTGCTTCGCCATGGCCCCACGCAAGCCGAACCCCGTTTCCACGATAGGTCCTGACCCCGGCCAAATTGACGAAGATACCACCGCGTTTCTAGGGGTATCGCTCATAGACGGGGATGAGCTGGCGAGGATGGTTGATTCGGGCCTGGTGGCGGAGGGGCGAGTGTTCGCCCCCAGGGATGCCGAAGTGCCGAAGCCCGGCGAACACCAGACGGTTGTGTCCGTGTTCTTCGAGGCTGGTCTTCGGTTTCTGTGCAACATATTGTTGCCGGAAATTCTTCGCCTCTTTCAGGTGGAGCTGCCCCAGTTGAGCCCTTTGGCTCTGGTCCGCATCGCCATCTTTGAAATGGCGTGCTGGACCGCTGGGTTCGAGCCCAGCGCCGAGCTATTCAGCGCTATCTTCTCGGCCACCGTAGACTCGAAGACGGTGGTCACCCCTGCTGGGACCAGGAAGACAACGTTCGGGAGTGTGAACTTTAATGTTCGCCCCGAGCGCTCCGACTTTTGGCCGGTTAACGCCGCAATGTCTAAGTGGGATCACCATTGGATGGCGAAGTGGTTTTACCACTCTATCCTCTTCGAGGCTGGGTCCGAAGCGGCGAAAGCCCTTCGCTGGCGGCGCCGGGCGATCTCGCAAGTCCGGAAACCGAGAGTCGCCATCAGCGGCGCTCTGGAGGCACGGTTCGCCCTGCTCCGCAAGGTTTGCTCCCGGCTGAGCTGCCGTGACTTAGTTGAGGAGTTTTGCATGCTTCGCGTATGCTCCCTCTCCCAATCGTGGCAGGTCGAGGTTGATTGAGACGAAGAGGTCGACGGCCTGCCGAAACTTGTCATACCCACCGGGGCGAATGGTAAGTTTGTATTCTCCTCTTTATGTTTCGCTCTTTGTTTCTTTCGTTTGTTCGACCTCTTACATAACAGCCTACCTTTTTTCGGTGTTGACCCTTGCCAAGGCCGACACTGAAGCCCGCAAGCTGATCGGCGATGTGTCGGTCACTGAGTACAGCCAGCTGTTAACCGGACAAGCAGCTGGCCGGGCGAACCAGGTCTACGTCGGCAAGCTCCCCGCTAGGACGAAGCCATTCAAGGCTGATGGCGAAGCGGGCCCGTCCCGGAAACGTCTGCGGGGGCAAGTGAAGTTCGCCCCCCGCAAGCGAAAGGCCCCTACCTCCCCTGACTCCGACATCGACGATGAGGACGGCGTCGAAGAGCAGGAGGACGCGGGGGAGACCGAGTTCGTGGCCGAAGTGGTCGCGGATGAGGCTGGCGACAGCCGCTCCGGGACGCGCGGCTACACTCCGACTCCCAGCCCGGAGCGCGTCGAGACCGGGGCGGAGTCGGTATCCTCTCCCCTTCGCAGCAAAGACGTGGAGGGAGCGAAAGCCTTGGTTGCGATCGCTGCGACTAAGGCGGTGAAGGGGGAGTCTGCTAAGAGGGCCCCCTGGAAAAAAGGGGTCGTCACCATCGCTAATGTCTTTAGCGATGATGAGTCTTCCGACGGGACACCCACTTCACCCGCCGGGCGAAGCCAGGGTCTGACGATCGCCCTTGGAGCAGCGGGCGGGGCTGGAGCTTCGGCTTCAGCCGAACAAGTAGTGAAGGCGGCCGCCCGGGTTTTCAATAGCCCCGTTCGCCGGCTGATCGTTTCGCCCCTTGCCCTTGATAAGGGTAAGAAGGCGGCCGAGACATCCGGCTCGGATTATTCACAGGCGCCGACCCGCTTCGCCCCCGGCGACTTCGAGACCCGGGCGGAGCTCATCCCCTTTATTGAGGGGGTGAGCAATATCGTCGCCCCGGTCGGCGGCCCTAGCCTTTTCGCCGAGCTCAACGAGTTCAACAAGGGCTGCTCCGCCGTCAAGAGCCTGGCGGTTCGGGTAAGTTGGCTTCTTTTATCTTCTGTTCTCTTTTTGTGTCGTTGTTTTCGACATCCTGGCTTATCATTTGCCCCTTTTCTTTTTGTTGTTTCGCCAAATCCTTGCGGCCCACTGTTCGACGGAGCGAACAATGCGGGCTCGCCTTGATGGCCTGAAGAACTGTCTTCGGGCCAAGGATGATTAGCTGGGCCGCAAGAGCCTGGAGATGGAGGGCCTTGCTCGGTCCCTCCGGGAGGCAATGGCGGAAAACAAACGCCTCCAGGCCGAACTGGATAAGGGCAGCGAGGCGAAGGCGGAAATCGATCGCCTCAAGGCCGAGCTGGAGAAGGAGCGTGGGCACTCCGCCGTCCTCACCGATTATTACAACCTGACGGAGCCGAAGATGGAGGCTCTTCGTCAGGAGGCGAACAGGCGGAGGCGAAGGCCCAACGCCTTGCACGGGAGGTGGCGAGGGCCACTGAATCCGCCAAGACCGCCTGCCGCACCCTTCGCCTCGCTCTGTCCGACATGGGGGTGAAGGCACGGGGTGTTCCGGGTGAAAACGCCTCAGCAGGTTGGCTGTGCAGTTTCCGACTGTGCGACGGCGTACGGTGATTGCTGTGCGCGCGTGTCAGCGGCTTTCACCCTGGGCCAGCTGCAGCAATCTGGGTGCGAGCATATCGCCCAGTTCCCCGACTTCGCGAAGGGGGACTGGGAGGTGAGCGCCCAGGACATTTCGCCAGTGCTCCGCGCCTGGCGTAAGCAGTTTTGGCAGAAGGATGGGCGATCTGCCGCCAAGGCCCGTCTGCTCGAGCAGCTGGCGAAGACGGAGGCGGCAGACGAAGGTGCAGAGCCGGTGGAAGAGGGTGGAGGCGATGCTCAAGATCACCCAGAGGTGTGAGGCCCTCCGCCCGTTTTTGTAAATTTTAACAGTTTTTACTTTTGATGTTTGCCGTATAGGGTGAACAATGTAAATATGATCGATGGCCCACCTTATTGTAGAATGTCTTAATATTTGGAATGTATGACGATTTTCACCAACTGTGTTCAATGTTCTTCGTACTCGTGCTTGCTTCTCAAAGCCTTTTCGCCCGGTTTATGTGTTCCGGCCTCGGTTTCTATGCTTTCGCCACATGACTTCCCACTGTTTGCAGGGTCTACGCCGAAAACTATGCGTTCGGCCCCCTTTTGGGGATTGGCAAAGCAGGAACGAGAAGTTTGTTGCGGTGAAGAATTTGCCGAAAGCCCGGTACTTGCTTTGGCCTATTTACGGCGATATGACGATTAACGGCAACAGTCACAAAGTCGTGAACGTTGCTAACTGGATGCGAACACACCCCGGGCAAACACTGGAGGACTACGATCGTGTCCACTCAGTGCGTTTGGAGGGCATGGCCCGTTTCTGGCGAAATCATCAGAGGACTGATCGGCAAGAGGCGATCGCCCGGCGCCGTTACAGCCTTTCTCTTGTTCCGCCCCCTTCTCCCCTTAGGGTAATTTACAACATTAGTAGTGACGACGAACCCAGTTCGCCAGATTACTCCTCTGAGGGTGGTAGTTGTTTTGGGGGTGAAGATGTAATTTATTTGTAAATTAAGTTGTAAAGCCTGCTGTGTTTATTTCGCCTGTGTCGTGTTGTATGACATGTACTCCTCGATTATTTCTTCCGAAGTTAATAAAGATGTGCTTTTATTTCCTTTTCGCTATTTTCGCATTGTCACTTTTCGTGCTTTCGTTAGGCCGGAATATATCGGCCCCTTTGCGTGTGTTAGCGAAATAGGTATGCTAACTTTTCAGCTTTTGTCTTCTGTCATCAATCTTTGGTACTCCATCGCGGGAGTAGCACTTGTTTTCGTGTAGATCGATTACAACGGTGTTCGGTTACTTTATCCGAAACAAGCTGTCACGGTTTCAACGTTCGGCGAGCGATGCTTCGGCCGATTCGTTTCGCCCCCTGGCGTTTTCGCGGATCAGGCGTTTGCCTTGGGGTTTTTTCCACGAATTATCATGTACACATGTAAAAAAGGCAAAAGACACCACGGTTTTATACTGGTTCGGGCCTCCGGAGTGGATAATAGCCCTACGTCCAGTTTTGTTTCTTTTTCTCCTTTTTTTGTATTTTTGTGCCGGAAGGCTTACATAATGGTAGATGCCGAAAAAGCTACATAACAGTATGTACATTTTTACATTTTGGCGAACAGGGTGCCACCCTTTCTAAACATAGAAACGCTTAAGAGAAGCGGCGTTCCAGGAGTGATCGAACTCTTCGCCTTCTAGTGTTGCTAGGCGAAAAGAGCCCGTCCTTGACCTGTGCTTGATGAGATATGGCCCTTCCCATTTCGACTCAAGCTTCCCGACCGCTACTGGGTTCGCCTTTTTCCTCAGGACGAGATGGCTAGGTAATAGCTCTGTTGGGCGAACCTTTTTGTTGTAGGTTGCCGAAGTGCTTGTGGCGTACCTTCGCATGTGTTCTAGTGCTTCGACTCATACCTCCTCAAGGAGTTCGAGCGACACTTCGCGCCCGTCTTCGCCCCCTGAGAACATCACCCTTGGTGAGTTAGCCCCTAGTTCTGTTGGGGTCATCGCCTCGTCTCCGTAGAGGAGCATGAACAGGCTAAACTTGGTTGGCCTTGTGGGAGTTGTCCGGAGGGCCCAAAGAACAGACAGCATTTCGTCTGGCCATCTGCCCTTCGCCGCCCCCTCAAGCCTTTTCTTGAGCGCCTCTAAGATCTTGCCATTTGTGCGTTCGGCCGCCCCATTCAACTGTGGGTGCGCGACCGATGCGAACCTGATTTCCAGGTTTAGTCCGTCACACATCTCTCTGAATCTATCAGAGTCGAACTGCTTGCCGTTGTCCGTGATGAACTCCTTCGGCACTCCGAAACGACAAACAATGTTTTTCCAGACAAACTTCTGTACTGCCGCCGAAGTGATCGCGCCGAGTGGTTCGGCCTCGATCCAACGCGAGAAGTATTCAACGGCTACGATTGCAAACTTGTACCCATTTCGCGCCACAGGGAAAGGGCCAATAATGTCTAGCCCCCACCTGGCGAAAGGCCAGAATGGTGCAATGGGCTGCAGCTCATATTGTGGTGCATTCTGGCTTCGGCCGTGTCGCTGGCAGCTTTCGCACTTTTTGGCCTGCTCAACACAAACTTTCAGCACAATGTGCCAATATACTCCCTGGCGAAACACCTTGGAGGCAACTGTTCTTGCAGCTTGGTGTGCACCGCACAGCCCCTGGTGTATTTCCTTCACCATTTCCTCACCCTCGGCAAAGGAGATGCATCGAAGCAAAGGTTGGAGCACCCCGAAGCGATACAGCTGGCCCGAGACCAGCTTGTATTGTCTGGCTCTGATTTGTAAGCGCTTCGCTTCTGCCTCGTCCTCTGGAAGTATATTCTCCTTGAGGTACTTTACAAACGGAGTTCGCTAGTCATCTGGGTCTTCGCCCAGGTCCATTTGGTCAATGACCATGATATCCAAGGTTTCTGCGGGCACGCTTGGTGCATACAAGATCTCAAAAAAGATGTCTGGTGAATGCGGTCCCCCACAGGCGGCAGATTTCGCCAGGGTGTCCGCTTCCTCATTCTGACCTCTAGGCAAGTGTTCGACCGTTATCCCGGCGAAACACTTTTCCATAGATCGAACAACCTCCAAGTACTTTTTCATCCCTTCGTCTTTTGCCTCAAAAGACTTGTCGACATGACACGCCACCAACTTGGAGTCTGTACGGATCAGCAATCGCCGAACGCCTAAAGCCTTCGCTTTTCTTAGCCCCAACAACACCGCTTCGTATTCTACCGTATTGTTGGTCGTGTTGAACTGCAGCCTTGTGACATACCGAATCGGCACGCCCCCTGGCGAAGTGAGTACGGCCGCGGCGCCCGCCCCCCTGTGCGACCACGAGCCATCGGAGTGCATTATCCAAGGCTGTTCGACGGGCTGAGGTTCAGGGGCGGACGCCGGTGTCCATTCGGCCACGAAGTCGGCTAGGACTTGGGATTTGATAGCGGTGCGAGCAACGAAATGCAGGTCGAAGGGGGATAACTCCGCTGCCCACTTGCTGAGCCTACCAGAAATTTCCTTGCCCCGGAGCACTTCGCCCAAAGGATACTGTGATGGTATAGTGATTTTATGGGCCTGAAAGTAGTGCTTGAGTTTGCACGAAGCCATCAATAGAGCGTAAGCAAGCTTTTCCATCTCAATGTACCTTATCTTCGCCCCTTGCAAGGCTTCAGAGACGAAGTACACTGGTTTCTGTCCTGACTTTGTCTCTTGGACAAGGACTGCACTAACTGCCACTGGCGAAGCCGCTAGATATAGGGGCATTTCGCTTCCTGGGGTTGGGCTAACCAGGGCAGGTAGGCTTTGCAGATATTGCTTTAGCTCGTCGAATGTAGCCTGGCATTCAGGGGTCCAGCTAAACTTTCCTGCGCCCCGGAGGGTCTTGAAGAATGGCAGGCCTCTTTCGGTTGCTTTTGAGAGAAAACGACTGAGCGCTGCAATTCGGCCTGCGAGCTTTTGTACTTCACGTACGCTCGATGGTGGCTTCATTTGCTGGATGGCATCAATTTTCTCAGGGTTCGCCTCAATACCCCTTTCCAAAACGAGAAAACCCAACAACTTGCCCGCGCGAACCCCAAAAACACACTTCACCGGGTTTAGTTTCATACCCGCCGCGTGCAAGTTGTTGAAGGTCTCTTGCAAATCAGACACATGGTCGAAAGCCTTGCGGCTTTTTACGACGATGTCGTCGACATAGGCCTCCACATTTCACCCTAGCTGCTTGCGAAGCACCTTGTACACCATCCTGGCGAACGTTGCTCCGGCGTTCCTCAAGCCGAAAGGCATCCTGAGGTGGCAAAAAGTGCCGAATGGCGTGATGAAAGCTTTCTTGGCGATGTTGTCTGGATCCATGTGGATCTGGTGGTAGCCGGAGTAGGCATCCAAGAAGCTCATGGGTTCGCAGCCAGCTATCAAATCAACAAGCTGGTCGATCCGTGGCAAGGGGAAGTCGTCCTTCGGGCACACCTTGTTGAGGTCCGTGAAATCGACGCACATGCGCCACTTGCCGTTCGACTTTTTCACCAAAACCAGGTTCGCCAGCCACTCCGGGTGGTCGATCTCCTTGATCACCCCAGCCTTAAGTAGCTTCTGCACTTCGGCCTTCGCTGCCTTTTGGCGATCAGCGGACATCTTGCGCAGCTTCTGCTTTCTTGGCTTGGCGTCTGGCTTGACCGCCAGGTGATGCATGATGAGTTATGTCGAAACACCCCCCACTTCGCTGGGGCTCCAGGCGAAGATGTCAACGTTCTTCTTGAGTACTTCTAGGATGTTCCTAGTCTCCTCTTCACCCAGATCACCCCCCAGCTAGACGAACCTTGCCGGGTCAGTGTTGTTGACTTGCACCTTGATCACCTTGCCGTGAGGGGCTGGCTTCGGCATGCGTTTAGCATGCGGTTTGGCCTCAACATTGTGTACTGCTCTGGTGATCACAGCCAAGTCGCCTTTTGTCATAGCTGGAGGTTAAGCCCCTTTACAACGATCACCCCTGCCGGACCGGGCATCCTGAGCTTGAGATAATTGTGGTGGGAGATGGCTTCGAACTTGTTCAAGGTTGCTCGGCCGAAGATGGCGTTGTAACTGTACGGAATGTCGACCACGTTGAACAGTATCTGCTCTTCGCGCCTATCTTCACCTGTGCCGAAAGCTACCCTCAACCATGCCTGGCCGAGAACTTGAACTGCCCCACCGCCGAAGCCGCGAAGTGAGGCCAGCGCTTGGGTGAGGGCCAGGGTTGGTAGCCCCATCTTGGCATACTCCTCGGTGAAGATGACATCGGCTGAGCTTCCTTCATCTACCAGAATTCGCCGAACTTCAAAACCAGCTACCTCGGTCGAGATTACCAGGGGGTCTTGATGTGGGAACAGCACTCCTTCGGCATCTTATGGCCCGAACGAAATTTGCTGGTTCAAGTACTTCGGGACCCCTTCGCCTGCGGCAGTGATGTTATGCACCGTTCGCAGCTGCAACTTTTTCTGCCGCTTTGACGGTTGAACTGATGGATCGGCCCTTGTAATCACCTGGATGACCCTGCGCTGCATGTCTTGGCGCTGTTCGGTTGGAGGCGATTGCTCCTGGGCCGCCTCGCGAGGCGCTTTGACAGGGGCGACTTGATGCGGCCTTGGTTCTTGAGCGTTGCTTCGCTGGCGAATGTTTCGGCACTGCTCAGTAGTGTGCGAAGATCGCCCATGTTAGGCGCAATAAAGGTCCTTCTTGACCTTCTTGCGAACAGGCTGCTGGTGGCTGCCACCCTGCTGGGCGTCGAACTCCTTGCGGAGGGCTTGCACCTCTTCGACAGCCATCACAGCCTTGCCCGTGCGGTCAGTTCTGAATTTTCTCCAAGTCATGGGAGCTTGGCTTGGTCTTGGCTGCTGTCCCTGATTCGCCGGCTGAGGTTGGCGAACGGCGAGGGGAGCTGGTTCGGTGGCTTGTGCTTGCATCTGGGCCTGGGCAGTGGCGATGGAGGCTTTATCGTACTCAGCCTAGATTGCTTGCCTTCGCTTGGAGTCCTCTTCGCCCCTTGCGTACCCGTAGACGATGCGAAGCAGGTGCTCGAGAGTTTGCGGTTCTTTGTTGACGATTTTCCTTGTGAGTTCCCTTCAAGCAGCCCGGCCGAAACGGTGTTAATGACATCACGCAATTGCTCCCATGAGTAAATGCTATTAGATGGTAGATTGAAATACCAAGAGCGGACGATGCCGTCTAGAGCAAGATGGATTACCTTCGCCTTGGTATTTTCATCGCCGTGAGCGGCTTCGATCGCGGACTCGTAGATAGACAGGAACTCCTTTGGGTCTGTTTCGCCCGAGTACAGCGGAACGGGTGGGAACTTGAACTGGGGTGGGATTGGATGAGTTTTGATTCCCCCGCTTAGCGGCAGCCCCTTTTCGCCCCTGCCTTGCCTATGATCCCCTGCAGCGAGGGCCCGCTTGGCTGTGGATACGGCGTGGCAAAGGGCGCAGCCATAGCTTGTGCATGTGGCTGTGCCACGGCGTTCGTCGGCCCGGTTCCGAACGGAGGCGCTTGGGCGGCGTTGTAGAAGTCGAACTACGGTCCTTGGCACCAGGGCGAAGCCCCTGGCCTGGGTTGGTTCGACGGCAGCCAACTGGGTGCGCCTTAGCCGGTGCTCCCCTCCGGCCGAACCGAAGGGGTTGTGCTTTAGATGTTGTGGGGTTGATTGAGTTGCTGAAGGAAAGCTTGAAGCTGTACTTGCAAGGCCGAAGCCCCCTCCGTCATTACTTGCGATATTTGACCGGGTGGTGAGGGGTGCACCTGGACCACAGCCGGTCGAACCTGCGACCGCACGCCGGGAACCGAGTGCGCTGCTGCGGCCGAAGGTTGCCAGGGGAAGTACATCGGTCCTTGCACGGCTTGAGGTGGGATGTAGCCCACCGAGTATTGGAGGACTAGGGCCGGAGCAATCTTGGCTTGCCGTGCCGCTTCGTACGCTGGCTGTTGCTCTTGCATTTGGCGAAGCATGTCTTGGAGACGCGTCATGTTCTGCCGCATGGCCTCCATGCTGGCTTCGGCTTGCGCCTCAAGGTTGGGGTCGGCTTGCGCAGCAGTGAGTGTGATCGAAGTCAGCTGACTCGCCGAAGGGATCTCCGGCTCCTGCTCCGTCGAAGTAGCCGGAGCCGAAGGCGGTGGTTGCGGTACGAGCGCCGAAGCTGACGGCGCTGCCCCAGCCTCGGCGGTGGGCGCCGAAGGTTCTGCTACACTTTCCTTTGGGGTAGCAACCCTCTCCTTTGAGACCTTCGGTGGCATTCGCTCTCAGTGGTTTCGCTCGGAGGTCCCCACGGTCGGCGCCAGCTGTTGTCGAAACGACAACTGCATACGTCGAAGGACGTGGTCACTCAACGGTTGTTGGGAAAGTAAAGTGTATTAAATTCAGGATTTTCTCGGGCTCCCCTCTTTACATGGCCCTAGGGGCCTATTTATAACCCCATTACAGGTCCCCTATTAGGGTTTAGACCTTTTACAGCGGAATTTACATGGTCACCTTTATGAAAGGGACACCCATACGGGTATTCAACGTAATTAAGATATATGGGCCTTCCATGGGCCATCTGGTAACCACTGGCCCACCGGCTAGTAGGCTGGGGCGATTGGGCTGGCCCACTGGGCCTTCTTGGCTCGGGCCCAGCCTGGCGAAGTCATCCTCTTTCGGCGTACGCCTTCGCCATGCAGCCTTCGCCCAGACTGGCAGGGACCTGGTGCGACTCTTCGCCCTTTATCCCCTTCGCCCCGTTGTCTTCGCCATGGGGCTTCGCCCCGATAGGTCTTGGGCGCCTTGAGTCCGAATCCTCGCTGCTTGGTTGGTTTTGGTAGGTCCGGTCGAAAGGTCTTATGGCATACTGCTAATAGAATTATTCACCAAAAAGCGAGTTAAGACTGCCTTGATAGGACTGCGTGTGGACATGTGAAGGTAGCGTGCCTGTGATATATACCGTGCACAAACTAAAATGTATTGGACAGAAAACTGTGTCTAAAATAATGTAAAATATGGTGGTGGTGGTGGGGGGTGGTTATAAGATTGATTTGCGGGGTCATATTAGTCATGCAACATTTCACTTTCAGGTATAACGAAATTCAGAATGAACCCCAAGATTGTGTCGTGCGAGTCTGTCAGTAAATGCAAGTATCCACACATCACCTTCCTTAGTTTTCAAAATTTTCAAAGTAAAATCTCAAAAATTGGACATTATTAGGTTCTTGTTGACGGCTTTCCATGATTTAATTCCATGTCCTCTTGGTCACTAAACTTACAGCGTAGCTGAATCCCTTAGAGCACAAATACTTCTGAAAAGAACAAATTTTCCTCAGCAAAATTGCCACAAGACACCAACAAAAGGCACCGTGCAATAAACAAGCTGTTAAGGAAATGATGAACCTTTTTATGTTTGCATCATCTATTTGGGCTCTGCACAATTCACATCCTCACAGAAGCAATACATTTGACATACAAAAGGCTGAGCTGAACCGAGCAAGAGAGTAGGCTAGCATATATCGTTACATAAACAGAATGCAAAACTAATTGATAGTTTTCTTTGTCATCTAAAATTCCTCATCTTTTAGATGATACAGTAACCAAACAAAAAAGGCATTCTCTAACGTACAAGTCACATTCTTCAACTGTCAGTGGGCACTATTGCTTCTTGTCTTGTGCCATCTTCTTGCGGATCTCCTGTGCAGCGTTGAAGATGCCAAGTGTTGGTTTGTTGCAGACAAAGCACTTCTTATTCTTCGAGTGATGCTGAAAAAAAAGAACATATACAAATCGTCAGAATCTTCTTTGCCACAGCCCACAAGAGGCATGAAACATGAGCAACTGAACCGTATTCAACGTCTCAACATAACAGAACATGCACATAACACAATAATCAATCTGAAGCACAAAGAAATGATCACCATAATCAAATTCATGAATCCAATACTAAATAAACAACAATGTGCGCCAAAAAATGTGAACAATAAAGTGTTTAACAAGGTATCATCCAAGTTTCACTATCATCATGTTCTAATCCAAGTTAACAAGTACAAAGATCTTATTTTCAGCTTTACTACACTCTACATACAACTCACATCAACTAAAATAAACTAGAAGGATCCATTGGCATTTGAAGGTTTAAAAAACAGAATACTTAATTAAAAAGGATATGGACGACCATTTTTATTAGGTCTAGTCCATGTCATAATAAGCTCCCAACCATCTGATTATGGCCCTAACAAGATCACAACATTCAGAAAGAAAATTGGTCCATAGCAGCTCATTAGTCATTCACTCATTCAGTTGAAGAAGATACACAAAAAGTTGAGAGACAGAAGGAAGCTTATCTTGTCACTAATGGCAAGAGAAAGCATTAAGGATAGTCTAGCAGCTCTTTAGCATAGAAGCCCCACTTCACCACTAAGCCAGAGAAGTAATGGAAATGCCTCTAAACCATCCTGCTCCTAGTATTTTGCTGTGCAAGTTCTACAAGCAGGAAGGACACACACAGAAGGGTTATGCAGGTTCCAAACAGAGGCTTGCTAAGGAAGGTAACAAAATAAATTCTTATGTTGATGAATCTCTTTTTACTAAATTGACCCCTAATACATGGTGGATTTGACTCAGGTGCCACTCTGGACATTACAAATTCTTTACACGGATTATGTTACGCGAGGACCATAAGGGGGGAGTGATATCTTAGGGTCGCCAATGGAACAGAGATTGAAAGCAGTTAGAACGCTTCCACTTGCATTCGAGGACAGATTTAATGTTTTATTTGTTCCCAGTCTTTTTCTGGATGGCCATAACTTGTTTATTTCCTAAATGCAAGTTGAAGGACTGTCTTGACTTAATCTCTGCTCTGTTAGCAACCTTAAGATTTCGCTCTCCTCTTCTTTTAGTCATCACAGATCACCATTCGCTTGAAGTATTCTTAACATGCACAGTGCCACCTAAGACAATCCACCATGTATTAGGAGTAAATTCTGTAAAGAGAGATTCATCAACATAAGAAATTATATCATTGCCTTTCTTTGCTAGCCACTAACTGAAGCCTGCACATTTGTGCACTCTTTCTATGTCATGACATGTGCTTGTAGAACTTGCATAAGATCCAAGAGAAATATGAGCAATATATGGCTTAAGAGACATTTCCTTTGCTAGCCTTTCAGGGGAGAAGTGAAGCTTCTTTTCGGACTGAGCCACTAGACACTCCCTGATGCTCTCTCGCCATTACTGACAAGATGATCAGCCAAGACATGAAAATTGGTCCCTTCTGCAGCAATAACTGGCAATGGTGGAAAGTTCACTAGAGGTTGGAAAGATCGAGGCAGCTGGAATTGTTCAAGGTTGCAAATTGTTTGCCTCATGGCTGTAGTTCGAAACTTGCTAACAGTAAATCACAGCAGGAATAGAATCCAACAATGGTATACATTACACATGTAAACACCCCTTCAACTATTCATATTGTGTAGTTTTGACACTGACTTCTTAAATGTTCTCTTCACTTGAACAAATAGGTAAAATAACACCCAACCATGATTCAACCGTGATCTTCATTCGGCATGGCAGCTGTTTTAACACGCAAGTGCTGACTCAATTCTCAAGTCATCTCTCTTGCATCAAGCAAGTGACACATGCCATCTCTAAACGGGAAATATGACCAGATATAACCTGAAGTAGCTATTCTTACAGAGCTATTGTTTCAAAGAATACATCTAGAGCAATCTCATAAGAACCTAGGTACAAAACAAGCCTACAAATTATATCACATAACCAACAGAACTACAGTTACCCAATATTCATACCCTAAACAAAATTCTCCAACCCACGGTATATGAACAAATTATTAGGTTACCTTGTGCAGTGGCACTCATCACAAGTTGGCAGTCTATGTTCAACAAAGACCTACTGTACCAAGCCCAAGAAAACTCATATCTATATGCTCCACACTTCAAATGCATGATGAGTCGTGGGTGGGTTACATAGAGCCATAGAGGAAATAGTGGCAGCTCCTCCACTGGCAAGTTAAAATGTGATTGTCTCTAGTGCTTAACCACTGGTTTTATGAGGCATCAGTTGTCACAAACTGTAAACTTCCCAACGGGAGGCTAAGTGGGATTTTTTTTATAATCAGCACCATACATATACAATGGACAAGAAATGAAGAGGTAGGTCCTCCTAAGTTTCCAGAACTATTTCCACACAAAATGAAATAAAATGGTATAACAGTAGTATTTATCTTCAGTGTTAGTTCTATGAAAGGAACAACACCCAAGATTGCATGGTGTTTCGTTGTTTCATGATATAATTTAATTACTTATTACTTAATGTTAGTAATGTGTAAATTTTCTCCTGATTTTTCATATACATATTTGATATTTTTCATAAAAAATTCCACAGGTCAGAAGTTGCCTCATTAGTGGGTTCAATTCTGTCAACGAAGAATTTTTATGTTATATACCCAACTCTTTCTTAGTAGCTTCCAAAGACTGCTATCATTATGTAATACAAGAACAAAAATCTCCTTTGCTCCAAAAAAAAAAAACACTATGCCCTTGCTTCTAGCGGTATAGCCTTCTCCTATCCCACTCACATTTGTTCTCTTACAGTTCTACTATAAATTGTTGTTTGTTTGCTGTAACACTTATCCATAGTTTTTTGTAGTTAGCTTCACAAAACAACCATAACCAAACCTCGCCTCATCTCTCTCCACTAGTCCCACCACCTACATGAGTTGTAGTCGAGCTATATCTGATATTCTGGTCGAGCCACTGCTTTGTGGGACTAAAACACCAACACCTTCTGCACTGACAATGCAGGTCTTGTGTAGCCATATGACCAAAATCTTATGGTATAAGCACCACTAGCCAAGAAAACCTAGATTTATCTTGAGCTACGTTCATTAAACTAACGGCTTTGTCTAATTTACTCTAGAGTCTAGATTTACACTTGTTTCTGCAAGCATTCCTAGATTTTATCTGCCTGACAGTTATCAACACAGCCAAGTAAATGGTTACATTTGATCCTCTACAAGAGAAATTCCTCAGTTGGCATTCATGATTATCGATAAATAGTGAATGTAGAACAGACTGAAACATAAACATAATTATAAGCATATAATGAAAACAGAATAAACCGCTGCATACCTTTAACGCACAGTGCTCACAGAAATAGTGCTTGCATTTTGTGACCACTGGATCAACAAAAGGCTCCCTGCAAATGTAGCAGGCAAAGGGCAATGCTTCTTCATCATCATCGTCATCCTCCTCCCCTGCTTCGTCATCACTACCATCCCCACCCATAGCGATGCGGCGCTTGCGGGCCTTCTCCGCCTCCTCCCACTCCTTCTCTATCTGCCATCCAGACTTGTAGTCCCCTCTGTCATGCATGAACTTGCAGGAATCGCCATAGCCACAGTACCCCGTCTCCTTGTAGTCCTTGCAAATGTCCGGCTGGTAATCGAACCGAGCGGAAAGCCGGATGTGCGCTGACGCGCGGAGCGGGCCATGCGACCCGCCGGCCTTCTCCGAGGACACCGTGTGCTCGCGGCGGAACCCGGCCTTGTAATCCGTGTAGCCGTGGATCCCCTTGTACACCTCCCCGGAGCCAGAGCCGGAGGAGGGAGCGGAGGGGTTCTTCTTGAGGGACTCCTCGGCCTGCTTGAGCTGCCGCTCGCGGATGGCGCGCGCGTCGCGGTCGAACTCCGTCTCCGTCTCTAGCGTGGCGGTGGCGCGGCTGTCGGTGGAGGCCTGGATCGTCCGCGACGACTCGTACAGGAACCGGCGGGGCTCCGACGAGCTGTCCGCGGAGGAGAAGAAGAGCTTGCTGGTGGAGGACGGCGCCTTCTTGGCGCGCGCGGCGGCGATGGCGCCGGAGCCGTCGTCCTCGTCGTCGGAGCCGGCGGGCACGGTCGGGCGCTTCCGGATGTTCTTCGGCGGCTTCCTCACGAAGCTGCAGACCGGGGCCGAGCCACCGGACCCGGCCTCCCCGCCACCGCCAGCGCCGCCGCCGTCGGCCATCGAGGTACCCAACTTCTAGGGCTCCTCCTTCAAGGGGGCTCGTCGGAGTGCCGCCCAAGCGCCGGCGAGGATTGGACGCGCGCGCAACGGGAAGTCGCCGCCGAGAACGGGCACGCGGCGGGGAAGCAGCCGCCGGAGATGGGGCACGCCGGGGATGGCTGAAACCCTAGATGGAGCGGGTCGAGGTGGGGGAGAGGAAGCAGATCAAATCAGGTTTGCGAGAATTTTAGCCCATTTTGGGGTTATCTGCACTTGTCTGATTTCGGTTCACCGACCTTAAGTTTTAGCCCACTTCATAATGACGGTGGGCCCACATTGGCCGTCATACGAATGTTGGGCCAGAATTTAGCCAATGTAAGCCAGCCTACGTTCGGCTTATTTTTCTTTGGAAAATGTCCATTTCTATTCCCTCAACTATACCTCGAGTTTGATTTCTCTCCTTTGACGGTAAAACCGGATATATCAACTCCTTCCACTATTAAAACCAGGTATATTTGACTCCTTAGTAGTATTAACCATGGTTTATGTTAACGTCACGTCCACGTGGTAGCCTAGTCATGCAAGAAACTAAAAACTAGACTTAGGGCCCACATGTAAGGAGAGAAGGGAGTGGAGAGTGGGGAATAAGGGAGATAATCACTTACATGTGTGTCCACGTCTAGTTTTCAATTTCTTGGATGATTGGGTTACCACGAGGACGCCACATCATTTGTAGATGTATAGAAGACGAGGTCGTCCAGCAAAGAGGACCCTCGAGATCATAGCGCTGCACTTCCTTCGCGGAAGCAAAAACTAAATAAGGTCGGATTGTCTGATACTGGGTCGGATAGTCCAATGGATTGGATTATCCGAACTAAGATCGAACTATCTGACTATTGATGCAAAAAAAACACACACTGGCCTGAGAGATTTGCTTTACTCTAGTGCAGGTCCAAAATTAGGGTTTTAGGTTCAAGGGCGTGCCAGTTGATTTGATCCTGCAATCAACAAGAAAACATGCAAAGAATATTAGTAAATGATAGACAATCGGCCATAGGGCCGATTTCATATCGTATGTGACCTAGCCGATACAATAAAGCATGATTCGGCTGTAAGGCATAAGTAAATATGAAAATAACCCTAAAACTAGTATATCGGCTGTAGATATCAATGTTACATAATCAATAAATCAATTTTACTTTAGAAACAAGCAATTGGGATAGATCGAACTGAACCGAGACAGTATAAATTGCCCACGTCTAAAGATAACATGAAATAACGATTATATTGACTAATATCATAGCTGATATCTAGATTTAAGTGCATATCGGCTATAGCTCCGATACAGCCTTATATTAGGATATTCTCTAGAAATAAATATATTCAATTATGACCAATTAGATTGGTATTAAACTCAATATATTTATATTTAGATTAGATCCTGATATAAGGGGCAGATATAGAACATTAAACAAAGCATAAAACAATGTAAAACATCTATATCAGGTAAAATCGGCTGAAACCCCAATACTATCCTTATTAACAACCATAAAGCAAGCTAGGTATCATGATTCTAAATACGACTTAATAGGTTGGACTTAACCAATGCAGCATTAAGTATAAAAAGAAGCATGAGATCTAAAGAATCAAGCCGATGGTTACCTTTTCGGGATGGTGGATAAATTATATAATTTAAACCAACAAAGTAATCTAGCCGATATCGACGAAACCCTAAAAAGAACATAGCTGATATAAGTAGATTGCATTGTCGATCTAAATTATATAACATATATGATAACTCAGAGATTCACAACACAGAACTAGAGTGTCATAAAGATGTAAGCACTAGCCCTAATGATGCAAATCGCCATGACAAGATATACCTTTTCGCCGAAGATCAAATTCATGCAGCACGACTCGAAAGCACAAACTTGTCAAAAGTAGAAAACAAAGGTGGCGATGCGCCGAGATTGATTGAACGTCTGTTGTTATTATTTACAGGACCTCGGGATTATATTTATACCCGAAAATACAAACATTATCCATCACGGACACGACTCATATAACCTAATACAAATCCAACTAACGAACAAGTCCCTTAGGCGGACTCTTACCGAGAATATCAATAAGGAAATTACATAAAATATCCTAATTAATAGATACAATTGCCTCCTCAGGACTCTATCCGTACATGGCAATCCATATGAAACACGCTAACATAACCCGATAACGTGTACCGAGTCATATTACCAAAATCGACTCAATCGGCTAACCCTGTCCGACTCTGACTCTACCGATCCAGTTCATAGCCGATTCGGACTATAGCCGATTCTTACTCTGTTTCCGAAACGATGTAATCTCTTCGATTCTCTTCGATTATATCTCTATTTCCGATACTTTGAATTACCAAATTTGATCGTCAACACATGCCCCCCAAGTCCGGAATATTTGGTAATGTTTCGGATTTGCCAAATCTTATCTCCGAGATAATCTCGCTCTTTCCGTTTTTGACCGTTACTACACTGCTTTAAATACCTAACCGACGGCTTCCAGAAAAATGCCAGAGTCTGGTTTTTTATGAAGACTCAATCAACTTTGAGCTGCCATTGGACTTTAGGTTTGAGGAAATTAACCATGAAAAATTTCAAAAGTCCAGAGAAGTCTTTGCTGCATCCATAAGCCCTTGCATTCTCCTTGTCGGCATTCATCAAGACAGAAATATTAAAGTATCTTATGAATTCTATCACCCAATGAGCTCTGCAAGACAGTTTGGTATGGGTCAACTGCCAATCGGCTTGTGGTTTGCCGACAAGATACAGTGCAGAGGAGAAATATCATCAAGTCTGATGATGGATCGGCTACTCAATATCCCAGGACCTCCTCTTGGCAATATCAATGATATTGAGCTAGCTATGTTCAGGAGTAGGACTTTTACTTCATGGTGGGCTAAGTGGAAACAACATCTTTTTCACCAATCTGCTACCATTTATATGATAGATCTCTTCCCTGACATGATCCCCCAGGTAATTCTTTACTTTATCTCATTCTCATTACTATTTTGAATATATCAGCCGATTCTATTTCTGACTTATGAACTATCTTTGCTTTTTCAGACCACAGACTCATCTCCTCCCCGCACAAGCAAGAGTGCAAGGATATTGAATATGCTGTAGGGCTCTTGCCAAATGGATGCGGTCTAGCTCCTTCCACCATCGGCTACCATGCCCCCAAAACATCAAGTCTGCTCCAAGGACAGATAAGGGAACCAGCCGATGCAGACAAAAAAAGGAAAGCCAAAATACCAACTGCCATGCCACCAGCTACCAAGAGAAAGGCTAAAAAGCAACCACCTCCACCAGCCGATGATATTGACGAAGCCCTGAAAGAAGCATCCATCGAACGGGCAATAGATGAGGTCGCAGCTGAGTTCAGTGATGTAGGAGAAAAAACACCTCCAGCTTCCCCAGCTCCAAAACAAACTCCTACAACTCCTGCTGCCCCAGCAGTCTTCTCCCGGCAACCCAGAGTAAGTTCATCTCCTTTGATATAAAACCTCCTCATTTATTATCAATCTAAATTCCCAAACTTTGTACTTTGCAGAAGAAAAGACTAGCCGAGAAGAAAAAACCTGCTCCAGTATCGGCTAAACCAGTTGTTCAAACTCCACGGGTAATTCCCAACTCCCAAAAATATTTATTTCTTAGCCGATACCATCTAACACTTGTTCCATTATTCAAAATTTGCCAGTCTCCTTCTCCACCATCGCCTGTAGCACAGCCAATCTCTAGCGAACACACCGCATCGGCTGCAGGCAGTCATCATGTTGCAGAAGAAGTTGCTGCCCCTGCAATTCCTGTAAGTCTCAAATCTTTAAACATATCAAATCGGCTATAAAAATATTCTTTAACTTATATCCTCTTTATCTTCCTTTCTTTGCAGGTCCTAGCCGATTTGTTCTCTTTTGATATAAAGGACTACTTCGATGAAGAAACAAAAGGAGAAGCAACAAGCAAGTCCTTAGCTCCTCTAGCCGATGATGTAAAGAGGAATTTTGAAGACATCTCCCATCGGCTGGAAGCATCTCTGGACAGCCTGGTGGTCGATTGCAGCACTCTCCGGGCAAGATTTCAAGAGATTCAAGCTCTGCTCCCGGATGAGTTATCCAATATTATAACCCCAGCTATGTGCCTCGAGCAACACCAATTCAAGCTGGAGAAAGCCAGATAAAGGATAGTTGATCGACTGGAAAAGAAAAGCATCGAGGCCACAATCCAAACAAATCGGCAATTAGTGCATGATGAGAAGAACAAACTTGACCAACTAGCCGAAGAGCCGATTAAAGCTACCATAGATCAACTAGAGGCTGAAAGGATCGATCTGCTGGCCAAACTTGAAGAATGCAATGCCAAAATTGCATTGGAAAAACAGAAATTAGCCGATCTCCCAAAGGCCATTGGAGAACAAAAAGCAAAGCTGAGATCGGCTATAAAAAATGTAGCCAACATGATTAAGTCCCTAAAAGTAATCCCTGTAACCGATGGTCAAGACGCCCAAGCAATTGCAGAAGTTGAAGAAATTCGACAACGGGCACTATCGGCTATCCAACGCTACCTCTCTCACTGATTTCATGTAATAGGGACTTAGAAAAATTTTGTAACCAATCCTGTAATCGGCCAGAACACTTATCTTGTAACACATACTTTGATGTCCTTTATGCCGATCAATATTTTTGCTATAACATATGTATCGTCCATCGAGCCGATTTTATACTTAGCTAAATTCTGAGATAAAATTTGCTCAAAAAATTGCCAACTTTCGTCCTTGATGCCCCCAAGTTTGTAGTAGGGAACACAATGCTGCAAACTTATATGTCTAAGGGCGATAAAAATATCGGCCATCTAAAGGCGATGTAAATACATCGGCTGTCAACCATAGATCAGCAAATCATAGCCGATTATGAACCAATCCAAACACTTGGGTAATATTTCTTCAAGTACTTTCCATTAAGTGCTCTTCCAAATACCTCTCCATCAAGCCCTTTTAACATGAAGGCCCCTCTAGAAACGTATTTGTGGATTTGGAACGGCCCCTCCCAATTCGGTGACCACTTGCCGAATTTATTATCTCTGGTCCCTATCGGCAATACCAACTTCCAAACAAGCTCACCCTCTTCAAAAGATTTGGGCACAACCTTTTTGTTTTAATGCCTTGCAACTCTCTCTTTGTCCTTTTTAACTTTCTCAAGGGCTCGCATCCTAGCTTGAACCAAATCTTCTGACTCATCAACCATCAAATTATGATAATCATCGGCTGTCAACTCATCTTGTAAAGAAATCCTCCTAGAGCCGATGTTGGTTTCCCATGGTAATACGGCTTCATGCCCATAAACCAGTTGATAAGGGGGTACCTGAATTGCACCATGGCAAGCCATCCGATAGGACCACAACGATTCAGTCAAAATAGTGTGCCACTCCTTGGGGTATTCGGCTATCTTTCTCTTAACCAACTTAATCAAGCTCTTATTAAATGCTTCTGCCTATCCATTGGCTTGTACATAATATGGTGAAGAATTCAACAACTTAATTCCCATGCTATCGGCAAACTGAACAAACTCATCAGATACAAATATAGAACCTTGATCAGTTGTAATCGTCTGTGGCAAACCAAATCTGTATATGATATGTTCTTTGACAAAATTGATTGCATCTTGGCTGTCAACCTTCTTTAAAGGAATCGCCTCAACCCACTTAGTAAAATAATCAGTTGCAACCAATATGAACTTATGTCCTTTACTTGATGGTGGATTAATCTGGCCGATCATAACAATACCCCAACCTCTGAACGGCCATGGCTTGATGATAGGATTCATAGCCGATGCTGGTGCTCTTTGAATTGCTCCAAATTTCTGACAATCTTGACAACCCTTGTAATATCTGAAACAATCCTCCAGCATTATCGGCCAAAAATATCCAACTCTTCGAGTTAACCACTTTATCTTGTGAACCGATTGATGTGTCCCACAAATACCCTCATGAACCTCACACATAACAACTTTTGCTTCTTCCATGCTCAAGCATTTCAAAAGAACTCCATCAATCGTTCGATAGTATAATGTATCATCCAACAAAACATATTTTTAGAGCTTTATACCGTAATTTCCTTGAAACCGATTTGGAAGGATTCTTCAACTACTCAAAAACATCAAACCTCCAATCATCGGCTGGAATGCAGGACACTTCTACTTCAATCTCTTGTAACATCGGCTTGTAGCCTGATGCACCTTGAGCTAAATCATTAGCTTCGACGTTTTGCTCCCGAGGAATATGCTTCAAAGTAACTAACTTGAAGGTTTTCATCAGCTCTTGACATTTCTCATTATAGATCAACAAGGTATCATTCTTGCACTCATATTCCCCAGATAATTGACTTATCACCAATAATGAATCCCCCATGATTTCAACAGCATCAGCTTCAACTTCTCTCAATAATTGCTGTCCCTTAAGGACAGCTTCATACTCAGCCTGATTATTTGTAGAATATGGTTTGATAGTAAAAGCAAACTGAAAACTCGCCCCCCTAGGTGATATAATGACTAAGCCGATACCACAACCATGAGTACAAACAGATCCATCAAAAAACAAAGTCCATGGCATAATATCAATATTGTCAATGTTGGTATCCCTGTGTTCGACTATGAAATCGGCTATCGCTTGCCCTTTAACTGCCTTGGCCGATTCATAGCTGAGATCAAACTCTGACAAAGCAAAGATCCACTTCCCAATTCGCCCTTTCAAAACTGGAGCCGATAGCATATATCGCACCACATCGGCTTTGCATACTATGATGCACTCATTGGAGAGTAGATAATGTCTTAACTTTGTGCAAGAAAAATACAAACATAGGCATAATCTTTCCACAGGTGAATACCTTGTTTCTGCGTCCAAAAGACGTCTATTGAGATAAAATATAACTCTCTCCTTCCCTTCGACCTCTTGGATCAAAACCGAGCTGATAGAATTTTGATCGGCTAATAAATACAGCTTGAATGGAATCCCTTTCTGTGGTGGCATAAGAACTGGAGGAGTACTCAAATATTCCTTGATGTTGTCTAATGCTTGCTACTGCTTCTCTCCCCAGACAAACTCTTGATCGGCTTTCGACCTTAGTAAAGGAGTAAATGGTTCTATTCGGCCAGACAAGTTTGATATGAAACGCCGAACAAAATTTATTTTGCCGATCAATGATTGTAACTTGGTTTTGTCTTCTGGAGGCTTTATGTCCTTGATTGCTTCAATACTCCTCTGCGGAATTTCAATCCCACGCTCATGTACCAAAAATCCAAGAAACTGACCAGCCGAGACACCAAAAGCACACTTAGTAGGATTCATCTTCAACCCATATTTTCTTGCTCTTTCTAAAACTTGTCTCAAATCGGTTATATGTTTTTCAATTTCCTTAGATTTAACCACCACATCATCAATATATATCTCTACCAACGCGCCGATGAGATCATGAAAAATATAATTCATAGCCCTTTGATATGTAGCACCAGCACTTCTCAAACCGAAAGTCATAACCACCCACTCATACAAGCCGATAGCACCAGGACATCTAAAAGCAGTCCTGTGAATATCTTCCTTAGCCATGAAAATTTAATTATATCCAGCATTGCCATCCATGAAACTGATGATTTTGTGTCCAGACACTGCATCAACGAGTTGATCGGCTATCGGCATTGGGTATTCATCTTTCGGTGTAGCCTTGTTTAAGTCTCTGAAATCAATGCAAACCCTGAGCTTGCCGTTTTTCTTGATAACTGGTACTATATTGGAAATCCACTCAGCATATCGGCATGGTCTGATAAAATTAGCATCATAAAGTCTTGTAATTTCGACCTTGATAGCATCATACATTGCAGCTTTACAACATCTTCGGGGTTGTTTATACGGCCGATATCCTGATTTGATAGGTAGCCGATGTTCTACTATTGATCGGCTAAGTCTTGGCATCTCATAATATTCCTAGGCAAAGCAATATCTATATTCTTTCAAGAGGTCTATTAATTTACATTTAAATTCTTTTGATAAACCCTTGCTAATATATGTCGGCCTAGGCCTATCACCTGGTCCAATGTCGATTTCTTCTAGTTCATCGGCCGACATAAAACCTTGCCCAAGCTTGCCGTCGAGATCGTCAATAGTGTCCTTTGTGTAGAAATTGGAACCCCCCACGGCGCCCTCAAAACAAGAATTGGGGCTCTCCATCTCCTGTTGGCTGTATGGCATCATCAGAAACCTTTAAGTAATCTCCTTACCAAACTTTTCCAGATAAACAATCAATTCCTTCCATCTCCCAAACAGATAAATCGGCACTAGCTACATTGATTGACTTGTCGGCTAGCACGATTTCAATTTGGTCTCCTTGCCATTGAATCAAACTCTGGTGCATTGTTGAAGGGATGCAACAATTGGCATGGATCCAATCTCTTCCCAGCAACAGACTGTAGGAACCCTTCCCATCAATAACAAAGAACGTGGTAGGAATTGTTTTGCTGCCGATGGTTAGCTCCACATTCAAAACTCCTCTGGTTTCAGATGGATTCCCGCCAAAATCCTTCAGTACCATGTTGGTCTTGATCAAATCCTCTGAATTCTTCCCAAGTTTCCTGAATGTTGTGTATGGCATAAGATTAACAGCTAATCCCCCATCGACTAGCATCTTTGACATCGGCTTGCCATTGACAAATCCTTTGACATACAACGGCTTGAGGTGCCGATGATCGGTCCCTTCAGGTTTCTCAAACACGGCTTGTTGTGGAGATAAAATCAGCTTAGCCGATGGTAGATTTTCTTCTTGCTCAACAACTTGCTCAATTGCATATTCGGCTGGTAACATGAAAACCATGTTTATGGCAGATGACATCACCTCTTTTCCCTTACGCTGTTGGCTCTTGTTGCGATCGGTTTCGACTTCATCGGCTGGCACCACTTTGCTCTTCACGCGCCAGACTTTCTTTGTTCTCTGCCTCAGCCGATGTTCAATTTCACCCTTGACCTCCTGGAATTGTTCCCTGTTTCTCATCCTTTGCACTCTCCTCTTTTGGTTCTTAGTGAATATCCCAGAAGGGCACCATTGAGGATGCATTGGCTTGGATTCTCTAGGTGAGTCATCTTCATCATTGTCTTGCTGCATCGGCCCAAGTCTTTCAGGAACTGGCAACCTTACCTGAATCGGCCGATGTGCTGTTGTACCCTGTCGGCTTGGTCTTTGGATGAACTGTGCATCGGGGTCACTGCATCCGGGACAATCTTCAATAGATGGCAACCTCATACCCTCGTTCCAGCAAAATCTGAAAAATTCGTAACTCCAATGAGGATCAAAATATCTCTCACTCTCGTGGGCATATGTCTCCTCTTCCCCTTGGCGTCTTTTCTGGTATTTGTTGATCATACCAGCCGATCTGATGCTCCTGGTGTAATTTTTACCCCCGTCGGCTGTGTTTCGATTATATCCAGAGTGCACCATATTAATTGGAAACAGGTGCCCATCTATCTTCATCGGCCTCTTGGACTTGTCGATCTTGCTCTTGCCTTGTTCGATAGCCGACTGGATCTGTTGCCTGAAAATCTTGCAGTCATTGGTACTATGAGACCCTGTATTATGCCACTTGCAATATTTCCTCTTTTTCAACTCTTCAGCCGATGGGATGACATGTCCTGTCGGTAGTTGAATTTGTTTTTCCTGGAGAAGAAGATCAAAAATTTTGTCGGCTTTGGTAATGTCAAAGTCAAATCTCTCCTCTTTTCCTGCATTCTTGACCCATTGACAGACCACAGTCTTCTTGTTCCTAGCCCACTCGGCTGCATTGATTTCTGGGTCATCATCTTCAGAGTCAGAATCATAGCTTTAGACATTGTTGACCTTGTTTGCCTTCTTGATAAATTTTCTTGCTTCCTGGAACCTTGTCTCATAAGCCGATACCTTCTGAGCTAGGTGAGCTAAACTTTCAAAGTCCTGAGCCGAAAATCTCTCCCTTATCGGCACCAGCAAACCCTAAAAGGCCAAGTCGGCTAGCTGAGAATCTGTCAAGGCCAAGCTATAGTATCTATTCCGCACATCCCTGAATCGTTGAATGTAATCTGGAACTGATTCATCTGATTTCTGTCTGATTGCTGTGAGGTCCGATAGCTTCATCTCTTGAACTCCACTGAAAAAGTATTTGTGAAATTGTTTCTCTAGATCGGCCCAACTTCTGATTGAGTTATATGGTAGGGATGAAAACCAAGTAAACACCGATCCAGACAATGATAGTGGGAACAGTCTAACTCTGATAGCTTCTGTAGCCAATGCCTCACCACACTGAGCCAAAAATCGGCTAACATGCTCATAGGTAGATATATTATCTTGTCCTGAAAATTTGGAGAAGTTTGGCACCTTGTATCGGTTTGGCAGTGGAACCCGATCAAAATATTCTGGATATGGATGCCGATACATGGTGTCATTGTCCTTCGGTTTAAGTCCAAATTGCTCCCTCATGACGTCAGCGATCATATCAGGCCATGGTTGATGTGGTGCTGCTCCACCATATTGTTACTGAAGTGGATCCACCGGGCCGTATTGGATCGGCTGAGGTCGTGGTGAATGGGGTTGATAGAGATGATTGAAGCCAGCCGATATTCCTTGAGGTGGCACATATGGAGGTTGCTCTGTGCTGTACTGCTGACTTATCGGCTGAGTAATTCCAATCGGCTGTTGTGGAACCGAAAGAATTTGATAAGATGAGTCGACAGCTGGCGGTTGAGGATTAATAATACTCCTTAATTGTTCCGGTGTTAGCTGAGTTGATGCTTGCCCCCCGGTGATCGGCTGTGACCTATTCAAAATTGTTGGAATGTTTGAACTCGAATAAGGAGCCGATGGAGCCTGGGTCTGAATCAATTGTGGACCCCCTTGATTCCCGCCGATTTCTGTCTTCACAGTTCTGTATCCTGGGAACGTGCCATCTGGCAGATATATAGGTCCTTTAGCTTTTTCCTCGGCTATCGTCCCGTCAACTACCGACTTGATCATATTTGTCAAGGTGTTCACAAGCACTCTAGAGGTTGACTAATGCGTGGTGTACGGCCGAATCAATGCGATCTTGTAATGTATGGAGCTCTTCATCACTTGATTCGACTTTGGCCTTTTTATCTTTTTCTTCTCCTGATCCGGAAGTACTTGGGTCTTGCTTCACGATCGTCGGCACTTGGACTTTAGCTCTTTGATAACCGTACCTTGCTGGGTGACTGTGAATGAGTGCAGATACTGGTTTTGGAGTTGGTTCAGCATTTGTTGCATCTCTTCTCTTTGCTCGTCCCTCAGTTGCTCGAGTGTAACCGGGATGATGTTGTCCTCCGAAACTTCAGTGATGTTTGGCGACATGATGACACAATGGTCCCATCAGGCGTGCCAAAAGCGTATTGATGCAAAAAACACACACTGTCCTGAGAGATTTGCTTTACTCTAGTGAGGTCCAAAATTAGGGTTTTAGGTTCAAGGGCGTGCTAGTTGATTTGATCCTGCAATCAACAAGAAAACATGCAAAGAATATTGGTAAACGATAGACAATCGGCCGTAGGGCCGATTTCATATCGTATGTGACCTAGCCAATGCAATAAAGCATGATTCTGCTGTAAGGCATAAGTAAATATGAAAATAACCCTAAAACTAGTATATCGGCTGTAGATATCAATGTTACATAATCAATAAATCAATCTTACTTTAGAAACAAACAATTGGGATAGATCGGACTGAACCGAAACAGTATAAATTGCCCAAGTCTAAAGATAACATGAAATAACGATTATATAGACTAATATCATAGGCGATATCTAGATTTAAGTGCGTATCGGCTATAGCTCCGATACAACCTTATATTAGGATATTCTCTAGAAATAAATATATTCAATTATGACCAATTAGATTGGTATTAAACTCAATATATTTATATTTAGATTAGATCCTGATATAAGGGGCAGATATAGAATATTAAACAAAGCATAAAATAATGTAAAACATCTATATCAGGTAAAATCGGCTGAAACCCCGATACTATCCTTATTAACAACCATAAAGCAAGCTAGGTATCATGATTCTAAATACGACTTAATAGGTTGGACTTAACCAATGCAGCATTAAGTATAAAAAGAAGCATGAGATCTAAAGAATCAAGCCGATGGTTGCCTTTTCGGATGGTGGATACATTATATAATTTAAACCAACAAAGTAATCTAGCCGATATCGACGAAACCCTAAAAAGAACCTAGCCGATATAAGTAGATTGCATTGTCGATCTAAATTATATAACATATATGATAACTCAGAGATTCACAACACAGAACTAGAGTGTCATAAAGATGTAAGCACTAGCCCTAATGATGCAAATCGCCATGACAAGATATACCTTTTCGCCGAAGATCAAATTCATACAGCACGACTCGAAAGCACAAACTTGTCGAAAGTAGAAAACAAAGGTGGCTATGCGCCGAGATTGATTGAACGTCTGTTGTTATTATTTACAGGATCTCGGGATTATATTTATACCCGAAAATACAAACATTATCCATCACGGACACGACTCATATAACCTAATACAAATCCAACTAACGAACAAGTCCCTTAGGCGGACTCTTACCGAGAATATCAATAAGGAAATTACATAAAATATCATAATTAATAGATACAATTGCCTCCTCAGGACTCTATCCGTACATGGCAATCCATATGAAACACCCTAACATAACCCGATGACGTGTACCGAGTCATATTACCAAAATCGGCTCAATCGGCTAACCCTGTCCGACTCTGACTCTACCGATCCAGTTCACAGCCGATTCGGACTATAGCCGATTCTTACTCTGTTTCCGAAACGATGTAATCTCTTCGATTCTCTTCGATTCTATCTCTATTTCCGATACTTTGAATTACCAAATTTGATCGTCAACACTGACCTACACAGTAACAATTAAACAAGCAATAATCTAAAAGCTCTAGATCCAATCCACAAGCAAGGAGGTGAGCTCAACCAACAACAAGATTAGCGTGGCACAAAGCAATGCAACAAGAAGGTAAAGAGAGAGAGGATATCACCGAGGTTTACACGACGATGTATTTCCTGAAGTTCAAATCCTTGAGGGGATTCTAGTCTCTGCTTAGGATCTCACAAAGAGCCTGGTCTTTTTCAACCCTATCCTCGTGAGGTTGCACAAATGCACTCCTCCTTACACTAAGGGTATCTCTTGCGGAGGCGAGATTGGGCCTTCACAAATTTCTCTTGGCTAACCACAAGTAAATCGATGGCCCAAGAACGACACCTAGCCGTCTAGGAGTCCTCAACCTCTTAGAGTAATAAACACCACACAACTCTTGGACAAATCCTAGTGCTCAAGATAAAGAAAACCACACACGAGGCTCCCAAACTCCAAATCCACACTCACAAAGATCCAAGTCACAAAAAACAAGGGGGATTTGAGATAGAGAGGGAGAGAGCTCAAAAATCCAAAGCACTTAGCATAAAGCTCAATCCAAAGCAAGATTGGAATGAAATGAAATTGGGTATCCCTAGAAAAGGGTTGGTTGGGGGTTCATATAGATCCCAAAATGTGACCATTGGAGGGGAATTTTTCAGCCCACATCGGACTGTCCGATACAAGATCGGATAGTCCGATATTTTAAACCTCCAAGGCAACGAGAGACAAAGAATGAAGTTCCATGAAAGTTCGGACATTCTAAAACATCGGACTATCTGATGTGAAATCAGAGTGTCCGATATTTTAGAAGCAAAAATTTTGTCCTCAAATAGAGACTTAAGTTCCATGAAATTTCGGAGTCTCTATGTCATCGGACTATCTGATCCAAAATCGCATACTCTGACACTTAGAATAACTCACTCGAGAGGATTTTTCAAAATCAAGACAGAGAGTGAAGTTATGTAAAAAATCGGATAGTTTGATTTCGAATAAGATAGTCTGATGTTGCTTAAGTAAAAAGACAATAACTTTTTACTCCAGAGCTTGATTTCGAAGATCTTGGACTCTGTGGAAAGCTTGTTTCATAGGCTATCAAATCCACCATAAAACATGAGTCAAAACCTTCAAGTTATATTGAAAAACTTGCAAAGAAACTCGGTGTAAGTGTTGTGACATTTGAAACAACCTGGAGTTGAAATTTGGCTTAGATTTTTCAACTCACACAAAGATGAATTATTTTGAGCACTAGTATTCGACCAATTATATGTATGTGGTATCCCTCTTAATAGTATGGCATCCTAAACTCGAATGTAAAAGGGAAAGTTATACCTATAGGAATACCTTCGCACCATTTTCTTTCTTCACTTGGGGGGTTACCAACGTCAAGGTCATTTGATCATCAGGACTATTCTCAAATCTCATCTTCTTGATCTTTGGCATTTAATCTTCCATTTCTTAAATGATTGATGCAGATAATCCATGGCTTCAAATGGCCTCGCACGATCCATCACGACAAAGTCTGCACTCGTTGTTCACCACCGGTTTCGGTTCGTCAGTGCCAAGCCCCTTGCTTGCCCTTCACCACCGCATGATCCATCACAATTGAGTGTCCCTTGCGCTTCACCGTCTTGCCATAGGTAGTCACTTCATACCCCGCATCTTCAAAATCTTCTCTTTAATTCTCATCCATCGATAAGTCCATCTTCTAGTTTCTTCATCCGACTAATCAGTTGCTTATATACTCAATAAGCTCATTGGTCCCTTAATCGTTTGTCTTCAATTAACCAAAACCCACTAGGGGCATAGATGCTCTTTCACTTGGATACGGAGCACGTGCAACTAGCTGGCCAGAACCAGGAAGCGCATTGACAACAGCCTAAAGCAGGAGTGTCGTCGCGCTAGTCGGTATGTGTTAACGACCAAATTTGGTAATTCAAGTATCGGAGATGAAGATAGAATCAAAGAAGAATCGAAGAGATTAGACCGTATCGGAAACAGAGTGAGAATCGGCTGAGGTCCGAATCGGCTGTGGACAGGGTCAGCAGAGTCAGAGCCAGACAAGGTTAGCCGATTCAGCCGATTTCAGTAACATGACTTGGTACACGTCATCGGGTTGTGTTAATGTGTTTCATATGGATTGCCATGCACGGATAGAGTCTTGTAAATAACAACAAGACACGTTCAATCAATCTCGGCGCATCGCCACCTTTTCTACTTTTCGACAAGTTTGTGCTCTCGAGTCGTGCTGCATCAATTTGATCTTCGACGAAAAGGTATATCTTGTCATGGTGATTTGCATCATTAGGGCTAGTGCTTACATCTTTATGACACTCTAGTTCTATGTTGTGAATCTCTGAGTTATCATATACGTTATATAATTTAGATCGAGAATGCAATCTACTAGCATCGACTGATTTCTTTTTAGGGTTTTGTCGATATCGGCTAGATTACTTTGTTGGTTTAGATTATATAATATATCTACCATCCCGAAAAGGCAACCATCGGCTTGATCGTTTAGATGTCATGCTTCTTTCTATACTTAATGCTGCATTGGTTAAGTCCAACCTATTAAGTCATATTTAGAATCATGATATCTAACCTGTTTTATGGTTGTTAATAAAGATAGTATCGGGGTTTCAGCCGATCTTATCTGGTATAGATGTTTTACATTGTTTTATGCTTTGTTTAATATTCTATATCTGCCCCTGATATCAGGATCTAATTTAATATAAATATATTGAACTTGATACCAATTTAATTGGTTACAGCTGAATATATTTACTACTAGAGAATATCCTAGTATAAGGTTGTATCGGAGCTATAGCCGATACATGCTTAAACCTAGATATCGGCTATGACATGAGTTTACATAATCTTTATTTCATGTTATCTTTAGACTTGGGCAATTTATACTGTCTCGGTTCAGTCCGATCTATCCCAATTGCTTATTTCTAAAGTAACATTGAAATACTGATTATATAACATTGATCTCTAGAGCCGATATACTAGTTTTAGGGTTAGATTCACGTTTCATTCATACCTTGCAGCCGATTTATGCTCTATTGCATCGGCTAGGTCACATACGATATGAAATCGGCTGTATGGCCGATGGAGTATCGTTTACTAACATTCTTTGCATATTTCTTCTTGTTGATTGCAGGATCAAGTCAACTGGCACGCCCTCGAACCTTAAACCCTAACTTTGGACCTGCACTAGAGTAAAGCAAATCTCTCAAGCCAGTGTGTGTTTTTTGCATCAACAGTATGTCGCCGGTCACATTCTCGCATGTATCCGAGATGGTCACCCGCAGATGAATTTGGGGTTCCTCCGGGAGGGTTTCGCTCGTTCTCGAATGAGGCCGGACAATCGACCGCCTTGCGAAGTCCTTTGCTTCACTGGCCGAGAAAATTTTTTCCACGATCGACTACCAGTGGCCATCGTGGTAGTCATAGGTGCCTGTAAGAGTACTCGCAGATACGTCAGACCATCCTTGTAAGAATTAAAGTCTATGTCTAAGAAACTTTGTCAGAAAATAGTGTACGAGTAATCTCGCAAGAGCTATCCTCAGCCAATGGAGTATGGTACTCTCCGTAGCCCCTAGCTGATTTTATGGAAAAATCGTTTTCCACAAAAGCGGGTTAAATCTTATAATAAACCATGCCGAAGCAGTGAATTCCTAGCCCCCAATAGCGATGTCGGAAAACAAATTCCCAGTTACACGGCTTGGTTAATACGCTCAAGTGGATACTGTGATATGCCCAAATCTAACATTGTTGTTTGACCCTGTGTCACACCCTGGAGTTTCCCCTTCTAGCTCTAAATTTATAAAATAAATTGCCTAAAAGAAATTGTTTATTTAGCCTAGAGCAAACCCTAATAAATAAACGCATTTAATTAATTGGAATTGGCCAGGTGGAATTTTTCTGGTGTTCCCCTTGTTAAAATACATTAACAGGATTTTTAGCGGAATTTCTAGATCACTGGAAATAATTTTAACTAATTAAAAACCCCAACAGCGGTATTTTATTTCCCCAAATCCTTTTTCCCTATTTTTTCTTTCCTTTTCTTTTTCTTCCCCTCCTCCTTTCCCCCTCTGGGCCACCAGCCCACCACTCCCCCTCCGGCCTCTTTCCCCCTCCTCCTCCCCTCCAGCCCACGGCCTCCTCCTTCCTCCTTCTCGGGCCGGCCCGAGGCCGCCCGCGCCCGCGCCAAGTCCGCTCCTCCGCCCTCCCTCTCCCGGGCCACCGACAGGTGGGGCCCATTTGTCGGCCTCGTCCCCTCCGCCGCTGGCCGCCAGCAACGGCCGCGTCGCTTCCGCCGCTTCCGCAACCGCTGCCGCCCACCTCCTCCGCCCTTCCTGGCCACCCGGCCCCTTTATAAGCCGCGCCGCCGCCCTCCCCCGCTCCCCTTTCCGCCACCGCCGTTTCTCCGCCCACCTCCTCTCCCCTTCCAGCCGCCGTGCCGCCTTCCCCCCCGCCGCGCGCACTTCCCCTCTGCCCGGCCGCCCGTGCCCGGTTGTGCCGCCTCGCCTCACTGCGCGCCGCTCGGCCGCTGCCGCCCGGCCGCGCCGCCTCGCCGCGCTGCGTGCCGCCCAGCCGCCACCGCGCCGTCCGCCCGCGCGCGTATTTTGGCCACGCCGACGCGCGCTGCCTGGCCGGCTGCCTCTCAGCCGCCGTTGCCGCGGGAGCCCCGCCGTCACCACCGCGCCGCCGCTGCCGTCGCTTGCGCCGTGGCTGACGTCAGGGCTGACGTCAGCCCTCGCTTGCCGACGTCAGCCCTAGGGGGATTATTGCGCAATAAATCATTTAGGATTTTTCTGTTTTAGTACAAATGACAGTTAATCTTCTAAAATTCATAACTAATTCATTCGGACTCCGTTTGAGACCGTTGAAGTCTCAGAAAATTCATAAAAATGTCTAGAATCCATTAAAAATAGTTTTGTTCCCTGTTTCAGTAGACTTATAGTCTGTTTTACTTGTGTGCTTTGTATGTCGTGTAGAAATCGACAGTTCCGACGCTCCCGCTTACTTCGAAGTCGTTGCAGAGGTCGATCCAGCGCAGGAGCAAGGCAAGTCATGCTTTCCATTTGATCATATTGTACCTATTTTGCAAATATCTTATTTATTCTCAAATACTGCACTGTTTTATAATGTCATCTTACGGGCTTACTTACCTACTGTACTCAGCCATATAGTTCTATTTACCTTGTACATTTGATAGCTTGGGAATCAATATGACTAGTTGCTAGGTTAGGACATGCTTAGCCCTGCTTAGAAACATTAGCACATTAATGCGATAACTAGTATACCTCTATTATTTAATGATGAATGTTAGATGATAGCTCACGATGGTTAATCGTGATTGGTTAATTAATTGGTCCAACTAAAACCTGATAAATGGTGGGTTGTGAGTACATGGTTTTGATGGTTGTACTCATGACAATTAAGGACCGGTTTGCGGGAAACCCTGGAAGAATTACTGTACTTTCCACAAGCTAGCATGGGTAATAGTTGGGCCCGTAGTGTAGCTTTTCTTAGCCGACGCATCCAGGCAAGGGTGGGCGTGATGGAGTTGGGTCGGTGGGGGTTTACCCGTTGATCAGCTTCCGGATTCACCTAGGCATGAGAGGGGGTTGCCTGCCTTGGGTAAAAGGTGGGGGCGAAACCTGAGGTGTGGTGCGCTTGGTTAGTGAAGGTTATGTGAAGGGTCTTGTCACAGTTCCTTTCCGGTGTACCGTGGTGGTATGTCGGTGCACGGTAACGTGTGGTGGGACTGTCTTGTGGGTACAGTTACACATCTGATCAGAGTAAAACTATTCGAATAGCCGTGCCCGCGGTTATGGGCGGTCAACCAGATTCACCGTGATTAGTCATAACTATAATAACCTGATTTAGTGAACTGGTTTAGTTCAGGTGCCTATGGTTTGGGCCTGTTGCAACGTGGTGTAGCGTTGGATAGTGATGATTTAATTTTGCTTAATTTACTCAACTGTTTTACCGCATTCAACTACTGTTTTTAAATGCTTGTTTTAGCAATTCAACCCTTTAGCCTTCCTTTGGAATTACTTGCATCATTTTCTCCTATTCCGGTATGACTTGTTGAGTACAGTGGGTAGTACTCAGTCTTGCTTTATCATCCCCACACCAGAGTTGGAGTATGTATCAGAGGATGGCTTCTCGGAGGAGTAGGCCTGTCGCTGCCATCAAGGATGCCCGTGGATTGGAGTCGCCATGCTGCGAGCATCTAGATTATCTAGTTTAGCTTGTTTACCTTTTCCGCTGCATTTATGTAAGATATTTTTATGGTGTTTATAAGACGTGGATCTGTGTATCAACTTTATCGTTTGTGTACCCTGACTGGTCCTGGACAGGGATTTTAATGCACATTCTTCTTGTAATTCAGGTTAGCGAATCTCTGGGCGTGACACCCTGCGTGGCCTGACAAACTTTAATAGTGCTAGGCAACCCTAGCCGAGGTCCATGGGACCCCGAAGTCTACCAGAGTAGCGTAAGAGGACAGTAGGATCGACTTCGAGACGAGGTGATATAAGAAGAGGAGATCATAGGGTAAAACACTGTGAAGAAAGACTAGATCTTAATGTTGTATATTGTTGAGCTGAACTTACAGACTTTGATTACATTGGTCCTATACATAAAATTTACGTAATTGATCGATGTTCCAGGAGTTCCCCAACTCACAGCCCTCGTCGTCTGCGATCTTGAACGTTCCTGGCCTTAAGACTTTAACCACCGTGTACGGAGTCTCCCACTTGGGTGAGAGCCTGTTTCGCCCTGCCTGATTTTGAACTCGTCGGATGACATAATCATTGATGGTGAGTGTACAGGCATGAACACACTTTTTGTGGTACGTGGCTACTTGGATGGCAACACGTTCTCGATACTCCTTTAGAAGGTTGCCGTCATCTACTCATCGTTCCTCTTGCTCCTCGTTTGAGTACTTCTCAACTCGTGTAGACCGTGACGCAGCTCTGAAGGAAGCATGGCCTCAGAACCGTAGACGAGGAAGAAGGGAGTTTCCTTGATGGAGGTTTTCAAGGTTGTGCGGACGGCCCACAAGACAGAAGGGAGTTTGTCAACCCATCGTGTGTCATAGGCCATGAGCCTATCGTACGCACGTATTTTGATCGCTTGGAGCACAATGTCGTTTGCCCACTCAACCTACCTATTACTTTGAGGATGGGAAACTGACGTGAAGCAGATTTGTACTCCGAATTCAACGCACTAGTCCTGGAAAGCACCGTTGGTGAACTAGGGGCCGTTGTCAGTCAGGATTCAGTGCGAATGTCCGTATCTACAGAATATCCCCTTGATAAACTTGACGGCGTGTTCAGCTTTGATCTCACTTGTTGGCTACGCTTCAATCCACTTTGTGAATTTGTCGATAGCCACGAGCAAGAACTTGTAGCCGCCTTGTCCTCAAGGAAACGGTTCGAGGATATCAAGCCCCCAACACAAGAACGACCAGGTGAGAGGGATAGTCTATAGCGCTTGGGCTAGCATCTTGGTGTGTTTGTTGTGGAATCGACAAGCTTCACATCATTGTACCAAGTCACAAGCGTCATTAAGTGCTGTTGGCAAGAAAAATCCTAGTCGAAAGGCTTTTCCGACCAGTGTTTGCCCGCCGGCATGAGATCCGCAGATGCCTTCATGGATGTCGAGTAGTAGGTCTTTGCCGTCCATGGGAGAGACACACTTGAGCAAGACTCTGTTCGGGGCTTTTTTGTATAGATTGTTGCTGATCATACAGTATAGTTTTGCCTGATGGGAGAGCTTTTCTACCTCGGTGTCATCGTCCGGTAGCTTGTCGGCATCCAAGAAGATGATTAGCGGAGTCCGCCAATCTTCAGTTGTCTCAGTATCATCCACGATGTTGCTGAGGATAGCCCCCGAGTTGTTCTCGGCTCTGGATAAGGTGCCTTCGTCGCTGGCGATTTTGTCTGAAGGTGTTGTCAGGATGTCCAGAAAGGTACCTGGCTCAACAGGTTATCTTCTGGACGCGCGCCGTGCTAAGTAGTCGGACTTGGTGTTGTCCATGTGGTAGATGTGGCGCACCTCGAGGCCGTCGAATTTTCACTCTAGCTTCCTAACTTCAGCAAGGTACTGGGTTAACTCTAGGTTCGAGCATTTGTAGTCCTTGTGCACTTGGTTGGCGACTACTTCCGAGTCCCCTTTCACAATAAATCGCTTTACCTTAAGTGACGCGGCTGCTCGTAGCCCTGCGAGTAGTCCCTCGTACTCCGCGATGTTGTTTGTCACCCGAATATTGAGATGTATGGCATGTTTGAACTGATCTCCTGTTAGCGATGTAAGGATGAATCTCGCGCCTGCTCCTTGGTTGTTCAAGGCCCCATCGAAAGCCATTGTCCATGTCTTGTTATCCGAACAATCAAATGTACCGTTGCCAGGGGCAGTCCAGTCGGCGATGAAATTATCGAGAACCTGAGACTTGATTATTGTGCGTGGCACGAAGTGGACATCAAATTAGCTGAGCTTGACGACCCACTTGGCAATGCGTCATACGACATCTTTGTTCCTCACAAACTCGTGTAGGGGGAAATAAGAGACGACCATGACTTTATGGGCCTGGAAGTAGTGGCGCAACTTCCGTGATGTCATGACCACAGCGTAGAGCAGCTTCTGGATTTACTGGTACTAGGCTTTGGCGTCGTGGAGGGTCTCGCTGACGTAGTATAGGGTACCGGGCTTTGGCGTCATGGAGGGTCACGCTGATTTAGTATACGGGGTGTTGTACATTGTCCCTCTCGATGACGATCACAGTGCTGACAGAGTAGGGTGTTGTGGCAATATATAGAAATAGTTCTTTGTTTGGCTGTGGGGCAACGAGTACAGGAGGGTTGAACAAGTACCGCTTAAACGCGATAAACGTGTTCTCGGCATCCCATGTCCACTCGAATCTATCTTGCTTTTTGAGTAAAGCATAGAAAGGTTATCCTTGTTCTCCCATCCTGGCCACGAACTGGCTTAGAGACGCCATACACCCCATCAGCTTCTACACTTCCTTGAGTCTTGTCGGCGACTTCATGTTCTCGATAGCCTTAATCTTCTCGAGATTTGCTTCAATGCCTCGTCTGGAGACGAGAAACCTGTTCAACTTTCCCGATGGTACTCCAAACACGCACTTCTCCGGGTTAAGCTTTAGTCGATGTCGGTGAATATTGTTGAATGTTTCCCTTAGGTCATTGAGAAGTTTGTCGCTTATTTTTGGTTTGATTACCACATCGTCAATGTAGGCTTCCACGTTCCTACCGATCTGGTTATTGAATGGTATGTGTTACCTGCATTGGTCAATCCAAAGGGCATTTTGGTGTAGCAAAAAACACCGAAATGCATGTAGAACATTGTCTTCTCCTCGTCCTCCTTGGCCATGATGATTTGGTGGTAGCCGGAGTATGCATCGAGAAAACTCAAAAGCTCACATCCGGCTGTAGAGTCCACCAATTGGTCAATGCGAGGAAGGGGTAAGTGGTCCTTGGGGCACGCCTTGTTGAGGTCGGTGAAGTCCACGCACATTCTCCACTTGTCGTTGGCCTTGCGCACCATTACCGGATTTGCTAGCCACTCTGGATGGAGAACCACTCTGATGAAACCGGCCTTGAGAAGTTTATCGAGCTCTTCTCGGATGGCTTCCTTTCTATCTTGGGTGCACCGACGCAGTTTCTGTTTAACTGGCCTGACATCAGGACCCACCATGAGTTTGTATTGAATTACCTCCCTGGGGACCCTAGGCATGTCGGACGGTTGCCAAGCGAACACGTCTGCATCATCGCTAAGGAAGGTGATGATGAGCTTGACTTCCTATTTGCTATTGATCGTTGCTCCGATCTTGACTATCTTGTCGGGGTTCTTGTTGTTCAGTGGGACTATCTTGATTGTGCCATCGGGCTTAGGAGTCATATTGGGTTTGGTCACCTTCCGGGGAGGTTCTGTAGTGGTGGGTGGAGTGGGAGTATGCTCGACCATGTCAAGACTCCTCTTGTCACACTGCACTGCAACTGTGGGGCCCCGGTTTTATACATCGGAAACCCATGTGTTTACAATATCATTCCCTAGATCAGTAGATGGTACACACATGACAAGTTGTATATCAAAAGCTGACATCGTTACACATGTTTTACAATACATTAATAATATAAGGGTTTCCCTAGTGGGACCAAATAGACCAAGCATAGTTGTCTACAATACTAAATATCCAAAGAAGTAGAGAAGGTAGCGGAAGCGAAGCAGCGGCGGTCCATCTTATTCCACAGGTAGCGACTGGTGAACCTAGGTCCCTACTCCACCGTTTTTGACATCTCTTCATCAGCATAGCACATGTACGAGTCAGCTCCAACTTCTCCTTCTAAAAGATTTAATTAAGCAAGGGTGAGTACCAACTATACTCAGCAAGCCACTACTACAAAATGTATTTAGTGCACATAGGGGTTCAAGGATGGCTTGGCTTATTTGCATAAAGCTAGATTTCACAATTCATTTTACAAACCTATGACTTAGCAGTTTTAACTGAAAACATCATTAAGCTGAAGTTATCATTTATCAGCGAGGGTTCATCCACCTTCCCCTAGTCTCGCTTGGTTCGGTTTACCCTCGCAACCAGTTTTCCTCATTCTTAACCATTTCGACCTTCCCGCACATCACGCAAGGTCAAACCTTCCAAACCTATTCTAAGCAAGATTAAAACTTATGAAGCTAATCAAGAGTAGTACAAGTCCCGACGCTCAATTAACCGTGAGCAAAGCTATTCAAATAGATTGGTTTACTCACACCAAATTGGATGTACGCTTTTAATCCCACACTCCATGACACAGCCAACACATGAGACTTGTCACGGCCCGATTTTTCAGTCACTCTCGCGTTGCGGTACCTGCTCCAAGGACTATGGATCCATATTGCACCCTAGGACACCAAACCAACTGCGAGCTGGTAGTGAGGGGAGTTCTGGCACTCTCGAGGTATCTAGGATATTATAATATATAATTAGGGTGTATATTAGGTTTCACATGCTAGCAATCACCACAACACTTCATCACCACATCACAATCGTTCACATACACAACCACCATGACTGGGCCCCTACTCGGGTTTCTTAGTCCACCGGGTCTATACCTAATCGAGAAGTGCAGTCATACTCGGTTCGTTTCCTACATAGCTTCTTAAGTTGGTCCTTAATTGACTAGGGTCGGCGGCTTGCCATTTCGTAGAACCACCCATATTCTATCTATGTGTTGAGGACACCCACACTTTACATTTTAATTGCCAATTGAGATGAGCAAATCAAATCAAGTAGCAAGCATAATGTAAAATCCGAAGCCTCAAGTAAAGGACATAGGGTATGAACCTGGGCCTTTACCTTGCCAGTCAACTTCAACCTGAGATATGCTCGTCAAACCACACGAAGGCAGCGACTAGATGTGTTACACATTCAAGAGACTTGACAAATTAGCTAAAGATCTACCGCATCCCAAATGTTCTCAACTCATACTCATATGAAGCTAGTTCCCAGGATGTGTACTAGCTCCGCATTTTCATCTTAAGCAATGATACACATAAGCAAATACAACTAAGACAATTAAAATTCAGATTACAACTACTTAAGTTATACATAGGCCGACCGACCAAATAATTAGAGATTCGCGGAAGCTTGGCTACCCGATCCACAAGTAGCCAACTAGGGGTACACCCTGAAATGAATCAAGTCCTAGAAGAAGCAAAGGTTCCCGATTTACTCAAGTTAAACTGAAAATACAACCTACAAAATGGATATTCCAGTAGCAAGAGTCAGTACATTAATCAAATTAATGCACTAGCAAGCACAAGATAATCCTAACATACCACATGCAAGACATATATTCAAAGGAGAGCAATGTGTAGTTTAATTTCAGCATAAAGCAAGTTTTATTTCACAAAAAATTGCAAAGGAGTTTATAAAGCATTTTCAAAACATGTTTTAGGATAGATCAACAAAATTTATATAGAAATCTCATATCAACATGCTTGCTACCCCTCCAGCAACAAGCCTTTTTCCTGAGTTTTGGTATGTGAATCCCCTTTAGTATTTCTCTGGAGTTGGCTGATTTAATTATGATCTTATTGAGTTTGTGGGCTCAAATCTCCATGAGCTTGGATATGGAAGTTTAATTCTCATCCTTTATGTATCTTTTGTCTCAACTTTGATGTTTTATCACCTGCATCAAAATATACACCAACGCTAGTGGAAATTGTTAGAATTAAACCCTACCGTTACGTTGGATGTTTTATATGTTCAGATTCATGTAGGCATTGACGGTGTAGATTTGACAGCTAATAGCCATCAACACTTAACCCATATTAGCTAGGGGAACTGCCTTGTGGCCCCAGGTAGTGATTTCCTAGAAATAACTTGAGGTAGAGTAGAGTTTATGGTGAATTTGATCTCAAACTCTCCCCCTCTCTCGATAAATAAAAGATGGATCAAAGAGGTGATTATATGTGTAGATGGCTGGTACATGGACAAATGGGGCCTTGATGATGTACTCTAGGTACTAGTGAGAGGTAGGGTAGATAGTTAGGTGAAAATTGGATTTTAGGCATTCTCTCTCCCCTTTTGATAAATAAAAGAATAATTGAATGAGGGGTGAGTAAATATTGTGTTGGCTGTGGTTGCATGAAGAGTGGGTCCCACAAGGATTTGGTCCCATATGTAAGAGAGATATGTAGAAGAAGAGACCTACAAGTTTCAAATATTCTAAGTATTGAAACTAGTTTAATTTGTAGTTTTATTCTCCTCCTCTTCTCTAATTAATTTAGAATTTATGGGGAGATAAGGAGGCAGCAAGCTGGACAAGGATTTGATGGTTCAATGTGCCAAGTTCCAAGATTTTATTGCTTTTTGATTTACCATGGTAATTTAGTAAATTTGACTAGTTAAAATATTGAGTGCAATCAAAATACTGTTTAAGGAACTTGTGGCTCTCATTTTATGTGGTTACATTTCGAATTTAATTAATCCATTGAACAAAGTAGTAAAATGCATTAGGGTTAACATTCTGACCAGGTGGTTTTGTTAGATTAGTTATGGTTTAATTTTGGTGAAGGTGCAAAGTAGGCTAAGTGGTATGCTGTTCTCTAGACTTTTAGTTGAGTTAAAGCATTTATTTGGGATATAAATTGAGGTGATAAATTCAAACTAAAATTACTGGGATCTTAGGGTGTTGTGTAGTATTTATGACAATTTTGGTGTGATTTATTGTTGCTTCATCTATTTTTAGGATTTTCCTTTAGCCATGTCATGCATATAGATCATATTTAAGATGCATCAAGAATATCAAAAACACTCCCAAAATAATAAAATGCATATGCAACCAACTTTATAGTATTTCTGTTTAGGTTTGGATATTTGGAAACCTATATTTCCATTTGTTTTATATTTAACTTAATCATTTTTAGTTAGGTTAGAATGCAAAATCGAGAAGATTAGGTTTCTAGTTTAAGGTCAAACCAAAATATTTGATTTGAAATTTGTTAACACAAGATCTTATAAAATTTTATTTTGGATTAGCTCTGATCTTACCACAAAACTATGTGTTTTACTTTATTCTAAAGAGTTACGTTCTAATAGTGGCTTCTAAGTTCACAAAAATTTTAGAATTCAAAAAGTTTTAAATTTTCCTCAAAATCTTTCCTATGCGAAATTCCTGGTATGTTACACTATGCATATAGATAACAATTTCAACGATAACTCACAAACAAGATTAGCTATACATTTTATAATTAGCATGCAATTTTATTTGCAATCAACACATTTATAAAAATAGGATCAATATGCTAAAGGATGGGGGCATAGTGACTTGCCTTACTTTAGGTTCCTAGATCTTCGAGATATCCACGTCTGTTGAATTCCCGGAATAATCACTACGCGATCGACAAGAGAAAACCACACAAAACCCTACAAAGAAAGTACTATCCAATACAAACCGGTAGTGCCATTGGATAGATCTCGATTTTAAAAAATTCTGGAAGTTGAACGGAGCCAAACATAGTTACGATTTGCAAGATATGAATTTCCGAAGTTCAAATGTATTTAGAATCAAAGGAAAACTGATTTCTTTTATTGGAAAAGAATATTCCTTGCAGGGTCCAGTATCAGTGGCTGAAAGGGATCGATGCATGGTATACTAGGTCTACCGAGCGCGTGACCCATTGATTTGGTGGACCGGGCTCAAGGTCATGGGGCCCGGTGTTTAGTGAGATGGTTCACATGAACCAGGCGCACACGAGGTGAGAGGACCGCAGCGGAGAAGGAGGTGCACGGGCTCAACCCTTGTGGTTGACCGAGTGGTGGGGCCACTGGTTAGCGACTCGGGTACGGTGGATCGGGCGCACGGAGGAGGGAGTAGCGGGTCCCACATTTAAGTGATTTGGATGTTAAGAGGAGGATTAAAGAGAAATTTAGCTCGGTGGGGCCCATTTGTCATTTGTAGGATCGAACAAGACCAAACAAACCTACCAGAGGGAAGGTGAATGGTAGGAAAAACCGAAAACTTAAAATCTTTCACGGAATAAAAGATTTACCTTGAATGGACTAGATAACGAAGCCCTGTTTCCCCTTTCACGCTCGCCTGAGAGAGAGAGAGAGATGGGGGGAGGAGGCTGACGCGCGACGGTCGGGCACCGCGGCACAGAGGAGGAACAGCGACCAGGGGCCAATGGTCGGCGGCCAAGAGGAGGCGCTCGGGCGAGCGCTGCTCGAGCGGGAGAGACTGGGCGCGGCAACGCAGCTGGCAGAGGGCAGCGGAGGAGAAAGGGGGCACAGAAGAGGTGGCCGGTGCGGGACTGTCGGTTGGTGGCCGGAGGACGGAGCGCAGGTGAGCGCCGCTCGGCCCAACGCGATGGGGGCTCGGCTCAAGACTGTGACGGCGACGATGACTTACAGCTTGGCACTGTGAGGACAGCTGACGCATGCACTAGTATGGTGAGGGGCCGAGGGAGGACGGGCCGGTTGTCCACTTGCGCAGGAAATCCGGGTGAGGATGCATGGTGCGAAGATGACAGGGAGGGCGCGACACGTGGAACGGGGCCAGCGCGTCGTCGTCGCACGGTAACCCATCTCTTCGTGCGTCCGTCACGCAAGGCATCCGCATCACGACCCGCACCCATGTAAAGCGGCACGATGCACGGATGCACGGTTGGGGGGCGGTGTGAGGTGGCTTGTCATGCAGCAACGCGCGGGGAGGATGTAGCCAACGACCGGGCGCGGCACACGGGAGAAGGTTGCAGGCGGGCTCGCTTTGGCGTGCGCGTGACGTGAAAAGGGCACGGTTTGCAACCCGCGACCGAGTGCAGGGCGGCGCACGGGCGCGCGGTCACGAGGCGGCTCGGTGCGTCGCACGCTCGGCGCGCGCGAGGCTTGGGTGCGGCGCGGCTGGACGGGTGTCCTGGCACGGCGCAACATGGGTGGAGCGGTGCGACGCACGGCGCTCTGCGCGTGGCGCGGCACAGGCTGGCGCGCTGTGGTTCGGTGCGTCGCACGTCCGACTTGGCATTTTGCTGAGCAGGTGGCGTGCCTGCTAGCGGAGGCCGGAGAAGGGGCCAGGTAGGCCGTTGGCCAGCAGGGCGTACCTGGGCCGGCGCAGCCATGTCGGCCCAGGTCGAAGTAGGGGAGTACTGGGCTGGCCTGGAGTGAGGAAGGGATGGAGATAATGGGCCGGCTGCAGGGCTGGGCTGAGGGAGAGGGAGGAGTTGTAGACTATGGTTGTAGGGTGTGTGTGTTGGGCTGACAAAGCATAGGGATGGCCCAACTGTAATAGTTTCTTTTGATAATTTTCCGAATACTTGTAGAGATGAACTTTTGAATTTGTAATTGGACTGTATAATTGGACTTTTGGAATTCAAACTTGGTATTTGGATGTACAAGTATCAACTTTAGAATTTCCTAGGAATTGTTTGGGGTCGATGGATTGTATTCGAACTGAGATTTAGGGTTGACGTTCGATAATGAATTTCACTAGAGGTTTTAGGGTCTCAAAGGAAGGGACTAACTCGAATTGAGTTGAAATTTAACGGAGGCGGATTTGAGGGAAAGGAATTCGAATAAACGAAATCGGGCACTATATTCAAAATGGTTATTCAATAGGTACAAACGAAGGGCACGAATTGTACCTGAAAGGATAGGTGTGGGGACTCCGTTTAACAAAGATGCGATTATTGGAATGGATGGGGAAACGAGAGGACAAAGAAAGGACATCAAGCGGAGGACATCCTCTAGAGTTCACGGGGATTGATTTAACTGAGATCTTTGGCTCATCAATTACGGACACTCAAAGAACAACCTGTTTTAATAGGCAGGCCGGGCTAGGTCCTTCAAGGAGGAAAATCTGACTTTGTCTGAGAAAACCTTTTTAAGATAGCCTCTTAGGGATTTATTTCGCAAATAAAAGTTTTGATAAATACTTTATTAATAGCTATTATTTGCAAAATAATTTCCAAACCACATAATTCTTAGGAAATACTCAATAGTAGATTTTATTGGTAAAATAGTTTCTTACGGAATTAACCCTTAAGAAGGGTTTTCTCCAAATATTTAATATTTGGTTTTATTTACAAAACAAAACTTCCAAGGGGTTTTAATTCATAGAAATGGGTTTTTAGGAAGATGTTTGGTATTTGCAAATATTTTCTTAATTAACATATTTCGTAATCATGGTTCTTTCAACAAATAATATTTTGGAACCAAAATATATCTATATTCTCAAACGTCTGTCCTTTTGGCCCAAGCACAGTAGGAAAGAAGGAACTAAAATCCAATAAACTCTAGCATGAAAGGATTTTGAAAAAGATTTTTGAAGATTCCAAATTTTGTTTTTGTAAATCAAAGCCGAAATTTTCAAGGTTTTACAATAACCTTGGTGTTCCCTGGAATCGTGATTGTCCCCTTTGGACCCGGTATCTTGATCAGCTGGTACGCGTAGTGTGACGTTGCCATGAACTTCGCCAGCGCAGTCCTTCTGAGAATAGTGTTATATGTTGTGTCGAAATCCGCTATGTCGAAGGTTATATGCTCTATGCGAAAGTTGTCGGACTGGTCGAACATCACCGCCAGCGTAATCTTCCCTAGTGGTCTCAACGACGATTCTGGTGTGATCCCATAAAAAGGCTGTTCGGAAGGAACGAGCTCGCTTTGTGGGATACCCATAGCATCGAGGGTGTTGGCAAATATTAGATTGATGGAGCTACCATCGTCGACTTGAACCCAAGCGACCTTGATGTTCCGAATAGTGGGTTCGACCACTATTGGACATCGCCCGGGAGTGGATGTTGTTGTCGGGTGGTCGGCCTCGGAGAATTCGACCTTCTGTCGAGACTATCTAATCTTGGTAGTAACTCCACGTGAGGTGGAGCAGACTTGACGTTCCGCTTTCTTGTATTCCTGCTTGGAGGTGTACGACGCTGATCCTCCGAAGATGTGGGCTACGTGTTGGTCTAAATCTGGGAACACGGGTTCATTGTCGGACGAGAGATCATCAAAGCTCCTCTTGACTACGTGAACTTGCTTTCCTTTTTCAATAGCCAGCTCTCTCGTCAATGCCTTCTGGAAGACTTGGCACTCCTTCAAGGTGTGAGTACTGGTCTTTTGAATTGGGCACCATTGACACACAACTTCATCACCTTGTGGGGCCGAGCGTCTTTGCGTGGGTTCGCTTGCTCTGTAGTAAGGACCTCTACCTCCGCTTTATGCTTCCTGTTCTTCTTGTGATTCTTGTTCTATTTTTTGCTCGACTCCAGTGCATCCTTCTTGATTGGCCACTTCTCCTCCATCGCTTTGCCTTTCCCTTCTTTTCTCCTGAGGGCATCATCCGCATGAGCACATCTGTCGATGATCTCGAATAGCTTCATGGCCAAAGTGATCCGCCTTGTTGACAACTCCTAGATGGTGTAGCAATATCGGACGCTAGACTTGAACGCGCGTATGACAGAAGCATCAGTGATCTCGGGGATCAAATTCCAACACTCGTTGAAGCGTCGTATATAGTCCCGTAAGGATTCTCCCTGGTTCTGCTTAAAGGGGTGTAAGTCATCCTCTACGGCATGTCGATTGTATGTCCCTTGAAAGTTGGCGACGAACTGCTGCCACAGATCCTCCCAGGAAGAAATTGAATTCGGTGGAAGATGAACCAGCCAAGAGCGGGCATATCCCTTCAACGTTGTCGAGAAGTATTTTGCGAGCGCGTTGTCGTCTGCACCGGCCGTGTAGAGAACCGTGGATTAGACGTGTAGGAATTCCTCTGGGTAAGTACTGCCATCGTACTTCTATACGGCGGCGGGACAGAATTTGTTTGGCCATTGCACCTCTCGTAATGTAGGTGTAAAAGCTCAACATCTGCCTCCTAGCATGAAAGGTGGATGACATCCTCTCGGCCTGCGAGAACCCACCCAGGATGAAGACGAGAACGATGAGGGGTCATCATGATCAGGAGTGCGACCTCCGGATCTACGGCGTCTTTCTCGGTCCCTCCATGAATCTAGGGATCATGAACCTCATCGACGGTCATCGTCCCAGTATCAATGTCCTCGATCACTATCGCCCTGATGCTGCTGACTTCGGTTGTTACCATCCTGTCGACTGCAGTGATCCAGACAATCTCGGTCATTACTCCGATTGTCTCGACTATTATCATTATTTCATCATTCATGTCCTCCATGAGGTGCGGGAGACTGGTGGCGATCATCTTCATTGTGCGGTTGTCGCTCTCGCCTTCGCCCGTTCAATTGGTCGCGCAGATCAGGACCCTGTTGACGGGGAGGGGTTTGACGGACCGGGTTCAGAGTGTTCTGGGGTATACGTCCTGGATCCCGTCGTTGTTCTCGGTCACCCTAGTATCGTCCTCTAGCTGTCGAACTTGAGAAGGACCTTAAGGGGATGGTCCGGCTGCGGCCAAGAATGCTGAGTCAAGGTTAGTGACCGTCGATTGCATCTATCTCACCCACGCATCTCCTTTCGAAAAAGTCACTATGTCAAAAAGATTTTGTCTGAGCAAGGACCATCTCACGTTCAGATGTTGGGTTGGCATTCGGGTAGAGTCTTCGGGTCCGCGGGGGTCCACGAGATCATCCGAACATACCTTGTCGTCCTCCCGTACGTCCTCCACAACATCGACAATCACGTTTACTTCCCTTGAGAAGTTTGATCCTGAAGATTCCTGGTTGTCGAGGCTGTGTAGGACAAAGGGATCATGAGGATCTGCTTCGACGTACGCAATCATACAATCTTGAGGTCCTACACTGTTATCATCCACTAAGGCCATCTGAGATTGATCTCGGCATCGGTGGACCGGACAACAGGGAGCTTGGATCATAAATTTGGTAACCATCAAGAAGACCCTGCAGCTGGTAAGAGGGTGACCTTTCGATTTGTGTATCGGACACCACTCCTTGTATGGTGACGTGCGCTGGATAGCTCGATCCTTGCAGGCATCGAATTTATCCTTCACTTGGAGTATCACCTTGCATTCGACCAAAGAGTGTTGCGACGTCTTGTGAATCGAACACTACGTGATATGATTAGTCGAAGATTACACTGTCGGCGTCAGGCCCTTAACTGAGGTCGGGGGTTTGGCCGCTTTGGGAGTACTCCGAGAAGTTGTTGATGCCCTCTTTTCTGACGGGACGAGAGGAGCTATCGGCAAAGGATTGTCTTCCACCGTCCTCGCGACATTGGTCTCGATCCCAACCGGCTTTGGGGAAAGTGAGATTGGAGTTACAACGAAGACGGGAAAGACGATAGCTCCGACTTGGGTCCATGCAATCACCGGTTGAGTAGGATCTCCCAGGCCAAGATGATTGTGGACGTGGTTATCGGAAGGCCTCGATGTTGAAGTCATCTCGGTGAAACCTTAACACCAAGCCCCCCCCACCTGGCGCGCCATTGTCGACGAGTGATACCCGTAGACCGTATTCTGAGGGTATTGGGGTACGTTGGTACGAGGATCTACATGAAACAACATCAAGCTCACAAAAAGACAAGGATTATACTGGTTGAGGCCCCTTGTAAGGTAGTAGCCCCTAATCTAGTTTATATGAGATTACGATGGAACCACAGAGAGTACAATAAAGAATAACAGAACCGACGAGTTACCGATTAGATCCCTGTTGAGAATGTTTCGACAAGATCAGGCGGCAAGTTGGCTTCGAGTCGTCCGGATTGCTTCTTCCATTACATGTGGCTAAGCTATGATTCGATGATCGTGTACCCCTTGGGGGGCTTGTATTTATACTGCAGATACCTTGGACTCCAAGTAGAACTCAGAGAGAATTTCCTTCGTACGTGATCATGAGTCCGCTTCATCCCCGAATAAGACTGACACCTTCCATTCGAGGAAAAGGTTTCCTTATACACCGCTAAATTCTATTACTCTTAAGGTAACCTTCCCGTATACTCAAGTGTATCCATATCCGTATATTTTATTACCCAAAGGATTTGAGGTATGTCTTATCCATAACCTTGATAGACTTCTCTTCGCTCAATATGAGTGGTGGGGGCCATGAACCGGTGTCTACACGGTGATGTTCAAACTCTCTGAGATACTACTGATTCTGCAGAGCAAAATCGATGGCACACGGATGATGCCCTAAGGTAGCACCTAACCCGAGCACCTCATCGCCATTTCTCAACCATCACAATCCTTCTTGCTACCACCTCTTCTTATCCAAGGTAGACAAGATTATGATGTCTCCATCTTCACCACCTTTAACAGCTGCATTCTAACCACTTGACGTCCCCGTCTCCATCGACGACCATTGTAACTTGAGAAAGAAGGTAAAACATCTCTACATGGTTTTGTTTTGCCAAATTAGGGGATGGAATGTGTATTCTCACACTTAGAAAAACATGTGTTTTATCGCCTTTGATGAATTCTCTACCCTCGCCCTAGCATCAATTAATTTCCATATTTAATTGGCGAGGGCATGGAAGGGGACAAGGGAACTTACCGATCCCCACCACCTGTGGTGTCCTCTAGTTGATTAGTGACATTGACATCCTTGGTGAGATGCTGGTCCGGCTTGCCTTCCCAACTAATATGAGGCGTGATCCCAACATTCACAATGTATGAATGTATGATCACAAAGGATAACTAGCCCCAAAGGTACCAAGATAAACTAGCCGCAAGCAGCCAAGATACGGAGTGCAACCTGACAAATAAAACTTGAAGCCAACCACCTAATTTGGAGCCGATGAAGCAGCCGCTTCTGTAATCCTGCGAGGAAATCACAAGAGCAAAGGGGTAGAAATCTTTCTTTGATATTTGTTAGCACACAGCTAAAAAAGTTGTTCATATTTCTCAATCTTAAAAGTCTTCCAAATGATAAAACATATGGGTTATTTATGCTAGAAACAACCCTCTTAGTTGAGTGTAAAATGTCTGTTGAGCTTCAGGGTAAATGGGCTAGCTCAATGGACTCCGAGAGTCACTCTCGAGCAGGTTCACGTGACACTTTCAGCTTCTATGCAACATCCACTAAAATATTTATTACTCCATAGTGGGAATTCGAAACGACTAGCCAATTGTTGGAGGTGAAAGTAGATTTTATTATCTTTCCAACCATGCATAGTATGCAGGGGAAACTTAACTGCCTAGGTCTCACATCTGTTGGGATTTGAAGCATCTACACATAACCAATCAACTCATAAGTGTATTCCATTTCAGTTTGAGAAACAGTCACTTCATTTCGGTGTAACCCATCCCATCCTTGATATAGTCATTCATAATTGAAGCATTGACCATGTCCTAATGTGTAAACCTTAAAAATTTAAATGTACACATTTAGATAGTACAAATTTCTCATCAATACTAAAGTTAAATTTACCAGGAAACAAGTCCACCTTTTGCTGTATATTTGTAAAATGATGTCGCGTAACCTCTTCAATTGATGATTTATATTGTGATGGTACATGGTTACTGAACACCTTATACATTTTTTTTCCAACATGGCTAAGTGCTTGAATCTATAGTCATACAAACCAAGTAGCAACTATGCCTCATGAAAATAACAATAATTTATGTGAAGCATAGCTTTCACCACTCCAAATTTCATCACAGTTGGCTGCAATTGAAGAAAGAAGATGTTGTGCCACCTACATTGGGTAATTAGGCTTATAATTTCGTTTGGGATCCTAGCCTAAGTGGGACCCATGTAGAGTGCGCTCCAACTAGGTGGAGCATGACCCTAGTAGAAACTAGATTCTCCTTCTACCTCTCTTTATTATGTGTTTGGTTTGGAGATAAGGTGAGATGGATTGGACTTATCTCTGTTTTCAGATGGGTTGGTCCTATCTATCTATTCGGCATGAGAGATGAAATGGTCCCATTTTTTAAAGATACCCCACATGTCAGCGAGAGAGAAAAGTGGAATATATTGGTCCACTCTTTTTTTGGGACAAGGCCAACCAAGATCTTAGGGAAATATTCCCTATCAGGGACCTTCCTATTCCACCTATCCCCAAACAGAACTTGTTGAAAAATGGGTTCGACCCAACCCAACCCATTCCATCCCTTGAATCAAATGTATGCATAAATAGTGTCCTTCCAACTCCCTAAATAGCTAGGTCCCCTACATGGTTTCTCAAGTTTTATTTAAATTAAAGTTTAGCCATTGCTACTTTTTCGGATAAAACCGTGATCGGTTAGATTGCCTTTTTTTAGGGAACCCAACTTATCATGTGCATATAATTTTATTCGCAATATCAGATTGTTTTATCTTGTTCTTAATTTGCTTACAGGAATAAAGTTGATTTGCACCGACAGTATCAACAGCCCACAGTATGGTATATCGATTAGGGTGCAATACAACAAACAACTTGAACGGTTATAGTCGAGTCATCACCTTTTCTTTCTCGACATAGTTGTCCTGTCAACTCGCTGAAAGATTAGGCCAGCCCTCCTCACATCGAGTGGTTTCAGAGCTGTGAGCTTATCACAACATTTGCTTTTATTTTTCACCTATAAATTATGGTGTAGACACTAAAAATAAGTGTTAACGACTTACAATCAATTTTAGGCGAAAAGACATGATTGTATTTGATGGTGTCAAGTACGGTCCATGTTCCTCCTTTCCTTTTTTCGCTCCCTCCATCCCCTCCCGACTTCTCTCAATCTCCCTTCTCTCATTTTCTTCGCTTTTTTCTCTCTCTCCTCTCATTTTTTTCTTCTCTTTTTTTCTGGAAAAATAAAAAATAATTTGGTGAATTCAAGATTTGAACACATGATCTCATGGTTCATGCAAAGCTCTCCTAACCAATTCACCCTATGACACTATGTGATTAGATATCATTATTTGCTTGCTTTGTATGTCTGTTCAAATTTTGTGAGAACAAATCATTTATATTACTGTAGGAATCATACCTTGTTACTATGATTCGGTAATAACGTTATCGAAGAAGTGTAGTAACATGATACATTACTCGAAACTTATAGTCTGTTACTGCACTTCCGATAGTAACATCATGAAGAAAATTGCAGTAACAGAGAACGTGTAACAGTAACAGTGGTATTACTGCTTGTGAGAGTTAAAATCTTTAAATCTCAATATTTAGAGAGCAATATCTCTCAAATCCTATCTTGTTTTTCTAAGACGTTTGCATAATATTCATAAAAGAGTGTTTAACGAAACTAGATCTGTCATAACTATTTTTTGACATCGTTACTATGAAAATCAGTCGTGTTACTGCACATTGACTATAGTGTTACTACACCGTTCCTGCGAGACGAGAACTGAAAAGAAGTAATTTTCTATCTTTAGATAGAATATCTCTCACATCATATCTTGTTTTTCTAATCCGTTTGCACCATAATCTTCATAAAAAAGTACTTAACGAAACTAAATCTATCATGACTATTTTTGACTTTGTTACTGCGGAAAGCAATCATGTTCGCACGTTGACCATCGTGTTACTACGTCGTTTCTACAAGATGAGAACTGAATTATTGCACAAAAATAGATGTGTTACTGCATGACTGTTACACGTTACAACATGTTTATGTAGTAACACTATCCAAGAATTATAGTAAGATACTTTGTTACTGCAAAAATTAGTCTTATTGCAATCTTACAGTAACGTTGTGATGAGATTGTAGTAATGTACAACAGATAATAGTAACAAGTAATGCTATAGTATTACTACTTGTAGAGTATTAAATTCCAAAAAGATCAAGTTTTGAAGAACAATATCTTTCACGTGATGTATGGTTTTTTTAAACCGTTTGCACCATGATGCTAGAAAAAAGTCCTTCTTTCAACTATATTTGAACTTTGTTACTGCACGTAAGAAAAGAACTGAAAAGAGATAAGTCTCTATCTTTAGAGAGCAATATCCCTCATATTATATCTTGTTTTTCTAATCCGTTTGCAATAAAGATTAAGTTTTGCAGTAACAAAGTATCTTACTGTAATTCTTGGATATTGTTACTGCATAAACATGTGGTAACGTGTAACAGTCATGCAGTAACACTTCCAATTTTTGCAATAATTTAGTTCTCGCCTTATAGAAATGGTGTAGTAATACAACGGTCAACGTGTAGTAAACAAGATTGCTTTCCACTGTAACGATGTCAAAAATAGTCATGATGGATCTAGATTCGTTAAGCACTTTTTTACGAACATTATGGTGTAAACGAATTAGAAAAACAAGATATGATGTGAGGGATATTGCTCTCTAAAGATTGAGATTTAAAGGTTCTAGCTCTACACAAGCAGTAATACCGTTGTTACTATTATACGCTCTCTGTTAATACAATTTTCATCATGATATTACTGTTGGAAGTGCAATAACAGACAATAAGTTTTGCGGTAAAGTATCATTTTACTGCACTTCTTCGATAAAGTTACTACCGAATCATAGTAACAAGGTATGATTCCTACAGTAACATAATTAATTTGTTCTCACGAAATTTAAACAGACATACAAAGCAAACAGATAATAATATCTTATTACATAGTGTAATAAGGTGAATTGGTTAGGAGAGCTTCACATAAACCATGAGATTATGTGTTCAAATCTTGAATTCACCAAATTATTTTTATTTTTTCTAGAAAAGAGAAGAAAAAAGATTTATTCCCAAAAAATGAGAGAAGGGAGATCGAGATGAGAAGCCAGGAGGGGAGGGAGTGAAAAAAGGAGGGGATATATATATATATATATATATATATATATATATATATATATATATAATGAAATAAAACCGCCTCTACAACGCGAAGATTGTACAGAGTCCATGTTATTACTGGCATATACCGGCAGGATTAGGCGCCAACAAAGCCATTTGATGCAGAGATGCCACGCTGCACAGCTCACCGGACAAAAAGCATCCACCACATGTCAGCAACATAAGAATGTTTTAAAGGTAGCAATGACAGAAGAAAGATTAAAAAAGATGCATGTGTGGCTCCCATTATCTCCAAATTGCACGAAGAATCAACCAACTCCCGAGTCATCTCCAACACGGAAAAATATAATCAAAACAAAGAAATTTGCTTCTGCAATCAGCTCGACAAATAATTGCAAACGGAGTACATGTTGATAGGCTTATGGACCCGAATCTAGAGCAGAACAATTGCCAAGTATTAGAAGGCCAATAATTTCAGAGAATAAAACAGAAAAGGAGTTTCGAAGCAATTCAGCAAGAAAGCGGTAGGACATTAAACAAGCCCTTCACTTTATTCTCAAACAGGATTAATTGGTAATTTGGTTGCAAGCAACGGCAGGTTTTTTTGTTAGAGCAGTTTTTCTTGAAGAATTAGGGGTGAAAACGCACCATAATATTTATCTATGAAAAGAAACAATCACAACTGATTTCAGCAAAACATTAAGGCTGTGTTTGGCCAGAATGGGAACTAATCCTCTTGCACGTAAAACGGAGCGGTCTATTAGCACGTGATTAATTAAGTATTAGCTACTTTTTTGAAAAATGGATTAATATGATTTTTAAAATAACTTTCGTATAGAAATTATTTGCAAAAGATACACCGTTTAGAAATTTGAAAAGCGTGCGCGCGGAAAACGTAGGTGAGTTGGGAACATGACGTGCCGAACTCAGCCTAAATACTTCATATAGCTCTCTCCCCTGCTATCACGCGACAGAGCATTAAATACTTTATCTCTACTACTGTAGTTCCCTCCCTTCCTCTAATGTGCGCAACGTATCAGTACTTCCCGTGTGAGTAATCACCAGATCCATTATCATATCGTCAATCACCCTTTTAGCCCCATCCTCAATTAAATGAGTCTGGTCAATCACCATTATAGCCTATCCTCAATTATATGGGTCTAGCCCGGTACAATGTACAAGCATAAGATCAAAATGATATCAAAACATGGTTCTACAAGTAAAAAAATAACCTAAATGTATATATCCACTTATTGATATTGAGGCTGGGTTTCTACTAGTATTTGTTATTAGAAAAGGCAAAGAAATAACCATTGGTTCAGAATAAGCATAAGAAAAACTTTCCACCAGATGAAGAGATGCCCAATGCAATCATAATATTCTTATCATCCTGAGCCAATCAAATATACGCCGCAATATTGCATAGAGAACATTGATTTTTTAATAGTCCATGATTGTTTCATACTTTGCATCGATTCAACTATTATTTTTATTGTACCTCTAGTGGGTGAAAAACTGTTCTGTCAGAAATGCACAGGTACACAAAGTAGAGACTATGGAACGAAAACTCATGCTTTTGTTAGAACGGTAAAAACTCCTAGATAATACTAAAAGAAAGTGTCCTTCCCAGACACTCACCCTAATCAGCTAATCACAGGCAGGTGCTAAACAACAGCCTTGTTGGTGATCCAATTATAGATCATTAATATCGAATAAGGTTCCAGAGGTATCTTCATTACAATTACAAACAGTAATGAAGAGCAGGGATTGAAATTTCGGAACGAAATTTTCGAAATTTCACCATCCAACCGGTAAGTATATATCTCGTCTGAAATTTTCGGTTTTTACGAATTTTGTAACTCTGGTCAAATTTTATTCAAATTCATTAAAAATTAATCAAATTTTCAAATAATTTCAGTCAAAAAATACCGTAATTTCCGAAATCGAAATTTCCGAAATTTTGGTGATTTCGGAAATTTCGGTCACCACCCATAAAAACCATATTTCGAAATTGAAAACCCTGATGAAGAGCCCATATGATCGTAATCTCTAATCTGCATATGACAAATAAAGTCATGTGGTGGGACGAACATAACAGAGCGACATATCATAGGATACAGGCCAGAAAAATCACGTAGTAAAGATTTGTTGTTTACAGAGCAGTTTGAAACATCGATTTCTCCGTTGAGGATCAAAACCATCGATCATGTTCAGCATACAAACAGAGAGAGCAAACAACTAGATCAGAGCAATGAAAAAGGGGCTACTTTAATGTTTCAAAAGCGTGGATAAGCCTAAGCAGAAAGCAGAAGATTGCACAGCGAACAAGGAAAGAAAATCTAAAACATATATGCCTTCCCGTTGAACTGAATAACACTAATCAGGTAGCAATGAATCTGTCAGAATACTAATACTAATACTGTTAATTAGTCCCAGTGCATACAGCCCTAAGTAATAAAAACTGTGTAACAACAGAGACTGATCAGACAGGAACCAGAGTAGAACAAAACTAGATGAACCCCATCGCGTAAAGCGAGCAATTTGATTCAATATTTGGTTATTGGGCAGAATAATGGCCCCCCGAATTTCTTCCATATATACAGGTCTCAGGCAGACCTCACACATCACACTACCGTGATTATAATATCACACCACACATCACAATAGCAAGTAATAAGAAGCAATTCTTAGATTGTTTCTTGTGTACCATTGGACTGATGAAGCAGCAGTGGGCAGAGAGAGCGCGATGAGATGAGATCAGATCTTGTCGATGTCCTCGTCCTCGAACTGGATGTAGTCGTCGTGCGCAGCGGCGTCCTCCTCGTCGACGACGCCCTCGTTGAGGCGGACGTGGTCGGGGATCTCGCCGTAGGCCTTGAGGAGGCGGGCCTCGTCGTTCATGTACTTGAGGATGACGTCGGCCTTGTCGTCCTGGTAGTCGCGGAGTCCGACGAGGACGATGTCCCCGGCCGCGATCCACACCTTCTTGTGCATCTTCCCGCGGATGTGGCAGAGGCGCTTCGTGCCGTCGATGCACTGCGCCTCGCACCGCCCGTTGCCCAGCATCCGTGCCACCTGCGCGTACTCCTGCCCGTCCTCCTTGAACACCAGCTCCCGCTTCTCGTCGTCCGCCTCGTTCTTCCCTCGCTTCCTGTTCTTCCCTCCCTTCCCCTTGTTCTTCGGCATCCTCGATCAAGAGAAGAGAAAAGCGAGGATTCGCTGTGCTTTTGTTCGTGGGTGAGGAGGGGGATGGAATGGGGAAAGCTGTGGTTTTTGGTTTCGTTTATATACAGAGAAGAGGAGGCGGGTGAGGGGTGGGGGTGGGATCTGGGCCGTTGATCTAGGGAGGTGGGAGAGAGTGGACGGTTGGGATTTAGTCTTGGCGGGGTGAGGAGGTCTTTTTGTTCTCAGTTTTGCTTGGGTGGACGCGGAACGGAAACGTGGCGGCCACTCTACTGGGGTTAAGCCGGTAAACGCGTCGTTGACTTAGAGACGAAAACGTTCGGGGCAATCTCCTTTGTTTTCGTACCGAGCGAGTTTTATCGTACAGATGCAAACTTACGACGACGAGTACATCGCGTATAGGAGTATCTGTTGGCACGAATATATTCAGATTTCGAATTTGTACTACGTACTTCTATATTCATACCTATATATCTATATACTATTATAAAAATGAGTAACTTTCCGTTCATCACTTTTTTTTCGGTCCGTCAGGGAAGAAAATTAGACTTTCAGTTTTTTTTACTGGACGTGTGTTTGTGGGTTGAGGCGGAGGTGGGTTGAGGCGGAGAAGAGGAGGCAGGAAAGTAGACCGTAGGGGAGGTAAACTAGATTTTTTTTCTTCATTCGTCAAGGAGGCCAATTAGACTTTCCTTTTTCTGCTGAACGTGCGCTTGCGGGCTGAGACGGTGGAATTAGGCCAAACCCTTCCTCGCGTTCTTGATCTTTGCTTCTTCTTCTCCTGCCCTACCGGTGGAATTTGATACCTCCCCCATCTTGTTCCTCCTGCTTTTTTCACCTGATGGTGGTGGTGGCGTGTTCTTGGGTGGTGGATGCAGTCTGCACTCTTCAACTTCCACTCCTTCATCACTGTCATGCTGCTGCTGATATGCACCTGCACATTCCTCAAGATGAACTTCCCCTCCATCCTCAAGGTACATATCAAAGAGTGATGAACTACATATTTCATGATCTTATCGGCTTGTTGGTTGAAATCTATATTGATGATGTGGTGGTCAAGTCTAAGGAAATTGATGAGCATATAGCCGATTTAAAAAGAGTTCTGGAAAAGCAAGAAAATATGGATTAAGGATGAATCCAACCAAGTGTGCTTTTGGTGTATCGGCTGGGTAGTTCCTTGGGTTTTTGTACATAAGAGGAGAATTGAGATACCTCATAGGAGTATTAATGCTATCAAAGATATAAAACCTCCAGAAGACAAGACTAAGTTGCAGTCATTGATCGGCAAGATTAATTTTGTTCGGCGATTAATATCAAATGTGTCTGATCGAATAGAGCCATTCACGCCATTGCTAAGGTTGAAAGCCGATCAAGAGTTTGTTTGGGGAGAAAGGTAACAAAAGGCTTTGGATAACATCAATGAATATTTGAGTACTCCTCCAGTTCTCATTCCACCATAGAAATGGCTTTCTTTTAAGTTATATTTGTCAGCCGATCAGAATTCTATCGGCTCAGTTTTGATCCAAGAGGTTGAAGGTAAAGAGCGAGTTATATTTTATTTAAGTAGAAGGCTTTTGGATGCAGAAACCAGATATTTACCTGTGGAGAAGTTGTGTCTATGCTTGTATTTTCCTTGCACAAAGCTGAGGCATTATTTACTTTCCAATGAGTGCACTATAGTGTGTAAGGCCGATGTGGTACGCTACATGCTATCGGTTCCAGTTTTGAAGGGAAGGATTGGAAAGTGGATTTTTGCTTTGATAGAGTTTGACCTCAGGTATGAATCGGTTAAGGCAATTAAAGGGCAGGCGATAACTGATTTCATAGTTGAGCATAGGAATAATTCGATTGATCATGTTGATATTATGCCATGGACTTTGTTTTTTGATGGATCAGTTTGCACTCATGGATGTAGTATCGGCTTAGTGATTGTATCGCCTAGATGGGCAAGTTTTCAATTTGCTTTCACTATTAAACCTTATTCCACCAACAATTAAGCTGAGTATGAACTGTCTTGAAAAGATTACAACTGCTAAAGGAAGTTGAAGCCGATGCTGTTGAGATCATGGGTAATTCATTATTGGTGATTAGTCAATTATCTAGAGAGTATGAGTGTAAGAATGATGTCTTGATGGTTTATAATGAGAAGTGTCAAAAGTTGATGAAGACCTTCAGAATAGTTACTTTGAAACATATTCCTAGAGAGCAAAATTTGAGGCCAATGATCTAGCTCAAGGGGCATCGGGTTATATGCCGATGTTGAAAGATATTGAGGTTGAAGTTGCATGTCTGCCAGCCGATGATTGGAGATTTGATATATTTGAATATTTAAAGAATCCTTCTAGATCGGTTTCCAGGAAGTTAAGATATAAAGCTCTCAAGTATGTTTTGTTGGACGATACATTATACTATCGGACAATTGATGGAATTTTGTTGAGATGTTTAAGTCTGGATGAAGCAAAGGTAGTCATGTGTGAACTACATGAAGGAATATGTGGGACTCATCAATCGGCTCATAAGATGAAGTGGATGATTAGAAGAGTATGATATTTTTGGCCGACAATGCTGGAGGATTGCTTTCGATATTATAAAGGGTGTCAAAACTGTCAGAAATTTGGACCTATTCAGAGAGCACCAACATCGGCTATGAATCCAACTATCAAGCCATGTTCGTTTAGAGGTTGGGGTATTGATATGATCGGTCAGATCAATCCACCATCAAGTAAAGGTCATACGTTTATATTGGTTGCTACTGATTATTTTACTAAGTGGGTTAAGGCTATCCCTCTTAAGAAAGTTGATACCAAAGATGCGATAGAATTTGTCAAATCATATACAGATTTGGTTTGCCTCAGACGATAACAACTGATCAAGGGTCTATTTTTGTGTCTGACGAGTTTGTTCAGTTTACCGATAGCATGGGAATAAGGTTGTTGAATTCTTCACCTTATTATGCACAAGCTAATGGGCAGGTTGAGGCATCTAACAAGAGCTTGATCAAGTTGGTTAAGAGAAAGATTGTTGAATTTCCCAAGAAGTGGCACACTATATTGGTTGAGGCATTGTGGTCCTATCGGATGACTTGTCATGGTGCTATTCAAGTTCCACCATATCAGTTAGTTTATGGACATGAAGTTGTGTTACCATGGGAAACTAACATCGGCTCCAGAAGGATTTCTTTGCAAGATGAGTTGACAGCCGATAATTATCATAATTTGATGGTTGATGAGTCAGAAGAGTTGGTTCAATCTAGATTACGTGCACTTGAGAAAGTTAGAAGGGATAAAGAGAGGGTTGCTAGGCATTATAATAAGAAGGTTGTGCCAAAGTCTTTTGAGGAGGATGAACTTGTGTGGAAATTGGTGTTGACGATAGGAGCACGAGATAGCAAGTTTGGGAAGTGGTTACCGAATTGGGAAGGATCTTTTCGGATTCATAAGTGTGTTTCTAAAGGAGCTTATATGTTGAAAGGACTTGATAGGGAAGTTTTTGGACAAGCTCTCAACTGAAAATATTTGAGGAAGTATTATCCAAGTGTTTGGATTGGTTCATGATCGGCTGCGTTATGCCGATACTGGTTGACAGCCGATGTTCTTTACATCGCCTTTAGATGGCCGATATTTTTATCGCCCTTGGACTACATATAAGTTTGCAGCATTGTGTTCCCTACTGCAAACTTGGTGGGCATGAACGGAGAAATAAAACTGGAAATTTTTGAGAAATTTTTGAGCAAAGTTTTACAAGACAGATTGACCAACTCATGTAGGCTCGATGGCCGATAACAGTGTAAAATTGAGTTTGAATCAGCTCGATGGCCGATAACGATGTAGATAGAGTTATAGTTACATAGCAGCAAAAGATTACAGATGAAGTATTCATTACATTATAATAGATATTTTTGGATAGCCGATATTGCTTTCTGCCTAATTTGCTCTACTTCATCTATTGCTTGAACGTTGACTTCATCTGTACCAGGGATTGGTTTGAGGGATTTGTTCAAAGAAGATAGATGCTTGACAGATTTCTTCAGCTTTGCCTTTTGGACTTCAATGGTTTTAGGCAGATCAGCTAGCTTTTGCTCTTCAGATGTTATTTCAGCTCTGCATGCTTCAAGTTGTGCTAGTAGATCGGCTTCCTCCTTCTTCAATCTCCCAATGTTCTGCTATGTTGAACTCGGGCCAACTTCCAATTCATCTAACTTGGTCTTTTCATCATTGACCTGTTATCGGCTGGTTTGTGTGGTGGCTTCAAGAAATGAGCGTTCCAGCCGATCAGCAATCCTTTGTCTGGCTCTCTCGACTTTGAAACGGTGTTGTTCGAGAAAGACTGTTGGAGAGACTATGTCAATCAGTTCATCAGGGATTTGATCTTGAATTTCTTGGAACCTTGCTCTGATTGGTCCACAGTCTGCAACCAGTGCATCCAAAGAGGCATTGAGCCGATCGGCAATATCTGCTAGCTTGTTCTTCAAGTCTTCAGATACAGGAGATGTGGCCTTGTTGGTTGTTTCCTCTTCTTCCTCATCTAGGAATTGCTTGATATCGAAAGAAAACATATCAGCTAAGGGCTGAAGATAAGGGAATATTGTTAAGAGACAGTGTTAGGTTAGCCGATATACATGAAGTTTGGATGTATACTTACAGGAATTTGAGGAGTTGAGGTTGCAACGATGATCTCCTCGTCATGATGGCTTGCTGCAGCTAATGGAGTATGTTCACTTGAGGGTTGACAAGGAGGTGAAGGTTGAGGAGGCTGAAATAATAATAAGTGTTATTCAGTATTGGCTAAAAGTGAAATTAAAATTGACATGAGTAAACTTACCGATGTTGGTGGTTGAGTTGGTTTTCTTCTAATAACAACTTGTTTCTTCTTCAGCTGAAAGGAATAATTGAGTTAGGAATTATGAGTTATAAAGAAGAATAGAGGTGTTAGAATATTTGTACCTGTGCTTTTCGAGGGTGACGTTTTGGAAGACTTGGAGTCTTGACATGCTTAGATTGGACAGTTGGTGGAGTATCGGCTCTAGGTATTGTAGTCTCGGCAGTTTCACTGATTTGAGTAGCTGCTTCATTGATGGCTTCCTCCATCTCGATCTCTTTCAAATATTCTTCTACCTCTTGATCTAAAGGAGTATCTTCATCAGCTGTCTTCTTTTGTTTCTTGGTAGGTTTCTGAGTGATGGATGGTTTAATGGTAGCTTGTTTTGTCCTTTTGCGTTTATCACTTGCTTGTATTGGCTCTCTAAATTGACCCTGGAGTAGGGCAGCTGTTTTAGGAGCGTTGAAGCCGATGGCAGAAGGAGCTGGGCCACAGCTGTTATGGAGTTTTGCTGCCGCGTACTCTATCGGGGCTTGCCACTTCGACTGATGAGCGGAGGAGGTGAATCTGATGTCTGCAAGAGAAAATGAAAAACATTGAGTATCAAGAGATTGATAAGACAAAGATAAAGATTATAAGAGAAAATAACTTACTTGGGGAGCCAGGTCTGGTAATATCTTGATAAGATATGTCTGAGTCGATTGATGGAATATGTGAGTTTTCCATTCAGACCACCATCTATCAAACAGGATGCTTCTCATCAATGTGATATTGAATCTATCGATGCTGCCAAGGGGAGGACCAGGGATATTTAGCAGTTTATCCATCATTAAGGCTGATATAATTTCTCCTCTGGTCTGGATCTTGTCAGAATAGTACAAGCTGATGGAAAGTTATCCCATGCCAAGTTGTCTTGTTGCTACCATCGGATGATAAAATTCATAAGATGGCTATATGTTCCTGCCTTGAGATATGCTAGTAGGAAGGATGCAGGGGGAGATTGCAGCAGTCAGGACTTCTCTTGGTTTTTTCAAATGTTTTATCATTGAGCTCATCCAATCTAAAATCGGCTGGCAGTTCATATTGAGGAAAGGACTCATAAGCAAACCAGATTCTGCTGTCTCTTGGAAATCCATCATAGAAATTTCCAAACCAATTCTGAAAGTGCTCAGCCGATGGACCTGAACCTGTATAGCTGGTGGCTGCTTCTCCAAAAGATATGCATCTGCGCATTGGGCTGGTTTCATCATCATCGCTATCTGGATCGGCTAAGGAGGGAAATTCTACTTCATTGAGTGCTGGTCTTAGTGCAACTTTCAAGGTGTGCAAGATAAGCTAGGGCTGCACAAACCTCCAGGGACCGCATGTGCTGATATTTGAGTCCATGATGAGTTTAGCCGATGATTGACTCAGAGTCTGGTATACTGCACCTAGCAGGTATTTGCCCAAGGGGAACTGTTTCTTTGATACAATGGCTTCGGCTACATTAGGAGAAAAGTTGTGTGCTCCCTAGCCGATACTGGGCCTGTTCCTATGTTGTCTGCAATAAAGCCTGACCAACCTCCAATATTTTTGGTCTTGAACCTATGAGAGCACTTGGTTTTTAGGCTGATGGGATTAGCCGATGTGGTGATGTCCAAACCAGTGATCATTATGACATCAACCAAGGTAGGGGTCATCGGCCCATCGTTGAACATAAAGGCGTTTATGGTATTAGACCAAAAGTATGCAGCGGAAGACAGCATCGGGTCATCTTTCTTCATATCGGCTACAGACAAAGATAGACATTGGGCTATGCCCATCTCATCCCAATGGTCTTGTTTGCTGGCGGCAATTCTTTTATACCAGTTGGTCCATCCATCTACTTGAGATGGCCAGGATCTGAAGGTGGCTGTCCAATGAGTTAGAGATGGGTTTGACTGTCTAAAGGGGATCCTTTCTGTTTCTGCGTTGATTGTGAAAGTTGGATCTATATCGCCTATTGAACCCAAGAAGAAATGATTGGGATCTTTAAGACTTGGGATGGCTATTTGGTGAACTAGGTGCTACAGATTGAAAAAGGTAGATTGAGAACGGAAAGTAAACAAGAATGCGCAAAATAAGTGTTGAGCCGATAGAATTTACCTCGGGGAATTCCTTGGCTGGAGTGATTGATGGGCTCGATGAAGACGCCATTGATGCGCGGAAGATCGTCGCCGGGAGCGGGCTTGTCGATGTGGTCGCCGGAGAAGACGAGAGCAGTCGCCGGGGTTGGCGGAGGAGTTTGGTGGCTTAAGCGGTGAAAACGGAGTTAACACCGTAAAAACTCTAGAAAGGCGGTTGGTATTTATGAAATTAGGTGCGTAATGGTCACAGGGGTAACCCTAGATTTTTGCGGGGTCGAAGAGATAATTCCGTTGCATTATATAATACTTCGGAATTGGGGGGCATGTGTTGACGATGAAATTTGGCAAGCATGTGAATTGGAAACGAAGTATAATTCGAAGCGGAATTGGTGATATGCGGGATTCTCGGAAACAGAGTGCGCATCGGCTGGAAGACCGTATCGGCTGGAACCGAGTCTGATCTGGATAGCCGATATGGCCGATATTGCATGCATGATCAATATCGGCTTCGAGAGAGAGTTTGAGACGATGATGCCAGAGAAGGATAGAGTCTAGAATTAGCAAATATATCTATTAATTGGGATTATCTGTAATTTCCTTATAAATATTTTCGGTAAGAGTCCGCCTAAGGGACTTATTTGCTAATTAGATTTGTATTAGGACAATATGAGTCGTGTCCATCTTGGACAATGTTTGTATTTTCGGGTATAAATATAGACCCGAGGTCTTATGAATAAAAGAACAACACTTCAATCAATCTCGGCGCATCGCCAACCTTTTATTCTTTTACTTTCAACGCGTTCTTGCTTTCGAGTCGAGCTGCATCAGTTTGATCTTCGGCGAAGAGGTAAAACTTGTTATGGCGGTTTGCATTATAGGAATTAGTGCTTACATCTTTATGACACTCTAATTCTATCTTGGATTGACAATACCATCTACTTGCATCGGCTGATCTCTATCTAGGGTTTTGTCGATAACGGCTAGATTGTGTTGTTGGTTTGAATTATATAATGTATCCATCATCCCGAAAAGGCAAACATCGGTTTGATTGTCTAGATATTATGTTTCTTCTCATACTTAATGCTGCATCAGTTAAGTTTGATCTATTAAGTCGTGTTTAGAATCATGATCTCTAGCCTGCTCTATGGTTGTTAATAAGGATAGTATCGGAGTTTCAGCCGATCTTATCTGGTATCGATGTTTTACATAGTTTCATGTTTTGTTTAATATGCTATATCTGCCCCTTATATTAGGATCTAATCTAATACAAATATATTGGACTCATTACCAATCTGATTGGTAATAGTTAGATATATTTGTTGCCAGAGAATATCCTAGTATAGGGTTGTATCGGAGCTATAGCCGATACACGCTTAAATCTGAACATCGGTCATTGGTATATATAATCGTTATTTCATGTTATTTTAGACTTGGGCAATTTATACTATCTCGGTTAAGTCCCATCTATCCCAATTGCTTGTTTCTAAAGTAATATTGACATATAGATTATGTAACACTGATATTTTCAGCCAATGTATCAAGTTTAGGGTTAGCTCATCATTGAATATACCTTACGACCGATCCATGCTATATTGCATCGGCTAGGTTATATCACGATATGATATCGGCTAACTGACCGATTGATTATAGTTTACTAACAAACTTGCATGTTCTATCTTGTTGATTGTAAGATCAAATCAACTGGCACGCCCTTTGAACCCGAAAGCAAGTTTTGGACCTGCACTAGAGTAAAGCAAATCTCTCAGGCCAGTGTGTGTTTTTTGCATTAACAGGAACAATATGAGGAGTACCTGATGAATACTGGGCATCTTGCATCTCGTGTTGTACATATTCAGAGCCCACGTTCTGTTGTGCTTGTTCAGACAAATGCAATGGATGAGCAGGGTGCACAACCATATGTTGAAAATGATGCAGAGCAAATTGCAGAGCAGATTAAAGTGCTTGTTAGGAGGATGAACTTGTTGATAGACATTGGTAGGGATATTATTGTCTTATTGAGATGTGTAGTAGCTGCCTGTGTGGTTGTTGTGGTGACAAATATGTACGCTTTCTTCAGGAGTGGTTGAAATGTGTAATGTGTGAAATGTACTAAAAATGCATGGTGAAAAAAATAAGGGGCTCAATGCATAACGCACCACCCCAGCTATCTCCTCTCCTCCACGTTGGCAAGCCACGATAGTGAACAGACAGAGTCAAATGAGGTTTGGATAGGCCATGTACAGATAAGCAAGATTAGGGACCCGTAAATATGATTTGGGAGTTTGGGGACCTAGATGATACACCCTTACAAGGGTGTAAGACAGCTGGTGCACTTTACTCTTATTGATAACTTCCAATAATGCTTAGTCAGATGGTACTTGAGTTTGAATTAGAATGATGGCAGGGGCTACAAGCTACAGATAAGCATAAATGGAGTAGGCATGATATACTTTTAATCTCCAGTCAAGGGATACAGTCATGTTCGTTAGCTGGGGAGTTGCTATGCCCAAGCATGGGAAATTGCTTTCTAGACTTAAATTTACTTGAATTTGAAATGCAGTATCAATATTAGATGTTTTCGTGTTGCAATTTCCTAATTTTGTCTTATAAAGGCGGAGTTGCATGTTTACTTATATTTTTTCACCCTTCATTGCCTATAGATCGTATAAATAATATTAGTATGTTGATTTTCTTTTTCTTTTCTTTCAGGTGAGCGCCTTAGCCCCTGGGTAGCCATTGGGTGTTCTGTCATGGGCATATCTACTATATTTTATTGAGATCAGAAAATATTTTTGTGCTGTTCTGATCTGGGAACAGTTTCACCTCATCACCTGTAGATAGGGAAAAATCCGATGCCTTTTGTGGCTCTGTTTATATCCGTGTTTCTTTCTCCTGTAAGCATGTTATAACTTATGAACTTCACCTAAACTGTTTTCCACATTCCACTTCAGAGAAGAAGTGTGTGAGCTGGGAATTTTTGATAGAATTATAGTCTTGTTGGCAATTTTTTGTGACAAGTTGACAAGCACGATCGCAGCACCTTACGCCTTGCGGTGATCATAGAGTCACCAACCACCTCAATCTAGCAAAACTAGACCAAGATGGGTTTTGATAACTAAACCGGCTAGCGGAACCGATTTCTAGATAACTACCCGTCTCATGGGCAAAACGGAAGGTTTTCAGGACAAACCTACAAAGAGGTGTCGCACTCTCGCAGCGGCGGCGGACGATTTACGACGCAAATCGACAAAGATGGACAAACTAAGAGAAAACTAAAGCAATATGAAAAACGATTCGATTAATTGATTGTAGATTGGATTGTTACAATTAAACCGGTCATGACCCTTATATAGGGGTTGGTCTTGCCCTCTACAGGCCCTCCTCCACGTCCAACTCGGGGTAGAAACCAAAGGAAACACGAAACATACCTCCCCGAACAAGGAAACCCGAGATCCGACGAAAACAAACTCGGACTCGGACCCTGACGGTCTGACCGCCCACATACCTGCGGTCAGACCGGGCCTACTAGCCGGTCAGACCGCCCACATACCTGCGGTCTGACCGGCCCCTGTGAAGATAACCCGTCACTTTCCAAACTTTGGCAATTTTTCCTATTTTATCCCTATGTGCCAAATTTGGGTGTAAACACATGCCCCCTGCCTTTTTGATGAACAACGTGAATCTAAAAGCATAGAACATATTTTTCATCTTAGGCGATAATCCAATTACCGGCCATATCACCTCCTAAGCGTCTTGCCAAACGCTCGGGAAGTATTTCTTCAAGTATTTCCCGTTGATTGCTCGCTAAAAATGCTCCCCTTGAAGTGTTTCTAAAAAATATGCATTCCCTCGAACAATACCGCACACTTGATAAGGACCTACCCAACTAGGAGACCACTTACCGAATTCCTTGGATCGAGTACCCAAAGGCAAAATTGTCTTCCAAACCAAATCTCCAACTTGAAACAATTTTGCTTTCACCCTTTTGTTGTACGCCTTGGCCACCCTTTTCTTCTCTTTCTCGATCTCTTCCAAAGCCTTCAAACGCTTGTCGATGACTTCATCAAGGTTGTCTCCCATCAATGTCTTATAATCTTCACTTGATAAATCATCTTGCTTGATGTAACGAAGAGAACCAAGATTTACCTCAACCGGTAAAACGGCTTCTTGACCATAAACCAACTCAAAAGGAGTGACTTTAGTGGCACCATGTTTGGATATCCTATGCGCCCACAATGCTTCGGAGAGCACCTCATGCCACCTCTTTGGGTGTTCCTCAATCTTCTTTTTTACTAGCTTCAACAACGTCTTATTACTCGACTCAGCTTGCCCATTAGCCTGAGCATAGTAAGGAGAAGAACTCAATAATTTGATGCCATAAAATTCAGCAAAACTCTTCACTTCCTTAGACATGAAAGAAGCACCTTGATCCGTGGTCAATGTTTGCGGAATACCGAATCTATGTATAATATGCTTCAGAATAAAATCAATTACCTCCGTATGAGTCATATTCTTGAGCGGCACGGCTTCGGCCCACTTGGTGAAGTAATCGGTAGCAACTAGCACGAACCTATGCCCCTTTGATGACGAAGGATAAATTTGACCAATAAAATCCAAAGCCCAACCTCGGAACGGCCATGGTTGACAAGCCTCACATCCCCTATAGTATTTAAAACAATCATCAATCATTCTCGGCCAATAGAATCCCGCTCTCCTAAGCAACCAATTCATCTTGAGGGCCGATTGATGAGTCGCACAAATTCCTTCTTGCACCTCCCCCATAGCCACTTTAGATTGATATTCATCTAAGCACTTCAGTAAAACTCCATCTATATTTCGGCGATATAGATCTTCATCAAGCAATGTATATTTGAACGCTTGCCGCCGAATCTTCCGATCAACCTTAAGTGTGGGATCTTTCAAATATCGAATCAAAGGAATCCTCCAATCCTCTTCTGTTTCCTGGGCACAAACGTCCGAATTCACAGTTAATACGGCCTTTGAGTCAATTGTGGTATGCCCCCCAGGGCTCTGCCCAGAACCGGTCAAACCGGCCATACAAGGCCGGTCAGACCACCCGGGGTCACCGATCAGACCGGCGGCATGTGGCCGGTCAGACCGCTCCTGGTCGCCGGTCAGACCGGCCGCGCAACACCGGTCAGACCGCCCCTGGTCTCCAGTTTTACCAATTTCGCACAAAGGTTTAAAATCAAGCACCGGCTCTTCTAATACCAGAAATAATCCTTTCTTCACATTATAGCCAGATGCTTGTTGTGCCAAATCATTTGCTCTAGAATTATCACACCTAGCAATATGTCTAATAGCAAAATTGTCAAAATTGGCAATAATGTTCAAACATGAATCAAGATACCTATTTAGTGATCCGTCCAAGCATTTGTAGACTCTGGCGACTTGTTGCACCACCAATTCCGAATCACCAAAAGCTTCCACGTGTTTAGCTCTAGTCATCTCCATCACTTGTAAGCCGAATAATAAAGCATCATATTCAGCTTGATTATTTGTACAATAATATTCCAAACAAACCGATGCCTCATAACACATGCCATTAGGTGAAAATAAAACTACTCCTATGCCTTGACCTTCTTTGCATGAAGAACCATCAAAATAAATCTTCCAAGGTATAACTTCAATCAAACAAATCTCTTCCTCATAAGCAATATCTATATGATGGTCTACTATAAAATCACATACAATTTGGCCTCCCATAAATTTCAACGGTTCATAAGCCAAATCATATTCAATCAAAGCATATGCCCACTTGCCAATCCTCCCACTTAGAATTGGCCTTTGCAACATGTGTTTAATAACATCGGCTTGACAAGCAACTATGCATGTACTAGATAACAAGTAATGCCTCAATTTGGTACAAGCATAGTATAAGCATAGACAAAGTCTCTCTATAAAGACATACCTCATTTCGGCATCCAAAAGACGGCGACTCAAATATGTAATGATATATTCCTTGCCATCCTCCTCTTGCGTCAAAACGGCACCAATGACTTTATCTTCGGAAGCAATATATAACCGAAAAGGCTTTCCGGCTTTAGGCGCTCGCACAACGGGTGGAGTAGACAAATACTTCTTTAACCCTTCAAACGCTTCTTGTTGTTTTGCCCCCCAAGTAAAATCGGCTTCTTTTTTCAAACGAAGTATAGGGACAAAAGCATCGATTTTACCCGCTAGATTAGAAATAAATCTTCTCAAATAATTCACTTTACCTAGCAACTTTTGAACTTCCTTCTTGCATGTCGGCGCCTCGAAATCACGAATCGTTTCTATCTTCTTAGGATCAATCTCAATTCCTCTCTCATGCACCATGAATCCTAAGAACTTCCCCGCCGACACACCAAAAGCACATTTAAGTGGGTTCATCTTCAAACCATACCGGCGCATCCTCTCAAAAGCTAACCTCAAATCGGCCATATGTCCCTCCATACCATCCGATTTGACAACAATATCATCAATATAGATTTCCAAAATAATTCCTAGCAAATCATGAAAAATCAAATTCATCGCTCTTTGATATGTTGCACCGGCATTCTTCAACCCAAAAGTCATAACGACCCACTCAAACAATCCAACAAATTCCGGGCACCTAAAAGCCGTTTTGTACATATCTTCCTCCGCCATAAAGATTTGATTGTAACCGGCATTACCATCCAAAAAACTGATTACCTTATGACCCGAGGCATCATTGATCATCATGTCGGCTATAGGCATAGGATACTCATCTTTGGGAGTAGCTTTATTCAAATCTCTAAAGTCTATTCAAACTCTAATCTTACCACTCCCCTTCTTCTCCACCGGGACTATGCTAGAAACCCACTCCGCATAACGACATGGCCTAATAAATCCTGCCTTCAACAACCGATCAATCTCCTCTTTGTCTCGGTCATATAGTAAAGGATTAAAACGACAAGGTGGTTGTTTATAAGGCCTAAAACCCGGTTTGATTGGAAGTCGATGCTCAACAAGCTCACGGCTAAGACCCGGCATCTCATGATACTCCCACGCAAAACATCCACATACTCCTTAAGTAGCTCGATTATCTTAGCTTTATAATCGGCTCTCATATTTTTGTTTACAAAAGTCGGCCTTGGCTTAGTTCCATCACCTATGTCTACTTCCTCCAATGGATCGGCCGATGCAAACCCTTGTCCAAGCTTTTCTACTTCATCAAAATCTTCAATAGTTTCACCAATATCGTTCTTTGTAGACCGATATTCTTGCACCCTCTTTTGCAACCACTCTAAATTAGCTTCTTTACTCATTATACAAATTTATATGGCCTAGCCATGCTACACTAGCCGGCTTTACAGAGATAGGTACAAATTTGCCATCGGAAATACTAATGAAATCATAGCTAGAAAGATCTCTTCCCGATAAACATTGGATATTCCCATGACGCCATTCAAATGTAGCATCGGCCATTGCAACTTCGGCCGACGTATCCGCTTTAACACCTCAACATCATCGCCGTCCCATTGAATTAAACATTGATGCAAGGTAGAAGGCACACAACAATTGGCATGGATCCAACAACGTCCCAAAATAACATTGTAATTACCTTGCACATCAACGATGAAGAAAGCGGTTGGTAGCGTCTTGTTTCCCACGGTGAGTTCCGCCGAAAAGATACCCTTCGCCTCTGTTGGTTCACCATTGAAGCCATTGAGAATCATGTTGATCTTCTTCAACTCATCATCCTCACGCCCCAACTTCTTGAATAACGAATACGGCATCAAATTCACTGCGGCACCTCCATCTACTAGCATCCTAGAGACCGGCTTCCCATCAACATGACCTTTTAGATAAAGAGGTTTCATATGACGGTTCGATTCATCGGGCTTCTCAAAAACCGCATCTTTAGGACCTAGTGTAAATTGAGCAACCTCGGCTTCATCCATAGCACAAAACTCCATAGGAAACATACACACCATGATGATATCCATGTCCTCCTTTAGAGATGACTCATCTTTAGCAACCGATTGTTCTTTTTTCTCCTCTACAACAACCGGTTCTTCCTTCTCTACGGATTTACGCCTCCAAACCGGTGGTGGTCGCAACTCATTGAACCTCTTATCTCTTTGCTCTTCGGCCTTTTTCTCTCTTATCTCTTGAGCCCGAAGACGTTGCAACCTTCTCCTTTGAGTAGCCGTTAAATCCTTAGTGATCCACCTAGGTTTCGGCTCTGTTCCAAGAGGTAAATAATGCCCCCTATTGACTTTGCTCGAAGCCCTCGCATTACTCTTTTCAAACCTCTTGTCAAACCTGCACTGAAGCCCGGTCAGACCGGACGCAGACCACCGGTCAGACCGGCCAGGTGTGCCGGTCAGACTGACAGGAGGTCGGCAGTCAGACCGACCAAAGGGCCTGGTTGGACCGACGTGAGGCCGGCGGTCAGACCAGCCTGATGGCCCGGTCACACCGTCCGCAGAGCTGCGGTCAGACCGGCCAGAGGGCCTGGTCAGACCGGCTGATTGCGACGAACTGGTCCCGGCTTCGGATTTGTTCCTTGGTGACTCCCCAAATCCATCTCCAGAAGATATTGGCACATCATGAGACCCCACTTTGACGATAATCACCTCCGAAGACCTTGCTTCTACCTTAACCCGCTTTCCTTCTCTCTTTTCTTCATTAACCCGATTTCTTCTATAAAACCGGCTATCATTTGGTGAAGACAAGCGCTCATGAATTGGCCTCCTTGGTCCTCCCCACCCTTGGTTGAATTGCATTGGAGTCATATGATTGAACATTGGCGGTGTTGCCCCCCATGGCATGTAGCAAGGATAAGGATAACCCGGCGGCGGCATTGGGTAAGGTCCCCATGACATGTCTTGTGAATGATGATATAGAGGTGATTGCGACCGTCTTGGAGAAAATCCAAATCGCTCCCTAGGAGGTGATCTTGGTCTTTTTCCTTTATTGTGAGCTCTCTTACCACCTTGTCTCTCATACTTCTCTAAAAGCATATCCAAAGTCACTTTAGTCTTCCTAGGAGCTTTAGAAGTTGAAGCCTCACTCCTATTCTCCTTCCACACACCGACCTCCGGCTTCTTTGGCACTATCATCTTTGGCCTAGGTTCACCAATGATCACTTCCTTTCCTTTAGTAGATTCGGCTTGCTCCGGCCGAATCAACACCTTCTTGTTGTTGAAATTAATTGTATTCACTGGAAAAGGATCATGATCAAGCTTCATCTTGGAACCATCGGTGAACTTCAATCGTCCATCATCTATGGCCGATTGAACCTGTCGTCGAAACACATTGCAATCATTAGTAGAATGAGAATGAGAATCATGCCATTTACAATAAGCTCGACGCTTCAACTCTTCTTGAGATGGTATGATATGGCCTTTAGGTAATCTAATTTGTTTTTCTTGCAAAAGATAATCAAAGATCTTATCACATTTGGCCACATCAAAACTATACTTAATCTCACTTTGCCGATCTTTACGAGGAGTCGGCATTAGATTAGAGCAAACAAAAGGCTTATTTTTGTTATTCCATGACCACTCAGCAACATACATATCATGATCACCCTCATCTTCACTATCACTAGCTTCAGGGTAATCAATCAAATTAACATTAGGCTTATTCTCATATGGTCTAACAAATTTTTTATTATCCTTAACCCGACTTTCTTGAGCCAAAGCCTTTTGCATGAGTTGACTAACATCAAGAAATTGTTGGCCATCTAATCTTTCTTTAATAGGAGCAATTAAACCATTAAAAGCAAGATCAGCTAAATCCCTATCAGTTATGTTCAAACTATAACATCGGTTTCTAACATCTCTAAATCTTTTAACATACTCAATGACAGATTCATTATACTTTTGTTTAACCGATGTTAAATCAGATAACCTAAGCTCAGTTTCACCAGTATAGAAATAATCATGAAATCTTTGTTCTAATTGAGCCCAAGTATGAATAGAATTTGCCGGTAAAGAAGTAAACCATGTAAAAGCGGTACCGGACAAAGATAAAGAAAATAAACGTAATTTAAAAATATCACTATTAGCCTCTCCACATTGCGCTAAAAATTGACCTACATGCTCCCATGTGGTCCTACTATCCTCACCACTAAATTTGGTGAATTCGGGAACTCTATAATTACGAGGATATGGCACATTATCATAGTAATCAGGATACGGCTTTTGGTAAATCTTAGCACGATTCTTAGCTTCAATCCCGAATTTATCCCTAATAATCCCACTAATCAATTCCTCTATATTATCAGGCCTATGTTGATTTGGTGGTGGATTTGGTGGCCTAATAGGTTGATGTTGTGGCGCAATATGATTATATTGGCCTTGCCTAGTATCAGGAGGATACCCCCTAGAAACATCATTATAAGCATTAGGAACATGTGGGGGAATTTGGGGATTACTTGCAGTAGTAGATACAGGAGGATCAAATGTTCTAAGATGATACAAATAACTAGCATTAGTCATTGGATCTATCCCCTGAATCGGCACCATTGCACCGGTCTGACCGGTCAAAAGTCCGGTCTGACCGGCGTCCAGAGGCGTGGTTAGACCGGCCTGAGTCCCGGTCTGACCGTTGTGGTAAAACCCGGTCAGACCGGCCACCTGGCCGGTCTGACCGGTGGCAACATCCTGGTCAGACCAGCCATCTGGCCAGATCTGACCGGTCGTTTGCGCCGGCAAACCTTCGCTGATTTGTTGTGTCTTTGCTCCATCGGTTTTACTATTTATTTGATCTATGGGAGCTTGGCTAGTACTGGTAGAGGCTTTATCTTTGAATATAAAATCGGCCACGAGAGGGCCGAGTTTATTTCTCATAAATTTTTCACAATTATTTTCAAAAGATGCTTCTAATTTATTATTGAAAGCAATCATAGATGCATCTATTGTGTGAGCAACTTGTTGTTGAATAGATTGTGATAATTCCTCAATACTTACCTTGTCAAAAGTAGATGAAGACACCAAATCCGGCTTGAAAACTACGCCATGACAGGTCTTTGAGCATGTCTTCAAAAGCTCGTCGGCGTACTTCTTCATGTGTTCGTCGAAGGCCTTGCGTGCTTCCTCATCAAGATTCTCCACCGTCACCGGCAGCACGTTAGATAGATCCACCTTCATCTTGGAGTCGAAGTCGAAGTTGAGTTGACGTTGAATAGATTTCCCCAGCGGAGTCGCCAAAAATCGTGTTGGCAACTTTTTGTGACAAGTTGACAAGCACGATCGCAGCACCTTACGCCTTGCGGTGATCCTAGAGTCGCCAACCACCTCAATCTAGCAAAACTAGACCAAGATGGGTTTTGATAACTAAACCGGCTAGCGGAGCCGATTTCTAGATAACTACCCGTCTCGTGGGCAAAACGGAGGGTTTTCAGGACAAACCTACAAAGAGGTGTCGCACTCTCGCAGCAGCGGCGGACGATTTACGGCGCAAATCGACAAAGATGGACAAACTAAGAGAAAACTAAAGCAATATGAAAAACGATTCGATTAATTGATTGTAGATTGGATTGTTACAATTAAACCGGCCATGACCCTTATATAGGGGTTGGTCTTGCCCTCTACAGGCCCTCCTCCACGTCCAACTCGGGGTAGAAACCAAAGGAAACACGAAACATACCTCCCCGAACAAGGAAACCCGAGATCCGACGAAAACAAACTCGGACTCGGACCCTGACGGTCTGACTGCCCACATACCTGCGGTCAGACCGGCCCTACTAGCCGGTCAGACCGCCCACATACCTGCGGTCTGACCGGCCCCTATGAAGATAACCCGTCACTTTCCAAACTTTGGCAATTTTTCCTATTTTATCCCTATGTGCCAAATTTGGGTGTAAACAAGTCTGATGGTTTGTATTTGTATTTTAGATGACAGGTTTTGTAACCCTGTGACTGTAGTAGATACTGTGTGTTTTCATGTTGTGTCTTAACCTTACTGGAATCCTAGTTCTGTTTATAGCATTATGAGTTAATGACCTTGCTGGCATATCTGATATTTGATGTTGGTCTCTCGTCATGTGGATTTACGGTTCAATTACAGAAAATCATGAAGGAATTCAAGCTTCTAGGTGAAACCTGAAAATCCCCCTACTTTGTCTTGGTCGCCCGTACACTACCTTATGATGCAATGTGTAAAACAGAAGTGCCAAACATAAGCGTGTACGAGTATATTTCTGAATTCATACTACTATATGCAATTGCAAGCAGTAGCTATAACCGAAAGACTTGATTGTCACTTGTACGGTTGTACCTCAGTATATTGCCAAGCCTTAAAAAAAAATATGGTGCTTCCTCTATTCTACATTATAAGACGCTCTAGCCTTTTCATCTTTCGTCTAGATTTACTAACATACATATGAATTTGGACATATATATGAAACACATGTATCTATCCATGCATGAATCTATTTTAAATTTAAAACCCAAAACGTCTGATGAAGTAGTTGACACTGGGGCTATGAATTTAGTAGATTTACCATAGAGGTGTAATTCTCAATGGAAAATCTACATGGGACCTGTGTTCACGTTTGGTACTCTTTTTTATTGAGGGTAACATAAAATCAACTTGTTATAGTTTGTGTTAGAATATATCTACAGAGTTGGTTAAAGTTAGGATTTAAAGTTGTACTAGGTGTAGGAATAGGAATAAACTAAGAATCGGAATCTGTTCTAGCCTCTCTTTTAAATAGAGAGGTACACATATTGTAACCGTATTGTAACTTAGCATAGGTGAGAGGTAGTGTCTGTTAGCGGTGTTCGGCCGAGAGTCGTTGTAAATTTGATACACTGTAATTATGTTGGATCAGGAAGGAGGGCCATAATCAGCGCCCCAAGAACGTAGGCTTCAGCTGAACCTCATTAACAAATATTGTGCCTCAATGTTCATCATCAGTTTTGTATCTCCTATAATGTGAAGATTTTGATGGAGGTGCTCCACACTATGACGGCTACACAAGATGTCCAAAAATAGACATGAACGCAAGGTGGAGCACGACAACGATCAATAGAATTTGATTGGTTGATCGAACGCTTCAAGTGGCAGTTTGAACCGTTCGATAGTTGCTTTCAACGGGAAGAAGGTCAGACGTGGTGCTCGAGTTGATGATGGCAGAAGCAATTGGCGATCCATTCTAGGGATGGCAATTTTACCTACAGGTCCGGGTCCATGGATAGCCGACCTGATGCACGGGTATGGGTATCATATCTTGCCTGTGGGCATGCCCGTCCGAGACCCGAGAACGTAGCAGGCAGCAACCGGGTTTTGTTTTTTGCCAGCGGGTAACCCATGCCCAACTGGTACATATGTATTAATTAATTTTGGCCCATCTCTTATTCCTCATACCCTTTTCTCTTGGCCCATTTGGTCCACTAGCCATGGACATATATATACTCAACTAATAGAAACCCTAACCTAAATATTCCCCACTCCCCTCTCCTACCCCAATCCCTACGGTGGCGGTGGTGGCGCTGGTGGTGACCCAGGCAGGTGGTGGCAGGGAGTGGCGGCGCGGCACGCGATGACAGGGAGCGGCGGCGCAGCCTTGCAGGTCGGCGGTTGAGACTCAGGGCCACGATGGCGGTGATGATGTCTTAGCGACATATGGCGGTGGCTCAGGGAGACGATGTCGACGACGAGGACGGTGAGCCGACGACGGTAGACGGCAGCGACAACGGCTGAGGGTGGTGAGGCGGCGATGGTAGGCAATGGCGACCAAGGGTGGCAAGCTAGCGACGATAGGCGACAAGGACGATGGCTAAGGGCGGCAAGCCAGCGATAACAAGCGGAAGGCATGCTCACTGCATATCCACCGGGCATACCTGTACCCATCGGGTATGGGTATGGGTATGGAGTTTTTTCCGCTAACCCTACTGGGTAGGGTTAGGACGGGCAAAGTCGGGTGTCGGGTCGGCGATGGTTTTGCTCTATTCGTGCCTGACCCGACCCATTGCCATCCCTAGTCCAATCGGTGGTACCGGACACTTCAGGTGGGTAGCTCAAACTTTCCGGTGAGCTACTTTCAACATGGAGTCGTGAGACCTCATGCTAGGGGTTGATTGAAGCTGAAGGTGATCGGTGTTCTCGAGCGGTGGAATCGAACACGCCGAGCAGGGTGGCTCGGGCCTTTCGATGAGCTGCGTTCGATAGGGATACGACTAGACGTAGTGCTCGGATCTTTCGACAGCTGGGAAGACTGTGTGGTGATTCGGTGGCTTTGGCTTGTAGCTAAATTGATGAGTGGTCAGTTGGAAGTCGGAGCGGGTGGATCCTTGGTGCTGATGTGAAAGTGATGATGAGGTGTAGCGCGACGAATGGGACTTGTTTCCGCGTAGGAGAAGCGACATCGGTCATTTGTCGTTTCGGGCAGTGGCGGCGGTGAAATTTTGGGATGGAGGTAGCTGCGGCCAGTGACGGGGCAAGTGGCGTACGTGCGGTGCGGCAGAATGGTAGATGCGTGAGCAGGACGAGGGTAAACGGCTGGAGCTAGCTGACCGAGTCAACACGATGGGCAAGGAAGGAAAAGGTCTATTGGGCCGGTTGTTTTCTGGGATGAACTACTCTTCACACGGCCCAATTATCACACATCCCCCCCCCCCCCCCCCCCCCCCCCCCCTCCATAGACAGTTCTACAGCTCGCTTGCACGCTGACACTTTTGCCATCATGACATCTGTTAATCGTGGATAAAAACAAGTTGCTGCAGCCACAAAATTCCTCAAAGCATTCCTCATGACTACCCCTGATGATCCCTTCTTTTGATGTGAAAAAAATGCACCATCCGCATTTATCTTGATCCACCCATTTTGGCGGCTTCGTCCACCTCTGTGCCGGACTTGGAATAGTGTGGTTCTTCTGCTCCCTCAGGTTCATCCACTCTTTCAGCTGGATAAGCACCCTTTCTGCCACAGTTGAGGGATGGTCTGGAGCCTTGGAATTTCTTGAATTATTTCTAGCCACCCACAGGTTGAAGAGAGTTACAAGAATCACTGAAATGATGTGCTCTCCCAAATCAGCTAGCCTATCGAGCATCCATCCCGCGAGCAGCTTGAGATTGTTGCACTGAAAATCTGGGGTAGGTATGTCAATATGTATTTTTTTTCCCTTAATTTTACTGCATACCCACTTAGAAAATGGGCTGCCCTAAAATATATGGAAATTATTTTTCTTCTGTCAGAAAATACACCTAATTCCTTGCTTAATATTTCTGTTTTGCAGCTTCTCTCCGGTCGCTAGCCCATTCAAAATTAACCTCCATCTGTGTCCTCCAAATTTTGAAGATGCCCTACTATGTATGATTCATATATATTTATTTTCGAAGAATTTTCCGACTCCAATGAAGATTGAACTACTTACTGCAAATTCCAGTAAAAGAAAACCTATTTTCCAAATGCGAAAAACTTTTTTCTTTGGTTTTCACACATCAACAAATAGGCGACAACCTTTAAAGAAAAACAATTTTTTTTATTACCAAGAAGATGCATACGCATCTAAAGCTGATAAAAGTCCTAACCAATCACTTTTCCTCCGCTTCTTGAATTATTTTTGCACCTAGGAGAAATTGACGCACGTTGGGCTACTTTTCAAAAAAAACTCATCGTGTAAATACAGAATCTCGCATAAACCCTTCTACCACCCAATGCCTAGTTGTGCTTTTTCTTGAAAATGACTCGTCTTTCAAAGAAACTAGATGAAACCCCGTGGATTGCTGCGGGAGTTTTGTAATAACAGTAGAAATAGTATGTAAGATAGTTAAACAATGTAATTTTTATCTTTGATCGACCATTGAAGAAAAACTACAAACATCTAAGATAATATGGTTTATAAAAATTTAAATTATATATAGATTAATCATTCAAAAGAAAAATTAAGGTGATGTGACTCGATGAAAGAAGGAAAAGGAGGGATATAATATAGATTAATCATCCAAAGGCAAAACTAAGGTGATAAGACTTCATAAGAGAAGAAAAGAAGAAATATAATTTAGACACCATAGATCAATCATTTAAGGGTTAGAAAGAATTGAGGTGATGTGACTTAATCAGAGAAAGAGATAAAATAATATTAACTACACTTAGTGGGGATAAACTTTATAGATATATTAGATGATACTCCGTGCATTGTTGCGGAACTTATACAGAAAAAACGTGGAGGAATACTTATATGAAATAGAGATAGCAGTATGAATAGTAAACAATAGTCATAGAACTGTAAAATACTTAAGTCATAGATAAGCCTATTTAGATGATGATCAGGACTCAGGAGACATATCATTGTTGGCATTACTAAAAATATAGCAGTGAATAGAAAGATGAATAAATTACACAGAAAATAAAATAAAGAAGAAAAGTAAAAAGTAATACGCATTACAAATGGTTATGAACCCAAAAACATCTGAAACCACAGTTTTTTTTCTGAAGTGCAATGAAACCACTGTTTATAAAGTTTAGTCGTAGTACTCACTGGTTAACAAAACCTAGCAGCTCCCCGGTTTCGCATGATATATATCGTTACATGCTCCATGGAACAGATGAGAATAGTAAGCAATTTCTCACATAAGATGGGCATGAGGGGAAAAATCACCGAATCTAAAATAAGGTCACTCCTCTGAGAGCTAGTGTGGATGACACCAGAGAAAGATATGCAATCAACTGAGCAACACCTTAGTAAATGTAAAATAAACCCCCAAGACTCACCTGAAGTATGACATTGCAAAGATAATTCACAAACACTACAACGGTCACCCACATCTCAATCGAGCGGCAACCCCCATCTGTGTCGGTATGACACCCGTCACAGCGTAGAAGTCAGTGATGTGAGAAGTTATCTCAATCGGGCCTCAACTAAAGCCCGTCACCGATAGCTTTGATTATTTTGGCTTGCGGAGTATGCCCGGTTTCATTCCCACAATGACTACACATATGATCCTGCAGCAAAATGACATATCTACCCTACAGGTTAACAAATGTTTTCACTCATCACTCATTCTTTTATTCTTTCATTTCTCATGGAACGATTCAGATTAACTCACTGAGATCCAACGATCGAGATCGCTCCCACCTCCCAAAATCGCGCGGAACTCTCTCTCTCCCAGATCCGCTCCTCTCTCTCTGAACCGCATCCCTCCCTCCCGCCGCCGCATCACTCCCTGTCGCTGCCCTCCTTCCAGATCGTGAAATCCATCTCCGCCAGTTCTCTTGCCCTTAGCCTCCCCACCGGCACCACCCTCGACCCCACCGCTTCTCCACCTGCCCCACCGACCGTCGCCCCTCAGCCTCCCCCACCCTTCACGCAAACACCGTCGCCTCCATCCTCCTCTCTCTCGCACTGATGTCGCTGCCTCTGCCCTATTCTCACGCTACCGACGCCCCACCCACTGTTGCCCCTCCTTGCGTCCCTCAGCCTCCGCACCCCTCACGTAGACGCCACTGCCTCCGCCCTCTCTCTCACACCGACGCCATCGCCTCTACCCTCCTCTCACGCCGCTGATGCCCCACCCACTGCCGCCTCTCTCGCACTCATCCCGTACCCCTCCAGCACGTACCCCCCTCTCCCTTCCTCTTTCTCAAACATCCGCCTCCGCCGCTCCATCCCCTCCAGCTCCATCATGTCGGTGGTGGATCGGTGACACCGTCGCGCCTCTAGAACGGTGATTGCCCTCACGCCGACCGCGCCGCTGATACCTCCAAATCGACACCACCGAGGCCCCTCACTCCCACCGCGCCGCATGCCTCTCCAGATAGGGGAAGCCGATGCCCCTCGCGTCGACCGCGCCGCCAAACCTCCTGATCGACGCCGCCGAGGCCCCTCACACCAGCCGCGCCGCCACGCCTCCAGATCGACGTTGCCGGCACTCTTCACGCCGACCGTGTTTTTGGCGATTTCCGCCTCACGATTGCTGTCACGCGGGGCCGATCCCCCGCCACCAGGTCATCATCATGTTACCGTCTACCAGGCTCTACCCCACCCGTCGCATGTTGTGTATTGCTGAAAGGTTAAATTCCCATCCTTTAGAAAATTAGTACATCTATACTGCTTCTTTTGTGATCATAGCTGGTTATCTCTCTAAGATCTGTTCTATTTGTGAGTTTCCTATCATATAGAATATTCAACAATTGATTTTATGTACACAAGATTTTACATGTGCAGCAGATCAGCCCTTTTCTCTTTTACTCCTATATATGATCCTTCTGTTATATTTTAGGTTTTCTCAGCTTAAGGCATGTTCACAAACACCTTAATTTAGGCTTTGTTTGGCAGTGCAAGTTGGGAACTAACCCCATCGGCGCTAATGACCCTACACCGCGCCATCGGTGTCCCTCAAAGCCGACTGTGACACCGTCAATTTCCACCTCGAGATCACCATCGCGCTCCCTCGATTCCCGCCACCAGGTCACCTCGATCTCTCATCAGGCTTCCCACCACCGGATCACCCGCTTCTGTGGTAATTGCTGGGTAGATAAAGAAAGGTAAGCATCATGCGATCCGGTTACATCAACCATTACAGTTCAAGATCAAATGCAAATTAATTTGCGAACATATTGATTGTCAAAAACCGAGCAAAGCATAGCCGATGTTTTTTTTGTGTGAGAAATATGAGATGAGATGAGATGGCATGAAGATACAATCCATGGCTTGGAAATTTGGATAGACTTCGGCAGGATAGACAGGTTAGGTCAAATGTAATGGTCTTTGTATAGGAGTAAATACATTAACAAGACGGTAGACTTTTACCTTCGGGTGCTAGGAGGTAACTCAATTTATGAATGGTTTGAGCACAGTTTATATATTCTGTATCTCTATACATGTTTATGAAGTGACTTGCATTCTTGCTGTCTGCATCCTCATTATTCTGTGGTAGAACTCACTATAGAGCAAATTTGCACTTATTTATTTTCAGATATATCGTTAATTTATTTTTCATTGATTCGCCTAGCTTTTCAACATATGATTTGAGCAGAAAAATCCATGATTAAGAAAATGAACATGAGTGTCACCATATTCAGGAAGCTACAAATTTTTTTTTTACTGAAATGTCAAATATAACATATTTTAATTTATGCAGCACTGTCAAGATCATCGGTAGCAGCCTCCCACCAAACACCGTCTCCTCAAGGTGATAGATGTTTCCTTGAGCTGTGATGTTTCTGGATAATGTAGTTGTGCCTTATGAAGTAGTGTACTGTTCAGATAAAAATACCTGAATTTCTATTTTCCTTGATTGGTTGATGTTAAATGTTTATGATGAAATGTGACTATTGTGTTATACTGTTTAGTTTGGATAAGAATCGTTCTTTTGATTATTATTAATTTATTGAATACTGATCAGATTATGTATCAATACTCCTGTATATTATAGCCACTCTTACACCAACTGTTTTCTAAACTATTTATGTACAGATTGGAAAACATATGCTTTTCGATTCTATTTATGCACAGAAGGTGAACATTTTATGAGCAGTAAACATCTTGATTGTCCTCCATCAGTGTTTATGTTTCTCGGACTGAAGCTACATTTGTTTTTACTGAAATCAGAAGGATAACATGTAATTTTTTGATTTATGCAGCACCATCAAGATCATCGGCAGCAGCCTCCCCAGTCCCCACCAACCACCCTCTTGTGAAGGTGATAGACGTTTTCCTTAACTGTGTGATAGAGTAAAATGCTTCAGTGTTCAGATTGATTTCATGAAGGACATTCATCATGAAATACTCGTGATTTTTTCTAAGTGAATTTTCAAGATACTCATTTTGATTTTAATCGTGAATGATTTGCACTCTAAATTTTCCCTTGTTTTTCATGCCATCATCTGGCAGGAGCAGAAGCTACCCTCTGAAAATTCACCGCCAGCCGACACCCTGCTTCCTTTCTTCAGAACCCCTTTACCACCCAGGGTATTCCCATGCAGTGAAGGTAAAGACAATTTCTCCTATTATTTGTGCTATTGTCCATGATTATTTGATTTAAGAATAAGAGTGCCTTGTAAGCCATATTTATCTATATGATTTTCTTATCTTGGTTTGAGGTCTTGAGTGCTTCTTCAAGAATTCAAGATCTGTGTAGTCACTGAATCCTTATTAATACTTGTTTTATTCTATGTACAATGCTTGTGTGCATGCTTTTGATGGATTTAAGAAAATGAGAAGTGCAAAATGAAACTGTTATTTCAGATTTTACACAACTAGGTTTCCTGATATTTGCACAACTACATTTCCTGATATTAATGCATCTTAAAGCACAGTATAGTTATATATGTTTTTTACAATGTTGGTTAGTTTGCACCTTTTTAAGTAAAGAGTATGAATTTTTTAAATAACTTTACAATATAGCCGTAGCGTTAGATATGCTGTTAGCAAATTTAAAAAACTTTACAATATGCCGTAGCGTTAGCAAATTTAAATAGATATTTTCTGCATGTTCAACTTTTTAGTTGATTGAATGGTTGCTGGAAAAGGTAATAACATGGAGAAAAGGAGATCCCAATGTTGCTACTGAGGCAATCTTTAGACCATAGATCAATCATTTAAGCGTTAGAAAGAATTGAGGTGATGTGACTTAATGAGAGAAGAGAGAAATAATATTAACTGCACTTAGTGGGGATAAACTTTATAGATATATTAGATGATACTCCGTGCGTTGTTGCGGAACTTATACAGAAAAAACATGGAAGAATACTAATATGAAATAGAGATAGGAATATGAATAGTAAACAATAGTCATAGAACTGCTAAAATACTTAAGTCATAGATAAGCCTATTTAGATAATGATCAGGAGACATCAGTGAATAGAAAGATGAATAAATGACACAGAAAATAAAATAAAGAAGAAAAGTAAAAAGTAATACGCATTACAAATGGTTATGAACCCGAAAACATCTGAAACCACAGTTTTTTTTTCTGAAGTGAAATGAAACCACTATTTATAAAGTTTAGTCGTAGTACTCACTGGTTAACAAAACCTAGCAGCTCCCCGGTTTCGCATGATATATATCGTTACATGCTCCATGGAACAGATGAGAATAGTAAGCAATTTCTCACATAAGATGGGCATGAGGGGAAAAATCACCGAATCTAAAATAAGGTCACTCCTCTGAGAGCTCTAGTGTGGATGACACCTGAGAAACATATGCAATCAACTGAGCAACACCTTAGCAAATGTAAAATAAACCCCCAAGACTCACCTGAAGTCTGACATTGCAAAGATAATTCACAAACACTACAACGGTCACCCACATCTCAATCGGGCGATAACCCCCATCTATGTCGGTATGGCACCCGTCACAGCATAGAAGTCACTGATGTGAGAAGTTATCTCAATCGGGTCTCAACTAGAGCCCGTCACCGATAGCTTTGACCCAGACGACCAGTCAAACTAGAGCCCGTTACGGATGACCTATCTCAATCGGGCCCTAACTAGCGCTTGTCATGGATTACTAATTTCAATCGGGCCTAAATTAGAGCACGTCACAGATGACTAGTAATCTCACTCGGGCCTAAACTAGCACCCGTCACGGATGACTAATAATCTCAATCGGACCTAAACTAAAGCCCGTCACGGATGACTATAACTCAAACGGACTTTAACTTATGCCCGTCATGAATAACTATAACTCAATCGGGCTTTAAGTTAAAGCCCGTCACCGATGAGCATTATCCAAAAAAAATAAATTTTACTTTTTAGCTAGCCTCAGGCCTTTGCTAGCCATGCCCGCTGCAAAATAACAGAAACAGATATATTCCCCAGTATTCCAGCATATACACATCCCCAGTATCCCCATTCACATGCAGATATGCCATTCACATATATTTCACACATCCATTCACATAACATCCATATTATTCACATATTTCACACATCCATTATTCACATATTTCACATAACATATTCAAGTGGTAAGCATCATAACCTACAAAACCGAGTTAATTTGAACAAATATGTATTTAGCAAGTATTTACATAAACATAACAAATATAATAAACATGAGTGTTACATAATCACATGTCTTTGACAATTCATTGAAGATGTTCAACAATGTTCATCATTTAATCTTAACCCTAAACATTCCTTTGGGGTGAATTATTTCGCGAAGGGTGAAGATGGCTATCTCCTCACCAATCTCCTCAAAGCTGCTAGCCGGATCCTTTGAAATTTTGTCCTACATGTACATAATTCGAAATTAGTCGATCGATCTCTATATATATGCTTCGATGTAGTTAGTATATATCACAATTGAGACCACATACCTCAAATTTAGCCAAAGTCTTCACCTTATCTTTGCACAAAAGGAGCATGTTGTGTCACACATGGAATCCGGATTGGTCGCCTATTTGTTATTTTACCGGGAAGTCTATTTTGTGGATAAGTGTGTTATGTCCTGTCTTACGAAGGCCTCCTTTTTCCACATATCGGTGCACACTTCATATATCGCTAGTTGAATCAGGATCCAATCATATGCTCTCTTATCAATTCTGGAGTTTAGGTAGTGGTATGTACTCCACTAAGGCGTTATGATCAGAAGGATCCAATGGACACTACGGCATTAATATAGTGAAAGTGAAATACTAAAGCTATACGTGTCATGCAATTGCATATATTTCTTTGAGCCCGTTGTGTTAGCTGGGACCTCCTTGTCTTTCGACGGATCTTTTTTCTTCGGCTGCCGTTTTGATCGCCGTGGCGCCGTTTTCTACGATAAGGTATATATCAAAGTTTCAAATTAGCTAGGGCTAATAGTTATCACGGTGAACAGTTTACATATTAAGTTTACTTACCCCTTCTTTAGGGGGAATGTACTCCTTGTCGTCTTCTTCACCGTCGCCCTTTCTCCTTCTCTTAGGGCTTGGACAAGGATCGCTTGGCGACGAGTACTCATCGTTAGCTACGTCGCTGTCGGAACTATCTTCCGGTGGGACCGTTGGTTCCGGAGCAACCACAATAGGAAGGGACGGCTCTTCCGCCCCTAAACCCTTCTCTTCGGTCCCTTTAGTACTATCGGTCATCGTTTCAAACATCTAACATAAGAAATAAACTGTATATGAACACTCTGCGAAACTTGTGTACGTAATTGTAAAATGTTATAAATTAGTACAAACTAATTTGCTAAATTAGTACAAACTAATATGCTAAAAAATTAATAAGGTGACCATATCCTCCACATGTTATAAAAAAACTGAACATACCCTCCCAAATGTTATTAAAAAAATGACAAATTCACATATCCTGCAAAAACTTGTGTACATAATTGTAACCTGGACACACGTGCACACATGTCCGTGGATGACGAACATAATTGTAGAATGTTATAATAAAAACTTGTGTACATAATTGTAGAATGTTATAATAAAAACTTGTGTACATAATTGTAAAATATTATAAATTAGTACAAACTAATTTGCTAATTTAGTACAAACAAATTTGATAAATTAGTACAAACTAAAATTAGTACAAACTGACTTGCTAAATTAGTACGAACTAATTTGCTAAAAAATTAATAAGGTGACCATATCCTCCACATGTTATAATCAAATAGATCCAAAATTTCCTGCTAATAATCTAAACAACGATCCAAGATCTTGAGAATGACGACTTTATCACTGACCAAGGGCAGGTTCCTTCCTATATAAAAGATAAGTTTTAAACATAACACTATTTTTATTTAGTTACAATATTTTTAATATTTTTATATTGTACATGAAAAAACTGGTTTAATTTCGATGCCCACTAACACCAGTTTGATTTGTAATTTTTATAAAAAAAGAAGTCCAAATCCAATTATCCTAAGAGTCGGTACCAAACATCAAAAGTATTTTTTTATCCCAGATTGGCACCCAAAATTTCACTTCTATGGAAAAATAACTCCATCCATAAAAAAATATTTCTAGTAGTTATCAAACAAATTAATATGGTAGTGAGAAGTGATAATGGTGACAATTATTAATACAATTGGTGTATTTCTTACGCTCTATTTTAATATTATTAATACATACCAAATGTTATTAAAAAAATTGGCTCCGGCAGCGGTGGAGCGCCAGCGGCGGTGATGGAGCGGCGGCGGAGGCGACCGACCTCGGCGGTGGAGTGGCCGGCGCGCGGCGGTGATGCGGCTGGCGGTGGTGGAGCGGCCGACGCTGGTTCAATGTTCACGGGCGGGCGGCGGAGGAGGGCAGCGGTGGAGCGGCCGTCGCTGGATGGATGGTCGCAGGCGGGCGGCGGAGGCACGGCGGTGAAAAAATTTGGCAGCCTGACGGCGCCAAAATTTCTAGGGTTCCCGCCTGGACTTAGAAATTTTGACGCCGCGGGCGGGGCCTTATATAGTGAACCGATCTTCGCAGGCGGGCCGCCCGCGTACGAAGATCTTTTTTACTATCTTCGCAAGTGGACGGAGATGTAAACCCTACTCGGCATAACAATCTTCGCAAGCGGTCCGTCCGCCTGCGAAGATTGTTACAGGGGTGAATATATTTTTTAATTTATTTTTGTAATTTGAAAATGTCTACAGTAGTTGTAATAAAAATAGTAATTGTACATACAAATGTAAATCTTACTTAAATGTTTGAAACATTAATACTACTTTAAATTTTTTAAAAAAATTTCAAACAATGGTAAGTGCACATAAAAAATGCTACTAAATTTTGAAACCTCTTTTAAAAAAACTTTTAAAATATAAAAAACTGTAAATTTTACCCTACGAATGGTAATTGCACATAAAAATTAGTACAAACTAATATGCAAAATGTTGAGTACAATGGTCCGTCAGTTTACAATATGAGCACACATATCCCCTTACATACCACTATTACATAATTAATAACTTCTTAGATGCTTACATGCCACTCAACAATCATTACCCTTTAACATTTTTGCCCACACCGTCCGTGCGCATGTAAGGCTTCACGGTCTTCTGAGTAGATGTCTCGACATTCTTAATCTTTTGTACAAACTGATTATAAAGTGGCATACTATCGTATTGATTATAATCTTCGACATCTTCAACCCCATCCACTCTCAATATCTTTTGGTTTCCTAGTAGCACTATATCTTTTCTCAAATTTGAAGGGTCTTTCACATCAAACACTTGTGCCACGCGATTGGCGAGTACCCAAGGGTCATCCTTGTGACCCACACTCGCAAGGTCAACAACAGTAAGACCAAACTTATCAAGATCCTTGTACTAAACGAGTATCCATTAATGTCATATCCCTACCAAGAATTTACTGTAGTTGATGGACCATAAGCCAACCGCTTCATAGTTATGTCATCGGTAGTTTGTTCCTCAGGTAAGTCTAGATCTCGCAACCAATCTATGAAGAGACGCTTGTGTTCTTTCATTATTCACTCGGTGGTGCGACCCTTATTGTTAGCTCGTAGTAGTTCGATATGTTGAATGATGTAAGGCTCAACGATAACAAACTGATGAAGCACGCTGAAGTGAGCTTCTTGAAATGATTTGTGATCATGGGTGACGAATCTCTTCTTTCCTATGGTTCCCCTGCCACTCAATCTGCCCTCGTGTTGGGGCACAGGTACTCCAATCGCATATCCATCTTTGAGGTAATCGATACAGCACTCGAGAACCTCTTCAGTACTGTAACCCTCAATCATTGATCCCTCTGGATGTGCACGATTTCGGACGTAACCCTTCAAAAAACCACCATGTAACGCTCGTATGACCACATTTGATGGAGGTACAATGGGCCAAGCGCAACCATCTGTGACACTATGTGAACAATGAGATGCTCCATCATATCAAAAAATGACGGAGGGAAACACATCTCAAGTTGGCACTGTGTCTCATGTGCGAACGTACGGAGATTTCCTAACTCTTCGAGACTAATGACCTTCTGTGACACTGTGTTGAAAAAGTAGCACAACCTTGCGATAGCAACCTTTAAATGCTCTGGTTTTATGGCCCTTATTGCAATTGCAAGAAACACGGTAAGCAAGACATGACAGTTATGTGAATTATAACCAGATACCGACAAATCTTTCATGGAAACTAGTCGATTGATGTTTGATGAGAAACCTATGGGCACTCTGACATCGCGGAGTGATTTGCAAAATGACTTCTTCTCCTCAGGTGTCAGTGTGAAATAGGCTGGTGGAAGATATACTTTGTCATTCTTCTCTCTTTTTTGAGGGTGTAACTCTTCCCTGATTCCCATCTCGACTAGGTCCATCCGTGATTGCAGACCATCTTTAGTCCTCTTCGGCATGTCCAACAATGTTCCAACTATGTTGTCAAACACATTCTTCTCTAGATGCATGACGTCTATGGCATGCCGAACCTCCAGATTTTTCCAGTATGGAAGGTACTTAAAGAATATGGAATGCTTCTTGAATGGGGGAGGGAGTTTATCATCTTGCTTCTTACTATCCTCTGGTTTCTTAGTCTTCTCGGGTTTCTTGCGCTTTGTCCCCTTTGATGGTTTCTTAGTCACTTTTCCAAATTCGCAAACAATTTTCTCTGTCGTTGCACACGCTTTTTCCCCCGATGTAGGTTTTGGTGTAGGATCGGTCTCTTCAGTGCCATCGAACTCCGCCTTCATCTTGCGGTACCTGTGATTTGTGCGTAGGAACCGCCGGTGCCGCATGTACACAAGCTTGTTGGAACCCGGGAGATACCTATAGTATGTTCCATTCATGCAGATCACACATCCTGTTTTACCTTTAATTTGACTTGAAACTGAAAACATTGCTGGATAATCGTTAATGGTCACGAAGATGATGGCATTCACTGTGAAATATTCTCTTAAGTACTCGTCCCACACTTTCAATCCCTCTTTCCATAAATCTGCCATATCTTCCAACAATGGTTCAAGAAATACGTCAATATCAATACCAGGCTGACGGGGTTCCTGTATGAGGATACAGAGTAGTACATATTTTCGTTTTTGACAAAGCCAGGTAAGAAGATTATACATAGTCAGAAGCACTGGCCAAGTACTATGTGAGCTGCTCACGTCTCCAAAAGGATTAACTCCATCAGTACTCAGGGCAAACCTAATGTTCCGTGCGTCTTTAGTAAACTCTCTATACTGAGCATCAAAGTTTATCCACTGACGAGCATCTGCCGGGTGTCGAATCATCTCATCCTTCTTGCGCCCTTCTTCATGCCAATGCATTAGTTCCGCATCTCGCGGATTTGAGTATATCCGTTTAATGCGGTCTTTGACAGGAAGGTACCACATCACAAGCTGCGGGATTTTTCTCTAAGTTCCCTCAGTTCTGTCAGACGGTTCTAGGCCAGTATTGCTATTCGATTTGTACCGGCTAGCAACGCATGTTGGACATTCATTTAAAGAAGCGTACTCTTTCCTGTACAGTATGTAGTGATTAACGCACGCATGAATCTTTTCCACACCAAGTGAAAGGGGGCATATGAGTTTCTTCGCTTGATATGTGCTGGATGGTAGTGAGTTAGGCCTCGGGAGCATTTTCTGCAGAAGTTCTAAAAGACTGTCGAAACTGGTATCAGACCATCCATGTCTCGCCTTTAACCTCATAAGTTCAAGAACTGACCGTAGTGTTGTGAACTCACTGTTACAGCCCTTCGACTCATCGTACAGAACTTCCTTAGCTGCCTTCTGTAAAGCTTCAAAGTTATTTAAACCTCTAGTCGACCCCATCAGCACCTCGGGTTCTGCATGACGTAACATTTCCTCTAGATCGATTTTGTCCTCAACAGAACCATCGTCGTGCACCATGTCTTCAACTCATGTCAGAACTACATTTTCAGGCCCGTCCACTTGTTCTTCGCCATGACGTGTCCATATTTCGTACTTGTCCATAAATCCACGAGTTACTAAGTGCTCCTTCACTTTATAAGCATCTTCCTAGCCTATTTCATTCTTACAGTCAGCACATGGACAAATTATCTTCCTCATATTGTTCTTCTCAGCGTGTGCCTTCGCAATACCAATAAATTTAGACACTTCATCTCTATATGGAGACAAAAACCTCGGCCAATGATACATCCATTCCCGACTTTCCATATCTCTAAAAAAATGAACATAAAATATTTGCACTATTAATACCAAATTTGCAGGGTTTATTGAAAAAAAATATCGCTATTCAAAACTAACTGAAGGTTAATTGTAAATTAATAAAAAAAAATATTTCAATTTTTTACACAGACATGCCAAATTAGTATATTAGGAAAATCTAACAAAATCATATCATCGACATATTACAAACTAATGTAATTATTTTTTGATTGCACCAAATAAATAGGCATTAAAAATTTCATTCTCTCTCATATATGTATGACAAGATCTAGATCTAGATCTAGAACTAGGAGGTGGATGTGATAGCAAAATAAAAAAATTGAGAATTTACGTTACCACATTAAACCACTACAACAAGAGGCATCAAGTATTACACATACATCTAACATCAACATATCAAAAGAAAATAAATTAAAAAACATTGAGCTTTTCCTTCACAATTTTGCATGTATAAATCCATCACAAATTGAGGTCTAAAACCTTAAAAAATTGCATACCTAGTGTGGAAATGAGTAGATCTAAGCACCGTAGAAAAATCCCCCGAAAATTTGAAGTTCAAAACCTCCCCCCTATATTTAAGTCACTTTAGGAGAGAGAAACTTCGGGGAGAATGAACGGGGCTCGGGGAGGAAGAAGACTTTATAGGGGTATCTTTGCAGGCGGGCCATATAAGCGGCACCTGCGAAGATCTATCTTCACAAGTGCACGTCGCCTGCCGCCTGCGAAGATAGATCTTCGCAGGCGCCTCTTATGTGATCCGCCTGCACAGAACGATCTTCGCAGGCGGACCGCCCCCTCCACCCAGGGTATCGTCTTTGCCGGCGGGACTTTGGCTCCGAAGACCATACCCGCCTGCAAAAATGAAACCCCTACGACGCTGAAAATGGGTTTTCTAGTAGTGAGGTTTGGCGGCGCGGTCGACGCGAGGGGCATCGGCTTCCCCTATCTGGAGAGGCATGCGGCGCGGTGGGAGTGAGGGGCCTCGGTGGTGTCGATTTGGAGGTATCAACGGCGTCGTCGGCGTGAGGGCAATCACCGATCTAGAGGCGCGACGGTGTCACCGATCCACCACCGACATGATGGAGCTAGAGGGGATGGAGCGGCGGAGGCGGATGTGTGAGAAAGAGGAGGGGAGAGGGGGGTACGTGCTGGAGGGGTATGGGATGAAAGCAAGAGAGGCGGCAGTGGGTGGGGCATCAGCGGCGTGAGAGGAGGGTAGAGGCGATGGCGTCGGTGCGAGAGAGAGAGGGCGGAGGCAGTGGTGTCTACGTGAGGGGTGCGGAGGCTGAGGGACGCAAGGAGGGGCAGCAATGGGTGGGGCGTCGGCGGCGTGAGAATAGGGCAGAGGTGGCGACATCAGTGTGAGAGAGAGGAGGACGGAGGCGACGGTGTTTGCGTGAAGGGTGGAGAAGCGGTGGGGTCGAGGGTGGTGCCGGTGGGGAGGCTAAGGGCAAGAGAACTGGCGGAGATGGATTTCACGATCTAGAAGGAGGGCAGCGACAGGGAGTGATGCGGCAGCGGGAGGGAGGGATGCGGTTCAGAGAGAGAGGAGCGGATCTGGGAGAGAGAGAGAGTTCCGCGCGATTTTGGGAGGTGGGAGCGATCTTGATCGTTGGATCTCAGCGAGTTAATCTGAACCGTTCCATGAGAAATGAAAGAATAAAAGAATGAGTGATAAGTGAAAATATTTGTTAAACTATAGGGTAGATATGTCATTTTGCTGCAAGATCATATGTGTAGTCATTGTGGGAATGAAACCGGGCATACTCTGCAAGCCAAAATAATCAATAGTTAGAGTGAAACAGAAAGTCTGGTCACCATTAGGATTAAATTTAGGACCTACCAAAATATTCAACAACAGACAGAGAAAGAACATAGAAATCAGAGAGTGTAATAGTAGTAAGCGCATAAAATAAGATTACCCGTAGCAGTTTTGTTTTGCTAGTGTTGGCACAATCCAATTGGCGAGCGCTATCAACATGTTCATGTGTTGGAAAAAATAGCAATCTATGAAGAACAATATTATAGCCGTATAGGCCACGTAGCAGCTGCACTACATGTGCGAAAACAAATTCAGTTCACTACTGTGCGAAAGAAAATTCAGCTGCAAGCCTGCAATACATGAACATTCGTAGGATATTGTTCTTCAGCATCACGATGGAGCACAATTGAATAAAATCGAACTAAAGGTATAAGGTATCCATCACTATTAGCTATTTTAACCAATCATTGAACTTGCAAAAAGATGATAGGTCAAATTTTGAAGAGGAGAAGTTTATAGAATTTGGGTGAAGGTATATGGGAGAAGAGGCACATACCGGATTTGTCTTTCCTGAATGAAAATCCACCGGAGCAACAGAACAAATTGAAATCCACATGACCAAATACTCTTCTGTACACATGAAATATTCAAAGGGATGAAAATAAAGCTCCCAGAAGATTACTGCAGTTTACACCAATCAAACAATGTGTGAGATAATTTGAAGTAGTACCCATGCAGTGGAGATTAAGATGAAACAAAGCAATTGGTTGAGGACAACCAAGAAACTGCTTCTGTGTGGATTGGAGCGTTTCCCCGGTAATAAGAGAAGGCCTGCAATGATTCCGCCATGGCGTTTATGGGCGAACGGAATTAATGACTTGATATGACAGCCATGAAGTCTGCTCTTAGTGGGCGCTGGAGGTTTCGCATCTCTTCACACGCCATGGGAGCGGGAGAGGCGGCCGTCACTGGGATGGGACCTCACGTGCGGCGCTTCGCAGGAGAGAGTGAGGGGGTGGACGGCGTGCTGCGTGACGCGGGGGGCGGAGGGCGCGATCGCTGGGATGCGAAGCGGTGGGGGAGAGGGAACGCAAAATCGGCGGCGGTGCAGTGGGGGCGAGCGATGCGGTTGGTGAGGTGGAGCCGTGGAGGGGATGCGGTGCGTCGGTGCGCTAGCGCTAGGGCATCCGATGCGGTGCGGATGGATCAGTTTGATCACTTGATTTGGGCCCTGGAGAGAAGGGGATGACACATGCGACGGTTGATCGTTCGATTAGATTCAATGCTCCGTAGAAAAAAAAATGATGTGGAAGCATCACAAAAAAGAGAATTCCTATTAACTACACTAAGTGGGAATAACCTGTATAGCTTTATAGATCCAACGAAGAGAAGAGAAAAATACACTTTCAAAGGTAGCGCTGTAAAAGTGAAAAAAATACAGGGGTGTTTCTAGAAATAGCCTTCTCTCGCCCCCATTCCTAAGCCAAGATGAGAGAAGGTACTCGACATTTTCTCTGAAATCTAGCACATATCTGATGATGTGTGCAGCATGGTCCTTTCTTTTAAATCAAACACTATTCACCGGTATGTGTAACACCAGAATACCAGTTGATCGGGAGAGATTGCTACGGCGCAACAACACCAAACCCAACACAACTTTTACTGCTTGCACTGTTCGTACAGAACAGCAGCAGCCGCAGCCAGCTGCTAAGCAGCACAAACTATCACCCTACAGATCTACCTAGCCAGCAGCTTTCCAAGTGCACCCAACAAATTCTGTTGAAGAAGACAATTCAAAATGTCAAACAACAACGGGATAACAAAAGAATTTGATCGATCTAGTGATGAATGACTCAACTATCTAAATGTAGTTCTTAGGTATATAACCTTACGTAAATTCATCGATTAGCTAAATAAACTCAACGGTTAAAGTGTTACCAGAGGGAGTAACACCTAAGGCCCTCTTTGGAACATTCGACTAATAAAACACATATGATTTTGTAAAAATAAATATGCGGAACACAGAAAGGCCGAAGGACAAATACAGGAATTGCAAGATAGACTAAAAAGGAAAGTTTACAATAGAATAGAGCTCATGCTAAATTTCCTCTAAAATCTACATGCACTGTGTTATTCCAAAGGAATTTTTACGATTTTAGAAACTCCAATCCTTTGTTACACCGGATTAAAAAATACTTATACTACTTGAATCCTTAGAATTCCTCCATTAATCCATTCTTAAAAGGGGAGCGTTAATTAAGAAAGTGCTTGAATATCTTCTATGGACAAATCGGTGTTTTATGAAATAGTTTTGAATGAAAATAATCAAACGGAAGAATATTTCTACAAAGTTCATGTATATATCTATACCCACTACATCTTAAACCTCAATATACAAACGTGCCACGTAATCATCCATTAGCAATAATACATCTTAAAGCTAATGAAAGTATCCATATCATCTATGATTTTTTACGTTCTAGAGCTTAACATTCAAGCATGTCAAATCATCATCAGCACATCATTGTCCAAATATTTGAACATATCCATACATAATTTTTTTCAATATTTAAGATAGAGTCATCCATGCACTCCGCAACAAAGTGTGGGGCTGTTAGGACTATGGATCGCCTAGGGTTTAGACCGGTAGGAGTTCTTTCCTCTTGGTGTTCTTATGGTGACAATGTGCGAGAGAGAGGGGTAGAGATACCGACCGGTTGATGTTGAGGAGGAGGAGGAATCGCCGGCCATCCTTGTTGCCGTAGGTGCTTGAGGTGGACGGCGTCGAGCTCGCGGCAGTGGTCGTTCAGGCGAGGTTGTGGCGCGGCGGTGGCGGTCTTCCGTCACTGGCTGCGCCCCCTTGATCGGTAGGGTTTTAGGGTTTGTGGGTGGAGTGGCGGCGGCAGCGAACCTCGTGTCATGTGCCGCCCCGGCCCCCACCCTCTCTTTATATGTGGCGCAGTGTGACGGGGGCCCACCAGCCATTGGGCTGGGCGCCCGAGATCGGGGCGCGTGTCAAGGCCCGTTGAGCCGTTGGGCTCAACGGAGGGAGATCTATCTAACATTCTCCCCCTTGATCTCACTATTGCTTTTAATTTTTTCTATTCCATAACAGATTTGCGAATAGAGCATATTTCATCGTCACGGTTAATTACCGATAGATTTAATAGCCACTATACACGTCTCCATTTTGAAACAGATACTTTACTTTTGGGCCCTTTAGTCCAGGATTCATAAGGCTTCCCGTAAACCCATGCCGGCTACATGTTCCTTGAACACGTTGGGTGGTAGGCCTTTCGTTAGCGGATCCACGAGCATCCTTTATGTTCTAATGTGCTCGAGACTGATTGTTTGATCCCGGACTTTGTCTTTCACAACATAGTACTTTATGTCAATGTATTTGGCAGCACCACTTGACTGATTGTTGTGAGCGTACATTACTGCGGGTTCGTTATCGCAGTATAACTTTAGTGGTTTCTCAATACTGTCAACCACCTTTAAACCGGGTATGAACTTCTTTAGCCAGTTCACCTGCCCCGTTGCCTCATAGCATGCTATGAACTCGGCATACATAGTAGACCCTGCAGTGATAGTCTGTTTTGAGCTTTTCCATGAAATAGCTCCTCCTGCTAGGGTGAACACGTATCCCGATGTTGACTTTGTGTTATCTTTTGCAAAGTCAGAATCTGAGTACCCCACTATCTGGAGCGATTCTGATCTTCTGTAAGACAGCATGAGGCCTTTTGTTCCTTGCAAATAACGCAAGACTTTCTTTACTAATTTCCAGTGCTCTGGGCCTGGATTACTTTGAAATCTGCCAAGTAACCCGGTAACAAATGCCAAGTCAGGTCATGTGCACACTTGCGCGTACTGTAGGCTTCCTACAGCTGACGCATATGGCTTTGTTTTCATTTCATTGAGCTCATACTGATTTCTGGGACATTGAGATGGCCCATACTTTTCGCCTTTCACTATAGGAGCAGGTGTGGCACTGCATCTGTACATGTTGAATTTCTTTAACACCTTTTCTATATATGTCTTTTGAGAAAGTCCCAATGCATACTTTGTTCTATCTCGGTGAATCTCTATGCCCAAAACATATGAAGCCTCACCGAGGTCTTTCATGTCAAAGATCGAGGACGAGAATTTCTTTGTTTCCTGTAGTAGACTAACATCACTACTAGCCAGTAGAATGTCATCCACGTACAGAACTAGGAAAATAAATCTCCTATTCTTAAACTTTGTATAGATACAGTTGTCCTCGACATTCTCTTGAAACCCAAATTTCTTTATTGTCCCATCAAACTTCAAGTACCACTGTCTCGAAGCTTGTTTTAATCCATAAATGGATCTCTTTAGACGGCATCCCATATTTTCATTTTCTTTCACGACAAAACCTTTTGGCTGTGCCATGTATACCTTTTCCTCCAAATCTCCATTTAGAAATGCCTTTTTACATCCATCTGATGTAATTCCAAATCATAATGTGCTACCAGTGCCATTATAATCCTGAAGGAATCTTTACAAGAGACTGGAGAAAACGTCTCATTGTAATCAATCCCTTCTCTTTGCGTGAAACCTTTGGCCACAAGGCGCGCTTTAAACTTTTCTATATTCCCTCTGGAGTCATATTTGGTTTTGTAGACCCATTTACAACCTACTGTTTTGGCTCCTTTAGGAATTTCTTCTAAATCCCAGACATCATTTTGTTTCATTGATTTCATTTCATCTTTCATGGCTTCCAACCATTCAGATGAGCGAGCGCTTCTCATGGCCTCTTCATATGAGGTGGGATCATCCTCCATATGTGACTCTTCTATATTATAAATCTGATAGTCATCACGGATAGCCGATCTTCTGACTCTTTCAGACCTTCTAGGGGCCTGCTGTTCCGGCACATTGTCTGTTTGAGGCTGTTGCACCTTCTCCTCTGGTGTGACAACTGTTTCTGTTGGATCCTGTTGAACAAGTTCCTCACTTTCATTTGTTGTTGCCACAGGAGAGGTCGCAACAGGTGTTGGTACTGCAACGTCATGCATTGCAGGCACAACATCAGCAGGTAGAGAGAAGAAAGGCTCTTCAATTGACGGAGCGGGTACAAACACCGCCCTCTCCTCAAGATCAATTTCTCGAACTACCGAGCTCCCCCTAATCATTTCGTCTTCCAAGAAGACGGCGTGTCTTGTTTCCACAAACTTTGTATAACTGTTTGGACAGTAGAAACGAAAACCCTTTCATCTTTCAGGATAACCAATAAAATGGCAGCTCACTGTTTTGGGATCCAACTTCCCAATAGTTGGGTTAAATACTTTAGCCTCTGCAAGACTCCCCCAGACACGGAGGTGAGCTAGCGAGGGTACTCTTCCTGTCCATAGCTCATACGGTGTTTTGGGCACCGATTTGCTTGGAACTCTGTTGAGAATATGAATAGCGGTTTTTAACACCTCCATCCATAAACCCAATGGTAGGGTGGAGTAGCTCATCATGCTGCGCACCATATCCATGAGGGTACGGTTACGCCTTTCAGCTACCCCATTCTGTTGCGGTTCGCCCGGTGTTGAATACTGGGCTACTATGTCATTCTCTAGTAAGAACCTTGCAAAAGGTCCAGGGACTTGCCCATAAGGCGTATGTCGACCATAGTACTCCCCCCCACGGTCAAACCTTACTACTTTAATCTTTATATCATGCTGATTTTCAACTTCAGCTTTGAATATCTTAAATTTATCCAATGCTTCTGATCGCTCTTTTATTGGATAAATATAACCATAACGGGAGTAATCATCTGTGAATGTTATGAACGAGTCATAGCCATCCACACTTTTCACAGGAAATGGACCACAAATATCTGTGTGAATGATCTCTAAAATTCCTGTGCTTCGTTTTGCACCTTTTTTGATGCTCTTTACAAATTTTCCTTTCATGCATTCTACGCATTGTTCTAAGTCTGAGAACTCCAATGGAGGAAGAATCTCATTCTTAACTAGTCTCTCAATTCTCCCCCTCGAAATATGGCCTAAACGACAGTGCCATAATTTCGATGAGACATTAGGAGTTCGCTTTCTTTTCTTGTTTTCTTTTGTCAACGAGGACACAACATTCACATTCTCAGAAAGAGATAACAAATAAAGCTCGTCTTGCAACACAGCAAGACCAATACATTCATTATTATGCCATAGTTCACATTTGCCACTTCCAAAGCGACAATCATATCCATCGGAATCCAATTTGGATACACTTATCAAGTTTCTTTGCAAAGAAGGAACATAAAAAAACATCTTTAAGTAGAAGTGTGAAGCCATTCGGGAGCCCTATGGGAAGGTCGCCAATAGCTTCAACTCTTTCTTCAACTCCATTTGCAACTCTAATGGAGCTTTCGCTTCTTTGCGTAGTCCTCGTCGAACGGAATGCCTTTAAACAATTACAAACATGAATAGTTGCTCCAGAATCAATCCACCATGTGGATCTGGAATAACCAACATAATGAGATTCATTTACAAATGTAATAATGTTCTCACCTCTCTTAGCCATGATCATTTTCAAAAAGTCAGGACAATCTTTCTTGTAGTGTCCTGTCTTCTTGCAGTGGAGACACTGATCCTTTTCAACAGCAAACTGTTGTTGTTGAGGCAGATGCTGGGGGGCTGTTTTGCTTTGGAAGGAGACTTAGGATTCTTTCTTTTGTTATCCTTAACATAGTTGATGGAGCCACCATGTGCCTCCTTAATCCTCTCCTCCTCTTGCACACAATTTGCAATGAGCTTTTCAAAGCTCCATTTCTCTGAACTTATATTGTAATTGACAATAAAATTGTCAAATAGCTTTGGCAGTGAGGCCATAACCAGATGGACTAGAAAGTCATCTGTTATGCCCAAGTCCATTGGCTTCAACTTGGAAGCAATGTTGCTCATCCTAAGGATGTGCTCTCTCACACCACCTCCATGATACCTCTCTGTCACAAGCTGTTTGATCAGCTGTGTAGCATAAGTCTTTGAAGAACCAGTGAGCTGGCTCTTTATTCTCTCGAGGTATTCAGAGACGGTGTCACATTCAGGGATTGAGCCCAATATAGTTGGCTCAATCGTGTTCTTTACCACAGCCAAACATTTCTTGTTGGCTAAGGACCATTTCTTGTGTTCTATGTCATATGTCATGACAATGGGAGCATTGTCCCTCTTTCTCTTTTCCCATTCAGCATCTAACTCTTTATCACCTCTGATAAGCTCAGCAGGTTCTATAGGACATGGGGTAGTCAACACCCAGTCCACCTCTCCCAAGATAAAAGCAAGGTCGAGTTTTCTTTTCCATTCATTGTAGTTGTCTCCTTTTAGGGTTGGAATATCCTTGATGCAACCCATTAAGGAGTAACCACCTGAAATGATCATGTATAGTGAGAACAAAATTAACATTAACATGTTATGTATTAAGTCTATATCACCGTTGGGCAGAAAATAGACATAATACATAAAGCCATAATTATAACATTGCAATTATCAACGTTGGTCAGAAAAATTACAACATTATAACACATAATTAATTCTCCTAAAATTAAATTCTCCCATTGGTTCGAAATTTAATTTTAGAAACACTAATTTTTATCAATTTGGTCTATTTGCAGCGGAAAACTATATAAAATTCTATAATTTTACTCTCTTGTAAAAATTATCCCGTTGGTTCAAATTTAAACAGAGGTAAAACTTGCAAAAACAACAAAATTTCTATTGAAATTTGCATCAAAATAACATAGAAAAAGGCTATCTATTTTCTTTCTCTGTTTTCTGCCCGGGAGGACCAAAAACAGACTTCTGTTTTTCCTCTTTTCTTTTATTTTGGCCCGAGGGACCAAAATTGGACTTCTGTCCAGCGGCCTTTTGGCCTTTTGGCGCGGCCGGGGAGCCCCTTTCCTTCCCCAGGCCGCAACCTGGGCCTGGGCTGGGAATTCTCCCCCCCCCCCCCCCCGCGGGCGCCTCTTGGGCCGGTTTGGTCCGGTCGCCGTCGGCCGTCGGATCGGCTAGGGTTCGATCGGACGGCCGCGCGGGGAAGTAGGTGGAACAAAACCACTGGCCGGCGCCGCCGAAACCCTAGCCGG